>CM063180.1:13187500-15658333 GCA_031835075.1 Saguinus oedipus | reverse complement strand
GGAGCCAACCCAGAAGACTAGCCACATCCATTCCTTAGAACTTTCATTAACTCCACCTCAACTCCCTCTCTCCTGAAGTTCTCTGATTTCTAACATGTGGTCCAGCATTTCTCAAAGTACGTCCCAAAAAACATAGGTGTCATAAAAGGGAAGGACTCTTCAGTCAAATTTACAAAAAACGCTGCGTCTATTCCACAGTCAATTCAAGGACAATTTCATTATCACCAAATAGATTCTTGGAAGAGTTATGGCAAAGATACCTGCTTAATACTGCTTTATCCAGCATTTGTGAAACTTATTTGACTATGGAACTTTTTCATGTAAAACCTTCTTTCTTACATATTACTGAAATCTTACACTTCCTGTGAGTTGAAGTGAATTTAGGAACATAAACACCAATCATTCTGATATTTGCCCAGTCTAATCTCAATAGACCTTAAGTAGCTGGTGGTACTAAAAACTACTAGTATAATAGAATGATCAAATCAAGGCTAGAGAATAAGAGTGTGGTGTAAATAATTCAAGATTTCATGAGTATTGGGGCATAGAAAACAATCCCCCAAAACATGATGCTTGTGTATGCTGGGCATTTTTATAAATTGAAAGCCCTCAGAAATAAAACCTCCGAATCAAGGTCCCTAGAACCTTGTCTTACTCCTCCTCTATTCCAGTTCTCTTTGAAATTTCCATTTCTGACCAAAAAACTCTGTACCAGAAAAAAACAAACAAAAAAAAACATAAGTTCTCAATCCCCTCCCTAAAATCTCATTATCTACTTCAGAAAAGAGGAGCAAAGAATGCAACCATGCTTGGATGGACTTTTTCACAAAATAATGCCTGACTTTTGGGCTCACTCAAATTCCAAGAGAATCACTTACAAGTTAATTTCTGTCTCCCTGACCCATTCTTTCTCTCTAACAACCATCCATACTCCCCATCTCCTCCCTACCCTATGAAAATGGAATAGAAATTTCTGTACCTCTTTGGGGTTTGGGGTAATTACTCTGTGATGTGATCCCCCCAATATACATGAGCACATTTGTATGATATTTCCCCAATTAACCTGCCTTTTGTCAATTGATTTTCAGTGAATCTTCAGAGGATGAAAGGGAAGTTTTCCCTTTGCCCCTAAAGTGAATAAATGGAAAAACAAGACTAGGGAAAAAAACAATAATTATGTCTATTAAAAAAAAAGGTAGCTGCTCACTGCAAAGGATTACTAAGTGTAGCTGAGTATATTGACAGCTGAGGCCAAGAGGGAAACAGGCAGAGTTCCATTAGCTCTCCCAAATCAACCAATATTCTGAGTGTCCCCTAAAGGTGCTGTGTCATTATTACCTCTTACATGTGTATCTTTTGTCTAAGAGAAGAAAGCAGACTAGTTGTTCCAAGAGCAAGCTTTCTAAAATCTCTAAACTACGAGAAAACAAAACCAAAAAACTTTCTGAGGAATGTGAGTTCCCTTTAAATAATCAGGCCCAAAGAGGCACTGCAGTGAGACAGCAGTCACACTCCACCCCATCCCCCTTGAGCTAAGCAATCAGTTCTAAGCAGCTCGCTATATGGACTCTAGGCTGAGTGCCACACCAGAGCTATAAAGTAACCTAACAATGTCAACAAGAATCCCTGACAACAAGTTTTGTAATCACCCACTCTCCTGATTTGTTCTTTTTTCTTTAATAAATTATGAGAGAGAAAAAAGAAAGAAATTGGCTGGGGAGATAGTTATAGCAAGTTCTTTGGTGGGATTTCTTTTCTAACCAAGAGCAGCCTGAAAGCTCTGGCTGCAAACATAAATAGGGAGACGAATTCCAGCACAGAAAGGGGCCTCCTGTGTAGTCAGTAAGTTTCACCGGCATACCATGGGCCCTAGTGAGCACATTCCTTTCCTTTTTGGACATACTCATATAAGGAAGCTTGTACAGGGGGCTTGCTTGGAACATGCCTGCAACACTATAGATAAGAAGAGCTACCCTGAGCCAGGCACATCCACCTCGAAGGGTAATATGGTTTGGCCCTGTGTCCCCACCCAAATCTCATCTTGAATTGTATTTGCATAATTCCCACATGTGGTGGGAGGGTCCCAGTGGGAGATAATTGAATCATGGGAGTTGTTTCCCCCATACTGTTCTCATAGTAGTGAATAAATCTCATGAGGTCTGATGGTTGGATAAGGGGAAACTCATTTCCCTTGGCTCTCATTCTCTCTTGCTGCTGCATATAAGAAGTGCCTTTCAACTTCCACATTTGTGAAGGCCTTCCCAGCCATGTAGAACTATAAGTTCAATAAACCTGTTTCTTCTGTAAATTGCCCAGTCTTGGGTATACCTTTATCAGCAGCATGAAAGTGGACGAATACAAAGGGTTCTGCCCCTAAAGCATGTGCAGTAGGAGGACACAAGCAATATGGAGTAACTTAGGCTAAGGACCTGCATGAGCACTAAACAGGTGGGGTGGGGACTGCCAGGGATTCACACCTTATGCAAATGACACACCTAGTCCTAACCAGTTTTTCTAGCCCCATGTAAATGCAGCAGCTTTCCCTGCGAGCTTTTTTTTTTTTTTTTTTTTTTTTGTATAAAAACCCTTGTACTTCACTTTAAAATGACAATCATTTTTTGGGATCCCTCTCTGCAGCAGAGAGCTTTCCCTCTTCCCTTCACTTATTAAATTTCTGCTCTAAGCTCACTTTTGGTGTGTCCACATCCTTGATTTCCTTGGCCATGAGACAAAGAGCTTCAGGTGACACCCTAGACAAAGAGGCCATTTCACTTGAGCTGTTTTGTTCTCTGGGGCACTTCCAAAGATAACTTGGAAGTGTGTTCCACATAGCTGTCTTCAACCTTGGCTCAAATAAACTCTCTACTTATATTAATTTGTCTCAGTTTCTTTCCTTAGGTTGGCAACTATTAAGAAGAATTGCATCTCATGAGCCACTACAGGAAGGCCCTGTAAACATGTTCTCCAAGTGGCCATTTCCATTATAGATGCTCAATTAACTTCAATTTTTTTTTTCTTTTCCCTGTTTCCTGTAAATTAGGACTGTCATACTTGTTTGTTGATTGTGGCTAGCAGGTCTATGCCTTTTATTAATTAGAGTCTGAGATTTTCTTTGAGATGAGTTCCAATCAGTTTTCCAAATAAATTTCAACTTATTCTCCTTCACAGATTAGACACTGATATCTTTCACCGCAATAGGGGCACACCTATTTCCACATGTTTTTGTATAAGTCAGCCATAGTCAGGGAACTAAGGGGCATCTTAGCTGTTAATATCTAGCCCAAATAAAAACATGGCAAGAGCCCTGAGGTCATGCTGCCTTGAAATTTAGAAAAATTTCCTTCCATAGGGCAATTCTAGCATCCTTATCATTATTTAAAGAGGATTAATTTTCTTAATGAATGCCAGAGGGGGTGTTAAAGACCAAAGTCAGTAGGCAATCAAGGAGAGGGGCACTGTCAATCTATACAGCATCTGTGTTCTATAAATATTCACTTCATGTGATGAAACTTTCCTCAGAAACAACTAATCCAGGAAACCAAACAGTCATAGAGACTTACTTACAAATATGGCAATTTTATAGATGGAGTAAACACAATTTTGTCACTGGAAATTTTAGACTTAAAAAGATCAAAAATGCTGCAGAAACCTACCAGGCAGCCACATGAATCCTGGAATTCTGGGTGAGAAAAGGGATCTGTGTGCCAGCATAAAGAATTCTTCCTAAAAAACAAAGGAGAGAATTGGAATGATCTTTCAGATTTACAAAACCATTGTATTTCCATCAAAGAGAGTTCCATCAGACTGGAGCAGAGTTCACAAGATAATCATCCTCTACTGCCGAGAAGGCAGAGTTCTTACATTGGTTTTCACAGCTTGAGCTGTTAATCTGATGACAATGTTTTATTACAATGCCAGCATTTCCATTATATTACATGGGGCTCACTTTTCTCACTGTACTGAGTCTATCACGGGGCTCCCTCGGACTTTCATGGGGCAGGTGTTGGTGGGGGAGGCTGGGCTCCTAGTGCAACGTGAGGCTTCCAGTCTCATAACTAGGTACCAAGAAGCAATTAATAAACACAGCAAGACGCTAATTCCTTTTTCTGGCAAGACACAGTAATTTAATCATCACTTAAAGAAAAACAATTTTTAAATTTCCATTTTAAACCTTTCTGTTTAAACTTTCTGTTGCAGAAATGCTGTGCAACAGAAACAGGAAAACCATTTGTAGCAGTGGTTCAAAAACACGTTTTTATGCCATAGTTTCCCAATCATTTTTATTCCATTATGAGTCCCATACTCTAAAATATTTTTTTAGCATTTGTAAATCAAACTTTCCTTTAGTAATGACGATTACTCTTAATTACTCAAAAAATGGAAAAGAAGTGAGGAAAGTAGCATTTACTGAATCACAAGCACCGGCTAGATATTTCTACCAGCATTCTTACTAGCCCTGCTTTTCAGAAGAAGAGCCAGGTCCAGAGAGGTGAAGCAGCTGTTGAGATCCCAGCTCTATGCAAAATGTGTGCTGCTCCAGTGAGAAAGCCAGCATGACACCCATTGAAGAAAGCACGGTCCAGTGAAAAGAAACTTGCCATTTCTATTAACCAGGTTAGCAAGGTACAATGTCTTAAAAACAAAAATAACTTAACGATTTCTCCACACGACTTTCTTGGCTGACTAGCTTATAGGGACTCCAGTTTGAAACTTAAGAGTTTACATGGAGATAATATCTAAGTGAGTTAAGTATTTAATCAGAGTACTATATCTGATGTGTACTTTTAAAAAATCCACTTGTACTCTTGAAACTCAGCAGACCCTTCTTCCTTCAGATACCTTCAATGATGGTTAACAAGTGTTTACAATAAATGACTTCAAAAGGTCAGTCCTCTTTTTCTCTTCCAAATCCTCCCTTATTATTCTCCTAACTCCCTTTCATAGAGTAAAAATATATGTCCAAGAGAGGTGCATAATGACCCACGACAGGTAGTTTTTTTGAGCACCTCTCAGCCTCCAATAACGTTTGTGTTAAAACAGATTCACTAGGAAGCTATGTGAATGTTCGCAAAAGGGACAAACAGTGGGGATGATCTATGAGAAATCAGAAATATCTACATAATTTATTTTGTAAAGCTTAGGAATCTAAAAATACACTTTGACTAAGCAAAGCATTTCCCTAAAGTGGCCTATGGGACACAGCCGCAGCGAGGCTGCTGGAGCAGAGTCATTTGGTCCTTCAGGTTTGGACGCACTGGATGAAATAGCTCTCTCTACTACAGGGCTGCGTGGAGTTTTCAATTGCCTAAGGTGCATTTTAAATCTCGAAGAGAGAGGCAGAAGCTCTAAGGATCTACTGTCTTGAGAGTAGCTTTCTGAGGCAGGAACTTGCCTTAAGAGAACAAAAGCTCTTCACAAGAACAACTCTGCTGTTGAGGTGAGTGTTCTTCCTACAGAAGTGGGAGCACATTGATGCAAACAAGAAAAGCAGAGAGATTTTCAGCAAGTTGGGTAGGTCACAAAGCCAATAAGTAGTGGAGCTGAGATTTGGATTCAGGTAGACTGGTCCCATATTAACCCCTCTATCACGATGCCTGGTATGCACTCTCTACACTGTTGATTCCTGACCTCAATGTTCATCTTTACAGGCCCCTCAGAGGGAATCTGTCCCCAGCCATACCAGGCTCTGAAGATCCCTTTTGGCTAAATATGAACCTTCCATATTTTCCTGAGTGCCGAGATGATTATATCATTGCAATCTATTCATAACTTTCTTTTTAATTACAAAAATAAGCCTTACCCATTTCCCCACTGGGCTCTTTAAGTTTGATAGTAATAGAAGATTTGCTACCACCTTTGTCCTGTATTAAAGCATTAAGATGGATGTGTGAGGAAAGTGACCGTTTCGCATTAGAAATAGTCAAAGAATTCACACTCAAGTGTCACCAAATGTAAACCTTCTAAAACGAAGCTAAATACATAAAAGTTGACAACTTTAACGCATTTTAACTTTTAAATTATGCATCACCTACTACTGTGATAAACTCATACTTTAGATCAGATTTATACCACGGTGGATTTTTCTAGCGCTCTTGATTGTCTTCATATGAGAGAGAGGTACACATCAGAAGTTCAACATAGCACCCTTGAATTGACACTCAGAGTTGAATATTTCAACAGAAAAACAACCTATCAGCAGAATCCAATCTATTATTTTAAAATGCTTCCTTTAGTTAATTGTCAAGTGATTGCCCAAGTCTTCTAAGGAGGTAAAATGTAAAACTAATCAAATTCAACAATATTTTACACTTACAGAAGGAAATCTAGAGCTTTTAAGTAAAACTTTTTGCTTTGATTTGGGGTCCCAGTGAATCAAGCCCTATTTGTATAAAATGGACATACATTATTAATACAAGTGTTCCTAGCATCTTTTCATGTACCACTTCCCCCAGCCTTTTTATGCTGATCACAAAAATAGATAGAAATGATTAAAAATAGAAATGAGTTAAGGATAGATTTGGTGATTTCACAAAGAAAAGGGAGTACACAAAAACAAATCCAGGAAGGTAAAAGAAAGGACAAAGAAGAGAATCAATGAGGCTGATCTGCACACTGGGCTGGAGGGCAGGAGCTTGCGGAAGAGAGAGAGGAGAGGAGAGCAGGAGAATCTGGGGCTCTATTGTAACCCATGTGAAAGGAACTGGAAGTAAAATATGTGTCCAAACAAAATATCCAATGTGTTTGTTCTGCTGTCCTTTAATCATTGATTCTCCCTTTTGTTTTCTCCTTTCTAAAGACTAGATAAAATAACTTTTTTTTTTTGCTAACTGGTTCTTCTTCGATGCCATCCTGGGCCAGGACTGGACCCCATGGAGCCTTAGGTTACATTTGAACTTTTCAAAGGTAGATGTATTTTACACAATGTGTTTCATCAGAGAGAAGAAAAATAAAAATATTACCATTGAAGCCTCAGTTAAATAAATTACTTTGTTTTGCAAGAGAAGACTAGAGTGAAGCAACATAATTAATTATCTACTAATTCTTCCTTACTGAGAACATTAATAGTTTTTCAGTCTCACACTAATTACCAATATGACTAATGGGCAAAATATGTCATCACAAATTAGAAAACATATTGCCAATATTATATTATTGTAAGATTTTACTATTTACTACTTAAAAACATACACTTCTGGCACTTGATACATCATTATGGTTTTTATCACTTGCCTCATTTGCTCTACCCAGAATTATAAAATCCTTGAGATCAGGGCCATATTTCCCATTAATCTTGGTTCCTACAGCAGCATTTTATTTGTAGTAGATCTTCAATACATAACAATTGAGTAAAATAGGAGGGAAATAAGTGTTTATTAAGAAAAGCATCCCCTATCCAGGTTTCATAGAAAGGTCATCACAATAACCATGTTTAAATACTAGAAAGATAATTTTCAAAGTAATTCACCCCACATTGATATACAGTACTGACCTTTAAGTCTTTTAAGTTAAAAAATTATAATTAATTTTTTGATATATGTAAGTATTCTCTAAAGTAAATAAATAACAGCTAATACCTAAGTCAGACCTAATTGCTACTTCATTCTTTTGAGCCTTGGGTTTTATTAAACAAATTAAATGCTATTAGTTTTTAATTTATTTTGCAATAATACAAAGCATGTGTGTACGAAGGGAAAAAGGGGTAATTATGTAGTTTATTTCGGGTCATTTTAGATGGCGATACACATAAGGCCCATTCAGTAATAACCTACTCATTAGGCTAATTTTCATTTTTTATAATGTAAATTTGCAACATGAAATAACCAATCATGGAGAGAAACGATCCTCCCAGGCTGTAAATGTTACCAGTTGGCAGTGTTCACTTTTGCAGAGAGCACCTGATACTTACTGGTCTGGGTTTAAATCTGTACAGGGCAGATCTTGATCTCTAAAGTTCTGCAGAAGCACGTGGGTGAGGTCCAAGTCATCGCCCCCACTGCTGCTGTCCATTTTGAGACAAAGGAAACAAAGTGGGATTATTAGTGGCTCCCAACAGAGAACGTAGAACCAGCTGCTGACCTCACATTGTGCTCTAGTCAGGCTGAGCCATCTAATGATTCCTAGTAAGTGAGATAAAGCTGATTTTCCACTGTTTTTAATAAATTGCAAAATTTATTAAAAGCATAGTTTTGCCATCATATATGCATTTTTATAGACTTGCATTCACAGTACCTTATTTTCCTCAACATTTTCAGTTAATATTATAACACAACCATTTTTCACATATTTGCATCGTTTTTAAAAACAAATTTTAAAGGCTGCATAGTACCATATTGTGTTAATATATTAAAATCTGTAAAACTATACTCTTAAAGTTGGAGCTCTAGTTTGGTCTAAATATTACATAGTCCTGAAATAAAACAATTTCTTATATCATTTGGTTTCTATATGTGAGCTATATTGAACTACATTTTCTTAACAAGAGGTTTTCAACATAGAATCCTATGTGTGCTTTAAGTACACATTAAATTATATTTATTTTACTGGCACATGTCTCAGAAGTCTATTAGTAGTTCAGACAGCATTACTAAAAGCCAAAACCAATACTGAATGATTTCCTTACTGAAGGTACCACCAGCAATAAAACACTACTCATTTCACTATGGGGAGTTGTAGAAACAAACTCTGTATTAAATTTTATACTTCAATTGTAAGAAAACCTTGAGAAAATGCAGAGAAAAAGACATTTTAAGATTTTCTAAATTGGATTGAATGGGAATGAGCTAATTTAATTAGCTAAAATTCTAAATTAGTATTTAGAAAAAATATAGATTTACTACTTTTCAGAACTTACATTGTGCTATTTATAAAATACTTTTTGAGTAAGCATGTTTGCAAACACTTGTCTCAAAAACAAAAGAAAAATGATGTATAAGCAGAATTATAGATTATATAGATATACCTGATGATCTCAATTCTTTTTGGAAAGAATTACCATATAATTTAACAAATGTACATAAGTAACTAGTTTCAAATAATTTAAAACATTTGCTACATTGAAGAAATGCAAGCACCAGAGGCTAGGAAGAATAAGAAAGGGAGAGAGGTTGGCTAATAGGTACAAACATACAGTTGGAAAAAGTAGGTTCTAGTGTTCAGTAGCACAGTAGGGTGACTGTGTTTAACAACAATTCATCCTATTTTCAAAACAGCTAGAAGATTTGAAATGTTCCGAAAGCAAGAAATCATAAATATTTGAGGTGATAAATACCTAAATACCCGTTATTATATATCCTATGTACGTATCAAAATATCACACTTACCCGATAAATATGTACAATTATTTTGATCAATAAAAAAGCTTTAAGACAGAAAATGCAAAAAAAAAAGAGAGAAGAAATGTAAGTAACCACAGAGTAATCTAATCCTCAACCACTGATTTCTCTAATTAATTTTTTGTTCACAGACAGAAAATAACTCCCAAATTTTTTCTGAATTGCTATTAGCATTAAAATGTAGAAAGGTCTTAGTTGGAAATGTAGGAATTTCCAACCCTGTCCTGCACAACAAGCGTAAGCTCAGAATGAGAAGAAACTTCTCATTAGGCTACACATAGTGTGAACCTACACATACATGTGACCCCATCTACTCAGTGTGACCCTACATAAAGATGGGAACTTTACAGACTCCCAATTTCTCTAATTCCTTTAGTGAGCTCTCTAATATACCAATCTGACATTTTCTTTGCTCAAAATTTATCAATGACCTCTTTGACCTATGTGTCTTGAAATACTATTTGAATTTCTCTACAATCTTAGGGCCTGTTGTTCAACATTCCTTCCTGAACACAGCACCCAGCCCAGCCTAGCCAGCACAGCCCAGTCCACCCCAGGAGAATCACTGTTTGATTAAGCAGATCTGCTTTTGAGAGTGCTGATCCCTCTGAGTCATTATCCCGAGCATCCTGGACAATTGATTGAAAGTCATCTCCAGCCTGGCCTGGAAACCTTGGCTGGAACACCGATTCCACAGTAAGTCCTTCCTGCCTTCTCTGCTCCATTTTTCCTACCTGATAGCCCTAGTACTTCTTCACTGGAGTTTAACAGGAGGATTACCCTGGGTCTCATAACTGGAACAAAGCAATCCTTGAGGGAAGGGCACAATGCTTATGGAACTCAGTAGGCTCTCATAAATGATGTGTTGGACAAGTGGTGATATGTTAACAATGCACTGAATTCACTGGCCTCATCTTTAATCTCTATCCAATTATTTTACTTCCCTAAATCTGGACTTTTCTGAACTCTTACCATTCAAACAAAAACAAATTTTAATTTTAAAAAATTCCAGCTTATTACATTGAATTAGTATTATATTTCCGCTGAAGAGGGCTTTGTTTTCAGAGCTACTTAAAATGCAAACACCTCTGTAGCATTCAAACCCAGAAATATTTATAGAAAAACCCTATCTTCCCCACTGCATAAAATTTAATAAAGATTTTAAAATATTCTTATGGCTTACAACTGTTCTAATATAATTCCCTACAGCAATGGCCAGAAACACACAATAACAAAACATGCTGAAATTTACAACAAAGTTATGTCTCATAGGTAGGCAGTGTGACCTCTGTATAAAAAGCCTTAACATTTCTAACAAATTAAGAAATACAAGCTTCTTTTAATCACCACAAAATTCAAATGCATTTTCCTAAACTATCCCTCCTTTGTAGCCTTCAAACTCCTGGCTATATTTTAAAGTAAACCTCTATGTTAGAAGCATTTGATATCTGTCCTTACCAGACTCTAGAAATTGAAAATTACTACCTATGATTCCCGAGGAAGTTCATAAATGGAATCACTCTCTTTAATAATCATCTCTTAAAATTTAATGTGCACCAAAGTGACCCAAGGAGCTTTGCTGAAAAAAAGGACACTCCTAAGCACCATCCTAATGGGCCTTCCTGGTTAACAAGGCCCCCCAGTGGTTCTGATTTAGATGAGGATCAAAACAACCTTGAGAAACACTTGGGCTTCTGAGAAGACAACAGCCTGTACTCTTCTTTCCTTCCTTCCTACCTTCTCCACACTCTCAGCTCCAGTCTTTTGACCTCTCCTGATCTAACCAGCTTTTGGTGTTGATAAATATCAGGTTCCCGGTGAGGTCTGGGGCTCCATGGGAGTTACTACTGGCCAAGTGAATTCAGGACCATCATCCCCACAGGCCATGCCACATATGAATTCAATATGAAGAACAGGAGCAGAGCATCCAGGGCAAGGTCCAGAAAGGACCCATCCTGGGAAGTGCAACCCTTAGAGACCTGCAAATCTCCAGAGACCTCAGCCTCTCCTCTCTTGCTGGACCCCAGCAGTCAAGAAAAAGCTTAATTAAAGGGGCTTATGCCTTCTATTCCTAAATGAGAGAGAATATAGGAAGTAAAGGTCCCCACCTCCCTGAAAGAAACAGAAAGCACTGGCAGCCCAGCTACTGCTCTACAGAGGCAGAATGCGCTTTGACTTGGAACTTCATGCAGTTGATAGGCAACACCCTTATCTGATGTGTCAAAACAGCAACAACAAACACATGTCCCTGGGTTCCAGCAACCAGAGAAATACCCAAACAGTGCCAATACTTATGAAAAATAAAGGCATTGAAAGAATACACACTTTAAAGGAAAAAAAAGAGAGCAGCGTATACCTACACAGGACTTTCTGAAACCAAGAAGAATGGTTTCCTGAAGATAATATTAGAGGTGTAGATTGAGTAACATGATAGCCACTATTTAGATACAAAGAGTGATATATAAGAAATATCCACACAAGAGGAAAAGAAAGGAAAAAGAAATCCTTAAGGATAGATAAAGAATTAAAAGTTGGATTTGGAAGACCCTAACATGAGATGTGATAGGAGCTCGAAAGGAGGGTAAGGAAAACTGTGTATGAGGAAACAATTAGATTAATAATAGAAGAAAATTACCCTGAACTGGCAGGGCATGGTGGCTCATCCTATAATCCCAGCCCTTTGGGAGGCTGAGGTGAATGGATCACCTCAGGTCACGAGTTCAAGACCAGCCTGGCCAACATGGTAAAACCCCGTCTCTACCAAAAATACAAAAATTAGCCAGGTGTGGTAGCACACACTTGTAATCCCAGCTACTCAGGAGGCTGAGGTGGGAGAATCGCTGGAACCTGGGAGGTGAGTTTGCAGTGAGCCAAGATCATGCCACTGCATTCCAGCCTGGGCAACAGAGCAAGACCCCATCTCAAAAAAAAAAAAAATTACCCTGAACTGAAAAAAGACTAAAATCTACAGTTTTGATGAGGAAACACTGAGTGTGTAGGGGGGAGAATCCTTTACTCCAAGGATAAAGAAGAAATCTTATACAGTTCCAGACAGAAAAAGTTACCTATGAGGGGAAGAGACTCAGATAGACTGCTCAAAATCAGACTTCATACCTGGAAGCTACAAAAATAATCCCCCTCCTATCACTTCCCAGATTTTAGAACTCCTTAATGCCTCCCTGCATTACATTTTCAGGATAAAGTCAATTCTCCTTAGAATGCCTTACCGTACCTGCCAGAAACCATCCCAACTTTTGCTCGATTTCCTTCATTACTTTTCACATTTACTCACACTTCTTTCTTTAGAGAGAGTAGGAGAGAAGAAAGTTTCTCCCTTCCATGACTGGAAAATACCTATTTATCTCAGAAGAAGGAATTTAGGGGCCACATCCTTATAAAACCTTCTTTGACATCCCTAAACAGATCTCACCATGTGGCTTACACACAACCCCTGCACAAAGTATCTACCTATAAGATGTTCCCATCTGTCTGTAGGGATCATTTCTCTGCTTGACTGTAAACTTTCTGAGGGTAGAACTTATGGCCTTGTAAGTGTTTCCGGAACAAGAATTAGAGTCAGGGGGCCTGAACTGGATTCTCAGTCCTGCTTCTACTAGGCTGTGCCAACTAAAGAGTTTACCCAACATCTATGAGTTCAGCGTCTTCACAATGAGAATGTTGTCATCAAGTATCCTCTCTCTCTTTTTATAATTTCATCCCGCTAAGACTACCAGCAGTTCATAAATTACTCAATCTCAGGTGGGTCAAGCTAAAGAATAGTTCACCCGGGGTGAGGGGCCATGAAGTACATCTTAAATTCATGGTTGGGTAGAGCATGAAGGATATACATTCACTCATGGCAAACATTTTTAAAATGCCTACTCAGTGCTGGACTTTGTCCCCATACAATGTATACATAATTAAGTCAAGCAAATAGTTTCAGTTATTTTGTTTACTACCTATTTTTTTTCCCCCACTGGCCTGTAAAGGGACTATGGGCGAGTTGCATTGAGAAGGAAGCTTCTGTGCCATGACCGAGAGGAAGAATGCTCTTGGGGGATCCAACTGGACATGAAAAGTTGGTCCAGAATTTGGATGTTTCATGACCTGGATGAAGCCTGGTGTGCGGGCAGACCTTGCAGATGAGGGAAGGGCAGCCGGGAGATGAGGCAGCTAGCACTTTGTATGTTATTCTGCCAGAAAAAGGCTTCCAAGAGCCTGCTGGTGAGTGTACTACCTCCTCCCCATCCACACTCAGAAGCACAGATGATATATTAAGTCCATCCCAGGATTTACTAATAGGAAGAACAGTAACTTTCATTGTATTTCTTCCAGATAATTGCCTGATTGTTTTCCATTCATCCTCTCACTGAATTACTGAAACAAAGTGAAGCAAGCACTATTATCTCATGTGATAAAGATGCCACATACATACATGGAAGTTGTACATATATGGGGAGAAGAATGTAAATAATTGAAGATGCTCTCTAAGAATGAAAACATCACTGGATCATCAAGTGTACATTTGCCACATCCCAGTGACCATTTTGTAAAACCTGATGGATGTTTTTGAGATGACAGAAAGCCAATGAGTATACACCAACAATCACTGTCAGTCTTCAATTAATTTTAATTTATATTATCCTTCTGCATATAACAGAAAAGCATGAGTTTTATAGAACACCAAGCAATTCTACTGTGGGCAAGTGGCCAAGAAACTGGTCAAATTTAGTGGTATTTGTAAGGAAGATGGAAGGAAATGTTGTGGGTTGAATATTTCCCCTCCAAATCTCATGCCCACTCAGAACCTCAGAATATGACCTTATTTGGAATGAGTTTCTCCAGATATAATTAGATGAGTTTATACAGGATTAGAGTGGGTACCATATCCAATGTGACTGGTGTCCTTCTAAGAGGGAAATGTGGACACAGAGACACGCAGGGCAAAGGCCACGTGAAGATGGGAGGCTGAGTCTGGAGTGATGCTGCCACAAGACAAGGCATACCAGGGATCACCAGCAGCCAAAGAAGCTGGAGGGCACTGAAGGGTTCTCCCCCGGAGCCTTCAGAGAGGACATGGTCCTGCTGACACCTTGATTTCAGACTTCCGGCTTCCAGAACAGTGAGAGAATATATTTCTGTTAAGTCATCCAGTTTGTGCTGCTTTGGAACAGCAGCCCTAGCAAACCAGGAGAGGTATCAAGTTTCCGCTGGCATGCTAACAGGAGAAGGGGATGGTGACAGCGGGCACTGGCTGGCCACATACATACATTGGCCCTCTTGGGTTCTTAGACAACTGATATAGCAAGCAGGACCTGGAGTCCCACACTTGCTCCTTCTAGGACATTTTCTGGTTGGTTAACTGGGAGAAAAGGAGAGAGAATTTGGGGGTAGGAACAAACTCAGCAGGCAATGGGCCAGCGTCAGGTCCATGTTCAAAAAGGACTCACAGGTTTTCCTAATGCAGTGAACTTGGCTATGAATTTAAGAGCATCTCCTCCCTACTAAGTCCTTACTTAGTCCTCCTGAGTCCTTACTAAGAGCCCCATCCCAGAGGATGAGGTCATGGAGTCTAAATATTTTTAATATGTAAAGAGCTATCTTTCCATGCTCCATTTGTTTGTCTGCTACCTGTCCAAGTTAATTTCTAGAAGACATTTTTGGTACATTTCATTTTCATTGAGTGTTTCAATTTAACAAGGATTTAATGAAAGTAATCATTTCTAGACACGGTGGCAGAAACTAAAGGTGCAGAGATGAAGAAATCTTGATCTTTACCCTCCAAGAAGTCTCCCTGTAGGAAGGAGGGCAAGAATCTCCAGCACTAAGTTAAGCCACAGTGACATCCACAAAGCAATGACAGATATTCAGATGAGAGAGCAGCCACAGAGGATCCCTCGAAGAGGAGACATCCAAGCCAGGTTTTGAAAGTGTTCATATTTTGCTGAGAACATTAGAGTTTATAGAGTAGGCGTGGCAGAGGACTGAGGAGAGGAAGGTAGTTTCCATTTCCTTAAATATTGAGAGATGCAGCAACATCATGCATGATTGTGTCCCTCTGAAGTTCAGAGAATGAACTAAAGGGAGGAATAGAGGCACCAGGAGGACCTGTAGTGTGTGTGAAGATGTGCTGACATCATCCCTTGGGCAACGTGGGGGTGCTCAGGGTTTTGCAACAGGTCTGTCAGGTCTCACAAGCCTCAGATGTGTGCAAGTGGGTGCAGCTGTGTTCACATTATATCTCTCAGAGCTGTACTACCCTCTCCTAGTTTCTCTGGAGCTGCTTTGTGCTGCTCACATCCACCATGAACAGGCATAGAGGCCCTGCCACCCTTCTCTCACAGTTCTCAGTGGGAAGGGAGAATTTCTGGAGCCCTCTCAAAATAGCAATCAGAGAGCAAATTGATTCAGAATAAAACTGAGTCAGAAGCCTGGGTCATGAGCAGCTGGCCAGACCCAAAACCAGCACACACATGCTCCATACTTCTCCTCTTCCCTCTCAGTCTGTGAAGACAATGTGCTGGAAAGGTCTAGTCACAAAACAAGCTTTACAGCCCTGTGGATGTCATGCCTTCACTCCCCACCTGGCCCCAAAGCACGTGAGTTGGAGACCACTGGAGACTGAGTTGCCATAGCCCCAGGTTTATTCGGGCCCAAAAAGCCCAAACCCTCTATGAACTGTGGGGGTGCTATCTGTTGCCTTCATTTGTAGAAGGATTCAGGTAGAAGAGAACCTCTCTGGTGCATTTCTTCTGGTTTGTGCTTTTATGAAGATTTGTATTCTGCAAGAAATTTTCAGTGAAATTAATGTAGATATATAGTTGTATTTTCTCAACTCTAAAATTTTAGAAACACAGGGCTCTATTGAGAATTGTCAAAACACTTATAAGACTTATACATGACATCCAAATCAACACAAAGCTAATGCATTAATGATTTTTGAAAGTTATATGCGGGCCTGAATTATGCACCCATCAACAGGGAGTTACCCTAAGGAGAAAGTAAGGGAGTGTAATGGCAATCCTATATACCTTCCAAAGGAGAATGCTCACAGATGTTATAAAATGGGGTTCTCCCACATTTGGAGCAGCAAGGATGGGTGCTAGGTGACCACAGGCAGCCTGTGTACACAGGGAGTCAGGAGGACTATGAGGTGTGAAAATCTGGGCCTCTTTGTGAATCATTCCTGTGCCAAGATTTAGACCATGGTGCTCAGCTTTAATATAGAAGGAATGGCCACATCATTTATCTCTCATACCAGGACACTTTTGAGAATGAAAAGAGGCAAGTTTAATACAAATGTAAGACAACAGGGGTTGTCTTCAGAGAAACCAAGGTACACGCTCAGAGAGGATCCAGTACACAGAAGAAAAGTAATGAAGGTCAGTGGTGAGTTCCTAACAAGAGCAGTTATAGCAGCGATAAAATGATAAAAGGATGATAGCTGTTCTTCTCCCCCACCAATTTTTGAATATCACTACAAACATTAGAGATAATAATAAAAAAGCAAGAAAATGTTCCATCAATGTGGATGCTCTCTGGTAGCGTTTTACTTTTTCCTCATAACTAACTAAACTTCCATGCTACTAAAATAAAAACTGAGAAAATATAAACTTGCTCTTTTCTCTCTTTAGATAGAAATTAACCATTACAAGTGGGGCACTTACAATCACTGATAAAACTGGTACTAAAGCCAATGGCAGGCAGGACTCCTCTGTAAGGATGAGCAAATAAACCTCCAGATATGTGAACTCCTCTGTTTCATAATTTAAGTAACATTATGAAAAATGAGAACAAACAACTATCTTACTTTAAAATAGTAACTCTTAGAAATACAAGAAAAAATATCTTAATTCTCAGACACAAAATAAATTACTTCTACGAAAAAAATGAATACTGGGAGAGTAGGAAAAATGCTTTTTCAAATGGAAAATATAATCACCAAATTAATAATGCAGTAGAGAAAATGAATGGCTATTTGGAGTCAACTGAAAATGGTATCAGTGAAATAAACACCATGTAGAGAAATTCTCAACAGTCTCAGAAGACAAAGGCAAGAGGTAGAGTTGAGAGAGGGGAGGACAGTGAAGGAGAAGTCAGGTAGAAGCAAAATATGATGTGGAAATGCACTTATAATATAGATAATGCTTAATATATTCAATACATAAAGTAAAATTTTAAATAACCAAAAACTGAAAATATTTAACTTCAATAGTAATCAAAAGCTGCCTAATAAAGCAATAAAATATCAGAAATAAGCTTCCTTTCTCCCACAAGAATAGGGGGTTTGGCCTGTTATAATCATACATATAACTACCACCTAGAAGAGTACCTAGCATATAGTAAGTGCACTGTAAATATTTGTTGAACAAAAGAATCAAAGACTTTATAAGACTGTAAATTGGCACACATTTATAAGGGTAATTTGGCAATAACTACCATAAAAATACTGATGACTTTGACCCCCAAAATTCTAATAGAAATGTATGATAGTAAGAATAAGTAGTAACATAAATCTAACTAAACAAAGATTCTTATATAGCATTGCCTATAATAGAAAAAATAAATAAGCCTTTATGTGCCCCCAGAAGAGATTGTCTAAATAAATTAATGTGCCTCCAATAAATTAATGTGGCTCTACTATAGAGCCATATAGTAGTCAGGTTCCTGCAGTTTTCATGGGTAAAATGGTTGTACTGATTTATAAGAAGAGATACAAAGATATTATGGCATGTAAAAGAGTTACAGGGAGTATTATAGAATGATCTCATTGTGATAAAAAATAAAAATGTATGTAGATACAAGTATTATGTATATTATGCAGGAGATTATACCAATAGGTTTACAGTAGGTATCTCTGGTAAAATTACATGTGATTTCTTTTTATTATTATTTATTGGCTAGCCTGTGCTTTGTATTGTTTTCTTCAAGAAATATATTTTATAATCAAAATATGTGACAGCCCTTTTATAGTTGAAGAGTGTGACAGAAATCTGAACATTTGGAGAGAATAAAGGCATTAGCAGACATTCTCACATATTGATATGTTCATTTTAAGCACTTCATAAAAGAAGAATGAGGGCGGAGTAATAAAAGACATGGCCCCAGAAGTTAGGAAAGCCAGCTGAGGGGATACTAGGGACATGGATGCAAGTCGACAAATGGTAACCACAGGACTCTTCCTGTTGGTTCAGACCCGATTTCTCATGACATCCACAGGAGGAGAAACATCATCAACCAAAGGAGAAGGGAACAAACTGAAGAGTTTACCATAGATTTTTCCTTTGTCCATGTATTTGTTTAAATCTAATTCCAAATTACACATCACTGTAAAAGTCACACAACTATTTGTAGGTGCTTAGAGACTAGCTGGTAAAGCTGCTTATTTTAGTAAGCATATATATTTGACAGAAGCGGGACCCATACAGTCCTCTTAGTCGTCTTCATGATGAAAGCCTAGACAGTACACTTGTGCAGTTGTAAACCAGTATCACTGAGTCCCAGTCATTTGTCTCCCCACCCTAAATGTGAAAAATTATATCCACCTTGAAGACGACTCTGCATATTCAATGTAGTGATGTCTGTGATCACAGCTATGGCCGTGCCAGGCAGGGGCCGGGCCTCCCTGGCTGCACAGATTCTCCCGAATCTAGAGAGGAGCCCACTAAACAGAAGCAAAGGAACTTAGGGAATGGGTTCCTATTGTAGGTTCCCAACCCTTGTGTATGAATCTACAATCCAGAAAGCTCTGAGTTGCATAAATTCATTTGGTGGGAAAACACCCAGACTCTTCTGAACGCACAGGCAACAGACCCTGCCCGACTCTGGCCTGTGGAGGCTAAGGGCTTTCATCCCGTCCCTGCTGTTATACATTTCTCTGCAAACAGGTGTGTGCAACTGTGTGGCTGTTGTCCCAGAAACAACTATGGAGGGTCTTGTTAAATATACCACATATATCTAATACGTTCTAGAATCCTACAAATCCTGAGTCTATCAGGCCCTGTGGGACAGGGCGTGCCAGCCCTCTGCAGATCAGCGGGTGGCCCCATGGGCCCTTTCGTACAGGGACTTAGCAACATGAGGAGGGGTCAGTGGCTCAGGATTCAGAGGCCAGTGAGCCTCATTAGCCTTAAGCGCCTGTCCTGAGACAGCCTCAGGGGAGCAAGAGCTTCTCCAAGGATCTCCTCATGAAATAATGAGAAACTCTTGGAAACAATGCAAACATTTTATATTTCAAGATTTTATCTAGAATTCTCAAAAGGATCAAAGCTATTGCAATTCATAATCTGCCTTGACATAATTTTGAAGTCAAAGGCACAAAATCAACTTACCTGAAAAAGTAGGTCTCGTCCCACTGGTACTGTCCAGGTGTGAGTCTGAGGGGAGGGTAGTCGGTGGCCAGGGGCCTCACCATGAACAAGCCCATGGCCAAGGCCACGAAAAGGACGGGCAGCAGCAGGTCAGCGAGGGTGTTCTTCCAGGCTCGCAGCGTGCGGCGAAGCCGCCGGGACAGGAGCGCGGCCACCTGCGCGCGGAGCAGCGGGAGGCCCCGCACAGGTGTGGGCCGGGCTAGGGAGCCACCTGCAGGACGGGAGGGAAGAAGGGCGGCTGGGTCAGCTCCACAGAGGTGACTGCGTTTCGCTTCATTTGCTCTCTTGGTGACCCTGAGGCAACTCGCAGCAATGGGAATGCCACGCAGGCCCATCCATATTGGGGCTCCCTTGATGGCCCCTCTTTATACACCTAAAGTACCAAAGCTGGGCTTTGGGCGGCAAGGCTGCAATGCAAGAGGAAGCCTTGTGGCAACGCATGACAGGAGCAGGGCGTGTGGGCCCCGCTGTGCTTAGACCAGATGACACACCTGGGCTGCCCCTCTGCTTTCTCCTCCCCTCTCCCACGTCCTTTTCCTCTCTGTTCTTAACCCCAGGTCGCTCCTGAGGAAACCCCAGTTTATGTGCAGGTCGGGATTCTTTCAGGAAATAACCTCACCGCCTGCTTTACCTCAATTCCACCGTCCCAGCCCCCCTGCACCTTCCACTTCCATGCAGGGCATAGGCGAGCCCAGCGCCTGTGCCCCGGGGCCTCACTGCTCCCGCTCCCCTGCTCTGTGGGACGCAGTGGATCTGAAAACATCCTCATCGATCAGAGCGGTCCACAGACAAAATTCGAAAGGACAGCGTGAGCTGTGCATCACTGATCCACTGATCATCCGGCCATGCCCCCTCAAGAGTGATCCTTTGAGGCCTCCACAAACGCATCTCAGTAAACCTCCTGGAGTTGAGGTTGTGCGTTCCAAACAAGCTGTGGAGAGCAGCTTTCTGTCCACTTCGAGGATGAGAAGCTGGGAGCAGAGAAAGACGCAGCCTCAGGACTGCAGTCCTACACCACATCCAAAGCAGAACTCAGCCAGATCAATCAGCTGTCCTGATAGTTTTTCCCGATCATTGCCTCTAAAGTACTCCAGAAAATCCAATAGGAAGTATTTTACAAGAAAGGCGGTCCTATAAGGAACAGATGTACTAAATGGATTGTACTGCTCAGATACCAAACTGAAACACAGTTAGTTAATAGAGAGCAGCAAACAAGTTTGAAGACCCAAAAAAGAACATTTTTTTAAAAAAACCATAGCATTTGAAAAAGAAATCATTTGTCATAGCATTGAGAAGAGTTGTAGAGGCAACGTGGGGATAAAAATGCGTATCTGAGAAAACTCTTTCATTTGGGATATTTACTGAATGCCCAGAGTGTGCAGGCACTGGGCTATTTGGTTTCTGTCCCCAACATAGGTATGAGATAAAAATGTAAAGAAATAACCCAGCACAGTGTAACAAAGCCTCAGGCTGGAAAGTCAGTACCAAGGAATGAGTCCTTGGGATGTTAAGGAAAAAGTGAGAAAACAGGCCCAGCAGCCTCGATGTTCAGGCAGAATCCTTGAGATCCCGGGAGTTTACAGGCAGACAAGAAAATGTGAAAGTCTAAAGATCAAAACAGGAGATATAAATAGGACTGACATTCTCTGTGAATAGCAAGGGAGCAGAATGTGGCACATGTGGGTAGCAAGTGGCAGGAGATGAGAGTTAAAGGTGGTCAGAAACCAAGACAAGAAAGACCTGCACGCCCATTTTTAAGGATTTCAGGGTTTGTGCTGGAGATCAAAGACTTCCAGACCCGGGAGTCACTTGGGCTGAGTTATATGTTAGACTTTCAAATTATAAGGCAAATATTAGTATTTAATTTTAACAGCAAAGCTCTAATGAGAATGAGGCATTATGTGGTTGAAGCAGTGGTTTCTAAAGCAGGCTGCATATCAGATTCTCCTGGGAAGATTTTAAATGCTGGTTGCCCAGCCCTATCTCAGAAGAAAAATCCCAATCCCTAGGGATTCAGAGTTAAAAATGTATTTTTTATAAATTCCCAGAAGATTGAAATTATTTGATCTTCCATGGTTCAGTGGTCTATGGAACTACTGATTTAATGTATTTATCAATGGCAATCCATATCTAGCTCTCATAAAGCAGTTATTAAGTCAGCATATAGAGAGATTATACTACTAGGAAAAATTTATGTCTTTATATTTGACCCTTTCACATATATATATATATATACACACACATATGGGTACACCCTTCTTGATAATTTTATGAGGTTACAATGCTGGATAACACCAATTCTATTAAGTCTGCATACTCATTAAGGTAAGTATTTGAATTCTGTAACTCAAGCTAAAATAATTGGGATGTTTTGGGGGCCTATCTCTGGATTTCTAAAAGTAATTATGGGGATAATTACTTGACATCTTCACTGACCTTTGACTAAGGAGCATGTTCTCTGACAATGTAAAATGCCATACTTTGTTCAGGCTTAAAAGGAATTGAATACCTACAGTTTACCTGATGTCACAACCTACAAATTAGCTTTTATATAGCAACTTTTGATATTTACATGTAGCCACCCATCCTTAGCCGCCTGCCAAACTGTGCACCTCCTCATATTTGTGTACAGGAGGGCTGTAAATACCTGTTTATTAAGTGACACAAGACTGACATGACTAAAAGTGTATTGGATATCTACTTAGCAATTTGCTCTGTTAAGAGAAAGGTATGGAGCAGACTCTGAGAGCAGTGATTTACGTGCACACTGGCCTGGTTCACTGAGAATGATCATCACAGCCACTGTGGGGTGGGGAATATTCAACTTTTTAATCCTGGATTTGAATCTAATCTCAGCCACTAACATATTGTGTGACTTCTGGGACATTATTTAACCTCTCTGAATGTCATATCCTCACTTGTAAAGTGAAGATTTGTAATATTTTCTCTCTACATAATGAGAATTATTATTAGAACAATTATTAAACTGCCAGAACAGGCGTAATGTTGACCTGCAGTCATAGTCATTTATCAGACAGCTTCAATAAGTCTGTGGGGAAAGATGTTTCTCATATTAAGAAGAATAAATTTTCTCCACCTTCCCATATATGTTAATTGGACATAAATGAGAAAAATAAAGGGCTAATATAGTTTATGGTTATGAATCAACCACCAATCAAATATTCATGGCTTAACTCATGAAAGTATTCATGTGAATAATTTAACAGACAAAATTAAAATGCTGGGCCAAATTGTTATGAATTGCCTTCTTTGACTTATGAGTGCAATTATATTCAAGGACTCTTGTTTCATCCATAGTCATGCATTCCCATTTGTCCGACCATCAAAGTGCTTAGGAAGAATGTCCAAAGATTTTTTTTTTTTTTTGGTCAGTTGGCTTCAGTTGTTCAAACGTTAACACCTATGAGAAACAGCTTAAATATCAAAGTCTCAGCAAGCATCCAAGAATATGATCTTCACATTACCCAGTTCATCCAAGTGTTCTTGAAGGTTTTAAAATAAAGCTTTACAAACATAATGCTTTCAAGTCAATAAAATTAAGATGAATACTCCCAAAGAAAATGGGCACACAGCATTCATGAATACACAGTTAATAAAAGATATAAGCAGCCAATATGTAAATATGATCATCTAAGGCAATAATTTAGTATTTAAACTCATCAGTATGTAAAGACTAAGACAATGTTAACATCTAATGTCACTCAAGATTAAGGAAATGGATCTTCTTATACACTGCTGGTGGGAGAACAGATCAGTGTAGTCTTTCGATGGGAGACAAATACAGGTCGCCTTTGATCTGCTTAATCCCAATACAAGAGTTTTATTATAAAAAATAAAATGTCATCAAATACATGAAGCCAGGTGATTTGTAACATCTTGCTGGGCACAGTGGTTCACACCAGCAATCCCAACATTTTGGGAGGCCCAAGCGGGCAGATCACCTCAGGTCAGGAGTTCAAGACCAGCCTGACCAACATAGCGAAACTCCATCTCTATTAAAAATATAAAACTTAGCCATGCATGATGGCCCTTGCCTGTAATCCCAGCTACTCGGGAGGCTGAGGCAGGAGAATCACTTGAACCCAGGAGGCGGAGGTTGCACTGAGCCAAGATTGCACCACTGCACTCCAGCTTGGGTGACAGTCCATCTCCAAAAAAAAGAAAAGAAAGTAATAATAATAGCAAGAGGCGAGAAACAACTTGAATATTTAACACGTAGGTATTGACTGAACAAATTACAATACAATGATGTAGTAAAATATGTTAATCTGCTTAAGGTAATAGCATAGATAAATACTCATAGAGAATGTTTATTTCATTTTGTAAATGAATAAAGCAATTTAAGATTAAATTACATAATCTTTTAAAAAATGAACATGAAAGGTTACTCAGTAAAATGAGTGGGAAGGGGAATATGACCCAAGTATTAACCAAAAACTGAGAGAGGGTTAAGACATCACATAGGAAATTATGAGAAAATATTCATCATATATCAGATGAAAATTGATGCAAAGTAATACATATAGAATGAACATAATTTGCTAAAACTACGAATAGTAAACTATAAAAATTAATATTTGGATATTATGCTTTCAGTGAAAAGTTGCATTTTATCTAATAATTCATATACCCTATATACCATTTGATAAAAAGGAGGGTTTTAATTTGAAAAGTGAAAGTGGTATAAGCATTTTTTTAACCTACTTAAAGATTTATATTCTTGTGGTAAGGTTATGACTCCTCTAATCTTCTTCACAATTTTCTGGGGTTTTTTCAGCACTGAACACTTAATCATCTTGTAAACGATAAATTACCTTGTAAAGACCATGGACTTATTTAGGAAATAAAGGATGGCGTTATGAGATAGAAACACTATAATTCCCTGGTTCAGTGAGTTACAGAATTCTAGTGCTGAAATGGATCTCTGAACAAAAGGTTCATTTATTTATAAATAAATCCAGTTTGGGAGAGCTTGTGAAATGAGTTAATCTGGGAAATTAAATTCTGTGAGTATTTACTAGTGCAAGTGCTATGCTAGGTACTTGGTAACCTATTTGAATAAGGTTTTGAGAAGTTCTTTGTCTTGTAATGGAGTCAAACAGGTAAACAAAACGTGTCAGTGAAACCTGAACAACACAGTGAAATAAGCGTAATGTCAGATCTGAAGAAGCTTCTTCAAGGAGTCGGCCAATGCCAGCAATTCAAACATAAAAAGATGGTTGTGACAGGTAGGGAGGGTAACCAGAATGTGAAGAAATAAAAGGAATCTCATGCAAATACATGGATTATGGGACAGGAATATGCTAAGCTGGTTAAGGAAAGGGTCTGAGGGCTACTTTCTGCTGACCCTAGTCATAATGCTGTATTTCAGAATCATTGGCAGACATGAAAAGGCACAAATCATCGCACCTATCACACCAGCTCAGAGAAACAGAATCAGATGAGCTGCATGGAAACCCTAACAGTGCTACAGCTTTCCTTGGGAAATATACTTTTAATTCAATAGGCAGACACCATTAAGACGGGTACTAACTTTGTAAATGTCTCACAGGGGAAGTCACACACTAGCATTAGGATGCCTGAATTCCAGCCCTGAATAACCCGGAATACACTGAACATTTTGGACAGGTAATTTTCTTCCCTGTTAGATAGGATAGTCTTCGATCTTTGTTCTGGTATAAATGCGTGTGTGTGTGTGTGTGTGTGTGTGTGTGTGTGTGTGTGTGTACAGTTGTATAAAATTTATCCAAATCATTACTAAATTGTCTTAGTCAAAGCATTTTTGTTACCCCAACTCTAGAGGGCCAATAAAATCAAAGATCTTTTTAAGGAAGAAGAGAAAAGAGGAGAAGAGGAGAGAGAAGGAGAAGGAAGGAAGGAGAGAAGAAATAGGAGCGAGAATAGAAATAATTCAAAAGGAAAAGAAAAAAATAAAACAATGTTTTTGTGGCATGGGGGTGCTTATTAACACAATATAAAACCCGAAAAACAAATATTTCTTAAATATGGTAATAGAGAGATATACGAATTTTTAAATAATGCTAGGGACCAGGCACGGTGGTTCGCACCTGTAATCCCAGCACGTTGGGAGGCCGAGGCAGGTGGATCACCAGAGGTCAGAAATCCGAGACCAGCCTGGCCAACATGATGAAATCCTATCTCTGCTAAAAATACAAAAATTAGCTGGGCATGGTGGCAGGTGCTTGTAATCCCAGCTACTCAGGAGGCTGAGGCAGGAGAATTGCTTGAACCTGGGAGACAGAGGTTGCAGTGAGCAGAGATCATGCCACTGCACCCCAGCCTGGGCAACAGAGCAAGACTTTGTCTCAAACAAACAAACAAACAAACAAACAAAAACCCACTCGGTTAGTTAAATATATTCTTAAAAAGTAAAATCAATATTATGCTTAATTATTTAAATAAACTAATAAGTGGAGGCTATGTTTATCTAAACAGTTTTATTGATAATCTCATAATTGTGTCTTATCAATTTATGTGATACTTTATCTGTTTATTTTTTATAAAAACCATACTGCTTTTTCAAACGTGATTTTTCTTAAAAATAAAAAAAGATTGGTAAAAGAAAAACACTACATGTCATACCATTAAAATTTCCAATTGCTATGTGGCTAATTCATCATTGATGTGGTTCTTTGCAATGCCCTATGATTGTAATAGCAAAAATGTCAAAAGATCAAATTAGTATTTCACTTGTGAATAAGGTCATCCCTTAAATCCGCCATATTTTTGGAGTAAAGGTTGCTGAAACCCTTTTGATTATACCTGTACTGGAAAGACAGTGAGTTGACATTCAGGGAATCAGGGATATTGACTTGGTGGTACAATAGTGATAAAAACCCAGCAGTATCACCAAAGTGCTTTTACAACCTGGGCAAGGCATCTAAACTCTAAATATCCACCAAAGACAGGTCTTCCTGCAGTCTCTAAACAGCTTCATACTTGAGTTTCCAAACCTGAGCTTCCTTCGCAGTTATTACTGATGGTTAGGGAAAGAGAGATATTGTTGCTACACCCTAATCATGATCTCAGCTTTAATCTTGCTCTCTGATTTCTATTTGTGTTACATTTGGGAGGCAAGGGTATACGGGGGCAGGCATGTGGACTCTGTTGTCAGGCCTCTGCCTGTTGGAAGACTGGTTCAGACAGCTCCTTTTGGAAAAGTTATTGAGATAATGCAAGTAGGAGCCCTTACAGTGGCATCTGGCATAAGTGAGGGCCAATAAACTTAGCTAAAAAAGAAGAAAATTTTCCTTACGACCAAATCTTCTCTTCAACCTGAGCCCAGTGTTCATCTCCCTCACTGTTCCTATCACCTTCCACTTACCTGCCTTCTTCACATGCGCTGAGGTCCTTGAAACCAGAAGGAGTGAAGCTTAATTTAAATTCATCTCAGTATCTTCAGCTTTAACCTCACTCCCCAGCCCAAATGAGATGCTCAGTGAGGTCTGACGAGTGATTGAATGGATGGATACTGACAAAATATTGTATTCAGCATCCCTACCTATTTATTGCCTTCCTAAGGTGAGGCTTCTCTCTCTCTCCTAGGTACATTCTTCTCTCTCTCAGAAAACCTAATACCACCTCCACAGCTCCTTTCACCTCTTGATTTCACTGTCAACTTTGACATCCGTGCCTAGTGGGCATCATTCTGGAGCAGTTGTCAACTCACTAAGAGGGGCTTCATTGCAGCATGACTTTCAGAGAATAAACAACAAAGTTAAAGTAGCTGACAAAGAAAAGTCATGATTTTGTACCATGGTCTGAATAGAGATAGCTGCAGCTGCTCACAGTATTCCCAGGCATCTCTACCACTGGGGAGAAAGAAAGGAGATTATGGAAGTCAAGAGGAAGATAGAATTGAAAGATCCAGTTCAAGATGCCCTACCAAACTCTTCCAGGCTCCAGTGAGGAGACACATGTTGAAATGGAATTGAAGATGCACTCAAGGGCCTATTTGTCCTTAGCTTCCTGGAAGTAGATATGTAGTGAAAGTTGCCCAGAGCTAGTCCTATCTGAATTATCCAGTTTTGAAGCAATGACTGCATTTAAGATGAGTGAAGCTTATCTTGTGTTAAATATTTCACAGGAATATGATATTCCAGTACAGGAGACGAGGTTTGGAACTATTTATCATTAACCTCAGGGACTTTATTTAGTAGCTTTGATCTGCATGGCTGCAAGAATTATAGCTTCACACACTTTCTTCACTTTTCACTGCCCCTGACAGAAGGTGCTGCTTTCTGGCACCTGCCACCAGCATTTATTCTGCCCAAGTCTATTTCAATTCCATTTTGTTTTGGCAGACTCTTTTCTGCAAAGCACCCTGCCATTAGCTCTCTGCTGCTTTTAGCTGATGTGGAAAACAAACCTTCTTTGGCCTGCACAATTGGCAGCAGTCATGTCCCTTCCCACCTTGCTTGCAAGGAGGGTGGTTTTTGAGATTTGAGGAAATTTGGACAAGGAAGAAAAGACAGCACTCTAGTGTTAGCACCATGGTTAAGCCTAGGAGGCACAAAGGAATTTGGAACAGCCCTCTGAAGAGGCAGCGAGTTATAGCAGGCCTTCACAGGATGAGCTGTGCAAATAGGATTGTCTTAAAAAGCAAAGGAGAGGTTGCAGACACTTCATATTAAATCGCTGCCAAAATTGCTTTCCATCATCAGAAGCAGCAGTAATTAGGAATAAAATACAGAGGATTAAATTGTGGGAGAAAAAGGAACAGAATTTTATGTAAAGTGGTATTGGCAAATCATAGAGCTAAAAATTCAAATGCAATCTCAGATCTAACATCAGGGAATTATGTAAAGAAAACAATGTTTCCCCAAATCACTCAGTATTAGATAGATTTGTGATCTTTCACATAAACTTTGAGCTTGAAGAGACTCTACTGGGATGTTTCTCATAGTAGTGGCCACAGACCATCTAAATCAGGAACTTGGGGTGCTCTTTAATGTAAATGCCTAAGTCTTTAGAATCCAGTTTTGTAAAAGTTAGGCCTAAGAATATGCCATCTTAATAAGTACCCAGGTGATTTTTAAACCTTCTTTAAAAAGGCTCCTTCTCTTAAAACTACATCCTGAACAGAGTAACCAAGGCAGTGGCACATCAGTATAGGCAACACTGTGGGACTGTTCATTCCGCAGGTGGGACAGGGCCCCCAAAAGCCAGATATGTGCAGTGGCACATGGATTCCAGAAGCCCTGGAGGTGAATCCAGGTAAGGCCAAATGGTCACCACTTGCCTTGATATGCAAGTCTCCCTTCTCAGTCAGCTGGTCTGTTAGTCAGGCAAGCAACCTGTATTCCAGGTTTATTATGATAGAAACTGCATTCCCTGCCAGAAATATAGCCACACATGAGATAGCTCCACTGGATTTATGTTCTTTCATTGGGCAAAGATGTTAAACACATGCAATTAGCTATTTAATACAATCTGCCATGGGTGCTGTGAAGCATAAGAGGGGAGCATGAGCATTTATCAGGAGGGATCTAACTTGGTCTGGCAAGTTGAAGAAAATTCTGCAGAAGGGTCAGATAAATCACATACTGAAGAATGAGCAAAGACTAGCTCAGAGAAGGGGGAAAGAGGAGGCAGCATTCTGGGCAGGGAGAAGAGCTGTTGTGAAGGTTCTGGGGGCAAGAATGAGCTTGATCTGTTTAAGAAGCTAAAAGGAGTCCAACTGGGATAGACAAGGTGCAGGCAAGATCCAGACCTTGTATCATCTTAGGAGTCCATGAGCAGAACTTGAGTACCAGAATATGAAAAACCATTACATATTTGGGAGTGAGAATAATGTGATCAAATACTTATTCTTAAGAATTGGTCAGGCCAGGCACAGTGGCTCACACCTGTAGTCCCAGCACTTTGGGAGGCGGAAGTGGATGGATCACTTGAGGTCAGGAGTTCAAGACCAGCCTGGCCAACATGGTGAAAACCCATCTCTACTAAAAATACAAAACACACCACACTGGGTGTGGTGGTGTACACCTATAATCCCAGCTACTTGGGAGGCCAGTGCAGGAGAATATCTTAAACCCAGGAGGCGGAGGTTGCAGTGAGCCGAGATCACACCATTGCACTTCATCCTGGGCAACAAGAGCAAAACTCCATCTTAAAACACACAGACACACACACACACACACACACACACACACACACAGGAAAAGAAAAGACTTGGGGGCAGTGTAGAGCATACCCTGCTAGAATCTAGGGATGGCTACATATGGGGGGCAAGAGGAAAAGGCTCATGAATAACTCTGACATTCTTGTTTATGAACTAGGTAGAGAGTGACAATATTCTCTAAGACCAAGAATGATGAGCCAGAGAAAAGTTTTCTGGGTGAAAATCATGAATTGGGCTTAACCGTGTTGAGATGGAGGCACCTGGGAGGCATTAGAATGAAGTTGCTCATCAGACAGTTAGAGCCAGGAACCAAGAGCGGTGAGCTGAGCTGACCCCAAAAGTGTCAGCAGCCACAGCACGGGAATGATGACACCTCAGTCAGGGACAAAGTGACCCCTGGGAAGAATAAAGAGAGAAGGGAGCTAAGGGACTGACTGAGCATGGTCAGTCAGGCAAAGGTCAGGGTGAAGGAGGTGAGGTGAGGATGATCAAAGGAAAATAAGTGACGTGCTACAGGGTCCCAAGAAAGTTTTCCCCCAATAAAAGGAAGTTGGATATAGCTTAGGGATCAAGGATAATGCCTTTTGAAACTTGTGACGTGCTGGTCACCAGTGAAATTAAAACAGGCCTTTTTAGTGGGATGGTGGGAGACCGGCACATATCTGAGTTGACTGAGGCTCACGTGAGAGACGACGACACAGGTCACGGTATGTCTCGACAACTCTTGAGAGGGAAGTTTGGCTGTAAAGGGGAGAGAGCTAGGGAGGTACCTGGAAGGAAATGGTGTGAAGGAAAGGTTTTGTCTCTTATGGTGCTTTGTTTTTAGCAAAGGAAGAGCCACGAACATGTTTAATCCCTAATGAGAAAGATCAGGGTATGGGGAGGTGTTGACAACAGAGGGCAAAGAATTCTTCCTTCAAAGGCGGGAAAGGATTCATCTTGGCAGAGAAATCAGCCTCACCTGGGAAGAGGGCCCTCCTCTCTCCTGTAACAGGAAGGAAAGAGAATGCAGGTGGGAGAGGATGGGAGGTGGATGTAGGGATTTATTCACTCTTATTTTCTCTCTGAGGCAGGAACCCCCTCCTCCAATACGAGTGGGAGAAGGAGGAGCCAGAGGCATGAGAATAGGGGACATTTGAAATCGACTTGGCACAAGATGAGAGTTGGCCAGGGAATCAGAGTTAGATTTCTGGACAGTGTTGAGGCCTGTGACTGAGAATCTACTATAGACCCTGCAAAGTCTAAATGATAAAAATGCTAAACCTACTGGGAAAAAATGAAAACCATGCGATGAGTAACAACAAATCAGCATGGTGAAACCTATGAGAGAAGCACATACTAAATATTGGAGGAACATGTAGGACAGAGTAAATAACTGCTCAGAAGAGCTGAGAGGCTTCCACGGGAGGGACTGTGTAATCAGAGGCTGTGTGAGTGCTCTGCCATGGCCAGTGCCCGTGGGAACCAGCTTTTACTCTAGATCAAGTCAAGTGGTATGAATACAGAGAGTACTCCATCCCACCACTAAGTGGCTGGGCTGAGGAATCAGCCAGCCAAACTCTCACATTGCCCATGCGTAAGCTCAGCAAGCAAATGGCTTCCCCAGTTGTATTAGTCAGCTCAGGCTGGCAAACAAACTACCACAGACTGAGTGGCTGAAACAACAGACAATCATTATCTCACAGTTGTCAACATCAAGAGCAAGGTGTGGGCAGGGCTGGTTTCTTCTGAGGCCTCTCTCCTTGGTTTGCAGACAGCGGTCTTCTGCCTTGCACGGTCTTTTCTCTACATGTGTGCATACCTGATGTCTCTTTTTATGCACAAATTTCCTCTTCTTATGGAAGAGGACATCTTCAAATGGACATCCACCCATTTGATGTCACTTAGTCTTCATTACCTTTCTTAAAGCCTTAACTATAGTCATATGCTGAGGTACTAAGGGTTAAGACAAACAGAACACGGTTCAGTCCATAACGCCAGTACACAGCTAGAAAGCCACCGAAAGAGAGAATAGCCCATAAGTATGACTGTAAATAGAACTCTCCTTTTCCATCACACCAAAGCAGTGTCTCCAGGTGTGATGCATGGACTAGCAGCATCTCCTGAGCTCTCATCAGAAATGCAAGTTCTCAGGCCCCATCCTCGACCTCCTAAGTCAGAAGATTTGGGGTTGAAGCCCAGTAATCTGTGTTGTAACAAACTCTCCAGGTCATCATTCAGTTGTGAAATCACTGAATTTCTCAGGAAGCCAACTAGGTAATTCAGCGATTTATGTGTATTCTTTACATTATACTAAGCACTAGATTATTGGGCCTTGGAAAGGTCCTTTCAAAAATTAAAAATTATTTAAAAAAAGGACCCAAAGAGACTGAAATGGCAGATGTATAGCTGTAAGAAAGTGGATATATAGAGGCATTGTGCCTGAATGGGAGTTACATGCTGAACCTGCTGAGGGTTTGGGCAAATCAGATAACACCTCTAAACCTCAGTTTCGAGGTTTAGAAAATAACTGTGAGATGACGAATGTCTGTTGTTTAAGCTGCTCAGTCTGGTAGTTTGTTTGGCAGCCTAAGCTGCCAATACAGCTACAACTTGGGGAAGTCATGATACAACTAGGGAAGTGATTTCCTTGCAGAGCTTACACATGGGCAACGTGAGTTTGGCTGGTTGATTCCTCAGCCCAGCAGCTCAGTGCTGGGATGGGGCACTCTGTGTGCTCATGCCACTTGTCTTCACCTAGAGTAAAAGCTGGCCTCCATGGTCACTGGCCATGGCAGAGCACTCACACAGCCCCTGTTTACACTGTCACTCCTCTGGAAGCCTCTCAGCTCTTCTGAGCAGTTATTTACTCTGTCCTACATGTTCCTCCAACAGTTAGTGTACACTTCTCTTGTAGGTTTCACCATGCTGATTTGTTGTTGCTCATCGCATGGTTTTCATTTTTTCTCAGTAGTTTAGCATTTTTATCATTAGAGTTTGCAGGCTCTATAGTAGATTCTCAGTAACAGGACTCTCAACACTGCCCAGAAATTCAAATAACATCTCTATACCATCCAAATAACAGAGATAGGAAAGCCTGTTTGCAAACTGGCTATAATGATAAAGTGAGAAAATCCAGATCATTTCAAGTGCCTATCACAGTGTCTGATCCGCTTCAGGCAGCTAATAAATAGTTTCTTCCTCCATGAAGTGATGACTTCCACACTCTGCAGTGCAGACACAAGGACAAAAGTGCAGTTACAAGCATCGGTCTTCATAACTCATTTCTATGGAGCTACTAGGGTCCCTATGATTAAAAAGTATATATTTTATATTTTATTTTTCCTTCATCAATCCTTCAGAGAAGCAAGGAGTGAGCTATTTCAGAGCTAGCCTTCAAAAGACTGTTTCTGAAGACATATGGCATCTGTGGAGAGAAGGGGTGCCCACAGGCAGGTGCAGCCCAGGAGTAGGAATCAATAACAAAAGAATAATCTTCGAGGGCACCAACAGGAGGAGAAAGGCCTTTGTAAATGGTTATTCTAGAAATGAAATTTCTCTAGTGTAGATCACTTACACACCACACAAAAAGCAACTAAATCCCTTTATTTAGAAGACATTAATGCACACTGTGTTCAACATCCTGAGCTAATGTTGTGATTAAGTTATACCTACTAAGTAACATAAACTGGACTTAGGTTGAGGCAGGATATGGAGTTTTATGGGAGGAATTTGCAGAATATAATAAAATTGGCAAATGTAGGCAATCTCATACCAAATTTGTTTTAATGCATCCTGGACTGACTTGTTATTTGGTAATGAAATACTTGAATTGATTCTTAAATAATGTACACTCCAGTTCCCAGATTTGTTATTTGAATGATAAATAAAATTAAATTTTTATGTCATATTTTATAATGGTAATAAAAACATAATTTTTCTTTCTTCATGGTTCTTTCTTAAATTCAAAACACCACTCTTTTCCATATAGCACTAGCTTTTATTGCACATGTTTTACTCCCAAATTATTTACATGGGTTTTTTTATAATGTTCTCCAAATTCAGAACATAAAATTACCATTTTTAAAACAGATGTAGAACCATAATAAAGAGGATAAATATAGCCCATAGATGGGACATTTACAGCAAATACATTTTCAACATAAATTATCCTAAATTCTCATGATGACAAAATGTTTATGAGAGCCTAATAATCATATTTTTATTAAATTCACTCTTACATATAAAAGTTATTAACTAATATATTTTTTTAAACTGAATGCTCAGAAATTAAACCTTTAGGCAAAATGCTAATAACCAAAAATGAAATAATGGGTATCTCCAGTTAAAATAAATTTTGATGTGAACAGCAGAATGTAGAGACCAATTATGACACATGCAGGGAAATATTACTACATAGAAATTACACAAGCAATTGCATAGATGGATTTCAGAGACAAAATATGCAGAGAAAAATAGACTTTTGTACATACTGTATGATTCCTTTTATATGAAGTTCAGAAACAGGCATAATTATTCTAAAGTGATTCATTCAGTTACCCTTGTGGAGAGGGATTTGACAGGGAGAGGATATGAGGGTATCTGCTGAATCGCTAGGAATGTTCTAGCTCAGTCTGGGTGGTGGTTACAGAGGTGTGTACCATGGAAAAATCCATCTGGTTGCACAATTAACATCTCTGCCATTTACTATAAGATGGATGTAGTTTACACTAGTGAAAATTAATATAAAACACTATTTTTAAATAAATATGTAATTTATGTGTAAAGGTAAGGAAAAACATTGTTACGAAAGAGGAAATACAAATGGCTAATAAATATGAAGAGAGGTTCAAGTTGTGTAAATTCAGTTTAGCTTGTTAGAATACTGTTTCAGTGAGAAGTAAAAAGTGGCCCCAAGTGACTCAAACCCTTGTACAATCCCCTCTCCTTGCGTGGGAGTGTGACCGTGAATACAATAGCTGTCACTCCCTCAATTAGACTAAGTCATATGGTAAAGATGATGATACTTTACAGATCTCACTAAGAGCCCTAAGTTGCCTATTTTAAATTAATCAAAACAGGTTATCCTGCTCACTTTAAAGAAGTAAACTGCCAGTTTACTTCTGACAGAGTTCCTATAAAATTGTTTATGCCCAAGGGTAATTCTATCACTTTAGTATGATTGTGCCTGTTTTTTGAACTTTATGTAAAAGGAATTATATGGTATTACAGAAGTCTGTCATTTCTATAAATGTATTTTTGCTTATGTCATTTCTATGTAGTAATAGTCTCCTGCAAGTATCATAACTGGTCTCTACATTATACTGTTTATGTCAAAATTTACTGGAGATACGCATTATTTTCTCTTTTAGTTATTAGCATTTTGCCTAAAGGTTTAATTTCTAAGCATTCCGTTCCTTTAAGATACACTTCTGAATAATTTTATGTGTAAGAGAGAATTTAAAGGAAATATGATTATTAGATTCTCATAAACATTTTGTCATGTATCTAAGACCTGAGGGTGACTTCTAGGAGCTGAGAGCAGTCCACAACTGACAGCCTGCCAAAAAAATGAGCACCTCAAGAAACTGATTCTGCCAAGGACCTAAACGATCCAAAGGGAACGCCAAACTCTAGGTAAAAATGCAGTCCTAATAACACTTTTATTCAGCTTTGTGAGATCCTAAGCAGAGGACTGTTGGGCTGTGTCCAGTCCCCTGACCGAAAGAAACTGTGAGATAATAAATAGGCATTGTTTTAATCTGTTCAGTTGATGGTAATTTATTAATAGCAATAGAAAACTAAAACAAATTTTGAGAACTCGAAATGGAGAAGTGGCATAACAAATACTTAAAAATGTCAGAGTAACTTGAAATCATAGAATAGGTAGTGGACGAAAGAGTTTTCAGAAGCATGCTAGAGAAAATCCTAAATTTCCTTGGTCAGATCATTAGTTAAAAAACAACAATAAAAAAAAAACTTAACAAAATGGTCTCCTGGCAATTATGTGGTTACATGAAAAGCAGAATTTGTGAACAATAAACTTGGATATTTAGCTAAGGAGATTTCCAAAGAAAAATTGAAGGTATTGCCTGGTTTCTAGTAAAATGAGAGATAAAATTAGGACAGAAATGTTAAACAAGCAAACAAAAAATAAGTAAATAAACTGACAATTTTGATAACTCTCAGCCTCAGCAGGTTATAAAAAAGAAAAGGTAGTAAAAGTTAAGAAAGCTTTTGATAACATGGCAGAAAGGAAAGGTTGAATATGTAACTATAGAACCTTCTGCTAAAACCTCAAAAGACTCACAAGGTCCCAGTATTTAGTCACAAAATTGGCCCCTTAAAAGGCTTAAGAGGATAGAATGACATCAGCAAGATGGCAGATTAGGAAGTCCACAACTCCTCTGACCCCATGGAGACACTAGATAAACAACTACAGACTGACTAAAACCAAGAGCTTTACAAGAGCTCTGGAAATTAGTCCAAGATCTATGGCAACCAAGCAAACTCCCAGTCAGAAACAAACAAAATACATTCAAATGGTAGGATAAATTCTGTGGTATTTTACTCGCCTTTGCTCACCTCTTCCTATATTGGTGGGGTAAAAGAAATGGCCCAATTCCTAATCTCTTCTTCAGGGCAGAAAGAGCAGAGTGCAAATCGTTTTCAAAATACTTGCCTTGCCTGGCTGTAGAGTGCCCAAGGGACTGGTATCTGTCTCACCTAATTCAGCAAGCACACCAGAACAGAATGTTTGAGGCAATGGGATAAAAAGGTGAGACTTTGGTACATGAAAAAGCACAATTAATGGAGTAAAAAGGTAATGAGAATGAATGGAATGAGAAAAAATTACAAATTATATCTCTAATATGAAATGAATATCCAGAAAACATAGGGACTTCTACAACTCACCACAACAACGAAAACAAAAATCAACCCCATGCAGAAATGGACAAAGGCCTTACTAGAGGATTCTCCAAAGAAGATACACTAAAGTCAGGAAAAATGTTAACATTACTAATCATTAGGGAACTGCAAATCAAAACCACAGTGAGATTCACACCCATTAGATGATTATTATTTAAAAAGTGGAATAACAAGCATTGGTAAAGATGTGGAGGAATTGGAGCCCTAGTTCATGACTGGTGGAAATTCAAAATGGTGCAACCACTGAGGAAAATGACAGCAATTTCTCAAAAAATTAAACATACTACAGGATCCAGTAATTCTGTTTCTTTTTCTATGCTCAAAAGAAGCAAAAGCTGGGTGCTTGAACAGATATTTGTACATCAATTTTCATAGCAGCATTATTACACCAGCTTAAAGATGAGAGCAACACAAATGTCCATCAACAGATAAATAAACGAAATGTGATACATACACGTAACAGAATATTATTCAGCCCTGTAAAAGAATGAAGTTCTGTCAGTTGCTACAACATGGATAAACCCTGAAACTCTTATTCTAAGTGCAATAAGCCAGTTACAGAAGGACAAATACTGTATGATACCATTTATGTGAGGTAGTTAAATTCATAGAGACGGGAGGTAGAATGGTGGTTTCCAGGAGCTAGGAGGGAGAAATTAGGAGTTGTTGTCTAATTGGTACAGAGTTTCAATCAGAGAAGATAAAAATTTCTGGAGATGGATGAGGGTGATGGTTACGTAACAATGTGAATGTGCGTAATGCCAATGAGGTGGATATGTAAATATGGTTAAAATGGTAAGATTTGTATTATGTATATTTTACCATGGTAAAATATATATCTTAAATATAATACATAAACACATATTATATGTTTATATAAATATATTTACTATATAGTACACATTTATCATATATATTATAAACACATTTGCTAATTAATTTTCCATTTGACATTTTATATTACCAATAAACTTTCTAGATGAAAAAAAATTTTTTAAATCAAGTGTGTCTCACAGGTCTACTCAACCAAATCAGAGGACCTCTAGGAAGCTTTGTGGCGTGGTTCCCTCTGCTATCTATGCAGAAGCCAAAAATAGAGAAGAGGTTATTTCAAAAACACCTGGCTTCTGTCTAATGGATGACTATTACTGAAATCCAAAAAAGGTTCACAAAGTTCTTGAGAAAATTGCTTCATCAGGTGTAGTGCCAGCACTGTCTAAAAAGACCAGGAAAAATGCAAAAAGAAAAGAAGACTATAAAAGATATGAAATAAGCCTTACATCTGGAAGAAATAAGATTATGATGATTTATGTGCCTAACAGAACCCTCGAAGACATAAAAACAGAAGTCAACAGAATTAAAGGGAGAAATAGGCAATTCTACAATAATAATCAGAAATATCAATCCCCAAATTTTATTGAGAGATAAAATAATTTACAAGAATATCAACAAGAAAACAAAAGATTTAACAAGCACTACACACAAACTAAACATTACAGACATCTAGAGAACACACTACCTATCATAACAGATGATCATTCTTTTCAAGGGTACATGGAACCTTCTTCAGCCTAGACCAGAAAACAAGCCTAAATAAATTGAAAAGACATAAACCCCATTCTATTTTTTGTTGTTGTTGCTGTTGTTTGAGACAGAGTCTCCCTCTGTTGCCCAGGCTGGGTGCAGTGGCACAATCTCAGCTCGCTGCAACCTCCACCTCCCAGGTTCAGGAGTTCAAGACCAGCCTTGCCAACATGGCAAGGTGAAAAACCACCTCTACTAAAACCCCACCTCTACTAAAAATACGAACCCATTCTGTTTTTTTTTTCAGGTCACAATGAAATGAAATGGGATTTTAATAACCAAAAGGAATTTAGAAACTCACAAACGTGGAAATCAAAACACAACCTAAATAACCAATGAAAGAAATAAAAGAGAAGCTAAAAAATACTTTAAGATGAGTGAAATACGAAGATACAACATACCAAAGCATACAGGATACAGCTGAAGCAATGCTTAGAGAAAAACTTAGAAGTAAATGCTTATTACTATAAATAATGAGAGATCTTAAATTAATAATGTAAACATCCACCTGAAGACACTGGAAAAACAAAGCAAATTAAATCTAAAGTAAGCAAAACATAAATAAATAATAATAATAATAGAGCTGAATTTCATGAAACTGAAAACAGAAAATCAATAAAACCAAAAGCTGATTCTGTGAAAAAATTACCACAATTGACAACGTTTCAGCTAGATTAACCAAGAAAACAGAGAAGACTCAAATTATTAGAACTGGAAATGAAAGGTGAAACATCACTACAGACTTTTAAAAAATAAAAGGAATTTAAACTATGATGAACAATTGTATGCCTGTAACATAAAATAGCATAACGAATGAAATGAAATGGACAGATTCTTAGAAAGACACAAAACACTGAAACTGATTTGAGAAAAATATAGACAATCTAACAGGCCTACATCAATTAAATAATTGAATTAATAGTAACAATAAAAAACCTACCCACAAAGAAAAGCACAGGCCCAGATGCCTTCACTGGTGAATTCTACAAAACATTGAAAGAAGAGCTAATACCAGGTATTCACAAAGATGTTCAGAAAAAAGAAGAGAAGGGAACACCTCCCAACACGTTCTATGAGGTAAAGAGAACCCCGATGCCAACACCAGACAGACACTGCAAGAAAAGAAGACTGCCGACCAACACCTGTTACACAGACCCAAAACTTCTCAACAAGATACTAGCACCATAAAATCCAGTCATATATGACATGACAGGTAGAATTTATTCCAGGAATGCAATGTTGTTTTAAAGTCCAAAAATCAAAAATATAATATGCCATGTAATAAATAAATAACATATGAACATCTCAATAGATGCGGAGAAAGCATTTGGCAATATCCAACACCTTTCACGATTAAAAATATGCCACAATTAGAAATAGATAAGAACTTCTTCAACTTCACGAAGGGCATTTATGAAAACCTAGTTACCACTACACTTTTAACTCCCGCAATTCCATAATTAGAAATTCTTCCAGCTCTGGAAATAAAATCTGCTCAATTTTAATAATGAACATCAAATCAGAATATGGATTTCTCCAAAAAAAAAAATATACAAATGGCCATTAAGCCTATGAAAAGATATTCAATATCATTAGCCACCAGTGAAATGCAAATAAAACCTACAATGAGATATATACTAAGGTGTGTGTCACATCCACTAAGGTGTAATCAAAATAGCAGATAATAATGGTATTGGGAGAATGTGGAGAAATTAGAACCTTCACATACTACTGGTGAGAATGTAAGGTGTGGTCACTTTAGATGACAGTCTAGCAATTCTCAAATGATTGAAACATACGATTCAGCAATTTCATTCCTAGGTATATATGTAGGAGAAAACATATTCACACACAAAAAAAAATGTGTACATAAATGTTCATAATAGTATATTTGCAATAGCAAAAATACTGGAAATAACCCCAAATGCCCATCAACTGGTGAATGGACAAACAAAAATGTGGTGTATTTATGCAATGAAATATTTGGTAATCAAAATAAATTGAGTACTGGCCTCCTGTCACATGGATGAATCTCAGAAATGCTGTGCTGAATGAAAGAAGCCAGTCACAGAGGGCCACATGTATTATGATTCCATGTAAATAAAATGTCCAATATAAGCACATCTATAAGAGACTGAAGGTACATTAGGAGTTGCCTACCACTGAAGGGGTGGGGATTTTGAGGAGTGACTGCTAAGTGACACCGGTTTTCAGAGTAATGAAAATGGTTTCAGGTTGGTTGTGGTGATGAATGCAGAACTCTGAAGAAACTAAAAGCCACTGAATGGTCCCATTTACATGAGTGAATTGTGTGTTAGGTGAATTGTATCTCAATAAATCTGTGCGAAAGAAAATGATATGCTTAACATAATTATTAGGAAAATGCATATCAAAACTACAATGAGAAACAACACATCTATTTTAATAGCTAAATTACATGGTTTTCAAATCCGATACTACTAAGGGCTAAAGAGGAAGTACAGCGATAGCAATTTCTACAGTTGCTGGTGAGGATGCAATTTGGCAAACATCATAAAAGGTTATAACATATTTAATTCTAGTTACTTATTCATATGCCTGGTGGACTGAAATCTCCAACGGAAGGCTCTGAGATTTATTACCCTCCACTTTCCTAGAGCTCAGCTCAGGGATCCTTGCTGGGTTGCTGCTAATAAATATGCCAGGAATTGGATTGAACTGGAGCTTCAGTCACACACCTAAAAACCAAATCTGGATTCTATTTAATCATTAAAACCTATAAAGGAGGCTGCATACAAAGGCTGAAGCCATGATTTGGTCCCAAATGGACAGAGGTTGCACAAAGGCAAAGCCCACATCCAGGGCTTTGTTCAGCCATGCAAACCCATTACCAGGCAGGTGCCTGCACATAAGAGGCAAAGCACACAGGTAGGCCGGATCAGTTGGATGAAGGTAAAACAAAATGAATGGTGGTCTTTATTCTAACTGTATACACTGAGAAATTTTAATACTAAGTCAAGTCCTGAAGAAAAGATAAATGTGTCTCACAAACAAACAGTTGTTTTCTTCAAGCCAGGCTAAAACTCAAAAGTTTTCTGCCTCTGACCTGTGTTTACTTACGGCCCCTCCCTATACACTCACATCTCCTCACTAACTTCAGAATCTTGCTATTCAACTTTTAAAACAAGGGATGTTGAATAGGGTTGGTGTTATTGCTCCTCCAGCAGAAATGCAGGAAGCCACTCTGTACTTACGGTTGCCAGGCAGATGTCCTGCAGGCCTGTGGTTCTGCAGCTCCGACTCAGTCCCCGTGACAGTGTCAGATTTCTTGTTGGAATCTTGCAAAAGCATCAAAAACACCTTTCAGGGAAAAAAAAATCAGCCATGTATTATTTTACATTTCTATACACACTGCATTTTTTTTTCTTCTGCCTCAATCGCCTAATCCAGTTGTGACAACATACACCAAACACACCCCGTATATTTCATTTAGCCATCTAATTAATTGGCATACTCCAAGGTTATCTAAGTCTCAGCAAAACAGTTGATAGGCTACCCATAGGATGCAAAGATGAATGAAACTTGACTGTGAACTCCCAGACCCTTACAGGCTGGTGGAGGCTGCCTACTGTGGAGCCGTAGGCGGGGAGGGGACAGACAGTAACAGTGTATCAAATGCAACTCAAGTTTGTGACTCACTGTACCAGCATCCTAGGAATTCAGAGGTGAATCAGACAATAAAATTGCAACGCTCAGTTTCGTTACAGCAGATAGGATCTCAAACATGAAAATCCCCATTAAACGTGTGCTTTCCATGGGCTATGATGTATCCTGTCACTAAGGCAGTTAATTAAGTAACTTCCTTGAAGTCACTTCTTGGTTAATAGTGGAGGCAGAAGTCCAACCTCAATTTATTCAAAGCAAAAGACTATGATTAAAATAGCAAAAATAAGATGAGAAAGCAGAAGTGCAAGCAGAGATGAAAGGAAATGAGGTGCGCTGGAGACTTCCAGGCCCTTGAGCTGCACCAGGATTGCTGGCAGGGATTTATGGAGCGATGGAAAGAGAATCCCTAAAATAAACATTGGGCCGTGCACAAGAAGCATAAAAGTCAAGGAGACATAGCCCTGCAGCAGCCTGGTCCTAACTGCTGGAGCTCCACTCTTGGCAACACGAGGGCTGGCTCTGTGTCTGCAGGCATAGGACTGCACCACCCAGAGTGCTGGCTGCCTCGTTGTATTAATAAAACAGGGATGATGATCACAGTATCTAAAGTTGAGCAGATGATAGCTGCAAAGTGCCAGGCACAGACTCTGGAAGCATGCACTAAGTCTTCTATTATTCATGTGGTTAGCTGAGATTTTCTGAACGCCCTCTGTGGGCCATGCACCAAGCAAGGCACTGTGCACTGCCACTCTCTCCGCTTGGCATCATCTGTGCATGTGCTTTCATCACCCCTTCCTCTGCACACATCCATAGAGATATGGGTCCCTGGCCCCTCTCCAAGTGACTCCTGCTGGGCCTGTGTCACTGTCCATCCAGCAGGTACCTCCTACTCAATGCTCTGGGTGGTGAAGTCCTATACCTGCATGTACAGAGCTCAGCCCACACTGAGCACCCTGCCTCACTTCTGATTTCTGTAAACACAATCTCACCATTCTGATTTTTCTAAATAAACATAAAGGTATTGACTGTCTCTAGATGTTCCTGGGGAGCTCCAGCCATAGGGAAAGATGGGGAAAGGCACCAGAAAGAAGAAGCCATGAGCAAGCAAGCCTTCAGGAGAGGCATGCAATCTCTCCGCACGTGGTTAATTAGTTGGCATGGAATCCTACTATGCAAAATCTGCAGGCTTAGTGCTAGTGAAGGGGCAGATGCAGCTACCTTCATATGAAAGATAACCCTTTGCTGATTTTCAGTAGGACTCCAAGGAAAAGCTGCAAACCTTACTATTATTTCAAATAATAACAAGAATAATAATGATTAATAACATTTCTGAGTGTGTGCCAGCCATGTGACCTTGGACAAATTATTTTACCACTCTGTAACTTAGTTTCCTCGCATGATAAATGGTAATAAATAAGACATATTATAGGATTGTTGCAAGCGGTAAAGGCATTTATATATAAAGTTGTGAAAATGATGCCTGGCATGTAGCGCGCTGGCAATGTCTAGGCTTAACAGTAGCTAGATAAGGATGAATAAGTGTAAAAGGGTGTGTGTGCTGTTTCATCATCTAATTCTCAGATCACTCTGATAAGTCCTATTATCCCTGCTTAAGATGTGGACACTGAGGCTTAGTGCAGTAAGTCTTCACCTAGTGCCTTTATAGGGAATTAAATTGAAAACAATGGAAATAGTGAGAATCAAGAAATGTTCATTGACTAAAGATTTTCCTTTGCATCTTACTCTAAATGGAATTTTCATTAAATGGTCACATTTAACTGTGACTATATGAAGCATATCCTAATAACTAAGGCATTATTGATAACAATAAATTCATCTCTCATTTTAAATTGTCCTCTTCTAACCCCTCTCATAAAAGGCCGTAGTTATATGTGGGGGTGGTGGGCAGGGTGAGTGGCTGTGTGTGTGAGTAGGTGTGTGTGAACATGTGTGAATGTGTATGTACATGTTTGAATGCACACATTTGTGTGTATATCTGTGTTGGAGGGGAAAACAGAATAAGGACAGAGTTTTTGCCCCCAATAATATCACAGATCAGCAGGAGATACAATCAATTACGCTACAGCGCTAGGTATCTGGCTGGGTACAATGCGTCTGAGAATTCTGGAACTTTGCCTGTGAATGGTGAAAGGCAAGTCTAAGACAATCAGAATGTTATGAGCGCCATCAGGTGGCCGCTCATCTTAACTGCAGGCACACGGTCCAGGAGGCTCTGAGAATTTGAGAAAACGTTGCAGTTGCCCAAGTAAGAGAGAGCGCCAAAAAAGGTTACTGTTTTCAAAAGCAATATGATACTGATCAAAGATTTAGAGTATTGATGACATACTTTGCCTTTGTGATTTTGTGATTTTGCACTATAATTCTCATGCTGAATCACTCAGATAGCAATTGTAAAACTCTGCTGGGCAAGTATCTCAAGTAACCCTAACATCCAGAATAGAACATTACCCAGTGCTTTAATGCCAGGTGCAGTGGCTCACGCCTGTAATCACAGCACTTTGGGAGGCCAAGGTGGGTGGATCACAAGGTCAAGAGATTGAGACCATCCTGGTCAACATGGTGAAACCCCGTCTCTACTAAAAATACAAAAAATTAGCTGGGTGTGGTGGCACGTGCCTGTAATCCCAGCTACTCAGGAGGCTGAGGCAGGAGAATTGCCTGAACCCAGGAGGTGGAGGTAGCAGTGAGCCGAGATCCCACCATTGCACTCCAGCCTGGGTAACAAGAGCGAAACTCTGTCTCAAAAAAGAAAGAAAGAAAGAAAGAAAACTTATGAGAAGGCTCCTAACATTTCACTGAATTCTGGAAATAGAATCTCCACATTATATCATTTTATAGTAAGTCCTCATTTAGTGTCATCAATAAGTTCTTGGTCACAACTGAAACTTTAGGCAAAAAAATATACAGCAGGTCCTCAAATAATGTCGTCTCATTCAATGCCATTTTGCTATAACATTGATGAGAGAAAAAAATTGTTTTGCTTAAAGTCTCACTTTCCAAGAACGCATCAACAATGTTAACTGAGGTCTCACTGTATTCCTTCTTATCTGATACATGCTTTTCAGCAATATTTAAATCAATATTTGTACTGAAAGGCATTCTTCAGGTTTTTAAAAGTAACTCAAATAAAGGAATGTAAGCTCTGTTTCATTTCAACAATTATGAGGAGATGCAAAATACTGCAAAAAGATTTTCATTAGTATTATAAAAGTCCTGATCAAAACATATAAACAATCCTTCAAGAGATAGAAATAAGGGTTAAGCAGCTGCACAGAAAGTTATCTGAATGCAGGCTACACTTTCCAGTTTAAGAAGAATGCTACATTTGTGCATTTGGTATGGAATGATATTTATACATAGGTCTTCCTCCTCTTTTTGGTGGTAATTTCTATCATTGTAACTGAATATAGGCTGTAAGCCAATTCAAATGGACCAAATAAGACCTACTTTCCCACTTTCATACAAAAGGACAAGAATATTGCTTTTTGATTTTATCTAATGTTTTGAATCTCACTGAAATGACAAGCTTCTCAAGACAAAGGACAATCAAGTTGGTCAAACTACTCATTAATTTTTAGGTAAATTCATCACATAAAATAAATAAGAAGAAAATAAGAAATGATGAAATTAAATCTCAAGGACACTAACTAGCATGAAAATCATTTAAAATGTAACAAAAGTATTGCTTTAAAACCAATGCCTATGGTGTATCAGGTCTACGTCTCCTTAATTCAAAAGAGCTTCAAGGTCTAAGGCATTTATGACAGCCTACTGTCATCTCTACACTGATTGTACTATCAATCCCTCAGCCTGGAGTCATATGGTCCATGCTTTTGAGTTCTCTGTTTAAAGGGATCAAGCAGCATGAGACCCCAGATGTGATCAACAGTTAAACTGTCAGTTTGATGGACTGTGTCCTGGAGATGGTCAGTGCCAGGTACTTTTTTGCTTAGATGCAGAGAAATTTATGAAGCTGACCAAATTTCTGTAAGACAAGGACAATGGAATCCAGCTGAGTGATGACATTAACAGAGGATGAATTTCTAAACTTGACCTACATGTAATATAAGATGTATTCTTTCAGTTTCCCAACAAATTATTATTATTTTTTTAAGATGGAGTCTCACTCTGTCACCAGGCTGGAATGCAGTGGCATGATCTTGGCTTGCTGTATGCTCTGCCTGCCAGGTTTAAGTGATTCTCCTGTCTCAGCCTCCCAAGTAGCTGGTAATACAGGTGCGTGCCACCATGCCCAGCTAATTTTTGTATTTTTAGTAGAGACGGGTTTCACCATGTTGCCCAGAATGGTATCAATCTCTTGACCTTGTGATCCTCCCACCTTGGGCTCCCAAAGTGCTGGGATTACAGGCGTGAGCCACCATGCCTGGCCATGATTGTTTTTTAAAGAAGCAGATGAAAACACATGAACAATTCAGATGATAAGAAACACTAGAGGTACTAGAAATTCCTCTCTAAACACGCGACTTTGGGCAGGGCTGTCCCCTGACATGCTAACGTACTACATGCAGCAAGATTTGTTATTTTACAGGAGCTTGTATGAATTTCCTATCACTGCTATAACAAATTACCACAAATATTGTAGCTTAAGACAATGCATTTAGTATCTTACAATTCTGGAGGTCAGAAGCCTAATATGGGCCTTACTGGGCTAAAATCAAGGCAGAATACATGCCCTGGACTTTCCCAGCTTCTAGTGGATGCCAATATTGTTTGGCTAGTGACCCCAGCCTCGATCTTCAAAGTTTGTTTCTCCAACTGCTGCCTCACCATCAGGTCACCTTCTTCCCCTCTGACCTTCCTGGATCCCTCATGGATGTATCCTTTTGATTATATCAAGTCCACCCAGGTAATTTGGGATATCTTCCTGCCACAGTCCCATGTGGGAAACATTTATAGGCTTCAGGGATAAGGAAGTGGACATCGTTGGGGAACCATTATCCAGACTATCCTAGAACTATCCCACCATCAGCACACTTTTGAAACAATGGCTGTTGATCTGAAGTGTCCCTGGACACTACAGAACAGTGAAAGTCAGAAAGTAGAGTAGAAAATTTTGGAGCTCAACACAAAATGAAAAAAATTCCAATTTCTGATTTTGGTCAACTCATTATCTTTTTGGTCTCTCAGTCTCTCAGTTTGCTTATTCCTACAAAGGGAAGATTAAAAGATATAAGTTATAAAAGGTCAATTCTAGTTCACACTCAGGCTCTGTGACATCCTACAACACCTTGTTATAAGCAGAATGCAAAGAATGGGTCACAGCACTCCAGCCGAAGGACTGCTAGCACACTCAGTGTTTAGTAGACACCAGGCTTCGTAAGTGCTTAGACCCTGAGGATGTTCTAAGTTATGAAGACCTTAGCCCCCAAATGGAGAATCCTCAAAATATTGAATGTATTGTTCTTTAGGGGAAAAAAAGCAGGATGACACATGAAAGGAAAAGAAAATTGGTTCTCAAATCAAGTACCTGCTTCTTTTCTTCCTCTCTCTCTTCCTTCTTTCCTCTCTCTTTTTTTTTTTCCATAAGGAAGATATCAGATTAGGATATGGAGCCAGCACAAAGTGGCAGCTGGAGTGAGACAGGTTCCCACAAGAAGGCAAATAAGGCAAGAGGAAACACTAAATGAATGCTGTGTCATTGAATTGGAATTAGAGATGCCATGTAGAGTTGAACTCCTAGTTTTCTATTTATGGGCAGAAAGAGAAGCAAAAGTTGAGGTGAATCTTTTGCTTTATCCATGAGGGAACCTCAGAGCAGCAATATCCTGGTCACCATGAACATATTGAGCAGCCAGGACTTCTTGGAGAAATGGCTGATTCCAGAGCTAGGCCTGAGAAAGAATGGCAATCCTGGAACATCTTGTTTTGTCAGAAAGCAGGAAAATGCCCAAAGAATGGAGGCATGCGTTAAAAGGCACAGAAACCAGTGTGACGAACTTCCCACTGACTCAACCTGGCATGATTTGAGCTTCAAAGTAAATAGTGACTCTACTGAATTGTAACTCATTGAGTAGAACAGGAGGCTATGAGTGGCTCTGCTATAAATAGGTCAATGGGGCAAAGAGAGTTCTTCTTTACTGGACAATGCCAACTAAAACACACACAATGAATGATGGAATTAGAAAAACCACTTGGCAACTGCCAGTAATAATTTTTAATTCTGGCAAGGAATATCAGAAGATGCTGACACAGGTGGGTGAGCAAAGTGGAATTTAGAGAGTCTCAAAATATGTCCTCAAAAAAAATAGAGAAAAGGAAATTAATTTAAGATTAAGTTAATCTTAATCTTAAGCCTGGCAGACACCACTTTCCACTTTACCTGGGATAAAAGATCTCCCCACTAACCATGGGACATATCAGTCTCTCACAGCAGGCTGGTAGGAGCAGTGGAACACAGCATCACTCTTGGAATATGCCAGCCAAAAATGTATAACCTGACCAATCACAGCAAAACAGGGCAAACCCATATTGAGGTGTATTGTACAAAGTATGTGTTCTGGAATCTTCAAAAATATTGAGGTCACGAAAGTCAAGGAAACAGGAATTCTTGCAGATCGACAGTGACTAAAGAGGCAAGCAACTGAGTGCAGCTTGTGACCCTGGACCAGATCCTTTTGCTCTCAGGTACATGAGGGGCACGTTTGAAACTTAAATGGGCAAAGATTATACAAGAATTCTTTTTTTTTCTCAAAAATTTTTCTGAAAAAAAGTCAAGAAAAAAAAAGAAAGAAAGAAATCAAGCCCTATATCTGAGGCCCAGGCTTTACCTCTTAATGCTGTGTAGGATGGGGCAGCTGAGTTCATGCACCCAAGGAACTAGCCTCCAGAACCTCCTTGGCAAAGGTACAAAGGGAACCCACTAATCAGTATCTAGCAAAGCCACGAGAAAATAAACTTCCCATCTCATGCAGGCTCTCAACCTTTCTAAAACATCACTAAATCCTTCAAAATTATTTAAAAATGCACTGCTAAAATTTACTGTTTGCATTATGCCAGAAAGTTTTGACTTGGCTTCAGAAATTGCTGCAAATATATTCCATATGCACAGCCAAGCCTTCTAGCTCTCCGTGGTCCCATCCCACACTGAGTAAACATTGTGACTTGCCAGCATGGTCCTTAGATCCAAGCAACGGACTAGAAAGTACAAATGCCTTAATGAAACTGGTGACTATCACGATTCCATTTTAAACCTCAATTTCACTAGCTTGTAGGTAAAGTTGGAGATCAAAATTTATACTAAATGAATTGCAGTTTAGAAATGAAACATGCTTTTTAGCTAAAGAGCTATGCTGGAGAGTTAATTGGCAGGTCCCCCTCACTCCTGTAAAGTCATTAGGCAAAATGCAGATGAAGGAAGGGAAAAGCACGCTCAGTGCTACAGCAGCCATCCTATCTATGGATCAATAACAGACATAAGAAAGCAAGTCAATGCTCACCAAGTGGGAAGAGACAAAATTGGTTGAGACAGACATTTTATAGCTTCTACCAAACAAAAGAAGGTTCTTCAAAAGCCCCTGATCTTTTTTCAATTTAAGATACCTTTCTCAAACAACTCTAAATATACTGTTTATATTTTGTTAGAGCTCATACACTGTATATGTTTCAGATTCTTTGCCCATCGTTTCCCTTGGAGAGGTGATTTCTTTTTTAGTGTCTGTGTAAGAGAGAGATGTGAAGAGGAGAAATATGTAAAATCTAGTAAATGAATATTTATTTAAGACCTATTATGTGCAATGCACTTAGTAAATGTAGAAAGTAGAAATTACTGTAAGAAATGGAAGAAACATGTACTATATCTCCAAAGTAATTGAACAGCTTGCTCTGTTGCTCCTCACTGACTAATGAGGATTTCTTGCTGTTCCGGGTGACTAACAGCAAGAACATGAATCTTGGATTTAAAAAATTGCAGAGGCGGGTTACATGGAAGAATTATTCTTTTCAGAAGGTAGTGGAGATGAAACTCCTTTGTACTTTGATTGGGGTGGTAGTTTCACAATTCTAAACATTTGTCAAACTCATAGTGGATTTCACTGTAGAAATTTTACATATGAAGTAATAAATATATATTTTTTAAGAAAAGAGGGCAAAAAGGAGGAAGGAAGATTGAGAAATTTCCAAAAGGAATATGAAGGGGCAAAGTACAAATACAAATATTTTGTAAAAGGTGACTACTAAACAGAAATAAGGCTATTTAAGGAATATAGGATAATATGGTTTGGAACTGTGTCATCACCCAAATCTCATGTCAAATTGTAATCCCCAATGTGGAAGGTAGGGCCTGGTGGGAGGGGACTGGACCATGGAGGTGGAGTTCTCATGAATAGGTTAGCACCACCCTCCCTTGGTACTGAAGAGTGAGTAAGTTCCTGTGAGATCTGGTTGTTTAACAGTGTGTGACACCTCCCCGCTCTCTCTCGCTCCTGCTTCTGCACCTAAGATGTCTGTTCCCTCTTTGCCTTCCACCTTCCACCCAAGGCCTCCCCAGAGGAAGATACTGCATGCTTCCTGTACAGCCTGTAGAACCGTGAGCCAATTAAACCTCTTTTCTTTATAAATTACCCAGTCTCAGGTATTTCTTTACAGCAATGTGAGAATGGACTAACACATAACATAAAAAGAATTTTCAGAAGTTATGCTACAATGCAAGGTATACTGTAACATTAAAACACAGATAGACAGGTTAAAATACAACAATGTTTAATCTGAAAATGCACCACAGCACATGTGTTTTGGATATAAATGGTAGAAAAAATATTGATAAGTCCTCATATTTATGTCACAATCCAGCAATATGTAACCTGTACTCAGTGTTAATTGTATGATTTGACCTAAACAAAAACTGTGTGTGGAAGATAGGGAAGATAATCCTATTGAAGAGATGAGAAAAATGAACTTAACAAAGAGCTCTTAAAACTCAACAATAAGAAAACAGCCCAGTTTTTAAAAAATGGGCCAGAGACCAAAACAGATACCTCACTAAAAAATATATTCTAATGGCAAATAAGCACAAGAAAAGTTGTTCCACATCATACGCCATCAGGAAAATGCAAATTAAAACAGCAGTGAGATACCTCTGCACGCCTATTAGAATAGCTAAAATCCAGAACCCTAACAGTACCAAATGTCGGCAAGAATACGGAACAACGGAAACTCTCATTTATTGCCAGTGGAAATGCAAGAGGGGTGCAGGTACTTTGGATGATAGCTTGACAGTTTCTTACACAACTAAGACACTCTTATCATATGATATGGCAATTGCAGTCTTAGGTATTTACTCAAGTAAGTTGAAAACTTATGTCTGCACAAAATTCTGCACACCGATATTTATGGCAGCTTTGTTCATAATTGCTAAAACTTGGAAGCAACCAAGATGTCTTTCAGTAGGTGAAGAGATAAAATAGACATTCAGCCAATGGAGTATTATTCACTGTCACATGAAATAAGCTATCAAGCCATGAAAAGACACAGAGAAAATTTAAATCCATGTTACTAAAATTAAAAAGCCAAATTGAAAAGGCTACCAGGGTTGTATGATTTCCAGTTCTGCAACATTCTGGAAAAGGTAAAACTACAGTGAGAGTAAAAAGATCAGTGGTTGCCAGGGGCTGGGACTGGGGGCAGGGACTGACGACTAGGCAGAGCATAAGAGAATTTTAGGGTAGTGAAACTGTTCTATATCACACTAAAATGGCAGATACATGAAATGATACATTCACCCAAACCCACAGAACTTCACAACATCAAGAGTGAAGCCTAATGTGTCCACGTCGGCTCATCAATTGTAACAAATGAGCCATTCTGTGGGGATGCTGATAGTGGGGGAGGCTGGGGGCATGGGAGGCAGAGGAACACAGGAATCCTTTGTGCATTCTGCTCAATTTTGCTGAGAATCTAAAACTGCTCTTTAAAAAGTTTTAAAAATTAAATTAAAATAAATGTGGTTCCAGCCTAAGTGATTCATCCAGGTTGCCCCTGACAGGAAGTGAGGAAACAGAAACGCAAGTGTCAATGTTCTTTCTTGATTCCCAGGCCCTTCCTATGGCAACCATGGGTTGAAGAAGACATGGGGCAGCAGGCCAGTTAGGAAATTCTAAATGTGACTAGAAGGTGCTGTGTTTGTTTTGAAGTGATGAAAAGATTGAGGCATATGAAAACGGGCATCTGGGACACAAGTGCGTGTCGTCATTTTGGGACTCTGTCATCTGATCCCCTCACAGACCTTGAGGGTTATTCCCATGGACCTAGTAATTGCGCTTCTGGGAATCAGTTTATGGAGAAGCTGGGGGACCCTGTTCTTCGGCCTTGTATCATCTCAATGGTAAAATTGAAACTCTGGAAACAACCAAAGTGCCTTAAAGCAGGGAGGGGACGACTACATGAGGCCACATTTATTGTAAAAGAAATTACATCACCATGAACATCATGATGGGAAGAATAAAAACTGTTCAAGATAAACATTGCAGAATGGGTAACTCCTGTTTAAAAATGGTATATGCAGTGAGATTTCAAGTCTGGTTTAGAATTCTGGGCATGGAAGGAGTGAAGTACAGCAAGCACTTCACAGGCCCAGGCTCTGCAGGGAGGAGAGTGGGGAAGGGGCAGACATCAGAAAAAGAAGCACGGATGCAGGTCTGGAAGAGGCGGGAGGCTGGGCTGGGCCTGTGGCTGGTGGATGAGGGAGAAAAGGGGGCAGCCTCTAACCCCCAAGACAGCCAGGTTGCAGCTCTGGGCCTTGCCACTGTGTGTGAGTGCCTGCAGGCGGCTTCACTTGGTCCCAGGGCACTCCCGGGCTGGGGATCCTCCCGGAGTATCTCATGCAAGTCCCTGTCAAATGGAATGAATGGCATCTGCCCATGTGTCATGCACTGCACTAGGAGTTTCTTCCCTTCAATCCGATGTTGTGGTTCCTTCCGTGATTCCCAACCTACAGGTGAGGGCACCAAGGTGGGAAGGTCATTCTGCAGAGAGAGAGCACCATGCATGGTCAAGGGTGCAGAGCACTCCCAGCCCGCCCTGCAGGCTCTATCCAGGCCTGGCTCTCTCAGTGCCCCAGGAGGTGCAGGAGGAAATGAGGAAATCTCAGTTTCTATTCCTAGGTGGAACCTATCAGAGATGAAGAAGTCCTCACATTGAAGACTGGTTGGAACACTGGTGGCCTCTGTGGCCACAGTGACAGTTCTTTAAGTTCCAACAGGTTGCAACTTTGTAGAGGCCTAAGTGGATTTTTACATTGATTTATCTAGTTTTTACTAAAATAACACTTATAAAGGAAATAGTGGCTTTTAAAGATTCTGCGGATAACATGAGTAACACAAGCTCAGCAAACACGAAACAGCACAGCTGACACTCTTACTCCTGTGGGCTCTTCATTTTAGTCTCAGATGGACTGAATACTCAGACAGACCTGAAAATTGGGGAGAAAGGAAGGATATAGGCAGGAAGGAAGAAGGGAAGGAGGGAGAAGGGAAGCAAAAAAAGAGAGGTAGGGAAGGAAAGAAAAAGGAAGGGAAGTACTAAGAAATAATAACCAAGTATCTTATTCACATGTTCTATGGTTATGAATAAGCCTCTCCTTAAATGTACATTTTACCTTGAGATATTATTTTATTGGTCATATGAGCTACAATAATTAACAAAACATTTAAGGGCTAAGCATCTGCCCAGGATATAAAGACTCTCCTCACCAGTTTTTTTTTTTTCTATGATGTTTAAATTCATAAAATATTCAAGCAAAGTGTTCCACAAAAGTTCATTCTGCTTAATACTAAAAATTAAAAGTATTACCGAGCTTTTCTATTTTATTAGCAACAAGCAAAATGCCACATATGTAAAAGAACACCACTCTTCCTGATGCATGTGTTTAACTGTAAATCAGTAAACATACATATATTGGGGGTGAACACTCATTATTTCACTGATAAGTGTGCTTGGTTCATATTTCCACAGGGTCTTCCTTCCTGCCCTGAGAGTCTAATGGGCTTATGAATATGTTCAATTTATCTACACAAGATGCCAGACAACTAGTACACAACCTCATTAGCCCAGTGAATACAGAGACAGGCATGAACGTAACAAGTCTGGACTTTTTTTTGACAATTTCTCTTCATAACCCAGAAAATGTTTATTTTATTTTTCTTTTCCAAGTGACCCAAGATGGCGAAACTACCCCTGGAAGCCGCACCTCCTTCTGCCTGTAGGGAAACTGATTCATGCCAGCTGACAGCTCTCAGCTATCCAAATGATTAGCTTCTGATGTAATATTTGAACTTGCTATTCACATTTAAGAAGACAGTGACAACTGTGGTGCCTGACCTAGCTACATTCAAGTACGGTGCTTCAGTCAGCAGCAGGCCTGTAAACCTACATCCTGACTCACACAATCCAGGGAAAAGGGGCTTAGGAAATTCCTTGTTCTTCTACATTGGCTCAGGGAAAACTGCTGTCTACCAAAAATCCCTGGAAGAAAGGTGTCTTTTGTGGGTATAGATGTTATTTAATTCTGTGTTTACTCCAAAGTTACGGTAGCAACATCTCATACAATCCACTGTAATTCAGAAAAGCCATCACCATTTTTGACCGATCTGTTCCAGGCATTAAACCATTATTATTACTCCTTGGAAAATTATGCAAACTGTTCTGATGTTTCCATTTTAAAGATCAAAAGCTGGTGCCAGGTGCAGTGGCACACACCTATAGTCTCCGCTATTTGGGAGGCTAAGGTGGGAGAATCACTTGGGCTCAGGAGTTCCAGATAAGTCTGAGCAACACAATGAAACCCTGGTCATTAAAAAAAGAAAAAAATTAATAAAAATAAAATGAAGAGTTAAAAAACTGAGACTCACAAAAGCTGAGGCATTTATTCAAGTTTCTAGAGCTCAGGACAAAGATTTGAATTAAGAACTGTCTGGTGTGAGATGGTATCTCATTGTGTCAATCATCAAAAAATCTGGAGACAACAGATGCTGGAGAGGATGTGGAGAAATAGAAACACTTATACACCCTGTTGGTGGGAGTGTAAATTAGTTCAACCATTGTGGAAGACAGTATGGTGATTCCTCAAGGACCTAGAAATAGATATACCATTTGACCCAGCAATCCCATTACTGGATATATACCCAACGAATTATAAATTGTTCTATTATAAATACACATGCACATGTATGTTCATTGTGGCACTGCTTACAATAGCAAAGACCTAGAACCAATCCAAATGTCCACCAACAATAGACTGGATAAAGAAAATGTGGCACATATACACCATGGAACACTACGCAGCCATAAAAAATGATGAGTTTGTTTCCTTCATAGGGACATGGATGAATCTGGAAACCATCATTCTCAGCAAACTGACACAAGGACAGAAAACCAAACACCACATGTTATCACTCGTAGGTGGGTGTTGAACAGTTAGAACACGAGGACACAGGGAGGGGAGCATCATATACTGTGGTCAGTCATGGCAGGGCTAGGGGAGAGACAGCGAGGTGTGGGGAGGGTGGGGAGGGATAACGAGGGGAGAAATACCAGATACAGGTGATGGGGGGATGAAAGCAGCAAGCCACCTTGCCACGTATGTACCTATGCAATCATCCTGCATGATCTGCACATATACCCCAGAACCTAAATTAAAAAAAAAAAGAACTGTCTGGGACACAGTTTATGCCCTTTCCACTGTAACATGCTACTCCCAGAAGCTGGATAAATCTTTAGAAGGGTCCTACACATTGTTCATTTAGAAAACATTTATTAAGCAACCACGAGTGCCAGCAACTGTCCTGGGCACTGCTGGTATGGAGGTGGGCAGAGAAGTTACAAGCACTCACAGATCTCAACTTCCATGAGAGAGGCAGAGATGCATGCATAACAAGTTTGGTGAAGTGTCATAAAGAGAAGCTTCAGAGTGCAGTGAGGGCGGGTGGGATTAACACAGAAAAGAACTGATGCTGAGGAATCTGGGAATCCACTGAGGAGGCGCCGTTCATGTCGAGACTTGAAGAATGAAAATAGCAGACAGCCAGACAAGAAAAGATGCAGTGACCACATCCTTTGGCTTCAGAAAACAGCTCATACTCATCATGTGTGTTTATTGGGCTTCTCTTTGTCCCTTGCACTCTAACGTGCTCTGTTAAAACACAGTGGGAATTGATGGACTCCAGTCCTGATGATGAATGGAATACAGAGCATCAACTACAAAGGCATGGGCTCATTTACAGAATTCAACTAACTATCAGAAACCGTAGGTCTAAGTATAGCTCACCATTTATGACCTTCATGATTTGGGGTAAAGAAATTAGCCTATGTGAGCCTCAGCTTACTCAACCTTAAAATAGGAATAATAAGTTACAGATCTTTGAGGAAACCAAATACATTCTATGTATAAAAGCTTCTGTAATGTTAGTTTTCTATGTTTCACAATCTTTTATGACTATTTATTATAGAGAAAACTGGTGATGGCTACTATCTACTTGGGACCACACTGATTTATCACACAAAAGATTGCCTTTCCTCCTGCATTACTAACCCAAGGAATCAGTTCCAACACACAACTGAATGTTCAGACTTTGACTTTTAAAGATTTTTTAAAATTTTAACTTGCAGCACTTGATTTTTTAAAAATCTGCAACACTTTATGTAAATAGTAGCAATGTAAAATTAAGCCCAAATACTGCCCACACAGAGAACCAACCTCGAGAACCCCAAACAAAGCTTGCCTTAGGTTGGGTCACACAACACAGCAACATACTCCTGGAGGAAATGCCTAATTCTGCCTGTTACTGCGTGTACTCCATGAAGAACCCACGTGGAGTGGTCTCATCCACCTCAGATCCAGTAGAGAAATGGTGTGACCTGGGGGATGGGAGCTCACCAGGCATCTGTACGGTTCCCATGCTAAACCCTCTCACATCACAGAGACCCAGCATGGGGCTAGAGGCTCCCAAACAGAAGCAAGAAGGAGGAGGGCACCTCTACATGAAGAATTACAACCAGTAATCATCCACTATTAACAACTGTTTAAACACTGAATTATTCTGGATTAAAGACAGCAAGCTTCTCAACTATAAGCATGCTAAAAGATTGCCATTACAGTTATAGAACAATCATCACCTGTCAGGCATGTTAAGTTCAGTTACCATCAGCATAGCATCTACTACACTGCTAACCAGAACTTAAACGTAAATAAAAGTGCACATCTTCTCCATCTTCTCTCCTTTACCACATCTCTTCCTTTAATGCGGAATGGCCAAAAAAGCATAAATAATTAAAGCATGCTTCAGTTTTTTCAGTACCTCTTCTAAGGTGGTGTCTGAGATCCCATATCCTGTCAGGTGCAGCTGACACAGGTTCTCATCCAGGGCCTGAAAGAGCCCTTTGAAGCAGGCCTTGTCTGTATCCTTTGGAATGGTGTAGGTCAGCTCACTTCCACTGCTATCTTTGAGAAACGCTTGTGAAATATACATCCTGATCAGGGATGTAACACGAGCTATGTCTTTCAGATCATGGGCCTCCAGAACAGAAGGCTATCCACCAAAAAAAAAAGGAAAAAAGAAACCAGTAAGGAATATCAATTCAAATTTACATCAATTCATTTCATGTAGCTCCATAAGCAAATTATATCAAAACTCCACTTCAAACCTTAAACCAAATATCACATTTAAGCAAAAGGCATTTCAATGATATCTTGTATTTTTTTGTTTCTTTTTAAATCAAATCTGCAGTGATAAACCTGGTGAGGACATACCCACATGCCCCCTAACATGCCCATCTTGGCTACTGGGCATGCCATGGCCAGCCTCCTAGGGTTTGTATTCATGAAGTGCCCCCTATCCCCTGGCAGGGTCACAAAGAGGTCCCGGGCCTAGCATTGAACAGCAGGAAACTGGGTTGAGTCTTCTTAAAAGGAAGACAAGAATTCTCAGCCAAAGAAGAAAGAATCCACCTGGGGATTGTGATATTCATGCTGAATTAGAGAGGAAGCAAACAGGAACCTTGGCTCAGAGCTGGGGGCAGACTTTTCGTGGGCCACCAAGGGTCAAATATCGTCATCAAGAGTGGAGAGGTGACTTCCCACACACCCGAATCCCAGCCCAAGAGTCACCACTGCCTGACCTCCATTGACACAGGTAATGATGACTACAGATGTGACACAGGTTCGGCCTCTCAGGCCAGACTCCACTCGCTGTATTCCCTCCCTACTCTTCTGCATTCTGGCAGAACTTTAGCTAAGAGGGAATATCTTTGTCAGAAAAATATTTCTAGGCCAGGCACAGTGCCTCACGCCTGTAATTCCAGCATTTTGGGAGGCCGAGGTGAGTGGATCACCTGAGGTCAGGAGTTTGAGACCAGCCTGGCCAACATGATGAAACCCCATCTCTACTGAAAACCATAAAAATTAGCCAAGTGTGGTGCCAGGTGCCTGTAATCTCAGCTACTCAGGAGGCTGAAGCAGAAGAACTGCTTGAAACTGGCAGGCAGAGGTTCCAGTGAATAGAGATTGTGCCACTGCACTCCAGCCTGGGCAACAGAGTGAGACTCCATCTCAAAAAGAAAGAATAAAGGAAGAAAGAAAGACAGAGAGAGAAAGAGAAAGAAAGAAAAAAGAAAAGAAAGGAAAAGAAAAGAGAGAGAGAAGAAGGGAAAAATATTTGTAGAATACCTAGGTCATGTACTTCCTGGCCCTGACACTCACAGCAGCTCCTGTTACTTATCAGGTAATTCTGACCCGTCACGTGTTTTCTCCTTGTGGTCAAATGCATGCTTGGGTTCCCAGAGGCTTGCTCCCTGCACAGGCTTGGGGGCACTCATTTTGGCATGTAGGCCATTGTGCACAGAAAGCCTCTACTGAGATGTTATTACTGTGTAATGGTTGCCACTTGTTTCCTATGCCACAGACAGGAATGGGACTTCAGTGAGATGGAATGGCTGCATTTCTTACCTGCCTCGTGAGCGTCAGGCGGAGACCCTGGCCATATGCCTCCTTCAGGCAAAAGGGAGGACCATAGCACCTGAGCCTCCCATGCTGGAGGACGGCCACACAGTCACTCAGCGCTTCAGCTTCGTCCAGGTGGTGGGTTGTGAAGATGATCGTGCGACCTGGGTTCAAGCATAGGGTGCATCAGGACCGGCAGGACAAAGACCCCAGAAGACCTTCCCTCCTTTCCTCAGGATGATAGATCCAGGGCACAGTTTAAAGATCCTTACTAATTTCAAACAAAAAAATTAAAATGTGTCCGGCAGGAAGGACTTACTCAAGGCCACTTGGCCAATTTGAGGCTCTGAAACTCTTTCCTCTAGAGTTGTTTCCACGGATCTCCCACCCCCACCCCCATGAACCAAAGTGGGTGCTCTGCCTGGCATGGAGGGTAAAACTGAGGGCAAAACACAGAGTGCTTGTGCACAGCCCCCTCTTCTCTCCTACTTAGAGGCAGATCACTGAATGAACGAAGACAAGAAATTAAAAAAAAAAAAAAGCAGGTGCATCTCTCTCCTCAGATACTAAAGTCCTCATTGTTTGTTTTTTTTTTTTCCAGAGGGAGTCTCACTCTGTCACTCAGGGTGGAGTGTGCAGTGGCATGATCTTGGCTCGCTGCAACCTCCACCTCCCAGGTTCAAGTGATTCTCCCACATCAGCCTCCCAAGTAGCTGAGACTACAGGTGCATGCCACCATGCCAGGCTAATTTTTTTTTTCTGTATTTTCAGTAGACACAAGATTTCATGATGTTGGCCAGGCTGCTGTTGAACTCCTGACCTTCAGTAGTTCACCCACCTCAGCCTCCCAAACTGCTCAGATTACAGGCATGAGCCACTGTGCCTGGCCCTCCTCATTTTCCTTTGGATGATAAGGGAGATGTATGTAGGGAGAAGGCTATATTTTATGAAATCGCTATCGAATAAGAAAATCACAGCACTGAGTTAAGGTAGAAATCAATCATAAAAAAGAGATCTGAAATGTTCATGATATGCATTGATACCCTTTGGAGTCAGGGATGAGGTAACCACACATATTTAGTCTTCAAAGTAGCAGCATCAGAACACTCACTGCCTCCCTGGAAAAGCTTGCAGCAGCCATGACCCACAGAGAGGAAGGAGAGTATGTTGTGAGTGACAGGCACAGGGAGCCAGGGAGACTTGGGTGTTTCTGGCAGGAGATTACTGAGCCCAGTGGCCATGGCCTCTTTTGGCAGAAACAAATACTAAGTTCAAATGTTTTCTTGAAGCATTCTAATATCTTGTCAAGTTTTATGACTTATGCTTGGAAAGAAAAAGCCTCAGGTTTAGCTTTGGGAGAACACAGGCCAGAGGAACCAAAAGACATTTTGGTGAAGTTTGATTCAGTTGCATTAAACAATGTTGCTGCTTTAAGCTTCGACATTGACCATTGGCTTTCACTGAGCCCCATCCAACATATTCTATTCTATTGAATAGAAAGAAACACACTGATTGATTCTTGTTCCAAAGGTAAATTTTCAAAGAGAGAAGGCTAAACATGTCTTTAACTCTACGCAAGTAAATGTCTGAATGGTGAATACACTAATTATCCTGATTTGATCATTACACAGTGTGTTCATGTGTCAAAACATCACACTGTAACCCACAACTGGAAAATGGGTGGATCTCTAGGCCATCATGCTTAGCAAACTAATGCAGGAACAAAAAAACAAATATCACACGTTCTCACTTGTAAGTGAGAGTTAAGTGATAAGAACACATGGACACATGGAGGGAACAACACACACTGGGGTCTACCAGTGGGTGGAGAGAGTGGGGAGGGAGAGGATCAGGAAAAATAATGAATGGGTGCTAGGCTGAATACGTGAGTGATGAAATAATCTGTACAACAAACCCTTGTGAAACAAGTTTCTCTATAGAACAAACCTGCACCTGTACCCCTGAATTTAAAACGAAAGTTAAAAAATTAAATCAATGTATGCAATTACCATGGTCAATTAAAAACAAAATACAAGTAAAAAATAACAATAGAGGAGACACCTTAAAAGACTAGGACTTTCATTTTTTAAAAATGTATTTACAAAGAAACTATGGAAGGTAGACCCAAGAGCAACAGAGCTTGAAGGTCCACAATGACCAGTTCTTGCCACATATGTGTCCCTGTCCCCAGGCCCAAGGCCAAGCTCCTTACATGTTAGACCTTTGAGGCTAAGAAAATTTGCTTAATCCCTGATCTAGGATTAAAGGCAGTTTAGATACTCTAATTAGAGCTATCATGTAGTACAGACGATATATTCCCATACAATGAAGTCTAACACTAAAAGTCAACTAGAATCTAAATCCCCAAAAGAGAAGCAAAGAGTAGAATGGTGGTTGCCAGGAGCTGGCAGGCAGGGGGCAAGGAGCAGGGAGAAGGAGGGAGATGTTAGTTAAAGGATACAAAGTTTCAGTGACACAAGTGAATAAATTCCAGTAATCTATTGTGCATCATGGTGACTACAGTTAATAATGATGCACTGTATACCAGAAAATTGCTGAGATTAGATCCTAAGTGCTCTCAACGACAAAAGGATAAGTATGTGAGGTGATGGGCATGTTAATTAGCTTGATTTAATCATTTCACAATGTATATGTACATCTAGCCCTTGGTATCTGTGGGGCATTGATTCAAGGACCCCTGAAGCTATCAAAATCCCTTTGTAAAATGGGGTAGTATTTGCATATAACCTATGCACATCCTCCCATATACTTTAAGTCATCTCTAGATCACATATAATACCTGCTAATAATATAATGTAAATACCACTTAAATAGTTGTAATACTCTACTGTTTTTATTTGTATTTTTTATTAATATTTCTTATTGTTTTTTTTTGTTTTTGTTTGTTTCCCTGATTTTTTTTTTTTTAAGACAGAGTCTCACTTTGTCACCCAGGCTAGAGTGCAATGGCATGGTCTCAGCTCACTGCAACCTCCACCTCCTGGGTTCAAGTGATGCTCATGCCTCAGCCTCCTAAGTAGCTGGGACTACAGGTGTGCACAACCACACCCGGCTATTTTTTTTTGTATTTTTAGTAGAGACGAGATTTTGTCATGTTGGTCAGGCTTGTCCTGAACTCCTGTTCTCAGGTGATCCAACCCCCTCAGCCTCCCAAAGTGCTAGGACTACAGGCGTGAGCCACGGCGCCCAGCTTCAAAGAGCAACGTTGCTGTTTTCCCCAAGACACTGCTTGACTGTTTCTCTCTCTGATTCAGATGATATGTTCTGCCCCCTTTCCTCCAAAAGCTACACTTCCACATTCACCCCTTGTCTATTTTAATAACAATAATGATAACCTGTCATTGGTTGAGCGCCCACATGGCAGATACCGAGCTGTGCACTTTCACATACAAATGTGCACTCTCACATCCTGTGAGATGGTACAATTCTCTCTGTTTGCAAATGAGAACACTGACACTCAGAAGCATTTGATCATTTCTGCAGGGTCACATGGGAATTGTGGAGCAAGTGCATTCCCCAGGACAGAAATTCCGTTGAGATGTGCCAGTTTTCACTGGTATCTTTTGCTTCCTTATTTATTTTTCCATGGGAGACACAGAAATACTGGTACCAGGGCTGATCAAGAGCCCTCACTGTATAACTAAGCAAGAAACCCACACAACATTCCAGGTAGATGGAGCCCCCAGTGCACTGGCGTTCTGACAGAGGAGTTCTTTCTTCTCGGCAGGGCACGTTTGTTTCTGCACAGTCCTTAGATCTGTCTCACAGAGCTGTATGATTACCTAGAGGTTTGGGCTACTTCAGAAATGGCTATACATTTTGTTCTTGAAAACATTTTTCTTCCAATACCGCCTATCTAATTGCTTACACGCTATTGATTTTGCACTTCAATCAGTACCGGGACGATTCCAAAAAGTTCTCCAAAGACAAAAAACATTGCTAAACAATGAAGAACACTGAGAAAACATTTGGTTTATAACAACAGAAACTGAAGAAAACTGTTTCTGAGACTTTCATTGTATCTATTTTTCTGTCTAAAATAACCTTTATGCTGATTACAAAAATATTCTGTCAGCTAAACATTTGAGACTCTATCTCTAATTTTTAAACTAAACAAGAGTAGTGGGCTTGCAGTATTTAATTTGCACTGCAAAGCACAGTTGCAGAGATAATGTAATCTATTTGTCTATCTACCACTGATCTTCTGTATCAGCCCCCAGCCAAGGTAGCTGGTGAATTATTTAGTCCAATTTAAATTGTTTCATCTCAAACTTTAATCAGTCTTTTGAAGTGGTGGTCAGTGTCCCATTTCTGCGTTTTCTATGTCTTTCCCCAAGGGGCACTTAGGTAAATGGAGCCAGGAGTCTCGGTGATCTCATGGCAATGGGGAAGGGTTCGAATCTTTGGGTGCAATGTGGTCAGCCTCCTCTGGTGTCTGGGTGCTAAACAAGACCACTTGGCACTGTCCTCCTCCTCACCTTGGCATTTGTGCTTTGAGTCCAAAGGGGTCAGGCCAGAGCAGAGTGCTCCCAGGCTGCCTAGGCCTCACAGTAGGTCCTGCTGACTACAGGTGGCTGAATCTCTGCCCTAGCTTCCAGCCAGCTAACTCCAAGGGGCCCCCTCCTTCTGTGGCAGCATCCCTAGCAAGCCCTGCCTCTAAGTGTCAAAGTTCATTGGCCTGAAAATGTAGGGAATACCAGCCCTCAGTAATACTTACTGGGTCCTGGCATTCTGCTCAGCCTCGTGAACTCTGATGGGGCTGTACCATGATCGAGAAGCCAGCACCACAGATGTGGCCTGCACTTTTCTAGTGCAATTGCCCAGGCCAGGCCAAATCCCAGAATGGGACAAAAAGCCATATCTGCTTGCTCAATTTCCCCACCTCTATCTGTGTCTTCTCCTTCCATAATTCCACCAAAACCGTGGGACAGAAAGAAACAAATTGTTCTCCTCTGTTCCCTTTAGTTATTTGTCTCCTGTCTGATTCCAGCCTATGATTAAGCTTTAAGTGACAGACTGGAGTATATTTTCTACTCCAAAGATAGAATTTGATGGTCCAAGACTTCTGGGCTCAGCCCTCTAAATGCTAAGAAAAGGAAGGGCTCTTTCTTGTTATTTTTCATTTTATTTCTTCATTTGCAAATCCTAGTTCATCTCCAAAAAAACGGAGGCTTTAGGTCAAGTCAGAAGAAAGTTTTATATTCAAAAGGCAAAAGAAAAAGCAAAATAACATTTTATAAGAATCTGTATTAATCCTGCCACTGATGCCACTACACTTGTTTACCAGCACCAAGATGTGATTTACTGTTGCAATATTTCTTTCCAAAAGGGAGTATTCTCATAGAAAACATGTAGAGCAACACTTCCTAGCTGTCAGGATTGCGGAAAGAATCAGAAGTTGGAAAATAGTAACTGCCCATTAAATGCCCTAAATTAGTAAGAAACAATAATAGATGTGAGAAATATTAACCAGAGGCTCAACATCCACTCTCAGTTCAGGAAACTGCCTCTGTAGCTGTGAGCAAATCACATGCCCATCTCTCTGAGCCCTCATTTCTTCATCTGAGACAAGGAAGTCTTGTCCTATAATCTGGGATGCCTATTCTAAGAAACTATGCTTCCCTTGAAGAAGAAGACAATTTCCCTTGAAATCATGTATGTTAATGTATAATGTACATAGATGTCATTGCTGTTATTAACAGTTCAAACACAAAGTAAGCAATTCTAAGCACTATAGAGATGTTATCTAATGAATATACTCCTATAAGCACTTATAAAAATTTATGTTTTTCTGAAAAGGATAATGTAGCCTCATTGGGATACACCTTGGTTCTACCATACAATAGCGATGCATTTCCTGAAACAAAACATTGTGGGAAGAGAAGGTAAAAGAAGGCCGGTGCCTACCTTCTCGGTACTTGAGCAGGATGTCCCACACGCTGTGCCGGGAGCAAGGGTCCACCCCACTGGTGGGCTCATCCAGAACCACAGTCCTCGATGTGCCCAGGAAAGCAATGCCAATGGAGAGCTTCCTCTTCAGGCCTCCAGACAGAGCTCGAGTCTGTTTGTGCTGATGCTGAGTTAAGCCCACCTCCTGAAGAGTTCTGAAATTAGAAGAAAATGTCACTCTTCTCCCTGAACACCTGAAAGCTTTGCTTCTAATTTCACTCCAGAAATAATGACTAACAGTGGCTGAGATCGTTATAAACCACAAATCTATCACGGAGGCCTGGAGGCTACACACATGTGAGTCTCGCCAGAGCGGCACTGACCTTCTTCGGGTTCAGATGAAATCATGCCAAGGGACTAACTGTGATGTAGACCAGCAATACCCACCAAGAACTGTGCTTGGAAATACTTGCACTGTCTCCTCTCTGGAGAAGCATGTCTCTCTTTTCACTCATACCTCCTGCCAAGGAAGGCCCTGCATCCCTCTATAGGGTATGGAGTATAGTGGAATGGCTGATGCACCAGTGTGGTCAAAAGAAGCAAGGCAGGCCCAGCCCCACTGCTCACCAGAGAAGCCCTTCATTCCCTGGCCCTCTGTGCACTAAATCTGGATCACCCCACCTTCCTGATTAATGCAGGTGTTCCAACAAAATGCCATGTGCAAAGTACAAATTATCATTTGCTAATAATGTAAGAACAAGTCTCCTGTTCTGTTGCAGGGATCATTCAGTCTTGGAAGTTCCAGATTTCAGATACCCAGCACTAAGCCTTCCCTATGTGAAACTCTACCCCTCTTCCATGTATCTACTCTCTTTTCTCACAAGTAACTTCCCTCACCACTGTGCCCCTGTTAACTCTACAGGAGTGCTCACTGCCCTCATCACCTACTTGCCGTCTTACTCATTGTTAGAGACCCAGTTTAAACAATGTTTTCCTGAAACCTTCCCTTGACCACTCAAACAAAAGTGGAGTCTCTCCCCTGAGCTGCAGGCATGTTTCTGCCTTCCTGATACCCAGCTGCTGAAGTCCAAGTGCCATTCTGCAGCCAGAGAGAGGAGGCTAGACAGGCAGAGGAGGATTGGACTGGTTCCATATAGTTAAGCTTTAAGAATAATTGGGGCCTGGAACATTCCAGCATCCCAAGCAAAGAACTGGGTGAATCCCATTGTCTGCCTGATGACTAAGTAAATTTTTCATGTAAATACTTCCCATGCTGACCTAGAAAGAGTCCAAGTCCACTTCTTAGTGTTTAGTGCTCACTCTAGGCACTTACTGTTTCATCCAAGTCTTACAGTGCATCTTCTGCTAGTTAAACCTCAACCTAAATTTATAGTAGTAATTTATGCTCCTGCTTTTCAGGTGTTCCCAGTGTGGACAACACCCTTTTGGAAGGAGGAAAAGAAATGTTTCCACTTCACCAGGCCCTGCAATCTCCCAACACTCTCCCAACTTTGAGATTCCAATCTAGCAGAAGAGGTGGATTTATTAAGACGAACTTAGCACATTAACCAGAGATCAGTCAGCAGAGAAGACAAATAGACAAGAAAACAAGTAAGATGTCAGATGCTCTCAAACATGCATGTTCTGGTTACCTCTCTATGTTCAACCCCAAAACCCTCCTTCTTCATTTCTTCCGTGGGCACCACTCGGGCACTCAGATGTCTATGGTACCGTCTTGGGTGGCCCCTTGCTGCTGCCTCATTGTGCACCCTAATCAAGCTGGAAGCCCACCTCCTCTTCATACACCTGGCATTGAGCCTCAGGAACATTTTGGCCCCCTGCCACTTTGTCCCCACCTGTGCAGTCCTTCACAGAACCTTCACTACACAAGTGTCAAACAAGATGTAAGCAAAAGGGACCAACCATACTTCTACAATCAAATTTATGCAAAGAGGCTGGGGCCTGCCTATTATATCTTATGTAACTGGTTAGCATTTAACTGACCAATCTGGTTCACTCTGTATTTCTACTTCTGTTTTCAGTACATGCCTTTTTTTCTGATGCACTTTGAACTTCAATATACAACAGATTTTGTAGACAACTTTGCTCCCAATCTTTTGTATGTGTATGTGTGTGGTTTTTAAGATTCCTGAAACCAAGAGTGGTAGGTAATAATGATAGGTATAGGAGGCATCATGAGCCTATTTCATTCACATGTATTTTATAAATTCTTGCAAGATTGCACAAATGGTCTATAGCATCAAAGATGCTGGTTGCATATTACATATAAGGGTAGGGGCATCAAAGAGCAACAAAGCACAGGTCCTTCTGCAGGAAATAAGAGTTTTGTAGAGAAATCATGTGTATATATCCAATTAGGACACAAAGAGAGAAATGTTACAGATGACATATAAACAAAGTGTTGTGGGGAGCTCACAGGAGATGGTGAGTTATTGGTCTTGGAGAGGTCCAGCTTAAAGTAGAACCTTCTATCACATCACAATACCATAGAATATATTATTTTAAAGAATATCATTCATTCATTTCATAAACTCTTTCCCACAGAAGAAATCCCAGACACTTTTTTATTTTATTGTTTAAATGTTAGCTCCCGGCGTGGATAATCATAGTTAACATTTACTAGACATATATCTACACAATAGGTACTATTCTAAGTGCTTTGAGTATATACATTAGTATAATCCACATAACCTCCAAATGAAGGTCTTCTTGTTATTAGGACCACATTATATCTGGAAAATCCAAGAGAGAGATTATATATATTGTAAAAACCTCTCTAAGTGGAGGAATTGCATTCAAACACTAGCAGTCTGAAGCCAGAATAAACACTGACATCCACTGGGTCCCTGTGACATGCATCATATGCCCACTAAGTGTGTCACTCCTTACATAGACTTGGGCTTTCCCAAGAACAAGCCTTTGTCTTATTAGGTCTGTTTTCCCAGAACCAGACATGAAGGCTGAAGATAATGGCACTCATGGCATTTTAATCAGTGAATATAATATCCATGAAGGTCAATGCAAGTAAAAGTCCTTGACTTATTTTGCATAGAATAACACATTCCTAGGACTCCAAGCTACAGATGCATTGGTCGGGGCCAGTACAACAATGTCTGAACACCCATCATTGCAGCAGGGAAGAGAACCCCATTGCAAAACCCAGCCATTTCCACTCTGCTGGCTTCTGGGCATTGTTCAGATGCTTAGAGCACACTTAAAAATTAAAGAAGACAGCAATTTGTAAACACTGTCAGAAGCTTTTAACCTGTTGAAATTTTTTTTAATTTGAAAGTTTTTCAGAGGCTAGTGTTTTTCTAGTTATTGATCTTATACATACCAAAAAGAAGCAAATAATTTTGCAAAGTTACATTTCCAAATTCTTTCTCAAAAGGACAGGATAATCTTCTAATTGAGAACATTGCTAGGCAGCAGAGAAAGGAGGAAAAGATATTTTCTCCTATTAAGTCCCAATTAGGCACCAGAGAACGTGTTTCAGATGCGGCTCTTTAATCATCCATTCATTTATTCAAGGAATGTTTACTGAACCCCTACAATGCCTGGTACCTGCCACCTGCTAGGTATAGAGAAATAAATCGAATCTTATCCTTGATTCAAGAAACTCAAGGTCTAGTGGAAAAAACAGGCAAGAAATTATAATAAAAAAATAAGTAGGGTAATGATAAAGTCCCAGGTGTTATGGGATTCCCTCTGACTCCAGAGAAAGTGGCATATGAAATCAGTCAGATGGGAAGTGAGAGCAAGTGAAGTGGGGACGCTTGAACAGTATGTTCTGGAAAAAAAGAAAAGCATTTGCCAGGACTTGGGGGAGAAAGAACAGCATATGCAAGAAACAAAGAGATTCTGTCCTTGAAGTACAGGGAAAACCATACAATAACCTCAGACAAGACAGGAGAGAGAGGCTAGAACCAGAACTCAGACCCATTGTAAATCCTGTTCTATAACTGCTGGTTCTTTCCTTCACTGAGTCTCCATGAGGGGCAGGTGACTCTTTTGGTCTCACTGTGACCTTCCCCACCTCTGTTAAAGCCCCCAGCCTTGAATGTCAGGTCATCTGAACATATCATCCACTGCTGGGTGGTGGTGTCATTGTTGTCATCTACCAATCCCTGAGTCTGCTCTTGTGCACTGTCTGTTTCTTCAGCCCTACTCTCGTCATTGTTCTTAGAGATTTTATTTTTATTTGATGTAGTATATCCTTCCTTTGCTCCACCAATCTCATTTACTCACAGCTGTAATGCATCCTAGACCTTGTAATTTCTAACAACCACAGCTCCTCCAGGCTCTCAACTCCAGGCATCCTCTTTTTGACTAGTTAACTTTATCGTCACTTCTGTGCATGCACTCTTTATTTTGAAAAACAATGAAGCTGAATGGAAACACTCACTCAGCCTTTGCCTTTTCTATTGCAAGGGAGCCTGCTGTGCTCTCAGGAGAGACAACCCCTTGTCTCTTGTCTAGATTTATTTCCCTGTCCCATACAGAATAGTGTTCCAGCAAGCCACCTTCTATGTAGCTCAACTCAATTATCCACTCTCTACTGGGGCACTCTCATCCATGTACAGATATGCCGCTGTTATTCCTGCCTTTGAATTATTTGAATGGAAGGAGAGCATTTTTCCTCTTGACCTCACTTTTCCTTCTTGACACCATCATATTTCTTTGCTCTTTTTTTGCAGAAAATCTCCTGAGAAGATATGCTGCTGCCAACTTCCCTTCTTCCATTCTCTCTTTAACTGACTCCAACAAGACCTTCATTCCCTTCACACTTCTAAACTTGCTCTTCTGGAGGTCACTAGAGCCCTCTACACACTAAATCCAAAGGCCATTTTTTGAGTCTTCATTTTACTTGACGCTCAACAGCATTTAAGGTACTGATCACTCCCTCACCATTAGTGAACTTGATTTACTTCTTTGTCTTCCGCCTTTGCTACTGGTTTCTCTTTCTTGTCTGCTTGACTGGTTTCAACCCATCTCTCCACACACTGCATGCAGGAGCATCCAGGGATCAATGCTTTGTCCCCTCTTCTACTCTTCCTGAACTTATGCCCTCAAAGATCTCATTACTATCAAACAAATGTGCCTCCAACCTGAGTTGCATGGTGAACTCCAGAATTCTAAGTGACAACATTAACTACATAACAACATCACACTGACTTAAAGGTCTGACAAAGTTCCTCTCTTGACTACACTAATCTTCTCTGGGCCAAATTAAGGGCAAAACAGTAATGATCCAAATCTTGACACAAGTTTACTCTAAAGATTCTAGCAGGGATGCCACCTCCCTTGAACTCACATTTTAATGAAGCTACACATTAAGGAAACCAAGCGGTGATATAGGAGACTAACAGGGAGCATGGTGTATCTAAATCAGATGTTTGTAGTTTTCCCTTTCTCTAATTGAAGACTACTGTCCTAAAACGTGATCTTATTCTAATTGCTTTTGTGCAAATTGGCTTTGTTGCTAGGTAACACGCTGTGTGCTAATAATCATTAAGGTTGCCTGGCACCCAAAAAAGATGAAGCAAATGTAGCATGGTTAGGTGTTGATTTAAGCTCCCAATCTTAATCACAATAGAGTTGACTGTGGTCGAGGGTAGAGACATTGTTTAAAATTACAATAGGTGACCTATGACTTGTGTTAAGAAATTAGGTTGAACCTAGCCATTTTGCTGTCTAGTAATATGTAGTCCATATACCTAGCCATTTCTCATTAAGTACCCACTCAAATTTAAAACAGGTTTGAATAGTACAAACTAAATATTTTAGCTGTACACCCATTGTCCACTGTCATTAACATTATTAGTATTTCCAGCCATTCTCTGAAGACAGCATGAGACATGAACCAGCCACCTTCCAGTAGAGAATGCCCTCCAGTAGAGATTATGCCAATTATGTGAATGTTGAGGGGGATGAAAGAAAAAATGATGATTTAAATAAAAGGTATGGTATCATCCATCACTTTAACAATGGACTTCTGTCCCTCAAGGACTTTTTCCATCAATCCAGGCTTAATTTGCACATGGCCCTCATGTTGTCAGCATCTATCCAGAAGGAAATTTGGCTTGTTCTACAGATGCACTTACGTAGCATAGCTGGTCTCTAAACACAGCCATGGATTTTAACTTGAGATCATTTAAACAAATACTGATTCTACCCAAGTATGGGAAAAATAAAACTGTGCAATGCAGTGTGCAGTGGTTCATTTCTACAGAACCAGTTTTTTGTTTTCCAATGCTGCTCTCCACTAAAACATTTTCAGGGGTAAAGTGGGCATGATTTTCTCCAATGCCCTGCTTTCTGACCCCGGCCCCTGAGTAATATGTGCCTCTACCATATTCCGGGTCCATGGTCTTGTTTTGTTGTGTTTTGTATCTCCAAGAGAATGTCCGTAATATTGCCTCACTTAGGCCCCCTAGGATCTCCTGTGTGCAATCTGCCTTACTCAGTTGAGACTCCTTCAAAAGAAATGCTCCAGAGGAAAGTTCCACAATGCACCAGGGATCCTTCATCCACATGTTCCCCACTGTGGGGTGCTAGTGACCCACCTGCCCTGCCTTCCAGGTTCTGAGAGTGCATTTTAAGGCTACTGCATTCTCTAGCCCCAGGGAGAGCAACTGTTAACTAATCACCTTCACTTCTAAGACTCCTGGAATCCCCCATGGGTGTCCATACTCCCATTAGGGCATCAACAGTAGAAATGTGCTAGAGAATCCATCCTCTCTCCCCCCACCAGTCATGTCTTCCCAGAGGCCATGCCCACACGCTACAGCACAGTGGCCAGCTTGAAGGAAAGGCAGCAGAAGGCACTTTGCATCTGAGAGTCCTGAGTCAGATCCTGGCTTCCCTCTACGAACAGCATGGCACCATCTCACGGAGCCTCTGCCCTTCCTGTATCCCAGGGAAAAGATACTTGAATGAGACCATACATTTAAGTTCCTGGCACATATCCATGGTAGTGGCTGGTACAAAAAAGGTGTTAAACAAATGAAAGGCTTAATTTATAAAACGTAGGTAGCCCTTGCAGAGGTGAGGCTAGAAACAGAAGGCCCCTTTGGCCATCTGAGAGACCCACAGGGTGCCTCTTTCCTGCCCTGGCCCACAAGGCCTGCACAATATCCCAAGGCCATGGTGGGAAGGGATCTGGTCCTTGAAGGATATCAGGATTTAGGCACACCAAGGAAACTGAGGTAGCAGCAGAGAAGAGGGCAATGGATAAGAAAAACCAGCATAGGCAGGAGCATAGGCTGGCAGTGCCCTGGTGGGAGTCTATCACCACAGCTGGCCTCAGCATCAGATACCTCCAGGCTCCTTAAACTCACATCTCTAAGACAAACTCATCATTTCTCTTTCCCCACTTCTCAAATAGGCTCTCTCTATACACACAGCTGACCCTTGAACGATGCAGGGACTCAGAACACCACACTGTACACAGTCAAAAATCTGCGTAAGCCTTTCAACTCCCCCAAAATTTACCTACTAATATTCTACTGTTGACTGGAAGCCTTACCAATAATGTAAACAGTTAGTGGACACCTCTTTGCTGTGTTACATGCATTACATACTGCATGCTTCCAACGAGGCAAACTAGAGAAAAAAAGTTATTTAAAAAAGCAGAAAGAAAAGAAACTATATTTACTATTTTCTAACTGGAAGTAGATCATCATAAAGGTCTTTATCCTTGTCATCTTCACATTGAGTAGGCTGAGGAGGAGAAGGAAGGGGAGAGCTGATCTTGCTATCTCAAAGATGGTTGAGGCAGGACAGTGGAGAAGACAGAAGGGGAGCAGAAGAGGCAGGCGCACTGGGTGTTATTTGTATTGGAAACATTTGACTATAAGACCTTCAGGGCTCAAATGTGTGTTGTTCAAGAATCAACTGTATGTTGAAAAACCTGTGCTTGCCTGAGCCAGACACCTAGGGATTGCCATGGACGCCCCTCCTCTCTTATTCCCCATTGTGTCTGCATCTCTCCTTCCTTCTCACCCTCCTGGACATCTCCTGGCCTAATCTGTTCTTAATGCAGGAGCCCCCAGCTCTCCTCACGACTTGGGCTCACCCCAGCCCACCCAACCCTCCACCTGCAACTGTAGAGACCATGTGACCCACCATTGGGCTGTCATTGTACCAAGTGCTCAGCACTCTCCAGAGGCCTCAGGCCCATGGACCACCTACAGCACAAAACCTAAAATCTTGCAAGGCTTAGGAAGCTTCTGTAATGTGCTCCAGCTTCTCCGGCCTGCCCTGTGCCTGCAAGAGGGAGGCCTGTGGCCCCTCTAAGCTGAACATGCTGTAACATATTGCAGCCCACCCACTGCAGTAAACCTCAGGTCATCTTTATTCATCCTGTAGCCTGCTGCTCAATCATTACCTCTGCTATGACCCTTCACCGTAATATCAGGGGCAGTTGACCCCTGCACCCACTTCACACACACCCCTGTAGAGTTCATTATGCTTCATTGTTTGTACCTGAGATTTCTTTCTGAACTCAAGAGCAGAGACTGCTGCTGCATCTTTGTTTCCTAAAACCCAACCACATATTATTATGGGATAAACTGTGTCTCACCAAAATTCATATGTTGAAGTCCCAACCCCTAGTACCCTATAGTGAGTTTGGAGACAGGATCTTTCTAAAGAAAATTATGTCAAATTAGACAGTTAGTGTGGGGACTCGTCTAGTATGACTGATGTCCTTATTAGAAGGGATCAGGACACAGACACCGTAGAGGGAAAAGACCATGTGCAAGCACAGGGAGAAGACAACTGTCCACACGTCAAGGAGAGAGGCCTCAGGGGAAACCCACCCTGATGATGTTTTCATCTTTTCTATCCTTTAGGACTGTGAGAAAATAAATTTCTGTTCTTTAAGCCACCCATTCTGTGCATTTTGTTATGGCAGCTCTAGCAAACTCAGACATCGCTGAACATTGGTTGAATAAATAAAATGTGTGGAATGAGTCAGGAGCACTAGGATGAAAGGGTGAAAAGTTAGGATGAAGAAAGATGGGGGAGTTTCTTATATACCCAAGTTAAAGGAATCTTATCTTAGGATAAGATGGCTGGAGGGATTTTAGCAGGAAAATAGCATTACTCACTCATTAATCCAGTTATTCAACTACTCAGTCATAAAAAGGAATGACTTAATTACATTTGCAGTGACCTAGATGAGACTGGAGACTATGATTCTAAGTGAAGTAACTCAGGAATGGAAAACCAAATATCGTACGTTCTCACTGATATGTGGGAGCTAAGCTATAAGGACACAAAGGCATGAGAGTGATACAGTGGACTCTGGGGACTTGGGAGAAGAGTAAGGGGGGTTGAGGGATAAAAGACTACAAATATGCTGCAGTGTATACTGCTTCGGTGATGAATGCACCAAAATCTCACAAATCTCCACTAAAGAACTTACTCCTATAACCAAATACTACCTGTACCACAATAACTTATGGAAAATAAAATAAGAAAACAACAATTGACGAAAGAAAAACAGTTATACTACAGTGAACCAAGCAGACTACATCCCTGTAGTCAAGGGCTTTGCTGTCTGGTGGAAAGCAACGGAAGACGAACACACAGAGCATGTCATGTAGTGATAAATGTTGTAAATAAAAGCCAGAGAAACGGAAGGGACTCAGGAGGGTGAGTGGAGGGTATTTTGGACAGAATGCTCAGGAAGTCTGCTCTGGTAAGATGGTGTCTGGGAAGAGCCAGGACGGCAGTGAGGCAGGCTGCACAAGTGAGCACGAATGCAGCAAAGGGCCTGTTCAGTGTGCTCAGGGAGCCACCATAAGACCAGTATAGCTGGCACCATACAATGAAGGATGAGGTGAAGCAAGAGAGGCTGGCAGGTCCTTATAAATTTGTAATCCAAAAGAGGAGGGTATTGAGCTGGAAGGGGCCACTCATAATAAATCTGGGACAACAGGCACAAGAATATAAAGTACACAATTGTAGGTCCCCATAGCCTTTAGATTGTACCTTGGGTGATGTGGGGAGTCCTTGAAGGGCGGTGGGTAAAGAAGGGCCAGGACCAGGGTACATTCTAAGGAGCATTCCATGTGGAGTGTTGTAAACAGGGGACATCCGGAAGCTAGACAATGATCTGGGAAGAGCATCTGGGGGTTGGGTTTGGGGAAAGATAAGCTTTGCAGAAGTGAGCCAAAGGGGTTGGAGGAAAAGGGAGAAGCCGACAGCAAGCAGGAAGGCCAGCTGCAGCCCGGGCATCTCCACGGAGGCATGATGCAGGGGTGACCTGCAACCTCAGGGATGGAGAAGCAAACAATGGCAGATGACGAGGCTGAGCAAAAGGAAGGGTGGAGTGGAGCACTCTCATTGCAAACGTTTTGCTTGGTCTCTGGACATACAGCCAAAGGCACACGGAATGTGTGACAACTTTAAAACTCCATCCTTTGTCTCAGTGTTCTGGGGCTAGAAACTCCACCACTCTGAAGCATATAATGGAAAAAGTGATGAAGAAATAAGGTTACCCCACGCAAAAGAACACCCAAAAACCTGTGCACTTTCACCTTAATTAATACAGATTGTAAATACTTATTCATAAATGTAAAGCTTGCAAAAATGTTGTAAAATCACAATAATGTGTAAGAATTCATTAAATTCACATTTTCTTCTTAGGAATGTGCAATCCATTACCAGCTACACTTATACACTTGCCTCCAAGGGCCCTTTCCCACACACTCATGCCCTGGTTGATGTTCTCTTTTGCAAAGTCCATCCATTGAAATAGCCAAACTTCATTCATTGAAATAGCCAAGCACTAGCCCCAGGAGGCCAGAGCCATGCATCTTCCTGAGGGGACAGAGCCCAGCACAGGACAGATGGCCTGCACACTTAACTACCACTGTTTGCTGAATGGATGACCCCGCCACTGGATTAATGTTTCCATCCCCAGCTACTCTCCTTGACTTTCATTACTCCACTTACCCCTCCAATCCATGCTTCCATGGTCATGGCCCTCAAACACCACTTTGTTCTCTAATTGGGAACCTGCTGTCTCTCCCTTTTCCCTCTGGTCTAAACTTCTATCAGTGTCCAATGAGACAAGGGACATTGCCTTGCTTTTGCCTTGTTTCCCATCCTGGATACCCGACCTCTGTTTCACCTCTCCCAACGTGTTTGCAACTCTAGATCTTCCTCCTGCTATTCCATTCTGATATAGGCTTCAGCCCTCCATATGGACCAACCAATATCCTACCCATTCTTCATGGCCCTACCTGGACTTCACTGCTTCCTTGTACAACCAGTTAGTCAGCATGACCTGATTCTCCTAAATTTGAGTCATCTTCCAATACAGGCATTCCTTGACCATGCACCCCCATGGCATGGCCATCAATCAGGCTGTCCCCACCTCTTGCCTACAGTGGCCACTCTGTATGTAGTCTCTGTCCTGGCACCTGTGGTGGTCTGGCAGGAGAGATCTTCCAGATATCAAGCTAATCAAAATCCCCCACTCATGAACACCCACTTGTTCAGTGAAGTTCAAACTCTTCAGCATGACTAATAAGACTCTTTCTTCTTAATCTTTTTCTGTGTGTGTAACAGGAAGGAAGGAAGGAGTTGAGGAAAAGCCAGGGATCAAGAAGAGAGAAGGCAGACTAATCCGCTTTTTGATAACCAGTTTTCCTGCTGCCTTTGAATTCTTTTCATTTCAGGACACCCATAGGGACCTTCTGCTCCAGACACACGAAGTTTCCACCAACAGCCTCTGTGTTTACATGTGCTCATCTCTTCCCCACTTCAAAGGCAAATAAAATCAAATTCAATGCCTTTCCACAGAAGTCTTTTCTGCCATTCCCACTGTTGGTGGCTGTGTCATAATTCCATAGTTAACAACCATCTGCTAATTATTTCCTCTTATAAATGTAGACACCGGTGATTTTTTTAAAGTGTCTCTTTCTAGTGCCTTCACTTCCTTACACAATGGGCAGAGGTGGGAGGAGCAGAGAAACTACTGTTTACTAACCGATTGATTTGCTGATGCAGCTCCTTCTTGGTCCACTGCGGCGCCTTTATGGAAGCAAATATCAGCAGATGTTCCCGGACGGTGAGGTTGTCCAAAAGGATGTCCTGCTGCGGACACACACCCAGCTCCATTCTGACCTTCGACAGGTCTATCTGCAGGTTCTTGCCATTGATGATGATGGTCCCAGAAGTGGGAGGGTAGAGTCCCATCAACATGGATCTGCCAGAGAAAATAAGTCAGCATACGGAACACGTGCTGCTGATACTCTGAACGTCAGCAATCCAGTCAGCTCCAGGATGACACATGCATCCTGCCAAGAGCACTCACTCTCTGCTGATCTGGTTTTTACACAACCAGTTAAAAGGTGTGAGGAGCTTGAGGGGATGTTGGCTGGTTGATCTTGGAAATGTGAGCTTAAGATAATGTTTATGCTTCCACATGAAATACAAATGCTCCTTGACTTTCGATCAGGTTATGTACCAGTAAACCCATCAAAAGTTGAAAATATGTTAAGTCAAAAATGCATTTAATACATCCAATCTACCTAACATCACATCGTAGTCTAGCCTACCTTAAATGTGTCCAAAACATTTACATTAGCCTATATCTGGGCAAAATAATCTAACACAAAGCATATTTTATAATAAGGTGTTAATATCTCTTATAATTTATTGAAGATTATACTGAAAGTAAAACGGAGAAGCCCCGTATGAGTCCTCAAACTATGGATTCTACCTAATGTGTATCACTTTCACACCATCATAAAATCAAAATATCATTAAATTGAACCATTGTAAGTCTGAACGGTGATCATAGAGCATCATAGAGCATCGTTGTTTTTTGGTTTTTGGTTTTTTTGAGACCGAGTTTCACTCTTGTTGCCCAGGCTGGAGTGCAATGGCACGATCTTGGCCCGCCGCAACTTCCACCTCCTGGGTTCAGGCAATTCTTCTGCCTCAGCCTCCTGAGTAGCTGGGATTACAGGCACGTGCCACCATGACCAGCTAATTTTTTGTATTTTTAGTAGAGATGGGGTTTCACCATGTTGACCAGGATGGTCTCGATCTTTTGACCTCATGATCCACCTGCCTCGGCCTCCCAAAGTGCTGGGATTACAGGCTTGAGCCACCGCGCCCAGCCAGAGCATTATTGTTGTATGAGACTTTAAGATGATAACATTCAACTTTTTACAAATGAGAAAACCTGCCAAAGAACTGACACACTTACCTAAATCCTCATCATTAAATATAAGCAAAACAGAGATGTGAAACTAGCCCCCAGACCTGGAGCCAGTCTTCCTTCTGCTCCTACCAGGATAGTCTGTGTGTGCTGAAACAACAACAACTCAGCCGGGCATGGTGGCTCACGCCTGTAATCCCAGTACTTTGGGAGGCTGAGGTGGGCGGATCATGAGGTCAAGAGAACGAGACCATCCTGGTCAACATGGTGAAACCCCGTCTCTACTAAAAATACAAAAATTGACTGGGCATGGTGGCACGTGCCTGTAGTCCCAGCTACTTGGGAGACTGAGGCAGGAGAATTGCTTGAACCCAGGAGGCAGAGGTTGTGGTGAGCTGAGATCGCGCCATTGCACTCCAGCCTGGGTAACAAGAGCGAAACTCCGTCTCAAAAAAAAAAAAAAAAACAACAAGAACTCAAGTAAGCCTGCCACCACAAGCTCATACATCTGACTTTACCAGCAGAAGCCTGAGAATTGCCTGGTTCTGCTTCCTTGTTTCAGGAAGTTTATTATTTAAGTTTTAAATTCGTTTCTTATTTCTGAAAAGTTGAACATGCCCTTACCAAAAGATCTAGCAAATCCACTCCTTAGTATTTACATATGAGAGATTAAATGTGTGCCTACACAAAGCTGTATGCACAAATGTTCACAGCAGTTGCCTTCATAATCACTGACAAAGAGAAACAACCTCAACGGCAACCCACATATGAAAACATAAAGAAAATGGGGTGCCTCCATCTAGCAGATACCACTCAGCTGTCCCAAGGAGCAGTCTACTGGCTCACCACCACGATTCCTGGTTCCGCAAACAGTCTGCTGAGTAGAAGAAGCTGGACATGATCCCATTTACATGAAATTTTAGAATAAGTAAATTAGTTTATAGTGACAAAGAGCAGATCAGTGGTCACATGAAGGCCAGGGTCAAAGGGGAGCACAGGAAGCCTTGGAGCGGCAAAGAAAGGTTCTGTATTTGCGGTGCTTGTTCCAGTGCTAACCAAGTGTGTCAAAACTCATCAAACTGTACATATCAACAGACACTGTTTACTGCACAAAAATTAGACCTCAGTGAACTTATCAACTCTTTGCTATATTATTTTCAAACCTCTCCGGGGGAATACTATAGAATAGTTTATACACATTTCCTGGAAGTCTCAAAGACTATTCTATAGAATAGTTTATACACATTTCCTGGAAGTCTCAAAGACTTAAATAGTGAAGACCCTGTCTTTAACCTCTCAGCCTTTCAGCTAAGAATTGCCAGGTGAGGCAGCCGCTTAGGATGACTCAAAATGTACTACAAATGTACACTAAAAGCAATGCAGTCATTGAACCTTAAATCATCGAGAAACTCCAAATGTAATTCTCATCATTCTGCTTAACAAGCAGCTCAGGTTTTCCTTTCAAGAAATGTGTCTTAGTAAAAGCAAAGTTAGAGGATGAGTCATTATCTGTGTAACTTTTGGTTCCCCAGTTTTCAAACACACAAGAAAATACTCAGACTCATTTCCAGGTCCATTTCTGTATCCAAGAAACAAATAAAAACAGTCCATTTTCTTTCTTTCTATTTTTTCAATAAGAGATTTCTGAAGTTTCATGTGTTATTGTTCTACCTTTGTTATTAAGTTTGAGGCAAAACCCTTTTCACTGTTTTAACAATTCACACTTTAATGCTACAAATTTCATGAGAAAAGAACAAAAGAGTAAGTAATTTGTTCAAAAGAGATACTTCATAATTTCCATAGATTAACCTTAAACATTCACAAGGCTGTGAATGTTTGAATTCCTTGTTTCTCTGGGAGCACATGATTTGATTCTTTAATCAAATCTAGAGCCATTGGATCCTAAACCAAACATTCACCCTTAACAAGGAAAGAAACACACAAAAATGAGAACATGGAAAAGAAGAATAGCCAGGGGTTTAAAAGATTTGCAAATATCACTGTGATATTCCTCTTTCTATAGATATGCAAGCAAGATTGTACTTAGTAGGACAAACACCAAAAGTGTCAAAGGACTTTCAGAGACTAAAGTACAACATAGTAAATTATTCGCAGAAAATAGAAGAAAGACTTTTAAAAACCCATTCACCCCTAACCCTTTGACTGGAGCCCAGACCTAAAGTGTACCTGTGAGGCTGAGGACACAGGGCCTCCCTCACATGGGAACCCATGAGGGGCTCTGCCTTTCTCCTGTGTCTCTAAACTCTGCACTGAGACTCAACATTTTTAAAAAATGAAAAGAAATCAAACCTTCTGTCTCACAGGTAAACTGAAATTTTAAGAAACAAATGCCTAGTGTTTGATAAAAGTAAAATGGCACCTACACAATGGTGGTTTTCCCAGCACCATTTGTCCCCAGCAGGGCAGTGATTTGGTCTGTGTAGAAGGTGAGGCTGAGGTCTTGGACTGCAGCCTTGTGGCCCTCGTATTCCTTGGTCACAGACACCAGGGTGACTCCCGGGGGATTTCCTTCAAGCTCTCCTTTTCTGTTTTGCAGTGATGACCCTGTGAGAGAGATACAAATTCACTGTGAAGAATTCAAAAGCCCTGAAAATAATACTCATATTTATTAATTCAACATACTGCTTTGAAATTGAATTCCAGCCCTGTGAAGCATACAAATCAACTCAAAAATCTTTCTTTAGCAAGAACAAGAAGCAGACTATAAGTGACATCACTGATTACAAAGTTTTGAACCCTTATGATAACCATTTTGCAAAAAGCTAAAAATAAAAACACACACATGTATTTTTGTTTGCTAAGAGAAAAAAACAACAGAGAGAATAGTTACACATAAAATGCTCATAAGAAATAGTCTCCTGAGAAGGTGAGAGTTGATAGGTGCTTGTCGATGTGTTCCACATTTTCTAAAAGATTCATAATTCAGAAAAAAAAATTAGATTGTTTAGATTACAGTGTTGACTTGTAATCTAAACCCACCATGGTGGGAGCTTGTTTGTCTCTGGGTGATGCATCTATGTTTCCATGGAGATCGCCTCTGAAGTCGTCCTTTGGCAGAGGTGCCCTGCGCCTGCACCTGCAGGAATAGGCCGTGACTCTGGAATGCAGAGACCCAGGGACAATACTGCCCCTATCTCCTGAGAACCATAATCCCTATTTGTAAGAGACAGTGATGTTGTCCCTCACATAGGAACATTGAATAAAGTGGCATGAGTGAGAATACTTAAAAATTTTAAAGTGCATGACAGGGGAGCTGCCCATCTTTGCTTTTATTTCTTACACATAATCATTTTTGGAATAAGGCTTCAGTCTTCCTAAATTGTAATATACACACAAACGCACATAATGCATAGAGGGGAGGATGCTAAATAATAAATAATGGGAACTCCCTGGGGTTCCTGGGTTTCACAGAACAAACACTGTCAGGGCATACTGCCTCACATCTTGGCCTTATAACTGTTTCCCAGCTCAAGACAGCCTAAATGTAAGTATTTCTAGGAATCAGCAAACACTTGCAAGAGTTAGACCAGAGAAAAAAAAATCAAAATAGATCAGAGGAAAAAAACATGCATCTAATAATTCTACTCCTTACAAACCTTTACTGTCAAAGTTCTCATTGAAGAAGAACAGACTAGAACTTAGAGAGTGTTGCCTTTTCTCCACCAAGACACCCACACTCTTCCAATACGAGGCAGTAAAGGGGAAATACCATGGTTTCCGTAGACCAAATGTTCCTAAAAAATGAGACAATTAAAATTAGTTTTAATTTTTCTACTTAGATGGAGATTCTGTTTTAGAATATCTTAAGTAATTAATATAAAGTATCGTTCCATGTTACTATTTTTAATATATGTCCCATATACAAAAAAGTGACATCCCAGGGCATAGCTATTAGCTTTGCAGTGAAGCCCTAACTCTCCCTTCTCAGCCTGATCCAAGGCCATATGCTAAAACCACCTCTCATCCACTTGCCCCAAGAGGCCTTTACAGTAGGGGTTAAATAAACACTTTTTGGACAATTGCTGAATATTCCCCAGAGTAAAGTCCCACCCTACCCCACACTGCTCTTCTACTTTGTGACTGTTCTTCTTTTATCTATTTTTGATGCTTGCATGAATTCCTAGACAAGAGGATGAACATGAGGTAAGTGCATGAGGGGATTAATCAATTGAAACTTCCACAAAGAATAATTTATATTGCTAACATTTCCATATGAAACATATTATCGTTCTTCAAAAGTATTCTCCAAATTCATTGCAGCCCATTTAGCAGTCACTTTGCCCTCATTACATGTTGAAATGAAAGGGGATTTAATTATTAACAATTCCCAATTTTCTTTGAACACATCCATTCTAGTTTAAGTTTGATGAACGCAACTTACCTAAAGGCCTAAATTCTACAACTGATTAGAATTTAAAAGGTGTATAAAAAGACTATTACAGCACTTTGATCATCAAGCTGACGAGAGATACGCAAGCCCTCACACAGTCTAATTTGAAAAATAGAAAGAGATGTTCACATACTCAAAGGAGAGCAGATGTATCCATTACCTTTTGAAAGTAAAGGGAAGTTCTGCAAATTTTTTCTCCCATTCTGTAGGTTATCTGTGTCGATAGTTTCCTTTGTTGTGCAGAAGCTCTTCAGTTTAGTTAGATCCCATGTGTCAATTGTTGCTTTTGTTGCAATTGCTTTTGGCATCTTCCTCATGAAATCTTTGTCCATGACTATGTCCTGAATGGTATTGACTAGGTTGTCTTCCAGGGATTTTATAGTTTTGAATTTTACATTTAAGTCTTTAATACCTCTTGAGTTAATTTTTGTGTAAGGTAATAAGGAAGGGGTTCAGATTCAATTTTCTGCATAGGGCTAGCCAGTTAGCCCCACACCATTTGCTAAATAGAAAATCCTTTCCCCATTGTTTTTTTTTTCAGATGTGTTTAAGATTAGAGAGTTGTAGCTGTGTGTTCTTATTTCTGGGTTCTCTGTTCTGTTCTGTTGGTCTAGGTGTCTGTTCTAGTACCAGAACTATGCTGTTATGGTTACTATATTCTGTAGTATAGTTTGAAGTCAGATAGTGTGATGCCTCCAGCTTTGTTCTTTTCACTCAGAATCGTCTTAGATATTTGGGCTCTTTTCTGATGCCATATGAATTTTAAAACATTTTTCCTAGTTCTGTGAAGAATATTAATGGTATTTTCATGAGAATAGTATTAAATCTACAAATTGCTTTGGGCAGTATGGCCATTTTAATGATATTGATTCTTCCTATCCATGAGCATGGAATGTTTTTCCATTTGTTCTTTTCATCTCTGATTTCTTTGAGCAGTGGTTTGTAGTTCTCCTTGTAGAGATATCTCACCACTTTTGCTAGCTGTATTCCTAGGTAATGTGTGTGTGTGTGTGTGTGTGTGTGTGTGTGTGTGTGTGTGTGTATGTGTGTCAATTGTGAATTGGAGTTTGTTACTGGCTTCACTCTGGGCTTGACTGTTGTTGCTGTATAGGAATGCTTAACTATGAATCTGACAAAGGTCTAATATCTAGCATCTAAAGAAACTTAAATTAAGTAAAACACAAACACTCCATTAGAAAGTGGGCAAAGGACATGAACAGACACTTCTCAAAAGAAAATATACACAGGGCCAACAATCATATGAAAAAAGCCTCACTATCATTGATCATTAGAGAAATGCAAATCAAAACCACAATAAGCTACTATCTCACATCAGTCAGAATGGCTATTACTAAAAGGTCAAAAAAACAACAGATGCTGGTGAGGTTGTAGATAAAAAGGAATGCTTACACACTGTTGGTGGGAGTGTAAATTAATTCAACCATTGAACCTGGAAGAAGACAAGTGGTGGTTCCTCAAGGACCTAAAGCCAGTAAAACCATTTGACCCAGCAATTCCATTACTGAGCATATACCCAAAGGAATATGAATCATTTCCGTATAAAGACACATGCATATATGTTTGTTCTTTGTGTCACTATTCATAACAGCAAAGACATGGAATCAACCTAAATGCCCATTGATGATATACTGGATAAAGAAAATGTGGTACATATACACCATGGACTACTATGCAGCCATAAAAAAGAATGAGATTATGTCCTTTGCAGGGATGTGAATGGAGCTGGAGACCATTATCCTTAGCAACCTAATGCAGGTACAGAAAACCAAATACTGCATGTTCTCACTTATAAGTGGGAGTTGAATGATAAGAACACATGGGGGAAACAAGATGCACTGGGGCCTTTCAGAGGGTGGAGGATGGGAGGAGGGAGAGGATCAGAAAAAATAACTGGTGGGTACTAGGCTTAATATCTGGGTGATAAAATAATCTGTACAACAATCCCTCATGACATACATTTACCTGTGTAACATACCTGCACATGTACGCCTGCACTTAAAAGTTACAAAAAATAAAAATAATAAAATGAAGGAAAGCTGTTGACCTGCTGTCAGGTGTAGCACTGCCTTTTGTTTGCTGACTGAGCTATGTCTCCCCAGGTTTCATATGTTGAAGTTCTAACTCCCTGTATTTCAAAATGTGACTGTATTTGGAGATGTGGTCTTCAAAGAGGTAATTAAGGCAAACTGAAGTCACAAGAGCAAGGACTAATCCAATGTGAGTGGTGTCCTCATAAAAGAAAACTTGGACACAGATACACAGGAATGACACACAGAGATAACACCATCTGCAAGCCAAGGAGCGTGACCTCAGGAGAAACCACCCCTGCCTACACCTTAGTCTCAGACGTCTGGCCTCCAGGATTGTGAGACAACATATTCCTGTCGTTTGAGCCACCCAGTTTGTGGTACTTTATTATGGCAGGCTGAGAAAATTAATGCAGTCAGGTGTTCTCCAAGAACCTAGAAAAGCAATAACCATCCCTCTGTAGGAAGAGGATGTGTAGCAGCTGGATAATCAGGTCACATCACAGCCAGCATTCCACTCGCTCTCTGTTCTGGGCACTGTTCAGAGTACCTGGTTGTATTAATTCACCCAGTCCTGTGACCACCAACATGCCAGGTATAGTTATCACCTCTCCCTTCCCAGTGAAAAAGGAAGGAACAGCAAGGCTTGCCCAATGACCCACAGTTGGTGACTCCAGAAGCTACACACTGGCTAGCCTCTCTAGCAGCTCCTGCTTATCTGAACACACAGGTGCAGCAGTCAGGATGCTTTGGGTTGCATTCTACAACAAGAAAGAAGCACACAGCTTCTTCCAGTACCAATTACACAATAAGCCCCAGTTGACACATACATGAAAAATGAGAGTGCGGAAATCAAAGGAGATAGAAAGCAAGCAAATACATGAGGAAAATAATTCTCACAAAGCTGTAGATCTTGGGCTGAGAGGCCTCCCAGGGAACCACACTCAGTTGCCGCTTAAGTGAGCACCATCCTTAGCAAACACAGTTGGTAATGGGATCCAGATGCCTTAGAGTGTTTATAGATTTGAATTAGCAATCAAAATTCTAGGAATATAGATGACACAATGACAAAGTAGGGACATAGATCTGAACATAAATATATTCACTGTAGCATCACTTATAGTGGGGAAAAGGCAGAAATTATTTAGATTTGCAAAGTAGGAGAAAGGTACCGGAAGTTATTACTTCCATTTAATGAAATGTTGAGCAGCCATTAACAGTACTTTCAAAGATGTGGATAAATGCTTAGAATAAAAATATTTTTTAAAACATAGAGGGAAATGTACATATACAGTGTAAACCCAACTAGGTGCAGAAAACTGTCTGGAAAAAAGCCTGGGAAATGTTGGTTCCGGTTAGCGAAACTGAAGATAATTGAATTTTTTTTCTGCTTCCTCATAAATGTTTCCTGCTTGTTTATAAACTTTTCAAACATTTTACAATAAGCACATATCCATCTGATGATTTACAGCTCAAGTTTTCAGAACCTTAGGGAAGAAAAGACTATTTCATACATGCTCATTCTAAAGGTAAAATGAGGCACAATTTACCTGCTCCAAATGAAGTCGTTGAACACCTTTACATAGTGAGTGTACACGAGGAAATCCTGAAGCAAGCCTCAGCTCTGCTTCACTTCAATGTAAGTGGAAGTTGTACAAAGATGAACATGGTTTCAAACTTCGGGCCATGACTCAAAGTGAGGATCACCATACATGTGTGTGTGCACACACATAGCATACCCACCTACGCATGCACACACAGGCATTCACACGAGTAGACACGTACATGTGCACATACTCACACAGCACGTGTGCACATGTACATGTACACACACACAAGCATGCATACACAGACAACTGCAACAATGTCAGGTGTCACCAGTTTCTTTCAACGGAGCTAAGACATTACTCCTTATTAGTTGTGTCCTTGTTTTCTCAATTGAGTCTTTGGAAAACGACACCTTCCTCCAGCCCTGACTTACTGTGGGAGATGCTTTGCTGAGGAGTGAATAACTAAAAATTTTGTACAGAGGTAGGAGGGGAGTGATTGGCTCATCTCCCGGGCTCACACTTCCAGCTGTCAGTCCAAGAATGAGCAGGACAGGAGAAGCCTCAGCACAGGGACAAAGGGGCAGAGGAGCTCCCCTAGATCTGGAACATCCTATCCCTTGCCCTTCTGCTCTCTGGTTTATACCTTCCTGTTCCAGGGAGATGTCAGTCATCAAACAGAAATCAACAAGTCACACCCTCTAGTGGGATTAGGGAACACACAGATCAATCAGGCAGACACTGCACTTGCGTATGACCTTTCTTCCAGTCCAGATGACCAAAATAAAATATAATAAAATCATTGAGAGAAAAATACAAGATGATGTTGCCATCGTAGAATTTCCACCTATGCAAAACAAAAGCAGGCCCTTCAACCCAATAAAAAGAAGTGAGGATGAAAAGACAGAGAGAGACTGGGAGGGATGCTGGATTTAGAAAATACAAACATGGAATGCCCAATTAATTTTAAAATTCAAACAAACAACAAGTAATGTTTTAGTATGAATATGTACCATAAATTATTTGCAGGTTATCTGAAATTTGAATTTACCTGGGTGCCCTGTATTTTATCTGGCTACCCTGTGTGTGTGTGCTGGGCACATTGGAGATTACCATCCAACTCCCCATCAGCATGCCGGGAATGGAGAGAGAGGCGTGAATCTGCAGCAGAGCAGGTTTCGGTGGCCTGGGAGCCACTGAGGATATTAGTCTTTATTCTCTAGACATTTTGGAGTTAGGGAAGACTGTCATGCAGGGAAGGGATGTGGTCCATTTGGTCTATTTTTAAGAAAGATAACTTTGCCTCAACGTGGAGGTAGGTTGCAGGGGTGAGATGCTGGGGTTGGAGTTACCTAGAGGAGTGGGAAGGAGTTACGAGGGCACCGTAACTTGCTGTAAGTCCAGATCAGGGACAGTGAGGCCTGAACTAAGGTAGTGACTTCAGTGATGGGAAGTAGAAACAAAGTATGAAAGACATCATATTTTCCAGAGTTAGGAAAAAAGAAACTAGAAATAAATTGAATATTAAGGGTTGCTTTGCTAATTAAACCATCTCAGCCATAATCTGTCTGGACTTCTAAAACCTCCTAATTTAATCTACTAATCCAACTAAAGCAGAGAGCTGCCAAATGCAAGTTGGCATGGAGGCCACTCAGTTCTTTGGCTTGCCTCTGCTATCAGCTTTTGCTTATAAATCCAAACTTGTTTTACATGCATGCTCTAGAAGCATATGCAACCTGCTCACATTACCAGAGGTAATTAGGCACATTAATATGTGCAAAGGCCCTCCATTTACACTGAGCTTTCCTCCTCAAGGGGAACTGCCTGCTGGCTTATGCAGGCCAGGAAACTAATTAGCATTGCCCCCCAAAACTGACAGTGATGAAAGAAGAAGTCAATGAAATTAGACAGATCGAGTGGAATCAAATTTAATTAGAAGCATATAAAAAGAGTTTATGCAATGAAAAAGAGAGGACCAGATGTTTGCTCGTGAGCTCTTGACTCCAGTGTGGAGAACTGCAGTTGACACTGAGCGCCACAGGCCAGGAAATGATCTGATACTGAATCTATAGAATCTCCCAGTTGGACAGCAGGGCTGAGAAATGCTGGGGTCATACTCACAGGGTCACTTTACAACAAAGAAAGAAAATGGAGAGAAATCCATTTGTTCATCACATGATGTGTGTGTGTGTGTGTGTGTGTGTGTGTGTGTGTGTGTGTGTGTGTTTTTGAGAGACAGAGAGTGAAAGAGAGAAACTTCTCACCCTTCTCCTACCTCCCATCTGGAGACACCCTCCTACCCACAGGAGACTTGGAAAAAGTGTTTTAAAATGTAGATGTTGGCTGGTCCGAGTGCAGTGGTGTTTACAACTAATTGATCACAACCAGTTACAGATTTCTTTGTTCCTTCTCCACTCCCACTGCTTCACTTGACTAGCCTTAAAAAAAAATAAAAAATAAAATAAAAAAAAAAATGTAGATGTTATTATTACTCAAGTATGATGATGCCAACAAATCAGGAGATAACTTTCATTGAAACTACACTTTGTTACTCATATATCCCAAGAGAAGGAGACTTGATACACCACACAGGGAAGCCCCAGCATCAGTCAGGAGACAAGGGAAGTAGTGGGGGCTATTGTGGCAATGTGAACAAGAGCCTTTACTGTGGTTTCCAAAAAAAGGAACATGTGAGGAAGGGCAAGCATGTTTCTAATTGATTAGTGTGAATCATTTCAGCAGGCTCTGGGGGAAAAGGTCTGTCCGTATTTGGCTGGTACCCTGCCCTGGGTTGATCAGGCCAGGTGGACAGTGGCTCTGGGTGGCAAAGAGGAGGCTATAGGAGTGTGGGTTCTGTATTGATTTGTTTGCATGTGAAAGGCACATCCACAGGTGAGTCCTTTACCATGGCTAGGAACTGGCTATCCCTGAAAAGGGCAGTCCCTCTAGGGTCAGTAACTGCATCCCTCCAACCCCAGTCAAAGCATCAGAAATACAGAAAATTAAAAAGTATGACTAATACAACGGGATGGTACAATTGCCTTTAGTGTGCAGATGCCTGGGTTAGTTGATATCCTACAAAGTGCAACAAAAGAATTGTCCTTGACTTGCCTTCTGTGAGCCTGATCACAGCCGTGCAAGTGAAGTCTTTCATGGTTATTGAGCCTAGGACATATAAACTCAAATTTGCCGTGCAGCTTCGGTATACTCTAAATTTTTCAGAAATGCAACCACTGTGTAAACCAGTGGAAGATTACTGTTTAAAGCAGAAACTGCTTATTGTTTTGGAAAGCCATGCCATCAGTAGTGATGCCACTCACTGCTTTTGAGTTTGTAATGCAGTATGGCTGTATCAGCCTTCACTCTGCCCCATTATATGCAAATATATGACAAAAGATATAAAGATGGCTTTTAACAAACTTAAAACCAAATATTTTTAAATTAGCAGACATTCACAAAATACACTAAATTATATTAATAAGGGTTAGTGACTATATTTTACATTGTCATTCTATATATATTTTTAAATTGTATAGCACAATAAGACCATTTGGTAAAAATTACACATTGAAATGATTAATATGAGCCTCTCTATGAGCTTTCAAACTTATTTTGATGCTCTTCCCAGATGTTCACCCCTCGGCTTCTCGATAAACCCTCTTAGATTACTAATATTATTTCTTTGTCCAATCAGTTCTCTATTTCCTGTTGCCACTAAGGAATAGATCTCGAAAGCCTTTAAAAGACTGGAGGCTGAATGGAAAGACTGAAATGAGACAGAATTACAAGACAGGAAATGTATCTTCTGTTCTGTTTTGTCATCACCTGCCCCATGTGTTAACAGGGAATTCCCTGACTACTTTTAAATAAGGCCCAGGTCACTTACAAAAATATCATTCTTTTATTCACCTCATTCATGTTTAATATTTCATCCCACATTTTTCCTACATTGTTGAAAGTTATTTTCATCTTTTTAACCACATACAAATAAGTCTGATCTAGTATTTCTTATATTAACAATAGCTTTAATTCCAGTGTCTACATTTATCTTTACCTGTGCATTTTCTTTCCTTTTAGTATCAAATGGTTTCTGACCATTTTCCTTCTTTTAAATCCAAACTTTTCCACATAAGTGTAAGCAACTGAATATCTCATTCTGTGTTCTCATGAAGTCATGCCTGAGCACTGAGAATTTACATATTATCTTATTAGAAATTACTTTCTTATTTCTTTTATATTAAAATATTAAAATTACATTAATTTTAAGACTCATATGCAGATAGTTTTCATTATCTGTAAGTTTCATTTCAAGAGAGTAAAGGAGGTAATATAAAATATTTCTCTTAAAAAGAAGATTTGAAAAATCCTAGCAATTATAACCCTCTTTATGGATCTGAAAGCCCATTTACAGTGTCTGGCAATTTTATTCTTTGTTACTTTTGGCAAACTTTGTCAAAGTTGAAAATAAATACACTTGTACAATTTAAAAATATGTAAATTGCCAACTCTTACTATTTTTGGCTTTTGAAATAAAAGAATCAGAATTTCATGATAAATTCAAAAATATTTATTGACATTTATTCAGCTCTGTGTTTATATTTTTAAATGTGTTATAAATATGTTCAAGCTTTGATTTTTTTAAAAAATTCTGTAATAGACTCTGATCTTTCTTCCTAACTAGCCAGTAGCTAAATTAGTGTTATAATCACAAAGAGAAAATGTAAAAACCCACCACTCTAAATTCACTAAACAAAATGTTGAAATGAGTGTTTGCCATTCAAACATGGATTGAGGTCCTCCTACATTTGCTTTCTTTTGCAGGGTGTAGAATTCAATATAGCTCAATGTAGCTCCAATAACTCATTAGAGGTCACAGAACACTTTGTATGGCCTGATGAAAACATGGAGACATTTCCTAGAAAAGGCACACCCATGTGAACTTAAGGGAGACTTACAAAGTAAAATCAGCAGATCTTTTTCCCCAGTTGGATGTGACAGGGTAACCGCTGATTCCGAAGTAGCTCAAGTTTAATATATTGGGTAGAAGTTAACCATGAGCCGTATGTGAAACTGCAGGATTGCAGTGTCAGTGTATGAAGATAGTGGATTGTTGGTTTAACCTTCACCCTAATGAGAAGGCAGGGAACTAGGAGCCTGAAGAAATGGAAGGACAAGAGGAAATAAAAGAAGGAATAGGAGTGATGGTTCCCCCAGTCGAATATACAAAAGTTCCAAATGTGGCATGGTTCAGTATGGTTCCAATGGCCAACGTACTTCCAAAAGATTACCAAATCTAGCATTTGAATCTCCTGGTTTCCTGAAGAAAACAATTTTTTTTTTTAATTTCCTCTAAGCCTCAAATTGAACTCATTGAACTTTTAGAAAAAATCTCTTCTTAAAAGCCACCAGCTTGGTCGATCATCCCCTGACCCACAGGATAGGGAATGATTCAGTACTGTCCCACTGGTGAGGACATTCTCACCATCACTGCTTTTCTGAGCTCAGTTACCTTTCTACATGAGTGTACCTCCAATTCCCTTTTCTTCCCTTCACATATGAGCTAGAAAGTGAGCACTCTGCACACCTGACATCCATCTCAAGGCTTAGTCTCTTTTCTCAATTTAAAATTCCACAGTGGGATTTGGAGGCAAAGTCTCAGCTGAATACGATGTTCATTTGCTTTACTATAATGCAGAAAAATATTGCCCCAGGAGCCTCTTGCCTCCGGTGCTGATGGTTGAGGGAGAAATCAGATCATTCTGGGTCCTGGGACACATTTTATCTTCATCTCAACATTGCAGAGAGTAGACTTTTTTGCTGGTCTTTGTATCGTAAATTGACATCACAAATATATTTTGTAACATTACTTTCTTATTTTTGCTTCTTTTCAATAGTCAACTGCTTCTCATCCAGTTTCCTTGAAACCTTGGCCTTCTCATTTTTTTATCTCTTATTTCTTAGAATCTTATTTCTTAAATCTTATTCAAAATACCAAGATGATGCAGTCTAAGTTTTTCCTAAATAAATCACATTTCCAATTTATGTTCTCTCTCTGTCTCTTGAGGGCCATATATTCCTACTTTTATGTAAAATAATCTTTTCAGTGACCCAAATTATTTTTATGTTTACCCATCCCTAAATGATGCATGAGCTCTCCAAGTGTGGAATGTGTTTTCAGAAACAGAATGAATTGCGTTTATTTTCCTTCTATCCCTCCATTTTCATTTCTATAAGATTAGAAACTCTCTTTTCCATTTTTAACTTTAATTTTGTTTGATGCCATTGGCTTTGAAAAGCATAGAACCAGAGTCACAAGTAATTTCAGCAAGAAAATACACCACCATCAAAGTGTTATCTCTAAAAAATAAAATAATTTTATAAAATAAATTAATTTTAAGTGCCATTTTTGCTCTTTTGGGCCTGAACCAAAAAGGTAAAGGTATGCATGCCTCTTTTGCTCCCAACATAGCTAGGAAAACCTATCACCATTAGTGGCCTTTCTCTGCCATTGATACACTTGTCCTCCAGACCTCTGGGGCATGCTTGCCACACCAGAGTAGTGTGCCATATTTGGGAAACCCCATATCTATGACGACATTGAAAGCCCTGTGGTTGGAGGTGGTCCCTCACTCCAAGCCCACCCTATCCAGCTGCCTTTGGGCTCTGCCTGCTTTTCTCCAGGTCTTGCCACCCGCTGACTTGCTGCTGGCTGAGCGCTTGGCCCCTGCACCCCCGCTAGGTGTGACTTTCTGCCCAAGGCACTGAGCACTCCCACCCAACCTGACCTCTTTGTTGTCTAGGAGCCTGCAGCACCATGGGCCCTCAGACTCTCTCATCCTCACCCCTCATGCCTGCCTTTCCCAAACACCTTATCTGAGAAACCAGGATCTTTTCTGTGTAGACTGAAGCCCATTTGTTGGAAGCTGGTTGGTGGGCTTGGTGTGTTTTCGTGCTAATTTCATCCTGGCTAACCCCTCACTTGGCCTTTGGCATTTCACTTGAGAAACAAAAGCTTCACATTTTTTCTTAAGAATGTACAGCTACTTTTAAAACATAACCTAAGACTTCCCTTTCTGACTCTTCCTTAAAGAATAAGTGATTATTTTAATATTTATGCATATTAATTCAAACTGTTTTAAAAAATTATTTTGTTATCTTATAAAGTACAAAATTCTTACCAGGAATCAAGTTGCTCAAGTACCATCCACACAAAAAATAAAGGCTTGAATCAAACAGAATCATCCAGCAAACCCAGCCAAATGTCATGCCCCCTTGTTCTGGAGCCTGGTACATATTATTCCACTGGATCCCTAGCAGGAAGAAAAAGGTCAGAGTTAGAACTGCACAAGCTTGTTTATGGTAGATTTTGTCACAATAAGTTCATTACTTCTGGAAGCTCAAGTAAAGTTGAATACAGCTAAAACAAAAGGAAGGTCAATACCATTGGCCATAACTCTTCAAATGAAATGTTAACTTGTGCAATCTTACATCTATTTCCATGATATCAGGTGGGGTGACTGTTAACTACATTTTAATATCTAATACTTTAAAAAGTTTTTTTTAAATTTTATTTTACTTTAGGTTCTTGGGTACATATGCAGGTCATGCAGCGTTGTTGCATAGATGCATACTATATCCAGCATTTCTCCCCATGTTATCCCTCCCCCACCCTTCCCACTCCCCACTTTCCCTCCCTTAGCCCCCCCAACAGCCCCCAGTGTATGATGCTCCTCTCCCTGAGTCCATGTGTTCTCATTGTTCAACACTTGCCTATTAGTGAGAACATGTGGTGTTTGGTTTTCTGTTCTTGTGTCAGTTTGCTGAGAATGATGGTTTCCAGATTCATCCAAGTCCTTACAAAATGACACTAACTCATTGTTTTTTATGGCTACGTAGTATTCCATGGTGTATATGTGCCACATTTTCTTTGTTCAGTCTATCGTTGATGGATATTTGGGTTGTTTAAAAAGTTTTAAAGGTCACCTTACTTATATCTCATTTTATTTACCCAACTAGGAAGGACTTTATATTTAAGGAACATAAGCATTTGAAAAAAAAAATTAAGTATCCTTGAGAACTCAAATTCTAAACTGTGTAACTCTCTGTGCTCTTGAAAAATGTATAAATAGGAAATATAATAACTGGAGTGGGAAAGAATTAGTATTTTTATACAATACGTTTGTGATTTACTTCTGGATTAACATATAATTTTTAAAAAATATGCCCCTTTCTAAATTTCCCTATGATACTAGGCTACAGCTCAATAAAGTATATCTTTTAATCATTCTGTACTTGGAATTTAGACCAAAATGTTCAAATGGTCTAACAGCGACCATTTCTTGTTTCTATCTTCTTGATTCAATTTATTCTAAAGATTAGTTAGAAGAAATCATTGAGGATTACTCATCTGTAAAAGAACATTTTTATATGTCTTATTGAAAAACTCTAAGAACTGAAAGACCAGTACAAATTAACTAGCTACTACAACAATAGCTGGAGTCAAATTTTACTTACAGCATGTGTTTTACTACTGTTTACAAAACATACCCCCAAAACTATACAAATATCTAAGAAATACATGTCTGTTGTGGTTTAGAATTTTAGTTGTCAAATTCTCAATATAAGCAAGAAATGCTGCCAATGGATTTTTAGAAAATCATTTTAGGATGTATTGGTAGGAGATAATTGTACTTTATTGTATGCTGATTAGACCTATTTCTGGATCCTGACCTCCAGGAATGATCTAGTAAATCTAGAAGTAAAGATGAGCGCCAATAAATATGTGGATGGTTGTCATGTGAAAGTGATCAATGGAAAGGAGGCACTAGAAAACACGGGTAGAAGATCCAGGAAGACAGATCCCAAGTCAACAATCATCTAACACAGCGGGTCCCAACCTTAGAGCTGAACTTGTTTTCCTGCAAATACACAGTCCCATCTGGGGGTGACAGATCATCAGGCATTAAATTCTCATAAGGAACACATGACCTAGATCCTTTGCATGCACAGTTCACACAGGGTTTGGGCTCCTATGAGGATCTAATGCCCCTGCTGACCTGACAGGAGGCAGTGCTCAGGTGATAACATGAGCAATGGAAAGTGGCTGCAAATACAGATGAAGCTTCTCTCCCTCACCTGCTGTTCACCTCCTGCTGTGCAGCTCAGTTCCCAACAGGCAATGGACTGCTCCATGGCGCAGGGGTTGCAGACCCCTGGTCTAACAGATGGATGCATTTGCATACCTTGTTCTTGAAAGGTTTAGACAGTCACTCACCTGACCAGATGTCAGGGGTGGTATAAGGAAGACCCAAGCATTGGCTGGGTGGCTGACCTGGATAGCATCTGAAGCAATAGGTGCCATGATTATTCTTGATTGTTCTCAAAACTGGGGGCACCAGAAGGTAGGAGGTGTTTACAACAGCAAAAACAACCAATTTCATTCTGAAAGCTCTACTTGACAACGAAGACATCCAGCTGGATCACTTGCAATATATCCATTAATTTTCAAAAAGGCGATTCACTGAGAATCACTTTTTACACATGCCTTCGTCTTACCTGTCTCTTGTCCTTCCAGGAATGTAATAAAAAATACTCCTTGTCCAAAGGCGGTTGTGGAGAGAAGGCACTGCACACAGATTCGTGGAGTGAAGAGAAAAACTGCACGTTAGTGTTTGATAGGAACCACAGAAAATCCACAACACTTAAAGAGAGAAGCTGTGACAACTTCTCATTTTGATGTCACCCAGCCATTGCTTCAGGCAGACATTGAAATACTTTAACCTGAAAAACTTAGAATGTCAGTCCACTCTGAAAAGCATGATAACAAGCTAGTTTTTAATGCTAAAAGGAATTATTTCTGTTCACTGAGATGCTTGAAGTGTCATAAATCCAATGTATCATACACAGAAATGTGTAATACAAAACAGTGAAAAATAGAATAGAGCAATTTACTATTTTTATTATTAAGTGAATGCCCCGGAGTACACTGCAGGCTGACTGATGGAATACATACACTATTCTACACTAGAAAGAACGTGTGTTGAAGAAAAATGTTATTTTATCTCAGAGGAGAGGTCTTATGTTAGAACAAAACCCCACTGGAAAAAAAAAAAAACTTACATCAAACAATATAATGTACCAGAGTTAGATTTTTTTTTACTTGCTAGAAAACATTTTAATATATAAAAAGAAAATCAAATTTTGGATGCATAGAGCCCACACATATAAGGACTGAAGTAAAACCAAAAATAACAGCATTTGAAAATCAGATCATATCATGAATGACTCCTTTTCTATGTGTAAGGAAAATATGGGAAGGACCCCAAATGGCCTCACTTGTGTTAATTATTCTGAAAACACCTAATTAACACTAACTTAAAATTATTGGTTATGAGTTTGTACAAATGTGACATAAGCTAATCAAAACCAATGAACACATGTCAATAGATAAAATACTGATGGAATATAACCACTTTTCATTATGCATGTATATCTATGTTGCATGTATATGGCTAGTAGAAACCAGAAAGCTCTAAATTATTTTTTAAAGTTGAAGAAAAATCACTTGGCTTTCATCAAACGTTTTGCTCTTGGCCCTAAATGAGCAGAGAAAGTGTTCTGCTCCCAGTAAGTGAATGAAGCAATGGAGTTGTCATAAAGCCTGTGCTGGACTAAAGGGCTTTCAAGGGCCTTTAAATACCCCTGAGCATCCCTGTGTTCTACGTCTCCTTGACACCTCCCCAAAGTCTCTAAGAGATAATGAATCTGTCATATCTCTCAGCAGACTGCAATTTTAGGAAGTCACTTGACCTTTTAGGGATAAAGTCTTGAGCACAGTGCAAGTGTTTACAGAGATGCCACTGGCTCCCTGAAAGCGATCGTTTCAATAGAGATGTGTTCACCCTCACTTTGAGTTCCTACTATGTGTCAGGCACTGTGCTTGCCAGCAACTGTCACAAAAGAATGCATACATTTGTATGTTCTACATATTTGATGTTAGAGACCTGAAATTGTTATCACAAATGGATGAGTGACTCTGACATTGCTAACAGAGAGATTTTTCCACTTAATGTGATGTAATTCATAATGCTTCAAAAATGCTTATTTTTTACTTCCAAAACAGCTTTAGAAATCTATTTCCTTCCGTGCATGAAAGAAAGAGAAAATAAAGTTATATGCTTCCTTAAGGATGCTGCTTATCTTCCAGAGTCTACAGAAAGTCTCCGTTACATAAAAACTGGACATTCTTAAGGGGCTGCTGACCAGCAAAAACACTGCAATTTCAATGGTTTACATTTGAGGGTAAGATTTTTAAAGGCAGTTATCAGAAAGCACATGTAGATACGATCATGACAAATTGAAAAGGTGAGGATGGTAGGTTTTGTTTAGTTAGATAGATGACAATTTTATTTCATTTTGTATTTTGACAAAACAACTTACTTACCAGAAATGTCTGAATGACAAAACTTAATTGGTTATGTAGAACCAATAGTACTATGTAGGGCAGAAAGCTGATCATGTACACCAGGCTGGTGCAAAGGGCTGCTGTATTAGCTTGGCTGAAAAATGCACTCAAGAGGTAGCTCAGCATGACGACTGACACCCCAAAATCCCAGAGAAAGAGGAAAATAATAAAGCCATTGCTGTGTGCGAAGATGCCACTTGTTTTCAGAATGATGGCCAGAGCAGTACTGCTTATGGTCAACACAGCCATGTTCTCCAGGAACCAGGCCAGGAAATGGATCACTGGATGCACTCCCATCATCCGCATGTACTATCAAAAAGGAGAGAAAACCCAGGGTTATCATAGCATCCATACTTGAGGAAGAGCAGATCAGATGGTAGGAGAAAGAAAGTGGACCAGCGGAAAGATAAATCTGCTTGCTTGCAAATTCAGCCCTGTGAAGGGCCCTGGGAAGGACGTTGCCTCCTAGAGCTTGATATTTGATTTTCACGAGCACTTGTATCCTGGAACTTAAAATTAAATTAAATTAAAATTTTAAAAAGAGCCATTTATGACAAACCCATAGCTAATAGCATACCGAATGGACAAAAGCTGGAAGCATTCCCCATTAAAAATGGCACAGAACAATGAGGCCCTCTCTCACCACTCCTATTCAACATTGTATTGGAAGTTATAGCCAGGACAATCAAGCAAGAGAAAGAAATAAAGGGTATTCAAATAGGAAGAGAGGAAGTCAAACTGTCTCTGTTTGCAGATTACATAATCCTGTGTCCAGGAAATCTCATCTTCTCAGCCCAAAAGCTCCTTAAGTTAATAAGCAACTTCAGTAAACTCTCAGGATACAAAATCAATTTGCAAAAATCTCAAGCATTCCTGTACACCAACAGGAAACAAGCGGAGAGTCAAATCATGAATTATGGCCCATTCACAATTGCCATAAAGAGAATTAAGTGCCTAGGAATACAGCTAACAAGGGAATTGAATGACTTCTACTACAGGAGAACTACAAACCACTGCTCAAGGAAATAAGATAGGACACAAACATATAGAAAAACATTCCATGCTCATGGATAGGAAGAATCGATATCATGAAAATGGCCATACTGCTCTAAGTAATTTACAGATTCAATGCTATTCCCATTAAACTACCACTGGCATTCTTCACAGAATTAGACAAACCAGATCCCTTCCTTATACCTTATACAAACATTAACTCAAGATGGATTGAAGACTTAAATGTATTTTTTTTTCAATTTTATTTAGTTATTCTCTCATCTTTGTAATTTCTTTTCTTTTGCTGGGTTTGGGTTTCTATTGGTCTTGTTTCTCCAGTTTCATGAGGTGTGTGACCCTAGGGTTGTCTATTTGTGCTCTTTCAGAGTTTCTGATGTAGGCATTTAATGTTATGAACTTTCCTTTTAGCATCGCTTTTGCTGTATCCCAAAGGTTTTGATAGGTTGTATTACTATTAACATTCAGTTCAGTTAATTTCCATCTTGATTTCATTCTTGACCCAACAATCATTCAGCAGCAGGTTATTTAATTTCCATGTATTTGCATAGTTTTGAGGGTTCCTTTGGTAGTTGATTTTCAATTTTACTCCACCGTTGTGTAGTGGAGTATCATCTGAGCCATCTATGGCAAACCCACAGCCAACATTATACTGAACAGGGGAAAGTTGAAAGCATTCCCTGAGAACTGGAACAAGACAAGGATGCCAACTTTCACCACTTCTATTTAACATAGTACTGAAAGTCCTAGCCAGAGTAATCAGACAAGAGAAAGAAATAAATGGTATCCAAATCAGTAAACAGAAAGTCAAATTGATGCTGTCTGTTGATGTTATGATCATATACCTAGCAAACCCTAAACACTCCTCCAAAAAGCTCCTAGAAGTGACAAATAAATTCAGCAAAGTTTCAGGATACAAAATTAATGTGCACAAATCAGTAGTTCCGCTATACACCAACAGCGAACAAGCTGAGAATCAAATCAAGAACTCAACCCCTTTCACGATTGCTACAAAAAATAAAACAAAATACTTAAGAATATACCTAAACAAGGAGGTGAAAGACCTCTACAAGGAAAACTACAAAACACTGCTAAAAGAAATACAAACAGGCCGGGCACAGTGGCTCACGCCTATAATCCCAGCACTTTGGGAAGCCGAGGTAGGCAGATCATAAGGTCAAGAGATCAAGACCATCCTGGTCAACAAGGTGAAACCCTGTCTCTACTAAAAATACAAAAATTAGCTGGGCATGATGGTGTGCACCTGTAGTCCCAGCTACTCGGGAGGCTGAGGCAGGAGAATCGCTTGAACCCAGAAGGCGGAGGTTGTGGTGAGCCGAGATCGTGCCATTGCACTCCAGTCTGGGTAACAACAGCGAAACTCCATCTCAAAAAAAAAAGAAATACAAACAAATGGAAACACATGCCATGCTCATGGATGGCTAGAATCATATTGTGAAAATGACCATACTGCCAAGAGCAATCTGCAATTCAATTCAATGCCCAACAAAATACCACCATTATTCTTCAAAGAACTAGGAAAAACAATCCTAAAATTCATATGTAACCAAAAAATAACCCACATAGTCAAAGCAAGACTAAGCAAAAAGAGCAAACCTGGAAGTATCACATTATCCAACTTCAAACTATACTGTAAGAACATAGTCACCAAAATAGTATGCTACTGGTATAAAAATAGGCACATATAAAACATCAAACAGAATAGAGCACCCAGAAATAAACCCAAATACTTACAGCCAACTGATCTTCAACAAAGCAAATGAAAGGACACCCTATTCAACAAATGGTGTTGGAATAATTGGCAGCCTACATGTAGAATGAAACCGGATCCTCATCTCTCATCTTATACAAAAATCAGCTCAAGTGGATAAAAGACTTAAATCTAAGTCTTTGATCTAATGGAACCATAAAGAGTCAAGAAAAATCACATGAAAAAAACCCTTCCAGACATTGGCTTAGGCAAAGACTTCACGACCAAGAACCCAAAAGCAAATGCAATAAAAGCAAAGATAAATAGATGGGACTTAATTAAACTAAATGGCTTCTGCACAGCAAAAGAAATAATCAGAAGAGTAAATAGACAACCAACAGAGTGGGAGAAAATCTTACAATCTATATATCCAGCAAAGGACTAATATCTGGAATCTACAAAGAACTCAAATAAATCAGCAAGAAAAAATAAACAATCCCATCAAAAAGTTGGCTAAGGACATGAATAGACAATTCTCAAAAGAAGATATACAAATGGCCAACAAACATGAAAAATGCTCATTATCACTAATTATCAGGGAAATGCAAATCAAAACCACAATGTGATACCACTCTACTCTTGCAAGAATGGGCATAATCAAAACATCAAAAAATAATTGATGTTGGCATGGATGTGGTGAAAAAGAAACACTTTTACACTGTTGGTGGGAATGTAAGCTAGTGCAGCCGTTATGGAAAACAGTGTGGCAATTCCTTAAAGAACTAAAAGTAGATCTACCATTTGAATCAGCAATCTCACTCCTGGATATCTACCCAGAGGAGAATAAGTTATTGTATAAAAAAGATACTTGCACACATTTGTTTATAGCAGCACAATTCACAATTATAAAAATATGGAACCAACCTAGATGCCCATCAATGAATGAGTGCATAAAGAAAATGTATATATACACACCATGGAAAACTACTGATCCATAAAAAAGGAATGAAATAATAGCATTCGCAGCAATTTGGATGGAATTTGGAGACTATTATTCAAAGTGAAGTAACTCAGAAATGCAAAACCAAACATCGTATGTTCTCACTCACATGTGGGAGCTGAGCTATGAGACACAAAGGCATAAGAGTCATTCATTGGGGAAACCTAGCAAGATGGCGTCGTAGAAGCGACTCAGGATTGCAGCTCTCAGTGACGGCGCAGAGGGTGAGTCCTAGCCGCATTCTCGGATGGACTTTTCTAGCCCACAGAGCGTTGAAAGTCCCACAGGACGCTAGTAAAGTAAAACTGGCTAACGCAGCCCTCTGGCGCGGCCGCTTCGGTCACCGCCGCTTCCGCAGGCGCCGCAGCAGGACCCGGCACGGAACTCACTGGTCTGGGCGCCCTGTTAAACCAGCAATCTGAGAGTTTGAAGGGCAGATTGGCACATCCATCTGATTGAACGGGACTTGGACAGTGAGCCAGACCAGGAGTTTCCTGGGAGTTTCCTGGGAAGCGTGATATGAGCCGGTGAAGTGGGCAGCGGCACGGGAGATTGCACGGATCCCAGTGCCCTATCGGCAGGCTCCTGGGGCGCCAGTGAGAGAGTCGAACTTTAAGCTCGCGGAGAGGGAGGGAGAGAGAGAGAGGACGGACTCTGAGGCAGGGAGCTGGGTAATCGGGCTCAGCGAGTCCCACCCTCACAGGGACAAGCAGGGCAATGACTGGAGACGCTTGGCGCTGAGAGTTTTGCTGCCGGCATCTAGGACGGTGCAGCCTGGTGAGGGAGGGGCGTCCACCACCGCTGACACAATCCGCCCCTATTGACGTACCGCCCAGGGCCGAAGCAGCCTGCCATTGCCGAGGCAACCTGCCATAACAGAGAGACTCCCAGGAGACGGGAGCTCTCCACAGCAGAAGGGAGCCCAGCAGCAACAGGGCAGAACCGCGCTAGTGGGTCAGAGCCCCGGCAGGCAAATAGTGAATAGACTGCCACCTAGTGGGGCAGGACAGTGCAACAGATACTCATAAAGAAAGCCCCAACTCCCTGAAACAGTGCATATAAGGGGGGGAAATAAAAGGGTGGTGTTTTATGAGTTCTATTACAGCAGACATAAACAACCTCCCAACAACACTGAATGAACAACGGAGCTCACAGCTCAGCACTGGAGCTACTATAAAGCACAAACCGTCTCCTTAAGCAGCTCCCTGACCCCTGTATATCCAAAGAGTCACCGCAAAAAAAGGACTAATCAGACTGACATTTGGCGGGCATCATTCTTGAACAAAGACAGCAGAAGAAGAAACTGGTATCATCCCTCACTCTTCCACAGCTGCTACAGGTATACTCCAGACAAACAGGGCCTGGAGTGGACCTCAGAACTCATACAGCAGAGGGGCTAGACCACTAGAAGGAAAACTAAATAACAGAAATACTTCATCATCAACAACCTCAGCATCCACACAGAGACCCAATTGAAAAATCAGCAACTACAAAGACGACAGGCAGATAAATCCATAAAGATGGGAAGAAACCAGCGCAAAAAGGAGGAAAACACCCGAAACCAAAACACCTCACCTCCTACAGAGGACCAAAACTCCTCACCAGCAAGGGAACAAAGATGGATGGAGAATGAGTGTGACGAAATGACGGAATCAGACTTCAGAAAGTGGATAATGAGAAACTTCATTGAGCTAAAAGAACATGTTCTAAATCAGTGCAAAGAAACTAAGAACCTTGAAAAAAGATTTGAAAAAAAAATTCGAGGAATTGATAACAAGAATGGAAAACTTAGAGAGGAATATGAATGAATTGAAGGAGCTGAAATACACAACACGAGAACTTCGTGAAGCATGCACAAGTTTCAACAGCCGAATTGACCAAGCAGAAGAAAGAATATCAGAAATTGAAGATCAACTCAATGAAATAAAACGTGAAACCAAGATTAAAGAAAAAAGCACAAAAAGGAATGAACAAAATCTCCAAGAAATGTGGGACTATGTGAAGAGACCCAACCTACGTTTGATAGGTGTACCAGAATGTGATCAAGAGAATGAATCTAAGCTGGAAAACACTCTTCAGGATATTATCCAGGAAAATTTCCCCAACCTAGCAAGACAGGTCAATACTGAACTCCAGGAAATACAGAGAACACCACAAAGATACTCCGCAAGAAGAGCAACCCCAAGGCACATAATCGTCAGATTCACCAGGGTTGAAACGAAGGAGAAAATACTTAGGGCAGCCAGAGAGAAAGGTCAGGTCACCCACAAAGGGAAGCCCATCAGACTCACAGCAGATCTCTCGGCAGAGACTCTACAAGCCAGAAGAGAGTGGGGGCCAATATTCAACATCCTTAAAGAAAAGAGCTTTCAACCCAGAATTTCATATCCAGCCAAACTGAGCTTCATAAGTGAAGGAAAAATAAAATCCTTCACGAACAAGCAAGTACTCAGAGATTTTGTCACCACTAGGCCTGCTTTACAAGAGCTCCTGAAAGAGGCACTACACATAGAAAGAAACAACCAGTTCCAGCCATCCTAAAAGCATACCAAATGCTAAAGACCATCAACAAAATGAAGAATGTACATGAACCAATGGGCAAAACAGCCAGATAGCATCAAAATGGCAGTATCAAATTCACACATAACAATATTAACCCTGAATGTAAATGGGCTAAATGCACCAATCAAAAGACACAGACTGGCAAATTGGATAAAAAACCAAAACCCATCAGTGTGCTGTATTCAGGAAACCCACCTCACACACAAAGATACACAAAGGCTCAAAATAAAAGGATGGAGGAAGATTTACCAAGCAAATGGAGAGCAAAAAAAAGCAGGAGTTGCAATTCTCATCTCTGATAAAATAGACTTTAAAGCAACAAAGATCAAAAGGGACAAAGAAGGTCACTACATAATGGTAAAAGGATCAATACAACAAGAAGAGCTAACGATTCTAAATATATATGGACCCAATGTAGGAGCACCCAGATATAAAAGGCAAGTTCTTAATGACTTACAAAGAGACTTAGACTCCCACACAATAATAGTGGGAGACTTTAACACTCCACTGTCAATAGCAGACAGATCAACCAGACAGAAAATTAACAAGGATATCCAGGACTTGAACTCAGACCTGGAACAAGCAAACCTGATAGACATTTACAGAACTCTCCACCCCAAATCCACAGAATATACATTCTTCTCAGCACCACATCACACCTACTCCAAAATTGACCACATAATTGGAAGTAAAGCACTCCTCAGCAAATGCAAAACAACGGAAATCATAACAAACAGTCTCTCAGACCATAGTGCAATCAAGTTGGAACTCAGAATTCAGAAAATAACTCAGAACCGCACAGCTTCATGGAAACTGAACAACTGGCTCTTGAATGTTGATTGGATAAACAATGAAATGAAGGCAGAAATAAAGAAGTTCTTTGAAACCAACGAGAACGAAGACACAACGTACCAGAATCTCTGGGACACATTTAAAGCAGTCTGTAGAGGAAAATATATAGCAATAAGTGCCCACATGAGAAAAGTGGAGAGATCCAAAATTGACACCCTATCGTCAAAATTGAAAGAGCTAGAGGAGCAAGATCAAAAAAGCTCAAAACCTAGCCGAAGACAAGAAATAACTAAGATCAGAGCAGAACTGAAGGAGATAGAGACAAGAAAAACCCTTCAAAAAATCAACAAATCTAAGAGCTGGTTTTTTGAAAAGATCAACAAAATAGACAGACCACTAGCCAGACTGATAAAAAAGAAAAGAGAGAACAACCAAATAGATGCAATAAAAAACGATAAAGGGGAAATCACCACAGATTCCACAGAAATTCAAACCATCATCAGAGAATACTACAAACAACTCTATGCACACAAACTAGTAAATCAGGAAGAAATGGATAAATTCCTGGATGCCTGTGTCCTCCCAAGCCTAAACCAGGAGGAAGCTGAAACTATGAATAGACCAATAACAAGGTCAGAAGTTGAGGCAGCAATTAAGAGCCTACCACACAAAAAAAGCCCAGGTCCAGATGGGTTCACAGCTGAATTCTACCAGACACACAAAGAGGATCTGGTACCATTCCTTCTGAAACTATTCCAAATAATCCAAAAAGAGGGAACCCTTCCCAAATCATTTTATGAGACCAACATCATCCTGATACCAAAACCTGGCAGAGACTCAACAAGAAAAGAAAACTTCAGGCCAATATCCATGATGAACATAGATGCAAAAATCTTCAATAAAATACTGGCAAATCGATTGCAACAGCACATTAAAAAACTTATCCATCATGATCAAGTAGGATTCATCCCGGGCATGCAAGGCTGGTTCAACATACGCAAGTCTATAAATGTAATTCACCACATAAACAGAAGCAAAAACAAAAACCACATGATTATCTCAATTGACGCAGAGAAGGCATTTGACAAAATTCAACAGCCCTTTATGCTAAAAACCCTCAATAAACTTGGTATTGATGGAACATATCTCAAAGTAATAAAAGCTATTTACGACAAACCAACAGCCAATATCATACTGAATGGGCAAAAACTGGAAGCATTCCCTTTGAAATCCGGCACTAGACAAGGATGCCCTCTCTCACCACTTCTATTCAACATAGTACTGGAAGTTCTAGCCAGAGCAATAAGGCAAGAAAAAGAAATAAAGGGTATTCAAATAGGAAAGGTGGAAGCCAAATTGTCTCTATTTGCAGACGACATGATAGTATACCTAGAAGACCCCATCACCTCAGCCCAAAAGCTCCTGCAACTGATAAGCAACTTCAGCAAAGTCTCAGGATATAAAATCAATGTGCAAAAATCACAAGCATTCCTATACACCAATAACAGACTTAAAGAGAACCAAATTAAGAACGAACTGCCATTCACAATCGCTACAAAGAAAATAAAATACCTAGGAATACAACTCACTAGGAATGTAAGGGACCTCTTTAAGGAAAACTACAAACACCTGCTCAACGAAATAAGAGAGGACACAAACAGATGGAGAAACGTTCCATGTTCGTGGTTAGGAAGAATCAATATTGTGAAAATGGCTATACTGCCCAAAGTAATTTACACATTCAATGCTATCCCCATCAAACTACCATTGAATTTCTTCATAGAACTGGAAAAAACCACCATGAATTTCATATGGAACCAAAAAAGAGCCCGCATAGCCAAGTCAATTCTAAGCAAAAAGAACACAGCGGGAGGCATCACGCTACCAGACTTCAAACTATACTACAAGGCTACAGTAATCAAAACAGCATGGTACTGGTACCAAAACAGAGATATAGACCAATGGAACAGAACAGAAACATCGGAGGCAACACAACATATCTACAACCATATCATCTTTGATAAACCAGACAAAAACAGGCAATGGGGAAAGGATTCCCTATTTAATAAATGGTGTTGGGAAAACTGGCTAGCCATGTGCAGAAAGCAGAAACTGGACCCCTTCCTGACACCTTACACTAAAATTAACTCCAGATGGATTAAAGACTTAAATGTAAGACCTGACACCATAAAAACCCTAGAAGAAAATCTAGGCAAAACCGTTCAGGACATAGGAGTAGGCAAGGACTTCATGAACAAAACACCGAAAGCATTGGCAACAAAAGCCAAAATAGACAAATGGGACCTAATCAAACTCCACAGCTTCTGCACGGCAAAAGAAACAGTCACTAGAGTGAATCGACAACCATCAGAATGGGAAAAAATCTTTGCAGTTTACGCATCTGACAAAGGGCTGATATCCAGAATTTACAAAGAACTCAAACAGATTTACAGAAAAAAAACAAACAAGCCCATTCAAAAATGGGCAAAGGATATGAACAGACACTTTACAAAAGAAGACATACATGAGGCCAACAAACATATGAAAAAGTGCTCATCGTCATTGGTCATTAGAGAGATGCAAATCAAAACCACATTGAGATACCATCTCATGCCGGTTAGAATGGCGATCATTAAAAAATCTGGAGACAGCAGATGCTGGAGAGGATGTGGAGAAATAGGAACACTCTTACACTGTTGGTGGGAGTGTAAATTAGTTCAACCATTGTGGAAGACAGTGTGGCGATTCCTCAGGGACCTAGAAATAGAAATTCCATTTGACCCAGCAATCCCATTACTGGGTATCTATCCAAAAGACTGTGAATCGTTCTACTATAAGGACACATGCACACGAATGTTCATTGCAGCACTGTTTACAATAGCAAAGACCTGGAACCAACCCAAATGCCCATCGACGATAGACTGGACTGGGAAAATGTGGCACATATACACCATGGAATATTATGCAGCAATCAGAAATGATGAGTTTGTGTCCTTTGTAGGGACATGGATGAATCTGGAGAACATCATTCTCAGCAAACTGACACAAGAACAGAAAAAGAAATACCGCATATACTCACTCATAGGCGGGTGAGAAAAATGAGAACACATGGACACAGAGAGGCGGTCTACTATACACTGGGGACTGTTGGGGGAAATGGGGGAGGGACAGCGGGGGGGGCTGGGGGGGATAGCCTGGGGATGAATACCAAGTGTGGGTGTGGGTGAGGGGGAGGAAGGCAGCAAAACACACTGCCATGTGTGTACCTATGCAACTATCTTGCACGTTCTGCACATGTACCCCAAAACCTATAATGCAATAAAAATTTAAAAAAAAAAAAAAAAAGAGTCATTCATTGGACTTTGGGGACTCATGGTAAAGGATGGGGGGTGGTGACAGATAAAAGGCTATACATTGGATGCAAGGAACACCGCAAGGGTGATGGTGTACCAAAATCTCAGAAATGACTACTGAAGAACTTATTCATGTAACCAAACACCACCTGTTCCCGCAAAAACTTTATGAAAATAAAAAATTTTAAGTTACTATAGTTTCAAGTTTTATAACAGCATTACAACAAAAATTGCAAGGCCTTTACATAAAAAATTCTAAACATAAATTAAGATGAAAAATCTGTTGCTATGTTTTTCTGGGTTATTTAAAAGTTGCTGAATGAGGAACATTGATTTGTTCTTGCAATCTCATATGGCTATTTGGTTTTCTTTCATGTCAATGGGAAATATCTTTTAGACTCTGGCATGGCTTCAGACTTCAACATAAAATCATCTTTCTGAGACAGAGTCTCAGCTATTTTGTAGACCGGAACCCCAGCAGAGGAGAGAGAAGCAAAACAGAGAGGCTCAGGTTAGTTATGGGACCAGATCTGTTTCCAAAGTCCCCAGTCTCCCTGTTTTTGCCTCCCAGCAAGGTTTAAGAATATTTACCTCTTCTATCTGGATCTCCTGCTCATACACCAACTTTCTGACCATGCTGGCCACAGACACCATCCATGTCAGCATCATTATCAGTGGAAAAAAGAAACCAACGTTGTTCAGGAATCTGTAAGGGCATAATTCAGTCAGCATCCAGAGGCAAGCAAAATGATTCTACTGCTTTTTTACATTTTTCTTCCAAGTTACAAAGCACTTTCAGGAGTAATGTCTCCTTTAGTCATTTCTACATGCCTGTGACTTAGGTAGGACAGCCATGATTGGTGTGCTTATTTTGTAGGTGTGCAAACTCATGAAAGAACCCAAGAAGGATACACAACTGGTTCAAGGTCTCTCAGATTGCCACAGCCCAGCCCCAATACTCTCTGACACCTGCCATAGGCAGAGCAGGTTGGAGCAAAACAGGTAATTAATCCCTACCTACCATTTCTTCCACTTAATAGGGACCATTATCTATGTTCAATTATTGATATTAACTGATCATAGATTATCATCTATAACATATGTGGAAATTGGCAAATGAAAGTCTTCCTTTCTATTTTTCCAACACTCATATTTCAACCTACTCTAACTGGGATCCATTTCCAATACACACTTGAAATGGCTCTTACCTAGGGCATCAGTGACAGTCATGCCTCAACATCCAATGAGAATTATCCCAGTCATTTTCCTTCTTGAGTTCTCAGACATGTTTGATGACACTGGTCATTCCCTCCTCCTCTCTTTCCTCTTAGCTTCCAGAACAACGCCCAGCTTTGCACCCACAGCTTGGCAACGACTACTTTACCTGCCTTTAAATGTAGGCATTCTCACCTCAAGCTGGACCCTCTGTCTTCCCACCACATACTCGCTGAGCTCTACATCCACATAATAATTATGTCTTCAACATTGAGACCAAACAAAGGTGCAAGCCATGTTACTGGGCTGATGACACATGAATGAGGCAAAGAGAAAAACGTTCCTGCCGTTAAAGACCTTTCATTCTAGTGTGTCAGCCAGGTGGAAAGGGACACAAAATAATTCAATAAACACAGAGATTGCTATGTTCTGTCCCTGCCAAAACTCATGTTGAAATTTAATTGCCCATGTAAAGGTATTGAGGGGTGATGCAGCCTTTAAGAGTTGTTTGGGTTATGGGGGCTCCACTGTCATGAATGGATTAATGTAGTTCTCATGAGACTAGGTGAGTTCCCAGGGTACTGGATTAGTTCTTGAGAGAGCTGGCTGTTACGAAGCAGGGTTGCCTCTCAGGTATGAAGCGCACAGCTCCTTCCCCTTACACTTTCCACCATGAGCTGAAGTAGCATGAAGCCCTCAGCAGAAGCCAACCAAACAGGCTGCCTGATCTTGGACCTCCCACCAGAATTATGAGCCAAATAGACTTCTCTTCTTTACAAACTACCCAGTCTCAGGTATTCTGCAACAGCAACACGAAAGGACCAAAACAGAGATGCATAATGTCAGGTAGTGATAAATGCTGTGAGGAAAAAAGAACCAGCTTAACCAAAAGTGAGAAGGAGTGCTATTTCGGACAGGGTGACCAGCTGAGCTGACAGCGGAAAAAAATATTTGAGCAGAAAGCAGATGAAGTAAGGAAATGAGTCACACAGGTATCCAAAAGAAGAATCCTCTAGGCAAAGGAAAAGAAAGGGCAAGGTCCAGAGGTGAGAGCAAGCAGAGCATGGGTCAGGAGCAGCCAAGGCCTTCATGGAACAACAGAAGACGGAGTCAGAGCATAAGCAGGAGCCAGATCACGCAAGAATCTTTCATGTCAGGATAAGTTCTATATTTTACTTAGTGAACAAGAAGGTACACTGAAAAGACTTTAAAAGGAGGAGAGAGAGAAACAGAGAGGTGACATAGTCAGGTGGACACTGCTTTTAAAAAGACCACTAAATGCCATGTAGACAATGGGCTACAGTAGGGGAAGCCTGTCAAGAGAGGGGTCAGAAGGCTACAGCAGACTCAGCAGTTGAGATGAGAAACAAGGGCTCCCCAACAAAGACAGTGGCCCTGGAGACAGGGAAATGACCAGATTGGACATTTGCCCTGATGCAGCAGCATCTCAGAGGCCCTCCAGAACTACTTCATAGCATTAACAACAGCATGGAACACGTTCAAGACTTGATGTCTGCCTCTCATGCCAGAATCTAAGCTCCTTAAGGAAGATCTCCCATTGCATCTCCTTGGCCTGGCAACGGCCTGCCTCATAATGGAGGCCAAATACGTATTAATAAATACATGAATGTGTAACAAAGAAAAGGAAATTATTTGTTTTCATTCACTTTTCTGCTTAAGACAACTTTTACAAGCTGTCACCTTGGCGAGTCACATTTGAAAGTTAAATATGGGCTGGGCGCGGTGACTCATGCTTGTAATCCCAGCACTTCGGGAAGCTGAGGCGGGTAGATCACCTGAGATCAAGAGTTCAAGACCAGCCTGGCCAATACATGGGGAAACCCTGTCTCTACTAAAAATACAAAAATTAGCCAGGCTTGGTGGCAGGCACCTGTAATCCCAACTACTCAGGAGGCTGAGGCAGGAGAATCGCTTGAACCCAGGAGGCAGAGGTTGCAATGAGCCATGACTGAGCTAATGTGTTCCAGCCTGGGCGACAGAGCAAGACTCTCTAAAAAAAAAAAAAAAGAAGAAAGGAAGGAAGGAAGTTAAATATGGTTAACTTGTATGCTATACAGTGACTGTTTGCTTGCAGAAGGCAGAGTCCTTTACATTTCCAGTTTGTGTCCGGGTTTTTTTTAAAGCATTATTTTTGTAGTACTCAGAGCAGGTAGAAGTCTATGAACAGGAAGTGCCATAAACTCTATCTACATGTCTATCCAACAAATGCCATTTGTTTTCTCAGAGTAACATAGTTTACCACAGAGAGGAAGCTTGGACATCTGTAAAGTTAAAGACAACTAATACTGAGTTTATTAATAGGGTTGAAAAAGTTCGTCTGTTTGTTCACATATTTCGCTTTTTTTACTTAATGGCAGCGGTATCAATGACTACTGCACTCTATTCTTGCAGCAACTTGAATCTTACAAAAGAGCCCATAAGCATCGCACAAGCATTATCTAAGACTGTTTTTTAAGCTGTTGCTTCAGAAGTCACCTTAGGTCAGACTTCTGTACCATGTGTGTGTCCTGTTGATCCCCTGAAGCTTTGTAAAGGAGAAAGTCATGAGAGGCTTGGAGTTGGATCAACCTAACTCTGAAAATCTTGGAGCACCTACCTCAGATACAAGAGAATACCCAGACACTCTGCACAGACATGTCAGACTGAAATCATTTGGTAGAAATAGAATAGAATAACAAATTGGAGATGACAGATTACAAGACATGGCTATGTAACTCAGACTGTTTCTTATACATACCTGGAAACTGGTCTAAAATCAAAAAGAGAAGAAAAAAAGACATAAATTCAAATTTGTATAAATGCTTAGAAAAGACACGAAGCATTTGAAAATGGTGCTAAGAAATCAAGTTCAACTGGGCGTGGTGGCTCACACCTGTAATCCAAGCACTTTGGAGGCCAAGGCAGGAGGACCTCCTGAGGTCGGGAGTTCAAGACCAGCCTGACCAACATGGTGAAACCCTGTCTTTAAAAAAAAAAAGGGCCGGGCGCAGTGGCTCATGCCTGTAATCCTAGAACTTTGGGAGGCCGAAGCGGGTGGATCACGAGATCAAGAGATCGAGACCATCCTGGTCAACACGGTGAAACCCCGTCTCTACTAAAAATACAAAAAATTAGCTGGGCATGGTGGTGCATGCCTGTAATCCCAGCTACTCAGGAGGCTGGGGCAGGAGAATTGCCTAAACCCAGGAGGTGGAGGTTGAGGTGAGCCGAGATCACGCCATTGCACTCTGGCCTGGGTAACAAGAGAGAAACTCCGTCTCAGAAAAAAAAAAAAAAGAAAGAAAGAAAGAAAGAAATCAAGTTCATGTGAGAGTCACACAAAAATGTAAATAGGAGAGATTTCAGTAGCAAATCCCCACCCTCTGCAGATCTCAGAATGCACCATCCAAAGTACATTTCTTGGTTGGATACAGTGGCTCACACTTGTAATCCCAACACTTTGGGAGGTTGAAGCAGGCAAATCACTTGAGCCCAAGAGTTTGAGACAAGCCTGGGAAACATGGTAACATGGTTAAACCCCGTCTGTTCAAAAAAATCCAAAAATTACCCAGATGTGGTGGCACATGTCTGTAGTCCCAGCGACTTAGGAGGTTGAGATGGGAGGATCACTGGAGCCAGAAAATTGAGGCTGCAGTGAGCTCTAGTTGTACCACTGCACTCCAACCTAGGTGATAGAACAAGACCTGGTCTCCAAAAAGAAAACACTTCTTAAAAGTAAGCAGCACACTCTGAGAGGCAAAACACATACAACAGATTGTGCTAGGTGGATGTCAAGTTACATGTTAAATTGGATAGCTTTGTTACTGCCTTCATCTCATTACTCATTATCAGTCTGTTCAGGCTTTGTATTTCTTAATTGCTCAATCATGATATGTTATATGTGTCCAAGAATTTGTCCATTTCTTCTAGATTTTTACATTCATTGGTGTGTGTGTAATTATTCATAATAGTGTCTACTGATCCTTTGTATTTCTGTGGTATCAGTTATAATGTCTCCTTTTTTGTTTCCAATTTTATTTGAGTCTTCACTCTTTTTTTCTTAATCTAGCTAAAAATTTATTGAATTTGTTTATCTTTTTGTAAAAAATCACCTCTTTGAAATTATTAACAGAGTAAAGAGACAACCTACAGAATGGGAGAAAATATTCACAAACTGCATCCAACAAATGTCTAATATCCACAGTCTATAAGGAACTTAAACAATTCAACAAGCAAATACCCCAGTGAAAGCAGGCAAAAGACAGGAGCAGGCACTTCTCAAAAGAAGACATACAAGCTGCCAACAAACATAAAAAAATGCTCCCCATCACAAATCATCAGAGAGAGGCAAATCAGCACCACAATGAGATACCATCTTATACCAGTCAGAATGGCTATTACTAAAAAGTCAAAAACAACAGATACTGGCCAGGCTGTGGAGAAAAGAGAATGCTTTTACACTGTTGATGGGAATATAAATGAGTTCAGCCGTTGTATAAAGTAGTTTGGAGATTTCTCAAATAACTTAAAACAGAACTACCATTCAAACCCCCAATCCCATTACTGGGTATATATCCAAAAGAAAATAGATTGTTCAACCAAAAAGACACAGGCACTCACATGTTCAAAACCACTATTTACAATAGCAAAGACATGGAATCAATGTAGATGCCCATCAGCAGTGGATTGCATAAAGAAAAGGTGGTACATATACATCATAGAATATTATGCAGCCATGAAAAAAGAATGATATCATGTCCTTTGCAGCAACATGGATGCAGTTGGAGGTCATTATCTTAAGTGAATTAACATAGAAACAGAAAACCAAATACTGCATGTTCTCAATTATAAGTGGGAGCTAAACACTGGGTACTCATGGATCTAATGGTAACAATAGACACTGGGGACTACTAGAAGGGGAAAAAAAGAAGGGGACAAGGATTGAATAACTATTGGGTACTATGTTCACTACCCGGGTGACAGAATCAACTGCATCCCGCACACCTCAGCATCACACAATATACCCATGTAACAAACCTGCACATGTGCCCCCTGAATCTAACATTAAAATTAAAATCACATTTTAAAAATCTGGAAAACACATTTAATATCCATCAATTAGAGGCTTCACTAAGTAAAACATCAGGCAATCTATATTCACATAATGAAATATATTTGCACAGAAAAAAAGAATAAGGCCAATATAGACCAAGATACAGAACTCTCTACTAGATACCATTAAGTAAAACAAATAAGTACAGAAAAGATTCATAGTGAGCTAATGTTTATGTTTAGTGTGTATTGAATGAATGTTGAATAAATCATATAAAATGGTACTTACACATAGAATACTCCTGGAGGATGCACCAAAAAAGTATTCTTACTTATTGTCCTAGAGAGAGGAAACTGGCTCACAATCAGGGATGGGAGATTTATTTTTAATTCTACCTTTAAGTATTGATTAAATGTTTTATAAGAGGTATTCAGAAAAAATGTATTTATAAATTTTCATTGTCTTTTAAGAAAACAATTTTTTTTTTTTTTGAGACAAAGTCTCACTCTGTAGCCCAAGCTGTGGTGCAGTGGTGCCATTTAGGCTCACTGCAACATCCACCTTCTGGGTTCAAGTGATTCTCCTGCCTCAGCCTACTGAGTAGCTGGGACTATAGGTGCACAACACCACGCCTGGCTAATTTTTTGTATTTTTAGTAGAGACTGGGTTTCACCACTTTGGCCGGGCTGGTCTCAAACTCCTGACCTCGTGATCTGCCTGCCTCGGCCTCCCAATTGCTGAGATTATAGGTATGAGCCACCGCTCCTGGCCCAAGAAAACAATTCTTTTAAAGAATATCCTGAAATCATTTATGGCAATATAAAACCAAAAGAAAAACAAAACAATAAAAACACCAGCTTTTTGTTTTGTTCACCTTTTTTATTTGCTTTAGTCTCCATTTTATTTATTTCCACTCTAATGTAAAGTCTTTCATCAAAAAAAAAAATAAAAAATAAAAAAAGCCCAGGACCTGAGGGCTTCACTGCTGAATAATACCAAACACTTAAAGAACTAATATCAATTCTACTCCAACTATTGAAACATTGAAGAGGAAAGAGTACATTCAAACTCATTCTATGAATCTAGGATTACCCTGATACCAAAACAAGACAAGGCCTCAATGATTGGAAAAAAAAAAAAAAACTACAGGCTTATATTTCTTAAGAATATAAAGGGAAATATCCTCAACAAAACATTAACAAACCAAATACAACACAACATTTAAAAGATTGTTAATCATTATCAAATGAGATTCATCCCAGGAATGTAAGTATGGTTCAACATATACAAATCAACAAACAGGGTATATCACCTTAATAAAATCAAGAACAAAAATCTTATGATCATTTCTGTAAATGCTAAAAGAGAATCTACTTAATAACATTCAACATTTTTCATGACAAAAACTCTGAACAAACTGGGTATACCAGAAATATGTCTCAAAAAAATGAAGAACAAATATAACAAATCCACAGCTAATACCATACGGCATGGGGAAAAATTAAAAGCCTTTTTTCCAAGATCTGGAATGAGACAGCTTTCACCACTTTTATTTAACGGAATGCTGGAAGTCCTATCTAGAGCAATTAAGCAAGACTAATAAATAAAGAATATCCAAATTAGAAAGAAGTCAAATTTTCTTTTTTTGCAGATAAAATGATTTTATAGTTAGAGAAACCTAAAGACTTCACCAAACACCTGCTAGAACTGATAGACAAATTCAGTAAAGTTTCAGGGCACAAAATCAACATACAAACTTCAGTAGCATTTCTATACATTAACACCAGTGATCCGAAAAAGAAATCAAGAAAGCAATCCCATTTACAATAGCTACCAAAATAAAAAATATCAGGTATTCCATTTAACCACAGAAGTGAAAGATCTCTACAAAGCAAACTATGTAATATTGATGTGAGACATTAAAGAGGACATAAAAATAAAGAGATATCCTATGCTTATTGATTTAAAAATTAATATTGTTGAAATATCTGTACTAACCAAAGCAACCTGCAGAGCTAATGCAATCCTTATTAAAATACCAATGACATTCCTCACAAAAACAGAAAAAAAATCCTAAAACTTATATGGAACCACAAAAGACCTGGAATAACCAAAGCAATCTTGAGAAAAATAAAAATTAAAAATAAATAAATAAATAAAACTGGAGGCATCCCACTATTTGACTTCAAAATTTAATACAAAACCATAGTAATCAAAGCAGCACAGTACTGGGATAAAAACAGACACATAAACCAATAGAACAGAATAAAGAACACAGATATAAACCCACACATTTGTAGTCAACTTATTTTCAACAAAGTTTCCAAGTTCATACATTGGGAAAAGGACTATCTCTTCAACAAATGGTGCTGGGAAAACTGGATAACCACATGCAGAGGACTGAAACTAGATCCTTATCTCTCACTATATACAAAAATGAGTTCAAAACGGATTAAAGGGCTTACATGTAAAACTTGAAACAATAAAACTACTAGAAGAAAATATCAGAGAACTGCTTCAGGACACTGATTCTGGAAAAACGATTTTTGGGTAAGACCTCAAAAGCACAGACAACAAAAGCAAAAATAGACAAATGAGATTACATAAAGCTGAAAAGCTTCTGCAAACAAAGGAAGCAATCAGCAAAGTGTAAAGACAACCTACAGAATGGGAGAAAATAGTTTCAAACTATCCATCTGACAAGGTATTAATAGCCAGAATATATAAGAAACTCAAAGAAATAGGATAGCAATAATCCAATTAAAATTTAAATAATCCAATTAAAACATAGGCAAAAGATCTGAATCAATGTCTCAAAAAAAAAAAAGACACACAAATGGCCAACAGTTGTACAAAAATATGCTGAACCTCATGAATCATCAAGATAATGCAAATCAAATCCACAATGAGATATCATCTTACCCCAGTTTAAAATACTATCAAAAAGAGAGAAAATAACAGACACTGGGGGTGATATGGAGAAAGAGGAAAGCCCATACTCTGTTAGGTGGGAATGTAAATTAGTAGAGACACTGTGGAGAAAGGTATGGAGTTTCCTCAAATAACTAAAAAATATAACTACAATATGATCCAGCAATCCCAATGCAGAGTATATATCTCAAATAAAGAAAATCATATCAAAGAGATATCTGCACTCCCATGTTTATTGCAAACTTATTGACAATAGCTAAGATAAGGAATCAACCTAAGGGTTCATTAATGGATGAAAAGATAAAGAAATATAGCACATATAAAAATTAGAATATCATTCAGCCATTAAAAAGAATAAAATCGTGTCATTTGGAGCAACATGAAGGGAACTGGAGGTCATTATGTTAAGTAAATGAGCCAGACACAGAAAAACAAATATATGTTCTCACTCATACATGGGAGCTAAAAATAAATTGAACTTACTGAGGTAGAAAATAGAGTGGTGAGTTACCCAAATACTGGGAAGTGTAGAGGAGAGAGTAAGATAATTAGAGGTTGGTTAGTGTGTACAAACAGAGAGAAGGGATAAGTTCTAATATGCAATAGCACGCTAAGGGAACTGTAGTTAACAATAACTTTTATATTTTAAAATAGCTAGAAGACAGGCTTTGAAATATTCCTAAGCCAAAGAAATGATCGTTGAAGTGATGGCAATCTCATTTACTCTGATTTGATCATTATAACTGTATGCATGTATGCAATTATCACAAATAATTCATGAATATGAAAAACTATTATGTATCAATAGAAAGGTAAATAAATAAATAAAGTAGTGTGAGAAGCCACACCTGCTCCTAGACCCTATATCCAAGGAAACAGAAGACAGAGGGCCATGTGAGGAATCCAGATGTTTTCAGGAAGCACTCTATCTTTGTGGCAATGGAAAAGTAAGCCTTTGAGCTGTGTGGTCATTAATGGCACCTGGTCGTCACCACCAACAGGATCCTCTTGCAGATACCTTGGCAGGAATATCCAATTTATTCCAGATGAGTAACAACCATGATAACAAAAATTAAGCACAACATTTGTGCAAGAAATCAAAAGAGATTGAGGGTTGTACAATTACTAATAAGTAAAAAACCCATGCCAAAAATCTGATGACACTGAACATGTGACAATAGTGAATACTTTTTGTTATCAATTTAAACATATTTAAACAACTTAAACAAGGCAAGCCCCTCTATAAGAAGCACCACATAATTGAGTAAATGAGATGATAAAGTAGCAGAAAGATAGGAAATGTGAATTGGAAGAACTTAGAAAAAATAGATGGAAACAAGTAAACATCAGACAAAGGAGAACAAAATCAGAAGAAACACAAGCCAAACTGATACTGCAAAATACAGTAAGGAACATAGAAAATAAAGGCAAGAAATGCAACTAAAGGAAACAGAAATAAAGAACTTTTAAAAACATAAAAATCTATTGATTAGAAACACAGGGAAAAGAAATGCAGGCAATTAAACTCCCTAAAAAAGAAAAACTAAATATTTCTAAATTTGCAAAGCTAGAATAATCAAGAATCTCAATTTTAAAAATTCAAATCTACACATCCGAAGGACCTATCCTGTCATCATAGAAAATTGTCCTAGAATGTTCAACAATTAAACATACCCTAATAAAATTTATTGAATTTTTAAGCTACTGGCAGCTTGTCACAATTACAAAGTCATATAAAAAAGGGAAAATATCAAGGTGGCCTCAGATTTCTCCACAGTAACATTCAAGACAATAGAGTTCCTATTTTTACAGGATACTTAAGGAAGGAATGAGCCAAGGGTTTTATATTCAGCCAAGCTATCTTTCAAATATAATTGATACAAAGAGTTTTATGTACGTAAGAATTCAGGTAATATTATGAGAGCATCTTAAGGAAATTACTAGATGGCAAATTTCATCCTGCCAAATGATGACTGGTAATTTACAATAAAAGGGCTAATGGTAAGCAATGAGTACATTTTCTCGTAAAAGCAAGGCTCAAAAACAAAAATAGGAATTAAGATTACAAGACAGATTGGAAATGCCACTATTCCCTGAAATGCAGAAGTGATATGAAAAACGAATGGAAGGATAAGGGGGAATGAGACAGAGAGGAAAAAAAAAGTTGGTGTATGCCAAACTAAAATACTATTTTTTTAAATATTGGGAAATGTAGAATATTAATGTAAGTGTCTTCAACAGTACAAAAGATGACATTAAGTAAGATTAACAATACCAACTAAAATTGCATGATGGACAAAAGAAAGTATATGATGAAATAAGAGAACATATTTTAAGTTTTTATTGCTTGTGGTGAAAAAAAACAAGAGTTTATGTTACTTACATAAAGTTGTAACTATAAGGTAACCACTAAGACAATAATTAAACATTATTAAATATTAGCTTAAAAGAAAAATTATAAGCATAAAAAATGAGAGGTAAACAATATATATATTTGCATTTGATACTATCAAAGAATTAATGCTGCCTATATAAATAAGAAGCTTTATAATGCATACAAGAGACACACCTGAAACAAAATACTTCAGAAAAAATGTAAATGAAAAGATGGGCAAAGGCATATCAAGCAAATAGAAACACTAAAAGGCAAAGAGAAGAAGAGGAAAAATAAGAAGAGTAGGAGAAGAAGGAAGAGGAGGAAGGAGTGAAGAAAAAGAGAAAAACAGCAGAGTTTACCATTTCAATATCATATAAGGTAAAGTTATGTCCACAAAGCATTAAAAGACCCAGAGCACAATTATTCAATAGTCATGTATACAGTAACAAACTACCAAAATTCAAAAGCCAAACTCCACAGGAAAAAGAGATAGGAACAACCAAGTAATGGGGGACTAGAATTACTATCCCAGTCTAAGACAGATCAAGAGGACATAAATTAAGGATAGAAAAATCCTAAATAATAAAATCAACGCAAATCAAATTCTCTGCCCTAAAATAGGGAATTAGAAATTATTTTTCAAGTGTCTATAAATTATTCACAAAAGTAGCTTATATACTACTTGATACCAAAACAGAAATAATAAGAATAATATTTTGACTGCAACTCAGAAATTAAGATTTAGCAGCAGAATTTGGCAATTTAGTAAATGTTGCAATTTTTGCATTTTGTCCATCTGATATGTAAAACCATGCTATCGCAGAGCAGATTTAATTTGTATGTTTCCTATTACAAGTATACAGCGTAAACATAGTTTTTCATATGTTTAAAATTCTTGAGAATTTCCAAGTGGAAATTAAAAGAAATTTTATTCAAACAGCTCTTGGGTCAAAAAAAAAAAAAAAATAGAAACCTGTACTGCACACATCTAGAAAACAAAAAATTATTAGCTACATATGAAATCTATGGGACATAAGGTAGTGGTTGAAAGAAAAGTCATTACCTTAGGTACCTAATATTATATTTAACTACAAATATGTAAGAAAAATACTAAAAATAATGAATTAAACATTAGTCTCAAATTATAAAAGAACATATTGAAGATATGTAAAAGTTAGGAAGTAATAAAAGTAGAAATAAGTTAGAAGAGACAAAAGAGAGAATTGATAAAGTCCAAATATGGTTATTTGAAAAAATAGAAGTTAAATAAGAAAAGAAAGAAATAACTTGCACATATTGAATTTTAAAACTAAAGAAAAAGACAGCATGTTATAGAGGAGTAACCACACGAAGGGAGGAAATGAATGAGGATGAATCGGGAAAAGGGAGAGAAAAAGATGATTTCATTTTTTGACTTTAATTCCTATCTAGGATCTTAATAATTGAAAAAGGTTCCTATTAAAGCTGAAGCATCATGTATTATGTATCACCAACAACAAGTGCACTGAGTACCAAGTTCTGAAGAGTTGGTCTGATTCTCATCCCTTGGGGTCTCCATGAGAGCAGGGTGACAGCAGAGCAGATTTAAGTCATTTGTAGTTTTCTTGTCTTTTTTTTTTCCAGACAGGGTCTCACTGTATTGCCTAGGCTGGAGTACAATGGCATAACCTAGGCTCTATGCAGCCTCAATGTCCTGGGCTCAAACAATTCTTCCTTCTCAGCCTCCGAAGTAGCTGGAACTACAGAACATACCACGACACCCAACTAATTTTGTTTGTTTTCTGTAAAGATGGGGTCTTGCTATGCTGTCCAGGCTGGTTTTCTTTTCTTACTACAGTCATTAACAATCCCTTCTCTCCAACCTTCCTCGAGGCAGGACTATATCTTTCCCTACTACATTTGTCGTGTAATTACAGTGCGTGACACACAGTGAGTGCTCCATAAATAGTTCCTAGATGAATATGTAGCACAAAATTTTTCAGGCTAAATCTTGGCAAGATTTTGCGATTTCTAGTTGGTAAAACATGCATTACCAAGGCAAAGAATGCCGTTGGGACTCATTCCAAAACAAAACATAAATAAACAAATAAATGTAGTTTTAGAACAGGATATTAAGTGTGAATTATTTTCACTATTTTCTTCACTCTTGATTATCACTTGTTTATCGAACTAAAAAGTAAAAAGAAAGACACAAAGGTCAAGGATGTCTTACTGACCTAAGAAATAGAATTTTCCTCTTATCGGGAGAGCATGAATCAAACTAAGAATCTAGAACCTCCTCTGTACGTTTTCCCTTCTCTGGAACCCAAATCAAAGAACTGTCTATAAATTTTACCACTAGGAAATTCAACTCTCTTACTTCTTTAAGCCTTTCTAAAGAGATACTCTGATCTTCATAAACATTGTCAGCATTGCTTTCTCTGCAGGTGGACCTCCTTGGTTCCCATTTTAATAAGTTTTGTTCGTGGTATTTGATCTGTTACTTGCCTCTGTCAACACTATCAGTGAGTGCAATGACAGAAAAGTGATGGGCGTGTTAAACCAAAGTCTTACTATAGAAAGAATGACCATAAGGAATCAGCTGGGTTTTTGTTTCGTTTTGTTTTTTTGCTCAGGATGTAGGACTTTGAGGCAAGTGCAGGAAATGGCAAATTTCCAGCCATCACCTCTCACGTCAGCCTGGCCTCTGCCTGCCCTTATCCTGCCTCCCTCCACCAACCCTCTGCCCATCACCACTACTGCCCAGAAACTGTCCTCACCAATTCTGGGGAGAAAGGACACAGTTGGGGGCCGTTGCTGAAGAGAAGGACCAGTGCATTTGGCCTCTGCTTTCTCTCTCTGCCTTCATCCTTACTTTCCTTTTCATGAAACCAGAGGCACAGACTGATGTTACCCCTGTCACCTGCTAGCTCTCTGTCTTCCACTGCCTTCCGCAACACAGCCAGCTAGAGTCTAACGTGATTGGTGAATTGGAGGGGAGTGGAGGTCAGGGAAGGTGGAGCAAGTGGCATTTAAGACTCTAGTGTTCCTGACTCAGCCACTGCCAGAGCCATGCATGCAAATAAGTGCAATTCCCTAACCACAAACAAAGAGGAACATTGGCTTTCATTCATTTTATTGTTCCTGGTTTTTGTAACTCCTTTGGGAAAGCCAGGGAGAAGGAAAGACAGTCGCATGCATCCCTACCTCTCTGAATCTAACACCATCCAAGAACATCAGACCTGTATTAATCTTCCGCATCAGTAGATGGAAGAACTTACTCACATTTGAAACTGCTCAAGAATAGAGAGGGCTGCCACTCAGAGCATCCCACCCACTCACAGTGCCTGACATTGCCCCTCAAAAGTCCCAGGGTCTCCTCAAGCAGGAAGCTTCACTGCTCCCTACAACCCAACACGCAGGGCAGGCAGCAATTAATACCTCATGTGAGGTGAGGAGACTGACACTCAAAACTGGCGTAAAACTGGCCCAAGGTCTTGCAAAGCAGCAAGTGGCAAAGCTGGCACCCAAATGCAGTTTTTTCATCCCAGCTCTGTCATCATTCCAAGTCTGAGATTCTGAAGGGATCCAGGAAGCTCGAAAGAGATCAGATAACCTTAGAAGGTGAGATGCACTGTTAGGATCTAAAATATCTGAAGAAGGAGACTTCGAGAACTTAATTCAGAATTACAGTTCATAAAAATTCTACCAAGAAATTCTCCTATATTTTACTTGGTAGAGGAAGAAGGCATGAAGCCTATTGGGACCAACCCAGTGCTGCCACTTTTAAAGGGTCTGTAACTCCTTTCTCACCCCTTATTAGTTATGAATGTATGCTAACTACTGCACTAAGCAGTGAGTTTCTTGACCTCAAGAACTGCATCGTGCTCATCTCTGCATCCATCCCAGCATAATGTGTGTCATACATATGAAACATATGAAAACAAAATGTTTTTACATAGATGATTAGAGGAATAACTATATGAGTGAAGGATGAAGGCCTTGAAATAATTTATCAGAGGCAACGCAAACAGTGGATCTAAATGAGGGTGTTTTGGAATTTGGCTAGGACTATTCTTCATTGAACACTACAGTGCCATTTGTTACAAAACAGTTGTCACCTCTGTCCCTCAGGCACTAAACATATACTGGCCCCTGCTATTACCATCAAAACACCCCACATATTTCCAAACTCCCACCAACCAAAGTTATGAACTACTGCTTAAATCTTAGTTCTGGCTAGGATATAAGAAAATATGCTAGACTTTTTTTTTTTCTTTTGAGATGGAGTCTTGCTCTTGTCACCCAGGCTGGAGTGCAATGGCATGATCTCTGCTCACGGAAAACTCTGCCCCCCGGGTTCAAGCAGTTCTCCTGCCTCAGCCTCCCAAGTAGCTGGAATTACAGGCATATGCAACCATGCCCAGCTAATTTTTGTATTTTTAGTAGAAACGGGGTTTCACCATATTGGCCAGGCTGGTCTCAAACTTCTGACTTCGTGATCTGCCCACCTTGGCCTCTCAAAGTGCTGGGATTACAGGCATGAGCTACCACACCCAGCCGAAAACATGCCAGACTTTCAAATACACTGGAGTGAAAAGGCAGCCAAGTGACCAAGGCTTCCATACAAAGTGCTTAAAAGTAGCAAGTGGCAATTTATAGCTTATTTGAGGAGTGAGGGGTATTAAGAACCTGTGAGACTTTTGGGGAAATAACTTACCAGAGTCTCAATATCTTCTGCCATATTTTTAAGGTTCTTAGAGGATAAATGAGATTTTTTAATACGATACAATTTTAAGAGATTATTATTGCTGCTGTTGAGGCAAAAAACATAGACAAATTGGAGAAATGATTCACTGAGGTTTTAATGAGAAACTATCCTCCTCTGCCCAGCAAGGAAATAAGTTTATAAGAGCTGTGTGCAGCTTGAGAAAATGAAGAATTTCAAAATTAAACAAGAATTTTTCTTCTCCTTCCCACTACAGTTGGTATCACCAACAAATTACCTGTATTGGTGAGACAGGTCAGAGCCTGCGGGCAACGGAGGGGGCTTCCAGCAGCTCTGAGCTCTGAGGGCAATCAGGAATGGGAATTTCTGCTAAGGACAATGACTAAATGGAAGAGAGAGGTATTTAATAAGGTTACCTGAAGTAAAGCCCAAGGAAGAAAAACAATCATAATAAATAAAATGAAAGGTCCTCTCACTGGTCTGTTGTGGATCAAGCTGATTTTTTTAAGCAGGAATTCAACATTTCAAGCATGAGTGGCTGTCAACCCTTCACTCTCCACAAAGTCCAGATGCAACGCCTTGCGGGAGCCTTCACTCAGCCTGACCCAGCACGCTCCATTTCTCCTTCTCTTGAACCCACCCCAGGGTGATGTGAACTGAAGCAGGCAACAAGCAGTAGAGGAAATAACAGGTGCCCTTTCGAATAAATATTCTTTGTGCATATAAAACAATTCCAGAATATTGTTGTGGTTTTAATTTTCTGAAAACCTTTTGAGTAAGTTGGCTTACTCTTTGAAGCAATACATTAACATTTGAAATCCTTTATATTCATGAAGAACAGTACAGTTCCAATCATAAAACTGTCCTGTGATAACTGCCCATGAATTATGGGGATTATAGGAACATGAAATTTCAAAAACTCCTGCTGCCTGTCCAACTCTACAATCTCCAGCAACATTTCCCAGTGCATGCCCTTCAGGACATTAGTTCCATGAGCCGCTGGTAGACACTACATGAAAAAAAAAGTAGGAGAGAGATCTGTGTGCAAGAAAGATGGAAAGTTTTTAGTTAAATAACAAGTTTTGTTACCACAGATGAATTGCCATGTTCCTACCTGTAGTAGGTCTCTCCACTTGTTGAGTTCTCTTCCCCTCTACTACTTCAGGACACAGCTGTACACTACTTCCCACTTATACACTACAAATTTTTCCATCTTACTGGACCATTCCCTAGGTAGCATCCTATATTTTTTAAAAAATATCTTCTTCCCAAATTATCCTCCAGCCACTTCTTCCCATTGAGAGCTGTCTGAGCTTGCTTCCCAATTCTACCCCTCCATGTCTCCCTTCTGTCCACTCTAATTTGGCCATCATTCTCACCACATCATGGAAGCTGCTCTCTATGAAGTCCTGGATGATGTATACATTGCTAAATCCAGTGGTCTATTACCTGTCTTTACCTTATTTCACCCATGAGCCACATATGACACACTTGATTACTCCCCTTCCTGGAGTCTCTTGCTCAGCTTGGCCTCCAGGACTCCGCACTCTGTAGGTTTTCCTCCTGTCTCAATGATACTTTCTCAATCTCCTCCTCTCCTTGACCTCTTCAGGAGAGGGGCCCCAGACTTAGTCCTTGCCCTCTCTATTTTTCTATCTATACTCCTTCCCATGGCAATGCCATCCAATCTTAGGGTTCTAAATGCCATCAAAAATGGGGGAGACTCCTAAATTAGTAGATCCAGGTACATTGCCCCAGCCTCCTGAACAAATCCACCTACTTCACATTTCCTTTGGATTTCTAAAAGGCAACTAGACATATTCAAAGCTGAGTTTCTATCCTTATCCTCCAAACCTCTACCCACAGTTTTTTCTATCATAGTTGGAGATCATTCCAGCAATCCAGTTACTTGGACCAAAATAGGGGAGTCTTCCTTGATGTTTCTCTATCATACCCTCATCAAATCTTTTGGCAACTCTGTGCCCCTACTGCCTGAATGCAACTTAGAACCTGACCACTTTTTACCACCTTCTCTGCTACCACACTGGGCCAAGTCACCATCATCTCTCACCTGGGTTATTACAACAGATTTCTAAATTATCTCTGTGTCCCACACTTACTCCTACAAGCTCTTTTCCGCACAACAACATGAGCAAAGCTTTTACAGTATAAGTCAGATGATGACATCACTCCTGCTCAAAACCCTCCAGCAGCCTTTTAATACCACTCTGATCATCTGCAACCACACGATCTATGATCAGCTCTTTGACTTCATCTCCTATCCTCTCTCCCTTTTACACTCTGCTCTGATGACCCTTCGCACACAACCTAGGCCACTCCAACCACAGGGCCTTTGCATGGGCTGTTCCTCTGCTCTAGAACACACTTCCCCTTGTGTTTCTGCACCCCATCAAGTCTTTGCTAAAATGTTACCTTCCTGATAGGGTCTACCCCATCCACATCAACAATTTCATATTCCCCTCCTACTGTCCCGGACCCTGTTCATCCTATTTCCCAACTCCATGGCACTTCCTGCTTCCTAACATTCAATGCAATTGTCTTAATTGTATATTGGGCGTCTGTGCTTCCCTGGACTATAAGTCTCATAAAAGCAGGAATTTTTACCTAATTTCTTTACTGACTCACCTATTTTGTTTACTGATTTGTCTATTTTCTTTACTGATTCAGTCTAGAGACTGAAAAAAGTACATAAATATCATTGAATAAATTCATAAATTAATGAATATGTAGCTCATTCAGTAAGCAGGAGGAAACTACTTAAAAATTAACAAATGTTGTCTACAGTACAAACTATGCTTTAGGATTTTTACTCAAGTAGCTGAGTTCTTTCAAGATCTCAGACTGTGTTTCAATCACTGCAGGTACTCTAAGCCCTCAAGAAAGGGAGACTTTGAAACTAGAGATAAAAGAAGGATACAGCACAATGAGAAATCTCAAGATGTAACCCTTTCGGAGAAGTAAAATACTTCTTCATCTTTCTCAAGGAAGTAAAACAGTCCTTCTAATGAGTTATGTTGCTGTTTCCCAGTAGTAGAATGACAGAGGTAATTCCATGACACCAGAATCACACTTGGGCATTCCACTCATTCCAACGTTCTAGGCTGGAATGTTTCTCATACATGCAGAATGTATCTTCAAGGAATGAAAAAGGTATGTCTCCATCCATGTACATCAATGCCTCCTTTCCAACCCTCTTGCAATGTCTGTTAAGCACACAGTAGGAACTGCAAACTGATTGTTCAGGCCATCTCTGGCTTTTCATCAATACATTTGCAGGAGTGTATGCTGTTCTTCACAATGTGCCTTCCTGGGAAATATCCTATGTCAGAATGAACAAAGTAAACCCCCAGCCTTTTCCTGTGAAAAGGAGCAGAGGGAACTGTCATCTTCCCATCCAGGTAAGCACAACCACCCTCTTCCATGGGTGGAGATCATAACATACTTTTGAGCTAGAAGGAGACTCTCAGAATGCAGTAGTTTTGAGGTTTGCCTTTAGAAAAATGAGCATAATAAAGCATTGGCTTCTTTCAGTGTCTAACATAGATTGCTAATTCTCAGAGCTCTTAGGTGTTTGAGCTGGGTATGAAGCCTTTGTGCATGACACCTAGCTAAGCCAACAACAGCAGTTTTCTTGGGTTCTGCTCCTGCTGCTATCACCTCCAGGAAAAACGCTTTAGGAGCTGAAAATGTTCAAAGCCAAAAATATCATCACTTTGAAAAGAAAGAAAAGCTGCCATTTTACAAAGAAAGAGGTTAACAGGCTTACTATCAGTCTGCCTAACAAGGGAGCCCCTGAGTGAAAACGTCGCCTTCATCTCTTTCTTCCTGACCCTTTGTTCTCTGCATTACACTAGGCTACTCCAAGTTCAATCAGGTGGTCTTCAGCCTTTTATCCTCTCACTGTCAGAAGGTTGTTCCTGTACCACCAGCATTTTTATGAAAATGTATGGATGTGCTATTATGTATGCAGCATATCACTACTAGATAGGAAGGCGGGGTTAAGACATCAAGTCACCAGTCCTTACGTGTGTGTCCCCCAGTCACCTGGAGAAGCAGTCTTGACTTTTGCTTGGTGGTCTATGGCTCTGCCCTAGTGAGAGGTGGGATGTGCCATGAGTCGTTACTGGCAGCGTCTCGACGATGGATGAGTGCTTCTCCCTGTTCTCATAACTAAAAGAACATGCAAACCTGTCCCTTTAGTAGACTAATGTTCAGCCACTTACTTCCTAGTGTGCCTTTGAGAGAGTGTGAGAAGGTGGTATCTTCCTGAGGCTCTGCATCACAGCCAGCATGCAGAGACTGCAAATGAATGACCTGCATTATCCAGGGTTGGGCCAGCTGTGGGAGCAGGATGCTTATGAGAACAGCATCCACCATTTGGAAAGTAAGGAATCCAGGCTGAACCCCACAGCCCACAGCAATACGGTTCATCCCACTTTGGTGAGCTTTGCAGTCTTTTCATCATCTGACCCTGCCAAGGCATCCAAGCTCACCCTCAGGTTCACTGAGCCCAAGTCCAACCACCACCTCCAGTCCTCTCTGCAAACATGCCCTTTCTGGCCTCCCTGACAGCTGCTTTAATGCCTCTGTGATGTCCCTTCCAAGTCCTCTTGTCCAGCTGCTCCAGCACTTCACTGAGCTCCCCCTCTCCTCCTGTAGATGTCACCAGCCAAATTACACAATTTAACTCCTAAATGTTCTCATATTACTTTATGGGTATATAAGCCATGAGCAAGGCCTCTGTGGAATCCCTCGCCACCCTACCCAGTATACAGCCTATTCCTAAGGATCTGCAGTACAGAGAAAATAACCTTCAGTTTTCCTAAGTTTAGACAGGTGGAGTCTTTTGTTGGACATGCACAGCCCTTGTGAATATTATTCATCAAATTTATTTTAAGTGTTTTTAAAACTATAGATGATGCCCGATGTCAAATTTAAAACTTCACTTGATCATATTATCTCAAGCATTATATTTCTTCTACCTGAAGAGTACAAGTATATAAAAAAAATGTACCTTGGGAAATTAAAAGTTGGGGGTAAATTTTTTAAAAGTGCTTTTTGAAATAACCATAGAAAAACTCAAAGTTTTCTCTCCTCAGCTTGCCAAATGCAAGGCCCTTCTCACTGTCAGTGGACCCTGGAGGGCAGCTTGGCTCCAGCCCCAGGCTACTCACAGATCACTGGTATGGCAGGGGTAAGGGGCCGCCTGCGTCTGTGCTGCTGGTTCCAGAGCTTCCTGCCCAGTCTGCACCAAAATGATGGCTCTTTCGATCATGTCTTGCAGTGGGACAAAGATGTAGTTATATTTGAAGCCATCAGCTGGTAGATTCTGAGGGTGGAACTTCCAAGAAGGGTTTTTTGCCAAATCTGTTCGCATGCTATATAACACATTGGTCCGGATTGTATATGAGACATGGGGTGGCAGTTTGACAGACTCTGAGCTGAAGTTCTTGCTGAATAAGGAATTGTTGAAAATGATACCTAATGGCAGAAAAGGAAAAATGAAGCATTACCATACTGCAGGGAGTTGGTCATACCAAGTCTATACTGGGTGAGATGGGAAAGTCACAAGACCCTGCGACTCATCACAGCCCTCCACTCCTGCAGACTCAGAGCCCAAGACCCCAGGGGCAAAGCTGACTTTCAGTCACACAGGCAATAGGTGGTAAGCCTGAACCAAGATCTCTTAATTCCCTGTCCAGTGCTGCTTTGTATTTTTTATAAAAGCATGTAACACCAAAAAATTATTTGTTAGGTGTTTTTTGCAGGAATTTCTTCCTTTCATTGCAGATCAAGAGCAGAATCCATCTCTTCTGCACTCAATGTGCAGAACCCATCTCTTCAGCGTTACTTATCATTTGCAATTTAAATACATGGACTCTATTTTCTGCCACATGGATTCTCTGAATTGCAAACACAAAGCCTATTACAGCTAAATCGTGTCCCCTACTAAATTCATATGTCAAAGTCCTAACCCCTAGTACCTCAGAATGTGACTATATTTGGAGATAACATTTAAAGAGAAATCAAGTTAAACCAAGGGCCATTAGGGTGGGTCCTAACTCAATATGAAGGTGTCTTTATAAAAAGAGGGAAACTTAAACACAGAGAAATACATAGAGGGAAGATCAGGTGCAGAAATCCAGGGAGAAGATGGCCACCTACAAGCCAATGAGAGAGGCCTGGAGAAGATCCTCTCCTCACAGCCCACAGAAAAACCCAGTGTATGCCTCCATCCAGAATATCTAGCTTCCAGAACTCTGAGACAATAAACTTCTGTTGTTTAGTCTGTGATACTTTGTTACAGCAACCTTAGCAAACTAATACAAAACCTCTATTAAAAATAATTAAATGTACATTCCAAAAGAATATGAGAGCACCACCATATTTATCTTGAATGGGTGAACAATTAAATAATGGAGCAGAGCTGACCATTGTCTGCTCTCTGCCCCAACCAGAATAACAAGACACTCTGATCAAAGTAAAAGTGATGATGCAGGAAATTTGAGTATAACTTTAATCAGGAATAATATAATTTATGTGAGATTTAACCAGAACATAATGTCATAAAATGGTAAAAGCAGATGCAGTAAATAGCATTGGTCCTAGAATGGTGAAAACGTTATCAGTCACAATGGCATAAGGTACAACTTTTCATTAACCAAGGCAAATATTTCTGCTTTATTTTATGTTTTTTTCTGGAAAGGACTTATTTTCTTTCTGAGCTACCATAAGACACCATTAGGGAGAAACTCCCAAAATGACAACTTACGGGGATTGGCACCTTTGTGAACATAGTTTTTTCATTGAGTACTTACTGGCCAGGAAGCCGTTCTGCTGCAAGAGCTCATGTGCTTTAGTCTCCAGGATGTCGACAGACTGCACAGCCTGGAAGCGGTTCAGCGCCACGCAGGAAGAGAGATTGACCAAGATGCTGCCTAATAAACGGAAGTGTCCGGCATCTGTGTGGTTAAACATCTCATCCAGCAGCCCTCCTGAGCAAAGGGTACAGATTAGGACAGATCAACTTCTGTTTCCCCACTGTGTTTACCACTCAGATAGTGGAGATCATCCCAATGAATCTGAAAATGAATATGAATTCTTCCACTAAAAAATTGCTCAAAGGAGTCAAATTTTGTACATATGCAAAATTTGCCATTTACTTGCTGAGTGTAAACTCTCCCATTTTATATGCATGCTCGGTAACACTGATACAAGTACATGAGAAAAAAAATCACAAAGGGTGATACAGCAGCCTAAGGAAATGAAGTGGAAGATAACAGGATAAACAGCAGAGGGAAAGTCTACATGTGATAGGAAAGACAGTTTCAACCTGGAGTCAAGTCATTCTAAAAAAAAAAAAAAATGCCTTCCCTGAAGCAGTCATTTTGGAAAAGTCATTTTGTTACATTAATTTTGCAAAAGCAATTATCAAGGAGTATCAATGCTGAGGAAATAGTTCTTGTCCCGGATCTGTGCATTCTAAATGGAAATAGAGCAGCAGAGTAAAGTCGCAACACCTTGGCTATGAATGCTGACATCAAACATTTTCAGGGCAAAAGGCTGAGGATATCTCAATATTTTCACTCTTGTTTCGGGAAGGAGCTAGGAAAAACAAATTATCTAGAGCAAGGCAGCGTGGAAAGAAAGCCCAGAACGGGACCTCAAGGGGGAAAGCAGCAGGAAAGATCACAAAGTCCATACATGGTGGAGCTGTGTGGGGAACCAAGCTGCTCGGGATTGCTCTGCCAGAGACCCTGGCAGCAGAAGATGCTGTCACTGCCCAGGGCCCCTCCATCCCATCAGGTGGGGCAAGTGTGGCTTCACCCTCAATGGTACAAGAGGAAGTGATCCTGCTCATCTAACTGGTGTGATGTCCACAGCAAAGGAGTCTTCACCAACCCTAGGACCCCCTCCTTAATGAGACCCAGATAATTTACTTTTTGGCTCAGGACTTTATCAAGAAAGTTTAAAATTTGAGAAAAATTTAACACACATGAAAGCATATTGATGTGTTTTTAGAAACCCACAATCTGCACAAGCAAGCACACACCGCAAATTATAAAACTGTGTAGACAAAATCAGTGTGGGACAGCTGTCGGTTGCCAGTGATCAATCACCTTCTCAGCTATGGGAGCTGCTTAATCCAGTCCTAAGCAGTGGGGAGATCTCAACTCCTGACATATCCTCCTCTCAAAAAGCTCTCCTAAAGGAGCTTGGTTACAACCAGCCTCCACTCAACCCCAAATCTATCAGATTGACCAGAACCATCCACTGTCTGGGAAATGCAAGCATGTTTAGAGCCTTCGAAGCCAGAAAGAAATGGAAGCACATTTAGAATCTTCCAAGATCATGCTTACACGTTTATATGACACTTAATCTTTCCTGCACCTTTTACTTTTACCAAAGAATAATGTACTTTGTGGTGAGTGTTGAATGGCTAACAGTCCCGCTCTATATTATTCTGCTATTGAATATACGAGTGCATTTTCTATCCAGCAGTTTGCTGATGGTCATTCCTGGGAAAGTTACAGGGAAGAGGTCCCAATCTACACTCTACGAGAGGGTTCTTGGATCTCATGTGAGAAAGAAATCAGGACAAGTCCACAGTGCAAAGCAAAAGCAAGTTTACTAAGAAAGTCAAGTGGCAAAAGAATAGTTACTCCATAGACAAAGTAGGACAAAGGTTCTCAAAAGTAAGAAAGTAAGAGGGGGAACGCGTCCACCCTAGGTACAATGCTTGCACATATGGAGAGATGTGTCCTACCATAAGGGTTTGTGATAAAGGATTAATTTTCTTAATTACTATATTTTGCAAGAATTGACATTATTAAGAAAGCCTTTGTTCTCCAGATATCAGGATATCTGGATGCTCCCAAGTCTATGTCTGTTTAGTAAACATTATTAATTTGTTTCCTTAACCATAAACATCTGCCGGCTAGGAATGCCTAACTTTCTGAGAATGCAGCCCAGCAAGTCTTGGCCTAATTTTCCTAGCTCACATTCATGGTTCAAATACTTCTTACAGGAACACTGTAATACTCCATACCAGACTTCCAAGTGTCCAGCTCAGAAATTTTCTGTGGAACAGAAGTTGTCCATGTGCATGTCCAGTGTCAGTCCTTTACTTTGTTCTTCTCCTCTGTGGTCTGGGGGCAGCCTCTGCCTTCAGGTTCCACCACTTGCCCTCCATTCTATGGTAGCAGACAATAATCTATCCCAGGCTCTGTGCACAGGCACTGCTTCACATTGGTCCTTCTGTATCTCACTGACCTCCTGAGCTCAACTTTCCAAATGACAGTCAGCTGCTCCCTGTGCTCACTTCCACCTCCATCGAAGCTTGGAGCCTACCTCCCATCCTGTCCCCAGACATGGCAGCATCAGTCCCCACTGACATCAAACAGGCCTCTGCCTCTCACACTCCCTTCCCTCCTCTACTGGTTTCCCTGCTCCCAGATAGTCCCAGTTTTCTAGGTTTCTGGATCAAGTCTGGCCTTTGCTTGCTTGCCATTCAGCCCGTGTGTGAAAGCAATGTTGGGGCTCTGCAAAGGGGAACAAGCCCTGAATAAGAAATTACATCAATATCCATCTCCATCATCCTGAGGGCTGTAGAAAAATGAGTCGACATGTCCTGACCTCAACTTCTTCCCTGGTAAGGAAAGACTGGTTTCCATCCACCAATTTCAGATGGCTGAGAACATGTCAGCTTCCAAACAACATCAAGAGGTGTCAGGCTCCTTCTGCCCCTCATCCCTTCTTCCCCTTATCTCCTCAACCTGAATTGCTCAGTTTCTCCAAGAAAAGACTGTCATTCATGTTACTGCTGTTATCATGTTCCAGTAATTTGCCCATCTCAGACCAAGACATGAGTGTAAGGATTTGAATTTCTGATAATTAAGCTTTTGCCAAATATCTACAATAATAGCAAGGTGGCATTGTAGGAGAGTCAGTTTTGTAACAGGTACAATTCTGGGCACTTCCGTGTCATCTCACTGAATCCTTATATCCATGGGGAACTGCTAGTGGCATGTTCATTTTAAAGTCTAGGAATTAAGGCACAAAGGAAGTTTTAAAACCATGATTCAAACACATGCTATCTAGCTCTGGGGTTCACCTTCTTACAAATACACTAGGCTGCATTTGTATTGAGTGGAACTATATGAAACTGCTGTTTAACGTCTGTCAAAAATATTCAAACATCAGGAATTCCAGACAGCCCTCCCTAATACATAATAGAACTACATGAACTAGAGTTCAAGGAATTAGGTTCTTGGTTCCACCGAATATTGCAGGACCTTGAAAGAGCCAGACTCTAAAATATAGATTATCATCTATATTTTAGAAAGAATGAAAATCTTGGTACTGTTTTCCAAAGAGAGATAAAAAATACATTTTAAAAAAGGCATAAAGCTATTTAGCAAACTCTAAAGCAGAAGATCAATTAACTATTGCCATTGGAGCTCACACACATCTCACAGAAATCATCCCACAGTTCCCAATTTGGTGGAGCCTGAAGGGCCTGGTTAAGACAGTCAAAATGAATTCACAGAAGAATGAAACAAGCTCATTGGAAAAATCAGTGAGAAGAAAATAGCTCAAGCCAGAGTTCTCAAATGGCATCAATAGCAGAAACATGTCATTGCACGGCAGTTTTCATTTCTCATTTAGTTTTATAGTCAACACTTTCTAAGCTTTAAGGCAGAAAGGAACTTTGGCTGTTTGGATAACACAATCAAAGAGGAGTTACAAGGATCCACAGTGTCCAGTTTTCTGCCTCAGAGTGTCATGAGTCCCCCAGGTCCTCCAAATGGGACACAACATCTCAGAGTTCCTCGGAAAAATTCTGAGCCTCTGAGCCACTGTGACGCACAACAGTGAGGCCTTTCCCTCGGCACTGACATGGAAGGTTTAGGGGGTGGCTAGCAGTCTGATCCAGTCCACCTCGCTCAACAAGAGGTCACATGGTTTGGTTTAAAGAATTTCTCTTGGCATGATGCCCATTTGGCCTGGAGATGGGGACACAAGATCTCCACCGTCTACTGGACCTCATGGACGATGGGTCAGGTGGAGTTGGGTGCCTGCTCACCACCCCTCAATGGGCATCTGAGGCTGTTTAATCCTCGTCCTCCTTATGAAAAGAAAATAATTACGTACTCAATGGTCTTTTTCCAAAGATGAAGTGAAATAATGTAAAACACGCTTGACACTGTGTCTGGCACATAGAGAGTACTCAATGACTATTTCCTAGTATCACAGATATTAATATACTATATAAAATTGTTTCTAGTAGAGGAGACAAACTCCACTGGCTTTATCTTGCTCTAAGTCTCCAATACCAGCTCAGGTAACACAGCACAATCAAAGCAATGGCCTGTGAGGCAGGGCAATTTCCAGATTTCCAGCCCCACCCCCACCCAACCAAAATGAATCACTCAGCACCCCAGTTTATCTGCTGTGGGGACACAGAGGGCCAGAGCTGGACAGCTGGCCTGGACTGGCTGATGCGGAGGCAGTGCTGACACCAGCAGATCTTAACATTTCTTGTCCATTTCCTCTATTTCCTCCTCCTAGATGGCACTGCATCTCTGAACTGGCCCTTGGCTGGTGAGTCCATCATACTGTGCTGACAGTGCTTTCTTATATTGCACTTCTCAGGCTACTCCACCCAGGGAGGAGGGTGGATACAAGGGTGTGCAAGAAGACAGGATCCTGGATGAGCCTGGAGAACTGTATACTTAAGCTGTATACTTAAGAAAATTCCATGAAATAACTGACTTTTGTGAGTGAAACTGTTATATTGTACTAGTCTACTCACCTGTTTTAGTATAAAATCATGTCTCATTTTCCCCAAAATGTTGTTGCAAAAGTGATTCTTTTGGATATTTCATCATGTCTACTCCATGATTTTCCATGGGCCCTGGAAGACTGCCTAGGACCTGCTAGAAATATTGCGGTATCAGGTTCTGGAGACAGCATTGCTGTGAAATGCTACTCTAAGGGCTGCTATTTACGGGGTATGCAATGACTGTGATGAAAACTCCCTTGAAGGTTCTTCTGCTTTCTAAATAGTGTGGGTATGGGGCTGATCTTGGATATTCTTATGTGCAATTATATCCCTGGGAGGCATCAAAAAGCAAGACCAATGAAAAACATGAGCTGGGATAACCTGGCTTGGGAACATAGAAGTGGCATCGACCCTGCTGTCACCGCTACAGGAATGCAGTTACCTGGTGCTGCAAAGCCAACAAGATGTGGCTTTACTACCATGGCAACTGCAATATTTTTCTTGTTTTATATTAAATAGTTATTTAGTCCGTAAAAGTTTCAGTTTCCTCATCTGTAGCATAAGAAAAGTAAAATTACCATGAAACTGCTGGGAAAAGTAAATGTAGTTGAAGTTTATATATACACTATAATCTGATTTACAATAAGTGCTATTATCATGTAACAGCTATAAGGAGAGAGTGAGGCTCCAACTAATTATCTTTAATTAATTTCTCTGCATGAAGGTAAGCAGAACAACTAGAAAATGGAAAACCAAAAAGTATATTGTGCATTGTGAGGGGCTTTTTTTTAATGGACAAGTGGAGATTGTTAAATTTCGCAGGGCAGGGCAAACTGGAGACATTTTTCCATGCATCTGTATGTTGCTGACCGTTTGCTCTCTGGAATAGGCTGCACTATAAGCTTGCCTAGTAAGCGTGATTAGACAATTTAACTGCATAAAATACCGGATGTTACACACAGTGAAGAGTGACTTGGTCTCACTATAGTGTGACTTGCATTGTCTTCCAGTGGCAGAATCGAAGCTGCTTTGAAGAAGGCTGTAAGCTTTTTTGTCATGCATATAATTGCGAGACATAGGTACATCTAAAGCCATGCATCACTTAATCCTGAGGATGCATTCTGAGAAATGCAGCATAAAAATACAGCATTAGGCAATTTCATCATTGTGTGAGCATCACAGTGTGGACTTACATAATCCTAAATGGTACAGCCTACTGCACACCTAGCTGTATGGAATAGCCTATTGCTCCTAGACCACAAACCTGCACAGAATGTTATTGTATTGAATACTGCAGGCAATTGCAACACGATGGTAAGTATTTATCTAAACATCTCTAAACATAGAAAAGGTATAATAAAAATATAGTGTGAAAGATTTTTTTTTAATGATGCACTTGTACAGAGTACTCACCAAGAATAAAGCTTGCAGGCTAGAAGTTGCTCTGATGAGGCAGTAAGTAAGTGGTGAGTGAATGTGAAGGCCTAGGACACTACCATGCACTGTATACTTTATAAATACTGTATACTTAAGCTATCCTAAATTTATTTTTAAAATTTTTCTTCAAAAATAAATTAACCTTAGCTTACTGTGACTTTATAAACTTTTTAATTTTTAACTTTGACTCTTTTGTAATCATACTTAGCTGAAAATACAAAACACAATGTACAGCTGTACCAAAATATTTGCTTTATTTCCTTGCTCTATGAGCTTGTTTTTATTTTTAGGTTTTTTAAAATACTTTTCAAATGTTTTTGTTAAAAACTGACACACAAAACCACACATTAGCCTAAGTTTACACAGGGTCATTATGATCAATATCACTTTATTCCACCTCCACCTCTTGTCCCACTGGAAGGGGGTCTTCAGGGCACTAACATACACAGAGCTTGTTATGTGCTGTACATAATTGTGTGTGCTCGACCTTTCCATGACTGGCAGTGCAGTAGGTTTGTTTACACTAGCATCCCCATAAACAAGTGAGTAATGTGTTGTTCTACAGCGTTATCACAGTTACGAAGTCACTAGGTGATAGGAATTTTCAACTCATTATGACCTTATAGCAACGCCATCATGTATACAGATCAGTGTTGACCAAAACGTTATTACGTGGCACTGATTACAAATTAGAAAAGCAGCTCCACACAAAAACTCTTAGGTCTTAGGAAACTGGGCAGATCTCCTTCCTCTGGGAGGAAAGAAGCAATATCCTTGTTGGGTAACAGTTCCCACACAATGAAGTGGATATAATAAAAATAAAATGTGATCTAGTATTAACTGCATGTTGTATCACTTTGGAGACCTCGAGTACTCTCCCCATCCTAAATGATGAGGACACTGCTATGAAGAAAGATAGAGTACAGAGGACAAGACACGAATGGGCGAAGCCCCTGCTGAGAGTCCTAGAATCACGGCTCTTATTAGGTCTCTTCAGCTCAGAATATATAGTAAAAATGGGCCAAGAAAAACACACAGGTCCCAGGGAACAAGAGGCGTGGTAAAGAAGCACAGGGCACTTTAAGTCTGAAAGGGCAAAAACAATACTGAGGTTCACATATATGTGGACAGAAAACAACATAGTATAAAATTCTACAGTAATGTGGGGTCAAGCTCTACACGATAATACAAGTTGATGATTGTTCCCCATTCAGCGTATATACCCGAGGACCCTACACATGGTAGGCATTAGCCAAAACAGACTAGAAGATTTGACATTCCAATGTGTCTCCTCCTGAAATTTGTTTTCAAGAAGTGACTCCATCCTATTGCTCTAAATGAGAGTTTCTCAACCGAGGCTCTACAGACATTTTGGGCCCACATGTCCTTGCTGTGGAGGGCTATTCTGTGCAGTGTAGGCTGTTTAGCAGTACCCTAACCTCTACCTGTTAGGTGGCAGTAGGTGTGACCAGCTGTGACAACCAAAAATATCTCCAGACAGGACCAAACATCCCTTGGAGGACAAAATCATCCTCAGTGGAGAACTGCTGATGTGAACTGAGTCACAATAACTTCTATTCACCAAAATCTTTCTGTCTGGTTTTAATGCCTCACTCATAATATCACCAAACATTTCAGAAAACCCTCCAACGTTAAAGAGAGAACTCTAAATAAACAAATAGAAAACAGTAATAATGATTTTTAAATAAACTGAAGTTAAAAATAGCATTTTTATAGAAAGGTAAAAATATCAAAGAAACGATGACAAGAAAACTCCCCTTAATTGAAAAGTCATCGTTTTCGGATTAAAAGGCCCTACTGAGGAAATCCCTGCTTAGAGTAATGGAGAACAACATGGTGCAGATGAAGTGTCCTGCCAAGAACAACCAGAAAATGTGAATGACTTAAAAAATCTAAAAAAGACTTTAGTTTAAAATGTTTTTAAAGTCTACACACTGGATATAGTGTACACTGGTCAGGTGATGGGTGCACCAAAATCTCAGAAAGTGCCACTATGGAACTTATCCATGTAACCAACCACCATCTGTTCCCCAAAAGTCAAGTGAAATTTAAAAAAAGAAAATCCATATAAAGACTTTAAAGAGGCTGGGCATGGGGGCTCACGCCTGTAATCCCAGCACTTTGGGAGGCCGAGGTGGGCAGATCATGAAGTCAAGAGATCAAGATCATCTTGCCAACATGGTGAAACCCCATCTCTACTAAAAATACAAAAGTTAGCTGGGCATGATGGCATGTACCTATAGTCCCAGCTACTTGGGAGGCTGAGGGCAACAGAATTGCTTGAACTCAGGAAGTGGAGGTTGCAGTGAGCCGAGATCATGCCACTGCACTCCAGCCTGGCGACAGAGAGAGACTCTGTCTTAAAAAAAAAAAAAAAAAAAAAAAAAAAAAAAAGACTTTAAAGAGCTACCAAGGCAGCAAAAGCTCAAAGGTCTGAGATGCAAGAGAAAAGGGAGGCTTGGGAAACCTGGTATTTGGTTCTGCCAAAAACTGAGAGGCTGAGTCTTCTGTGGTCCATGGGCTTTCAGCTCAGGACCTACATGGTCCCAAACCAATACCAGTTTTATAGGTGAGACCCCCCACCCCACCCAAATAGGGGATCTCCCCGGGTGTATAGGAAACTGGAAATTACCCTACCAAGGCTGAAGTCCACCTCCATCAATCCACTCCATCCCCAACTGGATTAGGACAACATGGCCCTGCCCTAGCTCTCTGCCAGAAGCAGGCAAATAATATTATCCAGAGGAAGATAGCACCATCAGGAGTCTCAAATTTATTTCTACAATTTTCCATTTATAATGCCTGATTTCATTTTTGTTAATCCTTAATATTCCTGGAGACAAGACAAGAAAACCAAACACCAAGAGAAAAATAGATGAAAAAGAATACCCACAAAAGACAAGTATTAAAGCTCACAACATGCACTTCCAAAATGTGACTACTGTATCCAAAATCAGACGAAAATAGAATTTTAAAGTATTTTAAAATAATAAAATTTAAATTTTACATGTAAAATGCAATAACTGAAGTGAAGAACTTCATTGGTATGTTTAATGGCAGCTTAGACCCAGCTGAAGAAAGAAATTGTTGATTAAAATACTAGGAAGAAAAAAATTCACAAACTGAAGCATAAAGAGAAAATAGGTCAGAAAACATAGAAAAATATATAAGAAGCATCAGACACTGAAAAGTTTTCATTGTGTTTAACTAGTGTTGCAGAGGAAAGAAGAAGGAGAAGTGATCAGAAGCAATGCTTCAAAAGATAGTAGCCAAGACCTTTCCCAAATGTAAGCTATTTGGCCACTAATTCAAGAAATGCCACAGAGCCAAAAGAGGATTCTCATAAGAAACCATGTAACTAAGTAAGTCACAGTAAACCTTCTGGAAAGAAATAAAGAAATAAAAGAAGCAGGGAAAGGGTAGAAGGAAGATAATTTAAATAAAAACAAAGGAAAATATAAATATCACAAACCTGTCCTCAATAGAAAATACAATACAGCGTTAAAGTATATAAAGCCCAAATGGACAGAACCTCAAGGAGAAACAGGCAATCCCATAATCATAACGAGAAATGTAAACACACACCTCTTAAGAGCTGTTAGAACGAGGAGACAGTGAGGAAGCTCAAGACGGCACCCAACGATGCAAGAACCAAAACTAACCCTGTGTGCAAGGATTGAGTGAGTCTCCAGAAATGTCGAACAAATGAAATCGTATTGGCAAAGTACGTTCTCTGACCACTGTGAAGTAAAGCTGGAAATCATTAATACAAAGATAATTAATACCAAATATTTAGGAATCAAGCTATAGACTTTCAAATAACCTAAAGTGAAAAAAAGGAAGTTACACCACATGTTTAAAATAGGCTTAATTGAATGAGAGTGAAATACAAGACATCAAAACTAGTGAGATGCAGTTAAGGTAATACCAGAGGGAACTATCCATACACACACACACACACACACACACACACACACACTCACCACTGGATAGTTCGTATCTATATCTACATATATATATACACCTATATGAAAAGAAGACAAGGTGGCCAACAATAATTTAAGTATTCATCCCAACAAGTTACCAAACACACACACACACACACACACACACACACATACATACATACAAGGTAAAAGGATGAAACTAATACAGAGCAGAAATCAGTGAAATCAAAACAAACATAAAATGAATAAGCAAGGCCATATATGGTGGGGGTTTTTAAGACTAATAAAAATTGACAAACCTCTGACAAGACTAATTAAAAACAAAAAGGAGAGAGAAAGAAGAGATATAAAATTATTGGTAATGAAATAAGGGATATTTCCACATATTATTCCGATATAATTTTACTTTACTGAGTAAAATCACTCAGGAATTTTTTCTCTCATTCTCTTTTTCGGGATGACACTGATTAATGTGAACCCACAAAACATGGTAATAAAACAAAAAGGAGGACATAAAGCCCAGGAATCGTGGTATCCACCCCAGGGAGCAGAGCAGAGAATTCCTAGGAAAACAGCCAGGTCATGGCAAGAGTGGGCAGCCTTCTCAGGTGGAGCATGGTAGGGGATCTGGATGGGCATCTGCACAGACAAAAGGACTCAACATAAAAATGGTGTGCTGGCACATAGGAGGTGGGCACAATGGAAAGCAAGTGTTTCTTGATAGCAAGAGAGCATGAAACTCTAGGAAAAGGGAAACATGGTAAATAAGGAAGTGTCACTATAATGCATAGCCTGGCTCTGCACTGAATGACATTTATCTCCTCATAATGTTTTATAACAACTAACGCAGTCATAAACTATAGTGGGAGGAACTGATCAGGGAAATGAGGTGATATAAAACGAAATCTGCATCTTTCAGAACAGGAAGTCAATTAATAATTTCTGTAACAAACAAATCAAGAAAGACTGCCATAGGTGTTTTAGATATATAATGACTAATCCCAAAGAAATTCCTAAGTTTAAATTCACACTATGGAGTGGAATGGAATGCAGAGACAGATGAAGGGACTTTTTCTTAGTAACAGTCAATATTTATGGATATGATAAACTTTTATAGCAATCCTATTTTTTAGTCAGTAACAAAATTATATGAACAGTATAATCATTTTTGTGAAAATACATATTCCTATGCTCATATAAGTACATACAAATTTATCTAAAAAAGAACTCCAAGGCTTTTACAATAGCTATCTGTGGTGGTAAGATTATAGGTGGATTTCTTTGCTGACTTATTTGTGTTTCCTAATTTTTCTACAACAGACACATATACTTTTTGTACTAAAGCAAAAGGTTATTTTTAAAAATTATATAATGAGGCCAAGCATGGAGGCTCACATCTGTAATCCTAGCACATTGGGAGGCCAAGGTGGGAGGATCACCTGAGATCAGAAGTTCAAGACCAGCCTGGCTAAGATGCCAACTCTACTAAAAATACAAAAATTAGCTGGGCATGGTGGCACACGCCTGTAGTCCCAGCTATTCAGGAGGGTGAGAGAGGAGAATCACTTGAGAGGGTAAGGCAGGAGAATCACTTGAACCCAGGAGTCGCACATTGCAGCGAGCCCAGATCATGCCATTGCACTACAGCCTAGGCAACAAGAGCAAAACTCCAGCTCAAAAAAATAAAAATAAAATAAAAGTTGTATAATGAATAAAAACAACAGCATAATTTGGCAAACATTCCAAGAAGTTGCATGAATACCTCTTCAAATAGTTATTTTACCTCAGTTTCCAGATACTGGGTATAGGTTGAAGAAAAGTGAGTATGACCTAGGTATAAATTTTAAAGGGTGCACAAGGTAAAGTGAGTTCATTTGTTAGCAAGATAGTTACAAAAGGAGATTTGCATCCGGTCAGTGATCAATCCCACCCAGGCCACCTGTGAACGCCTGACCCCACACTTGTGCCTGCTCCTGGAGGGCTGTGCAGGGTCGGACGGAAAATATCCAACATTCCTCCACCTGGATGAGATGGTCTGCAGTCTCCAGCTTCAGGTGGGAGCAGAAAGAAGAGAGGATCACATTTCATAGACCTCAAAATTCCATGTGAAGCCATATTCTGTGTCCCAACACACTTGTGAGAAAAGTTCTAAATTTCTGGGGAACGTTCTCTTAATTTTACAATACAAGTTTACATGTGGGAAAACCTATTCAAAGGTAGTGCTGGCTAAGCAGCAACATGTTGAACAAACATGGCTCATGTCATGTATGATTCACACTCCAAGACATTAACACTAGCACAATGGTAGATGCAAATTCAGGAGATATCTGAGGTCCACACAGGAACTCTCTAGACCATGTCAGTCCTTGATTCCAGCAACAGAAGATGGGGACACCATTATATAAGCTTTCCAGTGCTACTTCTTTTTTTAAACGTGTTTTAATTAATTGAAAAAAATATGTAACACTTTTAAAATATGAAACATTTTAAAACATGATTAACCTTTCTGAAGTAGTAGTACTATATTCACTAGAATTTTTTTTAAAGGGAAGTACTGTAATATGCTTAATAAAATGTCTCGTCTTCCTCTAACTTTCATATGTAAGGCAAATCCAAAACCCTTTCCTGTGCACAAGCAGAGTGTGAGGGAGCCAGGGACCTGGAATAGCCTGACACCCGTCCTTCCTCTGACTCCACGTCCCCACCAACTGGGTTAGGCTCCAGAAAGCTTCTTTGGCAGGGCCCTGACAGCCGATTTTGCCACAGTGTTGCAGTTGCTAAGCATGGTCATCTTCCTCTCTGCACTGCACAGCAGAATAAGAATATTAAATGCCCCTCTATGAATTATTTCATAGAACTGGCTCTCCTTGTGTGTCCAGCAAATGTTTGTTCAACACCTAAATGAATTCACAGAGCCATCAGTTGCAAAGGTACAATAAATGTTTACTGATAGGTGATATTTTTATCTGAGCTTCACATTTTCAAACCCAGGCAATGACTTTCAATTTACTTTTAACTCAATAATAATAATAATTTCTTTTATAAACTTGTTTCATAGCTCATAATTCTTGTGTTTGAATCAGAAAACTTCCTTTTTAACTAGGTTTTTTACTACTTAAGTCCTGAATCAGTGAATCAAAAAACTTCAGGCATGAACAAACTTTAGAGTGTATTTTGTTCAAGGCCTTCAGGGTCCAGATAAGAAAATAGAAACTGAGGGAGGAAAAGTGACTTGCTGGAAGTCACCTAGCAACATCATGGCCCAACAGGGAGGACTCGCCCAAGTGGCAGAGCCATTTGGGCAGGAGCATGCTACCATACCCATCAGCACACTTACCGTATGTCTGGAGTTTTTCAGTAAGTTTGTCTACATCAATGTGCAACTGGTTTTCCACAAAGTTTCTTACAAATTTGTTTCTCAGGGCCTCCTAAAGAAAAATAATATAGCTTAACAAAAATAATGGCATTATTTTGTCTTATTGAAAAATACTTATTAGACTTATTCACAATGTCATTACACAGGAAAAAGGCGCATAAACTAAATCCACTTAAGAGAAGTTTTAAAACACCACAATAACAGGATAACATTTGATTAGGCCCTTACCTTGAAAGATAAAATCAACAATTATGAAATTTATGTTGGAATTGTAATTACGTATTCATACTAAAAGCAAAGATTAAATTGTTTGTTTTTGGCAAAATTTTCTAATGAACCTATATGGTAATCCTTTACTTTCTATTAAGATTATTTCCTTTGCTTTGCATGGCCTTCCCCAGACGCCAGTTATAAAGAAAGGGTCCTTGTTGCAAAAACTCTGAGGGAGTATTTTAGAATTTCCCAAAGCCTCTCTCAATATTTGGCTATTCATCATTTTCAGAAGCATCTTTCATTGCTTCATCTGTACTATTCTTCTCTCATTACTTTTGATGGTTCTGACTTTGCCTCATTTGTCAATGGTTTTGCTCATTTTATCATCAACATAATGACATCTTGCTCCTTTATTTTGCTGTTGATATGCATGTACTTGCACTGCACTGCTCCACACTTACAACATACAACAACCAACAAGAAACTAAGAGGGAAAAACACTGATGCATCCAAGCTCCACCTCAGGATCCAAAACTGGGGATTAATTTTGGAATTTGCCAATTTCTTAGAGAATATTTGTATGCTATCCAGATTTGTTCCAGCACGGGAGCTCAGGAGGGGGATTCTCAAATAATATGTACCCTTTGTAATTAGCTCCTTTATTTCTCACATTCACTTTATTTCATGTGATGGTTTTAATTAATCTTGTCTACAGGTGACAAGACTTTATTATGAAAGCTTGGTATTTGCTTTTCTTTTTTTCAGTCTTATTTATCTTCCTTCACTGGGCATTAGCTGTTTGCCAGTCAGTGTACCAGACACTTATTATGCATCGTGTCACTTAATCTTAACAACATCCCCATGAGGTTACTGCTGCCTTTTACTGATGAAGCAGGAAGCAGAGCAAAGGTAGGACTTTACCCAGAGGCTCTAACCATTCAATCTAGTGGCAGAACCAGGTCTGAAACACAGACATCGACTACTACAAACCCAAGGCACTGTGAGCTCCCCGAGCATGATCCCAAAGTGAAGAAACAGAGGAACACCTTATACCATCTTATCCTATGGAAGATAAGTTCTTCAACTGGTGGAATACGTGACTTTGATTTCTGACATGGCTACTTAGTAAATAGTACTCATGTACACCATAGACTTCACAACAGCAGCCCAATTTTTGAGGCCAAGATAGGCACTGTTTTATGTTCTCCTAGAACTTCGTACATTCTCAACTTGGCATTTATAATATTGCAAGAGATTACACAGTTGCAGCAGAGACCTTATCTAGTCTAAAACACTATCTGGCCTATTAACTGCAAAGGTTTGCTGAGATCTGTATTAACAAATTAGTCCACAAACAAACAAATTAAAGAATATTACAATACTAGCTAACACATATAGTCATGGGCCGCTGTGAGAATGAACATCACAGATCTCCATCTGTAGGAAACGGAAATGGCAGGGCCCACTGCTGCACTCTGAATCTATGGCACTTTGCCCTGAGGTCAGACCTCCCACGGGGTGTCCCTCACCAATGATCACCACATCAGGACCACTCCCAGGAGCCATAGGACTCCACTGACATGGGACCCCTTCCTTGATAACCGACTTTAACTCTGTGACTTGCTCTCAGCCTTGTCTGATGTCCATTAAATTGCAGGACCCACCAAGATGCTTCCACCCGACCCTCTCCCTCTCTCCTTTCCTCAGGGTCAGACTTGCATCACCACTGACAACTTCACTTTCAGCCTGTCTGAGCTTCCCCTTCCTTTTCTCTGCAGCCATTTCCCAAAATCAAATTCTTGCACATGTAATCCCATCTTAGCATCTGCTTCTTGGAAAACTCAGACTGACACAGTAGCATTTTCTCTGTGTCATAACCTATTCCAAGTGCTCTATGTATCCTGACCCATTTATATCTCATAAGTGCTATCACTTCCTCATTTCTCAGGGAAGAAACCCAAGGCACAGAGAATTTCAGTGACTCATCCAAGATCATACAAGTGGTTGAGAGTTGAGCTGGGAATCAGACTCAAACAATTCTAGCTCCTGAGTCTGTACTCTGAACTACCCACGCGGTGGTTAATAAATAAACCAAATATGAATTAAAATGCAGGCATGTTTTCTCATTCTATCAGAGTTTAGATAAGTTGAAGCTACACAAATGCCCGAAAAATTATTAGGTGATCCACCTGAATTAAAGTTTGACAATTAATGATTGTTAGGCTCTAATGGAGTTAGGTCATTCTAAACTGCAAGTCATTTCTTTTTAAAATATTAGATTGTCAATACAGAATAGGAGAAAATGATCATTAATCATTGAATAGACCTACAATTCAAAAGTATACAAACAATCTAAAAAGCGTTAAGTTTAATACAGAATTTAAAGAACAGGTTACTATTAACAAATTATTAATTATTCTCACAATTATACCATCCTGCATAGGTAAAATACTGAAAAATCAAAAAATATTTTCACACATCTCGAATTTTATGTCAATTATATGAATCAACTAGAACCACCATGCCTGATGTGACTCTGTAGAATCCTCTACAGGACTGCCCCAGTGTCTCAAACATACCCTAGCAGTAGCTCCCCATCCTTTGGTGGCAAAGACCAACCACTCACCTGCAGCTGGTTGAACATCTGGCCACTTCCACTTCTCTGGAAAAGGCTGGACATTTCCAGCAGCGTTTCTGATAAAGTTTTTAGCTTGTCCACGATATGAAAGGTGTAATTAGCCTGCAAAATGAAGAATATTTGGGTATGTCTCTTATTCAGCTGCTATATTCAGCTCCAACAAGGACATCAACAAAAACTGTGTATGATGTGACTACCAGAGCAAAGACCTACCTGCAGGCCTTCCTTAATAAAATGAAAAGTTCCAATGCCCTCACATCACAGGTGAGTTCTCTGAGACCTCTCTCCTTGACTCTGTCCATCCACGGGCTACCTGCCTGTTCACCACTGTCTACCCAGTGTTGGGCTCACTGCTGGGTACAGCACATGTCCTCAATACATACTGACCAAATTAACAATGCTTGCCCACATTTCTTCCTCAAAAATGGATTCTCAACTAATACTTATTTGTTTTGTGGTACCCAGCACTATTGAGGATAGAATGAAACTGGTACACTTTTTCATTTATTGCTGCTGGCAGAGTACACTGGAATAAGTTATATAAAATAATTTGGGTATCAGAAAAATACAGTCACTGATTCATAAAAAATGTACATGCTTTTCTATCTCAAGATAAAAGAACTCTATACCAAGGAAATAGTTTAAATAAAATATAAAGCTATTTCCATGAATATATATATTGCAATATTATTATATTTAATACCAAAAATAGTCTAAATGCCATAGAGACAATGTTTAAGGAGGGTTTGAGGGACTAACTACATCTGCCTAGGGTCACTAGGAGACCCTCATAGTGGCACAGGAGCTGAGAAATAGCACAGCAAACAGAGAAAAGCCTTGAACTCTCAGCTTCAGTATTCCAGAAAAACAGGGGTAGAGATTCTTCTAAGTATTAAGATAAATTAGTATTCCAATATCTTGGCATCAGGCCTGGCACATAGTAAATACCAGCTATACCAGTCAAAAAATGCATATAGATATCTGAATAACATTATTAATGCAACAAACTTAGAAGATCTGTAAAATATTTTAAAACTACAAACAGAGAATGCACACCACACACACACACACACACACACACACACACACACACACACACACACACACACACATTAAAACCTCCACCCAAAAGACCTCACATTTCTAACATTCTAGCGACAGAAGGCAGCCTAGCTGGGCTGCCTCTCTGGAGGGACCAGGAATCCTTCCAACAAACCACGCTGGCCCTGCAACACCAACAAGCAGGATCAGCTGAGATGCCACTGATAATAAACAGCCAGGGAAATGTTTGTTCTACCCCTGGGGTAGAGGAACCACAACAAGCACCCAAGAGACAAAGCAAAGGGTATTCCACAATGACAAGTGACCTGGCCTGGAAATACTGGCTGCCCCAAAGCAGGATGGCTCCTGATGCAACAAAGACCTGGGCTTCTAAGAAGTCCCCTTCTTCCCCAACTGCTGGAGGCTCCATCTCCCTAACATGGAAGCAGCTGGAGAAATCTCATCTTTCCTTTCATATGGCATCAACAGGGAATCCCAGAAGCATCAGTTAAACCAAAAATAAACTCTTAATGGAACCACAGCACATAAAGTGGACCAAGATCTGTGTGTTAAGCTTAAGTAGAATGACCACCCACAAAAATAAAAAATTTTACATAAGGCTCAAAGTCCCCTATCATAATGCTCAAAATATCCATGATACAATTGGAAATCACCCATTATAAAAATAACCAAAGAAAACACAACTCGAATTAAGAAAAGCAATTAACTGATGTCAGTATTGAGACAAATCAGATATGTAGTAACATGGCTAGTATTTTAAAGCATCCATCATAAAAAATGCTTCAACAAGCAATTGCAAATTGTCTTGAAACAAAATAGCAGAAAATCTCAATGAAGAAAAAGAAGTTATAAAAAAGAACCATATGGATACTGCAGAACTAGAAAACGCAGTAATGCAAATAAAAGAACTCGCTGGATGGTCTCAGTAGAGTAGAGAGGGCAGAGAAGAGAACCAGTGAACCTGAGAGCTGATTAGTGTGTGGCACCCAATCTGCACAATAGGGAGAAAGGAGATTGATGGGAAAATGAACAGAGCCTCAAGTACCTGTAGGACAGTAATAAAAAATGCCATATTGGTGTCACTGGAGTCTCTGAGAGAGAGGAGAAACCAAGTGGAACTTGAACGAGTGTGAAAGGAAATCATGGCTGAAAAACTTTAAAATTGTAGAAATACAAAATCCTTCAGACTCAGGAAGCTAAGCAAACACTAAATATAATAAACTGAGAGAAATCTACATTAAACCAAACCATAATTAAACTTCTAAAATCTGAACACAATACAAGCTTGAAAGCAGCTGGAGAACCATGACATGTTACCTCAAGGGAACAGCCACTCAAAGGTTAGCAGATCTCTCATCTGAAACCCTGGGAGCCAGAAGAAATTAGCCTAACATTTCTCATGATGTAAGAAAAGAATTGTCATTGTGAATTCTGAATCTAATATAAATATCTTTTAGGAATGAAGATAAAGACATTCTCAGATGAAGAAATACTTTAAAAAATAAAAATATGGGAGGGAATCTTGGAGCATTGGGAAGGAAGAAAAAAACAACAAAAAGAGCAGAAATGTTGGTGAATGCAACAGACTACCCTGTTTTCCACGAATTTTATAAAATGTATTTCAGAATTAAAACATAAATCATAACACCATCTGACAGTTAAGACAATATTTAAAAGCAGAGAAGAAAAAGAGACCTAAGTTGAAGTGGGGTTTCCACACATGACTTGAAGTGGAAAAATCCCAATGCCAATGAACTGTGATAAGCCACGTGTGTATGTCTGTATTGTAATATTTAGAGCCAGATGTTCTTTGTAAGAACATCATACAAAAGGATACACTCAAAAACACTATAAATCATTTTTTAGAATGGGTATCCTAATATCACGTCTTAGGGTGAGGATGCTCAAAAATGCTTAAGTAATCCACAGGAAGGCAAGAAAAGAAACAGAAAACACAATAGCCAAAAACTGGGAACAACCCAGATGTCCCACAATGTGTAAATGGTTAAAGAAACTGTGGACCATGCATATCAGGGAATGTTATTCAGCAATAAAAATGAATGTACTACTGATATCTGCACAATATGGATACCTCTCTAGGGAATTTGGCTAAGTTTAAAAAGTCAATCCCAAATGGTTACATACTGTACATGTGTACAACAATCTAGAAATGACAAAATTAAAGAAATGAAGAACTGGTTGGTGGCTGGCAGGGGTCAGGAAATTAGGGGGAGTGGTATAGGAATTAACGGGTGTGGCTATGAAAGGTAAAGCAAGAGACTGTGACTGTTCTGCTTCAGTGCTGCTGATGAATACACAAACCTACACAGGTGCTAAGACTGCATAAACTAAAGATACACACACACACACACACACACACACATACACACACGAGTGAAATGGGAAATTGGAAGATAAGGGAACTGTATCAGTGGCAGAATCCTGTTTGTGACACTGTATTACAGGTAGTTTAATGAGATGTTACCATTAGAAAATCGAGTGAAGGCTACACCAATGTTTGTGTTGTTTCTCAAACGCATTAAAATCTTCCAGTGTCTCAAGATTAAAAACTTAATTTTTAAAAGAACAGGGAATTCTAAATGAAGAGGTGCTCACTGACCACAGATGGGTTCATTTAAGCATCAAAAAGAATAAAGAGTGTAATTGACTGAAATATATTAACCACGTTTAAATCTATGAATTCATAATCATATTGTTTAATTGATAACCTTTAGAAAATTGTAGGGAATCAATGAGGCTCAGAGCTCATAATCCCGTCTAAAAGTGTATCAGGATTCTCAAATACCCTGTGATTAAAGTCTTATTTCCGGCCGGGCGCGGTGGCTCACGCCTGTAATCCCAGCACTTTGGGAGGCCGAGGCGGGTGGATCACGAGGTCAAGAGATCGAGACCATCCTGGTCAACATGGTGAAACCCCGTCTCTACTAAAGATACAAAAAATTAGCTGGGCATGGTGGCGCGTGCCTGTAATCCCAGCTACTTAGGAGGCTGAGGCAGGAGAATTGCCTGAACCCAGGAGGCAGAGGTTGCGGTGAGCCGAGATTGCGCCATTGCACTCCAGCCTGGGTAACAAGAACGAAACTCCGTCTCAAAAAAAAAAAAAAAGTCTTATTTCCATTTAACTTCATTAGGAGAAATGTCTTAGATTTAGATTTTGGTTTCATTTATACACCACCTACTAACTTTCAACTCTGGAAAATGATTTTTTATTATTATTATACTTAAAGTTCTGGGGTACTGTGCAGAATGTGCAGGTTTGTTACATATGTATACACGTGCCATGGTGGTTTGCTGTATCCATCACCCTGTCATCTACATTCAGTATTTATTCTAATGCTATCCCTCCTCTAACCCACCAGCCCCAGCTATCCCTCCCCTAATCCTCCACCCCACAACAGGCCCCAGTGTGTGATGTTCCACTCCTAGTGTCCATGTGTTCTCATTGTTCAACTCCCACTTATGAGTGAGAACATGCAGTGTTTGGTTTTCTGTCAGTTTGCTGAAAATGATAGTTTCCAGCTTCATCCATGTTCCTGCAAAGGACATGAAGTCATCCTTTTTTATGACTGCATAGTAACCCATGGCATATATGTGCCACATTTTCTTTATCCAGTCTATTATTGATGAACATTTGATTTGGTTCCAAGTCTTTGCTATTGTGAACAGTGCCACAATAAACATAGGTGTGCATGTGTCTTTACAACAGAATGATTTATAATCCTTTGGGTATATACCCAGTAATGGGATTGCTGGGTCAAATGGTATTTCTAGCTCCAGATCCTTGAGGAATCACCACACTGTCTTCCACAATGGCTGAACTAATTTATACTCCCATCAACAGTGTAAAAACCTTCCTACTTCTCCACATCCTCTCTAGCATCTGTTGTCTCCTGATTTTTTAATGATCGCCATTCTAACTAGCGTGAGATGCTATCACAATGTGGTTTTGATGATTAGCTTTTTTTCATGTTTGTTGGCTGCATAAATGTCTTCTTTTGAGAAGTGCAGACTCTGAGTTTATCTACATGTTAATAAAAACAGGTGCATATGTTGATATTCTGTTTGTATTCACTCTTACTACCCATGTTCTTCTTCACTTTGCCTGAAACTCTCTTGAAGATCCATCCAAATCTGCTTCAACCAATTCTGTATTGATGTCCAGTCTGTTTGCCATCTCTACTGCTTACAAACAATGGCACAATAAATGTCCTTGTTTGCATGTGTGAATAGATGTTTCTGTAGTATTGATAGATATTCTCGACATGGCTCAAAGACATAACACAAATATACTCCCAACAGCAATGTATGAGAGTGACTCTCTCCTAATTCCTCCAAACAACAAAATATCTCAAATTATGAGCCTTTACCATTTTGATCTGATATCTCATTTGCGGGTATCTCATTTTGGGGATCTGCATTTCTGTTAGTATTACTTAATTTTGAACATCTTTCCATTTGTTTAAAATACATTTTGGTTTTGTTTTTTACTTTTTTAAACTATATGCTTATATTTTTGCTCATGTTCTAAGGTGCTATTTCACTAATAAATTAAAATTGTATTAAATAGACCACCATTTCCAAGCACACAGGAAGAGGAATGATGGGAAATCGCAGGCATCCAAGGTCAGTCAAAGAGCAATATCCGTGCTCTTCTGAGGGTTTTGGATATTATCTGGTCTCACAGAAAAGTGTATTCACAGGTCTATTGATACTGTTGTCTTAGAGAACTGTTATTTTATAGAAGATTATATCAAACAAGGTCACTTGTAAAATGTAATTGCTTCTACTCTGGGCAACTTTGCTGAGTTTTGACCAAATGTTGCATATTGGACACTTTCATCCACCTGAGAGCCTTGCTGAACCACTGACAACTTGCTTTCCAATACGTGATTCGATGCCTACAGTGAGATTGCAATGAATTTTGTTCTCTCTGTAGGGCTCCCTGAGAAATATCTTGACCTGCCTAAAGGTCCTACCAGCGCCCTTCCCCATTGCTCTGCACATGTAAAAAGTCTCACTTATGTGCAGAGCCTGTGCACTTCCAGCCTGTACAGATTTATGTAGACTCCAGGCTTAGGCAGCTTCCACTTCACTGGCATTTTTCATCTTAAATAAGTATCATGGAACCAAGAATTTTCATTTCTGTGCAAGTTAATTATCAGGCTTTGTGTCTGTTTAATGATAACACTAGCAATAGCCTGTGTTTACTCTTCACTTTGCCTGATACTCTCCTGATTCACCAAATTCTGTATTGATAGCCAAGTTGTTTCTCATCTCTACTGCTTACAAACAATGACACAATAAATATCCTTTAATCTGTGTGACTTCATTTTAATTCTCCCAAAGGTGAAGACAATCATAATTCTGGGGATGGGTAAAATGCCATGCATTGCTACATAAAGTTATTTTTTTAATGAGATAAATTAGGTACCCAGTATCCCAAAGTGATGATGTGAAAGAAGCCTTAGTGCACAGGATCCTTATCATTTTATAACTAATACTATAAATATTGCCAATGAAAAGAAATTGGCTACAGAGTCTGCCAAACTTGGATTCAAGCTATTAGCTTCTGTTTTTCATCCAATAAACTTGGGAATGTAAACTTTCCCAATTCTTACAATTTTAATCTATAAAATGGATTTAATCATGCCTGCTCCATGGGGTTCTTGTAAGAAGTAAATGAGGGAGGATTTGGGAAATTGTCTGATATGGTTTGGCTGTGTCCCCACCCAAATCTCATCTTGAATTGTAGTTCCCATAATCCCCATGTGTCATGAGAGGAACATGGTGGGAGGTAACTGAATCACCAGGGCAGTTCTCCCATGCTATTCTCATGATAGTAAGTTATCATGAAATCTGATGATTTTATAAAGGGCTTCCCGTTTACTCAGTTCTCATTCTCTCTCCTGCTGCTCACCACCAGATAAAAGGTGCCTTCCACCATCAATGTTTCCCAAGGCCTCTCTAGCTATGCAGAACTGTGAGTCAATTAAACCACTTTCCTTTATAAATGACCCATTCTCAGGTATTTCTTCACAGCAGTGTGAGAATGGACTAAGACAGTGTACATGATGGTTCCTCTAACCTTATAGATGTAAGAGCTAAATAAAGAGTGATTCAGTCTGCATTAAAAATGATAAAAGTATTGGTGTTAGAGTTCTGGAACTATGAGCAAATGTAAAACTCTTTATCTGTCCTGCTCTGTTGCTCCAGATCTAATTAGAATCCACTATACCAGATAGATGAGACTGACAGCAAATCTCTTCCCGTCACAACCTGATATTCCAATTTGGAAGTTTGAAGCCAGCTCCTTCCATAGGAAGCAGTCTTCCCCATGCCCTTATCACTGGGACTCCATATCTCCTTCATACCAAAAGCAGTCCCTCTGAGGCAGAAATAGGTATATTCACATGTGAATTTCTACGTAGAGAATATCATAAAGTATAAAAGAAAAAAAGAAAACATTAGCCCTAGGGTTAAGCAGAGCTTGTTTCAAATGCCATCTGTGCCTCCTGTTGAGAGCTCTTGATAAGGTTACTTACCCCTAAGACTCACTTTCTTTACCTGCCAAATGAGTATGACAATTGCCAATTCCTGTTGTAGGTATAAGGCATAAATGGGATTTCCAACCAACATTAGGTCTTAGCAGTGTCAGGATTAGGTAATTCTTCCTTAGTATCTCTCCTTCTACCTCCATTCAATATATGCTTGATAAATTAAAACTTACATTTAAGAACCGATGTGCTTTATGGAAACCCTTTATACTTCAATAGTCTAAAACAAAGAAACCAATTTACAGCTAGCCAGTTATTAATATACTTTCTCACAACTCGAAATTTACCCTTCATTGCCTGTTCTGAAATAATAAAGTTGAGCCTTTTGGACATTCTCCCTTGCCAATTGATACAATGTTAAGCTTTGCCAGAAGATGGCTCTGGAAGGACAGTAGAGGAAGAGGGATTTTCTCTCCTGGATTCCAGTGTGCTGCATCCAACAGGCTCCCATGGAGCAAGCTCCTGGATTCCCCCACATCTAGGTTCTCTAAAGCTCAGCTCCTGCAATGTACACAAGCAGCAGCACATGGCACCTTCTCACAGGCAACATCCACAGCATCCCAATGAGTGGTGTCCTAGGGAATTCTGCTGGTGTGGCATGTCCGCCTGGATGACTTCCCCAGGCATGCCCTTTTATAGTCTTGCAGGGTTGAGAAGTATCGAACTTCCCCTGGCACCCCAGAGTTCAGATTCCTGGCAATTACCAGGAAATTGAAGTGGTTCCTCAGTGACTTTCTCTGCCATCCTGTGGGCCATGGCTATGCTAACTCTAGTAGGGTCTGGATTTCAAGCCTGGATGGGGAAACTACTTCTAGTTCTGTTTCTTCCTTGGTTGCTCTGCCCCACCTCTAGGAGCAGGAGTTGTTCCCTGTATCTGCCATTGCTGCATTCTTTAGAGACCTCTTCACTACTGCTAACCAATCCGTCATTACTCTAATACCTTTTTATAGTAATAATTACTCACATTGAACTTAACCAGTTTTCTCTTTTCTTCTTGAACCTTGACTGATACATTGGCTAATAACAAAATGGACACTGGGCTCAGGAAACAGCAAAAAATGCAGATGTCATGAAAAGAACGAAAAGAAAAAGTAATCAGATTTCCTAAATGTGCATCAAGATCACTGAAAGTACCAAAAGCTATGGTTTTAAACACAGCCTGATATTTTTTGAAAAAGAAAAAAAGCCTCTTGGGATGTGATGTTGGCAAAGGTATGAAGCTACAAAAGTTAATCTAAGGGCATGAGGGGGGTAGAGGCAGAGATTCCAATGCTTTGATGCTTCATGTAAGGTAGGGTTCTGTACAATAACACAGGGTGGTCACAGTCACCAGTGGGTTGCTGGTTCTCAGTCCTCAGTTCATGTAACCAGCACCAAGTCCTATTTACAGAATGTACCTGGACTACAGGGAAAACTGAAAATCAGACATTATGGACCAGCTTTCTTGCTACCAGCTGCAAGCTATCCTCAGTTTGCAAAAATTTACTCAGTCACAAATTAGCAGGCCTCTCACGAATAAGCATGTCTAAGTTACCGCTTCAGTAACTTTAGAGCAAACTATTGTCAGCATAAAAAAGACATTGTTGGTTCTCTGACAGAGGAGGTCTCTAGTGACCAAAGGGAAGGAGGAAGTAACATTTAGCTCAATTCGTAGAGAAAATTTTTAATTAAGAAAGCAATTTGTACCACATTGTCTCCTTCTCCAAATGGCTTTGCAACAAAAATCTTCATACACAAATGCAGTTTAACAAGCTCTTCACAGTAAAACACTGTGCATCATTGTACCATGCAAGGCAGTTAACACAGATGAGTGAGACTGGACCCTGCCCTGGTACGTTCCCAGGAAACAATCATCATGCACTGGGAGCATCCACTGTCAGTGGGAAATTCATATAGGTTCTGAGGACAGGTGGCTGCTGAGAGATGACCTGCAACTGGTTTCCAAGTGCTTCCTACTTATTTTTTTTTAATATACAGTCCTATGTTCCTGCAGTAATTAGCAAACTAGCCTCCCTGGGCTACTATTTTTCAATGTGATTCCATAACCAGCTGCAAAACCATAAGGACAGGATTTGTAAGTTTCATAGACAGCTCTAATTATTTCCATTTACAAGTAGTAAAAGATCATTCCAAAGAGGCACTGTTGTGGGCTAGATGAATTATGTGCTTCCCAAATTCATATGCTGAAGTCTTAACCGTCAGTAACTCAGAATGTGGCCTTGTTTGGAAATAGGTCTTTAAAGATCCTATTTAAATCATCAATTAAGTTAAAATGAGGTCACTGGGGTGAACTGTAATCCATATAACTGGTGTCCTTATAAAAAGAGGAGATTAGGACACACACACAGAGGGACAATCATGTGAGGACACAAGGAGAAGATGACTATGTGCAAGCCAGAGAGGCCTCAGGAGAAACCAGCCTGGCCAACACCTTGACGTGGTCCTCCAGCCTCCGGAATGTTGAGAAAATAAATTTCTGTTGTTTAAGGGACCCAATCTGTGGTATTGTATTATGGCAGCCTGAGAAAATTAATACAGGCTGTATTCATCTGTTCTCATACAGCTAATCTGAGATTGGGTAACTTATAAAGGAAAGGGGTTTAATTGACTCTCAGTTCCACATGGTTAGGGAGGCCTCACAATCATGGCAAATGGCAAATGAGGATCTAAGTCATGTTTTACATGGTGGCAGACAAGAGCTTGAGCAGGGAAACACTCATTTGTAAAACCTTCAGATCTCATGAGATTTATTCACTACCACAAGAACAGTGTGGAGAAAACTGCCCCAATGATTCCGTTATCTCCACCTGGCCCTGCCCTTGACATGTGGGGATTATTACAATTCAAGATGAGATTTGAGTTAGGGCACAGCCAAACCATATCAAACCAGTAGATCTAAGACTTCAAAATAATAGACTGGGCCTGAATTCCAGCTCCACCACATGCTAGGGGTGTGACTCTGGACAAGTTAATTTACCCTCTCTCAGCCTTGGTTTTCCTAGCTATACAATGGGGATATTAGTACTTACCTGCAGTAGTGGTTGTGAGGAGTAAATAAGATAATCTACACAAGGTGCCTGGTTCAGGCTCAGTAAATGAAATTAATGACCATGGGAGATAATCTTCTTGATGGCACCCACCACTGCTAAACTCAGACAAAGCTATTGCAGATTTGCAAAGCTAAGCCCCGACTCCCGCCATGATGGAGGGGCCCTGGACTCTGGAAGTGGGCAGAGGGCTTGGCATATAGTCTACTCTCTCTCCCTTGTATATTTAACACCAGAATGTCTTTGTCTCACATGGATACAAGAGCCAAATAATTGCTATTCTTTAACTATTTAACAGCCATTGCCGAATGTATTCCTAGCATCTTCCAGGCACTGGCGACAATGGCCAAGAAGACAGACAAGCTCCTGCCCCTCATGGAGCTTGTATTACAGCAAGAGATAAATAATAAACAAGTATGCTCATAAGTCAATGAGATCATTTCAAGTAGTGATAAAAGCAAGGTAGCAGCTCTACTTTATAATCACAAAAGACTAGAAAAAACGCACATGCCCTTTAACGGGTGAATGGATGAACGCACTGCAGGGAATCCACACCACAGAATACCACTTGGCAATAAAGAGGAGGCAACTGTTGACACACACAATGACTGGGGTGAATCACAGCCCTCATATTGAGTAAAAGAGACACTTTCAAAGGTTACAAATGACGATTCCATTCTAGGGCATTCTCACAAAGAAAAACCTATAGTGAGAGAATAGATGGGTTTAGGGTGGGAAGACAGTCTGACTACCAAGAGACAAAATGAGGGATTTGGTGTGGGATGGGGCAATGGAACTGTTCTTTCTACTGATCCAGACAAATGTGAGAGCTGTAGACCCAAAAAAAAAGCCCACCAAACTTACTCTATGTTAATTAAAAAACAAAGCAAAACCACATAATACCTGTTAGGGGGTGCCTGAAGAGAGAAGATACTTCTTAAGAAGGTTGGAGGATGAGCTCCAGAAACAAAGAAGGCAAGAGAAATACAGCTGGAGCCCCCAACAGCTGGAGCTAGAGGCAGGAGCACCGGCTGCCATGGGAATTGGGAGGACAGGAAGAGAAGGATAAGGGAGAGACGTGGCATGGCTGCCTGGGTCACCACTGGTGCCCCCTCTCTGATCTCTGCCACCTGCTGAGACCAACCTGAAAGGAGGAAGGACCTCTCCAACACAGTGATCAGGTGAGGACATGCCTCTCAGCCACACTGGATCCCGAGAAAGTGTGGCATTTAAATTCCCAATATGTGTGGGCTGCTGCCATATGTCTAGAGTGAAACACAGGGATCCTGAAAAACTTTGCCACCTTGAGCTGCATGGAAAGACTTGGAAACAAATGTAACTATCAGAGTCCCTCCTCTGCAGGTGCCTTCCAGACAGAGGATCAGGCAGGTGCTCACCGTAGGGCTGCCATTTTATAGGACCTGCGCTGTGTCCTGATTGATATGCATACAGACATGATGCTACAAAGCCAAATATCTAGCAACCCAACTACTTGGGGCTGCAAAAAAAAAATGTAGTTTTCTATTTCCCATAGCTGATCAAGTTTTTGCCCACTGGGGGTGGTGAAGAGAGAACAAAGTCCCAAAATTGCCTGCTAATAGTGGCTCCCTGTTCAAACACCTGTTCAGGCTCTTTAGGGTGAATGCTCAACCCCCTGGTGTTCTCCAGGAGCAGCCTGGTGACAGACAGGCGTGGTGGGCCCAGGACTCCCATAGCCATGTGCCTCGTCTGCCTGTCTGTGATGCTGCCAGGGCCTGGCCTGCCCAGCCCACATCTTACCTGGAGCCTCAGGATCTGGCAGTACCTTCTCCCTTGCTGCTTCCCTCAGCTCCAGCTTTCTGAGCCTCAGCCATCTCCTCCACCAGCCTGGTGCGGAGGCCACATCACTCTCACAGGAGCTGGCTCATAGCAGGTCTCCAAGGCCTTCACTCGACACACAGGCTCAGGACATGGGTGTCAGGGAAATCTGGCTCCCTTCTACTCCATGCTCAGAGACACTAATTCAGGTATCCTTCTTCTGCTTAGCCAAACTGTTAGGACCACGTGTTAGCTCAGGGCCAGCCTACACAGAGATTATCTCCCAAGACACATGGGCAGGGCCAAGGCCCTCAGCTTACAGCTCCCCCATCATTCCACAGCCCCTATTTGGGACTGTCATTAGGAGAGGAGAACCCAGGATGCCCAGCTGACCACCAGCTTCCTCTACTTTCATCCCTCTCCTCCCAGAGGCTTGCTCGCACTGCTCCCATCTGGCATTGTAAACCCTTTATGCTGGGGTTTTTCAACCTCAGCACCACTAACATTGTAAGCCAGATGATTATTTGTTTGGGGTTGGGGGCGGTCCTGTGCATTGTAGGATGTTTAGCAGCATCCCTGGTCTCCAGCCTCCGGATGCCAGCAGTGCCTCCTACCTGTGACACTAAAAATATCTTCTTATACTGTCACACATGCCCAGTTGGGTAAAATTTCTCAGACCCCACCCTGGTTGGAACCACTGGCCTCCACCATCTCGTTCCTCTTTCTTAGGTGACACCTGTTCTCCCTACTCACCAGAGGAAACAATAGCAGAATGTATTTCTGGGAATAACATTTTTAAGGAAGGTGCTCCCATTGGTTTACTATTTTCTGAATATTATTTCTGGCATTTTTTTCCACTTCCAAATGGCACTGAGAGAGAGTTATGATTTAGCCCAGTTTCACAAAGGAGGAAATTGAGCAGGACAGTTCAAATAACTTGGCCAAAGGGAGAGAGCTAGATTAAAACAAGATGGTCTGCTGTCGTGGGCTTGTAAATCCCATAGGAGCTCAAACTAAACCTACTTTGCACAGCAAGGGACTAGAATGTGCCTGGTGATTTTCACTGAAGTATAATTTCAGGGATGATACTTATTGTTGGGAAAACAATATAATTCTTTTATCTGTTTTCACTTTTATAGCCTCCCTTCAAGCTCACGATTGTGTCTACACATTGTTCTCCATTTTTGCATCAGCCTGGGTCAAAATCAAATACAATTTTAACCTATAAAATAAAAAGAGCATACTAATGCATTAGAATCTCTTGACTAAGAACATGGAAATACCATCAGTTCCTTTGCAAATACTGCATCTGACACCCTCAGAGTATGAGTTAAATTAACTCCTCTTATAATAATTAATTGGGAAGCCATAGCGGCTATAGCACCTTGAGTTCCTATGTAAGCAAACCAAAACCCAATTCAATACAAACAGTAACAAAAGTTAAGATTAACCAATCAGAAACCTCCAACTAAGGACTTTCCAGACCTCCAGCTTTCCAATCAGAAAACTCCAACTAGGGACTTTTGACTTTAACAAATATATTTTCTTCATCGTTCTGCAGCAAACACTTTTTAAAAGCTTCTCTTACCCCTCATCCCACACCCCAACATAGTCAGTGGAGCATTGAATAGTCTGGTGTTGCCTAATTCATGAATAACCAAATGCTCAAATAAACCTGTTGAAATTTTAATGTCCCTAAGTTTATCTTTTAATACTCTCTAAATGTTTTGGTCATCATTTTTTTTTCCAGTTCATGAAAGTACTTGACCTCCATTGTCTTTGAGGCTGATAGATGGAGATGCACACAGCTCTGTGGAAGGGTGTGGGTAGATGTGAGGGGTATAAGCCCCCAGGGAGGGGGATGTCAGATCCCAGAAGGGGGAAGGCCTTACTAAGGGCCCTGAGTGATTCTGATGCATGAGATGGCCCCATGAAGAGCCATCTCCCAGATGACTGAAAATCACAGATCTGCTCATGTCTTTCATTTCATAGATAAAGAAAAAGAATACTTCAAAGAGAAAGCAATAACCCCAAGGTCACAGAGAGTTAGGAAAAAGGGGACCAAAATCCAGCCTTCCAATACACACACATTTCATACCACGCCATCACGCTTCTGGGTGCTACCTGGGCTATTACAAGTTAAACCAGATGAAATTACCAACTTTTATCGATTTTTTTCCTGCAAAAATGGCAACTTCAGGCAGTTTCACCTAACAAGAAATAATGAGGAGAAAAAGACCATGTCTTAAATAATTTATAGCCTGGGCCATTCCAACACTGTAGATAATATTGCTTCACATAGCCCCATGGCACAGCTACAAGCGCCTCCCAGCTCTGCGGGCCTTTAGACCATGAGTCTAATGACTAGAAACAATTTTCATAAAACCAAATAGCCGTAGCTGACTGCTAGGATAATTCATCCCTGGTACAATGCCATAAAGTCAGCTTTATAAGTGCAAAACCAGGATACCTTCATGCAAAGTTGTTAGCAATTTTAAATAGGTAAAAAAGACATCAGCTCTTAACACTGCCTGCAAGATCTAAAAACGAGCTAGCAAGAACCAGCGAAATTTTGGTGATTTTTCAAAACTTCTCATCATTCTCAGAGTACACATGTGAGGACTGGCACCTCCCCACACCTCTGCCCAGGCCCCCAGTCTCCCCATCTCCACCTCACAGGGGCTTATACCACCCGTCCTTCCAAGTGCTTTGCCTAATCTTTCTTTCCAGGGAGATCAGCTGCCCCCCAGGCCTGTGCCTCTGCTACATTGAACAAGTCTTACAGCATAGTATATCTAAATTATTTCTTCAGCTATTTGCCTTCTCTTCCCTACAACAGGGTGAGCTCTTTAAAAGCAGAGATTATCATACTAATTGTTATACCACAGAATACCGCATAACATGCAATGCTATAGTCATATATTAATAATATTAACATAATAATGTAACATATCATCTTTTTTAAAGTCATGGCCCATTTTTAAATTTTGAATTCAAAATAGAGTTGTGATATGAAGCCATTTTCTAATAAATTATTTAAATATCCAAAACCCCAAAAAGCTCACTACACTAAGGAAATTCGAGTAATGGGCACAGAGACTCCAGTCCAGGGATGGCAGCTGTGAGGCCAGAGTTCCTGTCCAACAGAAGAGCTCACACCAAGGATATATGGAGATCAATGTCATTCCATGTGTAAGTGCAGACTTGGCAAATAACCCTCCAAAAGGACACTTTCAAGATTTTTTTTTTTTTTAGAAAGTAGACAAGACCATGCCTCTACAATTAAAAAACAAAAAATGAAAACTTAGCCAGGTGTGGGAACACACACCTGTAATCCTAGCACTTTGGGAGCCTGAGGCAGGAGAACTGCTTGAGCCCAGGAATGCAAGCCTGCAGTGAGCTGTGATTGCACCACTGCACTCCAGCCTGCATGACAGAGCCAGACTCTGTCTCTCCAAAAAACATAAACATTAATTAAAAATAAATAAATGTTTTAAAGTTTAAATACCATTCAGAGTAGGCAGAGGTAAGGGCAGCCCATGAGGTGGGTGGCAAGGTGGGAAAGGGAACTTTAGGAAATACTGCTATGACCTCACACAGCAGCCATGATCAGGAGCATGAAACTCGTGAAAACAAGTTTGATCAAAAATGACTTAACTGCTCATATGATCCCACATCATGTGATCGCACTTTCCAAATTATTAATACTATTCGAGGCTTGGAAGTTTATCATGAATAGTATGTGTATCTTCTCTTCCATGTTTCACAATAAGACCAATTATTCCTATGACCTTGGTAAAATGACCCCTGTTCAGGTGCCTGTAGGCTTACAGGCCCCCACACAGGCAAGAAAAGACTCCAGGAAAATACAACACAACTATTTTAACAGAAATTGCAAATATGAATAATAACAAATCCTGCAGTAAATAGATTCAAGAGGTTACACAATATAAGAAAAGGAAAACAAGCAGAGCCTCACAGTGCCTAAATTCTTCCTGGGTAGACGCTGCTTTGGTGTCTTCATCTCACCTTATTCTCTGCAGGGTGAAGCAAAGCCTCACAGTGAATTCAGAAACATCACGAACCAAAATACTAACTAATTGTTAATACATCAGTTTGCATGTACTGTGTCTGATTCATTCTTAATTGCTGGATGCACCAAGCAAAACAGATTAGCATTTGTTCTCCAAGTTTTCTGGAATTACTCCAAACAGCCCTCCTCTCTGCCTCATTGTCCTTTACTTTTAATATTAGAGTTCTCTAAGTTCACGGCATTAATTATTCTAAATAACAACCCAGCCCCAAAGCGGCCTCTAAGGGAAGGAGTCAGCAAATGCAGACTTAACAACAATGACAGGTAAAACACTCAGGCTAAAATGAATTAGATTCAACACAAGAGCCTTTTACATAATCCAAGGCACATAACAATTATGTTAGACATGTTTAAAGATTCCTTTCTGATTTAGTGCATGTATAGTCTACATGATTCTCATTCATTTTAACTCACCTTTTGAATGACCTTGTTAATCTCTGGAGTGTTTGGTGTGTATAGTATTTTTCCATGCAATATAGGTTTTAGGAAGGACCACACCAAAGCACCATTCGGCATTTGTAGAATTTCCTGATAAAGCTTCAAACAAAATGGTGCTGTTGCAATTAGAAAGAAGAAAAAAGTATTACTAATGATACAGGATGCCTAGGTTAACAGGGAGATTCATTCACATATCATGATGTGAATGAATCACATCATTCACATCATTTTCAATGATAGACATATTTTTTCTGACATGACTCTGAACATTGGAGTGACATAGTTTGAATATCTGTCCTCCCAAACCTCAAGTTGAAATTTGATCCCCAGTGTTGGAGGTGAAGCCTGACAAGAAGTCTTTAGGTCATGAGGGCAGATCTCTCATGAATGTTTTGGTGCCATTGTCACAGTAATGAGTGTAGTTCTCACTCTATTAGTTCCCAAGAGAGCTGGTTGAGAAAGGAAAGAATGAGAGAACAAAAGAGAGAGAGAGAGAAACAGAGAGAGAGAGAGAGAGAGAGAGAGAGAGAGAGAGAGAGAGAGAGAGAGAGAGAAGAACAAAAGAAAGAAAAAGAAAGAAAAAGAAAGAAAGCAAGAAAGAAAGAAAGAAAGAAAGAAAGAAAGAAAGAAAGAAAGAAAGAAAGAAGAGAGAAAGAAAAGAAAGAGAGAAAGAAGGAGGGAGGGAGGGAGAAAGAAAAAAGAGAAAGAAGGAAGGAAGGAAGGAAGGAAGGAAGGAAGGAAGGCAGGCAGGCAGGCGCGAGCCAGCCTGGTACGTCCCTCCTCCCTCCCCTTGCTTCCTCTCTCTCTCATTCTGTGATCTCTGCATATGGCAGAGCTCCCCTTCAATTTCTGCCATGAGTGGAAGCAGCCTGAGGCTTTACTAGAAGCATATACTGGTGCCATGCTTCTTGTATAGTCTGCAGAACTGTGAGCCAAACAAATCTATTTCCTTTACAAATTACCCAGTGTCTCGTATTCCTGCATAGCAACACTGAATAAACTAAGACAGGAGGTAAAACAATATTTTTTTCCCTGTTACAGTTTTCAGCAGCTCTCCTCTCATAAGAAACTTCATTATACTGTGTTCACTTAAATGATTTCAAAGGAAGGAAAGTAGGACTCACATTTTCAAACTAAGTAATCAATAAGATTATTAAATAATGACATGGACACTTGAAAATGAAAATGACACGTAGAAGAATAAATCTGGTTTTTCATCAAGAAAATTCTCATTTCAACAGTCACAATATTGACACCAGAACCGAGCTTCTCTTATGAAGTCAGCTTTCCAAGTTATTACTGAATCGTATTTGATGAACCCATGCAGAACTGTCAAACTTACTACTTTTGACATTTTAAACTGCCTTATTTTCACTCAAATACTTAATCCCTCTTGGTGGTTCTCATTGTTCTTGTGATGCTACTTGATTTCAATGAAATATTTACTCAACTTAATTGTTTAAATCAATAGTTATCTGATGAGGGTAGTGATTTCATCACCTTAATAAGTAGTTACTAAATCTTATAAAGTTTTTCTTTTTCTTTTTTTTTTTTTTGAATTGTACTTTAAGTGCTGGGATACATGTGCAGATCTTGCAGGATTGTTGCAAAGGTACACACATGCCATGGTGGTTTGCTGTCTCCATCTGCCCATCACCTACATCAGGCATTTTTCCCAGTGTTATCCCTCCCCAACCTCCCCACCTCCTGCTGTTCCTCCCCTAGCCCGCCACCCCCCAAAAGACCCCAGTGTGTGACATTCCCTTCTTGGAGCCCATGTGTTCTCATTGTTGAACTCCTGCCTATGAGTGAGAACACATGGTGTTTTGTTTTCTGTTCTTGTGTCAGTTTGCTGAGAATGATGGTTTCCAGATTCATCCATGTCCCAACAAAGGACATTAACTTATCATTTTTATGGCTGCATAGTATTCCGTGGTGTATATGTGCGACATTTTCTTTGTCCAGTCTATCATTGATGGGCATTTGGGTTGGTTCCAGGTCTTTGCTATTGTAAATAGTGCCTCAATAAACATACGTGTGCATGGGTCTTTATAACAGAACAATTCATAATCCTTTGGGTATATACCTAGTAATCAGATTGCTGGGTCAAATGGAATTTCTATTTCTGAAAGGTTTTAAGCTAGTGCGGAGTACTTCAGTATAATTATGTCTCTAACCATAAAGAACATTTAAAATGAAAATATTATCATAGCTTCATAAGGATAAAATGAACATATTATCTTAGATTTGGTACTATGATTCATAAATACTCAAGGTATGATTGTTGTAATTACTTTAAATGTTAATTTCATTTCCCCAAATTCCCCATTTAAAAGGAAAAAAATTATTTGCAAAGTACAACAGAATCAATAGAAATACTTCCCCCTAAAGTATAAATTAAGAGTATGACTACACAATAAATTTTAAAACTATTAATTATGATTTGCATCACTCTAATGACCAGTGATGATAAGCATTTTTTCATGTGTTTGTTGGCCTCATGTATGTCTTCTTTTGTAAAGTGTCTGTTCATATCCTTTGCCCATTTTTGAATGGGCTTGTTTGTTTTTTTCCTGTAAATCTGTTTAAGTTCTTTGTAAATTCTGGATATCAGCCCTTTGTCAGACTGACACAAGAACAGAAAAGGAAATACCGCATATTCTCACTCATAGGCGGGTGAGAAAAATGAGAACACATGGACACAGGGAGGGGGTCTACTACACACTGGGGTCTATTGGGGGAATGGGGGAGGGACAGCGGGGTGGGGAGCTGGAGAGGGATAGCCTGGGGAGAAATGCCAAGTGTGGGTGAAGGGGAGGAAGGCAGCAAAACACACTGCCATTTGTGTACCTATGCAACTATCTTGCACGTTCTGCACATGTACCCCAAAACCTAAAATGCAATAAAAATTAAAAAATATATATATATATATTAATTATGGAGGTTGTTCTTACTGAAATTTAATAACTTGCTCTTTACATTGCAAGCTTAATATGAATGGGAGCAATTTTATTGCAGAAAAAGGTGTAGTCATAATATGTACAAAACTAAAAATTTTAAATCAGAAATCCTGACATACAGAAAATATGAGATAATAAATGTGTGTTGTCTTAAGTCATTAAGTGTGCAATGATTTGTCATGCAGCATAGAAAATGAATACACTAGGATACATTTATACCCTTGTGCTAAGGTACTATATTGCATCTCATAACAAGCTTATGAGCCAGGTGCTAGTGTTTCCACATTATAAATGAAACTAACATGATGCAGACACATGAAACAACATGACCAAAAATGTACAACTAGTGGAGCTCAACTGTCTAAACTCCAAAATCTCACCAGCATGTTTATTCTGCCTTTCTAATAAAAATGTTTTCACTTAAAATGGGGCTAAAACATTACATATTAATTTGCATTCATTTGTACCTATCATGGCATATTCATTTGTACCTGAGCTTCATAGAAAGCAGGTTTGCAGGTGGCCACAGACAAGTTCTTGTTTGTTATATAATAAAGCCATTAGCATGGACCAAAGAGGTGCTCATGGTCTGTATGCCTGGACCCTCACCAATACTGGTTAGTCTGAGAAACCAATGGGACTGGGGTTTAGCTATTTTAGAAGATTCCTTGGTGACACAGTTCCTTAGTGACCCAGGTGGGAGGATTCATCTGTGTTCAAGAGCACTAGGATCATTCAAAGTCAGCAGCCATGCCAGAATTTGGGGAGGTGGAAGCAGAAGATTCTATGCCAGCATATAGCAACCTTATACACAGACAGAATACTTAGTATAAAGTAGGGCCAGTGATTGAAATATGAAGGAATCTAAACACACAAATATATATATTACTACTGTCTTACTTGAATCTTCAGGAATGTTGAATTTTTCTTTGTCATCTTCCAAGAGTTCATTGACTCTGGGCAAATTAATGAACATGTTAGAATTGCTAAGGAACGATGCTTGATCCTTGCAAACCATCTTCATCACAGACTGGAAAGAACCAAAGGCTGAACTTCTGGCCTGGACATTTTGTGAAACCTGAGAAAATAAGAAAACTAGATTGCAGTTACATGGTGACTTAAAACAATTCAATTCCTTCACCCACGTCTGAAAGTCTTCTTCCTTCCTCCACTGAATGTGCAGGATATTCAACAAGTCAAAAGAATGGAATGTCTGCTTTAGAGTTTTCTGTCCTTGGGATACTATTTAAACATTATGGTAATTTTTCTGGCCAACATACCTGGTAGAAGAGGGAAATGTCATACACATACACACACACAAAAAAAAAAAACTCCTTACTATTTGTCCAGTAATAAATTATTAATCCATAAAATATCACTAATTCAGACTAATTACTAGTCTTAATGTGTGTCTATGCTACCAAGATATCCAGATATTTTATAGGTATACAAATTATCTATCACGTGATAGGCTTACATTCTGTCTCCAAGGCAGTTCTGAGAACATTGTTATCTGACTCCTCATCCTGCACCTCCAACCCTAAAAATTCCATACTCCTCCTCATTCGTGCCCAGTCAGTTTCATCCCAGGCAAAGAGAGTTCAAGCAAAAACTAATATCAAGCCACTAAACTAATTCAACTTTGTGTTTGCATTTGTAGTAAATGATCTGTAATTTGTAAGTCAATTATTTATATGTAAATAAATGTTTTAAAGTATTTCAAAGCAATCTGCTCTCTGAATTAAGTTAAACAGGCCCTTGAAATCTCATCTGTGCAATAATTGAGTTAGTAATTTCTTACTTTATAGATAATGCATGTACTATCCCAATCTCCACACTGGTGAAATGTGGATCAAAAAGTCAGTTTCATGCAGTTTACAGGGAGATGCCAGGACTTACTCTACGTTATGTTGTTGCTTCCAGAGATATGAAAAGGTACTTCCATTCCTGTATTTGGTTATCTAATGCAAATTTTAGAGGTGAGAAGATAAAAGCAAAAAGGGGCAAATTTGAACACTTCCCTGGGACAAAGATGAAACACACACCTGTTGAAGGTCCAGCATTTCTAGCAAGGCAGTGATTTTAAAGGCATGAAGAAAGTCAGGAAGATACTCAAAGATGTGCTGGGCTTTGGCAAGCAAGGAGTTAAGGCTGGAAACTACATCCAACAAGGAGTTGAGCAATCCATTTGCTTCAGAAGGCATCAGAGTCTTAAAGGACAAACAAAACAGCATGAAATAAGCAACACTGTATTTTTACCCTCACAAGCATCTTTTGAGCTGTGAAACTTCTTTATTTGATTTTATTCTCTCTTGAACTTCAGAGACGCCTTTGCTGTGCTATATGAAAGTTCTCGTCATTAGAGTATACATAGCTCAAGTGTTTCAGGAGCACACTAAATTGTACCAGCATTGCTAACATGTAAACCAGAAACAAATGTGATCCATCATTAAAATTCAAATCATTTTCCAAATATTTCTTCGTATCTTTGAGGTGATCAAGGTGGAAATTTAAGAAGCAGCTCAAAATATGAGCAGTACATATACGTGAAGCAATTTACATTTATCTACTGCTTTACGGTATTTGTAACATTCACACGTCATCTCAGTTCTCCTAATACTTTGGGGATGTGCATTATAATGTTCATTTTGTGGATAAGAAAATTTGGGCTGTAAGAGATTAAAAGGCTTCCTAAAATCTCACAGTTAGAAAGGTTCAGGGATGTGAATTTAACCTGGATTCTTTAAAAATACCGGTGCCCTTTGAAACTTACTTATGCTGTCACCACCTGATGTGCTCTGGGTTATACATGTTTTTTGTTTTTTGTTTTTTGTTTTTTTGCATATTAGCAGTTCTAGACTGGAGGCAGGGTTTTTTTTTTTTTTTTTTTTCCTGTCCTGATCATTTATGTAGCTACTGGGAATACAATAGCAACAGCAATTATTAGCTGCTCAATAAATATTTGTTGGATGAATGGATAAAGGAGGAAATGCCAGCTCTTTGCACAGGGCAGGGAAAATCACAGCAAATCTCCACCATCTGTCATTTGCACACTGAATTTTTCCATTTTCCAGGCTCAGACGGAGGAACCCAATTGTCACTGCTTCTTAATTTTACTCATTAGTGATCTAGCTGCTAGCTCTGCAGATGACTTCCATGGCTCCGAGATCACAGCTCCATCCTTCGCAGAGGCACTCTACTCAAAGACGGAGTTCTCCATTCATGCTATAGAGACAGCTCAAGCAGGAGAAATGGTGTGTAGCTTTTGTCGCTTTATCTACTCACCTAATTATAGCTGCCCTTTAGTAAAAATGGCACACAGTGACCGACCCCTGACTTATGGCAGGGAGTGACAGGGATCCAGTGCAACACCAACAGACCAGATTAATGTGCTGAATTAATATAGCAAATTGTGATTTGTTGAAGATTTCAGAAATTCATTGTCAGCTGAGTGAATCAGAAAGTACATGGACTTGGGAGTGAGATGCTGCTGCATGTGACCCTCATGTGGACGTAGGATTGCCCTAACATCCTGAGCAATATCTTGTATTTAATTAACCTTCAGACATCCCTGCATATAGAAGGCACCTGAAAAATAAGAGCTATTGTTATTTATGATGATATCATTTTCTTTGTGTCTGGGAGATTAAATCCAACCCACTATCTTATCCTCCAAAGGATCTTGGTATAGATGATAGCTCTTGTTGCAATAATCATGTGGGCCTCTAAAAGCACTCATTCCAAATTGGAGGGGGGGCTTTGTGCACATTACAAAGTGGTCACTAGAGTATCAGCCAATGGGAGCTCTGTTCCCCACAAGGCAAATTGCAAATTGTACAGTTGGAAGAGAGGCTATGGTGAGCAAACGCAGAGCTAACGCATGTTAGCCAGAAATATGAATTCCACCAAGATAGAGGTGGGCTTGCAAATTATGGGGACACAAGAAATATTTATCCTCCTCCTTATGGGTTTAAAATGTAATCATTCTGAATGAATATTTGTTCTTGGAGAGAGAGAGAGAGTACATGTGTGTGTGTGCACACGTGTGTGTGTGTGTGTGTGTGTGTGTGTGTGTGTGTGTGTGTGTGTGTGTGTGTTCCGTCCAACATTTGTCCCCTGGACTCTTGGAATAATAGAAAGTAAGGAAACCATAGGTGGCTGAAATGGCAAACCTACCCTTTCCCGACTAAATCTGTTCTCCCAGACTCCACAGCCACCTTGCCATACTGCAAACCCTGCAGCCCCTCTAATGAACCCAGAGCTTGTGAAATACTTCCCTCAAGGGTACTTGGAGCAAGATCAATGCCTAATGGCAGAAGGGGAAGCTTCTGGAAACTTAAGTAAAGATTCAAATGGTGAAGGCTGGAAGGAGGAGGAGCTTCTGGAAAGAGCAGCTTGAGAGGAGGGAGCTATGATTGGGAGCTGGGTGGCCCCTACACCAGTTCTGGGGCCACTTCTGGAAAGTCCTGGGTCTGGGCTTGTCCCAGCTCCTCCTCACTTCTCACTCTCCACTCTCTTCTGCAGACAGCACCATCTTTACCCTCCTCCAGCCCCTCCCTGCCCTCACATTGCTGACTGTCAGAGGATCATGGGGCAAGGACAGAGCTGGCACCCACAGGGGATTTGGCTTCCTGGGCTGCCCACCCCTCCACATTCTCCCCAGGGTAGGCCCTAGCAGATCTGGATGCTTCCTGCTGACTGATAGGGCCACAGTGCGGGGAGCAGCACCTGACTTGGGCCGCTCAGGAGTAGATCATGCACAGTCCCTCTCCAAACATGCTCCAAGGAGATGTCCCTCACAGAGGAGAGAACATCTGGCATTAAGAAGAGGTGGTGTGTTTTTGCAGGTGGGTCCTTCCACAATGAGCATGGAGACTACCACCAACTCTGTGCCAATGCCCTGACACCTGTCTCCAAGGAATCCCTGAAGAGTCTCCTGAACATTCTTTTATTACATCAAAATCCTCTTGAGCCCCATCCTGGAGTCAGCAAACAAGTGACACCAGAGGCTGGTGGAGGCCACTGCAGCATGGCCGGGTGCTGGTCTCCCATTGCTGTGCCACCAGGACCTACTTATCCACTGCCACCGCAGCAGAATCCTGCAGAGGCCCACCCCAGCCGGCACGCTCCCTATACCTTGTAAATGAAAGCTCGAACATCCAGGTTTCGACTCATCAATACAATCAGAGGATATACTTTTGACCCCGGCAGGCCACAGAGTTCTTTCGTCGCAATCCAAGATTTCTCCTCCTCGGGAAATGTCAGCAGGAGACGAAGGATTTCCTGATCACACTTTCCAGACAGAGCTACTGTGAGAGCACTGAAGAGAACCTGTTTCAAAGCACGGAGATCAGAAGTAAGCATACCTACAATGTCATGTGCTTCACCACCTCAGACCAGAGCTTCAACAGCAGGGAGTCGCCCAAGAGTGGATTTCCTGGCTCTGGGGACTGCCCTGCAGATGCGGGGAGCCCAACCTGTGATTCGATTCTCAACGTTTTGATGGAAAGGTTTCTGAAATGTGCACATCCTTCTGTGGCTTCTTATAAAACTTGCCTTTGCTTGAGGTCTTGGGATCACCCTTCTGAAACTCTGTCCCTCTGCTCTCTGAGGTGCTCACTCTGAATGCCCAGCCAGCCCCCACCCTCCGATGCCACCCTTGTAGTTAGCATCTGTGTCTTGCTTGTCTGATATTAAGTCTAACACTTGGCTTTCAGTTTATCAGCTTCCACTCTTCACTGTCATCAGTGTGAAGCTGATATTTTTTGCCTCCTCCATTTCTAGATTGAAAACAGGATTACCAAGCTTGTTATATATTTTTTTAAAGCAAGTAAACTCAGAAGGAAGGATTTAGGACAATTTGTATGAGTCTCTGGTTTATTACTATAAAATAAAACACAAACCATACTTCCTGCTCCATGTTTTTGCTCCTGATGGGTATTATTGTGAAACATTCAGGCCAAGTAAGGCTGAAGTGCATGAACCCATGTGAATAGGAGCCATATGCACTGAATAAGAGCACAGAGAACTCAAAATACGTCCCCAAAATACAGTAAGAGATAGATAATAGTAACATGGTAATGACCAGGCACGGTCACTCACACCTGTAATCCCAGCCCTTTGGGAGGCCAAGGAAAGCAGATCACAAGGTCAGGAGATCAAGACCAGCCTGACCAACATAGTGAAACCCTGTCTCTACTAAAAATACAAAACTTAGCTGGGCATGGTGGCATACACCTGTAATCCCAGCTACTCAGGAGGCTGAGGCAGAAGAATCACCTGAACCTGGGAGGTGGAGGTTGCAGTGAGTCAAGATCATGCCACTGCACTCCAGCCTGGATGACAGAGCAAGAAACTGTCTCAAAAAAAAAAGAGAGAGAGAGATAGATGATGGTGTATTAGGGCTCTCCAGAGAAACAGAACCAATAGTGTGTGTGTGTGTGCGCGCGCGTGCGTGTATGTGTGCGCACACGTGTGCATGCGTGCGAGTGTGTGTGCATGTGAGTGTGTGTGTGCGTGTGTGTGTGTGTGCAGTCATGTGTCTCCTGATGACAAGGATACATTTGGGAAATGTGCTACTGGGTAATTTTTTAATTTTGTGAACGTCATAGAGTGCACTTACACAATCCTAGATGATACTACACATGTAGGTTATGGGGTATGGCCTGCCGCTCCGAGGCTACAAACCTGGACAGCGTGTCACTGCACTGAATCCTGTATGCAACTGTCACACAGTGGTAAGTATTTGTGTGTCTGAACATATCTAAACATAGAAAAGGTACAGTAAAAATACAGTAGTATATAATCTTATGGGACCACCATCATATATGCAGTCCATTGTTGACCAAAAAATGTCCCTATCTGGTACATGATGACAAACTGCATATACGGCGGTGGTCCCATAAGATTATAACGGAGATGAAAAAATTCGTATCTTCTAGTGATATCAGTCATGGTCATGTTGTAGCCTGGCATATTATGTAGCCTGGTACAAGTGTTTGTGGCAGTGCTGGTGTAAACAGACCTGCTGCACCGCCATTCAAAGTATCACACACACAATTATCTACAGTACATAATATTGATAAGGATAGTAAATGACTGTATTACTGGTTTATGTACTTACTATACTATATTTTTATCATTATTTTAGAATATACTCTTTCTAATTATTAAGAAAAAGTTAACTATAGAATAGCCTCAGGCAAGGCCCTCAGGAGGTGTCCGGAAGGCATTGTTAGCACAGAAGGCAGCTCCATGCATTTCACTGCCCCTGAAGACCTCCCAGTGAGACAAGCTGTGGAGGTGGAAGACAGTGATATTCATGATCCTGACCTCACGCAGGCCTAGGCTAGACTGTGTGTTTCTGTCTTAATTTTTAAGAAAACAGGTTTAAAAGTTAAAAGTAAAAAATTCTTAAAATAGAAAAGAGCTTATAAAGGCAAACAACTGTACAGCTGTGCAGTGTATTTGTGTTTTAATATAAGTGTTATCACTGAAGAGTCCAAAAGTTTTTTAAATTTTTTAAGTTTAGGCTGGGCATGGTGGCTCATGCCTGTAATCCCAGCACTTTGGGAGGCCGAGGCAGGCAGATTGCCTGAAGTCAGAATTCAAGACCAGTCCGGCCAACATGGTGAAACCCCGTCTCTACTAAAAACACACACACACAAAAAAAAAAATTAGCCGGGCATAGGGGCATGCGCCTGTAATCCCAGCTACTCAGAAGGCCAAGGAAGAGTAATTACTTGAATCAGGGAACTGGAGGTTGCAGTGAGCCGAGATTGTGCCACTGTACTCCAGCCTGAGTGACAAAGCAAGACTCTGCCTAAAAAAAAAATAAATAAAGTTTATAAAGTAAAAAAAGTTACAGCAAGCTAAGATTAATCCAGGATTGAAGTAAGACATTTTTAAAAATAAATTTGTTGTAGCACAAGCGTACAGTGCTTATTAAGTCTACAGTGCTGTAAGGACACGTCCTAGGCCTTCACGTTCACCTGCCCCTCACTCACTGTCTTACCCAGAGCAACTTCCATTCCTGTAGCTTTATTCCTGCCAAGTATCCCATACAGGCATACTATTCTTTTTTATCTTTTATACCATATTTTTACAGTACCTTTTCTATGTGTAGAAAAGGTGTAGTTAAATATGTTCTTGTGTTTTCTTTTTTTTTTTTTTTTTTTGAGACAGAGTTTCGCTCTTGTTACCCAGGCTGGAGTGCAAGGACGTGATCTCGGCTCACCGCAACCTCCGCCTCCTGGGTTCAGGCAACTCTCCTGCCTCAGCCTCCTGAGTAGCTGGGATTACAGACACGTGCCACCATGCACAGCTAATTTTTTGTATTTTTAGTAGAGAAGGGTTTCACCATGTTGACCAGGATGGTCTCGATCTCCTGACCTCGTGATCCACCCGCCTCGGCCTCCCAAAGTGCTGGGATTACAGGCGTGAGCTTCTATGTTTTAATATACAAATACCACAGTGTTACAATTGCCTACAGTATTCGGTAGAGTAACCTGCTGTACAGGTTTGTAGTGTAGGAGCAATAGGCCACACCATATAGCCTAGGTGTGTAATAGTCTATACCAGCTAGGTTTGTGTAAGTACTCTCTGAAGTTTACATAATGATGAAATTGCCTAATGATGCATTTCTCAGAATGAATCCTAGTCATTAAGTGAAATGAAGCATACATATACAGGGAGAGATTTATTTTAAGGAACTGGTTCATGTAAACCTGGGGGCTGGCAGCCCAAAATCTGTGGGGCCAGCAGGCTGGGTACCCAGGAAGGAAGTGGCATTATAGCTCAAATCTACAGGTTGTCTGGAGACAGAAGTTACTCCTGCTTGGGGAACCTGGTTATTTTTTTCCCTTAAGGCCTTCAACTGATTGGTTAAGGCCGAGTCACATTATGGTGAGTCATCTTCTTTACTCAAAGTCTATTGCTTTAACTGTTAATGTCATCCAAAAAATACCTTCACAGGGACATTTAGAGTAATGTTTGAACAAATATCTGAGTACTGCAGCCTAACCAAGTTGACACACAAAATTAATCATCACCAATGGCTATGATGCTCTAGTACACCAGTGTGCATTTTGAGTCATTAAGAAAGAATATTAAGTGTTTTTACCACTAATTTACCAAGAATACCTTTTTTTCACATAGGACTTGCATTGTGCAGACATACCTTGGTGAAATTTTCCTTAATACTACTGCTTTCAAACCTGCTGTCTCTGGACAAAGGGGAAGCTCTCAGGAGGAGGCTGGGAGCAGAATATGGGCATCTACCCTTTGCTTTCACAAGAGCAGTCTCTCTTTGATCACTCCCATAAAACAGACTTCTGCATGAAACCATCCCTGAAAAGGGCATCATCCAAACCCCCAACTCAGGGAGTCGCCCTGGCTTTTCATGAGCATCAACCTAAGCTGGCTCAGTGTTCTGCATTTACTGTAGAATATTTGTCTGAATTATTTTCTAGGGTGTCATACTGTGGTCCCCATGCAAGATCATAATTAATACTTTTTTTTAGAGTTTAGTCCCAGGACAAAAATATTGGTTCCGAAATTTTTTACCTCTCTTTTTACCAAATAGGGAGAATTCCTGTCATGTGGAAGCTCCGCAGACACAATGTAAAAAGCAACAGCCCCAGCAGCGCATTTGCTGCCTCTCATTTCCTGTGGTTTCCAAATATTACTATTTATCTTTTAAAAATTGCATTGTGTTCGTTATTCCTGTTTGAGACTAGGTAGGAAGGGAGGAAGATTAAAAAGCAAAGACAACACTGAGTTGTGCTTGATTGGAAACATCTTGTGTGATTGCTATTCAAAGCAAAACAGGCACCTTTTAACTCAGGCTTTGCATAGGCTAATGCTGCAAATTATCAGAAACAGAATGCCAAGCTCCTGCTGATTTTCCTGTTTCCGTGTTTGGCTTGGAAAGCTGCAAGGGGGCTGAGGATCCAGGGCCGACGCCTCTCCGAGTTGTAAGCCTGGCTCATACACACTTGGCCACTTAGATAATTATCTGGGTATATATGTGGTTTAAAAATGAGAATGATCCTTAGGAGAGGCATTTGCATTTTTAGCAAGAGCTTTGTTTACTGGACATCTGCCGAAACCCTAATTGCATTCAGAGAAGAGCACCAGAGAAGGCCTCCATGTTGCCCAGCTGCTCATTGTAGACTCAGAGGTGCAGCAAAGCATGGGAGGAAAGGCTGCCCTCAGCCCAGTTGTGACCAGAAAGGAAATACTGACAGTTACTCAGGGAACTGGAGATGTCGGGGAGAGAGATTCTGCCACTGGATTTGTAAGACAAGACAATGAAAGGAGGGCAAGTATTTAAAAATAGACCCTGTGCACTTCAGAGTGGAGCAGTGTGGCTCTCTGATGTTGGGGACCCGTTTGAGCTCGAGCTGCTCACAGGATAAAGAGGCAAGTACAAATGAGCATCGGAGGGCAGGAGACAGGTGCAAGAACCTGTCCAGAAGGACTGAAGCCACAATGTGACAAGATAGCGGATCCTGACTCCAGCTCTTACCGTGTGACTTCCCGAAAACTGCTTAACAGCTGTATACTTCAGTTTCTTTGTCTATATAACCGGGGATGACAATAAAAGACAAAGGACTCCAAAGAGTTGTTAGGAGAATTAAATGAGATGTCAAGCATTCAGCTCAGGGGTGGCGTGTGTAGGTGCTCAAAAATGACATTACTACTAAGAAGCCCATCTGTCACTATCAGCAATAGCCCAGTTTTCACTTACAGAATATTTAAAGGAAAAGATAAATAAGAATTAGATGGGTTTATTGATTAAAAATGATGATAACACTTAAGAGAACTAATTAATTCCTTCTTTGTTTTCATATTCCTAAAGAGAGCCATCTTCACACTGCAGGGACAAAACAAGATGCCTAAGAGGTCTGTGGATAAGCATCCTGGCAGCCAGCCTCCAGAGCAGTGCCAATGGTGTCCTTGCTCAGTGAGGCAGGCATCCGCTGGCTGAGTTCCTTGTTTTCTCAAAATTTATTTTAGGTTTATGGGGTACGTGTAGGTTTGTTACATGGGTAAATTATGTGCTGCTGAGGTTTGGTATATGAACCATCACATCACCCAGGTAGTGAGCATAGGGCCCAATAGGTAGTTTTCAACCCCTTTCCCCCTTCTCCCTCCCCCCAGTAGTCTCCTTCTAATGTCTACTGTTCCATCGCTGATCATTAGAGAAATGCAAGTCAAAAGCACAAGGAGATTCCATCTCATACTAGTCAGAAAGGCTATTATTAAAAAGTCAAAAAATGAAAGATGTTTGTGAGATTGCAGAAAAAGGGAACATTTATACACCGTTGGTGGGAATGTAAATTAGTTCAGCCACAGTGGAAAGCAGTCTGTAGATTTCGAGAGATGCAAATCAAAACCACATTGAGATACCATCTCACACCAGTTAGAATGGCGATCATTAAAAAATCTGGAGACAGCAGATGCTGGAGAGGATGTGGAGAAATAGGAACACTCTTACACTGTTGGTGGGAGTGTAAATTAGTTCAACCATTGTGGAAGACAGTGTGGCGATTCCTCAGGGACCTAGAAATAGAAATTCCATTTGACCCAGCAATCCCATTACTGGGTATCTATCCAAAGGACTATAAATCGTTCTACTATAAGGACACATGCACACGAATGTTCATTGCAGCACTGTTTACAATAGCAAAGACCTGGAACCAACCCAAATGCCCAACGATGATAGACTGGACTGGGAAAATGTGGCACATATACACCATGGAATATTATGCAGCAATCAAAAATGATGAGTTTGTGTCCTTTGTAGGGACATGGATGAATCTGGAGAACATCATTCTCAGCAAACTGACACAAGAACAGAAAAAGAAATACCACATATACTCACTCATAGGTGGGTGAGAAAAATGAGAACACGTGGACACAGAGAGGCGGTCTACTATACACTGGGGACTGGTGGGGGGAATGGGGGAGGGACAGCAGGGGGGGGCTGGGGGGGATAGCCTGGGGATGAATACCAAGTGTGGGTGAAGGGGAGGAAAGCAGCAAAGCACACTGCCATGTGTGTACCTATGCAACTATCTTGCTCGTTCTGCACACGTACCCCCAAACCTATAATGCAATAAAAATTTAAAAAAAATAAAAAAATTTAAAAATTAAAAAAAATAAAAAAAAAAGAAATCTACCATTCAGCCTGGCTGCAGTTCTTCAGTGAGGCCACAGCTGCTGTCCTGCCACCCTCTCCACCACCTTCTTTGTCTCCATTTCCAGTTACCTCTCTCCCTGCTTCCTCTTCAGACCTTCAGAAAAGATGATAGTTCTTCTATCTACTGTTTTTAAGAAATCATGATAGAAACAAAAACTATCTAGGTTTTATTTTTAAAAGTAGACTTTAGAAATTACTAACAGATGATAACGTCAATCCTGGAAGAATTCTGCTCGTGGATTATCCAAAAGATTATGTGTAAGCCCTTGAAGAGAAAGAAAATTGCTGGTAAGCATGTCGATACAGTCACGGTTATATTGACATGAGCCATGTCAATATAAAGTCCTTTTCTTTTAACAGTGAAATTATTAGGCTAATACATTACCAAGACATCCCAAACAGACATGTTGCAACTGATTTAAGAGCCCAAACAAATAAATAGATGGTAGGTGATATCTTCCTATGTCATGGCAATCTTTCTGCACTAACAACTTGGACGAAAATATAAAAGATACTCTCATCTTTTGGTGATTGATGAAGTTGAGAGAAAAAAATGATATATTGCAAATTAAAGTATCAGAATTCGATATTACAAAACACCTTGAAAGAATATCTAATTAACCAAAACAGCATGGTACTTGTACAAAAACAGACACATAGACCAATGGAACTAATAGAAAATAGAAAAACCAGAAATAAAGCCATAAACCTGTAACTATCTGATCTTTAACAACCCTGACAAAAAGAAGCAACGGGGGAAAGCATTCCCTAGTCAATAAATAATGGTGCTGGGATAACTGGCTAGCAATGCGCAGAAGATTGAAACTGGACTCCTTCCTTATGCTATACAAAAATCAACTCAAGATGGGCTAAAGATTTAAATGTAAAATCCAAAACTATAAAACTCTGGAAGACGACCTAGGTAACACTATTCTGAACATAGAAATGGGCAAAGACTTCATGATGAAGATGCCAGAAGCAATCTCAAGAAAAGGAAAAACTGAAAAATGGGACGTAATTAAGCAAAAAAGCTTATGCACAGCAAAAGAAACTATCAATAAACAACCTATGCAATGGGAGATTTTGCGAACTATGCATCTGACAAAGGTCTAATATCCAGTATCCATAAGTAACTTTTAAAAAATTTACAAGAAAAAAATGAACAACCCCATTAAAACGTGGGCAAAGGACATGAACAGACACTTTTCAAAGGAAAACATACAACCAGCCAACAATCACATGAAAAAGTCCCAATACTACTGATCATTAGAGACACGAAATCTCAACCACAGTGAGATGCCATTTCACACCAATTAGAATGACTATTATCAAAAAGTCATAAAAGCAAACCAATTCTGGCGAGGTTGCAGAGAAAAGGGAATATTTACACATTCCTACTGAGAATGTAAATTAGTTCAACCATTGTGGAAACCAACAGTGTGGCAAATCCTTAAAGAACTCAAAAGAGAACTACCATTTGACCCACCAATCCCATGAAAAGGTGCATACCCAAAGGAGCAAAAATCATTCTACCATAAAGATCCTGTACACATGTATGTTTATTGCAGCACTGTTCACAATGGCAAAGACACGAAATCAACCTAAATGCCCATCAAGGGCAGACTGTATAAAAAAAAAAATGTGGTTTTTACCACACATAGCATGGAATACTATGCAGCCATAAAAAGAACAAGATCATGTCCTTGGGAGGGACATGGTTGGAGCTGGAGGCCGTTATCCTCAGCAAACTAATGCAGGAACAGAAACCAAACACCACATGTTCTCACTCATAAGTTGGAGCTAAATAGTGAGAACACATGGATACAAAGAGGGGAACAAAGCACACTGGGGCCTACTTGAGGGTGGAGAGTGGGAGGAGGGAGAGGATAAGAAAAAGTAACTATTGGATACCGGGCTTAGTACCTGGGTGATGAAATCATCTGTTCTACAAACTACCCCTAACATGAGTTTACCTATGTAACAAACCTGCACGTGCACTCCTAAGCCGAAAATAAAATTAAAAAAAAAAAAAACATATATGTATATATATATAGCCAAACTAGCAAGAAGTATTTTTACAGAGATCAATGCCAATTGGGGAATTAAGGTTTAAAAATATTTGCGTGTAAGTGCAAGAAGGAGAAGAGGAAACCCATCTGCAAGCAGTAATTTACTTAGAACTCTTAATTTATAATAAATTGAAGCAATAACATCATGTGATGGAATAATAACACAGTTTAAGTTCAAAGACCTGGGTTTGATTTCAGGCCCTCTCCCAGCTGTGACTTCCACAGCACCACATTCATCTGTGAAGGAAGAGAAATGCCCTGGGAGGTCATGGTTAAATGAGACACAAATGCTCTTAGCACAATATTCATTTCTCAGAATTCCTAATGAGTAAATAAGGTAATGTTGCTTTCATAAACCTAAGGAATGCTCACTGACTTAATGGAAGGAGATCAGCTGGAATTTCACTTCATTTTGGTGAAAATTTTTTTTTTGGAGACAGAGTTTCACTCTTGTTACCCAGGCTGGAGTGCAATGGCGCAATCTCGGCTCACCGCAACCTCCGCCTCCTGGGTTCAGGCAATTCTCCTGCCTCAGCCTCCCGAGTAGCTGGGACTACAGGCATGTGTTACCATGCCCAGCTAATTTTTTGTATGTTTAGTAGAGACGGGGTTTCACCATGTTGACCAGGATGGTCTCGATCTCTTGACTTCGTGATCCACCCGCCTCGGCCTCCCAAAGTGCTGGGATTACAGGCGTGAGCCACCACACCCGGCCCATTTTGTTGAATGTTTAATGAGAACCTACAACATTTACTGAGAATACTCTAGTAGAACAACAAATCAAAGAAGAGAAAAGTCCTACTCTAAGAGCACCAGAGAATAAGATGGTAGATGGGTGTGTACACTTTATTCCAGGCACCACGGATTTCAAGGACCATAAGCCCCAACCTCATGATGTGGTGACAGAGCCAGATGAGCAGCCTAGGGCCTAGGAAGGGCTCTTGCTAGGATAAGACACAGCACACGACAGTGTCTTTCAGAAAACTTTGGGCCAGACTGCTCCTCATGATCCCAGAAACCCATAACTCTAGTCACACATTAATTACTTTTTGTCTTCAGAGAAAGAAACAAACAAATAAACAAACAAAAAAAACCAGAATGAGCAGATTTTGACCAGTATCTGCTCCAAAATAAGTTTCACCAAGAACTATCTGTTGGAGCTTTTGGGGAAACAAACATCATGTACTAAAACAAATGGAATGTGTAATGTTTCCAAACTACCGAGAGAAAACTCTCCCTCTCCACAAATTGTGCCTGGCAGCTCTGTCAATGAAGCAACAGACAGACCCAGGCCACAAGACCGGCCCCAAGTGAGATAAGGAAATGTGACCAGATTCACCAAACTCAATCATTTCTGTTCAAAAGAAACAGGGAAAAAAAAAATCAGAATACCTTCCCATCTGAAGAAGCCTTCCAGAAGCGATCAGAACTTTCTGGGCATGCCCTCTCCCTTCCTGTTTGATTTGTGGAGCAGGGAGAATAAATCCACTGAGAAGTGTGAAAAAATAGTCATCTTCCAAGCAAAAGATCAAGGTCCTCTGAACATGCCCAACTGTTTAGCACAGAAAATAAAGGGTCTGAAGACAGACTTTTTGATTTGCTTTTTCAATCTATTTGAGCCCTGACACTTTGATCTCATTGTTAATTTTAGAAGAACAATAATTGGACCCAACACAAGGAAAGAAGTCATTGTTGATTTGAACGTGTGCCTAAAACATAGGAACACAGCATGAAATGGATGGGTGCTTTACAGGGCAGGTGGACAGGATCCAAGTTCAGGACAGAAGGCTGGGCTAGAACAGGCTCCAGGGTCCAGCAAGCCCCTGTGATTTGTGGTTTTAATTGGGTGATGCTGATATTAGAGAATAGAGCTCTGCAAGAAAAGAAACTTCCCATAGGTGGATGCTCACAGCAGGTTTTCTGCAGCCAGGGAAGAGGGCAGGAAAGAAAAGTGAGATGCTATCCACGCAGCTGCTGCCTTTGCCTCCTTCTGCTCATCCCTGCCTCTAGTCTTTTGATAGGAATGTCCCCTCCCCAGCTCTCTGACTCTCACATAGGTCTTCATAAGCTCATCATCATTCCAGTCTGACATCCATTTTCACCAATTCAGGGAGGCTTCCAGGGACCACCTGTCCTCATTGCTGTGTTCTGTGTGCATCATAGAATGTTCGGGTCTCTTAACATGGACCATCATTTGTCTGCAAATTTACTGTGTCATCCCCCATAGATCATTGGTTCCTTTGGAGCACTGGCTTTGAACCCAAGTTTTTGGGACTGTGCCTAAAACATCAGAACATCCTAAGTGAATAAATGAAGAAATGAATGAACTAAGATTTCTGCAATTTTGCCAGGGCTTTAGCACCACTGAAAAGTATTCCCTGCAGGCCACCAACAGCCTGGACTAAGAACCTGATGTGATTATTTGAAAACTGGCTAAAGCTATGGTAGCGAAGCCCAGGAAGAAAGATAGGAAAAGGATACTAGAAATAATATGGTGCTGCTGAAAACCTGACGATCTAGAAAAAAAACAAGTATCCAAAGTGTCACCTCCTATGTGCGTCATAGAACTTTCTGGTCTCTTAACACTGACCATCATTGCAAACCTAACTTAACATAAACTCCTTACCTAGGATCTGCAGATACATGTGCGTTTATATACTTAACCATCAAATAATCTCATTACTTATTTGAAATGCAAGAATGCAATTTTTTAAATAGTCCTCCCAATTACTTAACTGCCCAGCTGTATAGGCGATCATAATGATTCATACTGACAAAGAGGTAGAGGAAGATACAGAGTACAAAAAGAACCGCAGCAGAACCATCTACACAAGACAGATTATCACAGGAGCCTTCTCTGCACACAGCCCTCCCATGATAGAACAGCAGTGACACCTAGTGGCCACTTGCTTCGTCAGGCAGCGGATATCAAAAATAGATGAGCCCAAACCCAAAAAGTATCATAAAACTCGGAATTTGCTGAGAACCCTGGCACGTGTATACCTATGTAACAATCCTGCACGTTCTGCACATGTACCCCAGAACTTAAAGTATAATACTTAAGTAAATAAAATGAAATAAACTTTGAATTTGAAAGGGACCCCAGAAGTTAGCTAATCTGACCCTGGTCTTAAAGCATTCCCAGGTAGCTACTCAAATTACTCCAGCCGCTGCTTCTGTCCCCTGTTCCACATTTCAATAACTAAGGATTTAAGCCAAAAATAATCACTGTTTCTCTATAAGGCAATATGCAAGGTGGGGAGAGAAAATTTCAGCACTGCCCCCTGCTTTTTTTTTTTTTTTTTTTTGGCTCTTGAGTGTTTACTAAGCTGAATTTGATATTTTTCCTTGAAGATAAGTAAATACTAAGTGCCTTATTATAAGTAACTTGGTGACACTGTCATTTGAATTTTGGGTTCCCAGCTTCTAATCTCTTTTTTAATTTAGATTAATTTATTAATTCTTCATTAGTCTACCCGTCAAGTATGCAATAAGCCCCCAATTAACCAGAATTGACATGAAATTAAACCTGTGTTGGGGCCCAGTTGATGGTCAATTGCAATATTCACTTATGAGTCAGTTTCACGGTTACTACTTCTGGAAGGTTCTCTGTACAGGAAGGTAAAACCCCAACTAGAAGTACTGAAACTAGTCTCAGAAAAGCTCCTGCTAGGGATCCAGGTGATATCTGCTGTGGACAACATGAAACGTTCCTGCTCCCCTTTTCAGAGATAAACCATACTCCATGCGGCCAGTATGTGTTACACGTCCTTGGAGTGTTGCAATAGCTCTTTGATTGTTTTATCACATTTTTCAGCTAGGAGATGACAGAGCCTGCCATTACTCATTTGCTTTCACAGCGAGTCACTACGGCAGCATACAGTCAGACTGTGCCCAGTCACTCTCCAATCAGAGGAAGTCATAGTTGATTCTTAGATATTTTTAGCTGTTTTTGGTTTTGGGCATTTTGAGAATTTTGCAACACCTACTGAACCAAGCAGAGACCCCCCCAGGTATCATACAACAGGGTTGGAAATCACCAGAACAAATAATTGCCAACTTTGTTCTTTCTAACCCCAAATAAAGAAAATATTATGGAATTTAAAACCCTCAGATTTTGGCATTGGACAATGACACCTTCCTTGCTTGTTCTCTTGTTTCCTTTCTGCCTCCAGTTATATCATTCGTGCAGCAACCCACTTCACTAGCCAAGGGAGAGGAAGGGAAGAGGAAGAAAGGGCAACACGATGCCAGTAACGTCAGGCTAAGTAAGGCTCCTTGCATGAGCAAAACAGACAAGAAGCAGCACCGCACCTTGGAGTGGGAAACGTTTGCTTCTAGAATGCTATGGATAGTCTCATCCGAGATGGGGATGGAAGAGCGAAGCTCTGTAGTCAACCTGGTGATGTTCTTCATCAGATCTTTTACTTTTACATCTGCAAAGTAAGGAAAATAAGAAAATTTTATAATAAGTGTTTAAATAATGACTAACAGCTAAAACAAAATTTGACATTACAACCTGGCTAAGATAGTTTCTTTCACTCCATTCAGCCCATAAATCACTAAATAAAGTCACATCTTATGCCCCTGGAAGTAACTTAAATAATTTATACTACAGTAAACCAAAACGTCAGGTTCCGTAATATTTTCTGGTTACTGGTCTACTGTCGCTAAGGCCTGTGTGTTTTAAGAATATTTATTTAGAAAGAGCTTCTTTTGGCCAGGTGCAGTGGCTCACGCCTGTAATCCCAGCACTTTGGGAGGCCGAGGCAGGCAGATCATGAGATGAGTAGTTCAAGACCAGCCTGACCAACATGGTGAAATCCCATCTCTACTAAAAATACAAAAAATTAGCTGGGTGTGGTGGCACATGCCTGTAATCCCAGCTACTCAGGAGGCTGAGGAAGGAGAATTGCTTGAACAGGAGGCCAAGATCACACCACTGCACTCCAGCCTGAGTGACAGAGCAAGACTCCATCTCAAGAAAAAAAAAGAAAAAGAAAGCTTCTTCTAAGAGAGCAGTGACCAAGTGTCATAGGAAACTCACTTCTAGATATGCATCTATTCATCTCACTCTTTTAACAAGAGAGAAATCATTTAAGGATTTGCCAGAATTCTTCAGACATGGCATGTTGATGCTACAAGGAGCTTATAAATTGATAGATTGAACAGCCAAAAGACAGAGACAAACAGACATCAACTGCTTGTCCACGGAGGCAAGATCAGAGCAAAATCCAGACCACAGAAGCTTCTCTTTGTTCGCCTGCTTCAATGTGGTACCCTAGGATTTCAGGACTTCCTTTATAAGTGCCAAATACATCAGACCAGCCAAGTTCTAAATGATTATGTATCACATATAGCATAAATTTTCTGTTGTATGTTTTATCTTAATAATATATTTTCATGAGAAACTAAATTTAATTTTTAATCGAGCAAACTTGGAAAACTACATACTTACTCTCAGTTACTGTGAAATTGCTTAGAAAAGTCATGATGGGATTCCCTGATGACCAAGTTTCCTCCAGGCTTTTGGCCAACCTAAAATGGCAGAAAATTAAAGCTAAATTAGGCAAGATAAAACATCAGAAACAATGTTGGAATGAATAACACTGCTTCGGCTCCCAGGAGATGAGCTGGATAACAAGATCACATTTCCATAAAGTTCCTCCAACAATTAGACACACGTGTCTCCCGACACCATCTGTATGTGAATATCCATTAATACTGCCCACACTCCAGTATTTCTTTCCCTGAGCTCCTGCCAAGCGAGATGAACCAAGGGAATGAGGATGCCTAATAAATGGCTTTTCACAACTGTGAAAAGAATAGATAGGATACATCATGGAATGTATGAGAAATTAGGATAGCCAGGGTAAGATGAACATCATCCTTTCAGTGAAAAAGTCATTTGCAGAATTCAGAGTTCCTCATTTCCCCTTCTGGTGCTTTGCACTTTTAGAACACTGAGCAAAATTAATCAAACATGAAGGTAATTTGAAAAATATTTGCCTGCTCATATAGAACTTCGTTTGTTTGTTTGTTTGTTTGTTTATGAGACAGGCCCTTTACCTGTCAACCAGACTGGAGTGCAGTAGCACAATCATCGCTCACTGCAGCCTTGAACTCCTGGGGTCAAGCGATCCTCCTGTCTCAGCTTCCTATGTGTTTGGGACCACAAATGCACAGCACCGCATCCTACTAAATGTTTTTTGCTACTTCCATTTTTTAGAAATGGGTTCTTGCTATGTTGCCCAGGTTGGTCTCAAATTCCTAGCCTCAAGCTGTTCTGTCACCTCAGCCTCCCAGTAGACAGAATTACAGGCATTTGCCATCAAACGTAGAGGATTACATTTTTATATCTAATATCTCGATTGCCAATAAAGTTAGCCTTCTGATTAATACTGCTGTTATATTTTACCACTCAGAAACTGTCATGGAAAACTTTAATGTTTTGAGAACACATATTAATATGTACATTAAGAGTATGTTGTGCAGACTACTGTCTGAAATTCACATTTTAAAAGTGCTAGACATCTTCTGTATGAATGGAAGTTCTGGGGAGGGCATTAAAGAATATTAGAGCGTACATGAGCAAGTGCTGCTGTATGATCTCCAGCCTCAGCTGGCATGCACAGTCCTGTTCGGTGGCATTCTCCAAGCTGCTCTTGAAGTTTTCCAAGGTGTTAGAAAGATTCTTGCTAAGACTTTCACAATTTAGCTGATTGGGCGAGGACCATATCTTTTCAATCTCCTAGAAAACATAGCAATGATATAGGTGAAAAACACACATACTTGTTTCTATTACATGCATTGTAAGATTTTAGTTTATTCTCAGTAGTCTCAGGAAACACAGAGAACAATTATGTCAGTCGTTTCTGTGCATTGCAGAGTAGTAGAAAGAGCACTTGGCTGCAGAAATACAGAAGCCCAGATTTTACTCCTGGTTCTGCTGTTAGCCAGGCAGGCAAGACAGCGTGTTCTTCAACATACAGCAGAGAACATGCAATTCTCCATGGCCTGGCTCCTAACTTCCTGAAACTCTATTTCTAAGAAGACACACAACTCAATGGAGGAAAACAAATAACTCAATGTAAAAAGTGGTCAAAGAACCTGAACAGACACTAATCCAAAGAAGACATAACAACAGCAAGGAGTTAAAAGAAAAGGTGCTCAACTTCACTAATCACCAGGAAAATGCAAATCAACCACAATGAGATATTATCTCATACCTGTTAGGATGGCTATTAACAAAAAGACAAGAAATAAGTGTTGGTGGGGTGTGCAGGGAAGGGAACCCTTGTGCCCTATTGGTGCAAATGTAAATCAGTACAGCCATTATGGAAAACGGTATGAAAATTCCTCAAAATATTTAAAATGGAGCTACCATATGATCCAGAAATCCCACTTCTGGGTATAAATCCAAAGAAAATAAAATTATGTCCCAAAGAGATATTTACATTATTCACAACAGCCAAGATACAGAATCAGCCTAAATATTTATAAAGAGGTGAACAAATAAAGAAAATGTGACATTATATACAATAAAATATTATTCAGCCATAAAAAGGAAATGATGCCATTGGCCGCAGCACAGATGAACCCAGAAGGTATGCTAAGTAAAGTAAGTCAGCCACAGAAAGAAAACTACTGCACGGTCTCATTTACATGTAAAGTCAAACTTTTTAAGAGTCAAACCCATAGAAACAAAGCTTAGCATGGTGGTTACGCAGGGTGAACGTGGGAGGAATGCAGATGATGGTGAAAAGGGTATAAAGTTACAGTTAGGTAGAATGAAAACATCTAGAGAATTAATATACAGCATGAGAATTATAGTTGCCAATATTGCATTACATATTGGAAATCTGCTAAGAAAGTAGATTTTAGGTGCTTTTAACACACACACACAACACACAAAGATAACTCTGAGAGGACAGATATGTTAATTTGTTTGTAGTAATCATTTCACTTTGTATATGTTTATCAAACCATCATGTTGTACACTTAAAATATATACTATTAAAAATAAATATGAAAATATTAAAAATTAAAGAAAATTTAGGCTTTACAAAATTCACAGCCACAAGCCCAATGATTAGAAATTGTATGTGGTTATTCATATGTGAAGTGAATAAAACCTGGATTTGTCCTTCTCTGAAGGTCAGCAGTGCAGCCTGGAAGTCTCCCGTCCTCCCTACTGCAGGTGGAGAAGCTCCTAAGACCCTGGGGAACATCTGGAAAGACCTCAGAAGTAGGTCCCCACTCTCTGCATCTACAGCCCCCACTAAGATTTCATGGACATCTTACCAGTATCTTCCTAGAAACAATCGGTTTTTTTAAAAGACCAATCATTTTGCCAAAAAAAAATACCCTTTTAGAATCATACCTATTAATTGAAAAAATGCAAAACACTTACCATATATGGAATTAAATGACAAATATAGGTAATTTAAAATTTAAGACAACCTGAAAAACAGGACACATATATAAAATCTATGTCTATAAAAATACCCATGAATCTATACACATTCCCTAGACACAGCTATTTTACCATAAATACTTTATTTTACATTATCAGAATTTATTTGCTTCATCACATTTTATTTATATTATCATATTCTTACTAATGTTAGAAGCATAGTTCCAGGTTATACCAATTATGGGAAGGTATTATATGTAGGTCAACACTTAGATAATATTTCTGTTGAAATAAAACTTTAAATATTTTTTCAAAGCCACTGTCAAGTTTCTCTTGCAAAGGAAAATCATGAATCATTCAAGTGACCACAGGGAGCTAACAAATATATGTTCCAAGGAAAGTTAAATGTGAAGACTGCTGATAAGTCAAGGTTGGGTGCTGAGCTCTGGCTGCTACCCTGAGATGAGGCCCCCCCCGGCACAGCTGAGGTAGATTTAGTTGGGGGTGAAGACTTCTCAGGAACTGATGGACATTAACCCATGATCAGAGCACTCATGCCACTGTCACCACCACCTCAACCAAACCCCAGCATCTCACTGTGTGGGGGAATTAAACCGACCAATAGATTACTACAAAGCATGCAACGTTTTGACTCTGTCATTCGTTTTATAAGTTTCGTTTTCTCCAAAGTGATTTGGGAGTGGAACTTGAACAGAAATCCTATAGGACTACTCATTCATTCATTCAAAAAATATTTATGGAGCAACTGCCAAATGCCAACCCCAGGCTAGGTACCTGACTGAGAGTTTTGTGAACACAGAAGACAAAACTTCTGCCTCCATGAGGTTCCCACCCCAGTGCAGGAACACTACCAACAGACAGCTGTAGGGGCAAACTGGTCACAAGTCACAAGGCAAGGGGAGGAGGAGGACAATAAGGTGGGGGTGGGGGCAGTGCTGGAGGTACAAGAGGTACAAGAGGGAGGTGTACAACCCTCCTTAGCATCATCAGGGAAGCACACTGCAGGTGAGGGAGCAGATTGTGCAAAGGTCCAGAGGTGGTTACAAAGGAGCCAGCTAGGTGGAGAAGAGAGTGCTGGGAAGGGCAGGTGGAGGGATGTGCCACCCAGACAGCAGTACCTAGCAGCGGCCTCTCTTAGAAATCTGACACTTATTCTAAATAAGACTGGAAGACACTGGGCACTCTCAGCAAAGGAATGACACGATCCGATGATGTTTTGGAAGGACCACTCTGGCAACTGTGTTGGGGATTGAGGCAAGGGGAGGAGGAAGGGAGAGCTGGCTTGGATCTGGGAGGTGCTGGGGAGGTGGTGGAACATAGCCAGATCATGGAAACATTTGGAAGGTAGAAGGGAGAGTTTTCTAACAGAAAAAAATAAAAAGGACTAAACAAGTATGCCAAGGTTGTTGTCCCTGGCATCGGAGGGAAAGAACACCAGGGAAGGGAAAAATTACATGGAAAGATGAAAAGGTTTTTTTTTTCAGATGAGTACAGTTGAGGGGACTGTTTGACATCTGAGCGGGGACGCAACTTAACACAGGAGGATGAAGGTCAGATGAGGTGTTGGCTGGAGAAGGAAATTCGGGAGTTGTCAGGAAATAATTAAGATTTTTAGGTTGCAAAGGAATCTAGATAAGATTTCCTAGCAAGTGAGCGTAGACTGAGAAGAGAAAAGGTCTGGAGACAGCCTGGGTCCTTCTGCCACATAGAGGAGCCAGGTGTGGAGATGGAGACAGTCAGACGAGGATGCAGGAGGAGCCCAGGGAAGGTCGCAGGAGCTGAGTGACGTGGGGATTGGCGTGGATGAGTCTATGTCAATGCCGGGCTCAGATGCCAGAGGTGAGGAGTAAGACTCCACATATGGTGGTTGAGGGGCTGGGCAGTTGGAGTGGTGTCTGCTGTCTGTGTTAGCCACACCAGGCCAATCTGGTTCAACTTTTACATAACAAAGATGTGAGTTGTTTTACAGCTGCCATGGACCCTGAGGTCACATAACGCCAGCATGCCCCAATGAACCAGTGTGCAACCACAGAGGGAGGCCGAGCGCTCAGACTGAGGAGTGGGGACTGAATTAAGAAGCAGACACTGCATGGCAGGATCCAGGATCCAATTGGATTGAGCTCTGGCATCACCCACAGCAGGATCCGGTCAATCAGATCCTTATTATACTATGTTTATAAAGCCTCACCCAGTCCCCAGCTTGGAGGCACTACTTTGGGAACCATCCCTGGAGTTCCCCTTACTCGTTACAAGTACTAAAATCCCATTACTAAATCCTCCTTGGTTGTGGTCATTGGGTTGGTACCCGCCAAGCAACGGAACCCATGTATTGTGTAGTAACACCTGAAGGGGTCTCAGGGAGTGGTCAACGCAAGCCAGTCTCTCCATTTTCTGTCATGTGGCAGGACTCAAGGGCACAGGCTTCTTTCCTTTTTTCACTTAAGTTTCTGCTGCCTGCTCTATTGGAGGAGACACAGCCCTCCTCCAGCCTTCCCTCACCCACTGTCCCTCATGTGCACAGACCGCAATTATTGTTTGAATGTAACCACAGCAAAGCAGAAAGGAAAAGGACGGCAGAAAACTCAGGCAGAGCATCTGCAAGGCAGAGAGATGCCTAGGTCCAGTCTCAAAACTCCAAGCTATATGTACATTTCTAATAACAGTCATAGAAGCCCTTGGACTTTTTACACTCTGCTTTTTTTTTCCTGAGAATGAAGCTCTAACCTTCCCCAGTTCCTTCACCAAGCATTTCACAGGCTTGATATTCTCCTTCCTCCAAAGAGATCCCTTTTTGTAGCATACCAATGCACAGATACAACTAGGTCAGAACAATAGACATAAGTGAGTATTCCCTTAGGGGCCAGCTCACTCCTGAGAATATAGATCAAATTAAACCCATTGCATGGGGGCTCTGCCATGGAGTATTCCTTCATAGAAAAAAACGTCTAGTTCATAATTTGTAACTGCATGCAAATTAATATTCATTCAATGCATTTATAATATTCCTGCTGTGGATGTTATGCTTAAATTAACAAAATAATAATTTTGACATAGAAAGGATTATAAAGTAGAAAAGTGCATATTGTACCCCAGTAGCAAGGACCGCTAGAAGAAAACTTCCAAGTTTCTTCAGCACAGGTGTTCCAGGCTCCAGGTAAGGAGAGACATCTAGCACAAAGGTAGAGATTGACATTTATCAGGCTATACTTTTGGAACTGGGTCAAAGCACCCCTTGGAAAAGGCAGCACCTATCAGACTCTTCTTCCCCGGCTAGATCAGGCCTGGAATCAATAAACAGCGGAAAAGTAGACCCAAAGGTCTAGATCTGGAGAGGCAGTAGGAAGCCCCCACCCAACCTGAAATTCCAGCTGTATTCTCCAACTCAGCGTATCCCAGGAGATACAGTGGGTGCTTGCTATTGTTTTTGAAATTTAATTTCTGCTGCCCATTCATCTCCTTATTGCCACTTTCTACTGTTTGGAACAGAGTGTGGAAGAGGGTAAGGAGTTGACAGCCCTGAACTTTTGTCATGTCAATTCAATCAGCTAAAATGTTCCCTTTCAATGGTTATTCCAAGTTGCTACTGAAAAAATTGTACGTTAAAATATTTATTTAGATATTGAAAACTAGCAAATGGCATTGTGCTCTTTGCCCACCTCTGTTGGGCACTTCATATCCCACAGCCTGAAAAAGATTAATATTTCTAAAAGTCTCACATACTTGAAGCCCTTGAACCACAGACCCATCCTAAAAGTTCTGCATCCTGAGATAATCAACATACTATTTTTGTCATTAAAGACAGGAACTTCTGCTTTTTCTCAAAAGTAACTCAACTGTTACCAGCCAGGCTTGTTGATAATCATATAGAAATTTGAACTATAAATACAGTCTTTGAGTCCATTGCTTTGAAAGCTGGAGTCTCTTGACTATTTTATTAACATAACCTTCACTCAGCACTAAAAAACTTTCTATGAGGGGCTGGGCACAGTTGTTCACGCCTGTAATCCCAGCACTTTGAGAGACCGAGGCGGGCAGACCATGAGGACAGGAGTTTGAGACCAGCCTGGCCAATATAGTGAAACCCTGTCTCTACTAAAAATACAAAAAATTAGTGGGGCATGGTGGTGGGCACCTGTAATCCCAGCTACTCGGGAGGCCAAGGCAGGATAATTGCTTAAACCCAGGATGCGGAGGTTGCAGTGAGCTGAGACTGAGCCACTGCACTCCAGCCAGGACAGCAATACGAGACTCCATCTCAAAAGAAAAATAATTGTCTGTGAGGCTTTTTCCTGTATCCACATTTAATACCTGAAAAAGATCTGCACAACCTAGAAATAAGAATTTGATGTTCTAAATAAATCCATGTGAGTATGACAAACTACTGGGGCTGTAAAGTCAGTCATCACTAGGGACTGCTCAGGGCTTTCGGCTGACATGCACCACTCCTCCAAAGGCCACGCGACATTGATTAGGGATCAGCAGCTCTCAGTCCTTCCTGACACTTTTCCAAGGCATGGCATTCTACACTCTTGCCATGCTGTGAGAGTCAGGCCTGACTATCTCTCATCTCTCTCGGGCATCATCTACTTCTCTGCTTTCTGTGATAATCTCATGCTCACAGACACACACATCACGAAAGCAAGAAACAACATTCAGAACCAGACCTAGAAGAAACACAGGTCTTTGCTGCATTATTCGAAAGACATCACCATTGTCCAAGCTTCTCAGGGAGATCAGGCCTGTCTATGGGCCAGGGGTCTTTAATTCCAGGTTAAAGGAGTGGGCTCCAAATAAGAGTCACATTCTCTTATTCAGCTGTAGTTGGAGACCCTGCATGGGAGCCTACTTGGCATGTGTCCAATTTAACAAAAAGAAAACTGCTATGCTGGTTCCCACTTGACCATAAATTTTTGGTACTAGCCAGTATATTCGATTAGTTAGAGCCAGTGCTGAGCTGGTAAATATTCAGAAACTCACAGTCCAGAAAAAAAAATCTGATTTGTAGCACTTGCCAATTTCCATGGCGTGAATGCTCCCACATAGCTTAGTTCAAGCTGCCACCGTAACATTGCTAAACATAGAGTTGAGAAGAACCACACTTAGCACAAGACTACACAGTATTTCCATCACGTGGATACAACAGGAGCAAATCATCGCAGGAAGACAGATAACAGAAAAACATACTAAAATAATTAGGAAGTCATGAATCTTGGGTAATTATTGCTGTGTTTCTAACATGATTTATTTCATCATAAGTTGGTATAATTTATTTATAATATCTATGTTTTAACAACATATTTATTTCATCATAAGTTGGTATAATTTATTTATAATATCTATGTTTTAACAACCAGCTTGCAAAATTCCTGAAAATGTAACAATCAACTCTCACAACACAGTGCCACTCAACCCCAGCACACCACTGGGAGAGGCCAAGAGGGAGGAAGGGTGAGCTGTCATTCTGCACCCCCAACTTCCAACAAGACTGTGTGCGACACTGTTGCTATGGTTATAAGAATCAAGCTGCAAGCTTTGAATAACTTGACTGCCTTGTAAGGGCCAATAGTGATGAATGTGAAATTCTCTGAAATATAAAAGGCACAAACCTGGAAATGGCCCTGCACCAAAGTGACTCCTTGTATAGCAGATAAAATGAGACGCCTTATCCCACCTTGCTTGCAGCTCAGAGTAGCACACAAAATGTCGTTGGTCCAGGAAGAGTTTTCTGCCAGAGGAAACACACAGAGAAGTAATTAGTAGACAGTCCTCTCCTGAACTAGCTACCCTCACAAAATCACATTTTAAAGATTCAAAATGATACAAATTCCTAAACATTTCTTAAATCATCAAGATGAACATTCAGATGATGAGGGAAAAGCTGTGCCTTTTGAGTTCCAAATTTAGTAAAATATTTTGTTTTTCTGGACCTAATTGATTTTGTAGATATTAACTTCCTCTACCTCCCCAAACTGGCTCCTCTCCTTGTATCCCCTATAGGTGGGGTACCTATTCACCCCAGTTTGCCCAGGACAGACTTGCTTTCTACCTATTGTTCATAGGTGGTTATGAACAGTGCCCCAGGTTGAAGGATGAATAGCACACTGTCTATTTGTGGTCTTCTCCATGCCCCACGCCTCTCAAGTCACTTCCTGGAAGCTAGTCATGACTGTCCTCCCGCTGGTCCTCACAGCCAACCAACCTCCCCATCTGCTCAGCGTGACCTCCCCAGTGGCTCTCCATCCGTGCCTCTGTCCAGCACCCACAGATCATGCCCAGGAAACTGCTATGCTCTTAACAGTCCCACCCCCACCTCACCCTTCCAATCTGCCTTATGCTCTGGGCCACCAGGCTCTTCCTCAAAGGAGACCCCCATTACAGAAATCTGCCCAAAGGCTACATGCTGCTTCCAAATTCTTTCCACAGCCTCAGGTGCCTCCACCTCTCTGCATTCATGCCCTGTATCCCTCCTGTCTCAAGGCCATCAGATACAAGGCACCACTTCTCTCTTCCTGAACGTACCTATCTTTCAGAGCTCCGCCTCCACACACCCACCTTTCCCAGGCTGAGCAGAGTCCCTCCGCTCCCTGCTGCGCAGATGCCTGTGTGCTCACCTCCCTACATGGTTGCCCACTGCCCAATAAATCCATCTGCACAAGACCCGCCATGAGGGACTTTTCTTATCACTGCCTTCCTGCCATTGTGCATCTAGCACAGGGCTTCGTACCTCCTAGATGCTTGGCCATGACAGAAAATAAAATACATTTTTATAAGAAATAAAATATTTTTAATTAGAAAAAAAGAGGTTATCCTGACTCTTAAATTGTTTCTCAAAAGTCCTTTAGAAAAACAGTTCTGGCATATTACTAAGTGAAAGATGCCCATCTGCAAAGGCTACGTATTATATAATTTCAACTACATATTATCCGATGATGTGCTGGAAAAGAAAAACTGTGGAAACAGTGAAAAGATCAGTGGTGGCCAGGGGCTAGAGGGGAGGGAGGGATGAATGGGCAGAGCACAGAGGGTTTTTCAGGCAGTAAAACCCTATGTGTGATACTATAACAGTGAATACATGTCATTACATGCTTGTCATAACCCATAGAATGCACGAGACCAAGAAAGAACCCCATACTGCGGACTCAGAATGATGCTATGTCAGTGTGGGTTCATCAATTATAACAAATGTGCCACTCTGTGGGGAATACTGATCATAAGGGAGGCTATGGTGGGGAAGGAATTATGTGGGAAATCCCTGCACCTTCCATTCAAGGTTGCTGTGAATGTAAAACTACTGTAAAATATAAAATGTATTAATTAATAAAACAGTTTTCAGTCATATAAAATGAAGAGTAGATACTATATACCCAAAGTTGTGCAACCGTCCTAGATGCCTTATTTGTTTTTCTTTGCTCATTCATCTCCTTTTACCAATTTTGAAAACAAGTATCTTTATTACAGAAAATGTAAAATGTGTCTCGTAGGTAATCTCTTATTAAAATTTGAAATGAAGGTAGTGAAGTATTGTTAAACATGACAGCACTTATCTTTAAGCATGAACATATTCTTTGCTTTCGGGAAGACACAATAATGTATTTATAAGTTACGATGTTCAAACCTAAAAAAGCAGAGAATGCACCCTGAAAAAACTGATATAACATGTGGCATTAGGCAAGCTGTGAGCTGTGTCGGCCCCTTGCTTCCTCAATGTAAAATGACAATGTGGAGTAGACAGTGACCATGCCCAGCATTCCTGCAAAGTTAGGTCAGGAATTATATGATCATGGGACATAGTCCTGGGCTGTCAGGCCATCTGATCTCCATCTGCCTCACAGCTGACACGTCTTGAAGCCTGCCCTCAAAGGCACCACCCTCAAGGACACTTGACAACTGTTTTGACACTAACAAGAGCTGGTTTTGAGCCTTGGCTCCTCCAACTTCCCCAGGTACCCTTTCTCCACCTCTCACTGCCTCTTCAGATCCCTGGCTCCAGCCCTTCCTACCTGCTATGGCCCTCTGCGTGGCTCTGAGGACACTTTCAGACCCACTCAGGCTTTCCAGGTCTTTCAGCACTCTGTGGACTCCTTCCTTTTCCTCCTTCCAACACCATGGACCCTCTCGGGTCTCTTCAACTGAAAACGGGCTCTGATTTCTTCACTCTAAAACCCTGGGAAACTCACTCTTACCCTCTGGGCCTCAATTCATCACTTAGGGAAACTAGAAGATTAAAGTAGCTGCCCACTGAGGTTCCTTCTGCTGCATGAGCTCTCCTGCAATTGTGCTTGGTATTTTTAAAGCATTAGATCAGGAGGAAAAAAGTGACAACTTTCCTCCTGGCGATACGGAACTCAACTCTGTGACATGACAAAAATCTAGAGCATTTTCAACAACAAAAATAATAACAGATCTGACTGTTCTTCCCTTCATATGGTGGGAGGGGAGGAGCTATTTGCCCATTTTGGTGTCCACCCCACCCCTCCAGCCTTATGGGATCCGTCACTGCCCTCCAATTCTACAGGATGGAGTAACAGTTCAATAAGGACAGTGGAGTGGCAGTTTAAATGTAAGTTATGCTTGTATTTCCTCTAAATGAAATATAAAAATTAAAAATTAATTTTCTGTTACTAATGTGATCTCAAGTATGCTATATTAATTTAGCAGCTGCAATACAGAATGGCAAAATAAACATAAATTCATGCATTAATGAATGTTTAATTCATTTAAAAACCATTACGTTAGCTGACTGTGAAATGTCAAAATAATTATGTCTTCAAACATGGCTAAATTCAATATGCCAGATAGGCATTCAAGAATGAGGAAGAAGTTTGATTTGAATTATACCTGAGCACAGTTCCACAAGCTGAAATCATGTACTGACCATCCTAATTTATACTCACATTGTAACACTTTACTGCTTTCTATTTGACAACATAAAGCAATATTCCTAATCACCAATGTTCATAACATAGAATTGGAAATACAGATTATCTTAAAAGAAAAAACTCATGCAAAACCCCTATACAGCAGTTGGGGTTTCATTTTTAAATCAGGCTTGTCCCACTTCTCCCTCTGTTTCTTACTCCTTTTCCATGTTTCTTAGGCCAAATGACCAATCAATTCTTTGGTTCAAATAACGATTTGTATTACAAAAAGGAGGTGAGTGAACAGATTAGAGCTAACCCTGTGATAGACAGTTCCTAAATTACCAATTTTCACTTATACACTAGCTTTGTAAGCTGAGAAGTAGTTTTCCCAGTGGCGTGTAGGGAGATGCATCTTCAACTTGCAGGGCTGGGAAACTAACGTGCAAGGAGTCTCCTAAGGGCAAGGCCCCATGGAAGTGACTCATTTTATTTAATCCTCTCAAATAGGTTAAAATAGGGGTTATCCCATTTTTTGTTCAAGGCTCACAGAGATTGAGTGAGCTTCAGTGTGAATCGAGAAACTCAGCCTGTTCAATATAAAAGTGCCTGCTTCTTCGATTACACCACATCTCACAACACCACTTGTGGGAACAGTCATCTTTGACCCTGCCCTTGAAGACATTTGGGGCAATAAAGCCTTACCAGACATGACTGTGCATAACCCTAAGTGGCCCATCATGATAGCAAGGAGACAGCCTGCAGACCACGATCCCCAGCACACTAGCCTCAAGCCCATCAGTGGTTGTGTAGAACTCAAGCAGTGACAAGTGCCCAACCCGGTGCCAGCCCTCATGCATTGACCTATCCAATCATTCTGTACATATTGATTGAATACCTATCATGTCTATGTCAGGATGTTTTCTAAATCCTGAGGAGATACAACAGTAAACATGGCAGACACACATCCTCACCATGCAAGTCTCACCTGAAATGTCCCCACCCAGAGTTGCACCCCCAAGGTCTTCTCCTCTCCTCCAGCCCTCACTCTCACCCTCCTGGCAATACTTTAGCTTCTTTCTAGCACTTACCAGTATCAGAATTTATCTTCTTTGAGTTGCTTTTGAAAAATGGATTTGACATGCTAGTTCTGCCCAAGGCTCACTTCTCCTCTACTTCGCTCCCCAATAGATGCTGGTCCATACTCCTGGCTCACAGACTCAGTGGCCCACACCCACCAGTTAAGCATCCCGAGGCCGGTGCCCCTTCCTCTCTGACAGTGGATCTTGGGAGTACATCCACTGTGCCCCCTCCTTGGTAAACCAGAGTCTTCTCTCTACAACATCCTCCCCAGGCCCTCAAGGTTTGCTCCATCATACAAAATAGGCCCAAAGCATGCCGACAGCCCACCCAGTACCTCTCACTGCTGAGCACTCCCACATGAATAGATTTCACATTTAGGAATTCCCATGAACCATGACATAAATATAGAAGGGCTCCTGTGGAGCACTTGTTATATGAGCAGCCCACCTGCAACAATGGTAAGCACACGCAGGACCATCATCTTCACTTTCTGCAGCATCTCCATGGCTTCTGAGGGCTTCACAGACTGCTGGAAAACTTCACACATCTCAACAACACTTAGAAAAAAATGCACAATAGCATGAAAGGGTAAAAATGTACAACCCATGTGCATTTATACTATGTAGGCTGAGTCACAACACACATATCAGAACCATCTTCTCTGCATAATCATATTTTCTTCATAGGAACATAAAAAAACACAGATAACACAGTCTGGACCTTCAGAGAACTTTAAGTCTCCTGAATTAGTTCAAAGTGTCAGTTTTGTGGCCAATAACTTAATGTTTGCTTTTCTTTCTTATTTTGATCCATTCTTTTGAAATGAAAAGGTAAACGTTGAAAGGGTGTCAAAATATGACAATATGCAGAGCGAAGGTGTAAACTCTCTCTGTGGATAAATGAAAAATTTCAAATAAAATCTGAGATTGGTGGAGAACGGGGTTGCCAAGACCACCTCAGCTCTAAAGAAAATTCAGAGCAGAGCACTAAACTCAAGCACGGTATAGTTGGGAATCAGAGCACTAAAGTCAAACCGAATATATTTTGGGATCAGAAGCAAGGAGGAGATGAGGCAGGATGCTCTGAAAACCAGCAGTCAAATTCCAAGGTAGCAATAGTTATTTGTGCCAACAGCTACCTGTTTCACCAAGTAAAGACATATTCCAACTCATAAAACATGACTGGGTTCAAGACATAGCTCTGTAGTAACAGAACCAATGGAAAATAAGGCAGCTTGCCTGGCAAAAGAACCAGGTTGACATGGCATCTCCAAGCTCCATGTGACACTGAGAGGGAGGCAGGGAGAAACAGAGACTGGGGACCACCCTAACAGTACTGTTACCCACAGAAAAGGCTAGGTAGGGACAGTTGCAGCATCTCAGGGACTCTGCACACCAAGAGGCACAGGATCTCCAACTTAAGGCAATAGACTGCTTCCAGGGCATGACAGCTAGCAAGACTGGAGATTTTAAGAACAGGTTTCCATTGACAACATTCAGGGACGGGAGGGCACAGTCCCACAATATGCAGGCACAGTCTTCGGGTCCTCATGACTGTAGAATAGTCACATGTTCATCATCAGGACAGCACACAGTGGTAAGAGCCATTACAGGGGGCTAAGGCCATGTGAGCCCAGACAGAGTAGGTCAAGGAAAACTTTCCAGAGGAAATAACACTTAATCTACAATTATAATACAACAATCTGCTAGTAATCTCAGTAAAAATAATCCAAGAGTAAAACAGGATTGAACATGTGGATCAGATGAGCCAAGGGGCGGGGAGTCCAGGGCCAGCCATAGCGGAGCTCACACAGGATCTGGAGGTAAGCCCCACTCAGATGATCTCTCACTTTTCTCCTTTCCTCTTGCTCTGATCAGATCCACCCTTGGCTTGAAGTTAGATCAACCATGTGAGGTTTAGCAGAATGGAAAGAGGGTAGAAGCCAGCAGCTGCCTGGCCCTTTCCTGCAGTTAGCTACAACTGGAAGCATAATATTCTGTGAAGCAAGCAGCTTCATGTTCCTGCATATACACTGAATCGTAGGACACTTGGCTGCCAGAGGAAATGAACAGAAAAATTGTTTATGCAGCTAGTCTTGGGACAAGTGAATATAATTGAGGTTTTTACTTCTGAGAATAAAATAACTTACTTCTGAAATATTTTTGAATAAATTCTAATTATATTTGAATGTCAAATAATGAGTCAAATAGTGATAAGAATGACTGAGCCTGAACTGCTCTATGGTGAAGCCAACTTAAGAGTGGAAAGAAAGTTGAAGTCAAGAACTACTTACCCTTGTTCAATGTAATTCCTGCATGGTTCTACTTTATAGTTACTGCAGTAGGGAAAAAAAAAAAAGTGAATTAGGCTTTTTTATTACCTTTGATCTGTCAGTGGGATTTGCTGCCAGTATTTAGTCAATACAAATAATCCTCTCAGGTATTTCTCAAAACAGGAAAGTGGTTTGAAACTATAAGGAAAGTCAATCATCTTTTCCTTGGTTACCTCTTCTTTTTCTGCTGTGACATTCTTTCCGGTGGTTGCTTTAATAAAAATCTCAAAAAGTAGCTGAAACAAAGTTCTTGTGGAAGTTGTCCATTCAGAGTTGTTTAACAGAAAGCCTCTCCTCCAGAGACCTATTCTACTTAAAACATTATGGATTGCTTTTTCAAGGTGATGATGAGTTATATTCTGAATCAAAGGTTTGTCAAAATATAAACTTTTACTCAAATCACCTTCACAGTCACTTTTAATTCCACTGGAGGCCTCTAAAACTGTTTCTATGGTTTTCAAAAGGTTATTTGGATGCTGAGTAAATGTCATCAACAGATTAGAAATTTTCCGATTATCCTTCTTTAAGTTTTTCCAAAGAGTTTGTAAGGTGAGACTGATCACCATTTTCAAGCAAGACCCTATTTCTGTGCTGTTTTTTGATAATATTTCATCAAAAAAAGGGATCACTTCATGAATTATTTCCCATTTCATATCTTGAAGGCCACTATGAGTGGAAATTGGATTAGAGTATAAGAAGTCCATTTGGTGGGTGAAGTTATTTATAGGAACTAAGCAATGCAGAATTTCTTCTATTAAGTTGATAGAATCCAAAGAAAATGTTTGAGTCTCATTGTTAAATGCTACCACAAGACTCTTCACATCTTCCAAGTTGACTTTCACAGTTATTAAAAATTCAGCAATTTCTTCCAAAATATCAGAAAAGTCCTTAGATTTGTTCATATATCAGAGTATGCTAGGTGACATACTGAAAATATCAGAGTTTGGTGATACATTAGGTTTGACTCCAATCATTTCAAAGGCCAAATCAAGAAATGGTACCAACAAATCATTTATCTTTTCAAATGTGAAATGATCAATTTTTTTCAAAGTAGCTACTTCTTTCACAAGACGTTGAACACTTTGTTGCATGATGACATAGAGAGTGTCAAAGAAGGTCACAATGTCCATGGTATTGGAGACAAAATGAGTTTTAAAAACTGTGGCCATCATCCCCAAAACTTTCTTGGCCAGCTTAAGAAGTTTCACAATGGAGTCAACTGATGTGGCATGATCTCTCAGGTCAGCACTGTCATTCAACAGCATGACCAGAGTCCCAGACATTTCTAAGAGGGGTTCTGGGACACGACTTTCTTCATCAGCTCTTGAAATAGCACCAAGTAATCTCTTAGTAATTTCTAATGTTGCTCTGTTTCTTAAAGGGAATGAATTATTTATAAAGAAAAGCAAATCCGTTAGATTAGCAAGTATAACTTCTTGGAGGGTAGGATAAAAGGCATAGAAGTCCTTATTAGGAGAGTTTAGAAATGTATCCAGAAGTCTTGCCATCTCTGGTGAACATTCTCTTACAAGATGAAGAGCTGACCTAAGATCTTGATTGAGTTTGAACAGGTCCTCAGACTTATTCACATGGAAAAACAACTGACTCACCACTGTGAAAAAGTCTATATTATTTTCAATCTTACTTTTAGTTGAAGTTTCCCTGAGAAGGGTATTAAATAAATCTTGTATAAACTTCAGTCCTCGATGACTATCAAAATAAAATTCTTGATTGTCTAATATAAATGAACTTTTTATTAGGTGATACATAGTCTCCTTCAAACTTGAAAAAATGTTCATCAATCTATCTTCCTTTATCAGGGTAAGAAATTGATCCAGTTTCAGAATTTCTAGAATTTTATCTTTGGGGACAAAACTGTAAATATATATATATATATGTATGTATATATATATATATTATAAGTAAGTATATATATATACTTTTAATTTTCTGTTTAACATATCAAGAGTGGAAATATTAAAGTATATAGTGATTTTTATAATTTTATTTATTTTTTAATAGCATCATGATAGGATAATACTGAGCAAAAGATGACATGCTAAAATAATTTCAGATGAAACTCAATATTTTGTTCCCAAATAATGAAAAGGGTGAGGAATTTCATGAACAAATTGTATTACAGTTTTTTGAACATAGCAACTTAAAAAGCCACATACTTTTGCTTACGAAAAGGTTAAAATGGCTTTTACTTAGGAAAAAAGGTAAAATGACTAGAAAGTGATTCTTGATGTAAGAAATAAGTCTGAAAAATGGTTAGCATATTTATATTTTTCTGAGCTTTAGGAGTACTAGGAAGTTACTGAGACCGATGTATCAACGTAACTAGGCTGAATAACAGCCCTCAAGGTCCCTTTCTTGTATGTTTCTCATCTGGGTGGGTTACAGGGGAGATTCCCTCATGAGAGATAGAGGATAGATGGTAGTTATAGCCACTTTGTAATATAAATACATCTTCTCCCAGCTACTCAATCGAACACTAATCTAGGTATTGCTAGAAAGAGATTTTACAGATGGAGTTACAGTCCCTGATCAGTTAATTTTAAATTAGTCAGAAAGGATATCGTTCTGAGCAGGCCAGGAAAACTCTAAAAGAGGGCATAGGACCTCTCTAACTTAGAGGCACAAAACCACAGTTGGATATTCATAGTCAGTGGCTCTCCCTTCCCCTGGTCTTCCTTCCTGACCACCTGAGGACAAGGGGCTTCCACTCATGCCCACGGCGCCCCTGCCTACTGTGGCCCTCCCTTCCTGGCAGTCGGCCCTACTGATTGCAGGCTTGTTTAGTCAGCCCCAAAATTGTGTAAGCTGATCTCCTTGGATTAAATTATTTGATGGAGGCCGGGCGCGGTGGCTCACGCCTATAATCCCAGTACTTTGGGAGGCCGAGGCGGGTGGATCACAAGGTCAAGAGATCGAGACCATCCTGGTCAACATGGTGAAATCCCGTCTCTACTAAAAATACAAAAATTAGCTGGGCATGGTGGTGCGTGCCTGTAGTCCCAGCTACTTGGGAGGCTGAGGCAGGAGAATTGCTTGAACCCAGAAGGCGGAGGTTGCAGTGAGCCGAGATCGTGCCATTGCACTCCAGTCTGGTTAACAACAGTGAAACTCCATCTCAAAAAATAAATAATAAAAATAAAAAAATAAAATAAATTCTTTGATGGTTGTTGTTACTCTGATTGAAGCTTGACTGAAGCAGACATCACGGAATAATTGGAATTTCCCTCCAGCCTTTTCACTGGCAAACTTTAAATGATATTTTTAAAGATATATGAAAAAAAGATAATGTGACTATCCGTTTTTATGTCTCTAAATGCAAATATCACAGTAGATTCATTGGGTTGAGAATATATAAGCCCCTAGTTGGTGTTAGTATAGCAATTCAAATTATGGCAATGCTGTATATACATGTACAGGTATGAAAAATAACTTTTCAGATCCATATAAAATAGGATTCATAAGTGTTTTCATAATCTAAAAATGTAAGAATAATAATATGTGATTAATTATCATAGGCTGGGTTTGTAAGTTTACTAGTTTTAGATGACAGTAATCAAAATTATTTAACCTTGACATTTTGATAAAATATTAAGACAAATTTACATCAAAGATCTTTCAAAGGTATTAGATACAAATACTGCTATTAACCTGTCTATATTCCAGAAAATAAAGTAGTTTGAGATACTGCATATACTACACAAAGCAAAAGTAGACTTACCTCATCTCGGCAATAACATCTTTGTGGAAATCTTTCAGCAGAAGAGATATTTTATTCTCAGAATCTTTCTTTAGCAAAAGGGAGAAGAATGTTTTCAAAAGCTGTTCCATGAAATCTACTATGCTTCTCAGAGGGAGAACTGTTTTCCTACTTGTTTCTGACTGCATATGGTTCAAGATAAGGTTAATGAAATTCATTATCTGAAGGTCAGTATCACTTAAGTTCCAAGCTGCTTCTTGAGAGTACCCAGCTATGCTACTGACTGAACTAATTACGATGTTTTCAAAAAGCAACTGAACAACAGAGAAATTAGTCAGTTGTTCTTGGTTTAGCAGATGAGTAAGAAAGGCAACATCGAAATTGCCTTCTCTAGAAATATTTTTTAAAAAGCCCAAAAAAGTAGTAATAGCTTTGGTAAGCAAAGCTATATCTTTAATTGAACTCTCATTGGTTACAGAAATCAATAATGTTTCTATCATTCTGGAATAATCCTCATTTGAATATTCCTGAAGCCAGTTTTTTGTGACCAATAGAAAATCTTCAATAATTTCTAATGTCTTCAATGACGGTGAATCTATAATTTCCAGGAAATGGGCAAGTTGCAAAGTCATGTTTTGAACAACCACTGAATTTATACGTTTGATGTCTTTGTTCATTTCAGAGAGCAGGTGTCTGACTCTAAAATCTTGGGTTAGATCTTTCATGGTTTGTTGAAACTCGGGCCATAGTTCTTCAAAGTTGTAAGTTGTTTCCCTTTTTTCAATAAAACTTGATAATGCTTCTAAGCTGCTACCTGTGAGATTTGCATTCAGAAACATCATTAATGAAGAGAATAGATCATGAGTATTTTTTTCTAGGTTCCAATCTTCAGAAATCAATTGTATTGTCCTTTCCAAATTTGAGGAAATAATATTCTGAACAGATGTCTCTGTATCTTCATTATTGTTAAGGATCTTGTCTAAACTACCTAGTTTGTCAAGAATATTTTCATCTGATGTAACTTTTGTAAAGTTGACACTTTTAAGTTTTTCTATGATTTGCAAAGCAACTTGCTTTATGGAACCACCAGGACAAAGTTCAGAGATGTTTTCCATAGTTTGATTTACTGAAAGTGAGACAAATGGTAGTATCTTATGCCAAAATTTCTGCACAGTTTTCACAAGAGAAATGTTAGCATGGAAGATTTCAGAGAGCTCCAGAAGAAAAGAATTCCAGTCCACTAATTCATGAATTACACAGATCACTTTCCTAGTTATTTCCATTTGGGAGCTTTCATTTGAACATGGTGAATCATCACCTTGGGGAGACAGGTGGAGATGATCAAGTATACTAGCCACTTTGCCATAAAAGGAAGAAGACATGAGCCCATGGACATTGCAGGGGTCTACTTTTGAATTCTGCTGAAATCCAGAATTTCTATGATTCCAGCACCAAACCACAGGAAAACAAGTTAAAGCCTCTGAAATAATATCTGATTTATCTGATATTAATTCAATAATATTCAAAAGAATTTTTATCACAATTGCAAAGTCTTCCTTGGTGATGTTTGAAATGGTTATGCCATGAAGGACTGTGAAGCTGTAGACATCCTTGAGGCCTTCAGTGATGTTTTTACTAAGTACTCCCTGCAGGAGCTTTACAGCCTGAGGAAGCACATAGTACACATTTACCACAGCGTCCACATCATCTTTAGGAAGCAGGCGTGAGAGCTGCAGCAGGTGATTAACATTCCAAGAATGTGAGCTGTCTATAAATTTTTCTATCAAGCCAACAAGCAAGTTGACCCCTAAATCACCAGCTCCCACACTACTGACATTCTTAAAGAAATCTATTAGGCTCGCACTAATTTGTTGAAGCTGATCCACTAAAAGGTCTATGTCCGCCTTCTTAAGAGTACGCATGACAAAAGTTACCTTCTTCAAAACTTGCATATAATCTGTATTTTGTGGACTAGTGTGACGAACTGCAGGCATTAAGGAGTTGAACACATCCCTCATCAGTTGAATACCAAGACCCATAGCTTTCATTATTTCAGGTGAAATTATTTTTGGTGAATTTTGGAGGTCATGAGATAAGTTGAAGGCAAGGTAACTAGCTAAGTGATAAATAGAATTGCCTACTCTGTTTACATCTTTTTCTTTTGGACTGGTAGCAAATATGTTTAACAAGTTTTCAGTTTTAGAAGAGGAATTGTTTTCCAGAATGTTAGAGTAAATACCTTTTACAAGCTTCTGAAATTCTGTCCCCAGTGTTATTAAATGCAGCCAAATATTTTGAAACTGGTTAGGAATTTCATCTGACATTTCTATTGATCTTAGAATTAATTCATTAAAATATTTCCAATTAGATTGAGATGCAAAATCAAAGTCTGTTATTAAGTTGTTGATACTCATCCTTACTTGCTTTGTGGAATCATTTAAAAGAGCTAAGAAAATCTCAAATTCAGGTATCTTCTCTTTTTTCAAGACTGTAGTAAGTACAATATTTAGAAAGTCAGTTACATCTTTTAAGTAAACGTTTACACAATTTATGTTTGAGTCGTTTGATGAACAAAGAGATTTTTTTATATTTAACACCCAACTTACAATTTTCAATATAGAGTTCATTTTGTTTTCCATATTTCTGAAATTCTCCAAAGTATTTTGAAGATAGCCTTGTGAAAAACTTGTGTTAGACACCAAATACAAATGTTTTATGACATCTATCCACACAATGCATCCTTTCAGCCTGCTAATTGTGTTCTCAGAGGAAAATGTGGAATTTAACATGGCCAGAATACCTAACATTCTCTGTGAGGTATTTACGTATAAAGAGCCATCTTCTAAAATAAACTCCGTAACATTTTGGAAAATGTCAGCACAGGAAAACAAATCTCGATCATGTGATACATTTCTAAGAAATAATATTGCTTCCCTTAGCTCAGTGATGATATTTTCTAATTTTTCTTCATAATTTGTGAGATTATTTGAAAGAAAGTGATTTATCCAACCTGCATTTCTATCTATATATTCTGAGATATTGCTAAGCTCAATGAAAACTTCGAGGAGAGAATTAAAAAACTCTCTGCTTGTACTTGTGTTTAATGGAAATGTCTTCAACTGATGCAGGGCAGTTTCCATGGTAAAAAAGGATTTCTCCACTTGCTCCAAGTTAAGTTTTTTTACTGAAACTAATGCATTGCCTAAAGCTACCAAAAAATCCCTGAGATCCAGGAAGTCCTTCCAATCATGGAATTTATTGGCTTGAGTTACATTTTTAAACAAATTTAGCATGAGTCTAGCAACATTATGGATGGGAAATATTCCCTGACAGCTTTTAGAGATTTTCACGTTTTCCAATTCATCCAAAAGTGGAGTGAAACAATCATGAAGAAATGTGAAAACATTCATGTCAAACTTAAATAACTGAGATATGCTTTCCCAGATTTCAGTCCACATTTGAAGCCATGAAACAGTACAGTGAATGGATACAAACTTGTCGAATGCACTGACATTTGCTGAGAGGTTTGAAAAAATTTGTGCCAATGGAAGGACAAATGAAGACTCTTCACTTCTTGAATAATTCATGGAAGAAATGTGTTTATTGTCCGAAATGAAGCATTCATTATCCAATAGGGCTTCTACTGAACTGTTGAAGAATTGGCCCACATATTGAAATAAAGAAATACGAAAATCTTCATCAGTTATGAACAGCTGTTTGAGGCCTGTCAAAGTAGTGTGGATCACTTCAAGTTCTTGGCCCTCTGTAGACATGAAGGATTGGGCTTGAAGCTCCAAAAAGTTAAAAACTGAAAGCAATTGCTGACAATAAGATGCATTAGAAATTCCCTCAAGAACCTCTGCTGCCTTAAATAAAAATGTAAATGCTTTACTGATGTTTTGAAAATTAAATTGTTTTATGATATCCAAAATGTGTTTTGAGATTTGTGTAAGGAAAGTTAGCAAAGAACCTCTACTCTGAATATTCGAGAATTCATAAATATATTGGTAAAATGAAGAATAAATTTGCAGAAGTAAAGCTGAATCCTTGTCCTTGAAGACATTTAGGTATACATGAGTCAACATTTTATCAACTTCTTGTTTTTGAGGTTCAGAAAGGGCTGAGAAAAGATCAGATGCATTTTTCATAGCATAGACTGTGTTCAAAGCTTCTGAGACCTGTTCATGCCCCAAAAATCCAAATTCAGAGAGACTATTTATTATAGTCTCACTTAAATATACAAAATCTATGTTCATAGCTGGTGATTCAGGCCAATCTGAATGAAACAACTGGGAAAAGTTAAAACTTGTAGTCAGAATCTCATTTTCTGGGACAGAAAAATTTAAAAGTGTAAACAAGTTTTCCAATTTATCTCTTTTTTCTTTTGAAATGCCATAGAGCCATAATTCTAGTAACTTGGGATCAATTTCAGAAAGTATTAATTCCATGAATCTTAAAAGATTTTTTGGTTCCTTCCTTAACCAGTGACTTTCGAGAGTTTGCATTTTCCCAGTCACTTCTTTGCCAAATTCCAAGAGTTTCTGAGCATCATTGGCAGGTGGGTCTCTCTCTACACTTTTTAAATGATTTGTCCACAAATAACTTATATTCAGAATATCTTCTATGAGAGATGGGAGGTTATGGAAATTGGGAATGATGGAGGAGTCAAAAAGATGAGGCAACAATAATTTCTCAAAAAATTCCACAAATGATAAAAGAAAGTTCATTTGTTCATCCTCAAGGGTGTGCAACTTCTTTTCCATCATTAGAAGGTGCTTTGTGAAATTTAAAGTCCTGTAATATTAATATAATTATTTTAATATTAGATAGAAAAATAAATTCGATTTATCAGGTTTCCAAGTTAATACTCATTTATTGATAGTAAAACATAAATGAAACATTTAATAGACAATATTTTTCCCAACAGAAATTAAACTAATGTGAGCATTTGAAACTGTTTTAAAAATCCACAATAAAGCTGTATACATTTAGCTTAAAATATTTCCTACCACCAAAAAGAATTCATTCTCAAATTATTTTCCCCTGGCATATGTAACAATAATATGTATGATTATTAAAGATAAATGTGGCCGGGCGCGGTGGCTCAAGCCTGTAATCCCAGCATTTTGGGAGGCCGAGGCGGGTGGATCACGAGGTCAAGAGATCGAGACCATCCTGGTCAACATGGTGAAACCCTGTCTCCACTAAAAATACAAAAAATTAGCTGGGCATGGTGGCACGTGCCTGTAATCCCAGCTACTCAGGAGGCTGAGGCAGGAGAATTGCCTGAACCCAGGAGGCGGAGGTTGCGGTGAGCCAAGTTCGTGCCATTGCACTCCAGCCTGGGTAACAACAGCGAAACTCCGTCTCAAAAAAAAAAAAAAAAAGATAAATGTGCTGTTTATGACAGAAGAATCTTAGGATTTAATTCCATCTCAAAATGTCTTGGCCTATAAAGGTAGCACAAATAGTGGAATGCCTTAGAAACCATGCCTGTATGGCTTAAGGAAGGTGTGGGATTCCCTTTCCTGGAAGGCAATTCCAGTGTTCTTTCAACATTACTATACATCCTACTGTTATAAACTCATTATTATATATGGGGTAATTTATTTATCTCCAGGTGTTTAATTTTAAAATACAGAGTTCTCAGAAGAGCAACTCAGACACTGTAAGTCCCCTATTGTAATAGAAATCCACACTTGCAGAACTAACTTTTACTAACTCAGAAGTTACAAGTACACTTTTGACATTCTTGGGTTATACGTGTTTCGAAATTCAGGACATTCATCCTTTAAAAACATAGCATGCTAGAGATATCAGATATCTATTCATGCATCTCAGTAAGGGCTGGGGCAGCCCTGATCATCAACATATTAACACTTCAGGAGTGATACCTGTGAATGATCTCATAGTGTAGGATAATACATTTGAAACTGCTTCATATCAGTTCATGCTAAATCTCTGCTGAATGAGTTCTGATGTCAACCACAAAAAAAGGCATCTATTTTCAGACTTTGTAAGAGTTCAGAATTGTGGGTAAAAAATTTTTTACCTTTACTGGCTATTAATGCCTTAAAGGGTAAATTACTTCCTAAGTTTTTTAACCCTGTGTTCCTGTTGTATAACACATTCTCTGACATAGAGCAGACAAAAGACCGATCAAAGGCAAGAATGCTGTTTTCCTCTCTGATAGCTGAGACCTGAGCACACCACACAAAAATATAGGCTTAATTTAGTTGGTCATTATTTTTAGAACAGAATGGCTGCTTTGAAATAATTCCTGGGGAAAAAAATCCCATAGGGAAAGGGAAAGTTTTATTAAGAATTCAGCATAAACCTTGCCTAAATCCAGCCCTTCCTAGAAAGAAATGTGTAATTATTATACAAGTCATTGTGCCTTGATAGAGAAGAATATAAAACTATCTTTATTTGTATTGGGAACTGAAAGGTTATGGAGTAGCAATAGAATAACAAATTGAAATAAAAGTAGTACTACTAATAGTATTATTGCCGCATATGTTAATATTACTTTACAGTTTATAAAGCACTTTCACAACCACAATCTTGGTTCATTCCTACAACAGCCTTTTGAGGATACATCATTATTTTCATTCGATGAAAAAAGAAACTTTATTTTTTCAGTTGGCAGATTCAGCTGTTGTTATGTGGTATGACTAGCACAAGACCCAGGTTTTCTCATTTCAAGTTCAGCTTTCTTAATATAAATTGCACTTAATGTTCAATAATATTTCACTTATTAAATCAACATCTAATTATCTAATGTCTATGATGAAAGACACTGCCAACTGCTATGGGTCTACAAATATAAAATTAAATGTGTTCTTGTGCACATACAGACTAGTTTTTTGCTGTTTTTCCAGGGTTATTAAATTTTTGAGGCTTTTAGAAAAGAATTCAAAATCTGACATAGGCAAGGAACTGATTCTCCAGAGGGTCCATCCCATTGTCCTTTCCTTGTTCCTACTAATAGTTGGGCTTAAGAAGTCCCATATGAATGACTAATCTCCATTTTAGACAGATATAGAAGAATGGTTCTCAAACTTTGGTATCCACCAAAACCACCTATAGAATGTGAAATATATAGAAACCTGAGTCCTTTACACGGAGTAGGAGTTCATGTCTGGGGCAAGGTGCAGGCATTAAAATTTTTAGCAGTCTTCACAGATTTAATCCATTCTCAAGTTTGACAGTTAGTGCTGTAGTCTCCCATCATGTTCCAACACACCACACAAATAACAGAGTGTACCTTTAAACTAAACACACTATTCATAACCATACATAAAAATCTGCATTTCAATACGTGGACTGAAATAGGAGAGTAGAAAATAGTCAGCAAAATTTAGTTCCAAAGACCACTTCTCTCTCCCAAGAGTCTCTGAAAATACCAGAATCTATAGTATTGATTTCCTGTCTAAACTCTAGGCAACTAGATAAGACAATTTTTCAAAACAAATACTTTACTTTTGGAGCATCTATTATAAATCATGTTATAATTGAAGGAAAACCTTCTTACTACAATCTGTATTTCCTTTCAAAATCCATTGAGTCATACATTCTATTAAACATCTTGAAACTTGACTCACATTCTATTAAAGAAATATTTATTGAACAACTCATATGAAAGATTGTGTCAATACCTAAATCAGACTCGTAAATTTTAAAGAGTGTACATTCTGTAATTAGGTTTTGATTATCTTCAGATGATAATTAAATCAAGACCTGGAAGTTAAATTCTGATAACTTACCTAGATATGGAAGTTATTGGAGAATTGAATAAGTTATTCAAAAATTGAAAATAATTATCACTGATGATTTTCCAATCCATGTTTTCTTCGTAACAAGGAGATTCCTCAGAAAGAGCTAAATAGAAAGACATTTCTTGCATTAATTATAAGCTGGGTATAACACACAAATCCAATAAAGTGAAAAATGCTAAAGTAGTTCACCTAATATGGTTGAAAATGTGGGGAAAAAAAAGAAAAATAAAGGACGCTTGGGAATCTTTCCAATTTGACTTGCGCTTCCTGACAAGATGAACCAATCACTGACCACTGAGCAATGTAAGACACTGAACCATGAAAGACAGTAAACAATGGGGCGAGACCCATGATTATCCCTGCTCACAGGTTTAAGACAGAGTCCAGGAGGAGAAACTGAGCCAGAGCCCAGTAGAAATGCTAAGATGGGAAAAAGCTTAGACTCTGAAAGACAGCTAGAAACCACAGGATGGAGTACCAGAGAAGGCTGCACAAGACAAGGAAATTAACAGTGTGTTTCTCTCTACTATGCAGATGAGTAATAATCAACACATGCATTTGAGGAAACTACCTGAGACCATGGAAAAACCTACCCAAAAGAATTAAAAGTGGCTGGGCACGGTAGCTCACGCCTGTAATCCCAGCACTTTGGGAGGCTGAGGCAGGTGGATCACCTGAGGCCAGAAGTTCGAGACTAGCCTGGCCAACATGGTGAAACCCCATCTCTACTAAAAATACAAAAAATTAGCCCAGTGTGGTAGGGGTCCCTGGTAAGTTTCTGGTGGTCAGGACCAGGAATATACTTTGTTTCCATCAGCCAGATTGAAATAAGCCATAATTCATTAGTCATTAAGTACAGTACAAAAAAGAGGTCTTACTTCAGGAGTGGGAAGTATTTACAAGCAGACCGAGCATTTTGCCAGTCCTAAAAACAAGATCCTAAAGAATCAAGTTACTTCAAGCAATTTGTTTAAAGATTATTTATAGGCATGCAAAAATAATTAGCACAAAACAAGGTTGAAATTTGTAATATTTGGAGTCCAATAAAAAACTGCCAGACATATAGAGAGGCAGAAAAATATGACCAATAATGAAGAGAAAAACTAATCAATCAAAAATGATAGTAATGGTAGACCTAGCAGAAAGGAACATTAATCACATAAAATGGTTTATGTTTTTAATTTATACTATTAGGTTGATGCAAAAGTAATTGCAGTTTTTGCCTTTAAACATATGGCAAATTTATTTAAAAGCAATTACTTTTTCACCAACCTAATATATAATTCACATGCTCCAAAAATGCAAAATTTGAAAGATTGAATAAAACAAGATCCAATTGTATGCTACATGTAAGAAATACACTTGAAACATAAGGACATAAACAAGTTACAAGTAAAAGGACGGAAAAGGCATACCACCCTAACACGAATCAAAAGAAAGCTATCAGACAAAGTAGATTTCAGCGGATAACATAATTATTATTTCATGATGATAAAAGTATCAGTCAAGAACATATAATTAATTCTAAATGTTTGTAATTCTAAATGTTTGTAGTTCTGAATGTTACAACAGAGCTTCACAACACAGGAAACAAAAACTAATAAAAATCTAAGAAGAAATAGATAGATGTATAATTAGAGTCAAGAGATTTCAATACTGCTCAAGACAAAATAGCAGTAAGGATTCAGAAGATTTGAACACTATTAAACGACTTGATGTAATTGCTGTTTATAAAAAAAATGCCACCCAAAGACAACATAATATATATTCTTCTCCAGTGCCTATGGAGCATTTATCAAGGTAGATCATATTCCAGGCCATAAAACAAGTCCCAATAAACTTGACAGGATTAAAGGCACACCAAGAATGTTCAATGATTAAAATGAAATTAAACTGGAAATCAATAACAGAAACATGTCTTGAAAATCCCAAATATTTGAAAAATATCACTCCTAAACAACTCATAGATGAAAAAAGAAATCAAAAGGAAACATAGAAAGTACTTTGGACTGAATGAAAATGAAAGTACAACATTTGAGTATTTGTGGGATGCCTCTAAAAAAGTATTTAGGGGAAAATGTATACCACTAAACTCCTGCATTAGAAAAGAAAATAGTCTTAAATTGATAAACTCAACTTCCATGTAAAGAAATTAGATGAGTCAATTAAACCAAAACTAAGTAGAATAAAGAAAGAAGAGTGGAAATTAAGGAAATAAAAATAAAAACATTAGAGAAAAATGAATGAAATCAAAGGCTAGTTGTCTGAGATCAATAACAAGACTGATAAGCCTCTAGGCAGAGTGATCAAGAAAAAAAGCCACAAATTACAAATATCAACTATGAGAATGGTGCTTTTACCACAGATTCTATACAAATTAAGAGAATAATAATAGAACAGTTTAAAAAAAACCCTTATGATAATGAATTGAACAACTTGAATAGCCCTAACCCATTTTTAAAATTGAATTTGTAATTAAATACCTTCTAATAAAGAACCCCAAAAGCCTAGCTGGCTTCATTAGTGAGTTCTACCAACAATTTAAATGAGAAATAATACCTATTCAACACAAACTCTTCCAGAAAATTGAAAATAAGAGAATATTTCTGAACTCATTCTATGAGGTTATGATCACCTCTCAATAGAAGACAAAAACAAATTAAGAAAACACTAGTAAAGACCACTGTCCTTTATAAAAACTGATGCAAAACATTAAACAAAATTTTAACAAATTAAATCCAATAACAGATAAAAAGGCAATATATCTTGATCAAGTGGAGGTTATCTCAGTTATGCAAGGTTAATTTAACATTTAAAACTATCAATGCAATTTACTATATGACTAAAATTTAGAAGAAAAACTAAATTCAAAAAATTAAAAAGAAAAATCATCTCAATAGATGCAGAAAAGTATTTGACAAATCTGACATCTATTCCTGATTAAAAACTTTTGCCAAACTAGAAATAAAAGAAAACTTCCTTAACCCAGTTAGAGGTATCTATGAAAACCTATAGCTAACATTATACTCAATTGCCAAAGATTAAATGCTCCTCTTCCAGGATCAAGGAAAAGCCAAAGATGTTACCCTTCATCATTTCTATTCCATTTTGTACTAGAGGTTATAGCCAGTATAATAATAATGAATAAAGTAAATAAAAGACATACAAAAACAATTGAACCATCTTTATTCACAGATAACATGATTCACAATCTGATGAAATCTATAAAAAACTAAAAAGAAAATTTAGCAAGTTTACAGGATACAAGATGAATATCCAAAAATAAAATATATATTTATATATACATTTATATGAGAAATAAATTACTGAAGATTGAAATTTTTAAGAACCAAACCATTTATAAAAGCATTAAAAGTATTAAATTCGTAGGCATAAATCTGACAAAAGACGTGAAAGATTTTTACAATGAAAACTACAAGAATTTGTTAAGGAAAAACAAAGAAGACAAAATAAATGGAGTGATATACCGTGAGCTAGAACACTGAAAATAATTAAAAAGTTAGTTCTTCCTTCATTCATCTATTGATTCAATTCAACCCTAGTTAAAATTCCAGCAGAATTTTGAGGAATCAACAAGCAGATTTTAAAATTCATATGGAAAGGCAAATGACCTAGAATAACTAAAAACAATTTTTAAGAAAAGTTAAAGTTCTAATACTACCTGAATTTAAGCCTTACTATAAAGCTATGATAACCAAGATAGTCAATATTGGTATAAAGATACACAAATAGATCACTGGGATAAAATGGAGAGTCCAGAAAAAGACCCACATATTTATACAACTACTTTTTGACAAAGGTACAAAAGTAACACAATGGAGAAAGAATAGCCTTTATAAGTAATTTTTCTGGAGCAACAAGTCCCCATTCTGATTGCAAAAGTAATCATAATAAACTTCAGTATATGCCTACACCACATACAAAAATTAGCACAAAATGCATTATAGACCTAAATTTAGGACATAAATCTATTAAACTTATGGAAAAAAATATAGGCAAAAATCTCTGCAAACTCATGAGTTAGCAAAGCTTTCTTAGCTACAACACCAAAAGCAGGATCTATCAAAAAAACAAAAAGATAAGACATCATCAAAATTAAAATTCTGCTCCTGGACTACTTTGTTTAGAAGAATGAAAAGACAATCCAGAGAGTGAGAGGAAATATTCAAAGTGTATGTCTGATAAAGACTTTGTATTCTGTATATATAGGAAAATTATAAACTAAATAATAAACAAATAACCCAATTTAAAAATAGGAAAGATTTGAATAAACAATTTATGAACAAAAATACAGGTGGCATATTAGTCCATGAAAAGATAGGTATTCAAAATTATTACTTATATAAACAAATTAAATCCATAGTAGCCTACCACTACAAACTTATTATAATGATTGAAATTTAAAAGACTGATCATACCAAGTGTTGGAAAGGAAGTGGAAGTATTTTGACTCTCATGAACTGCCAATGGGAGTGTAAAATGGTACAATAACTTTAAAAAACAGTTTGTGAGTTTTGTAAAAGGCTAAGCATACAACTACCACATAATCAAACCATTTCAATTTAAAAAAAAAAGAAAGTATATTTCCAAGCAAGACTTGTATGTGAATGTTTACAGCAGCTTTACTTGTAATAGTCAGAAAGAGTAAGCAACCCAATTGTGAATTGCATGAATGGACTGACAAACTGTGATACATCCATATGATGGAATAGTACTCAGCGATCACAGGAATGAACACACTACAACATGAATGAATCTCAAACTAATTAATGCTCATTATGCTAAGTAAAATAAGTTAGACAAAAAAGGACATATTGCATATTTCCATTTATAAAAATCTCTAAAAAATAAAAACTCAAATATAGTGACAGAAAGCAGAGCAATGGTAGCTGGTGATAGGCAGGGGGCCAAAATTGACTATACAGAGGAAGCTGTTGGGAGTGATGAAGATGTTCACTGTCTTAATTGTGATGACAGTTTTATGGATATGTGTATATGTCAACACTAATGTGGTTACTACACATTGCATGCCTGTATGAAAATATGTCATGTAACTCAAAAATATACGCACCTACTATGTACCCAGAAAAATTAAAAATTTTAAAAAAGTCAAACAGCATCAAATAATTTTTAAACAAAATATATAAATAAATAAAATCTTCCATATCAAATTCCCTGTCCATTGTTTGCAATGCCTCAAAATTTTGACATTCATTTTGGTGAGGAAGAAAATGGTAATAATATTGCATGTGCCTATAAACTGTGCTAGGCATTTTACAATCATTATTTATTTAATCTTCATAGCAACTCAATAAACGATGTAATTTTTATTTTACCAAGGATAAAACTAATTAAGAATGTGTCAGATGCAAGGTTTGCTCCCAAGTCCATCTGCTTCTAAAACCCATGCCAAAACACCAAACAGTCCACGATTTATCTGCATCATAAAACTGTACTCCATAAATTTAACTAACTGTAAGATAGTCTATTGACTAGAATAATGTCTTTATTATAGCACATTCTTATCATGTCTTATCATACACAGTTGTTTTGTTTTAACAGGAAAAGGAGGAATAAAGAATGTATAACCTAATGATGAATGCATAACAACAGCCAGTGCTTCTCAAACTTTCCTGTGCTTACAAGTTATCTAGGAATGTTTTTAAAATGCATATTCTGATTCAGTATGTCTGAAATGGGGCCACAATTCTACATATCTAACAAGATCCAGATAACGTTGATACTGTTGGTCCAGGGATCACACTTTGTGTAGCAAGAATGTAAGCAAATCAGTGTGAACAATGCATGCAACACAAGCAAAAGAGAACAACCCAAATGGCCAACAATGATAGACTGGACAAAGAAAATGTGGCACATATACACCATGGAATACTACGCAGCCATAAAAAATGATGAGTTCATGTCCTTTGTAGGGACTTGGATGAATCCGGAAACCATCATTCTCAGCAAACTGACATAAGAACAGAAAACCAAACACCGAATGTTCTCACTCATAAGCAGGTGTTGAACAATGAGAACATGTGTACTCAGGGAGAGAAGCATCACACACTGAGGGCAGTTGGGGAAGGATAGGGGAGGGACAGTGCGGGGTGGGAAGAGTGGGGAGGGATAACATGTGGAGAAATGCTGGATATAGTATGCACCTATGCAATAACCTTGCATGACCTGCACATGTAATCTAGAACCTAAAGTAACATAAAATTTAAAAATAAACAAATAAAAGGAAAAAAAAGAAAACACACAGTCTATTAATTTTCTTCAGTTATTATTCATCTCACCTTACCAATGTCTCTATATGATGACAAAATTTTTTTATGATGCATTCATTTGCTCAAAGCTTTCATATTTAAAAGTTCAATATGGAAAGATCTATGTGTCTGATGTCCCTGAGGAGACTATACCAAGCAAGTATTTGAACACTTCTTTCAGTTGCTACCTGTCAAATTCTACTCATTCCACAAGTTCTGGTTCAAACAACTCAAACCGTTATCAGCTCTGTCACCAGAGCTCTATGCTGACATCCACCTCTAAATGTGTCTATCTTTTCTGCCAACTTGGACTTTCTTAGGACTCCCCCTATCAAGCTGTGGAATCTCCAGTGAAAAGTGGAGCCAGAACACAACTGAAATGAGAGTAAATAATGTAAAAATATATAACCATATAGATAAAATGAATGGAAAAGGAAACAACAGCAGATGAGAAAGAATTAGAGGGAAGAAAGCAAATGGACCAGGGGTATATGGCATACCAGAGAAGGAAAAGTTTAAGCTTAAACTTCAAGAAGAAATCAAAAGAGAGTAAAGTTTACTTCGTTCACAGAATCCCCCAAAGTCTCATGACTTAGAGGTATAAGCATCTGACTATAAGTATGAGTGTTGGAACTAAAAATATGCAGATGGGTTTAAATAAAATTTTGAGCAAGAATAAACTCTAACACACACTTTCCATCACCTCAGCCAGGCAACTACTCCTCCCCTATGTCAATAGAAAGCTAAAAGTTGACTAGTTTGCAAAAATAAAACCAGACTGATAGAGAGCTTTCAGTAATAGTCACAATTGATAGTATGGATGTCACAACATTACTAGAAATATTGGGGATTAATTTAACCTGTTATTTCTGAACAGTGATATTTTCATCACCTCATTTTTTGTTTATTTCCCACAATGCTGGCAGTCAGGTCTATTCCTTTCCATCTGTGTGGTGTTAGCGGGTATTTGACGTCTTTTAGACTTTGGAGAAATTGAACTAGCTAAAAGAAAAGATGTGCAACTATGCCAATAACTGAGGATCATTTCATGGGAGGTTGGCTTACTGCCTCATCATCCTCAGTGATGTCTTCCACTTTACAAACCACTCCCTTTGACATGGCACTTCCCATCAGCATGCTACTGCCTCATTCTCAAATATGAATAAACAGCCTAGAGTCATTATAAACTGGGGAAAGTTTACACATAAAAGACAGCTCACACAAAGGAAAAAAAGAAAAACCCAGAAGAAACAGAAAATGCTTATGTAAACTTTAAAATAAAGGACTGTCTCAATGTGATTTAAAAAAAAAAGAAAGATGCGACAAGAGCAAAAAAACTATTTTAATGAACATATTTACAATAAGAAAAAGTTCTCGAAAATTAAAAATGTGATTTTTAAAATCTTTAAAGACGTATTTTAAAGAAAATGGAGAAAATATCCCAGAAAATAGAAGAAAAAATATCCTAAAAGATTATAAAGTTAGGAATTCATACAGGGCGTTCAACTGATGGCTAACAAGACTTCTAAAAAGAAAAAGAAAGGCAGGGTTTGAAATTAACAAAGAAATAATACAAAAATATTTTCCAAAATGTTTTTAAGTGTCATACTAAAGTTTACCAGTGAGAAGTAAAAGCGGGTGGGGAAGCTGCATTAAAAAACCAGAAATTTTATCTAAAGAGCTTCTCAACAAGAACACTATAAACTAAAGTTCTTCCCAGACTTTTTGAAGACATGACATATAATAAATAAAAATACTTGTCAGGCTTACTGGAGTAAATAGAAGGATTTCTCATAGCTAAGAGCTATCAGCTCGGCCTTAAAGCTTCAGACTGAGAGAGTCAACATGCTGGCATATTGGCTTCAATATACGACGGTACATGATGCAAACTAATTTCGAATTTGTGTTTTTATGCCCAACTAAGTTACCAATCAAATTTGAAAGCAAAAAACAAAAGGCATCTTAAGACATACAAGGTCTAAAAATCACTTACCTACAAAACATTCTCTGAAAAAGTTGCTGGAAGATATACTTCTTTAGAACAAGGTTATAAACCAAGAAAGAAAAAACTTAGAATCCAATAAACAAGCTCCAACACAGAAAAGCAGAGAAGGGACTCTTCAGGATATAGGTAAAAGAATCACCAGAGAGCGACCCCCACCTCTAGAGGACCACAAAACTACAATTGGAGCATGAAGACCACAAAGCATTAAGCCAACAGGAAAAAGAGAATACAGTTATACATTTAGAGATTACGTAACATTTTTAACCATATTAATATTGTACAGGTTTGGCAAGTGTGGGTTATATTGGTGATTAATGCATAGAAAACTATCAAATGAAAATTATGAGACAATTATTAACTCAAGAAAAATAGAACCGTATACAAGAAAGAATATGTGATCCTGGTCCCCATAAAATTAAGAAATGAACACTATTAATATAGACATGGCACTTTAAGGCTGCTGCATTGAATTAACAAAAATGTGATTAAACTACATTGGTAAGATGGTAGAGGGGAAATATGCAAGGAAAAAAAGGAGCATGTAAGAGAAGCAGTCCTCGCTTTACACAGTGGAAAGTCAATAAATAATAGCTCATATAAAAAGTCAAGGATTAGTGGTAAAGGCGTATTACTTATAAATAAAAAAGAAAAAGTCCTGAACTGAATGAGTCTGCCTCTCAAAAATTAAAGTTGGAGAGGCGTAGGGCAGAGGACTCCTGTTTTTCATTTCATCTTATATTTGACATCTTAAATTTAATGTACTAGGTACTAATTTGATGCAAATTAAAAACAAATTTTAAAAACATAAATATGTATTTGACCTTTGAAGGCTAATTCAGGCCCTTGTAACTCTCACCCATTAGTTGTGGTGCCTCTCCCTGTAGAAACCTAAAACAAATTTTATCTCTAAAACACCTGGTACAAATTGCATGGTTCATGACACACCAAGGAATGTATGCTTTAATGTTGATCCTGTATTAAATACTTATGCAACAGCAAAAGAAATTATTAACCAAGTAAACAGACAACCTACAGAATGGGGAAAGATATTTTAAATCTATGCATCCAACAAAAAGGTATTAGGCAGTAACATAAAGCCATTCAACTATATAAAGTTTTCCAGTAAAGATTAATATATGAACAAATATACAAACCTATTATTGTAATTTTGGTTTATATCTTCACAACTTTTATAGAGCATAAAATATGTATCTAAATACACACAAAGGGCAATGAAAAAGGAATCAGACCATAAGTCAATTAAACACACACTAAAAAGGGAGTAATGTAGGAAATGCGGGATAAGAAAGCAGTAAGACAGTCAAAAAACAAAAGCCAAATGGCAAAAGTAAATCTTTCCCTATCAATAGTTACTTTAAATGCAAATGGATTAAGTTCCCCTATCTAAAGATACACATTAGTATAATACATGATAATATAGGATCCAACTTCATGCTGTTTTCTAAAGAAGCACTTTGGATCTAAGGACATACATAAATTAACATAGAGTTATAAAAGATATTTCATAAAAACAGTAACCAAAAGAAAATAAGGCATCTATACCAACATTACACAAATAGCCTTTAAGTCAAAAATTGTTCAAGAGACAAAGAAGGACATTATGTAATGATAATAATGTAATCATTATGTAATGATATGTAATCAAGTAACCAAAACAGATAAAATAAGTCTATGCACCAAACATCAGAGCTTTTAAATAAATGAAGCACTGACAAAATTGAAGAGAAAAATAACAGTTCTACTATAATACAAGGAGACTTCAGTACCCCACTTTTAATAATATATATAACAACAATATAAAATGTCAGTAAGAAAAAGGAAATAGGAAATTGAACAATACTACAGAAAAAAATAGACCTAATAAACATGTACAAAACACTCAACAGGAGCACAATACACATTTTTCTCAAGTCTACATGGAACATTCTCCAGGATAAACTATACATTAGGCTACAAAACAAGTCTTAATATATTTTAAAAGACTGAAATAATACAAAGTGTATTTTCTTATTACAATGGAATAAAACTAGAAATTAATAGTAGAAACAAAACTGGAAAATTTGGGGAAATTCAGTAATACACTCCCAAACAAATAGGTCAAAGAAGAAATCACAAGGAAAATTAGAAACTATTGTGAGATAATTGAAAATAAAACACAACATACCAAAACTTGATAAGACACAGGGGAAACAGCACTAAGAGGGACATATAAAGGTGTGAATGTTTATATATTTTAAAAAAGATCACAAACTATTAACTTAACTTTATGCCTTAAGGATGTAGAAAGAGAACAAACTAAGCCCAAAGCAAGCAAAAGAAAGGAACTACTAATTATTATAACAGAGTTAAATGAAATATAGAAAAGAGAATCGACAAACCCAAAAGTTGATTATTTTAAAAGATCAAAAATATTGACAAATTATTAACTGGATTGAGAAAGGAAAACATGAGAAGACTCCAATAACTACAATAATATACATAATAAGGGCATTACAACTGGTTTTATAGAAACAAAAAGGATTACTGGAGAATACTGTGAACAATTGCATATCAAAAAATTAGATAACCTAGGGGAAGCGGGTAAGATCCTAGAATAATTCATCTACCTAGAAAATCAGAACAGACTAAGAACTAGGAAGGAGCTTGAATTAGTAATAAAAAATCTTCCAACCATCAAAATCCCAGAACCCAAATAGCTTCACTGGTAAATTCTACCAAATATTTAAAGAAAAATTAACACCAATCCTCCTCAAATTCTTCCAAAATAATGAAGAATAAAGAATTTTCAAATGTTATGAGATCAGAGCCAGACAAAGACAGCACAAGAAAGGAAAAGCATAGACCAATATCCCTGATAAACACTGATGCAAAAACTCAACAAAATGCTAGCAAATAGAATTCAATAGCAAAATGTTTACAGCAGCATAATTCACAATTGCAAAAATATGGAACCAGCTCTAACGCCCACCAATCAACGAATGGATGAAGAAATTGTGGTGTATATACATGCCATGGAATACTACTCAGCCATAAAAAGGAACAAAATAATGGCATTTGCTGTAGATGGAATGAGAGAGCATTATTCTAAGTGAAGTAACTCAGGAATGGAAAACCCCAAATATTGTATGTTTTCACTCATAAGTGGGAGCTAAGCTATGAGGATATAAAGGCATAAGAGTGATACAGTGGACTTTGGAGGTTTGGGGAAGGGTAGCAGGGGGGTTGAGGGATAAAAGACTACAAATTGAGTATAGTGTATACTGCTCAGGTGATGAGTGCACCAAAATCTCAGAAATCACCACTAAAGAAATTCATGTAACCAAATACCACTTGTTCCCCAAAAATCTATGAAAATAAAAAACAAACACAAGCATAAAACAAAACAAAAACAGAACTCAATAGCAAAAAAAAAAAAAGAGAGAATTAAAAGGATTATACATCATGAACAAGTGGCATTTATTCTTATAATGCAAAGATGGTTCAATACACAAAAATAAGCCAATGCAATATACCATACTAACAGAATGAAGGAAAGAAAACACGTAATTATCTCAATTGAGGCACACACAAAAATTTGACAAAATTTAACACCCTTTCATAACACTTAATAAACTAGGAATAGAACACTCCCTCAACATAATAAAACCATAATGAAAAGCTCCCAGCAAACAGCATACGCAATAGTAAAAGAGGAAGTGTTTCTGCTTCAGGCAGAAACAAGGCAAGGGTGCCACTTTTGCCACTGGTATTCAAAAGAGTACTGGAAGTTCAAGCCACAGCAATTAGGAGAAAAAGAAAAGAAAGGAGGGAAGGGAGGAAGGGAGGAAGGGAGGGAGGGAGGACGCTGAAAAGGAAAGAGATGAGCTGTTAACATAATAACAAATAAATATATTTGGTCTAGGCCATTGTTTCTTGGCACATTGCTCCTAAGACCCTTGGAATATAGGAAGTGGTGTCTTTTTGTGTGCTAATGAATGACTGGTGACTAGGGGCTTCTGGATAGCTTCAGAATGGGGGCTGATTGTCAGGAGAACCAACCCTGTAATTAGAAGGTTGGAACTTCCAAGTTCTCCCTCCTCTCATTCCCTTACCTTCCCTCTAACCTCTAGGTAAAGGAGAGAGGGAGGGAGGTTGAGTCGATCACTAATGGCCAATGATTTAATATATCATGCCCACATAAAAAAGCTTCCATAAAAACCCAAAAGGACAGTGTTCAGAGTATTTGTAGGTTGATGAGCACATGGAGGTGCTGGGAGGGTGGCAGGCCTAGAGAGAGCATAGAAGCTCCATTCCCCCCGATACCTTGCCCTATGTATTTCTTCCATCTGCTGTCCCTAAATTATATCTTCTTAGTAAACCAGAAACCTAGTAAACAAACTGTTTTTCTGCATTCTGTGATTTGTACTAGCAAATTATTGAACACAACGAGGGGCTCATGCAAATCCTGGTTTATAGCCAGTTGGTCAGAAGTCAGAAGGGAGACCTGGACTTGGGTTGGCATCTGAAGTAGGGGCAGTCTTGTGGGACTGAAGCCTTAACCTGTAGGATCTGATGCTAATTCCAGGTAGATAGTGCCAGAATTGAATTGAATTTCTGGATTAGTGCCAATTAGTGCCAACAGAGAAGTGGAGAATTGTTTATTGTGGAAGAACCCACACATATGGTCACAGCAGTGTTGGAAGTGTTGAGTATAGAGAAAAACAGTTTGTGTTTTCTTCTAAAGGAGCATGGGGTGCTGTCCCCAGTGTGAGCAGCAGTCTTAATGCTGAGTAAAGTGAGAAGGTCCACAGCAGAAAATCTGGACTGTTATGAGTAGGATCATGACGAGTCTACATATAGAAGTATTTATCATCTAAACTAGTACAGTTCTGAGAGTAAAAGGATTCACTATTAGAAATACTGCAGGGACAACATGGCCCACTCAAACAAGGACTTCTGGTAAGTCTTGCCGTAATCGATGAGAAAAAATTGTACGAAGTAATCATAATGCCAAATTGTGCTTGGAGATCCACCATATTAAGCCCTGCTTTGTTAAATAGGACAGACTCTCAAGAAATCACGTCACCTCACTAAAGGGGAAAAGATTCCCCTTCCTGTAGTTAGGCTACTGACTTACCTGATAGTCTGTTCTGGAAACTCTCTTGCATATTTACATATTGAGCCACTTCGCAAGTCTTCCTGATAAACTTTATAAAGGCTTTCCAATAATATGCCTGTTCCAGGGAAAATTGTACTTTTTCAAGTGTATGAAATATCCTGCAGTCAAAAAGAATCCAGAGAAAATTAAATTTAAAAATGATCTTGCAGATGACAGATCATTATAAATTTATCTAAAAACAAATATATGCAAATGTATGGCAGTCCACTTATGTAAGGAAATAGAATCTTTCCAATAGCTCTACTATTTTTTTTAGTTTGTTTACAAACTCCTCTACCTTAATTTGAAAAATGAGGTAAAGCAATTTATGAGAATACATAAAATATAAGACAAAATAAATCAAGAAGGAAAAAAGAAGGGAAATTAAAGGCCATAACAGGAAGTAAACTTTAGATTAAGAAAATATATATTCCCTATTTGACATAGTTGACAAAGAACTTCCTAGAAGTCAAGGAAAATGGAAACTCATTTCATATGTAGTACACAGAGTTATAAAATAAAAACAAGGCAAATTTTCTGTAGAGTTACAGCTCCCAAGAGAAGAACCTTCCCATTGGTAGTTAATGCGTGATTTCTGAGTAATGAAGGAAACGAGAACTTCAATCACACGCACACCTTGGACTTCACAGGGATCCTCGATTTCTTATGAAAGATTAAGTCAGTGGTTAAATTAAGGGAACTGTTTCAAATTTTACAGTTTTTAGATGCTTTCCAACAATACCAGTAGGTTAATATTTTTTAAATATATTGAACCTCTTTCTATTAGAAATATAATCTACCATAGTGATCTATCATTTGTGTAGAAAGGGCAGTTGAAATCATTTTGAAGGCCAATTTGTTTATAAGTTTTTCACCAAACATGTACTTACACTGTGGAGACAAGCTGGTGCTTACAGTCACTAGAAAAGACACTATTCTCAGGAGAGGGATCAGCTCCTAGCAGCAGGAAGAGCCGGGTACAGGAAAGGCTTGCTTCTGACAGCTGCATCTGAAGTTCCTGCCAGTCCAAATATTCTTCCGGTATTAAAACTGGCATGCTTGTGTGCCAAGTAATGACCTCTTGCAAAATACGATCCTTAACAGGAAAAGAAGATAATTCCTTATAACAAATACACCAATTCAAATGTGGGTATTTGAGATGCAGCCTTTACCTTGTACCGCTTAACAAAGGGTCCACTCAAACTATACATCAAAAATCATGCCCTTTGGCATGGTAAGTAAGTTATAGCTCTAGACTTGAATTTTTACTCATGTTCAAGTTAACACGTCCCAAAATAAAACCTAATCCAAAAATAAAGTAGGATGTTTCTGGCTGACACGATCCTATAAAATGCAGCAGAAGTGAACTGGGCCAATTCCAGGTCTACCTTCTCTGAGTGGCAGCTCCTGCTCTCCCTCCCTGCCTGTTCTTGCTTGGTTTGGGGGATCCCTGGATAGCCTTGTCAGAAGTCTGGCTACCCTGCTGAAAGGCCACACAGAGAGGCAACCTGGAGAAGAGACACCTTGAGTCTGAGAGGAGAATGAGAGGCCTTCGTCTCAGTGTCCCAGCTGACCATACTCCAGCCCCCACAGCCATCTGACTGAAACTACATGAATGATGTCTAGTAAGAACATCAGAAGAACCACCCCTCTGAGCGCAGTCAACCCAGAGTCAGAAGAGAGAAAACAGAATGTGTTTTGTTTTAGGTTACTAAGCTTCGGGGTGATTTGTTAGTGATATGTATCCTAGGCATCATTAGAAAGGGTATCTCATGTATACGTAACCTATAAATATATAGATGCATGCTTTATATGAGGCTATAAGTTAAGCTTTACAGATAAAATTCGGGATGAGATTTCTGCCAGGAAAGAGCTGATATCCAGTAGCAAGAAAGATATTTGCAAACAGGTAATGTTTTCTGTGCCTACATGCATTCATATACACTTTTCTTCTTTATTTTTTTATTTATTTTTTATTTTTTTAGATAGGGTCTCACTCTGTCACCCAAGCTGGAGTGCAATGGTGTGATCATGGCTCACTGCAGCCTTGAGCTGCCAGGCTCAAGCAATTCTCCCACCTCAGCCTCTTGAGTAGCTGATATTACAGACACATGCCACCATATCTGGCTAATTTTTGTTTTTGTTTTTGTTTTTGTAGAGATGGAGTTTACCCATGTTTCCCAGGTTGGTCTTAAACTCCAGGGTTCAAATGATCTGCCCATCTAGACCTCCCAAAGTGCTAGGACTACAGGCATGAGCCACCATGCCCAACCCTTCACATACACTTTGCTGTCTGCCTAGCATCTCCTCCTGACTTCTCTTTGCTTACACCTCATCTAAGGCTCACTAACTTATTTGGGAAGACTCTTATCTTAGATGCTGAGTTCCAAGGGTCTCATCACTGTTTGCCCTTCTCTACCAAAATAGTGTCTTCTTCATGTTTGTACTCCCTTCCGCATATCATCATGCCCAAAGTAGATGCTAAGAAACAACTGATTGAATTATACACACTATGCAATTACGATCTCAGTTTTCATTTTGCTGTGACATCATTTATATTTCACTAATTTCATCATTTCACTGGTTTTATTTCCATAGTATATAAGGAAGGATATTAAAAAATAAAATAGGTAATACTGAGAGAGAAAAATGAGTTCTAAAAATATAAATACTGTATTTTTAACTCTCATTAAGAAGAATATGGGCTAGAACTTGACAAAATAATCTTTCCAAACAAATTGCTCAACATTCTGCAGTGCCACTTGAGCACTCAATAGAGGTGGTAGCTCATTGTCCTTGGCAGTTTTACATGAGAAAAACATGACTTTTAAAGCCTGTGACCACTCAACACCACAGTTTTGCTGGGACTGACTGATCAACAGAGAGATTCCTCTACTTTTGTTAGCATGTGCAGCCAAGTATGAAGCAGATCAAGGAGCCAGCAAGCCAGAAAAGCAGAAATGGCATGGTTTGAAAGTTTGAGGAATTTCAAGTAGGTTTTGGCCAGGTGGGTGGCACACAACCTTTCAAACAGTCAGACAGGAGGGTCAGCACTGAAGGGCAGCTGGAGATCAGAGAGCCAGCTTCCTTTAAGTTTATGGGCTCATGGCAACGTTTTCCCCATCGAAACTCCAGGTTAAATATTAGCATCTTTGGTGAATTTAATCTCAAAAATGAGTTCACTGGTGCTCTTTGAGCTAAGATGGTAGAATACTTACAGCATCCTCCACTGAACCAAGTAGCTTGTTTAAAACACTGGTCTTGGAGGAGTTACAATAGCACAACAGTCCCTGGAAACCAACCCATATGCTGGAGTTTCCAGAGGGCAAGAAGATCTCCTTCTCAGACAAATGACCATTTGAGCAGAGAGCATTCTTCGTCAACATCTAAAAGATTAATAAAAATGGGAAGGAGTAACATTTATAGAGGCTTAGATACCCTCTTCCTGGGCTCAAGAACTGCAAATATAATAATCAGTAACAAACATTTTAAACACAACATAAAGTTTTGGAACACCTACATATTGTTCTCTTTATTTTGCTAGCACAATTCACAAGAGGAGCAAAATTGAATATTGCATGAGCTTCTTGAATGTTTTATTAAAATTATTTATTTACAATTCTTTGCTGTACTTTACCTGCTTTAGCTCCCAAAAGAACACATCCTTTTCCAGTTTCAATTGGTCAAGTCCAAACCGTTTAAAATCATTAGCTGACGTCTCCAGGCAAATGAGGACTTCTGTATAATAGACAAATTCATTTATTATTCACCTAAGGTAGGCTACTTCTATACATGGCCACAAATCGAGAAACTGAATTCTGAACACATAGATGTTTTTAAAACAAATTTGACCTATTATTATATATTTTATTCTCTTCCTCAGAATGGAAAACAGAAGTCATTGTAAATCATTTTATCCTTTCTGAAGACTCATGAGCATGTGTTTTTAGTTACAGAAGAGTTTTGCTTCTAAAGTAACATCCCCCCTCATTTTTTCCCTCTCCTCCCAGAGAAAATGCAAAGGCAACAGCCCATGGGAGCAAAAGTGCAAACCTGACTTCCTCAGAAGAGGGCAAAGGAAATAATGCTCGGCATAGTCAAGGAAGTTTAAAGAAGGGCATTCTATAAACCCACGGGAAACATGCTATCCCTACCAGACACCAAGGAGCAGCAGTATCAGGAGGTGGTAGAAGGAACAGAATACAAAAGATTCTCTTATTCACAATGCACTCTGGTTCCTTTCCAGCCTGACAACCACGGATGCTGCTGTGAATATGAAAGTCAACCCAGCCCTAGGACACTGCTTGTCACAGGCCACATCAAGGATGCGCTCTTCACTGTGCCCTCATTGTTTATTTAGCCTTGGTGTGCCATATTTTAAATTCCCTAGAAGGCATCAGAACAAAGCATAAATATGCACTCAACACCAGCCAACTTATCTTCAACTTTACAATGTTGTCAAGTAGTTTCAAGTCCATTTTCCAATAAATTTCACGTTTACACTTAGTGCGTCAGGGACAAGTAACACCAGAACTAGCTTACCTTGGACAAAATGTAAATTCTGAGCTATCGCATTTCTGAGAGCTCCATCAAGCTGAAGAAATCTCTTCAGTGTCGGCCACTGGGGCAGGTTTTGCAGCATGCTTTGCAATTTCCAGAGGTGCTGTAATCTGAGGGCAAAAACAAATAAATGAAATAAAATGAAAAGTAGTTCAAAGTACCAACTAGGGAAATAAAAATTCCATTGAAAGAAAAATATTCCACTGCTTTGAGAAGTGTGTTCACAGACCGAAAGTCTCACTTCATCACACAACCAGATTCTTGACAAATTGCATTGTTTGAATCAGCTGATTGGAGATGCTTTTGGTACTGAATATGGATTAAACATTCTCTTTACCCCAAAATGCAAAAGCATATTCCTAATAGTGTCTAAAAGAAGTGAGGGTTAGGATAAAGTTTCACATGGGATCTAAAAACATTTGCCTTGAAGTTAATGAGATACAGAAAAATATTTTGAGAAAAGTTTCAAAATATAGAGATGGTATGTGGTGGTGTACAGGACCATCACAGTGGTACCAACTTGGGCCAATTAGCAATGCCTGCAGGATTCTCCAAGGTCAGAGGAAGAATGAAGAGCCAAGCAGCTCAATACAAATAGTCCTCCGAGTGTCAGACTAACGGGCTCCAGACAGCAAAGAAATAACTGAGAGAGAAGCTGGAAAGAAAATGAGTTTAATAATGTGAAGAACCTGAAATGGGAATAAATATGGGAGAGGGAGGAGCAAGACACAGCCACACCAAGGGCAGAACTTCCCAGAGCAGATAAGTCCAAGCTTTCTGTGTCTTTGAGGAACTGCATGGAATCCTCACCCATAAAAGAAGGCAAGCCACAAAAAGAGAAAAGCAGAAAGGGTTGAGCTACTTGAAGCCTAAGCAGAATATTCCACTGGCTGGAGGCATGCCACAGCTTTGAGACCCCGGTGTCCATTTGGACTTCTGTCCCATAATGGTCAGTCTCTTCACGGCACCTTGATAGTTTGGGGTTGAACACAGGCTTGATAAATAGTTGCCGCTATTCTCTAGCTGGAGAGCTGATGGACCTGACCACTGTAGAGGGTATAGGGAGAGTGAGCAAGGCCCCAGTGATAATTCTCCTATGAGACACCAGCAGGAAGAGGTACCCATCCCCATGTCATCACCCTACGAGGTGGAGCAACTGCTCCATCACTTCCTCATGCTTGGGCTTTCTGGCTGCTGACCAGATTCCTGACACCTTGTGCTAGTGTGAAGCTGGAAGCATGGCTTTTGGAACTGGCCATCTGCAGAATGAAGTGGTCTTAGGTTAGTCGTTGTTCTGACTTTTTGGGTTACACTGAGAAGGAAGCAGAGTGGCTCTTGGAAAGAATGAGAAAGTGGGAAGAAGATTATTTTATTTTCCCCAGGGAAAAAGAAATGCTGAGTGACTTGGAATCTGGATCTTGCTGTTGAGTGTCTTTAAGTTCTGACAAGTAAGGGTACCACACGGCCAGACCCTAGGGACTATTCCCCCCACATCTGTGAACAGATGCTTCACAGCAATGTGTGACATTGAAGGGTGAGTCCTTGCTGGAGGGTCCGGAGGAACCTCTGTGAGTCCTCGCCTTGCCAAAATCCATGCTATCTGCTAGAGCCTGGGTGAAGAGCTCCCACACCTCAGCCACCCTGACTTCAGGGATGTGGGCAGGAACCAGGCAGAACCTGGAGAAGAAAAGGCAGTCTATAATGACACAAAGAACTCACTAGAAAACTGAAGGCCTGGTGTGATTTCCATTTCTTTTAAGTGAACATTATGGCTTAGGAAGAAAAAAAGATGTGAAAAATTGGCTATGGAGACAGAGTAGGAAAAAAGGGATGGAGTTTCCTGGACCAAAGCTAATGATAAAAGATATACAGTTTTCTGCTAAGAATGCATGTGATTCTCAGAAAGATTTAAAGAAGGCTGAAGGCAGCCAGGTGTGATGGTTCATGCCTCTAATTCCAGCATTTGGGAAGCTGAGACAGGTGAATCATTTGAGGTCAGGAGTTCAAGACCAGCCTGGCCAACATGGTGAAACCCCTTCTCTACTAATTAGCCGGGCAGTAGTGGCATGTGCCTGTAATCCCAGCTACTCAAGAGGCTGAGGCAGGAGAATTGCTTGAGCCTGAGAGGCGGAGGTTGCAGTGAGCCGAGATCGTGCCACTGCCCACTGCACTACAGTCTGGGCAACAGAGACCATGTCTCAGAAAGAAAAAAAAAAAAGAGCTGAAGACAAGCGACTGCTTTATTTGAAATACTGAATTGAAGAAATAAGGATTAAACTTCACAAAGGACTTAATAGATATATCAACATGTAGAACAATAAAATACTAAGGTAGAGAAGGAGGCACTCAGCAAATGCTTAGGAGGCAAAACAGAGGGGAGAATTTGTGCCATAGGAATGGTAGATAAGAAACCACACAACACAGAGGAGAAAGCAATTAGAATATCTCACACACACACAGACACACACACACACACACACACACACACACACACACACAAACTAGCACCTACTGGGATGGGATTCATGACTCCATACAAAACTAAGAGAAAAAAATTTACTTTGAAAATAATAGAATTAACAAAAGGGATTAGTCTTGAAGATAGGTATAAAGTGCCATCTCACACCCATGTAGGAAAATCAGTGAATTTGTAAAGAGAAGAAGGATGGCAGAATAGAGGGGTGGGTTTAGAAAGAGAGATTAGCAGATTTTGGTGGCAGGGACTGATGTTTTAGGGCATCCACTCAGAGCATGAAGCATCTCAGCACGGGGGTCTCTGTTGATCCCGGTAGCAGTCTAAAAAGCAGGGACAGATGATTCCTTCTTAACAAATGAAGACAGTTCTGCCTTGGGCAGTTGTGTGCCAAGTCTCCAGCAAACCAAGGAACTAAAATCTATCAAGGGCCTTAGCAATCATCTAGCAACGCCATTACCAAGCCAGGAGTCCATCCCATAGGGAAGCCAACAGAAGGGCCAAAGCTGTAACAGCCAAGAGGTGGCAGTTTTCTACTACATGCAACAAAAGCAGTATCCAAATACAAATGGAGGCTTCAGGCCAGGCTTCGTGGCTCACACCTGGAATTCCAGCACTTTGGGACGCTGAAGAGGGCAGATCACTTGAGGCTAGGAGATTAAGACCAGCCTGGCCAACGTGGTGAAACCGTGTCTCTACTAAAATTGCAAAAATTAGCTGGGCATGATGGCATGCCTGTAATAGCTACTCAGGGATCTGAGGCAAAAGAATCACTTGAACCCAGGAGGTGAAGGCTACAATGAGCCAATATCATGCCATTGCACTTCAGCCTGGAAGACAGAGTCTCGCTCTGTCTCAAACACACACACACACACACACACACACACACACACACACACACACACACACACACACAGCAGATGGACAGCAAAGCCAGTGTTTGGGCCTCATCTTCCTGGCACTGAGAATGTGTGGAAATTATATATGAGGACAGAAGAATGCAGGCTGTCCTAGCTTTGTACTTAGAGTGTGATGTAGTCTTCAGCTTCCCCAATCTCTGTAGGACTAAGAGCCAGGTAGAGCTTCCAGTTCAATCCCCTGGCCTGGCACAGAGCAGGCAGAATTCTAGGCTAAAGTGCCAGGGGAAGTTCGAGGCATGTAGGATAATTAAAGTGACTTAATGTGGTGTTTCTATTAACGTTCATTAAGTAACAGACCAGCAGGGAGGTTTTCAACATCCCCAATGCAATGTCCCTGCATTTGTTTATTTAAGACAGATGTTTTGTCCCTGCCCTTTGCCTAGATCACTTCAAGGCATCCTTGCTGGCTCCCTGTGACCAACCTCCTACAGCTTTTATGGCCCTGATGGGGAACTGTACTGCCACCTCTAGCGCCAGCACCTCATGCCGCAGAACACCTCTTAGGTAAAAGTTAGGAAACAGAGCCTTCAAAAGCAAGATCCTGTTTGCTAACGGTTCCAGAAAATGTGAAAAAAACTGGAAGTGTTTAGAATTGCTCTCTGTTAAGTAATCATAATAACACAACACAGTCCCATCCAATTCTGTCATCTCAACTCTCCTTCATGGTACGCAGAGAGCAACAGTTTGTTTGAGCTGGTTTGAAATGAACATTTTTGAGATAATATTGAGAAACCATATTGTTCTTTTCCAAGGAGAGCCTTAACTTCAGAAGGATAATAAGATTCACGTTACAACAAACCGGCACACCTACTGAGGAAAAAGATGTAGTCGGCTATTTTGGTGAATACATTGCAGGTATCTTAAAAAGGAAGAAACAAGTTCCACCAATTCCTACTTCTAAAATATTTCTGGACCTTACTATGTAAACACTTCAACTACACAAAATCTTTAAGTAAATATAAAAACATATTTTTACAAGAGGAAGATTCTAGGAAAACAGCTACTCATGTAAACTAGTTCTGCATTAAAAAAATGCCTCTGAAATGTATTTATGCATTTTTAAACAAATGCCAAAGACATAAAATCCAAAATCCAGGAAACTTGACACCTTCTCAAATATTGCTCCCATATTAGGTCAATTTCAGCCTCTGAATAGGCATCCAGAGTGCTGCAAAAGCTTCTATCCTGGTGATAGTCCACCATGAAAGCCTTTGATAACTTGAAATTCATTGTCTAGCTGTAGCTTACAGAATGTGTTTTTAACAGTATCATTATGCTCTCTTTAAAATTCAGTGCCATCTACCTAATCAATAATCAAACAGGGAAATGTGCCTTACATCTTTGGAAATGTGTGATTATCTTTTGGGCCATCTGCTGCCAAGCTATCATTCAGGAGGAGCAGCAGAATGCGCAGAGCTTCCACCACCTTCTGGGGCTTACTCTCTTCTTCAAACTGATTCCTGAGAGCCTCCAAACTGTGGCCTATGCCTCTGAGTGTCTTCTGAAGCAGGCTACCCTGTTGCCACTGATCAAACACCTATAAATTTGGAAACAAAAATACTAGCATTAATAATAGAAAACTGGAAAGAATAATATTTAGTTAAGAAATATGACAGACAGCCAATCTTTTTTTTGAAAATCAGAATATCTGTTAGCAATTGCATTATGATTTAATTTCTACTCAGAAATTAAAGATTTCATGTTGCAACAATGGATGCACACAACTTTATAATCTCTGCCTTATTTCTCTTTATTCTCCCAAGATAAAAAAAAAGGGAGAGAGACAGGAATAACGTACACCTTAAAACAAATGAAATATAATTTAAAACCTAAACTGACATATTTAGGATAGCATTAAGTATATTTGCATATTTTTAAATATATACCAAAGTTAATACATATTTACTAAGTGCCATTTTATGACATGGACATGGGGAGGATGATACTGTTGTCAATTAGCAATGTGGTTTATCATCAACATTATACCAAAATAGATCATTCTTGCCCAAGCCTGATAGGATGGGGAGGTGCATGATGTACACATACGTGTGCTAACTACACCTAAATAACCACAAGTTATTTTACCCAGATAATGCACAAAGCAAGGGTATCCACTAGACCGTTGGATGATGATCATTTCAGCACTGTCCCTTGATTATTTTAGTGCTGGATGACTTTAGTACCATATAGCGGATGACAACACCTATATATTTTTAATGATGTTTTGTCCACTATTTGAGATTTAGCCTTTATAAATGACACATACTAGGGGAAACAAAGTTAAAGAGATATGTTCTTTAAGGAAAAACAAGAGATGGAGATGGCAAAAGCTGATAAACCAAATGGGAAGTGACTGCCATGAGAGCTCTGCCTCACAGTCTCCAAAACCTCCTCAAGAAGCACAAAGCTGTGAAACAGCCAGGGCCCCATGATCTTCTGAGGCCAGGAGCAATCTAATCACTCAGGCACTCTGCCCCACACCAACATCTCTGTAAAGACAGACTAGAGCCTCCCTTCGTGTTGCTAAATTACAGTCACTGAAATCACAGTCACTGTTTGTGCACAGAGCTTCTGGTCAAAACCAGAGTCAAGGGACAAGGCCAGTCCAGAGCTCAAAGTGCTGCAGGGATGCTGAATGCCAGCATGCAAACATCCAAGGAGCTGGTCAAAGTAGTCCAGGGGAAATCTCATGCACCAATAACAGAGCATGGGTCTAGAACTTCTGAGTTGCCAAGGTGTGTGTGTAAGCCTAAGATGGACCGTTTGGTGATGACGGTTGAGGGCCTAGGCCTAAGGAGCTGGGGCTGGTTGAGGCACATGAGATAAGGTGCACTCAATGGCCAGGATGTGGGGATCCTAAGGTTCTTTCCTGGGAGGGACATAAAATCCAACAGTAAACAACATGGTGGGGGTGAGGCAAGGGAAGAGAATGGATTTGGACACTCAAACTGGCACACCTTTGGACAGAACATGTAGATAGGGGACAGCACCTGCTGGAAGACTCGCAGCCAGCTGACTGCATGGACAAGATAGTTTTTGGCTTCTGACCACTTGGGGTGGCAGTCTCCAGTGTGGCCCCATCTCTCAGCTTCATCCTCTAATGTGCTAGACAAGACTGAACACACCATCTTCTCCAAAGAGCTGTCTATGGGTATCTGACAAAAATATGAAAAAGTATTTAGAAGTAAAACTCCTTTCCTAGAACCTTCCTCTTCTAAAAATAACACCACGATATTGCCATAGTAAAAGGTCTTACATTTGCTTGATTGAAGAAGTAACAAGTGATAATATCTATGTGATTTACCTTGAGAGGAGACTTGGTAGTTTAAAAAAAAAGGGTTATATTTTTCAGTTTCATCCCCAAACAATGGGAACAGCTGTTTCTCCAGGCCAAGGACACAGAGATGACATCAAATCTTGTTTCTTTTCGTTCTCAGGTCAAAAGTGAACATGGGTCAGCCCAGTTTAATTGATACTTTGGACTAACAAAGTTGTTTTTCCAAGAACATTTTTTTTTCTGATTATCAAAAGTAGACAATATCAGAAAGATTCAAATTGAGGTCTTGGGTCAGAAACTGTTTAACATGCTTGAAACAAACCTCTTTTATTTTACACGTGAACTTCAACACAGTTCCTCTAACACTGCTTAACAAATACTTAGGTTTGTAATACAATGAACCACATTCCCCTATTACATCATTTTACAACAATTATAATGCTATCTTTAAGAGATTCTGTTGATGACTGCCATGGTCTAAATGCTTGTGGACTGCCCCCCAAAATTCATATTTAAAATTCTAGCCGCCAAGGTGATGGTATGAAGAGGTGGGGCCTTGGGGAACTATCGTGAAGGTGAGCCCTTACGAATGGGATTAGTACCCTGATAAAAGAGACTCAGGAAGTTCCTTTCCTCCTTCTTCCATGTGAGGACACAGCGAGATAAATTTCTGTTGTTTACAAGCCACCCTGTCTATGGTCTTTTGTTATAACAGCCTAAATTGACTAAATAATGGCAGTAGTCAAACAGCTTAATTTTAGTCTTTTGTGTTCATTTTTAGGTTCTTTTAGGATCAAGATTTAAAATATTAACCTGTGACTGTCAAAGCACAGGGTCCCTGATGTTTTTGTCCTATTTTTTTTTTTCCTTAATTAAAAAAAAAAAATTGGCCAGGCACAGTGCCTCACACCTGTAATCCCAGCACTTTGGGAGGCCAAGGCGGGTAGATCACGAGGTCAGGAGTTCAAGACCAGCCTGGCCAAGATGTTGAAACCCCATCTCTACTAAAAATACAAAAATTAGCTGGGCGTGGTGGCACGCACCTATAATCCCAGCTACTCAGGAGAGTGAGGCAAGAGAATTGCTTGAACCTGGGAGGTGGAGGTTGCAGTGAGCTGAGATCATGCCATTGCACTCCAGCCTGGGTGACAGAGTGAGACTCCATTTCAAAAAAAAAAAAAATCAACAATACCATGTATCGTGTTAGATAGATAAGGCTGAGCCCCAACTCAGATGTTCTCAGTCTATGACAGGCAGACGTGCAGCCATCAGGTTCCCTTGGACATGCCTTATTATGAAAAGTTGAAGTAGAGGCAGAGGCTGAAGTGAGGTCACAGGGGTTCCACAGAGGATGTGAGATTAGACAAATCATTTTCCAATTCAAGAAGCAGAGACAGGGAGAGAGGAGGACTACTCTCCTGCAGTGGCAGCATCCACTGAGGCCTCCACCAGGCCCAGAGACTGGAGGGGTCAGGAGTCAGACAGACCCCAGGGAGGGCCTAGGAGCACAGGCTGATCCAGATGGAAAGGGCCCTGTGAAACCTCCTTTGCAGATCATGAGAGTGAGAGAAGTCTAGCATGACTGACTCCATCTTGCTTCTAGCCTCAGAGGCTGGCTGCCCTTGCTCACACCTGGGCATAAACCAAGCTAACCATGGGAGGAATTTAGTTTATAGTTTAACTTTTTAGCAAGGGTGATAGTAGTCCCTCCCTAAGATGAATCCTCTCCTTTCTCAGGAACAAAACCTGCCTTCATAAGACTAATAGAAGGCCACAAGATTAAGATTATGGGAGAGTCTTGAATACTGCTAAAATGTCAGTGTAGCTAAATGAAAACCAGCCATTGGCCCCTAGCTGGCTTTCTATAATCCCTTGCTGCTCAGGAGTCATGGGGCCAAAGATTACAAGTATGTGACCTCCCCAATTGCCCTTACAAATAACACCACTATTGTCAAACCTAAGATTGGTCTTTTGAGATGTTTTTCAGACTTTTGCATTTTCCACACCCTTGTGATTTCATCCCCAACCAATCAGCAGAACCCATTTCCTAGTCCTCTGCCCACCAAACTATTAAAACAAAAGACCCACCCCTCTGAGTTCTCAAAGAGGCTGATTTGAGTAATATCTCCATTTCTTCCCCTTGGCTAGCTCTGCATTAATTAAACCCTTTCTCTACTGCAAGACTGCAGTCTCAGTGAATTGCTTTTGTCTATGCAGTGGGCAGGAAGAACCCACCAGGCAATTACACTTACAAAGAGTGGGAAGCAGGCAATGGTCCCCTAAGATATTCATGTCCCAATCCCAAGAGCCCATGTATATGTTATATTATATGGCGAGTGAGATTTAAGGCTGCAGATGAAATTAAGGCTGCTTATCACCTAGCCTTGAGATGGGAGATTATCCTGGGTTTCCTGGTGATCCCAATGTAACCACAAGGGTTCTTATTGGAGAAAGGAAGCAACAATGTTAGTGCCCAAGTGAGGGGATGTGGGAAGGACTAGACCTGTTGTTGCTGGCTTTGATAATTGAGAAAGGGGGTGAGACCCAAGGAATGCGGATGGTCACTAGAAGCTGGAAAAAGCAAGAAAACAGAACATACCACCCCAAAGTATGTCTTTTTGGCATATGTATTATTTTGAGCTAAAGACTCAAACTGAGAACCAGCACAGTAAGAAAAACTTCTTACCCCTCCCTAACTGCTTAAAAATAGAGTATAAATTTCCTTTTGGTAAAGAAAATCTAGATTTCTAAAGAAAATTTACATTTATAAAGATAATCTTCATCTGTAAAGGTATCTCTTGGCCAGATGTGGTTGCTCTCTCCTATAATCCCAGCACTTTGGGAGGCCGAGGTGGGTAGATAACCTGAGGTCGGAAGTTCGAGACCAGCCTGACCAACATGGGGTAGTAGACGCCCAGCCATTTTGTGTGTGTGTTTGTGTATTTTTAGTAGAGACAAGGTAGTAGGAACTCTGTCTCTACTCAAAATGCAAAAACAAAAAAAATTAGCCAGGTGTGGTGGCAGGTACCTGTAATCCCAGCTACTCAGGAGACTGAGGTCCAAGAATCACTTGAACCTGGGAGCGGGAGGTTGTAGTGAGACAAGATCACACCACTGCATTCCAGCCTGGGCAACAAGAGTGAAACTCTGCCTCAGAAAAACAGATCTCTCCTACCACAAAAAAAAAACTACTTCTTCAAATAACTCTGATCACCTGGAAGACTTCTCTGCAAAACAGGATAATTCACTCACCTTCCCATAACTTGCCTTGCTGCTTAGAAACCCCAAACCCCCTGTACTTTGCATAGATAGACTTGGATGGTGTATAAGCCTTCATCATCTGGCTGCTTCCTTAAAATACAGGTGATCCTTAATCTGCAATGAGGTTACATCCTGATCAGCCCATCATGACTTGAAAATATCATAAACCAAAAATGCATTTCGTACAGCTAACCTCAAAACATAACCAAACTTATCCTAGCCTGACTGAACTGTTCTCAGAACACATACATTAGCTTACAATGTAAAAAACAATCTAACACAAAGTTTATTTTATAATAAAGCATTTATTATCTCATGTACTTTATTGAATACTGTACTAAAAGTGAAAAACAAAATGATCGTATAGGTACTCGAGGTACAGTTTCTACTAAATATGTATCATTTTCACAATATTGTGAAGTTGAAGAATCATAACTTGAACCATCATAAGTCAGGGAACATCTATATATTTCTCTTTGTGAACTCCCTTACATACCTGCATAATAACTGGTTTTCTTCTTGTTTATATGTATTTTATCAGGTTAATTTATGATCCCCAGCCATTGAACACGGTAATAGAGAAAAAAAGAATGCTTCCTCCCCTAAAACAGTATGTCTCCTTGACCTCAAGAAGGAATGCAGCCCTGCAGACACCTTCAGTCTAACCCAGTGAGACCATTTCAGGTGTCTGACTTCCAGTACACTGTGATTAAAAAAAAAATGTGGGTTGTCTTAAGCCACTGTGTTGGGGTAGCTTGTTACAGCAGCAAATAGAAAGCTCACACATATGATGTACAATCATATGTACATTATCAGATGATAAATGGAGCTTTGTTGATATACATAGTGGCATTTTCTGATCATTTTCCTTTTAATTCTAATCTCAATATATTTAACATTCTAAAGTAAAAGTTTTACATAGTTTACTCAAACTATAGTATAATGAGAAAATGGGGTCATAAAGATGGAGAAAACTAGAATAAAAGTCAGCCAACTGGAGTTCCATATTCCATCTATATCAGCACCCATGAGAACACCCAAGAGTCACAATTTCACATTCTATATATAGTAGGTAAATAGTTCCTAAAATTGTAAGATGATAAATAAAATTGTGCCAGAGGTACAAGAAGCACAAAATTTAGTATACTGTGGTGAGCCCTAACCTACCTGGCAGAACTGGTTTTTCAAACACCAAGCCAGCATGAGGGTCTGCTGGCTGCAGACTGACAGCACAGATCCAGAGTCTAAATACTGAAAGGGACAGTATGAACGCAAACAGTAGCTGCACTGAAATGCGAAAAGTGCCATCTAGGACGGCCAGGTTGTGGGGAACTCACAGAGAAGTGAGCAAAATCTACATACCCAGCATGGACTGAGATCCTAACAGGAGACAGTGGTCTTTTCCAAACATGCCTGGCTCAACCCTGACCTAGGAGCTGCACCAGAAATGCTCTAACCCTGGAGGTAAAATCTATGGACCAAAGCTCCAGGTGCGTAGTTCTTGGGCCTGCACCATGCAAAGGAGAAGTGCCTACAAACAGGCCGGAGTGGCAAAAGGGACTCTGTGACTAAAAGATACCTCCCAGAATCTCAGCAATACCAGCAATGAACTGGGTCTTGGGGATCATCCAGTCCAACCCCCTTATTTCATCTAGTTTGGGAAGAAGCTCAACTTCAGTGAACCCAGCTGGCATCTATAACCTACAGCTCCTACTCTTCTAAGGAAAACTATCTGTTTAACTAAAAATTCACCCATTTGTACCCCAACACACTACAGCTGGTGTAACACCTTCCTACCTGGACCCTACTAGCACTGTCTTGTCTTCAGAATCTCACACTCTCACTTGAGCTGGCTTCTCCCACCGCTAGTTCCCAGAGTAATCAAGTGTCATATTACTTCCAAGCCGCCTTTCCATTCCAGGATAAAACCTTTAGGTAAGAAGAAAGAGACACTTCTAGAAAAGCTGAAGACAGCAGGGGTCTCTTCTGTGCAAGGAGTTCAGGTTTTAACAGAACCCTCCTGTCTGGCTGCCGCTCCTGTGGTACCTGCCCACCCTGCCCCAGCAACAGGCTGTGGATCCAGTCTCCAGGAAAGACCCAACGGTGTGAGAAGCAGTCAAGCCTGTGTACCTCCTTTAGTTGAACTGAATAGTTCAGGATCTGTTCCGTGTGAAGATCATCAAAACCAAATTGGGATTTGAGATCATACTGGACTTTCTGTGGATCCCACACTATATTCTGCATGGACAGGTGGTAAACTGGCTCTGTTGGAAAAATAAAAGATTTACACCATCAGTTGGTTGAATATTGTGATATGTCTAATGTAATTCAGAAAAAAAAATACGATTTTCACCCCTAAAGGAAGAGCAAATGAAGACAAAATACCTTTTGGGCATCAAATAGAAAAAGCAAACAGAAAGAAACACTTGCTGCTATAGCGAGAATGCCGAAGTGTCACACACTCCCTGGCATAAATGGTTGCAACATTTCCAGAGGATAATTTTAAAACATATTTCAAGAGCTTTAAAAATTCAAGTCCCTGAACCCAACCAACAATTTCACTTCTAAAAATCTTTCTCAAGAAGATTAATCAGATATCTGAGCAAAAGTTATTGTACAACAATATTTTATTGGTTTTATACTGATTAAATACTTAAAACTAGCTAAGGGCTTAGTATAAGGGAAAATATAAATTATAGTATATTCATAGCATAAAATACTACGGAGTTCTTTAAAACTGTATTTCCAGTAATTATTCGAAGTCACAAGACAAAGTTCCCCTAACTCAAGTTGTCAACGTATAAAATTCATGGGCTACCCAAAAAACCCATGACACTATCTAGAAGTGACGTATTCAAAATATAAATCCAAGATCCCCAAGGTATGACAAAATCTCTGAGGATTATGTCTCAGCATCCACAAACACAAACACACACAAATTTCAAGGTGTGTTTGAACCTCGAACCTTCATCTAGAAACTAGATTGTTACAGATCATGATTGAACACCCATTGACTGAGCCCCTGTACTTGCCAACCACTATTGAGCCATTTTCACATGCATTATCTCATAGGATCCTTATAATCACAGTGAGGTCGACAAAAAAAGTACAACCCATGACATTTACAAAGAAAGGCCAAGTCAAAGAGGACTTCGGTACTGAAGATGGGCAAGATCCCAGGAATACAAGACTTTTTGTTTCCACTCTGATTGTCTCTACATGGCATAAACTAGCACTTATTGTATGTTGAAGAGGTACTAGGACCTAGACTAAGAATAACCCATGGGAGGTCTCACTTAGTCCTCCAGCAACACTGTGAGGTTGGTGCTATAATTATCTCCTTTTTCTTAGAGTCACACATGTTAGATCAAGCCTCTGATTCAAACCCAAATGATCTGGCTCCTGAAACTGAGCTGTGACTATTAATCTCTACTGGTCTCAGAAGGTATTAGAATTACTCACAGAGTTCCAGAAAGAAGAGAAAAGAATAGTGACATCAGTATAGCATACTTATAAAAGTACACAATCTTTCTCAAAAAGTGAAAGGCACCTTGGATTCAGAAACTTGTGCTAAAACAACAGAGACTTCAGAATGTGTAGATTAACAATTCCGTGCATAACATAATTGGACCAGTAGCCCAAAGCCACATGAGGCCACTCCTCCCTTTCCCTTCAAATCAGCTCATCAGGCAAAAGAATTTTTCTTGGAGACAAGAGACATGAAGACAATTTTTAGCTACCTCTTAAAGTATGTTTTGTAATAGTGTTCCTTAGCTTTGACTCACTGGAGAGTTAATAGAAAATTGTTTATTTGAATTACATTCTTAGTGGTAATTACACTTCCAATTGTAAGGTAAATTGGTTGTTGTAATTTGGATGATGTACAAAAACTTGAGCTTCTAAATGAGTTTGTTAAAATTAAGGTCACTGGGAAGATTTCAATGAGGTGTTTTATTCATCCCACACCCCACCTCTGCGTTTTGTTCTCAGCTAAGAAATAGTTCTCAGCGGAACTAACCTAACCTGAAAATGGAGTTAAACCTTAATGAGCTAACTTTTCTTTTACAGAGTGCTCAGAAAAAAAAAAACCCTTTCTATGTGGATCTCACTGTGCTGGGTCACAAACAATGAAAAGAAAGAAGCAACAGGCAGAATTTGGGGTGATAGAGGGTTTCATGTTAGTTTGCTCCATGAAGCCACAAAATTCTGAATGGGATTGTAGAAATCTCATTATATAATACTTCATGGCTGGGTGTGGTGGCTCACACCTGTAATCCCAGCACTTTGGGAGGCTGAGGCAGGCAGATCACCTGAGGTCAGGAGTTTGAGACGAGCCTGGCCAATACACAGTGATACACTGAAAATACAAAAATTAGCTGGGCCGGGTGGTAGATGCCTGTAGTCCCAGCTACTCGGGAGGATGAGACAGGAGAATCGTTTGAACCTAGGAGTTGAAGGTTGCAGTGAGCCGAGATCTTGCCCCTGCACTCCAGCCTGGGCAACAGGGTAAGATTCCATCTCAAATAATAATAATAGTTCAGGAGACTGAGACCTCAGCAGAAAGTGGCCAGTGGAAGACTTGCTCCCAGAATCCTGAACCCCAGACCGGCCTGCCTCCAATCCACTCCTCACACTACCCAGGAGTATCTTTCTATAACGCAGATCTAATTCTACTGCTTCCATGGCCATTCATGTTTTGGCCTGGGCTCTTTTCTATGCCACCCCCTCTAATGCCTCCTGTACCTCAGACAAGCTGAGTGTCAAACCTTCACAGCTCTCAGCAAACCCAAGTATCTCACACACTCTTTCCCCTGCCTGGAAATGCTCCATCATCTCTTTGATAAACTCCAACTCACCTGTCAAAACTCCTCCTTGAAGTTTTTCCTGAAACAGATTTCAGATCCTTACTCTGTGGGCTTTTCTTTTTTTTTTTTACTTTATTGACATCTCTCTCTACTTTACTAAAGATGACTTTTTTGAAAGCAAGAAGTATGTTTTGTTTTTGTTTTTGTTTTGTTTTGTTTTTTTCTTTAAGTTTCAGGATGCAAGTGCACAACGTGCAGGTTTGTTAAGTATACATGTGTCATGGTGGTTTGCTGCACCTATCAACTCATCATTTAGGTTTTAAGTCCCACTTGCATTAGCTATTTGTCCTAATGCTCTCCCCCCACCTCACCCCTGCACCTGACAACTGGACCTGGTGTGTGTTGTCCCCCTCCCTGTGTCCATGTGTTCTCATTGAAGAACTATGTCTTATTCAGCTTTTTATTCCCACTGTCTGGGGAAGTGTTTGGCTCATAGGAAGTGCTCATTGCTTATTCAATGAGAAAATGAATAAATAAATGAACAAATGGATGTGTTGGTGGGTTGGTGAGTAGATGAATGGGGAGGTAGATGGATGGATAGATGAACAGATGAGTGAATGAATGGATGGATGGACGACAGATAGACATATGAATGAGCTGGTGGTTTGGTGAGTAGGTGAATGTGTAGATGGATGGATGAATTAATGGATGAATAGATAGAGATATAAATGGGTTGATGGGTTGTTTAGTGGGTGAATGAGTAGGCAGATTGATAGATGAATAGATAGATGGATAGATAGATGGATGGATGGATGGTTGGATGGATGGATGAATGAATGGATAGATGTGTGGGTGAATGGGTGGACAGATGAATGAATAAAAGGATGGATGAATAGATAAGTGGATGAATTCTAACTTTGTTGTTCTCTCACTGTATTTCCCTTAAAGAAATAGCCAAAGATAGAAACATAGACAGAAGAAAAGAATTAAAAGTAAAATGCTCAGACTCAGTTGACAATTCAGGAAATAATATCCTGGGTCAAGAAAAGAGCTATGTAATTCCATTCCCTCCCTTGTGGTAGGGCTGCTTATTTAGTTAGGGGACTCTGTAAATCTACATCAACCTGCCTCCTCTTACTAACTACCATTTTTAAAATATTTCCTCCCAATAGGAGGTTAGAGAGAGGAAACAGTAAAATCACAGAACCAGTGATAGGTCTAATATTAGAAGAAATAATGTCAAAGAATTTTAAAATCAATTATTTTAATTTAAAAATGTTATTTATGTTAGCAATGACTGCAGAACTTCAACAGTGGTAGAAAGTCAAATTCAGTTTTGAGTTCTAAATTTTTATTCTATTTTTGTCTTGTATTAACAGAAACAATTGGTTCTTTTTTGAATTTGAAATTCTAATTAAATCACTTTGAACGTCATTTTAGCTCTCTGTTGATGGTCAATGAATTTAAGTAGTTAAACATTTTTTAAATATAGCAATAGCTGCAAGGCACCCATACCAGAGACTGCTACTCCGTGTCGCTGCAGAAATGTCAGTGTCGAAATGGTCACATTCAGAACAAGTTCAGAAACCTGGGAAAAAGTTTGGTTGAGTGGCAGCCAATCTAAATCTTCTAGGGATATTAAGGAACTAGAACCAAAACAAAACAAAACAAAAAGCAGTATGAATGGGTAGTTAGCAAAACAAGTAGCATCAATTCAAGGTTTACTTAACATCCCGCAGACTGGGCCTCTAGCGCTGTTGCAAGATGTGGCTGGACCATTTATATGTCGGCATTCTTCATGGCTTTAATTTGACTCTAACTCCCTGGACTAGTAACTAAATGTAAGAGGTAAATTCTTCTCTTGAAACACTTGAGAACTTAGGCCATCTTCCACTCTGCCTTTGACACAGAACTCAAGTTTGCCTTGGCTCTGCCATAGGTGTTATTTTATACGCAGCCTTGATTCTTCCTGCCGCAGGGTAGCTGATGAGGCCAGCAAGGTGCAAAGGGCTGCCATATTAGAAAAGCAAATGAACAGTCAGGCTGCTTCAAGTTCAGATAATCAGTCTAATATTTGCAGGGCAATACCATGTTCCTCAATCCTCCACCCTGTCTTAACCTATGGATCTGAATAGGTCAAGGGTTCAATCAGTGGCTGTCAAATTGTTGGGAGGTTTGGGGAGGGGGAGTCTACATATACGTGGTATTAATTTTATTTTTAGAATATTAATATTTCATTTTATAAATAAATATGCTTCAGTTTGTAGATTGGAAAATGCACTCAATAGAAGGTGGAACATATCTGTATTTTGGCAATATGAGACCAATACAACCATAAGCTATGCTTCCAAACAGGTTATTTCCTTGTAGATTTTCATCAAGAAGAATATTTTATGACAACTTTGTGTATTGAAAAGTATCCCAGGATTATAAGATATATTATTGAAACCTGGTACCACTTGCAAATACTTCTCTCTATGAATGCAGATTTTCTTGATATCATGCTGAAGCAAAATATGGAAATACAATTTATGCTGAAGTTGATATAGTTCAACAACTGTCATCAGTATCTTCTCATTTTTAATTTTGCGTCTCTCCGAATAGCCCCATTGTTCTCATTGTTCACTGCTAACAGAGTCAGGGCTTCAGGCAAGAATACAAAAAGAGGCTTTTTGAATACGTTCAAATATTTAATTTATAAATCAAGCTAACTAAATATTATAACATGTTCCATTTTCCTACATTGACCAATAGATCTTCATAACAACTTGGAAAGCTACATTCAGATTAAGAATTTTCTGATCCTCGGAGTTGTACACCAGACTGTAGGAGTTTAAGGGAGCACCTGTCCCTGGCCCCAACCTTCAGCCCATTCCTCCCCTATGTGCTCCCCACCCTCAGCTTGGTCTGTACCTCAAGGGGCCTCAGTGCTCAGAGGTGAATCCTCCAGCCCACACAGCCCAACAGCACCCATGCCTCTCACCCTACACTCCTGCCAATGGCTGCAGTCATCCCTAGACCGCCCTTAGGCTGGAGGAGGCACAGTCTAATGGTAAGACTTACCCTCAGAAGGAGGGGCCAGGAAAAGAGGCTTGAGCAGGCTCTGGCCATTAGATTAGGGAACTCCAGGGTGAGAGGGAATCAGGGTGTGTGGGCTCTGTGAACACATGCCCTTCACCCCATGGGCATTCTAAGCCATGAGCAGAGGTACAGTCTGAGGAAGGTCAGAACAGGGACCTCCCCAAAGGCCCCAGGACAGGGCCCCTTTTGTCCCAGCCTAAGGGCAATGTGGGTTTCTCTCACCAATGGCAGATAAAATAAGTAACAGTTAAAAATCAGAGAAGAGTATAAACTTCTGCTAATAAAAAATAATAAAACTCATTATTCATACAATGAGTTTACACAAAATAATTCAATTATTTATAAAAGAGAGTCATGCTGATGAAAGCATGGGAAACCCACCATGGGAAGGGATGCTCCCAAAAGTCACCCCAGTTGGTCTCCTATGCTGGATCTACGGTCAGATCCAGCAAAGGAGACCAACATCCACTGAATTACACAACTAAAGCAACTGAGCTTATCAGTTCTGAATACTATGTGGGCAACTGTGGCATAATTTCTTAAGAAATTAGTTAAAATTATTATATTCAAGCCTTATCTCTAATAGTGAAAAACTTAGAAACAACCAAAACTCTAATGCTAAATTTATTAAGTAAATTATGGTATATAGTACTTTACCAGAATGATATATGCTGCAGCCATTAAAAATGACCATTTATCAGCTATAACAACATATGAAATATTAAAGTATGAAGCTAACTTTTTTAAATCAGGGAGAACACGCTATGAAGAACATCACGGCCCCTATATAAAACATGTGCACGGACAGATGAGGGACAGACGTGGAGGTGCAGAAGCTCCTGTTGTTTCAAGGTGACATTATTGTGAGGTTTTCTTTTTAATCCAACAATTACTCAGTAATTTTTATTTCCCATTTTAAAAATAAGGTGAAAAACAACGTACCGATACTTACGTTTTTCATTTTCACTTACTTCAAAACAGCCTGGAGAAGGTGCACTGTAACATGCATGCCATCTTGCACATGATCGTGGCTTGTGTGTAGCCTCGGCAGTAAAAGTAGAAAATCCCAGATATGAGGCTGCTGGTGGAGGCTTTCCAGTTTCAATATTACCTCCTCGGTCTTATTGAGATCCATCTGATGGGGAAAAAAATACCAAAAGTCTCCCTCTGGACTTTCATAATCAAGTAAATGAGAGACAGAGATGCTGCAAAGGTGCAAAATTGTAGAAATTCTCCTGGTAGAAACCCATACTTCATATGTCACTACACTGAACAGATTTGTCACTATGTTGAACACAATGTTAAAACTATTCTGTTCAGTTGAGGGGTTTTTTTAATGGTTTAAAAATATGGATGGGGGAAAAAGTATAGATGGGGCAAAGAGAAAAAGAAAGCTGGTTTTTGTGACAAGCTGTACCAACTTCTGCAGTTTTTGAAGCAACAACGTCTTTGAGATAGATGCTGGATAAGAACGCAATGATCTATTTTTTACATGTAGATGATAAAAGAAAGAGAATAATTCAAATATGAACAAGAAAACCCAACGTTTCATTGAATACTGATGGCTTGGTCAGAAGGCGAATGCAGCTGGCCTATGGTATGGAGCCTTTGGATTTCTCTAGATAACCGAGGCTTTTATATACATGCCAAGAATGACAAAGTGCCAAAATAGAAGGTACATGGGTCTCCAGTGCCTCACCGAGCCTACATGCCCTCTCTGGGTAGAAAAACGCCCCAATACTCCATGACATCCCAGTAAGAACTACCCCATGCTCTGTGTTCCAAGTTCCACAGTTTCTGGCTCTCCTCTTGCAGTCTAGTTTCCATTCCTTCAATAAAAGTGAATCCTGCATTTTAGACCACCCATAAAAGTCACAACATTTATCTTTCAGATGAGATAAACTTCAAACAAACAAAGAAAAAGCAGCATTCTCCAGAGGACCAACTACTCCAAACAAGACACACTCCCTCTTCCTCACACCACTCTCAGTGGAATGAAGAGAGGGTCGGAAGCTCCCAGGACAAGCTCCCCAGGGAGTAAAGTCAGTCCAGCCATTTCTGGAGGATTCTGGTGGCCAGCACACTGCCATGCTTTTCAGCATGACTTCAGCCACCATTCTCGGTGATCTCCATATCTAATAATCCTCAAATCCCTTCTGTTACTGCTCCCTTCCATCCAGTGATATTGCCTTCCACCTGCTTGAATCACCCATTTCTCTGGTCAAAATCTGTATTTTTTCATTGTCAATACTATAACATTATGCACCTCACTCTTCCACGACCAACTCCACTCCTTTTCTACAGTTCCCCAACTCTAATGACTCTTCAGCCCTGCCAGGCCCCACATTCCACTCTGCCAACACCTCTTTCCTGTCCTCTTTGCTCTCACGCCCCTGATCCCTGGATGATCTTTCCATTGAATACTCACTCAACTATTTTCTCCTCTCACAATCTATCATATATTCCTCTGGCTAAATAAATAAATAAATAAATAAATAAATCCATCTCCAGTCAAATTCAGCGCTTCAGTCCTCAGCCTGAGCTCAGCCCCACTGCTCTCCCACCCCTCAAGAGCATCGTTCAGCAAATGTCCTCTCTCTTTTCCCCTCTATCAGTTCATTCCTATCAGCATATCGTTATGTGCCATCTTAAAAAACACAACCTATTCCTGCCCCAAGTACAAAATGCCAAATGCAATCATGAACATATATCAGACAACCCAAAAATTGAAAGACAGTCTACAAATAAGTGATGTATTCAAAAATCCTGATGAAATAAAGACAAAGAAAGACCGTTCCAGAACAAAGAAAACTAAAGACAGGACAACTGAATGCAATGCATGATCCAAGATTTTCTTTTGCTGTTAAGAACATTATTAGAACAATTGGTAAATCTGGAAAGTCTATAGGTTAAACAATTCTATTGTATTAGTGTTAATTTTCTGATTCTAATAATTGTACTGTAGTTATGTACAGGAATGTTCTTGTTTTTCAGAGGTACACAATGAAGTACAGTCAGGCTTTTGTATCTGTGTGTTCTGCATCCTTGGATTCAATCAACCATAGATTTAAAACATTTAGGGGAAAATTGAATGGCTGCATCTGTACTGAACAGGGAGGAAAGGAGGGAGGAAAGATGGAAGGGAGAAAGGGAGAAGGAAGAAAGGAAGGAGGGAAGGAAGGAGGAAGGGAAGGAAGGAAGGAAGGGAGGGAGCGAGGGAGGGAGGGAGGCAGAGAAGAAGGGAGGGAGGGAGGAAGAGAGAAAAGGAGGGAGGGAGGGAGGGATGGAGGGAGGCAGGCAGAGAAGAAGGGAGGGAGGGAGGAAGAGAGAAAAGGAGGGAGGGAGGGAGGAAGGAAGGAAGGAGAGAGGGAGGTAAGGAAGGAGGGAGAGAGGAGGGAGGGTGGAGGGAGGGAAAGAGGGATGGCAGAGGGAGGGAAAGAGGTAGGGTAGAGGGAGGGAATGAGGTAGGGCAGAGGGACAGAAAGAGGGGGAGGAAGAAAGAAAGGAAGGAAGGAAAGACGGAGGGAGGGAGGGAGGCAGACAAGAAGGGAGGGAGGAAGGAAGACAGGGAGGAAGAGAGGGAGGGAAGGAGGAATAGAGGAAGGGAGGGAGGGAAGGAGGGAAGGAAGAGTGGTTCCCTCCCTCCCTCTTTCCTAAATAATCCCAGTATTTAGGGAGGCTAATTCCTCCTAAATAATCTCAGTATTTAGGGAGGCTGAGGCCAGAGGGTGGCTTGAGCCCAGGAGTTTGAAGGTGAATGACAGAGTATTTTTTTTGTCTCTAAAAAAAGAAAAGAAAGAAGGAAGGAATGAAAATAAATCCATATCTCCTATCTTGGTTTTGGTTCCCTGAATCAAGGGCTTGTATGTAGGTGGCATGTTCAGGAGATGATCCCAGGAAAGAGCTGAGGAGGTGCAAAGAATGAGACAGGAAAGAGGGAAAAGTCAATGCAGCCATCAAGGGCCTGGACAGACCATGCTGCCTTAAACCCTCAAAGTTTCTCAGGAACAAAGGTGCTGCCCAGAAGTGACCCATTGCTGGGGGAAGGTGGACCAACCCTCCCCAGTTGCCCAGGATTGAGATGTTTTCTGGAACGAGGGACTCTCAGTCCCAGGCAATGTGAGTCTGGTGGTCACCTCAGCTGTGGGTTGCTCTGGGCGTGTTAGCTCCCCTGCCCTCTCAAGCTGAACTGACTTCAGGCAAGAACAGAAAACAAAATACTCTCAGCATGTGCTTGATGTGGGGCCCTGTGACCAGGAGTCTGAGTTCTTGGGGAACTGTCCACCTTAGCTGGGGAGAAATTAGGGAGCCAGTGGGGTGGGAACCAGACACCAAAGGCCTCTGCAGTGCCCGGCAGCTTCCACCCTATGCCTCACCACTTCACAGCCTACCGTCTTGAGTCATATACACTCTCTGTCTCCACTTACTTGCCCCCACTCTCTTCTAAACCCACTCCAGTCACGTTTTCCCCTCATCATTCCATCAAAGCCTTTCTTGTCAACATCACCAATGGCCTCCATGTTGCTACTCCCAGTGGCACTTCATCCTCTTCTTACATGATCAGTCAGCCACACTTGAGACAATGGATCATCCCATCTCCTAGAAAATAGCCTTCCTGGGCTTCCACAACACCCCACAACCTCACTTTCCTCCTCCTTGCCTGACACTATTTTAAATGCAAGTGGTCGGTGCCCAGCCCTCTTTCTCTGCTCTGTCTACACATTCTCCCTTCATGACCTTGAAGTGTCATTTATGCCAAGACCATTTATCTTAGCTCCAAAATGGAACCTCCCACAACCTCCTTGGCAGCGCCACTTGGCTATCTCACTAACATGCCCCCAAATCAATGTCTGATTTCCCTTTTTACCCTCTCCTCACCTCCCCTCCAAAAATCCTGTTTCAATCTTTTCCCACCTGAGTAAATGGCCACTCCATATTTCCATTTACTGAGGTCAAACCACATAGAGTCATCCTTGATTCTTCTTCTCTTATAACCTATCTCACATTCATCAGTAAAGCCTACTGGTTTTACCTCCAAAATATACCAAAACTACCATCACATCTCACTACCTCCCTCACTAACTGTGCATCTGTTCTAAAAGACCTCCGCTTGTTACATAGAAGGATGAGCCAATTCCCTACATGGACTCCCACTTTTGCTCTGGCTACCATCGGTCTCTGCTCAACACAACATCCAAAGAAATCCTCCAAAAACATAAATCAAGTCCCATCATTCCTTTGCTCAGATTATTCAGTTAGCCATTTCACTCTCAGTGAAAACCAAACAGTATAACATCTTTATAAGAATTACATCCAAAGAAATTCTCCAAAAACATAAATCAAGTCCCACCATTCCTCTGCTCAGATTATTCAGATAACCATTTCACTCTCAGTGAAAACCAAACAGTATAATATCTTTATAATAATAAAAAAGGGACCTAGAATTCTTTCATTGTAACAAATGGAACTGCTTTCCTGTAGCCACTTTGCTTCAACTCCTTGTACCGAAATGTTTTCACATCACAAACATATGACGGATATGATGCCGTCCTCTGCTTTTTACACTTGATCCAATAACATACTCATTTTCCACATAACATATTTACTATTAGGTGACTGTACTAAGAAGGCAATCAATATCAATTTATCTTACTTTGGGAAATTCAAATAATCCATCATTATCAATGAATATTTTATACAGCTTTTTGTTTCTATTATATGTAAGATTAATTTTTAGAACAATTACGAGACAAAAATACCAAGTTGCTTTTCTAAAAATTATTATATCCATTTTTTTATTGTCACAAACCATATGAGATTATATCAGTAAGTTATAACATCACAAGCATCAGGTATTATTTCTTTTTAAATGCTAATTTAATGATTAAAATGACGCTTTATTCTATTTTTATTTCATTATTTGTAAGACTTTGAGTGTGTGTGTACCCTACATTTTCCTTTTGACCTGGTGCATCAGAAAACTCCACGTTGAGTGTTCAATAGTCCTTGCTAGTGTAATTATTTAAGGGATACACTGACATTCCTACTATTCTTTAGCTGGCCCCTGTTCTTATGGTTTTATAGCATGTGTTTTTTTGAGCTGTCTAAATATTTCCTAGAATTAAACAGATACAGATACATGTGCTTCTGTTAGTGCAATGTTACTACAAATGCCTGTACAGTCAGTCAGTGTCTAGTGCTGCAATATGAGCAACAAAGAATTTTTTAATACTATCAAGGTTGCACCTTAACTTGAGGTTTCTCAACCAGAATACTGAGACAGATAATTCTACTGGGTCACATAATTCTTTGTTGTAGAAGCATCTTGCTTTGTAAGATTCTTAGTGGCATCTCTGGCCTTGGTACACTAAAGACTAATATTACCCTCCCCACCTGTCCACAGTTGTGATAACCAAAAATGTGTCCAGACACTGACAAATATTCGATGGAGGGTCATCCCCTGTTGGTAACTAGTGCTTTAACTGAGGGCTTCGTGTCCCGAGGGAGTCACTGCTTACATGCCAAGCACAAATCTCAGACCTTCCCTGGGATCAGATAAGCTCTGTACCCATCTTACAAAGAAATTCTGTGGATCGTCCACCACCTGCTGGCCTCAGGTTTCACCCCTGCTTTTCACAGACCAGAGCCTTGCTTCAGAAAATTCAAACTTATCTTTCAGTCCCTCTCTACAAAGATCTTGGCTCTCTCAAATCCAGCTTCTACACAATTGTTATACAACTCAAGTCATTAGAAATAATTGTTTGAAAATGTAAATTAAACTTAAAAACAGTGTTATGAACTTAACTATTCTGTCTTTGAAGACTAATTTTCAAACTATTCTTAAGATACTTACTGTAAAAAAACTGGAACCATAAGAAGAATCTATGATAAAGAACATTTAAGACATATTAGTTCAATCATCAATAAAAAAGCACGTGCTAAATAACTACTTTAATTCTAAAGTCAAATGGAGTATCCAAGAGCCCTGGCCCAAAAGCCAAATACACCAAAATTGAAGAATAAATCTATCTTCATAAGATTTTTCTGAATAAAGCTATCACTGTAGATTTCCAAATACAAGTATGTATATTTATGGAAAAAATGTAACTGGTAAACCAAATTTCAACAATTTGCCAAAGGTATTGTATTATTTTATTAGTATCTAATTTCACCAGGTTTTACAAAAATTCAGCTAGGATAGAGGGAATAAATAAAATTTAAAAAAAAAAAAAAATAAATGAAGGAAAAACTTGAAAAAAAAGTGAAATTATAATTTTTCAGATTATTTTTAATTACTTATACCATAGAAAATGGTTCAAATAATAGAAAACTAGAAATAAAGTGGGGACTTCATCTCAAAAAATTTTAAATCTTCTTTCAATAGAATGTTAAAAAACTCATTAAAAAATCAAATTTTATAAAAGTAGAATGACCCCATAATAGAGTGTAACATAAGACCACCATCATTTGGTGTTTGAAACCATTCTGGTCTATTGTTGATACATTTTGGGACCATTGTGAAATCAGCCTTCAGGGAGGCCATGGCCAGTCCTGCCCCATCCTGGACAAAGGTGCTATTCTGTCTCTTAAAAATAACACATAATGCCGTCTGCTCTGGGAAGCTCATTCTTCATTTTTCTGCCAAACTCTTTATTTCATGTTTTTGTATACACTCCATGAAGAAGGAAAAAAATACATAGGAAGAAAATTTAGAGCTGTGTACTTAGGTTTACCAGATTTAGCAAATTTAAAACAGAGCACATTGTTAAATTTCAATTTTAGATTAAAAAATAAATTATTTTTTACCAACCTATGTAACATTTGGGACATACATATATTAACAAACTTTTGTTATTTAAATTTCAAATTTAATGAATGCCCCTCATTTATTAACAAATATTACACCAGGCAATGACTCGGATGTGAAGAGAGGCAACTGGCTGTCTATTTCTGAGGTGCAAACTTCTCCATTTGTAAGCCAAACTCTCTAAGATCTATATCCATCCTAACTGTCCCTACTGTAGATTTATAAATAAGACAAAGCCATTTATAATGTGGATATTCTTTATAATGAACATAAATTACCTTTGTTTAGGGAATAATCTACCCCAATAATCCAAAAGGTTTGCAACATGAAAAAGACCAATCCAAATCTACAAGAAGGAGGAAATGAATTGCGGGGAGTGGGGGGGGAGAGAGAGAGAGAGAGCGTGTGCGTGTGCGTGTGCGTGTGCGTGTGCGTGTGCGTGTGCGTGTGTGTGTGTGTGTGTTTGGGAAAGGTGGGGACATAGTTTAAAAAACAGAATAAGGAAAAGCAAGAAAGGAAGACAACAGCCAAAGAACATGATGGAGTAGGCAGAGTGGTGAGAACGTAACTGTGGAGACAAAGTCAGGATGGGCTGCAGCCCTCTAAAGGTTGTACAGTGTGTGCACTGCACAAGGTACCTTCCCAGGGGGTCAAGGAGGGAGAATCCTTCTTCACCCTCCACAACCATCTGCAAGTGCTGGCTTCATCCATCAAACAGTTACAATGAGAGTGTAGCACAGGAAGGATTTAAGCATTTTTTAAACATTCTGGGCTCTCACATCCTCCACTGCTCTCCCTAAGCTGTGTCCAGGTGGTAGTATCAGAGTTATGAAAGATTTACTTGCCTGGAGTCTTGGTTTGTTCTACCCAACGTCTTTGTAAGTTTGTTGCCTTGTCCATCATTCCACAGATTTCCTCCGCCAGGTCTTGTATCTCTTTTAAAAAGGCCAGGTTGTTGACTTTCTTAGGGTCAGCTGCAGTTTGGAACCTAGACAAACTTTAAACACAATAAATACTGCAAGAGAAACTCTTTAACAAGAATAAGTTTCCTTGGCATTTTTAAGATTCTTGATACCAAATTATTTTCAATTAAGCTTGTACCAATTTACACTCCCACCATCTACCCCTGAGAGCCCATTTTACCTGACACTCATCCAAAAGAGAAACCAGTATTTTAAAAATCTTCACAAGTTTAAAATTAGAAAATTGTTTTCATTCTCTGTATTATCTGAAAGCTCAGCCATTTTGTGTTTATAAGCCCCATTTTTTTTTTATTTATTTAACACATATTATACAGCATGCCCTGTGCACAGTGCTGGGAAAAAATACATCAGTGAACTGAATAGACATGATCTCTGCATGAGGAGAAGACAGAGATAATTATGGGAAATGTTTTAGTTTTTAATTCCATGTCTTTATTTTACAAGTTAGAGAACACAGTGAAAATGAATTAAGTTATCAACATGTAAATCTACCATGAAAGAATAACAAAGCTTACATGACAAAGAGTTACAGTAAATCTCTTCCACAAATATTATCACTTAATTCTCACAACCTATCATTAAGTCAGAGCAGTTTCAACATTTATTAATGAATAAAATCAATTCAACGACTTTCAAGTCAGCCAGTTAGAGATGAGGAAATGTGGCCCCGACAGTCAAAGTGAATTTACTAAAAGCAAGCAGACTGTTTGCAGCAAAGCCAGGTCTGAAGCCCAGAGAACTGAGCCCTGGCTCAGGTGACCTTCTGCTACAGGTGGTTGTTACACTCAACAGAAACCTCAACTGTTTTGTTTTGCTTTGCTTTAAAAACAAATGTAGAAAGAGGATCTTGCTATATTGCCCAGGCTGATCTTGAACTCCTGGCCTTAAGTGATCCTCCCATTTTGGACTTCCAAAGTATGGGATTACAGATATGAACCACCATGCCCAGCCAGAAATCTTGCCTTTTAAATGTGGCTTTCAACTTGAGTGGATCAGAATTTCAGAAGCACAACAAGAAATTCCTTCTCTGCTGAGGCCTCATATTAAAGGCTAAAAATGACCTCTGAAACCTGTGAACCATGATTCAAACTCTCCTGCCTCAACCAAATGTGACATTTGCCTGGGAAACCATAGAATTATCAGATTATAGAAACTGATGTAATTCAAGATGAATTTCCCCTGTAATAATGAGGAGGTTTTATGTTCCTTTTCTAGTTATTATCGCAAAAGTACCTCCATTTGTCCTTAAGACCCGATTAGGAACTATCATTAACATGAGAAATGTTTATAGTGGAAAAATACATTAAAAATCCTTGATTAAATGTTAATTTGTGTGTATGTGTCAGAGAAAGAGAGAGGGTAAATTGTGTGTGTGTCAGAGAAAGAGAGAGGGTAAATTCCAGAGCAGCAGGGAAATCTCAGAGTTATAATAGGATTTGGGTAGAGAGCAGTTTCCTCCTTTCTGAGTCCAGGTCTTTATTTAGACTTTTATCAGGTAAAACTTGCCCTGCCAGGCTAGGAAAACACTTGTAAAAGGAAGGTGGGAGGTAAAAGAGATTACAGTGGGGAGGATAAGAGAAGGCAACTGGGTAGAGATGACTGAAATTTCTCAACCCTCAGACTGCCACTGAGAATCACCCTTTCAAAGGTCCAGGAACCAGCGCTGCACCTAGAGACATCCCTGCAATTCTGCGAAGGACCCACTTGAGGGTGTCAGAAGTGGCTGGGACTTAGAAATCATTATTCAGGCTGGGTGAGGTGGCTCAGACCTGTAATCCAAGCACTTTGGAGGCCAAGGTGGGCGGATCACCTGAGGTTGGGAATTCAAGACCAGCCTGGCCAACATGGTGAAACCCTGTCTTTTTTTAAAAAAAAAAGAAAGAAAGAAAGAAAAAAATCATTATTCAGGTCCCTTCCTCAGTTTGAAGAGGAGAAAACTGTCTCTGGCCATACCACCCTGAATGTGCCCGATCTCGTCTGAAGATGAGAAAGCTTAGACCTAATGAGAGCTCCCCTGGAGTCAAAATGTTTTTAAAGAAGTGCCACCCTTAGGAGATTATCTTTAAAATAAGATCAAAATATTACCCACCTATTAGGGTGGTGTCAGGATCAACCAGCACCCAGCACTGTGTAAATAAGCATGAAAGGAAGCAACAGTAGTGAGACTAACAATAAGACATGCACATTTTCAGCATAAGGGCTACAAGAATAATTAAGAAATGTGAAGAAATAAGGTTATTCTTTCTATTACAATTTTTGTTAATTTTTGCTGAGACAAACAGGGTAAGTTCTTATTAAATGAGAATTGTCTCTAAGCAGATCTAAAGGCAGAAATAATTCTCCTAGAAAGGCTGTTTATGACTGATTCACATTACTGTTCCCATTTATCTGTCCCAGAGAGGAAGGATATGAGGACAGAACTAGGTGGATTCCGTAACTTTGCTCTTGTGAATAGTGCTACAATAAACACACAAGAGCTGGTATCTTTTTAATATAATGATTTATGTTCCTTTGGATAGACATACAGTAATGAAATTGTTGGATAGAGTGGTAGTTCTATTCTTAGTTCTTTGAGAAATCAAAATGTTTAAAACAATACCAAAAGATATGAACTTCTTAGGAATACATTTAACAAAATGTACATAGAACTGAGAGCTACAAAAACATTCCTGAGAGAAACTCAGAAAAGCTTGAAATAAATGGAGAGCTATATCATGCTCATGGAGTGGATAATTCAATGTTTTAAAAATGTTACTTTCCTCCAAACTTATCTATATATAGAAGGTAACCCTTTAGGACAACTGTGTATCCACATGCAAAGGATGAAGTTGTATCCCTTCCTCACACCATACACAAAACTCAACTCAAAATGGAAAAAGACTAAAATGTAAGAGCTAAACTATAAAACTCTTAGAAGAAAACACAGCAGTAAATCTTTTTAGGTCAGGCTAAGCCTTTTAGATATGACACCAAAAACACAAACAATGAAAGAAAAAATAGGTAAGGTGGACTTCATCAAAATTAAAAACTTTTACTTCAAGAAAACACAATCACAAAGTGGAAAGACAACCCAGAAAATAGGTAGGAAATATGTGGAAATCATACATCTGATAAGGACTTGTCTCTAAAATATGCGAAGAACTCTTACAACTTTATAATAAAAAGACAAATAATCTAATTTGAAATGGGCAAATTATTTGAATAGGCATTTCTCCAAACAAGATAGACAAATGTCCAAAAACCACAAAAATGATTGTCAACATTATAAATCATTAGGGAAACATAAATCAAAACTACAATGAGATAACTCCTCGCACCCACCTAGATGGCTACAATCTAAAGAACAGAAATATAAGTATTGATGAGAATGTGGAGAAATTGAACCTTTATGCCACTGATGATGAAAGGGCAAAATGGTAAAGCAACTTTGGGGAAAACAATATGACAGTTTCTCAAAATGTTAGACATAGAGTTATCATATGACCTAGCATATATCCAAGAGAAACAAAAACATACATTTATTTTAAAACTGGTACATAAATATTCCAGCATTATTCATAATGGCCTAAAAGTAGAAGCAACTCAAATGTACTTCAACAGAGGAAAAAATAAAGAAAATGTCCTATGTCTATACAATGGAATATTTGTTGATCATCAATTTTAAAATGAACATTGATATGCTACAACATAATGAACCTTAAAAACATTGTGCTAAGTGAAAGAAGGCAATCACCAAACAAAGCCTATAATTTATACCACTTCTATATGTAGGAAATGTCTAGAATAGTAAAATCTATAAAGACAGAAAGTAGTTTAATTGTATGCCCAGGATTAGGCATGGGAGAGATTGGGAGGAAATGAGAAATGTAGGCTAATACATTTAGATTTTCTTGTTGGGCTGGTGAATTTTTTTTTAAATTGACTGTGATGATGTTTGCCCAGCTTTATGAATATACTAACAATTATTGAGTTGTGTACAGGTGTACCTTGCTTTATTATGCTTTGTTTTATTGTGTTTCACAGATACTGTGTTTTTCACAAATTGAAAGTTCATGGCAACCCTGCATTGAGCAAGTCTACGAATGCCCTTTTTTCCAACAGCATGTGCTCACTTTGTTTCTCTGTGTCAAATGTGGTAATCCTCACAAAACATTTTAAATCTTCATCATTATGATATCTGCTATAGTGTTCTATAATCAGTGATCTTTGATATTACTATCACAATTGCTTGGGAATGCCACTATAAGATGGAGAACTCAATCTGTAAATTTTGTGTGTATTCTGACTTCTCCATTTACTGGCCATTCCCCCATATCTCTTCCTCTCCTCGGGCTTTTCTGTTCCCTGAGACACAGTGATACTGAAATTAGGCTAATTAATAACCGACAATGACCACTGTTTGAGTGAAAGGAAGAGTAACATGTCTATTACTTGAAATCAGAAGCTAGAATTATTATTAGTATTATTACCATTATTATTTGAGATGGAGTCTCACTCTTGTTGCACAGTCTGGAATGCAGTGGCAAAATCTCGGCTCACTGCGACTTCTGCCTCCCATGTTTACTAATGATTAAGAAAATTTACTAATGATTAAGAATGATTAAGCTCTGTGAGGAAGGCATGTTGAAAGTTGAGATCAGCTGAAAGCTAGACCTCTTTCACCAAGCAGTTAATAAATGCAATTCACTAACAGTTGATGAATTTATGAATGCAAGAAGAGGTTCTTAAAGAAAATTAAAACTGCCACTCCAGTGAAAACATAAATGACAAGAAAGTGATACAGAAAAAGTTTTAGAGGTCTGGATAGATCAAATAAGCCACAATATTTCCTTAAGCCAAAGTCTAATCTGGAGAAAGGTCCTAATTCTCTTAAATTCTATGAAGGCTGAGAGAGGGGAGGAAGCTGCAGAAGAAAAGTCTAAAGCTAGCAGAGGTTGGTTCTTGAAGTTTCAGGAAAGAAGCTGTCTCCACGACATAAAAGTACAAGGTGAAGATATAAGCACTGATATAGAGGCTGAAGCAAGTTCTCCAGAAGATCTAGCTAAAATAATTGGTGTAAGTGTCTACACGAAACAAAAGCTTTTTAATGCAGAAGAAACAGCCTTATATTGGAAAAAGATGCTATCTAGGACTTTCATTAACAAGAAAGAAGTCAATGCCTACCTTCAAAGTTTCAAAGGACAGGCTTGTTAGGGCTAATGCAGCTGGTGACCTTAAGTTGAAGCCAGTGTTCATTTCTCTTTCCAAAAATCCTAGGATTCTTAAGAATTAAGCTAAATCAACTCTGTCTGTAAATGGAACACCAAACCTTAGATGACAGCACTTCTGTTTACAGCATAGTTTACTGAATATTTTAAAATCACTGTCAAAACCTACTGCTCAGAAAAAAAATGTTTTCAAAATATTGCAACCAGTCATCCAAGAGCTCCAACGAAAATGTACAAGATCAATGTTTTCATGCCTGCTAACAAACATCCAGTCTGCAGCACATGGAGCAAGAAGTAACTTCAAATTTCAAATCTTTTTATTTAATAAACGCATTTCATAAAGCTATAGAGTCATAGATAGTGATTCAAATTTATGGGTGATTTTGAGAGAGTTCAAGACTTCAGTGCAGAAAGTAACTGCAGATGTGATGGAGACAGCAAAAGAACAAGAATTAGAAGTGGAGCCTTAAGATGTGACAGAATTGTTGCAATCTCATAATAAAACCAATAAATGAGGAGTTGCTTTTTATGGATAAACAAGCAAAGTGGTTTCTTGAGATGGAATCTACTCCTGGTGAAGATGCTGTGAACATTATTGAAATGATAACAAAGGATTTCAAATATTACATAAAATTAGTTGATAAATCAGTGACATAGTTTGAAAAGATTGGCTCTCATTTTGAAAGAAGTCCCACTATAAGTAAATGCTAAAAAAATGCATCACATACTAGAGAGAAGTATTTCATGAAAGAAACAGTTAATGATGCAGTAAACTTCATTTCTGTCTTACTTAAAAAAATAGCCACAGCCACTTCCACCTCTAGCAACCTCCACCCTGATCAATCAGCAGTCATCAACAAGGCGAGATCTTCCACCAGCAAAAGATTATGACTAACTGAAGATTCAGATGACCATAAGCAATTTTTAGCAATAAATTATTTTTTAAATTAAGGTATGTACATTTTTTAGACAATGCTATTGTACACTTAATAGACTACAATATAGTGTAAACATAACTTTTATATGCAATGAAAAACTAAAATTATTCTTGTGACTCACTTTATTGCAATATTTGCTATATTCTGATGCTATGAAACTAAACCCACAGGATCTGAGAGTCCAAAAACAGTCCTTCATACTATTAACATATCAATTGATTTTAAAAAAAAGGTCCCAATGTATTTTAATGGAATAGAATAGTTTTTTCAACAAATGTTACTAGAACTGTATATACATATGTAAAAAGATAAACTTCAAAAGTTATATCACACCATATAAAGAAATAAAATGAAAATAAGTTGTATCTGTAAACAAAAGCTAAAATCATAAAACATATAAAAGAAAATATAGGGAAAAATCTGAATGATCTTCTAAAATATTAGGCAAATATTTCTTTGTTAGAGAAAAATACAGAAAGCACAAATCAAAACAGAAAAAAAAGTGATAAATTATATTTTATCAAAATAAAAAACCCCTGCTCTTCAAAAGACAGAGAAGAAATGAGGAAATAATATTTATGGTACATATGTAATATGTATACATATGATTAAAGACTTGTAACCAGTATATTAAAAAAATAAAAATAAAAACTCTAAGGATTCAATAAAACCAAAATTAGAAAATCAATTCTATAAAATATTTGAACAGACACTTCCCACAAAATATACTGAAATGGCCAATAAATACAAAAAAGATGCTTAACATCATTCTTGATCAAGAAAAAGTAAATTAAAACTACAATTGGAAAGCACAATACAACAGTATAATGGCTAAAATTAAAGATACCAACATAATACGAAGCAAGGATGTGGAGCAACTGGTATTCATATGTATTGATATTGGGAGTATAAAATTGCACAACACTTTGGAAAACAGCCTGGACATATATTATATAGCTAAACATACACTAAACATTCATTCCAACAATTCTACTCCTAGGTATTTACCCCCAAAAATTAAAACATTTGTCCACACAAATACTTATTTTTAAGTATTCATAACATTTAAAAAGGAAAGAGGCATTGAAGAGGATACAAAGGACAGTCTTGCTTTACCTACACACTCCTCACTCAATCCCAGGCAGTGCAGCATGGAGAAAGATTCTGTGTGCTTGAGGGAGAGAGAGCACACTGAATGTGAATTTTTGTATTGAAACTTAGTGCTGCCCTGTCACAATAGAATGCAACAAAGGGCAGAATTCTACTGGTGCCCACAGAGGGAACATTTAGACCAGCCTGGAGCCAGATGAGAATCCGGTACCCCAGCAAGAGATATCCAAGTCCTGGCTGGCCTCACGACAGGCTGATTAAAGTGGTTTGGGACTCCAAATAAATTTGAGTGGCAGTCAGGCCAAAAGGACTACAGTCGTTCTGTAAGCCCTAGTGCTGTGCTGGTCTTAAAGGCAGAGGACTTGCAGTGCCAATGACCAACTATAGTGGCCATTAGAGTGCCTACATCAACACTCCCCCAATTCCAGGCAGTGCAGCCTGGGGGAAAGACTCCTTCTACTTGAAGAATGGAGAAGAAATAGTATGGAAGACTTTTTCTTGCAAGCTGGATGCCAGTTTAACCACTGTAAAATAAAATACCAGGCAGATTTCTGAAGCCCTCAATTTCAGGCCTTTGTCCCCCAATGGCATTTCTAGACCCATCTAGGCCAGATGGGAATCTGCTGCCCCGATGGGATGAACCCAGTCCCAGCAGGATTGGCCACATCCTGAGTAAGGTGACCTAGAACCTTGAATAAATATCAGCAGCAGCCAAGAAGTAATGGCCATGGGCCTTGGGTAAGCCCCAGTACTGTACTGGTCGGGAAGAACATAAGCTTCAGGTGACCCATCATGGTGCCAGCTGTGGTGGCCATGGGAGTGCCTGTATCACCCCTCCCCCAATTCCAGGCAGCCAAGTGTGGAAAGATACTCCTTTTGATTAGGGGAAACAGGATAAAGAGAGAAAGAGACTTCAACTGGTAACCCAAAGAATGCTCTCTTAAATTCCCTAAGTCCAACAAGGCTGATTGTCTAGGAGTCTCCAAGAGTTGCAGCATTCCTGGGCTTAGGAATGAAACAGCTAGTGCTGAAACAGCTTCAGTGACCACAGGCTGAGGCCATGACATTTATTCCCCTTTGAATTCTTGGAAAGCCCTCTCAAGAAGGATGGGTACAAACAGGCTCAGCCTGCAAAGATTGGAATAAATGCCTAACTCTTCAATACTCAAGCAATAATGAACATCCACAAGCATAAAGAACATCCAGAAAGACATGACTTTACCAAAGAAACTAAATAAGTCATCAATGACCAATCCTGGAGTGACAGAGATTGGTAACCTCTCAGACAGGGAAATGTAATATAAATATAATAATATAAATTGGGTGCACCCAACTCTGGACCATCCATGTATAAAAAGCAAATATTACACAGATCTACAGAGAGAGACAGATCTCAATATAATAACAGCTGGAGACTTCGACACCCCATTTTCTGCATTGCATGGATCATTTAAACAAAATATCGACAAAGAATCATTAGATTTTTTTCTCTACACTATAAACCAAAGGAATCTAATAAAGATTTACGGAACATTCCATCCAATAGCTGTGGAATCTGCATTCTTTTTAGAACATGGAACACTCTCAAGGATATATCCTACATTAGGCCACAAAATAAGCCTAAAAAATTCAAGATAATTAAAATTATATTAAGTATATTTTCTGACCACAATGGAATAAAACTAGGTATCAATAACAAGATCAACTCTGTAAGTTATAAAAACATAAATATTTAATAATATGCTCCTGAATGACCACTGTGTCAATGAAGAAATTAAAAAAGATATTTCAAAATTGCTTAAAAAAATCAAAGTAGAAAAACAACATACCAAAACCTGTGGGATACAGCAAAAGAAGTATTAAAAGACAAGTTGATAGCAATAAATGCCTACATCACAAAAGTTAAAAAAAAATAAAAATTAAAATTAAAATTAAAAACTTCAAATAAATAACCTAACTATGTGATATGGTTTGGCCATGTCCCCACCCAAAATCTCATCTTAAATTGTAATCAAAATTGTAATCCCCATGTGTTGGGGGAGGGACCTTATGGGAGATCATTGGATCATGGGGGCAGTTCCCTCATACCATTCTCATGATAGTGAGTGAGTTCTCATGAGATCTGATGGTTTTATAAGTGGCTATGAGAAATAAATGTTTTGTTTTGTTTTGTTTTTGAGACGGAGTTTTGCTCTTGTTACCCAGGCTGTAGTGCAATGGCACGATCTCAGCTCATGCAACTTCTGTCTCCTGGGTTCAAGCAATTCTCCTGCCTCAGCCTCCCGAGTAGCACCACCATGCCCAGCTAATTTTTGTATTTTTAGTAGAGACGGGGTTTCACCATGTTGCCCAGGATGGTCTCGATCTCTTGACCTCATGATCCACCCTCCTCAGCCTCCCAAAGTGCTGGGATTATAGGCGTGAGCCACCACACCTCATCAATATTTGTTTTTTATAAGCCACATCATTTATAGTATTTCATTGTAGCAGCCCAAATGAACTAAAACAACACCATTTATAAATATTGTACCCAATACACCAAAAATTATCTGGAAGCTTTTAATTTTCCTCTTGTGACTTACAGGTGAAAGATAAAGATCATATATGTTAACATCTGCTTTACATTTAAACATCTGAGATTGTTAAATATTAGGACATATAGATTAAATAAAACTCAGATCATTCATACCTGATAAATTCAAACTCTCATAATCAACTAATCACTTCCTTCCCTTCCTAACTTCACCTGGGAGGCATTCAGGATCCCCCAAGTGAAACCTTCTCACTTTGTCTGTTCCCACATGAGATATCTTTTTCTCCTTCTCTTGAGTTTTAAGGCCAACTGATACCATAGACAACCACAGGAACAGCTCAACATTTAGAGACTCAGAGAAGGCAACTTACCCGTCCTGTAGTCCATTTAGGTGGTTTATGACAAATAAAGGGTTACTGCCCAGTTTCTATTTGCTCTCCCCTAGGGACAGGCTTCTGGTCAACTAATAGCACAGTAGAAAAAACCCAGTAGGTAGCTCAAAAAATACTTGTTCTGGGGGCATGTGGTACTAAAATGAAAAGTTGGCTAGATAAGTCTAAATGAAAAGTTGGCTAGACAAGTAATTTTGAAGTCAGAGTTTTAACCTACAGAAAACAAATTATCCCATGCAAATGGCATTTGCTAATCAGTTATTACTCTGTGATTCCTGCAAGTGACAGCGGAAAGAGCTCCTGCTAGAAACTAACCATTAGTTGGAGTCAGAATTATGTGATGCTGAATTTAATAAAACTGATTTTCTTGTAGCTTTAATTTCTGTACTTTTCTTGACCTCTGACCTCTCCCAAATTATTGAGGCTTTACAAAAAGCAGATGTCTGTTCTATGTATCGGCTTTCTGGGATTTATGAAAAAGATCTTTGTGTTTCTCTTACCGAAAATGATGCTCCATTGACCCTTCATAGCTGAAGTTCCTGCACCTTGATCCAGTGTTACAAAGAAGGCTTTGAACAAAGGGGATAATGCCACGGCTGGGCAGATCTCGGGGCTGCAAATAACCTAAGGTAAAGATACAAGGAAGAAATGAGTCCATATACCTGCTACCACAGATGGAATCCCTGTTGAGTTAGAACTGTAATATATAACATCAGATTATTATATTATTAACCATGATATTAATTTAAAGGACCTCTAAGGACTCAGACCAAAAAAAATTAAAAATAAAATGAAAAACCTTTATATTTAACACCTTTCTTTCAGAGTCAGTACTCATGCTTCAAGGCAGAATGTCTCTGAGCACCCATAGCTGCAGGATTTGCAAGCTTCCCCATTCACAGAATGAAATACCCCTGATTCACAGCCAAGCTTCCAGACGCAGCTCTCTGTAAACAAGCTGTGGGCACGAAGAATAAGAAGGATGCTTCTTCTTATATCATATAAAAATTTAGGAGTTTTTGCTTTTGACAAAAAATTCAAGCTTAATGCAAACTGAATTCTTAATGTTTAAACATAGTTGTTAAATATCATGTAATACAAAAATTTTTCTACACTGAATAGGGCTTTTCAGGACAAACATCACTACAAAAATCCACCTGTGAATAACATGCTTTTTACACGTCCCCAACCATAAATTCTCTTCACACCACCAAGAGGGTGGGAGTAGTGGGGGTGCTGATGGCTACTGCAACTTGAAAGTTATGATTACCAGCCGGGCACATTGGCTCGTGCCTGTAATCCCAAAATTTTGGGAGGCCGAGGCAGGCGGATCATCTGATATCAGGAGTTCAAGACCAGCCTGGCCAACATGGTGAAACCCTGTCTCTACTAAAAAAAAAAAAAAAAAAAATACAAAAATTAGCTGGGCATGGTGGCGGGCACCTGTAATCCCAGCTACTCAGGAGGCTGAGACAGGAGAATCACTTGAACCCAGGAGGCAGAGGTTGCAATGAGCCGAGATGGTGCCATTGCACTCCAGCCTGAGTGACAAGAGCAAAACTCAGTCTCAAAAAAATAAAAAGGAAGGAAGGAAGGAAGGAAGGAAGGAATGAAGGAAGGAAGGAAGGAAGGAATGAAGGAAGGAAGGAAGGAAGTTACGATTACCATCGTAATCTATTACAACGTAGCTCATGAAACTCTGCTTGACAGCCTTACTCCTCACCTCTACGTTAGTCAGAGAGATGATCCAGGACATAGAGACCCACTATGCCCAGCATTCAGCACAGTGCTTCTCACATAGACATTCACTAAATGTCTGATGAATGAAAAATACATGAATAGGCTTTTAGCTAAAGGGACAAATAGGGTTATTAGCAGACACATGGCTCAGTGCTCTAGAATAACAGACCATAAAAGGATTTGGAGCTATATCCCAGCTGGCTATAAAAGGTGTATTTCCCTAGCATAATTTCTGTGTCCTGTTTTTCTCAGGAACTTTCATTCCTGACTTTCATCAGGAATGGAAGTCACCACGGTGAGGTGTTCAGTGAATGAGAATTTGAGGATGCTACTTTGGAATACAGTGTGTCTCCAAGACTAAAGGTTTGGCTTGGTATCACTGGGCCACCTTGTAATACAAGTAACCAGGTATGAACATCTTGGACATCTCATAGAATGCAATTAAAAATATGTTTTACAGTGAGGATGCTGAGAATCACAGGTATGTCTATCCTCAAATCACACACAAACCCAAGAATGACTCTAGGTCAAATGTTCATTCCACCACACATCATCACCTCCCCAGGGAGGAGGGCTGTCCAGTGCCCCGGGATTGCCAGAGCCCGTCTGAAACCTGGAGCACTTTCCCAGGTCTCTTCGGGATCCCTGACCACTTCTTGTTTTTCTTTTTCTGGTCCCTGAAAGCAGGAACACAAAGGCAGCACTGCCCTGACAGCAGTTTTCACATTCCTGTGTAGCTGGAGGAAGCTGCAGTGCCCTGGGCTTGTGCGTGTCCACCTGCATGTGCAACCTGCCCAAACCATAGGTGATCGCAAGCCTAACTTCACCAGCACAAACAGAATTGTACTGGGACAGACAGATAAATAAAGCTTCTCAAGCTTCCCTGTTTAATCTCTCAAGGCACTTAACAGGAAATTTTACTTTCCTATGCAAATAATCTTAACTCTGGAAGATTATTTCTACTTAGTGAAAATACCCATATATGCTGTCTCAGGCTTCATTCTAAAATTGTAACATCCACATAACTTTTTCTAAGGTCCTTCTCAGTCACAGCACAAGAAGGGGGGCAGCTCTTCCTGTAACAAGAAAGGCACAGAACAGCTTCCACATGGTAGTGACTTCAGGGGTCAGCAACAGTGCCCAGATAGTGATAGAAGTGCATTTCCTTGGCATGACTTCCGTGTCCCATCTTTCCAGGAACACATCAGGAATAATGGTGGCCCCATAGAGGGTGATCAATGCGTCACAGATTGAGGACTTCAGCCATGGACACACTTTGTCTCCAAGATTAAAGACCTGGTATGTTAACATCAGACTATCCCAAAACAGTGGGAAACATGAGGGAGGGGGGTGGGCATTTTTTGGTCATCTCCATGCCAGGCCCCAAGCTCCTGACTGGCTTTCTCACCTAGTCCTCACAGCAGCCCTGCGAGCCAGGAGAAATCTGCTGTCTTTATAGAGAAGAGATTCACAAAGGTTGCAGACCATGCCCGTTTGCACAGAGCTGATGAGGGGCTTGATGGGGCTTCAATGTACAGTCCTTGATCAATTTTGACTCCTGAGCCCCTTTGAGATTCTGACAAAGCCTTCTCTTCTGTTGGAAAGCTTATGTGCATACCTCTAGGAAACATATCCAGTGTTTTTTGGGCCACATCTTTGTTGTACTACATCTTTGTTGTCCTGATACAAAGCAAGAGCTTGATAAACGTTTAAGGGATGGATGAAAACTCTGAGGATAAGGAACATCCTAAGCTGCTCTTCCACAGGGCAGAACTGAGCTAGTATCACACTGGATGACAGACTTAGTGCTCTCTATAATTTACAACTAAATCATTCATAATTTTGCATTAGCCACTATCATTCCAAGGCTTCTCATCAGTGCTGGACAGCATGCTATCCTGAGTTGCATGCAACCTTTTTTGCCCTATATTGCCTGTTTCTCCTGCGCAGTATACCTGGTTTTCTATCACTTACTTTCCCTTTTCTCACTCCCCTTGCTCTTCAGACTGGGGAGTGCAAGTCTGGCTCTCCTCATCCCATCCCTCCACTGAACTGCCATGGAGAACTTGTCAGCCCTTATCTACCCATGCAGCAACAGCACCTGTCGCTCTGCCATGTCTCCTTCTTTCAATGCTTCTCAGACAGACTCCAAATCTCTTTGTTTCCCTTTCAGCACTCCAATTGCTGCTTATTGTCTCCTCTGCTTGTCCCTCCAATGTGTTTTTCTTCAGGCCTATGTTCTGGAAGTTTCTTCTTAGGTGTCCTCATCTATGTCATTCCAAATTCATAATCTGACTGATTAGGCAGCTCACCTTGACAATCTCAAGGGTCCCTCAAACTCATGATGGTCATGCTGAGCACAGCTCCCCAAATCCCTGACATGTCTTGTGCCCCTTCAGTTCATTGGGAGTGCACTCTCCACTCCGATGTTCTAGTCAGAGGCCTCCCTGTCCTCATGCATCCAGCCGGTTGTTTCTTTACATCTTACCTCCTTCATGTCTGTTGAATCTGCCCTCTTCCTTCTGCTTCAGGGCATAACCATCTCTTGCCTGGTTACTCAAGAGCTCCACAAGTTGATCTTGCTTTCTCTAGAGTTGTTCTCCACCCATCCCAAATTCAGCCTTTTCCAGTAACCAGAATGTGACCTAAATGCTCATTTTATTATGACCTTAACTGAAACAATGGCTCCTCCATGCTCTTTGAGAGTTCAGCATTCTCAACATGATACAAAGCCTTTTATATATTTGGCCCTGCTTACTCCTCCAGCACATCTCTGCCTTTTGACTCCACTTTAGGCTTCTGTCCATGCTGTCAGCCCTGCTTCAACAATTTCTCCCCTGAATTCCCTTGTTCTGACAAAGCTGCACACTGCCTCAGAAGGCTTTCCTTAGAATGGACTGGCCACCCCTCCTGTGTGTTCACATGGCTCCCTGTATAAAACCCCATCATAGCAATATTCCCACAGCATTGTAATAGTGTGGCCCTACAGTGAGCTCTGAAAAGGCAGAAAAAATGCCTTGTACACCATTTTACTCTCAGCAAAGCCTGAAACACAAAGGCACTCAATACATATTTATCAAATAAGTAAATAATAAAGTAGGACCACTGAAAAGCTTTTCAGCTTTTCCTAAATAATATTTTACTCACATAGTTTCACATTTTTTCATTCTGCAACACACAACAGAATCCCCAAACAACAAAGACAAACTGATAGGAATGGTTCTAATACGTGTAAAACTTAAATATAACTGACATACTATTTTGGGTCAATCCCAACACTTAATTCCTTATTCCTTATTTATGTAATGTTTACAGAGTCAATCACATTATAGATATTTTAAGTGGTATAGCCTGATAGAGACAAAGCAGACCATTATTTCTCAAAGAGTGATGTTGTTAAGGTTTCAAACCAGAGAAACAAAATGGTCCATCTGACCATTTTCCTGAAGCAGAGGAAGTTACCAGTAATAGTTTATCAGAGCATCATCCTCACAATTGTCAACATCTTCACAGTAATCACTATCATCATCATCATCTCCATTATCATCATAATTTCCATCATTACTATCTTCTCTATTATCATAACCATCATCACTATCATCTCCATCATCATCACCATCATTACCATTATCTTCATCATAATCATCCTCATCACTGTTATCATCTTCAGCAGCATCATCACCATCATCACTACCATCATCTCCATCATTATCACCACTATCAATACTGTCATCTCCATCATCATCACCATAGTTACTATTATCTCCATTATTATCACCAACCATCATCACTATCTTCATCTCCATTATCACCATCAACACTATCATCTTCATCTCTATCATCACCATCATTACTATCATCTTCATCAACTCCATTATTATCATCACCATCATCACTCTCATCTCCATCATCACCACCATCATTATTAAAATTTCCATTATCATCACTGTCATCACTATCATCTCCATCATCATCACTGTCATCACTATCATCTCCATTATCATCACCTTCATTGCTATCATCTTCATCACCTTCCCTTCCATCACCACTATCATTATTTCCATCACCATTATAACTATTATCACCATCATCGTCATTTCTATCATCACCACCATATCTCTATCATCACCATCTTCACCACCATCATATCATCAGCATCATTATTTTCTCCCCACCATCATCGTTACTATCAGTATCATGTTGATAAACTATGAAATGCATCTCCCACTTTTACTTCTTCTTCTACTCTTTCTATATTTATAATGGCTATATACTTATGCCCATATTGTGTCAGTTTTAATTGGAAGAATAAATCTATCTGCTAGATTGAGTGAACCTGTGTGAATATCATTCTTAAGAGACAAAACCTAAATCGTGGCTTATTGGTATATACTCCAGATATGTTATCGTCATAATGAAACCCTGTCTATTCATTCCACTAAACATTCAGAGTTTATTTTAAAAAAGAAATAAAGAGTGCTACGAGTTTTTTCTCTGAAGGTTAATTTAAAAGGATATTTAAAAGTGAAACTTACAAATGTCTCTGTGTCTGGGAGGTTCTTGAAAACGAAGTACTGTCAGAATTATAAACAGGATACAAGGCCAGAAGAATTCAGCAAGGAAAAGAACCTAGAAAATTTTTTCAAAAAAAAAATACCACGTGAATAAATTGTAAATTATTACAATATTTTCATCTCTTGAAGGAGGTCATCGTAATCCCTGCTATATGTCTCCGAACAATCGTCTGGGACAGGATCCCACAGAGACAGCCTAGTTTATTAATCATTGTATCCTGATCTGTGACTGTGTCATCTCCTTGTTCTTCTCCCACCAGACCTAGCTTTTACTTCTTTCCTTTTTCTGCACATTTTTATTTACTGCAGAACTTATGACATTAGAGAAATTAAAGAAATAAATAACTTCCCCTATATTTCCCACACTTCAATACAACAATTATGTTTATTTTTCTAATTTCTTTAACATTTCTGATGTTTTTACCCAAACAGATATTTTGCTGGCTTTGGTGGTAGCCCCCAGTTCTCATTTACCTTCATTTTATGCATATTTTTCAATATTGCCACAAGAGGTTCATAACTATCAGCTTACTTGCTGTATAACATTCTTACCAAATGAATATCCCATAATTCACACATTCTTTTATCAAGGAACATTTGTGTATACATAATTTTTTATTTGAATTATTTTCTTAAGATTAGAACAAACTCTAAAACTAAGATTACTGGAGTAAAATCTCTTGACACAGACTACATAAGAACTACCCCAAAAGATTGCAATAATTTTTAAAACCTTAAATTTTCAAAGCTAAAAGAAAAGGAACTGCCATTAATACACGGAATCCAATCATTTGAGAAGAAAAAAAAATACCACCTATAAAGTATAGCCCCCAAAATTAATAGAAAAGCCTCAATTATCATAAAATTAATTTTACTGCCATGATTATTCACTTGTTTTATGGTGGATAATCTTGTATTGAATTCAGGTGACATCATTTTACAAATACAAAAGTTAATAGCCAGACAAAAAATAGGCAAGCCACTGAATAAACGCACAAACAAAAACCTAAAAATCTGCAAGTTAACACTGCTTCATCAAACACCAAAGAGGATGTCTCACTGTTTCAGATTCCCAGGTATAATACTTTGAACTAAAATGAACTTCTGGTCACTTTGATTCCTTTATTCTTTAAACTGCCATGGTCATATCCCATTGCAGTAACCCTTCCCTGTAAGCAGATCTAAATGTCACCAGATGAGTGGCCTAAAGCCATCAAGACAAAATAGAGGCAGAAAAGAGTTTTTCTGTCCCTGGTATAATTAAGGAAGAAAAGAAGTCTTTAGCCAGGCATGGTGGCTCATACCAGTAATCCCAACACTTTGGGAGGCCAAGGTGGGTGGATCACGTGAGGTCAGGAGTTCGGGAACAGCCTGACCAACATGGTGAAACCTTGTCTCTACCAAAAAAACAAAAAAAATAGCAAGGCATGGTGGCACACACCTGTAATACCAGCTACTCAGGAAGCTGAGACAGGAGAATCACTTGAACCTGGGAGGTGGAAGTTACAGTGACCCAAGATGACACCACACTGCACCCCAGCCTGGCAATAGAGAAAGATGCCATCTCAAAAAGAATTTTAATTAAAAATAAATCATTCTCTTTGAAATAGTCTATGAGAAAGTATTTCTTCTGTCAAAAAGTGCATCATGATAAAAAGTTCTCTGACCTAGTCCTGAAACACAGTATCACACATTCTGGTAACAAAGAAAATGCCTGCAGATTGCCCTCTACTTCAAGGGACCACAATTAAACTATAAAGAAAAGTCAAGGACACTCAAGAGATAACTATTTATTTAAATCATTTTAGTCATTCTCTGTAACAAATTAATAAGTTACTGGAGTACTGGGTTAGGGAGGTGGTAGGGGAAGATTCTATCACTAATTCTGACTGAATATGAATATGCAAAATAAAAAATATACCTCATATTAAATGATAACTTGATAGCATTAAGAAGAATAAACATACAATTTTCTTGGGTTTTTTATTCTTTTTCATTCTCTCCTATAGGATAAGTTATCTATTTACAAAATACATGTACATGAAAACTAATGTTTTAGAACCAATTTTCCATATCAACACTTAATAGTTCTACCTCACTACTTTTAAAGACTACATAATATTACACTGTAGGATTTAATTGATTTAACCAATCACTTCTTCATGAAAATTTGCATACTTTTCTCTTTGGGGTCAGTGATACCATGAGTTTTTTTTTTTTTTACGTATTTGGCTGACTTTTGTAAGTAGATCCATGAGGTACCATTGATAAATGGGACTACTGCACTAAAATGTATATGATTTTTAATGTGGATTTTTAATTCGGATAGATATAACCAAAATGCCCTCATTAAAAACTAAACTGGGCCAGGCGCGGTGGCTCATGCCTGTAATCCCAGCACTTTGGGAGGCCGAGGCGGGTGGATCATGAGGTCAAGTGATCGAGACCATCCTGGTCAACATGGTAAAACCCCATCTCTACTAAAAATACAAAAAATTAGCTGGGCACAGTGGCGCGTGCCTGTAATCCCAGCTACTCAGGAGGCTGAGGCAGGAGAATTGCCTGAACCCAGGAGGCGGAGGTTGCAGTGAGCTGAGATCGCGCCATTGCACTCCAGCCTGGGTAACAAGAGCGAAACTCGGTCTCAAAAAAAAAACCTAAACCAATTATCATTTATTCTGATTATACTCTCAATAGCACCTGGGATTAAAAAACTTAATTTTTTGTCAAGTCAATAGGCAAAACATAATAACTTTAATCGTTAAGATCAAACATTTTTCCTAAGTTGAGCATATAATTCCTTGCCTATTAACTCTCTGTCCTTCCAGTTGCCTATTTTTCTATTAAGTTATTCTTTATTTTTGCCAACTTATAAAGCATCATTTTCTATTTAATTTTTAATTAAAGAATTCAACCCTTTCATGGCTTATGGTATTACAAATATTTTCTCCAATTTTGTATTTGCCCTTTTATTTTAGACAATAAAAAGATTTTATTGTCTAAATCTTTCATGCCATTAATTTATCAATCTTTTTATTTATAGTATCTGGACATTATTCCCCTTCACACAGACAACATCATCTAAAAGACCCTGCCAAAGCCAAATTATAATAGTAGCAACTCTAAAAATCACAAATATTTATCAGTCCAGTCTTAAAAATCAACATCCAATCTCTAGTTTCAAATGAAAATAATATTCGAAGAAAATAAAACCCTGAAGCTTATTGTTGAGAAGTTTCTCCAAGGGTCTTGAAATAACAGAATTCCAATTAAAGCTAAAAAACAGACTATCTCAGAGTGTTTTATTTACAAGCTGGTCACTGACCCTTCTGAAAAGCACAAGTGAAAAAAAAAAAAAAATCTTTGATTGTTTGGAGTTTGAAGTTGCTCCATTCAAGAGAAAAGTAGCCAGACTCCAGTTCTGCTGTGTCACTGTTCATTGTGCGCGAGTGAATCACTCTTTCATGAGACCATTTCTCTGCAGGGGTGCAAAGGCAGCCATCCCTTTCTGATCACGTTTTTATGTCACGGTTTTCTTCTTATGTGTCATTATTATGCTTGAACCTGGCTTAACATTTTGAATCTTATCCCTGTTAAATAGGAATGCTGTCTGATTAATGTTAGGGCTTCGCAGTATCTCTCACATTCTAGACCCTCCAGGGCCGACTTCTTAACACCAGGAAGTGACCCAGGCAGAAGCAGAAACTGGCATTTCTGCTGTCCAAACGCAATGGTGCAGATGCCGCCACAGGCTCTCCTCTCAAGAAAAATAATCGTCTAGTAAACCTATTAGCAGTTAACAAAACAATGCCCCCACTACCAAACTACCGCAAAGGCCTCCTACTGTTCCAGGAGGGAAGCTCCAGCCTGCAGAGGGTGGGAGTGTTCAGTCCTGTACTCTGGAGCTTCCCATCCCCAAGGTGCTTATCACCATGAATTTCATGGATGCCCAGATCCCTGTCCCACTCTCATTCCTCTCACCCTGTGGCCCGAGCATGAATATAAACCTTTCCATGGTTCCGTCAGCACAGCTGAGCCACAATGGAATTTGGGAAGACATGAACAATACATATAGACGAACATGTACACAACAAGGACTCCTGGGTAAAATGATACATTGAAATTTCCTCACAGAATTTTTCTTCTTCCAGATAAAATGGGTGGTGTGTGGGGAGAGAAAACAAAATAAATTAGAGGAGGCAGGAATAAACTTGCATTTGCCTAATACAAAAAAACTACCAAAACGTAAAAAAAAAAAAAAAGTTTCTAGAGTAGATCAAATAAGCCACCATGCCTCAACCCCAACACAGGCGACAATCTCTAAAGTCATAACCATGTCCCCTCGCAATCCTGGTAACTATCCCCAATACCCCATCCATGGAGATGAGCACCTCAAAGGAGTCTCCTTATCTTCCGCTTCTGACAGAGGAGTTACAAAAACTGCTACTGAGAATGATCAAATAATCAAGGAAAGTGAACAATGAGGCTGACTCTTCGGGAGGCCTCCAGGACTACATACAAAAATGTGAAAAGAATCCAAAGCTGGAGAGCAGTTTCCACAACTAGATGAACTAAACATTACGTAAAACGTTTGAGAGTTTTTCACAGGAGAGCACAGAGCTCAACTAGTCTAATAAAATTCTATTGCATCTCAGATGATTTCCCTCACTCTTCTCCATGGCCCTCCTGACCATTTCCAATCTTTTCCTTTTATTGATGATTACAACATACAGGATATGCTCAGGGATCACTCTAGATATTAAGGAGAAATAAAACTGGTCCCAGGTTTATTGAAAAGAGAGTCAAGAACAAATATAATACCTGGGCAGAGCTCCGCAAGCATGAGTAGTAATAAAACAAAGAGCACAGCAGCTATCTAAACATTTAGAAGGAAACAAACCAACAAAAAAAGAAAAAGCGAACAAAAGTAAGTCATAAAGAACACCTGGAAAAGAAACAACTCAAACAAAATGAAGAATTTCTTTACAAATGCCTCCTTAAGAAGAACATTTTAATAAGGACAAATATCAGAAAACAAGGGCTCAGAGAAAAGACATAAACAAATAAGTGAAAAAAGAAATTATGGATCTAAGGAAAAAAACACAAAAGAATCATCACTGTGGAATTTTAAATGATTTAGAAACCGTAAAAAGAAAATACATACTAGTTAAATTTCAATTTTTGGAATAAGAAACAGCTTATGATAACAATTATTTTTAAAAACATTTTAAAGGCAAAAATATTAAGACACAAAAGCTACTATATTTGAAAAACAAAGACTATGCAACATAAGGAAAACTGGCACCCCCAAAGTAAAGAACCCAACAAATGGAACAAAATATTTTTTGAGGATATTCCTCAGAGACATAAGATAGGAGAATTTCCAGGAAAAAGAGAAAATTTCATCTGCTGACTAAGAGAGCATACTGCATTTCAGAAAAAATAAAATAAGCCAAGGTTAAACTATGGACATTAAACTTCAAGCTATTGAACTTCAAAAATAAAGTAAGACTACTATAGGTGTCTAGACAGATCAAAAAAAAAAAAAAAAACCAAAACGGCAACTCCCTAACAAGAGGGGAAAAAAATCAGTCTGCCCTTAAACATATCCTCAAAACATTCCATGTTATATGCTAATGCATCAATATTTACAAACTTCTAAGAGAAAAAAAGTTGGATTACAAAAAAATGACATCCAACCAAATGGCCTTTAAACAGTAACAGCAATAAAGCACAACTAAGTAAAAGAGAGTATCTCAATATCAAGAATAAAGACACACTACCTCAAAAAAAAATTAGAACTACCAAGGACTCATCAAAAAATGAGAAATCAGAGATAGTTAAATGTCTTTAAATTGCTGAGAGAAATTCTGCTGGTCTAGAATTGTGTACCCAGAAAAACATCCTCTCCGGAATAAGGCTGAAAGAAATTTTTTACATAATCAGAAACCAAGTTATCCAACAATAGATATACTAAAGAAACTTTTAAATAATATGCTTTAATTTCAAATAATGTTATATTAAACTCAATATTTGAAAGACAAGGATTACCAAGCTTGATTTCAGAAAGAAAATGATATATGCTGTTTAGAATGGATATAATTAAAATGTAAGGACATAGAATGGTTAAAAGAGATAAAAAAGACATGGTAGGTAAATATTAAATAAATTAGTTATGTTAATATCAAAGAGACTTTAAGACAAGGAATCTTGTTATTCTTATCAAAATATAAGAATATCAATCAATGACTGAGAAGATTAATACATAACAAAAAGATTGATAACAAAAAAGCATAATAATATTATGCATGTGTATACTGAACAATTGAGCCTCAAAATACAGAGCACAACAATTGCATTATATTACAATATTATATTACAGGAAGAAAATTCTGAATTTACTTTCATTGGAGGAGAATTCGATATCTACCTCGCAATAACTCTTTACAACGGCAAGTATTAATCAAAACAATGTTTTTAACATACGATTTGTATTATCAACAAAAGATAAAGCATCTAGGGGGAAATTTTAATGAAAGTGTGCAATTATTTCATAAAGAAAATTATAAAACTTTATTGAAAGATGGCAAAGAGAAGTAAATATATGAACAAATTAATATCATTACTGCATTAAAAAACTCAGTACCATAAAAATGTTAATCCTACCCAGATTTGTCTATACACTCGATGCAATTCTAATGGAATTCCAAAAGGTTTTTGTTTGGTTGGTTTTATTTGTTTTTATTTTGCTGTTGTTGTCGTACTTAATAAGCTGATTTTAGAATGTATTTGGGAGAACAAAAAAGCATAATAATATTATGCATGTGTATACTGAACAATTTAGCCTCAAAATACAGAGCACAACAATTACATTATATTACAATATTATATTACAGGAAGAAAATGGTCAAAAATATCCAAGACAATTTTCATCAACAGGTTGAAAGAATGTGTCCTTTTCATAACAAAGCCTTCTATAAAATAATAGTAATTAAAACATCGTGCTATTAGTTCCATAATAAGCAAAGTAACCTATGGAACAGCCTAGAAACAGAGCTGTGCATATTTGGAAACTTGATTTATGAGAAAGGTGGTTGACAAAGGGACAGTAATTTCTCTGCAACCAATTGTGCCATAAAACTGGTTTTTCTGAGAGTGGAGAGGGAGGAGGCAGGGATAGATTAGGTCTTTTTCATCGAGACATACAAAACTCCAAATGTGGAAAAACAAAAACAAAAAATGACTTTCAGCCTAGGCAACATGGAGAAACCACCATCTCTACAAAAAATACAAAACTTATCCAGGCATGATGGTGTACCCCTATAGTCCTAGCTGCCGGGGGGCTGAGGCAGGAGGATTGCTTGAGCCCAAGGGGTTAAGGCTACAGTAAGCTGTGTTCTCACCACTGCACTCCAGTCTGGATGACAAAGTGAGATCCTGTCTTAAGGAAAAGTAAAAGAAACTTTATTTTATTTTTTTGAGATAGGCTTGCTCTGTTGCCCAGGCTGCAGTGCAGTAGCGTGATCTCAGCTCACTGCAACCTCTGCCTCCCAAGTTCAAGCAATTCTTCTGCCTCAGGCGCTCAAGTAGCTGGGATTACAGGCATGTGCCACTATGCCCAGCTAATTTTTGTATTTTTAGTAGAAATGGAATTTCACCACATTGGCCAGGCTGGTCTCAAATTCCTGACCTCAAGTGATCTGTCCACCTCAGCCTTCCAAAATGCTGGATTACAGGTGTGAGCCATCACACCCAGCCAAAAGTAAAAGAAACTTTTTAAAAATGTTCAGAAGAAAACACGCAGTCTTCTTTATGTTTTGTTTATGCTTAAATAAGACATAAAAATCATAAACAACAAAGGAAAGTTAAGCTATAAAATCTCTGTTCTTCAGAAAAGCCATTTGAAGAGTGGAAAGACCAGCCATAGACTTGAAGGATCTATTTCTACATATATAACTGACAATGCAGTATCTGTAATACCTACAAATGTCTACAAATCAATGAGAAGGAAATTATAGAATCAAACACAGTCAAAAGAAATGAGCAGATGACTCAGCATGGTGGTTTATGCCTGTAATTCCAGCACTTTGGGAGGCCGAGGTGGGTGGATCACGATGTCAGGATTGGCTATCCTGGCTAACAGGGTGAAACCCAGTCTCTACTAAAAATACAAAAAAATTAGCCAGGCATGGTGGCACATGCGTGCAATCCCAACTACTTGGGAAGCTGAGGCAGGAGAATCGCTTGAACCCAGGAGGCAGAAGTTGCAGTGAGCCAAGATCACGTCACTGCACTCCAGCCTGGGTGATGGAGAGACTCCATCCCCCCCACCCCAAAAAGAAAAGAAATTAGCAGATGAGAGCAAAATGTAAACACCTTATAAGATGCCCAATTTCAGTAGTACTCAAGTAGATGCAAATTAAACCCCAATGAGATCATCATTTTACACCGACCAGTTCAGGAAAATGTAAAAAGTCTGACAGTACTCATTGTCAGCGACCATATGGATACACAGAAACTTTGGACAGCAATTTGACAACATTAGTAAGCTAAGGATTTGCAAATTCTGTGGCTCAATAATTCAATAACTATGTAGTAAGTTGAACCATATTAATTTTGTTAGATTAGACTGGTGTCAAACTAAAAAAAAAAAAAAAAAAAAAAAATGTGATTTAACCAAACACACAGTTGTTGAGAAGGGATTATAAACATGAACCAAGAGGTATGCTCAATGCCCAAAAGTGTTTACACAGCATTACTTGTAAAAAGAAAACAAAAATTGGAAGTTATGCAAAACCCATCAGTGGAAGAATAGATCAATAAACTGTGGGGTACTAGAGCAATAAAAGTAAGTGCATTCACTCACTCGTTCATTAGGAATTGTGTACCACATCAGGCACTGTTACAGGGACTGGAAAAATAGCAGTGAACCAACATGACTTAGTTTCTGTCTAAGAAGATAGAAAAAATGTCCTTGTGAAGGTAAATGAAGCAGAGCTGTACACAACCCCTGAAGGAGGCTCTTCTGGGAATTCAGATGTGAAGACCAAGCCCTATCCTTAAATTTTACATAACCATGGAGCATTTGCAAGCACTTGCTCCTTCATTATTTAATTCTCACAACAACCAGTGAGATAGGTAATACTGTGCCAGTTTTACACTTGCATGTCATGAAGATCATTATTTTGTGCAGCATCTTGGAACTAATTTATGATGGTACATGGACAGAAGCTCAGGCCTACAGATTCTGTATGTAATTTTCCATCTGTCTTGAACACACTATCTTACAGACTCAGTTTAAATATATTTTTAAATTATCCAAATGGCTCATGTGGATATGGATTTGGTTGCAACTAAAAACCACAAAGAATAAAACGCTTAGGTACAAAAAATAAAATTGCAAATGAATAAGAAGGAAAGAGAGCCTTTCAAAGAGAGGAGCTAATCAGAAGATCTCATTGGTTGAGAGAAGAGAAAAACACCTTAAGTTTAGAATATCAAGGAAGCTAAAGTAAAGTATATAATTAGTCTGTTGCCCTTGTCTTTGGAGACAAAGGGCTTTGAAGGAAGCATGAAATTCTATTGGGTCTCTGTGGCATTTGGGGCCTCTAGATGCCAACTTCTCAAAAGAGGGGACTTTCCCAGATGTATTTTGAAGTTCTTGTTGCTAATCACTGCAGGAAAACACAGTCCAATGTTCACCTGAGGAGTTCAAACAAAGCACAAGTGTCAAAGCTAAGAGAAAGTCAAATGTCAAATAGCAACCATAGTCACAGTTGACCTGCCTAGATCCTTCATAGTTAGGAATCAAGCCTTCCAAATATCTCTCCATCAAAGTCCAAAATTTCTTCCCCAAATGAACTTCTTGCAAACCTTTTAGTTAGTTGGGTAACTCACAGAAAGAAATAAACTAATTTTTTCTTCCTTCTTTTTTTTGTGGGGATCAGGGGTTTTTTGGCTTTCTATTGAAAGATAATTGCTTTTCTTTCAATGTTCATTTATCGAACATTTATTTAGCACGTACTTTGTCAAACATTCAGCTGAAGACTTTGGCAATATAAACATGAATGAGGAATAATTTCTCCACTCAAGTACTCAAAGGGGACAAACAAATAATTAAGTATGAACACTGAAAGGAGATGCATATTGGTATAACCTTTCAGGAAGTCAAGTAAGCAAGATGCTTTAAAATTGTGAAATGTGTATACTTTTTAACCCAAAGATTCTCATTTGATAGATTTTTTCATAAGGAAACAATTGGGAAAGTATCTAAAATATGTACAAAAGAGTTATTTTAATATTGTTTCAACTGAAAAAAAAATTACGAATTAAGCATCAACCATTAGGGTATTGATACAGCATTTTCAGTGAAACACAACTATTTTTAATGGAGTTAAATATATTTACAGACATTTTTTAAATCTGATTATTATGGTCAAGTCAAGATGTTGCACTAGGGACTTAGGACGTAGTGTTTTTTCTGCCATGGCTGAGTGCAGGTACTCTATGGGATGGTACAGCCACAAGGAGACTAGCAGGGACGTAGGTATACAGGACATCAAGTACTCCATCCACAGGGACCCTGAAGTTGGTCAAGATGACTCAGGGAGTGAGGAGACGGGGAGGATGAGAGGACGTTCTCATCCCAAGTTCATATTTATATTGAAATGTAAATATAACCAAAATACCAACTGGAATAATTTCTTAATTCAAAATGGCTCTAAAATATAATTGGTAAATAAATGTGTTTTTAAAAACAAAAATGTCCTAAGAAAAAAGAAGAGCTATGAAAGATTCTAATCCAACAAAATATTATAACATAGTCTGACATTTCAGTGCTTAAAAAAAATAAAATTAGTGCAAAACAGAAATGGAAATCTATGCAGTGGCATGGGAGTCCAAAAGAGGCTCTACTGCCTTTCAAAAGATATGACACCATTCTCAGCAAACTGACATAAGACCAGAAAACCAAATAACGCATGTTCTCACTCATAAGTAAGTGTTGAACAATGAGAACACGTGGACACAGGAAGGGGAACATCATACACCAGGGCCTGTCGGGGGTATGGGGGGGCTGCGGGAGGGATAGCAGGGGGTGGAGGGATTGGGGAGAGATAATATTAGGAGAAACACCTAATGCAGATGATGGGGGAATGGATGCAGCAAACCACCATGGCATGTGTGTACCTATGTAACAATCCTTCACGATCCGTGCATGTACCCCAGAACTTAAAGTGTAATTTTTAAAAAAGATACAACAAAATTACCTTTTAAGTACAAGGAAGCAAAAAAGAGTAATTCAACAATGGCATTAGGCTACCTGAATTGAGACTTTAAAAATAATAATAATAAATTAAAACATAAAACTCAAAAGTAAATGAAAGTGTAAAATAGAGTAAATTTAATTTTAGTAAAACAAGAATAGAGTAAAAAATTGATCAAAGCTATGGATGAATGAAGAATAATCTCAGCAGTTTTGAAATTACAAAAGATATGTTTCAAAGAAACAGAAAAGACAATATTTTAAGATATATAAATTTTTAAGTCTGAACAATAAAAATAAGAAGAGGATAGCAAACCAAAGAAATACTTGGCATGCAAGTAATCACCAGGCCTCTAATGGCACAATTGGAAATAATTTGATAGGCAAATTACATAAGTAAAAACTAAAGAAAAAAATTCATTCTTACACTAACTGTGCAAAATATACAACCAAATAAGCCTTAATATGCCATTGTATATGTATTCAGTTTGTAAGCACAGAATCAAGGACAATACAGCACTAGACACATCGAATGGCATTACATGAACTGTGCGTCCCTTCTGAGAAGAAGCCAGCTAACAGATGGCACGAACCCAAAAAGGGTTAGTAATATGAGTTCCCTTTGGGCTTAGCCATATTGCTACTTAGAATTTGGGTTTTTTGTATGTTGGTTTTGTTTTGTTGGTTGTGAGTTTTTTTGTTTGTTTCATTTTGTTTTGTTTTATTTGAGATGGGGACTCACTCTATCAGTCAGGCTGGAGAGCTGTAGGGGGATTGTGGCTCACCACAACCTAGAACTCCAGGGCTCAAGCGATCCTCCTGCCTCAGCCTCCCTAGTAGCTGGTGATACAAGCATGTGCCACCACACCTGGCTTAGAATTTATTGACAGATGTCCAGCATCGACCAGGCATGATGGCTTACACTTGTAATCCTAGCACTTTGGGAGACCAAGGTGGATGAATCACCTGGGGTCAAGAGTTCAAGACCAGCCTGGCCAACATGATGAAACCCTGTCTCTACTAAAAATATGAAAAAATATAAAAAAGAAGAAAAATAAGCCAGGCAGGGTCGTGGGGCACCTGTAATTCCAGCTACTTGGAAGGCTGAGGCAAGAGAATTGCTCGAACCCGAGAAATGAAGGTTGCAGTGAGCTGAGATCATGCCTTCACACTCCAGCCTGGGTGACAAGAGAGAAACTCTGACCAAAAAAAAGAAAGAAAAGGAAAGGAAAAGGAAGGGAAAGGAAAGGGGAAGGGGAAGGGGAAGGGGAAAGGGAAGGGGAAGGAAAGGAAAGGAAAGGAAAGGAGGGAAAGAGGGAGGGAAGGAGGGAGGGAGGGAAAAAAGATGTCCAGCATCAATACAATGTGATATATTAAAAGAGTAGCATGTAGGATAATCGAGATACCACCAGAAACAAGGAAACCCCACAACAAAACTGGTAAGGGCAGCACCTAACCCCACCTGGAATTTGGGACTCATACCACCCATGCCAGTGTGTATTGTGGACAGAGTTTAAGGCTGTCCTGCAGACGGCAACAAAGCTGTCCTGTGGTAATGCCTCCAGTAATTCCTGGCAGTCCCTAGTATGTGCAACAGAGAGTTTACTAATTATCATACTTTGGTGGCATTTGGTCCTAGTTCACCCACTCCAGCCTTCAACAATAAATTCAGAGTTCTGTATTGGTGCTGTTTACTCAAGGAGCCTGCCCAGGAGTGCCGTGGTCTCAGATAAAATCGGGATTCAGCAATTTGCCGCTGCTTCCCTCAAGTGGGCCTGTGCGAGTTAATCACCCTTCCTGACTCATTTTCTGTATCTGTGAAATGGGTATGAGAAGTTCTGTCATGCAGGGGTGTGGGAAATACGACTGGGATCGTGGTCTAAAGTACATGATGATTGTTGGCAGGGAGAAAGAACACACCCTGACACCTTCTGGCTTGGCTGATGTGACAAAGTGCAGAGGGAGAGGGTGTGCTCTCAGAGCCTGCCGGGATCACAGCACAGCACTATTTTAACTTCCATTTGGGATCTTTTGTAGCAGTCCCTGTGAGCAGACACTCAAAAGGCATCATTCTGTGGATCCGAGACAGGGCACCGTGCCTCCTGGCTGCTTCCCTCTCATCCTTAAGGAATGGTTATTTTCCAAGTAGGTGGGCACAAGGACGCACAGGTTCAATTCTCCCAGTAACTCCAACTTCAAACCTGGAGTATGACAGGTGCTGTCTGGCCAGGACAGTCCCCGAATTGGGTAGGACCAGGCACAGGTACTACCCCTCAGGGGAACCCTCTGGCTTAGCCAAAGCAGGCAGCTGGGAAGAAAACATTCCTGACAGGAATGAAGCAGAGAGAGGAGAGGACACACAGAGTGGAAAATAAAGAGCTAACCTCAGGCAAGATTTCCTTCAAAGGAGCCCCCAGAGTTCCAAAATCGAAAAAGAAAGGTGTTTTTCAGAAGGACCAGTTCCCCAATAAACAGCCTCAGCCTCCAACACAATATCATGAAAACAAGGCTTGAGGCTGCCTTTCCCTCTGCACTCTAGGACGGTTTTGTTGTTGTTTTAAAAACCTTTCCTGTAATTGAAAAACCCAGGCCTTATCTGGGCCAAAGTAAATAACTACACCAGGAAACTCCAGGCTGCCCAAGGAGACCTGCATTGGCAAGTAAGATGGAAAAGCCTCTTGGGAAGGTAAATCTTTGCAGTTTTTTGTTTTCTGTTTTAATTTTTGGTTTTTGTTTTACACAGAAGCCACGTAAATCCACCATCCTAAATAAAATCTCCCAGACCTAGCCTTTTGATGATCTTGTAATTTTCTCTCCAATACACTGGTAACAATTTCAGCAAAAGAGCAACCTAGGGAGAATTATTTTCTCTTTTCAAGCTGACAGTCAAATTGGTAAATGAGAAACTGGATGGCTTGCCTTTGAAATCCAGTCAGTTTTCCATACCTTTAAAAGACTGGATATGCTCAAATTATTTTTCTTTCTTTCTTCCTTTTTTTTTTTTTTTGAGACAGAGTCTCACTCTGTCACCTAGGCTGGAGTATAGTGGCACGATCTTGGCTCACTGCAGCCTCCACCTCCCAGATTCAAGTGATTCTCCTGCCTCAACCTCCCAAGTAGCTGGGATTACAGGTGCCCACCACCATGCCCAGCTAATTTTTGTATTTTTAATAGAAATGAGGTTTTGCCATGTTGGCCAGGCTGATCTCAAACTCCTGAACTCAGATCTGCCCACCTCAGCCTCCCAAAGTGCTGGGATTACAGGTGTAAACCATCACTCCCGGCCACTATTCTCACATTACTAAACTCAGGCAACGATGCAGGACAAAAGAGATGCTCACCGCACAGCCAGACTCTTAATGAGACACTTTCACTGCAAAAACTTCCCTCACTCCCTTTCAAAGTTGTTTTCTTATGTGTGGTTGTTGATTCAATCACTAGTGCTTTGAGAGAGACTGGAAGAGGAAAATAAACCTAAAATTAAAGGTTTAAACGCAAATTAAGATCAATCAAAATTAAAGAAATGGCACTGCTGATATCATGATTATGAATGAGGAAAAATAAACAAACCTCAAACAGCTTCGTAGGTGCCAGCCCATGCTAAAAAAAATACAAAAGAATATTTTCTTCTTATCAACTAGATTTCTGGACTGCTTTTCCTAAATCATTGCTCTGAGTAAACTGAGTTGCATCCAGATGGCCCTCAGTGGTCTTGCAATGACCAAGGCAGTTTCCTCCCAGGGAGGCAAGTCCTGAAGGCCAGGGCAGCCTAAGCCACGCTCCAGGAACCCAAGGGCTCCTGATTTAATGAAAAGCAGGAAGATCATCAACTTTACCTTCTCATCTAGACAAACAGAAATTAAATTACTCCACTTTTTTTTTTTAAAGACAGGGTCATGTTGTTCAGGCTGGTCTTAAACTCCCGACCTCAGGTGATCCGCCAGCCTTTGCCTCAAAAGTACTTGGATTACAGGCTTGAGCCACCACACACAGTGGGAGATTCGAGTTATCTGGAGACCGTCACACCTGCACCGCTGTATTACTGCAGCCGGAGAGGGAGAAGCCATCATGTCAGTCATCTGTGTGGCCTAATTGCAAGAAATGTGTCACTTCTGTGTAAGTGCTGGAAAAGAGAATAGTTCAAGGGCTCCCACACTGCCTGAGGACCCTCTCGCCTCTGCCAATCTTGTTCTGCAGTGCTGGAGTCTGCAGCTGAGTGGGTTTGTGTATGGAGCTCCCCTGGACATGAGTCACTGCTGAGAAGTGGAGATGAAAGCACGCTGGCCTGCAGGTGGCCACTCAGCAGCATCCCAGCCCCACCTCTGACTCACAGCCAGTGAGGATGCCTTGAGCCCGGGGACCTCTAGCCATAGGAACACTATGCTCATTTGCAGCTTCTTTGAAGTACCAGCACACCAAGGAGAATGGGGCTGACTGCCACCATGATGCCCATCTTGGGGCTCAGAAGGGCCAGCAGGCTCTGCCCAGTGTCACCACCAAGTCCTGCAGCCATGCTGGACATACCATCAGAAGGGTCTGAGCAGGGCCAGACTCCTAGCTGTGTCCTGAGTCACAGGACCCAGGTCCTTCCATGAGAGGACTCTCAGAACCATCTGGCTAGAGTACCTGGGACTGGGATGTTGAAAGTGAGTCCAGTTGAGGATGGCCAGAGTAGACTCATCAATGCCCAGGAAATTCAGCATCATTGCATTCAAACAGACCACAGATATTCAACTAAATTTCAGACTGCTGACAGTAGGGGGCTCCTGGATGTGCAACTGGACAGACTGTCAGCTGAGAGTAAGACAGTCCTGATGGCATGGGACCATTTGGCCATCCCTACCCCTTGGGCAGCTCATTTATCAGAGCCCTGGGAACAGCACTGAAGCTGTAGCTTAACCTCCTAGCCTGGGAGGGAAGGGCAGAGTAGACCATAACCTGTCATGGCTCACTCCATGCTGAGTACAGAATTTAAGCTTGTTCTTAAGGAGCCCTTGTTCTGATGAAGTTTTTTTCTTTGACAACTGAGTTAAACAGCATACTTCCTCTATGGTGGTGGCAACAGAGATTCAAGCTGAGCTACTTAAAGGTGCCAAGCCATTCAAAACGTGTTTGTCCCCTGAGGCTGGAGTTGGGTTAACATGAATAAAGCCCCAGGCTGGGTCACGTTAACACTCTCTTATGGGCTGAACTGTCTTCCCCCAAAACTCATATATTGAAATCCTAAACCACAGTACTTCAGAATGTGACCTTATTTGGGAATACAGTCATTATAGATGTAATTAGTCACGATGGGCTCTTCACCTAGAGTAGGAGAGGACAGGCTCTAATCCAATATAACTGTCCTTATAAAGGAGAAATTTGGATATACAAACAGAGGGGTAACAATGTGAAGAGATACAAGGATAAGATGGCCATCTTATCCTTCTAGGCCAAGGAGAGCCTAAAAGAGATCCTTCCTTCATAGCACTCAGAAGAACCAACTCTGTGGCACTTTGACCTTAACTTCCAGTCTCCAGAATTGTGAGGCCATAAATTTCTTTTGCTTAAGCCACCATGTCCGTGGCATTTTGTTACAGCAGCCTGAGCAGACTCATACACTTCCCATGGGCAGGCCATGGGTGCATCCCAACTGCCTTGCCGGGCAACAAGAGAACACTCATTTAGAGAAAATCTCTTTTGAAGGGAAATTTCTTATCAACTAGCCAAAGCACAGTAGGACTCCAAGTGAAAGAATGCTGGGCTGGTAAACAAATCTCAGCCACTCTTTCAGCATTAAGACTCCATGCCAGAGACTTCTTTTACTTTTTTATTTCATAAAACCCACTCATAGGTATTCATTCTACCTATAACTCCTTTAGCAACACGTCCAACAGCAGTCTGTCAATATAGTCAATGTTTGCACATGTAAACTTTCTGAGGTTTTTTTCTAATATAAAGCTTTTCTGCTATTTTATTTTATTTATTTTTGAGACAGCGTCTCACTCTGTCTCCTAGGCTGCAGGGCAATCCACAATCTTGATTCACTGCAGCCTCAACCTCCTGGACTCAGGCAATTCTCCCACCTCAGCCTCCAGAGTAGCTGGGACTACAGGCACACGCCACCATGCCTAGAAAACTGCATTTGTATTTCTTATAGAAATGAAGTCTGACCATGTTACTCAGGCTGGTCTTGAACTCCTGGGCTCAAGCAATTTTCCCCCCTCTACCTCCCAAAGTGTTGGGATTACAAGCATGAGTACAGCACCTGACCCTATTATACACAACAACAGTAGCATCTTTTCAGGAAATATCTTTGGAGATAATTCAAGACTTTTTTCCAACCTGACTATGAGAGAGATCAGTCACCTCATCTTTGACATTCTGGTGTCTGCTAATTCCCTTAGTAAATCCTTATAGCAAATTTGACAACAAATAGTTGATGAGCTACAACATGTAACTATGCAAAACCAGCAAAAATCCAACTTCTAAAACAATGTTCAAAAGAAATAAGAGCTACTTTACTTCTGAGACCTGATATCTGTAAATTTTGTTTCCATTTCAGAAAAATATAGAAATTGTAGCTAGCAGGATGTTTACAAAAGAAAATTTTTCTTTAACACCAAGTTCAGTTTTTAGCACCTGATTTCAGTGACAGACAAAAATCTCAAAGAAATAAGATGGTTTTGTTTTAGGAAAGAAATACATACACACATATACACACAAAAGCTCTGAGGTTTGAAGTAGATGAAACTCAGCTTGAGAATATGTTTCTTTACATCTTAAAAAACAATAACAAAAAAAAAAACCCAGTGATTTCCAAGGTAGTGATCTTGGAAAGCTCCCCTCCCTAGCCCCAGGGTAGATCGCTAGGAGGTAGATACGATTCAGCCTTGGTTTGGGTGAGCTGACTCAGGTTTCTCTAATGCTGGTGAGAGGAAAGCATTTGAACTCAGCTTTCTCTAATGCTAGTGAGAGGAAAGCATTTGAACTCAGGTTTCTCTAATGCTGGTGGGAGGGATGCATTTGAACTCAGACAGTGTAACAGGCTTCCCCCCATCCCCCAAAAGCCAGGTTAAAGGATGAGCCCTGGTGGGAGACCATGATTCTGATTCATGTCTAAAAGAAAGTATGCATTTTATCAGTGTGGCCTTTTAAATAAAAAATGCAGTGTTTGGCCGGGCGCGGTGGCTCACACTTGTAATCTCAGCACTTTGGGAGGCCGAGGCGGGCGGATCACTAGGTCAAGAGATCGAGACCATCCTGGCCAACATGGTGAAACCCCATCTCTACTAAAAATACAAAAAAATTAGCTGGGCGTGGTGGCGCGCGCCTGTAGTCCCAACTATTCGGGAGGCTGAGGCAGGAGAATTGCTTGAACCCGGGAGGCGGAGGTTGCAGTGAGCTGAGATAGTGCCACTGCACTCCAGCCTGGCACCTGGCGACTGATCAAGACTGTCTCAAAAAAAAAAAAAAAAAATGCAGTGTTTTATGTGTGGTAGACATCTGGATATCTGTCCTGTGTTCTGAGGTGTGGTTTCCGTGGGCAGAAGGATGTTCCTGGTAAAACTGTGGCCAGTGTAGTTTTGTTGTTTCCATGATCCTCTCCCAGCCCATGGATGAGAGAGAATCACTGAGGGGCTGTGTAAGGAACAAAAAACTCTTACCGAGTCCACAAGGGGCGTGGTTTCAAAGGCAGGAATTTCCCAGGCCATGCCTCCATCCAGGACCCCAACCTAAAGTTCTTTGCCTGAGTTTCCCGCGCGGACTAGGTAGAAATTCTAGGAGCGTCTTTGTTCAAAAAGCCCGCGAAAAGCTCTGGGAGGAAGGAGCTCTGTTGCTGACCTAGCAGCCAATCCGGTATCGGAGTCAAATATCAATCACTCCAGTGGAAGTTTGAAAGAACTCCTGTCATTGGGCAAGAACATGAATGGGGAGGGAATAACTCCGAGGTTAAAAACCCCTCGGCTCCTTCCCTCACTCTCACAAATCGCTCCCTGCTAAGCGTTATTCCGACGGTAAGCTCAAGAACTGGAAGCCTCTTTCTGATGCTCCCCCAGCTCTGCTCCCGTTCCCCAGATACATCTTTTGTAAGCACCGGGAGAGAGCTGAGCCCCTGAGCCCCTCCGTGGTTACACTATGAGTTTTTTAAAGCGTTGATGTCTTCGTATCAGACTATGCTTCAGCCCTCCTCCACTAGCCCAACTCTTCACTAAAACTGGCCAAACCCAAAAAGCTGATATGACTTACAGGATGTCAGCTTTCCTTAATGGAGTAAGGGCTCAGAGTCCTGTCCAATTGAATGGAGAGGGAAAGGAGTGAGTAGCAGAAACAGGAGGTGAGATTCAAAACAGATCCAAGGTTCCAACGGATGCAGGCTCCTGGGGACAACAATGACTGAGAATGGTCACTGCTCCATGATTTGAAGGATACATTAGGGTAAACGTGCCATCCACAGTACACATGCTATAGGCTCAGCTGCTCTATTCAATATTAAAACATGAGAGAACCCAATTCGACTGCAGAACTAAGAGATATCCAAGGAGCTTACACTCAGCTTACATGATTTTCTTGCTGTTGTTGTTGTTGTTAATTCTTTAAGAAGTAGCTGGAAAAGGTAGGGGAAAGGAGAGCATAGGGATAGATTTGTTAAAGGATACAAAATTAAAGCTAGATAGGAGGAATGAGTTCTAGTGCCCTATACCACTGTAGGATGACTATATAATAACAGTGACTATATAATCAAATAGGCCAGGCACAGTGGCTCATGCCTGTAATCCCAGCACTTTGGGCGGAGGCTGTGACAGGTGGATCATCTAGGTAAGGAGTTTGAGACCAGCCTGGCCTTCATGGTTAAACCCCGTCTTTACTAAAACTACAAAAATGTTAGGAAACGATTTTTTTCCAAGAACGGTAGAATTACAGGGCATGGTGACATGCACCTGTAATCCCAGCTATTCAGGAGGCTGAGGCAGGAGAATCACTTGAACTGAGTAAGCAGAGGCTGCAGTGAGTCAAGATCACACCACTGCACTCCAGCCTGGGTGACAAGAGCAAACCTCTGTATGAAATAATAAAAGTAAAAAAATCATATAGCTTCAAATTGCTACAAGGAGAATATTGAATGTCCCCAGCCAAAGAAATAAACATTTGACATGACAGATACACTCGTCACCCTGATCTGATCACCATACATTATATGTATTGAAACATCACTATGTACCCTTTGAATATGTGCGATTATCTGTTAATTAAAAAAAATTAAAAGAAATAAAACATAAGTAATGAATTAGACTGATTTACAGTTAGAATAAAATGTAGAAATTAATATAAATTCATGTGGAAAAGCACGGCTCGAAGCCACTGAATATTTGCCAGTGTTGATGGGGTCACACTGGAACTATCCATGGGGACACCCCTGAGATATCGTCAACTGCTCTCCACCTGCCCAAAAGCAAAGCACTTTTACCTTGACCCAGCACCTGTTCCAGGAAATTTATTCAAGAGAAATGATCCAGGAGAAGGTGTGTCCTTCATATAACAAAGTTTTTCATAACAATAAGAGCTGGAAAGAACCTTAGTGCTCAACATAAGGAAATGGTGGAATAATTATGTGTACCCAAGTGATGAACTATTATTCAATGAAATCATGAAATATAAAGACCCAACAGTAACTTTTAAAATATTAGGCTTCAATATTAAGTGAGGAAAAAGTTATGGCTTTAATTATGTAAAAATATTGCATTATGTATGCCTAAGGATAAGAAAAGACCACAAAAGTAAGTTAATTAGGATAATAAAATTTTAGATGACTTTTTAAAAATTTCTCTTTTGTTTTAGTGCTGTTTTTACAATAAATAAAAATCAAGAGGAAAAAATAAGTGGTATTAAAATAATGTTAAGGAATTATTTTTTCCAAGAATAGTAGAAGTTTAACGCTCTATTAAGCCAGGTATTAAGATAGGTATGATGGGTACCATTCATCCATTATTATTCTTTTTAAATTTTTGTTTAAATCCAAAAGATGTTTTTTGAAAAAACTATAATCACGTAATATAATAAGGGTTTTTAAAAAGTAAATGTAAAAACATACTGATTTGCTCTTTATGAATGATACAAATTATTACAAATTATCACATGTATGCTGACACTATGTACATCTAGTATGCATCAATGATTTTTTTAAGAAAGAAAAGCTCAAGAAAACCAGTAAATATAAAAACAGACAAGCTTTCTTCATCTAACAAATAGTTCCTGGCTTTATTCACTAAATAAACACCTATTTGAGGCCATTTATTCACTCAGGCAGTTTGGTTGTTCCACAGTTCATGCCAACACCTCACTTCATAGTTCAGAAGAAAGAATTTACAGAGTATCATTGGAGAATGGGAGAATGCTATGAAAAATAGGTCAGTTTAAAGACATTCACCCAGAGGGGCCTGCCCTCAATATTTCCACTGTAATAACATTAAGATATGTAAACATATTCACATTTTATCCCCCTGGAGTTCTATTCTAACCCAATTGTGCAAGCCAAGAACTGAGAGTAAGCCTTGTGCCTCCTCTCCTCACAGCCCACACAGTTCATGTCCACAGATATCTGAGGCCACCCATTTCTACCAAATAAGAAAACAGCTCCCACTCCTATGCCAGGCACTGTTAGAAGCACATTACATGCACAAACTCATTTAATACTTACAATCTCATTCTACAGAGAAGAAAAAGTTAAGAAACTACCTGAACAAGTAAACTAGCAAGTGGCAGAGCTGGGATGTGAACCCAGTCAGGCAGCTCCAAATTCTATGCATGGAACCACTTGTGTGGTTTCTACTCTGTTGCTATTCTAGGCATTGCTATAATGAATAATCTTGAACAAATATAACTGGCCATTTGTGCAGGGACATCTGTGGGATATATCCCAAGAGGTGGTTTCATTAAATATTTAATTACATTTTTCGTTGCTTTTCTCTGAACAGACTATAGCTCCTTGCGGGCCAGAAACTCAGTTTTGGCACATAACAGAGGTGCATAAATGCTTTATTCCTTCCTTCTTTTACTTATTTAACAAATATTTACTGAACATCTACTGTGTGCCAAGCACTGTTCTGAGTGCTGGAGAAATGCATTGATAAACCAATTGGGGAAAATATCCAGCTCTCATGAATGTAACATGTAGGATCCAGAGAAAATTGACAAATAAGAAAATCTGTGGTGCGGGTACAAGAGGATAAATACTAAAGAAAAATAAGACAAAGAAAGGTGGAACACAGGAGTTACCATTTTAAATGAACAGTTATCAAACAAATAAAACCTTCTGATGAGGATGTTTAACAGCAAAAGTAATTGTGAAAATTTTTTAAAACTCAAATGTCTAGTAAGGAGGAGTAGGCAGTCTGGCTACCTCTGTCACTGAACTGTTTTGAGGTTGGTATAGAGAAAGCAGAAAGAGCAGTGCCTGGGAACCAGCTTCCACCTGTAACACTCTTTCATGGGAAAATAGGCTAATTCCCTAAAACAAACTGACATGTCAATGAAATACACTGTTTATAAATGTAAAACTACCTACACAGACACCAGCACTCTAACAATTCATGAAGAGTGTCTCACTCCTTTTTTCCTGAACTTAAAAACTGTTATACAAACTTTCAACTGAAATTATTTTGATCCTAAAGATCACATAAACAAAGAACACATCTCCTTTAATGTGTATTTTATTTTGAGACAGAGAGATAGAATATTCTGGCTCTGAGCATTCAGCAAAATGTAATTCAATGTCAATTACTGAATCTCTTCAAGCCGAAGCATTTGTCAGCAGAAAAATCCCATAGGATTAACTGTAGACCTTAAAATCAGAAATGATGTAGGTAAATTACTGCAGATTTACTTCTACCGATAATGACATTTATAGATGTTAATGCTTCTATAGTGGCATCAAGAATAATATTAGTCGTAATAATAAGCAATTGATTTCTATTTGATTTTAAAAACATACAAGATATTTGCTTAAGTACTTAAGTTTGATTTGAGCAATTCCAATCTGCTTAGGAAAACCTTGCCGATGTAATTTGAATACAGTTCTAAATAGATGTGAATTAACACTAAAGATGTGACCCTACAGAATAACACTGAGCGGATGCATCATGCCCCACTCTGCGGAGGTACATTGTGCAGTCTCGTGCTTTGAAGTCGGTACCTGAAGCATTCTGTTTATGCATTAAATACAGCTAATGCTTTGTTCCTTAAACCTGAGAAGTCACTGCTCAGTTTTTACAATGAATGCTTAGAACACAAATTACAGTTCAAATTCCACTTATTATTTTCTTTTTAGAGTTTTTCTACATTTGCCCTTTTCTGATAAATTCTTCAGCCTTGATTTCATGCCGGTCATTAAAGTGTTCAGCTACTTTGGCCCTTCGGACAGGTTTTGATTTAAAATAATCCAACCTCCCTAAATTCCCTGCAGTGTGAGTGTTTGTACCTGCCAAGAGGCAGAGGCAGGCAGGCAAGAGCAGACCCTGATCTCACTCCAGACCTCACTGGAACTCTATGGAAAACCAAGGCAAGGACTCACCGGGTTCCTGAGTCTGCAGAGCCAATTCTTCCACAGCAGGGCCTGGAACTGGCGCCCGGTGTGCCCCATGCCTGCTGCTCCCTGCTCTCAGTCAGGAAGCCGCCTGTAAGGATGGTGCTTATATCTGCTGGGCTCAAGTGAAGGCATGCTGCCTATTAGTCAATTCTAACAAAAGTGAGTGATGCAAGAGAGATTACTCTTGACTGAATAAAGCAGGCATCAGATGTCCCCTCTTGTTCTGCGTCCGCTGAGAAATCTTTTCACTAGCTTTTCAGTGTTTCAGGAGGGTTGAGTTACAGAAAGCTGCCTTCAGGGACTTTCTCAGGCATACACACAGAGGGCGCCCACCCTTTCCAAGAACCCACATAACTGATCTGTGCGACAAGAAGTAATGCCCACATTTACCATTTACCTCCCTTTTTTCTGTATATTAAGTAGATGGAATTTTCCTTTTTTCTTCTGAAGCATTGGCTATTATACTAATTTGCCAAAATATTACCATTTTGGTGGTCCCATGGCAGAGAATTTGAAAGGAAGGAGATGGAAGCAGCATTGGTGTCTGGGGAGTTTGGGGAATGGGTGACTCAGGTTCCACTCTGCTACTGCACCTGCACTTCATATTTCTCATTCACCCATTTCCTCAAAAAGGAGTGGGATCTACGTTTCAGAGGGCAGCAGGTGCAGACATGGCAGGACTCAGCAAATGGCCTGTGGATTACCTCTGAGTCCTGTTTGATTCCGGCACACTTGTACTTTTTAAGTGGCATGATGGATTCAGCTGGCCAGCTGGTGGCTCCGTCGTCCTGGAAGCCAGGCCCTCTTGAGTTCCTGTTGCCCCCAGTTGTGGTCAGAAGGATTTCAGGCAACTCAGTTTTGTGGCCTTCTATTTCATAAAGCAATTTTCACAAGCTGTGAATGCTCGATAAATGGCTTTTGCAATAGGAAACAGGGAACACAGGCTTCAGCAAAGAAATTGACTCAATTATTTTGTAAAGTTATTTTTTAAAGGAGACCTATTTTATTTTTTGTTACATGACTGGCAGCACTAGAGTAAAGGCCATTACTTAGCAGAATGGGGCCCAGTGCCCATAAGTGGATTTGCCTGATCCCCATATGATGTCCTCCCTTGACCTATGACTTCTCAAAGGTCTTTGGGGTTGCCTAAGTATTACTACTCTGGTTCTTTTTGCAGATAACATCTAGAACACCTTACATTACAGGTAATTGTCATAATTTATTTTAATCTAGTATAAGAAAAATCCTCCAACCATAAGGTTTTTTTCATGTTATGTTCACAGCAGCCAGTTTCTATGCTACTGTGCAGAAATTATGCCAAGGGCATAAAAATTATTTCATCCATTGCTTTCATGGAACACTGCTGTGTTAGGGTTTTCAGATAAACAGAACCAATGGTGATTGATTGATTGATTATAAGAAATTGGCTCACACGATCATGGAGGTGGGCAAGTCCTAAGATCTGCAATGTGCATTAGCAAGTCAGAGACGCAGGGAAGCCAATAATGTAGTTCCAGTCCAAGTCCAAAGACAGGAAAACAGGAGACCCAATAGTGTATTTTCCATCCAAAGACTGGCAAACTTGAGACCCAGGACAAGCTGGTATTTCCATAAAGTCTGAAGGCAGAAAAAAAAAAAGCCAATGTCCCGATATGAAGGCCATCAGACAGAAAAAATTATCTAACTTAGGGGAAGGTCAGACTTTCTGTTCTATTTAGGTCTTCAACTAATTGGATGAGGCCCACTCACACAATGGAGGGCCATCTGCTAAACTCATTCTACCTACTTAAATGTTAATGTCATTTATAAATACCCTCACAGAAACTCCCAGAATAATGCTATCTTTTGGTCTAGGTTTCAGCCAAGAAAACGAGCAAGCAATTAGAGTCCTTCCTAACTCCCTGAGCTGTCACATTAAATGTAGAATCACTGCTTAGTGAGGCCATATTAGTAAATTTTGCCTGATCCAAGTTTATGTTCCTTCCTTCATTATCCCACACCCTTATATCCATTTCCACACATATTCCCCAGTTTTCTTCTTGTATAAATTAGAAAACTCAAATTGTCCATTTGATGTATAGCACACTTCCTCATGGTTTATACCTTATATCTCCCCTAGTTATATGTCTGAAATGAAAGAGAAATGCTGGGGGGTTGGTTCTGAGGAGAAGCAGAAGTGCCTTGCATGGCAACTGCCTCATGGTAGGACGTTACAGTTTTCTTAGGCAAGGCAGAAGACAGGGTTAATCCCTTCAGACATGGGGTAAGAGACTGCTTCCACTAGGACTGGGGATTCTGCCTCTACTTGGGTCTGAAGACCTCTTCCACTAACAGAGAAAACAGAAGTTAGGGGCTCAGTGTTTTCAGCCTCATCAGAGTCTTCCCTCATATCTCCATTACAACTTTCTGCACCCTATTCCCTTCCAATCAATGCCTTTACTTTAATAGTAGACTCAGTGATGATAAGCTTTTTTTCATATTTGTTGGCTGCATAAATGTCTTCTTTTGAAAAATGTCTGTTCATATCCTTTGCCCACTTTTTGATGGGGTTGTTTGTTTTTTTTCCTGTAAATTTAAGTTATTTGTAGATTCTGCATATTAGCCCTTGGTCAGATGGATAGATTGCAAAAAATTTTGTTGGTTGCCTGTTCACTCTTACCCTGCAAGACTAGCAGTAAACTTGCATTGTAATTCAGTCAGTTGCAAGATGAGATTCTGGTTTGATTTTCAGCAATCTCAGCCCTGCAGCTACAAGAAATAAGGGTCTCTTTTGAGGAAACACATAGAAACTTTCAGGTCATTTACGCAGCACTTCGGCTGGGAATTTGACCCCTGAGGTCATCCTTTTCTTTTCCCCCTTTGTCCAGCAACATTAGAAGCAACAAGTCAACCTCATCTGACTCATGAGTTTGACAAAAAATCTTAGAAAATATCAAATACAAGATCATCCAGACCCTTGCTTCTTCTTAAGTACTCCATTAGGAGAATCTAATGGTGATATTTTATGCATCTTTATTGCTGCATTATGTCATGGACCACCATTTTTCTCTTCACTAGAAACAGAGTCAGTAGTCTTTAAATCTAATCAGATTAGAGAATTAATTCCAGAAGCCTCAGAACCTATTTAAGTTTATCCTTAAGATTCTCTTCTTCCAGAATTATTCTTAGTACCAAAATCTGTATTAGGGTTCTCCAGAGAAACAGAATCATATGTATATTTATATATATAAAGAAATTTACTATAAGGAACAGGTGTAAGCAGTTATGGAGCTGGGCAAGTCCCAAGATCAGTAGCTAAGTCAGCAACTTGGAGATAATGGTGTAGCAAGTTGGAGAGACAATAGTGTAGCTCTAGTCAGAACCAAGAAAGCAAATGGTGCCATCTAAAGGCCAGCATGTTTCGTAACCACAAAGAGTCAACGCTTCAGTTCAAGTCTGAAGGCAGAAAAAAAGTTGAAGTCTCATTTTTTTTTTTTTAGATTGTCAAAGTTAAGGGATAAAATGTTTATTTTATTTTTTTTTTTATACTTTAAGTTCTGGGGTACATGTGCAGAATTTGAAGATTTGTTACATAGGTATACGTGTGCCATGGTGGTTTACTGCATCCATCCCCATGTCATCTACATTAGGCATTTCTCCTACTGTTATCCCTCCCCTATACTCCCACCCTCTGCTACCCCTCCCCCAGCCCCTCCTCCCCATTACAGGCCCCAGTGTGTGATGTTCCCCTCCCTGTGTCCATGTGTTATTGTTCAACACCCACTTATGAGTGAGAACATGCAGTGTTTGATTTTCTATTCTTGTATCAGTTTGCTGAAAATGGTTTCCAGCTTCATCCATGTCCCTGTAAAAGACATGAAGTCATCCTTTTTTATGGCTGCATAGTATTCCATGGTGTATATGTGCCACATTTTCCTTATCCAGTCTATCATTGGTGGGCATTTGGGTTGGTTCCAAGTCTTTGCTATGGTAAACAGTGCCACAATAAACATACTGTGCATGTGTATTTATAATCCTTTGGGTGTATACCCAGTAATGGGATTGCTGGGTCAAATGGTATTTCTATTTCTAGATCCTTGAGGAATCGCCACACTGTCCTCCACAATAGTTGAACTAATTTACACTCCCACCAACAGTGTAAAAGTGTTCCTATTTCTCCACAGCCTCTCCAGCATCTGTTGTCTCCAGTTTTCTTAATGATTGCCATTCTAACTGCTTTGAGATGGTATCTCAATGTGGTTTTGATTTGCATTTCTCTAATGACCAATCATGATGAGCTTTTCTTTATATATTTGTTGGTTGCATAAATGTCTTCTTTTGAAAAGTGTCTGTTCATATCCTTCACCCAATTTTTGATGGGGTTGTTTTTCTCTTGTAAATTTGTTTGTCTTTATAGATTCCGGATATTAGCCCTTTGTAGATGGGTAGATTGCAAAAATATTTTCCCATTTGGTTGTTTGCTGGTTCACTCTAATTATAGTTTCTTTTGCTGTGCAGAAGCTCCTAAGTTTAACTAGATCCCATTTGTCTATGTTGGCTTTTGATGCCATTGCTTTTGGTGTTTTAGTCGTGAAGCCCTTGCCTATGCCTATGTCCTGAATGGTGTTGCCTAGGTTTTCTTCTAGGGTTTTTATGGTTTTAGGTCTTATTTTTAAATCTTCAATCCATCTGGAGTTAATTTTTGTATAAGGTGTAAGAAAGGAATCCAATTTCAGCTTTCTGCATGTGGCTATCCAGTTTTCCCAACACCATTTATTAAATAGGGAATCCTTTCCCCATTGCTTGTTTTTGTCAGGTTTGTCAAAAAACCTGACAAACCTGGTTGTAGATGTGTGGCATTACTTCTGAGGCCTCTGTTCTGTTCCATTGATCTACATCTCTGTTTTGGTACCAGTACCATGTTGTTTTGATCACTGTAGCCTTGTAGTACAGTTTGAAGTCAGGTAGCATGCTGCCTCCAGCTTTGTTTTTTTGTTTTTCTGTTTGTTTGTTTTTTGCTTAGGATTTTCTTGGCTTGAAGTTTCAATTTAAAGGCCACTGGGCAGGCAGAATTCTCTTACTCAGGGGAGGATCAGCCTTTTTGTTCTATTCAAGCCTTCAACTGATTTGGTGATGCTGACCTAAATTAGGGAGGGCAGTCTGCTATATTCAGTCTACACATTCAAATGTTAATCTCATCCAAAACGCACTAACAGACACACCCAGAATAATATTTGACCATATATTTAGAAATTCCATGGTCCAGTCAAGTTGACTCATAAAATTCACCATCAGAAATACTATGAGTTTAGTATTTACATTTTCTTTAATTCTAGTTTGTGTATTAGTTGTAAGAAAAAGATAGCATTTCTGGTTTGTTTTCTTTTTCTTTTCTGATTTTTTTTAAATAATGTCCACTTTTATTTTAGATTCAGGAGTTACACACGCAGGGCTGCTATCTGAGTCTAATACATGATGCTGAGATTTGGGTATGATTTATCTCATCAACCGGGCACTGTGCATAGTACACAATAGTTAAGTTTTCCAACCTTTGCTCCCTCTCTCCCTCCCCCTCTAGTAGCCCCAGTTTCTATTGTTGCCACCTTTATGCCTATATGTACCCAATGTTTAGCCCCCACTTATAAGTGAGAATATGCAGTACTTGGTTTCCTCTTCTTGCATTAATTTGTTTAGGATAATAGCCTTCAGCTCTATCCATGTTTCTGTGAAGGACATGATTTTATTCTTTTTTATGGCTATGTACTATTCCATGGTTTATGTGTACTACATTTTCTTTATCTGGTTCACCATTGGTGAGCATCTTGGTTGACCCCATGTCTTGCTGTTGTGAACAGTGCTGCAATGAACATACAAGTGTATGTCTTTTTGATAGAACAATTTATTTGCTTTTGGATGGGTACCTACTAATAAGATTGCTGGAGTGAATGTTATTTCTGTTTTAAATTATTTGAGAAATCTCCAAACTGCCTTCCACAGTGGCTGAACCAATTTACATTGCCACAGACAGTCTGTAAGTGTTCCCTTTTCTCCACAGTCTGGGCAGCATCTGTGGTTTTTTGGTCATTTGTATGTCTCCTTTTGAGCAGTGTTTGTTCATATCTTTTGCCCACTTTACAATTTCTTTTTGCTTGTTCAGTTGTTTAAGTTCCTAATAGATTCTGCATATTAGACCTTTATCAGATGCATAGCTTGCAAATATTTTCTCCCATTCTGATGGGTGCCTGTTTATTCTGTCGATTGTTTCTTTTGCTCTGCAAAATCTTTTTAAAGTCCCACTTGTCAATTTTTTTGTCACAGTCTCTTTTGAGGATTTAGTCATAAATTGTTTCTGAAGGCCAATGTCTGAAATTGTGTTTTCTAGGTTTTCTTCTAGGATTCTTATAGTTGGAGGTCTTACATTTAAATCTTTAATCTATCTTGAGTTAGTTTTTGTATATGGTGAAATATGGGGATCCAGTTATTTTCTTCTGTGTATGGCTAGTCAGGTATTGCAGGTGTGTTCCAGCAGAATTTATTGAATAGGGAGATCTTTCCTCATTGCTTATTTTTGTTGACTTTGTCACAGATCAGACAGCTGTAGGCGTGCAGCTTTATTTCTGGGTTCTCTATTTTGTTCCATTGGTCTATGTGTCTGGTTTTGTACCAGTACCATGCTGTTTGGTTAGTATAGACATGCTGTGTCATGTAAAGTGAGGCAAGTTGATACCTCCACCTTTGTTTTGCTTAGAATTGCTTAGGCTATTCAGGCTCTTCTTTGATTCCATATGAATTTTATAATCTTTTTTTTCTAATTCAATAAAAAATGACATTAGTAGTTTGATAGGCATAGCATTGAATCTACAGATTGCTTTGGGCAGTATGACCATTTTAACAATATTGACTCTTCTAATCCATGAGCATAGGATGTTTCTTCATTTGTCTGTGTCATCTATAATTCCTTTTTACAGTGTTTTGTAGTTCTTCTTGTAGAGATCTTACACCTCTTAAGTTGGGAATATTTCTAGGTATTTTGAGTTTTGTGGCTATTGTAAATGAGATTGCCGACTTGATTTGGATCTTAGCTTGAACGTTATTTGCATATGTAAATGCTACTGATTTTTTTTACATGGATTTTTGTATCCTGAAACTTTACTGAAGCTATCAGTACAAGTAGCCTTTGGAGTTTTCTAGGTATAAAATCATAGAAATCATCAGCGAAGAGAGAAAATTTGGTTTCTTTTTTTCCTATTTGGGTGCCTTTTATTTCATTCTCTTTACTAATTGCTCTGGCTATCCAGTACTATGGTGAATAGGTTTACTGAGAGTGGGTTTCCTTGTCTTACTCCGCTTTTTAAGATGAATGTCTCCAGTTTTTGCTTATCCAGTATCCTGGCTGTGGGTTTGTAGTAGATGGCTCTTATTATTTGGAGATATGTTTATTTGATGCCTAGTTTTTTAAGAGTTTTTATCATCAAGGGATTCTGAGTTGCATCAAAAGTTTTTTCCATATCTATTGAAATAATCATATATATATATATTTGAGTCTAATTATGTGGTGAATTGCATTTATTGACTTACATATGTTGAATCAACCTTGCATCTCAGGAATAATGCCTACTTGATTGTGGTGAATTAACTTTTTGCTGTCCTGTTGGATTAGGTTTGCTATATTTTGGTGAGGATTTTTGCATTTATACCCATCAGGAATATTGACCTGTACTATAGTTTTTTCACTGTGTCTTTTCCAGATTTTGGTATCAGAATGATGCTGACTATGCAGAATGAGTAAAGGAAGAGTCCTTCCTCTGTGATTTTTTGGAATAGTTCAACAGAATTGGTACCAGCTCTTCTTTGTAGGTCTGACAGAATTCAGCTGTGAATCTATCTGGTCCAGGGGTTTGTTTTGTTTGTTTGTTTCTTTGTTTTTGCTGTTTGTTTGTTTTGATTAGTAGTTTTTTTTTATTACTAATTCAATTTTGGAATTCATTCTTGCTGTTGGTCTGTTTAGGGTTTCAATTTTCTTCCTGATTCAATCTTGAGAAGTTATGTGTCCCCAGGAATTTATCTATTTTTCCTAGAATTTCTAGTTTGTGTGCATAGACATGTTCATAATATTCTCTGAGGGACTTCTGTATCTCTGTGGGATTGGTGGCAATGTCATTTCTGATTCTGCTTATTTGGATCTCTCTTTTTTTCCTTGGTTAATCTAGCAGTCTATCAATCTTATTTATCCTTTCAAATTATCAACTTTTTATTTCATTGTTCATGTTGATTTTAGGGTCTCAGTTTCAATAGGTTTTGCTCTGATTTCAGTTATTTATTTTCTTCTGCTAACTTTGAAGTTTGCTTTCATTTTTCTAGTTTCTCTGGGAACTATGTTTCTCTAGTTTCTCTAGGAGCAATGTTCCGTTGTTAATCGGAGATCTTTTTAACTTTGATGTAGGCATTTAGCACTATAAACTTTCCTCTTAACACTGCTTTTGCTACATCCCAGGGATTTTGGTATGCTATCTCTCTGTTTTCATTTATTTCAAAGATTTTTTTAATTTCTGTTTTAATTTCGTTGTTTACCAGAAGTCATTCAGAAACAAGTTGTTTAATTTCAATGTAATTGTGTGGTTTACAGCAAGGGTCCCCCACTCCCCTCAACTCCAGGTCACACAGCAGGAGGTGAGCAGCAGGCAAGCAAGCAACACTACCTGAGCTCTGCCTCCTGTCAAATCAGCAGCAGCATTAGTCTCATAGGAGTGTAAACCTAATTGTGAACTGCACATGTGAGTGTTCTAGGTTGCATGCTCCTTATGAGAATCTAATGCCTGATGATCTGAGGTTGGGCAACTTCATCCCAAAAACATCCCCCCTTCCACCAGTCTGTGAAAAAGTTGTCTAACACAAAACCAGTCCCTGGTGCCAAAAATATTAGGTACCACTGGCTTAGAGAGATTTTCTTGATATTAATTTCTACTTTTATTCCACTATAGTTTAGGAATATACTTGGTTTGATTTCCATTTTTTAAAATTTGTTGATATTTGCTTTATGGCCTAGCCTGTGATCAATCTTACAGTAAGTTCCATGTGCAGATGAGAAGAATGTATATTCTCTAGCTGTTGGTCCTGTAATCTGTAGATGTCCATTAGGTTCAATTGCCTGAGCATTGAGTTTAGGTCCAGAATTACCTTGTTAGTTTTCTCCCTCAATGATCCAATGTTGTCAGTGGGGTGCTGATGTTTGCAATTATTGTAGTTTAGTTGTCTAAGGTTTTTGTAGGTCTAGAAATACTTGTTTTATGAATCTGGGTACTCCAGTGTTGAGTGTATATGTATCTAGGATAGGTAAGTCTTAACGTGAAATTCAACCCTTTATCATAATGTAATGCCCTTCATTGTCTTTTCTTACTGTTGTTGGTTTAAAGTCTGTTTTACCTGATGTAAGAATAGCAACCCCTACTATTTCTTGTTTTCTGCTTATGTGATAGACCTTTCTCCAACCCTTTACTTGAAACCTATGTGTGTCATTACATACGAGATGAGTCACTTAAAGGTGGCAGATGGTTGGGTCTCGGTTTTTTATCCATGTTGCCACTCTGTGACTTTTAAGTGGGGTGTTAGACTATTTGCATTCAAAGTTAATATTGACATGTGAGGTTTTGATCCTATTGTAAAGTTGATCACTGGTTGCTTTGTGGTCTTGACTGTGTAGCTGCTTTATAGAGACTGTGGGCTATGTACTTAAGTGTGTTTCTGTGGTATTAGGTATCATTATTTGAGTTCTATGTTTAGAACTCCCTTAAGGACCTCAGGTAAGGCTGGTCTAATGGTAATAAATTTCCTTAGCAATTGCTTGTCTGGAAGAGATTTTATTTCTCCTTCACTTATTAAGCTTACTTTGACAATGTGGTGTTATGATATACATTGGTTTTTGTCCACAGTTCCTGGATCATAACTCCAATATCCCTTGTTACAGTCTTTTCTTATAATGTTGGGTGTGTTAAGTCTCAAGGATAGAACTCTTACCTTCTCCTGCCCTCCTTTTACTCTACTGTTTCCCTGCCTTTCTGATTGTGGGTCTCAAGATCCTCCCATGAGAAGGTTCCACCCTATGCCCTGGAATAGGGTGGAATAAATGTCATGAAGCTGCCATAAAAACCCAAGAGGACAAGGTTCAGAAGCTTCTGAACCGTTGAACAGTGGAGGTTCCTAAAGGGTGGCACTCAGGGAGGGCACGAAAGCTCCATGCCCCTTCCCCCATACCTTGCCCTATTTGTCTCTTAATCTGTATCCTTTGAAATATTCTTTATAATAAACCAGTAAACATAAGATTTCCCTGAATTCTGTGAGCCACTTCAACAAATTAATCTAAGCTGAAGAAAAGGTTATTTAGGGGAACCCCAACTTAAAGCTGGTCAGTCAGAATTTCCAGATGCTTGGTCTTGCAACTGGTTTATATAGAGGGGCAGTCTTGAGGACTGGGCCCTCAACCTGTGGAATCTGACAGTGTCAGAACTAAATTAGCTGGTATCTTCTCTTTGGAGTTTAGGGAAAAAACACACATTTGGTCACAGAAGTCTTCTGTGTTGATCATTGTTGTGGTGTGAGAGTGGAGGGAACATGTAGTTTGAGAAAGGTTTTCTCTACACAATTGGTGAGTGGAATTTGCTGGAATGGCCCTGACTCATGGAAACATGTGGTTTGGAAACAGAAAGGATAAAAGGGTGAGGGGTGAGGAATATTTGATTCCTGAGTAGCCAGGTGGTCACCAATGTTATAAAGCCACAGCTATGTTGAGATCAATTACTAAAGGTGAAATTTACCAGTGGAATTTAAAGATGGAGCCTACTCCCCAGGAATTGGTTCATTGGATACTTAAGGAAATGCAGACTAATAAGGAAAAAACAAACTATTCAATCTTTTGGTTACTGTTATGTATAATGCTAAAATGAAAGTAAAAGAGAGTGCTGGGTCAGAACTTGAAGCTGGATCAAGCTCAGATGTGGGTCCATCTGAGCTCAGGCTTCTAGCCTCAAAGTCAGTGACAAAGAAAAAATTACTCAGGGACAACGGAGAGTACCTCTAAGACCTGTGGCTACCAAGAAAATATGAATGCCAACATGAAGGAAGGGCAAACCAACTAATTATTGAAACCAAAGGTATAGTGTGAAGGAATTGTCCCATTTTGTACATCAGTCTTATCATTTTCCTGAGACACCTGTACTGAAATGAATTATAAGAGTGACTAATTTAGGGGCAGTATCTTTGGTTTTAAATGTTGCAGAGTAGAAGAGCATATTTGGATTGATGAGGGACCCACATTTCAACACTGAACAATTGCAGACAGGTTTATGTGATCCAGACACATAGGAGATTATTCCCAAGGGAGCAGCCAGACAGCCTGGCAGACTGGAAAAAAGCCACTGTAAGCTCTGTTAACCCCAAGTAAGGGGATGCAGAATTTCTCCACAGACACAGCTCTCCCCAAGAAGGACAGCTTTTCTGCTACTCGTATTTTCAGCCCTTCAGAATAGCTGTCTCCAAATTTGTCCAAAAAAATAAATATTTGGGGGTGAAATATTTTGGTTTCCTTCACAAGCAAAAAGGATCTAAGCCATGAGGCAGAGATGGCCAATGTCGCTTAGGACGGCACTCCCCTCACACAGTGCAGAGCCCCGATGCCCAGGGGGACACTCGGCAAGGGACTTCCCAGTCCCCTTGCACCTGGCCAAGTGGTGGTTCGCTCTTGTCACTGAAGGTGAGAGTGTCATTAACACTTCCAAGTCCAGACCCTCTGTGTCAGGTAATGTTTTCTTTCCAGTAGAGGCCCTGGGGGTTGGCAGAAGAAGATGGAAGCAGCCTGGGCCTTGGAATCCCACCCGTGGCAAAGCCCTCCCAAGCAAAGAGTGTGTGACGGGCTCATTGGTGAGCAGAAAAAAGCAGCCCTGAGCTGAGCCAGTGGTGTGCGGTGTTAGTGAGTTAAAGCGGCTGGTGTGGCAGAGTTCTCTAGGGAAATTCTCTTCCTAGCCTCCTCTCCTCCACCCTCCACCCTTCCCCCTGCCCTTCCCTCCCCTGTCAGGGGTCCAGCCTGCATAAGTGACCCTGAGTTTCAGCAGTTCCACCTCCTGTTCTTGCTCCTGCAGCCTGGAGGCCCTGTTAGCCATTTGTTGCCCTAACTGCCTATTTCTGAGTCGCTTCACCATTGCCTGCCTGGCTTCTCGCTCTTCCATCACCTACACAAGTTTTTCTACATTAAAATTTATCTCTTTATAATATGCAACATTAATTTGTATTTTCATTGTTGATCCTGGTTGATTTGGTTCACCAAATGGTTTGTAAAAACCAGCTTCTAGGGGAATGGCTGTGTCATGATCTGAGACCAGCCTGCCATGTTCATCAGGAAGGAGCATCTCCACCTCTCTCTCTCATCTCACTAAGATGCCTCACTGATACAAGTGGCTGAAAGAGAACAGAATTTGTCCATGAGGAATCCTGGGAACCTTGCTTGCTGTCCTTTCCTTTCTCTGTAAATAATCGTCTCAACTATCCATCTCTCCTTTAATACAGCTCAGAGGCAGGAAGGCGGGCAGGAAGAAGGCTATCACAACTGTCCAAGGAGAAGGGAATAAGGGCCTTTGGCAGGGGCCGAGACATAAAAAAAGTACAAAGGAAAGAATTATGACATCTTTCAAAGAAGGAGAGAAGGAGGAGAAGCCAAGGCTAGTGAAAAGGTAGAGGTGGGAGGTTTGGGGCACAGTAAGTAGCTGGGGTCCCAAGAGAAGTCAGGTTCTGGCACTGCAATCATCCAGGTGGGAGTTCCAGGTCCAACCTGTAGTTAATGACCAGCATGACCTTGGCCGTCCACAACCTTATTATTTCAATCAGTACAACATGAAGGGAACACTGTGGATGAAATCAGATTAAACACCTAATACAACCCTCATTCTCCTAATGCTGCCTGCTCCCAGATTCTTCCATCCTAAGATTGACTCAGTTCTTGCCATCTTCCCCAATGTCAGCCACCTGCTTTAACAACCACCTTTTCCTCAACTCTCTACTCAGTGGATGATGTGCAAAGAGGAAAGCCTTAAAGGTCCAAATGCAGCCATGACGATCAGAGGAGAAAGCCATGAAAGCAAGGTCATCAGTCTCTCTCCTACTATAATGCACGAAAGTGAAGGTTTGCTGGTTCAACAGTGATTAGGAAGTGAGACATTTAGTATGAAACCCGTATCACAAGAAGAGTCCAAGAAGGAAACAAGAGTGTTATGGACTGAATTGCCTTCCCCCCAAATTTAATGTTGAATCCCTAGCCCCGAATAGGACTGTATTTGCAGATGGAGCCTTTAGGGAGGTCAATAAAGTTAAATGAAGTCATAAAGGTTAGTCTCACCTAATTTTATAAGACCAGTGTCCTTACAGGATGAGAAGAGACAGCAGGAGTGAACACGCACAGAGGAAAGGAGTGAACATGCACAGAGAGAAGGCCATGTGAGGACGTAGCTAGAAGGTGGCCGGCTACAAGCCAGGAGGAGAAGCCTCACCAGAAAGCAACACTGATGGCACCTTGAGTTTGGGCTTCTGGCCTCCCGAACTGTGAGAAAATAGCTTTGTCTTGTTTAAGCTGCCCACTCTGCAGTATTTTGTTATGGCAGCCCTAGCAGACTGGCACAAAGGGGTGAAAAAGGGGACCTACAATGTAAACTTGCATTTGGGTGCTAGAAGATGAATCTTGCTAAGGAATTTAAGGTTGATGATCACGCCTTACCTAGATCAGTGAATTCCTTTGACCCTGAAGGTCCCTGAGGAAATCATGGAGTTAGCAGAAAAGTCTTTATATCAGGGGGTCCAGAGGATGAAATTTTTGGAGATCTTGTATAAAGCTGAATCTCCCTCAGAGGAGAACTGGTCCCTCTATATTCATTACAGAATCACAAATTATCTGTGCAGGACAGAATGCCTGCCTCACGCATCAGTCATTGCAAATCAGAATTCCATGTCTACTGGTACTTTGTCATAAGACATCTCATATTGGTTTATAAAAATAATATTTGGCTTTAGACTAATAACAAAACTTGCTCCCAGTCTCTGCTCTTTTTTGCTCCTCCACCACCCCCGATCTTTTCACCCCAAAGCCAGTCTACTTGATATTTTAAATGGAGGTCTGACTCCTCAGAGAAGTGGATGGGTTAAGAGAATGTGAAGCGTGGCATAGACCAGGGAGGGAAGAAAGACACGAGGGTCTACCAGGAAAGGAATGAAGAACTAAGGCCCTGCAGGCCAAAACACCATCTTATCTCTTTCCCAGTTACACTTAAGTCTAGTGCTGCTTGGATGGAATAAGTTTCAAGCATAAATCAGGTTGGTCAGAGCTGAATAGTTCCCAAAGAGCCTAGCAAACTGTCAGATGAGTACGCAATGGACCTGAATGCATGAGATGATCAAGAACACACTTGACTGATTCCTTTGAAAGGTTATGGTAATGTGGCTTCAAAGTTATAACTAAAGTATTCAGCGTTTTCAGGTAAAATTTCCTCTTTGTCTCTGTTAAAAAGCTTTATTAAAATTGCTGGCAATAAGCAGTTTGAATTTCCATAATTCAAAGAACTTTCATGACCCAAATATTTGATTGCAATTTATAAATCTTGAAAATAATTGCCTCAAAGGTAATTTAAATAACTTGCTTTTTTCTGACACCAAAATTCTCTCTTGCTAATTTCTGTAATTTCTTATTAATCTGAATTAGTCTCCCTTCTTAACACTAATAAAAAACATAATTTCAATTTCTGTCTAAAGAATGTCTGTTCAAAAGGTAATAAATTGATAGGGAAAAGTGGTTTTCAACTTTTAATGCTATTTAGTGTCCACTGAGCTAAGAAAATTTAAAAGAAATCCTCAAACATCTACTAACAATTACATTTCTCCATTGAAAGAAAAATTGCCTAGATTTTAAGGGCGTTGAGTAGAATTCTCCTTTTCATCTATTTGATACAATCTGAGATTTAAATCATGCTCCTTGCATCTTCCATTTGAGTAAAATTATATTTCTCCAGGTGAAAATATGAAATGCAAAATCTGTTTACTCTGGTATCAGAGCCTGTAGGTCTAATTTGAAAACATAGAATGGCACAATCAAAATTCATTTAGCAACAGGATTTAAGGATTACCTACCATTCCTTCAGTATAAAAATAAGGGAAAAGAATTTGCCCTAAAGGAGTCACTGCCAGACTGGGGCAGTGAGGAGCTGATGCCTCCTAAATCAACATTCCAGAATCCTGAGGACCTCAGGGAGAAAACGTTCATATCTAAAGAGAGGGAACAACTTTACTGAGGCCCATAACAAGAATTATATTTGTACAATATCTTGGAATTTCCAAAATATGTTTAAATGCATCCCCTGTGATGCTCACCAAACCAATAAAATAGGTAGGTATTAACAGGTTTTATTTTACAGATGCAAAATCTAAGGCTTGATATTTCACTGAATAAACAGAGGCAGTTAGAATAAAACTTTCACAGAATCCCTCCACCAAATGGACTGGCTTGCCTCATCTTTACTCAGATCATCTACCTTCCCTCCTGACACAACGGATCGACCCACCTTGTGACTACCAAAAGACAGCTTCCTCCTGCTGCACTGGCTGCATCTCGTGTCCTTTGCAGGATTATCTGTTTTCCACCCTTTAGTGAACATGCAAACATGCTAAGATCGCTACCACCCAATAAAAATCATTCTTCCAAGTACTGCTCTGTATCTTTGCTTATTAACATCAGAATTTTTCAAAATAGTTGTCAGTCTTCTGTCATTGCTTCTCAGCCTTTGGCTAAGATCAAGTGTATATTCTTTCTGTCCACAACTCTTTATTCCACCCACCTTAAATCCATGGCAGTCAGGCTCTGTCCTCACCACTCCATTGACTTTTCTTCTGTGACCTCCATGCTCCACATTTCCATGTCTAAGAGCCAGATCAAAGCAAACCCCTCCCTGCTTGACCCCAGCAGTGATGTTTGGCACAGTACTTCATTCCTTCCTCACCACTTTGTCTTGCCTCCTCTCCACCTTTCAGGCCCAACCTTCTCAGTCTCTGTTATCATTTTTTCCTCATCTTTCCATCCTCTGAAATTCAGAGCATCCTGGACTCCATTTTTGCTAGTTTCTCATCTCACCCACACCTCAGCCAAGCTCATGGCTTAAATGCCATTTATGCACTCACTGCTTCCAAATTTGTACACAGGTCTGATCCCTCCCCTCACCGACATTCACAGTGTTGGATGGTCCTGAGCAATCCTCCACATCACCTCATCTCACTGCTGAACTCTACTGAAATGCCCACATTTGAATTTGGGCTCTTGTCCCCAGGGCCACAGACCCTTTGTTGCTATGACCTCTCATCCTGACCATGAGACCTCTCTCCCCTTTTTCTCAGAGACACAGAGAACCTTCAGCTGTTCTCTGACATCCCTAGTACTGTAACCCAGTGAGACTATCTCTGCCTCAATGACTCCCTGTCATCTCTACTCTACGCCATGATAGCACAGATTTCCTGAAAGATTTTCATCACCCAGGGCTTCAGATGGAAGTGGATCACTAGCCTCTACTCAGATCCCAATTGCTATTTGGGGTTGTGTTGTCCCAGCCTCACCTTGGAGATAACATGGTAGGGGAGAAGAGATGGGTACAGGGTCCCCTCTTAAAACTATTTCCATTCAGTTTTTTCTAATAATCTCATCCATATGTATTTTAGACAAATTTATCTAGACTCCTAGTGAGTAATTTTTTTAAATCTGATAACTATTATTCTCTCTCTCTCTTTTTCTTTTTAATAAAGATGGAGTTTCACCATGATGTCCAGGCTGGTCTTGTACTCCTGACCTCAGGTGATCCACCCACCTCGGCCTCCCAAAGTGCTAGGATTACAGGCGTGAGCCACAGCGCCCAGCCAATAACTATTATTCTCAATTATTCTGCCTTATATCTGGACTGTGACCTTTATATTTCAAAACCAAGATTTAAGGTTCTGGTTCCAGTTAGGATGGATTAACTCCATCCCACCCTATCTCCAACTTACTGCAGCTAACATCTCTTAAAATAGTATAGAGAAAAGGTTATTGAAGAATGCTGAGAAGTAAATAGAAGCAGAGAGACTAGACAGAGAAATCAAACTCAGAAAATAATCCAGATAGCAGTAAACTGTTTTCGTTTTTTCTTAAAATTTGGTTCTTCTCATATTGCCTTACATAGAATTTGGGACAACCAGAATCCTGAAATTGTGAACAGACACATATGGGAAAGGCTCCAAGGGGGAGAAAAAAATAAAAACACACACTCTTACACTAGACAGAGAACCTACAAAAGAGTCCCTATAGTATGGAACTCCGTTGGGTCTCCCAACCCTAGTTCTGGTGAACCCCCGTAACAAATCTGGACTCCTGAAGTGGTGACAGTGGTGATAGCAGCCCTGCTGCCTCAATTTCTTGCTGCTTTGCCCTGAAATGGACACTGTTGTAGGAAGTGTGCAACAGCACAGAAACAATAAAGTACCAGCTTCCTAACTAGGACACCAGGAAAGAGTGACCCTAAGAATTGCTGTGTGAGGAACACCACAGAGTAGAGGGAGCTAAAGAAGAGAGCCTTTAGATCAATATATGAAGTCCTGGGATCATCCCTGAACTATGCATGCACAGAATAGACAAGAATCAACGTAGCAAAGATTTTGAGAACTGAACTACAACATTGAACACTCCCGAGACTGGCCCCTAGGTGGCACAGATATGAAGTAGACAGAACAGCACTGCAACAGCTTCGCAATTAAATTAACATTGAATGCACATCCTACAGAAAATGGGTCATGACTTGCAGAGCAAACCCAACTAAGTTAACTTCCTGATAAAACAAAGCAAAATGAGCTGGGCACCATGGCTGACACCTGTAATTTCAGCACTTTGGGAGGCCAAGGTGGATGGATTGCTTGAGCTCAGGAGTTCAAGATCAACCTGTGGAACACGGTAAAACCCTGTCTCTACAAAAAAATTCCAAAAAAATGGCAAGGCGTGGTGGCACACACCTGAAGTCCCAGCCACTTGGGGGCCACTGAGGTGTATCAACTGAGCCCCAGGGGTCAAGGCTGCAGTGAGCAGAGATAGCACCACTGTACTTTAGCCTGGGCTACAGAGTGAGACCCTGTCTCACAAAAATAAAAGTAAAAATTCCTCCCAGATTTTATAAGGATCCAAAATCTTGTAACATAATATTCAAAATATCCAAGAGAATCCATAATTATCCAACATACATAAGGAGCCAGAAAAACCTTTTTAAAGCTCTCAGAGGAAAACATAATCAACAGATGGCAATCCCAAGATAACACAGATGTTGAAATTATTAGATAAACACTTTAAAGCAATTATTATAACCATGCTCCATTAGGTGACAGCAAAGATTTTTGAAAAAATTACACTAATTCTTGGCAAAGAATTAGTGGCTATAAAAATAGAACCAAATGGAAAATTATAGAAATGAAATCTAAAATAACAGAAATAAAAAATTCCCTGGAGAGGCTCAATAACTGAATGTATATGAAAATTAAAGAATCAGGAAACTAGAAGATAGAACAATAAAAGGAATCTAATATGAACAACAAGGGGGAAAGATGATTTAAAAAAGAAGCATAACCTCAAGAATGTATGAAACAATACCAAAGACTCTAACATTCTGATCAATGATGAGCCTGAACAAGAGGAGAAAGATATTAGCACAGAAAAAATATATATAGAATACAGTGATGCAACACAAAAAGAATAATTCATGAAAGACAAAAATTATCATTTTAATTTATTAGAAGGAAAACATGAAGAGACATACCAGTGAAGAAGATATGCAATAGCAAATAAGACCATGAAAAGATGTTCAGCATCACTAGCCATCAAGGAAATACAAATTAAAACCAAGCTGGGATATCATTACACACGTCTTAAAACAACTAAAATAGAAATTAGTGTAAACACCAAATGGAAGCAAGCATGCAGTTAAATTAGATTTCTCATACATTGCTGGTGAGATGGCTAAATGGTATGCCCACTTCAGAAATAGTTTGGTAGTTGCTTTAAAAATTGAATATACAGGCCAGGCATGGTAGCTCATGCCTGGAATCCCAGCACCTTGGGAGGCCAAGGCGAGTGGATCACTTTAGGTCAGGAGTTCGAGACCACCCTGGCCAACATGGTGAAACCCTGTTTCTACTAAAAATACAAAAATTAGCCGGGGTGGTGGCACGTGCCTATAGTCCCAGATACTTGGGAGACTGAAGCAGGAGAATCATTTGAATTGGGAGGTGAAGGTTGCAGTGAGCTGAGATCATGCCACTGTACTCCAGCTTGGGAAATAGAGTGAGACTCCATCTCAAAAAAAAAAAATTGAATATCCAGGCCAGGAGCAATGCCTTACACCTATAATCCCAGCACTTTGTGAGGCTGGGATTATAGGTGTGAGCCATTAATCAAGGTGGGCAGAGCTCTTGAGCTCAGGAGTTCAAGACCAGTCTCAGCAACATGGCAAAATCCTGTCTCTACAAAAAATATAAATAAAAATAATTAACTGGGTGTGGTGGCACATGCCTATGGTCCCAGCTACTCAGGAGGCTGCAGTGGAAGGATTGCTTGAGCCTAGGAAGTTAGGGCTGCAGTGAGCTGAGATCACATCACTGTACTCAAGCCTAGGCAACAGAGTGAGATCCTGTCTCAAAATTAATAACAATAAAAATAAAAACTGAACATGCACTCACCATATAATCCAGCAATCATATTCCTGGGCACTTATTTTAACAATGAAAAAATGTTCTGACAAGATCCTGTATGTGAATGTTCATAGCAACTTTATTATTAATAGCTCAAAACTGGAGATTAAACAATCTGTCTTACACCCATACCAGAGTACTACTTAGCAATGAAAATGAACAGACAGCAGGACACGGTGGCTCATGCTTGTAATCTCAGCACTTTAGGAGGCTGAGGTGGTCAGATCACCTGAGATCAGGAGTTCAAGACCAGCCTGGCCAACATGGTGAAACCCCCGTCTCTACTGAAAATACAAAAATTAGCCAGGCATGGTGGTGGGCACCTGTAATCCCAGCTGCTCAGGAGACTGAAGCAGTAGAATCACTTGAACACCAGGAGGTGGAGGTTGCAGTGAGCTGAGATCATGCCACTGCACTCCAGCCTGGGCAACAAAGTAAGACTCTGTCTAAAAAGAAAAAAAAAAGGGAAACAAACAGACTATTGTTACATGCAACCTATTGAATCTCAAGGATATTATTGAATGAAAAACGTCAATCTCAAAAAGTCACCTACTATATAATTCCACCTACATGATATTCTCGAAATGACAAGAGTATCAAGATGAAGCACATATTAGTGGTTGCCAGGGATTAGGAATGGGGGTGTTTCACATGACCACAAAGGGCTAGCACGAAGGAGATGTTTGATGTGATAGAATAGTTCTGTATCCTGATTGCAGTTAGATGAATATATGCAAATTGTGCTAATGTCAATTTTCTGAGTTTGGCATTATGCTACAATTATATAAGATATAACTACTGGGAAGAACTGCAGGAAAGTTACATGGGATCCCTCCATATCATCTTTGCAACTCCCTGTGTATCTATACTTAGTTCAAAATAAAAAGATTTTTAAAAGGGTCATAGAACAGTACATCCAAAAAAGTAAACTGTATGAAAAAAAAAATCACAAAAACAAGACTTGCAGGCAGAACTTCAGTCTTCTGGCGACCAGTTCTGACACTTGGGACTCACAGAGAAGAACTGAATTCCCAGATTAAAAAGCAAAACTCAATTTTGAGACTTCTCAAAGAAGTCTCCACCTCTTTCCACAGAACAGGTATAGGAGTTCCCATGTGACTCTGTGTTTACCAAAAAGACATAGGAAGAGACGCTCAACTGCGCCTTCACTGAAAGTTTTGCTAGCTGTTGAAAAGAGAACACCAGATGAGAGGTCTGTTTTGGATGTGACATCTGTAACAGCCATGGCCATCCACCAAACACAAAAACAAAGTCAATCTGCCAAGAAAGGCAGAGTGAGGTGAACCACAGGGAAGTGGGATTGGGGCCCCGTCCATCACCACACTGAATCTGAATCCACTCTCCATCTGGACTCTGTAATGTGACATAGTAAATTTCTCAATTGTGAAGTCGAAGTTGGGATGGTTACCAGGAGATGAAGCCATCCTACCCAAGATGGTAAGAACCTTCATTAGCAGAGAACTCACTGGATTTTCCTCGGGTTTGGAATTGTTCCCAAACACAAGTGTGTATCAGAATCACTTGAAGATGATTAAACCATAGATTGCTCGGTCTTATCCACTGACTTTCTAATTCCTTATGTCTGAGGACCAAGGATTGCATTTTTAACAAGTTCTCAAGCAATATTTACATTGTTGTTTCAGAACACATTGAGAACCACTGTTTTGAACTAATTGCTTCAGCTCCTTGCTGTGAATTCCAGCTCCCTTGCAGGGAAGTAGAATTGCTTGGAGGGAAACACACCTGAACCCCATGTGATTTGAGGTAACTCAATCCCAAAAGCAAAAGGCATCAGGGAGTCATTTACTTTCTGCACTAATTACCCCCACTCCAGGGACAATATCCTTAATGCCATGTGATAAATAATTCTTAGATGAATAAAATTATCACTAAGCAAGCCATTCAGATTGTGATTATTTGGAGATTAGCAAGAATAGGATTCATTTTGTGTGATATTAAGTAAAAGTATCTTGCAGCTAAATCCTGGGAATGACTTGCTCACACCCATTTGGCAAAGTGCTATCAAATACATTCCCATGTTCTGAACACTCTGCTAAGCACTGGTTACAAAAGTAAGTGGCTCTCTTTCCTTAAACTCACAATTTAATACAGGGGAGACTCAGATATTTACACTATGATGAGGTATTCTCTAATGGTGGAGAACACAGTGCTGCCAGACCACAGAGAAAGGAGGTACCCACCTCCCACAGAACTTAGGGGAGCCCTGTGTGGGCTTCCACTTGTCAGTCTACAAATACTTTTTATTCCATTATTTTCCTTGATTTTCACAATGACTCTGCAAGACAGATAGGACGTGAACATTTTTCTCATTTCAGGAAAGCTTAGGTAGACTGAGGCTCTGGGAACAGAGCCCACTCACTGTTAAAGAGCAGGCAATGATGCAAACTCTGGACTCTGACATGACCCCCTCCCTTACCCCCAGCCCCTTTGCAGGACATCCCTGTAAACTCAGTGGTTCTCAGTCTGGTCTTTTAAAAATTGCTAAGGATCAAAGGATTGATGATTTCAGCAAACATCTAGATAATAGGCAGGACTTGCCCATTAGTCATCAAAGATCTGCTTTAGAAAAACTGAGAAATGTGTCCAGGCATGGTGGCTAGCGCCTGTAATCCCAGCACTTTGGGAGACAGACAAAGGTGGATCACTTGAGTTCAGGCGTTCGAGACCAGCTTGGCCATAATGGCAAAATCCCGTCTCTACTAAAAATATAAAAATTAGCCGATGTGGTGTCACACACCTCTAATCCCACCTACAAGTGGGAGAATCACTCGAACCCAGAAGGCAGAGTTGCAGTGAACTGAGATCACACCACTGTACTCCAGCCTGAGTGACAGAGTGAGACTATCTCAAAAAAAAAAAAAAAAAAGAAAGGGAGAGAGGGAAAAGAAAACTTGTGAAATGAATAAACTATGGTGGTGCCATCTTGAGGGTAACTATAAGTACAGATCAAATCTCTGACTTGAGAGTGGATTTCTGCTCTTATAACTTGGAAAGCTGATAACCACCTTTTGAAGCAATAGAACTGGTTTTGCTGTTGTTTAAAACACACTTTCTTCTTCATTTACTCATTTGTTTAAAGAAAATTAAGACCTCATTAAGGTGGCATTCTTTCCATTATTATTCTGTATCACTTGAGAGTTTACACAATTTTAGTGACCTTTTCCTTCACTTCTCAATAACCAGATGGTACTTTTTCTTAATATTCTATTTCATATTCTGGCTCTATAGTATATATTAATTCAAGTCTATTAATTAGATACAAAGTTAATTATTTAAGCTTTTCTTATTAGTAAATGAGAAAAATCCTTCCAGTCTATTTGCTATACTGAATGCTATTGGAGTTTTCAGCAGGTGTTTAAAGTTTAGAGGCATTTTACAGGTATAACTTATTCATTATTAAATTTTTTAAAGTTACGGGTTTAAATGTCACAAAATATATTGTGATCCATTTTTTTAAAAGGGGGAGGAAAGGAGGGAGGAAAAGAGGGAGGAAAAAAGAAAGGGAAAAGAAAACTGAAGGGAGGGATGAGTGGGAGGGGAGAGGATGGGAGGGAAAGGAGAGAGAAAGGAAGGGAGAAGGGAGGGAAGGAGGGAGGGAAGGTCCCTGCAGCCATCACAAACAGGTGGAAGAATGACAGGATTGAGGAGGTAAGCAGCTTATGTAATGCACACACTGAGGACCTGTAAAGTAATATCTAGCACTTCAATGCTTTACAGTTACCAAGGGCATTTCAAAACAAAAAGAAAACTGGGAAACAAAAAGGGGAATGCACTCCTCTGAAACTGGGCTATGGTAGGGACCAAATGTCTACCAGTACTTCCAATCAAATTACAGTAATCTTTCTTATTCGATGTGCAAGATTAAACTCTTTGAAGCCCCAATCATTTGGTTGCTTAGAGAAAACAGTATAATAGGAAACTTGGTCCAACTGTGGCTCATAAGGTGTACAAGTGATGCCACAGTGTAACCCTGGCTCCCCAGTTTTGGAGTAGCTTTGTGAAAAACTATACTTCTAGTAACTGTTGCACGTTGAGTTCCATGAAAACTTTCAGTACCTGAAAAACAAAAACCAGTTGAATCTAGAGACGCTAGAATTGGAAACAAACTTTCATGAACTCCCCTTATTACCATACTAAAATCCTCACCATGGAGGAGCTGACTCATCTTTTCCTGTACATGTGATGTGTGTAGAAGCATGATCAGCAACTGCATCTGCACTGCCTTTACATTACCTCTGCATACAATGGCTCAGCTCACTGGCCCAATAAAAGCCCTGTTTCTACCACCACTCGGGGAAGCACTGCTTTAGGAACTATCCCTGGTGTCTTCCTTACAAATAATAAAACCCCTTGCTAAATCCTCTTCGGTCATGGTCATTGTGACATAGCAGTTACGAAGAAATTATTCGGGCAGATAGTGAGGGTTAGAAAGTCCTTGGTAAGGTTTTCCTTTTAATAAAAATAGCCCCAAAATAGTTTCGTTTCTTTTCTTTTTCTTTCTTTTATTCTCTTTCTTTTTTCTTTTGAGAGAAGGTCTCGCTCTGTTGCCTAGGCTGGAGTGCAATCTCCACCTTCCAGGTTCAAATGATTCTGGTGCCTCAGCCTCCAGAGTAGCTGGGATTACAGGTGCATGCCACCACACCCAGCTAATTTTTTTGTATTTTTAATAGAGATGGGGTTTCACCAAGTTGGCCTGGCTGGTCATGAACTCCTGACCTCAAGTGATCCATCCACCTTGGCCTCCCAAAATGCTGAGATTACAGGCATGAGCCACCATGCCCCTCCAAATCCTTTCTTTTCTAACAAAGAATGGCCTGTAAAATCAAGCTGCGAACATGAATAAGCAAGCTGGGAGCTTGCAATGGTGAATGCCAGCAGCTGTGCCAATAGGAAAAGGCTACCTAGGGGCTAGGCATGTTCAACAGAGCGGCTCCATCTTTTCTTACCCTTGTCAATAACTTGCACAGTAAGGAACAGACAACATGGCACCAACCAGGTAGAGAATCCATCTGCAAAATAAAAGATTAGGGTGGGATGGTTAGCTTCTTGTGCCTGCTGTGTGAATGGCACATCTGATCCAACCAATTTTTTGGCCCTATGCAAATCAGAAACAATCTCCTCAAGCCAGTTTATAAGACCCCATGCCAGAAAACCCACTCAGGAGCCCCTCTCTTTCGGCAAGAGAGAGAGATTCTCTTCTCTTTCGTCTATTAAACCTCCACTCTTACACTCATTTCTTGTGTGTTCATGTCCTTGATTTCCCTGGTGTGAGACAATGAACCTCTGGTATTTACCCCAGACATCAATGCCACTTCAAGTGGACTGTCCCCCACCAAGCAATTGAACCCACCCATTGCGTGCATAAAGATCCCTCCCCAAAACACAATCCATGGAAACCTTTACACAGTTATCAAGGCTGTTTTTCTTAAAGGCTGCTTTGAGGTACGGCAACTAGATTTTATTCATCTACCACCATCGCCATTAGCTGTAAGTAAAATTCCCTTAGGAACAAATAATTTCAACTTTGGGAGTTCCTCTCAAACAAACTCATTTTATGAGGGTATGGGACACTCATTTTATTGGACAAATAATCCAGTCAGTATGCAAAACATGGCCCATTCTTCAACATTTCCTTGTGCCAATCTGTAAAATATTTGAAGAGATTTATTCTGAGCACTGATAAAGAGTCAAACTGAAAAATCTTTAAAGAGATTTATTTTGAGCCAAATATGAGTGACCATGGCCCATGACAGAGCCCTCAGGAGGTCCTGAGAACATGTGCCCAAGGTGGTTGGGGGTGCAGCTTGGTTTTATACATTTTAGGGAGGCCTGAGACGTCAATCAAATATATTAAGAAATACATTGGTTTATTGGTTTGTTCTAGAAAGGCGGGACAACTCGAAGTAGGTGGCAGGGGGCTGGGCAGCTTCCAGGCTATAGGTAAATTTAAGCATTTTCCAGCAGACAACTGGTTGAGTTTTGTCTAAAGACCTGGGATCAATAGAAAGAAAACGTTCAGGTTAAGATAAAAAATTGTGGAGCCCAGGGTTCTTTTGAAGTCTCACAGCAGCTGCCCTTAGAAACAATAGATGACAAATGCTTCCTATTAAGAACTTTTAAAAGGTGTTAGACTCTTAGTTAACCTATTCAGAACTGGAAGGGCATAAAAGGAAAAGGTCTAGTTATGTTACTAGATCTTCTTTACAGATGCAAATTTTCCCCACAAAGGACAGCTTGCAGGGCCATTTCAAAATGACAAACATGTTTTTGGGGTAACATATTTTGATTTTTTTCCTTGTCTCATATTGTTATGCCAGTCAGGCTGGAAAGTAAGTCACAATATATAGGGTTAAATAAAACCCATCTGATGAGAATTTATGGTTTGTAGGGCATGATTTCCAGACCCCGTAGATAGGAATTTGGGCAAGATAAAAAAAAATCATAGTTTCTCCTCATGAGCCAAATGTGAATGACCATGGCCTGTGACACGGCTCTCAAGAGATCCTGAGAACATGTTCTCAAGGTGGTTGTGAGGCAGAAAAATACAGTCTGGAAGCAGGGAACATGCGGTCGATTCACACTTCAGCTATGACAGGAAATAGCCGCTCCATAGGGCGTAGGCCAGGTAATTCTGTAACAGGCCTTTGAGCCCCGATGCTCAGGCCCACTCTCACACTGTGGAGCATACTTTCGTCTTCAATAAAATCCTTCATTCCTTCCTTGCTTTGTTTGTACATTTTGTCCAATTCTTTGTTGAAGATGTCAAGAGCTTGGACATCTTCCATCGTTAACATATTTTGGTGAGCCAAGAGGTGAGCTCAAAGTTTGGGATTCCTTTTTCTCCCTTTCCTTTCTGCTCCATACAGAGGCTCACTCTCTCCCTCTCTCTTTTTCTTTCTAACTTGAGACCCTTGGTGGGCAGCACATAAACATGGAAGCCACTGCAGGTTTCTGGCCAAAACCAAGGAGTTTCCATGTGGAGAACCCTGACTGCCACCTCCTGGTTTGCTTAAGAAATCTGGTTCTTTTTCACAATGTTTCCCTTTCTTTCTTTTTTCAGTCTTTCAGCTGCCATTTACAATTGCCCTGCCCTGAAGTGGGAAGGACTTCTTAAAAATCTTTTCCATGTGTGGTCCCTGATCCCTGTGTGCGGTGCAGCTTGGAACAAACTCATACATGTTTCAGGGGACTTAAACCTTCCTATCTTATAGTAAATTCTTCCCTTATTGTACTCACTGGCTGAGGAACAAAAACACCTACCCAATATCCAGTTCTCATTACAGTTCATAGTTATTCTTATACAGCTGATAGTAGGCTCTGGAGGGGAAAACCTGTGTGTGGCACCCACTAAGGCCAGAGACGTCTGGTACTCTAAGATTGGACCCCACAGGAGGATGCTCCCAGAGGTTCAGCAGACCTCAACCTGCCCAAAGGGGATGCTCTTGGCAGAGGTTCTGAGGTCTAGTTCTTAGAATTTTCTCTCGCAGTTGCAATGCTGTTTGGCCCTAACGTTTGGAATCTGGAATTTATTGTTGAATGGAAAGTAGAATGGCATTGTATGTATCCGGGCTTTTGGGCTGCGATTCTAAGCAGGGGGCCTGGTTAACATGTGACACCCTCCTTTGGCACAGTTTAGCCCCAGTCTCTTTGGAGTCTGGGGAGCTTTGGCCTTTAAAAAGGAAAAGCAGGGCCGGGCGCGGTGGCTTACACCTGTAATCCCAGCACTTTGGGAGGCCGAGGCGGGTGGATCATGAGGTCAAGAGATCGAGACCATCCTGGTCAACATGGTGAAACCCCGTCTCTACTAAAAATACAAAAAAGTAGCTGGGCTCAGTGGTGCGTGCCTGTAATCCCAGCTACTCAGGAGGCTGAGGCAGGAGAATTGCCTGAACCCAGGAGGTGGAGGTTGTGGTGAACCGAGATTGCGCCATTGCACTCCAGCCTGGGTAACAAGAGCAAAACTCGGTCTAAAAAAAAAAAAAAAAAACAGGAAAAACAACTGAAGATAGCAATAAAAGATGCTTTGAATGAAAATTTTCAACTTTAGGAAAACTAGAGATAGCTTTTGCAAGAAGCTGAAGTATGAAAAGAACAAGTGAGTGAACTTAGTAAACAGTAAATAACATTTGAAGACTCCAAAATACATGCAGAATAAGTTCTGAACAATAAAGAAAATCACATCAAGACTTTGACTGAACGCTTGCTAAAGAATGATCGGGCTGCTATGCTTGGAGAAGACGTAACGGATGATGATAACTCGGAATTAGAAGTGGACAGTGAATCAGAAAATGGTGCTTACTTACACAATCCTCCAAAAGGAGCTTTGAAGAAACTGATTGATGCTGCTAAGTTAAATGCTTCTTTAAAAACCTTAGAAGGAGAAAGAAAACAAATTTATATTCAGTTATCTGAAGTTGATGAAACAAAAAGAGCTTACAGAGTATATTAAAAATCTTCAGACTGAACAAGCATCTTTGCAGTCAGAAAACACACATTTTGAAAGAAAGAATCAGAAACTTAATAACTGAATTATGTCAAGAAAATGAAATGAAACTCCATGAGAAATTAACTATAGAGGAAAATTACCAGTTAGTGAAAGAAGAGAAACTTTCTAAAGTAGATGAAAAGATCAACCACAGCACTGAAGAGCTGGAGACCTATGGAAAGCAAGCCAAAGATCTTGAAGAAGAATTGGAGAGAACTATTCATTATTATCAAGGGCGGATTATTTCCAGCAAGAAAAAGCACATGGCAATTGGTTGGCAGCTTGGACTGCTGAAATAAACCTCAGTGATTTAAGGACAGAAAATGCTTATAACAGACAAAAATCTGAAACAGAGTTTAAATTTGAACTTTTAGGAAAAGACCCGTATGCACTTGATGTTCCAAATATAGCATTTGGCAGAAAACATTCCCCACATGGTCCCTCACCATTGGGTCAGCTTTCATTTGAAATGAGAGCTTTTCTCTCTCCAACTTTGTTCAAGGGTCCACTCAGACTCTTGCCTTTGCTTCCTGGGGGAGGAGGAAGAGTCTTAAGAGGCCCAGGAAATCCTCTCAACCATCGGATTACCAATGAAAGAGAAGAATCAAGCTGTGATCAATTAATCAGTCCTCACACGGCTCCTCCCGACACTGTGTCCCTGTCACCTTTGTGGGAACAGGACCGTAGGATGATGTTTCCTTCACCAGAACAATCATATCCTGATTCAGCTCTTCCTCCACAAAGGCAAGACAGATTTCATTCTACTGTTCGTAGACTGTCTGGACCAGAACTCAGAAGTTTTAATATGTCTTCTTTGGATAAAATGGATGGGTCAACGCCTTTAGAAATGGAATCCAGTAGAAATGATTCCAAAGACAATCTTGGTGATTTAAATGTGCATGAATCACCTCTCCCTGCTGAAAACGAAGCAACTGGCCCTGGCTTTGTTCTGCCACTTCTTTCTCCAATCAGAGGTCCATTGTTTCCAGTGGATCCAAGGGGACCATTCATGAGAAGAGGACCTCCTTTCCCCCTACTTCCTACAGGAACCATGTTTATAGAGTCTCAAGATTATTTTCCACCAAGGGATTTCCTAGGTCCACCACGTGCTCCATTCGCAATGAGAAATTATCCACCAAAGGGTTTTCCTCCTTATCTTCCTCCAAGTCCTGGATTTTTTCCCCTCAACCCCACATTCTGAAGGTAGAAGGGTTGATTCTGCCTTCAAATGAGGCTGCTACTGAATATCCAGAGCCACAGCAAGAAACCTAACAATACTTTTCCTTTCTTCTAAATTAATTTTGACTGATCTCATTTTCAGTTGAAGTAACTGCTGTTATTTAAGTGATCACACCTTTGCTCATATTGAAGCATTAAGCTTCAATTCTCAGAATAGTATTTTGTATTCCTTTCCACAATTATAATTCTCTTTTCTAACAATGAGAAACCAACTCTCAATATCATTAATATATATACGTATTTGATCAATCTCCACATGTGTAACCGATCTTCTATCAAGGACACCATTTTTTTTTAGCATGTATTACTTCTCATTCTACTTGGGTGGAAGCTTCCTGTCTTAATCTCTTTGGGCTGCTGTAACGAAATGCATAGACTGGGTAGAGTCTAAGACCAGCAACACCTCACTAACTACAGGTACAATTTGTACCAATGTGTGATACTGGACTGAAATTGAAAGCATCATGGTTTTCAATATATAGTGACAGATGTAGAAATACGTGTGTGTGTGTGTGTGTCTGTGTGTGTGTGTGTGTGTAGTATATATCATTATGGAAAGCTATATATCTTTCCTAACTCCGTCCCCTGAGAGAGTCTAAGACCAGCAACACCTCACTAGCTACGGGTACAATTTGTACCAATGTGTGGTTTCAAAAATACCACTCTCTAGTGAAAGAAACCAGGGCTCCTTGGAGAAATAGCTGATTTCAGAGCCGGGGTAGGTAAATTACAAGATGAGCCTAGCCTTTTTATTTTGGGCTAAAAAACACAGAAGGGCTCAAAGAATGATGGGAACATGTCAAAAGGACAGAAAATTCAGCTTAAAGGGGGTCCTACTGACCAAATCAAAGAAAATTTGAGCAGCAAAATAAAAATAGTAACAAAATATAACCCATTGAATAAAATAAATAAATGAACAAATGAGAAGTTCAAGGGGGAACACATTATTAACATGTTTTCAAAGTCCCTACCCATAAAATACTTATTACAAAGTTAAAAATGAGTAAATTTAACTGGACAAGCCTGGCAGAGATAATCAAGTGATTAAAGTAAACATCACTGGTAACTGAACAAATTGAAATCACATATCATCTAATAAGATGCTATGAAAACACAGCATCATTCCTGCTAGAGATGCATAACCTGAATCTAACCATGAGGAAACTTTATGCAGACCCAAACAGAAAGACATTCTACAAAATAACTGGCCAGTAATTGGGTCCAAGAGAAGACAGAGTGGAAGATTTATACCTCAGTGGCACCGAGAAAAGATGGAAGTTTTCTTCAAGAAAGAGTTCTAGGCTGGGTGTGGTGGCTCGTGCCTGTAATCCCAACACTTTGGAAGGCTGAGGAAGGCAGATAATGAAGGCAAAAGATGGAGACCATCCTGGCCAACATAGTGAAACCCTGTCTCTCCTAAAAATACAAAAATTAGTTGGGCATGGTTGTGCAAACCTGTAGTCCCAGCTACTCAGGAGGCTGAGGCAGGAGAATTGCTTGAACCTGGCAGGTGGAGGTTGCAGTGAGCCAAAATAATGCCACTGCACTCCGGCCTGGGCTACAGGGTGAGACTCTGTCTCAAAAATAAAATAAAATAAGAATTCTGCAGGAATGGAAAACCAAACACCATATGTTTTCACTAATGCGGGAGCTAAGCTAGGAGGACACAAAGGCATAGGAATGATATAGTAGACTTTGGGGACTTGGCAGGAAGGATTGGAGGGAGCGAGATAAAAGACTACACGTAGGGTACAGTGTATACTGCTCAGGTGATGGCTGCACCAAAATCTCACAAATCACCACCAAAGAACTTACACATGCAACCAAACACCACCTGTACCCCAATAACCTATGGGAAACAAAAAAAAAAAGGCAAAAAGAAAGAGTTCTGAGGCACATTTGCCTATGGTGGAGGTTTAGGTTATAACTATTTAAACTTTCCTCTTCTCTTAAATGCAGGATGGTGGCCAGATGTGGTGGCTCATGCCTGTAATCCCAGCACTTTGGGAGGCTGAGGCGGGCAAATCGCATGGTCAGGAGATCAAGATTATCCTTGATAACACCATGAAACCCCGACTTTACTGAAAATACAAAAATTAGCCAGCTGTGGTGGCATGCGCCTGTAGTCTCAGCTACTTGAAAGGTTGAGGCAGGAAAATCGCTTGAACCTGGGAGGCAGAGGTTGCAGTGAGCTGAGATCGCACCACTGCACTCCAGCCTGGGCAACAGAGAGACACTCTGTCTCAAAAGAAAAAAAAAAATGCAGGATGGCTACATTTCCAGTGTCCTAACTTTACAGTACCTGATGCATCTCCGGGTGAATAGAGGAGGTTTGGGTGTTGGTAAGTAAGATGGATCAGTTTTGAATTGCTTCCAGAGTCACATTTTTGTTTTTGTAAAGGCTTAATTTAAAAGACAAGGGCAGTTGTTTGTAATTGCTCAAAGAATTGGACTGCAGCCCAAGTGGTATAGGGCTGACCTATCCATTCCAATTACATTATCTTCAGTTTGTTTCTTTATATCAGGAAACATGTTTCCAAATAGCTAGAAATCAAAAGATTCCTATGTCCTACTACCATTCAACCTAGCAATCCCATTACTGCGTATACACCCAGAGGAAAATAAACTGTTCTGCCAAAAAGACACATGCACTCAGATGTTCAGCGCAACATTGTTCACAACAGCAAAGACGTGGAATCAACCAAGGTGCTCCTCGGCAGTGGACTGGATAAAGAAAATGTGGTCTAGTTTAAAGCAAAGAAACACTTCCTTTCTTTTTTGTTGGGAAGTGGCAGATATGTTAAAGACTTTCTTTCCAGCCAGTATTTCTCTTTCACATTCTACTTAAAATTGAATCAATCATCAAGAGAGGGCTATTGGAAGAAAGTGTCCCATTTATCAGAGCTTTCTGGGCGCCGTCCTCCATCACAGCATGATTTTAAACACACTGGTGGGAAGAGACGAACCTCAAGGGCAGTGACAACATCAGCACTAACGCATCTTAAAAATAAAGAACAGGCTGAATGTGGTGGCTCACGCCTGTATTCCCAGCAGTTTGAGAGCCCGAGGCAGGTGGATAACTTGAGGTCAAGAGTTCAAGACCAGCTTGGCTAACATGGTGAACCCTCGTCTCTACTAAAAATACAAAAATTAGCTGAGCATGGTGGTGCACGCCTGTAATTCTAGTTACGCAGGAGGCTGAAGCAGGAGAATCACTTGAACCCAGGAGGCGGAGGTTGCAGAGAGCCAAGATCACGCCATTGCACTCCAGCCAGGGCAACAGAGCAAGACTCTGTCTGAAAAAAAGAAAGAAAGAAAGAGAGAGGGAAAGAAGGAAGGAGAGAGAAAGAAGGAAAGAAAGAAGAAGGAAGGGGAGAAAGAAAAAGAAGAGAGAAAGAAAGATGAAAGAAGAAGGAAAGAAAGAAGAAAAAGAAAGGAAGAAAGAAAGAGTGAGCCCGGTGAGGTGGCTTACTCTTGTAATCCCAGCACTTTGGGAGGCCGAAGTGGGCAGATCATGAGGTCAGAGGATCAAGACCATCCTGGCTAATGCAGTGAAACCCTGTCTCCACTAAAAATACAAAAAAAAAAAAAAAAATAGCTGGGCATGGTGGCATGCACCTGTAGTCCTAGCTACTCGGGAGGCTGAGGCCGGAGAATTGCTTGAACCCAGGAGGTGGAGGTTGCAGTGAGCCAAGATCGAGTCACTGCACTCCAGCGTGGGTGACAGAGCAAGACTACATCTCAAAAAAAAAAAAAAAAAAAAAAGTAATCTGAAAAAAAAAACAGAGAAGGGAAGGGAAGGGAAGGGAAAAAGGAAGGAAGGAAGGAGGGGAAAGAAAGACATTGCTGGCATTTATTTGGTGACCTGCTTGTCACCTCCAACATCTTAACTGATGAACACCTAAGAAGGCAAGCCATCTTTCCTGATGCTTTTCTTTCAAACCTGAAAAAAGACCTATATCATAAATGACAGAAAACATAGAGACATCCCTACCACTGGGCCATGATTGCCTTTTGGGGCCTGTAAGAAAAATATGGAAAGTCATTTTTAAAATAACGACCAAAGCCAGTTACAGAATACAAAACATTGTTGTCAAATTTGCTTTAATACACATAAAACTATTAACAAGTTTTGCTGGGTTTTTTTAGATGGAGTTTCGCTGTTGTTACCCAGACTGGAGTGCAATGGCACGATCTCAGCTCACTGCAACCTCCGCCTTCTGGTTTCAAGCAATTCTTCTGCCTCAGCCTCCCGAGTAGCTGGGACTACAGGCACGCACCACCATGCCCAGCTAATTTTTGTATTTTTAGTAGAGACGGGATTTCACCTTGTTGACCAGAATGGTCTCGATCTCTTGACCTCGTGATCCACCCGCCTCGGCCTCCCAAAGTGCTGGGATGATAGGTGTGAGCCACCGTGCCCGGCCTCAAGTTTTGCTTTTATTACAGTTTGGATTTGAAGAATAAGATGAATAATATAACTTGACGGAAATCTCATAAAGTGATTGTTTAGACATTGATTTCGTTCTTATTTTGCAATGAAAACAGTGACAGCACCATGAAAAATGCTATTTTCCATTATTTTGGCTGCCTATATTTTCTTAATTTTAATATAATTGGTTTTGCTTGGTTTCACTTATTTCCTCCTGCTGTAAAATTTGATTATATTTGTAACATGCATTTTTCAGAGAACTCAAAAGAAAATATGGTCTACAGAGACTTATGTGGTCTACAGTGGGACCTGCATGGTTTACGGGGACCTGTGTGGCCTACAGGAATCTGCATAATCTCTCAGCAGCTCAGACCCACCTGGGATGGCACACCACTAATCTCCTTCACTAGGACCTTCTCACACGCCAAGTTCATTCCTGTGGCATGTAACTGGGAATTTCCTCTGCTGGAGCCACAGGCTTCCTCTTCCTGCACCCCCCATAACCAAGTAGGTATCATAACCTCCAACAATCATACTAAAGTAGTTGCCCGAGAAAGTGTCTCAAAAAACAAAAAAAAAGAAAAGAAAAAAGTCTTTTCCGTGTATAAGGGTAAAAGGATGAACCTTTCTTGCAGGAGATAGTTGCTTCCTCCTCCCTCCTTAGGGTGCCTCCAGAATCCGCCGGGTGAGAGATTTTGATTCTATAATGCAAGGTCTAGGGCCTTCTGCGCTCTACAATTGGGAACACACACATCCAAATAACTCAGGTGCCCTTGGGAGTCACTCAGGGACTGTCACAAGGTCACCGCTCACAAGTGGGGAGAAGTTCTCATTCTTCCTCCACTTCACTGTGTAATGTAAGTCTCTCCACACAGTCCCCTCCCACACACGTGGAGTCTCAGCGCACTAGCCTCTGATCACTGGGACTTTCTCTTCCCTAGCATGGGCATGGAAAGGCCTATACTGGTAGGATGGCTTTATTTCCATAACACACAGTTCATTTCATATCTGTATGACAGTTTTGACTTTATCCTTTTGAAAATTTTATTCCTACAAAACACTCACTGAAGGACACCCTAAAAGAGAACTTCCACCACCCCTCACCCCACCCCACCCCGCCGCAGCACGGACTACTCCGGGATGCCGAGGACTGACATTCACACCTGTGTTCTCCTTTCCTTGTGAAGTCCAAAGAACTGAGTACCACTCTTTTCCTAGTAATTAAACTTCTGCATGGCTATACGTGTATGACAGTGTATGCATGGAAACGCACAGGTGTGTATATGTGCATGTATGTAAATAGCACACTATGGCCGCACAGTCCCAGCCCTCACACAGACCTGAGCCCGGGCTGTGTCCTCACTTGGCATTTGGGGATAACACGGATGGCGAGAGGGCCAGGCAAGATCGCTGATGGGAGTTCCACACAAGTGGCCCAACAACTATGGCTCAATAAATATTAGCTATTAGTAAAAGCTGACGCCTGCAGAGCTGCTCCTAACGCCATGAAAATTAGTCAGAAATCACTCTCCTTCATGTACATGGTAACTACTAAGCATCAGTAGAGCAGTACTGTTTTCTTTTTTTTTTTTTTTTTGAGACGGAGTTTCGCTCTTGTTACCCAGGCTGGAGTGCAATGGCGCAATCTCGGCTCACTGCAACGTCCGCCCCCTGGGTTCAGGCAATTCTCCCGCCTCAGCTTCCTGAGTAGCTGGGATTACAGGCACACGCCACCATGCCCAGCTAATTTTTTGTATCTTTAGTAGAGACGGGGTTTCACCATGTTGACCAGGATGGTCTCGATCTCTTGACCTTGTGATCCACCCGTCTCGGCCTCCCAAAGTGCTGGGATTACAGGCGTGAGCCACCGCGCCCGGCCTGTTTTCTTAGCTCTAGCACTCCTTCCTTATTTTATAAATTGAGCCTAGCCTCTGGGTGGTGATAATTAGATCAGATGATAATCTGCTGATTAGATGATATTCTACTATTACATACATACCAAGGAGTACTTAAATATGAGTAAGCTGCAGCAGAACCCAGAAGCCCAGATGTGACAAGTCATTCCTAACCTGGGAAACAGAACATCGCTGAGGTCCTTGAGGGTCCCAAATGTCCCCTGCCTCCCAACAGAGGCAACTCCTGATCTCAAGATGGGCTTTCTCAATCCCTGATGGAGTTTTTCTTCCCCTAGTCTTACCATGCAATGCACACAACCCTAAACAAGATATTGTTTAGTTTTGTTCATTTTCAAACTTTATATAAATGGAATCATGTTGTAGGTACTATTCTACAATTTGCTTTTTTCAGGTAGAATGTTACCTGAGACGGTTCTGTACTGAGAGTGAAGCTGTCTGCATTTATTTTCACTGTTTTCCATCATCTGAGCACACCAAACTCTATGCACTCGTTCTCTGGCACATGGATATTTGGGGGCTTCTGGCTTTTGCTGCCACGGCCATTGAGATTATGAACATTCCTGTCAATGTCTCCTGGGCCACATGAATTCTCTCCATGTGATCCCAGGAGCAGGAGTGGAATTGCCAGATAATACACGTTGGACACCTGGCTTAGTGGGCGGGGTGACGGGTGCCTGTAATCCCAGCTACTCAGGAGGCTGAGGCAGGAGAATCACTTGAACCCTGGAGGCAGAGGTTGCAGTGAGCCGAGATTGTGCACTCCAGTCTGGGCAACAAAGCGTCTCAAAAAAAAAAAAAAAAAAATGCAAAACACGTGGCTTAGTGTCAGGTTTAAGGATAAAGGTATGGGAGGCTTATGCCCTAACATATTGCACTGTTGTCATTTATAAAGACAAATGACATTTATCCCTATTGTCCCTATGGTCATTTATAAAGACAAACCATCATCTCATTGTTTCTGGTCAGGGTGGTATTATCATTGCTGTGATGAGGCTGGACCATGAGGAGCACAGACACCTCTGCAATTGACACCAAAGCCCGACCTTTTACATGAGAGTGCGGCAGGCTTCCCAAGGTAAACTCTTGACTAACTCACTAGTGACATGCTGATTTTCCAATTTACAAAGGGCTGGAGAGTTATTAGAGTTTGGTTTTCACATTAGTGGGCGGCATTCTGAGCATCTCACTTAAGGACTGCACTAGAGGAAAACATGGAGTGAACTTGCTGAAAACAGTGTTTGAAATCCGGGGCAATTAGTTCTACCAGAACAATTCCAATTACATTCCCAATTCTCTCCACCTTGCTGAGAGCACCAAAAGTGAACTTGTTGGCATCATTATGTTCCTACTCAGAGGAGTCTTTATCACCAGTGCTGGGAACAGGGAAGGGGTTGAGGAAGGGGCCGGTGTCCAGGGCACAAGGGCCTGAAAGTCAAAGAGTGGCCGGTGTAGGAAGAGGGAGGGGACTGAGTTTCTGGTGGTCTCCTGAGGAATTCAACTAACACGCATGACACAGTGGCTCATGTCTCTAATTCCAGTGCTTTCGGAAGCCAAGGTGGAAGGAGCGCTTGAACCTAGAAGGTCAGGACCAGCTTGGGCAACACAGCAAGACCCCAATCTCTGCAAAAAGTACAAAATTTAGCCAGGTGTGGTGGCGCACACCTGTAGTCCCAGCTACTAGGAAGGCTGAGGTGGGAGGATTGCTTGAGCCCATGACGTAGAGGCTGCAGTGAGCTATGATCGCACCACTCCACTCCAGCCTGGGTGACAGAGCAAGACCTTGTCACAAGAAAAAGACATCAATCACTCCTCCCTTTTAACTATGTATTCATCTCTTGGAACTGCTTGCTATTGCCCCAAGTAGCTATAAATGAACCTAATAATGCCACACTGGACAGTATAACCCACACCCTATGGCTTTCCAATGAGTAGCCATTGATCAATGCCATTTCTATAAACCAATGAGAATTTCTGGCAGACAGCTGTGTATCAGCCCATTCCATTTCCCTTTTGCCTTTAAAAATCCACTTGCAAGTGCTGCTAATTGAAGTGTTCATTCAGGGAAACCTGAATCTATGTTCTTGGGTTGCAGTCCTCAAGCTTGGCCCCAGTCAGTAACATACTCTTTTACCTATTTTGCCTCCGCTTCTTCCTTTAGGCTGACATAAACTAATCCAACAGGTTGTCATCAAGTATAGTTATTATGTTTACTCAATCAGAACAAGATGTTTTGTTCCACCGGCATTTCCTGCGTGTCAGGAGCTGTCGGGTTCACCCGTAATGTCAGGGATATCGCCTCATTAGAGTCACGGAGATCCACCTGGAGTAGCTGACGTGCCCTACCTCACAGAGCCAGCAGAGGGCAGGGCAGTACCCACACCTGCAGCTTAGCCATTGACACCTGTAAAAAGAATCTCGTGTTCAGAAGTCCTTTTACGTTTTTCGTTGTCCAGGAGGAGGGCGCTGAGGCCACAGGCTCTGTGATGGCTCCCTGAGCAAGACAGACTTAAGGCAGTGCAGAGAAAAACACATCAAAAAGGAACTAGCCCTTCTCTTACTAAGAGCAGCCTCCTCTTTAGCCTTAAATTCTGTTGGGTGTGTGTGTGTGTGTGTGTGTGTGTGTTTTTCTCTCTGCTTTACCAAAGATGTCCTCCTAGGAAGTGGCAGGCCCACCTGGGTACACTTACATGGGTTGAGGTGTGAAATAAATTAACCTGCAAGTCACTTACTAGCTGGTCCACACCTGCATCCTCAGCCTGGTCAGAGAATAGAAAGGCTAGCCCACCCTGGGTCATGTACCCACAGGAGCAAGGTGACATCTAGCTGAAGTCTGGAGGCACTCGGTAATTGGAGACAGATGAATGCACAAGAGTAGCAAGTCCAGCTCCTGCAGCTCGTGCTGGAGTGACAGGCCAGGAGCAGACCCTTTACCACAATGCCCCAGGTGCACAGATGGCTGCATGGCGACATCCCAGGACCCTGGAGCCTCTCTGAGAGCTCCAGTTTTTCCCGGACAACTTCAACAAAGGGTCCAAGAAGACCATTTCTGCCGAGAGAGAAATGGAAGATTCACTCTCCACCCTAAGCAGATCTGTAGGACATCCTCTAGAGCTTGAGAAGGTGGAAGGAAAGGAAGTTTTTGACTGGGGCAAGGGTCTGTCTTGCTCTTAGCACCTAGAAGGGCACATGGGCCCAGGAGATGCTGAATGACCCTCAGTTTGGGCTGAATCTCAGAATCATGGGGAAGGCACGTGGAAGAGTTCACAGACCACACACCTCCCTGTGCCACTCCAAGTCACACAGCAAACTGCTAAGCAGAGCCCCTGAGCATGGGAGCGCTTCCCCAGAACCCATCAGGAAGTAAGCCCATCTCAAGGACAGGAAACAAAAATACCAGAAAGAAGCCACACTGATGTGGGGAAAGTTGAGAAGTCAGCCAGGACGCTGGGCAACCCACAAGCCAGCGAGGTCCCAAGACCCAACTACCCCTGAGCTGGGGACATAGGCCTGCCCAAGAAGTAGCTGCTGCCAGACTCACCCGAGACAGACAGAGGGGCCACCCTAGATTCTCCCCTCTGCCGTAAGATGCAACCCAGGAGGAAGCTAAGAGACTCGGAGTTGGGAAATGTCAGTGTGAGGCCAGGAATGAATGCAAGGCTGATCAGCCATGGACAGACACAAGGACAAGCTGTGTTGAGCCCAGGTGTCCTGTTTCCCATCCCCAGGTACTTGGATCAAGATACTAGCAGTGTGGACAATGGGTGGGAGGCTTACTGCCGTGTGATTAAGCTGGTGTGGACAGTTCCAGGAATGTGTGTGACTGTTGGAAACTGTGCATATGCATGTTTAGGTATGCATCATTTCTCAGACACCTGCTGTCTGCTTCACTGGTTTTCAGTCATCTCTCATTGCAAGTGGTGCATGGGATTTTTTAAATCCATCAGGAAATGAGTTTTCTGGCACTATTGTCAGATTTCTTGTTTAGTGACATGAAATGTGACCACCATTAGAATTTTAAAGTCTAAAACATTTCTCTAGAAATAGACAGAAATTGGTAGAATGTTCTTGAAGAAGCCCCAAATCAGGCTAACATAGCGGAAAATGCTCCAATGAAACTTCAAAAGGAAGAACATCTCCCATTCGGTTAATTCAAGATTTTCTGTCTCTTAATTGCAATCTGATTTTCTAGATTCTTGTGTAAAGTGTGCTTAAAGTCCACACAACAGGAGACTTTGGACAATGCTTTTAATGGCAAGTGATCACAGCAGGTCTACGGAGGCTCGGGGCAGTGCTCAGGCCTTGCCCAGTTTCTTCTTGATGAAGTAGCTCACCAGCCGCTGCGGCCTCTGCTGGAACTCAGCGAGCACATTAGAAGGGCTGGTGATCTGGTCCCCTTCCAGGCGGTTCAGGAGGGTGACACACACCACGGCCGCTGCAGAGGGCAAAGACCACATCAAGGCAAGGTGCCAGGGGTCTAACGGTTCACAGGGATGGAATGAAGGATCCACGAGCGCTGGCGACTCAGGAAACCAGGCTACCCATTCAGTCAGGTGGGGCCGGAGGATGCAGTGCGGGAGGGAAAGGTGCTGGTCCAGGCGCTCGGAAGGCTCCTCCCTCTCTGACACCACCCTGCCTGGTCCCTCCCTTATTCTCGAGCCTCAGCTTCCAAAAGGAATTCCCCGTTCCAGGACCAGCTCGGGGCTGCAAGCACCACCTTAAAAGGCACACCACAAGGTGATAAGGGAATTCTGCAGAGCTCTGAGTTGCCCTTCAAGGGTGCCTGGGACCTTGGGGGTGGATGAATCGCAGTTCCAAAAGCCAAAGTCCTTTGAAAGCCGAGTTTTTTATAGAGCTGGTGGCAGCCTCATGGGGCAGCAAAACGTTTTTGTCATCTTTCCCATACAAGGACACTGAGAATCCTGCATTTTGTCATGTGACAATCAAAGGATGTTGAACACAGGGTTGTAAGGACAAACATATCAGAAAGTGGCTTGGGGGCAGGGGAGATAGAAGCTAGAAATGGGTACTGGGGTGCTCCAGGAGGAGGTGCCCCAGTGAGGGGGTTCCAGGAGAGCAGGAGCGGAGTGCGGAGGGGGCACTGAGGCCCATTGAGTGCTGCCTACCTTGGAGGCCGCAGGCGCTGCACATGGCGGCAAACACCGAGGACTCCATCTCGATGTTTCGGACACCAGCTGTGTAAGCCGCCTGCAGATATGTCTGCTTGTCCTTCTCTGTATAGGAGCAGAGAGCACCATCCAGACGACCCTGCCCTGAGGCACACACAGAGATATGAGAACCACAGGCATGTAGTAAGTTCCCGTAACACATCAGAGCCACGATAACTGAGGGACACAGGGACAAGCAAGACCCACTCAGGGTCCTGCCTAGGTCCACTCAAATGGGTCATTCCAGCCACCCTGGGAGAGGCGCAATGAGACAGCAGCCTGGCACATGGAAACCCCAGCCCACAGCGAGAAGGCAAGCTCGGGGAGGGACCACAGGCTGAAAGATGCCTCCTGGTATCCACTGCCTTACCTTCATAGAAGTCCAAGGTACACATGGTGTTCCCCACCACCGTGGGGAACTCGCTTAGCTCTGTAGAACACACAAACAGCTCCTGCACCAGCTGCTTGTTCAGGTCCGTTTTCCGGACCACCCTCTTCCCCAGGACAATCTGCTCAAACTCTGCCTTGAAGCAGGTATCCACTGCCTGCTCTGTTATGACCACAGAGCCAGGCTCCAGACCTGGGGGGGAAAGCAGACATCAAGATTATGCAGGACATTAAACAAAGTAAAATAAACTATAAGAAGAGAGGAGACAATTACACAGGGCAGCCAGGGAGCACACAGGAAAGCACATGGAGGAAAGAAACGATCCATCCACACATCCAAACAGGAAGCTTCCAGGACTGTTCTGGAATACACAGTGACCCATTTCCCATTAAACTCTTTGAAAACTATGAAAGTAATTAATGCATGATCATTATGGGCATTATGGAAGAGAAAGGCACAGAGAAGAAAACAGAGGGCCAGGTGCAGTGGCCCATGCCTACAATCCTAACACTTTAAGATGCTGAGGTGAGATCACCTGAGGTCAGGAGTTCAAGACCAGCCTGGCCAACATGTCGAGACCGCATCTCCACTAAAAATACAAAAATCAGCCGGGCATTGTGGTGATGTCTGTAATTGAAGCTACTCGGGGGGCTAAGGCAGGAGAATCGCTTGAACCGAGGAGGCAGAGGTTGCAGTGAGCTGAGACTGTGCCACTGCACGCCAGCATGGGCAAGAAGAGCAAACTCTGTTCTCAATAAAATAAAATAAAATAGCCAGGACTCTTTGGGTACATTGTACCATGTTTCTGCCTTCCACTCATTGCAATTTCCCACTGTTGTCTGTCACTGAACCTATACTATGATGTGTTTCATTGATTCCCTACTTCGTACCTTGTTCATATTTAAGCTTTCAAGCAAATACTTGAAAAGTAAACCAGCAAAAAGCAGACTGGAACAGTATAACGAACCCCACACCTTAAACCCAGGGGAGTGATAACCAGTGCTGACCTACCTGGCCTTCCTCAGATTGATGCATTATTAGGGTTCAGTTCATGTGTTCTGGGCATGCCTTCCTGGAGTAGTTTTGTTTCTAGGGACACTACTTACTACTCTTCTCCTTATTCTTTTGTGCTGTAATAACTTTAGATGAGATTTGACCACTGCTATGGACTGGGACTGAATGTTGATCTCCCCCTCAAAATTCATAGGCTGAAATCCTAACCCCAAAGGTGGTGGTTTTAGGCAGCAGGGCCTTTGGAAGGTGATTAGGTCATGAGGGTGGAGCCTGCATAAGTGGGATTAGTGCCCTCATAAAAGGGGCCCTAGAGAGCAGCCTGCCCCTTCTGCCACGTGAAGACACAGCAAGAAAACAGAGCTCCGTGAATCCAAAAGCTACCCCTCACCAAACACCAAGTTTGCTGACCCCTTGTCCTTGGACTTCACAGCCTCTAGACTGTAAGAGATACATTCTTGTTGTTTATAAGCCACCTAGTCAATGGCGTCTTGTCTATCACCCCACAGGGACTAAGAAAACCATGATCAGTTTCTGGTATAAAATTGATTTTCCTAAACATGTGGGAGGGAACAAGAAGGCAGAAGATCTTTTCCAGAAATCACAAGTCAGTTGTTTTCATGAAACATTAAAAAGCATGGCCGACTGCAAAGATGTTTGCTTCACTCCCCACATGTATCTCTTTCCCTTGCTACTCCTGCGGCTGTTCTAGGTAATTCAGAGTCTCTTTGCAGCGGCTTCTCCCAGCACTGGGGCTGGAGCTAGAGGAGAGCTTGGCCGATGCCTTGGTGAAGCCACAGGGCCTGGAGTGATAGAGCCCCTGGGATTCCAGCGTCACTGACATTGGGACGTGTAGGCCCCCTCCAGTGTCAGCTGCCATCTTCACTGTGTCCCCTGCACCTTCCTAGGAATACCTGAAACTCTTGTTCTCAGGTTTGTCTGTCACTCTGAGCTTTCTCCTGAGCAGCTGTCAACACAACCCAGATCTTGAGGCTTTTTGTCCCCATCCATTCACACTTCGGGGTTTGTGAAGACAGCACATCACACTTGATTATCAACTGTGTCCAGGGGTTTTGGGTTTTGCTCCCTACTTGCTCTTTCCATTTTTCTGGAGCAATTGAGGGAAATTCAAAATCCACACTACTCCCTCCAGAATTCTCCGACCATTGTTTTAAAAATGACTCCAGAGCAAAAACTCAAGAACCATTTGCTAGAGTTCCTGGCAGAGGCCAGCATGCTATGTATGCAGAGCTGTGAGTGTCTTACTGGAGACTAAGTCTGCAGGACCAAGACAGCTCATTGCCATTGGCATGTGGTCTAGGGACAATGTCACTAAACCTGGAATTACAGTCATACAAACACAGATTTTACACATCAATCTCTCTACGTAACAAAAAGAGAAGAGACAAGATAACACATTTAAAAGATTTGGGTTTAAAGCAAGTCCCCTTTCAAAGTCAGGAGACCTAAATTCTAGAATTGTTGTAAATTCTTGACGGTCCAGACCTAGACAGCCTGGGACAAGTACACACAGGCCTGACTAGCAGCGTCAAAGCTCAGCTTTCTCCAGGGCACTTGCAGGCTTCTTCCCTGAGCTCGAACACCTGAGTGGGAGCAGGAGTCGCTAGAACCCAGTTTTTAGCAGAAAGCATGATACAGAGTTGGAACCCCAGAGAGTGAGACCACTTGTTTAAAACACATCTGCCTGTCAGACTTTGGCTTACAATTCAACAATTTGTTAGCTTTTGTGTTCTCATGAAATCTCATTCTTACTTTGCCGTCTTTGTGTTTTGAAACGTGTTGAGGACAGGGACATTTTGAGCTAATTGAAGGACACTTGTCTGAGTTTTGCACTGCACCTCTCTCTTCCCCACTTTGATTTTCCTGTGGCTTTTTTCATAAGGTGCTTCAAATCTCAAATATCATAGGGTGGAGGAAAAGTAAGCAAAGGAAAGGAGAGAATGGAGAAGTGGAGAAGGGGGAATAGAAAGAAGAAGAGAGAATCAAGCAGACAAGAAGGCACAAACGGTGTAACCCCAAAAGGATGGGTTTCCCCACATGCATGGGGTGGCCCCCTTCTGCTGCCTAGCTCTGGGGTGCGGGTTGGAGGAATGGGTTGGACATAAACAACAAAACAAGCTTCTTTTCACACGTCCTGTTAACAAGCTCTCCTTGAACACAGCCAAGAAAGGAACCCTTTGTGTCTAATCCCACACCACATAGAAGCTGCCTCGGCATCCCCCCAGTCTCTCATCCATTCACAGGGCAAGAGGCCCCTCTGCAGACCTTACCTATGCCACCAGAAGTGCCAATGCGGATGATAGTGACGTTGGAGCACCGGGCATGGTACAGCAGCTTTATGAGCTCATGCAACATGATTGAGATAGAAGGAATGCCCATACCATGCTGGAACCAGGGAGAAACACCCATGTTAAGCCAAGGCTGTGACTTTGCCAATGTTCTGCTTGACTTTCCATGTTATATACTTTAATCAACCATGCCCATTGTTGTGGTGATGGAAGATACACTTCTTAAACATAAATTTAAGAATTAGTAACACTGTGGGAAACTTAAAAGTTTACTCAAAGCTGTCAAAGACAAAATCCCATTTGATTGACATAGTCAAATAGGTAACAGCTGAGGAGCCAGGGGCTCAGCAGGGAAGCAGCAGTCTGCTATCGCCAGGTAACAAACAGCTCCTTCTAGCATCTGAGCCCCTGCATAAATGCCCACCACAAGGTAGAATTATCTCCTTTCTCTTTTTTCCCTACACACTCTGCTTCAGCCAAACGAAATAAGTGGCTGACTCCTCAGCCCACTGGACACAGGACGCCTTGCTGATCTTATACCTCTGCCTGTGCCTTTTCCTCTCTTTGGGGTCTCTGCATACCCCTCCTCCTGCTCTCCCCTTCAGAGCCCCCTTCCTGGTGTCACATATTCTGTGATGCCTCTCCCCAGATGCCCTCGGCACTTTCCAGGGGCTGTTCCTGTGGCTGAGCCATACAGTGGAGGCATCCCTGCTGGAATTGGTCACAGAGTCTTACACACAGGAAAGCTTTGCACAGACTATCAGTGACTGAATACTGCTTCGGCTCCCCTATGTGTTCTAGCTGGTTGACATAGCTAGAGGCCTCAGCTACGGATCTCACCACAACGGGTTCCCTTTCCTTACTCTGCAACAGTTCATTTATATTGCTCCTGACAAAGAAAATCCAAACTGAAAAATGAAAAGACTTCTATGGTAGAATCTAGAGATTTCTGTGTTCACCATGCTCACTGCTAAATCAAAATGTGTTTTGAAGTAACTCACTATGAAGTGGCAGAGAGGATAAAAGGGCCAGTACTTTGAGGCTCTCCTTCCATCCTGCTCCAGGCAGGGCACCCTCTCCTGTCCTTTTTGTACACCCCAAGCTCTCTAACTCCCTGCACCTGCCACCCTCACACTGTGTAGACAGACAGCTGTGCATTTGCATTTGTGTACTTAGCCTCGCCTGGAGACTGAGCCTCAAGGGCAGGAGCCTGTGTTCAATAATCTCTGAATCGCCACTACTGTGGGCTTACCCTGCTTCCAGCCATTTACAGTAAACAGGTGTTAGGGGACCAGCTGTCTGTGTGTGCAGAGGGGTGGGGCGCAGGGACTTGCAGAGCCTGGAAACTGAGCACAAGGGAGGGCAGGTACTCACACTGACAGACAGCACGGGTCCTACTTTATACATGGCATAGCGGTCAGTTCCTGCGCAGATGTTGGGATAGTCTCTCCCTGGGCTGTCAAGGCCCAGCTCTGTACCAACATACCTGATGAAGGCTTTCATCCGGGAGGGGCTTCCGCCAACACACACAAACTGCAGCCAGAGAAGACAGACCCCCGTTAGTGCACTGTCTATAGCAGGGGCCCTCAAGTGGGGTCCCTAGACCAGCAACATCAGCATCACCTAGGAACTTGCTAAAAATAGAAGTTCACCGGCCTCACCAGAACCTGCTGAATCTAAGGGGTGCATTAATCTGCTTTAACAAGGCCCCTGGTGAGTGCTCAGTGGGAGCCGCCATGCATCAAAAGGCAGTCATCTCCACAAACAGGAATCCAGACCCTCACTCTCTCTGAGGAGGTAATTCCAGGTCCTGTGCATACTCAGCCTCCCTCTGTCATGTAGAAAGCAGCCTGTGGAGAGAGCCTGGCTTTCAAACAAGAGGGAGCAACTCCTCACTGTCCCCCTGTTACCAGAGCCCCCCAAAACGGGCTACTGATCACTGTCTCACCTGGTCACTTCAGTGCCAAATGTCCAGTTCTTGGAAAGAGCCAGATGAAGCCTAGAGGAGGTTCATGAAGTGACAGCTATTCTTGGTGGGTCTCTCTCAGAGAAGTAAAAACTTTAATTTGTAGAACGTCATGTAAGAAGATGTTGGTTTTGCCAAAAAAAAAAAAAAGTGAGTAAGTTTTTAAAGAGTTTGAGGATGTCTGGGCATGGTGGCTCACACCTGTAATCACAGCACTTTGGGAGTCGGCAGACGGATCACCTAAGGTTAGGAGTTCCAGGCCAGCTTGGCCAACATGGTGAAACCCCATCTCCACTTAAAAATACAAAAATTAGCTGGGCATGGTGGCAGCTGCCTATAATTCCAACTACTCAGGAGGCTGAGGCAGGAGAATCGATTGAACCCGGGAGGCGGAGGTTGCAGTGAGCTGAGACCACATCACTGCACTCCAGCCTGGGCAGTGATATTTCAGCTCAAAAAATAAAAAATAAAGAGTTTGAAGATAAAAGAAATGAATTATTCTCTAAACATACAAAAGAAAATGTCATACCCTGGAATAAAAATCACTATAGATTAACTTAATAGGATGAATGAAAACTTAGTGAATTAAAAGCACATGGAAAGTTGTCCACAATTTGAAACCAACGCTATCAAAGAACAGATGATTAATAAGACATAACACTACTGTTTTACTATGATCCCATGTAGCAGCACTGGATTCTAGGGTCCTGGTATATTTTGATTTTTTATTCTATATGTCAGTTCATCTTTACCCATTAGACATTTCAAAGTCTTAAGACAAATCAGAACTGAGGGACTTAAGACTTTGTAGAAAAAATTAACCAGAAGCTGCATGAAGCAAAATAAGAAATTAAAGGCAATTAACTAAACAGAATATCAATATGTGTCTTATATTACAAACAATATACAATGACCTTTATTTACTATCCTTTGCCTCCCTAGGAAATTTTTACATCTTTGTCTTCTCTCAATGAAGCATTAGGAAGTTTATTTTATATATTGTTTCAAATACATAGTTACGCCCCATATAACAATGTTCTGGTAAGCAAAGAATCACATAAACACAACAGTGCTCTCGGGAAATTATAGATTACCATTTTTTACTGCAGCTTTTCTATGTTTAGATATGTATAGATGCACAAATGCTGAACACTATGTTACAACTACAGTTTTCAGGACAGTCACATGCTGTACAGGTTTGTAGCCTAGGGACATACGGCCCAGGCAAGTAGGAGGCTCTGCCACCTAGGTTTGTGTGGTTACACTCTATGTCATCCACACAACGATGAAATACCTAAGAAATGCATTTCTTGGACCATATTCCCACCATTAAGCAATGCATAACTGCACTGAATTTGCAAGAGATGAATTAGGGAGCAATATGGCACTACTTAGGATCATTTTCTTTTACTTGCTAGTTCATTTACTTGAAAGTTAAAAATCTGCAAAAATTTGGTAAACATGTCTTCATAAACCTGTCAGCTGTGGCCTCTCAAGTATTTGTGGGTTGGTCTACTTGTATTATATAGGGAGAGGTTGATCTTAAGACAAATCCCAAGATGTCAACACCTGGCCCCTTACCTTCACATCTCCAAACATGGCTGGGAAATTGTGTCTGCTAGTGGTGAGATTGAAATGATAGAGAATATCTTCTTTCATTGTTGCTATGTTTGGATTTGAAAGTCTGACGGGGCAATCACTGTTAAAAAATAAGAAAGTGGAAAGCTTACAGAACATCTGTACCCGACAGCCAACATTATCACAGACGTGGCCTATGTCAGACACAAGGCTCATGGTGGGAGAAGGGCAGGGCCAGACCCTGGAGATAAGACAAACCCAACACTGCCAAGGTCCCCACTTGCCTCCCCTCTGTCCTTCTCTCTTCTCCATCCTCTTAACCCCTGCTGCTACCAGGGCTCTGTGTGGAGGGCAAAAGGGATAAAATCAGAAGAGTACATAAAAGTACAAAGATGGGGCCAGGTGCGGTGGCTCATGCCTGTAATCCCAGCACTTTGGGAGGCCGAGGCGAGCGGATCACAAAGTCAAGAGATCGAGACCATCCTGGCCAACATGGTGAAACCCCGTATCTACTAAAAAATATAAAAATTAGCTCGGTGTGGTGGCACACGCCTGTAATCCCAGCTTCTAGGGAGGCTGAGACAGAAGAATTGCTTGAACCTGGGAGGTAGAGGTTGCAGTGAGCCGAGATTGTACCACTGCACTCCAGGCTCGTGTCTGGCAACAAAGTAAGACTGTCTCAAAAAAAAAAAAAAAAAAAAAAAGTACAAAGATAGAAAAGTTCAATCTGCCTATACAGGGAGTATAGAGTATAGCCAGCTGCTCCTCTAATCAAGTTCATTCCATGTATAAACTTGACTTTATTTTAAAACTACTATGTTTACCATATGAAATATGAACAGAAATAGAAGGAAAAACAAATTCTAGTCCTACATCCCAGAGATAACCTTTCCAAACTGCACACCCTCAATTTCGTTTTTTTGTTACACTAGCTACCACTTTTCTAGAACAATATTCAATTAAGAGTGACAAGATAAGACATCTGTTGGATAGGGGCAGTGGCTCATGCCTGTAGCACTTTGGGAGGCTGAGGCAGGCGAATCACAAGGTCAGGAGTTCAAGACCAGCCTGGCCAACACAGTGAAACCCCATCTCTACTAAAAATACAAAAATTAGCTGGGCGTGGTGGCAGGCGCCTGTAATCCCAGCTACTCGGGAGGCTGAGACAGGAGAATCACTTGAACCCAGGTGGCGCAGGTTGTAGTGAGCCGAGATAGTGCCGCTGCACTACAATCCAGGTGACAGGGAGAGACTATATCAGAAAAAGAAAAGACATCTATTTATTTGCTTTTATTCAAGGTGGCTGCTATAAAATGTACATGTGGCTCATGCTAGTCTAGAGCAAGTGTCAGCAAGCTTTTCTTCATAAAAGGCCAGGTAATAGGGAACAGGCATCCCCACATCAGGCTCAGGCACCAGGAGTGGGCATCTGGGCCATGTCGGGCAGTGGCCCTGCTGCCAGTGAGCCTTGCCTCCTGGGTCCTGGGGCAGTGAGGGAGCCGGCGGGCATGGGCTAAGGGGCTGCAGGCACCATGGAGGGGGCGCTGTCCAAATGGACCAACTATCTGAGCAGTTGGCAGCCTCAATGGTTCCTTCTTCGTGGGGGAATATTGTCCTGTCATGATTCTCCTGAATATGACTGGGAAGGCTGCAAAGGAGCATCCAAATGGCAGTCTGCGAAATTCAGTTCATTCTGTGGATAATACACGCATGGACCTGAGATTGGACCACTGCACTCAATCCCCAGGGAACAGTATTTCTACCTGAAGGCCAGAAGCGTGGCTAAGAGACAGTGGTGGCTGGTGGCCCTGGGATCAGCCAAGGCTTGCCTGACAGTAGGACCCAGAAGGAGAAAGAGTTTGCTGAAAACACTGAAAACTTGAAAACCAAAATGTCAGAACTAAGACTCTACTGTGACCTTGTTTAGCAAGTAGATAAAACAAAAGAAGTGACCACGACTGGGGTGTCCCAATTCTGAGGAAGGAATTGATGAGGGAACTTTGCTGAAATCAACCTGTAATATGTTTCTGAAGACCTTGGAAGAATGCACGCAGATTATAAATGCAGCCTTCGCCTCTGAGCTGCTCTACCGCCCACCACCAGGATCACCGCAGCTGGCCATGCTCAAGTCCAGCAAGAGGAAACATCCCATTATAAAATTCACAATTCACTGCAAAGGCAAATGGAGTGGAGCAACTGTGAAAATGGATCTTTAAATATGGAAATAAATGAAGATGAAGAAACCCTAATGAAAAATAAGAATTCCTTATATTTGAAATCTGCGGAGGTAGACTGCAGCATAGCAAGTGAGGAAAACACAGATGATAATATGACAGTCCAAGGTGAAATAATGAAGGAAGATGGCGTGGAAAACCTGGAAAACATGACAATAACTCGACTCACTCTGGATCAGACTCCTCGAGCTGCTCTCCAGAATCCCTCTGGGAGGAAGGCAAAAAAGTTATCCCAACTTTCTTTAGTACCATGAACACAAGCTGTAGTGACACTGAACTTCCGGAAGACAGTGGCTTTCCCACAGAAGGATTCTTGGCGTCATGTTATGCTGTGGTTCCAGTACTGGACAAACTTGGCCCTACGGTGTTTGCTCCTGTTCAGATGGATCTCGCTGGAAATATTAAGCAAGTAAATCAGGAGTATATAACCAACAAAGAGTTCACCACTCTCCAAAGATAGTGCTGCACAATGTGGAGGCCAATGCAGCCCAGGTTAGGAACTCGGTGACTGAAGCCTTCTTGTGGCTGAAGAGAGGTCTCGAATTTTTGAAGGGATTTTTGACAGAAGTAAAAAATGGGGAAAAGGATATCCAGACAGCCCTGAGTAATGCATATGGGAAAACACGGCAGCAACACTGTGGCTGGGTAGTTCAAGGGGTTTTTGCATTAGCTTTAAGGGCAGCCTTCTCCTATGAAGGTTTTGTGGCCGTGTTAACCACAGAGGAAAGTGACCACCAGAAAACTTTCAGTGTTGGGATGCACAGGGACCTCAGCCTTTACCTCCCTGCCATGGAGAAGCAGCTGGCCAAACTGGACACTTTATATGAGGTCCACAAGCTGGACTCTGATGAGGCAGTATGATGGCTGCTGGGCAGCAGCTTCTAAGTTCAGGAAATAAAGTGTAAAAGTGTGTTGCCTGACTTAATTTCCAGCAACGGCCTCAGCCCTCTCCAACCCCTTCACTTGGGGGGATGGACAGGAGGAGGCAAAATGCAGTGATTTTATATATAATTTTTAAAATGCATATGTGTTTTATGTATTTAAAGATCAAGGTGCTATATATTTCAGTTCAGCAGGCCTACTGGAAACCAAATGATCAGGTGTTATAGACTTGAGCAGCAAGTTATAAGAGCAGATTTAACAAATGAATTTGCTGTTAGTGTGTTGCATATTGTTTTTAGATTTTAGTTTTATTGGACCACCCAAATCCAAGCTGAAAATCAGCAGATTTCGTATTAAGTGCTATAATCCATAGCCAGTGTTTCAGCCAACTTAGAATTAGACTAGACACTTGGAGGAAGTATAAGCCGCTTTGTTGAAGCTGTGTGGAGTTTGCTGTTCCTAGATGCTCTTCAGTGGACCCTCTTCACTGTAACTGTCAGCAATAAGAATCTATAAAGTAAAGATGTTCAGGGCATTCACATGACCATGAAATCGTGGGAGGCGAAGAAGACATGGACAGGGTTCCATCCTTGTTGAGAGGCAGGAGGCTGCTGCTCTGAGATTAATGGGGTGCCCTAACCCCAAGCTGGAGGGGAGAATATGGGAGAGGTGGGACAGCTCGTTTGAGATGACACCTCCTGACTGCCTACCATGTACCAGCATGTTCTCCATCGTTATCTCAACGGGGCGTCACAAGGAATGATACACAAAGGGATTATTACCCCACTTCAAAACCAAGGTTTAGAAGTTGAGGGATCTGTTCACAGTCACATAGTTTCTAAGTAGAAAAGCCAGGTAATTTCCAAGTGTGACCTGGACTACCTCTGTATCAAAGTCATACCGAGTGCTTATTCGAACAGCAGATTCCCAGGCCTTATTTTGACCTAAAGAACCAGAATCTAGGTGGTGGGACATAGGAACCTACATTTTGATAAACTTTACACATGATTCTTCTGCACACGGTATTGCAGAGCAACTAGATTAAATTCCAATTTACAGAATTCCCAGTTCTTCAACTAAACAATACGTCCTTTTTTTCAAAGAGGAGGAGGCTGCCATTTAAATAAAATAGCTAAATGGAGAGTGAGAAGTGGAGCAAGTTTACTCAGCAACTTCCTTAATTGAGCCAGCATCGACACCCAGCCAGCAGGCCTTGGCATTGCCTTCAGGGGCCATGGCTCTGAACCGATCAATCTTGGTTTAATCACCAAAAGAGCAGAGCAGGCAAAAATGCAGCTGTTCATCAATCTCAAAAGCTTTGAGACAGTGTCATAATTCAAAGATGAGACTTAAGTATTTCATAAAACGATGTTGAGTGGGCGTTCTTCTGCACAGTGTGATGCCCCAGCCCTGGCCCTGGTCTCAATACACCATGCTGCCCGAGTGTGCACAGGAAAGAAGTCAGGGGTACCTTCCCCGTTAGAGGCTACTTCCTTCTAGTAACAGGAAGGGAAGGTGCAGGTCCTCTGAGAGGCTTGGTTGAGTTGAGTGTCATCTCTAGATGACGCTGTTCCTACTGCAGACCTCTAGGATGGAGAGAATTCTCTTTTTAGTCAAGAAGTTTACGTAGGGAGGGGTACTGGTTTTGCCTTTTGTCTGTCTTTAAACAAATGAACACTTATTTAGCTCAAATTATTTAGGTATTTTGCCCACATAAAGACTTCTGGAAAATACTTAAACTTCAAATATCACATCACATGTTTTAAGGCTAGGGAGAAGGGGGATGTTAAAATGATGTTGATTATTCTGCTAAGAAAAAAAAAGGCCACATAACAGGCTGGGTGTGGTTGCTCACACCTGTAATCCCAGCACTTTGGGAGGCTGAGGCAGGCAGATCACAAGGTCAAGAGATCGAGATCATCCTGGCCAGCATGGTAAAATGCTATCACTACTAAAAATACAAAAATTAGCTGGGCGTGCTGGCACGCACCTGTAGTCCCCGCTACTCAGGAGGCTGAGGCAGGAGAGTCACTTGAACCCAGGAGGCGGAGGTTGCAGTGAGCCGAGATCACAGCACTACACTCCAGTCTGGTGACAGAAGGAGACTTTGTCTCAAAAAAAAAAAAAAAGACCAGATAATAAATGTGGTTTTGCAGGCTGCATGGTTTCTGCTACTTCTCGAGTCCACTGTAAGCATATGAAAGCAACTATAAACAGCACGTAGATGAGTGTGGCTGTGTCCCAGTAAAACCTTACTTACAAAACAAATGCCCCAGGTCTAGATGAGTCCATCTCAAGCCTGCTGAAGTCCCTTAGAGCCAGCCTCAAACACAGCTCCTTCAACAATGTATGCCTTTGAGTCCTAGAGACGGTGGGCTCCCTCACGGGAAACCGAGGCAGACATGGGACCTGGATGTCAGAGCAATTGGGGACTTCTTTTTCTTCCTTCTGAGTATGACTCTCTGTCCAGAACCCCCTGGTCATGTCTCCTCCTCAATCTAACTCATGAGAAAGGAAAAAGATATAAGAGAGCCAGGGTCTCAGCTGCCATGGATTTGGAAATGACTGTTACATCAGGAATGCACCCCCTTCGCAGATGTCCATTCTCTCTGCGAACACCTTATCTATAGTCTTAACACTGATATATACAGCTAGGCCACAATCACTACTTACTTATCTCTGAATCCCACGGAATATACCACAGACAAGCAAAACAAGGTTGAGATGGCCCCATCCTGTTTTATTTATTTTATCTACCATTTTGTCAAACCCTGTTTCTTTCTGGCACTCAGCATCAACAGCTGACACCCAGGCTCCAGACACTGAGGGCTCCTGCTTCTCCCTTGGCCCATACCTGACTGCTTCCTCCTTTCCCGTCAAATGTTCCTTCCTGTCCATTCCCCTAGAGTGGGGCCCAGGTTAGCTCTCACCTGAACACTTCCCAAAGGCTGATATAGAAAAGATAAATACAAAAGTTTATAGACAGAGGCAGGGAGATCTTTGCATAAAGGGGCAGGGCCTAGGTGACTGCTGTACGGGCAGGCAGGGACTGGGCTGACTACAGCAGCGACTCTGCTAAAAGCCCTGCTCAGGAAGGCACAGCGACCTGTCTGAAGCACAGAGCCACACCCACCTGCCCCTAAACCCACCTCTTCCTGACAAGCTGTGGGGGTCTCCAGAATCAGGGTTCATTCTACTCTGGGATGTGGGGCAAGGCTGTTTTTCAAGGGACCACCAAATCCAGAATCATGTGAGGACCATCTTTGGACTTTCTCAGAAAGCCTTTCTGATCTCTAGGCCAATCTGAAAGTCTGACAATCCACACACTCCGCAGCATTCTAGGATCCTTTGGTGACAGCTATTTTTTCATGTAAGTAACATGCCCATCCTCCTTCGGGATGTTAGGAATACAGAGTACAACACAAAAGGGCTAAGAGTCATGCTTCAAAATGAAAAAACAGGATGTGATTAAGACAGTTTTGCCACATATTTCAAAATAAAAAGAAACCTGTCTTTCCTCCTTGATTCTGCGAAATGAAGGAGAAGGAAATAGGGTGTAACCGTGAAGACCGGCAATGACTTTTAAATATGAAAATTTGGCCGGGTGCAGTGACTCACTCCTATAATCCCAGTATTTTAGGAGGCCAACGTGGGTGGATCACTGGAGCCCAGGAATTTGAGACCAGCCAGGGCAAAACCCTGACTCAACAGAAAATGAAAAAATTAGCCAGGTATGGTGGCATGCACCTGTAGTCCCAGCTCCCTGGGAGGCTGATGTGGGAGGATCACCTGAGCCCAGGAGGTTGAGGCTGCAGTGAGCCATGATCACACCACTGCACTCCAGCCTGGGTGACAGAGTAAGACTCTGTCTCAAAAAAAATAAAAGTAAATTTAACATGTACCTTAATGAACCAGAAGATGGCCCAATTTATTTTTTGAAGGATTTTAAAATAACAAGTCAGGGACATACTACTTGGAAAAATATTTCTCAAGTCTACATATAAATTCAAGTGACTTTATTCTGCTTAATTCTATCACTTTATTCACGTAGCAAATATTCATTGAGCATCTACTATGTAAAGGAAATGTGTGAGATGGAAGAAATGAAAACTGGCTGGGTATGGTGGCTCATGCCTGTAATGCCAGCAATTTGGGAGGCTGAGGTGGGCAGATCACTGGAGCCCAGGAGTTCGAGATCAGCTTGGACAACATAGTGAAGCCCCATCTCTACAAAAAGTACAAAAATTAGCCAGGTTTGTAACATGACTGTAGTCCCAGCTACTCAGGAGGCTGAGGTGAGAGGATCACTTGAGCCCACGAGGTGAAAGTTGCTGTGAGCTGAGCTCATACCATGGCACTCCAACCTGGGTAACAGGGTGAAACCTGGAAAGAGAAAAGGAAAGGGAAGGGAAAAGAAGGGAAGGGAGGGGAGGGGAACTGGCTTCTGAAACCCTGAGAGGGAGGGAGGGAGGGAGGGAGGGAGGGAGGAAGGAAGGAAGGAAGGAAGGAAGGAAGGAAGGAAGGAAGGAAGGAAGGAAGGAAGGAAGGAGGGAGGGAGGGAGAGAAGGAGGGAGGGAGAGAAGGAGGGAGAGAGGGAGGGAGGGAGGGAGGGAAAGAGGGAAGGAAGGGACGGAGACAATGAGAAGAGAGAGAGAGAGAAAGAAAGAAAAAGAAAGAAAGAAAGAAAGAAAGAAAGAAAGAAAGAAAGAAAGAAAGAGGGAGGGAGAGAGGGAAGGAGGGAGGGAGGAAGAGAGAGAAAGAAATGAAAACTGGCTTCTGATTGCAGGAGTCTATCAGCAGGAAAGAGAAAATACTATCAACCTTTATATAAACTTGCCCAAATAGCTTAGGACAGGCACAAGTGGAGACAAGAAGAGAATGAGATAGGGAGACACAGAGGCCTGGGGTACTGGGGAAGGGGAAGCAGGAGGGCTCCAGAAAATGCTGGCTGAATCTCACACAGCCAAGTGTTCTGTACTGAACATAAAGATGAGTAAGATCCAGTTCCACTCATGGAAGTCTTTCAACTTGGGGTAGAAATGAAATTATTTATAGCTAGCACATATCGATTCATTTAATATTCTAGTATAAACTAGGTACCATCAGTAACGCCATTCAAAGGTCCAAGGTCACATCCTTCATAAGAGGCTGCACCCCTGAGCTCTATACTTGACTGCCTCTCAGCAAGTGGAACATGCTTAGCAAATAGCTGATAATAAAACAAGGGAACGTAAAATAATTACTGAAGAGTGGGAAGGTGAGGAAGCCCTTAGTGAGTTGCTCGGCACTTGGTATGCCAGCCCTGTTTTCTCCAGCCTTCATTTCCACCACTTCCTCTACCCCCACCAGCCTCCTGTTGGGCCTCAACCTCAAGTCATGGCAGGAGGAGGAAGGAGGGGAGCTCCAGACAGCATTTTTGGCTGTCGATGACTGAAAGTACCAGGAATTACTATTAATTCAATTAAAAAATAATCACTGAGGCTGGGCATGGTGGCTCACCCCTGTAATCCCAGCACTTTGGGAGGCTGAGGTGGGTAGATCCCTTGAGGTCAGGAGTTCAAGACCAGCCTGGCCAACATGGCAAAAACCTACCTCTACTGAAAATCCAAAATTAGCCAAGAACGGTGGCGTGCACCTGTAATCCCAGCTACTTGGGTGGCTGAGGCACCAGAGTCACTTGAACCCAGGAAGCGGAGGTTGCTGTGAGCTGAGATCGCACCACTGACTGCACTCCAGCCTGGGTGACAAGAGTAAAACTCCGTCTCAAAAAAAAATAAATCACTACAGGGAATGTCCCCAGGCGTCAGAAACTCCAAAATGGACACCAGGACTTCTAGGGAATGGAGGAGGATCGGGGAGCACTGTCTACATGGAATTAAGACCTGGGTATGCAGCTGTCACATGTGAGACTTCAGAGAGGTCTCAGGGAAGTTACAGGGGAGAAAGGACCAGGAATCCAGAGCAAGGGTAGCCAGAGGTCACCACAGCCCTGGGTGGTGCCAAGGTCAGAGGCCACCAGGACTGGGGAGAGGCCATGGAAGCGAGATGGGAGGAGTGCCCAGGTAACCCCAGCAGAGGTAGGAGACAACTGGGGGGTGACAGAACAAGAATGATCCACGGATTTAAAGTCCACATAGGAATCGGGATGAAGACAAGAAATTCTTGCTTTTCTAGCAATGCCTAAACACAGTAGGTGTCATGCCAACCACACCAGAAGTATGACAAACTGCAAAGGAATATGAAGGCATTTAAGATTCAGAACCAAGGCAGAGCTGAGTGATAGGCAGGAGATTTTGTTTAAGAAAAGTGGCAGGTTATGGTGGCTCATGCCTGTAATCCCAGCACTTTGGGAGGCGAAGGCGGGCGGATCACCAGGTCAAGAGATGGAAACCATCATGGCCAACATGGTGTAACCCCATCTTTACTAAAATTACAAAAATTAGCCAGGCATGGTGGCATACACCTGTGGTCCCAGCTACTTGGGAGGCTGAAGCAGGAGAATCGCTTGAACCCAGGAGGCGGAGGTTGCAGTGAGCCGAGATCGCACCACTGCACTCCAGCCTGACGACAGAGTAAGACTCTGTCTCAAAAAAAAAAAAAAGGAAAGAAAGAAAAAGAGAAGTGGCATATAGAGGAAAAACCTACTAGACAGAGATTTGAGCAAGGTCTCGCCTGGTTTTCTAAAATGACATGTCCTAAGAATCAAGAGCTGAGGTCCCAGCACCCAACCCCGGAGGTCTTCAGCCATCTGAATTCTGAACCTACTGAGTCATTGATCCCTCCAGGCCTCAGTCCTTTCACAAGCATCAAATGTGTTCAAATACGTCAAGTTCTTAGATACACGTGTGGCACAACGTATGCTCTATAAACCCAATCCCACCCAACCCAACCTGGAAGGAAATGGAGCCTTAGACACACGTGTGGTACAACGTATGCTCTATAAACCCAATCCCACCCAACCCAACCTGGAAGGAAATGGAGCCTTAGACACACGTGTGGTACAACGTATGCTCTATAAACCCAATCCAACCCAACCCAACCTGGAAGGAAATGGAGCCTTACTTGTGACTTTCAGGTGTCTCTGCTTTGGCTTCTGTGGCTGCCATTCCCTCAACTGAGGCAGGACCCTAAGGAAAAAAAATCACACAGAATGGAGTAAATTCACCCAATAGAAACCAAGGTCATGCAGAGCCCCACTAACATGTAGAAAGTCAGTGCAATGAAGTGGAATTCCTTAAATGCCTGATAAATTCCTTAAATGTATGAGAGAGAGAGAGAGAGAGAGAGAGAGAGAGAGGAGAGAGAGAGGAGAGAGAGAGAGAGAGCGTGCAAGGAGTGTGTGTGTGTGTTTACAGCGTTGCTAATTTCAGAGAGGAGGTGGCGAAAATGTGCCAAAAGCCTAAATAGACAGGAAACTCACACCTTCAGAGAGTATGTTCCCTTCATGCCTGTAATCCCAGCACTTTGGGAGGCCAAGGTGGGTGGATCCCCCAAGGTCATGAGTTCAAGACCAGCCTGGCCAATACAGTGAAACCCTGTCTCTACTAAAAATACAAAAATTAGCCAGGTGTGGTGGCAGGTGCCTGTAATCCCAGCTACTCTCTAGAGGCTGAGGCAGAAGAATCACTTGAACAAGGGATGCAGAGGTTTCTGTAAGCCAAGATCACACCACGGCACTCCAGCCTGGGTGACAGAGCAATACTCCATCTCAAAACAAAACAAACAAACCTGTCCCTTATTCCCAGTTTCCCAGCCCAGCAAATCAAGACTCACTGACCCAACACACCATACCTCTCTGCCTCACCCTTCTAGAATCTCAGATGCTCTTCTCCAGCTTTCAAGGACTGCTGGGGGAACAGGAGGAACTGGGTCAAAGGTGGGGTAAAGGCTCCAGAGGGAGCAGGGCGGACAGGGAACCATCACTGGAGGGAGAGGGACTGAGGCTGACCTGAGTCAGCCCATGGCCCCACTTCCACTACAAAGCCCCGTGAAGGAAAAGGTGGCCGGCGTACCTCCAGTTATTCTGGTAGGGCTCAGTAGTCAGAAACCCCTGAGACTACTTCCCAGTGTGGAGAAGGGCAGGGTTTTGCCAGAGCTCTTTGAAGGAGGGTGAGGCTCCCATTTTGAACTCAGTTAATAAAGCAATATCTGAATGCCCTGTCATGGCCAGGCCCCCAACGCCCTGGAAAGCCTTGCAGAGCAGGCAGGATTCGTGCTGAGAGGAGGAGAGTGAAGCGCTGAGTCTACGGGATGGTCTAAGGCTCGTAAAGACATCGGTGGGAGTCTGTGAAGTGTGGCCGCTTTCCTGAAGTCAGTCTGGTTGCTTCTACCACGTGGTTCTCACCCTCGTAACTCACCAGTCTCTTATCACCAAGATAAAACCCAAAAGGTCCCTTTTTGGAGAATGGGATTTATTATTGCCATAATATAGTGACCATTTCCAGTAAATTTTGAATGCCAGGGAAAATTACAGTTGTGGGGTGTGGAGCAAACATGTTCCCTCCAATTGCTGCCTTCAATCTCTCCACGGGGCTTTCATTCCCCCTTAGCGTTTACACAACACTTCTTTAGAAATCCCAGCTGTTGCAGTCCAGCTAAGAAGGGAATAAGGTGTGGTGGTGGTGTTTTTATTTATTTTTTATTCAATACTTTATTTTTCATTTTTTAGAAACAGGGGGCCGTGCATGGTGGCCCACACCCCTAATCCCAGCACTTTGGGAGGCTGAGGTGGGCAGATCACTTGATGTCAGGAGTTCAAGACCAGCCTGGCCAACATGGTGAAACCCCATCTCTACTGAAAATGGAAAAAGTAGCTGGGCGTGGTGGCACATGCTTGTAATCCTAGCTACTCAGGGGGCTGAGGCAGGAGAACTGCTTGAACCCAGGAGATGAAAGTTGCAGTGAGTTCAGATCATGCCACTGTACTCTAGCCTGGGTGAAAGAACAAGACTCTGTCAAAAGAGAAAAAGAGAAAGAGAAGGGAACGAAGGAAGGAAGGAAGGAAACAGGGAGGGAGGGAGGGAGGGAGAGAGAAAGAAAGAGAGAAAGAAACAGAGAGTCTCACTCTGCTACCCAGGCTGGAGTGTAATGGTGCAACCACAGCTCACTGCACCCTCATCCTCCAAGTAGCTGAAATTATAGGCATGAGTCACAACACCAGTGGGAAGGGAATGAGTTTTAAAAGAGGTATCACTCTTTGGCCCCCGGTTCACCAGGGGCCAAATGAAGGACAGTGTATGGATGAAGCTTCATGAACAGGCAGCGCCAGCTCTCCCTATGTGTGTGGAGTGAGGAGAAAGGAGTTGGAGCACTGCTTCTGATCAAAATGCCCTACAGGAGGATCCTGGGGCATTGGCGTCTAGACATGATTTCAGACATTTTTCAGGATGCATTAAGCAGACCTACCCATATCCCAGCTTCCACAGTAGTCTGGCTTCCAGGAAACATAACTATCAATGGCACTATCAACAGCCCCCTACAGCTGGATGGCCCGGGCTGCTGTCTCTGGGATTCCACCTCTCCCAGCCATGCCATGGTCATGCAATTGGGGGAGGGGGCACCAATCCACAGCCTCTTTATGGAGCTCCTACTTCTCCACTGAGGGAAGAAGTAAGGTTTAGGGTCAAGCAGAGAGTCCTGGTCCCCAGAGCCAGTTTCTGCTGGGCAGGCACATTCCCCGGTAAGAGCAGCTCCTCTGAAGAACGTGCCCTCTTACGACCTCCCCCAAAACTCTGTCCCCTCCAGGCTGCCTGTCTTTAGGGGTAGGGAGCTAGTGGGAGGAAGCAGCTCCCCCTCCCCCCCCCAAACTGGGCAGGAAAAGAGTTAGAGGTAAGCTCCCTTGGGCCAGCAGCTGAGAGCATCCCACTGAATCAGAGACTGCTGAGTGGCCCCGGGAAAGCTCTCCAGAGAATCCAACCCCCATTTACAGAAAAGGAAACAAAGCCAAAGCCAGAATTTCCTGCCTGGCCTTGCAGAGTAAGGGTGTTTCTCTCTAGGCTTGCTTGTTTTTCTTTACTCTGAACTAGAGAAACCAAGGCTACATCAGCAGAGAAATCAGTTCAGTTCCCTTCTCTAGTCATTGCCTTCTGCTGGCTCCTTCCTAGTGGGCTCCAGGGCCAGCCTCACTCCCTCTTTCCCCTTGCAATCTTAGTACCTGTAGCATGCCCCATCCTAGGTGTAAGTGTCCCAAGAACTAACTTCTCTCCACGTTTCAGCCCTGAACTCAGGGAGGCTCAATTTAACCAACCACGTAGGCAGAGAAAGTTGCAGATGTCTGCAATGCTCTAGTTGAAAAGTTCCCTACTAAATAACTTAGGTCTCATGCAGGTTTATCTAGGGTATGGTAACCCAGGGCAGGTCTGCCTGGCATGTCAGGGTTTACCTGGGAAGTCCCGGCATAATTACCAGATGCATGTTTCACTAGCCAAAGGATGTGGACGTGGAGGATAAATTATATTGTCACCCCATCCACCCATTGAAAGGTCAAAGACAGGAGTTGATGAGAGAAGAAAACACAGTCTCCCCTTAGCCTAGTCAGAGCCCCACAGCATGAGAATCAGAAGCTGACACACCCTTGTGGTCACTCACATAGACTTTTGTTCCCACAGGCCACCAGGCTGCATGTGTTTTCCCCAACCTTCAAAGGTTGGTAGAAGTTTGGCCCACTAGAATTTAGTATAGAAAAGGGGGTGAGAGAAGGGATTCATGGGCCCAATGTCAACTGCAATATACTCAATTCCAGATCACAACTTAAGGCCCAGATGAAATGCCTTCTCAGTACCCCTTTCTAGCCACTGAAAGAAATACCTTCAGGAGTGTCTCCCACCCACGCACCCAGGCCAGAAAGCGGCCTGGCTCTGAAAGCTGAGGACGCGACCATGAGGATTTCCAAGCACTGCCTTTTGTTCAGTTTAACTGGCATCTTGTTTTAATCTATAAGTTATTCATAGACTTTCAGGAAATATTTCTGACAACTGCTTTTAAATTGTTTTTACTGAATTACGATTATTGTGCATCCTGGATGTTTTTCCTCCAACAGACAATATGTATAGTTTATTTCCTAATGAGACATATCTGATTTATGGACTTCCAGCCTCTTCATTATCCCAGATCTAACCCCAGTGCAGCCTTCCACTTCCTGTTTCCTGCTTTGCTGAAACAAACCAGCTCGCCAAACCCAGCACTGAATTAGCCCCCCTTCCAGCCACTGTCTACTCAGGGAAGTTGCAATTTGGTTCAGCCCTCTCTCACCTTACCCCACCAAAAACATTGGCTATAACTTCAATAGCAGGGTGAATAATGGTGCTTGCCTGAGTGCTTTCAGTAACTTAATTAGAAATGGCATTACATGTCTGTAAGACATCAGGAAGTGCTAAGCTTTACATACGGTAATGATTTAAAGAATCTGAAATCCTCTGTAAGATAAATGAGACCAACAGGCTGTTCTCTGGCCCCTCATTAAGTGACTATAGACTTAGAATCAGGCTGGCATAAGAACATCTCTAATGACATGTATGATCTACAGTGGGACGGGAAAGACCCAGGACACTGAGAGGCTAGCAGTCAGCAAGCCAAGAGTCAACTCCAACTCAAGGTGGCCAAGTAAAGGTGCAACCAGGGCCTGAAGATTTATTTACTTGGAAGTAAATAAATCTTTACTTACTTTACTTGACTTTATTTGTCCTTCCTCAGCTAGGAAGGACAGAAATCGGGAATGAATGCAGGTTGGGTGTGGTGGCTTATGTCCATAATTCCAGCACTTTGAGAGGCCAAAGAAAGGCAGGTAGATCGCTTGCGCCCAGGAGGTCGAAACCAGCCTGGGCAACATAGCTAAACCCTGTCTCCATAAAGAAATACAAAAATTAGCTGGGTGGGGTGGCGTGCCTGTGTTGTCCCAACTACTTTGGGGGCGGAGATAGAAGGGGATCATTTGAGCCTGACAGGTGGAGGTTGCACTGCGCCGAGATTGCGCCACTGCACTCCAGCCGGGTTGATGGAGTCAGACTCTGTCTCTGGGGGATAAAAAAAGAGAGAGAAAGAGAAGAAAAGAAAGCCAGCCAGCCCAGCATGCCCCTAGGGGTTCTTAATGATTCATAATTAGGAATCAGCCTAGAGAATTTTTGGTGAGGAAAGGACCCTTTAGACAGGAATAACAGTAAAAACAAAGGCGACAGGAAACTCATCAGACAGCCAAGAGGGAAAGAAGCACTCAAATGTGGAGAGATCAACAGCTCAGCCTGGGCAAATAAAACTGCAAGGGCCCCAGGTGGTTACATGTCCCAGTAAAAATTCTGAGCATCAGCCTGAGGGGGCTGGGTTCTCCCCTACTGCCCTGGTCCTATCTAGCTACAAGTAGGGGAGCCCCAGGTGATCACTGAAAAAGTGATCTAACTTACTAAAAAAAAATAAAACAAAACTGAAGATTTTTTTTTTTTTTAGCTTATCCATTACACTAAAATCAGATTGGTAAGTTACTTACATAAATAACTTAGTATCTAAACATTTAAAATACATTTTTGAATGAACATATTTCAAAACCAAATGTGTGTGTGAGACAGAGAAGAGGAAGAGGAGGAGGAAGAATGTTTGGGGTGTATCTTTCCAGAGTAGGAAAACCTAGAAGTTTCATTTGCTGTTATTTATTTGATTTTTGTTTTGTTTTCTAAAATGACATTTTAAGCAGAGAATGAGAGATTTGCATGTTAGCTCTACACCAAGAAGTACAGATAAGCTACTATGGCATAACAATCATTTTCAGCTGAAGGCATTTGAAATCCCATATCTGCCTAAAAGCAGAACCTCCTAAAACCTAAACTCAATTGTCACAGGAGCAACTCTAATCTCTTCTAGGAGGATTCACTCCACACTACCACACTCAGATATTGTTACAAACTATCCTGTCTCCAGGTGACTGGAACGTGGCTTGAGGACAAAGCTGTCGCTTCGAGCTGGGATAATAGGGAAAGGACAATGTGTCATCTAGTAGGCATAGGGCTGAGGTTACACATTTCACTGGAGGCAACATGGTTCCTCCACAAGTTACCTGTGCTCATCACCTTGTGGGAAAATGAGGTCTGGGGAGTCATGGGAAGGATGGCAATGGGAAACAGGGCAGGTGGGAACGAGGGGTCAAGGGCAAACACAGGAATCAACAATTAAGCCCTGGACTAAAAGCACAGATTGACACCAAGGGGAGAGAATGTCCAGGACAAAGTCCTCACCACAGAGCACTAATTTTACAAGTAGACTCTAATCAGACAGCAGCACTGGGACATTTGAATGGAGGTCTGGATAGCATCAGTGCCCTTTGTCCTTAGAAATAAGAGCTGATCCCTTTTCCAAAGCCCCACACAACCCCTGGGCTGGTGAATTTTGACCCTGGTGTTGAGGAAGATGTCAGACTGGGCTGATTTTAGAAAACATTTCTCCTAACATTGTACAGCAATGTTCTCCAACTTCTATAAGGAAATGAAATTCAGTTTCTCAACAAGTCTTCTCCCACCTCTCTAGAAAGCCATGCTCTTCGCTCCCCTCCCCACGTAACAGGAGAGTTTTGCTGGTTTTACCTGGGTTGGAAATTCTACCTCCCAGGGAAATCCTTAAAGCTGGCTCGCTGGCTCCCCTACCTATTACCAGCCAGATCCATCTTACAAGAAAAAAAAAAAAAAAAACCTGAAGATTTTTTTAGTTTTAGCCCATTAAACTCAAATCAGATTGGTAAGTTATGTGCATAAATAGCTTAGTGTGCAAACATTTAAAATACTTTTTTGAATGAACATATTTCAGAAGCAAATATGTGTGAGAGAGGAGGAGGAAGAAGAATGTTTGGTGTTTAGGGAGGAGGAAAACCTAGAAGTTTCATTTTCTGTTACATATTTGATTTTCCTTTTTACAATAAGTTTGCATTAATTTTATGATCAGTAAAGACAACAAAAGTCCGCTTCGACAAAAAGAACCCATGTAAAGCAACACTAATTTATCCTTCTTAAATGAAACATGAATGCCCACCAACGCTGAAAGTATTGGAACCAAGAATATAATCTGTGCTTGATAAACCTGTACTGGATTAAAATGATCTGCAGTGATGAGGTCAGCGTGGCCTCTGAAGAAAGAAATAATGTAAAAGTGGTTGAGAAGTGGGGACAGCTTGGGCCAAAATGCAGATGGACAAACAAATCAAAAGGCGGGAGAGACAATGGCCTGCCCTGAGAAAGGCTCAGTCGGGCTTTAGAAACCCAAATTAAGACATTCCTTCTATTCAAGGAAGTCACAACATTTTTTAAAGACCCAAGGTTACAGCCAATGAATGGAACCAGAGGTCTTTTTAAGCCAAAAGACCCCAGTTAGGTGGAAAATGAGCCTAGGAAAGGCCTGGCGGGGACGGTGGGGAAAGGAAGCGGGGATGGAGAACCAGAGACGGTCACCCAGGCGCCTGGAAACTGCCTCCACGGCCTTCACCGGGAAACCGCCCCTTTCTACTCCGGATTTTAGACTGTATTTCTCTGAAACTGACCGTCAGAGGAGAGCGGCTGGAGGCGGACAGACGTCTGCAGCGGGAGGCGTTCCTGGCGTTCCTGGCGTTCCTGGCCGGGGCAGGAAGGCTGCCGGCGAGTCACCCACGACCGCGAGTCACCTCGCCAAGCCCTCAATTGGGACCCGAGACGAGACGCGCTGACCGCCGGCGGGCTACGGAGTTCCTCGCTTCTCTGGGCCCTGACAGGTCGAAGGACAGGTTGCCATATAAACGAATCGTAAAGGGACCCTCTTCCCCACGCAAATTATGTCATATAACGAGTATGACTGTAAACTCTCTCTGCGGAGCTGCCAGATAACTCGATGCCAATATTTTTATGCGGTAACATTTGATTAAATGTTGACTCAATGGACACTTGACTCCATCTGAACTCGAAGGGCTCCTGTAACATTCAGCCTCCAAATGAAATTATATCCCCTCTCTTTAAAAGGCGGTGGGGACAAAATATCACTTCGTCACTTTAGTCACCAACTCCTTCCTCTCTGCCCGGGGCTCCCAGCACAGTTCTCGGGGTTCGCACACTCCCCACCCGGGTTTGGGCTGCAAGAAGCGCCCGCCTGCGCCCTGCGGGACCTGACCCTACCGGCTCTGCCTCCCTCGTAGCGCCTCGGCCGGGTGGGCTCCCCGCCCGGGACCCCGCGCACTCGGTCGCCGGGACGTGGGAGAGAGGTGGGCACCGGGAGGACCCAATGAAGCCATCCCGCCCGCGCGCTTCCCCCGACGCCCACCTCGCCCCGCACACACAGTTTCCCGGAACCTCCCGGCCGCGCGCCCTCCTCCCAGCGCAGCCGCCCCGGGCCCGCTCTCCGCACCTTCTCTGCAGCTGGCAGCTGGCAGCCGGATGCACCTGAGCCTCCGTCACCGCCCCTACAGGTAAACGGGCACGTCGCCGAGGCAGGGGACTGGCCAGCCTCCCGGGAAGAGAGAATGGCAGAAGCCGGGCCGCGGGCGACTCACTGCTCGGCCTGCGCAGGGACCCTACACCCGCTGCGCCATCCTCGCACGGCGACACCGGCGACAAACTCTCTGCTCCAGGGCCGGAGGAAGGGGCAGCTCTCGCGAGGCTCGCAGACGACAGGGCGAGGGTCTGTGCCCGAGACCACTCGAATGAGGGAACCACTCGCAAGGTGAATCTCAAATGGAGTCTGCGAGCGCCCCGCCCGGGGGTCGCCGCTTGGCTCTGGCCCCGCCTGCCCTGGGCCCACTGACTCAGCTGACCGCACCCTGGGCCCGCCCGCGGACAGGCCCCGCCTCCCCCGTCCCGGGCCAGGAAGGTGCCGGGAGCCTCCGCCAGCTATTGCTTCTCCCCTCTGTGGAGCAGCTGGGAGCAGCTGGGCAATTGTCAAGAACCGACAGCAGTTGTTACTCATTAAACCGCCCCTGCTACAGAGGACATCTCCTTACGCACGCGGTCCTAGCACTGGGCGGAGGAAACCCGGCTAGAGGAGGCTCTGGGACTAACCCAAGGTCACGCCGCCAGGCAGGAGCCCGGGTCGGTGTGTCTGGAGGTGACCCCGCGGCTGGGGCCAGCGGAGAGAAACGACGGCGTGGAACCAGCCCTGGGCCGGTGGTCGGGGACGTGGGGCTGGCACTGGAATTGTGTATACCCTGGATCTCTCTGAACGGCCTCAGCTTCCCCGTTGGAGGGTTTTTCTGGGACCTTCCTGATCCCGGGAGTTCCCCAGCCAGGAGCTCGCCCGGGGAGGAGAAGTGACTCATTCATTTAGAGTCGCAGCTGAGTGGCAGAACCGCCCCACACCGGCGCTGCACTCTGACCCCAGCGGCCAATCCTGCCTGCCGCCGGCCAGTGCCCACTTTCCGGCTCAGGTGTCTTCCCTGGTCCTCTTCCTGCTTCTGGAAAGGCGCACACTGATGAGAGCACCGAGCCTGGGAAAGAAGACGACCTAGCGGCACGGGGCAGCCCAGCACGCCTGTAATTTGCTTTCTAAAGGCAACTCCAGTTCCTGAGAAAACGTGGGGTTGGGCCGGGCGCAGTGGTTCACGCCCAGCAGCCCAGCACTTTGGAAGGCGGAGGCAGGTGGATCACCTGAGGTCAGGAGTTGGAGACCAGTCTAACCAACAGGGTGAAAACCCGTCCTTACTAAAAATACAAAAAGTAGCCGGGAGTGGCCGCGCATGCCTGTAATCTCAGCTACTAGGTAGGCTGAGGTAGGAGAATCGTTTGAACGTAGGAGGCGAGGCGGAGGTTGCGGTGAACTGAGATCGTGCCATGGTACTCCAGACTGAGCAACAAGAGCAAACGATCTCAAGAAAGGGGAGGGAAGGGGAAGGGTTCACAGCTGTGGCCTGTTAGCCCCCATGCCCCAGAGATTACGTTCTCTTTCTTTTCCAAGAGGCTGCACGTGAGCCGGGGAATCAAATACCAAAGACTTCCTGTGTCAAAAGACAAAATTATAACCAATTTAATGTAAAGGTCTCTGTTGGCTTTATTTTTGGTTCTAGACTGCAGCAGTGCTTCATTACATAGAACAGAATAAGTGTTCCAATGAGCTGAGCAGAGGGGTTTGGCTTAACAGACAGAAAAGGCTGAAGAAGACAAAAATGAAGATCAAAAAGCAGATTGGTGTTTTCAAAATTACTTTCGTTGTAAGGCAGGGACAAGCAGATGAATAATAGAGAATAACTGATTAGTCAGCCTCAGGTTACTTCAGCCTACCTATTTTTGTGCGTAAGAATTAAAGCAGATGGAGCTTTATTATCATGTGGACTTGTTAACGGTGGAGGGTATCCAGGTTCTTGGCATCTCGAACAAGTAATTGGACAAAACGCACAAAGAATGCAAGGAAGAAATGAAGGCTTTTATTGAAAATGAAACTGCACTCCGCAGTGTGGGAGCGGGCCTGAGCATAGGGGCTCAAAGGCCCCGTTACAGAGTTTTTGGGAGTTTATATATCCCCTACTTGGGGTACGCGCTATGTAAATGAAGAGAATGAAGTAAAGTTACAAAGCCATTTACTTGGCCTATTCCCTGTGGAAAGGCTATTTCCTGTCGGAGCTAAAGTGTGAATGGCCTTATTTCCCTGCCTCCAGACCCTATTTTTCTGCCTCAGACTGAAGACTGAAACTGGCCTGGTTGGGAAATTGGCTTTTCTCTGTCTCTCTCTTGATTTTCTTAGAAGGTAGATTAACAATTTAGTTTTAGTTTTGTTACCAGAAAATGATCCCAATCCAGACCTCAAGAGAATGTTCTTGGGTCTTGTGCAAGAAAGAATTCGGGGCCACTGTGAGTCCACAGTTTATTAAGAAAGTAAAGGAATAAGCCAGGCGCGGTGGCTCAGCCTGTAATCCCAGCACTTTGGGAGGAGAAGGTAGGCGGATCACGAGGTCAGGAGTTGGAGACCAGCCTGGCTAACATGATGAAACCCCGTCTTTACTAAAAATCCAAAAAATTAGGTGTGGTGGCACGCACTTGTAATCCCAGCTGCTCGGGAGGCCGAGGCAGGAGAATCGCTTGATCCTGGGAGGTGGAGGTTGCAGTGAGCTGAGATTGCACCACTGCACTCCAGCCTGGGCAACAGAGCAAGACTGTCTCAAAAATAAATAAAGGAATAAAAGAATGGCGACTCCATAGGCAGGGCAGCCGGTTGGCTATTTTTATGGTTATTTCTTGATCCTGTGCTAAATAAGGGTGGATTATTCATGGGTTTTCCAGGAATTTTTTCTTTTAGAACATATAGGGTAACTTCTAGACTTTGCCATGGTATTTATAAACTGTCATGGCACTGGTAGGAGTGTTCTTTGTAACCTGTATCTTGTGATACCAGCCCTGCCAACCTCCTATTTCATCCTGTTGAGGGAATGTGTTCCCTTTCCGGGTCCACAAGGGGGCGTAGTTTCTAGGGCAAGATCTTCCGAGCGCCATATTTTCTCCCCCTCCCATTCGTCTTCATCCGGGAAATTTAATGGTTTTTGTTTGAATTTCGTGGGGCGGGAAGAAACTAAGAGTCAATCAACCCAGCTGAAGTTTAAAGGTATTCCTTTCATTAGCCAGAGGAACTTGGGGAAGTGGGAGTTTCTCCCAGGATAAATTCCCCTGCTCCCTCACCCACACGGGATTTCCAGCTCTCTGGAGTCCCCTCCCACTTAGTGGGATCTCCGGATTTCCCCTCTGGGGTACCGCTTCCACACACTCTCTGGTGGAAGCTTTCTCTCTTCTCCTGTTTCTCTCTAAATAAATAAATAAATCACTTTTCTGCAAACACCCATTACATTAGTATAAATAACATTTATATGAAACAGCACTGTATCTTTACAAAACAAAGTGTGAGGAGTGGCGTAAGTCTACATCTTTGCAAATTCTTTCACCATCCAGCTTAATAGAGACAGTTGAATGCTCATGTCTTCTGCGTTTAATCTGAAATAGAATCATATGTCATATAGCACAATAAACACTGCTGAATGTAAGGAGAAAATAAGAGAAAAAATAAATAAGGTTTTAAAATTATTATGAAAATAGTTCTGACTAAGCAGACTCCTGAACAGGTCTTGGGATTACCAAGCACCTTTGGGAACATGCTCTGAGAACCACCGTTTGATCTGAAAAGTGGACCTGAATTCTGTTTTCCCCTGAAGGGCTGCAGGTAGCTCACACTCCAGATGGCACCTGGTGTCTTACTCACGGCCGCCATCGTGTACAGATTAGACTCTCATCAGGGCATTTGGACTGGGATGGCAGAGACCCGTGTCAGGTTAGATGAATTTTGACTCCTTTTTCTCAGAACTGGAAGACCTAGCAAGGGTGTTGTGGTTCCCACTTGATTTACAGATGGGGAGCTTGCAACTGTAGCCTGCCACCACATAACTGATGACGTGCCTTCTCAGGGTCCATGCTGAGTATTTCTTGTGTATGGTGAGAGGTATTGATCTAAGTTTCCCTTTTTCTCTATCCAAATGGCTGTATACTTGTCCCGTGTAAAAACTTTATTTTCCCCACTGACGTGAGATGCCACCCTTATTATACACGTATTTACCTATGTCTGTAGTTGTACTATTTTTTCTTCTTTTCCACTGATCTGTTGGTCATTCATGTGCCAGAACCTCACTGTTTTATTATAAAGGATTTTTAGTATGTTTTAACTTTTAGTAGGCCTAGTCTCCTTTGTAGATTTTCTGTTTTAACTGTTTTCATTCTATTCTTGCATATTTTCTTTTCTGCAGGGATTTTAGTATTGACCTTTCTGACCTTGTTAAAAGGGTTATTCATATTTTTATTGGGATTGTGTTAAATTTATAAATTAACTGACATCCTTATAATATTGCTATCCTGGCTAAAGCAAGGGATGTCTTTCCATTTGTTCAAGACTACTTTTGGGTCTTCAGGAATGTTTTACATTTTTTTCTTTGCTGGGCATGACCAGGATTACTCCTATAATCCCAGAACTTTGGGAGGCCAAGGCGGGTGGATCACCTGACAGGAGACCAGCCTAGCCAAGCTAGTGAAACGCTGTCTACTAAAAACACAAAATTAGCTGGGTGTGGTGGCAGGTGCCTGCAATCCCAGCTACTCAGGAGGCTAAAGCAGGAGAATTACTTGAACCTGTGAGGTGGAGGTTGCAGTGAGCCAAGATCATGCCATTGCACTCCAGCCTGCATGACAGAGCAAGACTCCATCTAAAAAAAAAAAAAATTCTCATATAGATGTTGCTTGTTGATAAATTTATCCCCAAATATTTAGTCTTCTTTTGTTACTGTGAAATTTTCTCTACCATTTTATCATCTCAATGGTCATTGTTTGTGTGTGCGAAACTTGCATTTTGTTACTCACCATAAATGTATACAATTTTGTCAATTAAAAAACTTATATTGCAGATTTCTACCTATTTATCATATATGCCAATGACACTGGTTTATCTCATTGTCTGAGTTAGTTTTGTTATTTATTTTTTAGGGTCTTCCAGATATATTATGTTATTATTTTTTAAAGATATTTGGTTTCCAGCACACAAATCCTGAAACTTTTGGAATCTCCAGAGTGAAAAAGAGTGTCTTTTGTACTATAGTGAGATATCTCTTTTGATTAGGACCCCCTAGATTAGCTTCAGGATTGGGAAAAACCAAGGCATAGTTAAAGGGTTAGAACTTAAGACTGTTGTTTCACCACAAATGGTTTTGATACCTTTGTTTAAAATCAACTGACTGTAAGCACATCGCATGATTTCTGGACACTCAGTTCTGTGCCATTGGTCTATAGGTCTCTCCTTATGCCAATACAACCCTGCCTCCATTAGTATCGCATTAAGTGTGTCGATTGTTTGGAGGAGTGTTGCCATCTTAATATTAAGTCTTCCAATTCATGACCACGGATGTCTCTGGGTTTACTCAACATTCTTTAATTTCTTTTAGAAATGTTTAATAGCTTTTAGTGTACAAGTCTCCTTCTTAATTGAATTTATTTCTAAGTATTTTATTCTTTTTGATACTATTATAAATGGAAATGTTTTCTTAATTTCCTTTTCAGATTGTGCATTGTTGTAGTATAGAAATGCAACTGATTTTTGTGCACTGATTTTCTATTCTGCAGCTTTGCTGAATTCATTTATTGGCCATAGGCCATAGAATAGGTGTGTGCATGTGTGTATGTGTGTGTATTCTTTAGGATTTTCTATATACTGCATTGTATAAGATCATTCCATCTGTCTCAGTTTGTTCCTGCTGCTATAACAAAATACCTTAGACTTCTTAATTAATATAAGCAACAAAAATTTATTGCTCATTGTTCCGGAAGTTGGGAAGTCCAAAATCAAGGGGCCAGCAGATTCAGTGTCTGGTAAGGAGTCACTGCCTGCTTCAGATATAGTGCCTTCTGGCTTCGTCTTCAAATGGCAAAAGCAGCAAACCGGTTCTCTCAAGCCTATTCTATAAGGACACTAAACTCATTTATGAGGACTCTGCCCTCATGCCCTAATGACTTTCTAAAGTCCCCACCTCTAAATACTATCTTAATTTGGAAGTTGGAGTAGGGAGACACCAACATTCAAATCGTAGCACCGTTTGGAAATAGAGATAATTCTACTCATTTCTTTCCAGTTGGTATCTTTTTTTCCTTCCCTCATTGCAGTGCATTGTTGAAACAGCAGTGACAAAAGCAGGCGTTTTTATCTTGTTCTTCATCTTAGAAGGAAAGCTTTCAGCCTTTCGTCATCAATTACGATATTAGCTGTCGGTTTTTCATAAATGTCGTTGATCAGGTTGAGGAAGTGCCCTTCAATTCCAAGTATGTTGAGTGTTTACTATGATATTGGATATATTGTGTATGTATGATATACATACATTTCTGGATGAATTTAGCTGATTATGGGTTTTTTCCTTTTATTCTATCCAGCCTTAGGATACATCCCACTTGGTCATGATATATAATTCTTTTAATATGCTGGTGGATTCAGTTTGACAGTATTTTGTTAAAGATTTTTGCATCTATATTCATAAGAAGTATTGGTTAGTAATTTTTTTTTTATTCAATGTCCTTCGTCTGACTTTCGGATCAGAGTAATGCTGGCCTCATAATATGTGTTAGGAAGTACTCCTTCCTTTTCTATTTTTAGAAGAGCTGGAAAAAGATTGTTGTTAATAACTGGTAACTGGTGAAGACTAGTTCCTTTATTGGGAGGTTAATGATTACTGGGTCAGTATCTTTAATTTTTATAAATCTGTTCATATTTTCTTATTTCTTCTTGAGTCACTTTTTATAACATGAGTGTTCTAAGAATTTTCCGTTTATCTTGGTTATCTAATTTTATTTCAGTACTTGTTCATAGTGTTATAATCCTTTTTTATTTTTCTGAGATGGAGTCTGGTTCTGTCGCCCAGGCTGGAATGCAGTGGTGTAATCTTGGCTCACTGCAACCTCTGCCTCCTAGGTTGGAGCAATTCTCTGGCCTCAGCTTCCCATGTAGCTGGGCTTACAGGTGTGCACCGCCACGCCAGGCTAATTTTTGTATTTTTAGTAGAGATGGGGTTTTTGTTGTCCAGGCTGGTCTTAAACTCCTGCCCTCAGGTGATCCACCCACCTCAGCCTCCCAGAGTGCTGGGATTACAGGCTACAGCAGCCACACCTGGCCCCTTTTTAATTTCTTTCATGTTGGTAGCAGTGTCTTTACTTTCTTTTCTTTTTTTTTCTTTTGGTAATATGAATTTTTTCTCCTTTTTTCTTCGTTATTCTAGCTAACAGTGTGTCAGCTTTGTTAATCTATTCACAGAACCAATTTTGGTTTCATTGAGTCTGTATTTTTTCCTATTCTCTATTTTGTTGACTTCTGCTTTAATCTCGATTATTCCCTGCCTTCTGCTAGCTTTGGGTTTGGTTTGTTCTTATTCTAGTTCCTCAAAATGTAAGGGTAGGTTACTGATTTGACATCTTTATTCTTTTTTAATGTATTAGTTTACATTAAAAAAGCACAACATATAAAAACTTTAAAAAACTTACGGGATGAAGTGAAAGTAATGGTCAGGATTTATAAATTTCTAAATTTATAATGAAAATTTCTAAGTTTGTTAAATTTGTCATTCCTGAACGTTGCTTTCACTGCATCCCGTAAGTGTTGTTTTTGAGTTTGTTTTTGTTCTGAGTTGGAGTCTCATTCTGTTGCCCAGGCTGGAGTGTAGCGGTGAGATCTCAGCTCACTGCAACCTCCGCTTCCTGGGTTCAAGCGATTCTCTTGGGTCAGCCTCCCCAGGAGTTGGGATTACAGGCACGTGTTGCCGTACCCAGATGATTTTTGTATTTTTAGTAGAGATGGGGTTTTGCCATGTTGGCCAGCCTGGACTTGAACTCCTGATCTCAGGTAATCCACCTGCCTCGGCTTCCCAAAGTGCTGGGATTACAGGTGTGAGCCTGGCCCCCATAAGTTTTCGTATGTTGTGTTTTGTTTCATTCATCTCAAACTACTGTCTAATTTCCCCGTGATGTCTTCTTTGACCAAGTTGTGCAGGTTTTCAAAACTTTCCTGATGGGAATTTTTTTAAGTTTATTGATTTTGTGATTAATTTCCAGATTTATTGAGCTGTGGTCAGAGTATTATTTGCAACATTTCTACATTATTGTGTCCCACTATAACAACTATTTATGTGAATATTCTGTGCATGCATTTGAAAGCATACATTGTATTATCGCATCTTAACTTTTAATATATATCCTTAAGATCTTTCATATTGTTTACACAGCTTAGGCCTTCTCTAACCTTTCTTGCCTTTTTCTGGTTGCTCTGAATTGCGCTGAGAGTGGTATGTGGAAGTATCCTATCGTCTGTAGTTCCTGCCTCAAAAAAGTGGTCTCTGTAATACTCGATACCTAGATATTCATAACCATCCTGTCTTTGCCGTGACTTTTGGCTTTTAGTATTAAAGAGTTCTTTCTTTGTCTCGTGTAATTTTTATTGCTTGAATTTTGCTTTGTATGACATAAATATTGCTACCTGTGTTTTCCTATTGTTTCTGTTTTCCTGCTATGCCTTTGCTCATCATTTCATTTCTAGCCTTTCTGAATCGTTTGTTTCAAATATGTCTCATGTCTCCAATGCATGACATTTGTGTCTTGCTTTGTAAACCAAAATGAAAATCTTTTAACAGATGAGTTAAGCTCATTTACATTTACTGATATGACTTACATGTGTAATCTTAATTCAGTCACATTATTGTAATTGTTATGAGATTATGTTTACTATTTTTCTTTCTCTCTGTGATGTTTTATTTGTTTTTTAATTTATGTGTTCCTTAGTGCCCTTATTTCTCTGTTTTCTTATTTAACTTTTTACTATCTGTTTTGTCAGTTTCTAATGGTATTCTTTGAGTACTGTGTATGATCTATCCACCAAAGGGTTTATTCTACATTTATCTTTTCATTTTCTAAATTTTCAGTTATGTTATTTCTAGTTTGTCAGAACATAGAACATTTATATATTACTCTCTCATGTTTTTCCCACTTTTAGTTTTAGGTCCATAATTAACTATTTTTAGTGCTCATCAATTTTGCTGAATTTTCTTCAGTCATTTTTAGCTGAGTCAATCTCATCCTCTGGCTGATGCTTCAGAAAAGGCCCATGCTTACATGTTTGAAACTCTTCTTCTATACCCTCAATACTTGAGAGACAGTTTGGCTTGGTTCATATATTCTTTTGTTGAGTTTCTTGAAAATGCTGCTTCATTGTTGCCTTGCTTATTGCTTTTGAGAAATCTTACGCCAGATAATTTTGCTTGACTTGTAGATTATTAGATCTTTTTGTTTAGAGGAACTGGGGATATTTTATTTACAGTAAAATATTATCATTTTATTATAATGTGTATGACTTTGTTACAGATAAGTTTTTCTGGTACATTGTGGATCTTTTCTTTCTTTATTTCTCTTTCTTCTTTCTTTTCTTTCTTTTTTTTTTTTTTTTTTGAGACAGAGTCTTGCTCTGCAGCCAGACCGAGTGCAGTGACGTCATCTCCGCTCACTGCAACCTCTGCCTCTCAGGTTCAAGCAATTGCCGTATCTCAGCCTCCCAAGTAACTGGGACTACAGGTGCACATCACCATGCCCAGCTAATTTTTGTATTTATAGTAGAGACGGGGTTTCGCCATGTTGGCCAGGATGTCGCTATCTCTTGACCTCGTGATCCGTCCACCTCGGCCTCCCAAAGTGCTGGGATTACAGGCTGAGACACCGCACCTAGCCCAAATCTTTTCAATATGTAGATTCAAGTATTATTTCTGAAATGTTTTCTTGAGACTTCTTGTTTATTTTATTTTGTGAATAGAGTTGGCTACTGGAATGATGTAAACAACTCAAATGTGCTATCTTTTATCAGTAGTGAGATGTAAAGATTTTTTCTTGAGTGACTGTTTTCATAGGTGCAGACGAGGGATTGTGTGTCCTTCCATTTTTTTTGGCTTACTTTTGTTTGATGGAATCTTCCATTTCTCCACTTCGATTTCCCCTTCAGCATGCATTTTTATTACGTTGCTACATAACCGGGACTTTTCCTTCTGCAGGTAGTTTTACCTCCACCCTCTCTTCTCTTTCTGGAGTCTTTCTGGATCCTCCCTCATTCTCAGTAAAGTGTGTGGTGGGAGCTATAAATGACTCTGCTGGAAGCTTATGGTGGTCTATTTACAGGTCATTTTAAGCTTACAGTGTCCTTCCTTTTCTAATTATGCTGAAGAAATGGGTCATTGGCAGTCGTGTTTATATTATAGATGTACAAAGATTGGTACATCTGCTCAAGTTGGTTAATTCATTTACTCAATTTTTAAATGATGTGTGGGGGTATTTAGCTTAGGTAGTTACAATCATCTCAACTACTAGAAAGTCCCCAAGATGCAGTTTTAAAATAATTGTACCTCTATAGTTCATGAGGCAAGGAATAGCTACGTAGTAATCCATAATCATTTCAAAGAAATTATGATATTCTTAGGTAGAAAAGTTGTACTTTATTGCAAATCTTTTAGTAATTTCATAAAAACATGGCAAATTCAAAACAAAATCTCTGAATTCAAAATTGCATTGACCCAGGTTACAAGGCAGTGTGCCTCAAATGAGGATTCATATCTCACTTATGTCTCACCACCTGGAGAGCTGACTACTGAATCATAACTTCTGTAGCACATTACTGTACATGTTAAAACTGCAGACAGTTTCTTTATTGTTTCACAAAGAGCTCCCACATGAAATCTACGAGCATGAGAACCTGTCTAAGCTGCTGAGCTTTGCTCTCTAAGGACAAAAGTTGAAAATATTTTTCCCTCCTTATTTTCATTTTAAAATGTTGCTAATCTTTATTTGTCCTTTAGACTTAAGTTGATCTGTTATGTTTTAACCTTTAACTCCAAGGAATGTGATACAACCACTTGTATATACCATCATTTAGCAATATAGGCAGCATATCCAACACTTTCTGCTTTTTGAAAATATTTATTTTAGAGGCAGGGTCTCTCTATGCTGCTCAGGGTGGACTTGAACTCCTGGGCTCAAGCAATTGTCTCTACTCAGCCTCCTATGTAGCTGGGACTATAGGCATGTGCCACCATGCCAAACCTGCTTTTTTTACACTGTAAATTTTATTTCTTTTTTTTTTTTATAACATATAGGGCATTATATATATATATATTTTCATTTTTAATAGACATTTTGGATCAGTTTTACAATCACAGCAAAACTGAACATAAAGAAGAGAGTTCCCATATACTTTCTCTTCTCACACCCTCATAGCTTCTCCTACCATCAACACCTGCAACAGGAGTGATACATGTGTTACAACTGATGAACCCACAACGAGACACCATTATCACCCAAAGTTCATAGATTATATTAAGATTTACTCTTGGTGTTATAAATTCTATGGGTTTGGACAAATTCATAATGATATATCTCCACCATTGTAGCATTATACAGAGAGTGGTTTATCTGCCCTAAAAGCCTTCTGTGCTCTATCTGTTCATCCCTCCTCCCTAGTCCCTGTCTATCAGTGATAGTTTTACTGTTGCCATAGTTTTACCATTTCCAGCAGGCTATATACTTGGAATTCCACAGAATAGTAAAAACTATCACAGAAGACTCTATAAAACTGCAAGCCGGAACAATATTTTTTTTTATGCAACCATACATTAAAAAATACTTCTGTGAGGACATCTGTCCAGCCACCACCTATTCAAACTTGAAATGGCATCACCTCATTATTGGTCATTGTAGCCAAGGATAATTATGTCAAAACAATTATGTAATCTTCCTCATTTTTGTTATAAAAGATTTTGTCTTCCTTGGCCTCCATGAATATGTGCACAGTTTACTATATTTCCATTGAACCGCCTCATTCCCACTTAAGTACCATTTGCTTTCAGGCAGCCTCTCTGCTTGTTGTCGAGGTTGACACTGGCTACTGTAGGTGGAGCCTAAATTTGATCACTGGTCTTTACTCCAAATTTTGTCTCCATTTTCCCTAAACCACAGGTTTCTGTTACTATAATAATCTAAATAAAGAATTGAAGAGTTCTACACTATTGATATCTGTTCCTGATGACATTTTTGTTAAGGTGGGGGTGTTTGGGAATGAGGTAAGAATTCAGATAGAGGAAGGAAGAGACTAAAAACGGGAAAAAGAGAGGAAAAACACAAACTTCTTACTATAATGGTATATTATTTTTATTCAATGCATGCAGCCATTTGCATTTTTATGCATTGCATACATTCTCCCGTAGCATATCAGTTTGATCAAAGAATATAGATATATATGCTCAATTAAGTATCTCATATAAAGAACTAATTTGGAACTTAAATTTTAGGTAAGCAAATGCATGATAAGTTTATTCTGGGAAAGAAGCTAAAATATCTGTGGCTTTATCTGGCTTTTCGAAAACCTTCTCACATAAAATTATTATTTTATTAATCAATTAAATGTATAAAACATAGAACTACATTTTAAGCTAATTACTTAAATATAAACAATTTAGAATTTATAAAACAAGGTAATTAAGTTTGACTATTAAAAAGTTTTTGTTAAGCCTACTAAATTCAATATTAAAACAACATATTTTTACTTAAAGGTTTATACAAAATAAATGTATAATATTTTGAATATCAGTTTATGAAAAAATAGCAAAAATTTAAAAATCACAAATGTTACAATGTTTTATATGAAATGTTTATAAATTCATGGCATAATAAATTAAAATTTTTTTAACATTGTATCACCATATTCTGGAGTGACATTTTTTTGTAACTGGAAAATGATTTCTATAAAGATTTCGATACCAAATAATGGAAAAGGTGTAACGCCTGTTCTGTAAGTTTCCTCTAGTTAAGAACCCAGTAGCAATGTCCACTAAGAGTGGTTCACGAAGTAGAAGGTTATGTTAGTTGATGACAAGGAGCAAGTGATTGGTTCTGAGATGCTGGGACATCACCAGGCCAGCAGGGCAGAGGGTACCAGAGGCCTTGCTTAGCCATGTATTTAACATCCCAGAGAAACAAAAAACAACACCTACCCCGCCTATGCAGCAATGTCAAATCTGCTGCAAGGTAAATTATTCCATGAGAGTCTATATTAATCAAATATAACAAGAGCCTTAGAAACATAGCTATAATATAGTCATGTCATATTTAGCCATTTAAAAAATTATCCTAAATATGTATTGCATCAGGATTTATTTGAGCTCTGCTGGTGTTGATACAGATATAGATTCTTCTGGGCCTGCAACACAAAGTAAGTAAATGAGTAGACAAAGATGACATTTTCTATGCATAAAAAAATTAATTTTAAATATAAGAAAACACATATTTATGTACGTATTAATAAATATTATTTCTGAAGTCTACATAAAAATTGAGTTTACAATCCTGGCATAAACTGGCAACACAAGACTCCAACTTTTTCACTGGTAGACTAAAAGAGAGTGCCCCATTCCAATTCATGAATTGAACCGGGGCACTCTCTTCTAATGTACCAATGCAAAAGACTCCAACTTTTGCATTTGTAGACTAGAAGAGAGTGCCTCGGTTCAATTAATGAGTTTTGCCTGTGCATGGTGAAAACTTTCTGCTGACATAAACGCACTGAAAAGAATTATTAAATAAATAGTATGAGCACAGCCTGGGTGAGGCGAGTAGGCAGGAGGGGCAACTTGGGCTGTCAGTCAGCCTCTACACGGCTCGTGTCCCTGCTCCCCAAGTCTTTTGCAATCTTCATTAATGTTGACCCTCTCCGAGTACAATAAATGTACCCGTTTCCTAATGCCCAGCTTTAGGGCATGTCAAAATATCTAGGGTAGCTGAGAAAAAAATTACAATAAGGAAATAATAATAATCTTGTGTCTCATGGAGGGAAAGAAACATTAAAAAGAAGCCTTAGGCTGGGCGTGGTGGCTCACACCTATAATCCCAACACTAGGGGAGGCTGAGGTGAGTGAATAGCTAGCTCAGGCATTCAAGACCAGCCAGGGCAACATGGTGAAACCCTGTCTCTACAAAAAAATACAAAGATTGGCTGGGCGCAGTGGTTCACGCCCTTAATCCCAGCACTTCAGGAGGCTGAGGAGGAAAGATCATGAGGTCAGGAGATTGAGACCATCCTGGCCAACATGGTGAAGCCCCATCTCTATTAAAAATACAAAAATTAGCTGGGTATGGTGGCGCGTGCCTGTAATCCCAACTACTCAGGAGGCTGAGGCAGAAGAATTGCTTGAACCAGGGAGTCAGACATTGCAGTGAGCCAAGATTGCGCCACTGCATTCCAGACTGGCAACAGAATGAGACTCCATCTCAAAAAAAAAAAAAAAAAAGCCACACATGGTGACATGCACCTGTAGTCTCAGCTACTGGGGAGACTGAGGCAGAAGGATTGCTTGAGCCCAGGAGGTCAAGGCTGCAGTGAGCCATGATTGCACCACTGCACTCCAGGCCTGGCAACAGAGCAAGATCCTGCCTCAAAAAAATAAAATAAGAAGCCTTGACAAGATTAGTCTCCAGAAAGTTATAGCAACACACTCTAAGTGGAGAGTTGTCTAGTTGAAAGGAAAAATGCACTTTCTAAATAGCCTATTGTTTATAAAGTTAAAACCATGATGAACAGCAAGGGAAATAGGAAAAAAGAAGGGGAAATAGAAAAAAAGAAGAGGAAATGAAATACAGGAAGAAAAAAGGTGGTCAGACTAACAGTGGAGAGAATGTGATTGTCAAAAGCTCTAGCACTAGCCTTGGCATCAGGGATACTGAGAGGTAGGAGCAGGTGTTTCATAGTGACACCCGCCTCAGCTATCCGAAAACTACGCAGAGCGTATCCTCTTCTCCACATGATGATTCTTCCAGATATTAGGGGCCTTGCAGCTTATTTAGACTTTCATTAATAAGAAAGGTTAAAAGGTTTCTTCAAAATTAAACAGATCTTACTGATGATATAATATAAAGATTACATAACACCTGCAATATAAATTTATATGTTGATATGCTTATATGACTACTAAATGATAGTCCCTTGATCAGATCATAGATAATATTTTATCAATGGTGAAGTAAATTCTGTCTTCTTAAGACAATGCAGAATAATAAAACCCTTATCATACCCTATGAAGGTGATCTTCTGTACCTGCTGTATTTGTATATTTAAATCGAGGTCCTAAAGAAGAATAATCTAAGCCCAAGGTTAGCAGAAGGAAAGATAGAAAAGATCAAAAATGTAAAAGTAGTATTTTTATTATAAATAAAACTGACAAATCTTTAGCAAGACTAAGAGAAAAATAAAAAAGAAAAGACTGAAAAAAATAAGAAAAAAAAGACATTGCTCCTCAACTTTGCAGGATGAGAAGCCCACATCCTGCAAAACACAAAGGATCATAAAGAATGGCCATGAACAATTCTACACCAATGGAGACATTCCTAGAATCATACAACCCACCAAAGCTGAGCCATGAAGAAATAGAAAATCTGAACAGTCTAAGAATGAGTATGAATCAGTTAAAAAAAAACTCTCCCATCACAGAAAAACCCAGGACATAATGGCTTCACTAATGAATTCTACCAAACATGTAAAGGAAGAACTCATACTAATCCTTCTCAAGCTCTTCCAAAAAATTGAAAAGCAAGGAACACTTTCAAACTCATTTTATGAGGCTAGCATTACCCTGATACCAAAATCAGACAAAGACACTTTAAGAAAGAAAGAAAAGAAAATTACAGGCCAATTTCCCTGAAAAACATAGATTTAAAGATCCACAACAAAATACTAGCAAACCAAATTCAACAGCACATTAAAAAAGATTATAAACCATGATCATGTGGAATTTATCCCTGGTAGGCAATGATGGATATGAAAATCATTGAATGTGCAAATGCATGTCATTAAATGTGATATTCCACATTAATAAAATGAAGGAAAAATACATAGAGCCCGGAAATAAACTATGCATTAACAGTCAATGAATTTTCAACAAAGGACCTTAATAGATGCAGGAAAGGTGCTTGACAAAGTTCAGCATCATTTTATGATAAAAACTCTCAACAAATTAAGTATGGAGGAAATGTACCTCAACACAATAAAGGCCATACATGAGAAGCCCACATCTAATATGATATTCAACAGCGAAAGCTGAAAGTTTTTTTCTAAGATCAGGAGAAATACAAGGGTGCTCACTATCAACACTTCTATTTGACTTAGTATCTGAAGTCCTAGCCAGAGCAATTAGGCATGAAAAAGAAATAGAAATCATTCAGATTATAAAGAGACAAGTGAAATCTTCTGTTTTGTGACAATGTGGTCTTATACATACAAAGTCCTAAAGACTCCACCAAAAAACTGTGAAAACTGATAAACAAATCCTGTAAAGTTGCAGGATACAAAAATCAACAGACAAAACTTGGTAGCATTCTATACACTAACAACAAATGATCTGAAAAAGAAAGTAAGGAATAATCCTGTTCTCAATAGCATTTAAAAAATATAGGAGTCAATTCAACCAAGGAGGTGAAAGACCTGTACACAGAAAACTATGAAACATGGATGAAATAAATTGAAGAAGACACAAATAAATGAAAACATAGCCTACATACATGGATCAGAAGAATTAACATTGTCAAAATGTCCATATTATCCAAAACAATCTACAGATTTGATGCAATCCCTATCAAAATTTCAATGACATTTTTCACAGAAATAGAACATAAATCCTAGGATTTGTAGGGAACCACAAAAGGCCCTGAATAGCCAAACCAATCTTGAGCAAACAGAAAATTAACAGATACACGAAATCATACTATCTGATTTCAAAATATATTACAAAGCTAGAGTCAGCAAAACAGCATGGCACTGTCATAAAAACAGAAGTATAGATCAATGGATAGAGCCCAGAAATAAACCCACACATTAATAGTCAATCAATTTTCAACAAAGGTGCCAAGAACACACAATGACAGAAAGGACAGTTTCGTCAGTAAATGATGCTGGGTAAACTGAATATTCACATGCAGAAGAATAAATTGGATCTTCATCTCATTTAATATACTAAAATCAACTCAAAGTAGATAAAGATGTAAACAAAGACCTGAAACTGTAAAACTGCTATAGGTTGAGTATCCTTTATTTGATATGCTTGGAATCAGAAGTGTTTGGGATTTCACATTTTTAAATTTTGAAATATTTGCACATCTGAAGTGTTCCAATGAGCATTTTCTTTGATTTCAGATTTCAGATTTGGGATCCTCAATCTATAAAAAAAAAAATAGGGAAAAAGCTCCCCAGCATTGGTCTGGGCAATGATTTTTTGGATAGAACACCAAAAGCCCAGGCAACAAAGGGAAAACTAGGTGGGACTACATTAAAAAGTTTCTGCAAGCAAAAGAAAAAACCAACAAAATGAAAAGACAAGCCACAGAGCAGGAAAAAATATCTGGAAACCATACAACTAATAAGGGGTTAATATCCAAAATATATAAGGAACTCCACTCCGTAGCAAAAAAAAAAAAAAAAAAAAAAAAAAATCAGTTTAAAAATGGGCAAAGGACTTCCACAGATATTTCTTGAAAGAAGACATGTAAATGGCCAATAGGTATATATAAAAAAACATACTCAACATCACTATCATCAGCGAAGTGCAAATGAAAACCACAATGCGATATCATCTTACACCTGTCAAAATGGTTATTATCAAAAAGACAAAAAGTAAGTGTTGACAATAATGTGGAGAAAAGGGATCCCTTACATACTGAAGGTAAAATGTAAATTAGAATAGTCATTATGGCAAACATTATGGAGTTTCCTTAAAATACTAAAAATCGAATTACCATATGATTTAGCAATCCCACCGCTGGGTACACATCAGACAAAATGGAATCAGTATGTCAAAAAGCTATATCTGCACTCCCAAATTTTCTGCAGCACTATTCACAAAAGCCAAGCTATGGAATCAACCACACTGTCCATCAGCAGACAAATAAGGAAAGAAAATGTGGTAGGTACACTATGGAACACTATTCAGCCTTTAAAAAAGAAGTAAATTCTATCACTGGTGACAACATGAACGAACTTGGAGTACATTATTCTGAGCAAAATAAGCCAGGTACAGAAAGACAAATACTGTATAATTGTAGCTATCTATGGAATCAAAAAAGTTGAACTCATAGAAGTAGAATAGAATGTGTTACCAGGTGCTGGGGCTGGGGCAGAAGTTGATGGGGTAAGAGAGGTTGGTCAAAGGGTATTAAGTTTCCCTTAGAAAGGAGAAATCAGTTTTAATGATCTATTTCACAGCAAGGTGAATACAGTTCATAATACATTGTATATTTCAAAATTGTTGAAAGAACATATTTTAAATGTGATCACCACAAAAAATGCATAAGTATTAGAGGTAATGGATAGTTTAGTTACCTTGATTTAAACATTGCATTGCATCCCATAGTTGTATATAATTTGTCAATTAAAAATACAATAAAAAGTAAATTAAAAAATAAATTGAAGCCTCCGTGGCTTTTGCTTATCTTTTCCAGTATGACTCTCACATGGCGAGTAATACAATGTGTGTCTATGAACTAAACTGTCTTTGCTTGTGTAACATGAAAAAAGAATAATAACCATGTTGTGATCATGTGAGTGGTCCCCTTTCTCCTCCCCCTAAGTTATATTTCTGGAACACTGATTTTTTTTTCAAGCATGTATGGCACAGGCTTTTGTTGTCAGAATGCGTGCAGTTTGGAGAAGGACGTTGCAGGCTGCCGAGAGGTTTCCATCTCAGATTGCAGGACTATGTCCATTGACTTTTTTGTGTAGGACTTTTTGTGTTTTGATGCAGATTACTTCATACATACTCACTTTGAGAAGATTCTGTAATAAAGAACAAGTACATTTGTTATTCAGGTTAATGAAACAGATCAAGTGTTAAAAGAAGTCATAATTTACTTAAAGATTTAATAAAAATTCTATCTTACTTAAAACAGCAATAAGTCATAAAACACTATTGACATTGTTCAATAGGGCACTTTTTAACAACACTGCATATGAACTTGTCACCATCTCATCCTCCAGTATACTGAAGGAGAGAGTTAGGCAGTAAGTGGCAGATCTTGCTCAACAAATACAGTAAGGGACTGGGTGTGGAATGAAAAGCCATGACCTCACTTACAAATAACCACACCAAACACTTCAACTGTCTGCAGAGGTATAACACACCATCTTTCCTCTTCAAAGAACTCAAGCCTCAATAGTAAAAACAAGTTTCCCGGAGGCAATTGGTCAATAATTAATAGAGCTGTGGATACTGAACACAATGCAAAACAGGCTTTAGGATGGATGTGTTGAAAAAATAAGGGGAATTCTTTCTGTAACCACTTAAAGTAAAAACGAATGGCTGTGCAGTGGCTCACACCTGTAATCTCAGTACTTTGGGAAGGCAGAGGCAGGAGAACTATTTGAGCCCAGGACTTTGAGACCAGTCGGGGCAACATAGTGAGGCCTTGTCTCTATGAAAAATAAAAAAAATAGCTGGGTGTGGTGATGCATGCCTTTAGTCTCAGCTACTTGGAAGGGTGAGGTGGGAGGATCACTTGAGCCCAGGAGGTCGAGGCTACAGTGAGCTATGATTGTGCCACTTCACTCCAGCCAGGACAACAGAGTAAGACTCCATCTCAAAAAATAAAATAAAATATTATAATAAAATAAAAACTAATACGGTACTTTGAACATCTAATTACAGAGAAAGTTCTAAATTATTCAAAGCTTAAGACATGCCAATAATGGAGTAATTTTAAGTTTTGACTTATTTTCAAAGAATGAAACCTTCCTAAGAAGTGACCTCAGAAAGGACCAGCTGCTTATGCAAAAGTAGAAGCATTTTAGGGTCAAAATTTTTTGGATCTGGAAGATTAAAAATTGATATTATTTGGTATATTATTTGTTTGTTATATCAAATGGACTATCAAAATTTTTGACAAATAAAAGAAAACGTAAAGCCCCAAAAGTCATGACTTCTGCTGTTCACCTGAATAAAGAGGAAAGAGCAAAACACGTATTACCATCAGGCTTATCTGTAACCTTAGTATTTCTTTTTTTTGTTTGTTTGTTTGTTTTCAGACGGAATTTCGCTCTTGTCACCTAGGCTGGAGAGCAATGGCGCAATCTCGGCTCACCGCAACCTCCACCTCCTGGGTTCAAGCAATTCTCCTGCCTCAGCCTCCCAAGTAGCTGGGACTACAGGCATGCACCACCATGCCCAGCTAATTTTTGTATTTTCGGTAGAGACAGGGTTTCACCATGTTGGCCAAGCTGGTCTCGAACTCCTGATCTCGTGATTGGCCTGTCTTGGACTCCCAGAGTGCTGGGTTTCAGGCATGAGCCACCGTGCCGGGCCCTGTAATCTTAGTATTTCTGTGGGCTTTTTCACATGTTTTTTGGGTTACTCATTTCTCATTACGAGATGCATCATGTGATAAGAACGTCAGCTGCTGTATCACAATGAACCAAGCCTCCGGTAAACACAGATGGCCGCCTGCACCTCACCTGGGGCATCCTCAGGGCCTTCTGCATCCTGGAGTCTTGCTGCATCCTGGGGACCTTCCAGGTCTCGTGGGGACTGAGATGACGATAACGCCCCGGATGTCTTCAGGGTCCTCTGGTATGAGTCAGCTCGCTGCTGCTGCAGCCACTCATTCTTATAACCATTGCTAATGAGTTTGGAAAAATTGGTTGGTGAACTCTTTTTTTGACCAGGCCTTAAAAAGTGGAAAAGTCATGTGAAACTTAAGTACAAGGGTAATGATAAAACAGAAGCAGTATTCAGTGGACATGCTAACTAGGAATTACTGTCCCTTCAAACCTCATGAGGAGCTCTCTTTCCATTTCTCCCTGTCTCTGTCTCCCTCTGTCTCTCCGCCCCTTTGTCTCTACCTCTGCCTCTCTGTCTGTCTTGCTGTCTCCATTTTAAAGCATAAGAAGGTGCATGTCAAAGCATCCCTTGTACAGGCATGAGAGCACTTTTAGTTTTGTTTCCAAAATCTTTCTTTGTGATAGTCAATTACGAGTTAGTAATAGTGGCCGGGCGCGGTGGCTCACGCCTGTAATCCCAGCACTTTGGGAGGCTGAGGTGGGTGGATCACGAGATTGAGAGATCCAGACCATCCTGGTCAACATGGTGAAACCCCATCTCTACTAAAAATACAAAAAATTAGCTGGGCATGGTGGCGCGTGCCTGTAGTCCCAGCTATTAGGGAGTCAGGCAGGAGAATTGCTTGAACCCAGGAGAAAGAGTTTGCAATGAGCTGAGATCGAGCTACTGCATTCCAGGCTGGGCAACAGAGCAAGACTTTGTCAAAAAATAAAAAAAAAGGGCTGGGCACAGTAGCTCATAGCTGTAATCCCAGCACTTTGGGAAGTCCAGGTGCGTGGATCACTTGAGGTCAGGAATTTGAGATCAGTCTGGCCAACATGATGAAACTCCATCTCTACTAAAAGTACAAAACTATCCAGCTGTGGTGGTGGGCACCTATACTCCCACTACTTGGGAGGCTGAGGCAGGAAGCGGAGGCGGGAAGCAGTTCACTTGAACCCAGGAAGCGGAAGCTGTAGTGAGCTGAGATGTTACTGCTGCACTCCAGCCTGGGCAACGGAGCGAGACTGCATCTCAAATAAAGAGAAATAAGAACCAACTGTTCTTATTGGTTCTTTCTTGTCCTTATCAAAGATTATCTGCTGCTGTTTTACTCTCTGAACACAGCTTTGTCTCCAGTCATTTCTTGACATTAGCTTAGCCTTTCCCTGTCTGCTGCATCTTCACAGATCTTATCCTGACCCACACTGAAGAGTGACAGGGCAGTCTGACACAGTAGAGGCAGTGTGAGCTTTCAGCTCAAGCAGTAGCAACACACCACCTGTTCTCTCTGAGCCTCTATCTCAGCACTTTGAGAGACACAGGCAGGAGGATCGTTTGAGCCCAGGAGTTTGATACCAGCCTGAGCAAGGTAGTGAGACCCTGTCTCTACAAAAAATAAAAAATTAGCTGGGTGTGGTGGTGCATGCATATAGCCCCAGCTACTTGAGAGGCTGAAGTGGGAGGATTTCTGGAGCCCAGGAGGGGTTCAATCACTTTGTTATCAAGGACACTCCTAATGTTTCATTTTCTTTTCCTTGTACATCTATAAATACATGTCTATGTATACGTATATACTTACATACTTATAAACACACAGAATACATAGATATTTCCTTCTCTATCAGCCTGAGTTTGGTGCTCTCATGACGTTTGTCACAATACAATGTATCTGATTGTTTTTCCCCCACTAGACAAGAAGCCATTTGAAGATGAGTCATAATTAATAACATTCATCCTAGCATTAAACTTGGATTCTGGAAGAGGAAGAAAACACCTAAGGCCTCAGGGGTTTCACTCTCCAGCTGGAGGATTGGCAAATGTCAATGTGCCTGCTGTTTCTTCCAACTGGAAACAGAGTTAGCGAGCTTACAAGGCATGGACGCCTGAGTTCAGGCCTTGGACACAGAAATGTCAGGACCTGGTCGCCCCTACATGCAGGACAAGCAGCCCCCACAAACTGTGGTGAGGGTGATATTGCGGCAGGGGCTTCAGACAGGTCACACCCCGATGGAGAAGCAGGGCCTTCACACCACCAACCTGCAGCAAGCATGACCTGGGAGGGAAGATGTGCTCAATAGGGGCAAAATGACATTAGAAAGGAACGGAAACTACAGTGAGGAGGTGGCAGGCTCAGCCAAGCCAGGCCACGGGCAGGGCTTCAGGAAGCTGTGTAGATGCTGTCACTGGCAAAGTCATCACTGAATGAAAGACGGAAGGCCAAACCCAAACCCAGAGCAGACAGTGGGGGCGTAGCTTGAGCACTTACATGGGGGGAAAGGAGAGTCTACTTCCTGTGCAGTCCTTAGAGCCAAGTGGGGTGCCTGCTTTGCTCAGATACTTTGAGTTAATGGCTGGTAGCCTCAGCTGTGGGGGGAAACACACAAAACCCTGAGTTAGTGGAAAGCATTCAATAGCTAGAGAAGAAAACTCACCAACGCTAGCAAAGGTACAAAGCTCATAGGGCTGGACTTTCAATGTGGTCATTGTAGATGGTCACAATAAAATATAAATTAGGAATAATCCCACTCAACAAAATATTTATGTAAAAGGGACAGTCAGCAACTTAAAACCAAATGCTATATTCGAGTAAAGATGCCATCTGCTTAGTAGGAAAAACAACGAACAACTAAGATCCTGGTCCTGAAGGAACTTCCCACACCCGGATGAAAACGTATGTTCACAAAAGCACCTATATGCTTTTATAATAATCGCCCAGAACTGGAAAAAACCCAGATGTCCACCAACAAATGAATGGATAAACAAATTGTATCATGATCAGCCAACGAAACTCAGCAATAGAAATGAATGAACTACTGATACTTGGAACAGCACGGCCATGTGTATGTAATGTAAATGTGTAATGTAAATGTATTACAACACATGGCAGAAGCCAAGCAGGAAAGACTCCACGCTGTATGTTTCTGTTGATTTCCCATTCTGGAAAAGGAACTATAAGAGTTAAGAGGAAAGAAATATGAAACATGGCTTGGCAGTCAGAGACAGGTTTTCTTTAGTTAAAACCTGAAAGGCATTCTTGGCTGATTGCAGTCAGGAGCATTTTTCTCTTACAAAGAGTATATATTGGTTTTAGGGTGAGGGGGCTTATCAGAAGCTTGGAAAGTTTATGTGTGTAGAGAAGTTCATGGCAGGGTTGGAATCTCTCTGGGAGAAGGGGAGGTTATTTTGGGGCAGATATCTTTGAGCCCGGAGAGGGTTATCTCAGGGTGGCATCCTCCCTGCTGGAGGGGGCTTATTTAGGGTCATGTCTCTGGTCGGGGAGGAGTTTGGAATGTTTCTGGTTGGAGATGTGATCTGTGGTTCATGGTCATGTTGACTTCAGCCATTAGGTTAATGGCCCTTGGATTTGGACAATTTTCATTAAGAAGGACTTTTAGAATGAGAGACTTGTCCAAGATGGCAATGCTTTTGCTCTGTCAGGAAGAACTATAAAGACTGAAAACAGATCAGGGCTTGCAAGGGGCTGGTGAGGGGCTGACTGCAAAGAGGCGTAGAAATGCTGGGGGTGAAAGAACTGCCATGTTCCTTGATGGCTGTGGTGGTACATAAAGGACGCATTAGTCAAAACCTAGAGAGGCGTTCTCTATAAAAGGTAGGTTTCCCTCTTTGTAAATTATATCTTATTGAAAGAAATAGAAACATAGAAATAAATGCTATGGGGAAACTGGAAAAGACAAAAGCAAGCAAACAAAATCCACGGAGGTATTGCTAACAATTAAAAGAAGAAAAGATGGCTATTCAAAAAGAGGAAACAAGATCCCCCGATCACCCTGCAAGTGAGCAAGACCCCCATGAATGTGGGTAACCAACAGCCAACACATGTGCCCTAAGTCTTGTCAAGTGTCCACCATGTGCCCCATGTGGGGCCAGGGCACAGCTGAGGAAGCGCGTTGTCCGCTGGTCCACTCCCAGGATGTGATCACCACTCATAGGTGAGCTTCCTACCAAAGTGGTGATGGTGTATCTTATTAAGACAATCAGAGCCCATCCCGACGTGGTGCTTATCCCCTGCACCTTACCCAATACCGTGTCCCTCTAGCTGTTAAATATTCAGCGTGTGTGTCTTTTACCACCACACCTTGTCATCTCCTTCCCACAGTGGCGGGCTGGCTTCAGGAACTTTGTGCAGCTTCTAGCACAGCTTTTGTAAATGAGTACTAACTTAAAAACTCCCCTTGATTTGGGAGTGACACAGCATTTAGGATTTTAAGATTTTTCCAGATATGAGCTGTAACCATGGTTAATATCCAGAGGTTCATTTATCACTAGAGGTTGTAGCCTAGGGATAATTGGCCACCTGCACATCCCTAAGAAATAGCTCTGATTCTTAACATGGTCCATTTTGACTAAGCGTGGTGGCATGCACACTGAGCCACTCAGGACGCTGTGGCAGGAGGAGCCCTTGAGCCCAGGAGTTTGAGGGTGTAGTGAGCTATGATAATGCTGCTGCACTCCAGCCTGTGTGACACAGCAAGAATTTCTAACTAAAAAAAAAAAAATTAAAAACAACAAAAAAGGTCCAGTGCCTTTGTATGGATCATGGAAACAACCCAAAGTCCAAATCACAGCTAGACATGGAGGAGATCTTGAAGAAGAAGCATGTGGCCCATTGCAGCCAGTTGACATTCTACTCGGTGTTCAGCTACTCAAGTCCCCAAAATAAACTGAGGGGTTTCCCTTCAAACCAAGACACTGAGGCAACAGCCTAGGAATCTGGCATAGATAGTTCATAACAACAACTTCCGCCTATGCTGAGACACTTCCAGGCTCTTCACTGTTCAAAATGTCATGCATCGGGTGACAATGGTGTTCACTCTTATTCTCAGTATCAAACACTGTTGTTATTTGTAATGCGAATTTCATGGTTTCACTCACAAACCCCAATGTCACAAGAACTGAGACTAATCTGAAACTTGGTGCTGATGCCCTGGGCAACACTGAGCCCTCGGGCAGAGCTGGAGGCCTGGCTCTTACTCCTTCCAGCACTAAGGAAAGGGGATGGAAGGGCCTCCAATTAAGACTTCCCAACAGCAGAGCTGCCAGTTCAAGATTGCTTCCAACTTTCTCCATTGCACTCTTAAAATACACGTCCTCTGAGAAGGCTTCACTGTATGGCCAGTCACTTCTTTGTGGTCAAATACACCACCAGGAGTTTGTACAGAAGAAGACAGCTCATCTTCTCTTCCTTTATTATCAACAAACAGTATTTCAGAACACTTTTAACTTAATACTTAAATACATGAAAATATTCAGAAATGGGATGACTAAATATAAAATTCCTTTTCTATATTTGCCAGATAAGAAGTGCCATGCCAGTTTCCCTCTAGATAAGCATTAACTATCTATAAATCATTTAGCAAAAAGAAATCTTACCTCTTAAAGTCATTATTCATAAAAAGAAAAAGAAAGACATAGCATGGTGGTGGCTTGCCTTTTAGTAGATCCAAACTTAAAATACAGAGCACGTGGCCGATGCCACGGGCCACATAAGACACCACTGGCAGCTAACATCACAGCACTTAATTACTCGGGGCCACAGAAGCAAAGTGGATGTGGATGTCATCTATTTATGGGCTCCCATCACCTTTTTTTTCTCCTTTTCAAGTTCCTCAGCCTCTCTTTGCCAAAATGTTTTCATGTCGAAGTCGAAGGGCCCTCTTCTGGATGCATAGTTACCGTTGGCCTGATGGGGGTTAAATTCTTCATGAACCATGTAATCCGGCATGGAGATGACTGGGACTCTGCAGGGACAGACAGCAGTTACAGCCTGGTGCTCAGAGCTACTCCTGCTCCCTCCCTTCCTTCTTCCCTCCCTTCCCTCCATCTCCATCACTGGCTCTCCCGCCCCCTCTCTCCTTCTGTCTCCCTCCCTCTCTGACTGCCTCCCTCCTTTCCTTTCTCCTCTCTCTTTCCCTCTCTCTCCCTCTCTTGCTCTCTTACTTTTTCTCTTTTCCTCTTCTTCTTTTCCTCTCTTTTTCTTTCTCTCCCTCCCTTATTCTCTTCTCTTCCATCTCTCTTGACATAAGCACCACCCATTCTCTTTAAAAACACAGACAGGCCCTTCCCTCGTGTGCCTGCTAAACAGGATCAGTAGGCTCACTCAGAAATCACAAGGTCTCAACATTAGTAAAACAAGATATATTAAAACATGAGTTTATAAAACATACCTTATGAAATAATTATTTCTTTTAGAATAGTATCTACAAGTTTGACTTCATAAAATAGCTGGACACTCCTAAACATTTACCATTTAACATGATTATTTAAAATAATAAAAACATTCTCTGTTTCCTGTTGGATGATCATGTTTAATGACTAGCAACCAGTCTTCCCATACACACAGCGCATACAGGAGGGGCACCCAGAGGCACTGGAATGCCTTAGCCTTTAGATCCCTGAAGATACCATCTGTACACATAACCAGGTTTGAACAGGGAAGAACACTGGATTCAAACTTCACATGGCAGCACACACACCTTCATGCAGTGTCTGAGGGGCTGCAGAGGTGCCCCCATGTCCTGCTCCTCGTTTGCACTTGTTCAGCGCTCCAGGAGGCTGAGAAGAGGCCCCAGCTACAGAGTGGGCGTCAGGGGCAGGGCCAAGGAGTGGGGTCCTGGGCACTACTGCAGTGAGGGACCTGAAGGAGGCAGCTGGGAGCCTGTGAGAGAGCAAGTGAGGAGACCAGGGAGCAGCAGTCAGAGGCTGGGAATGCAGGCTTGGGAGGTGGTCGCAGATATCCAGTAAGAGAAGCTGGGAGTATGGCTGAGCTGCTCAGGGAGCACAGGTGTGAGAAATGGCACCTCTCCCCAGCCCTCCCACTTCTGATATGGTCTGAGGGCAGGAAAAACCCCACAGAGACAGATGAGCATTGAAAACAATGAAGGGAGGAACAATTTTTTAAAAAAGGCAGTGTTAAGTTGTAGCTCCTGGGTTCCCAGATTTTCAGTGAAGGAAGGATTTCTCCTGCAATTCCCACTGTTCACATCCTCTGCCTGTCCCAGGACCTGGAGCAGGTGGTCTGCAGTCCAGAGGAGGACAAGGTCCCAGGAGGAAGGAACACACTGAAGGCCCCAGCAATACATCATCACTAGGAGGCTTGAACAATTGGTAAGGACATACGGGGTGGGAGGTGACAGCAAAGGAACAGGGGTACAAGCAGACTGGAAGAAAAAAGCAGAAAGAAGGGAAGAAAAAGCCCATGTGACAATGTGGGTATGGGAGGAAGGCACAAGCCTGAGGTAAGGCTCTCCAGGAGCACCCCAGAGACATGAGGTATCCCTACCTCCCCCAGAACCGACCGTCGGTTCAGGACACCCAGAGAGAGCAGGAGCCATCATCGGCTGCAAGAAGACGCACAGCTGCTTAAAGTCCCAGCCCACTGGGCATCTCTCCATCAGAGCTCAGGGTTAAGGGCGCTCAGGAAACCCATCCCTCCACATCTGCCTGGGGTACTTGGGTCCTACCCTCACCTTAGGCTGCCTGACCTGCTCTGTTCCTGCAAGCACAGGCAGCATTGCAGGAGTGCCCCCAGTCTCCTGCTTCCCCTTCTAAGCCTGTTTCTTCTTGCTCAGCTCATCCACTTTGATATAACCTGTTAGCACAGAGTATCCTTTTTTTTTTTTTTTTTTTTTTTGAGATGGAGTCTTGCTCTGTTGCTCAGGCCGGAGTGCAGTGGTACGATCTTGACTCACTGCAACCTCCACCTCCCAGGTTTAAGCAATTCTCCGGTCTCAGCGCCCCAAGTAGCTGGGACTATAGGTGCACACCACCATGTCAAGCTAATTTTTGTACTTTTAGTAGAGACAGGGTTTCACCATATTGGTCAGGCTGGTCTTGAACTCTTGACCTCAGGTGATCCACCCACCTCAGCCTCCCAAAGTGCTGGGATTACAGGCATGAACCACCGCACATATTCATTTTAAACAACAGGGGGACAAGAATCCTGAAGAAAAAAAGATGCATTGTGACCTCGGCAGAACATTCAAATGACACTGGGTAACAGCCTGGATATATCTACGGTGGTCCTATTTTCAAGCCAACAAAATGACTTGAAATGATTTTTTTATTTTACTTCTCAATCCAAGAGAGGTGGTTTTGGAGATAAAGTTTACATGTCCACAAACAGGAATTTCTAAGACATTTCAAGTATTATGGGAACATTCGCTCCCCATAACTCAATAATGAGCATAGAAACTTAGGATTTCATATATTTCTAGCTTGTTAGGCACTGCCTTTTGTCTTTAACAAGAACCCTTTGGGATGGGTTATTTCTATGATAGGCGGACATGTTCAGTCCTGCAGTGCCATTTACTGAGAAGAAGCCCAAAGACACAAGACCCTAGGGTGGCTCAAAATGCCACAAAAGGTTTCCAGAACTCAGGTTTTATGACTAACTAGGCTATGTCCCCCAAAGAGCAGGCTATTATAAAAGAGAACTTGAAGTTGTCATACCCCATGCTTGCTATCAGCATTGGGCTGTTTTCTTTCCTGTAAAGATAAACAAAAAACATGAGTGCTTTAAGATACTTACTCTTGCTGGCTGGCTGTCGGTGGCTTGCTGTGGTGGATATACCAGTCTGGCAGGGAGTAGGCCACCGGGGAGCCTTTCCTGGTCCCAGGGGCAAAGTGCTTCAACAAATCTCAAAGAGAAAATGACATGGCTGTGAGACACCCCACCGCCCCTACACAGACACACAGCATTGCCAGTGATAGGCTCAGTTTACAAGGGGAACTGTGGGTCTCCCTGGGGTTGCCTCTGGGATCCAGGGCCTAACAGAGCATCCCTAATCCTCACTTGTCTCTGCACAGGCTGATGGGTGGATGTCCTGCTTTGTGCTCAGGCAGGGGTGTCCTGTATGCCTCCCCGCTCCATCTCACTCTTTGCAGATCTGGACAAAGATCAGTTCCTGGAGGGGGCCCATCCCTCCACAGCTCAGGTCTCCAGGGGCTGCACATGCTGGCTCCCTCATCCTCAGCTACCACCACACCATTCTCCAAGCATAGGACAGTCTGACTGTCCTTTGCCACTGTGGAACTGTCCCTAACCCCACCCCTCCCATTTCCAGGAGAAGCCGTCCCCTCTGGGTTTCCAGATGGGAAGTAGGATACCAGCCCCTGAAAGGTACCTGGGAGATTTCAGTCACCTTGGAGCCAACCCGGAGAAGCACAGAGAACACAGGCTCTTCCCAGAGGCCCAGGCCAGCTCCTGACTCACCCACTTACTTTCTAGCTCCCCACACTTCCCTCCCCTGGTGTCAAAAGGCAGGGAGTGGGAAGAACTGATTTTCCTGATAATAAGGACAGCAAAATGATAACAGTGCCCGTGGCAGCAGCAGGCAACTTTGGTTGACCTATTACCATCAGTAAGACATTTTTTTTTTTTTGAGACGGAGTTCCACTCTTGTTGCCAAGACTGGAGTGCAATGGCATGGTCTTAGCTCACTGCAACCTTCACCTCCCTGCAACTTCCGCCTCCTGGATTCAAGTGATTCTCCTGCCTCAGCCTCCCAAGTAGCTGGGATTACAGGTGCACCCCATCACACTCAGCTAATTTTTTATTTTTGGTGGAGATGGAGTTTCTCCATGGTGGTCAGGCTGGTCTCGAACTCCTGACCTCAGGTGATCCACCCGCCTCAGCCTCCCGAAGTGCTGGGATTACAGGCGTGAGCCACCGCGCCTGGCCTTTTGGTTGTTGTTGTTGAGAAAATTTTAACTTTCCATTTTTTTTTTTTTTACTTTTAAAACACTTCATTGTTAAATGTTTCGGACTTGGCCGGGTGCAGTGGCTCAAGCCTGTAATTTGGAGGTTGCGGTGAGCCGAGATCGCGCCATTGTACTCCAGCCTGGGTAACAAGAGTGAAACTCTGTCTCAAAAAAAAAAAAAAAAAAAAAAATTTGGACTTACAGAAACATTGCAAGAATCGTATGAATTCCCCTATACCCTGCACCTAGGCTCCCCAAATGATATTTTACCACATTTGCTTTATGTTTTCTCTCTTTTTATCATTTTGTTGTCATTGTTTTCAGAATCATCGGGCAGCGTGTTGCAGACACAGTGCCCAGTCATCCCCCCTATACCCCAGGGAATGTTGCTAAAGGACATTCCTGACATAATCATGGTGCAATAATCACAATCAGGAAATTGCTGTTGATGCAATTCTCTTATCTGATTTACAGACATTTCAAGTCTGTCCCTTAATATTCTTTTAACCAACAGCAGGAGGTATATCTAAAAAAAGTCCAAGTCCTGTTCTCTGAGCTTCACACCTAGTGCCTTAAATTGTTTGGTCCAGGCTTTTTAATATTAAAGCAAAGGTTTCACCATTTTGCTTCCCGTTTTCTCTCTGACCGTCCCCACAGGGGTAATGGCAGCCAGCAGAAAAAAGAAGTTAGTGTCTCTGCAAGTCCCTGACCCCAAGGCTGGCTCTGAGACATTTTCGATGTCTCTCAACCATCTGGTCGGTAATTTCTATTGAGCTCCAATGTCTTATTTTTTTAGCATGGTTAAGCAGTACTTTCTCAATTAAATCATGTATCAAAATTTGACCCTCCTCAACATCACCACTGAAATTCATCAGTGGTCTTCATTATCTCAAATATTTTCATACAAAGGACAAGCCACAATGAGAGTTAAAAACAGGAAACAAAACCTTTTCACAGATTAGCCAAGAATCTCAAGAAGCCAGGAACTTCCTGAATTTCTCTTTGTAATAAGAATATAAAATGAGCAAGGTAAGGGCTGAATTATCGCAAAGGCATTACTCAGAAGAAATATCCTACACAGGCAATTCCATGTGAATTCGGGCTATTTATTCTAACATCATAAAAATTAGCTCATCCCTGGAGATCCTGCCCATCACTACACCGACTTAATTGACCCAAATTTCCAAAGGCCCTAAGAGAAACGTACGGACCCTGTAGTTATATTTTTATATGGAAGGAATTAGGTACAAATCCTCCCCTCGCTGCTTGCGGGGCTGCCACCCTGAACAGGGCAGGAGGCTCCGCACGTCGGGGGCTCACCAGGCCTGCCGCCTTGTTTCGCGAGCTTCACGTATTCAGAATCTGTTTCTTTTATCCAGTGTCTCCGAGTCCCAGGCAAGTTCTCGCTGGATGAGTCTCCCAAATTGCTGAGACCTGGGATCTGGGACGCTGGAGGGGCATTCACGGCCTTCTCAGAGCGCTTCACCGGGACGTGGTAATACCAATCTAGAGAGGAGGGGGCGGGGGCCATGCTGTTGCTGTGTGTCAGAGTATCCCTATGCAGACACCACCACCAGGGCAGCGCAGGCCATGGAGCCCATTAGCAAGGAAGAGAATGCCCTCTTCATAACACCAGCCATGACACCCAGTCTGTACTGCCCACCAAGATGCCACCACTGGCACCAACCGAGGGGAAAGGAGCGAGGGCTCAGCCTCTCATTGGGTAACCAGGAAGGTCCTCAAGGCCCATTATGTCTCTGTCTCTCTCTCTTAATCCTTCATAAAAATAATACAACTGTATTTTTGGTTATGTTGGGGAATATACATTCCTGAAAAATCCCAAATCACTTAAAACATTATGGGTAAGCCTGTGGAATACATGGCTAAATGTTGACCAAGATTTGCTAAATTTAATATGTTGAAAGTACTGAAATCTAAGTTCTGTCACAGAAATAACAGCCTGTTTCAACACATTTACCAGTAGCACAAGAGTGAGAAGAGGCAGGACTAGGGAGTGGTCAGAGGCCCGGCCACCAAGCAAGGTGCTTGAATCAGCTCAGAAGCTTCTCTCCACATTCGTGAGTACAGCATAAATTCCTACATTCCCTCCACCCAGATTCTCCAGGTGAGAGTTCATCTCACCTTATCACTCTCCCTCTCCCTCTTTTTTGTCCCTTTCATTATTATTACTGTGTAATTACTGTTTTCAATAATAATGGCTTTGCTTATGCCTGAGGCCAAAGAGGACGGTGAAAGGTGGCCAGAAGTCTAAATGGTTCCTGAAAAGTGTTGGAAACAGTTGATCACGTATTATGGAAAAACTTCTCAGCTGGAGAATCAGAGATTCCTAAGGTGACTGTGTTTGGCTCCCTTGAGAAAGATCAATTTGAGACACAGCGAGTGTAGATTGCATGACTTCTGTTATGAAAGGACCCAGGAAGAAGAAGCCGGGCACAATGGAGTGGAGGAGGAGAGCTGTTCTCTGTCCTTCTTTCCTGATTGGAGCCCATGCAGAAAGGGGCAGAGGAATTCACATGGGCCTGGTGAAGCCATGAGGCTCCCTGAGGCCTTGAGCTGAGGGCATCCAGGACAGGCCTTGCAGGCTGGCTTGGAATCACCCAGGAGACTCCCTGAAGTCCTATGGGAGCTTCTGTCAAGTTAGTTGGCAAAACCCCTCCAGGGACCTGCAGGTATCAGTGTTTATTGATGACTCCACAGAGAGAAGAGATCTGGGACACTCAGACAACTGGGGTTCTAGGCAACTATTTGAAACTGATATTGACTAACCAGATGCCCAAGTGTAAGAAAAAATATCACACCTGATTGAAAACTTTAGAAACAAAACCCAAGAAGAATGTAAGATATGAAAGATGCAATTAATGTGACACGATGACTGGATGTATGCAATAGCACTTATGAGAAGGTACTGTCACAGGTCAGTATGTTCAGAGTCTAACACAATACCCTCTTCTTGGGTAGTTATAATATATAATTTTATGTGTAAACTTGGCTGGTCCATGGTACCCAGATATTAGTAAAGCATTATTTTAGTTGTATCTATGAAGACTTTTTTAGATGAAAATAACATGTAAAACAGTAGAATTTGAGTGAAGTAGATTGTCCTCTATAATGTGGGTGGGCTTCCTGCAATCAGAGTAAACCAAAAATAAAATTCTAAGCCCCCCAACTGACTGAATGAATGCCCCCACTCAGCCAACTGTATTCCAAAGTAAACCTGAAAAACTAGGCCATAACAGGAAGGAGGTTGGACAGGCCTCCTTATACCCTCCTCCCTTTGGAATTCAGGCACAGCTGACCAGCATTATCATTAAAATGGAGATCGTAAGACTGAAAAAACAGACTCTTTGTGGTCATCAGAGACCAAATCGCAACCTGAGTCTAGTAGAGCATCATATGACAGATAGCAGGTCCTGAAAGAAATCAAAGTATTTTACCCCAAAATATATTTCTTTGACATACTTTGAAATGGTCCTACAAAGCTATCTCTTGTGGGGAAAATCTGCATTCTGTAGAGAATCCCCTTCCCTTTCCAGCCCTTTTCCTGATCCAGGAGAGAATTAACTGAGTTTGACACCATTTTAGGTCTGATAAGAGCTGTTTACATCTACTCTCCCTGAAGTTGGCTACCTGGAGACTTCATCTACATAATAAAAACCTTAGTCTCTACCACCTCTTATCTTAACCCAGTCACTCCTTTCTATGATTCCCTGTCTTTGGATAATAACTTGCAACCAATTACCAATCAAAAAATCTTTAAAGGCACCTGTGATCTGGAACCAACCCTCCCGTGTGTGCGCACACCCACACACACACGTACTAGGAGTTAGCCCACCTTTCCAAATTGAACCAATATACACCTTACATGTATTGATTGATGTCTTCCTGTAACTTCTGTCCCCCTAAAATGTATAAAATCATGCTGTGACTCAACCACCTTGGGCACATGTTCTCTAGACCTCCTGGGGCTGTGTCACAGGCCTTGGTCACTCATATTTGGCTTAGAATAAACCTTTTTAAATATTTTATGGAGTTTGACTCTTTTTTATGGGCCATTGAAAGTCTTAAGAGAAAAGACTGAGATCCCCCAAGAAAAGGAAATTCTTCCTTCAGACCGCCCTGGAACTCAAACTGCAACATCAGCTCTTCCCTAGGTCTCCAGCCTCCTGGTCTGCACTGCAAATTTCAAGCCTGCGAGCCTCTACAGTTATGTGAGCCAATTCCTTAAAACAAATCTATCTATCTATCTATCTATCTATCTATCTATCTATCTATCTATCTGTATATGTATATGTATATAGAAAGATAGACATGGATATCTATCTATGTATATAGATATATTCATCTGTCTACATACACATATATCATCTATCTACATACACATATATATACATACACTTTCTATATACATAGCCATATATACATAGACAGATTATATAGATATACATACATATATAGATAGATTATATAGATATATATGTATATTCTCTATATATAGATATATTCTCTATCTATCTATAATATATATATATATCTGTGTATATATGTGTATGTATATAGATAGACATGTATATAGATAGACATGCATATATAGTATGTATGTATATAGATAGACATGCATATGCTGTTGGTTATATTGCCCTGGAGAATGCTAACACAGTAGATGCACAGGAAAATAGTACTGAATAAATTGATTCATGTAAGCACAGAGAAATAAGAAGAAATCATCCTTTAAAGCTAAAAGCTTAGACATCAAATTTTTAATGGATGGGTTTTAATGCAGACAATCTTTTAGGTATTCCAAGGACATTAAATAGCTGAATCAACACTATGTGGTTTCGAAAAGGAAAGAAAAGAAAGATTGGAAAAGTTTTAAAGACTTACACAAAAGGTCATAGAGAATCAATTTAAGAATAAATAAGAGAATTTAGCAGCTTCATACTCTGACCCTATTCAATTCAAATATTTTCTTTTAGAGAGAAGGCATTTGATTGTTGCTTTATTTTTTCTCTCTGTGTTTTGATTACTAATTAATCCACAGAGAACAGTGTGTCTTCTACCTTCTTCTCATTACTGGAAGCTGTGGGCAAGCACTGAACTCGAATCTGGTTGGCCATTTATAAATGCATATAAAGAAAGCACTCAGAGAGCAAGGGCTCAGATCAGTCAGAACCAACTGTGACTACCACACACACACACACACACACAGTGAGAGAGGGTTAAAGGGACTAAGAGTTATCTCAGCTTTTGTCATGCAAAAAATCATTGGTACTTGTACGATATCAATCATTTACTATCCTATAGATTTTTTAAATGTAGCCTTCCCTGCCTTCTCATTTGTCAAATATTAGTACCCTTATTTTATCAGTGAGGAAACACATCACATAAAGGCTCCAGAACCCACTGGGAGAAGGCAAATCAGCCAGACTTCCTGTGCTGTCCCTTTCCCAATCCCCAGCATGGCCACACTATCTCCAAGAGTGGTCACAAGGTAGAGCTCTAGGATAGAAGCTTGTTTGAAGTATGAAGAAGGGCCACATTTTGTTCACTTCTGAGCAGATGTGCTGGCTCCAGAGTGCCGACCAGCTCCAACTCCGCTGTCCCAGCTGATCTCCAGGACCCTACTCTCTACCCTCTTGCGGCCTTTCACAAATAAAAAGAAGAAGGAGAGAAAGAGGAAGAAGAAGAAGAAGAAGAAGAAGAAGAAGAAGAAGAAGAAGAAGAAGAAGAAGAAGAAGAAGAAGAAGAAGAAGAAGAAGAAGACAGCATCTCAAGACTTTTTTTCTTCCCCTCTCCTCCGCTTCAAACCCTATCACATAAGAAGACATGAAGCTCACTGAATTCCTTTTCCCATATCCAGACCCTGAAACCAGAACATACATTTAACTTGTTTGGGGTCTAAAGTAGGAGCAAGGTCTAAATAACTGAAATACCTAGGTTATTCTACTAGAAAAGAAACTTCCCAAGTCAACATTCAGGAACGCAGTTGTGAGAGTTGCATAGGGTTCAACTATGACAGAGAAAACTTCCAAGGGATCCTATTGCTTCAGATTGAACCAAGGTAGGTAGCCTTGGTTCTCTCTTGTTGAAAATAAAGAAAAGCAAGACTTCCCTCACTCATATTTCTCTTTAAGCCTTGACTTCACAGTAAGGCACAGGAGCAGCTCGTGGCTTTCTTTGACTTGTTAGTTTTATCATTTGGTCCTCTACCCCCGCAGTTCACACCCGCCTCCCGCTCACATAGAGGGCAATGGATCCACAGCGCGTCTAGCAAGCAGAGTGCAAGCAGCCGGCTCTTTCTGGCCAGGACGAGCTGAGGGCGTACTCACCGCAGGGAGCGTAGCGGTGCGTGGCGCCCTGCATTTCCTTGCTGGTGTTCCTCATGGTTGGGCGCTACACGCTGCGGGAAGAGACAGATGCTGCTGGACCTGGTGTTCGCAGGTGCGCTGGGCGATGCCGACCTGACCCGCTGCCAGGAGCTGCAGCTGCAAAAGTAAAATCCGCTCGCCCCCGCTCGGTCGGTCTGTCCGCCTCCACCTGACACGCCTGCAGGCACCTTACGGTCGCCAAGCGCTGGCAAGTCCATGCAGGGTATACGGCAGGGGGCATGCTCACGCCAGGTAAACAGAAGGGAGCACATCACGCCGGTATACAGCGGGGCACGTCCACACAGAGTACACAGCAGGGACGTACGCACTCCAGGTACACAGCAGGGGCACATTCACGCGGGGTATTCAGGAGAGACAGGTGCATGCGGGGCACACAGCAGGGGGCACGTCACGCCGGCTATCCAGTACAGGCACGTCCACGCCAGGTGCCCAGCCGGTAAACACAGAGAGGGTAAAGAGCAGGTAACCAAAGGGCCGCGGGACTTGGGCTGACTGGGAGATCCCGCCCTGTACTCATCCCAACCCGGCGACGAGATGGTCCCCTTCCTTCAGCCCCGGCGCGCACTGCCCGCACGGCGAGCTCCGCAAAGTGGGCAAGGACAAGGCCCCAGTGGGCACCCCCATTGCCCTCCAGCCGGCTCAGGCTCACCAGCTCCCCGCGGGTCTCCGTGGGTGCTGCCTGCAGCGCCCGGGGTTGGAGTTTTTACAGGGCTGGCGGGCTGCAGCCAACCAACCCAACTCCCAGCGCGCCACGGAACCACAACATCCGCGTCGCCGGGGCAACGGCTGAACGGCCAACCAGCGGGCGCGGCGGGATCACTGGCAGCCAATAAGGGTAGCCTGAGGGGCAGCGGTGAGCCAATCAGGGCCGGGAGCGCGGCGCGGGCGACGCCTGTCAACTGCCTAGAGCCCAGAGCCGGACCAGGGCAGGGCAGCGCCGCGATGCCTCGGGGAACCGGACGGGGCGCTGGGGGGAAGGGAACAGGGCGTTACTGGTGCAGGTGTTTGGGGAGTGGGGACGTGGGCGCAGGGCGAGGGTCAGGCCTCAGTTGTCCTCTAGCCGCTCTTTCTGGGAACCACAGTTACTGTAGAGCAGTCCAGAAAAACTGGGGGCATGTATCACGTTTTCCAAACAAATATAACTGTCTCACCCCAAAAACACAACAAAACAAAAAAAACCCATCGTATAAACACACACACACAAAAAGAATTTACTAAGAAGATGCAGAAATAATAACTCACCTAGTAAAGGAATCCTTAATTTTAGACAAATTTGCTTGCAAACTTCTCATCTTATGCATTTTTTAAAAGACTAAGTACTTGGAAATTGTGTGTTGATAATACAATTATCATGCAAACATTCTTCCAGATATTATTTGGGCATATTTCTGTTTTGTAAGTTGAGAGACTTTTTTTTTTTTTAAAGCTCTTAACCATGTTTATATGGAATTGGGTTTAGAATCCAAACACTTGGCTTAAGTGTGAACTTTTTGCCTGCCAGGATTTTGAGATCTACAGAAAGTACAATGAATATATTATTGATGGTGTTTCCTGAGAATGAAGATTATCTATCTGGCAAATGCTTGGTGAGGCTAACAGTCACCAACGGCTATGGCACAGTTCAGTAGGAGACACTTTTAATATTCAGAAAGCCCCATACCCACCCTGGCAAAATAATGGGGCTAATTACCCAGTGTTAACCCCTTGTGAGAGTTCAAAGGGAGAAGTTGTTACAGAGAACATTCAAAGAAATCCTGTTGTTCTAATGGCTGCAGCAACAGCTAGTAGCCTTGCATTCTTCTTGTTGATTTTTTTTTTTTACAAAATCAAGACTTTTCATAATGGTAGGTATTTGACAACTTGAACTGAATATGTATCTGTTTCTGTTATACGAGTAAAGCCTTAGAAACCTAGCAGGAGACAGGTAATATCAGAATTGGTTAAAAAGAATATAATTTTTGTGCAGGAATTAACTGTAATACTATGGTTTATCCAGCTCTAATATAATATCATAATGCATTCTAAACACCATCAGTGGTGCAGTCATGAGTAATCAAGACTTCATACTGCAATCTCAAATTTTCATTCCACCGTAAATACAGGCTCTTAGGTTATTGCCAAGCATGACAAATGCTTTTGCTTGTGAAAGTCACAACATCATTTAGCTACAAGATTGTATGGTCAAGAGAAGGTTATTTATTTATTTATTTATTTACTTGAGATGGAGTCTTGCTCTGTAGCCCAGGCTGGAGTGCAGTTGCATGATATTGGCTCAGTGCAACCTCCACCTCCCGGCTTCAAGCAATTCTCTTGCCTCAGTCTCCAGAGGAACTGAGATTACAGGTATGCGCTACCATGCCCGGCTAATTTTTGTATTTATAGTAGAGACGGCCATTCACCATGTTGGCCAGGCTGGTCTCAAACTCCTGATCTTGTGATCCACCCGCTGCAGTCTCCAAAATTGCTGGGATTACAGGTATGAGCCACAGCACCCGGCTCAGAAGGTTATTTAAATAATAATAATAATAATTGATCATAATAGTAGGAGCTATCATGACCAAAGAGTATCTCTATTTTTCCATTGGATTAACAGAAGAGTACAGCATTCATCCAAGCTGATAACCTTCTTTACTAGCCAAATTCATAAGTTGGATGATAATGAAGTATCATTCCTTAGAAGAAACTTTTTATTTTATTTTTATTTTGTTTTATTCTTATTTTTGAGACAGGATATTGCTCTGTCATCCAGGCTGAAATGCGTTTGTGTGATCATGGCTCAGTCAAACTTTGAACTCATGAGCTCAAGAGATCTTCCCATCTTGACTTCCTGAGCAATTAGGACTCCAGGCCCATACCACCATGTCTAGCTAACTTTTAATTTTTTTTTTTTTTTTTTTTTTTTGTAAAGACAACAGTCTTGCTACATCCCCAGGCTGGTCTCCAACTCCAGACCTCAAGGGATCCTCCTGCCTAAGCCTCCCAACGCACTGGGACTCTAGGCATGAGCCACGACGCCTGGCCAACTTTTGACTTTTGCAATGTGATTGAAATATTTGCAAACCAGATCAGATAAGAATGTAAGTAATGATGCCATGCAAATTAAAACATGACATAAGAATAATTTATTTATAATGAGACTATCTCAATGTCTTCATTTCCCATACCTTATTACATAGTCATTTCTACCACATAATGGCCCCATCATATTTAGAAGGATCCAACATTAGCTGACATATATTCTCATTTTATGCCTAATTTCATTCACTTTACTTGTAGATATGCTTATGAATATTCACTTTACTTGTACCTCCTGCTTATGGGCATTTTGAGAAAAGGAAAAAAATGTATTTGAGTACAACTGATTTTTTGAAGCCCTCTGGCCCTTCCTGCCTGCCTGGTCTCTGTTGGTTTTTCCATGTTGTTGGCTGAAGCTGGTTTATTTAAACTTGCAGGACACATCTTCTGTTTGCGCTTTTCCATCTCTCCAATTTTGCCCATCCTTGTTACTGGCTGTTCCAATCTCAAGCAGCTGAAAGCCCTGGTGTAGTTCCCCTCCCCAGCCTTCACCTCTGCGGGCTCAGTCTTTCTCTATAGAATATACAGCATACTCTCACCGAGGGTCCACAAACTGAAGGGACTTTTATATTTTGGGCTTTTTTTTCTGATAATCTGAGTAATTTAAAGACACGCTTCTCCTTTTTGGTATATATTTACGTATTTCAATGTTATATAGCAGTTTGGGTTTTCAGCCTAGCTGCAGAAACAAGATCATCTATAAGCAGGAGAGAGACTAGATTTCTTTGACTCTGCAGTGCCCCTGCATTGTGTTAAAATAACAGCCTTTGTCTTTGGTTGAAACTTTTCCTAAGGAAAATGACACATTTTGGTTTTTTATTCCAACCTTATTGAGATATAATTAACAAACAAAAGTTCTATATTTAAGTTGTACATATTAATTTTATACACATATACATTGTCAAATAATTACTACAATCAAGCTAATTGACATATTCATCATCTCACTTAGTTACCTTTGTGCATGCTTGTGTGGGGTAAGTATACTTGAGATCTACTCTGTCAACACATTTCAAATATACAATACAATCTTGCTAACTGTAGTCAGCATGCTGTACATTGGATCCCCAGAATTTATTCCTCTTGTAACTGAAACTCTGCACCTTTTGACTAGCATCTTCCTTTTCCCACTGTCTCTGCCTATCAGCCACTGGCAACTCCCATTCTACTCTTTGTTTCTACAAATTTGACTTTTTAAGGCTCCACATACAAATGAGATCATACAGTATTCACCCATCTGTGTCTGGTTTACTTCACTTAGCAGAATGCCCTCCAGGCTCATTCATGTCACCACAAATGACACAATTTCCTACTTTTTATGGCTGAATAATATTCCATTCCCTCTCACTTTCTCTCTCCCCCACCCCATGTGTGGTGTGTGGTGTGTGTGTGTGTGTGTGTGTGTGTGTGTGTAAGTTGCATTCATTCACCCATCAATGAACACTTGGGTTGTTTTTATATTTTGGCTTGTGAATAGTGATACAATGAACATGGAAGTGCAAATATCTCTTCAACACACTGATTTCATTTCCTTTGGGTATATATACCCAGAAGTGGGATTGCTGAATCATATGGTAGTTCTATTTTGAATTTCTTAAGGAACTTTCATAATTCTTTATTATGAATATAACAATACATCCCAGCAACAGTATACAAGGGTTACCTTTTCTCTGCATGCTTGCCTACATTTATCTTTATATATTTTTGTTTGCTTGTTTGTTTTAACAAATTTTCAAAAAATATGGGATCTGGCTATGTTGCCAAGCTGGTCTCAAACTCCTGGGCTCAAGTAGTCCTCCTGCCTCAGCATCCTGAGTAGCTGGGATTACAGGCATGTACCACTTTGTGCAACACTAGCCTTTTATCTATTTTATAATAGCCATTCTAACAACTGTGAGGTGATATATCATTGTTGTTTTGATTTACATTTCCCTGATGATTAGGGAAATATGCCTGTTGGTCATGTATACATCTTCTTAGGAAAAAAATGTCTGTTTAGGACCTTTGCCAACTTTTAGATTGAGTTATTTGTTTTCTTTCTATTAAGTTCCTTTGCTGTGCAAAAGCTTTATGGTTTGATGTGGTTTCACTTATTTATTTTTTCCTGTGATTTTGGTGTCAAAATTAAAAATCATTGCCAAGGCTAATGTCAAGGAGATTTTTTTGTTTTCTTCCAGGAATGTTATGGTTACAGGTCTTATGTTTAAGTATTTTATCTATTTCAAGGTAATATTTGGGTATGGTGTAAGAGAAGGGTCTAATTTAATGTTTTGCATGTGAATATCTAGTTTTCCCAGCACCATTCATTGAGGAGACTATGGTATCCTTTCCTTATTGTGTACACCTAGCAAATTTGTCAAAGATGAGTTGACTGTATACGTGTGAGTTTATTCTTGGAAAATGCACATAGACTTTGACCCAGAAGTTCCTCTTCTGGGTATATATCCTTAAAGATATACTCACATATATGGATAATAACTTAAATACAAGGTTACTACTGCACGTTATTTTAAATATCAAGCTGCCCATCAGTGTGAGACAGGCTAAACAGCCTATGGCCCCTTCACCCAAGGAAACACTATTCAGTCATAATGAATGAGAAAGATTATCTCAAACCATCAGAAAAACTTCCAAGATAAATGTTTAAGTGAAAGAAGAAAGATGCAGAGCACAGTTTATAATAAGCTACCATTAGGAATGTGGAGAGATAAATATACATATAAAATATTACATATATAATGCAATGTCAAACTGTACATGTATATCACATCTTTGAATGGAAAGAGTATAAATGGTAACATAGATGCTAGGAGGGAGGGGAACCAATAGCTAGAAGGCAGATGCCAGGTGAAAACGCCATATTTGGTGTGTATCGTTTTGTAACCTTCAAATTTTGGACTAGTAGATAAAAAGGTAGAAACTTGGGGTTTCTTGGGACAGATCTAGGCTTTCAGAAAAAAAAGTAGTAAATTGAAAAATAGCACTTATGAATTCACCCAGAAATCAACATAAGTAAAAAGAGAAAAGAGCAGAAACGAATATGAAGGAGCAGTTGAACTATATGGAAAGTAAAAGGGAGACACAAGCGTCAACAGGTGGACCATTCTGAGAAAATTGAGGCAGTGACAGAGAGCCATATTTGAAGCCCTGATGACTGAAAAATAGTCCAGACCTGAAGGAAACAACACACAAGTACTCAAACTGAAAAGACTCTGAGTTACAGGTGAGGAAAAACAAAAACTAGTATCAAACCTGTATCCACCAAAATAAAATGGATAATATGGATAAACAGAAAATGTTAAAAACTACCAGAGAAATTGCCAAAAAAAAAATGAAGAGGAATGAAAACCAGACAGAATTTTCATCAGCAACAATCCACAAGACCATGGAGTAGTAACCACAAAGTGCTAAGATTGAAATCACTGACATCCTAGAATTGATGCCCCAAATAAACTAGATTATCCTTCCTCCTAGCTATTCCATTTCTAGGTTTATGTTTAGAAAAACCTTGTGGTGTGCATATAACAACTTGCAATGAGCATTATTTCTTGCCAAAAAACTGAAAATAACCTAAGTATACATCTATAGAAGGATGAGTAAATGAATTGTGATGTATATATAATAACATACCATAGAGTAATTAAAATGGGTGGGGTTAATATCACAAGACGTTGTAAGAAAACCGGGAGTGGCATATCATTTGTTTTATGTTTTAAGCATAAAAACAATATTATCTTTAGATACAGATTTACATTGTAAAATATCAAAAATAATTGGAATAGAGGATATCAATTTTCATGTTGTAGTTATCTGTGGAAAATAAGGGAGAGGGCTGAGATTTGGGGATATTTGGGGGTCTACCATTATATTTCTGATATTTTATTTGTTAGAAAAGCACTGAAGTAGGCAAGTGTGGTGGCTCTCATGCCTGTAATCCCAGCACTGTGGGAGGCTGAGACAGGCAGATCACCTGAGGTCGGGAGTTCAAGACCAGCCTGACTAACATGGAGAAACCCTGTCTCTACTAAAAATACAAAATTAGCCAGGTGTGGTGGCACATACCTGTAATCCCAGCTACTTGGGAGGCTTGAGGCAGGAGTATGGCTTGAACCTGGGAGGCAAAGGTTGCAGTGAGCCGAGATCGCACCATTGCACTCAAGCCTGGACAATAACAGGGAAACTCCATCTAAGAAAGAGAGAGAGAGAGAAAGAAAGAAAGAGAAAGAGAGAGGGCGGGAGAGAAGGAGGAAGGGAGGAAGGAAGAAGGAAGGAAGGAAGGAAGGAAAGAAGGAAGGAAGGAAGGAAGGAAGGAAGGAAGAAGGAAGGCAGGCATGCAGGCACTGAAGTAAATATAGCAAAGCAAAACATCCAAATTTGCTATAGAAAAGCAGTGGGTACATGGGGGGCCTTTGTATTATTCAGTGGATTTGACATATGGTACAATTAGGCCCTTGAAGCAGACAGGAGGATGTGTGTCCATGCCCTGGCTGGGCGTGGTGGCCATCTGCATTATGTGGTGTCACAGAGGATGATGCAACAGAAGACTCAGAAGCTTTTCAAAATTCCTTCTTCAAGAAGAAACACCCATAGAGGAAGAACACATTAAACAAAACAAATTATAAAACTGTATGTATAGTTTATGTTTTTCATTAAAATAGGAAAGAGGATAAATGTTCTTCATCCTACCAGCTGTTTGTTTTTTGCTGGGGAATCATGAATAGAAAAATAAAGGCAAGAATGGCTGCCGTATTTTTCAGAGATTGCTCTGAAGAAGCCAGCGATAGCAGCAATGCTTTGCTATCAGAGCACGAAAACCCTGATGTGAATGGGTAAGTAAACATAGCAGAGTGGTGTGCCTGAGACTGTAGGTTTTATGTGTTACATCCATCACTTGTGCCCTGTTCATCTGTTACCTGTTACCTAACAGTGTTTCCCCTCTTTATATAGAAAATCATTTCCAAACAGTTTCCTTTGAACGTTTCTCTTGATCACAGTACTTACACTTGATCACAATACTTCTATGTCAACGGTATCTGGATTAATAACAGCAGACTGGGGACAAGGATTTAGAAAGGAGAACTACCCTGTTTCAAAGAATGAGCCACAGCAGCAGCAACTTCAAACCTTCCAAATGATTCACTTTTCTTTTCTTTTCTTTTCTTTCTTTCTTTTTTTTTTTTTTTTGTCATTGCGCTAGCTTGTATAGTCTTGGTGATATGCAGAGCTTAGCGCCGGACTTGGGACTCTGGACACAGATTGGCATTTATTACATTCTTGGGTGATAATTGACTAAAGACTCTGGTAGGAGATGCACATTTTGAGTGAATCACCCTGTTTCCTCTAATGAGAACATATGTGGGGATCATCTGTAAGGAGACAGCAGGGAATCCAAAGACCCTCAAACCTATTTACAAATCCCCTGTTCATGTGCTGCCTTCTGGGAAAACAAAAACTGCAAGTAATGAAACAACTTTTCCATTGGTAACAAGGAAACGCTTGCACTGAAACAAAACTGTCAATAAAAATAAAAGGAACACTACAAATTTATTGTACAAAGAGGGCAGCATTTCAAAATCACAGTAATAACAAAATATACTTGCCCCAAATGGCAGAATCCCACTGGCTGGGCAAAGGCACAGAAGTTTTGCATTGCAGAGCCTGGCAGTCAGTTTTGTAACTGAAAAAAAAAATGCAATTAATCTTTGGTAAATACGGTAATGTGATAATTTTCATTTAGTTCAGCCCATCAGGAGAGCTCCTGTAGACCATAATTTACCTTGAATAACCCTTTTTATTTTTGAGACAGACTCTTGCTCTGTCACCAGGTTGGAGTGCAATGGCATGATCCCGGCTTACTGCAATCTCCACCTCCCACATCCAGCCGATTCTCCTGCCTCAGCCTCCTGGGTAGCTGCAATTACAGGCTCATGCCACCACACCCAGCTAATTTTTGTATTTTTAGTAGAGATGGGGTTTCACCATGTTGGCCAGGATGGTCTTGATCTCAAGACCTCATGATCCGCCCACCTCAGCCTCCCAAAGTGCTGGGATTACAGACGTGAGCCATGGCACCTAGCGACCTATGAGTAACTTTTTTATTCAGTGGACCCCCTACCACTCTCCACAGGTCCAATACCATTTAAAAGGAAGAAGTTCAAGAATATACTTCCCTGAAGAGAAGAGAGTTAAGAAAATTTTCTTCTTAGTTGCTTTCCACATTGTCCCACACTCCTGGATAGCTAACAGGTGTGACTGCTTTATGTAGGGGAGATAAGCTACTTAAAGATTCTGTACTGGGGGAATTGAGTGGACCACTCTAGTGAATGCAGTTAATGAATGGTCCATGTTAATGTGATTTTTCTTATGTTTTAAGTAGAAATTTTTCATTTGCCAACTTGTAATACTTTATCCAGAAGTTTACAGCCCTCACCTTAGCTTAATGTGATCATTTTAGCTTCCCTCTCCGTCCACCCTTTAGAGTTTTTTAACAAGTTGGATGCAAAAAGTTTATCCTTACAACCACTTTGTAAAACTCTTTAGCAGAATCTACTGCAACGGATTATGAATATATCCTATGGCCCAGCAAATCCTCTCTTGGGAATATACTTAAATGAAATACATACTTGTCTTCATCGGAAACCATGTATGAGAATGTTCATAGCTACATTACTTGTAATAATATTTATAAAAGCATTATTTATCATAGCTCCAAACACCCACCAATGCTAGGATGGATACCCACATGGTATACTCACACAATGGAATACTATACAGTTATAAGGATGAATGAACCACAGCTATACACAACAGCACAGTTGACTCTCACAACTGTGAGGCTGGGAACAGGAGGCAGACAGATAGAGCCCATACCCACTTGGGTCCATTTATAGATGGTTCAAACCCAGACAAATCTAATTAATGGGGATAGAGCTCAGGAGATCAGGTACCTTCAGAGGTGGGAGGTGTGCATCTAATGAGGGCACAAGATGGGCTTCTGATGGGCTTGGGGTATTTAACTGCTCAGGCTGCAATAAAAAAATACCACAGATGGGGTGGCTGAAACAACAGAAATTTATTTTCTCGCAGTTTTGGAGTCTGGAAAGTCCAAGGTTTCAGCTGATTTGGTCTCTGGTGAGAGCTCTCTCCCTAGATTGCCTTCTAACTGAGTCCCTATGGGACCTTTCTTCTGAGTGCACAAAAAGAGAAAAATCTCTGGTCTCTCTTCCACCTCTTCTAACAATCCTGCTAGTTTAGAGTCCCACTCATAATCTCTTTTTAACCTTAATTAGCAATTAAAGACCCTAGCTCCAAATACAGTAGCAATGGGCATGGGGCTTCAACAGATGAATTTGTGTCTGTGTGTTGGTGGGTGGGGTGCAATTCAGTCCACAGCACTGAGTATGCTCAATTTCCAGTCCTGCATGAGGTTTCATGGATGTGTTCATCCTGTGAAGCATCACTGGGCTGTACAATTACATAGAAAAGTACATAAATCATATTTGCGTAGCATACTATACTTCAACAGAGAGTAGGAAAAAAGGTCATGATGACTTTAAAGGATTTGATCAGATATTTGTTAATTGTCATATTTCTTTAGCTTTATACCATATTTCCATAAAATTAGAGCCTTATTTTTCTTTTTTTCTTAGTTAATTCTACATTTGAGACCTCTAGAATACTGTCTGTTTTTTCTTATAAGCATTTTAAGAATATAGACATATACTAGCATAAACGTTACATACGTGAAAGTGAGAGGTATGACTGTATGTATGTGCACACATATATGCAGGTGAGTGTGTAGCATCATGAAAACGATCTTCTCTCAATTTAAAAAATAGTGGATTGGAAATTAAAGTAATTCATAGACTCAACCTAGATTAAGCAAGAATGAGAACAAGGAAGTTTATTAACTTAGGTGTAGTGGCTAAAGTCCAAGTAAAATACATGATGTTGTTAAATTCTTTTTTTAATCATTGTTTTTATTATTTTAGGGTAACTCGATCATGGAAGATTATTCTAAGTACAATGTTTACATTGACTTTTCTTGTAGGTAAGTCTTCCTAAGTAATGATCCTTAAAGCCATTTCACAGAATAGGTCTGCCTAGTGAGAGAGAGCTCAACAGAATGACTCATATTTGTAAATAAATGCCACGGAAAGTGCTGGAGGTAACCTGCACATTCTTGAAGCTTTTTTTTTTTTTCTTTTTTTTGTAAATTTCTGATTGTAAAGGTAATATTGGCTTTTTAATAGAAAATTCAGAAAGGACTTTTTTCTCTTGGAATTGTGATTTTCTTTTTGTAAATTTTATAGTCATAGATATTGCTTTGAAGTTAAGAATTTTCAATATTTTTATTGCAACATATACATTTCATGTTTTCTGAATTTGGGTCACTCCACTTGGGAGGTTTTGACAACCAGAGACTCTTGCTCATCGCACAGTCCCAAAGAAATTACTACAAAATGTGCAGTTTGTAGTTTCTTTTTTTTTTCTTTTGAGACAGTCTCACTCTGTTGCCCAGGCTGGAGTGCAGTGGCATGATCTCAGCTCACTGCAAACTCCGCCTCCTGAATTCAAGCAATTCTCTGCCTCAGCCTCCCGAGTAGCTGGGATTACAAGTGCCTACCACCATACCCAGCTAAATTTTGTATTTTTAGTAGAGACCGGGCTTCACCGTGTTGGTCAGTCTGGTCTTGAACTCCTAACCTTGTGATCCACCCACCACAGCCTCCCAAAGTGCTGGGATTACAGACATGAGCCACCATGCCTGGCCAGTTTGCAGTTTCATACTGGGCAATATCACAACCCACAACCCCCATCATACTGGAAAATTGCTCTTTAGTGTATCGACAACTTACAGCATGGAGCTCCCATTAAAATCAAGGTTTCAACCCAGATATTGTTATGAAAAAGATCACATAGGATATGATCTTTCTTATCTGATTTCTTTTACTTAGCATAATGGTTTTAAGTCCATCCATATTCTAGCAAGTGTCAGTTCTTCATTCCTTTTTGTAGCTAAATAATATTCCATTGTGCAATGGCGCGATCTTGGCTCACCGCAACCTCCGCCTCCTGGGTTCAGGCAATTCTCCTGCCTCAGCCTCCTGAGTAGCTGGGATTACAGGCACGCGCCACCGTATCCAGCTAATTTTTTGTATTTTTAGTAGAGGCGGGGTTTCATCATGTTGACCAGGATGGTCTCGATCTCTTGACCTCGTGATCCACCCGCCTCAGCCTCCCAAAGTGCTGGGATTACAGGTGTGAGCCACCGCGTCCGGTCTTATCCATTTATCTATTCACGGACATTTAGAGTGCTTTTATCTTTTGGCTATTGTGACAAGTGATGCATAAGTGTATAAATGTGCTTATTTCAACACCTGTTCTCAATTCTTTCAAGTATACACCTAGGAATGAAATTTCTAGGGAGGAACCACCAGACTGTTTTCCTCAATGGCTGCACTATTTTACACTCCCACAAGCAGTGTATAAGCAGTGCTACAGATGGATATCCGTCCCCCCAAGCCTCATGTTGAAATTTGACCCCCAATGTTGCAGGTGGGGGCCTAATGGAAGGCATTTGGGTTAAGAGGGCAGATTCCTTATGAATCACTTGGTTCCATCCTTACAGTAAGGAGTTGTCCCTCTATTAGTTCCTGTAAGAGCTGATTGTTAAAAAGAACCTGACCTCTTCCCACTCTCTCTTGCTCCCTCTCTCATCATGTGATCTCTGCACATGTTGGCTCCTCTTTGCCTTTCACTACAAGTGGACGCAGCCAGAGGCTCTCACCAGCTGCAGATGCTCGTGCCATGCTTCTGGTACAGCCTGTAGAACTGTGAGCCATATAAACCTCTTTTCTTTATAAATTGCCCAACCTCAGATATTCCTTTAAAGCAACACAAATGGATTAAAACAAGAAGTTCAATTTCTATACCAATTTTTTTCCTTTTTTTATTACAGCCATGATGGTGGATGAAAAGTCATGTTTCATCATGGTTTGATTTCTCTCATGACTAATGATGTCAAGCATCTTTTTATGTGCTTATTGACCATTTGTATGTGTCACTTGGAGAAATGTCTATGAAAGTCTTTTGCTCATTTTTGATTAGGTTTGTCCTTTTATTGTTGAGTTGGAAGAGTTTTTTATATATTCTAGATACTAAACCCTTCTCAGATACATCCCTTGAAAATATTTCTTTCATTCTAGGTTGTCTTTACACTTTCTTTATAATGTCCTTTGATACACAAAGGCTCATAATTTTGAGAGCTTCATATTGAAGATTCTATTGCCAAGTCTTAAGTTATGAAGATTTATCACCTTTTATAAAGAGTTTTGTGATTTTGGTTCTTATAATATTTAGGTAATTGACCCATTTTGAGTTCAGTTTTGTATATGATGCAAGGGATCCAACTTCACTTTTTTAGCGTGTGGATAGCCTATTGTCCCAGGACCATTTGCTGAAAATATTATTCTTTCCCTACAGGAATCTTTGACTGTCTTATCCCCCTTTCCAAAAACTGAATTTGCTATAGTTGAATAGGCTTATTTCTGGATAGTCTAACCCATTGGTCTATATATCTTTCATTATCCAGTATCACACTGCTGGGATTTTGAAAAAGATTACTTTGAATCTGTGGAGAGCTGTAGATAGTTTTGCCATATTAGCAATAGTAAATCTCCCAATTCATGAACATAGTTGTCCTTCCCTTTATTTAGGTCTTAATTTTTTTCAGCCATGTTTCATAATTTTTAGTTTTGATTCTAAAGTAAATCTCTTGTAAGTGGCATATAGTTGAATCATGTTTTTAAATGCATTCTGCCAGCCTCTGCCTTTTGATTGGAAAATTTAATCCATTTTTATTTACATTAATTACTAATAAGGAATGACTTACTTCTGCCACTTTTCTATTTTTTAGAAGATCTATATCTTATACCTTTTTTGTTCTTCATTTCCTTTTTTACTGCCTTCTTTTGTGTTTAATTGCTTTGTTGTAAGGTACTGTTTGAATTTGGTCTGTTTCATTTTGTATATGTTTTTTAGATATTTTCTTAGTGGTTACCATGGGGATTTCAACAAACACCTCACATTTATAACAATATAGTTTAAATTCATACCAAATTCACTTTAATAGGATACAAATACTATGCTCCTATTTAAGTCTGTTCCTCTTTGTTTGTTTGTTATTTTCCTCCTTATGACCTCCATTCACTGGGATTGACTCCTCTTTATGTTGTCAAAAATTACATCTTTATACATTGGGTAACTACAAACATAGATTGTAATTATCCTTTATAAATTTCTCTTTTAAATTATTTGGGAAATGAAAAAGGAGTTACAAACCCAAAACAATAATACTGGTTTCAAATTTATTTCTCTGTTACCTTTACTGGAGATTTTGATTGCTTCACGTGGCGTTGAGTTACTCTCTAATGTCCTTTCACTGCTGCCTGAAGGAATCCCTCTAGCATTGCCTGAAGGGCTGGTCTAGTGGCAAAGACACCATGAGCTTTTCTTTATCTTAGAATATCTTTTTTTTTTTTTTTTTGAGACGGAATTTCACTCTTGTTACCCAGGCTGGAGTGCAATGGCGCGATCTCGGCACACCGCAACCTCCGCCTCCTGGGTTCAAGCAATTCTCCTGCCTCAACCACCCGAGTAGCTGGGACTACAGGTGTGCACTACCATGCCCAGCTAATTTTCGTATATTTAGTAGAGACGGGGTTTCACCATGTTGACCAGGATGGTCTGGATCTCTTGACCTTGTGATCCACGCACCTCGGCCTCCCAAAGTGCTGGGATTGTAGGTGTGAGCCACCGCGCCCAGCCTCTTAGAATATCTTAATTGTTTCCTCAGTTGGAAGAATAGTTTTGTCATATATAGAATCTTTTTTTCTTTCAGCACTTTAAATATGTCATCCCACTGTCTTCTGACCTCCGTGGTTTCTGAAGAAAAAATCAGGTGATAATCCAGTGGGGGCTTCCTTGTATATGACAAGGCATTGCTCTCTTCCCGCTTTCAAGATTCTCTCAGCATTTTTGTCTTTCAATGGTTTGATTATAATAGGTTTCAGCATGGGTCTTTTTAAGTTTGTTTTACTAGAAGTTTGCTGAGTTTCCTGGATGTATAGATTCATGGCTTTTTATCAAATTTGGAACCTTTTTAGCCTTTCTTATTTTTATTTTTTTGAGTCAGAGTCTTGCTGTCACTCAGGCTGGAGTGCAATGGCAGCATCTCAGGTCAGTTCAACCTCCCTCTCCCGGGTTCTAGCCATTCTCCTGCCTCAGCCCCCCTACTACCTAGGATTACAGGCACTCGCCACCATGTCTGGCTAATTGTTGTATTTTTTAGTAGGGATGGGGTTTCATCATGTTGGTCAGGCTATTCTCAAACACCTGACTTCAAGTGATTCACCTGCCTTGGCCTCCCAAAGTGTTGAGATTACAGCATGAGCCACCACACCCAGCCCTCAGCCATTATTTCTTTAAATATTCTTTTCCTTGTTTAAAATTAAAATTTTTTTTATTTCTTGTGGGTACATAGTAAATATATATACTTATGGGGTACATGAGATGTTTTGATACAGGCATGCAATGTGAAATAATCATATCATGAAGAATCGGGTATCCATCCCCTCAAACATATATCCTTTGTGTTACAAACAATCCGATTACAATCTTTTAGTTATTTTTATTTATTTATTTATTTATTTATTTTTTATTTTTTATTGTGTTTTAGGTTTTGGGGTACATGTGCAGAACATGCAAGATAGTTGCATAGGTACACACATGGCAGTGTGTTTTGCTGCATTCCGCCCCTTCACCCACATTTGGCATTTCTCCCCACACTATCCGTCTCCGTCTCCCCCCACTGCCGCTGTCCATCCCCTATTCCTTCCGATAGACCCCAGTGTGTAGTACTCCCTTCCCTGTGTCCATGTGCTCTCATTGTTCATCACCCACCTATGAGTGAGAATATGCAGTATTTCATTTTCTGTTCTTGTGTCAGTTTGCTGAGAATGATGTTCTCCAGATTCATCCATGTCCCTACAAAGGAAACAAACTCATCGTTTTTGATGGCTGCATAATATTCCATGGTGTATATGTGCCACATTTTTCCAGTCCAGTCCATCATCGATGGGCATTTGGGTTGGTTCAGTGCTGCAATGAACATTCGTGTGCATGTGTCCTTATACTAGAACGATTTATAGTCCTTTGGATATATACCCAGTAATGGGATTGCTGGGTCAAATGGAATTTCTATTTCTAGGTCCTTGAGGACTCACCACACTGTCTTCCACAATGGTTGAACTAATTTATACTCCCACCAGCAGTGTAGAAGTGTTCCTATTTCTCCACATCCTCTCCAGCATCTGTTGTCTCCAGATTTTTTAATACTTGCCATTCTAACTGGCGTGAGATGGTATCTCAACGTGGTTTTGATTTGCATCTCTCTAATGACCAGTGATGATGAGCATTTTTTCATGTGTTTGTTGGCCTCATGTATGTCTTCTTTTGTAAAGTGTCTGTTCATATCCTTTTCCCATTTTTGGATGGGCTTGTTTGTTTTTTTCTTGTAAATCTGCTTGAGTTCTTTGTAAATTCTGGATATCAGCCCTTTGTCAGATGGGTAAACTGCAAAAATTTTTTACCATTCTGTTGGTTGCCGATTCACTCTAGAGACTGTTTCTTTTGCCAGGCAGAAGCTGTGGAGTTTGATTAGGTCCCATTTGTCTATTTTGGCTTTTATTGCCAATGCTTTTAGTGTTTTGGTCATGAAGTCCTTGCCTACTCCTATGTCCTGAATGGTTTTGCCTAGATTTTCTTCTAGGGTTTTTATGGTGCCAGGTCTTATGTTGAAGTCTTTAATCCATCTGGAGTTAATTTTAGTGTAAGGTGTCAGGAAGGGATTCAGTTTTTGCTTTCTGAAAACCATTTATTAAAACCATTTATTAAACACCATTTATTAAACAGGGAGTCCTTTCCTCATTGCTTGTTTTTGTCAGGTTTATCAAAGATTGTACGGTTGTAGATATGCTGTGTTGCCTCCGATGCCTCGGTTCTGTTCCATTGGTCTATATCTCTGTTTTGGTACCAGTACCACACTGTTTTGATTACTGTAGCCTTGCAGTATAGTTTGAAGTCCAGTAGTGTGATGCCTCCCGCTGTGTTCTTTTTGTTTAGGATTGACTTGGCTATGCGGGTTCTCTTTTGGTTCCATATGAAGTTCAAGGCGGTTTTTCTCAGTTCTGTGAAGAAAGTCAATGGTAGCTTGATGAGGATAGCATTGATTCTGTAAATTACTTTGGGCAGTATAGCCATTTTCACGATATTGATTCTTCCTAACCATGAACATGGAATGTTTCTCCATCTGTTTGTGTCCTCTCTTATTTCATTGAGCAGTGGTTTGTAGTTTTCCTTGAAGAGGTCCCTTATGTTCCTTGTAAGTTGTATTCCTAGGTATTTTATTCTCTTTGTAGCAATTGTGAATGGCAGTTCATTCTTGATTTGGTTCTCTTTAAGTCTGTTATTGGTGTATAGGAATGCTTGTGATTTATGCACTTTGATTTTATTTATTATTATTATTATTTTTTTGAGACGGAGTTTCGCTCTTGTTACCCAGGCTGGAGTGCAATGGCGCGATCTTGGCTCACCGCATCCTCCGCCTCCTGGGTTCAGGCAATTCTCCGGCCTCAGCCTCCTGAGTAGCTTGGACTACAGGCACATGCCACCATGCCCAGCTAATTTTTTGTATCATTAGTAGAGACGGGGTTTCACCATGTCGACCAGGATGCTCTCGATATCTTGACCTTGTGATCCACCTGCCTCGGCCTCCCAAAGTGCTGGGATTACAGGCTTGAGCCACCGCGCCCAGCCTGCACTTTGATTTTATATCCTGAGACTTTGCTGAAGTTGCTTATCAGTTTGAGAAGTTTTTGGGCTGAGGCAATGGGGTCTTCTAGATATACTGTCATGTCATCTGCAAATAGAGACAATTTGGCTTCCACCTTTCCTATTTGTATACACTTTATTTCTTTTCCTTGCCTGATTGCTCTGGCTAGAACTTCCAGTACTATTTTGAATGAAGTGGTGAGAGAGGGAATCCTTGTCTAGTGCTGGATTTCAAAGGGAATGCTTCCAGTTTTTGCCCATTCAGTATGATATTGGCTGCTTGTTTGTCATAAATAGCTTTTATTACTTTGAGATATGTTCTGTCAATACCAAGTTTATTGAGGGTTTTTAGCATAAAGGGCTGTTGAATTTTGTCAAAGGCCTTCTCTGTGTCAATTGAGATAATCATGTGGTTTTAGTTTTTGGTTCTGTTTACATGGTGAATTACATTTATAGACTTGCGTATGTTGAACCAGTCTTGCATCCCCAGGATGAATCCTACTTGATCATGATGGATAAGCTTTTTGATGTGCTGTTGCAATCGGCTTGCCAATATTTTATTGAAGATTTTTGCATCTATGTTCATCATGGATACTGGCCTGAAGTTTTCTTTTCTTCTTGAGTCTCTGCCGGGTTTTGGTATCAGGATGATGTTGGTCTCATAAAATGAATTGGGAAGGATTCCCTCTTTTTGGATTATTTGGAATAGTTTCAGAAGGAATGGTACCAGCTCCTCTTTGTGTGTCTGGTAGAATTCGGCTGTGAACCCATCTGGACCTGGGCTTTTTTTGTGTGGTAGGCTCTTAATTGCTGCCTCGATTTCAGACCTTGTTATTGGTCCATTCATAGTTTCAGCTTCCTCCTGGTTTAGGCTTGGGAGGACACAGGTGTCCATGAATTTATCCATTTCTTCCAGGTTTACTAGTTTATGTGCATAGAGTTGTTTGTAATATTCTCTGATGATGGTTTGAATTTCTGTGGAATCTGTGATTTCCCCTTTATTGTTTCTTATTGCATCTATTTGGTTATTCTCTCTTTTCTTTTTTATCAGTCTGGCTAGTGGTCTATTTTGTTGATCTTTTCAAAAAACCAGCTCTTGGATTTATTGATTTTTTGAAGGGTTTTTTGTGTCTCTATCTCCTTCAGTTCTGCTCTGATCTTAGTTATTTCTTGTCTTCTGCTAGGTTTTGAGTTTTTTTGACCTTGCTCCTCTAGCTCTTTCAATTTTGATGATAGGGTGTCAATTTTGGATCTCTCCACTTTTCTCATATGGGCACTTATTGCTATATATTTTCCTCTAGATACTGCTTTAAATGTGTCCCAGAGATTCTGGTATGTTGTGTCTTGGTTCTCATTGGTTTCGAAGAATTTCTTTATTTGTGCCTTCATTTCATTGTTTATCCAATCAACATTCAAGAGCCAGTTGTTCAGTTTCCATGAAGCTGTGTGGTTCTGAGTTAGTTTCTGAAATCTGAGTTCTAACTTGATTGCACTATGGTCTGAGAGACTGTTTGTTATGATTTCAGTTGTTTTGCATTTGCTGAGGAATGCTTTACTTCCAATTATGTGGTCAATTTTGGAGTAGGTGTGATGTGGTGCTGAGAAGAATGTATATTCTGTGGATTTGGAGTGGAGAGTTCTGTAAATGTCTATCAGGTTTGCTTGTTCCAGGTCTGAGTTCAAGCCCTGGCTATCCTTGTTAATTTTCTGTCTGGTTGATCTGTCTAATATTGACAGTGGAGTGTTAAAGTCTCCCACTATTATTGTGTGGAAGTCTAAGTCTCTTTGTAAGTCATTAAGAACTTGCCTTATATATCTGGGTGTTCCTGTATTGGGTCCATATATATTTAGTATTGTTAGCTCTTCTTGTTGTATCAATCCTTTCACCATTATGTAATGTCCTTCTTTGTCTCTTTTGATCTTTGTTGCTTTAAAGTCTATTTTATTGGAGATGAGAATTGCAACTCCTGCTTTTTTTTGCTCTCCATTTGCTTGGTAAATCTTCCTCCATCTCTTTATTTTGAGCCTTTGTGTATCCTTGCACATGAGATGGGTTTCCTGGATACAGCACACCGATGGGTTTTGTTTTTTTTTATCCAATTTGCCAGTCTGTGTCTTTTGATTGGTGCATTTAGCCCATTTACATTTAGGGTTAATAGTGTTATGTGTGAATTTGATACTGCCATTTTGATGCTAGCTGGCTGTTTGGCCCATTAGTTGATGCAGATTCTTCATTTTGTTGATGCTCTTTAGCATTTGGTATGTTTTGGAGTGGCTGGTACTGGTTGTTCCTTTCTATGTGTAGTGCCTCTTTCAGGAGCTCTTGTAAAGCAGGCCTGGTGGTGACAAAATCTCTGAGTACTTGCTTGTTCGTGAAGGATTTTATTTTTTCTTCACTTATGAAGCTCAGTTTGGCTGGATATGAAATTCTGGGTTGAAAGTTTTTTTCTTTAAGGATGTTGAATATTGGCCCCCACTCTCTTCTGACTTGTAGAGTTTCTGCCTAGAGATCTGCTGTGAGTCTGATGGGCTTCCCTTTGTGGGTGACCCGACCTTTCTCTCTGGCTGCCCTTAGCATTTTCTCCTTCATTTCAACCCTGGTGAATCTGACAATTATGTGCCTTGGGATTGCTCTTCTTGTGGAGTATCTTTGTGGTGTTCTCTGTATTTCCTGGACTTGAATATTGGCCTGCCTTGCTAGGTTGGGGAAATTTTTCTGGATAATATCCTGAAGAATATTTTCCAGCTTGGATTCATTCTTTTCATCACATTCTGGTACACCTATCAAACATAGATTAGGTCTCTTCACATAGTCCCACATTTCTTGGAGACTTTGTTCATTCCTTTTTGCACTTTTTTCTCTAATCTTGGCTTCTCATTTTATTTCATTGAGTTGATCTTTGACTTCTGATATCCTTTCTTCTGCTTTGTCAATTTGGCTGTTGAAACTTGTGCATGCTTCGCGAAGTTCTCGTGTTGTGTTTTTCAGCTCCTTCAATTCATTCATATTCCTCTGTCAGTTGTCCATTCTTGTTATCATTTCCTCAAATCTTTTTTCAAGTTTCTTAGTTTCTTTGCATTGATTTAGAACATGTTCTTTTAGCTCATGGAATTTTCTCATTACCCACCTTCTGAAGTCTGATTCCGTCATTTCATCACACTCATTCTCCGTCCAGCTTTGTTCCCTTGCTGGTGAGGTGTTTTGGTCCTTTGTAGGAGGCAAGGTATTCTGGTTTCAGGTGTTTTCCTCCTTTTTGCGCTGGTTTCTTCCCATCTTTGTGGATTTATCCACCAGTCGTCTGAGTAGTTGCTGATTTTTTTATTGGGTCTCTGAGTGGAGGCCCAGATTGTTGATGATGAAGTATTTCTGTTTCTTAGTTTTCCTTCTAACAGTCTAGCCCCTCTGCTGTATGACTGCTGAGGTCCACTCCAGGCCCTGCTTGCCTGGAGTACACCTGTAGCAGCTGTGGAGCAGTGAGGGATGCTACCAGTTTCTTCTTCTGCTATCTTTGTCCCAGAATGATGTCTGCCAAATGTCAGTCTGCTCAGTCCTTTTTGAGGTGACTCTTTGGATATACGGGGGTCAGGGAGCTGCTTGAGGAGTTGGTCTGTACTTTATAGGAGCTCAAGTGCTGAGCTGTGAGCTCCGTTGTTCATTCAGGTCTGCTAGGCAAGTACGTTTAAGTCTGCTGCAGCAGAACTCATAAAACCCCTATTTTCCCTCATATGCTCTGTCTCGGGGAGCTAGGGCTTTATTTATGAGTATCCATTGCACTGTCCTGCCCAGCTAGGAGACAGTCTAGTCACTATTTGCCTGCCGAGGCTCTGCCCTGCTACCGTGGGGTCCGCCCTGTTTCCATGGGCTCTGCCCTGCTGTCGTGGGCTCCGCCCTGTTGCCGTGGGCTCTGCCCTACTGTCATGGGCTCTTCCCTGTTGCCGTGGGCTTTGCCCTGTTGTTGTGGGCTCCGCCCTGCTGTCGTGTGCTCTGCCCTGTTGGTGGAGTCTCTCTGTTATGGAGGGTTGCCTTGGCAACGGCAGGCTGCATCAGCAGTGGGAGAGTACCTCAGTAGGGGTGGAATATTTCAGTAATGGTGGATGCCCCTCCTCCACCGAGCTGCACTGTTTTTGGTTCAGCTGTGCCCGCCATGAAACTCTCAACCCCAAGCATTTCAAATCACCATTTTGTTTGTCCCTGTGGGGGTGGGACCCATTGAGCCTGATCACCTGGCTCCTTGCCTCAGAGCCCTTTTGTTTTTTTAAGTTGAACAGTTGACTCTCTCCCAGGTGTTTCAGTCACCTGCTGAAAGGGCACCAGGATCTATGTGATTTCCCGTGCAGCAACCCACTGCGCCGGCTCACAGTTCGCTTCCCAGGAATCTCCTGGCCTGGCTCACTGTCCAAGTCCCGTTTAATCAGATGAATATGCTAATCTGCCCTCTCAAATCTCAAATTGCCAGTTTAACAGGGCACCCAGAGCAGTGCGTTTTGTGCAGAGTACCGCTGCACTGCGGCGCCGGCTGAAACGGCCGCGCCAGCTGAAACAGCTGCGCTGGCATCCAGTGTCTCTCCTACACCTGGGAATTTCCCCATTCTGTGGGCAACAAAGATCCATCTGGAAATGCGGCGTGAACTCACCCTCTGTGTCTTCACTGAGAGCTGCAATCCTGAGTTGCTTTTATAGCGCCATCTTCACCCACTCCTCCTGTGCCTTCTTTAGTTATTTTTAAATGTACAATTAAGTAATTTCTTATTATAGTCCCCCATTGTGCTCTCAAACAGTAGGTCTTACTTATCCTTTCTATTTTTTGTACCTGTTAACCATCCTTACCTCCTCCCTCTTCTGCATGCCCTCTGCAGTTTCTGGTAATCATCATTCTACTCTCTATGTTCATGAGTTCAACTGTCTTAATTTTTAGCTCCCACAAATAAGTGAGAACATGTGATATTTGTCTTTCTGTGCATGGGTTATTTCACTGAACATAATGATCTCCCATTCCATCCATGTTTTTGCAAATGACATTATCTCATCCTTTTTTACGGCTGAAGAGTACACCATTGTATATATGTACATTTTCTTTATTCATTCATCTGTTGATGGACACTTAGGTTGCTTCCAAATCTTAGCTATTGTGAACAATGCTGCAACAAACAGGAGTGCAGATATCTCTTTGATATACTGATTTCCTTTATTTTTGGTATATGCCCAATAGTGGGACTGCTGGATCATGTTAGCTCTGTTTATCATTTTTTGAAGATTCTCCAAATTATTTTTCATAGTGGTTGTACTAATTTACATTTCCACCAACAGTGTGTGAGGGTTCTCTTTTCTCCACATACTCTCCAGCACTTGTTATTGCCTGTCTTTTGTATATAAACCATTTTAACTGGGGTGAGATGACATCTCATTGTAATTTTGATTTTCATTTCTCTGACAATCAATGAAACAGGTTCTTATTAATCTCTTTTCAGATGGGTAGTTTGTAAATATTTTCTCCCATTCTGTAAGCTATCTCTTCACTTTGTTCATTGTACCCTTTGCTGTGCAGAAGCTTTTTAACTGTGATCCCATTTGTCCATTTTTGCTTTTGTTGCCTGTGCTTGTGGGATACTGTTCAAGAAATTTTTGCCTAGATCAATTACCTGGAGATTTTCCCTCAATGTTTTCTTACAGTTGTTTCATAGTCTAAAGTCTTAGATTTAAGCCTTTAATCTGGGGGTCTAGTTTCATTCTTCTGCATATAAATATCTAGTTTTCCCAGCACCATTTATTGAAGAGACCATGTTTTCCCCAGTGTATGTTCTTGGCATGTTTGTTGAAAATCAGTTATCTATAGGGATTCTCATTCTGTTCCATTGGCCTTTCTCTCTCTTTTTATGCCAGTACCATGCTGTTTTGGTTGCTAAGCTCTGTAGTATAATTTGAAGTCAGGTAATGTGATTCCTCCAATTTTCTTTTTTGCTAAGAATAGCTTTGACTATTTTGGGTCTTTTGTGGTTGCATATAAATGTTAGGGTTTTTTTTTTTTTTCATTTCTTTGAAGAATGTCATTGGTATTTTGATAGGGATTGCATTAATTATGTAGATTATTTCAAGTAGTATGGACATTTAGCAACATTGATCTTCTAATTTATGAACATGAACTATCTATTTTTGTGTTCTTTTAAATTTCTTTCATCAATGTTTTACAGTTTTCATTGTAGAGATCTTTCACTTCTTTGGTTAATTCCTAGGTATTTAATTTTATTTGTGGCTACTGTAAATGAGATTACTTTATTGATTTTTCAGAGTGTTCACTGTTGGTATATAGAAATGCCACTGATTTTTAGTACATTGACTTTATGTCCTGCAACACTATTGAATTTATCAGTTCTAATAGGTTTTTTGTGGAGTATTTAGTTTTTTTCCTAATGTAAGATCATATCCTCAGCAAGCAAGGATAATTTAACTTCTTTCATTGCAATTTGGATGCCCTTTATGTCTTTCTCTTGCCTTGTTGCTCTAGCAAGGACTTTCAGTACTATATTGCATAGCAGTGGTGAAAGTAAGCATCCTTGTCATGTTCCAGATCTTTGAGGAAAGCCCTTTCAGTTTGTTCCAATTCAGTGTGATACTAGCTGTGGATCTATCTGTCATATATGGTTTTTATTATGTTGAGGTATGTTCCTTCCATACCCAATTTTTTGAGGATTTTTGTCACGGAGAGATGTTGAATTTTATCCAAATGCTTTTTCAGTATCAATTGAAAAAACATTACATGGTTTTTATCCTTCATTCTATTGACATGATGTATCACATTGATTGATTTGCATATGACTAATTTGCATATGTTGAACCATCCTTGGATCCCGGGGATAAATCTCACTTGGTCATGAAGAATTATCTTTCTAATGTACTGTGGAATTCAGTTTGCTGGTATTTTATTAAGAGTTTTTCTATCAATATTTATGAGAGATATTGGCCTATAGTTTTCTTTTTTTGTTTTTTGATGGGTATTTATCTGGTTTTGGTATCAGGGTAATATTGGCCTTATAGAATGATTTTAGAAGTATTCCCTTCTCCTCCATTTTTCAGAATAGTTTGGGTGAGATTGGTATTAGCTCTTCTTTAAATGTGTGGTAGAATTCAGCAATGAAGCCATGGGTTCCTGGGCTTTCCTTTACTGGGATTTTTTTTTATTATGGCTTCATTCTCATTACTATTTATTGGTCTGTTCAGGTTCTGAATTTCTTCCTCGTTCAATCTTGGTAGGTTGTATGCATCTAGTAATTTGTCCATTTCTTGTAGATTTTCTAATTTATTGGCATACAGTTGTTCATAGTAGCTATTAATGATCCTTTAAATTTGTGCAGTATCAGTTTTAATGTCTCCTTTATTATTTCTAATTTCATTTGTATCTTCTTTTTTTTTCTTAATCTGGCTAAAGGTTTATCAATTTTGCTTCACTTTTCTAAAAACTTTTGTTCTATTGATCTTTTGTATTGTTTTCTTCATTTCAATTTTATTTATTTATGCTCTGATTTTTATTATTTCTTCTACTCATTTTGGGTTTGGTTTGCTCCTGCTTTTCCAGTTCTATAAGATGCATCATTACATCATTTATTTGATGCTTTCCTCTTTTTCAATATAGGCACTTACAGCTATAATCTTCCCTTTTAGTACTGCTTTTGCTGCATCCCATAGGTTTTGTTTATTTCTTCAAATATTCTTTATTCCCCTTGCTCTCTCTTTCTCCTCTTTCTGAGACTGCCACAATACATATGTTCATGCACTTCATGGTGTCTGATAGGTCTCTTAGGCTCTATTCACTTTTTCCTTTTTGTTTACAGACTCAATAATTTCAATAGCTCTATCTTCAAGTTAACGGATTCTTTCATCTATCTGCTTAAATCTACTGTTGAGCCCTTCTAGTAAGTTTTTCATTTTAGTTATTCCTCTTTTGGCTTTAGAATTTATATTTTGGCTTCTTTCATAATTTATTTTTATCAATATTCTCATTTTATTCATACATACTCTTCCTGGTTTCCTTTAGTTCTTTGTCCATGATTTCGTTAAGTTTTTGAACATATGTAAAGCAGTTTATTTAAAGTTTTTGTCTCATAATTCCAATGTCAGACTTCTCAGGGTTGGTTTCTGTCATTTTCTCCTTTTCAATGGGTCATACTTTCCTGTTTCATTCCATGCCATGTAATTTTGTAAATTGAGCATTTTAATATTATAATGTAATATCTCTAGAAATCAGATTTTCCTCTTCCCCAGGGTTTGCCTGCTGTTGCATGTTGAAAGCTGCAATCACTTCTTTGTTTAGTAACATTTTCAAACCATTTTTTAAGACTGTATTAATATATGTTTTCTATTGCATGATCTCAGTGGTTAGCCACTGATTTAACACATATTTCCTTGAATTCCTGAATCCAGAGAGAGACAGACAGACAGACAGACAGAAACACTGACAGAGAGATTACTCTCTCAGTCTTTGCTGCTTGGCTCTAAGCTGGGACACTCTTCAAGGCTAAGCCAGGCCACCTAAAACTCTGCCTTAGGCTTCATGTCCTGCTTATACACAATCTACAGATCCACAGGACGTGCAAGCTGGTATCTTCTTGAGGGTCATTTACGAACATGTATCCAGTCCTAGAAATGCATATTACATTCTCTCTTTTCTAGTACATGATGTAGCAGTCTTTCTGAGCCCTTATTCCAGCAAGAGATTGCCTCTTTATTCATGGGCTTTGGGGTCTGTCTCCCACTTTCATCATCTACTGTCCTGTGTCCCAGTTGACCTTGGGCAGTGTGTCTTTGCACTCTTTCAACAGGTATTGCCACCTCCTAGAAAGCTATGGGGGTGAAATAAACACAGGTCAGCTTCTGAGCCAGCTCTCAGGGAACCACTTGATGGGTCAAAAACCATTGCCTTGGTATTTTAAGAACACGGTCTATATTGAAGGAATGTGAAATGCTGACCCTATAGCTGCCACCACCAGGTTGGGAAATGGAAGATGGTAGTCAGGTAAACAAAAATGCAACATGCTCTGTTACTAGAAACTAGCCCCCCTATCCTTAGTTATCTGGTTGCTGTAGGTTTTGGATTAGATTCCAGAGTTCCAAAAATGTTTATTCTGTCCATCTTTACCAGCTATATTGTTTGTTGTTGTTGTTGTTCTTTTTTTTTTTTTGAGACAGAGTTTCACTCTCGTTACCCTGGCTGGGGTGCAATGGTGCGATCTCGGCTCACCGCAACTTCTGCCTCCTGGGTTCAAGCAATTCTCCTGCCTCACCCTCCTGAGTAGCTGGGACTACAGGCGTGTGCCACCATGCCCAGCTAATTTTTTTATTTTTAGTAGAGACAGGGTTTCACCATGTTGCCCTCGTGATCCACCCGCCTCGGCCTCCCAAAGTGCTGGGATTATAGCTGTGAGCCACTGCTCCCGGCCTACCGGATATATTGTTTATATGGAGGCCTGATTCTTTGTGTGTACTATTCCACCATTTTCCATGATGTCACCCAAGGATCTGATATTCTTAACAGTAATTCTTCATGTTTAGGGAAATTCTTATGAATACATGTAAAATATTTTATGTTTCCAGATAAACTCTGTAATCAGAGTTTATCTTTTCTTTAACAGGACTCCTAAGTCATCAGTGGCTTAAAGAAACAGAGGATCCTCAGAAATCCAGACAATTACATGCCATAATTGCAGAATATGGTTCAAGGCTTTATAAATATCAGGTGATGTTTTCTTAATTCATTTTGTATATCACTCACTAAAGTTTAATATGCTACAAGGCTAATCCAACTTTTGATATGTTATCATTGTTTCATATGAGAATATCTAATATAATTAATGTAGGAAATGGAATTCTATTAAGTAGTTTCTATAGTTTGAATGTGGCCACCAAACCTCACGTTGAAATTTAGTTGCCATTATAACTGTTCAGAGGTAGGATCTTTAAGAAGTGGTTGAGTCATAAGGACTCTGAATTAATGCTGTTATCATTGGAGTGGGATAGTCAACTGAAGAGTGGGCTCCTAATAAAAGGACTAGTTGGGTCCCATTTCACTCTCTGTCTCATGCGTTCATGTGACCTTTCACCCTTTTGCCATAGAATGACCCTCACCACATGCCAGTCCTATGCTCTTAGATTTCCAAGCCTCCAGAACTGTGAGCCAAACAAACTTCTGTTGTTTATAAAATATCCAGGCTGTGGCATTGCGTTATAGCAGCAGAAAACAATAAGAATAAGAAGATAGTTTCATAGCTATGAGGTCCTAAAAATTCTCCACAGTTTCCCAAGAGAATCTCAAGCACAAATAAAATGACAAATAAATTTTTATCATCAACTTTTGCCTGACACTGAACAGGAGTGTGGCACTTCCCTTTGTCCCAAAGCTAGTTAGAGCTAAGTGGGCTTAGACTGAGGTCAGTCATTGAATGTCCTCTTTCTGATCCACCCCATCCCCAGCATTCCAGAATAAGCCTTGTCCATTCTATGCTCAGAAACTCAGAAGAATGGAGGGAGGAGAGTGGCAGCGCAACCACGCAACAGATTCACCTTGCCTGCTGTCTTGACAGAGCCAATTTATCAAGACAGGGGCAATGCAGTGGAGAAAGAGTAATTCACACAGAGCCAACTGTGCAGGACCAGAGTTTTATTATTACTCAAATTAGTCTCCCCAAGCATTTGAGAATCAGAGTTTTTAAAGATGATTTGGCAGGTAGGGGCTTGGGAAGTGGGAAATGCTGATTGTTCAGTTTGGAGATGAAATCATAGAGGGTCAAAGTGAGGTTTTTCTTGCTGTCTTCTGTTCCTGGGTGCAATGGCAGAACTGGTTGAGCCAGATTACTGGGTCTGGGGTGTCAGCTGATCCATCCAGTTCAGGGTCTGCAAAATATCTCAAGCACTGATCTTAGGTTTTACAACAGTGATTTTATCTCCAGGAACAATTTGGGGAGGTTTGGACTCTTGGAGCTAGAGGCTGCATGACCCCTAAACCATAATTTCTAATCTTGTAGCTAATTTGTTGTCCTAAAAAGGCAGACTGGTCCCCAAGCAAGAAGAGGTCTTTTCAGGAAAGGGCTATTATCCATTTTATTTCAGAGTCAAACCATGAACTGAATTCCTTCCCAAAGTTATTTTGACCTATTTCCAGAAATGAACAAGGACAGCTTAAATGTTAGAAGCAAGATGGACTCGGTTAGGTCTGGTCTCCACTGTCATAATTTCCTCCGCTATCTTTTTTGCAAAGGTGGTTTCAGCAGGGGCTATGACCAGGTCACTGCTGCTCTGTGGGAAGATGGGACAGACATATTGACCTGTCTCCACAAGTATACTGACCTTTTAACCGACAGTGACTTCAGTGACCCCAGTCAGTGGCCTTGGACCTGACTTATCAGATTCATACTTCATACCCTTTTCCCTTAGGGCCTCTGAAATCTTTTGCTTCCCAGTTCCTCCAGGAACTGCCTCATTCCAATATGTCTTGCCACTTGAAGTCCCTAGAGGGAGGAGACTGCACATGTTTGGTGCCCACAGTATTCCAGTCCAGTGAGGAAGCCTCCCCTGGTAGTTCATAGGTCGATGCCCAGGAGAACTCCCAATCTCAAAGGTGCTACTCACTCTGTATATGTTGAGAATCTGTGAGCCCTGAGTTTTGGACAAAAGCACAGCCGCCTGGAAACCCCACAGAGAAGGTCAACCTCAGACAGCTCCTACTCCATGAGGTTCTCACATCAAAGACTAGGACCAAGCCCATGGGAGCTGAAGCTGGCTATTTAGGTCATCACTAGAAAAGCAGAGATAAGCATGCAGAGTGGTCAACGGCAGCTCCAATTATTGCCAATTTGTGCCTAAGCTTCACTGTGATGGTTAATTTTGTGTGTCAGTTTGGCTTGGCCATGGCGCCCAGATGTTCAGTCAAACACCAGTCTAGATGTTGCAGTGAAGGTACTTTTTAGATGTGATTAGCATCTAAATCAATAGACGAAGTACGAAAGACTACCCTCTACAATGTGGGTTGAACTCACAGTCATTTTAAGGTCTTTAGAATAAAGACCAAGCTATTCAAGAGTCTGAGGCGGGAGAATTGCTTGAACCCAGGAGGCGGAGGTTGCAGTGAGCCAAGACCGTGCCACTGCACTCCAGCCTGGCGACAGAGAGTGAGACTCTGTCTCAGGGGGGAAAAAAAGAAGAAACAAAAGAAAAAAGAATGAGATCCTCCAAGGAAGAAATTTTTCTCCAAATAGCCTTCAGACTTGAGCTGCAACATCAATTCTTCCCTGGTTCTCCAGCTTCAGACTTGTGAGCCCTACAATCATTTGAGCCAATTCCCCAAAATAAATCTCTCTCTATATATACATTGGCTTGGTTCCGTTTCTCTAGAGAACCCTGACTAATACACTCATAAGTTTATCTGGCAGGTTCTATTAGGGCCTGAATATTGGGTGCCCCTTTGCCCACAGTCTTCTGCTGCAGATCTTTGCAGGGATGGTTTCTTTCTGAATTCCAGTTAGCTTGAATGTCTCCTTCTCAGACAGGCTTCTGTGACCACCCAAACTACCTATGACAATATCCATGTGGAGGCGCATCCTAGTTTTACCCTTGCTTTATCTTAGACACTCATTGATTTCTTTACCAGCTCTCTTCCTGCTTTCTCCCATTTTAACTAAAATGTAATGATCAAGGAGCTTATCTAGAGCCTGAAAATGTCCCCAGGTAAATGGAGGCTTAATAAATATATACACTAACAAGTAAACAAATGATCTGAGACTAAACACATTTTTTAAAAGCATCCTTCCCTTTTACCTTCAATTTTAGACTAACAAGCATACTCAACAGCAAACTCAACCCTTCAAAAATGTCTAGCCAGCCCAATGAGGTGGCTCATTCCTGTAATCCCAGCACTTTGGGAGGCTGAGGTGGGCAGATGGCTTGACTCCAGGAGTCCAAGACCAGACCAAACAACAAAAAATCAATTGGACCTAGTGGCACATGCCTATGCTCCCAGCTACTCTGGAGGCTGAGGTGGCAGGATCACTTGAGCCTGGGAGGTTGAGGCTGCAGTCAGCCATGCTGCCAGGCTGCTCGTGCCACTGCACTACAGCCTGGGTGAGATAGACTCTGTCTCTAAATATAAAATTTCTATGGCTGTGTTTCTAAGGACAGTATTTTTTGTGAGATTGAGGTTGAGGTTGAGCTAGAGCTATGATTATTTAATTTTTGACTGGTGTTAACCTGGTTTTCACACAGACAAGAGCTCAGTCAGAAACCACTGAAGACTGGTTGTAACTTATTTCTATGTGAGCTCTTTATAAATCCCAAACTACACGAAGTAGACACTGTTTAATGACTTGTTTTTATTTATTTAGTAATAAATTTTTTTTTTTGAGACAGGGTCTCCCTCTGTCACTCAGACAATCTTGGCTCACTGCAACCTCTGCCTCCATGGCTCAAGTGATCCTCCCACTTCAGTCTCCCAGGTAGCTTGGACAACAGGCATGTGCCGCCATGCCTGGCTAATTTTTGTATTTTTGGTAGAGACAGGGATTTGCTGTGTTGCCCAGGCTGGTCTCAATCTCTCAAGCTATTACAGGTGTGAAACACTGCACTTGGCCAGTAATAGATTTTAAATATGTTCTCTTGCCTTTAGATATCTTATAATTGCAATTAATGGATGATAAAATATTCCAATGAATACTATTTTCAATGAATAATCATTTCTAAATAATTGGATTGTCTCTAATTTTTTAAATATTGTAAATATAAACATCCTATAGCTAAATCAATTTGCCTATCCTTGATTACTTACTTAGGATAAACTCATAAAAAATATGTAAAGAATATTCATAATTTTTAGGTGACCTTGTTTTCAAGTTGAATCCTAATGATCTGATACTACTTTTCAAACAGCTGGATGTATCTCCCCATATTCCACCATGGAGAACAGGATAATGGCAATAGTTATGCATCAGAAGGGATCCTAAGAACACTAAATATATATTACACATTATCCTCGAAATGACCTTTCAGTAAGAGTATTACTAAATTTATAGATTAGGAAGCTGGATCAGCACAAGAAGGAAAGCAGCCTGTGGTCACACCACTGCATATTCCAAAGTTGAAATGGTCCTCCCTGAGGACCCAGATTTTGTTGAGACTGGGCCTGCCATTCAGACCCAGACTTTGCTCACCGCTACACTGAGAACAAAACTACATTGTCACTTGCCACTTTCACATCACCAGCACAGTCTCAATCCGTCTGTCCTGCTATAACAAAATGCCATAGAGTTGGTAGCTTATGAAGAACAGAAATGTTTCTCACAGTTCTGGAGGCTGTGAAGTCTGAGATCATTGCATGACCATTCTTGTTTAATGAGGACTTTCTTGTGTCTTCACGTGGCAGAAGGTGGAAGGGCAGAAGGGGCCTAAACTAGTTCCTTCGAGCTTTTTAGTAAGGCACTAATTCTCTCCACATGAGTGGTGCCTTCATGACTTAATCGCTCCCCCGAAGACCCTACCTGTTAATAACACCACAATGGGGATTAAGTTTCAACATGAATTTTGGAAGAGACATAGATATTCAATCAAAAGCAATCACGGTCGTGAGTTCAACACCAGTGACTTCAAATTACGTACTCCAATATTTAATAGGTTTCTATCTTAAAACCTGTATTAAGCAGAAAGCTTAGCTATTTACCCAGGGCAGTCTGCAATCACTATAGTTTGTAGATTTCACCTTAAAGTTATATGATTTAAAATTAGATGTCTTATGGGATTTCAATGAGAAAAAAAATTTTAATGACCATGTAAGAAATTTGTTAACACATCATTGAATTTATCCTGGTTCAAATCACTAGAGCTGTGTTCCAAGGCATAAAGCTTTGGGTCTCAGTCAACATTATCTGGAGAGAAAAAAAAGCCCATAGCTATTTCTTTGCCAGCCTCTACCTAATGCCTTCATATCCCAGGAGGCTGTGAATTGACAGCATATGCAGTCAGACCTAACCTTAATCCATGGTTAGGATGGGCACAGGGGCTTTGTTGCTGAAAACAATATCCCTGGAGGCTGTGTCCTCTTAACAAGTGCTCTGGACATTTTCACATCTAATGAGGCTTTGCCTGATGTAGGCTTTGTCATGAGGCCAACAGCCTATAGAGAGGGATCTTTTAGGAAGAAGGTTCCTAGGACATTGAACCTCCATCTCATTGCCAGGAATGTTGTGGAAAGTAATAACTATACATAAAGCAGCCTCTAGAACACTTTGGATTTTCTTTTTCCACATTGCGGATGTGGTAAATTTTGGTCATTGGCCTGCCCCTCTGCCACACCCATGTGGTTGCTGTGATCCTCTAAAACAAATTTATAGCCCACAGCTAATAACTTTCGATTTCAGGCACAAGTAGGTTATAACCTCATGCATCTTTTGTCATCTGGTTTTTCCAATCTTTATTTTCTCTTCACTTTCACTTCCTCACTTACTGTTTTCTCCTACACTATATATGTTCTTACACTATGTATGTTCCTATAGGGGAACTCACCTGAAATGCTTTTGGGAATAAGGCAAAATAAAAATGTTTTTAAAAGTGAGAAAAAATTTATTTCTCAAGGAACTCTCAAGTTCATTTATCAGCAAATTAATTGAGCAGTATTTTCTATACGTTATTTTAAGGCTAGAACAGAAAAAAAAGAAACAAATTGAATACACTGCTCCTACTGACAGGGAATTTGCTCAAACAGAATGTGAAAAGCTGGAAGTGAGAATCTCTACCAATGATAAACTTCCAAACTCACATCCTTTGTCAAAATGTAAATGTTGAGGAGAACATATAAGAAATGTAATTGTTCAGAAAAAAAGCAAGGCAGTATTTTTCCTGTGTGTCACACTACATTCCATTTTGACACCATTATCACACATGACACAACAGCATCACACAAGACACAACACATTTATAGCGTGTTGCACTATTTTGGGCAAAGCAAACTGATAAAAAGCCAGTCTTTGAAACAGGAAAGAAGATTAATTACTGGGGAGAGACGGGGCATTATTTCCCAGATAACACATTGATGGTCACTGTAAGAGGTTGAAAGGTGATCCCCAAAATGATATGTCTACCTTCTGATCCCCAGAACCTGCGATTGTGACCTTTACTTGGGAAAAGGGTCTTTGCAGATGGTTCTTGAGATGAAATTGTCCTAGATTACACAGATGGGTCCTAAATACAATGACAGGGGTCTCTTTAGAAGACTTACGGAGGAGAGACACACAGAGAGGAGCAGAGGAGGCCATGAAAAGGCAGAGATTAGTGACACAGTCACAAGTCTAGGAAATCCCAGAGCCACCGGAAGTCAGACAAGGCAAGAACAGCATCTCCCTGAGGACCTTCAGTGGAGTGTAGCCATGTGGATACGTTGACCTCACACTTCCAGCCTCCAGAATAGTGACAGAATAAATTTCCATTGTTTCAAGCCACCACGTTTGCGATCATTTGTGACAAGAGCCTCAGGAAACTCATAGGGTCCCTTCGAGTTCTCTGTTGGGCACCTGAAGTGTGAGCTTTGTTGCTGCAATAAAGTGATTCCTAAACACAGAGGTGTCTGCTTCCCAGCCTGGCAGGGAGAGTATGTGGATGAGACAGAATTCTGGAAACTGCTGTTGGAATGTGGGTAACTCCCATGTGGGCACCAAGGAAAGAGACCTAAGCAGAAACCTGGCACAATTAGGGCTTGAAGAGTATCTCAGTTTATAGTGTTACTACTCAGCTATTTCCTTTTATATAATCCTTTATATAATCATATATTAGTTTATAGAATTAGGGCTTGAAGAGTCCCTTTATATAATCCTCTCTATATAATCATATAATAGTTGATAGTATGAGTGCCTAAAGAATATTTCCCTACTCTTATATATATATAATTATATCTTAGTTTATAATCGGAGGAATGCCTAGAGCAGACACAGTGCAGAGCATGATTTAAGGGAAAAACAGTTATACCAGGACAAGAATCCATGGCTCAGGTGGCAGCATTCAGTATCGTAAAGATACCCTCTGTATGGCAGGCTTGGGGCAAGAGCCACTCCTCCTGATAAAGGAGTTGTAGGACCTTGCTCCAGTTCTTGTGGAAGGCTGCCCTCAGAACCAGCAATCCACCCCGGTGACTGTGAACTTTATCAGCTCTTGCTACTGAGCTGCTCGAAAAGCAGCTTCCCATATAACTCATTGGAAGCTGCCAGAAGGTGGCGGTAACCTTGACAGCTCTGTCACTACTGTGTGACTTGAAGTGTCCTCCTATAAATCTTCTTAGAAGTAGTTTGCCCATAGATAGAAGTATTGCACACTGCATCCTCTTCACTGTACATGACCCACCTTCAAGCCTCAGTGACCTAATGGGGGTAGACCCCTTACTGCTCACAGCCCTTGCCTTGATGGGAATGAGCCCCTTGCTGTGCACTGTCCACCTCCTGACCTAGGAGACCTAATGGGGGTGGACCCCATGTTTTATTGCCACGACCCTATCACTATCCTTAAAGATGATTTCACTCACTGCCCTGCCCGCTAACCTATACACAATAAAAACACATGCTTCTGGACATTCAGGGCCTTGCCTGACTCCAGGTGGGGTGGCCCCCTGAACCCAGCTGCGTTTTCCTTGTGCTTCTGTGTCCTGTCTCTTTATTTCTCGGATCCTGCGCCTCAGCACAGCATAAGGCACACCCCACGACCCTGTGGAGCCATCAACCCTACACTGGAACCCTCCAAGATTTAAATTTAAACCCAAGGAAACATTGTTTGAGTCAGTCTTCATTCTCACACTTGATCATCTCTCCATTCTGATCTACATTATTTTCTTGGCACATAGTCAAAGATACTGCCTTTTAATTGATAAGCCACTTAAATACAACATGTTAGGGTAGGGGAGTTCCAGACTGTAAAGAAGGATGTCAGGGACCATTCCTCAATGGCCAGTGTTGACTATTTTGACTGGAATTCTCTGGGGAAGAGATCACCCTTTCACATTTGTCCTCCCCTTCTCATCAGCTTGTCCACACTCTTGTTGGCTTCTGAGCCCTTCAAGATTGGTGCCCCAATATGCTCTCTTTTGCCCCCCTTTCTCTGCGGGTAATATTACTGACCTTCTCCAACCATCTCACGTTGGAATAGGGATTGTGCATGTATGCATATGTGATGTGCATATGAGCATGTGTGTACGTCTGTGTGAGTGTGTGTTTGTGGAGTGTGTGTGTTTGTGTGTGTGTCTCATGCTAGGTAGAGAAGGGTGGGAATAGAGTGCAGGGCTTTGGAATGTGAGCAGACAACCACTGTCGTCTGTGGTAGGACACACACCAGGGTGAGCTAAGGGAAACAGAGGTGCTGGCTACCCAGGCCTCCACCACTGAGGTCTTTTCAGTGACAAGAAGAGGCAGCTAGACCATTCCCCATTCCAGGCTGAGGAACAGGCAGTGCAGTAGTGCGGACAAGAGTGCTGTCTGCATTCCGGCATCCTCTGTCTCCCCAGTGTTTACATTTTCACTGATCACCTCCACAGCATCCTTACAGCCACATGTTATGTCCAAACATTAACTCTACCTTTTTCTGGTTTCTTGTCTTGGTTTTGGCACCACCAAGACCATCCGTACCAGAAATCATCTGCACCAGACATGTCACCAGTGTTAGAGAAATTTCTGCAATTTTCTGATTGTGATTGTTAATATAACCCAAAAGTAATCACATCCCTTTCTTAGCTGTAAGTGGGAGGCCCCCTTCTTGTTCAGGAACAAACCCAAAGAGCCCAGCATGGCCCTATAATGCCGCCATGTGCTTCTTGGGCTTTCCCATGTCCACCAGGGGTGCCTCTCCCCCTTCTCCTCCCTTCCCTCTCTTCCTCCTCCCTCTATTCTTTTCCTTTTCCAACCTCCCTCTCTCCTCCTCCTCAGACTGTGTTCAGGCCTTTACAGTCTTGAGAAACAGGAAATGATGTGCCCATCCAAAAGCTCCCATTGAATGTCACTCATTAAATAAATCTCCTTCAAATCCATTCCTGGGGTACAGGTGAGGCTGGGAAAGAGACAGACCCCTCAGAGGATGCTCCTGCGTTCCAGCCAGCACGCCTGTAGATCAGGAGTCAATATGCTATTTCCTTTTTCTGAGGAAAAAAAAACAACTCTATTTAATAAGCAGAATTCAGAATGATTTATCTTTTTCTGTTGTTTTCAGGCCAGACTTCGTATGTCTAAAGAACAACTGGAACTTTTAAAGTGAGTGAAATTTTTTACTATGTGCCTCTTTTTGGTGTGGTTTCAAATACTGAAATGTTTTTGTACAGAAAAGTATGGGAAAGAAAAGTTACTCCCTGAAATAACTCAAAATTTCACTCCCAGAAATACCTATTACCTGTATTTAATGACATTATGCCTAGCATTTCTCTATGTATATATGCAAATGGAAAGCAAGGAGGAAGAAAAAGAAAAAAAAAGAGATAGAAAAAATTAAAAGGTTAGAGGTGAATTAATCTACACATGCTGTATTTAGTATTAAAAATAGTATATTTATTGTTATTTGGATTTATCAGAAGAAGGAAACAACCCAAGAAAAATGGCCTCCTCTCACTTATGCATATACATAATTTAAAATTTTAAACACCAAACAGTAATATTTTTCATACCTTAGAAAATTACTTGCCCTTTTATATATTTGCACTTCTATGGAGCATTCCTTAACAAAATACACACTGAGGTGTTCTTCCCCTATTATTTATGATTATTAAAAATGGAAAACAACCCTATAAGAAAAATAGGCCAATGGTTAAATACATTGGAATATATTCATGAAATGAAGAATTATAAAGCCATTTAAATAATTTTGAAATTGGTTTAATGATTTGGAAGTGTAGTGGAGACACAAAATTATAAATATGATTTTGTTACTAATTTTTTGCATGAAATTAAAACTGGTAGATAGTCATTAAAATTTAATGGTGTTTATTTCTTCTAAGTGCTTGGTTTTTTCCCCCAATTTTAAACATGCATCATTTCACAAATGGGGAAAAATACTAGATAAGTAGTGCTTATACTTTTTCAGCATAAAGAACTATCTTTTCACTTGACATTTTCTTATTCTCTCTACCAGTACTTTTCAAACAGTAAACATAGAAATCCCATGCTTGGGAAGTAAAATCTTGCATGCTCAGGCAGTCAAACTGGCAACTGGTGGCTGCCCACTGGCTGGATCCCCCAGCCACCCCTTCTCTAAGGCATTTCCACCAAACTCAGGCTACTGTTGGAAAGTCACTGCTCTGTACTACTCTGGAAATGCAAGGTGTTCCTGATTGGAAGGAGGGTACCAGTGGGATTTAGGATTCACCTGTGTGAAATCACCCAGCGGGGGGACCAACAAGGTTGATTGAGCCTTGCCTTCCCCGTGCAGAGCCTGGCCAAGCACTATACTGGGACACCCCCAGCTATGTGACTCCTGGAGGTGGTTGTTTTTTTGTTCATTTGTTTGTCTGTTTGACAGAGTCTTGCTCTGTCTCCAAGCTGGAGTGCAGTGGCGCGATCTTGGCTCACTGCAACCTCAGCCTCCCGGGTTCAAGTGATTCTCCTGCCTCAGCCTCCTGAGTAGCTGGGACTACAGGCGCACACTGCCATGCCCAGCTAATTTTTTATTTGTAGTAGAGACAGGATTTTACCATGTTGGTCAGGCTGGTCTTGAACTCCTGACCTCAAGATCCGCCCACCTTGGCCTCCCAAAGTGCTGGGATTACAGGCATGAGCCACGGTGCCCCACTTGTCCTTGTTTTTTTTAGTGAAGTGTGATGCTTTAGACAAATGGGCATGCTCTGCTCTCCCCTCACTCAAGAACATATATCTTCAACAATATAAAGTACCTCGCCATGTGGCGGGCTCCTAAGCCCAGCAACAGCTGATAATGGGAGCTTTACACTTTTTTCTTCTCATGCTGAGGTTCTCCTTTTATAGGAAAGAAAGCCAGACTTTGGAAAACAATTTTCGTGAAATTCTATTTTTGACTGAACAAATAGATGTCCTGAAGGCATTGCTTAGAGATATGAAGGATGGTATGGACAATAATCACAGCTGGAGCACCCATGGAGATCCTGCAGAGGACCCAGACCACACGGAGGTCCCAGACGAGGCAAGGCGGGTTGGGCGGGGTTGGGGTGGCAGATAGTGAGGATGTCCAGGGTGACGAGGAGTGGGTATGTTCTTCCAGTGCCACATCCACTGCTTCTCCCAGTGGAAAATCCAGTGCTGACTGATATTTGGTTGGTGTATGGAAACCCACTGTTTCATAAATGCTGTGTCACAGAGAAGACATTCTATTGCAGTTGACTTACTTCACACCAAAATAAATAACTGTTCTATTTTCCAGTTAAAAAAAAAACAGAAATAACAGTCTCTGAGTTCTATACACAAATACCTTAAATAGCAAAAGATTTGCATTCACCATCTTCATAGCTAACATAGTTGGTCTAGTCAGCATTAGATTCAGGCAAAATTATGATGGAAATCATGAACTCTATTTTGCTTCTTTCTCTTCGGCTGTCACAGCTACCTTCTTCTTCTTCCTTAACGTCTACTTGTTGAAATGCACAGCAATCTGACGCAGACCACCTGCCACCCTCCAGGCCTCGTCACTGTGAAGGTGTTATGTTTAGGCAGCTTGAATGTGAACTGTTGTGTCTGCTCAGGGTGCTTTAACCCAATATTAATTAGAGTTGGTGAAAAATGTCTAATATAAGAAATTGTGTAGTCTGTGTATAACTGCCTTGATTCCCAAATAACTCTAGAATGTTCAAGTCTTTACTGTTAAGCACAGGACACTAATGAGGGAGGGAACACAGCAGGTCACAGCATAACCTCATCTCACACCTCACCAGGAAAGCACTGTTGTGCAGTGGTTAGGGCTTCAGAAGGGGTCCTCGGTCCACCATGCTGTGTGACCTTGGGGTGATCCCTGAACACATGTTGGCTTTATTTACATCATATGTCAGAGAAGGACACTCCCAAGAGCCATGAAGATGTCATTCCAGATCCATGCACAGTACCTGGCTCAGAGTGCAGCTGATAGGTGCTCACTGCTATTCTAATTTTGCAGATTAGTTCCCAAAAAATGAATGGTCAAAACTCAATCAGTTGGCAGAGATTGTTAACAGAAACCTGTTTCTAAAATTTCTACAGGAAATGTCAAACTTGGTTAATTACGTACTTAAAAAGTTGAGAGAGGACCAAGTCCAGATGGCTGATTATGCCCTGAAGTCGGCTGGTGAGTACGGAAAACGTGAAAAGAGAAGCATTAACAAAAGAATGCTCCAAGAGTGTCTCTATTCTCTACATTTCGCTATGAGGAAAACATATTTATCTTGTAACTTCCAGGGGGGAAATTAATCAATTTAGATAATTAAAGAAGAGAATAAAAATAGTTGTCCTTGAGTGCTTTCTGAGAGCAAATGTTCCAGGGAACAGGGCCTGTGCAACTTCGTTAGCATGCATCTGAAAGAACCACTAAGAAAGCCAAGATGCCACAATGAAGTTGCGGAAGGCACAAAATATTAGGACATTTTATATTATTACATACTAAAATGGCTTATGATAATCAATCTAAATGCATTATTAGGGATTAAATGACAATGTTTAAGGGTTATATATAATGTTCCTAATATCTTCCAATTAAGATTAATTCTTAAGGGCTAAGGCTATGAATCATTAACCTTAATCTTCTCTATCATGCCTATAATAGTCTATGAACAAGGTGTGTTCAGTTAACAATGTGGAAGGAAAGAAGGAAGGGACAGGAGGAAGAAAATATAAAACACACAGTAATGCTAATTTTAATCAATTGATAGTCAAATTTACGCCAGGAAAATAAATTTCCAGCTTGCATGAACTGGAGAGCATTTGGAACAGGATGATTACTCAGTCTTGTGAGCGTGTGTTTTTTTGAGAGAGTTAGAAGGCAGAACTTTCCCGAACCTGATTCCCTAAAGCATGAGTGTTGGGATAAGATGGGAGAGGAACCATAGTTCTTTTTTTTTTTCGTCATGGTATTCTGATACACTTGCTTAATGCTTTCTTCTTTGTATTGATGTATTTACAACTGCCATTTTGAAAAGCCTATGTGGTGAATGCAGGCTCACGCGTAGCTCATGCAGAGTGAGGAAAAGAAGGAAAGGCTCAGGCTCCTCTGTGACCTTAGATGTGGAAACAAACATCAGCTCTGGTTTGGCCAAGATGGAGAAAGCCTATTAAGTCCCTTCCAACTGATTATGATGAAAAATTACCTGGACAAAATTCAAAAAATAACTATCTGAGTGGGCTGAAAAGTAAACAAAGCAGGCAGTTGGTGGAGGGGAACCAAAAACTGCAGGTGTGAGCCCTGTGGGAGTTTTCTTTCCTCTTGCAGCCTCGGCTGAGGCAGGCAGCAACTACAGAGCTGCAAACGTGGCAGCAAGTTGGGCAGCTAAAACTGTGAAAAAGTCCTGTTTTTCTAGCCAAAGACGCAGAATAAAGTAGTCCTGTGAGGCAGAGTGTGGGGAGAAAGCCTGGGAAGGCAAATCTGCAGAGAAGACGCTTGTTCCCCTATCTGTTTGTAGCCAGCTTCTGGCCTCACATCTCAGCTGCCCATTCATGCGAATAGACCCGAAGCAGCAAAGTGGAGGCTTTGAGAATATGGCAATGATTTAAACTATGGCTCAAGTCTTAGACTAACCCCTAAGTGGTGCATGGACACGACAGGCCTGTAGCAAAGGTTTTAAGGACTGAATTGAGTCTTCCCATAAAAGGAGAAAGCACTGACATTTCTGAACTAATGGATGAAGCAAATGAAAGCATTCCCTAGTGGATTGTTATAGGACTCAAGAGTCTTACAGTATAATATTCAGCATTTCTAGGGTACAAATCACTATTACTTGACATGCAAACTCCTAGGGAAATAAAACCAATTTCCAAGGGAAAAGACAACAGATGCCAACCCCATCCTGACACAGATGTTGGAATTGTCACAGAAAGACTTGAAGCAGTTACCATAATTATGCTGTATGAGGTGAAAGTAAGTACACTTGAATGAAAAGATACTAGTTCTTAGCCAAGAGAATAAAAAGAAGCAGACAGAATTTTATGACTGAAAAATACAATATCTAAAATAAAAATTGACTACGTACACTTAATAATAGAAAAACAAAAACAGAGAAAAGATGTAGTGAACTCACTCCTATTCAACACAGTATTAGAAGTCCTGGCCAGGGCAATGAAGCAAGAGAAGGAAATAAAGGGCATCTAGATAGGAAGAGAGGAAGTCAAACTATCCCATTTGCAGACAACATAATCCTATATCTAGAAAACCACATAGTCTCAGCTCGAAAGCTTCTTAAGCTGATAAACAACTTCAGCAAAATCTCAGGATGCAAAATTGATGTGCAAAAATCACTAGCATTCTTATACACCAACAAAAGTCAAGCCAAGAGCCAAATCAGTAACAAACTCCCATTCACAATTGCCACAAAAAGAATAAAATACCTAGGAATACAGCTAACTTGGGAGGTGAAAGTTCCCTACAAAGAGAACTACAAACCATTGCTTAAAGAAATCAGAGATGACACAAACAAATGGAAAAACATCTCATGCTCATGGATAGGAGGAATCAATATTATTAAAATGATCATACTGCCTAAAGCAATGTGTAGATTCAATACTATTCTTATGAAACTACCATTGACATTCTTCATGAAACTAGATAAAACTATTTAAAAATTCATATGAAACTAAGAAAGAGCCCGAATAGCAAAGGCAATCTGAAGTGAAAAGAACAAAGCTGGAGGCATCATGTTACCCAATTTCAAACTACACTACAGGGCTACAGTAACCAAAACAGCATGGTAGTGGTACAAAAACAAACACATAGAACAATAGAACAGAATACAGAACCCAGAAATAAGACCATACTCTTACAACTATCTAATCTTCTACAAATATGACAAAAACAAACATTGCAGAAAGGATTCCTATTCAATAAATGGTGCTGGAATAACTGGCTAGCCATATGCAGAAGACAGAAACTGGACTCCTTCCTTACACCATATACAAAAATTAACTCAAAATGGAATATAGACTTAAATGTAAAAGCCAAAACTACAAAAACCCTGGAAGACAACCTAGGCAATACCATTTAGGACATACCCATGGGCAAAGATACCATGACAAAGACATCAAAAGCAATTGCAATAAAAGTAAGAATTGGCAAACAGGATCTAATTAAACTAAAGAGCTTCTGCATGGCAAAAGAAACTGTCAACAGAGTAAACAGACAACCTACAGAATGGAAGGAAATGTTTGCAAACTCTGTATCCAACGAAGGTCTCATATCCAGCATCTATAAGGAACTCACACAAATTTACAAGAAAACAAAACAACCCCATTAAAAAGTAGGCAAAGGACATGAACAGACACTTTCCAAAAGAAGACACACATGTGGCCAACAATCATTTGAAAAAAATCCCAGCATCACAGATAATTAGAGAAATGCAAATCAAAACCACAATGAGATACCATCTCACACCAGTCAGAATGACTATTATAAAAAAGTCAAAAACTAACAGATGCTGGCAAAGTTGTATAGAAAAAGGAATGCTTATACACTATTGGTGGGAGTGTAAATTGTTTCAACCACTGTGAAAGACAGTGTGGTGATTCAGTGGCTCAAGCCTGTAATCCCAGCACTTTGGGAGGCCGAGGCAGGTGGATCACGAGGTCAAGAGATCGAGACCATCCTGGTCAAAATGGTGAAACCCCGTCTCTACTAAAAATACAAAAAATTAGCGGGGCATGGTGGCGCGTGCCTGTAGTCCCAGCTACTCAGGAGGCTGAGGCAGGAGAATTGCTTGAACCCAGGAGGCGGAGGTTGTAGTGAGCCGAGATCGCGCCATTGCACTCCAGCCTGGGTAATAAGAGCAAAACTCCGTCTCAAAAAAAAAAAAAAAAAGACCTAATATAGAAATGCCATTTAAACCAGAAATCTCAGTACTAGGATATCCAAAGAAATGTAAATTGTTCTAATATAAAGACATGTGCATATGTGTGTTCACTGCAGCACTATTCACAATAGCAAAGACATGGAATCAGTCTAAATGTCTATCAGTGATAGATTGGATAAAGAAAATGTTGTACATATACACTATAGAATACTATTCAGCCATAAAAAAGAACCAGATCATGTCCTTTGCAGGGACATGGATGGAGCTGGAGTCCATTATCCTTAGCAAACTAATACAGAAATAGAAAACCAAGAGCACATGTTCTCTTGTAAGTGGGAGCTAAATGATGAGGACACATAAACACATAGCGGGGACAACACACTCTGGGGCCTATTGGAGGATGGAGGGTGAGAGAAGGGAGAGGATCAGGAAAAATAACTAATGGGAACTAGGCTTAACACCTGGGTGACAAAATAATCTGTACAACAAATCCCCATGACCTAAGTTTTTCTATGGAACAAACCTGTACATGTACCACAAACTTAAAATAAAAATTAAAAAAAAAAGTAGTGAAGTTGAAGACAGATTTTAAAAAATTATGCGATTCAAAGAATGAAAAAATGTTTGAAAAAAATACAAACAGACCTTCGGAAGCCTATAGGACACTATAAAAAGGTATAATATTCTTATCCTTTCAGTCTCAGAGGGAGATGAGGAAGAGATCAATGTAGGACAATAATCTAAAGAAGTAATAGCTAAAAGCATCTCAAACTCGATTTAAAAAAAGCATTCAAAAAGCACAGCAAATCGGAAACAAGATAAATTCAAAGAAAATGGCATGCAGACACATCATAATTAAATTGCTCAAAATCGAAGATGAAGAAAAATATTTGAAAGAAGCTAAAAAATAATCTATGATTACTACCGATTTCTTATCAGAAACAAAAGAGACCATAAGAGAAGAAAACTACATGCTTGACATGCTGAAGGAAAGGCTCTAGCATGCAGAATTGTGGATCCAGTAAAAATACCTTTCAGGAATGAAGACAAAGTTAAGATGTTCTTAGATGGAAAAAATTAAGAAAATTCTCTGCCAATGGATCTGCTAAAGGAAGTTCTTCAGCTTACTAGAAATGACGCCAACAAGAAACGTTGGACTTAAAGAATGAAGAAAGAGCAATAGCCAAGATAAATATGTGAGTAAAGATGAGGTGGCCAGGCGTGGTGACTCATGCCTGTAATCCCAGCACTTTAGGAGGCATAGGCAGGTGGATCACCTGAGGTCGGGAGTTCCAGACTAGCCTGCCAACATAATCCTGTCTCTACTAAAAATACAAAAATTAGCTGGGCTTGGTGGCACATGCCTGTAAATCCTAGCTGCTCAGATGGCTGAGGCAGGAGAATCTCTTGAACACAGAAGGCGAGGTTGCAGTAAGTCGAGATCACACTACTACACTCCAGCCTGGGCAACAAAAGTGAAATTCCACCTCAAAACAACAACAACAAAATATGAGGTAATTTTCTTTCCTTAAGTACTTTAAAATATGTGCAGCTGTTGAAAGGAAAAAATATATGACATTATCTGGCAGTGGAGGACTAATATATGTAGATTTAACACTATGACAATCATAAAAGTCAGTGGGTGAGATTTAAGGAGCATCTATAAATGTAAAGATTTTATATAAGTGATAAAATGTTAACTCTATTATAAACTATGAGCTGTTCAGTATGGGCACTGTAATCACGAGAATAATTACTTAAAATTACAGAGATATCAAAAAACCAATAGATAAACAAAATGGAGGCTAGGCACAGTGGGTCACACCTGTAATCCCAGCACTTTGGGAGGCCAAGGTGGGCAGATCACTTGAGGTCAGGAGTTCGAGACCATCCTGGCCAATATGGTGAAATCCTGTTTCTATTAAAAATACAAAACAGTCGGTCATCCTGGTGTGCACCTGTAATATCAGCTACTCAGGAGGCTGAGGCAGGAGAATCGCTTGAACCCACGAGGAGGAGGTTGCAGTGAGCCAAGATCGCACCATTGCACTTCAGCCTGGGCCACAGAGCAAGACTCTGACTCAAAAAAAAAGGAATAAAAATTTTTAACTAATATATAAAAAGGCAGGAAAGGGAAATGAAGAAAAATAGAGAAAGTAAGAAAGGAAGAGGGTGGGGGGGAAGTCATGTAAATTAGAAAGGAAGAAATTAAAAATGGCTCTAATCAGACAACATGAGTGCTTACGTAGAAAAACCACTAAAAAAATCTACTAAAATAAATGAGGTTTACACATTCAAGGATTTATATACAATTTCTATGTACTAATAATAGAAAATTAGAGAAAATTTAAAAGTAGCACTATTCATAAAGTAAAAATCATAAAATAGGTATAAGACTAACAAAATGTGGAAACTGAGATCTAAAAACTAAAAAACAATAATGAAATAAATAAAAGAAGATACAAATAAATGGACAAGTATATCACGTTTACGGATTAGAAGACTCAATACCACTAAGATGACAATACTGCCCAGATTTTCTATGGATTCAAGAGAATCCCAATCAAAATCCCACCAGGATTATTTGTAGAAATTGACAAGCCATTTCTAAAATGCATGTAGAATGGCAAAGGAACTAGAATAGCCAAATTTGTTTTGGGAAAAAAAAAAGAACGAAGTTGGAGAATTCATACTATCTGATTTTAAGACTTGCTATAAGTTTACGGTAATCAAGAGAGTGTGGTATTTGTGAAATCAATGGAACAATACAGAAAGTCTAGGAATAGTCCACATATGTGGTGAATAGATTTTTGAAAAAAGACAAAAGGTAAGTCAATGGTGCTAGAACAGATGGACATTCACATGCAAAAATAAAAAAAAAAAACCTTGCCCCCAAACCCACAATTTATAAAAATAAATCCAAAATGGGTCACATTCTTAAATATAAAGCTTAAATCTATGAAATTCCAGGAAAAAAAATTTTTTGAGTTAGAAAAAGGTTTATCTACAAAAAACCTTGTCTTTAAAGGTTCTTTAAACACAATATCAAAAACTATAATTGTAAAAGGAATATAATAGATAATATGGGCTTCATCAAAATTAACTTCTGGCTCTGCAAAAAAGACCAGTTACGAGAATGAAAAGAGAAGTTACAGGCTGGGGGAGAATATTTGGAAACCACACACGTTCTTAAATCCAGAATTTATTAAAAAACTCTCAAGCCTCAATTAAGCAGACAACCTGAAAAAAAATAGGCAAAAGATTTGGAAGACGCTTCATTGAAGAGATATATGCATGTCAAAAAAGTAGGTGAAAAAGTGCTTCACATTATTATTCACCAGTGAAACATCAATTAAAGGCTCAATGTTATATCACTACACACCTATTAGAATGCCAAACAAAACAAAACTGACCATAGCAAGGGCTGGCAACAGCATGAAACAACGAGACCTCTCATATGCTGTGGGTGAGAGTGTAACATGGCACAGGCACTCTGGAAAAGTTTGACAATTTCTCACGAAGTTAAATATACCACCTTATTGACCTAGCAATCCCACTTCTGTATATTTATCTAAGATAAATTGAAATATGTTCACATCAGAACTTGCCAAGAATGTCTATAGCAATGATATTCATAATCACCAAAACTGAGAACAACTCCATGTCCATCAACAAAGGCTAACAGATGCATTCATACAATGGAATAATAACCTGCAGTCAATAAAAGAATGCATTTCTGATACTCATTACAATGTTCATAAATCTCAAATGCATTGGGGTAAATGAAAGAAGCCTCAGTGAAAAGGCTAATACTGTGATTGTCTACAAGGGCGCAGCAAAAGAAGTGACCAGAATAGGTAAATCTACAGGGACAGAAAATAGATTAATACTTGCCGAGGCTTGAGGAGGGAGGTGGGGGGATAACTGCTAACCGCTATGGGTTAGCTAACTGCTAACCGCTTTTGGGACTCACTAAATGTTCTAAAATTGATTGCAGTGGTTGTGCAACCCTAAGAATGTAATACAAAACCTTGAATCATACACTGTAAATGAGTGAATTGCATAGGAGTATAGGATGTGAATTATATATTAATAAAGCTGATTTAAAATGTTTTAGATGAATCAGAAAATGAATAAATAGGAATTATTTTCAAAATTCCACAACATCACAATTTAAATTTTTTAAAAAGGATTATGGGGGTGGGATGTTCATTCCTCACATTAGCAGGTGAAAGTGTAGATTCTGTCCAGCCAGTTGGTCAAGTAGAATAGTGACTGGACAGCCAGTATCAGCCTTCAAAAATGAGGTACACATAGGGTTTCCAGATAAAGGGAGCCCAGTTAAATTTAAATTTCAGACAAATAGCAAATAATCTTTTAGTAAAAATATATCCCAAATATTGTATGGCACATGATCACTACTAAAAAAATTATTCTTTGTTTACCTGAAATTCAAATTTAAATGCCAGTCCTGTATTTTTATTTGCCAAATCTGACAACTCTAGGCACTCATTTACTATTTCAAAAATTGTATAATCTTAGAAAAAGCATGAATAATCAGATATTTGATGAGGCACATGTATTTTTAGTGTTGTGGTATGTTATGCAAATGCAATTTGAAAAGCAATTTATGTTTTTTTATTTCTTATGTATAAAATACACTTTGCTTCTAAAATGAAGTAACCTGCAGTGATAATGTTTGGTGGGCATGTTTCGTATCTCTTTGATTGAAATTGAGTTCGATGAATCTGCATAATTGCTGCTACAAATGTAACTTGAAGGACATTGGCAGCATTGTTGGTTTTCTGCTTTTTTTGTTAGAGATGGAGTCTTGCTCTGTCACCCAGGCTGGAGTGCTCATCTCGGTTCACTGCAACCTCTGCCTCCCTGGTTCTAGCAAGTCTCCTGCGTCAGCCTCCTGAGTAGCTAGGACTACTGACGCATGCCACCACACCGGCTAATTTTTTGTATATTTTTTTAGTAGAGACAGGGTTTCACTGTGTTGCCCAGGCTGGTCTCGAACTCCTGAGCTCAGGTGATCTGCCCTCCTTGGCTTCCCAAAGTACTAGGATTACAGGCTTAAGCCATGGCACCCAGCCAGTTTTCTGCTTTTTTTGTTATTGAGTGAATGGAGATGATAGGAAGTCTCATTTATCACATCAGCTGTTAAAATATGGAGATCTATATACCTTTTTAGGTTATACAGAATCCATATAATATTCTCATGCCTAATTTAATTTCCTCAAAATTCAATTTTGTGAAACTAAACAGAACAAACTTTTTTATCAAAATGGCAAAATTTCAGTGGTAGTGAAAACTGTCCTACTCTTCCCATCAATTCCTGAGTATGAATTTTACCTCACTTATAATTTGCCCAGTAATAATTTTCAAGAGACAGTGTTAGAATTCAAATGATGTATTTTGAATTGTGTATGTTGTTTCTTTATTTTAAAGATTACTTTATAATTTTAGGAGCCTCCATCATTGAAGCTGGGACCTCAGAAAGTTATAAAAATAATAAAGCAAAATTGTATTGGCATGGGATAGGTTTCCTAAATCACGAAATGCCCCCCGATACTATTCTTCAGGTAAAGCTAAGTTAAGAATCATTTATTTCTATTTTAGGATTTTGTTATTATTATTTATCATGAAAATGTTAATTTAAAAAAAATGGAGGTCTGGGGCTTGGTGGCTCATGCCTGTAATCCCAGCACTTTGGGAGGCCGAGGCAGGAGGATCACCTAAGGTCAGGAGTTCCAGCCCATCCTGGCCAACATGGTAAAACCCAGTCTCTACCAAAAATACAGAAATTAGCTGGGCGTGGTGGCAGGCACCTATAATCCCAGCTACTCAGGAGGCTGACACAGGAGAATTGCTTGAACCCGGGAGGCAGAGGTTGCAATGAGCCAAGATTGTGTCGTTGCACTTCAGCCTGGGCAAAAAGAGCGAAACTCGGTCCCTCAATAAATAAATAAATAAAATGGAGGCAATATAAGAATGTGTGAACTTGTTACAAGACCTAAATTCATCTCATTACATTTTTTATAGTCAATACACTGCATGAATTGTGTCTTACTTTATAGTCAATAAACTATGATTAATTGATTACTTATTTGTCATTTTAAGATTAGTAAACTAGATGATTTTATTCTCAAATAGAACATATACATTCCATGTCTTTTCTGTAAGTTCATTATGTGACCACCCTTTTTCATTGAAAACTTCATTCATTCAACAAACATTTGTTGAAAGTGCTTGTCTCCTAAGTGCCAGTACTGTACTGTGCTAAGTACTATTCAGACCACAGGTTCTTAAGTCCAATTGTAACAGGAGAAATCTCCAGGTAAGATCCCCACCAAATGTTTCAGTTACATTCTAAAGGCAGTAGGCATCAACAGACAGCAGAGCACCTCTCAAGCTTCATCCATACACCTGAAGTTAGTCGCAAATTTAGAACGTTCAGGGGTAAAATCTATTGATCTTATTTCAGGCTGTAGTTTATATCTACAAAGTAGTAGACCTCACTTTTCTTCTCTACCAACATAACCACCACCACCACCCCCATCTCCATCAACACCCTCGCCTTTACCATCACCACCACCACCATCTTTCTTCATCACAATCCCCATGTCCATCACCATCACCACCACCACCATCACTATCTTCATCACCACTACCATTTCAGTGATCACTATCACTATCAGCACCACCACCATTACTACCCTTACCATTACCTTCACCATTGCCATCATTACCATCACCACTACTGCTACAACCCATCACTGTCACCTCCACTGCCGCCATTATTACCACCATCATCACCACAATGGTCACCACCATCATCCTCACTACCACCATCACTAGCCTTACCAGCACCACCACTCATGCCCTCTAGCTGCCTTATGAGAGCTTACAGTCCAGTTAGAGCAATGAAAGAAAACATGCTCATATAATAAAGGGTTCTGATTGTTATAAGCATAGAGTGCACTCAAAGAGCAACCACACTAGAGGTGTCTTGGGAGTTTTCCTATTTGACAGGCATAAGAGAGATCAGCAGTCAATAGTGATTAGCTGGCCAGTATTGTGGGAATGGATTTACATAACTTGTTAAGAGATTAATTCAGTGTTTTCTTTCCAGCCAGATGTCTACCCTGGAAAGTGCTGGGCTTTTCCAGGTTCCCAGGGTCATACTCTAATCAAGCTTGCTAGGAACATCATACCAACTGCTGTTACCGTGGAGCACATCTCAGAGAAGGTGTCTCCCTCAGGAAACATCTCCAGTGCACCCAAGGAATTTTCTGTCTATGTAAGAAGCTATCTAAATTTGTCATTCAGATTGGCCTGTGATAGAAGGTGGTTGGCTCAGAATTAGAGGCTGTCCTCTGAACTACGACAGATAACTAGTTGTGTCACTTATTTCCTGGACTTCTGCTTTCTCATCTACAAAGAGAGAGCGTTGGACCAAATAATTTATATTATTCAATTCTATTTTTTGCTTTTATCAAAGTTAGAACTTTCAGGGGTATATGTATAAGTAAAAATCAAATATTTCCATAAAGTTTATAAAGAAACAGTAATTCCTTGTCCCACTTCTTTACATCTCCAATTCTCATTATCCTGGAGTTTCTACTTGCAACAATTTTAGATGTTTTTGTGGGTACTTGCCTCCATGTTTGCTTTTACCATTATTTCTTGATTTTTCAGTTTGGGTTATGACATTCTCTCATGGAAAATGAAGATTAGCTCTTTTCCATGGCACTTCCATCCTCCCACCATGCTTATGTCTTAATTTAAAAACAAAACAGGTTTCTGGAGATATAATTCCCATGACAATTAATTCACCCATTTAAAGTACACCTTTCAGTGGCTTTTAGTATATTCACAGAGTTGTGTATAACATAATCAATTTTAGAAAATTTTCCTTACCCTAAGAAGAAACCGATATCCCTTAGCCATCACCTCCTATTCTCCTGTTGTACTCCTCCCTGGCAATTATTAATCTACTTTGTCTCAATAAATTAATCTATTCTATATATTTCATATAAATTGAACCATTAATAATTTGTGATCTTTTGTGAATGGCTTCTTTAACTTAACATATTGTTTTCAAAGTTCATTCATGATGTAGTATGTCTCAATATTTCATTTATCTTTAATTACTGAATAATATTTCATTGTATGGATATATGACATTTTATTTATCCATCAGTTGATGAACATTTGAGTTATTTTCATTTTTTTGGCTATTATGAATACTGTTTCGATAAACATTTATGTACAAGTTTTCGTGTCGACATGAGTTTTTGTTTCCCTTGGGTTTATACCTAAGATTGGAATTGCTAGATCACAAGGCAAATGTAGGTTTATCATTTGAGGCACTGCTAAAAGACTACATTGTCTTTTGTTCAAGCAATACGGTGACTATGTGAACAAAACAACTCTCAGTTGAACTATTTAGTGTACTTAAATACTACTTTGTTCCATAATTTTTGATGTTTCTGAGGGTAATAATTGTTTTACATGTATTTATTATTTTATTTTATTTTCTTGAGACAGGTCTCAGCTGTTGCCCAGCTTGGAGTACAGTGGCACAATCACAGCTCACTGCAACTTCAAACTCTTGAGATTGTTTTAATTTTAAGTTTTTTTTTTTAGTATAGATGGCGGTCTTACTACGTTGCCCAGGCTGGTCTGAAACTTCAGGGCTCAGGGGATCCTCCTGCCTTGGCCTCCCAAAGTGCTGGGATTACAGACATGAGCCATGGGTGCCCAGGCTATTTGTCTTTAATTTGCTTAGTTTTTCTGTATTCTTATTACCAAAACTTTCCCAAATTCTTCTTCAGAAGTACAAATATTCTCCCATTATGTTAATTTACATCAGATAATTTATAAATTTCTTCCTTTTATCATTCCTTCCGTCATTTTCTTTTCATTTTTTTTTCCGTGAGATATCCCTCTGGCGCCTTCTGCCTTCTGCTCCAGCCTTGCTAGGTAGGCCTGACACACAACTGTTGTCACGGGATTTCATTTCAGCATCCTTGAGGAGTCAACTTATTGTCTAATTTATTATTTTTAAAAGTGTTTCTTATTTCCCTTTTCTGTTTTTTGTTCCACCTTCTGGAAGATCATATTAATTCATATTTTAACCCCTCTATGGAAATTTTCATTCCAGCTGTCGTGATTATACTTTCTAAGACTTCTTGTTTCTATACATATTCCCTTTTCTAGAGCCTACATTGTTTTCTTTTACGAAGGCAGTACCTTCTCTTACGCTTCTGAAGATACTAACTGTAGGCTTGTCTAATTTTCTTGTCCTGGCTTCCGGGTCTGGATTTCCTAGCCCCACTTTTCCCCCTTGTTTGTAGAGTCTCTCTGTTTCCTTCACGAGGCTTTTCTCCCAAGCCTATGATGCTTGTCACATGAATTGGTAGGCGGTGCAAAGCCCGCAGGAAGCTTTGCGTGCACTGCGAGGCTCCTACGTCCTGAGTTTGCAGCCGCAATGATCTGGTCAGGCCATTTCTTCTGGAATCACAAGTGTTCTATCAGGACAGCTGACCCTGAGAGGACTCCTGCAGTGCACACAGGAGATGCCAGCCTGGCCCACCACACCAGGAGCTGCTGGAGAGAGGAGGGCCGCGGGGCCACCAGTTTGTGCAGACGGGATGCTCTCACTTGTGGGCGGTTCCGGGGCGGCGCTGGCAGTGGTCTTAGAGATGGGAGGAAGAAGAGAGCCCTCTGCTGGGCCAGGCGGGGCTGGGGGGCGTGGAGTGGTTGTAAGTGGTTTTTGAAATGACTGTCAGCTAAGCCGCAGATCTGGGCTCCTTCCCCGTCCCCTGCCCCACGTGGACTCCCTCCTGCGCTACTGATTCTACCTACAGCCAGAGTAGTTTGTGTTCTTTCTCTCCAGGACCATTTGGCCATCTTCACTTTTGTTCATTTGTTTTGGTTTGGTTTTACTGTCTACTCCTACTTTTACCTTGTAGGTTTATGCCTTACTTCAATTATTTGATCTTCCCATCTGGAGGAGGGCCCAGGGTTGAACGGCCTGCCTTTCATGCCACCCAACTGCCTCTACATTCCATATCTGGAGTTTCAAAACAGAGGGCTGCTGTCCTTTCATAGAAGCTGGCATCACCTGCAAGTGATGTCTCTGAAAGGCTGAGTTAAGCTGAGTCTGAGCAAATAAGTTCCATCTCAGAAAGGGGAACACATTCATTTTTAGATGAATTATGGGGTGAATCCCACAGGTAGGAATCCTTTAGTAATAAAAACTGCTTCTCATTATTTTCCTCTACATTAGAGAATTTATGAACCAAGTAAAATTAAAACAAGGTGATAAAAGAGCTGGGCACAGTAGCTGATCCTGTGATTCTACCTACTTAGAAGGCTAAAGCAGGAGAATCGCTTGAGCCCAGGAATTAGAGGCCAGCTTGGGCAGCATGGCCAGACCCCATTTTTTAAATTTTCTTTTAACTTTTTTCTTAGGTTCAAGGGTATATGTGCAGATTTGTTATACAAGTGCTCAGTAGTCATAACCAACAGGTATTTCTCTGATCCTCTCCCTCCTCCCACCCTCCACCCTCAAGTGGACCTCAGTGTCTGTTGTTCTCCTTTATGTTCATGTGTTCTCATTATTTAGCTCCCACTTATAAGTGAGAACATGCGGTATTTGTTTTTCTCTTCCTGTGTTAGTTTGCTAAGGATAATGGCCAGCAGTTCCATCCTTGTCCCTGCAAAGGACATGATCTTGTTTTTTTTATGACTGCATATTATTCCATGAGATCCTATTTCTTAAAAAAAAAAACCCAAGAACATGATAAAGGAGGCAGAAATAATACTAGCACTCCTCTCTTAGGCTAAAGATAACATATGAGGCTTGAGTCATAAATACATGTAATTGTCAGTACATTATGTAACCATCATGTAGCCAATTCTTTTAAGAAAAATGTAGTTTGATATTAATATTTTTATTATGCAATGATTTAATGAATGAACTCTTTAATTTGCTGTGTTACTATAACTTAAGGAACCTAACAAGAAACTTTACATTCACAAAATAAATTAGTTTGCACCAGTGCATTCTCCTCTCACAGATCTTCAGTTTGAAGGGTAGAGAAGAACAAAAAGCACAAGAGAAATTGCATACAAAAAAATTATTGTTTTTGTTAGTCAACAGAAGCTTACATAAAATAGGAAATACTTTATGTGATCAAAATCCAGCAATTGGCTTACGTTTATCTCATTTTGGAAAACATCATTTCAACATGGGGACCCATTTTATTTTATTCAAAGTATGCTTATTGCAAATAAAGTTATCAGGCCAGAGTTAATGCTGGGATTTGCACTATTTCTATGTATCTATATGTCTTTCATCTACCATCTGTTTATCTATCAATCATCATTCATCTATCTCTATCCATCTATCTATCCATCCATCCATCCTCTATCCTTCTAGTCAGTCCCATGATTAGCCTTTGGTCTCACTGGCCCCTTAGTTAAATGCTCTCTGGGTGTATAGGTTAGTACTGGCATGATCACAGCACTGTGCCCCTGGTGGACACACAGAGGTATCTGGTAAATTGTTGGTATTTTTTTTAAAACACAACTGCATCCATTTATTACAATCTCTATATCTGTTGCTTTCTTTATAGGGCATCACAAAAAAATGTGAAGGAGAAGAAATTATTCTAGGTCAGTTTATATATAACAAAACAGGAACCACCATACAAACATTTGAACTCCAGGTAATATGTGCTCTGGGAAATGATATGAGTGACTCTATCACTGGGAAAGATTTGTTGGGATTGCTTCATGCAAAGTGATGTATGAGAATAATTATGACAAAAGCATGAGTTACACAAGGCTTATCTGAACTTCAATTCTTAGCTCCAAGTGCTTGCAAGGATTTTGATGTGTAAGACAAACAAATGCAAAAGCAGTTTCTGAGTCAAATTCTTCCTTATCAGCTCTCCTTTTAAAAAATACATGTATTCTATTTCTCGATTCTTTCTCAACTATTCCATTCCTTAAATACTATAGTTACTACCTCATCTTGCTTGTGTAAAGGGGAGGAGGATGATGGTACAATATGAAGTGGACAGAGGCAGAGAGGAGCTTAGAGGAAGGGAGGATAAAGATTTAATATCAGATAATACAGGTAAAACTTCTCTTCCTAACCCAATGGGGAAAATATCAACTGGTAACTTATAAATCTCCTGAAACTCACAAAAGTGTATGAAATATATTCTCATTTTTTTTCATTAGCCACAGGAAGTGGCTGAAGAGATGTAGAAGACATTTTATATCATGTACAGAGTGTTTTATGACACTTTTTGGCTAAATAGTGAGAAAATAAAGATAAAACAATACATATATATATTAGAAATGAGCATATTTGTAGAGTTTCATATTTGATTGTGTATTCATATGCATTGGGGCTCATATTATCTGTTCTTAGAGTTGGCTTCATAGATCTGGTTTTCGGACAATACGCCCTCTCTCCCTGCTCCTTGGCACAGTCAGCTAGGAGTGTGGAGGGGAGAACAGTGGAACAGTGAGCTCACTTAGCCACCATATTCCCCTCCTCCCTCCCAACTCATCTTTTCATAAGTTCTTTATTCCAGTAGCTTGTTTTCTCATTCATTAGACTGATATTTGAAAACAGTTATGTTAGAAAAAAAATAGTATATAGGCCAGGCACGGCGGCTCACAGCTGTAATTCCCAATTTTGGAGACTTAGGCAGGCAGATCACTTGAGCCCTGGCATTCAGGACTAGCCTGGGCAACATGGCAAAACCTTGTCTCTACAAAAAAATTAATAAATTAGCTAGATGTGGTGGCATGTGCCCCTAGTCCAACTACTTGGGAGGCTGAGTTAGGAGGATGGCTTAAGCCCAGGAGGTAGAGGTGGCAGTGAGCTGTGATCATGCCACTACATTCCAGCCTGTGTGACAAAGCCAGAGCCTGTCTCAAAAAAAAAAAAGTGTATATAATTTTTAAATTATGTTAGTATTCATTGGGATTCTTTGAGTTGAATTTGTTTATTATAAGGCATTGATTTTCTTTTCTTTATTTTCAGCATGCAGTTTCTGAATATTTATTATGTGTGAAACTTAATATCTTCAGCAACTGGGGACACCCGAACTATACTTGTTTATATAGATTCAGGGTCCATGGCACACCAGGCTCCCACATCTAGAAGAGTTGGTGCAGAAGGCCGTGCCACACTTCCGGAATGTTCAGGAACGCTTATTCTCTTAGATGATACCACAACCATAGGAATTGAGAATTGGGAGTGGGGAAAAAACCTCAGAATGGTTCATGCTTGCCTGTAAAAGTAAATGAATTTTGCTAATAAAAAATATGGAAGTAAATTAAATATCCTTACCATAGTTTAGTCTTTAAGGATGATTCATGTTGTTAGAGCATTGAAAACTCATTTTGTATTTAGAAGAAGATAGTCTCATCATCAGTCTCCCTCTTAATAGCATCTTTGCCTTAAATGAATCATTTATTTACACCAGGCATGGATGTCCACTATCCCCACTATCATTTACTGCTGATCTGGAGGCACTGGTCACCACAATTAGTTAGGAAAACAGTAATTTTAAAATTAGAGGTAAAAATTAGTGAGGAGTTCTGACCATCACCTTTGCAGATAATTTGATGAATTCCTTGAAATGCAATAAAGTCTATTTCAAAAGGATTTCAAACAAGGAAAACCTGTTGCAAGTTAGTGGATACAAAATTACCAAATATAAATCAATATCATTCATAAATACAAACAACCGGTTACAGGGTATAACTTACAAAATCCACAATAAAGAGAGTAAACATTAAATAGAAGAAGAAAGTAAAATAGCTATGTGAAGAAATTGCAAACAGCAGTGAATGACTGAAAGAAGACTTAAGGCCAGGCACAGAAGCTCACAACTGTAATCTTAGCACTTTGAGAGGCCATGGGAGGATGATCACTTGAGCCCAGGAGTTTGAGACCAGTCTGGGCAACATAGCAAGACCCCATGGCATTTATCGGAGAGTTATGATATATTAAGGAATTATTGTTAAAAAATAATTTGGGCTGGGGATGGGGGCTCACACCTAAAATCCCAGAACTTTGGGAAGCCAAGGTGGAAGGGTTGCTTGACTCGAGGAGTTCAAGATGAGCCTGGGCAACATAGTGAGACCCAGGCTCTATTTAAAAAAAAAAAAAATTAGCTGGACATGGCGGTGCACATCTGCAGTCCGAGCTACGTGGGAGGCTGAGGTGGGAGGATCACTTGAGCCCAAGAATTAGAGGCTGCTGTGAGTCATGATCACTGTACTCCTGCCTGGAAGGCAGAGCAACACCCTGTCTGAAAAAAAAATTGTAGGTGTCTGTCTGATAATGGTACTACAATGTTCCTTTAAAAATAAATCTTAACTTTTGATTTACATATTTAAATATTTAAAGTTGAAATGATATATGTGGAATCTTTTCCAAAATAACATGAGAAGAAAATGTATTTAAAATTTCATGAAAAAGATTGGCCATGAAATGATCATTGAAGTTGGATGCTGCCAGTCCATGGAGCTTCATTACACTGTTCTGCCTAGATTTATAAATGCTTGATATTTTCAATTAAAAAGTTTTTAAAAATTAAGACACATATATATTTTTAGAAACCCAAAGGGGAGTATGTTTTAAATGAAATTGATTCTAAAGTTTATATGGAAAATAAAATCTTAGCAAAAGGACAGCCAGAAAAATCTCTGAAAAAAAAAAACAAACCAACAAAAAGAAATAGCTCTATGACATAGGTATAACACAATAGCTAAAACTGTTGATACTGGCAAACTGATAGATGAATGGAACAGAGAAGTCCAAAATTAGATTTACATGTATGTGGAATTTGGGTGTATGATAAAGGTAGAATCTCAAAAGGACATGGGGGGAAAAAACCAAATGGCTTGGGACAATTATGTAGACAATAAGAAGATAAAGTTCCATCCATATTTCTCACTTTACAACACGACAAACTCCCAATATGGTAAAAATCTACACAAGTAGGTAATAAAACAATAAAAATATTAGCAAGGAAACTTGGGATAATTCCTATATGGCATTGAATAGAGGAAGATCTTTCTAAATATGACTCAACATTTAGAAGCCAAAAAAAAAAAAAAAAAAAAAATTCTACCATATAAACATCAAGAACCTCTGCATGGCCAACAAAACTTAAAATGGAAAAAAATTCACAATTATTATGAGGACAAATCTTTCTAATATATACACAGTCTCAAGAAAGCAATAAAAAATCCATAACCAATAGAAAGATGGCCAATGAACAGATAATCTACAGAAGCATATGAAAGATATTCAAGCTTATTTACTCAAGAAAAGTTACAAAAATTATATTGTATGGTGTTCCACTGATAAAATTAGAAAGATCCAAAAGTTTGATAGTGTTTCATTCCAAGGCTTTGGGGAGACAGGATCTTTCACACATTGCTGGAAGAAATGCAAATAGGTACAACATTTATGGAGGGAACTTGGCCTATCCATAAAAATTAGAGATGAATATACCCTTTGACTGAAAAACTTACCATGTGCAAAATACCATATGTGAACAGTTATTCATTAGCAATATTTCCCAGGAGAAAATGGAGTAAGAGAGGTGGGAATGGGGTAGGAGGAGGCTCCCACATAGGTAGGAGCAAAGTGTTTTCCTGTATATTTGTACTATTTTGTTTTTAAACCATGTAAATATTTTGCCAATTTAGACATTACACAGTTTTTTAAATAGACATTTTCTTTTGTATTTTAATATAATGGTCAAAGGAAAATAGATATTCAATTAGTAAAAGGTGATAAATGTAATGAAAAGAAAAAAATAAGAAAGGGACACACAAAACTGGGGATCTTAGCCAGGAGATTAGGGGAGCCCCTTGACAGGAAAACGGTGTATGAGATAGTGGTCTCAGGCTACCCTCTGTATTAGAATCCCCTGATCATACAAGGAAATATCAATGGGCTTTCGGAAGGAAATACCAAGAGCTGAAAAGATGAAAGTAGAGAAAACAGACATGGGAGGGGGCTGCATATTCTCTTGAGGATGTGGATACAATGGGGTGATATGAAAATGGAAAAGGCCTGGGTGCCTTTTATGAGCCATAGAAATGTCAGCCCTCCGATTTTCGTCATGGAAAACCAGCACAAAATTATGGTCCTCAGTTCCATGTAAATCACCCTTTGAACACAGGGTTCACTTCTAGAGACCCTGGCTAAGGAAAGCTCCAAACTCCTTCTGTTCATGTGGCCACCCAGCCACAGCCCAGTTTCTGTTCCTTTGCTAATTTTTGTCCCTTCTTGCAACTTAGGACTAATTAGAGGACAAATATGCTCTCCTAAACAATCACGTGGGCAGCCCCCCTTGTGATGACCCCCCTCAGCTTCCCCAGGTCGACAGCCTCAATCAGGGCTCACCTGAGCCTTCCCTTTTCTGCTATAAAGCATTGCTCTCCTCTGCCTGCCTTTGAGTCTCTGCCAAAATGCAAGTGATGATGGCTGACTCTGAATAAATAGGCTTTGCCTGTTCTATTTGGTTGCTCTTCATTTCTTTTTCTTTTTTCCTTTTCTTTTTTCTTTTTTTTTTGAGACAGTCTCACTCTGTTGCCAGGCGCCAGGCTGGAGTGCAGTGGCACAACCTTGGCTCACTGCAACCTCCGCCTCACAGATTCAAGCAATTCTCCTGCCTTAGCCTCCCGAGTAGCTGGGACTACAGGCACACACCACCACGCCCAGCTAATTTTTTGTATTTTTAGTAGAGATGGGATTTCACCATGTTTGGCCAGGATGGTCTCGATCTATTGACCTCGTGATCAGCCCGTCTCGGCCTCCCAAAGAGCTGGGATTACAGGCTTGAGCCACCGCACCTGGCCCCTGGTCTTCATTTCTTTCCACATTATTAATTGTTTTCCTGAAGATCAAGTGTAAATAAAGCTGGTCCAGTCAACAGGAACATGTGGGTCACTGGACTCTCAGCAATCCAGTGATGCAGATTCTCATCAAGAGTGTGAGTTAGGGCATGCCACGGCCAACTTCCACTTCCAATTATCTCTGCCCCCCTCTTTAAAGTGGAAATAATAGGCTGAGTGTGGTGGCTCACGCCTGTAGTCCCAACACTTTGGGAGGCCAAGGCAGGCAGATCACCTGAGGTCAGGAGTTTGAAAGCAGCATGGCCAACATGGTGAAACCCCATCTCTACTAAAAATACAAAAAATTGGCCGGGTGTGATGGCAGGTGCCTGTAATCCCAGCTACTTGAGAGGCTAAGGCAGGAGAATTGATGGAACCCAGGACTGAGAGGTTGCAGTGAGCCAAGATCGCGCCATTGCACTCCAGCCTCGGCAACAAGAGCAAGACTCCATCTCAAATAAAATAAAATGGGAATAATAGTGCTTATTTTATGGGTGTTTATGTTATTTAAGTGATATCAGTGTACAGTGCTATAAAATGACAGCTAGCTATCTCAGCCTAGTTACTGATCAATAATATTTAAATAGTGCTTTTAAAATGAAACATAAAAGACATCCAACAAATGTTGATCCCCCTCCTCTTGAGTGGGGGCTGGTCCCCTGCTTTAATCCCCGTCACTCACCACGATGCCTGACACTTCTTATGTGCTCCACAAATGTTCATTTTAAAAGTATCTATGAAATTTATTCAAGTACTTTTTTTTGACACCTAAAAGATGAGCAAAGTCTTTGAAGAGCTGCTTAAGCAAAAACCCATCTTTTAAAACAAGTACAATTCTTAAAAGACATTCACTCATGCCACTCCAGGGTATGCTTTCCTTCATTTTACAGTTTTCTCATGTTAAAAAAAGAAGACAAATACTGCCTTTCAAATTTGGTGCAGAACATCCGAGCTATGTCACGTTCTTTCCCTTGGGTGATTTTTCCGACCTTCACTGCTAACAACAGGGCTGCAAATTGTTGCCTCTTCCCCTAGGGACTAGAGAAAATGAGGAAGTACCTGAAAGACACTGGCCAAATGCTTACCTAGATAGAGTTGACCATCTGCAACTGTAGAGAGGTTATTTTCCTTACTTCCAGCTATCCATCCTGACTGACCTTTTATTTGCATCACTGTTTAATTCAGTTTCTAAGACAAGATTAAGGCATTTACCTCCCCAGTAAACAAACTTAATGAACAGCGTTAACACCGTTTCCCAGATCATCGTGTGGCTAAGTAACTAACCCCTGAGATTTGGCAGTTCTTAAATCAGAAGGCTATTTACTATAGCTAGACAAGAACATGAATATACATTGTGTTAGAAAACTCAGTGGTACGTGGGGCTTCTAGAAATCTCTAGAGATCACATTCCTTCTCCCAAAATCATTTGGAAAGTAGAGAAGTAGTGTCAATATATTTAATTGTCAATTCTGGAGTTATTGAATTAATTTGCTAAACCTATTTAAGAATATTACAAGAACACATAAAATATTTATTTCTTCTTCCAAGAAAAGATAACTGCAACTTTATTTTCTATGTCTTGAATCAAATTCCTTTATTATTTGGGTGTTTGTCAATGCAGAATGTATAGAATCACATCTTCTTAGGAAGTTTGACAAAATTAAGCAATTTCTAGCAAAGATCAAGCTGTTATAAAATACTGTTTACAAAGTTTATTTAAATATATTCTTTAATTATATTCATTTATCTATCAGCAGCCACCTTACTTAATGTGATGCTCAATTCTTCAAAATACATTTATGAGGAAATTAAAAAACATGCTTTTTTCCTGCAGATCATACTGGGCAAATAAAAAATGCCGGCAAAACTGTATTTATTTATTTATTTACTTATTGAGACTGAGTCTCGCTTTGTTGCCTAGGCTGCAGCACAGTGGCCGATCTCAGCTCGCTGAAATCTCTGCCTCCCAGGTTCAAGCAATTCTCCTGCTTCAGACTCCCGAGTAGCTGGGATTACAAGCGTCTGCTACCATGCCCGGCTAATTTTTGTATTTTTTAGTAGAGATGGGGTTTCATCATGTTGGCCACGCTGTTTAGGCATCTTGTCTCAAACTCCTTAACTCAGGTGATCCACCCACCTCTGTCTCCCAGAATGCTGGGATTATAGGAATGAGCCATCGTGCCTGGCCTATTGGCATAACTTTGAAAGTGATATATGAAGTTTGGTTTGGCAAACACTCACATGTGACAATGAAGATTAGAATTTAGCTTCATGTTATGGTCTTAAGGTAGGCAAAAACTGCAAATTTTATATTTTGCACTTTAAAAATAATCTGGGCTGGGCTGGCATGTTGGCTCTCGCCTTGTAATCCCAGCACTTTGGGAGGCTGAGGCGGGTGGACCACCTGAGGTCAGGAGTTGGAGACCAGCCTGGCCAACCTGGTGAAACCCCATCTCTACTAATAATACAAAAATTAGCCCAGCGTGGTGGCACACACTTGTAATCCCAGTTACTTGGGAGGCTGAAGCAGGAGAATCACTTGAACCCAGAGGCAGAGGTTGCAGTAAGCCAAGATCAAGCGGTTGCACTCCAGCCTGGGGGACAGAGTGAGACTCTATCTCAATAATAATAATAATAATAATCTCCTTTATCATTATCTTGATTCTATATGTCAAGTTAAAGACAAGGTTCTAGGCTCCCATTTGCAAAGGGCATTAAAAATAACAATTATTAACATAAATGATCTTTAGGCTTTGAAAAAGCAAATTAGATACAATGTTGCTGCATTACCCCCTTTAAAATTTATTTCCCTAAAAAAAACTCCTACTGACATTACTTATGCTAATAAGAATTTTATCGGAGGTAGTAAAGTTTGTCTTGAGACAAACTGCAGAATTATAACTTAACGTCAGTGTTCTTTAAGCATCTCGCCTTTACCAACTAGCCAGTAATACGTTCCTTTTTTTAAAAAAGGATTTTAAAACGATTTTCAGAACCTTAACCAAGATGCTTCAATACCGAAGTACCGGTACTGTCATCTGAGATTTGAGAGTTTAAAGCTGCTCTACCTTAGAGAGATATATTTAAGAGATAATATTGTTTAACCTTTATAGACGATTAATTTTTATTTGGAGATTTTAGAATAGAACTTGAAATAGGTGTCGCAAAATTCTTTCAAAACGTGAATTCTCAGAACCCGTCCCCACATCAGGAGCTTGAAGCCTCTGCCTCACTAAAAGTAGATCCCACCATCACCCCGGAGCAAGGAGGCAAACCCAGAAACTGGGACCCCACCTCCCCCGGGGCGTGACCCGAGATCCTTGACCCGTGACCCCACCTCCACTGGGGCGTGACCTGTGGCCCCACCTTCCCCGGGGCGTGGCCCGGAGGCTACCCTGCTAAGAGCCGCGTAGCCCTAGCCGGGCGGAACCACTGTACGCGCCGCCCTGTTTCCGGGCGGGGACGCTCAGGGTGAGACACTTATCCGTTACCCATAGACCCTGCAGCGCAGCAATGAAGTTTCGGGGCAAGATAGTGGACGGGGCCTGTCTGAACCACTTCACACGTGAGCAAGGAGGCCGGAGGGGAGCGAGGGAGGAACGGAAAAAGGCAGTGAGCGCGCGGTGGGGACCGCGGGGGAGGATCAGAGCGGGGATGGGCGCTGGAAGGGGCCGCTGGAGGATGGGGTCCGGGATGGGGGTGCTTATGGAAGCCGCGCGAGGGCGCGGGGCGGGCCGTAGGGACTTGTAGGGATGAAGGCGCCATTCAAGGGACGTTTCTGAAACTTGATTCCGATCACGTGGCTTTTTAAAAAAGCGGCCACTGCTCCCCTAGACGGCTTTATCAGGCATTGACATTCCTTGAAGGCTCCATTCGTCCCTCTACCCTGACAGTGCCTAACTTTGCATCAACTCTGTGTTGCCGTACCCAGTAGTCAGTAAGTTTGTGTTGAATGAATGAATGACTGGTAGGACACTGAAGATGTGTGCTGTACATCTCCCTGGGTTTGTTGGGAGAATTGCATGACATCAGAGGTATTAAAGTACTTTCCAGTGTGATACAAACGTAAGTCGTTATGTTTTTCACCGGGAAGTTGCACCATGATGAAAAAGAAATTGTGCAAAATAAGTTGGTGTCTAGGATACATGATGTGCATTTTAGTAATTCCTTATTTTAACTCCTGCTTTAGGAATCAGTAACATGATAGCCAAGCTTGCCAAAACCTGCACCCTCCGCATCAGCCCTGACAAGCTTAACTTCATCCTTTGTGACAAGCTGGCTAATGGAGGGGTGAGCATGTGGTGTGAGCTGGAACAGGTGAGCAAAAGCTTCTGAGAGGCCTGCACACGCTACGGATTGTCACTGGAAAGACCACAAATGCCCTCCCTCATCCCCCATTTTTTTTCCTTTAGGAGAACTTCTTCAGCGAATTTCAAATGGAGGGTTTCTCTGCAGAAAACAACGAGATTTATTTAGAGCTAACATCGGAAAACTTATCACGAGCCTTGAAAACTGCCCAGAATGCCAGAGCCTTGAAAATCAAACTGACTAATAAACACTTTCCCTGCCTCACAGTCTCCGTGGAGCTGGTGAGTAGGAGAGTCAGGGTTTTTGAAATTTCCCACAGAAATCTTGGCCTCGAAGGAATAGACGTAGTTAGACTAGCCTTTATAACAATAAAATCAAACTGACTAATAAACACTTTCCCTGCCTCACAGTCTCCGTGGAGCTGGTGAGTAGGAGAGTCAGGGTTTTTGAAATTTCCCACAGAAATCTTGGCCTCGAAGGAATAGACGTAGTTAGACTAGCCTTTATAACAATAAAATCAAACTGACTAATAAACACTTTCCCTGCCTCACAGTCTCCGTGGAGCTGGTGAGTAGGAGAGTCAGGGTTTTTGAAATTTCCCACAGAAATCTTGGCCTCGAAGGAATAGACGTAGTTAGACTAGCCTTTATAACAATAAATATTGTTGAAAACTATTTGGCTTATTTAAATTTAAAGATCTGGTCCATAACTATATTTTGCATTAGAGTCAGTTCCTCCTCATTTTATAGTGTTGTGATCATATGCATTCAGCTAGAATGCTGCTTTTTCCAAGTCATAAAACTTCAAGCCTCTTTATTTCTTGTAGTGGTGGTGTCACCTTGTCTAGAAATCATGATTTCAATCCATTTTCACCTTTGACATGTTTTCTCTTCACGCCCACCCTGCCTCATCTGCTGTAATAACCATTAATGGTCCCTCATATTTCAGTACACCTATGTTTTATATGCTACTACCAGATGAATTGAGTGCACAGCTGTCCCCCAAACACAAATACACAAATTCATGTGTACACATACAACACAGAGTTGCTCTTCCTACTCACAGGATGAAGTTCGTATTTCTGTTTTGATTTGTTTATTTTGTTTTGTTTTTGAGATGGAGTTTTGCTCTTTTGCCCAGGCTGGAGTGAAGTGGTGTGACCTCAGCTCACTGCAATCTCCACCCACAAGGTTCAAGCAATTCTCCTGCCTCAGCTTCCTGTGTAGTTGGTATCATAGGTGCCCGCCACCATGCCTGGCTAATTTTTTGTGTTTTTAGTAGAGACAGCATTTCGCCATGTTGGCCAGGCTCATCTCGAACTCCTGACCTGAGGTGATCCACCCACCTTGATCTCCCAAAGTGCTAGGATTACAGGCATGAGCCACGTGCCTGGTCTGAAGTTCATGTTTCTTAACATGACCAAAGCCCTTCAAATATGGCCCAACCCATCTTAGGGACCAAATTATAAACTGTGATCCCCTGAGTGCTTTCCCTAGATGTGCCTCATTCTTTCTCAACTCCCAGGCTTTGGTGATGTTGGGCTTCCACTTGGAGTTTGTTTCCTTCTCACTCTGAAACCTTCTCTTCGTTTAGTGCTCGGCACCAATGCTGCCCCTGCCCCAGCCTTCTATTCTCTTACAGCTCTTCTTATATATTGTATTCAGTTGGTGCAACGGTAATTGTGGTTTTTGCCATTATATGTACTTTATGGGTGAGTATTTAGTTTCAAGCTTTCTGTGGAAGAGGATTCCTCAGCTTTTCTTCCTAAGTCTCAACCCTTTGCAGTCAGGCAGTTCTTAGAGCTAATTAGGTTATTTCATGTCACAATATAAGTTTGGTATGTTTTTCTATTGCTTAAGGAAAAGCAAGATAGTAACATGTAATACTTTTCTGTATAAAAGTGCAAAATCTTTTGGTCTGTGAGACTCATAGACGCCCCTAGAAATAGATAAATAAAGTTTGCATTTTAACTGTTTAGAAACTGCAACACACTGGGTGTCCTATGCCCAAAGAATGGCCTTCTCGGTTGCCTCAACATAGCAGGCTTGCTTCTTTCTGCCTCATGGCCTGAAACACTGTCCCCTTGTTCCTGTCTTCCGGTGGCTGCTACTTCTCCTGGTTTTGGTGGTAACTGAAATGTCACCTCCCCAGTCTAAGGACACCCCCCGACACTCACCCTGGTCACTGTGCTGTGCTTTCTCATGGCTCTAATGAGCGTTTTATACAATTTCATTTGTTTGCTTTTTTATTGATCTGTTTGTTCCACTGGAACACTGGGGACCTTTTTGTCTCATTCACCACACTTTCCAGTTCCTGAAAGTACCCTGAGTACGTTTCATAAATATTGGTCGAATGGCTTTTGAGTGAATAAATTGACAACATTCCACTTAGGTTTGTCGTTTCAACTTTTTTATCCTCGGGTCTTTGGGTTTGTTTTGTTGTTGTTTAATATTAACATAAAAGATTATTTCTTGGCAGTTTTCTATGTCAAGCAGTAGCCGCATTGCGACACACGACATCCCCATAAAGGTTATTCCTAGGAAATTGTGGAAGGACTTACAAGAACCGATGGTCCCAGATCCTGATGTAAGTGATGCCTGCAGTCCTGTTGTACACCCTACATTAAATGGCATGACTGGAATTCTCTAATTTTAGTTGTAGTCTTGCAGTATATTTTATTTTTAAAGGGTACGTAAGGAAAACATTAGAATATTTGCCTGTCGTTATTTACATAAAGCATCTTAGGACATGTTGCATATGACAGAAATGCCATGATGTCCTATATGTACAAAATGTCTCACTCAGTAACATCACTTAAACAAAACAAAACTGAAATGATACGTTGGCGGACAATTAGTATTTGTTAGTATTCTTGGCCTTCAGCACCAATATGGGTTTCGCAGGACTTGACCTTTTCCTTAGCCTGTCAGAAGCAGCAACTGGATGTGCATAAAAGCCAAGGAGAGAGGAATTTCATGGCTTAGGTTTTGGGTTAACAGTCATGATGATGGTTAACCCTAGAGCCCCTGAAAGTAAAGATGATGCCAAAAGACCCATTGCCTCTTGCTCACAATTTTATTTAAGAAGAAATTGCAAAAATATGCTGGGTAAGATAATTACTTGACTTTTACTTGAAGGCATCTACGCTGATTTTGAAAAAGCCCGTGTTTCATAGAGCACACTTGCTAACAGACCCAAGTATGATGGGGTGACTGCCTGCTGTATTTTTGCACAGAGCATGGAAAAGGCCCCTGAATCCTAGGTGTAAACATCCCTTAGAGGAAGGCCTCCTGCTGAGTGCCTGAGTTTTCTTCCTCCTAGACCAATACAGGAGCATCTCAGCCTAAGTACCCTTTTCCTTCTTGAACCAGAAGAACGCCCACAGGGACATGGTTGCTGAGGTAACCAGAGTCAGGCATTCCATTCTTTAATTTTGCTTGAGCATCCATGAGATAGTGAAATAGAATTGATTTTCTTCTTATATTTTTAAAAGAACTTTATTTCAGAAAATTTTAAAATAATGCTCTAGTTTTTGAGCATGCATGTGTTCCAGAGTTAGTTATGGAGCACTTGTCCTTACTATAGTGTATTAATATTTTTAACTTGTGATTTTTCTTATTGGTTTTGTAGGTTAGTATTTATTTACCAGTCTTGAAGACTATGAAGAGTGTTGTGGAAAAAATGAAAAACATCAGCAGTCACCTTGTAAGTTACAACTTCTTCAGAAAATAACTCTGAAGTATTGGGTGGGGCTATGTGGCTGCACACTCTGGGAGGCAGCTTCCCTGTGGGCTGAGGCGTGGGTGCTCACCCTGCAGTGGTCCATGCAGGTAGGCACCTCCTAACCAAGTTCCCACTCAGGAGGTCCTGGCCAGTGTTGAGAACTTGCAGATAGATTGCTAGTTGGATTTAGAAACCTATTTTAATACTTTTCAACTCTCATTCACTGAGGAAAGCTTTTATATCTGCCTTTAATCCCTTGTGTTTATATTTATAGTATATTAAGAATCTGTTCAGCTGTTCTGCCTCTTTTTCCTCTTTTATTTCAGATGGAACATTGTATTTTTTTACCTGCTAGTGTGCCTGTATTTTACTGTGAGTCACTGATATGATTGACAGTGAGTTTGGTGTGTCCTATCTGCATGTCAAGTGTCTTTCAGTGAACCAGGAACAAAGATTTGCCACACCATAGCACTCTTTATTCCAAGTAGCTCTCACGCCAAGCTGGGGAGCACTTTTATATTTCTGTTTATTTTGTGAAAGTCTCCTATGGCCACAAGGCTCAAAATGTGTGACAGTGCCTTTGACAGTGCTCAAGTGGTGGGAATTGTGTGGATTATCCTCATTCACACCTGGGGTTATTCTGAATTCTTCCTTTGCTTACCGCCCCACCCCCTGCTCCCTCCCATCCCAAAAAACACACTTGGTTATGTCCCTGAATCTTTTAAAAATCACTGTCCACCTGATGAAGCATAAACTTTTGATCTTCATAGTGTGCCAGGCCACCTCTGTAGCCACATTCTGTTCTATTGCCACACCCTCCCTGCAGAACCAGATTGGGTTCTGGTATCCCCCCACAATGCCTCTTCTTTTTAGTTCAGTTTCTTTGCCATTTGGCACATGGCTTCTTCTCTCCATCTCCCTAAAGGCACTTAGCCATTTTCATGCTTCATCACAGACCTTTCCCCATCACCCCTCTGGAAGTGCCTCCTCCATGAAGGTGAGCTGTCCAGCGTACATGATAAATCACCTGCTAATATCTCAGAATGTCTCCTGAACCACCGGCTTCTTGATAAGGAAAACCCTGTCTTAATCATCTTTGTGTCCCAGCTGCCCAGTGTGGGATTGCCACTCAGTAGGCAGCAATAAGTGTTACATGAATCTGGAACAAAATTAGGTCCAAGAGGTCTTTGAAATCACAAAAGTTTTTTGAAGCCTAGAAAATGTGTATTGAGCTGTTTTTTTCTAGAGTTCTTCTCACTAAGAGCAATGCTGTCATTGGGCCTGTCTAACTCAAAGCTTTACCTTCATAACTTTATATAGAGCTCATTTTAATTTGAAATCTGTTTTCCATGAAGCAGTATGCACTGTGCAGACATTGGTTTCGCCTGTGACTGCAGTGATGTTGATCCAGTTGTCAGCCTGGCTTCATCTAGCGATACCCTGGGGACTTCCAGAGAAATTCAGAGAGGCCCAGGAGAGAAAAGACAGGGCAGTTAATTGAAGGATGGCATTTGTTTGTTCTTTCTGTTCAATGGAAATGAGTCAGCAAAGTAGAGAATCATCAGAGGTGTTTTGTTTTCTCTTTTTCGGAGTTTAAAAATATATATAGAAATTTTGTGGAGTGGCTACTACAATCTGGAATTACTAAATGGAAAGTTATCAAGTTACCGTAGCAAAGTACTTAATGAGGTCTTCCTGGGTATCCAGACTTCTGTATCTGAATAGGCAATAGAAGTAAGGAGAATGGGTAGACCAAACATACTAAAAATGTCCACCTTCCCATGAGAGATGCCCAATCACTTCTTCTTTCATTAAATGTGAGATGTGACTGATGGGGTGGGTTGTGTATGTGACTCATGCAGGAACAGAAAAAGAAGTAAGAACTGGAAGGAATCTACATCGTATTCTAAGACATTGCTTCTAAACTCTACCATGTGTGTGAATCCGCTGGGATATGGTTAAAGTACAGGTTCTGATTCAGGAGGTCTGAGCTGGAGCCTGAGGCTCTGTTTCTGACCAGCTCCTGGGGGATGTCAATGCTGCCTATCCTCAGACCATATCAAGTAGCAATGCTTCTTGATGTGCGTCTGTATTACTCCATTTTCACACTGCTATGAAAGACTGCTATGAGGCCAGGTAATTTATAAACAAAAGAGGTTTAATTGACTCGCAATTCTGTATAGCTGAGGAGGCCTCAGGAAACTTACATTCATGCCAGAAGGCAAAGCGGAAGCAAGGCACATCTTACATGGCAGCTGGAGAGAGAAGAGCACAGGAAAATCTGCAACTTTTAAAACCATCCGATTTCATGAGAACTCCATCACTATCATGAGAACAGCATAGGGGAAACTGCCCTCATGTTCCAGTCTCCTACCACCAGGTCCCTTCCTCGACACTTGGAGATTACAATTTGAGATGAGACTTGGGTGAAGATACAGAGCCAAAACAAACCGTATCAGTGCCATACTATATTGTATTTCAAATGTTATCTGAGAAATAGAGCTTTGCAGGGTCACCTTAATGATGGAAACCGAGAGAGTCTAGGTTTAGTAATCATGCTGTGGAAGAGGGGAATCATTAGAGCCACGCACCTGGGTTTAGCACCAGGCTGTGCTGTGCAGTGAGTGCCCATGCTGGATACTACCCCAGATGCGGGTAACAGTGCAGCTGTGACAGGGCTTTGTGACTTTTTATAAATTTAGAGATAATTTTTATTAGGTGCCCAGTATAGTCAGCATTCAATAAACAATAGGTGACTGTTATTAAGGAAATCATTGAAAGATCTTACCCAGATACTTAAGAAATCAAGTGTGTCGATGTGCATAATATTCCAAATAACAATCATAAAAATAGACATGAGCAGTGTTCAGAGAATTAGTTGTTTGTTCGTTTCTTCAGTAAGTATTGATTTAAGGCCACTATGTGCTAGACACCAGGTATGGTTAGGAGGGAGTTGGAACCTAATGTTCTGTCACTGAGATTTTTAGGAATTGGAAGAAAACGCAAGAAAATATTTAAGCCTAAAGTGCATCTAGGACCGTTGCACGTTGCATTTTTTAATACGTATTTATTTATTTATATCTAAAACCATTGTTTTTCAAAACAGTGGGAATTTACAGATCTTGGGTGTGCGGATGTTTAGAACAAATGAGCATAAGTCGTGTGTTAGCCTTACAGAGCCCCAGTAAGCAGTCCAGCATACTCACAAAGATTTTTTTATATATTTTATTTCAGTCAACTATTGTTCTAGATATAGGAAAGTGGAAACACAACAGTATATTTTTGGATTAATGAAAGAAAAGGGTTAAAAATGAGTATTTCTCCTTCAAAGATTAATGTACTAGATTATACAACAAGTAAGTTTGAGGCACTATTTTTTTATTAATGTCAAAAACTCAGAAATAAGAGCTCACTCAAGTTAGAAAAACTTTATTTTGTTTCTGGACTGAAAAATATTCAGAGTTCACCAATTTTAAGGAATAAGAACAAGGAACACTACATTGTATTCAGTAAACGTGGACAGTGATACGGAGCTGTGAAGACAGGGTGCCCTCTCTTTTTTTTCTCTGTGGCACGATGAGGATGCAATGGCCCTAAGTAAGACTAGATGCTAGGTGGCACTTTTGTGTTACTAGATGGTAAAATGCTGTCTAGCAGACCACACACAGGCTTTCCAAAGACCTCTTAGGCTTTAATATTGGGCAGATAGCAACAGCATAAGGAGAAATAATATGTACGGGTTCTTTCAGGAGGAACTATCATTGTAGGTGTGGGAGTGGACCTGGATAGGTTAGCATAACCTCAAACCACACTGGCATATGCTTCATTTATAGGTTCCATCCAATTAAAAGAACTGATTGGTTGCTGGGGTGAGTAGAGAAGAGATTCAAAGGAAAGGAGCCCCCTGTGACCTGTGGAGACAGTCCCAGGGCAGTAAGAGCAGGAGTAGAAGAGGGGTGCCCGATGGTATGTGAGGGAGAGGCAGAAGCCTGGTAGCCTGGGTGTGTGGAGTTCTGCTCAGCCATCCTCAGTCCTGGTAACCCGACAGCAGCCCCAGACCCTTCTGAATTTGGAAATTTCATTTTCCAACATGTGAGTTTATTTTCTAAATAAATGCCTATGTTCCCGTGAGATTCTAAAGGCCTTATAGTCATATTAAATGTGTAGTTATAACAGCTGGTTTATTTATATTTTCTAAAAATAGGACACTGATTTTCACATTCTTTTCTCATTTTCCGCTTTCCTGTTTTGTAATAGTTATAGTATATCTACATCATCAAAGCATAAAATTATTACACGTTCTGACCCCTTCACTCCTGTTGTTTAGTTGTGGTTCTACAGATCAAAATAAGTCATATACTGTTTATGCTGTAAATTCTCCAATTTTTTTTTTTTTTTTTTTTTTTTGGTTATCAAAAGCTTATTCTCTAGCATATCACTCAGGAAGGACTCACGGGAATAGGATTTCATTGGCTGTCATGGGTTCAATGTCAGTATGGCTCACTGTACTGCATTCTCTGCTGGTGTAGATTATTGCTATCAAAAAGATGATTCCATTCTGATTTTGTTTCACAGCTTAGATTTATTTATTTGAAGGTGGGGACTAAATACCGTGGGTATTTTTTCCATTTTTTTTTAAATCCAATTGTCTTGACCATCCAGGGTCAGTTTTCCCAGGTGTGGTGTGTCCTTTCAGTGTGTGGGCCCAACTCTTCATTCACTTCAGGAACGTTTTGAGCTATAGTTGACAGCATTTCTTTTCCAGTGCTAATTTTTCCCCCCTGGGACTCAGAGGGCTTGGGTCTTCTTCACCATCTTCTTTATTATTTTCTGTCAAATCCTTTTTATCTCTTTTTTTGTTTGTTAGATTTTATTTTTCTCTTTTCCATCCCAGTTTCTCTTACTATTCTCTCTGTAATGCCTGTTTGCTCCAGTCTTCTTCCTTCTAAACTAGTTTCTGTTTCTGAATTTTTTTTCTTATATTTCTAATCACTTACTGTGTTGTCAGCTGTGTTTTCATATGTGCATGCTGACTGGTCATCTCATGTCTGAGCTTCCCTAATTCAGATTTATGTTGTTCTTTCATAGCTTCTATCACTGTTAATTTCTTTTAGTTGGTCTTGAAATAATAGGCTACACTCTGCATCTGGTTTGCAGAGTGCCTTTAGGTTTCTAAGTGTGCTGTTTGGGTATTACAATTTCTATTTTTCTTTTTTCCGAATATCCTATGGAAGTTGACCACAATCCATTTTGTTGCTGTTGTAGGTGGTTTTTCTAGTTCTTTTAAGAGGAAGTTTCAATGTTGGAGTGGGAGTGGGCCAGAATAGTTTTCTAACTTCGTGACTCTAGAATTCTCCATTCTTTGTTACCACGAAATATTAAAACATGCATCCTCCCCACTTCCCCAGGACTTTCTGAGATCTGTCCCTCTTTTTCCATCGTTTAAAGTTTCATTCCCTTCTTTTGCCCAATATGCCCATTCTGTTCAATTGAGGCTTGCTCTTCTGTGGTTCCTTCTCAGTGCAGGACTCTCCTGCTCATCAGCTCCACACAGCCCTCCCTTGAGCTGCCCTTGTGCTCCTGTAGTCTCCTGGCAAGTCCCTTTGAGTTGCACCTGTTTTTGCATCTTCACTGAGTTCTCCATTTCGGGAGGCAGGCAGGGGATTTCCCCTTTAAGATTTTTGGGAGATTTCTGAGTTCTTGGCTCTTAGACCTTATCTTCTCTCTTTTGCTGATACCACGTGAGTCTGAGTGTGCTCTGAGGTGTTTTGAGGTTTTGTAGGTTACTTTGTGATCTGGTTGCATGAAAGCTGCTGCCCATGGAGTTTTTTCCTTTTGTCTTCCTTTTCTAAGACTATGTAAAATACTTAATTTGCAGGTTATTGAAGCAAACCTAGATGGAGAATTGAATTTGAAAATAGAAACTGAATTAGTATGTGTTACAACTCATTTTAAAGATCTTGGAAATCCTCCATTAGGTAAGTTTTCTAATGGGTTATATTTTGCTTTTGGTAAGTTGTTTCAGATAACCTACCTGTTGAGGTCTCCTCATGTAAAAATGTTGAAATTCAGTTTACTTTGTTTCATGCTTGGGGAAATAACAAAGGAATTGAGATTGGATTACGCATCGCTGTGGCGTACGTAGTGGGACAGTTAGCCACCAGGGGGAGGGGCTGTGCCACCAAGTAGCTAAGGGATCTATACAGAGTCTCTGTCCTCTGTAGAATTCAGTTCAAGTTAAATAACCTCCAAGATCCCTTCCAGCTCTTCAATTCCTGTTCTACTCCCAACTGGAATGGATTTAGAAGGGTAGATACATTTGTTCTTATATTTTCCTCCTTTAGTTACTTCCGTATGTATGAAGTTAGTGTAGCAGATATAAGACTGTTTTACTTGATCACATTTCTCATCTCATACAAGGTAATTAGGGATGATGGAGTCAGTTCAGTAGGTGGGGAAAGAAAGGACGATTAGACAGTTTGGTGAGTCATAGGCCAAGATGGGGTTGGAATCGTGGCTGGAAATTGGGCCTCTGTACAGTCCCAGGGGCTGCCTGAGCAGGAAAGCAGGCAAAAGACCACAAGACAAACACCTGTGGATGATGAGAAAGTCATTTTATGATACAAGGTGTTCCAGAAGCAATAAAATAGGCCCTAGTCAGTTTTAGAATTAAGTTACTACGGGTTTGTTTGAATGCAAACACAGACTTTAGCACAGAGTTGCAAGGAACCTTTTCTTTCTAGTTAAGAGTATCCTATTTCAGCAGCGTGGAATCCGTATGGTTAAGGCTGTGATAATATTGTATAAAGTGATTCATTCTGATGTCATTCATTTGTTTATTTTAATAAACACAAGATGGGACTTAACTTTGGTACTTTCTCAGAAGTTGAAAGGATGTTTTCTTTTTTTTTTTTTTAATTTCACTTTGGAATTACAGGCCCTGTATTAATTAATGTATATATTTTTACTCTTAAATACATAGTGAGTACTAATAAATATAGTTTTCTTTGACCTAAAGAGGGAGATTGAGTCATATTTCAAGTCCCCTGTAAATAAAGAGGCCCTGGAAATGATCATAGTAGTTTAAATAGTTAGGACCTAATGCTTAATGAATGACAACATTTACAAGTTTTCTCTAGCACTTTTCACCAGTGCTAAGGTGAATCATTTATTTAGGTAAAATGCGTTGAGTATCTCCAGGTTTCCTGATATGTGTAAAGATGTTGTCTTTAAAAGCATTCCTGTCATTTTAGCCTCTGAAAGCACCTCTCAAGACAGAAACCCAGAACACATGGCTGAAGTGCACATAGATATTAGGAAGCTCCTACAGTTTCTTGCTGGACAACAAGTAAATCCCACAAAGGCCGTATGCAGTGAGTTTGCTTCTCTGTTTTATTTTTCATATTTTAAATAATTCAGTCAACTCGACTCTAACAGATTACATATAGTCTCATAAATGCAAAAAAAAAAAAAAAAGCTCAATTATGTAGACTTTAGCTTCCTAGGACAGTCGGGTTTTTTAGATTTTCCTGGATTCCAAAGGACCTAAAGGTGGCAGCAGAGAAACAACCCCTGGGCACTCTGTTATGGCCGAAAACCTGCAGCCACACTGGTTGGTAGGTGGGTTGTGTGCTGCCTCATTTGGCCAGCATACCTGGACGCGCTGTCAGGAGAATGGGTTCTGATCATTCTAACTTCTCCGTGGTCATCTCATTTTACCTACTCAGAGCCCCAGACACGGTTTTGCTTGGATTTAAGTTTTCCCTTGTGATGCCTTGTTTCCTTTCTGTGGCTATGCTGGCCTGTGCTTGCTGCCTGCTATCTGTCCCTCAGCTGCTGGTTGCTAAATGTTGCCTCTTGATTCTTGCTGGGCTCCGTCTTCTGCAGTCACACACCTGCTCCGGCCCTCTTCATCTGCTGACCACACATGAGAAAGGCATTACCTACCAAGAGCTTTTCAAGGCATTTTTTTTTTTGCCTTACTACTAGAATCACAGCAACCTAAAAGAAACTGCAGCCTGTGTTTGAAGTTCCACATTTGGTAGAATAGTTCCCAGGCTGAGCTGAGAGGGAGGTTGGCCCCATACTGCACCTCATCCCCTTTGGATCTACAGTGTGCTGTAGAGAAGGAACAGAACATTCTGGGTGGCAATGTCAAGGACCAGCCCTTTTGAATGAGAGACATGAAGAGAATCAGAAGAGACCATGGGAGGGCGATGGGTGTTTGGGAACTGGGGAAAGCGTCAATTGGAGTGATGGGCACAGAGGGAGATATCACCAGAGGAGCAGCTTTAGAGTAGAGATGGAGAAGCTAGGCTAGCCCAGATCATGGGGAGTTTCAGGGTGAGGCACCTGTGCTGCATTTTAAGGAACTTTGACATAGATGGTGTCATATTTCTAGGGCTGAGCATAGTGGGAGCTGTGTGGTAGTGCAGGGTCCTTAGAGGTGCCTCTCAGAACCTTGATGTGCATGGGGGTCACCTGGAGGTGTTGTAAAGCAGACTCTGTGTTCATAGTTTGGGCTGGGCCTCATGGGGGCATTTCTCACAAGCTCCTATACAATGCCCAGACCCTTGGTCCTGACAAGCCCACTGAATGGTGAGAGGGTGAAATACCCCTCCTCTCTGCAGAGTACGGAAACATAGGATGTGCGGGACCCCTGTGCTGCACATCAGTCTTTGAACTTGACATTTTGGGGACCTTCTGAATCCAAGGCTGGTCAACACAGTTCTTATCAAAGGTGCTTGTCTAAGTCACATGTCTTCTCAATGTTCAGTTTGGTGTACCCAAGTGTAGCAGAGAAAGGAGGACCAGCAAATTGTGATGTAGCAAAAATAAAAAAGAATAAAAAAATAAAAAACAACCCTTGGTTGAACTTCTCATACCTTCTCCTTAACTTTCCAAAGCTCATTTTCTGTCTGTGTCAGCCTCCTCCAAGTGCTGGCTCAGTCGCCCCCTCCTCTGTCTAGGTCCTGCCACCCTCAGTGTCTGCCTCCCCGTGCCCTTGCACTACCTCTCCTAAAGAACGTTTGTCTTCCTGCTTGTGCTTTTCGATCCTTTCCCCAACCTCCCATCTCCTAGGATTGGCCTCTGCAGCCTGCTCACGCATGGTTTCTTGTCACTCACTTGCATCTGCTGGAGTGCTTTCCTCAGCTGCTGTGCTGCAAATCCCCCAGCTCTGTGGTTGTCACACTGTGTGCTCCTGCCTGCCCTCACGTGCTCTTTACTTCCCTGCTTGGTTGTATGCCTGATGCCTTGGATTTTAGCCATCACACAGCACAGTGGCTGGCCGTGGCCCTCACAGGATTGGCAAGACTGTTGAGATGCAGGGGTTCATCCCATGCGGCAGTGTCTGACACAGCCTGTCCCAGGTGCTTGGGGATCGTGGCTCTCAGCGCTTTTGAGCACAGTTCTCTCCTCACTGATGAGGATCTGCTCTTCCCCACAGAAGGACACTGATGTGGGTAAATCTGGTTTGCCAGGAAGCCGGCCTGCTGGGTTTTTTGCCAAGGGCTTGGCAGTTTCACTCTTCCTCTCCTCGCTGCAGGGAGCCTCCAGTGCTGGGGCGGGGATACAGCCTCAGCTGTGGCAGTGAGAGTGAGAGACTGTGGCCTCCATAGCTGCCTCAGGGAAGACAGACGCCTAAAACAGGTGGAGGCTAGGAAGGCTGCTCTGCAAAGTAGGAATGAAAATGTGTGCGCCGCACTAGGTCTCTAAAATCACGGCTTTTCTCTTCCCAGATATTGTGACTAACAAGATGGTGCATTTTGATCTGCTTCATGAGGACGTCTCCCTTCAGTATTTCATCCCTGCGCTGTCCTAGCACCCTGTGGTTGGAGTTGGCATGCAGAGACTTTGTCAGGATGGGAGAGGCCGTAGACGCTGTGTTCCCACTCACTGGTCTGTGTCCTCACAGCACCGCACATCGACACACTGTACTTATTTATCCCTCTCTAACATTTCAACTAAAAATTGATTGAATGACACACAGTTGGATAAACATATCACTTCATGTTGCTCATGACTGTTTTGTTTTTTTTAAGACATTAAAAAGAAAAGCTAGAATTTATTCAGACTTCAAATCACAGTTTCTCATTGATGTTGTAAAAATGCTCATGTACTGAGTAGACTTGGTGTAGTAGCCAGAATTCATAAAGCTGTTGCCTGGGAGCTTGGTACTTTCCCTCCGGGTGGAGGCTCTAGCTCAGCACGGCGTGTACCGCACAGTCGGTCTTGTATTTCAGTGTGTTCACTTAGCTTGCTCCTGTCCCTCAGAGCCCAGGGACAGAAAGGACAGCCTCTGTCACCTCACCGACACTGCCTTGGTCACTCAGAGTACTGTGGGGTGCCACAGCGCAGCATTTGGAGTCTCTTTCTTTTCGCTGAGGACTCGAGCCCACCTGGGCCCACTCCCGTTCTGATGCCTGGAGATCTGGCCCAGCCGACGCAGCTCTTATCTGGGAGCTCTTTCCGCCATTCCAGTTAGTTTCTTCCTGGGGCCAGTTTTGGTTTTAGGTTGTAATTCCTTATATTTCTTTCTTCCACAGTGCATCGGATATGTCATTCTGGAAAGAAGACCCTTCTACTTAGAGTAGAAACAAACGAAACTTACAAGGTATCATCTGTGTTAAGTGATGAGACCATACGTCTTTGATGTTTCTGAATATCAAAGCTGATTCAGTACTGGTAGATGTGCTCATTCTCCCAGAAACATATCCATCATATTTCCTGTTACAATTACATCTCATTGTCCTGTGGAGGTGGATGTGATAAACATCTTTTGTTTTCTTGCTTTGTTTTACTTGAGACAGGGTCTCACTCCGTCACTCAGACTGGAGTGCAGTGCCACAATCATGACTCACCACCTTGACCTCCTTGGCTCAAGCCATCCCCCACCTCAGCCTCCTGCCTAGCTGGGACTGCAGGTGTGTGCCACCACACCCAGCTAGTTTTTAATTTTTCCTAGAGACAGGGTCTCACTGTGTTGCTGGTCCTGAACTCTTGGGCTCAAGCCACCCACCCACCTGGGCCTCCCAAAGTGCTGGGATTTCAGGCATTAGCCATCACACACCCATCCATAAACATTATCATTATGTCACATTACAAAATTGAGACCTAAGTTGCTTAGGATAAGATGAGGAAATGGAAGATTAGCTAAAATGAAAATTTATTATTTGGCTTTTTCATGTTTTTTGGTAAAACCAGTGTGTTTTAATGATTCTTTTGATGTTTAATAATGTTTAAATAGAATGGAATATTTTGCTAAATTAACATTTTAAAATTAGAAGACACCATTTTAATTTTTAAACCCTTTCTCCTTTCTTTGTAATGAAATTAATTCCAGCTACAGTGAGAAAACTTAAAATTCATGATACAAAATGAAACAATATCTGAAAGTAGTTTTATAAAACTGAAATTGCTGATAAAGAGAATGTGTTAGTGACTTAACCATTGCTCTATATGATGTTTATTATCAAATACACATGAAGATTTTAATGGATGGCTTAAGATTTTATCTTTGTGTAGAGTGTGGCTAATGAAACCTTGGTTGGGACTCAAGAAGCTGGGGTCTGTTCTGATTCTCATCACAACTTGCTCCTTAGTGTCTACCAAGTCCTCCACCTCTTTGCGCCTCAAAGAGCTGTGAACAATGATGACAGGAACTGGTTGGTACAAAACCACAGACTTAGAGAAGGGCACAGTGCTACCTCATTGAATGATCTACCAAGGTAAAATTTTGTCAGGTCAAGACATAGCAATTTAATCCATTTAGAGGAGTGAATATAATTTGAAAACTTAATTGATTTCCAGACTGACATCTCAAAGTATGGAGATCTTTTTTTAAATAGCTTTCTGGATTTTGAGACATACTTTCACTGGCTGTGATTTATAAGAACTGTGGTTTGTGGAGTACTGTCCCCAGGGCAAATAAGGCAGTCCCATGTCTTGCCTGCCCTGGGCTCAGGGCCCCACATTCTTTTGGTAGGCACATATTCAGTTGAGTTTTGAGGTCATTCTGTGCCGTATTAGAGCCCTGCCATCCTCCTCCAGCCCTTACTTGGTCCAGCAGGGAATTGCTTAGCCATCAGGTCTGTAGGCTGAGTTTATAGTGAGGGACTGTGCCTGTTGTGAAGGAGCCCCCTCTTGGGGACCTAGAACGTGGCCTCAACCGTAGTCCTGGGGCTGGAATTCTGGTTCTACCACTAGGCAAAGGTGTTTAACAACATTCACGTTCTTGGTGTATATTGCCAATTTAGCAAAGCATCCATCATTTTGAAGAGATACAATTCAGTACTTTTTAAAAAAGTGTTATTGAGATGTAATTCACATATTACACAATTCACCCATTTAAAGTATACCATCTAGTGGTTTTTAGTATGTTTTCAGAGTTGTGCAACCATCACCATTATCAATTTTAGAACATTTCCATCACCCAATAAACTTCTTAACCACAAGTAATCATTTTTCATTTTTCTCTCCTAACTTATTCTGCTGTCCCCCACCATACACCTCCTGGCCCCAGGCAATTGCTTGTCTAATATCTGTCTCCACATATTTGCCTATTCTGGTTTTTAGGTTTTTTTTTTATTTCTTGGGGGAGACAGGGTCTGGCTCTGTCCCCCAGGCTGGAGTGCAGTGATACAATCACATCCCACTGCACTTTCAAACCCCTGGGCTTACGTAATCCTCCTGCCTCACCCTCCCAAGTAGGTGGAACCACAGGTGTGTGCCACTGCTCCTGACTAATTTTTGTATTTTTTGTAGAGATGAGGTTTTGCCACATTGCCCAGGCTGGTCTCAAACTCCTGAGCCCAAGCAATCTGCCCACCTTAGCCTCCTAAAGTGCTAGGTTCACAGGCATGAGCCACCACACCCAGAAATTCTTTTTATCCAACTGTAATTATATATTCTTGACCACTATCTCCCTTCTCCCCTGCTCCCAAACACCGAAGCATCTGTTAACCACCATTCTACTCTCTCCTGTGAAATTTGCTCATTAGATTCTAAATGTGAGATCATGCACTGTCTTTCTGTGCCCGGCTTATTTCACTTAACATAATGTTCTCCAGGGATTCAACAATATGGTTACAAATGACAAGATTTTGTTCTTTTTGATTGCTAAATAGTACTCCATTGTGTATATGTCCATTTTGTTGATCCATTCATCTGTTGGTCACTGAGGTTGCTTCCATATCTTCGCCATAGTGAATAATGCTGCAGTGAACATGGGAGGGAAGATGTCTTTTTGATGTACTGGTTTCATTTCCTTTGGGTAAATACTCAGTAGTGGGATTGCTGGATCATATGGTAGTTCTATTTTTAATATTTCGAAGAACCTCCATACTGTTTGCCATAATGGGTGTACTAATTTACATTTCCTCCAACAGCATACAAAAGCTTCCTTTTCTCCACATCATGCCAACACTTATCTTTTGTCTTTTTTTAAATAAAGGTCCAAACAAAGCTAATCTTTTGTCTTTTTGGTAGTGACCATTTTAAGTGGTGTGAGGTGACTGAGGTGATATCTCATTGTGGTTTTGACTTTCATTTTCCTGATGATTAGTGGTGTTGAACATTTTTTCATATACCCATTGACCATTTGCTTGTCTTTTGAGAAGTCTATTCAGGTCTTTTGCCCATTTTTAAATAGGGTTATTTGTTTTCTTACTATTGTTTGGGTTCCTTATCTATTTTGGTTATTAACCTTTTGTCTGATGTATAGTTTACAAATATATTTTCTCCCAATCTGTAGGTTGTCTCTTCACTCTGTTGGTTGTTTCCTTTGCTGTGCAGAAGCTTTTTAGTTTCATGTAGTTTGGTGTGCCCATTGTTTCCTTTTGTTTCCTGTGCTTTTGAAGTCTTATTTTAAAAATTCTTGCCCGTACAAATGTAATAAAGCATTTCTCCTGTGTTTCCTCTAGCAGTTTCATAGTTTCAGTTCTTCATCTATGTCTTTAATTCAGCTTGAGTTGATTTATGTATATGGTGGGAGATAAGGGTTTAATTTTATTATTCTGCTTGTGGATTTTCAGTTTTCCCAGCATTGTTTATTGAAAGACTGTCCTTTCTTTTCAATAAATGTGTGTTCTTGGCATCTTTGTTGAATGTCAGCTGGCTGTATGTGTAGATATATTCCTGGGTTCTCTATTCTGTTCCATTGGTCTAGCTGTCTTTTTTTTATACCAGAACCATACTGTTTTTAACTTTAGTTTTATGGTATATTTTGAAGTCAGGTATTATGATGCCTCCAGCTTTGTTCTTTTTGCTCAAGATTGCTGTGGCTATTCAAGGTCTTTTGTGGTTACATACGAATTTTAGGATTTTTTTTTTCTGTCTCTGTGAAGAATGTCATTTGGTATTTTGATAGGAATTGCACTGAATCTGCAGATTGCTTTTGAGTATATGAACACTTAAGAAATATTAATTCTTTCAATCTATGAACACAGGATAACTTTCCATTTATTTGTGTCTCCAGTTTCTTTCATCAGTGTTTTATAGTTTTTATCCTAGAGATTTTTCACCATGGTTCAATTTCTTCCTAGGTATTTTACTATTTTTTTGGTAGCTATTGTAAATGGGATTTTCTTGATTTCTTTTTCAATTAGTTCACTATTAATATATAGAAATGATACTGGTTTATGGCTGTAATCCCAGCACTTTGGGAGGCCAAGGCAGGTGGGTTGCTTGAGCTCAAGAATTTGAGACCAGCCTGGGCAACATGGCAAAACCCCTTCTCTACAAAAAATACAAAAGTTAGCCAGGTGCAGTGGTCCCAGCTACTTGGGAGGCTGAGGTGGGAGGATTGGTTGAGCCCAGCGGGTTGAGGCTTCAGTGAGCTGTGATTGCAACACTGCACTTCAGTCTGGGCAACAGAATGAGATCTTGTCTCAAAAAAAAAAAAAAAAAAAAAGATACTAGTTTTTGCGTGTCGGTTTTGTATCCTGAAACTTTACTGAATGTTTTTTAGTTCGAATAGTTTTTTGGTGGAGTCCTTAAAAATTTTCTATAGTTAACGGTCATGTCATTTGTAAACAAGGACAGTTTAACTTCCTCCTTTCCAATGTGGATGCCCTTCTTTCTCTTGCCTAATTGCCTAATAACAGCATATTCCTATTCTGTAAATGGTCAATGAACTAGAGAATGATTCTTGGGTAGTTAATATTCTCAATGCCAATAAACTCTTTTCCTTCTCTGAAAGCAGCTGTTTTCTTGGAGGTTTCAATTCTGCTTGGCACTTTGCAGCATTTCTAGTGGTACTGCTCCACGTTTTACAGCTTTGTGAAGAAGGTGTTCACTTTCTTTGAAATTACCTTGAGATATTTCAAATTTTGCAGAAGACATAGGCACAAAAGCAAATGTCTTAGAGTTTGCTCTAGCCACTTCTGCATCATCTGGCTCTTGAATAGCTTTTAATTCAGCTTTTAAATCTCACTTGAATTTGAGCAAAACTTTCATCTTCATATGTGTCTGGAGAAAGGACTTTAATTGCTTGACAGTAATGACCAATCAATTTGTTTAAAATAGTATCAATCAATCAATCAATCAATCAATAGAATAGTGTCGTTTAATAGGACAGTGTTTCTCTGGTTCGAGCAACAAATTCAACCAGTCCTCTAGGTTGTTCATCATCATCGTCATCATAATCATCATCATCATTTGGTTATCAGTTCCTGAGTTATTTTTACCAGTGAGTTTTATACCTTTAGACAACTATTTTGAATTATCTCAGAAATATCACATATCTCTGCTTCGTTAGAGTCAGTCACTGGTGCTTTGTTCGGTGACATCACGTTTCCCTGATTGTTCTTCATCCTTGTAGTTGTACGTTGATATCTGTGCACTGAATATGTAGGTATTTATAAACAGTCTTTGCAATCTGGCTTTGTCTGTGATTGTCCTTGTACAGTAGGTCTATCCAGAAATTCTAAGCTTACCGTCTTTTGGTATTTAAGCCCGTGAGCGCCACAGCCCTTGTAGTGCCAAATGGTGCCCTAAGCCCAGTTTCCCTGCAACCGGCTCTGATTTGTTTGTTGACTGCTGTAAGCCCCACCCCATTCTTTGTTTCTAATTTACACCTAGGAGGCTAACCCCGCTGGCACCTGCGATGCTTCCAGTGGGAAAAGACCAGAGTGTGCCCCCTGCGAAGAATCTCAGAATAGTGGGGAAGGCGAGTGCCCACCTCTTGCTCTCTTTTTCCCACTGTGGAAACTGTGAATCCAGAGAAATTCTCCAAGGGCAGTGCTGTGTGGGTTAGGGGAGGGGTGTCATGAGCAAACGGAATCATTCTCTTTACCCTCTGATCATGATTATTCTTGGCTCTGTGGCCCAGTGAGTTGTCACAGCTTCAGTCCTAATTTCTTCCATATTCAGGGCAATTATCGTGCCTCTAGGTAGTTACTAGCTGAATTTATATGGTGGAGAGAAAAGCTAAGAACTCTCACTCCTCAGTTTTGCTGATGTCATTCGAATTCTATACTTTCATATGGATTCTAATAGGGAGGATCTAAAAGGAAGCTTCAGTTTTGGATTTTTAGAGCTTCTTCTAAGTACAGTTGATGAATCAAGAAATAAAAATGATATGTTATAACTAGAAATACCCTGAGATTATCAAGGAGATAAATTAGTCCACTTGGACAGTGCTGTTGGGAATGTCGGATACCACTTAGCTGGATTCTAATTTGGTATTTATTTTATATGGAAAGCCTGAAAAGTTGTGTGTCCCCTTTGACTCAATATTTATAGGAATTTACACAAAGGTTATAATCAAAGGTGTTCTAGAACTGTTACACTAGAAAAACACAAAATATTCTAATTATGAATTAATTGGGGATTGGTTAAATAAACTATGGTTCGATATGCTCTAAAAGTAATGTTACAGAAAAAAGTGTACTGATACGGCAAAATGTTTATGACTTACAGTTAAGTTAAAAAAGCAGGTTGGATGTTGGTATACACAGTATAATAGAGAACGATCAGTATTTCTGAGTGTTTTTTTATTTCAATCTTTGTACATGTGTGTATTTTCTAAAAATTGTATTTACTATTTTTGTAATAAATTATTTTAAGGGACTAAGCAATAAATATTTGTTATTTGAGTGCCTTACATATTCACTTGGCAATTACAATTTCCTGAACGTTAGACTTTAGACTCTTCACCGCGCATCCTTATTTTCATAAATAGAAAATTAAATGTTTTATTTGTTGCTATGATATTATACCAGGTTAGAATACTAGAGTCTCTATCAATAAGGTGGTAACACATGGCAGAATCATCTCTTTTTACCATGGGCCCAACATGGATGAGGATCAATCAGTGTCTGTAACAGTCTTTGCAGTGAGGGCAGAGTGACCAGTTATTAAGTTCTAGGCTGAGGGATCCTGGGAGAGACCAGCCACGCAGAGGACTTCACGGATCACTGGACAGTAAGGAAGATGACCCTATGGGTAGCACGAGAAAATGTAGCTACCGTCCTGGAATCTGGGTCCTATTTGCCTGTAGCACCAAAGGAACCAATCTTGTAACTATATCCAGCATGTGTAGCTTGGAAAGATGCTGAATTCCACACCCTAAGACCTGGGAATGGGTTTTGGCTCTTTCCAGCATCGTAAGAGAAACTGTCTGAAACTTGAGACAGTTTCTCTAACAGTGAGTAAACACACTGACCACCTGTGATGGTTGTAATTAAAGAAAATAGCACTACTCATTGGCAGGTTTCTAAACTGGAAAGTGTCAAATATGAGCATTTATAAGCGGTCTTAGTCTGTGTTGTGTGTCTATACCTGATTCCCACAGACTGTGTCCTTTATAAATAAAAGAGTTCTTAAGGTTTTGGGTGCTAGGATGTCCAAAGTAAGATAAGAGGATGCATCTGGTGAAGGCCTCCTTGCTATATTGTCCCCTGGCAGAAGGGCACAAGGCAGTAGCGGGTACAGGAGAGAAAAAGGAGGCAAGAGGGGCAGACCCCCTTCGATGACAACCTGTTCTCAGTAATTAACCCATTCTCACAGTAGCAACATTAACCATCATGAGAGCAGAGCCTGCATGACCTCATCACTTCTCACCGGGCCCTACCTCCCAACACTGCTACAGAGGACAGGACCAAGCTTCCGACATAAGAATTTAGGGGACACATTCAAACTATAGCATAAGCCTTACAAAATAGAATAAGCAAAAGTTGGCTTTTTTTTTCTCTTAACAGAAGCTGCCAGTTCGCAGCAGCACACAGTACAAACTGGGTGGCTTCCATGGCTCTTCTGAGGCTCAGAGGTTTGGTTGGCATGTCTCAGCACACCATGTCATCATCCAGTGACCTTAGGGCTCAAACCCTGTGACCAGACAGCCCTGCATTTCTAAACTCAAGCTGTTTAAAAATTTAAAGGAATCTACATATATACAGTGTAACCACTTTTTACCATACTAGTTTCAATTTAAAATTTTTTGTTATCTTCCTTACAGAGAGAAAATTCTAGTGAAGTCTTCTGGGAGAGAAAAACAGATAACCAGACAGAAGTGAGAACCAGAACTGAGTGGAGGGCATCTACCTTGTATATTTGTACTTTTCTCTCTTCACTTCTTTCACTGTTTGCAAATAAACCCTGCCAAGGAGGTAGAGGACTTAAGGAGCCCTCATGAGGGAAGTGCCTAATGGGAGGTGGGACCTCCTCATTAACACTTCACCTAGTTCATATTTGGCTTTCCCAAAGCAGCTCCTACCTGGAGCAGTTTTGGGAAGCATGCTCCTTCACCAGTTTTTGGAGCATGCAGTCTTAAATGTAGAAAGAAATGCCCAGTGTGATTCTTAGATGTTTGGTTGCTTACCTGTCCTAAATGACAGGTGGGTCTCCGTTCACACTGGACAAGTCTGAAATAACCAGGAGAAACAGTGGTGCTCCAGCTCAGCTCCATGGGGAAGCTGAGAGGGACCATGCCCAGGACCATGGGACTTGTCTTGGGTCTGCCTTGGCATGTACCATCATACGATCTGGGCTCAGATAAGTAGCAATGCTTTCCTAAGAGGATTCTATTCATACTTTATGAAATAGCAGTTCTCTGTATTGAATAACGTTGTTATTCCAGATGAAAGAACAGACTTAGTTGAAAGCCAAGATGGGTGGTCGGGGGTGAGGAAGCTGAGATAATATGAATAATTGTATACCACTCAAAATACGTGCCTCTGAACCTAATTCATTACCCCATATAATATGTGTGTTGTGCTTTTCTTAACAATTGCATTAGAACAAGATAAATGCAAAGGTGGTTATGATAATTCCCTATTTATAACGTACTACTGAGGGAGAAATTAAAGTGATCAGCAAACTCTGTAGTGCTGAAAGATGATTCCTACTGTATTGATCGCATTGCTTCAGTAGAACTGCTGCATGTGACTTTGCAGAGAAAGAACAATTAGGGTTTGGTTATGTTCCCCTATGCTCCAAGTGGCCAAAGGACCCAGGGCATTTGGGGGCAGCCTATCAAGGTGTTTAAATATCAAGCCATGGATATTTAATTTTATTTTGAAACCAATGGAAAGCATGGAAGACTATAGAAGAGAGAGGTGCCATTTATAATTCAAATTACTGAGTATTTATATGAGACAGAGTACCTACTTTAGTCCCAGGTGTAGCAAATTTGTCTTTTCTAACTTGACAATGGTTTAAAAAGTGTCCCATGATGCCCTTCCACTGCAAATTACAGGGCACCCAGCTATTTTTCAGAAAATCATGATACTTTAACAACTATATTGTTTTTCTTGAGTGGAGCTACTATTGAGCCTCACAGATGATTGACACATTTTCCCCTGCAAATTAACATCACTTAGGACATATTCATCTCAGAGGAACCGACCCAGGAGCATGTTGGGGTGAGGGAACGCTAAGGCCCCAGAGCTTTTCTGGGCAGATTTGTTTCTCAGGGGGTGCTTATGATTGGCTGGTTGTCCCGAGATGCTAATGGAGGCAGGAAAGGCTCACTGCTCCAGCCCATGGGGCGGAGCAAGGCCAGTCTCTTGCTTTAGGATCCTTATGTGGGCTCTCTACCTGTGCTCATTTGCCCAAAGCCATCCCGATTGGGATGCTGATTAGCAGCCTTATGGGAACAAACTGCTTGCAAGCGGGGTGGAGGGGTCTGATCGCTGCCTTGCCCCTGCTCTCCTTGGTGCAGCCCGCTCTGGGGACCACATCAAAGGATGGTAAGTTTGACATTCTACCAAGATCTTAATTTTTCTTTTTGCCGCAATTAATTACAAAAATTTGTCCAATCACTCTGATTTTGTTAATGTGTTGGGACCCAGAGTGTGGGCTGGGAGTGGGGATGGGCTGTTAATAAAAAAGTTGTAGACTATCTAGAGGTAAATGAATAGAGGTCCACAAGCTGCCTCAAGGAGCAGAATGAAAATGACAGTGACTGGCAGTCTTGCTAGGAAGGGACATGTCAGCATGTGCAAAGAATAATCCTGGCCAGCCAGGTGCTTTTCCAGGAAGCTCCATTTGGAGGTGAGAAACTGAGGTAGGCAGATCATGAGATGATGATGATCAGAACCCGGACTTGCATTGAGACCTGAGGAACAAAGTTGGTTACTCATGATAACCAACATTCTAGTGTTATTTTTTCTTGTATATTTTATGTATACACTTGTCTGAGTTGCAAATGTAGTATTTCCCCAAATCTGAAACCTAACCTCATTAAATGTCATCTTCAAGTACGAGGACCCATGTGAGAACAATTGCTGAGGTTTCCATCTGAGGAAGAACCCCATGCTGTTGAAACTGCAGCTCTGTTTGTGCCTTTTTACACTGTGATCTGTGTAAACACCTATGTGTGCTTTTCTACTTTGACTATTGAAAGTCTTCAGGCAATGCTACCTACTTTCAGTTGTCCATTCTGAACTATGTACATGTTAAGCCCCTTAAATCTGTGAAGCAAGGCAGAGGTTGACTAAGTGAACTATTACATAAGGAGCAGTATTAGAAACTAAGTATTAAATGTGAAATACAGAATGCGTGGCTTGAAAAACAAATTCTAAGGAGGTGGCTTTTGTTTAAAACAACAAAGACCAAGGGAAAGATCTCCCAGGACCTCTTCCAGCCACAGGTTCTGTCCTTGCACATTGAATTCATTCAAAGAGAAACAATTTTTCCTTTGCTTTTTCCTCCTTTCATCAAGGTCTGAAGGAGAGTCAGACCACCATCCTGATCGAGTCTTTGATGGTGTCTAAATGAGGAGCTTAGATAGTGATTTTTTAAAATGGGCCATGTTTAGAAGCCATTTACCTAATTTTATTCAGAATATTTTTACTTAAAGCAGTTTTTAAAACGCCACACTTCCCAGTTTGCTTGGCTGCATCCACGTCTCACCTTAGTGGCACATCCCTCCGTCCTCAGGAGGGAAGCAGTGAGTTTGGCTCTGTGTTGTGCTCCCTGTTGTACCAATGCAGTGCTCGGCAAACCCCAGGTCAAGAAATATGGCCCAAGAATGTAAATGAACTAGGAACCCATCCCTTGTCTTGATGCAGCTGCTCTGAGGACACAATGCTGGCCGCACTGCCCGGAAAAAGAGGCAAGGCTGCCCAGCCCAGCTCTGGCCACGAGGGTGCTCTGCAATGATGGAAACATTCTATAGTTTGTTTCTTGGCTACTGAGCCCTTGAAATGTGGCTAATGATGGAACAGCTAATTATTAACTCTATTTAATTGTAAGTAACTTAAGCTCCAGTAGCTGAGAGTGGCTCCCTCGTAGGGCATTAACAGGCATAGTTCTTCCCTCAATTATGTCACTTTCTTTGCTCCTCATTTCCTGGCATCTTTGGTTAGCCCTGCTGGCTTCAAAAACATTACAAACTTTAAATGTAGGCCCTATTCTCAGGATGTCCAGCCCCACAGGGAAGGAACAGGCAGCAGCAAAGTCAGAGCATCCAAGTGTGCATGTGGGTATGGATGCCAGCCCAGCAGGCAGGGTCATGCGGGTGTCTTTACCCAGTGGACTCTCTTTAGGTTTGACAGGAAGGTGTTAGAGCAAATCACAGGGGCTTCAGAATGAAGGGATTTTGTTCGTTTAGGAATGCAGTTTGCAGTTGATCTTTTCCTTGGTCACCAGTACATTTGAAAGCATATTGCTAATGAAACTGGAAAGTACGCATTTCCCCCAAATCTGAGATGTACCCACGACAAACATGTGGGGACAAAGCCAGAGGCACTGACAAGGCAGTGTGAGAAGAGCAGAAGTGCCCCAGGAAGGACAGGTGTGTTATATCAACAGCAGGCCCCTTTACCCCCCCATGGGGCTCTGGTTACTCACCCATTTGCAGCAAAGTTCCAGATAACACAGGATCCAAGGCCAGACCCCCCACAGCTTGGATCATCATTGTTCAAAGGGTCTCTGTTCCCATCTGAGAAGGAGCTTGTGCCTAAAACCATTCCCACTCTTCTTGCTATCACTCTCTTCAGAGGAGAGAGAAAAATTATCTAGTTTTCTGAGTAAAACAGTAAGTTTTCTAAAAATCTCTATGAAGGTTTAAATATTGGTATAAAGAGCTAAGGCAACTAACAAGTGCTTTAAAAATAAAAGAGAAAATGTTTCATAATGGAGAGAACTCAGTCTACCCTCTAGTTGCAAACAAGGAGAGGTACAGGAGGTTCAGACCAGCTCATTCTTAGGCTCCACCAGGAGAAACTGTGTACCTAGCATGTGCCTTGCCGGCCTTCCTTATGAATACTCTTCTGGAAGGTATCCTGTTCCCAAATGCAGTTGTGGGCTGTTAAAGCTTTTTTTTTTTTTTTTTTTTTTGAGATGGAGTCTTGCCGTGTTGCCCAGGCTATAATGCAGTGGCATGATCTTGACTCACTGCAATCTCCGCCTCCTGGGTTCAAGCAATTTTCCTGCCTCAGCCTCCCGAGTTGCTGGGATTACAGGCATGCACTGCTACGCCCAGCTAGTTTTTTTGTATTTTTAGTAGAGACGGGGTTTCACCATGTTGGCCCAGGTGGTCTGGATCTCCTGACCTCGTGGTCCACCCACCTTGGCCTCCCAAAGTGCTGTGATTACAGGCGTGAGCCACCGCACCCAGCCTTGTTACAGCTTTTTATTCTCAGACCTCTCTCAGCTTCCTTGTACAGTCTCTCCCTTGAGTATTGATCTGTTTCAGGCAGCCACAAAGATCCCTACCTAAAACACACTTTAGTTTGTTTTTGAGACAGTGTCTCACTGTATTGCCCAGGCTGGAGTGCAGTGGTGCAATCTCAACTCACTGCAGCCTCTGTCTTCTGGATTCAAGCAATTCTTCTCAGCCTCCTGAGTAACTGGGATTACAGGCATGCACCACCACACCTGGCTAATTTTTGTATTTTTGATAGAGACAGGGTTTTGCCATGATGGTCAGGCTGGTCTCAAACTCCTGGTCTCAAGTGATCTACCTATCTCAGCCTTCCAAAGTGCTGGGATTACAGGCATGAGCCATCACGCCTGGCAAAAGCACACTTCTTAGGAAGGAATCTGTCTGACAGTGTTAGGAAAACAAAAGCTGTTTCTGAGTAGGAAAATGTTATTGGAGTTTGGTTTTTTCCCTCTGTGTTTTCTGTATGTCCTGAAAAGAGTTCACAAGTACAGAAGCTGGAGGCTTTAAGTTCTATTTATTTGTCTTCCAGAGGCTGTAGAAAGAAGCTGGTCTGCTGACTGTGATACTTATGACCAGCTTGCACAGGACATGACCGAGAAGGCAGCCAAAAACACTTCTGATGACCAGGAAAGGTGAGTTAGCACTGTTCTCAGAGGGTTTGGTAAGATTGACTTTAAAGTATGCATTCAGAGATTTTCTTTCAAAAGTCATCACCTCTAGGACATGGGCTGTCTCTGGCACAGGTGCAGGGCCTGTACCAGGAGGGTGCAGTTGGCCGGCAGGGTCAGTTCAGAGGTTGGAATTGGTGATGAGAATGGATTTTTTTTTCCTGAAGTCTTTGGAAAAGACTCCTCCAAGCAGATGCCTTTAGCCATGAGAAACGATGATTGCTCTTCCTGCAAATGCAGGATACCTTTCAAGTTCCAGGACTTTCTGCTGCCTGGCAGGAGACAAAGTTTTCTGCTTCTCGGCCAGATTCCTTGCATGGAGCCCAGGAGAAACCCAGCACAGAAAGAGATCATGGGGTCTCGGGCCAGGGGTCTTATTTCTAAACTCTCTTCCCCATGCTCTGCGCATGCCAGCACCCATGTGTTGTTGGGGCTAGGTAACTGTGAGCTCTGCTGTTGGCTATCTCATGGCAGTGTGACATGGTACAAACCTCCACGCCCCCTTTGCTGGGCATGGGGCCAGCAAGGTGACCTGCCTGTGGGATGTGGTAAGGACCCACATAGGGTCCCTGCTGCCTCCTGGCCTGGCATGATGGGAGCCTGTGATTGCAAATCTTGTCCAGTGGGGTACCCCACTGCTGCAGGTCACTTCACCTACTCACCCCCAGATATCTTATCCCAAAAATCTGAGTACCCCTGTTGTCACATCTGTAAACTCCAGCAGGTCACTGTAAAGATCAGTGTCCTTAATGAGCACTCGCTGTCAGCATTGCTGCCTTTGTTAGCTTACTGTCTTTGTGTCATCACCGTCATCTTATCAAAGAAATGCAAAGCAAACCACCATGAGAAAGTTAGGCTGCTTGCGTTCACAGGGTTGGCCACATTCATGCTTGAAAATTTCTTTGCCTTGTGTCACTGCTGCCAAACATTGTCTGATTTTGGCTACAATTTTCCCCCCTATTTTTTTGGTACCTCATTTTTCTTTTATTCCAAATGTCTGTGTTCCTGCAGTCTCCCAGAGTCTTGATGTTTGCCCAATTTGACCTTCACTCCTATCAGGCGAGGACTTGCAAGGAGTTAGCCCTTTGTCCTTAGAAAGGAAAGAAAAGCTGAGGAGCAGATGTCGCTGACTTGATGTTTTTTCCCCTGTATATTTCTGCATCTTGTACTTGCAGACCAACTAGTTCACGCATGCACTAGTCGTTGTGACTGGTGTCCAGGATCCGTTTCTGAAGTCATAGCCTTTTGGGGTCTCCTGAGTCACCTAAAGCAAGACAGTGGCTGGTCTTGTTCATAGAAACAGAACAGATTTTCTTGACTCTCCTATACCCTTTGTTTCATGCAGTTAGGTCTGTAGTGTTGTGTGTGTGTGTGTGTGTGTGTGTGTGTGGTGTAGGACACGTGGGTGGTGTGGTGTGTGGTCTATATGTGTAGTGTGTGTTATGGGTATGTGTGATATGGTATAGGAGGTATGGTGTATGTGTGTGATGAGTGGTGTGTGCTGTGTGTGTGGTATGTGTGGTATGGTGTGTGTATGGTGTGGTATGTGTGCTGTGCATATGTGTTTGTGTGATGTGTGTGTAATGTGTTGGTGTGTGGTGTTTGTGTGTATCCTGTGTATGTGTGGTGCATGGTATGTGGTGTGTGCGATTTTGTGGTAGGTGGGTATGTGCTATGTGGTGTGTGTATATTGTGTGTGATGCTGTGTGGTGTGAGAGTGTGTGTGGTGTTTGAGTGTGTGGTGTGAGTGTGGTGCGTGTGCTGTGTGTATATTGTGTGTGATGCTGTACGGTATGAATGTGGTGTGTGTGGTGTGTGAGTGTGTTTATATTGTGTGTGATGCTGTATGGTGTATGTGGTGTGTGTGTGGTGTGTGTATGGTGTGTGTGATGTGTGTGTGCTGTGTATGATGTGATGTGAATGTATGTGTGTGTGGTGTGTGTATGAATGTATAGTGTGTATATTGTGTGTAATGTGTGGTACATGTGTGTGAGGTATGTGTGGTGTGTGGTGTGTGTAGTGTGTGTATGTTTGTGATGCTGTGTGGTATGTGGTGTGTATATTGTGTGTGATGCTGTGGTGTGAGTGTGTGGTAAGAGTGTAAGTGTTGTGTATACTATGTGGTATGTGTGGTGTGTGAGTGCATGATGTGAGTGTGTAGTGTGTATGTTGTGTGTGATGCTGTGTGGTGTGGTGTATATGGTGTGTGTGTGTGTGATGTTTGTGTGTGGTGTGAGTGTGTGGTGTGTGAGTGTGTGATGTGAATGTGAGTGTGATCTTTCATATTCTCCTAGTCTCATCTTCTTCGGCCTGAGACCCCCACAATCCATTTCCAGCCTAAATGGTTTGCATTTACATTCCCTGGTCTCTAAAACTCACCCAGCAGCAAACTCAGCAGAGTCCCTTGAGGATATTACAGTGCCTCGATCTTACCTTGGAGATGGTGGTGGTGGAGTAGTTGGAATCCTATTTGAGGACCTTGATAAGTAGAATCCCTAGAGTGACAGTGGCTGGTCTAACCACTTAGTTGGTGCAGTAAAAAGAACACAAGAAAAGCCATCATGACGCAAATGCCTGTCCAAGGTGATTTCCATCTGAGGGCCTGATGTCAGAGCCCAGTGTTGAACACCAAGAAAGACCATCATTTTTCTGCTTCCCTGCCTAGTTCACTTTAAATCTCTTTGAATATGAGGTCTCTGAAGCTTCCAGCTGGTCAATATTTCATTTGTTGAGGTTGGCCAGCAAATTGTCCTTCTTCATCCTGACTTGCTGATGAGGAAGTGTCTGCGCCTGGTGTGCTGAGGTGGACCAGCCCCAGAGCCTGCTCTGCCTTTATAACCCTGCCCCTGCCTTTATAATCCTCCCTGCCCCGCCTTTATAACCAGGAGCCCGTTGCCAAAGTGAGTGAAATGGTTCAAGATAAGACTTCAGCTCCAATGCTCTCATCTTCCAACTGCTCAAAAACACTCACTTTTTAAATATTTTATTTTATTTTTACTTTAAGTTCTGGGACACATGCAGAACGTGCATGTTTGTTACATAGGTATACATGTGTATGGTGGTTTGCTGCACCTATCAACCCATCATCTAGGTTATAAGCCTCGTATGCATTAGTTATTTGTCTTAATGCTCTCCGTCCCCCTGCCCCACACCCCACAACAGACCCCAAAAAACTCTCACTCTTAAGGGATTCTAAGAGATCTGGGGTGTAATTCAAACAAATGGCTCAACTAGTTCCCTTAAGGCACATGATGCCTCAGAGCCTATGTTTGAGCCATCAGTCTCATCCTGTTCCCCAGCAGTCACAGTTAGTTTGAGAGGAAGCCAGGTACTTCTGTGAAAATGCTGCTGATTCTGTGCCAGGGCCTGGGGGCCTGCCTCCTCACAGCACCAGGAAAAAGAGACTCCCTTGTATTTAAATCATCTCCCCCTTCCGTTTTTTTATTTGAAAAGATTTCTGGCATCTCAAGGAAAATGAGCTTTGCAGCGTCGTCCTTGGCACCTCTGTGAGTGGAGGACACACCTGCTGGGGATGTGCTTCTCACCTTCTGAGGCAGAAAGCTACTTCTCAAGGGCCAACTATGTGCCAGGAATCAGGGCTGGTGTTTTCTGTGTGTAGCAGTTGAAAGTTACCCCATTGTGGGGGCGTCAGGGAGGGTCTTGGAACTTGGTGGGTGCCAGGGCTATCTCACCTTCTGTGGGCCCCGGAGTGGTGGGCAGTCTTGTAGCCACGGGCTGTGGGGCACATGTGGTGGACAGAGATTAGGTTGGTCCTTTCCTCAATTTTATTTCCCTCCAGATCATTGCAGAAATCCTCTAGGTCTGATCTGGTCTGATTTCTATGATTCCAAAGTTGTCCCCTTTTCTATTTTTTTTTTCATTTTCTCATTTCTCTGGCCTTTGGAAGACAAGCGTAGTTGAGAGTAGACAAGGAAATTCTTGGAATTATTCAACACTTTGAGGCCTTTGACTTACTGACCATCTTCATCTTCAAAATACAGCTTTGCACCTTTCCTCAACTATAAATAGTGTCCTCGTCTGCCCTCTGGTGTCAGCTTCTTGGGCATCAAGAACCAGGCTTGTAAAACTTGAGTGAAACAATCCACAATTTTACCTTTGTAGAAACCTTGTTTAAGATAAAATGATATCCTCTAAACTTTATAGACTTGCAAAACAGGTTTAAAAAAAAGAGAGAGAGAGTTTTAGAGCTGAATGCATTTTTTCAAGAGAAAGGTAGAACCCAGCATCTAAGAACAAGGCGAACACCCTCAGCAGCTGGTTACCAAGCATTTATCTACTACAGGGCATCCCTTTCTGGAGTGACAGTCCTGGCAGCAGCCCCATGAAGTAGGTCTGTGTCATTCCCATTATACAGAGAAGGAGACGGACACAGAGAGGGAAGGTGATTGCCTGTGTCTAGAAGAGATGGAGATAGAGCCTGCCTGTCTCCTTGGCACAGCAGCCTACATGGAGCTAGGAACTTGGCAATGGTTCCCATTGCCCTGTTGCTGGGAATGGGCATGGAGGAAAATCCCAAATCACACCATCCATTTCCAACTGAGTCAAGACCAGAACCCAGAAAACCCACACCTTAGTTCAGGACCATTTCACTCGCTATACTTGATCTTTCTCAAGTCGACTGGTGCCAGACACAGATACCTCAGGACCCAAGGAGCTACAGCCTGAAGGGGAGTGACCAGGGACCAGATGATGGCCCACGATGATCTCTGCTGACAAACATGAGAGCAGCAGACAGCTCTCAGGGCCTAGGGAGTCCAGAGGGAAAGCCGCCAGCTGTGCCAAGGGGCAGAGCTCCGGGGCTGACTTCAGCTGCAGCTTGAACTCTGGAGGCACACCCGTAGAGAGCTTTGAAGAAAGGTGCCATAGAATTGGCATCGGCCTTGGGTGTGCTGAGAACCAGATGTGAACGTTGGCTCTGCCTCTCACTGATGGTGTGAGCTTTGCCGAGCTAACTTGTTTTTCTGGGCCTCCATGATCCCATCTGCATTAGGCTGTTCTTGCATTGCTATAAAGAAGTACCTGAGACTGAGAAAGGAGGTTTAATTGGCTCACGGTTCTGCAGGCTATATAGGAAGCATAATGCTGTATCTGCTACTGGAGAAGCCGCAGGACGCTTACAATCATGGTGGAAGATGAAGGGGGAGCAGGTACACCACATGGAGACAGGAGCAAGAGGAGGGGAGGAGATGCCACACACTTTTAAATGACCAGATCTTGAAGAACTCACAAAGACAGCACCAAACCATGAAAGATCTGCCCCCGTGATCCACACACTGCCTACCAGGCCTCACCTGTAGCATTGGGGATCACAGTTCAACATGAGATTTGCACGGGGACAAATATCCAAATGATATCAGCATCTTAAAAAGTAACTGCACAGAACTTCTCAAGTCTGTTGTGGAGATGAATGAAGAGGATGCCATGCAGGGCCCTCTCTGTGTCTGTGCTGGTGTCTCTCCCCAGGGCCGTGGGTTTCATGCTGTTCCTTTCTGCAGCATGCCAGACCCCCACAGGCTGGAAGAATGTGCTCTCAGGGCTGCGAGTGAGCAGCAGGAATGGGGACAGTGAGGCAGGAAGAGAGGAGGAGGAAGAGGTGCCCTGGAGGACGCCAGGCCTTGCCCTGTAAGGTCAGCTCTATGCATCTGGGCAGGAAGCCCTGGAAGGAGCAGGAAGAGGGATGGGTCTATTCAGAGGCTGTTTTCGTAGTCAGATGGGAACTATATTTCAGCTAATCTTCCAAAACAGACCCTGAGTTTGGGAATTATGAAGTGAAAAAACCATAGATGCAAGTTGTTTTTTGTTCATATGGCAGCCAATTGTGTACTTAATAAATCTGTGGCAGAAATATGGATATGGATGGAAGAGTGGTCACAGGATGGTTATGATTAAATGATTGTACTTAATTTCATTTTCCTCTGGTTATTTTCTTTCCCTAGGTGTCTCCAGGCTGCCTGCTGCCTTTCCTTTTGTGGCGAAATGCCTGTGAGCACTGACAAGAGCTGGGATCTTCATCTCTGCAGCTGCCCTCCTAGAGGTGGAGTGTGGGTTGGTAAGGCCTTGGGGAATGAGGCATGGCCGCCATGATAAGAATGTTGCTTTATTTCCCTGGTATAAAGAGGACATCTTCCACATGGGAATTTCATTTTCTGCTTTTAAGAAACAGAAGGAAGGTCAGAGTGATCTTAAACCTGCTGTTTTACAAGGGCCTCTAACTTAAATACTCAACATGCCAGGGTAGTATAATTTTAACTTCTTCACTGGGGCACTCCCCTGACTTTCTGCTTTAGGAAGCTGGGGCAAGGCTGAGGAACTCTGGGGGCCCCACTTCGAGAACCACTGAGACTACAGTGGGGCCTCCCCGTGCCCAGTGAAGGGGATACTTAGGTTACAGGAGGTGTCTGCATGGCCACGGGTGTGGGCTTTTTAATTTTTTAAATGAAAGTTCTAAAGTGTTGCCTGAAACATAATTGCCAGTATTCCTTTAAGTAGAAGGAATTTTTGAGTTTTCAACTTAGGCTACACATTTGTTGGATCTGAGAAACTAATTTTTAAAAATAAAAGTTTTTAATTTTTTAAAAATTTCTGAAGAGTTAAATGGAGATTTAAATGGAGCGTGTGTGTGTGTGTGTGTGTGTGTGCGCGCGCACGCGTGTGCCTGGCATCAATGTTGAAACAATGCAGCGCCACCTCTTTTGCAGTTCTTATGTTAAGATCATGTGGAATTGTTAGCTAAATGCAGGGGTTTGCCTGACATCCTGCTGCCGCTGCTTACACAGAAAGCATAACCATCACTGAGACAGCGAGGATTGCCAGGGAAGAAAGCTTTATCAGGTGCTGCAGATGAGGAGAAGGGAGGTAAAGCCTCATATGTCTCCCCAAACTGACTAAAATTGGTGGATTTATATAGCAGAAAAGGCAAGGAAACAACTTAGAGAGGGGTGAGGAAGCAGTCTGAGGAAGGAGGGCTGGCGGGATTTAGGGAGCTGGTGGGTTCAATCCCTTCCTTGGGTTGGTCTCCTGAGGGAGGAATTCAGATGAGATGGACGTTAAGTTTCAAGTTTTAGGACTAGGAGAGTCAATTTCCATGTTTGTTCAGAAACCCGTGAATATCAGTTCTGTGGGACAGTTAGGCCAATTTCAGGGCTAGTTTCACTTATTTAGTTTATTTCTCCCTTTGTGACATACTTTATTCAATTTTGCAATTTTGTATATTTTTAATGATTTTTAACCTAATTTTTTCTGTTCAGGGATATGTCTGCTTTTTCTTTTTCAGATAACTTGAGCACAGTGACTTTGATTACTAATTGGTTTCAGAAAATATGAGTAGCACATGCATACCGATGTAACAAACCTGCATGTTCTGCACGTGTGCCCCAGAACTTAAAGTATAAAAACAAATTAAAAGGCATTAAAAAAAAAAAGAAATGTGAGTCACTTGACTATTCTAGCTTATCCCAAAACATTTTTTAAATAGTTCCTCCTCTCGGACGTGTCTAGCTGAGGAAATTGCTTCATACCTCTGTTGGAGCATCCAGCCTCTGTGGGTGCTCAACGACACGCAATGGCACTTGTAACACGTCACATATTAGGGAACCCTCGGGAACACGACCTTTGATTTTTCCTCAGCTTTTATTATCCCAAGATATTAGTACACTGAACTCTTGACAGTAAATAGTGGCTTTGACTCACAGTGTCAAAACTGGATTTGATATTGTCCTAGGCTAAACTTGAGAGTATCCTGGGAGGCTAGGGGAAAGCTGACTGCCGGCACCACTGCTGGGGGTGCAGGGATTGGAAGCCACGTCCCCTGTGAGGATGGCCCAGCCCTGGCCTGGAGCCCCTGGAGAACCTGCTGCTCTTGGCAGCCTGCAGGCCTTTGGGTTCCTTCTAGCCTGAGCAAAGCTGGCCAGAATAAGAGAGGTGGGGGCGCCCACACAGAAACAGGTTTCTTTGTGGGGACTCAGGTCAGAAAGAAAAGCAGCATGGTGCTCTAGTCCCCTCTTCACCCTCCACCCCCAATTCCTTTTACTCCTGCCTGGGGATGAAGGCCCTCCCCAACGGGCAGAGGGTGGGGGCTTCAGGGAAAACAGCTCTTACACCCAAGGCAGTTGCCTGGCTTCTTGCTGAGAGTGGCTCTGTGCAAGGCCAGATCTAGCAGAAGTATTTTCTTTGAACTTTTATTATGGACATTTTCAAACATCCACATGCGTAGAGAGAATGGCATCACAAACACTCGTGGACCTGTCATCAGCTTTAACAGTTGTCAGCTGTGTGCAGATCCTGTTCCAGCTGTTCCCACAGACATAGGGATGTGGCAGGGTGCTCAGCCTCCTGGCTAGGTGGACGCTGGCCCTACTCACGCCTGGCCTTTGGACCCCCAGAGATGGGAGGAGTGAACGTCAGCCAGGTCCATGCTAGCATCAAGGCCAGACCGCCCGGGTGGGAACATCCTGCTTATAAACTTTGGAGTGTCTTTATCGGTCTTCCTGTTTGTCCAACAGCTGCCGACTATGGCATTCCCCACTCTCCTACACACCCCTCAGCGGGACCCTTGATCCTCATCATTTTATGACCAGACCTCTGGGTGTTTCTGGAACAGGCATTCATCATCAGTGTGGCTGGTGGTTGTGCATTCCCTCATATTGCTTAGTGTGGGCTACACCTAAGACATTGTTTAAGCAAGCAAATAGAAAAGACAATGCAGGACACAGCAGCCCAAGGGCACGCATCTTCATGATCAGCCCGTTGTTAGGCCAGGGCGGCTTTGACCTTGTGTATGACTTAAGGCTTCTCCAGCTTTATTTTCTCACCTTCCCAGCACATTGCAGTCTTCAGAATCTGTTTGCTTGGTTTTTTTTCCCCTAGAGGTCTGTGCTGATCGTGTGCTGCTTATGAGTGATGAGAAGTGCGGCTGTCCCCAGTGTGCTCTGAACGGAAAGGCAGAAGACTGGGGATCACAGAGCCCATCCTCATTGGCCTCCGGAGAGAAGGTATTTCTGGATCTGGGGAGATCAGGCTTTTCTTCCTGAACACAGTACATGTACAGTACAGCTCAAAAACACCTCCATGTTTCAGCAGGAATTTATCAGGGATTGTTTTCCTGTCATGTGCGTTTGTGCCAATGAAGCAAATATAACTTATAAAGCCTTAATTCAGCTCCAGAGTGCAGTTCCACAGATAAGAAGTGCAGACAGGGCAAGCCCAGCCCAGAGGAGTAGAAGACAACCCTCAGATGGGGAATGGGCGGGCAGCTCCCAGGTGGGGAGTCGGGGCTGCCTCTCAAGTAGGGAGTGGGAACTACCCTGGGGTGGGGAGGGGAATGGGTGCTGCTCCCCATGTGGGTAGTACCAGCTGCCCCCTGGTGGCTCCAGCACAGACAAGGCTTCCAGCAGCCACAGCGCTGGTGTGGCTTATTTTTCGGAGTTCAGGGAGCTCTTTGAAGACCCCTATTAAGACTGGGCTACCTGGAGACATGAATTCCCTTGCATCTATTTATCAGAGTAGCTAAACAGGGCTTGGGTCTGAAGGCCTGGGCAATGCCCTGGAGATGGAGGAGAAGCATGAGAGGAGTGACTCTCACATCTGGGGGCGGGGCCAAGAGAAGAGTGAGAACTTCTGGGTGAGACATGCTTTCACCCAGAATGAGCATTGGTTCCAAAGGGACATGCAAAGACAGCCCAGAGTTGTGCATTTCTAGTTCAAATTCAAAGAAGCCAGTTCTCTTTGAAGCTCCCAGAACCTCTGCTGTCCTTGGCAAAGACTCTCTTGTAGTTCATTTTTCAATATTCCTCATGTAGGGCAGTGTTATTAAACCACTCCCTCCTTAGCACATCCATCTGAGTTTGCATCAAAATGAACTTGATCTCAACCCACAGTGTTTGTGTTTGGAAGCTTTCCTGTGCTCTGCCATCACTTTGTTCAATGAAAGTTCAAGGAGGCATTTTTAGGTTCCCAAGGAAGGATATTTAGTAAGACGAATGTCTGATGGTTCTGAGAACAGGAGGTTGGGGAGAGGTGTTTTAGAGGGGAGGTGATAGTATCTGCATTTCTCATACAGTGTAAATATCCACATACAGTGACTTACTGAGATTTTTAGTTCCCCCACACCCAAAACACCTCATACCTCATGCCTCTTGAACACTTGGTGCAGATCTGCTATGTAGAATCACCTGTGGAGCTTGAAAAAAATCAAAGAACCCAAACAAAATGGCACACAAGCCCTGCCTCTGAAGATTCTAATGGTGGTATTCTGCAGTGTGGCTCAGGGCATTGGTGCTTCAACCCATCCTACCCAGGTGACTCCAAGGTACAGCCACCTGGGCCCTCAGCTTTGGGCATAGATCACTGCCTTTAGGATTTAATTATCATGTCCCAAATGCCTTGGTCCTGGTGAAATGTGCAGTTGGGGGGCTTTCTGGCTTTGGTTGACTGGGGGACCCATTTCCAAGCTGCATTCTGGCCGCTTTGCTCTCTGCAGCCCCAGTGGGCTCAGGCGAGGGTCACCTGGAGCCATACACCAGGGTCTGGACGTGCTGGGCAGTTTGCTGACTGGCAGAGTTATAGGATAGTGTCTCGCAAAGCTCTGTGTCTCCCATGCTGCTCACTAGCTCACTGTGCCTTTTAGGGATTGCAGGTACATGCAGCTGCCTCAGCCCCTGGGTTTCACATCCTCAGGAAACTGCCAGGATCTACCCAGGTCCTGCTCTGGGAGGCCACAGTAGGGTCCCCTCTTCTTGTCATAGAAAAAAGGCAGGTGCCAGGCGCATGCACTCAGGTGTGAGCTGGCATCTTTCAGCTTCCACCCTGGGCTTCTTGACACGTTCCTCTGTTGCTCTTGGAGATGAAGCCCCTGATGTCCCATAGTTACAAATCTTTAAAAGGCCTACAGCATGGGGAGCACACATCCCAGAGAGGGGTGGGGCCGTTGGTTATCCTATACGAACTTTAATTGGCTGGGACTACTTCTGGTAACTGTTCTATCAAGAACCAGAGTGAGGCCTTGTGCCCTCAGTCTGAGGGATGGTGGCTGCTTTCTGTACTCATGTCCATAGCGGGGCTTTATCTGGGGATGGGCATCCTTTTGTGTAGAAAACGAGGTAGCCAGACTCCCACACACCAAAAGTGCCCCCACCTCCTGTGCCATGGGCACCTCCCTGCTGTCCTGGTACCACAGGGATTGAGGTTTTGTCACAAGGAGAGCTACATGGGTCAACACAAGGTCAACAGAGGCCTCATGACCAAGAGGGGCTCCCAGCGCCCCTCACCTGCTCTCCAGTGCCCCACCCCACCTAAGTTCTCAGTGTGCTCAGGCCAAGTAAGCCCCATGGAGTTGTCTCCGAGTTCTCTCTTGGGCTCCATCCCGGTTCCAGTCCAACAGCGAGCCCGGCCACCCTAGCCGCAGAGGTGTCCATCCTCTGCCTTCCCTCCACAATCAAGGCCTGCCGTCATAGCCATCCAAATGGCTCCCCTGCTGCCACTCCTGCCTGCCAGGCTTTTTTCAGTACTGCAGCCACACTGATGCTTCTGTGTGTTGGAGTGTGCCACTCTTGTGCTCAGAACCCTCCATCTCATTCAGAATGAAACTCCAGGTCCTGAGTCTGACCCCACTTGGCCTCCCTGACTCTGAGGTCACCTCCTGTGCTCTCCTGGTACCTGCAGCCCCACTAGCCTTCTGCTGCTCCTCCAATGAGGCAGGTGTGCCTCTGCCCTTGGCACAGCTCTGCATTTCTCTTCTTCCAGCTCTGCTTAGATGCCATCATACAGAGCCACCTTCTCTGACCCTGTGTGTAAAAGACCACCCACCCCCACCCCACATGAATGCCTCCCGCAGCTCCGTTCTTCAGCAGCACAACCACCAGCAGGTGCTGTTATGGCCTCATGTTTGCTTTCTGGCTTCCTCTGGCAGAACAGAGCCCTGGGAGGATGACACTGGTCTGCTTTCCTGGCTGCTGCTTCTCTAGTGCCTGGCACACAGCAGGGGTCCGCTGTTATTTGTTAATGAAGTAATGTTACTTTCCCAAATGTACTGGGTTTCCATAAGCAGCTCTCTCACGCTATTTTGTTATTTTTTTTCTTACAGAACATTTTGAAAACAACTTGTAAAGCAGTGTCAAGTGTTGTAAATGAAAAAATCCAGGCTGTTGTTAATGAAAAAACACGGGCGCCTCTGGATGGTGATAACAGTGCTGATAGGTATGTCAATGTACCATGGCAAAAATCTTGCTTTTCTGAGCATGCAAATGACACAGGACTTACAAAGAATTGCTCAGATGTGAAACTCCACGCTTGTTCCTACATGGTCCGAGGGTGGGCTAGCAAACGCAGCTCTAAAATTGACAGAAAAATGAATGGTGTTCTGAAGTTAATTTGCAGGAGTGACCAGGTAGTATGAGAAACTCTTGAATGTTGGGAGCTGTAGAAGGTGATTTCATACAAGAATCGTCATCATCTCTGTTATGAACTCTGGGAAGGAATATGCTAGCCTTAGCTGGGTACAAGCACTCAACATGGTGGTAATTGGTTATTTCATGATGCATAACATACAGATTTTAAAACAGCATTTGGTGAACCTTGAAGACATTATGCTTTGTGAGATAAACCAGTCACAAAAAGACACAGCCTTTGTAATTCTACTTGTGTGAGGTTCCTAGAGTAGTCACATTCATAGACACTGAAAGGAGAGTGTTGGTTGCCAGGGGCTGGGGGAAGAGGAACGGAGCATTGTTTAATGGGTACAGAGCTTCAGTTTTGTGGGATGGGGAAGTCCTAAAAATGGACGGCACAACCATGTACATATGCATACACTTAACACCACAGAACTGTGCCTTCAGATGGTTCAGGCGGTACATTTTGTGTGTGTGTGTGTGTGTTTTTTTTTTTTTTTTAACCACAATTTAAGACAACAAAATAGCACCAGGCAATACCACATTTAAAGTAGGCATACTTGTTAAAAACAGTTGGCCTTCTTCTGGATTCTCTAATGTCACTCTGTACCTGAAATCGATGATTTTACTCCTTCTAGAAAATCAAACATTTAAGCATACAAAGAACAAGTGTAACTTTTCTCTCTTAAAGGAAAAACATGGGTAAATGTAGACGTTTCTTTGTTTTCCTCATGATTGTTTCAGTTCCGCCGTTTTCATTGATGCAAGTTTCCCTTCCATGATACCGTTCAAAGACAGTGACTGGTAATGGCCCATCAATGGTGCCAAGAACAGCTACACTGACCACAGTCCTTTCTGGTCTACCTCCAATCCACCTAATCTTTACTCTGGATCTGCTGCTGTAATATTGCTGCTTTTATTTATTTGTGAAATCCTCAAGCCTAACAAAACAGGGGGCAGGGCAGAGCATGAAGCGGACACCATGCCCTGGGAGACCAAGGGCCAGGTCCAACCTGTGCCCATGGACGTGCATGATTCAGCCCCTAGGTGGCAATATAGGAAAAGAAAAATCAGTGGCAGCCACCTGTGAGGGCAGCCCACGCTGCACACCTGACTGTTCCCCACCATTGTGGTCTCTGAGGCTTTGCTGGCAGCAGTACTAGGGAGAATTGGACCCCCTAGATGGTTTGTGACCAGACTCTTGGGTGTGTGGGCCCAGAGCTATTGTTTTTCAGAATCCATTTTCCTAACAATAAGCCTGCCTTCTATGACCGGATTTGTCTGTCTGTCTACCTGTCCCCCAGAAATTCAATGGCTGAGGCCCTGTGGTTTTTCTGACTCTATGTAGCGTCCATTTCAGGGTAGAGCATCTCTGTGTGAAATTCTTACTTTGTTTGGATTCTACTGGGTAGATTGGCACATCCCCTGGAGTCCCCGTTAAGAAACTTTATTCTTTGCAGCTCGAGTAGAATGGTTTTCTCCAATGCTAGTGTCAACTAATGAAGAATTTTGCAACTTGTTTTTGAGACATTATTTCAAGACTTTGGTGTAAGTAACCATTCAATTAGAGAGAAATCTTCAACTGGAATCAGCCACCACAGGAATATTATTCTTGTCTCTGTGCTGAGGCCTGGCAATGCAGGCAGGGCCTGCGAATATGCCCAGAGAACAAGATCAAGGTGGGGTCTCCCTGACTCATTGACTCCACGTCCCACCTTCTGCTTAGCTGCTGCAGTCTGTCATGGGCCCTCACTGGTCACAAACGCAGAGTGCTTGGGTGAGCAAACCTCTGGCCTGTGTGCTTGGTTAGAAGGAAAGAGTCTTCCTTCCTAGCAACAGAAGACCTTCTTAGCTGTGAGCAGAGTGAAGCCTGGTGGGGGTACTCCTGTGTCTGTCTCCTGAGGCCTGAGCACAATCTGCCCAACCCCAAGCCAGTCCCTGTTCTGAGACCCTTTACACTTAATCTGGACAGACGCGTGTTCCCTTTTCTTCTTTCCCAGGACTCAGCTAAGACACGCAGGTTTGTTGTTGTTGCTTTTGTTGTTGCTTTCCTGAAGAAAATGACTACATTAAGAACTAAAGGAATATAATGGCAAAAATAGGAAGCAAGTGACTAGGATGATGAATGGAGTAAAAATATGTCACATTAGGAGCAGCCAAAGTGACTTCAGATGTCCCTCTGGGAGGACAGACGATCCAGGTTGACATGCCATTGAAAGTGCCTAGAAGTGGGCTTCGGCTGACAGAGTGGACAGCATGAGTCCCCACACCACAAGCCCCAGAGCTGACATGTCATGAGTAGTGCAGGGTTAAAGATAACCAGATCCACGTGTGTTTCTATCTTTCCACAATGTCAGGCTTTTATTGATTGTGATTCAATCACTAAAGCCACGAGCTACATGGACCTTCTAAGGAGGACTTCCATTCACTTGGCAGTCAGAGCCGCAGGCACACAGGGTAAAGCCACTCCACAAGTCAGTCAGTGTTTGCAAGCCATAGGTAATACTTAATTGGCCTAAAAGTGTTACAGGCTAAACGTTCCATAGCAAACAAAGTAACATTTAACATCAGGAAGAAAGAGACAGGAGAAAGCATGAATGAACCAGTCCATGGAGAGCCAAGAGACAAAAGGAGTCCCAGTCTGGGCCGCATGTTCATCAGTCTTACAAGAAAACCTCGAAGGTAGCAGAGCCTCTGGCAACAGATGCCAGGCTCTCATCATGAGTGACTGCAAGAACGTGGCAGCCAAGATGGCCATTTACAGCCGTCAGCCTAATCTTGTATGATCACAGGGTCCTCTGGTGAGAACTGATGGTGGAAGAGTGTGCTCATTTGCTTATCTGGTTGGATGCAGTCTTTATTTTTTTATTTGTTTATTAAACAGAACATCTTCTTGTTGGCAGAGTGCCCTATGAAAACAAATGGAGGCTTTTTCTAAGATGGAGTTAGTTATGTCACAGGTACTCTATACACGAAGGCTGATCGTGGTAAGGAGAGGGCTGGGGACAAACAGGGGGCCCAGGCAGTGGCATGGTAGTCACTGTGAGTGTCCCAGGCCCAGGATGTTGTGTTGGGTTTGAGATTAAGTACAGTCCACATTGTTGACCTAAAGAAAGAAACTGAGGCAAAGTTAATAAATAGGGAGTTTATTTGGGCCAAGGTTGAGGACTGCAGCATGGGAAACACAGGGAAGTGCTTTGGAATACAAATGAGAGGCTCGAGTTTTAAAGAAAAAAGTGACGACTCAGGAGAGGGGGCAATGACAGAAGCTGTTCCTTAGGAATTCTGATTGGTTTGCAGAAATAGCATCGGTCAGTGATTGGCTCTACATTGTTGAACTATAAGGTGGATGGCATTTTTTGGCTATTTGGCGTCGGTCAGTTTAGAGCCCACATAGTAAGTGGCTTTGAGAGGTCATTATTTAGCTCAAGTGGAGTGAGACATGACTGCTGTCGTGTTTTAATGCCTCTCTGGGCCTGATCATTTAAAGGGGCTTGCATTCCTCAGATAAAACGTTTTCTTTCTTTCTCAACATGTAATAGTTTACTCTTCACTGGGGCAAATCTGTTCTCTGAGCTCCGAGCTAACAGATGCTGACAGTGAGCCTTAGCTGAGGCACTAGGATGATGACTCTTGTGTAGGTGGGGACTGAGCTCCAGAGTCTCTGACCCAGGGCCTGTGTCCCACAGCAGGCCCACACCACCTCTTCTGCAGAGCAGAGCAAGCCCAGAACCAGTCGGCTGCAGGTATTAGGAATATCGTCCTGGATTTTTCTCATGCAGCGTTAGTGCTGGCCAGGCCTTGCCACAGCCTGAGACAGAGACACTCACCTCACTGGAGCCATGTTGGGGGAGAGAGGCTGGGAGTAAGGCTGGTCTTGGCAGAGGAGGAGCCCAGAGCTGCAGCCCAGAAAGGAACCCGCTGTGCCTCACTCCCTCCTACTGGCCTCATTGGGGCTCATCAGCGGTATGAGGTGGTGATGACAGCTGAAAAGAGTCAAATGACAGGGGGACATGAAGATAACCTGCTACCTGGCTCTTGTCCCTGCCCGCTGGAGGCAGCGCCCTCGAGTCCCATTCCCAAGCCCTGCCTCCCTGCCAGCCTTTGACTGCACTGGGCATAGGCAAGCAGTTACCACCAGGCCTCCCACAGAGCCCCTCAGTCACTGCACTATAGTGTATTCCAGCCGAGTCCAGGCCCCACAGGGCAGACAGAGCATGTTTTAAACGTGACTCACCCCTTTGGGTAAACTGTCTGAAGCAGTGTCCTAGGTGGGTGTGGATTTTAGTAAATGGCTTTAAAAAAGCTCCACTCTACCTAAGACCTCTCCCTCAAGGGCCTGCAGCAGCCCCACTGGTTTGGCTTTGAACCACATCATATCCCCCTGGTCAGCCTGGACCTGACTCCCAGGAATGGGCCTGTGGTCACAGCGAGGGAATTTCCAGCAAAGCCCGGGGAAAGGCATGATTCGTAGTCAAATGAGCCACATGTGTGACTGAAACACGACTGAGTTTCCTTTTCTTTCTGCACTTTCCTTCTCATACAGCATTCCCCACAAACCTTTTGTTATAATTGCAAGTGCCTGGAGCAGCAGTGGCCCCAGGTTCCATCACAGGCGGCTGTGTGCTACTGGGACCACAGGCAGCATGTCCTCTGGCCTTCTCCAGGTTGGTGTCTAACCCCTGCCGCTGAATTTAATGCGTCTAGGAGACTCACCCATATGTAGGCAGCTGCAGAGTTTGTCAGTGAACCTTATTTTGCCTTTCTACATCATCTGGATACTGCTCAAGCAGTTGAAAGGAATCACTAAAATTTGTCACCACAGTAAGGGAAAAGGGACTTCACATTTTTGCCGTCTGCAAGAGCATTATCTCTCAGCTGACAGACGACCTTATAGAATTATAGATGGCCTTATGAAATTGCTAATTTTCTGTTGGCTTAGCTGAGGGGTAACATGAATTTCTGATACTAAGCAGCCCTGACATTCCTGATAACACATGCCTCATAGTTCTATCTGGTACCACCTGGGCACTGGCTTAGCTAGCATGCCGGAAAGTATGAATCCTACCATTCTCGAGAAAGCACCAATGCACGGGGCCAGTCTATCGTCACCCACCCAGTAGCACAGACCTCCGCAGCAGTGGGGCTCTTTATTAAATTGGCTTTTTGAGCATGGAGGACATCAAGTACTCATGCCAGATGAGGCCATTCAATAAACCCTGAGCTGTTCTTAAACTTTTAAGGTCCAGGGCACCTCTTCTGCGGCAGCTCACTGCAGCCTGAAGATGGAGGCTTCCTTCTGTGTCCTGAGACTGCTGTGCTGTGCGGAGGATGTGGCCTCAGGGCTCCTTCCTGGGACTGTCACGATGGAGATGCCCACCAAGGCGGCCAGACCTATTCAAACCAGCACCCAGTGAGTACCCCAGTGGCCGGTTTCCCATTTTCCCACTTCTCCCAGAAGGTAAGGTGAAAGAGTTGTAGAGGCCAGCACCACTTCTCCGTCCCCAGTCTGGAGCCATGCCCAATCTGTTGGTGAGTTTAGTGTCTTCGTTGTTTGCTTTAATTATACTTGCAATTGAGTCCCGTGATTTTCAAGTCACCATGCTGTAGATGTAACTGGCTACTGTTTGCCATCAGAGACCCATGCCCCTTGGTTGCCTTGATGCTTCCCATCAATCACGTACTGAGACTGACGCTTTGTCTGACTGTGTGTATTTTTAACTGGACGTGCACAGCACACTGGGAGAGGGAAAAAATACATGGGAGCATGAGAATTCACCATTTAGATACTTAAGCCATTTCTACCTCCATGATCTTTATTTTCCTGCTTTCTTTAATCTTTTATTTATACTGCCAGCTACGTAATGGTACCAATATCATATGCTTCACTCAAGACCAGCTTTTAACACATAAATGACGATCTTGGAAGTCTTGTGTGATTGGAAGCTGAAGCTTGAGTATCCTAAACTATTCCTAACTCCCCAACAGATTTGCAGCACAAGAAACTAGGAAGAAATATAGAAAGGATGGCACCCACCCTCACGTGGAGCTTTTTGCAAAAACACAGGAGGTAGTGACTTGTGGGAGATACCGTCTTTCGTGTACATTAAATCAGTGATGAAAGAAACTCTACATTTTACTATTATTAATGTAGCTAGAACAGTGACTCCCAAATTTTTGCTGACCTCAGAGTCACCTGGGGGCTTGCTGTCCCCACCCCAGTTTCTGACCCAGTGGGTCTGGGGTGGATCAAGAATTTGCATGTCTCACAAGTGCCCAGGTGATGCTGATGCTGCTGGCCCTGTGACCTTGCTCTGAGAACCAGTGGAAGTGAAGCCTTTCATCAGGTTTCTCAGACTTGGCTTCTAGTTGGCTGGGCCCAGGACAGGCTGCTTGGCTTCTGCCCTCCTACCTCACATGGTGATGTCCACTATCATGAAATCTGAAGCCTCTCTCTCTCTCCCACAGCTCTCATGACCTTCCACCTGGTACTCCTCACACCCCCAGCCTCACAGTGTCGCAGCCTGATCCTGAGAGCTTCTATCCTCCTACTCAGCATCCTCCTGTGGCCTTCCTAGCTCAAAATCCTGATGTCTCCATGAACCCTGTTACCAATTGCTTCCTAGAAATGGAAACCTGGGCACCTCCAAATCTGGGATTCCGTGTGCACATGGCTTCTGGAAAGGCTGTTTGTCTAATGATGGATTTTGGGGACAGCTGTGGGGTTGAAATGAGGCTACACAACATGTCTGAGGCAATGATGGTGACTGCCTACCACCAGTACTCAAAAGGTAAGGTGCACAGTGTCCTTATCAGGAGCCTGGGAAGGAGATCCTGAGCTAGAGGACTCAAGCGGCAGTATTGGGAATAGAAAGGGAACCCTATTCCATTTCTCTGGACTCAGCCAACCTTCCTGGCTCCAAGAGCAGTAGCTTATTGGCACACTGTGCACATAGGTGGGTCTGTGCACTGTGTTTTGCACTGTGGCCAACTCTACATACTTCATCGCATTTAATCTTTCCACCTGTCCTGTGAGGTAGGGGTGGTGAGGCTGAGAGATATGCCCTGAGGTCACAAAGCTAATGTACTGGCACTTCATCCTATGCAGAGGCAGAATTCTGAAAATAATAACTATTGAAAAATTACTTAAGTTGTCCTTCAAGTACATGCACACACATACACACACACGCAATATTGTATACAAATTCTTCTGCACTAAAATTTCCAACACTTTGTTTTCTCAACCAAAGAAAAAAAATTTACATTCCAGTGTTGGATATAGTCTACTCAACTACTAAACCCCTAGAGACGATGATTGAGGGTGGGAGGTGAGTGGAGAGTTCTGATACTTTTCTCTTGCTGATAGGATTTTATTTTTTCTTTATTCCTTCCTTTTTTTTTTTTTTTTTTTTTGAGATGAAGTCTTGTTCTGTTGCCCAGGCTAGAGTGCAGTGGTGCAAGCAACCTCCACCTCCCAGGTTCAAGGGATCCTCTTGCCTCAGTCTCCCAAGTAGCCGGGATTACAGGTGCAGGCCACCATGCCCAGATAATTTTTTGTATTTTTAGTAGAGACTGGGTTTCACTACATTGGTCTGGCTGGTCTCAAACTCCTGACCTCAAGTGATCTGCCCGCCTGGGCCTTCCAAAGTTCTGGGATTACCAGTGTGAGCCACTGTACCTGCCCCTCTCTTTTTTTTAAGCTACTTTTTGAGCATGGTACATTCTTGTGGTGTAAACTCCCACATTCTAGAAGTATATATCGTAAAAAGTCCTTTTCTATTGCCCCGTAGTCAACTACTGTCTTCTACTTCTTATATGTTTTATGCGTATAAGCAAGTACAAATGTTCTTTCCTTTCTGCAAATGGAAGTACACCATGCACGGTGTCCACTCCTTGCCTGCTTAAATGCAAATTCATATCCAGACAGGCTCCTCTATCTAAGCAGAAAGAGCTTCCCTGGCTTTTGGTGTGGTTGCTGAGTAGTGCATTAGTTTAATGCACCAAATCTACTCAACTGTTTCTTTTTATTGGTGGGCACTGAAATTGTTTCTGATCTTTCAGTATTGCAAACAACATTGCAGTGAATGATTACGTGTGTATGTCGTTTAATGGAAAGGCAAGATTATTGCCTCAAATGCTTTGTGCATCTGTAATTGATAGTTATTGCCAAATTGCTTTTAAATAGGACTCTTGGCTAGTTTACGTTCCTGTGAACAATGTAGAGATCAATACAATAAGTAAAAGCAGTATCTTTCTGAAGTTTTAAAATTTGAATTTTATTAGTTTTATCCTTGTCAACTGCCAGTATATGACCATATTCAACCAACCAGAGCACTTTCACAGTTTCATCTAATATGGGGTTTTGATGAGTTCTTTTAGTTATTAAGAAAATGTGTCCTTTTATTATATGTTGCAAATATTTTGTTTTTCAGTTTGTCATTTGTATTTTGGTTTTACTTACAGTTTTTTTCCTTTTCATATAGGAATTTTTAACTTTTATTAAGTATACTTTATCAACCTTTTATTTTATGGTTTCTGAGTTTTACGTTGTAATTAGAAATGCTTTCCTTTCTCTAAGTTTATGGAACAATTCTCTTACGGTTTCTCCTAGAGTTTTATTATTCTGTTTTTCCATTTAAATATTGAATGCATTTGAATGTATATCCTAGCATAAAGCCTGCATTGTAGATTCCATTTGACTGTTTCCTGAAAGGCCACCCATTTGGCTCAGGGTCATTTGCTGGAAGATTCTGTTGCCACACTGATTGGGTGAGCTAGCTCTACCTATGCTGCTTTCCCCTCTGCCCTCAGGCAGTTTGCTGGCTTCCCTTGTCACTCATCTTCTCTAGCATTATTCTTGCCATTTTTGCTTGTTCATTTTTCCACATGAACTTTAGACTCACACTGACTAGTATAAAAATATCTTATTGGTATTTTTATTTAAATGATGTGTTGATGAAAAGAGTCAAACTAAGTAAAATTTTTGAAGAGATTTGTTCTGAGTCAAATATGAGTGAACCATGGTCTGAGGCATAGCCTCAAGAGGTTTAAGAACTTGTGCCCAAGATGGTCATGCTACAGCCTGGTTTTATAGGTTTTAGGGAGATGTAAGACATCAATCAAATACACCTAAGGTGTACATTGGTTCTGTCGAGAAAGGTGGGACAACTCAAAGATGGAGGTGGGAGGAGGCTTCCAGCTCATGGGTGGATGCAAAGATTTTCTGATTGGCAATTGGTTGAAAGAGTTAAGTATTATCTAAAGACCTGGAATTAATAGAAAAAAGTATCTGGGTAAAATAAGGGGTGGTGAAGACCAAAGTTTTTATTATGCAAACAAAGCCTCCAGGTAGTAGCCTTCAGCGAGAGTAGATTGTAAACGTTTCGTATCAGTCTTTAAAACATGCGGACTCTGTTAATTCTGTCCTAGATCAGGAAAAGATCTGGAAAGGGAAGGGGATTCTCTACAGAACATAGATTTTCCTCTCAAGATACAGCTTTGTAAGACCATTTCAACCTGTCAAAGAAATATATTTTGGGATAAAATACTTCAGATTCTTTCAGGGCCTGCTATGTGTCATGTCATGTTGGTATCTTATTGCTACAAAAAGTCTGTTTTGTCATTCTTAAGGCCTCTGTTTAACTGTTAGTGCTGGTCACTTGTGCCTGAATTCCAAAGGGAGGAGGGTATCATGGGGCATGTCTGACTCACCCTTCCCATCATGGCCTGAACTTGTTTTCAGATCAACTTTGGAATGTGCTTGGCCAAAAGGAGGGGTTCATTCAGTAGGTTGGAGGGCTTAGAATTTTGTTTTTGGTTTACAGATGTTTAATTTACAAGTTAATTTATGCAGAGTCTTTATATGCAAGATCTCCCCCTGTATGCACTGCTCTGTTCCTATCCATTTTTCCATATATCTTTCTTTAAAAGTATTTTAAACATTTTTGTTTCTTATTTTCTTTTCTGTTTTAATAAAAATGAGAGTCTCACTATATTGAGCAAGCTGGTCTCAAACTCCTGGCCTCAAGTGATCCTACAGCCTGAGCCTCCCAAAGTGTTGGGATTACAGGCATGAACCACTGCACCCAGCCTGAACATTTCTTTATATGGAATTTACATGTTTCTTGTATGATACTTTATTTTTTGTACTATTTTATTATAAAAGGGATATTTTTTTCCGTTTTTTCCCAAACTTGTTGTCATTGGTATATGGAAGAGCTGCTACTATTTGCTGTTGATCTTGGATTCTCCTCTCACTGAATTCTCATGTTGTTTGTAGTTATCTTGAAGTGTATTCTTTAGTGTTTTTCAGCTAGGTAAACATATCAATTATGAACGGTGATTATCAACTTCTCATTTCCAATTTGACATCTCCAGTTTCTTTCTCTTGTTTAATTACAATGACTGGTACTGCCAAGACAGTGTTAAATGAGATAGATGATGATGGGCATGTCAGTCTCAAAATCCTTCCAGTGTTTTTGAACTGCTTTTGCAGAATTATAAGTAATAAGAGAAATCTAGCCTGACTGACTCCATCTTGCTTCTAACTTCACAGACTAAATAATTTTTTACTTATTCTAATGCAGAGGCCAAGATTATTATGAGGATTATTTTAGCATTAAACTTGGAGGCAAAGAAAACTGACACCCTCCTTATCTGAAGATTAAAGCCACATTCATAAGGCATGGTTAAAATTATGTTGGGGGTTTAGACTTTGCTGATGAGCAGGCATAGTTAAAAAATAACCTGCTATTGCTCAGTTTGTGTTTCTAAAGGTTGTCTGTTGCCCCAGTCATGTAACTGGGGGTTGCAAAATGCGTCACTTTCCCAACTACTCCTATAGATAACATCACTATTGTGAAACCTAAAGATCTGATCTTCCAGATATTTTTTAGATTTAACATTTCAGTAGACCAAGAGAGGCCATCTGGTTCTGAGACTACCCCCTCACATCCCCGCCCAGGAACTAACCCAACTGCACAAAGACAGTTTGAGATGATCCTGTGATTTCATCCCAGTTGTTCAGCCAATCATTTGTTCCAGTTTCCCAGAACCCTGCTGGGAAAGTACTTTTTAAAAAGTACTTTTGCAAAACCCCAGTCTCCAAATTCTGGAGTGACAGGTTCAAGAATATTTTCCCTGTTGTCCTTGCTTGGCAGGTCTGTGATTATTACATTCTTTGCTGCAACACCTGCTGTTCTCATTAGTCTTTTCAGGGCAGTGGGAAAGAGGAACCCATCAGGCTGTGACAGTTTTTCATTAAACTTGATACTAGATTTGGACAGCTGTAATTTGTCATGTAAAGGAAGTTTTCATCTTTTCCTCTCTTACTGAAGACTTAAAAAAAATCAAGAGTTGTTAATTTTGTTAAATTCTCTCCAGCATCTGTGAAGCTGATCTGATAACTTTCTTCTTTGCTTCTTTAGAACTACAAATATCATGTGTTATATTAGCTAACATCTTATTGACTCATTCTTGAATTCCTAGGGGTGAAAAACACTTGATTTTGGTGAATTACTTTTCGGTTATGCTGCTGAGTTCAGTTTTCTAACATATTATTCTTGATTCTTCCACTGGTCTTTGTGAATGGCATTGGCTTCTAGTCACTGATTTTATTTATTTATTTATTTATTTATTTATTTATTTATTTATTTATTTATTATTTTGTCAGAGCAGACACAGATTTATTGAAGACAATTCATAGAGTAAGAGTGGGCTTGAGCAAGTGGCTGGCTGCTCAAGAGCACCCTCAATTAGGGTTATTTTAAAAAATGTGTTTTTATTTCCTCAATTAGGCTTTAAAAAATGTTTTTATATTATAAAAAACATTTTTATAAATGTTTTACATATATATATATATATATATATATATATATCTCACACAGTTTATCCACTCACTGATTGATGTGCTTTGAGTTGGTTCCATGTTTTTGAAATTGTGAATTGTGCTGCTATAAACATGCATTGCAAGTACCTTTTTCATATAATGACTTCTTTTCCTCTGGGTAGATAACCAGTAGTGGGATTGCTGGATCAAATCGTAGTTCTACTTTTAGTTCCTTAAGGAATCTCCACACTGTTTTCCATAGTGGTTTACATTCCTACCAGCAATGTAGAAGCATTCCCTGTTGACTACATCCACACTGACATTTACTATTTTTTAATTTTTTTGATTATAGCTATTCTTGCAGGAGTAAGGTGGTATCACATTGTGGTTTTGATTTTGCATTTCCCTGATCATTAGTGATATTGAGCTTTTTTTCATATGTTTGTTGACCATTTGTATATCTTTTTTTGAGAATTGTCTATTCATGTCCTTAGCTCACTTTTTGATGGGATTGTTTGTTTTTTTCTTGTTGATTTGTTTGACTTCATGTAGATACTGGATATTAGTCCTTTGTCAGATGTATAGCTTGTGAAGATTTTTTTCCCTGTCTATGGGTTGTCTGTTTACTCTGCTGACTGTTTCTTTTGCCATGCAAATTCTCTTTAGTTTAAGTAAGTCCCAACCATTTATCTTCGTTGTTACTGCATTTGCTTTTGGGTTCTTGGTCATGAAGTCCTTGCCTAAGCCAATGTCTAGAAGGGTTTTTCCGATGTTTTCTTCTATAATTTTTATAGTTTCAGGTCTTAGATTTAAGTCCTTAATCCATTTTGAGTTGATTTTTGTATAAGGTGCGAGAAGAGGATCCAGTTTCATTCCCTACACGAGGGACCATTTGTTGAAAAGGGTGTCCTTTCCCTACTTTATGTTGTTGTTTGCTGTGTCGAAGATCAGTTGGCTGTAAGTGTTTGGGTTTATTTCTGGGATCTCTATTGTGTTCCATTGGTCTATGTGCTTATTTTTATACCAGTATCATGCTATTTTAGTGACTATGGCTTTATAGTATACTTTGAAGTCAGGTAATATGATGCCTCCAGATTCATTTTTTTTGCTTAGTCTTGCTTTGGCTGTGCAGGCTCTTTTTTGGTTCCATATGAATTTTAGAATTGTTTTTTTCTAACTCTGTGAAGATGATGGTGGTATTTTGATGGGAATTGCATTGAATTTATAGATTGCTTTTGGCATTATGGTCATTTTCACAATATTGATTCTACCTATCCATGAGCATGGGATGTGTTTCCATTGTTTCTGTCATCCATGATTTTTTTCAGCAGTGTTTTGTAGTTTTCCTTGTAGTAGTCTTTCACCTCCTTGGTTAGGTATATTCTTAAGTTTTTTTGTTTTTGTTTTTGTTTTTGTTTTGCAGCTGTTTTAAAAGAAGTTGAGTTCTTGATTTGATTCTCAGCTTGGTCTCTGTTGATATATAGAAGACCTACTCATTTGTGTACATTAATTTTGTATTCAGAAACTTAGCTGAATTCTTTTATCAGTTCTAGGAGCTTTTTGGATGAGTCTTTAGGGTTTTCTAGGTATACGATCATATAATCAGAAAACAGTGACAGTTTGACTTCCTCTTTACTGATTTGGATGACCTTTATTTCTTTCTCATGCTTGATCTGGCTACGACTTCCAGTACCATGTTGAAGAGGGGTGGTGAGAGTGGGCATCCTTGTCTTGTTTCAGTTCTGAGAGGGAATGCTTTCAACTTTTCCCCATTCAGTATTATGTTGGCTGTGGGTTTACCATAGGTGGCTTTTATTATATTGAGGTATGTCCCTTGTATGCTGATTTTGCTGAGAATTTTAATCATAAAAGGATGCTGGATTTTGTGGAATGCTTTTTCTGCGATGATCATACGATTTTTATTTTTAATTCTGTTTACATGGTATATCACATTTATTGACTTGCATGTATTAAACCATACCTGCATCCCTGGTATGAAACCCACTTCATCATGGTGGATTATCTTTTTGATATGTTGGATTCAGTTAGCTAGTATTTTAGGATTTCAGCATCTATATTCATCAGGGATATTGGTCTATAGTTTTCTTTTTTGGTTATATCCTTTCCTGGTTTTGATATTAGGGTGATACTGGCTTCATAGAATAATTTAGGGAGGGTTCCCTCTTTATCTTGTAGAATAGTGTCAATAGGATTGGTACCAATTCTTTAAATGTCTGGTAGAATTCTCCTCTGATTTCGTCTGGACCTGGACTTTTTGTTGTTGTTGGTAATTTTTAAGTTACCATTTCAATCTTGCTGCTTGTTATTGGTCTGGTCGGGGTATCTAATTCTTTCTGACTTAAGCTAGGAGGCTTGTATCTTTCCAGGAATTTATCCATCTCTTCTAGGTTTTCTAGTTTATGTGCATTAAAGGTGTTCATAGTAGCCTTGAATGATCTTTTGTTTTTCTGTGGCACCAGTTGTGATATCTCCTGTTGTATTTCTTATTGAGCTTATTTGGATTTTCTGTCTTCTTGGTTAATCTTGCTAATGGTCTATCAATTTTATTTATTTTTTTGAAGAACCAACTTTTTGTTTTATTTATCTTTTGTATTTTTTTGTTTATTTCAGTTCATTTAGTTCTGCTCTGATCTTGGCTATTTCCTTTCTTCTGCTGAGTTTGGGTTTGGTATGTTCTTGTTTCTCTAGTTCCTTGGGGTGTTCTTGTTTCTCTAGTTCCTTGTTTCTCTAGTTCCTTGGTGACCTTAGAATGTCAGTTTTTGTGCTCTTTCAATCTTCTTGATGTAGGCATTTATGGCCATGAACTTTCCTCTTAGCATTGCCTTTGCTGTGTCCCAGAGGTTTTGATATATTGTGTCACTATTGCTCAGTTTGAAAAATTTTTAACTTTCCATCTTGATTTCATTTTTGACCCAGTGATCATTCAGGAGCAGGTTATTTAGTTGCTGTATATTTCATGGTTTTGAAAGTTCCTTTTGGAGTTGATTTCCAATTTCATTCCACTGTGGTCTAAAAGAGTGCTTGATATAATTTCAATTTTCTTAAATTTATTGAGGCTGTTTATGGCCTATCTTATGGTCTATCTTGGAGAAAGTTCTATGCGCTGTTACATAGAGTGTATATTTTGCGGTTGTTGGATGAAATGTTCTGTACATATCTTTTAAGTCTATTTGTTCCAGGGTATAGTTTAAATTCATTGGTTTTTGTTGACTTTCTGTCTTGATGACCTGTGTAGTGCTATCAGTGGAGTATTGAAGTCCCCCACTATTGTTGCTGTGTATCTCATTTCTTAGGTCTATTAGTAATTGTTTTATAAATTTGGGAGCTCCAGTGTTAGGTGTATATATGTTTAGGATTGTGATATTTTCCTGTTGGACAAGCTCTTTTATCATTATATAATGTCCTTCTTTGTCTCTTTTAACTGCTGTTGCTTTAAAGTTTGTTTTGTCTGATATGAAAATAGCTACTCCTGCTCACTTTTGGTGTCCATTCACTTGAAATGTCTTTTTCTGCCACTTTACCTTAAGTTTGTGTGAGGCCCTATGTGTTAGGTGAGTCTCTTGAAGGCAGCAGATAGTTGTATCCTTTAAGTGGAGCATTTGGGTCATTTACATTCAGTGGTAGTATCAGGATGTGAGGTACCATTCCATTCATCATGCTATTTGTTGCCTGTATATCTTGGTTATTGTTTTTTTTATTTTATTATTATTTTTTTATTTATTTATTGCATTTTAGGTTTTAGGGTACATGTGCAGAACATGCAAGATAGTTGCATAGGTACACACATGGCAGTGTGTTTTGCTGCCTTCCTCCCCTTCACCCACATTTGGCATTCCTCCCCATACTATCCCTCTTCTGCTTCCACCCTCCGCTGTCCCTCCCCTATTTCCCCCAATAGATCCCAGTCTGTAGTGCTCCCTTCCCTGTGTTCATGTGTTCTCATTGTTCATCACCGCCTATGAGTGAGAACATGCGGTATTTCATTTTCTGTTCTTGTGTCGGTTTGCTGAGAATGGTGTTCTCTAGATTCATTCATGTCCCTCCAAAGGACACAAACTCATCATTTTTTATTGCTGCATAATATTCCATAGTGTATATGTGCCACATTTTCCCTGTCCAGTCTATCATCGATGGGCATTTGGGTTGGTTCCAGATCTTTGCTATTGTAAACAGTGCTGCAATAGCATTTGTGTGCATGTGTCCTTATAGTAGAAAGATTTATAGTCCTTTGGATATATACCCAGTAATGGGATTGCTGGGTCAAATGGAATTTCTATTTCTAGGTCCTTGAGGACTCGCCACACTGTCTTCCACAATGGTTGAACTAATTTACACTCCCACCAGTGGTGTAGAAGTGTTTCTATTTCTCCACATCCTCTCCAGCATCTGTTGTCTCCAGATTTTTTAATGATCACCATTCTAACTGGTGTGAGATGGTATCTTGATGTGGTTTTGATTTGCATCTCTCTAATGACCAGTGATGATGAGCATTTTGTCATATGTTTGTTGCCCTCATGTATGTCTTCTTTTGTAAAGTGTCTGTTCATATCCTTTTCCCATTTTTGGATGGGCTTGTTTGTTTTTTTTTCTTGTAAATCTGTTTGAGTTCTTTGTAAATTCTGGATATCAGCCCTTTGTTAGATGGGTAAACTGCAAAAATTTTTTCCCATTCTGTTGGTTGCCGATTCACTCTAGTGACTGTTTCTTTTCCCGTGCAGAAGCTGTGGAGTTTGATTAGGTCCCATTGGTCTATTTTGACTTTTGTTGCCAATGCTTTTGGTGTTTTGGTCATGAAGTCCTTGCCTACTCCTATGTCCTGAATGGTTTTGCCTAGATTTTCTTCTAGGGTTTTTATGGTGCCGGGTCTTATGTTTAAGTCTTTAATCCATCTGGAGTTAATTTTAGTGTAAGGTGTCAGGAAGGGGTCCAGTTTCTGCATTCTGCACATGGCTAGCCAGTTTTCCCAACACCATTTATTAAACAGGGAATCCTTTCCCCATTGCTCGTTTTTGTCAGGTTTATCAAAGATTGTATGGCTGTAGATAATGTTGTATTGCCTCCGATGCCTCTGTTCTGTTCCATTGGTCTATATCTCTGTTTTGGTACCAGTACCATGCTGTTTTGATTACTGTAGCCTTGCAGTATAGTTTGAAGTCCGGTACTGTGTGATGCCTCCTGCTGTGTTCTTTTTGCTTAGAATTGTCTTGGCTATGCGGGCTCTCTTTTGGTTCCATATGAAGTTCAAGGTGGTTTTTTCCAGTTCTGTGAAGAAAGTCAACAGTAGCTTGATGGGGATAGCGTTGAGTCTGTAAATTACTTTGGGCAGTATGGCCATTTTCACGATATTGGTTCTTCCTAACCATGAACATGGAATGTTTCTCCATCTGTTTATGTCCTCTCTTATTTTGTTGAGCAGTGGTTTGTAGTTTTCCTTGAAGACGTCCTTTACATTCCTTGTTAGTTGTATTCCTAGGTATTTTATTCTCTTTGTAGCAAATGTGAATGGCAGTTCATTCTTGATTTGGCTCTCTTTAAATCTGTTGTTGGTGTATAGGAATGCTTGTGATTTTTGCACATTGATTTTATATCCTGAGGCTTTGCTGAAGTTGCTTATCAGTTGCAGGAGTTTTTGGGCTGAGATGATGGGGTCTTCTAGATATACTATCATGTCATCTGCAAATAGAGACAATTTGGCTTCCTCCTTTCCTATTTTAATACCCTTTATTTCTTTTTCTTGCCTGATTGCTCTGGCTAGAACTTCCAGTACTATATTGAATAGAAGTGGTGAGAGAGGGCATCCTTGTCTAGTGCCGGATTTCAAAGGGAATGCTTCCAGTTTTTGCCCATTCGGTATGATATTGGCTGTTGGTTTGTCATAAATAGCTTTTATTATTTTGAGATACATTCCATCAATACCGAGTTTATTGAGGGTTTTTAGCATAAAGGGCTGTTGAATTTTGTCAAATGCCTTCTCTGCATCAATTGAGATAATCATGTGGTTTTTGTTTTTGATTCTGTTTATGTGGTGAATTAAATTTTAGACTTGTGTATGTTGAACCAGCCTTGCATCCCCGGGATGAATCCTACTTGATAGTGATGGATAAGCTTTTTGATGTGCTGTTGCAATCGGCTTGCCAGTATTTTATTGAAGGTTTTTGCATCTATGTTCATAATGGATATTGGCCTGAAGTTTTCTTTTCTTGTTGAGTCTCTGCCGGGTTTTGGTATCAGGATGATGTTGGTCTCATAAAATGATTTGGGAAGGATTCCCTCTTTTTGGATTATTTGGAATAGTTTCAGAAGGAATGGTACCAGATCCTCTTTGTGTGTCTGGTAGAATTCGGCTGTGAACCCATCTGGACCTGGGCTTTTTTTGTGAGTTAGGCTCTTAATTGCTGCCTCAACTTCAGACCTTGTTATTGGTCTATTCATAGTTTCGGCTTCCTCCTGGTTTAGGCTTGGGAGGACACAAGTGTCCAGGAATTTATCCATTTCTTCCAGGTTTACTAGTTTATGTGCATAGAGTTGTTTGTAAAATTCTCTGATGATGGTTTGAATATCTGTGGAATCTGTGATGATTTCCCCTTTATTGTTTTTATTGCATCTATTTGGTTATTCTCTCTTTTCTTTTTTATCAGTCTGGCTAGTGGTCTGTCTATTTTGTTGATCTTTTCAAAAAACCAGCTCTTGGATTTACTGATCTTTTGAAGGGGTTTTCTTGTCTCTGTCTCCTTCAGTTCTGCTCTGATCTTAGTTATTTCTTGCCTTCTGCTAGGTTTTGAGTTTTTTTGATCTTGCTCCTCTAGCTCTTTCAATTTTGACGATAGGGTGTCAATTTTGGATCTCTCCACTCTTCTCATGTGGGCACTTATTGCTATATATTTTCCCCTACAGACTGCTTTAAATGTGTCCCAGAGATTCTGGTATGTTGTGTCTTCATTCTCGTTGGTTTCGAAGAACTTCTTTATTTCTGCCTTCATTTCATTGTTTATCCAATCAACATTCAAGAGCCAGTTGTTCAGTTTCCATGAAGCTGTGCGGTTCTGAGTTAGTTTCTGAATTCTGAGTTCTAACTTGATTGCCCTATGGTCTGAGAGACTGTTTGTTATAATTTCAGTTGTTTTGCATTTGCTGAGGAGTGCTTTACTTCCAATTATGTGGTCAATTTTGGAGTAGGTGTGATGTGGTGCTGAGAAGAATGTATATTCTGTGGATTTGGGGTAGAGAGTTCTGTAAATGTCTATCAGGTTTGCTTGTTCCAGGTCTGAGTTCAAACCCTGGGTATCCTTGTTAATTTTCTGTCTGGTTGATCTGTCTAATATTGACAGTGGAGTTTTAAAGTCTCCCACTATTATTGTGTGGGAGTCTAAGTCTCTTTGTAAGTCGTTAAGATTTTATTCTTCCTTCACTTATGAAGCTCAATTTGGCTGGATGTGAAATTCTGGGTTGAAAGTTCTTTTCTTTAAAGATGTTGAATATTGGCCCCCACTCTCTTCTGGCTTGTAGAGTTTCTGCCGAGAGATCTGCTGTGGGTCTGATGGGCTTCCGTTTGTGGGTGACCCGACCCTTCTCTCTGGCTGCCCTTAGTATTTTCTCCTTCATTTCAACCCTGGCGAATCTGACAATTATGTGCCTTGGGGTTGCTCTTCTTGCGGAGTATCTTTGTGGTGTTCTCTGTATTTCCAGGAGTTGAGTATTGGCCTGCCTTGCTATGTTGGGGAAATTTTCCTGGATAATATCCTGAAGAGTGTTTTCCAGCTTGGATTCATTCTCTTCATCACATTCTGGTACACCTATCAAACATAGGTTAGGTCTCTTCACGTAGTCCTACATTTCTTGGAGATTTTGTTCATTTCTTTTTGTGCTTTTTTCGCTAATCTTGGTTTCTCGTTTTATTTCAAGGAAATAAAACGAGAGTTGATCTTCAACTTCTGATATTCTTTTTTCTGCTTGGTCAATTTGGCTGTTGAAAATTGTGCATGCTTCGCGAAGTTCTCGTGTTGTGTTTTTCAGCTCCTTCAATTCGTTCATATTCCTCTCTAAGTTGTCCATTCTTGTTATCATTCCCTCGAATCTTTTTTCAAATCTTTTTTCAAGGTTCTCAGTTTCTTTGCATTGATTTAGAACATGTTCTTTTAGCTCACTGAAGTTTCTCATTATCCACCTTCTGAAGTCTGATTCCGTCATTTCGTCACACTCATTCTCCGTCCAGCTTTGTTCCCTTGCTGGTGAGGAGTTTTGGTCCTTTGTAGGAGGTGAGTGTTTTGGTTTCGGGTGTTTTCCTCCTTTTTGCGCTGGTTTATTCTTATCTTTGTGTATTTATCCACCTGTTGTCTTAGTAGTTGCTGACTTTTCGATTGGGTCTTTGAGTGGACGCCCAGATTGCTGATGATGAAGTATTTCTGTTACTTAGTTTTCCTTCTAACAGTCTAGCCCCTCTGCTGTACGACTGCTGAGGTCCACTCCAGGTCCTGCTTGTCTGGGGTACACCTGTAGCAGCTGCAGAACAGTGAGGGATGCTACCAGTTTCTTCTTCTGCTATCTTTGTCCCAGAATGATGCCCGCCAAATGTCAGTCTGATGAGTCTTTTTTGAGGTAACTCTTTGGATATACGGGGGTCACGGAGCTGCTTGAGGAGACGGTCTGTACTTTATAGGAGCTCAAGTGCTGAGCTGTGAGCTCCATTGTTCATTCAGGGCTGCTAGGCAAGTTCTTTTAAGTCTGCTGCAGCAGAACTCATAAAGCCCCTTTTTTTTCCTCAGGTGCTCTGTCCTGGAGAGTTAGGGCTCCATTTATGAGTATCTGTTGCACTGTCCTGCCCAGCAAGGTGGCAGTCTAATCACTGCTTGCCTGCAGTGGCTATGCTGAGCTGCCGTGGGCTCTGCCCTGCTGCCCTGGGCTCCGCCTTATTGCCGTGGGCTCCACCTTGCTGCCGTGTGTAATTCCCTGTAGTCCTGTTTATATGGATGTGGTTAGAGCTGCCATGGTAATGATGGCCCACCTCTGTAGTGGCGGACTCTCTCTGTTATGGCAAGTTGCCCTGGCAACAGTGGGTTGCCTTGGCAATGGCAGGCTGTGTCAGCAATGGCAGTGTAGTTCCGTAGGGGTTGGGTACCTTGGTAGTGGCGGATGCTCCTCCCCCTCTGAGCTGCACCATCCTGGGTTCTGCTGTGCTTGCCGTGAAACTCTCAACCCTGATCGTTTCCAATTGCTGTATTGTTTGTTTTTGCGGGGGTGGGACCCATCGAGCCTGATCACCTGGCTCCCTGCCTCAGAGCCCTTTTTTTTTAAGTTGAATGGTTGACTCTCTCCCAGGTGTTCCAGTCGCCTGCTGCAAGGGTGCCAGGATCTGTGTGATTTCCCGTGCAGCGACCCACTGCGCCAGCTGGAACCACGTTGCTGCCCGGGAATCTCCTGGCCTGGCTTTCTGTTTAAGTCCCATTTAATCAGATGAATGTGCTAATCTGCCTTCCAAAATCTCCAATTGCCGGTTTAATAGGGCAACCAAACCAGTGTATTTTGTACGGAGTGTCACTGCACTGTAGCCTCGGCCCAAACAGCCATGCCGGCCCAAACTGCTGCGTTGGCGGCCCGTGGGGCTCTTAGGGGCTCTTACACCTGGGGATCTCCTAGTCTGTGGACAATAAAGATCTGTATGGAAATGCGGCGTCCACTCACCCTCTGTGGATTGACTGGGAGCTGCAATCCTGAGTTGGTCCTACAGCGCCATCTCTGGTTTTTTAAATTGTAGTTTTGTTTTATAGGTCCTGTGAGATTTATGCTTTAAAGAGGTTCTGTTTTGGTGTGTTTCCAGGATTTTCTTCAAGATTTGGAGCTCCTTTTAGCTTTTCTTGTAGTGGTACCTTGGTAATAGTGAATTCTCTTGGCATTTGTTTGTCTGAAAAAGATCGTATCTTTCCTTCATACATGAAGCTTAGTTTCACTGGAAACAAATTTTTGGCTGATAATTGTTTTGTTTGAAGAAGCTGAAGATAGGGCTCCAAACCCTTCTAGCTTGTATGGTTTCTGCTGAGAAATCTGCTGCTAATCTGATAGGTTTTCCTTTAGAGGTTATCTGGTGCTAATGTTTCATAGCTCTTAAGATTCTTTTCTTCGTCTTAACATTAGATAACTTGAGGACAGTGTACCTAGGCAACAATCTTTTTGCAATGAATTTCCCAGGTGTTCTTCATGCCTTCTTTTTTTTGAGATGTAGTCTTGCTCTGTTGCCAGACTGGAGGGCAGCGGCACAATCTCGGCTCACTGCAGCCTCCACCTTCCAGGTTTAAATGATTCTTCTGCCTCAGCCTCCCAAGTAGCTGGGACTACAGGCACATACCACCATGCCCAGCTAATTTTTGTACTTTTAGTAGAGACGGGGTTTCATCATGCTGGCCAGAATAGTCTCCATCTCTTGACCTTGTGATCTGCCCACTTGGCCTCTCAAAGTGCTGGGATTGCAGGTGTGAGCCACTGTGCTCATCCTTGTGCTTCTTGTATTTGGATGTCTGGGTCTCTAGCAAGGCTGAGGAAGTTTATTCCCCTCGATTATTCCCCTGAATATATTTTCCAGACTTTCAGATTTCCGTTCTTCCTCAGCAACATCAATTATTCTTAGGTTTGGTCATTTAACATAATCCCAGACTTGGAGGCTTTGTTCTTATTTTCTTTTTTTTTTCTTTGTCTTTGTTAGATTTGGTTAATTCAAAGACCTTGTTTTTGAGCTCTGAATTTCTTTCTTTCACTCGTTCGATTTTACTGCTGAGACTTTTCAGAGCATTTTGAGTTTCTGTAAGTGTGTCTCTTGTTTCCTGAAGTTTTGATTGTTTTTCCTTTATTCTATTTCCTTGAGTATGTCTCCCTTTACTACTTGTATCATTTTTTTGGATTTTATTACATTGGGATTTGCCTTTCTCTGGTGCCTCCCTGATTAGCTTAATGGCTAACCTCCTGAATTCTTTTTTAGTTAAATCAGGGATTTCTTCTTGATTTGGGTTCATTGCTGTTGAGCTAGTATGATTTTTTGGAGGTGTTAAAGAACCTGGTTTTGTCATATTACCAGAGTTGGCTTTCTGGTTCCTTGTCATTTTGGGTAGGCTGTATCAGAGGGAGAGTCTAGGGCTAAAGTTTTGTCCCACAGGGTGTTCCCTTGATGTAGTACTCTCCTCCTTTTCCTATGGGTGTAGCTTCCTGAGAGCTAAGCTGTAGTGATTGTTATCTCTCTTTTGGATCTAGTCACCCAGCAAGTCTACCAGGTTCCGGGCTGGTACTGGGGATTGTCTGCACAGAGTCCTGTGATGTGAACTATTTGTGGGTATCTCAGCCATGGATACCAGCACAGTATTTGGGGTGTCTCCTGGGTCCTGCAGGAGCAATCTGCTTCCTTTGGAGGGTCTGTGGTTCCTCTCAGGTTTCCTGATTTATTCCTGCAGTCATTCTGGAGCAAAAATTCACCACATGAGCCTCTACACACTGTACTATTGGTCCATGTGGGAGCTGCAGTCTAGTCCTGCCTCCCATCCACCGTGATCCCCCTTTATTTAGTTATTTTTAAGGGTGGACTAAAGCACCTAAACCTTAGAACCCAAGTTCCAGTTAATGAAGAGGTCAACTCTAGAAAAATTCAGAAGGTAACAGCAAGACCTGATTCTAAAGCTAAAACCCTTAAAGCCATTTGCAAATGCGTTTGAAAAATAGTCCAATTTACCTGTTGCCTCATTACAACTTTTCTCCTCAAAGACAGGTAGATAGATAGGAACTGGGTCACATTCACACAACTGGTGCAGAACAATTTCTAGTCATTGATTTTTGTGCAGTGGTTTTTATATTTAATATCAGTGGTATGTGAAAGTTTTCTTTATTTTTTATTTGTCTGGAAACAGTTTAAATAGCATCAGAAATACATACTCTATTGTGAAGAATTTTCTTATTAGCCCTCTGGAACTGATACTTTCTTCTTATTGCCTTTGAAGTAGCTCATTGACACCTTCCTCTATTTCTTCTATGGAAATTCATCTGTTAAGAATTTCAATTTCTCCACCAGTTGGATCTTTCAAGTTACTTTTTCCTGTATAATAATTATCTATTTAATCTCGGCTTTTATATTTGTTTGCGCAGAGGTGAGGAAAATAGGCTCTTAAACTGTAAGAGCCTATTTTAATTGGAATCTATAGTTACTTTCTTGTATCATTTTTATTTTATTTTATGTCTTCTTCTTTCCTTAATTGGTTGGGTAAATTTTCATTAGTTTATCTAAAGAACTAGCTTTCAGATTTTGTTTATTCCACATTTTCCCCTAGTTTATTAATTTCCGCTTTTTTCTTTTTTTTGCTTTTATAGGTATTGTTTTCTTCTTTTACATTTTCAATTGGATATTTCTACCTAAAAAGAAGCAGAGGCACAAAATATAATTTTTAAAAGTTTACTTGTACCAAAATGAAAACAGCTGTCAGGAAGACTCGGACCCCAGTAACCCTGGATAAGAGCTTCCTTATGCCTTTGTCACAAGAATGTTTATAAAGCAAAAAGAGGCCACAGGGAGTGGGCTGATATAAAGCTGTTTGTCAGGAATTTTCATTGGTTTACAGAGATGGCATTGCTTTGTGATTGGCTATACATTGTATGGGTTACGGTGTCCTGTGTGTGCCATTGTTAGGTTAATTTATAGCTAGCAGTTTCAAGACAGGATTCCTTAGCCCAACAAGGGAAGTAGAATGTGACAGCTATCTCGTTCCCATGAGCCTCTGGGGACTGATCATTTAGAGGAGGTTTGCATTCCTCAGGAAAAAAGCTTCTTTTCTTTCCCACATGCTAAATGAGTTATTATTTACATTTAAAATTTTCACGCCCTGTGACCTCTTTTGTGAACTGCTTTCATTATTAATTTCTAGTTTTAATATAGCATGATAAGCACGTATTTTCTCTGCTGTTTTAACATTTTTTAAGTCTTGATGTTGTCTGTATGGCTTAAAACATGGTCAGTGTTAGGAATAAAAATCCATGGCTGCTCAGGAGGTTACAGGCAGCTGCAGCCCCGTGTCTCTCCTGTACAGTGAGTGTGGGCTGGCTCCAGGTATCTACCATTTGCTAAGCCCCTTTGCTCACCCTCTTCTGTGGTCCTCATCACCACACCACCAGTGGGAAAGGCTCGTGAGGAAAAGGGGATGTTGGGGAGGGGGAGAAGAAAAGAGAGAGAGAAAGAGAGGGAGGAGGGGGAGAGAAAGGAAAACAGATGGAGAGGGAGGAAAAGAGAGGCAAACATTGGGTCAGATGAGGTTGAGGATCAGGATTCTAGGTGATCCTCCCACATGGCTGGCCCTCTGTCCTGAGAAGGAAGACATAACCTTTTTGTCTCTTTACCCTTTTCACTGCAAATCCCAATTCCTTGAATAACCTAAGTGGCCCAAGCCTCTTCCTTTATGTCTTCTGCCCTGCCTTGCCTGGGGCCCCCTGCAGCATGGCTGTCGCTCCCACATCATCACACAGCCACTCACAATTTTGGGCATTCTTTCTTCTGCCACCTTTTAGAATCACTGTCCTAGATGTTTCTCTACAATGGAGTTGGCTTTGCTGTGTGAATCATTCTGATCATTCTTATTTGAGATACATGAGTTTAGTGATTTTGTCTTTATGAAATTACAGATGTTTGTCATATTTTACATTATGGGTTCTGTGTACATTTTTAAATGCATTTCATTAAAGAGTCCTTTCTTTCTTGTGCATGTTCATCTGAGTTAGCCTTCTGATACTTGAAAGGTTTGTGCCTTGTTTTAGTCAACCCCTTTTATTCGTAAAATGTCCCTATCCCTCTGCTTCTTTAACCATTCATTACCTACCATGAGCAATGATGAAATTAGCTTATTCCCCATCTTCCTCTTCCCCTCTCTCTTCTTTATCACCAGTTTTAGTCATTTTCTTTCTTACTTATGTATGCTTTCACCTTTCTTAATTGCTTTGTTGAATCTTCATGTCTTTTGATTTCCAGCAGTTACTTAAGAGGCAATCTGCATTGTCCACAGCTCCCACCTCTTCTCTCCCGCCACCCAAATTTGGTTTATTGTATGATTTCTACATTGTCAGAACATGAGATATTTACTTTATTTTCTACCACCTGTGTATTAGTTTGTTTTTGCATTGCTGACACTAGATATAAAGAAAAGAGATTTAATTGGCTCACACTTCTGTAGACTGTACAGGAAGCATTGATGCCGCCATCTGCTCAGCTTCTGGGGAGGCCTCAGGAAACTTACAGTCATGGCAGAGAGTGAATGAGGAGCACACACATCACACAGCTGGAGTAGGAACAAGAGAGAGGGGAAGGTCCCACACACTTTTAAATAACCAGATCTCATGAGTACTCACTATCATGAGGACAGTACCAAAGGTTGGGTGGTGGGAGGTGACACTAAACCATTCATAACAAATATGCCACCATGATTCAATCACCTACCACCTCCTCATCACCAATGTTGAAGACCCAACCTTCAATACTGGTGACTACAATTCAACATGAGATTTGGTGGAGGCACACATCCAAACCATATCAACCTGCTTCCCCACATTTAGTCTTAGTTCTGGTTCTAGAGCTACATATCTTCAGTCCTCACTGTTGGTTTTTTTCTTTTTGTCATTGTGTTCTATTTGGTTGTCTGAAGTTTGTCCTCTAATAGATTTTTTAGGAAGATTCATGGAATAAGCTTCCTCTAAGTTCACACATATTCAAAACTGTTGCTGCCATTATATTGGAATGACAGTGTGCTGGCTCTGGACTCCTTGGAGACATGTTTTTTTTTTTTTTTCCTGGGGAATCTGGTTGTCTTTCTGCTCTGTTCTCTCCTGTAACCATGGTTCCCCAAGTGTGGCCCAGCAACATCATGATCATCTGAGACTGGCTTAAAACACAGACTCTCAGGCCCACTGCAGACCTACTGAATCAGAAATTCAGCTGGTGGCCCCAGCACTCTGTCTGAAGAAGCCTCCCTGAAATTCTCCTTTCCGTCTTTCTTATCCTATGGTGATTCCAAGGCCAGCCTTCTTTTTTTCCCCTCATTGATTATTTTTGTGTGATTGTCAAGAGAATTTTTACTATTATTATTATTTTTTTTTTTTTGAGATATAGTCTCACTCTGTTGCCCAGGCTGAAGTATAGTGGCACACTGTCAGCTCACTGCAACCTCCACTGTCAAGTGATTCTTGTGCCTCAGCCTCCCAAGTAGCTAGGATTACAGACATGCGCCACTACACCTGGCTAATTTTTGTATTTTTAGTAGAGACAGGGTTTCACCATGTTGGCCAGGATGGTCTTAAACTCCTGACCTCAAGTGATCCCCCGACCTCAGCCTCCCAAAGTAACGGGATCACAGGTGTGAGCCACTGTGCCCAGCCGAAAATTATTTCTTTATTTGCAAGTCTAGGAGCTTTGCTAGAACATGTCTAAGTACTGGTCACTCTGGGTCACCTTTCTCCAGCACACGCTGTACCTGTTTAACGTATCCTTTGTTTCAGGAAAGATTTCTTGAATTAGATCTTTAAATTGTTTCTGTTCCAATATGTCAGCTTTCCTTTTGGAAGACTGGTCATTACATTTTTAAGTTCTCTTTTGTCTTTTCCAATCCTTTTTGTTTTTCCAGTAATTTTTTTCACCTGTCCTTCTCTCCTCATATTTTCCTCTGCATCCCTTTTGTGTTCTGCACTTTCTATTCTCCATTATACTCTGACTTTGTTTCCATCATTTCTGCTCTCTGGTCTTGCATCTCAAAAAATAATAAGTCCTCAAATTGTTCGATCCTGTTCTTGTGGATGGTGTTTTTCTGATAAATTATCTTCATCTATTATGAGCACTTCCTGAATTTCGCCTCTTGACTCTTGTACCATCTTGTATGTCCTAAATGGACTTTTTTCCCTCTCTTTCTCCCTTTACCCTTCTCTCCTTTCTTCTTTTCTACCTTCCTTTCTTCCTTCCTTTTTTTTTTCTTCACAGCATTAATCACAATTGAAAGAGTTGCATTTTTTTCTGAACTAACTGCAGGTGGAGTGTGTGTGTGTGTATGTGTGTGTTACATACAGACATGCATGTGCATTGATGGTATTCACAGACACTGAGCCCTTTGGCAACTGAGTTCTCACTTTAGGACATTTTCTATTTTCTTCCTTCAGTACAGTTCCTGCTCATGCATGCTTGATATTTGCCACTTTAATAGCTCTTGCATCTATTTTGCATTGTGAACATGCTAGCTACCTCCTACTTTCACCAAACAAAAAAGAGATAGAGTTTTCATTTTTATTATTCACTGTTTTCCTTTTTGCTTTTGGATTAACTCCTAGAAGATTAAGTAGAAGGCTGATTATATCTCTAGTTCACATCAGGACTTAGTTCACATCAGGACTTACTCTATTATAATAATTTTAAGCAACTGCAATTTTAATATCTGCAACTTTGATACATATTCATTGGTTTCTTTTGTTGCTTTATGAATCAAGTAAGGAATTTGTATTTGTATCAGGCCATGCAATGCACATGCATGTGTGTATGTAACACACACATACACACACACACACACTCCACCTGCAGTTAGTTCAGAAAAAAATGCAACTCTTTCAATTGTGATTAATGCTGTGAAGAAAAAAAAAAGGAAGGAAGAAAGGAAGGTAGAAAAGAAGAAAGGAGAGAAGGGTAAAGGGTAAAAAATTCTCAAATTGCTATAAAGAAATACTTCAGACTGGGTAATTTACAAAGAAAAGAAGCTTAATTGGCTCACAGTTTTGCAGGCTTTACAAGAAGCCTGGTGCTGATGTTTTCTCACCTTCTGGGGAGGCTTCAGGAAGTTTACAATCCTGGTAGAAGTCTACAGGGAAGGAGGCACATCACACAGTGAAGGCAGGAGCAAGAGAGAGAGAGAGAGCGAGATGCCATACACTTTAAAACAGTCAGATCTCAGGATAAGTCACTCACTATTGCAAGGATAGCTCCAAGGGATAGTACTAAACCATTCATGAGAAATCCACTCCCATGATCCAGTCACCTCCAGCAGGCTCTACCTCCAACTTTGGATATTACAATTCGACATGAGATTAGGGAGAGGAAAACATCCATATTATGTCAGGGATTTACGTCTCCTATCAGGGGTTAAGTCGAAAGTCAACTTGAGGCTAGATGCGGGAGTTCATGCCTCTAATCCCCCAGCACTCTGGGAGGCTGAGGTGGGTGAATCACCCGAGGTTAGGCGTTTGAGACCAGCTTGGCCAACATAGAGAAATCCCGTCTTTACTAAAAATATAAAAAATTAGCTGGGTGTGGTGGTGGACACCTGTAATCCCAGCTACTTGGGAGGCTGAGGCAGGAGAACCACTTGAACTCGGGAAGCGGAGGTTGCAGTGAGCAAAGATCGTGCCACTGCACTCCAGCCTGGGTGACAGAGTGAAACTCCATTAAATAAAAAGTCAGCTTTAAAATAAGATATGCCTAAGATTTGGTCACAAAGATTTCCAATGCCAAATTCCTCTGAGTCCATAGATAGCATTCTTAACTGTTATATAAACTACCTTTTCTAACTTGTGCTGGGAGTTCAGGTCTGAGCTGGTCTTAGAGGGGCTCACTCACAGATCTGCGACCAGTTGCCAATCAGGCAGGTGACTGACTCTCGGCTGGGCCCATGGAGGGACTGGGTCATGTGTCTCTCATCCTTCAGCAGACCTGGCTGGGCTATTTCACATGGTAGCAATGACAGGGGTCCCAAGACAAGAAAGAGGGGGCAAGCCCCAATGTGCAAACACTTTGTAAATCCATTGGCTACAAGATTTGCACTGATTTGAGGGGTGAAGCAATAGACTTCACCACTTAATGAGAGGAGCCACAGCATCATATTACAGTTATATTGTAAGTGTGTGAGAAAAAAAGGGGAAGGGTTTGGGGCCATTTTTGTTATCCACCATCATAGTTACTTGATATACTCCCATTTGGCTGTTTAAGTATTATTTGTTTAGCTGTGGGATAACCAATATCTATTTCATCCTTATGAATATTTCCTGCTGCACAGGACTGGCAACATAATTCTTAAGGCCCAGTGGAAAATGAAAATGCAGAGAACCCCTTGCTAAAAACAATTATGAAGAATTTCAAGATAGCTGAGCATTAAATCACTCACATAACTCTGTTGCCTGTGGGACTGTGTGCAACTGTATGGGTCACATGTCTGTGAAATGGCCCTGCTGCTACAAGAGATAAGAAAGATCACCTTTCCTGTATCAGTTCCCATATTAGTCACCCATTAGGACCATTCTACAAATGTTAACTGTTATGCCTCCTATTAAAAATTCATCAAATGTCCGTTCTTTCTTATTTTTCCAGAAGGAGTCTATATGCTCAAGACTGTTATTTATAATGAGTTTCATGGAACCGAAGTGGAGCTTGGGCCTTATTATGTGGAGATCGGCCATGAGGCCATGTCTGTGTTCATGAACTCCAGCAGTGTCCATGAGGATGAAGTGCTTGTCTTTGCTGACTCTCAAGTGAATCAGAAAAGTAAGACCTATGTCTGGAGTCTGAGCAAACACACCTCAGCTATAAATGAAGCAGGCATCTCTGCTTTAATTATACTGTTCAGGTTATAGCAGTTCTAAATTCGATACAACATTCTTTATTCATTCTTCCCTAATTCAGAAATTATGTTTTGCAGAATACTGTGTTCTAGGGGAACGTGAAGATAAAGTCATACAAAGTCTTCACCTCCAGGAATCTATTATCTAGTGAAAGGATTAAGATATGCACAGGAACAAGATGAGACGGGACATTAAAAATGCTTAGGAAGGACATGGCTAAGGGGCTGGGAGATAGGAACTTTAACTGTGGGAACAGGGCCTATCTGAGGTAGGAGCTAGCATACATGAGCCTTGCAGCACGGGCTGGCCCTATAGGAGAGACATGTTGCTCAGACAGCCTGGCATTGAGCCAAACACACAGCTGAGGAAGCATCCAGTGCTCACTGAGTATGCCAGGTGCATACGGATGCATTGATGAAGGACAAAATATCCATTCCACTTTATCCACTGCTAATGCCTCATACGTGTCACCTCATTTTATCCACACAGCTACCTGTAAGGGAGGTATTCCCTTTATGTAAGTTTTGTAGAGGGAGGAACCAGAAGCTCAGAGGTCAGTGGGGGTGGGAATGGGGAACTCCAGCCACTTACTGTAGAAAAAAGAGTCCCTACACTTTACAACAGAGCAAATGGGGAGCCGGCCAGAGGCACTCCCAAAGTGCCCAGCCTACGTGGATGGGATGATGGGCTCAGGTTTCCCAGAAACAGAAGAAAGGAGGAGCCAATAGAGGGATGAGTCCTGGTGAACTCATCCATCTAAGAATTCTTTCCAACTGTTCCACATAGTGGCTGTACATGTTCACAATCAGACTAGTGAGAAACTCTCCATCCAAGAAATTATGAAATATACATGGAAGGATTTTTTAAACATGTTTGCTTACCCTAACTAGCCAGTCGGTCATTCCTATTGACTTGTCTTATCTAAACCTGAATAAATAAGCAGCACATCTAGCCAGTGCAAGAGGACAATTCTTGTAAATCTCCAATGGCTCCATGCCAGGATTTAAAATAGGAAGGTCCAGGTTTGAATTCAGCCCCACAGATTGATAATAGGGTATGCTTGTGCAAATCTGTAAATTGTATCTTTTTAAACACTGTTGATTATCAGATTGTGCTCAGAATTAATTTTCAGACACAGTTAATGAGGCCATGTGATGTTTATTTATCATATGATATTAATTTTTAGTCATATGATATTCAAAAATTCTGATGCATTGATGAAGGACAGAATATCCATTCCACTTGATCTCTGTTATAAGCAAATATCTTCCTTATAAAGAAAAAACTATGCAGAAGAACAGTAGTAATAATAAATGACCCTCCTTGCTTAATAGCCTTTTATGGTAAATGAGTTGCTCTAAATCTTCTTAGACATCACAGTACTCTTTCAGAATCTGATTCAGTGTTTGCTATCCACCTCCATGTGAATGTACATAATACCTGTGTGGTGTGTATGTAGGGGTACACGTGTGGTATGTGTGTGGGGTGTATGGGTGCATGTGCTGTGTATGGTATATGTATGATGTATATGTGTATATATGTTATATGTGTGGTATGTGTATGGCATGTATACATGTATATATACATATATGCACAATCTTACATTATATCTTGTAGGACTTCAATGCATGAGGCTTATCTGTAGACCCCTATTTAAGAACTACTGTGAAGCGAAGACTACTTAGTGTACACATTGAGAAATACTTTAAAACAAGGCCCTCTATCAAAGTAATTGACATATTTCAAAGGAATTAACATATTTAATACCATGTAGGGAGTTCTCAGATAAAGAAAATATACAAAGAAAAATTTAATAGCAAATTCTATGACTAAGTTTATGTTTTCCAGGTATGTCTGATTTCAGAGCACATGCTTAGAATTTTGAAATTTATTGGGATTCAAAAAGGGAAAGTTAAAATTGAGACATATTGACTGTGTTGTATGAGAAAAGTGAATTCATTTTAAGACTTTTTCTCTTCTTTTTTTCCTCATTTTAGGCACTGTCGTTATACATCATTTTCCATCTATTCCTTCTTATAACGTGTCCTTTATTTCTCCAACTCAAGTGGGTGACAGCCAGGCTTGGCACAGCATGAGTATCTGGTATAAGATGCAATGTATGTCTTTGTTTTAATTCCAGATTTAACAAAAACCTCCCTCTCGCGGTCAGCGGAGATTAGGAAAGCCATAGGCAGAACTGGGTTTTTGTTATCAGCTCTGCCTGAGAGTCCCATTTGCCTTGAACAGGTTCTTTGTTCACCTGCCATTTGTTCTGGGACTTTTCTGAAACCACAGGCATTAAGGCTCCCATCTGAAGGAATGGGAAGGTGGGTTATTGGGCCAGTCATCTACCAGCTCCACGTGCCACACCCTTTCTAGCAGACTCCCAAAAGGAGTTGGCCCTATGGCCTTAGGAGCTCCTCCTATGAGGGCCTTTGAACCGGAGCCAGCACTGCCTACCTCGTCCCCACAGCTACATCCTTGCCCTCAGCCTGCATGCGTGTCAGAGGCTCCTCACTGTCACTCAAACCCATGACCAAGTGGGAAAGTAGAGGTACCAGTTTCTCTGGCGATTCCAGCCTTTCTGTGTTGACATAGCCACACCATCCTTTCTTTTGCCACAGCTGTCTCTGTCTACACAAATGGAACTGTGTTTGCCACAGACACAGACATCACATTTGCAGCTATTACCAAGGAAACAATACCCCTGGAGTTTGAGTGGTATTTTGGAGAGAATCCAACAGTGAGGACAACTTCAAGAAGCATTAAAAAAAGACTCAGCATCCCCCAATGGTCAGTAAAAGTAGCAGTCCTGCTCCGTGGCTGTTTGTACCTCAGCCTCTACTCAGTCTGAAGATCATGAGGCTGCTACTGAGGTCATCTTATGGCTGCTGCCTTTGTATTATAATGGGCCACTAGGTCCTTCTGTGAAGTGAATTCAAACATAAGATTTAAAGGAAGATTTAGTTCATCTCTCTTCCGCTTGAACTAAAGGAAACGGTATAGGGTGTTGAAGCAGACAGTCCTAGGTTTGAATTCTATCTCGGCCACGCATGTGACCTAAGAAATTCCTCATCTAAGGAAGGGCAATGATCCTTACCTGCACTGCTTTGAGAAATGAATTAAATAATGAAGAGGAGGTAGTCAAAAATATCAGCTTCCTTCTGAATGAGATGAAAACCGCTGGATACTTTGGTAGTTCTTACAAATTCAATGATGCCTCCACTCCCCCGCCTTCCTTTGAAGTAAAGCAGATAGTTTCTCTATACTCTGACCCTGTTCTTGTCTTGCCATCTGCCTTCTCTGCCCTCCTGTCCCCATCCCGCAGGTATCGTGTGATGGTTAAGGCTTCCAACAGGATCGGCAGTGTGGTCTCTGAGCCCCACATAATCAGGGTACAGAAGAAAATTGTGGCCAATCGGCTCACGTCCCCCTCATCAGCTCTGGTAAACACCAGTGTGGCCTTTGAGTGCAGGATCAACTTCGGCACAGATGTTGCCTACCTGTGGGACTTTGGGGATGGCACCGTCAGCCTGGGGAGCAGCTCCAGCAGCCATGTCTACAGTAGGTGAGCCACTGCAAGTCAGGGAAGTGCTCTCTACAGACAGCACCTGGGATCAGAGTCTTAAGGCATCAGCCCTTGGGTTCCCCATAGAGATCTGCCTTTCAGTCAACGTAGGTGACAGATGATTACACAGAGACAACACCTGGCCATGCCTCTCAAGGAGTTCCTAGTCCAGGGGAAAGATGAAGAGGAAAGAGTTGCTTTCAGTACAGGGACTGTGGCTGCAAAGGAGGCCTGCAGTTTGGTGGGGATGGCTCCTTGAGAGTGAAATCTTGAGTAGAAGCATGCCAAAGGGAAACAGGAGAGAGGATCCCAAACAGACAAGCACCTGGGCACAGGCGATAGGTGAGGTGCCAACGGGAGATGTTTGGACGGACTGACAGGATGTATATAGAAGGGGAGATGAGTGTAGGTTGGCAGATTGTGAAGGGCCTTGATGTCATATGGAAGAGCATAAACTCTGTCCTTTAACTGTGTTTACTGAGCATTACAGAGATATGATGAGGTGCAGACTGGCTGGACCACTCCTTCCCAGCCAAGCCTCTAGGGTGAGTTCTAGGACCCAAGTGGGTCAAATCCCCAGTGGGGAGACATCCATGGTCAAGGCTGAGCCTCAGGCTGGCATCAAAACTTTATGCTGCTCTAGGGAAGTATCAAAGCATGCAGAAGTATCTAGAAAATGAGGTTCACGTAGGCAGTGGCATCAGGGAAAGATTGCAGACTTCTCCCAATGCAGGATTTCCACGAGAACCCACACTGCAGCCTCTCTGTGCTTTGATGGGGATGGAATAGCCCCATCTCTAACTATGGATCCAGGACTTTTTCATCAGAAATAGATTTTCACATGAGGAATCGAGCAGTTGTGGCTTGTAGACTGGTGCTTGCTCAGTTGATCACGTGGTGGCCTAGGTACCTGGTGATGTACTCAGGTACCTAGGGCTCCAGGAGCCCTTTTGTGCCCTGTGGAAGTGACGTGGCTTATTTGGTGGCTCCACTGTCATCTCTAGAGTGTCCCCTAGGCTGTCTGACAACCTGAGACAACCATCCAGTCTTCATTCTTATCAGTAGGCCCTACCTTTCTTGCTGGAGCTCCAGGATGGCAAGTGATATTCTGGTCCTTGCAGACTCCGATTTGTGGTCTTCTGATGGGAATACTTTTCTGTTTCAAATTCAGAAGTAGTTATCCATGTTGCAACATTTGCAAAATTAGCATGTGTTTCCTTATAAAGCACTACCTGCTGCGTCAGGAGCTACCCAGCTCACTCCTCCAACTGTCCTGAATCTCTCCACAGCTGTGACCTGCTCCCCTCCCCTGGAGACAGGCTATGGATCTAGCTTGCCCTTCCTCAGTTTTTAGGACCCTGAGAAAATGATCAGGAAAACGGATCCATGGAGCAGGAAATAGAACAGGAAGATCATGCCCAAAGACTCCCCATTTATGGGTTAGGGTACCCATCACAGGAAAATATATAGATTTGCTCTGTTGTCAAGAGAGGGCCAGGCCATGGCTGTGGGGAGGGTTGACCAAGTAAGGAAGCAACACGCCCCTCACATGGATGTATTGTTTGAATATAGCACGTGACGTTGGTCTGGGAGTTTGGTATTTGGCCTGGCACAGGCTAGTTGGGGAGCCAGTCTGTTGGTTAAATGATGTTACACCTCTGTAGAAATCAATCTTGTGACCCTTGCCTCTTCTGTTCTTATTCATTGGGATGACTTTCTGTCAAATACTATAATTCTGCAGATGGGGTAAGTACAAAGAGTGAATGAAAGCCTGACGTTCAGCAGTATCAATTTGTTCATTTCTGTGCTTTCCACCCTCCCAGGGAAGGAGAATTTACAGTGGAGGTCCTTGCCTTCAATAACATCAGTGCCTCCATCCTAAGAAAGCAACTTTTCATCGTACGCAAGCCCTGCCAGCCACCCCTGGTGAAGAACATGGGGCCTGGGAAAATCCAGGTAGGCTCGGAGTCTGGGAAATCCTCAACCAGCCTCTTTACATCCTCCCTCTGAGTTGGGACCACTGGAGGGGCGAGAGTTTGGGGAATGAAGCGAGGCTTTGTCCAGCTTATCCTGCTGCAATTTACACAAAGGAGTGCCTATAAGGGCCTCAGAGGGAGTGGCCTGGGTCTTCGGGGGAGGGAGGGCTACCCCAGCCTGGACTGGAGGAGACAGCGTCATTTCTGGGGTCTGGCATGTGAATAAGTTCTTTATTCGCCAGTTTTACTCTGGCATTCAGCACAGCTCACTTTAAGGAACTTTTTCTTTATTTTGTTTTATTTATTTATTTTTGATTGTGCTAAGAACTTTAGCATTTTCAGGAGAATGAAACATTTAAATGTATGTGGCACCAAAATGAAAGGACATGATCAGTTATCTGTTGAACACCTACTCTGGATTAGAAAAAATAGGATTGCTTTATATTTCTTTCATTCCTTTGAGGCCTGTGATTTACAGCAAATTTTCCTTTTCAGGGCAAAGGTGCTTAATGACACATGGGAATTAAAATCCATGACTGAGCTGCATTTGCTAAAATGCTTTCTATGGCATATGGCCCTGAGAGGTCAGCCCCCAGTGTGTGCTGGTGGAAATTAGTGTGCAGAGGCCAAGTGCCCAAGGTGCTCCAGAGAGGGTCCTGGCCCCCATACAGGCAAGACCCCTGCCTACCTTTAGGCCAGCAAGCACCCACACTGTTAGGCAGATCTGCATGCTGGGGGAGTGTGTTCTCTGGGTGTGAGAGATGGACCCAAACAGCAAAAGGACTAAAGCAAAAGGCACAGCAGGAAAAAGCACACACCCCAGGCAGGAGGGCTCTGGCTCCCGTTAGGTTGAACCTTGGGACAGAGTGGTTTTCTTGAGTTTTTCATCTGTGAAACATTTTTTTAAATCTATAAAACCCAGAAACCAATATTGATAATTTTATTTTTATTATTATCGTTATTTTTTGAGACAGAGTCTTACTCTCTTGCCCAGGCTGGAGTGCAGTGGCACAATCTTGGCTCATTGTAACCTCTGCCTCCCTGCTTCAAGTGATTCTCCTGCCTCAGCCTCCCAAGTAGCTGGGATTACAGGCATGCACCACCATGCCTAGCTAAGTTTTATATTTGTAGTAGAGACAGGGTTTTGCCATGTTGGCCAGGATGGTCTCAAACTCCTGACCTCAAGTGATCCACCCACCTTTGCCTCCCAAAGTTCTGGGATTACAGACCTGAAGCACCCTGCCTGGTCATTTATTTATTTATTTTATATGTTTTCTAAAAGTATGAAGAAAAAAAAATGAAATCATCTGAAATCCAAGCAGTAGGCAATAGCCACTTTTGTCTGATGTATTTATTTTCGGGCTTTTTCTGAGGCTTTTTATATGTGGTATGTGTGTTTGTCATAAACCTGGGTTGCAGTGTGAGCGTTCTCTTTGCATATTAAGCAGCCCTTTGATTACTGTGATTTTAATGGTGTCCTAATGTTAAACAATGTATACAAATTATGCATCATTTTATAATGTCCTCTGATTGAACATTCGTTTCCTGTTTTCTTTTCTTTTTTCTTTTTTTTTTTTGAGATTGAGTTTCACTCTTGTTACCCAGGCTGGAGTGCAATGACATGATCTTGGCTCACTGCAACCTCTGCCTCCCGGGTTCAAGCCATTCTCCTGCCTCAGCCTCCCGAGTAGCTGGAATTACAGGCACGCGCCACCACACCCAGAAAACTTTGTATTTTTAGTAGAGACAGGGTTTCATCGCGTTGGTCAGACTGTTCTCGAACTTCTGACCTCACACAATCCGCCTGCCTTGGCCTCCCAGAGTGCTGGGATTATAGGCATGAGCCACCGCACTTCGCCAAGTTTCTAGTTTCCTATTGCTGCAAATAAGTTGTCAATTACATTGTTTGCACACTGTTCTGCAAGTGTATGGCCTTTTCATAGGAATAACGACTGCAAGTTACAGAATTGAAGGGCACAATGCCTTTCCCAGAAACTTGACTAGCCCAGAGATGTTCTTGTAGCAGCTCACATGCGTCTGCACTAAGGGACCAACTCTCACCCTCACTAGGCATTTAGTATTTTTTAATGTTTATTATTATAAATGAGCTAAAACTTGGCATCCTAGTATTAAAATTTTCTGTAACCCATATAAATCTGGGCAGTTCTGTGACAAATCTTAGAATGATATTGTATTCAGAATAGAAATAATAATAAAATGTAATTGAAAGGTAATTTAATTATAAAGTCACTTAAAGAATATCAAAAGTAAAAATTCATTTATAATGAGCACCAAGATTTCTTAAAATCCCATTTCTCAGCTGCCTCCAGGTTTGCCCTTTCCAATTTTTATTTTTATGGAAACTTCAGGGAAAAAAAAATCCTCCAGGGGGAGGGTACCCTGTACCTAGCATCTGCCCCAGGGTGGAGGAGCCCCGGCCAGGCCCCCTAGCCTCACTTGCCCCTCCATGCTTGAGTTGGAATCTGGCTCCAGCTCAAAGTAAAGGGTGTGGAGGGGCTTCTGAAAGTCAGAGTGGCTGGGAAGGACAAGGGGTGTGGATGGGTAGACACTAATATTTCCCCTTATATCCTGCCCTTATTGGCTTATTAAAGTGAGCAAATATGCTTTTTATATATGCATCAGCTACTATTTACATTTAAAATTCTTTGTTATGGAAATTTTAAAGTGTAAATAAAAGTAGAAAGAATAGTGCAACAAACCATCACTTTCAAAGACTAACACGGTCATATGAGAAAGTTACCAGAGCCGGGCCAAAGAGAATGCCCCAGGCCCCAGATGGGCCACTTGGAGCATTGACAAGATAACATCTACGATTGAATGAATAATGCTAATATTTTAAAAATAATTATGCTGAAAGAGAAAGAGAAACTTCTCCTGTACCACCAAGCAGGCAGGCACACAGAACACACTGGTCACCATTGGAAGTAACTGGTGCCCCAGCTTCTTACTCTGAATGTTGATAATTAAGGGAAAGAATTAGGCGTTGATTCTTACGTTCCTGAACAAACCATAGTTTAGAAAACCTCATAGTTCTAGCTGATAAGAAAAGTTTTTTCTCCTCTCTCCTTTTATTTTTTTAACCAAAGAACGTTTCTGCATCTCAAATCAAACAATTGCACAAAAATATGTTTTGGAAACAATAAGAGAAACTGGATTATAAACTAGGTTTAGATTATATTAAGAAATTATTGTTCATTTTTAAGGTAAGATAGTAGTATTGTGTTTATGTAGGAAAATTCCCTTAGTTATTAGAGATGTATTTTCGTATTTAGGGGTTAAATTTCATGATTTCTGGGTATGACTTCAGAATATTTCAGCAAAGAAAAAAATAGGGAAAGCAAATATCTGTCATGTATATTGCAAATGACTTTCTTTTTTATTATATTGATTTTTAAAATTTATACATATATACATATATATGTACATGTGTATATATAAAAATTTATATATACACACATATATGTGTATGTGTATATATATATGGGCATACACACACACACATAGTTGCCAAAACCCAGGAGCATAACATTTATATTTTTGACATTTGGAAGCTTACATTTTTTATGTAATCAAATAGCAGATGTCTTTGCTATTTTTCCATTAATTTTATGCATAGGAAGATTTTTCTCATTGTGAGTATATAAATATTTCCTTACTATCTTTATTTTGTTTTGTTTACCTTTTATTTTTTTCTGTAAAACAGATGTACTTTTATTCTGGTGTTGTCTAAAGTCCAGCCCTAAGAATACCATTCTGTGATTATGCAAACAGATAATTGGAGATCTAAAATTATGACTTAGTTCCTAGTAATTTACCAGTGCTTTAGACATGATGGACATTTTAATGAGACATCTTCTCTTCTTGATACTTAGATATGGAGGTCTCAGCCTGTGAGGCTGGGAGTGACATTTGAAGCTGCAGTCTTCTGTGACATTTCCCAAGGTCTTTCTTACACCTGGAAGTTGATGGACTCTGATGGGCTCCCTGTCTCCCTCCCTGCTGCTGTGGACACTCGCAGACAGACCCTCCTCCTCCCGAGCCACACCCTGGAGTACGGGAACTACACCGCCCTTGCCAAGGTCAGCTCACTGACTTCCTGCTCTACCAGCCCAGTGAAACCCATGCTTCCCATCACTCTGAAGCAAAAGCTCAGCATTTGTAATTCAACACCTGTTCTATCCAGGAAAAGGGAAGTTGTTTAAAAAAAAAAAAATCTGGCTAGGATTTTAAGAGAAATGATGAATTCTCCCCAAAGAGAGCAAGTTATGCTGGCAAAGCAATTGATGAAAAACTCCTTCCCATTTGTGAACAAAACCTTCCTGGTGCCGGATATTGGGAGAATATGTGGCCCTGCCATTTAGGGACCAATCACCCAGAAAGGAAAGGGGATGACAGTCAGAGGGCAGGGCATGAAAGAGGCATTCACAGTGACTTCTTGGCACTTTCGTTCTCAGCATGTGCTTGGTGCATTTTGGCTGGAAAAAATGATGAAAATATGTGGGTTAAAAGAGGGAGAGGTCATTTTTTAAAGAGTGGGCTTTAAGAAAGAGGGTCCCAAAAAGAGAATCTGTTCATAGACATAGAAAGGGGTTGGAAAGGGCAACAGCTTGGCAAAGAGTAGAAGAAGACCAGGGATAGTGAGCAGATCCTGGTGGGAGAGTCTAGGATCAAATGGTGCGGTGGGCAGGTCAGGCTGCCAGTACCAGAACAGGGACCCTCAAGTCAAGGTATCTGCAGCGAAGGAGCTTTGTTCTTTTAATCTGTGGGGCACACAGTCCTACTGAGCACAGTTCCAGCTGGTGCCTTATGTGACTTGCCACAGAGCTCCTCGGCACTCAAACTGCCCTGACCTTGCCTGAGGAAGCAAGTCCACTCAATCTGTGCTGGGATGTGACAGCAATGGCAAACGCTGAAGTTGCCAGAGCTTCCTCTCAATGTCTGTACTTATGTCATTGTGAACTAGGCAGGTAACAATGGACCAATCAACAGCAGGCTGCAGACCAGGCCTTGCATAGCACTATGTCAGATGCAGGTTGCAGGAAAAACCAGAGCTTCCCCAGCAGGCTCTATACTCTTCTTTAGAAATGTTAATTGGGAACAAGTTGGGAGCAGACTGAAGGATGGGATGTTCTGAGAGTGTTAGTGAAGTTGAGAAGTCATTAGAGGCTAAGGGAGGTGGTGGCCAGGGAATATAGAGCAGAACAGGGTCAATGTCGGGGGACCTCGGGGTGGTGGGGAGCATCTGACCTGCTGAGTGGCTAATTGTAAGAAGCCAAGGGGAAATGCAAAGGAAAATCTGTACTACTGAATGAGTGGAGGAGGGTGAGGCTGCTGTTCATTTTCCTAATGAAAAAACAGCACTATTTGTACCTGGCTGTGTGCTGGGGGAGGAATTTGAATGTAAATAAGGTATTTGCACACTTGTGCGAAGGACCGAGTAGAGGAGGTAGATGGAGCCTGTAAACTAAAAAGAAAATCCTAAGACCCCCAACCAACTGAACAAATACCCTCTTGGCCAAGGGGACCCAGAAAAACCTTTAAAAATAAAGTTCTCGGCCATGCCTCATTAACCCCTCCCTTTAACAGTGTAGACACAACAACTGATCAACATTAATGTTAAAATAGAGATTATAAGACTGACAGAACAGAACAGACTTCCTTTTTTTTTTTTTTTTTTCGAGACAGGGTCTCACTCTGTTGTCCAGGCTGAAGTGCAATGGCTGCAATCTCAGCTCATTGCAATCTCTACCTCCTGGGCTCAAGTGATACTTCCACCTCAGCCTCCTGAGTAGCTGGGATTACATGCGCATACCTCCATGCCTGGTGAATTTTTTGTAGAGATGGGGTATAACCCTGTTGCCCAGGCTGCTCTCAAACTCCTGGGCTCAAGCAATCTGCCTGCCTCAGCCTCCCAAAGTGCTGGGATTACAGGCGTGAGCCACCATGCCTGTCCAGGACATACTGTATGATAAGATACCAAATTATAAACAAGACCTAAGGTGATGCCAGGCCAGGGTGAAGTCACACAGTCCTACAGTTAAAAAATAAACAATGTTCTCATTGTCACAGGATGTTTTTTCCCTTTTTCTCTATCAGCTAAACAAATACTAGCCTTAAAATAAACAATATTAAAACAATTACAACTCTACAACCACCAAACATCAACTAACTAAACCACCCTATTCCTCAAGCCATAACTACAACTTTAATTAAACAAAAACCTGATATCTATAATTTTTTCCTAATAAAAAACCACCAACCATAAACTAATTCTGCCCAGTTTTATAGACTACACCTTTAAGTGCCTTCATGTCCCTATTTCAGCTTTTAACAGAAAAGACCGAATTATAATACATTCCAATATTGTCTCCACCCAAAAGTAAACATAAAACACATGTATATGTTTACTTATTACACAAAAACACAATCCTCTTCCATAAATACCCGTAACTCCTATATACTGTGAACATGAGATAACCCATTCAACTTAAATTCCTGTCTTGCCCCTCCCTTCCTCCTCAAAATACTTACCTTCAATTTTTTAGCCAGAGACTATACTTCCTGCAGATAATTCCTTTCTTAAAAAATAAAACTCTGCTTTCTAATTTATAAATTACATAATTTTTTAATTAAGCCCAACAAGCCATAGAGTATGTGTCCAGCCTGTGGGACGGGCCAGGTAATAGGAGCTCCGAGGGAGGCTTGACTGTGAGCCGGGAGCCACCTCTGTGGTCTTCAGTGTCTTTACAGGGCACCCGTGCCTTTCTCTAGGTCTGAGACCTTCTGACCAAGAAGGTAACTTCTGCTGTCTCTGATTTCAGTCAGAACCTCAGGTTTCCTTTGCTCCTGACTATCCCTGCATCTTCCCCAAGCAGCTCCCTGCATTGTGCCTCCCTCAACTGCTGTATATACTTGGAACATTCTCAGCGGCTCCTTGGAGCTGGAGAGGCTGAGCAAGCAGAGGTTGAGGTGGAAATGGGAGTTCTGATCCTGCAGCTGTCCTGTTATCTATGGTCCCACTCAGGAGACTGACTAGCAGGGAACTGTGTGCATCTGAAGAAAATCTAGAGTGACTGAGGCTGAGACCCAGTGACAGAACAGCAAGTGTTCAACTGTATATTTTCAAATTGCATCAAACTGTTTTTTTGACAGGGTCTCAATCTGTTGCCCAGACTGGAGTGTAGTGGTATGATCTCAGCTCACTGCAGCCTCCCACTCCTAGCCTCCTGGGTTCAAGTGATTCTCATGCCTCAGCCTCCCAAATAGCTTGGATTACAGGCATGCACCACCATGCCAGGCTAATTTTTGTATTTTTAGTAGGAATGAGGTTGGACAACCATGTTGCCCAGACTGGTCTCAAACTCCTGAGCTCAAGCAATCTACCTGCCTTGGCCTCCCAAAGTGCTGGGATTACAGGCATGAGCCACCACGCCTGGCCGCATCAAATTTTTAAAAGAACAATGTGAATGCCTTATTTATAACATGTTCTGCTATTCCTGGGTTTAAAAGTATTTGTCTTAAATTTCATTTACATTTCCTAAAGTCCATGATATGTTTGGGGGTTAGAAAGAAGCAGTTCTAAGATAGGTGAAGGGGGCTGGACAAAAGCCAGGAGCATGGAACAATTCACTGTGGAAGGAGGAGGTTTGAAAGCCGTAAGGTGTGCGTGCATAGAAAGTCTCTATTGTGTTGACAAGCTGGGAAATGCCCAACTTTGTACATGAACACAGGCTTAGATAGGAAGATGTCCATGCTCTTGTGGACTCGAGCCACAGCTCTCATGGCGCACAGTAGTGATTATTTTGACTAACATGACTGTTTTACTTATAGCCAGGGATGCATTGAAACTCATCAGTTTCCTTTCTAATTTTCAGATGAGTGTGTTTCTCCAGCGAGTTCCTGCCTTGTCCCTGCATGACATCCTCTGTTCTTGGCTCCGCAGGTTCAGATTGAAGGCAGTGTGGTGTACAGCAACTACTGTGTGGGCCTGGAGGTGCAGGCCCAGGCCCCTGTCAGTATAATCTCTGAGGGCACACACCTGTTCTTCTCCAGGACCACTTCATCCCCCATTGTCCTCAGAGGGACCCAGTCCTTCGACCCTGACAACCCTGGGGCCAGTCTCAGGTGAGCACCACCCACACACAGAGCTGTGCAGCTCAGACTGTGCCTTCTGCAAATGCAGGCTCTGGAACATTGGAGACTATTAGTAGTTTTAAATTTTAAGTGCATTTTATAAGTTTAACTGCTTTATTTAGAATCAAAATATAAGGCAATTGAGGAAAAGAGTGGAAGTAAAATGTAGGTCACTTTTTAAGTTGGTGTTTAAAGAGTGATCTGTTTTGGAATGTGGAGTTTGAGTATCACTATTATTAAATTCTTGGTTGGTGAGATGCTGTGGTGTGTGGGAGGCTTGGTTTCCATGGGTTACTCATCTCCAGGTGGGTAGATCTCCTGTTGCTGGAGGCTGCCCCAGTTCAGGCCTTGGTCCTCTTCTCCATCCACACCCCTTCCCGCCTATGGCTTCAGCCAAGGTCCTGATGTGGATCCATCCATGATCTATGTGCAATAGCCTCAAACAGGGATTCTCTGTTTAGACCGCACCCTGGACTCCAGACTGTGAGTCCTGGCCTCCATCCAGTGCCCGCTCTGGACAGCCTCGATATACCTCAGCCACACACCTACCTTCTGCACCCATGGAAGGGCCTTTCCAGTCGCTCAGGCCAAAATCTTCTTTCTCTTTTTCTTTTCAGATAGGGTCTCACCCTGTTGCCCAGGCTGCAGTGCCGTGGCTTGATCTCAGCTCACTGCAAATGCTGCCTCCCGGGTTCAAGCCATTCTCCTGTCTCAGCCTCCCAAGTAGCTGGGACTGCAGGTACATGCCTCCATGCCTGGCTAATTTTTGTATTTTTAGTAGGTATGGGCTTCACCATGTTGGCCAGGCTAGTTTTAAACTCCTGACCTGAAATGATCTGCCCGCCTTGGTCTCCCAAAGTGCTGGGATTACAGGCATGAGCCAATGCACCCAAAAATTTTTAGCAGCATCTTTTATTTCTTCTTCTTCTTCTTCTTTTTTTTTTTTTTTTTTGGCCCTACCTTAAACATGAGTTTCGCACCACCTCCCCCACTCCCCGTACATCCTGGTTTGAGCTGCCGGGGGCTTGGGCTCATCTCCCTAAGATCTCCTGGCCAGTCTTCACGCTGCCATCCTCCCCTGCAGCCCTGTCTCCAAGGCAGGGATGGGTTCTTTTTCTAGTATTATTGGTTTTTATTCTTTTTGATTTAGGGGATATGAGTGAGTTTCGTTACATGGATATATTGGTGGTGTTAAAGTCTGGACTTTTAATGTAACCATTGCCCGAATTTTTAAAGTCTAGACGTTTAATGCAATCTTTGCTGTACATTGTACCCATTAGGTAATTTCTCATTCCTCACCTGCTTCCCACCCTCCCTCCTTTTGAAGACAGATTCTTTTAAAACACTCAGAAGATCTTACTTACAGCTCCACCTTCTAGCACCCCCTTTTCACTCAAGAGTAAAAGCCAACGTTCTCGCATTGCCAATGAGGCTGACATGACCTCCCCTGACCCACTGCAGCTTCAGCTTTCCCTTCCTGCCTCCACAGCTCACTGCAAACGGGCCTTCCTGCCCCTCCTTGGACTTACCCAGCTTACATCTCTCTCAGCTCTTTACAGCAAGGGTTCCTTCTGCAGCCCGTCACTCAGTTCACCAAATGTCTGCCATCATCCCCTTCCTTTTATTCATTGCTCAGATATCACCTTCCCAGTGAGGCCTGCCCTGAGACTCCAAAATGACAGACCCTGCCCTGATCTGATGGTCTCTTTCTTCACAGTAGTCACCCCTGACATCCAGCCTTTCCTCACTTACTGTGGTCACTGTTAACTGAGTGATCTAAGCTCTGGAGGGCAGCGGTCGTATTTGACATGTCCCCTATGCTGGGCACATGGTAGCTAGTCAGGGAATATTTAATTATAAAGCAATAGATGAATTGCTCTGTTTTCCCAACCTCTGTGATCACACATATTTGCTGTATTACAAATGTAGGATTTGGTGTTTCTTGAGTTGAGAGGAGGCAAAGACTGCTTGGACTCACCAATTTGATCCATGCACATGCTCTGGAAAAGCCCTCAGCTGGCTGCAGCCTTCCCTGCACCCAACCTAAGGAGACAGAGGCTGTGTCTTTCTCATCTTCACATCCCCATGTTCTAGCACCCAGCACAGTGCCCGAAAACAGGAGCTCTGTATGTGGCTGCTGAAATGAGCTGAATTTCCTCCCTGGGAGTACAGAATATTCCAGCTGAATCCCAGGGGCAGTTGTTCTGCACAGCCTGTGAGCTGGAAGCAGTGCTTCTTCAGAGCGGGGTGGTTCCTGAGCCATCACAGTGTCTCTTTATGCAGGCTCTGGAAACAGAGAGGTCTAGAATGAGGTGCTTGCACACCAGACAGGGAAATGCCTTTAAAAGATCAATAGCAGTTCAGATTTAGGTGGCACCTCTGAAAAGGGTTTATGGCTGCAGGACGGGGCCAGCCCTTCCTAGCCACAAACATTTCCATGGCAGCATTTCCTCCCTACTGGAACTGCATGTTTGAGTGTGTGTCCCTGTTAGAGTAAGACCAGTTCAAGGTTGGGGATGACGTTGTCTTCCCGCTTGACTTGGTTGGAGCAGCCATGTTTATTTTGCTGGGTGTAACAAGTGTTATATTGCAGAAACAATGGTAGACTGGGAGGAGAGATGCCTGAAGTTCATCTCACAGACCCCTCACACACTGTGCTACTGGGAAGCTCTCTGAGGCCTCCCAAATGTATTTGCTTCCTAAACTTGGGCTCACGTGGCATTCTTGTCTGTCACATGGAGCTGTCATGAGGGTAGGGTGCAGTGTTTGGGAAATACTTGAGGGCAGCACAGCTGTGTGACTTGGGATGTGGCAGTAATGTGAGCAGAGGAGGTCACTGTGCAGAGAAGGGGTAGGAAGCCTGGGGCAGCCAGAAATAAGGCTGCCTGGAGTCAGCCTCCATGAGTCAGGAGGGGTGACCTGAGCCCACCCCCGATGGTGGTGCTGCTGCCCCTTTGCAACCTCCCATCTTACTTATGGGAGAAAATGTGGGAAGCAAAATCTCCAGCCACATGTCCCCTACGGTCCCCTTCACCCGGGAAAAATCTATGCAGTGACACAGGGTAGTCCTGACTCTGCCTGATGCTCCCCTTAGCCACTCTGATGACTTCTCCAACAGGTATCACTGGGAATGCGCCACCGCCAGCTCCCCAGGACATCCCTGCTTCAACCCCTCCACTGCACACCAACTAGACGCCGGGGCTCCCACTGTTTCCTTTGAGGCACAGTGGCTCAGTGACAGCTATGATCAGTTCCTTGTGATGCTGAGGGTCTCCAGTGGTGGCCGGAACTCTTCTGAGGCCCGGGTGTTCCTGTCCCCCCATCCTGACTCAGCCTTCAGGTACCACCTGCCCTGCATTCAGCACAGTTCAGCTCACAAGTGTCTGCTCCCACCTTGTGCTAGAATCTGTGAAGGGAATCTGCTGTGCACAGCAAGAAGTTTGGAATTTGGCCATGCGGGATTCTCACTGCAAAGGAGGAGGAGGAGAGGGCTGTTCAGAAAGGGGCTGGGGAAGTGATCCCCTTTCCCAGGCTGATGTCTGGGCAGCATCTGACAGCCAAGCACACTGGCTAAAGCTGGCAGATCAGGGGGTTCCAAGTGGAACTTCAGTGGGAACCCTCCCATCACAGCATCTGTCCAAAAGATCGGGGACTGTCCTGGGGCTTGGGGCTAAAGCCAGGAGGCAAAGCCATAAAGTTCCCAGCCAGGGGTTTCAGGGCCTCTTCCCAGGCCTTCCAGGCATCACAGGGCTGAGGGGACAGCAGTGTGGGCCCAGTTGTGATGTGTGAGACTGTGAAGGTGCAGGGGCAAAGAAGTGCTGTGCCCCAAACCCAGAAATCCTGTAGCACTGAGGCCAGAATAGTACCCATGGGTGAAGTGCAGCCCCAGACACCAAACACAGGATACCAGGACCAAGCCAAGTGCAGGGGTGGGCATGGGTTGCAGCTCTTTCCCAGTCTCCCCTCTAAGGGGTTGGATCATTATGTAAGTGACCAGCGGGGATGGAGCAGGAGCCCAGGCCCACCTGCTTTAGCCACTCTCCCGTGGGGGCTGCAAGCTGGCACCCACCCAGGGAGCAGTGCTGGGACTGACCCTCTGCCCATAGCCCTACATGTCATGTGGAAGACCCCAGGCGGGCTGAGCTGCTTCCATCATGAACGGTAGGCGGAGGGGGCCTGGGCAGTTATGTGGTCCTATTTGTGGGCTGGGTGACTTGGGAAGGCTTCCTGAAGGAGGAAGAAAATCTGCTGTCCTCAGAGATCAGAAAGACTGCTTTGAAGGTCATGCCCCAGACTGGAATTCAGGGCTTCAAGATTAGAGCCATGAAGACAAGGCTCAGTAGATAAGAGTGGGCCATGCCATGGTGGACCCCAAGGTCACACAGCACTGCCCAGGGGTCCCCACAGGCCCAGACCACTGACTATTATTTGAGGCTTTGGGTATGTATTAAAAGTGAAGAAATGCCAGGTACAAGTCTACGACAATTGGGCACAACTTAAATCATTAAATTTCACAAATTAAATACTTTTAATCCAAAAAACGTAATGTATTATATACTTCTGCTATTCATGAGATAATTACAGAAATTATTTAAAAATATTATTTCAGCCAGGCGCAGTGGCTCATGCCTGTAATCCCAGCACTTTGGGAGACCGAGGCAGGCAGATCACGAGGTCAAGAGATCCAGACCATCCTGACCAACATGGTGAAACCCCGTCTCTACTAAAAATACAAAAATTAGCTGGGCATGGTGGCACACACCTATGGTCCCAGCTACTTGGGAGGCTAAGGCAGGAGAATCACTTGAACCCAGGAGGCGGAGGTTGCAGTGAACCAAGATCGCGCCGCTGCGCTCCAGGCTGGGTGACAGAGCAAGACTCCATCTCAAAAAAAAAAAAAAAACATCTTTCAATATGTGCCAACACTGTCGGTTGAACACTGTCTTTTGATCCTGTTGGAAGGTCCAGGCCTGTGTGGATGTTGTCCCCAGGAGGTCTGGGGCTGGAGGGACCTCTCTTTGCCCATGTCTATCTGCACCCTTGTTACCCCACTCTGTACACACATGGATGGGCCCTTTCATACACACAGACAGTCTGGGCCCAGTGCCGGGCAAGGATGCTGTGTGGCCTCTCCCACCGTGGCCCCTCAGCCCTTGTGCTGGGAGCCACATGCTGAGGCTGTGGTCTGAGACTCATGGGATATTCGCAAGGGAGACACCAGGTGCCACACATACCCTGGAGTGTCTACCAACCTGGCCTTTTAAAGCCTCCCTAAGTCCCACAGGAAATAAATCTGTGAAATCCCAACCCACTCCTGTGATATCATGTAAAACCATAAAAGTGCACTCTAGAAAGTGCTGGGTCAGCAAAGAGGCTAGAGAGCTTGAAAGCAGGCAGCCGTGGAAAGCAGGCCCAAAGGAAGTGGGCACCAGGCTGTGGGCATGGGATATGTGTTGCCCATCACCCACAACCCTGTGCAGGGAGGAGGTGGGGCAAGGCAGTGGAGACTTCTTTCTCTGTGAGCATCTGAGGCCGTGTGGGAATGGCAAAGGTGGACAGCCACGGGGAGGGTTCAGGAGGGGATGGGTTTGCGGCTGGTGGAAGCCAGCCCTGAGGTGGGGCAGTGAGGATAAGTCACATGGTGGCAGCTGCTCTAGTGTGGAGAGCTGGGCCAGAGCCCAGGCTTGGAGACAGAGGGACCTTGGCTAGGCCAGCTCTGCCCTCACTGCTGTGTGACTCGGACAGGCTGTGCAGGCTCTCTGAACTCTGTAGAGTGGCGGTGTGCCTGCCTCACTGGATCTCGTGGATGTTCAAGCAGATCATGCTGGTGTCAAGTGTGGCACAATGTTGGCCACTCCGTATGTGCCATCATATGTGCTGTGACATTGCTATTCAATTCCCTTAATAAAGATACAAAGTAGGGTGATTTATACATGCCTGACACAAATTAATGTGACCAAAGAACCCTCACATTATTTTCCTAAGATCTCAAACCAAGTTATATGTTTCAGATTCCTCCACATCTCCTGGGTCAGCTTTAAAGACACCTTTGTCAACTGGAATGACGAACTCTCTCTTCAAGCTATATGTGAGGACTGTGGTGAAATGCCGAATCTGTCTTATTCCTGGGATCTCTTTTTAGTCAATGCAACAGATAAGAATAGGATAGAAGGTAAAAAGACTAATGGCTTTATTTCATTGTCTGAGGAAAAAATTCAGGGTTATTGTAAGATTTCTAAAATGTTGCAAAATACAATTGGCATGACCCAGTGTGTCTGATCTGTCTGGTGAAGGGTCCGTCGTACTTCCTCAGCCCTCTTGCCTCTACAGTCCGTGTGAATACCTGTGAGGCACGAGCAGAAGAGGTGATACACTCTAAGGCTGCTTCTGACCTCAGCGTGATATGGAAGGCTGCACCCAACATCCGTTAGGCAGTTTTATCGAGCTAAAGCCACAGTTCAGAAGGACCTGAGATGTGATGCACTGCCCAGGGGGCTGTGTCCCTCACCCCCTCACCTGTCTTTTGGGGCAGCTGCACAGTGAGGAACGAGCAGAGGAACCAGGGTGAAAGGTTCCAGTCCTTGCTTCCACACTAGCAGCTGGTGGCTTTAAGCAGCTCAAGATTTAATTTTCTTGAGTGAAAGATGAAGATCTTACAACCTCACAGAGTGGTGTTAAGTCTAGATGGAATGTGTGGAGCATGCCGGGCACTGGTGTCAGGACTCTGGGTACTGCAGGACACAAAGGTTTGAACCAGTCATGAGACTGAATTCCCACTTAGTGTTATTTGTGATCAGAGAGGTGGCTCTCAATGGCAAGCAGAGGAGCTTTATTTCTGAGCTGGAGAGCCAGCTCCAAAACAGAGCTGGTTCCAAGCCCCGGCTGACCTTCACATTTCTTAAAGATCCCCTCCATGAGGCCATACAAAGCTTCCACAAGTAGAGCTGTGGGTACAGCTGGCCTCAGCAGCCACAAGGACATGAAGACATATAGGGTGATTGTGCCCTTCTTGGCAAGAGAGGCCTTCCAAATTCTTTTAGATAAATTGAGTTTTTCTGAATCAGAGCCCATGCTGAATAGATTAGAGGAACTTACAGGGGAAACATATCTAGTGGTTAGACTTTCAGCAAAGTGAATCATGGCCCCTAGATTGATATGTCTCAAAAAATTGGGCTCTCCCATGGTTGCAAGGAAAAGGTTACTTTATTGAGAGGTCATTTATGTGCTCATGGCATTTTTTCTTTGCTATTGATCCTTTATCATAAATTCTAACAGAGTTTTGAAAACTGTTATACTAGCTACTTGCTGTATTAGTCCCTTCTTGCACTGCTATAAAGGAATACCTGGGCTGGGTAGTTTATAAAGAAAAGTGGTTTATTTTGGCTTATGGTTCTGCAGACTGTACAGGAAGCATGATGCTAGCATCTGCCTCTGATGAGGCCTCAGGAAGCTTTTACTCATGGAGGAGGGCAAAAGGGAGCCGACGTATCACATGGTGAGAGAGGGAGTGAAGTGGCAGGGCAGATGCCACGCTCCCTTAAATCTCCTACGAACTCAGAGCAAGAGCTCACACATTACAGCAAAGAGGGCACTAAGTAGTCATTGGTGAGGGATCCACCCCCATGACCTAACCACCTCCCACCAGACTCCCCTCCAACACTGGGGATTATATTTCAACATGAGACTTGGAGGGGCAAAACATCCAAACCATATCACTTACTGACGGACAAGGGAGTGAGGATCAAGAGAAACCCTATGCACCCCAAGTTGTTTCTAGAACAACCGTGAATAAGCCAAGCCTGGGAATACATAGGATTCAGCAGACCCTACCCACTACTTGGGAGAGCTAACGCCAGATGCAATCGCTGTGAATCCTGCCTTCTACTTCCATATGTGTGCTTCCTGCTGTTGGCCAACACACCAACACAGAACACGCCAACAGCACACTCTGCCCTGAATCTCATAAGTGTAGGTTTTCAAATTCACAATAGATTTGTTGAAAACAGAGCATCCTTTTATAGTCTGTAGTCTTTTTAAAGCAACTGTTTTATATTTTTGCTACAAAATTCTAACACTGCCAAATGTTCGCTTAAGTTCCCTTCTGCAGAGTAGTGGGGCTGCTGGGCTCACTGGGACTCGGTGCCGTTTCAATATCATCACAGTCAAACCTGCTGTCCACTGAGCCTGGCCCAGCAGATCCTGATGCCACGATGACACCATTCTCACGGGAACCTTCACCCATGACCCTTGGCCAGCCTGCCCCTTCAGCCCCAAGGGGACCCTCCACAGAGCCCATGACTGGAGTCTACTGGTTTCCTGCTGTGGGGGACTCTGCAGTCCTGGGGGAGGCTTTAGAGGAAGGTTCACTAGACCCAGAGCCGGGTCCACAGAGCAAGGGATCCCTGATGACTGACCCCTTGGAGAGAAGTCAGCCCACCCACAGCCCTGACCCTCACCTCTCTGGTAAGTGCCACTGTTCCTGCATGTCCTCCCCCTTGTCTGGACACCAAAGTTACCTTTGGAAGCAGCAAATCTGGTGGTAAGGTGTGAGATCACATCAACATGGGCCTTTAATTCAGAGAGTGCCACGTCCACACCTACCACTTGCTGACTGTGTGCTAATTAATTGTGGAGTTTTGGATTCCTCATCTCTGGACCGGGAAAATGACAAACCCACAGCAGGTTCTGAGGTTGCAGTGAGGTCAATGAGGTCCCATGTGTGCAGTGTCTGTGCTACAGTAGCCATACGTTCCACTCCAGCTTCCTCATCCTTCTCCCCCACCCTGGCATCAACTGCTTCACTTTATCCTTGGGTTCCAGACAGACAGAAACCATTCTGGTACTTAAAAAATGGAGAGAAAAGGTAATGGTGAGAAAAGCTCTGGCCTGGCACCTGTCTCTCTGTCACTGTCCCCAGCTGGTGACGCCATTTGATTTTGCTGCTTACTCTTGGGCAGTGGTGCTCTCATGGCCTGCACGCTCTTGTCCATGCCGCTGTGCTTCCAGCCTCCCAGACGTGGCTTGTCTGGCTGGAGGGACCGCTGTGAGCTCCTTAGCTTCTGGGAGAGGAGCTTTGAGGGGACAGGAAGTGACATTTGCAGCAGGACATTCTTATGTCCATTTCTCTCCAGCTAAAAGAAAAGAGCAAGACATCTTCTCTAAAAGGACAGTAAAAGACTTGCTTGAAGAGAGGATGGGATGCTGGGTGTGGAGGCAGAAAGTCACATGTGAGCCTCGCCCCGACTTACTCACTGAGTTATTCTTAGAAACCGCACACTGACTGGAGCTCCAGCTCCTCCTCCTGGGACCCTGGGGCAATGGCACCTGCCTCGCCCAGCTGTCAGGAGGAGGGGAGACACCACCACTGAGGGTATTTTGTAATTCACAGAGCAATGTATGGAGTCTAGACAAAGACCAGGGACAATGTGACCCATCAGGAGAGTTGCTATTAATTTCAGGAGATTCTGTGATTTTAAAGGAAACATTATGTTTTCGTCCTTTCATGTAGATTTTGAAGCCTATTACAGCGATATTCAAGAAGCAATACCATCGGAAGGAAGACAGCCAGGTGACTGTGCTTCTGTGCCTGCTGCCTCTCTCCTCTCAGCTCTCCTCCACAGCCTTTCTGCAATCTGAATTTCCCACTTGCTCCTTCACACGGCCACTGAGAGCTTCACAGAGTCACAGGGAAAAGTTGAAACTCTTACATGGCACAGTCTGAACCAAACCTTTATTTCTAGCTCCCCTCTTTCTGCCCTTCTGTCTCCCTATGCTCCAAAATCCTGAGAGTAGCCCTAGGCCCAAGGGTGGGCATCCCAGCTTTTCCATGCCTTGGTCATGGAGTGTCATCTGCCAAAAATGCCTCCCTCCACGTCCTTCCTAAGTCATCTGCTCAGCAAGTCTTCTTCAGGTCTGGCTTCATTTCTCTCTGGGAAGTCTTCTTCAGACTTGTCTTATAAGGACCAACACTCCACTCTATAAGGACCTTATAAGGACCAACACACATACACTCTAGCTCAGCTCACTGTTTATTCTCTCCTCTGGGAAGCAGATGGCACCTGGCACTTAGTGACTTTTTCAGTGTCTGTGCTTCTGTGTCTTCTGCTCTGAGCTCTTCCAGGAAAACTTCCATGGCCAGCTTATACTATGTGCAAGGATAGATCACAGTCCCTGGCACATTGGCACTTAGTGAGCACATTGTAGAATGAATTGATGATCAGTGAATGACTTATTCAGCTATTGAATGAACAGATGGATGATTAGTGAGTGACTGATTTATCTGTCTAGGGAAGAGATGGGTGTCTAGTGAATGATTTATCTGTCAAATGAGTAGGTAAATGATTTTTTTGTTAAATTAATGGATAAATGACTGATGAGTGAATGATTTATCTATCAAGGGAATAATGGATGATGAATGAACGATTTGATTTGCGGCAGTGTTTCCTACAACAGTCCTCCTCAGCTGCCTCCAGCTCCTCGGCTTCTCCAGCCCGTCCCACATTCTTTTCTGTGTGTTATGCTGTTCTTGGATGAGATGATCAGTCAGGTGCAGCCACAGGGGAGAGAAAAACAAAGAAAATACTCCCTGGTCCTAGAGACAGGAGGCATGGCAGGCCACACAGGGCTACGTGGGGAAGCCGTAGGGAGGTCAGGAGGCAGCAGACAGGAGCAAGGGGAGCACTTAGGACAAGGTCTTTCTTGAGGTTTCCATGGGAAGGAAAGGCAAGGCCAAGGCAGGGCTGGGTGAATAGTTAGAAACAGCTAGTTTAATTTCAGCAGATGCTGGGCCTAAGGGTGGTCTCTAGTTGCCCAGGATAATTTGTCAGAGGTGGTTCTGGATTTGTCAGTTTGCAAATCAAAGACACATTGCAGGCTGGGCCTTTTGTGGTCTCTAAGAGTTGGCTATCCCCAGCCCCAGGAGAAGACGTCCGAGCACTCTCTCCATAGCCAGAAGAGTTTCGTTTCACTTTGTTTTTCAGTATCAAAACATCATACATTTAAAACATTTAAAAGTCTTCACAATACACACGCAGATCCGTTGTAGAGGCTCACATTCACACTCACAGTAGGTGCTTAATCAATACGACTGAATGAATGAAAAATAGATCTGCCTTCGTATTGCATTTACAAAGTTATTCTTCCTTACAGGAGTAATTCTGACCCCTCAACATCTGTGTTTTATTACTATATCTTGCTTTGGTGACCTTGGTTTCAGGTTTTAAAGAGCCTCCTTAGCCTAAATGAAGCGCAGCGGCTTCTTGCCTAGAGCATGCAGTAGCCCTTCCTCCGCCCTGGCTACTTCTCTGCTTGCTGCCTGCAGTCGTCTCACCACAGTCCAGCTGAAGGACTCTTTTCACCACAAACCAGGCTGTTGTCACTCTCCTGACAGGTCCCCCCAGTGACTTCCCAGGGCACTTAGGAGACAAGCCCATGTCTGTGCGCCAAGCAGGATGTGGCTCCTGGCAATGAATCCAGCCACGCTTTTCCTCCTCCTGCCCTTCCTTCCTTCCTTCCTTCCTTCCTTCCTTCCTCCAACCACCAGGGAAGATCGTTCCCATGGCATTTTGGTTTTACTCAACCTGGAAGCTCCTTCCTTCAGACCTTCAAAGAGCTCCTTCCAGTCTTGGTCTTCAGAGAGGACCTCCCTGACCTCCCTCTCAAAAGGACTCCCTTTCCCCACCCCTCCCTCTTCCTCTGCAAGTCTGCTTTGCTTTCCTTCATTACCTGACTTTGTACTATTTATTTATGTGTTTTCTCATTTATTTTTCTGACTGCCTCACTATTAAACTCCAGATAGCAAGGACACCATTGATCTGGTTCACGCTATGTCCCCTGTTCCTAGACTATTACCTGAACTTTGTAGACCATAACAAATCTTGTAGAAGGAAGAAAGGAAGGGAGAGAGGGAGGAAGGGAGGGAAGGAGGGAGGGAAGATGCCATTGGACCACTAATTATATGATAACAAAGTATATCTCTTGACTATGTTTAGCTGCTGAAGACATTATATTAGAGATGCAGTATCCAGTAATAGTACAAATAATGTCAGCATTGAATCACTAATGCTTTAAGATCAACATGACTGTTTTTCGTTAACATCTATTGGCTTGGTTTATCTTCCCAGCAAATGACACCAGCTTTCCAGGATCAGGACCTAGCCTGAGTGCCAAGGAGATCCCTGGAGATGGGGATAACCTGATGGACCCCTCCCTGTCTGCAGGCAGAGCCAAGCCTGTCCTCATGATTGACTGGCCCAAGGCCCTGCTGGGAAGAGCAGTTTTCCAAGGCTATTCAACCTCAGGTGTGAATGCCCTCTTTCTACCCTGTAATTGCAGTATTTCTGAAGCTTTTAGATCTCAGCCCTCAATTTCTTCTGAACTTTTCATTTTACTAGATAAGTATTTAGAACTGTGTACCTGTTCTACTTGTGCTTGTTCCTCTACGGACTGTGGCCTGAGGCTCTTCTACCAAAAGTAAAGTTAGCATCTATTGCTACCAGGAGCTCCCCGTGTGCACACCAAAGGGGAAGAGTGGCACCTCCAACTGATGCACATTGTGTGCGCAAACACCTTGGTGTGCACTGCACAGCCTTTCTGTGACAGACTTTTGTAGGGCAGGCAGAATTTGCATGAATTGATCAAAATGAAGCTGCTTCTGAAGAGCAATTGAATTTCTAATAGATTTTCCCAGCCCAGACATGCTGGTTTTGCTCAATTTGTGGGATTGCCACCTTTCATAGTAATACATGTGATGTGTCATCCCTATAAACCTCTTGGGGAGGATCTGGATTTCATACTATTTTTAGATAATTTCCCCTTCACCCTTTCCTTAAAGCATTTCAGGAAGTACTATTGTAAAATTGTGATTTTAGATCATCAGTCTTGTATTTGGCATCTCTCCTTTCTTCAGGGTAAGTAGTGTGGGATCAGCCCTTCCCTGCTAAGGAAGTAATCCAGTCACCATGGTCAGCAGTTACACCCAGATTAAAAATTGTCCATGACCAGTATTTTGCAGACTTAAAAATAGCTTTGAAATTCCTTAATCATACTTCATAGTATGATTTACAAAATTGCCAAATTAAACATGAACATAATTATAAACAAGCAAAATAAGATCTTACCAGAATTCTCTTATTGCTTGGAACATTAGTGTCATTTCTGAGCCAGGGATGGATGGAACATCCTCAGTATTACTTTTGCTGGGCAGGAGGGGCTCTTTATAGAAGGCAGGAACCAACAAACTAACAGCCTTTCCAAGCACGAGTGGCACGTTTCACTAGCACCTATGTTACCGTCACCTCTGGGGGAAGGGTGGAGCCCATTCCCAAGGACACCATCTGACCTCTGTCTCTGAGTCCACTGACTGTCATTTCCATGCAGCCACGTCTTTCCTGCAGGTATTACAGAACAGACGGTGACAATCAAGCCATACTCTCTGAACAGTGGAGAGACGTACGTCCTGCAAGCGTCTGTGGGTATGTTACATTGTCAGAAGCATTTATGAGAGGATGGGAAGGAGGCCTACTGTGTCTCTGTGAGTTTACTCTTCCTGAGGAATTGGGTGCAGGTCTACTTCAGGGTAAAGGCTGAACAAGCAGTTGCCTTTTTAAAAAGTTGCATATAAATCTTATTAATGCTAGACAACTGGACAAGTTGATTCCTTCCCTGCAAATCTGTCCATAATCTCTCTCCCTCTTTGTATTTAAATCCTAGAAAGGTGTTAATGCTTGTCTTGTGCTGCTGATGTTCATTGAAATTCACTCACAGGCCTCCCTTCCCCTTGCTCCTCATTCCTCCTTGCATTTCCATGCCTCTCTCAATCTGAGATCATCATTTCGGAGAACTTCTAGACATTTCCCCCCATTTCTAGAGGTTTTCATTCCATATGAGAAGCACAGCGGACTCAACATTTTTTTTTTTGAGACCGAGTCTCGCTGTGTTGCCCAGATGCAATCTCAGCTCACTGCACTCTCCACCTCCCAGGTTCAAGCAATTTTCCTGCCTCAGCCTCCTGAGTACCTGGGATTACAGGCACCTGCCACCACACCCAGCTAATTTTTTGTATTTTTAGTAGAGACAGGGTTTCACCATGTTGGCCCGGCTGGTCAACTCCTGACCTCAGGTGATCTGTCCATCTGTCCATTTTGGCCTCCCAAAGTGCTGAAATTATAGCCATGAGCCATCACACCCGGCCAACAATTTTTATTTACAGATAGGTATGGTTCAAGGTACACAGTTTTGCATTAATCGAAACCCACCAGAAATTTGCACACTTGCATTCTGTGTGAACTCTTGTGCCATGCAAGTGGGAAACATGAGGTTCACTTTCTCCTGAGAACTGGCTGGGCTGAGCTCAATGAGATCCCTCAGGGTCATCTTGATTTTCACAGTTTCTATAAACATCAGCCTGCCCTTTCCACATTTAGCATTTAACAACTAGCCCTGGGTCTCTGATGGGCAGCTTTTGCTTTTGTTTCAACAAATGCCTTTTGCCCTTTGGCCGAAACTCTTTCTTTTGCCTCTGAAATTTGCCCAGTGGCAAGTGTAAAGACAGTTCTCTTTGCTGGGTCATATTCCTTACTGCTGCAGGAAACACCTGAGAGCCTCTCCATGGCCCATGGGCCTGGTCAGTGTCCTTGGCTGGCTGCCAGGTGGTGCAGTCAGGCTCCAGGTCTCCTGTCGGCCTCCTCTCCCTTGGCCTTGCACACCCTCGCTGACTGCTGCCTTCTCTTCCCATGCTCTTCAGATCACACCAGGCCCCCTCATGACTCTAAGTCTTTCCCTGTGGTTATTTTGGCTGGAATGCCCATTCTTTTCCCCACATCCCTTCCTAAGCCCAGTATAAGACTGATACCCCAACACTGCTCGCTCAAATGTGTCTTCCTTTATGGAGATTTCCCTGGTCAGCCAGACAGAATTCGTCACCCTTTTCTCTTAGATTTTGCTTTCATTATGAGATCTGTCTTCCATGGTTGTTGCGACTGTTAAGTAGGATAATACAGGAACAGTGTCTAGCAGGGCACCTGGTGTGTAGCAGAGGCTGATGGTACCTGCTGTTATGATGAGGATGATGATCATCAATGTTTTAAACCATTTAACATGTAAATTTCATTTCTACAATCCATCTCAAGAAAAATACATTAAACATTAAAAAACCATGTGTATGAGAATAATCATTATGGAGTGATCAATAATAACAGAAAATAGAAAATAAACAAAATGTTTAGTTGTTGGGGATAATAGTTATGCATATTAGGGTATATCTATTCCATGGAATCTTGTGCAGCTATTTACAACAGTGATTTTGGATGCTATATGTCAACATGGAAAATAGTTATAATATTAATATAGTTAATAAAATAAATATAAAACTGTATCAGTGCTATACATTCAACTAAGCTGTACTTATATGTGTATATGTCTGAGGTTTTGAGGGAATCCAGGGGAATGGAGAAAGTTCGCTTTGCTGGGTGATGAGTCTGTTAGCATCATCTCCCCCTTAGGCTTCGGTTTCTGTTTGGCTGGTTGCCACCTGACTCCCAGGTAGGGAGTCACTTTTGTCTCCCCAGGGCCTAGGATAGTACCTGCTCCACCCAGTGAGTGTTTGTTGTATTATTGAATGCTGTAGGCACTGGTTCTCAAACCCCAGCACTTCAGAATTCCCTAAGGGTATGTGAAAACTATCAGTGAGTCTCACTTTCTGAGTCAGCAGGTCTGGGTGGGGTTCAAGAATCTGCATTTCTGACAAATTCTTAGGCTGAGGCTGCTGGTTTGGGGACCGTACTTTCAGAACCCCTGCTATAAGGTTTATCTATAAAAAATTAATCCTACGCTGCTGTAATTCTCTATCATGGGTGAAACCCCTGCTTCATCTTTTTCTTTAGCTTCAAAGCTTGGCTTACTGGGTAAAGCTCAGCTGTACTTGACAGTCAACCCGGCTCCACAGGACATGGCCTGCCAAGTGCAGCCCCACCATGGTCTGGAGGCACACACCGTCTTCAGTGTCTTCTGCATGTCAGGAAAACCGGTATGTAGACAACCCCATGTCTGTCCTGAGAGACCCAAGAGAGTGGCACCTGGCAGTCACAGCAGTCATGGGTGCTGTAGGAATGGACAGTGATGTCCTTCCCACCTGTGAAGGAATTCGGCCTGTAGTTGAATGTTGGAAAGTTGGTTAGTCATAAATGGGCTTCAAGGTTCAGAATTTCACAAAGAGACTAGGTCCTGCTCACCAGGAAACATAGCAGGGCCTCCACTGCTCCACAGCCTGGTTATAGCAGGGGCCTCTGTTAATGCTGCCCCCGAGAAGAAGGCAAGCATGTGACCCAAGTGAGGAGCCTGGCCCTTTCCCTCCCAGGGCACATCTCTAACACGGACTTACCCTCACTCTTCATCTGGACCATGGAGAAGACCATTGTGCTTTTGTTGCCTAGGGTCTTGTGAGAGTGAAATGAGAGGATGGATTTAAAAAGATGAAAGCCGATCAGCCTGGCCAACATGGTGAAACCCTGTCTCTACTAAATTTTGTAAAAAGACAAAAATAAAAACCTTGTCTCTACTAAATTTTGTAAAAATACAAAAATTAGCTGGGTGTGGTGGCTGGCACTTGTAATCCCAGCACTTGGGAGGTTGAGGCAGGAGAATCGCTTGAACTCAGGAAGTAGAGTTTGCAGAGAGCCGAGACTGTGCCACTGCACTCCAGCCTGGGCGACAAGAGTGAGACTCCATCTCTGCAAAAAAAAAAGATGAATGCCTCAGGCAGGGCAGGGCCCTGTGATATTGTGACCCTGGCACTGCCCTCTCCATCCTCTTAGCCAGGACACTGGCCTCCCTGCCTTTCTGCCTGAGCCCTTTTCTAGGAAGCCCCACCCTTGTCCGCCAGTGGGGCCAGAACGTGACCTTCACTTGAGGCATACCCACCACTCCCTCGTGCTCCTCTTGCTGTGTGGTGCCCAGTGGTGGGGAAGCCAAGGGGCAGCCAGGACCCTTCACTGTTAGGAGGCCATGACAGTCTGATTTGTGACTATGGAGAGGTTCCTGGGCAAGGAGAAGACACAGACCCCGGAGGAATCTTGGGGTTGTTCAAGAAGCCCTTTGGCCTCGGGGAACAGAGTGCACTGCAGGGCGCAGGGAGTTCTGTCATGTGGACTGTGCAAGGGGGAATGCTGCTTACCTGTCACTTACCCTCTTCCTGGCTCTAAAGAATGTCCTTGGGTGCAATGAAGGCTGCAGGTGTGTGTGTGTGTATTGGGATGTCATTCACAGTGTGTTCGTTTATACTATTTTTTGCTCCCCATGGACTGGATCATAGGACTTCCAGTACGAATTTAGTTACCAGATAGGAAACACCTCCAAACACACGTTGTACCATGGGAGAGACGCCCAGTATTATTTTGTGTTGCCAGCTGGTGAGCACTTGGACAATTACAAAGGTAAGCCATGGTGCCAGCTGGGGTCACTAGCTGTGCTAACCTAGAATTGTAAACCTTTTTTCCTGGTTTTCAAGAACTAAAAATCATTTAAACTGTGTCTGGAAAATAAAAGTATTTATTCACCTTGATCAGACTAATGCTCTTCAGTTTAGGTTGATTATCTACCTTTTAGTGCAGAAAGAACATTAGTACTATCAAAAATTGTATCAGTTTTTCACATCTTAAATTTTAACTGAAATATACTGCAAATGATAAAATGCCAGAGAATGTTTTTTCATATATAAATTAAATATCTAAAATCAGGACATTTCTTATTTATGAATGAAATATGTCATATCTGGTGAATCTTGCATTTGTTGTGGGTGAAATCAAATCAAGGTAGTCCCCTAAGGATCAAAACGTGAGTTAGGTGAACGTTGAGGAATATAGCATGTTAGTAATGTAACCTCACCACAAAATGAATCCCACAGCGTTGACAGCTTTCTGCTCTCACCCTGTTCCTGAGGTTATGGTTACTCTAAACCAGTCCCTTGGAACTGGTTTCAACTGAGCATAAGAGACATGCAGCCATTTAGGAAGGTATCTTGACATGCACAACCCCAGGCTGGTTAAATAAAAATCTCACTTGTGGCGACTTTTTAAGTTTCTGTTTTACTTTTTAAACATCTGGAGCATTCTAATGTGCAGGCAAGGTTGAAAATCACTGATCTAAAAGTTTCTTTGATTTGGGTTGGTAAGATTATTAAAGCCTGAAGTCTGAACCAGTTCATTCACCTGATTTATTTAAGTTTCACCTCTCCTTTAAGCCAAGCTGAAATGCCTTCTTCATGAAACCTTTCCTGTCACCTCCAGTTAGAGACATTTGCACCTTCTTCTAGATACAAGTCAGTTATATTGAGCAAAACTTCTGTGCAGGGCATTTTGAGATCTTCATAATCATGCTCTGCTTTGTATCACAGCGACTTGTACTCCCTTTGTTCTTGAGTTTTCTTGAAATCAAGCTGCACACAGGGTTATGTGAGACCGAGGCTGGGCAAATGTCCCAATAGAAGAACCTTGGGCCATGGCCTCAGCTCTGTGTCGGAAGTAAGGATTTCTTAACATAAATTTACAGACCAAATTTAGGTCACAGTCCCAGAGCAGTGTCAGGATTAGTGATGTTACAAGCATGATATTTGTTTATAATTGTCAGTATCAGTACAACCAATTCCTATGAATACCTGAACTGAAGATTTATAAGAGGGCAAACATAAGCAAAATAAATACAATATACTTCATACATATAAATTTTAGGTCACAGTCCCAGAGCAGTGTCAGGGTTAGTGATGTTACAAAACTCATTCGCATTCATGATATTTGTTTGCAATTATTAGTATCAGTACAATCAATTCCTATGAATGCCTGAACTCAAGATTTATAAGGGAGTAAGCATATGCAAAATAAATACAATATAGTAAAAATTTAATACGTACCTTTTCTTGTCCATGTTTTGCATGAGTGAGTATGGCACAGACTCAGCTTGTCCGAGTAAATGGAGTCTTGCCTAAAAACTACTCCTTCTCTTGGATTTTCTGTCCATGCATAGCACCAACCTTATCTGTTAAGAGTATTTGTTAAAATTACTGCCTCCAGGGCCCACCTAATATCTACTGACTCAGAATCATGGGGAGAAGATGGAGCCCAGAATTTACCTGTAGACAAGATTCCTGGCGATTGGGCTGCAAGTGTCTATAGAACACATCTTGAGAAGCACTAATCTCCAAAATTAAACCCCAGTCCTTGGCATTGGGTTTCAGGTTGAGAATGTTGTTATGAAGATACAGAGGGCACACCTGGGCATCGATCTTTCTGTGTGGTTCCCATGATGGTACCTGTGGCCCTCACCATCTGGCCGTCATCTGCACCCTGAGCCTGATCTGCAAGTCCCCTCACCACAGCCCTGCACCCCTGTTACATGAAGAAATTCCTGGGTCCAACAAGCCAGTCTTAGGTCTTTTAATGAAAGAGTCACCTCTGTCAGAATTCTTCTTCACCATTTTTCTAGGCCTGTTAAGTCTCTATTTATCATTTAGGAACTGGTCAAAACATAACCCCAAGCCTTGACAGTCCATTGCAGAGTTTGTATTTCACTCCCTGGGCTCCCTGTGGCCCAGAGCCTGGCCCCTTTTTCATCACTTGTCGCAGTTTTAGTCATCCAGGAGATGCCGTCTGCGTATGAAGAAGCATCTCTGTAACCCACACGTCCAAGATGACCCTCTTCTGACATGTTCCCTCACAGTCATGGTTTCCACTGAAATCACAGATGGTGAAGGCTCCAAGGTCCAGCCGTGCACTGTGGTGGTGACTGTGCTGCCCCGCTACCATGGAAATGACTGTCTGGGAGAGGACCTGTGAGTAACACAATGCCACACAGACATCCTAGACATTGTTTGTGTTTCCTCCAGAGTTGGCTCTCCCTCAAGTTGTTAACAGCTGTCAAAAACATGTCAGAAACTCATCTTCTCAAGATGGAGCAAAGAAAAAAGTCCCAGTGCTATCACTGCAGTCCTGCTAACTCATATTTGCAGGTCCTTCAGAGCCTATAAAGCCACTTTCTTTTTCTTTTTTTTTTTTTTTGAGACAAAGTCTCACTCTGTCTCCCAGGCTGGAGTGCAGTGGTGCAATCTTGGCTCACAGCAACCTCCGCCTCCCAGGTTCAAGCGATTCTCTTGCCTCAGTCCCCTGAGTAGCTGGGATTACAGGTGCATGCCACCACACCTGGCTAATTTTTGTATTTTTAGTAGAGATGGGGTTTCACCATGTTGGTCAGGCTGGTCTCAAACTCCTGACCTCGTGATCCACCTGCTTCAGCCTTCCAAAGTGCTGGGATTACAGACGTGAGCCACTGCACTCGACCTCACTTTCTTCTTTTTAAAAAACAACTTTTTAAGATATCATTTACATTCCATCTAGTCCATCCATTTAAAGTATGCAGTTCCTAGGTTTTTATAATTTATTGAATTATGCAACCTTCTCCACTAGCTAGTTTTAGACAATTTTCATCTTCCCATGAAACCCTTGACTTATTAGCAGTGACTCCCTTTACCCGCCACCCAGCTTCCTCCTACCCACCCCAGGCAACCACAGATCTATTTCATATCTATAGGTTTGCTGATTCTGAAAATTTCATATAAATGAGATGATACAGCACATGGTATTAAATGTCTTTTTTCACGTAGCATATGAATGTTTTTGAATTTCATCTATGTAGTAAAATATATCAGTACTTCATTCTTTTTTATTGCTGAATAATCTTTTATTGTATGAACATAGTGTATTTTGTTTATTCATTAGTTGATGAACATGTGGGTTGTTTTCACTTTTTGGCTATAATGAATCACACTGCTATAAACATTTATGTGCAAGTTTTTATGCGAGTGTATGATTTCATTTTCTTGGGTAAGTAACTAGGAGTGGAATCACTGTGTCATATGGTAACTACCAAACTGTTTTCCATAGGGGCTGTACCATTTTATATTCCCACTAGTTATGTATGAGGGTTCCAGTTTCTTAATATCCTAACCAACGCTGGTTATTGTCTTTTTGTTCACAGCCGTTCTAGTTAGTATGAAGTGGTATCTCATTGAGGTTTGGATTTGTGTTTCTCTAGTGATTGATGAGGTTGAGTATCTTTTCTTTTTTTTTTTTTTTTCATTTTTATTGCATTATAGGTTTTGGGGTACATGTGCAGAACGTGCAAGATAGTTGCATAGGTACACACATGGCAGTGTGTTTTGCTGCCTTCCTCCCCTTCACCCACACTTGGCATTCATCCCCAGGCTATCCCTCCCCAGCCCCCCCCCTGCTGTCCCTCCCCCATTCCCCCCAATAGACCCCAGTGTATAGTAGACCGCCTCTCTGTGTCCATGTGTTCTCATTTTTCTCACCCACCTATGAGTGAGTATATGCGGTATTTCTTTTTCTGTTCTTGTGTCAGTTTGCTGAGAATGATGTTCTCCAGATTCATCCATGTCCCTACAAAGGACACAAACTCATCATTTTTGATTGCTGCATAATATTCCATGGTGTATATGTGCCACATTTTCCCAGTCCAGTCTATCATCGTTGGGCATTTGGGTTGGTTCCAGGTCTTTGCTATTGTAAACAGTGCTGCAGAACATTCGTGTGCATGTGTCCTTATAGTAGAACGATTTATAGTCCTTTGGATATATACCCAGTAATCTTTTCATGTGCTTTGTATATTTTCCTTAAAGAAATGTCTACTTACTACTTTACCCATTTTTACATAGGTTATCTGTATTTTTATTATTGATAACCTAATTAAAAGGTTTATTTCTTAATTCTCAATTCTATTCCATTAGTCTAAATGTCTCTCCTCATACCAGTACTATGCTGCCTTGATTATTACAGTTTTGTAGTAAATTTAGAAACTGAAAAGCCTGAACCCACTAACTTTGTTCTTCTTTTTACAAGGTTGGCTATTTAGGGTCTCTCATATTTCCATATGAGTTTTAGAATCAGCCTGTCAAATTTCTGTAAAAACAAGCAGCACAAGCATGGCACGATGGCTCTGGTGCTGGCCAGTCTCTCCAGCCTTGCTCTGGCTTGGGCAGGCTAGGGCTCCAGACACCTGCTGAAGGGGATAGAAGAACAAAACAAAACCCAGCCGGGATTTTCATAGGGATTTGTCAAGTCTGTACACCAGTGTGGGGAGTATCCTGTATCCTGTAACCCTGCTGAATGTGTTTGTTAGTGTTAATAGTTTTTTACCAAATTTCTTGAGATTTTTCTCTATGTAAGATTATGTCAGCTGTCACTAGAAATAGCTTTGCTTCTTTCTTTCTAATCTGGATGCCTTCTGTTTCTTTTTCTTGTCTAATTCTCCTGACTAGAAACACCAGTTTAATGCCGAACAGAAATGGCAAGCATGGAAATCCCGATCTTGTTCTCAGTTTTAAGGAGGAAGCATTCAGTCTTCACCACTTAGTATAACTATTAACTAGAGGTCTTTCACAGACAACCGTTATTAGATTGAGTATGTTCTCATCCATTCCTAGTTTGTTGTGTGTGTTTTATTATAAAAAAAATAGTATTGGATTTTGTTAAATGTGTTTCCTAGGTCTATGGAGATGATTATATGTTTTTTGTCCTTTAGTCTGTTAATTAGTTATGGTTAAGATGTGTGTGTCCTCTCTAAGATTCATGTTGAAACTTTAATGCAATAGTAGTAAGAGGTGGTACCTGTAGGAGGTGATTAGGCCGTAAGGGTTCTGCTCTCATAAATGAAATTAGTAACCTTATCAAATGGCTGGAGGGAACTATATAGGCCCCGTTTTTTCATTCTGTCCCTTCTGTCATGTGAGGTCACAGCCTTCTTCCCCTCTGGAGGTGGCAGCAACAGGTGCCACCTTGGAAGCAGAGAGCAATCTCAATAGACACTGAACCTACTGGTGTCTTGATCTTAGACCTCCCATACTCCAAAACTGTGAAAATAAATGTCTGTTCTTTATATATTACCCAGTCTCTGGTATTTTATTATATTAGCACAAACAAACTAAGACACAAGTTATATAAAACCGATTGATTTTCAAATGTTGAATCACTCTTACAGTCTGGGAATAAGTTCCATTTGGTCATGATGTATAAACCTTTTCCTGTGTGCTGGATTTGGATTTGGTGTCTAGTATTTTATTGAGGATTTTTGTGTCTATTTCATAAGAGGTATTGGCTGGTAGTTTTCTTTATTTTCTTGTGTTTTCTTTGGTTTTGGTATCAAAATAATAACTGGCCCCAATCAATTTGGAAATATTCCTTTGTTTTCGTTTTTGTTTGTTTGTTTGCTTGCTTTGAGCAAGGTGTCCGTCTGTTGCCTAGATTGGAGTACAGTGGCATGATCATAGCTCACTGCAGCCTCGACCTCCCAGGCTCATGCCATCTTTCCACCTCAACTTCCCAAGTAGTTGGGGCTACAGGCACATGCTACCATGCCCAGCTAGTTTTTTAGTTTTTTAGAGACAATGTCTCATCCTGTTGCCCAGGCTGTTCTCAAACTCCTGGGCTCAAGCAATCCTCCCACCTTGGCCTCCCAAAGTGCTGGGATGACAGGTGTGTGCTACCATACCTAGCTTCCCCTGCAGTCCTGTATTTGGAAGATTTTGTGAAGGATGGGAGTAATTCTTCTATAAACATTTACCAGCAAAGTTATCTGGGCCTGGCATTTTCCTTGTGGAAATTTTAAAATGACGAATTCAATATCTTTACTATTCAGATTTCCTATTTCTTATTGAGTCTGTTTCAGTAGTTTGTTTTTTTCTAGGAATTTTCCATTTCATCTGCATTCTCTAATTTTTTTGGCATACAATTTTTTATAGTGTCCTCTTATCATCCTTTTTATTTCTATATGGACAGTAGAGATATCAGTTTCATTCCTGATTTTAGTAATTTAAGTCTTCTCTTTTTCTCTCTCTTATTTTTGTTTGTCAGTCTAGCTAAAGATTTGTCCTTTTGTAGATGTTTTCAAAGAACCAGCTTTTGGCTTCACTTTTTGTTGTTGTTTTTTATTCTCTATTTCATTCATTTCTGCACTAATTTTTATTCTTTTTTCCCCCCTTCTGCCTTCTCTGGTTTCGTTTGCTCTTTTTTGTCTGTTTGTTTCTTAAGGTGGAAAATTAGGTTATTGATTTGGCCTCTTCTTTATAGACATTTATAGCTTTAAATTTCCCTCAAGCACTCACTTAGCTGCATCCAATATGTTTTGGAATGTTATTGTTTTCATTCATTAATCTCAAAGCATTTTGCAATTCTCGTTGCAATATCTTCTTTGAACCATTGATTATAATATGTGGGAATATGTTGTTTACTTTTTCACATGTTTGTAAATTTTCCAAATTTCTTTTTGTCATTTATTTCTAATTACTTATGGTCAGAGGATATACTCTGTATAATTGTAGTAGTTTAAAATTTATTGAGTTTTGTTTGTGGCCTACTATATGATGTGTTCTAGAAAATGTCCATGTGTACTTGAAAAAAGAATATGTATCTGATTTTGTTGGCTAAAATGTTCAGTGATTGTCTGTTAGGTCTAATTGATTTATATTATCATTTGAGTCTTACATATCCTTGTTGATTTTCTGCCTAGTGGTTCTATCCATTATTGACAATACTATTGTTTTGAGTTTTCTGCCCATCCCTTCAGTTCTATCCATTATTGCTTATGTACATGGAACCTGTTGTAATGTTCCTGTATGTTTATAATTTTTTAATCTTCCTAATGAATTTACCTCTATTACCATTAGAAAATGTCCCTCTTTGTTGTTACTGTTTTTGTCTAATTTCTTTTTTGTCTGATATAAATATAACCACTCTACATGCCTTAGTGTTACTGTTTGCATGTTTCTTCCATCCTTTTACTTACAACCTAATTGTATCCTTGAACCTAAAGTAGTCTCCAGTAGACAGCATATAGTTGAATCTCAGTTTTGTATACAGTCTTACAATCTCTGTCTTTTGATTGGATCATGTAATCTATTCACATGTAATATTATTATTGATGTGGTTGGATGGATTTATGTGTGACATTTTGCTTATTTTTTACATGCCTCATTATTACTTTGTTCCTCCGCCTCCTTTTATGTTAAGTGAATATTTTCTTTTTTCTTTTTCTTTTTTGAGACGGAGTTTCACTATTGTTACCCAGACTGGAGTGCAATGGCACGATCTCGGCTCACCGCAACCTCTGCCTTCTGGGTTCAAGCAATTCTCCTGCCTCAGCCTCCCGAGTAGCTGGAACTACAGGTGCGCACCACCATGTCCAGCTAATTTTTGTATTTTTAGTAGAGACGGGGTTTCACCTCATTGACCAGGATGGTCTCGATCTCTTGACCTTGTGATCAACCCGCCTCGGCCTCCCAAATTGCTGGGATTATAGGCATGAGCCACCACGCCCATATTTTCTAGTATATCATTTTCATTCCCTTAATGATTTTTAAGTATGTATTTTTGATATTTTCTTAGTTGTTGAATGCAGGCTTGCAATATACACCTTAACTTACTAGAAATTAATTCAAATTTATATTAATTTCAGCAAGATGTAGAAACTTTACTCCTCCATAGATTCATTTCCTCTTCTCTTTTTGTGTTATGATTATTATATATGTTATATCTATTAGTGTTACAAACCCAAAAGTCCAATGTTATAATTATTATTTGATATAATGTTCTGTCTTCTAAAGAAACTGGACAATAGAGCACAAATATATTTTTAGAAGTTGCTTTTAACGTATGTTCATCTTATTTAGTATTTTGGTTTGTCTTCATATCTTCCTGTGGCTTTAAGTCACCATCTAGTGTAATTTCTTTATTCTTATATAGTTTTATTCCCACCTCCCTTATTTGTGTTCTTATTGTTATATTACATTTCCGTGTGTTAGAGGCCCAAAGTACAGCTCTGTGGAAATGACTTTATGCAATGGCTTTTTAAAGAAGTTAAGAAGAGAGAGAAAAGGAAAAATGTAATTTATGAACTTCATTGTTCAACATTCTCTGAGTTGCTATTCATTTTCCTCCTACTTTTTTCTTCCTGTTGTTTATAATCTCTATTGCTCTGTCTCCAAGTTTGCAGAGTCTTTTCTCAAATTTGCTTTTGAACACCTCTTTTGTTATAAGTATTATACATGTAATTTCAGAATTTCTGTTTGGTTCTTCCTATAACTTCTAAATTTATAGTTTCTATCTATTGATTGTCTCTATTTGACTAATCATTGTTCTAACTTCTTTTGATTTTAAAAACTATGGTTTCCTCTCATTCTTTGAGTCATGTTTATAATAGCTGTTTCAAAGTCCTTGCTAAATTCAACATTCGAGTCTCCTTATGGGCAGTTTCTATTGCCTGCTTATTTTTCTTATGTTTGGGTCACACTTAATGTTTCTTTGGATGTCTCATAAATTTTCCTTGAAAACTCGACATTTTAGATAATATTTTGCAGCCATTCTGGGTATTGACCTTCCCCCTTTTCCTGGGCTTGTTGTCATTGTTTTTGTTTGTTTAGTCATTTGTTTATATGTTTATTAGCTTGGGAAAACAAATTCTGTAAAGTGTATTTCCCCTCATTGTGCAGCCAGTGATGTTTCTGCTTGGATGTATTTGTTCTTTTCATCTTGAGCTTGGCTTCCTAGGGTCTTAGTCTCCATAAATCACTTACTGGTCAAGGGTGAGCTTAAGCATATGAGTATACAGCCCATGATGATGCATTTTCTAATCAGTTAGAATATGACTTCTAATTACTTTACTTCTTGTAATGACCCACTACGGTGTGTCCAGATGAAAATTTATATTTTATACATTTGGAAACTGAGACTCGTTTATTCTCTTAAACAATACTCTTGAGCTCATACACCAAAGAAACTGCAGAGCGAGGGCTGGAACTGGCCTTTGACCACATGCATAGGGCTGTTTTCACGATATTGTATTGTCTTTTCAAGTGCAAGTAAGTATGCTGTTTGTAAATAAGTAAATAAATACCCAATTATTGAAACCCAAAGTCATAAACTCCAGCCAGCTGTAGCTTGGTGGTATCTCTGTCTGGCTCTGGAATATATTTCTTCATTTGCCATGGTGCTTCTATATTAGTATCTGGTTTCTTGTGCCTTGTTTATTTTTGATAAAAGGAACTTTTGTTAAATTTCAAGTTTCTGCTGCACAGACCAATTCTCCTTTGTATTATTCTCTTTCTGGCCTGAACTGTCCAAGAAGTGTTTTTGCAACAGATCCCATCCCATTCTTGGTAGGCAGGGTGAAAAGTGTTGCTGTGTGCTGGAACAGTAATGATAACTCTTATGTTTCCTTCAGGTATAATTCCAGCTTGAAAAACCTGTCTACCCTCCAGCTGATGGGGAGTTATACAGAAATCAGGAACTACATCACTGTGATCACCAGAATCCTGAGTCGTTTGTCTAAGGAGGACAAAACTGCCTCCTGCAACCAATGGTCACAAACACAGGATGCATTAATTTCTTCAGTATGCAAATTAGCTTTTGTAGATCAGGTATGGCCCAGAGGAGGATGAGTTTAGTGTCTGTAAACTTTATCAAGTGGCAGGGCTCATGACTGGCTGGCTCACTCACAAGTGGTCATGTTTATGAAACACAGGCAAGAAATGAGACCAAGAGGGCCAGCCAGCTCAGCTCCCATACATGGCTGTGGTCTCTCTAGCCAGCTGATATGTATCACAAATGACTGCTGCTGGATTATAAAAAAGAGAATCACCAAGTCAGTCATTGTTATAGATAATTCTGCTAATGTTTAAGTAAAAATTAAATAAAACAATCTGATTTTATTTTGTTAACAATGATATCCTGGAGAGTTAAGTTCATGACGGTGTGCAGCTTCTGAAGAAATTACCATGTATTCAAATGTTATTGTCTTTGCTCACAGCATTTCTGCACCTGCCATCTTAGAATTGTCAATAGAGAATATTCACATCTACAAAGAATGTATCTTATTTCATTACAATTATAAGATACTTCACTGGATGTAATTTTTTTCTCCTTCTGTCATTCTTCCTGACCCCTTTTAAAAATTTTTGCTTCACTCTGTGCCCTTTTCCCATCAGCCCTCATGTCACTTCCCTGGTGGGGTGTGCTGGGGACGTGCAGGGGGCACACTGAGGAGAGATGCTGGAAGCAAATTGGAGAATGAAAACTGGAGACCACAGTCATGGTCTCTCTACAGAAGGTCTGGCCTCCAGTTGACCTCTCGGCCAGAACACAGGGGATGTGCTGTTTCTACATAGGCAAGCTGTAACTTTAACCCAAACAAGCTAATTTTCCTCTCCTTGTATTTTCTTTTTGTTTTGTTGTTGCTTCTCCTGGTCAGGAAGAAATGACTGGTTCTGTTCTTATGTTGAGGGAACTTGTGAGCTTCTCTAGTAAGGTAAGTGCAATTTTTTCCCAAGAATCTTTTCCTGCTATTTCGTATAGTTTTGAAGGACGTGATTAGTTCTTGAAAAATATACTGTCCAGAATCATATTTTGACACTTAGGTTAGAAGTGTGATTTTTCCCTTAAGAATTCATCTGAATAGCAAAGCCCTTCTCAGAAATTTTGAACATTGGAATTTAAAGTCCCAAAGTAGAAATGGATGAGAACACACACCATTCATGCTGTGAATAGTTTTGGTGAGGGACTTGTTCTTTATTGGTAACAAATGGCATTGGGTTTTCCCTTCATCACACCTTCTTTTCTTCTTGAGTCCCTGGCACACTTTCCTCTCCAATGGCTGATGCTTGCCCCCGCATTGCTCCTTGAGAGATGAGAAGAGCACCCGTCATTCTCTTATCTACCTCCAGTCTGTGAATCTAACTACGGCCATGCTCTGTCACCACAAAAGGAATCTCCAGCCCCCACATGGGCTCCTCCCTTGATTTGTGTGGGGCTCCCCTCCAGGACCTCTCATTGCCCCTCATCTCAGTCTGAGTGACGGGTGCCCCAGCATTGGGCAGTGCTCAGTTTGTGTGGCTGCAGGCAGCACAGTCTTGCTCCTGCCCACCTTGCCTTCTCCAGAGTTCGTCTCCTTTCATTTTCCACTCTTTGCTGCTGCTTCCATTTCTCTCTCTCTCTCTCTGCTGAATGACCCCACACATGCTTAGAATCTCACTTATTTCTTTAAAAAGATCCCTCCAGTGAAATCAAACCCACTTCCAGTTGCCACCTAACTTTTATGTTCCTCTCCAGGGCAAAGCATTTTAAAAGTGAGTTCTGAGCCTGCTGTGGGCTATCCTTGCTGCCTTTTGTGTATGTGTTTTTTCTTTTTTCTTTTTTTTTTTTTTGCCAATCAATGAGAGCTTGTAAGGTTGCTGAGGTTGGTTGGCCTTGAACTCTTGGCCTCGCCTTCGCAAGCGCCAGGACATCCGGCCGGAGCCACTTTGGGCCCCATGTATGTGTTTTTTCTAAGAGATGAGGTTTCACTGTGTTGCTCAGGCTTCCTCAAACTCCTGGACTCAAGCCATCCTCCCTGCCTTGGCCTTTATAGTAGGTGGATCCACACGTGCACATCACCACACCCAACTTCTCATGCATTTTAGACCTTCAAACTCTGGTTTCCATCTCCATCTCCACACTGACACTGCTCCTGCCAAAGTCACAGCAGATCTCCATCTGGCCAAATCCACTGGACACCCTGTGCTCCCCATTCTCTCCCTCCCAGGCACCTTCTGTGGGAATCACCCTGCTTTAGGGGACACACTCTTCTCTTGGCTTCATGATACAGTTTCTTGGTTGGCCTTGTTGACTGGCCCCTGTTGGCTCCTCCCATCTACAGCTATGTGGTCAGTGCTTCAGGGCTTTGTCTTGGGCCTCCTAGATTCTCTGTCCACACCTCTGCCCTGTGTGATCTCAGCCACTCCTTCCCCTTTACACTCATCTGATAGGGACTCTACATCCTACACCTCCAACCCGAACCTGACTCAACGCTCCAGACGCACATGTGTAACTACACACTCTCATTTCCATTTGGGCCAAAACTGCGCAGACCCGGCATGAAAGAGTGGGCTCCTCCCTCGACCACTTCCAACCAAACCACGTTGTTCCCAATACTTTCCCCAGCCAGGGACAGGGCAGCACCCATGCAGAATCTCATGTTTAAGCCCAGGTGTCATCAGAGTCCGTTTTTCATGTCATCCATTCACTTAGAATTAAGTCTTGTCTGTTTTTCCTCAAACACACAGCTAGAATCTTCCTACCCCTCCTACCTCTACTGCCCCCACCTGAAACCAAGCAAATGTCAGTTCTCATCCAGGCTGGCAGTTTCTCTCACTGTCCTGTCCTCCCTGCCTCCTCTCAGGCCACCTTAGAATACATGCTACACATAGGAGCTGAGGGTCACCATAAAAGCCCGAGTCAGTGAGTGCCACTCTCCTGTTCACCACTCCCCATGGCTGCTCATTGCCTGTGGAATAGAAACCAAACGTCTTATGTGGCTGCAGCGTCTGGCTCCTTTGTTCCTTCTGTCCTCTTCTCCTGGCTTTTCTCCCCCTTCCTAGCCATCCTCCAGGAGTACTGGCTTGCTCCTTTTCCTGCTATGCCCTCCCCTTGTTTTCTCAAATAGCTGACCTTTCATGGACTCTCAGCACAAATGCTACTTTCTTAGAGACATTGTCCTAGACACACCCTCTGAAGTCTCCTCTCTTCCTGTTACGCTCTGTCTCCTTCAATATTTTCACAACTGCAACTATCTCATTTGTTTCTTTATTGCTGCTCTTTCCTCGCTAGAATGTAAACTCCCTAATACCAGGGACCTTCCTTTCACCACAAAAATACCATAGGTGTGACACATGGCAGGAGCTCAGAAGAGACGGGGATTGGATACAGGAACAGTGGCTGGGTGGCCCTGTCCTCCTTCCATTCCCCCTGCCTGAGTCTCCCCTCCTTATCGGGCCACTCCACTCCGACAACCTCCAGCCCAGGTGGGAGGGCACCATCATTCTCTCTTCTGATGAGCTGTTTTCATAAAGAACACATCTGGTCATGCCATCTGATTGATCAGAACACTAGATGGCTCTCTAGTAGTTTAAGGACAAAATCCAATTGTTCTTTGTGTCATATGAGAACTTCACCCATTTCCACCTGACTCTCTATACCTCATTGCGCACACAACCCAACACAGGCAGCTTCCCTGTGCGGGCATTCAGGATGCCCCTTCTGTCCTTCAGATGGTATATTTTCCCATAACTGGAGCAGGTTACTTCTTCTCCTGGAAAAAATATTACTTTCTCCTCAAGGGTAGATTCAAATGCCACCTACTTTGTGAGATCTTCACTGAGGTCTGAAGGCAGAGTTCATTTAGTTGGAGACAAATTTGTTTATGACTGTGTTTTACCACCTCAACACCTTTGATTTATAATTTCTTTTTGTACGTCTGTCTTCCAGCTTTAGGCTACTTAGCCTCCTAAGACACAAAGTGTATTAGTTAAAATAAAGTCAGTTGCTGTGACAGATAATCCTGAAATCCCAGAAGCTGAATACAACAGATGCTTTTTTTTTCATTTGCACACATTCCATAGCAGTGTTCAGTGGGTGGTCTCCCTCATGGTGACTCAGGGACTCTGGCTCTGTCCATCTTAACACCTCCAATCTGTGGCTTCCTAAGTCAGGGGAATAGCACATGGAGAAGGTATGCTGCCGGTCAGTCATGTGGCCCTCAGGTGCACACCTCGCTGCACTCACCTTCCTTTGGTGAGCATCACATGGCCTCACCTGCACTCGAGGGACCTGGGAAATGGAATTACTTCCCAGCGATGACCCTACATGAAACTCTGGAGCGTGAATCTGATAGAGATCAAATCATTCCTGCCACCATCCCTCTTACATGCATCTCTGCACCCCAGGGTCTGCCACAGTTCTTAGTTCAGAGTCAGAGAGAAAACTGAACATGATTGTCCTTTTAAAGTGACCATCTCTAATATTTTTGGTCAAAAAAGTTGGTATTGTGAAAGTGGGCTTCATATATTCTTTAAAGCACTTGTTTAATTTTAAAGACTATTCTTTCATTTTAAGTCCTAATATCCATGGTAAGCTACCTCATGTAAAGGGCCTTTAATAGTAGTTTAAATGCATTTCCAGGCTAGTTTAACCTTACTGTTGGTGAAAGAATTAGATTTTAAGAGGTATATCTAAGCCATTAGATATCATTGTGATTAAATAAGCATGGCCAACAGAAAATAGAATCTCAGTTCCATTTCATGAACACACATTTATTTAGCTATTGCTAGGAGCCGCTAAGGTACAAAGAAGAAAAAGATTAGTTTGCGTCTTTTAAGCATTGAGGAATAAAGTTGCAAACAGATATGCTTCCACAAATATGCTTAGTTCTATGATTAGGAGAATGACAAAATTCTGCATAAGTACCAGCAGTGGTGCAGCTGACTTTGTCTTGTGGACATTTGAGGTTGGTTTTAGAAGATACATAGTAAAGAATCATAGTTTTGTTAGATATGATAATGGCATTGTGAGCATGGTTTCAGAAAGAATCCTTATCTATCAGTACTACACACTAAAGTGTTCATAGATAAAAGTAATATTTGAGATTTGCTTTCTGCTTTTAAATATTTGTTTGAAGTTGAGTAGAGAATAGAAGAAAAAGTATTCCAGTGAATAATTGTTAATGTTGGATGACAGGCATATTATACTACTGTACTATTCTCTCTACTTTTGTGTAAGGTTGAAAGGGGACTATATTAAGAATTCAGAAAAAGAGAGAGAAGTCTGGGCATGTCTGTAGTCCCAGAACTTAAGAAGCTGAGGTGGGAGAATCATGTAAGCCCAGGAGTTCAAGTCTGCAGTGAGCTATGCTTGTGTCACTGCAGCTCAGCCTGGGTGATAGAGTGAGACCCCATCTCTAAACAAAAAGAGAGAGAGGGAAAGAAGGAGAAAGAAAGAGGAGAGGAGAGGAGAGGAGAGGAGAGAAAAGGAAAGGAGAGGGGAGGGGAGGGGAGAAGAGAGGGGAGGAGAGGAGTGGAGAGGAGAGGAGAGGAGAGAAAAGGAAAAGAGAGGGGAGGGGAGGGGAGAAGTGAGGGGAGGAGAGGAGAAGAGAGAGAAGAGAGGAGAAGAGAAGTGAGGAGAAGAAAAGAAAAAAGAGAAAAATTTGGGGTTGGATTTTGCCAGTCCAAATGAGGGCACAGGTACTGCAGGTAGGGGAATCTGTAAGGCATCAAGAAAAAGCTTCAATTCTTTCGGAACAATAAGAGATTCAGCGTGGCTTCAGAATAGAATGCACTTAGGTAATGGGGAGGGAGAAGGCTGTGGGAGGAAGTGGGGGCCAATTTGTGAAGGATTTGCAAAGTGGTTGTTGGGGTTTAAACCACATAACATCTTAGAGCATAGAGACCATTTATTTTCCTTTGGTCAAGAAGCTGAATATCAGAAAGCAACTTATTACTTAGGAAGTTGGCCATTGATCACCTATTAAGACCAAACCTGGACTTAAATCCAGTTCTCTCTGACCATAGTTCAGTCCTTTTAATTCCTTATAATAATAAAAGATGCACGTATATATGCATCGTACACCATGAAGCATTTTATTTACATCTTTTCTCTTCTTGCAGCTTAGCTTTATGAGTGCAGTTCTCATCCTCAAGTACACCCAGGCGCTCCTTGCTCAAGGCCAGTTCTCAGGGCCGTTCATGGTTGACAAAGGAGTGAGGCTGGAGCTCATCGGTCTCATATCCAGAGTCTGGGAAGTCTCTGAGCAAGAAAACTCAAAGGATGAAGGCTATATACGTGAAGAAGGAATTACGGTCATCTCACATTTATTGTTGGTAAATCACACTTTTTCTCCATCCATTAAATACTGGTTCCCTCTCCCAGGATGTTAACCTGTATTTGTAATTACTTCTCAAAACCAAAAACAGAATCCGTTTCTGAAGTACTGTGTGTATTTTTCTTGGTGGAGTTTGGTATTTGGAGACTTTCATTTTGAATTTTAAGTATTTCATGGTAATATTGTAATATTTCCAGTGAAACCTTTCTTCTGTTTTATCCTTTTTTATGTTGGTAGATTTTCATTTGGGAAACTTGGGATGTTTGACTTAGAAACATTATTTCTCAGGATACTTTCTGCTTTCTGAGGAATGATGTAAAGTAATGCAAATGATTTATTGCATGCAGTAATTTTAAAAGTAGCCCTGCTGGCCAGGCATGGTGGCTCATGCCTGTAATCCCAGTACTTTCGGAGGCCGAGGCAGGCAGATCACAAAGTCAAAAGATTAAGACCATCCTGGCTAACATGGTGAAATCCTGTCTCTACTAAAAATACAAAAATTAGCCAGGTGTGGTAGTGCATGCTTGTAGTCTCAGCTACTCGAGAAGCTGAGGTGGAAGAATCACTCGAACCAGGAGATGGCGGTTACAGTGAGCCAAGATTGTGCCCCTGCACTCCAGCCTGGTGTCAGAGCCAGACTCTGTCTCAAAAAAAAGTAGCCCTGCTGACACATAACTGCTTTCAAAAGGCCAAAGTTTATTTCATTTATTTCTGCTCTGGTAACTTTGGGATTGTCTCTGAGATTTTTTACTTTTACTCTATGAAATGGCCAATGCTTTCAAGAAGCAGTAAGTGAATAGGCTCTGGCCTTCCTCTCCTGCCAATTAAGCATCCTCTCCAGTCCTGCTGGTTTATTTAACTGATGGCTACCGTAACATTTGGGAAATAAATAGTCTATCTGAACTTACTAATAATCATCATCATTACCCATGAGTGTTTAAGAACATTTGCTGCCTGCTTACCCAGCGCTGAGCCCGAAGGCCTGCACTCTTGCTTCCTGCCACGTCTCCATGTTTTAGAAATCATTATGGTATAAAAACTTCCTTTTGATGGTTTAAGAACTCCCAAGAAGCGTATCAGTTGTTGAAAAATGAATAACATGTCACAGAAAGATGTGTCAAAATAAAATGCCATTTATACCCTTTTATCAAAGTCTTTGATCAGGCAAATGAATCCAGTCTAACTTGTGATGGGCTGTCTTTTCAACTTTTTTCCCCTCTCCCTTGGTCTGGACTCAAGATGGTTTGCTCATTTGTGTTATAAACATCCCACTCCCTATACTCTGTTTCAGGGTTGTCTCTCTTTGAATCACGTAAGCACTGGGCAGATGGAGTTCCGGACCCTTCTTCATCGCAACCTTCAGAGCTCTGTCCAGAGCCTGGGATCTGTCCAAGTGCATTTACCTGGTGACCTTGCTGGGCACAATCCTACTGGTGCAGAGACACAGAGCCCATGCTACATTAGCCAGCTTATACTCTTCAAGAAGAGCCCATATCCAAGGGGCCAAGTTCCTGGGCAGGTACAAGCTGGCAGATGACCTGCCACTTCTAATGACCATTTCAAATTTACAGTAATTGGGCTTTAATGACAGAAAGACAGATTAGGTCAGCACATTTGCACCTGGATTTTTTTCATGTTTTCACCCTCTCAGTGCCAAGAGGGGTCACTTAGAACATGTGGCTGACTGTTCGCCTCTTAGAAGGTTAGGTTCTCCGGGAAAACCCTGACAAAACTAGATGTCACTTGCATCTGGGTCACTGGGCCCATTCAGTGTTTCCTTGAGGCTTTCTAATCCATTGCCAGAGAGCAGAAGGCTCTGGCAGGTTGCAGCATGCAATGCAGTGATTATGCAAGCACTGTGGCCAGTCATGTCTTTAGAATGATGAAGACATGGTTCTAAAATCAAACGGGGAGTATACCTGAATTACACTTAAGAAGGAGCTGCTGAGAACGTGGCAGTGCATACCACCCTTCCTCCATGCTCTCCAGAGAGGCACAGCCAGGCTGAACCTGCGGGGTGGCTCCTGGCTCCCTGGGAGTTCAGGCGGAACAGGAGACCACAGTGAAAGGGGGATGTGAGGATGGGGAAGTCAGGGAGGATTGTCCCAGCCGCTTGGCCATTTTGTAGACATCCACTTCACCTCTACATTCAGAAGCTTTGTGAATGACCCCAGGGTCACCGTATGTGAGTTTGGAAGGGCAGAGAGCAAGGATTCTCTGTATTTCCGTAGCCCCAGACCCTAGTCTGGCTCAAGTAACTGGCTCATTTGGTGACCTAACAAATGTCTGATGGATGTATAGACAAATGAATGAGGTACATCTTACTTGGGTCAAAATATGATCATCTTTTACAGCATTTGATTTTTTTAATGGAAATGACTAATCAGCATATGAAAATAATTCAAACTAACAAGCAACAAAAACACAAATTAAAATTATTTTTTTTCACTTACAAACGTGCAATTACTTAAAAACACCTGCTTGTGTTGCTGCATTGAGTAAACTAGGGCTCCTGGTCAGCATGACATTTTGGAAAGCACTTTGTCAACTAGGCATCCAGCAACAACCTGGCCTCCACTGTTACCCTTCTAAGAATCTACACTAGGGAAATGAAAAAAGATTTGTTCAGAGCAAGATGTCTTGTCTTATTTATTTACTTAAAACAACATTATTTATGAAAACTCAAATAGAAATGTACCTACGTGTTCAATATAGGGATAGAGTTTATATATAGCTAATTTATATGATGTCAGTCAGGGAATTTTAGTAATTTTGGAAGACTGTGCAAAAATACAGATGACTGAATTGTCTGCCAACTAAGTACTTTATTACATAGCAAAAGTTTGGCACTCAGCATCCTCAACTATGATTTCTCTGAGCAACGGGACTATAGGAAAGCTATTCTTCACTTTTCTGTATCCCTTCCTGATTATCTACAATGATCAGATATCCAGATATTTCTTTTGTATGAGCTTTTAAAATAATAAATACTTCACAATACTTTATAAATTATTTATTTTAATAAGAATGATGAAATGAAGCATTATATTCACCCCAATCCTGCCATCCTGACTAGCAAAACTGGTTTATTTTTGTGTGCTATCCTCTAACATCAGACATAGAATTTTATGTAAGTGTAACAGTAGCACCATGATATGTTGGTTGGCTGCTTTTCTTGCTTACGTCCACTGCTTGCTGCCATTTACTCTGAGATGGTCTTTGTTCCCCAAGATTGGAGGAGTTGTGGGCCTCAATCTCTACAACTGCTCCAGCAGAAGACCCATCAACAGGCAGTGGCTAAGGAAACCCGTGATGGTCGAGTTTGGGGAGGAAGACGGCCTGGTAAGGAGAGCCTTTCTTACTATCTCTGCTTCATTTAGGCTGTGCTGGCTGATTTGTAATATGTTTATTTTACCAAAGGCAAATTTTGCTTAACTTGTTTTCTTTGTGATTATAGGATAATAGGAGAAATAAAACAACATTTGTATTACTTCGGAATAAAGTGAATCTCCATGAGTTCACTGGGCTTTCTGAAAACCCCCAGGAATCTCTACAGATAGAAATTGAGTTTTCCAAACCTGTTACAAGGGCGTTTCCCATCATGTTGCTAGTAAGGTGTGTTGACGGTGACAGCTACAATGGGAATGAGATTGGCATAAGCATATCGTCCTTAAGAATGTTTTGTGAAAAAAAAAATCAGTGAATTAAATTGTGTTTTTAAAGCAATAATGAGGCTCATTGTTTAAAGAAATTGTTATCTATTCTGCTGTTCAGACAGTAAGCTTCCTGACTTTGTTTTTTGAGATTGAATCCTTGATTACTGGAGTGAAAAGCATTATAATAATTAATAATAATATATACGATCTCATTTAGAAATCTAATTCTCTCAGTATAGGTCTGAGCTAGAATTTTTTTTTTTATTTTTCCAAAAGGAGAAAATGTGTTTAAATTTATATATCTAAGGAAACTTGATAAAATAATTACTTTTCTCAGGGATGTTGGGCTCATGAGACTTGCATAGGCCCCAGTTAATAAATAAATTACCTGGGAAGGTTAAATGAATGACTTTTGAAAAGATTCTTTGGAATTCTACAGCAAAAGTGTTAATGGAAACCACGAGACTGCAGAGTTCGTTGGCGATCTGGACGGGCAGGGCCTGGATTACTTTTTTTCTCCGAGTCCCTGTGTGTTTAGGCTAAGTGGCAGAAATGCTCACTGTTTCATTGCTCCAGACTGGTTGGGTGGGCATCTCAACTAGATTAAAGGATTCTCGTGAGCAAGGCTGTATCTTATGCAGGCGCTATCCACACAGCCCTTGGCACACAGTTTAATTTCTGCTTGTTGGCCTGATTCTCATTCTGCCGAATGAGCTAAGCCATTCGATGTTGAAAAGTGGCAATCTGCTTAGAGTTTGGATTTTAACTTAATTCTTTAAGTCACATGCAGAAAAGAAATCAGTTTTGAGGAATTTCTGAGTCTAACTACTAAGACTGATCTTGTGCTTTGGGCTTGCTGTCTTTTATCTGCAAACAGGTTATGATACAGAGTTCATACGAACATGCAAACATACGTGTGTGTGTTGCAGTGGCCCTCTCTAACCTCGTGTAGCCAGTGCTTATTCCTACAGACTGTGCGGGCCATTCTTGTTCCTGCTTTTTAGCTAAGTGTTTGTTTTTTAATGAGATGCCAGGTAAAAGTGTTATGTAGGAGTTTCTATTAAAAGACCAAGTGGTGTTATGGAATTAAGTATATTGACCCTTTTTTTCCCAGGCTACCTCCTTGCAGTGACAAGGATGTTTTGCACAAATTGATTAAACACTTGATAGAAATTTGACTAAAATCTTTGAGGGAGAAGAAAAAAACAAGAAATCCCTATTTTACTTTTATCTCCTAGATTCTCTGAGAAACCTACTCCCTCTGATTTTCTTGTAAAGCAGATCTACTTCTGGGATGAGTCAATTGTACAGATTTATATACCTGCTGCTTCTCAGAAAGGTCAGTGGACAAGGTGCCTCATTTTAATTCTGTTTACGTGATTAAAACATCCCTTATAACCTGTGTATGTATAGTGGTGTTTCTCTGTATTCATGACAAAAACATCAAAATCCTTTCTCTGCCTGCTTATAAACAAACTGCTCCACAATAGATACCACACGTGGAAACTGCCCCATCATGAGCACCATCCTTGTGACGCAGTGGCTGGTGCTGATCACCGCTCTGCCCATCTCTCCCCAACGCGTCTCCGACGCCTTCTCCTGATGCTCAGGGCTCTGCGAGTGCTCGATCCTCAGGGCTCTGAGTATGCCCAGACAGGGTCTTTCCCTGCAGCACCTTCCCGACTTGCTTCCCTCAAACCAGCCTCCACTGAGCTTCTCTGACCTCGGAGTTGACCCAGGACTTCCAAGGCACCTCTGTATCTCACGTATTAATAGGGCACAGGACCCCCTCTGAATGTTTCTTTAAGAATAAAACAAATTACATTTGTTTCTTTTAAAAATGAGAGATGATACTTGTGAGACCATCTTAATATCTTCTTCCCATACAGACTGTCACCCCATGATTTTAAGGATCCGTGGGTGATATCAGGCTACAAAATGGCAATTTGCTAATTCCACCATGAATTAGCTGGCATTCTTCAGTGAAAAAGAGCTTCTGTCTCTTTCTGTCTTACTCTTTGTCGTCTCTCTATGGTGCATAGCGGTTCTTAAAAACTCACTGTTTAGTTCATCTCCATCATCTAAATCTTTCAATATCTTTATTCCTCTACCTGTTCTCACCTATTCCTTATGGGCTATTTCTTTCATTATTTTATTTTATTTCAATAGATTTTGGGGAACAGGTGGGTTTTGGTTACATGAATAAATTCCTTAGTGGTGATTTGTGAGATTTTGGTGCACTCATCACCAAGCAGTATACCCTGCATCCTATGTGTAGTATTTTTATATCTCACCCTGCCACCCTTCCCCTCAAGCCCCCAAAGTCCATTGCATCATTCGTTTGCCATTGCATCCTCATAGCATATCACCCACTTGTAAGTGAGAACACTCAGTATTTGGTTTTCAATTCCTGAGTTACTTCACTTAGAATAATGGTCTCAAACTCCATCCAGGTTGCTATAAATGCCATTGTTTTGTTCCTTTTTATGGCTGTGTAGTATTTCATGGTGTATACATACCATATTTTCTTTATCCACTTGTTGGTTGATGGGCATTTAGGTTGGTTCTGTTGGACTAGTTTACATTCCCTCAAGCAGTATAAATGTGTTCCCTTTTCAGCACATCCACACCAGCATCTATTATTTTTTTATTTTTTTTAAATTATGGCCATTCTTGCAGGAGTAGGATGGTATCTCATTGTGGTTTTAATTTTCCCTAATACTTAGTGATGTGGAGTATTTTTTCATATATTTATTGGCCATTTATATATTTTCTTTACTTTTGAGAATTGTCTGTTTATGTCTTTGCCCACTATTCGATGGGATTATTTGTTTTCTCTTGCTGATTTGTTTGAGTTCTTTATAGATTCTGGATATTAGTCCTTTGTTGGATGCATAGTTTGCAAATATTTTCTCCCACTCTGTGGGTTGTCTGTTTACTCTGCTGATTATTTCTTTTGCTTTTCAGAAGCTTTTTGGTTTAATTGGGTCCCATCTGTTTGTTTTTTTGTTTTTGTTTTTGTTTTTGCTTTTGTTTTTTTGCATTTGCTTTTGGGTCCTGGTCATGCATTATTTCTTAAGCCAATGTCTAGAAGAGTTTTCCAATGTTATCTTTTAGAACTTTTACAGCTTCAGGTCTTAGATTTAAGTCTTTGATCCAGCTTGCATTGATTTTTTTTACATAAATTGAGAGATGAGGATCCAGTTTTATTCTTCTACATGTGACTAGCCAATTATCCCAGCACCATTTGTTGAAGAAGGTGTCCTTTCCCCACTTTACTTTTTGTTTGCTTTGTCAAAAATCAATTGGTTTGAGGTATTTGGCCTTATTTTGGGGTTCTCTGTTCTGTTCCATTGGTCTACATGCCTATTTCTATGCCAGTAGCATACTGTGCTGGTAACTATAGCCTTGTAGTATAGTTTGAAGTTTGGTAATGTGATGACTCCAGATTTGTTCTTTTTGCTTTGTACTTCGTTGGCTATGTGGACTCTTTTCTGATTCCATAGGAATCTTAGGATGTTTTTTTCTAGTTCTTTGAAGAATAATGATTGTAATTTTATGGGAATTGTTTTTCTTATGTTTCTTTTTGGGAGAATAAACCCATGCATATACACATTATTTCCCCTCATTTCTTATACTCATTTGCATTGTGCTTTTCTTAAATTACATATTTAGAAATCACTCCATTTGTATTTATTCATCAATATCTTCTTCACTTTTTTAACTGCTGTGTGCTTTTCCATTGTATAGATGGTCCATGGTTTTTTCAGCCAGTCTCCTATGTATTCACATGGAAGACTTGTGCATATACTGTATTATATGTAAGGGGAGGAGTGTATCTCCAAGTTAAATTTCTAGATATGCTATTCCTGAGTTGAACCGTAAATGCCTATGTGGTTTTAATAACTATTGTTGCGTTCCCCTCCAGCAGTGTCTGAAACTGCCTATTTTCCCACTACTTTGCCAACAGGATGTATTTTCAAGCTATTGAATTTTGCCAGTCATACAATTGAGAAATGTTAATTTTAACATGCATTTTATAGGAATTAAGTTGGGTATTTTTTCAGATATTTAAATCCATTATTCATTTTTAATCTGTAAATTGTTCATATATGCCCATTTTTGTATTTAGTTTTTTTGTTTGTTTGTTTTGACACTTAAGAGCTCTTTGTATGTTAGGGCTGTTTTTAAAACAGTAATTTATCCAGCTTTTCTTGTAAGACTCTTAGATTTTGAGCCATAGTTTGAAATGTATATAAAAAGAAGTCATTCACGTGTTCCATAGTACTTGTGCAGTTTATTTTTATTATGTTTAGATATCTGGTTTGCTGAATTATTATTTTTTATAACATGAGGTGCCCATATTTTTACAAAGGGCTAGTATCTAGTTGTCCCAACACCATTTACTAAAAAGCCTGAGGGGCAATTTTTAAATAAATAGAATATTAAATATTTTTGCTTTTAAACATAAAAAATAGGCTAAACATAAAAAGTAAACAAAATGATAGGCTAAAATTCCATGGGTCATTGTGCTGTCCTTACCAGAATGGGTTCAGACTCCAAGTGTACTGAAATTTCACAGGCTGGCTGACAAACTGGCAAGGAGCAGGAAGTGGGCTTAAATGGCAGCTAAAGAAACTGACTCAACCTTCTTCCATCCCCACTAGGGTCAGGGGAGCGGCCTGTTTAGAGTGTTAGGGGGCACTTGGAACATAAGGGATGCTAGAAATAGATTTTCTTGCCAATTCTCTGCCATTCCTCAATTCATATCTGCATCCAAGAGCTTTGACTGGGTGGATTTAATCCAAATTTAAATGCTCCAGGGACAGAAAATGGCTAGAATTTGATGTTGTCTTTCAGTTCTTGCTCATCTCTATTTCTTGTCACCACCTATCTGCTACTCTGTCTGCATTTGAAATGGAGTATGCCTTTCTGCAAACCTCACATTGTACTTTTTATTTATGTTTTCTCTTTTTAGATGCCAGTGTCGGCTATTTGTCCTTACTGGATGCTGACTATGACAGAAAACCTCCAAACAAATATTTAGCTAAGGCAGTGAACTATACAGTACATTTCCAGTGGATCCGATGCCTGTTTTGGGACAAGAGAGAGTGGAAATCTGAACGTTTCTCTCCACAACCAGGAACTTCTCCTGAAAAAGTGAACTGCAGGTATAGACACACTTGAGAAAGAATCTGAGAGTTTTAGTGAGTGACTGCATTGTCTTCTGCATTTGGCGCTGCCCCTAGAGCCTTTCCTGAACTTTGTCCGTAAGAAGCTGGAGCACTCTTGGTTTGTGCCACTCTCCAGCCTGTCAGTTCTCTTGTAGCCACTTTGTGTGTCCGTCTTGGTTCTCCTATTCTGCGGGCTCCCAAGGAGCAGGGGCTGCTTTATAGACTGTCCTCGTGTTCCTCCTTCTGGTAGTGACTGTCATGCAGTAGGTGTTTAGTAAGTGTCTGTTGAAGACATGAGTCCACGGATGAGCGATAGATGAATCCATCAGTTTTCTTATCATAGAAGTGCTAACATCTTTTGAGTATACAGTTTGTAGTCAGGCAGGTAGGACCCTCAGCTCTCACCATGTCCCCATGTTGCCCTGAGAGCCCCTCATCTTCAGAGGACCCTCCACAGCCTGGCAGTGAAGGTGTGCTTTCTGAGGCAAGAAAAGTCTCTGTGCAGATATGAGCAGCCTTCTCAGGAATTTCTGGGAATATGAGTCATGCCACTAAATTAGAAATTCTTTATCATTCAGATGACAAACTGACAATTCCGTGAGAAGCTTAGTTCATTCATTTTTGTTGCTCTTGCCTTTTCATTAGGATATAGATAAACGATTATTAGGCATATTTAGAAACAAAAATAGTCATTTCCTTTTAAAGACCAAATAAGCCATAAGACATTAGATTTTGTGGTTTCCTGCTAGGAGGCAAATATATCCAGAGCATGCTGTATCAGTGCAGTTCATAGCCAGTTATTGCTTTTCTTATGTTGCACTCTTAAATTTGCCTAAAGCCATTGCTAGGAACGCATCCAAACTTACTGGTAATGGCCTAATATTTTGCTTCAATATTAAATTATTGATTAATACATCAATGCAATCATTTAGTCTCCATTACATAACTACTCTCTGCTAGGCACTTTTTTATGAGCCAAGGGTACAAAAATGAATAGCAGGCCAGGCGTGGTGGGTCATTACCTGTAATCCCAGCACTTTGGGAGGCCGAGACAGGTGGATTACTTGAGGTTAGAAGTTTGAGACCAGCCTGGCCAACATAGCGAAACCCTGTCTCTACTAAAAATACAAAATTAGATGGGCACACACCTGTAATCCCAGTTACTCAGGAGGCTGAGACATGAGAACTGCTTGAACCTGGGAGGCAGAGGTTGCAGTGAGTTGAAATCACGCCACTGCACTCCAGCCTGGGAAGCAGAGCAAGACTCCATCTCAAAAAAAAAAAAAAAAAAAAAAAAAATCAATAACATATAGGACCTGCTCACAAGAAATAAGGGTAAGATAGGTTTCATTTTTTAAAAAGGAGACAGTGTTTATAGTGATTGTCAGGGTAGGATATTTGTAATGCCAGGAGCTGGCACTTAGGCAAAGAGCTTGACTAGGGCACAGCAAGGCTATGACTGGGACCCGAGAGCCTCAGGCTGCAGCCATGCTGTGGAGGGCTGTCATGAAGTCCGCCATGTGCTTTGGAGTCTTGCATCTCAGGACAGCCTCCACGGGAGCCGTGTACCCCAACATGCAGATGTGAAGAACTCTGGCACATCAGAAGACTCACTCATTTCTAACTTAGGTTTCAAGGGAATCTTTTAAACTGGTCTTAGTCATAAAGTTATAATTATTACAATCTGTCTTCCTTTTTACATTCCTTTAACCAACGTGCCGTCACACTGTCAACAGCTGCTCTCTCCACACATTCTGTATCCTCATCCCCGTTTCCCTCCTAGCTATGGTCGTGTCGCGGCATTCGCTCTCCTAAGGAGAAAGCCGAAGGCCAGTTTTGAAGTGAGTGGCATTTCCAAGTTCCAGAGGTAAGTTTCATTTCCTACATAAAGACTTCATAGACTTTATTTGTTTCACTCAGGTTGCCCACATATAATTCCAGGGGTGCTTGATATCCATGTTCCTTACTATCACTGTGTTTTTGAAATATGCATATTAGTAGATAATTATCTTTAAATATTATATAGCTGAATATATCTTTTTTGTCTCTCTAATACTTAAATTCACTGATGAGAGATTTATAAATACAAGGAAGTCAACATACTTTTCAGACTTTTAAGTTTAGTTCTACTTCAGGGTGAATTTGGTTAATGATTATTGGTAGGGTTGGTATCTACAGTGACAATAGTGCCTAAGGGGCCTGTCCTGGTTAATGTTTATTGTCATAGCCTAATTATTAATAACTCCCTCTTCCTCTCTCTGGAGTATCCCATTTTAGATGATAGATTTAAAATGTACACTATTTTTATAGCCACTTTTATATGAAATGGCTATATTTAGATTCTGAGTTACAGGTAAAGTGTAAGCTGATATGGACAGGAAACTTTTCTGTCATTCGTCAGTGTCAGCCTACGTTTAATATGATGCTCAGAGTAAACATTTGCTGAATGAATATCTAGGGCAGAGTCTGCATTTCTGGGGTGCTAGGTGTTAATTTTTTCTCATTATATTTATGTAATAGGAAACTCTACCTTACTTTGTCATTTCAATCAATCAAATTACTTTATAGACTAGTTGGTGGATCAGATAATTAGTAAATAAGAAATTAATTGCTAATGCAACAGATGCTGGGTGCAGAAAAGGTCACTGGCCATTCAGTGAACAGGGCTTGGAGGACAGCAGCCTCAACCATGGGTGACTGCTGGCATTGATACCACTGGGGCTGGGGTAAACCATGAGGGAAGCAGCCTGGAAGACATCCAGAGGGAGGCAACACCTGAAGTTATACAGGAGCAGTAGCAACTGGGATATCTTGTCAGAATCCAGAGGGTTTCAGAGTGTTATTCAGGTAGAAGGATGTGAGCACCCTGCAGAGCTCTGAACAGGCTGCATCCTGTTCAGGAACTGGCACTTATGCACAGAGCTTAAAATGTAAAAAGGAAGACAGATTGTAATAATTATAACTTTATGACTAAGACCCAGTTTAAAAGATTCCCCTGAAACCTAAGTTCGAAATGAGTGCAGAAAAAGAGGGCAGGTGAGAAACCAAGAGCAGAGCTCAGCCTTCAGATGCAATCAAAGGGCAGAATGGCAGGGGGCAGGGAGTGCAACATTCCCACGTGGCATAGGCCTTGGTGCCCACCCTCTGAGATCCTATCAGAAATCTATAAGACTATAGTTAGATTAGAATCCCAGCACAGCAGCTTGATATGAATGTCATTCTATGGATCTGCAGGGGTTCAGTGATTTCTCCCCAGCCAGTGTTGGTGCCTGGGAACAGGTAAATGGAGGCTGCAGTTAGGGAGCAAGCAGCCCCATCCACAGGGGCAGTGGGAGGCAGAGGCAGGGTCTCCAAAACACCACTAACATCTCCTAACCTTGTTCTGCTAGCGGGAGAGAGAGAGAGAGGAACATAATGGCACCTGCACGTTTCAAGAATTTTGTGTATTTGTATTGCTTAATCTTTACAATAGCAGTGAGATTGGCATTCTTACCCATAGTTCACAATGAAAGTTCCTCAGACCTAGCATGGCACAGCCTCCCAGCACAGAGGCTGGTCCATTACAAGGTTTCTTTTGCTCTGGAGTCCATGCTTGTAGGGTGCTCGTCATGGAACCATAGGGCGGCTCTCTGCCTTCAAAGCCCTCCCAACTCAGGCCCCAGCACGTATAAAAATGTGTCAGTGAAGCCCAGCAGGAACTTTTGTTTGTAGAGGGCTAGGAGTGGCAATCACTCTTTTCCTATATGTCTATTTTCATGAACAATTTTCTTTGTATCTTTCCTTTTGTTTATAGCCACCCAGCAAACTTGCTTCCCAGTATTTTTATTATGGGTTCTATGATTCTTTATGGATTTTTGGTCGCTAAAAGCAGACAAGTAGATCATCATGAAAAAAAGAAATCTGGTTACATATTTCTGCAAGAAGCTCCCCTGCCGGGCCACCAGCTGTATGCAGTCGTCATTGACACTGGCTTCCGGGCTCCGGCCAGGTTGACCTCAAAGGTAGCTTGAGCATCCGGGGGTACTCTTTGTTGGTGTCTAAGCAGTGTCAACATCAGAAGTGAGGATTTGGTAATTTGGCTGCCCTGTCTGTTGCCTGTCACAGTGGCCCCATCTCATTGCTGGGGCAAGGCTTACCTGCCCTTTCCACGGCCCTCCCTCTACCTGCACATCTGCCAGTGCGAAGAGCAGACCCCTTCACCTTCTGCAGCTGCTCCAATCCCTTCTCCTTCTGTCTCCACCGAGGAAAGCAGCCCCAGGAGATCTGTTCTGTCTCTGAGTGCATCTTTGAGACTCTGAGAATGAGTTGTACTCTTCTGAACTTGGGGCTGAAGACAGCAGTCCCAGAAAAGCTGGTGGAGGCTGAAGGTGGGGTGGGAAGCAGATGTGGTGGAGGAGGAGGAAATAGTCTAGCACTGGGCTGAGTGGAGCAGCAGTGCTGGTGTGGGCTGTGGAGGTGAGGTCTGCAGGGGTGGAAACTGGATCCTGGGTGGAGCCATATGCAATTAGAGGTGTCTGTGACACAAATCCCACAGAGAGAGGGAGGCTCCCTCTGCACTTGGAACCATGCCCCCATTTCCCGGGGGAACCTGGTTATTTTACAGAATCCATAGGATTGGGATGTGGATGAGAAAGAGTTAGATGGGAGGAAGAATGAATGAGATGGGGTGCCACAGTGTAGTAGAATAGTTGGGGATACAACACATTTTTAAAGATTACGTGGCCCTTACTCACCATAAGCTCTTCATCACCAACTGTATATTTAAATTGTCTATCAGATAAACATACGTGTATATATTCACAAGCAATGCATACCATACACATAGGAATGCTCTTAACCTAACAAAGATTATCTACCTACAGCATACCTAGGATTGAGTGGTGAAACTTCAGATGATTTCTGAGGAATGTCTGCTGTCAGCACCTCTATTTATCACTGCACTAGAAATCCTAGCAGAAAACAGTAAAGCAAGAAATAAAACAGGAAGAAAAGGTCCCAAAAGGGAGAAAGAGATGGTTCTTTGCGCAGGATGTGGTTGTCTGCACAGCCAGGGGAGAAGCTTCTTCACTCTCGTGACTAGCACCAATAACATTTAAGAAACCTGCTGAATTTGTGATTAAGAAAAAAATCAGCAAAATAATCTCTATGAAACAACAATAACTATTTACAAATATATATACGTATATGCTATATATATATATGAATATAAATTTATATTTACATGGAGTTGAAAATAAGTACCTCTTCATCACAAGTCAAAAATGATCGAGTGCCTACAAGTAAATTCACCAAACCCCACATACAATACCACATGAAGGAACTATGCCTGATATGCATAAAAGATCTCAATAAAGACCTACATTCATGGATGAGAAAGCTGATTTTCCTTTTTTATTTTTCCCAACTTAATCTACAACATGAATGATAATAGTGTGGATTAAATTCTATTCATATACCCACTTTACAGATGAAAAACTAAAGCATGATGAGGTTGAGTCTAATGAAATCCACTCATAATTCCAGGAAGGTGTTTTGTGGAACTTGGCAAACTGATCCTAAAATTTAGGTGGAAAAGAATACAGAATACGAAACAATTACAAGACTAGTGATGCCAACTCTCAAGATGAGAACAGGGCAAGGGCCTCCCAACCCAATATCCAGGCTTATTTTGAAACTAGTACCTGAGATCATGTTGTGACCTCAGGAGAGGCACTGAGGAAGGATTTCTGGGGCAGACTAGAGGTCTTACAAACCACAGAAAGGGTGGACTGTTTCAAAAAATATTTTGGAACAGTAGCGGACCTTGTAGAAGAAGGTACTGTTAAATCTTTACATTATACACACAAAAAATACACTCTAGAACTTTAGAGACAGAAAGGTGAAAACACAAAGTTTAGAAACTGGTCAAAGAAAATATATACTTCTGAATAAGGAAGGATTTCAAAAAAGAAATAAATATCTTAAATGAAAGCTTGCTAAGTGACATTACATCACAACTGTTCATTTCTATGTGACAGAAGACACCAGTGAGGAATGACAAGCCCAGCCAGATTGGCATGTGCCTCCCCAGGGTGTACCCGCAGGTGCATGGGTGCCCCTCACTTCCAGGGTCCAGGCTTCTCCAGCATCTCCCTGCCAAACTGCAGGGAGGAAAATGGTATGCCCACCACTGTGTTCTTCTGCCCTCATGAGAAAATAAATGCCCTCCTGAATCCTAGTTGGGATCTGGCTTTTCTAGATCAAATAGGTGAGGAAATGGCCAATTCTACCAGGCTCTCTCCAGGGAGGCCTAGGACTGGGCATGCCCCCTCACCCCCTGACTCCAGGCAGACACATCACCATGCAGGTAGTTTTTTTGGAAAGGTGGGAAGCTGGGAGAAAGTGCGAGGAAGCCCTGCCCAGCATTGCATGGTGTCTGCCATGAAATAGCCTGAGCTCCTATCCCTGTTCTTTGTTTTGAGGTGTACATTGTTTTATGTGGTGACAATGGATGGTCAGAAACCAAGGAGCTCTCCTGTCCAGAGAAGCCCCTGTTTGAAAGGAATTCCCGACACACCTTTATCCTGAGGTACTCCAAAATATTTCACTGCTAGATTTGGGAACGAGAGGTCAACCAGAATTGGTGTAGCCTTATCACAAAAACAAAACGGTAGAATGTAACATTGGTCTCTAATACTGAGCATCGATTTATAGACAAATAATTTTGTGGTGTATTTTTACCGTTTGTTATTCTGAGTAGATTAAATAGCAAGTTTATGCAAGGGAAGGAAGGCGGGTGGGTGGGAGAAGAACACTTACTATTTTTACATACTAGTAAAGTTCATAATTAGTGCTTTCTTTTTCTGTTTTTTAACCTAAGAATGGCCCTAAAGCATGGAGGTACTGATGCTGGCATTTTGTTACAATCATTTCATTACTAGTCATTGTTGTTTGTCTCTTACTGCGCCTAATTTTAAATTAAACTTTATGCCCCCTCACCCCCTGGCTTTCTATGACACTAAACCTGCTGACCTTAATTACGTTTGTCCCCCGTTTGGAAGAGTGAGGACACATGGTGTCACAAAGATGGTGGGGTTGGGGAAAGAGGGAATTTAACAAGATAGGTTGCAAGCACCAGATGTTTTAGAAAATGTGAAAGGACTGAACAAAATTATTTTTTCTTCTGGTAAATTTCATGTATGATATTTATTGGTTTGGAGTATTATGACTTCATTAAGAGAGAAAAGGTTAACTTTAGACTAATCCACACCAGAGACTAATACATGAACGGGATTTGTGTGACTTTGGTTTGGGAAAGCTGATGGATATTGAAGTCCTGAGTGCAGGGTCACTGTGCTTGGTGGGATTTCCCATCCTCTGGCTGGGTTCCAGGGGGCTTCACATGTCACTCTGCATGTCAATCATCTGTTGACATGTCCCTTCTACCCTCTGTGGGCCATCAGTGCCTTGAGGGTGAGCACTGGGGCTGGTGGGATGCCAGGGCCACACCATCACCCATCCGGCTAATGTGACGCTGCTGTGTGTGCCTCCAGCGCTCCTGCCCAGCTGGGCCTGCTGAGGAAGATCTGCCTCTGGCACGACAGCTGTGGGCCCTCCCCAAGCTGGTTCATCAGTCACGTGATGGTGAAGGAGCTGCACACAGGACAGGGCTGGTTCTTCCCCGCCCAGTGCTGGCTATGTGCCGGCCGGCATGATGGCCGTGTGGAGCGGGAGCTCACCTGTCTGCGAGGGGGACTTGGCTTCTGGAAGGTAGGCCCCCTCCAGGTGAAATTTATTCTCCCTCTGTGGCACACCTGGCTGACTGGCAGAGCATGGCACCTGGCTCTGCTTTGCTCGCCACAGTTGTGTCTTTGAACTCTTCTAAAGTGTATTCCTCTTTTCTTAATTAACAAGATATCTATATCTTAAATGATACATTCATTAAGTGGCCATCCAAGCATGGATTCATTACCCTTCGCAACTGTTAATTATTGCGATAATGCTTCTCTGTAATTGTAAATGTAATTCCATAAACACTTCTGGAATTTATGGTTGCTGGTGGTCTGCGATGTCCAGAAGGCCGGTAATTAAAGACTTTGCAGTGCCCTGTGTGTGTCCAGAACAACCTAGGTAACTATCAATAGGGTGATACAGATGTGGTCAGGGCCAGGATGGCAGGAGATGGCCAAAGTGACAAAACAACAGATACCCTCACAGACTAACCATGGAAGTTGTGATTTTCGCTTGTCCTTTCCATCTTTCCCTACATACAAACAAATTTCATACAATTGTGATAATAATGTCACGCATTTTGCACTTTCTCAGTCAACATTTTAGATTAGGCCTCTTCATGAATTTTTACAAAATTGTTCCAGGGCTATATAATGGCCCACTGTACGTGACCCTTTGCTGAAGGCCTGTTGGGCATTTACAGTTTTCTTTCATTTATTATGGTAATGGGCAACATTGTGGGAACTCTCGTGTGTGAGTTCTGTGTTCCTGGTGAGTACTTCCCGAGGCTGCATCTCAAACCGTGGTAAGAGCCCAGTGAACTGAGGCAGCCTCAGTGTCACTGGACCTTGCCAGGCCACTGGGTTTTCTTTCCAGCCTGCCCTGTTGCCACCTGCCTTGATGAGAGTCCCAGGCTCAAAACCTTGGCATTTTCAGGCCTGACATATTGCTAAGTTGATAAGAAACTTGATCACGAAGGATTTGAAACAACTTTTCAATCAGCCACAGCATGTGGAAATTCTTCAACATATAAAACTGAAGGTCCATTCAACTGGGGCTTCCCCTTAGATGATTGTTTCCATATAAAAATGACTGTTTAGCTGAGGAACTGTAGTTAACCATGGGAGACATACGTTGCTTATCCTCCAGCTATTGTGCTTGAGAGCTTTTTGTGAGAAACATAGGCTTATTAATTTAGTCACATATAAGCACTTGTGTGTGCTGCAAATCAAGCACTGCTTGTTGTCTAGACCATTAACATAAAGAAGGTATATTCTCATTCTGTTAGTACGATTTTTCTGGCATTCGCTTCTGTGTTCTGCTCATATTCCGTAAGAGCAGTTCTGTGTATAATTTTGTTTTTTCCAGAACCACGTTGAGCCCCAAGCATTATTTAAATTGAGTTGGAACTTAAAATTCAGTACAGTTTCTAAGCAACGTGTTTCCTACCATGTGCCAGCCACTGTGGGCTACTGAGGACAGAGGTGGAGGCGACTTAGCCCCACTCTCAGTGCACTCAAAGCCCAGTTGAAACTAACTATGTTGCCAGGGCACGTTCTGAGAGTGAAGGGATTTTAGGAAGTCTCTTAGGAACACAAAGAAGAACCAAGGAGAGACTGATCAGAAGCTCTGGGGAGAAGGTCTCCTGAGGCTGGGCGTGAAGGCATTTGAGAGCCAGGCAGGTGAAGCTGGGAGAAGCATGTGTCAAAGCTCAGGAGGTTCCAGGGGAGGGCCAGGGTGAGCCAGAGTCCAGCTTGATAGGAGGGTAGCTGGAGCAAGGGGGCTGCAAAGGAGGCAGAAGGAGGAGCAGCTTCAAGAGGCCTAGAGTGAGGTGCTGTCCACCTGCACCCACAGCCCACCTAGTACCCAGATAACCAGCTGGGATAGCAGAGCCAGATGGCATGTAGAGGGCAGTATTGTCCACCTGCACCACAGCCCACCTGGTACACAACTAAGCAGCTGGGTTGGAAACACCAGAAAGCTCGCAGTCTTTGCTCAGATCACTGCTCAACAGTCAGGACTTGCTTTGTTGACAGAAATGTCCCATGTCAGGGAACACTTCCCTTGCTTTCTGTTTCAGCTTTTCCATTGCAAGTTCACAGAGTACCTGGAGGATTTCCACGTCTGGCTGTCGGTGTACAGCAGGCCCTCCTCCAGCCGCTACCTGCACACGCCGCGCCTCACTGTGTCCTTCTCCCTACTATGCATCTACGCCTGTCTCGCTGCCCTGGTCACTGCTGGAGAGCAAGAGCAGGTGAGAGCCATCACTTTTCCTTCTAGCAGCTTCCAGATCCCAGACTACATTGTGACCCCTTTTTGCCTAAGAAGTGAACAAAGCTCACAGTCTCTGAGAAAAGTTTAAACCAGGGGAAGCGAGCCTGGCCGCCTGGAGGCCAGGGAAGGAGCAGAAGGGCTCTGCCAGGTGTGGGCACTGGGTGGGACCTGCACAATCCTGAGTCCGCCGGCTCAGTGGACAGCTGCTGTGTGGGAGCTTGTGCCCCAGGGCCAGCAGCGGAACTTTTCCAGAGAGGCTGGCAGCCGGCTGTCTTATGAGAATGCTCTTGAATATTTTTTTTTGAGTTGGTAATTCATTTAGATTTTAAACAAATCCTCTAGACAAAAGAACGCAGAACCATTCTGATGGCCACATTTTTCTTCAGGACGCCAGTTTGCACTGGCAACCCTGGTCTGATCGTTCCTCATGAGATGTAGAAAATTAGTTCCAAATCAGTGCCAGCAGTTAAAAGGGAGAGCCTGCCTTTCCTGAGGGAAAAACAACACAGCAGGATGTGGGCTGAGGGAAAATTGACTTGTTTACTACAATATCATGGCCATTCATGCACCCAGTCCGCTGGGTTCACCACTGGGTCATGGTGCGGCTGGAGAATGTGGTGACAAGGTCCGTTTCTGACCTGGAGGTCAGCAATCCATCCATGGGACAGCCGGGCATACTGGCTCCTTTATGACACCCGGTATCAGAGAGATCCAATAGCAATTATGGATTGGTGGGATTGAAAAAATAACAGTACATAGAATTTGTAAAAAGAAGATAAAGAAATATCATCAAGTAGCAGGAAGGGAACAGCTCTGTATACCTGGAAATGGACCAGGGACTGTGGTGAGGAAATCTTTGGTCGGCCTGTTTTTTGAGGTCAACCTCAAAAAAGGTCATCTGATGTTCTCTGATGTTGGTCTATTCATTGGTACCTTGTGGATGTTGATGCCTTGCCGGATTGCAGCCATGATTCAATCCACAGAGCACATGCCTGGTAGAGAGTGGGTGCTTGGTAAGCATTTGTTCAATCCAAAAGTATTTGTATAAGTAAAAATAAAATTATTTCTTTTTTCACTCCTGGAGTAGAAGAGCCTTTGCTGGATTCCTTCTGCTTTTATCCATCATATCTGTTTTTTTCTTAGAACAATATTGAACACCAGGTATTATTTAAATTGAATTGTGGCCAGGCGCGGTGGCTTACGCCTATAATCCCAGCATTTTGTGGGGCCAAGGCAGGCCGATCACCTGAAGTCAGGAGTTCGAGAGCAGCCTGGCCAACATGGTGAAATTCTTTCTCTACTAAAAATACAAAAATTAGCTGGATGTGGTGGTACACACCTGTAATCCCAGCTACTCAGGAGGCTGAGCTGGGAGAATCACTTGAACCTAGGAGGCAGAAGTTGCAGTGATCCAAGATCATACCACTGAACTCCAGGCTGGGCGACGGAGCAAAACTCCATCTTGATAGATAAATAAATAAATAAATAGAATTGTAACTTAAAATTCATGATTCATGAAGAGAGCACTGTTATTAAATATAATGTATGTATTCACATTACGTATATTTGTAATTACACAATGACTGTGTTTTAAGTTGGACTTACATTGGATTGAGTAATGGCTGCTGTTGGTTTGTTGCAGCCCCAGCTGGATGTCAGCTTCTCCCTTGAATCCTTCAGGGTGGGTCTCCTGTGTACCCTCCTGGCTTCTCCAGGGGCCCAGCTCCTGTCCCTGCTCTTCAGGCTCAGCAAGGTACCTGCGCTTGTCCTCACGGCCCTTTTCTCCTGAGCAGCCCCTTCTTCCTGGAGAATGCCCTCGGCGAACCACCTCTTTCCTTCTGCAGGAAGCCCCAGGGCCTGTTCGAGCAGAGCCACACAGCCCCCTTAGAGGAGGAGCACAGAGTGAGGCACCCCAGGGTAAATGTGCATTAAAACTCTCAGAAACTCTGTGGGGCTGAGCCTTTTACACCAATCCACTAAGTAGACATTTTATCTTCTGCTTTCGATTTGCACTGTGTTTATAATGAGTAACACTGAGCATCATTTCATGTGTTTAAAAGTCATTTATTTTCTGTGGTCTGTCCATTTTATGTGCCCACATTTATATGAACCTAGTAAAATCCTTTTATTTCTGAGTGATGTATAAACGCTTTTCATCTCCTAAGTAAAGTAGGTCTTTGCCAGATGGATAGTGAATATATTTTCCCATTGATAGTACCATTTATTTTATTAATTAAACATTTTTCTCAAGCTGCCATGTTTCCTTAGGACAACCTCAAGTGGGTGTGAGAGTTGCCCAAGCCAATACCAGGACCAAAGCATCAACAGAAAGTCCTCATTCTAGCCTTGTCCTCTCAGAAAGGCTCATTCTGGCTGAGTCAGGAAGGAAGACTATTTGCTAAAGAAAGTAGTACCCCTGCTAATCCTTAAGTGTATCCCTGTTTAAATGTATGATCCCAAAGCATCATATATTGGACTTTTTTTTTTAATCAGGTTCTAATTCCTGCAGAAGCATTTCAGACGCACAGGAAACCTGCAAGGTAAATCAGTCATTATGTGCAGCAGCTAATCCCCTAGCAGTTGGCTGTCCAGGTGGGTTAGAGAGAAGGGGTCTCGGCAGAGGCCTAAAGCAGGAAGGAGGAGCAGCCCAGCAGAATTTGGAAAGCCCCGTGTGTCTACTCAGTAAATACCAGCAGGACTGTGGGAAAGACACTGGCAGCAAGGCTCAGGGTGATTGTTCAGTGAGCTTCTCCACCTCCTTGGGAGGAGGGGGCTCAGAGAAGCTGCCCCAGTGCTGGGAGCTCTGTTCCAGGTCTCAGAGAGGCCCGTGACATAGGTCAGTTGAAGGGCAGTTTCTAATAGTACAGCTGCAGCACCCCATTGCTATGGAGCTTTTCAGATGTGTGTGACTGCCCCTTTGCTTATGTGGGATTCTGCTCCGTGGGACACGTGAGGGCACACACAATGCCTTGTTTGCCAGTCCCTAACTCCCCCGCGGCAGCTCCGCCGCTCCTGTTCCTGAGGGTGGTATTCTCAGTTTGCTGCTCGAAACACAGTTGCCCCACCCCCGTGTCCTGAACACCTGGGGCTCTACCGGTGGCAGGGTCATGCCTCCCAGAGAGCCAGGTGCAATCACCCTGACTGCGTGGAGCTGCTGTTAGGCCGCCGACATTCCCCCAGGGCACCCGCCATCCTCCGAGGAGTATGAAGGAGCTGGCTCCAGAGCCGCCTGTGCCTCCTCCCTCAGAATTCTCCAGAGGCCTGAACACCACACCCCGCCCCTGCCAGGCCCATCCTTTGAGAAGGCGGCAAGCCATACCACTGTTGAGTGTCACATGTGAGGGCCTGTCTGCGGATACATTAACCTTGGCCTGACCTTGTCATTCTAGCATCCTGCATCAGCCATTCTCTCTGGGAGTGGCAGGGCCCAAAGGAAGGCGGCAAGTGACAATGGCACAGCCTGTCCAGCCCCTGAGCTGGAGGCCCATGGGGCTGACCACAGCAGGACTGCTCTGACGGGGAAGAGCCACTGCTGCCCTCCCCGTGCTCAAGGTAACTGTGGCTTACAACCACAGCCCCCTTCCTGCCAGTCCAGCAGACCTGCAGCCATTGGGAGAGGTGGGACAAGCAGAGCCACAGTTGATCCAAATGTCACTGAATTCTCTAGTCTCATCTAAAAACCAGGCAGGGGTCCACCCGAAACAGAGGCATCCAACTGTCCTCCAAAGTCTTGGTGTTTTCTGCCGAGTACTTAACATAAGTTTAGTCATACCTTTTTAAAAGCCAGTAATACGCTTGTAACTTTTTAAAAATATTCTGGAATTTGAAGCTTTGCATTTCTTAATGCTAATGACAGTGAACAATAGTCCCAGCTTCCAATTATGCTGGAATCTCAGCAGGGAGCTGGTTGAGGCAGGGATTACCCTAGAACAAACAGGGCTGTGTGCAGGGAGATTGAATCCTGCTGCAATCCTAGGAGGATGGCCAAATCCTGGCAGAGAGAAGACCGTGGTGGGCCTGGCCTGACAAGGGTGTGTGGCTTTGGGATCCTGGAGCCACCTGGCGCATGAGGAGATGGTTATCTTGAGACTCCAGCTCAACCCAGGTCCTTATGTACTGGACTCAGGTGCTTGTTCACAGTGGCTGGCCTGTGCGTGCACCTGCACCTGGTTGGGCCGATGCTGCACAGCACCTCACACACAGTGGGGCACAAGAAGGATCCTTTCTGTGAGTGAACAAGCTTCAGGCCGGTGAGCCTTCAGTGTAGGCACCAGTATCAGCAGCGGATCAGAGGGCAAACTCATCCCAAAGACCGGCCACCCTCCCAGACAAGTTGGACACGTGGCCTGGGCTGGAAGGGAACGCTCAGAAGTTCAAGGCTCACACTGGCAGACCAGCCACTGATGAGGCTGTGGAGAAGGTGTGTCTCAGGATGACTCCACTGTCCCAGCCACAGCACACATCCCTTGATTTATATTCAACCAATGCCCCCGGTTTGCCTAATACCAGCTTCCCAGTAAGAGCTCCTTCGTTGTTGAAAGGTGTTGTGCTCGGTTGCCCTAGGTTGACATGGCATCTGCCTCTAAGAGCAGTCACTAGAAAATGGGCTGAGATGGCTGCATCTGAAGGCATGAAGACCGTATGGGGAAACCCTCTCGTCCTGTAGCTGGCCCTGGGGAAATCAACAGCAGAGAGGGAAGGATGAGGACTGCAAGGGACCAATTGCAAGCCCTGTCCCTAGTGGCATGTGGGACTTGATCCAAATCAGGGCAGACCCTCAGGTTCCCGGTCAACCTGTTTAGTTGTTTGAGGTCTGAAATGGAAACTGGTCCCTCTGCCTCTGAACAGACCCATTGGTCTGTTCAGAAGAGGAGGTCCCCCAAAGCTTTCTGAGGGCACAGTGAGGCAGGAGTTGCTGCTCACCGCAACCACCCCTACCCTAGACCCTTAGGTGAGTACCAATGTCCCAGCTCTGCACTCAGACAGGAGTTCCCTTGTTCTCAGCCTGTGAGTTCTATTCAGGACCTCTAGACATTGGAGGAGGCCTATGGCTGGAAAGGCCATCTGCTTCACTCACTTGACTGATTCAGATGTTGGTATCACCTGGAAACACCCCCCACCCCAAACACACTCAGAAATCACATTTAACCAAATGCCTGGGTGCCCTGCAACCCCGTCTAGTTGACACCTAACATGCACCACCATACTCCATGTGGATGGAGATGCCGAGGTCTCTTGAGCTGCCTTGTCTCTGTGCTACTCTTCCACAGCACCCAGTGGTGGTTTGGAGAGACCAATGCCCCAGTGGTCAAGAGCCCCTCTGCCTTGGTGGAGCTCTGCAGCATGGGCCATCTGTGGGACCACTTCTCTGGCCTGTGGTTTGGGGACAGGATTTATAGGCTACAGGTGAGCTGTAGAAGTTTTCAAACATCCTCAGATCCTCAGAGGGAAAGTCTAGCATTTCTAAATAAACCCTGAATTTCTGGGAACTCATCAGATGTAAGCTCCAGATGTCACTATTGCTATTTTCTCCCTCATTTCTAACCTCTCACCTTTTGGGGTAAATAAAATATGCAGATCTCAAAGAGTGGCTTGACCTGGTCAGCCCTGCTATGGCAAGCAGGCTTGGATGGAGTCCAGATGTTAAATAAGAAGCTGCAGGACCTCCATCCAAGGAAGGAAGGAACCCAGCTGCAGAGCTCCTGAGAGGACCAGATTCCCAGCCAGGAACTGTGGCTGGGATATGCTGTTTCAGGTCTCCCATCATTTGAAAAAGATATGCCTTTGAGACAGGGATTATAATGCATGTATCATGGATTCTGATCCTGTCACCAGGCACATGCTGCCTCTCTGGCTCCTGTGCAGCTTGGACTCACCATCAGAGACCCCAGGGTCATTCAGTGCAGCTCTGTGGCCCACATCTTCTTAAACCACAAAGAGTAGCCACAAAGCCAAAGCCTTTCTTCCCATCTCTTTTCATCTTCTCAACTGTAGGTATTGAATCACTCTGTAAGGATGGGAAGGTACTTAGACCTCCCTTGTGCCTCAGTTTGCTTATCTGTAAAATAGGAATGTCAGAGAGCTTAATCCTAGGGTTTGGGGAGGAGCAGCTGAAATACGAAGGCAGTCCTGTTGGCATCATGCCCGCTCTTGCGGAGAGCCCCGCCAGCATCCAGCTTTGTCGTTGTTGCTGCTGTCATTGTTACTATACCCAAACCCATTTTCTGCCCCCTTCCCCTCTCTGTGCTCTGTTCTGTCTGCATGTTGGGTTTTCCTTTCTCTTTCCCACTGGGCAGCTTCAGGGAGGTTGATATCCTCTTGGCAGCATGGGGCTCCCCTCCAGTGAGCAGGAAGATACTGCTCATGTCCAGCACCGTCCCCATAGCTGGCTTCCTGCCACAGAAAGGCCACGGGCCCTCTCAGGCAGTGTCTCTGTGCTTGGGTAGCAATGACTGCTGGGTGGCCTGCTCCCCTAGAGGATGCTGACCACCACACTTTCCCCCGGGGCAGGTTTGGCCAGGAGCAGTGTGTGCAGTGGCTGCAGCTGCTGTCCCTCTCTGTGGTCTGCTGTGTTTTCATCACCCAGCCACTTATGGTAAGAAACACCTTCCATGGTGAAGGTGCCTTCCACCAGCAGAGGACCTAGATGGGAAGGGAAAACAGAGGCTTCATTTTGATGGTGTTTGCTTTTCTTTATAGCCTGATTTAAGTGGTGGTGAGAGAGAACCAGGAACTGGGCTCTGTGTTAAGCGGCACATGGGCCCCTTCGTTAATTGTCGTGAAAATCCTATGAGGAGTGAACCGCTTTAACCCACATTTTTTTATTTGAGGAAATTGAGCCTCAGAGAATGTAGGTCTCTTGGGTGAGGCCATACCTGGTGAAGTTGGGCTGGGAATCCAAGGCAGTGACTACTGGTATCTTTAAAACTGGGAGTTGGAGCCTGTTCATGATTAGGGGACAGGAGGACAGCTCTGTGCGGACTGAATACAAACACAGGGTGGCCGACTCTGCACTGTCATGTTTTTCCTTCCAGGTGTGCCTCATGGCCTTGGGTTTTGCTTGGAAAAGAAGAGCTGACAACCACTTTTTTACTGAGTCTTTATTTGAGGCAACCAGGAATCTGGACTCTGAACTGGCAGAACGTTCCTGGAGTTGCCTTCCCCTCTCTTCAAGCTACAGCATTCCTGACTGTGCAGGCGAGGTTGAAAAAGTAAGAAAATTACCTATGCAGTACAAATCGAGCTTCAGAAAACTGCTTTATGTTCTATCACACGTATCTGAATGTAGGCTTTGAATTCAAATTGAGTTCCATCTTGGAGACCCGTGGGATGTCCTGATTTCTTATGCTGCTTTTGCACATGCATACATGACAGATGAACATATAGGACTTACTTTTTGTACTCCCATCCTAAAGAAGTTAGAGCATCAAGAAAATGAGCATATTTTAAAATACTGAAGCAGATGAGAACTCTAATTCTTGGCCATGATTTTGGAACTTTTAGGCCATTTGCACTTCAGTGGACCCACAGAAAATGGACCTCACCCCATCCTTTCTCCCTCTCTTCCTTCATCCCTTTGTCCTTTCCTCCCTTGCTTCCTTCCTTCCTTCATTCAGCTTTGCCTATTGTATGTGTAGCATTCTCTTAGTGTAAATGATATGAAGGAAGAGAAGGGTCTACCAGCCACCACAAGGAAATTCACAGGCTCATTGACTAAGCGCACATGAAATGCATGTGTGGTTCTCTATTCCTCTGTGATAACCACAAGTCACTTGTGACCGAGGACACACTCCCAGTTCATTTATAGTCAGACCCCCGTCTGGGCCTCTCCTCATCTCCACCCTCCTCCTTACAAAGGAGCCTAATAAGTTCCATGTCTGAGGACCTGTCTGAAGCCCCTCAGCCCTGCCTGAAACTGAGGCTGCTGCTGCTGAAGGTGGGTGGTGCACACAGGCTATGTACAAGTCATTGTGCTGTTTTACAGCTACACCATATTTACATGTATCATGTCATTTGTTCCTTATGAAGTAGGCAGCATCGCTGCACTCCATTTAAAGTGAGGTGAAGCAATTAGACTGAGGCCACACTGCAGTAAAGGGGAGTCTGGGACCCAAACCTGGCCTACCTTGCCCCTTCCTCCTGCACCCCCCACCCTGCAGCACCTTAGCTCTTGGTTCCCTCACACCTGTTGGATCTCAGCTTTCCTTTCTGCTTCAGAGGCTCTCCTTCCTCTTCTCCCCACGTGCAACTATGCCCTGCCATGCTTCCAGTTTGTTCATTTCGTTACTATCGTCCCAACCTCAGGGATGAGGCTCCTTCCAATGAATTCAGCCTGATCCTGAGGGCCAGGCTGGCATCTCCAAACCTACGCATGGCTCATTAGCACCTTAGAATCAGTGTGCCCCCCCATACCCAAGCCTCCCACAGATCTCTCCGCCACAGGTTCCTGTCTCAGAACAGCACAGCAGCCGAAGAGAGTAACTTAACCCCAGTGCTCTGCATGCGCAGCTTCTCGCTTTATGTTGTGTGTCCTTGCTGTTGAGTTCCTAGAAGCCTCTCTAAGAGGAAGGAGTGCCTGAGCCAGTGAATGTGTGTTGAATGAATGAATACCTACAATGAGTTCATGTATCTGGCTACTGTTATGCCCTGACCACAAACAGAGTGTGAAAGTTAAACAACTTTTGAAAAAAAGAAAAGAAAGATCATTTCTTGCTAAGACTACACTTTAAAATGATTTTTCCATCCCTTGAAAGTCTTTAAGGGAAAATACTATGCTAGTGCCCAAGATAACTGCTGCTGTAATTTGACAGCGGCAGACACACCCCTCCCATACAGCAGCTTTTTATAATAGCCCAACTGCAATCCCTGCCAAAAAAGCTTGCCTGGGACATGAGCAGATTTTTAAAAATGGGTCTACCCCCCATCTCAGACCCCTTCCCAACAACCTGGTCTATGTTATCCATACAAAGTACCTCTTTGTTCCCAAATGCCAGGCTGAATGCACAGTACAGCAATGACGCATTCCTTGGCTTGGCAGGAACGCCGAGGGCCTCTCTCCTTCCACCCGCCAGCCCATGGCTCATAGGGCTCTTGTCCCTAACAGGTCTTGGCTGCCCGACAACGAGCTCGCCGCCTGCGCTGGGCATGTCCACCTTCCAAGGCCCAGCTGAGGGTCACCAGAGAGGGAATGAGGAGAGAGAGTCGCACACGGGCAGCCCTGAGGTGGGTGGCGGCCTCCTTGGGGAGGGGTTTGCTCCGATCCAGCTCCCCTCTCGAAGGGAGCACCCCTTCGATTGTTTGCCTTGAGTAGGGGGTGGAGGTGGGGGCCACCTTGCTGTCCCCAGAGCTGTCCTTATCCATATAACAAGCTGTGCTGCCCAGCAGATGGGAGGAATTCAGGAAAACAGAATTGAAGTAAGAAAATTCAGTTCCACAGTTGCCCGTGATGAGAAATTGTTTAAGAAAACCTCCTCCTCTGGGCCTCAGCTTCATGCATCCAGCATGGATTCACACACACAATTGGATTAAATCCCACCCATACGTGCGCTTAACACGTGGTCTGGGACTTCTGCTTCTCCAGCCGGGATGTGTAGGGATGTGGAATATGTAAGATAAATGCAACGCCTCCTCTTAGGGCATGGATTTCGCCCAGTGGCAGGTATCTAAAAAGCATTTAATGTTCAGTATGTACAGCTATGTTATGGTGTTCATAACATATTTTGAATTTTTTTAGATAAAACACAAACTTTAAGAAATAATCATGCTGTGGCAAAGCTCTCCAACTTCTACCTCCAACATGTTCCATAATGGTGATACTGGATGCAGCCCCCACAGGGAGCCTTCACTAAATGCCTCTTCAAATTTGGAACATGAATTTGGTCTCCTGAAAATCTTTCTGGTGTAGTTGGTCAAGGATTTGGGAATTTCTGATGGTTTTTCAAAAGTGGCGTGTCATGGAAGCACCTCCAATCATCTTCCTTAAAAAATAATCCCTTCATACAATGTGGCAGACCATTAGCCTCCCCTTAAATATTTTCACATTCCTCTTCCCAGAGAAGAGCTGCGGTTGTATTACGATATCATATTTAAAGGATAGTGGGAGAGGAGTTCCAGGAAGATAGAGCAGTGGCCAAGTTTTTTAATCTTATCAAACAACCTCATAAAAATAGAGCAAGATAGCAAAGACAAAACACAAAGAAAACACACACACAAAAATTGCATGAGTTGCTCCCCACCCCACACACTCCCAAAGGCACACAGATGGGGACCAACCATATAGTGCCTGCACCCTATAGCTCAGCAGCTACAGAACATGGTGGAGGGAAGGGTGGGGCACCTGAAGTATCTGAGAATACAAGAACTCCAAGCTTCTGCAAGTACTGTTCATTGGGAGTGTGGTGGGTACATCTGGGAGGAGTCTGCACAGTCAAGTTCATGGGAGACTGCAAAGTCTGGAGGTCTGGAACTGCTGGGCCAGCTTCATGCATCCAACATGGATTCACACACACAATTGGATTTAATTTCATCTACACGTGCACTTAGCACGTGATCTGGGACTTCTGCTTCTCCTCAGAACTAACCAAACCCAGCTCTGCCAGGACATAGCCTTCTAAAAGTGGGTGGCTCAGGGTGCTACTGGGGAAAGTATCCAAACCAAGCAGAGCAGGCCCAGAGAAAGCATTTAGGAAAGAGACAAAACTAGTAAAGTATTAGGTTATAAAATTAAAAGATAAAAACCAGTATCATATTTATATGCAAGCAAAAGTCAGAGATTTAATACAAGACCATATTCAACAAAGCAAATAATAAAATAAATACAACAAAATGCACTTAGGCATGATCTTAATAAGTTTCTCTAAGATTTCACTGAGGAAAACTTCCCTATGACTTAAAATCCAGACACAAAAAGGGAAAATAAATTGGATTATTTAAAACTTGAAGAAGAGAAAAAAAAAAACTCCTACGTCAAAAGAAACTATTTATAAAATAAAATGGCAGTAACAAACTAGGAAAAAATATTTGTAACAAAGTTTTAATATTCCTGGTTTTTTTTTTTTTTTTTTTTTTTTTTTAGATGGGAGTTTTGCTCTTGTTGCTCAGGCTGGAGTGCAGTGGCTCAATCTCAGCTCCCTGCAACCTCTGCCTCCCAGGTTCAAGTGATTCTCCTGCCTCACCCTCCCAAGTAGCTGCGCTTACAGGTGTGTGCCACCATGCCTGGCTAATTTTTTTGTATTTTTAGTAGAGACAGGGTTTCACCATGTAGGTCAGGCTCACTTCAAGTGATCCACCCGCCTCAACCTCCCAAAGTGCTGAGATTACAGGCATCACGCCCACTAAAGAACTGGCAACTCTTGAAAACAAAAGATGGACTGGAAAAGTGAATACCATCATGTACGAGGCAACCTACCCAAAACAGTCCAATCTTAATCTGATGAGGTGATTTTGCCAACTTGTAGTTTACAGTAAGAGTGTGTTAGATACCAGCATGGAAAAGCAAGACTCTGAGAACTCTATAGTACAAAGAACCACTTGCTCAACAAATAGATTGTAAAGAAGCAAAAATAGAGATGATACCAATAGACTGGATGAGACATGAGTAGGAAAGTAATTAATGTAATTTGCCATATTAACAGACAAAATAAGAAAAACCATATGATCATCTCAATAGAGGCAGAAAAGGCATTTGATAAAATTCAACATTAATTCATCCAAAAAAAAAAGAACCTCTTGGCAAACTAGGAATAGAAAAGTTTCCCTGAACAATAAAGGGTGTCTGTGAAAACTCAACTCCTATCATCATACTTAATAGAGAGACATTGAATGTTTTTAAGATAAGGAGCAAGGCAAAAATGTCCTCCCTGATCACACATATTGAACGTCACATTGGAGGTCCTAGCCAATGCAATAGGCAAAGAAAAAGAAATTAAAAACATATTGATTTGAAAGGAAGAAATAAAACCATCCATTGGCAAATGACATAAATCATCTAAGCAGAAAATCCCAGATAATTTACAAAGAAAGTTTTCTCGAACTAATAAGTGAATTTAGCAAGTTTGCAAGACACAAGTCAATATTAAAAAAGTAAATTATATTCCTACATACCGCAATAAACAGTTGAAATTTTAAAAGGGATACCATTTACAATAGCACCAAATAAATGAAATAAATGGACGTAAATCTAAGAAAACCTGTGCAGGATCTGTATGTTGAAAACTACAAAACGCTGATGAAAGAAGTCAAGAAGATCTGAATAAATGGAGAGATAGACTGTGTGCATTGACTGGAGGACTCAATAATGTTCAGGTGTCGACTCTTTCTAATTTAATATGTAGTTTTGATGCAATCCTACCCAAAATACCACAAGCTTTTTTACAGATATTGACAAACTGATTCTAAAATGTATATGGAAAGCAACAGAACTAGAATAGCCTAAACAATTCTTAAAATAATGAGCAAAGTCAGAGGACGGAACTATCTGACTTTAAGACATATTATACAGCTGCAGAAACCAAGGCAGCATGATGTTTGGGGACAGACATGTAAATCAATGGAACAGAATAGAAAACCCAGAAATAGACTTCCATAAATATACTCAACTGATTTTTTTTGCAGAGGTGCAAAGATGATCCAATGGAAAAAGGATAGTCTTTTACAAATGGTGCTGGGGGCTGGGCATGGTGGCTCACGCCTCTAACACCAGCTCTTTGGGAGACCAAGGCAGTTGGATCACCTGATGTCAGGAGTTCGAGACCAGCCTGGTCAACATGGTGAAACCCCATCTCTACTAAAAATACGAAAAACTGCCAGATGTGGTGGTGGGTACCTGTAATCCCAGCTACTTGGGAGGCTGAGGCAGGAGAATCACTTGAAACTGGGAGGGGGAGGTTGCAATGAGCTGAAATCACGCCACTGCATTCCAGCCTGGGTGACAGAGCTAGACTTTCTCTCAATTTAAATAATAATAATAATAAAGGTGCTAGGAAAACTGGATATTGATATGCAAAATAAATAATAAATAAACCTCTCACACACCTCACATCTTATACAAAAATTTCCTCCCAGGGGTTTAAAAGCCAACTTTCAGCCGGGTGCGGTGGCTCAGACCTGTAATCCCAGCACTTTGGGAGGCCGAGGCGGGTGGATCACGAGGTCAAGAGATCAAGACCATCCTGGTCAACATGGTGAAACCCCGTCTCTACTAAAAATACAAAAAATTAGCTGGGCTTGGTGGTACATGCCTGTAATCCCAGCTACTCAGGAGGCTGAGGCAGGAGAATTGCCTGAACCCAGGAGGCAGAGGTTGCAGTGAGCCGAGATCACGCCATTGCACTCCAGACTGGGTAACAAGAGCGAAACTCCGTCTCAAAAAAAAAAAAAAAAAGCCAAGTTTCATTTAAAATCTTTTGAACGAGTGTGGTGGCTCATGCCTGTTATCCCAGCACTTTGGGAGCCTGAGGCAGGTGGCTCACCTGAGGTCAAGAGTTCGAGAACAGCCTGGCCAACATGGTAAAACCCCATCTCTAATAGCCGAATGTGGTGCACATGCCTGTAGTCCTAGCTACTCAGGAGGCTGAGGCAGGAGAATCACTTGAACCTGGGAGAGGAGGTTGCAGTGAGCCAAGATTGCACCACTGCACTCCAGCCTGGGTGACAGAGCAAGGCTCCATCTCAAAAAAAATTATATATATATATATATATATATATATATATATATATCAGATTGAAACACTCAGGTACCTACATACAGGGTCTGTATAGATGCTAACTTAAAAACTCTTCTTACAGAGACATTTCAATGGACATCCTCATGCTTCTTCTGTTTTTGTGTATAATATATGCCAGATTTTCCCAAGATGAATACTCCCTCAATCAAGCTATCCGGAAAGAATTTACAAGGTAGGAGGTTCAGGTAACTCCTCTCGATCTGGGGCCATTGCACTAGTCCATGGCCTATGTGCACCTTCCCCATGTTCCACATCCCGCATATAAAACATTGGAAAGGTTGTCACATTTCCCTGGTATTAATAACACCGCCTCCATTCACAGACTTTGAGCACATTCCTAGCATCTCATTTGGGGTAAATAGTGAAACAAGGATATTTCAAAGAAGTTTAAATTCTGTGCCAAAATAGGGTCTTGCAGTTTCTTTTTTTGCTGGAGACATCAGAGTTCTTCTTTCAAAGCCTATGGTTGCAATTTATAATAACAGACACTCAATTTCAAACAGTTTTTTTCTTTTTCTTTTTCTTTTTTTTTTTTTGAGACGAATTTTTGCTCTCTTGTTACTGGTGTGCAATGGGGCGATCTCAGCTCACTGCAACCTCTGCCTCTAGCGTTCAAGCAATTCTCCTGCCTCAGCCTCCCAAGTAACTGAGATTACAGGCATGTGCCACCATGCTCAGCTAATTTTTTTTTGTATTTTTAGTAGAGATGGGGTTTACCATGTTGATCAGACTGGTCTTGAACTGCTGACCTCGAGTGATCCACCTGTCTCAGCCTCTCAAAGTAATGGGATTACAGGTGTGTGCCACTGCGCTCGGCCTTCAAACAGTTTCTAACACCACTCAAGTTCTTCATCACTTCTCAAGTGCTCATTTGCTTCTTCCCCCTTCTTTCTGTAAATAGTAGATGTTCATCATAGATAAATGTAGCAGAAATGAAAAGTGTAAAGCAGAAAAACTTTCATGATACCACCAGGCAGAGACAAGCATGATAGCGTTTTGTTGTGTCATATTTCTTTCTTTTCTTTCTTTTTTTTTTTTTTTTTTGAGACAGAGTCTTCCTCTGTGGCCAGGATGGAGTGCAGTGGCACGACCTTGGCTCACTGCAATCTCCGCCTCCTAGGTTCAAGTGATTCTCCTGCCTCAGCTTCCCGAGTAGCTGAAACTATAGGCTCATGCTACCAGGCCCAGCTAATTTTTTGTATTTTAGCAGAGACAGGGTTTCACCATGTTGGCCAGGATGGTCTCAATCTCCTGACCTCGTGATCCATCTGCCTCAGCCTCCCAAAGTGCTAGGATTATGGGCGTGAGCCACCACGCCCGGCCTGTTTCGTATTTCTATTCCACGTTTCAGTGCTTCTAAAATTGGGATGCATACTGTCATCAATAGGTGCATTTAACATAGTCTTCCTTTTTTATTGTGAGTTTTTCTTGAATGCATGGTTATGCTTTATTTTCGCCTGACACAGTCAGTCTGATAGTCCTTTCAAGGCAGTGTAGCTTTGAATTCTAAAGTGCATGATATGAAATAATATCCATTCTTCATTATGATTTCAATGCTGATAAATACGATTCAGCTGGGCGCGGTGGCTCATGCCTGTAATCCCAGCACTTTGGGAGGCCAAAGCGGGCGGATTACCTGAGGTCAGGCGTTCCAGACCAGCCTGACCAACATGGAGAGAAACCCGTCTCTACCAAAAACACAAAACTGGCCAGGCATTGTGGCACATGCCTGTTATCCCAGCTACTCAGGAGGCTGAAGCAGGAGAATCACTTGAACCCAGGAGGCAGACATTGTGGTGAATCGAGATGGTGCCATTGCACTCCAGCCTGGGCAACAAGAGTGAAACCCCATCTCTAAATAAATAAATAAATAAATATGTGAAATAATTCAGTGTGCTTCAGGAGTTACCTTATTTTACTCCAGTGACTATTTAAAGACACAGTTATACAGCATCTCTGAGTGTGTCGCCTTTGACTAATTCAGTTTGATGTAAACACTTTTTTGTTGAATCTTTTGGCCAAAGTGAGTGGCTGGAAAGTCTGTTTAATTTTATCAGCTTTTTCAGAACATGTTTATTTTTTGTAAGAGAGAGGGTTATTCATACCCAGCGAGATCCTGGCTGATGGATATTGTCCCCTTTATCAGCGTTGTGATCTACTCCTAAGGAAAGACCTGGAAGTCCCAGTGCAGTGAGTCTGGGTGTTCTGTAGCTCAGTAATCCAAGTTTATTTTTTTTTTCTGCTGAGCATTCTAATGGTGAAATTAAGTGGAATTTTTTGCCTCCTCATTTGTGAAACCAGCAGTTATTTCCATCCATGACCAACTTTTCAGCTCTCCTATCTGTGCAAGTGCACGCCTGTGCCAGTAGGTGGTGCTGTGTGCAAAACAAAGTGATAATTTTGGTCCTCCAGAAATGGAAATCTAAACATGAACAACCTCTGAATTTTACTAGTTTATTTTTTTATCTCACATTTCACAGGTCAACATTATTTGACACGTATCTCATATGAATTGTTGCTTCTTGATATTCAAATAGGAAATATTGCAGCTGAGATCATATTTGTGAGCTATCTCGGGTGCACATGAGACTGCTGTGCGCACATTCACAACTCCTGTGGATTTTCATAGACCTTACGTTTCCCACAGGGATGCAAAACCTCCCTGCCTCTGGGTGCTCTGGCCACCAGGCAAGGACCTTTATGTGTCCCAGTTGGTAATGGAATGTTTAAAGTAGAGCCTCTCCATCTCACCCCCAGCCCCCAATACCTAATCCTGAAACATAACCAACAACTGAGGGTTTGGCATTCCATATAGAGAAGCTAAGCCCAGAAAGGAAAATAGATGAAACAGAGTTCAGAGACTGGGCCCCCAGCTCAGGTTTGGTTGCCAGGTGACTTTGGCAAGCGCGTGCCCTCTGGGCCTTAGTATCTTCATCTGTAAGGGGAAGGAACTGGGCTGCTGAATACCTTATACCTTAAGAAGTCATCGTGTTCTTGGATTTTGCCATATTTAACTTGCATTTGAAGTGTTTCTGAACTCAAGAAAGACTTTATGAAATTCCAAATAAAATAAATATAAAACAAAAAATAAACCAGCAAATAAAGCACAAATCAATGAAGCAAGTGTTCTAAGTGCCATAAATGTAAAATAACAACTGATTTTATCTTTTGCATTGTTTAGCCAACTTTGTGGGCTTATTTTATATAATTGCAGTCATTAATACAGACAGGGCCAGAATACTCCTGGCTCATTTAGTTCCCCACCTGCACTTTGGGTGTGCCAGGAATGAGGCATGAAATGTCTACCGTCGCCACTGGGACTTTTGGCTTTGGGTTATTTTCAGGGCTTCTTTGGCTTTGTTTCGCTAATGCTAACCAATAGGGAGGCAAGTGTCAAGAAGTGATACCATTTTCCCAAAAGTGGTGCAAGCTCAGCATGGCTGTAATGTCTATACTACTTTATTCTTTAAAAACACAGAATATAGGCCGGGCGCGGTGGCTCAAGCCTGTAATCCCAGCACTTTGGGAGGCCGAGGCGGGTGGATCACGAGGTCAAGAGATCGAGACCATCCTGGTCAACACGGTGAAACCCCGTCTCTACTAAAGATACAAAAAATTAGCTGGGCATGGTGGTGTTTGCCTGTAATCCCAGCTACTGGGGAGGCTGAGGCAGGAGAATTGCCTGAACCCAGGAGGCGGAGGTTGCGATGAGCCGAGATCGAGCCATTGCACTCCAGCCTGGGTAACAAGAGTGAAACTCCGTCTCAAAAAAAAAAAAAAAAAAAAAAAAAAAACACAGAATATAGAGCATATACGTTGCTATAAATGTACAATGTTTGTCTGTCAAATCATCTTGCTTCCCACAGCAAATGCTCAACACCTTACTTTGTTGAAAGTTCACCACCAGCCATCCTTTGCCTCTTTCCTACCCTCCAGCCCTTTCACTGCGTCTCTGTGCCCCCTGGCTCATTCGTCCTTTCCTTTGGCATGAATATTTGCAGAGATGTATCTGCTTACCTTGTGCTTCCCATCTCTGTCTCCATCTGTGTTCTCCTTTCCTGTTCCCTCTCTGTTGTTCATTCCACCCTCTGGGTGCTCTGGCAGGCTTCCAACTTGCTCTGCATTTGATAGTTTGACAAGACTTGTAAAGAAGTCTGGAGATAAGAACCAGCACACAGTAAAAGACCTGCAAAGGTTAAGCTCTAAAGATGTGTAAACCAATGACGATCAAATACTTGAAAGAATAAGAGATCACTTCTCTATAAGAAAAAGGAAATAAAACCAGTCAGATAAATTAATTCATTAGACTTTTACTCATACATGCTATGGATTTTTTTTTTTTTTTTTTTTTTTTGACAGAGTCTGGCTCTGTTGCCCAGGCTGGAGTGCAGTGACGTGATCTCAGCTCAGTGCAACTTCCACTTCCCGGATTCAAGCAATTCTTCTGCCTCAGCCTCCCAAGTAGCTAGGACTACAGGCATATACCACCATGCCAGGCTAATTTTTGTATTTTTAGTAGAGATGGGGGTTTAGCCATGTTGGCCAGGCTGGTCTCGAATTCTTGGCCTCAAGTGATCTACCCACCTCAGCCTTCCAAAGTGTTAGGATCATAGGCATGAGCCACCACGCCCAGCCATATGGAAATTTTTGAACACATTTATAGTACATATAAATTGTAGGTTGAGGCTACTGCATCTCTTTATTAATCTATATACTAGTGACATTTATTTGTCCTTGTTTTTTTAATATTGTCCAATTATTGTCATGACTATCAGGTCTTCAAAAACTTTTTCTAAATTATCTGCAAAATCTGCTCTGAATGAACAGTGGAGTATCAGTTTCACACCTTACCTTTGAACATAGTCTTTGTGATGTGCTGGAAACAGTTAACAATTGGAGAACAAAAGCACTGACTTACAGCATCTGCCTGCCAGTTTCTGTGGTGTAAATGCTCCCACCATGGTCTTTTTGTTGAAATGAAGTCTCACTCTGTCACCTAGGCTGGAGTGCAGTGGTGTGATCTTGGCTCACTGCAACCTCCACCTCCCAGGTTCAAGTGATTCTCCTGCCTCAGCCTCTTGAGTAGCTCAGGTTACAGGGTGCACCACAACGCCTGCCTAATTTTTTGTATTTTTAGTAGAGACAGGGTCTCATCATTTTGGCTAGGCTGGTCTCAAACTCCTGACCTCAGGCGATCTGCCTGCCTCAGCCTCCCAAAGTGCTGGGATTACAGGAGTGAGCCACCGTGCCGGGACCCACCATGTTCTTTCACACCACCAACGTGACATCACTGAACATGGAGTTGGAAGGAGTTGTATAAACTTGGTTCTCACAGTGAGAGCCGGCTCCAGGCCTGCTGTCTACAGCCCAACTTTGCTCTCAAGCCTCATTTACTAAAGCCCTACCCATCAGCTGAATGACTTACAGCGTGTTCATTCTTTGGAGTAGTCTGGAGCTGGTGCTGAAACAGGCATTCAATTGTGCATACTTGGGTGACTTTCTAGCTTCTTCTCCCCTTATAACAAAATTCATTTTCCTGAGAACTATTTTGGTCTCCTTTTTCGTGGCGAGAAACCTGGATGAAACAGCCCCATCAGAGTCATTTTTGTTTGCTGAGGGCATGTTGATGAGCACGTCATCCTTGCCATTCTTCAGTGGCCCTTCATGAGAAGCCATGTATGAGAAAGGTTTTTAGAGTTAAGTGAGAGGTCCTTTGCTTTCTCTTAGGAACACTTGAGTTTATCCTTTTGCCTCTGGCTGTAGCTCAGAGCCAAATATATACCCTGCCACTGCCATGCACAGCCTTTGCCTGAGCATGTGGCTTTATGGCAGTGTCTGGGCAAACTAAAAATGATAAATTTTGTACATTTGACATTATTTCAATGCTTCCTTAAGTTAGTTCCTTGGTGGAATAATGAAGTATATTTAATAAGCATAATAAAGAAGTTAATTAAAGCTGGGCACAATGGCTCATGCCTGTAATCCCAGCACTTTGGGAGGCGGAGGTGGGCAGGTCATGAGGTCAAGAGATTGAGACCATCCTGGCCAACATAGAGATACCCTGTCTCTACTTAAAATACAAAAATCAGCTGGGCGTGGTGGTGCATGCCTGTAATCCCAGCTACTCAGGAGGCTGAGGCAGAAGAATGTCTCGAACCCAGGAGGCCGAGTTAGCAGTGAGCCAAGATCATACCACTGCACTCCAGCCTGGCGACAGAGTGAGACTCCTTAAAAAAAAAAAAAGTTAATTGGAAAGAAAACAGACTAGTGTTTGTGCCAACACTGCATTTTGTCTATGCCTTAACATCTGCCACTCACAGGCATCTTGGGAGGCCAGTCACAGGCTGTATCCAGTCAACAGTCAGTGCAGAGAAAGGACTGGGTGTTGGTCAAGTGTCCCAGTGCCTCTCCTTGTCTACCCGGACTCTGGTGCTCCATCTGCACCAGCCCCATGGCCCCACACCTTTCCACCCTTTGGCTTGTGGAATCCCTCACTGTTCCCTCTGCCTGGAACACCCTCCCTCAGATGACCATGGGCTCCACCCTCACATTCAGGTCTTTACTTGACGTCACCGCCTACTGAAGCCTTACATGGCTATTTGAACTAAAATTTACTCCCCCTGCTCACCCCCCCACTTGCCTGTCTTTCCTGCTTTTTTTTCCCTCCTTCATATTCGTCACTAACATAGTATATGTTTGCTTATTTATCTTATTTGTTGCCTCTTTGCCCACAGGAGGGCAGGGAATTGATTTTCTGTTTCCCAGTGCCTAGAAAGTGCCTGACGCCTAGTAGTTGCATAGTAACGTTTGTTGAGTGACTGACTGACTGAGCGAATGAACAAGTGCTTCATCCACCATTCTCTCTTATCTCCTGCTACTAAGGAGTAAATTGAGTTCTGGGGTTCCATGCTTCACGCTGCAGACAGCTTTAGTTTAATTCCTGTGGAGTACCTGAAATCTGAATGAGAGAAAAAATGGCAGGAAAACATGCTTTTGTTCTCACATTTAATTGTTTCTGTTGATGTAGAAGCAACTTTTATTTTTGTTCTTGCATTCAGAAATGCCAGAAACTCCTTGGGTGGCCTGAGAAACATCACTGACTGGTGGGACTGGAGTCTGACCACACTGCTGGACGGCCTGTACCCGGGAGGCTCCCCGCCAGCCCGTGTGCCAGGGGCTCAGGTGAGCTTTCCATCTCCTCCTCACAGGAGATCATCTCAGAAAAACCATCTTGCAGTGGGTGAAACAGTCACTGATGCTGAACTGCAACAATGCATAGGTTCTTGAATGACCATGCATGTGTGAGGCCAGTGGCTCTCCAGCGGGTGCCAGGAGAGCATCCTGTTCCTTTCCTGCCAGAACCCGTTCATCCCATCCCATGACACCCTCCTGAGCTGTACGGGATTCTCCAGATTCCTGTTCTTGCCAGGCCCAAAAGAGACACGGGGGCCACGGCAGAGCCTCAGGAGCCCTCAGGGTGATGGGGTGCAAGGTCAGGAAATGGAAGATTCTAGTTCATTGTGCAAAATACCCTGAAAGGGAGACAAAAGAACCACCCGAAAACAGAGGAAATGCAAGGAAGCTTCCAGAAAGAGGTGAGGCTGATCCCAAGTTGTGAAGAAAAAGTGAATATGCATTTTTCATAATCCCCATTCCTTGCTTATCTTTTATTTTCAACCCCTTTTCCATGTTTAAAAATGAAATATGCTGGGCGCAGTGGCTCACACCTATAATCCCAGCACTTTGGGAGGCTGAGGCAGGTGGATCACGAAGTCAGGAGTTTGAGACCAGCCTGGCCAACATGGTGAAACCCCATCTCTACTAAAAATACAAAAATTAGCCAGGCATGGTGGTGCGTGCCTATAATCCCAGCTACTTGGAAAGCGGAGGCAGGAGAATTGCTTGAACCCGGGAGGTGGAGGTCGCAGTGAGCTGAGATCACACCACTGCATTCCAGCCTGGGCAACAGAGCTAGACTCTAAGTTTAAAAAAAGAGAGAGAAATATATTTGTCCATATTCCTTAGGCAGTTTATTGCTAGTTTTATTTGGTTGTACTCTATATAGTCTCCTGAGCTGATAACACTTGAGAAACTTTCAAAAAAGATAAAAGGGAACATTCTCGTGTGACACAAGTTACAAACATCATTTGAACGCTAGCCCTTTTCCAAGACAAGTCTGAGGAGGTCGCTGCTGCCTTAGAATGTTGGTTGTATACCTAAAACAGTGTTGAAGGAAAGTAAAACTCTGATCTGTACGGTAGCAGGTGGAGTTATCCAGAGCCCCTCGCACCTGTTGAGCACTGCTTGATGAGTAGGTTAGAAGTCCACGGCACACCAGGTCCTCATCATCTGTTTTTCTTCTTTCAGCCTGGAGCTCTTGGAGGAAAATGCTACCTAATAGGTAGTTCCATAATTAAGCAGCTAAAAGTTTTTCCTAGCCATTTATGCAAGGTAAGATGTTCCTTTTCCTTTTGCTTACAAAAATAAATGGAATTAGAGAAGTCTAGGTCACACTGGGAGAGGGCCCCAGCAGATCATTTGAACCTCTCTGAGAGTTTGGTGGTGATTGGAATTGTTGATGCCGGGGCTGGAAAGAGGGTGCGCCTCGCCCTTCCTTCCTTCGCCCTTATCAACCCTTTCCCAAAGCCCCTTCCTTCCTTGGCATTCTGCTGCAGGTTTATTCAGTTCACTCTTTGGCCTTACAGACTAGCATTCTAGACAAAACTAGGATTTTTAATTAAAAAAAATCCATATCCTTTTCTAATTGGGAGAGTGAGCCCGGAGATGGGCACTTTACCTGGCATCTCATTATAGGGAAGTCTTCAAGTGGTCCAAGCCTTAGACCTGTGTACACCTCAGATGCCAGCCTCCCATGGGTAGAGCCTTGATCCTGTAGCTTGAGCTCGAGTCTATAGACCATGAATGTAACAGGCTACAGAATGATCCTATGAGGAGAGAAGGGCACCATGTTGCAGGACAGAGCATGTGCTCACGTGTGGCCTGGCCAGGCCTGGAGACCCCGGACTGCAGGGTAGCTTCAGGAATAGCATCTGTGTCTTCTTCTGACTGCTGGTTTGTTCTACAGGCTCCCAGGCCATTTTCAGCACTCATCGACGACTCTCTTCCCACATGTAGCCCCGAAGTTGGAGGCCCTGAGAAGCCCTGCCTGATCGACCCAGAGAACCAAAACGTGACCCTGAATGGTCCTGGGGGCTGTGGGGCAAGGGAGGACTGTGTGCTTAGCCTGGGCAGAACAAGGTAAGTGTGATCCAGAGGGCCAGCACTCATCCTGCCTGCTGCCCCACTCCAGCTCTGGTGCCTGCAGGACACGGCGCATCTGTAGCAGGTGCAGCCTCCAGGCAGGCCCCCAAGGCCAGTGCACCACTGCCAGGGGCTCCAGCAAGACTTGTCATTGTTGTGAATGATAGGAGTGTCACTCAGGCTCAGGCCTTGCATGTGGGACAGTACAGAGCAAACGTTCTTTCGTAAGTGGTTGCTAGAACATCTGGAGCTCATGGGAAGTAAGGAGCATTTGTTGCGTCCTGACCTTGTGCCAAGCTGGGTATTCACTGTCTCATTTAATCCTCACCCAGCTCTGTGGAGTAGGCCCCGTGCTACTTTTCTTATGTGGTAAGGATGAGGGGTGGACGTTCAAGTAAATAACAAGCTAGGTCTGAGGTCAAGCTGCCTGCCCCTTCCAGCCTCACACCATTGCCCACAGCCGCCCCTGGCTCCCTGGGCAACACATACCTCACGCTGGGTTAGAGCTGTGCTGACCCAGTGGTAACACTGATGGTCTTAGACCAATGGGGAGCTCTAGGCAGTTATGCTAATGTGTTCTTTTGAGGAATACTCTTTAAGAAATAAATGATAGGCCAGGCATGGTGGCTCACGCCTGTAATCCCAGCACTTCGGGAGGCTGAGGTGGGTGGATCACGAGGTAAAGAAATCGACGCCATCCTGGCCAACATGGTAAAACTCTTGTCTCCACTAAAAATACAAAAATTAGCTCAGTGAGGTGCCATGTGCCTGTAGTCCCAGCTACTTGGGAGGCTGAGGCAGGAGAATTGCTTGAACCAGGAAGTCAGAGGTTGCAGTGAGCCGAGATTGTGCCACTGCATTCCAGCCTGGTGACAGAGCAAGACTCCATCAAAAAAAAAGGAGAAGAAGAAGAAGAAGTAAATGATTTAATTGTTACTAAATACACATTAGTATTTAGTAACTGCCTCTGCCAACTTGTTTGTTCCAAACAATGGGGTCTCTAGAAAAAAAAAGAAAAATAAATATTCTTGAGTCCCTGGGAAGAGACCCTGGGCATCTCTGCCTTACATGGGGGGTTAGAAAATGGAGGCCTCTGTTCTCTAGGTCCCTCCTGCCTGAGGGTCCCCTGGGCTCCTGCAGGGAAGAGGGTGGGTCAAGAAGTGAGGACAAAGGGCCATTGATGCCGTCCTTTAGATATAGAGGGCCATTTGTCCAACCCCTTGAAGCCCAGGCATTATTTGTCCTTGCATGGGGTGTTCCCAGCATGGGACCTGCAGTTCAGAGCCTCATTCGACTTCTGCGCCTTCCTCCCTGCCCTGCCCTACCCCAGTGTATGCTGTTTTATAGGTCTGAAGCCCACACAGCCCTGTCCCGACTCAGGGCCAACACGTGGATTGACCGCAGCACCAGGGCTGTGTCTGTGCACTTCACCCTCTATAACCCTCCAACCCGACTCTTCACTAGTGTGTCCCTGAGCGTGGAGATTCTCCCCACGGGGAGTCTTGTCCCCTCATCCCGGGTGGAGTCATTCAGCATCTTCCAAAGCAACTCAGCCCTGCAGTGCCACCTCGTGCTTCCTCAGGTAAGCTGACCTGCCTCTTGGGCCTCCTGGAGGTAAACAGGGAGATGGGGCTTCACCTGGGCTGGGCTGCTCCACAAGACAGGACTAGTTCCCCACCTGTTTACCCACTCCTCTGGGCACACTCTTGTCATGGCCCCTTCATGCGGCAGGCATCACAGTAAGTGCAGGGGCACGAGATGAAGAAGACCCCCAGTGGGGAAACCACTTCTCACATGTGTGACAAGTGCAAATACAGACCTGTCTTGAGGTACCAAATTCATCACGGGGGAATTGGGCCTGATGTTTAGATCCCCTTGGGGATTTAGCTCAGGCTACTGTAAAGAATAGCCTAGACAGGGTGCTTTAAAAAGAGACACTTATGGCTGGGCATGGTGGCTCGCGCCTGTAATCCCAGCATTTTGGGAGGCCAAGGCAGGCGGATCACCTGAGGTCGGTAGTTCGAAACCAGCCTGAACAACACGGAGAAACCCCATCTCTACTAAAAATACAAAATTATCTCGGCGTGGTGGCGCATGCCTGTAATCCCAGCTACTGGGGAGGCTGAGGCAGAAGAATCACTTGAACGCAGGAAGTGGAGGTTGTGGTGAGCTGAGATTGCACCATTGCACTCCAGCCTGGGCAGCAAGAGTGAAACTCTGTCTCAAAAAAATAAAAATACAAATAAAAAGAGAGAGAGATTTATTTCCCACACTTCCAAGGCTGGAATTCCATAATCAGGATCCCAGCCTGGTCAGGTTCTGGCAAAAGCTCTCGTCCTGGGAGATGGCCGCCTTCTCACTGTGTGCTCACAGAACCTCTTCTTTGTGGATATACACAGGGAAAGAGAGCAAGAAACAGTTCTCTAGAGTCTCTTTGTGTAAGGCCACTAATCCTATAGGACCAGGGCCCCATTCCCACCTATATTCACACTGGAAGTTAGGAATTCCACTTGTGAATTTAAGGGAAAACAAACCTTCAGTCCATAGAACCCAGGATCTTGGTGAGATCACACAGCTTCACCAAACAATCCAAAACACCAGAAGTCACTCAGTTATTCCTTGAGAATGTTCCTGATTTTCTGCCTGTATTTGACCTTTCTCCTATGAAGAACTAAGTCCTGCTGACTCTTCAAGTCAAGGTTACTTTGCCTTAGCAGTGAAGAGGCGGGGGTCCCAAGAGGTTTTAGACTCTAGGGACTGTTCAGTGACCCAGGAAAGGCTGAGATTTGCATAGAGCTCAGCACACGCTGGTGTTGGGTGGAAGAGAGGATGGGACCATGGGATGCTGGTCAGGGTCTGCCTGGGAGAGACAAGTAAGGCACTTACCTTGGGCATCAAACTTAAGGGGCACCACAAATACTTGGTAATCAAAGCAAACACTGTTCTGGTGCAATATTTATGAAAAAATCAGAATTTGTATAAAAAAATCATATTGGACAAAATGTGGAAATTGTAGACAATGGCAGGATCAGTTTTCCTGACAGTTTCTTTGCCTCAGGCTCCAGTAGGGCTCAGGACAGCATTGCTTTAATCACCTTCAGCACCCAAAAGTGAACCCTGCTGTGACTGTGTGTAGCTCCTTACAACGGGCCAGTGGGACACAACGCAGGTAACTCCAACAGAGGACAGAGAAGATGCCTAAAGCCCTGCCAATGTGCTCTGGTTCCTCTCAAATCCATAACTAAATTTGAGTTTGGTTCAGTGATTGAAGGCATAAATCAACAGATAACTCAACAATGGAGAGAGAACCACACAGAGAATTTTAAGAAAGTGCATGTCAGGGAGCTTTAGAAGGCTTTACTTGGGGGCTAGGTGCAGTGGCTAACACCTGTAATCCCAGCACTTTGGGAGGCCGAGGCGGGCAGATTGCGTGAGGTCAAGAGTTTGAGAGCAGTCTGGCCAACATGGTGAAACCCCGTCTCTACTAAAAATACGAAAAAAATTAGCTGGGCATGGTGGCCTGCCCCTGTAATTCCATCTACTCAGGAGACTGAGGCAGGGGAATTGCTTGAACTAGAGAGGTTGCAGTGAGCCGAGATCGCGCCACTGCACTCCAGCCTGTGAGACAGAGCGAGACTTCATCTCAAAAAAAAAAAAAAAAGAACGCTTTACTTGGCTGAGGAAACTACTAATATATATGTATATAGTTCATATGTTATCTATTTCACACGTACACAGAAACTCACTCTTTTGAGTGGTGTCAGGGAAGGACTGGAGGATTGGCATGGCGGTGGGGAGGCCTAGTGGCCGTAGATGCCTGTATTCTGCGCTTTCCCCTGAGTGCAGAGACCATTTCAGGTTCTAACCCCTGGCATGGAGTTTCTGTGAGTGCTTGACTTGTGGAGAGGCACCGAACCACCCCAAGTGCCTACTGAAGAGCAAGTTTAGGATTAAATTTCTACAGAACAGGAAATGGGCCTGCATCCTCGCTACTCAAAGGAAGGGGAGCTGGTCACATGTGTAGGTCTTCAAAAAACAGATTCTCAGTTTCTCAACACAACAGCATTTGTGTTGATCTTGTTTGTTTACACTGTCTCCACCAGCTGGTCTTCCTGGTGCTCAGCCTGATACACCTCTACGTTCAACTCTACCATATGATGGACAAGGGTGTCCTCAGCTACTGGCGAAAGCCAAGGAACTGGCTGCAGGTAGCCTCACTTGTGTCATTTTCTTTTTGAAAAATAGCAATAAAGTGTTTGTATCTTAAAAAACTAATTTAAATAAGAAATTGATTGTGCACTAGCTACCGCCAACATTATTGCAGTTTTCTCCCTGTGTATGATAATCTCAAAACAGCCTTTGAGATCAGACATCCTTGTGTTGTCACAGTTAGTCACGCACCACATGAATCTCAGCCAAGGTTGTGGTCCCATAAGATCATATGGTGCTAAGAAATTCCTGTCACCTGATGACATCTTGACTCTGACCCTGTATAGGTATGTCTGTTTGCAGCTTAGTTTTTAATAAAGCTTTTATTTATTTATTTTTTAAGTTTGTAAAATAAAAATTTTACAAACTTTTAAAACTAGAAAAAAGCTTTTAGAATAAGGAGATAAGGAAAATATTTTTGTACAGCTGTACAGTGTGTTTCTGTTTAAAGCTGTGTTATTATAGAGTCAAAAGTTTAAAAATTTAAGTTTTTTAAGTAAAAGTTACAGTATGCTAAGGTTAATTTATTAGTGAAGAAAGAAACATATTTTTATAAATTTAGTGTATCCTAAGTGTGCAGTGTTTATAAAGTCTACATTAGTGTACAGTAATGCTCTAGGCCTCCCCTTTCACTCGCCACTCACTCACTGCCTCACCCAGAGCAGCTTCCGGTCCTGCAAGTGCCGTTCACCGTAAGTGTTCGATACACGTGGACCATTTTTTACCTTTGTACTGGATTTTTACTGTATCTTTTCTATGCTTAGATATATTTAGATGCACGAGTACTTACCATTGTGTATGACTGCCTACAGTATTCAGTACAGGAACACGCTGCACAGCTTTGAGGCCTGGGAGCAACAGGCTGTCTCATATAGCCTAGGTGTGTGGGACCGTCTGTGTTTGTGTATGTGCACCCTACAGTGTTCACCCAAGGACAGATTCACCCAGTGATACATTTCTCAGAAGGCATCCTTGTCATTAAGCCACACATGACTGTAACTTACAACCTGTGTCACGTGGGGTGCCAGGTAAGCCCTTCCTCAGGAGCCATCTGAAGGCCTTTCTGCTGGATGTTGTAGCTCTCTGTGGCTGGAGTGAGCCTCACCTACTATGCAGTTTCCGGCCACCTTGCTACTCTTGCTGGAGATGTCACTGACCAGTTTCACAGAGGACTTTGCCACGCATTTATGGACCTCACCGTTATGGCATCATGGAATCAGGTACGGGGGTGCTCAGGGCCATGCAGATAGAGGCGATGCACTGTGATGCCATCCAGAAGGCAGAGGTCACACAAGCTCTACAAGGTGCAAGGCAACAGATTTGCTCCATATTGAGAGATGATACTCTGAGCTGGCAGATGGGAGTGGCCAGGACAGTGAAGGGCCTGGAGAACTTGAGACATGCTTTGCATACTAGGATATGTGGATTCTGCATGGAGCAGAACTCAAGAGCCTGGAACTCCCCCAGTGCTTCCAGGGGACCCTAAGGGGCACAGGAAGTAGGTGTTGGTGCAGTGTGGAGGAGGGAGGCTAGTGCTGACTTGCTTAGACACACCATTTTCTCTCTTCATCCTGGCGACAGTCATAAATGCAGGCACTATTGGCCACTCTGCAAGTGAAGACACCAAGGCTCACAGAAAGTCTCCAGTCCCTCAGTGGAGGGAAGTCTGGTTTCAAAGTCCCCGCACCTCCTTCCCCTAGGCAGTCCTTTCTGCAGGCAATGGTTCCCCATTCCCTGGAGGGATGGGAGCTCCTACCAGGAGGACCAGGCAAATATGCACAGATGGGCCTGGATGAGCTCTGGGGAGGGGGCCCATGAGACAGGCAGGATCCCACAAAAGCATGGGATGTTGCCTTCCTGTGGTGGTGGAAGATGAGCCAACATATTCTGCTTTGTTGCCCTGTTGCTATCAGAACCAGCCCCTCCCCTACCTGCCTTGTCCTCCTTTTCCCATCTAGAGGGTGGTCAGGGTACCATGGCCACTCCCAGGGCTGAGTGGATCCTATAGCAACCTAGAGAACAAGGGCCAGTTCCCCTCCAGCTTCAGGCCCCTCCTCCCCAGGTCTGTCATTTTCCCCCACAGCCTCCCTCTCACTCCTTGGCTCATGTCTGCTCTGTAAGGAGAACTAGGCCGGATGAGGCTGGTTTCCTCTACACTAGCTTCCTCTGCTAGTCCCTGCCTCCTTGTTGAAGATTGCTTTGTTGCAAGCAAGAGAAATTTCCTAGACTAGAGGAAAGAAACAGGTTCTAAAGGAGCCCAAGCAGAAGATTTGGCTTTTCTCCTGAAGTAAAAAAAAAAAAAAAAAATGAGTCTGATGAGAGAGAACTCTCACCCAAGCAAAGCACAGCAACTGTCACTCACAGATTGGCAGCCAGGGACAACAGAAGCCTGGGCTGCAGAGTGAGCTGGTGCCCCTGGCTCAGGAAAGCTGACCAGGGTGGACAGAGTCCTGTGTCCCACTTGCACCAGTTCAGAGAGCCTGGAAAGCAGCCTGCCCTGAAGTTTCATAAGCTGGAGGAACATAACATGCTGTGCTAAAGTGTTGGAGGGCATCCTCTTCTCAGAGGAACTGGAGCAGCACCCAGGCTATTCCAAGTAGTTCCTCCTTATCTCCAGATGTTGTGTTCCTAGCACGTTCAACATTTATTGTGAGAATTACAAGCAAGAAAAGGGGAAGAGCTGGGCTGGCTAAGGCCAACCAGGGACCTGTTTTGCAGGCACATATCAGCATCTACTGAAGTCTTCATTAAGCAATTATTTGATTTACTGTCTGTCTTCCCCGACAAGGCTGGAAGCTGCAGAATAGAGAATGTATCTATTTTGTTCATTGCTGCTCCCCCGGTACCAATATTAGGGCCCGATGAGGACACTGCTTAATTTATTGGCATCTCTTTCTGGGACAAAGTTAGAGGAATTTAGCTCTAACTTCAGTGTAGGCAGCATCCAGGGTGCTGGAAGAACAAGTCATGTTCAAGATAAACACAAATGACTTTCTAATGATGGAATTTAACACCCAGGATTAAAGAGCTATGATTTGAGTGTGTGAAAATGAAAATGCACAGACTTTAGAATCAGCAGACCTAAAACTCACTGCCAGCTCCTCGTTGACCATGTGCCATTAGGCAAGTTTCTTAACTTTTTTCAAGTCTTAATAAGATAGAACTATGACACATACTTTGGGGGTTTTGCTGGGATTTGAGTGTGTGTGTGTGTGTGTGTGTGTGTGTGTATTTGTACGTACACATGCAAACATATCCTTGGGACATCTTGGCGTCTAGAAGATGTTCCATATATGAAAGTCATAATAATGGCAATTACTCAGAAGGCTTTATGGCATCCCTCAATCGGATACAGGCAAGAAAGGGGCCCTTCCACTCTGTCCATAGGAAGTTTATAGCCTTGTTGTCCCATAGTCACCACTAGCCACACACGGCTATTGAGACTTGAAATGAGGCTAGTCCAAACTGAGATGTGCTGTGAATGTAAAATACTCACTGGAATTCATAAACTTGTATGAAAATTTAAAATGTACCAGGCACAGTGGCTCTCACCTATAATTCTTGCATTTTGGGAGGCCAAGGCGGGCAGATTGCCTGAGCTTAGGAGTTTAAGACCAGCCTGGGCAATGAGGTGAAATCCCATCTTTATTAAAATACCAAAAAGAAACTATCCAAGTGTGGCAGCATGTACCTGTAGTCCCAGCCACTGGGTAGGCTGAGACAGGAGAATTGCTTGAACCCGCTGAGAGACGGAGGTTGCAGTGAGCTGAGACTGTGTCACTGCACTCATACTCCAGCCTGGGTAACAGAGCAAGACTCCATCTCAAAAAAAATTTGTTTTTAATGTAAAATATCTCAATAATTTTTATGCTGGTTACATATTGAAATGATGCTATTTCACATTATTTTTCATATACTCAATTAAACAAAATATATTATCAAATAAATTTACCCTGTTTAATTGTACTTTTTAAAACACAGCTACTAGAAAATTCCACCCATAGCTTGCATTGCATTTCTCTTGGCTGGTGTTGGCTAGAGCTCCATTCATCCCCGTTCTCCCCTGTGCGGCCCTGCCTGCTCTGAAGGGGGCCTGAGGGGTGACGGCCACTCACAGACTGTCTAGGTTTTGGTTGTCAGAAGTCACTTTTGACCTTGTCCCAGTTGCCAAGGAAACAAACAGAAAACCTTGATTCGTTGCCCATGGAAAGTTTAAACCATACAGCTGTCATTTCTTTTCTCTTGGACTTACAATTTTGGTGAGAGCATATGGGATCATACACCCGGAAGCACGTTCCTCGTGAGCCCCTGGTAGGGAGCGGGGAAGGGAGCAGCCTTCCTCGAGGCCTCCCAAGTGTGGACAAGTCCACGAGGCTGTTTGCCCCTGGGTCTGCCATGTTTCCAGTTGTACTGTGCTTGTCTGTTCACACTGTTTGTCTGAGCCACAGACTCTAGAGCTATAACGGGGAAGTGACTCGTTTTTTCGAAGATTACATTTTGTTTTTTGAGACAGTGTCTCCCTCTGTTACCCAGGCTGGAGTACAGTGGTGTGATCTCTGCTCACTGCAACCTCTGCCTCCCAGGTTCAAGCAATTCTCCTGCCTTAGCCCCCCAAGTAGCTGGGATTACAGGTTCATGCCACCACTCCCTGATAATTGCTTATATTTTTAGTGGAGATGGTGTTTCACCGTGTTAGCCAAGATGATCTCGATCTCCTGACCTTGTGAACCACCCACCTCAACCTCCCAAAGTGCTGGGATTACAGGTGTGAGCCACCACCCAGCCATGAGGATTACATTTTTAAAAACCTACTTGGAAAGTGTTGGTGGCCTATTCTGTACATGTAATGGGTGGGAAGGAAACAAGCATGCACTAAATACATTCTCTGAGCCCCCTCCATGGTGATGATTTTCTTACAGCTCAAGAGACTGAGGCTCAGATAGGGAGAACAGACCTGGGGTGGACAGAGTCCTGTCTGCATGGCCTGCTAGACCTGTTCCATCCTGGTGTCCAAAGAAATGGCCAGGCCAGAATTCAGAGCAGGTCTTGTGAAAATGCGTTATGATTTGTACTTACCCCTACAACTCATCCTCCTCTGCAGACATCTGCACTTGATGTCCCTTGGAGACTCATGGTCTACATAACATCAAATCCAATGAACTCTTTATGTACTGCTGACAGCTGTGAATATGTCTGCACCTTCCAGTGACTGGCGTGGCACACTGACTGCTCTGTTCTTTTGTCTCAGAGGGCGCGATGGCTCCAGGGAATCCTCTTATTCCTCTTGACATTAAAATGCATCTATCTTCCTGGCATTCAAAACACGATGGCGTCCTGCTCCTCCATGATGCGCCACTCACTCCCCAGCGTCTTTGTAGCAGGGGTAAGAACTCTCACCTTTATCAGGTGATCTCCCTCATAAACCATTGATCTGGGTACTGTTTTCAGCCTTCCTCAAGGGAAGAACAAACTGCTCTCAAGGGGAACACTGTAGAATTCCAGTCTTCTAATCCCTTACAGTGCACTTTTAGGTAACCGATATCAACAGTTATATAGTAAGTTATGGTCATGACAACAATAACCATGATTTATGAAACACTTGCTCTGTACTGTGCCTTACAACAGCATGTTATTATTACAATAGAAATAGTTATTATCACCTATGAGCTTTCTCTAAGTGCCAGGAATGGCGCTTTGGGCCTCTCATAGATTACTTCACTTAACTATCACAACCAAGCTATGGGCAGGCACAGTTCTTCTTAGAAGGTTCTCAGGAATGCCTGCCTCAAACCCCAGGGCACAGCCAAGTCTTCATCCAGGGCTGGCCCTGAAGTCTGGTCTGGAGGGGGAGCCCCAAACCAACAGGTCCAGAGTACAGCTTGGAGCCCTGCTTAAGTTCCTGGGGTGCTGGTGATTCTGATCTGGTCCCAGCAGGGAAAAAGCTTGCTCCAACCTGACAGGCCCTAATACAGCACAGATTTGCAGTCAGGGCCAAGAGAGAGTCTTGGCCAAGTGACCTGAGTTTGGAGGCTCTGGCTATCAGGATCCAGGCCACACAGGACACCAAGCACAGATCTCCTTCTCCAGGTAAGGGGTTCCCCCAAACCCTGAGAAACACACTCAGCAAACCAGGGCAGAGAGAAGGGACTTAAGAGTCAGAGAGAGTGGCATTGTAACCTGGCTGTCCCACGCCCTAGCTCATGTTGTGAACACCAACCAGTTGCCCAACCTCTGCTTCTAAGAAAAGCATCGATGATGTTTGCCCGATGGTTATTACTGGTCTTGAGATTATATGCATGTAGAATTTATGAAACAATTAAACTAGTCATTATTAGGACCATTTAGCAATGTGCAAAAATGCTTTTATGTGAGGGGAGAAAAGCCCAGAATATAAATAATTTGTGTCCAAATTAAGTAGCAGAGCTCTAACTGTGTAGCAAGTATAGACTCATGTACCAAGAGGAGACCGGGAGACCACCCAGCTCTGTTTGTCCAGCTGTAGACTCATGGATTGTGCTTGCTTTCTTCTGAGTCCCACTGATGTCTGATTTCACCTATGGAGTAAATAATGCTAAAATGAGTCCCAGTGCATTCGCAAGGAAGCCTTTGGGTACCCGTCCAGGGTTACACATGGAGGCCAGCAAGGACCCACACAGAACGCAGCCCGTGACTACAGCTTCAGCTGGGTGGGTCTTCTCTGCAGGCCCGTCCACAGTGTGCACACATCGACCATGTGGACCTGTGGGGTGATCGCCTGGTGGTCTGACATCCAGGTGGAGAAAGTGCTTGTCAGCACCAGAGCTGGTTGGAGCAGATGAAGGGAGAAGCATGAACAGGGCTGGTGATGGAACCCCTCAGATCTCAGACCAATTTCCCAGTGCGTTATAACCAGGACCATGAAACCTAAGCTTGACCAAATTCACATCAAAATCAGCCAGACTTCTCAATGCTTCCTAAGTGGTGTATTTTACTAGGCTCTGGCCAAGTGCAAGGGACATAAAGATGACGAGGGAGCTGCCCCCTCATGGCAACCATGGCCTGCTAAAGGGGGCCAAAGGCCAGGGGAGCAGGCCACTTGTCACCACAGGCAGAGGAGGAGCTGAGGAGAGAATGACCTTTGCAGGAAGAGCCCTTGAAAGGGAGGAGGGAGACCAGTGGGGCCAGCAGGGGTGCGAGGAGGGAGGCCTGGGAAAGAGGTGAGAGGGGGACACCACCTTTCGGGTTCAAAACTAGGGATGGTGTGATTGATTCACACTCCCAAAACTGCCCCTCCAAATTTGTCTCTGTTTTAAACATTTAGAAGTCTTCCACTCCTAAGGTCAGTGCTCTCCGGCTTTTCTTTCTGCAGCTGGCAGGGGCCCCTATGCTGGCTGCCGTCTCCCACCTGCGCCGACTCCTGCTTTCTATGTGGGCTTTACCACCTGGCACCTTCACAGATGCCTTCCCCAGGCTGCTGTTTCGTTTTCCTGGAAGAAGCCAAAAAGACTCCTTCCTTGGCCTTTCCAAGTCTGAGCAGCGGGCTGTGGCTTGTTACTTTGGGGCCCTTTTAATAGTCTCTGCCACATTGTGTTTTGGAATGGTAAGTAAATGTGTCCCTGACTTTCAAGTCATGGTTTGTACAAGCTTCATTTGCTGTTGGGGTGAAACTGTGGTCCATGTGGACGGGGCCAGGCAGCACAGGTCAGATCTCACTGTAATGAATCCCTGGGGCCCAGCTCACCTGCCCTGGGAGATCAGGTGAGTCAAACACAGTTAGTTTGACTCTCCCTTACCCTAGAACAGTCCAGCATGACAGCAGCCACCCCACGGTGCCTCCTCCTCCAGGAAGCTTTCCTGGTCCTACTCACCCTGCACTGAATCACATCATTTCTTGCTCTGAACTTCATCTGCAATCTCATGCTGCCTCAAGGGTATCTGTTGCCTTTTCTCAGTCTTTCCATCTTATCAGAGTTGCACTCCATCAGCCACCCTCCACTGGACATGTTCTCCAGGCTGGGGACCAAAGGAGGAATGGCTCCCTGTTTCACTCCCTCCTACTGATCCGCCACTGGCAAATCTAGTCACGTTGGTTTTGGTCTCCTTTTGAACTCTAGCCACATTCCTAGCAGGCATATTGGTGTGCCTGCCTTCTAGGGTAGTTCCTGACACATTGTAGAGCTCACTATAAGTTCAGTGAATTGAATATTCCAGCTTTGTAAGTGGATTAAAATTCTCTGCAGTCCTTAAAAGTCTACCAGTGTTCTAGTTTAGGAGCTAGAGGGAAACTAAAAGTGAGTGCTCATGTTCACACCTTAACAACACTCAGACCCCAGGCCTTTGCTTTTATCAATGTTCCTAGCTCCCTACTCCCGCTCATCCATGAATGCATAAATCCGTCCATCACCCATCCACCTACCTGCTCACCAAACTGGTTACCTGTCCACCTATCCACCCACCCATCCATCCATCAATTCACTCATTTGTTCATTCATGCACTCATTCAACAAAAACCTAAAGAACGCCCATAATATTCAGGCAAAGGCAAAAAAAAAAGATAATAACTGCCTCAGAGAGCTCATAGTCCATCGGGGAAGACTGACATATACAAATAATTAGGGTATTTTTTATATTTTAAATAGTTTCTAAATTGGTTACGTGATCTGCAGATATTTTCTCCTGACCTGTAGCTTGTCTTTTTATTCTCTTAACAGCGTCTCTACAGAACAGAAGTTGTAAATTTTGATAAAGACCAGTCTTTCCATGTTTTCTTTTATGGATTTTGCTTTTGGTGTCCTGGCCCAAATGAATTCCCAAATCCAAGATCACATATATTTTCTCCTATTATTTTCTTCAAGAATTTTTATATTTTGTATTTTACATTTAGGTTGATCATCTGTTTTTGGTTAATTTTAATAAGATGTGAGGCATGGAACAGAGTTCCCATTTTTAATAGATGAAAATCCAATTATTCCAGCATGATTTTTTTAAAGAATGTTTACTCCATGCACTTGGTTTTACAACTTTGTCAAAAAGCGATTGGCCATATCTGTATGGATTTGTATCTGGGTTCTCTAATCTACTCCACTGATCTCTCCTTTAGCCAGTCCTATGAGGTCTTGATCACTCTATGGCAAATCTTAAAGGAGTGGATGAGTCCTCCAGCTTTGCTCCATTTTAGTTGCAGCTATTCTAGCTCTTTCACCTTTCAATGTAAGTTTTAGAATCATCTTGTTATTTTTTAAATTATGTGGGGGTTCTGATTGAAATTGCTGTGGAAGTATAAATCAAATTTGGGGGAAATTGGCCTCCTAATAATATTAAGCTTTTTTCGATCCTAGAATTCTGTATTTCTCTCCATTTATTTAGGTCATCTTCAGTTTTTTTCCATCATTGTTTTATAGTCCTCAGCATACAGATCCTACATAATTATAGGCAATTTTAAAGCCTAACTAAAAGTGTCCCCAAACAGCAAGAAACTTAGATCAGAGACTCATTTATTCTTCCTAAGGAGACCAGGAAATCTTCACACAGCAGTAAGGGGAGCCTTGAAGAGGAGTTCCGCTCATGGTGACAACTGCTGAGAGCAGTATTTCAGACAGGGGGGCACACGCCATGCTGGAGTTCTGGTTCAAGCAGACATCGTGTTGAAAAGGATGGTGGGAGTCAGGAGTGGAGGACCTTGCATGTCGTACTTAGGCACTTGGATGCTATCATCTGAGACAGGCAGGCAATATTGCATTGAGGTCTCTGGGTGCAAGAGTCAGGCCTTGCTGTGCCCCGTGGCTGTTTTGCTGGTAAAGCTGGAAGGCCTCAGACCTACACATCAGTGGCCTACCCTTTCAGGCTCCTGAGCATCTTTGCAGAGTTCTAAAACTTTGTGAGGGGTTCGAGGGATTTGGGGACCAATCAAGGACAAACATGACCGCAAGAGACAGTAACACACACAAGCTTTATTGAGGTAGTGTTTTGAAGTGTTCCCATGTAGGGGAACTCCCTCATGCTATGAAACTGTACACAGGCTTACAGCGTAGGGTTCAAGAACAATCCAAAAAGGAAGAAGAGCAAGAGAGATCTCAGGGGAGGGGGCAACAGAGAGGGAGCTTCGCCCTCAAAGGCCTGCTCAGCAGCGTGGAGGGGAAGCTCTGGGTCAGAAAGCTCCTGAGGCCAGCGGCAGCTTGGGGCCTTATAATCTTATCAGTGGGTAACAGCTGTCCCCTGAGGTTTTACAGGATATGTAAAGCTGACAGGGTCTAAATGGCTAAAAAATTGTTTATTTGGGTTATTTTTAAAACAACTGGATGTGTAAAATATTGAGTTTGGTACCAGCAGGCTTTTGAGCTAACAGCTTACAGCCTGCAGTGAAGAAATAAACCACCTGGAGGCTTACAGAACACATGTTGAGAGCACAACAGCCTGCTGAGTACAAGATCCTTTCTGTCTCCCAGGCACAGGCATAGGGCTGTCTCCTGAGGCTCACCCACAGCTCAGAACGGCTCACCAGGGGACACCGAAACTAAGACAGACTTTACTTATCGGCATGCACATTGGTTGATAATCTCAGTCTTCAAAGATAGATATTGAAAACATCCTTTACAATACAATGAATTACCATGGCTGAGATCATCTAACCGACATTTAGTTCAACTCAGGAGAGGTATTTTCCTGATTTTGCTTTTTTTAACCAAGAAGTCACTATTTTACCAAAAGGTCATAAAGTAGCATCATCAGATATAATCTTCATTGCATAGTTTATCATATTAACAAGGCTCTTTATTTAGGTTGCTGACATGAAATTTGTCTTTATTTTTTCTTCTCTTTTTTAGCTGAGAGGTTTTCTAATGATTTTACCCCGAAAAAGACAATCTTTTCAAAGTAAATCTCTTGTGAGACTTAAAGACGTCACTGCTTATATGTGGGAAAAGGCCCTCACCTTTCTGAGACTGAAAGCACCAAAGTTAGAAGAGGCTGAGATTGTTGAGAATCACGTAAGCCGTGGGATCTTTGGTTATACTCAAGACAATGGTTTCATTGCAGAATTTTGCTTTCAATTATCAAAGCATGAGTATGTTTCCATGCGAAATCTCATTGCAAAGAGACAAAATTAGTTTCAATTATAGTGGAACTCATGGAATTTTCCCTTGAAATTCTAAAGCACTTTACAGATTACAAAGCACATTCTCCTGCATTAACTCACTCTATCCTTATAATGATCTGTACAGTTGGAAAGACGGAGTTTATGGTCTTCCCTAGGACATAGACATGCTGTATTCTGCCCCCTGAGTTAGTTATTTGCTTGTGGTGCCTGCTATCAAACCCAAATTTCTACCCAAAACATAGAGCCTTAGGTGCATTGTTTGAGTTTAGTTATCCCAGACATGACTGTAAACAAATCAAACCAGATGTTTGCACACTGAACACTCACTTTCTTCCATGGCTAATGTATTAGTTCATTTTCACACTGCTGATAAAGACATACCCAAAACTGAGAACAAAAAGAAGTTTACTTGAACTTATAGTTCCAAATGGCTTGGGAGGCCTCAGATTCATGGTGGGAGATGAAAGACACTCTTACACAGTGACAGCAAGGGAAAAATGATTAAGATGCAAAAGTGGAAATCCCGGATAAACCATCAGATCTTTAACTATCACAAGAATAGCATGGGAAAGACCAGCCCCTGTGATTCAATTACCTCCCACTAGGTCCCTCCCACAACATGTGGGAATTCTGGGAGATAACAATTCAAGTTGAGATTTGAATGGGGACACAGCCAATCAATATAATTTCATCCCTTACCCCTCCAAATCTCATGTTCTCACATTTCAGAACCAATTAATTATGATTTCCCAACAGTCCCCCAAAGTCTTAACTCATTTCAGCATTAACCAAAAAGTCCACAGTCCAAAGTCTCTTTTGAGATGAGACAAGTCCCTTCTACCTATAAAATCAAAAACTAGCTAGTTACTTCCTAGATACAATGGAGGTAAAGTATTGGGAAAATACAGGCATTCCAAATGGGACAAATCGGCCAAAGCAAAGGGGTTACAGGCCCCATACAAGTCCAAAATCCAACAAGGCAATCCAATTTTAAAGCTCCAAAATGATCTCCTTTGACTCTAGGTATCACATGCAGGTCATGCTGATTGAAGAAGTGGTTTCCCATGGTCTTAGGCAGCTCTGTCCCTGTAGCTTTGCAGGGTACAGTCTCCCTCCAGGCTGCTTTCATGGGCTGGCATTGAGTGTCTGTGGCTTTTCCAGGCACACAGTGCAAGCTGTCAGAAGATCTACCATTCTGGGGTCTGGAGGATGGTGGCCCTCTTCTCACAGCTCTACTAGGTCCCTTCTATACTCCCCTATCAGAGGTTCTCCATGAGGGTCCCAACCCTTCAGAAAACTTATACCTAGGCATCCAGGCATTTCCATACAACTTCTGAAATCTAGGCCAAGATTTCCAAACCTCAATTCTTGACTTCTGTGCACCTGCAGGCTCAACATCACATGGAAGCTGCCAAGGCCTGGGGCTTCCACCCTCTAAAGCCACAGTCTGAGTTGTACATTGGCCCTTTTCAGCCATGGCTGAAGCAGCTGGGACACAGGGCACCAAGTCTCTAGGCTGCACACAGCACAGAGGCCCTGGGCCTAGCCCACAAAACCACTTTTTCCTCCTGGGCCTCTAGGATTGTGATGGGAGGGGCTGCTGTGAAGTTCTCTGACATGGCCTGGAGAAATTTTTCTCATGGTCTTGGGGATTAACATTAGGCTCCTTGCTATTATGCAAAGTTCTACAGCTGGCTTGAACTTCTCCCCAGCAAATGAGTTTTTTCTTCTACTGCATTGTCAGGCTGCAATTTTATTTTTAACTTTTATGCTCCATTTCCCTTTTAAAATGGAATGCTTTTAATAGCACCCAAGTCACATCTTGAATGCTTTGTTGCTCATAAATTTCTATCAAATACCCTAAATCATCACTCTCAAGTTCAAAGTTCCACAAATCTCTAGGGCAGGGTCAAAATGTCACCAGTCTCTGCTAAAACATAACAGGAGTCCCCTTTGCCCCAGTTCCTAATGAGTTTCTCATCTGCATCTGAGAGCACCTCAGTCTGGACCTTATTGTTCATATCACTATCAGCATTTTTGTCAAAGCCATTCAACAGGTCTCTAGGAAGTTCCAAACTTTCCCATATTTTCCTATCTTCTTCTGAGCCCTCCAAACTATTCCAACCTCTGCCTGTTACCCAGTTCCAAAGTCACTTCCACATTTTTGGGTATCTTTTCAGGAATGCCCCACTCTACTTGTATCAATTTACTGTCTTAGTTCATTTTCATGCTGCTGATAAAGACATACCCAAAATTGGGGACAAAAAGAGGTTTAATTGGACTTATTGTTCCACATGGCTGGGAGGCCTCAGAATCATGGTGAGAGGCAAAAGGCACTTCTTACATGGAGGCAACCAGAGAAAAATGAGCAAGATACAAAAGCAGAAACTCCTGATAAACCATCATATCTCATGAGACTTATTCACTATCACAAGAATAGTATGGGAAAGACCAGCCCCCATGATTCAATTAACTCCCCCTAGGCTCCTCCCACAACACACAGGAATTCTGGGAGATACAATTCAAGTTGAGATTTGAATGGGAACACAGCCAAACCCTATGAGCTGATATTTAGGTATCATCCAGTGAGGTTCTGAAGGCAGTCATATGTAATCATGATACTGTACATTTTGATAGCGCCTTACTCTCTGTCATGTGCTTTCCCATCCATTATTGCCTTTGTTTTGAACAGTACTCAATAAAGATTTATTAATCAAAGGGATGGAAGAATGACCTCATTTTCCCATAGCAGCACTATGCATTATTGCCTTTAAATCCATTCAATGGTTTTTTTATGTAGGTATTGTTAACCATAGCATTTACATACACATCTGTATATGTATATTATTATTGAAGCAACTGAGATATAGAGGCATAAGAGCAGGCCCAGCACCCAAGTCTTCTGACTGCAGGCAGGGTCAGTATGTTTCCTAACATAGCACAATACCATCTACAGATGGTACCCCTAAATGTTTCACATAATGAGGAAAGAGGGAAAATGAGATTCTTGAATGCATTTACTAATCTAATTTTCTTCCCTTCAGAATTACTACTTGAATGAATTTGCAAATCTGCTAGATGAACTTCTGATGAAGATTAATGATTTGTCTGACAGCCTACAACTCCCTCTACTGGAAAAAACATCCAACAACACAGGGGAGGCAAGAGCAGAAGAGAGTCCCTTAGTGGACATTTCCAGTTACCAAGCTACTGAGGTAAGACCATGCAAAATTATTTATGTCAATGTTTTTTATAGCAATTTCAGTTCTAGAGGAGTTTTTGAATACTTGTTGTTCCAAAATATAAGGTCCATTTGCATAAATATTTTCTAGGGAATCATACTGCTGATAAGATATGCTCTAGCCATAACTGAAGGACCACTTAATAATTTAAAGTGCATAATGTGACTTCCAGTTTAAAATGGTAGCATAAGTATCTTATCTGCCCCTTATTTCTGATTACAACTGAAATCAACAAAGAGACTGAGAAATAGAAATAGAAACTCAGTCTTTCCAGAAACAACAACAAAAAAGAAATCTATGGCCCAGAATATGACCAGTAATCCAAGAATGGATGCCAAGAACAGTAAAAATTAGACCAAAAGGAGAAAGGATGCTACCATTTCCAAGAACACACAGAATCCTCCAAGTTAGACAGCATATCTGGAAGAGCCAACAAAGGTCCCTCATTTGGAAGAAAAGATTATAGAGCTAAAAATGATTTAAAGAATCTCCCTGAACCCTAATGCCACAAAATCCCTAGGACATAGGACTGAAGGACAAAATATGCAGGAAGCCATCTTTGTAGGAAGCTGTTTGTTGATGTGGCTACCTATAAGAGGAACCATTGGTGATTCATAGACCTAGAGTCACACCACTTGCAAACTATAGAAAAATCAACACACCATGTACCAGGTACACAAAGAAAAGGAAAGATGAGTGCTGTGCCCCAGTGATAAATAGCCTCCAGTAGTAACTTCCCTGAGATCCATAGACATACTCTGCTGGCCCAGAGCAATCATGCTCATATGGCTGAGTGGCAATGAAGGAGCTCTCTGAAGGCAGAGGAGAACATGAGGTACCTGCTACAAACTCTCTGCCCCAGCGTTCCCTGGCCTTAATGCACAACAACCCAGGGAAGAACATCCTTTATGAAAAGGTGAACTTCTACATGTAGAGAGGAATAGTAATAATAAAAGCAAATAATTACTGGATCTATGCAAATCTGCTTCAGGAAAAAGTGGTGTATAAAAATGACCAAAAGAGAAGATGAAGGTATAACTTTGAAAACAATTGTCATCAACAGGTAAAAATTGTAACACAGAAGGTAAATTAATGGGAAAAAAAAGTATCTTTGAAAGGAGAATTTAAAGCCAAAATGAAAGAACTCCAGGATGAAATAAAGAGACAATGAATTAACAGAGTTGAGAAAAGAAATGGAAAAGAAAAAAAGTAAAGTAGATGGATTCACAGAAAAGAGAAGAAACTATATGGATGACATGTTGGAGAAAATTTTGCAAAATAAAAAAAAAGTTAAAATTGATTTTAGGAAAAGTAATACCCATGGAAATCAGACCAGGAAGAATGTACATAAGACAAGGAAAGGGTATCTATAATTAGTGTCTCCCCCAAAAAGCCCAGGAAACTTGAACAGGAAAAATATTTTAAACTATATATTTTTAAAACTATATTAGAAAAGAGATATAGACCTATATATTTAAAAAGGAACTGTGTCCCAGGGAAGAAATGGATTCACATCTATTAATACTAGAATATGAGTGGGTGTAGTGGTTCATGCCTATAATCCCAGCATTTGGGAGGCCAAGGCAGAAGGACTGCTTGAGCCCAGGAGTTCAAGACCAGCCTGAGCAATATAGTGAAACCCCATCTCTACAGAAGAAAAAAAAAAAAAATAGCTGGGCTTAGTAGTGCATGCCTGTGATCCCAGCTACTCACAGGCATGTGGCATTGTTGATGTGGCTGAGATTGAAGGATCACTGGGGTCCAGGAGGTAGAGGCTGCAGTGAGTGGTGATCTGACCTAGGTGACAGAGTGAGACCACATCTCAAAAAAAAGAACTAAAACACAGCCTAGTAAAGTCACTGGACTTAAAAAAGATAATCCTACTGACACCCAGATATTTCCTACCCACCAAAATCAAGTAACCTCCATGTGTTTTAAAATTATTTAAATTATTTAGTAATTATTATTATTGTTTTCATTATAAAAAAGTGTTTAAATGTGCATACAAAAATTGGGTAAATTACATGAAAAACATAATTTTTAAGAAAAGAAACTAAAATGACCAATTTTGTAAAACATAAAATTGGGCCAGATGTGGTGGCTCACTCCTGTAATCCCAGCACTGTGGGAGGCCAAGGCAGGCAGACTACAAGTTCAGGAGATCGAGACCATCCTGGCTAACATGGTGAAACCTCATCTCTACTAAAAATACAAAAAATTAGCTGCATGGTGGCACATGCCTGTAGTCCCGGCTTCTCAGGAGGCTGAGGCAGGAGAATTGCTTGAACCTGGGAGGTAGAGGTTGCAATGAGCTGAGATCATGCCACTGCACTCCAGCCTGGGCAACAGAGCAAGACTCTCTCTCAAAAACTAAAATAAAATAGAGGATTTATATAGAGGAAAAAAAAAAGATGGGCTAGTATTTACTATATTTGTAACATAAAAATGAAAAAATATCATTAAAAATTTTAGAATAGTGCTCACTTCGGCAGCACATATACTAAAATTGGAACGATACAGAGAAGATTAGCATGGCCCCTGCGCAAGGATGACACGCAAATTCGTGAAGCGTTCTATATTTTTGCCCTTTATGCTAAAAACCCTCAATAAACTTGGCATTGATGGAACATATCTCAAAGTAATAAAAGCTATTTACAACAAACCAACAGCCAATATCATACTGAATGGGCAAAAACTGGAAGCATTCCCTTTGAAATCTGGCACTAGACAAGGATGCCCTCTCTCACCACTCCTATTCAACATAGTACTGGAAGTTCTAGCCAGAGCAATCAGGCAAGAAAAAGAAATAAAGGGTATTCAGATAGGAAAGGTGGAAGCCAAATTGTCTCTATTTGCAGACGACATGATAGTATACCTAGAAGACCCCATCACCTCAGCCCAAAAACTCCTGAAACTGATAAGCAACTTCAGCAAAGTCTCAGGATATAAAATCAATGTGCAAAAATCACAAGCATTCCTATACACCAATAACAGACTTAAAGAGAACCAAATCAAGAACAAACTGCCATTCACAATTGCTACAAAGAGAATAAAATACCCAGGAATACAACTCACAAGGAACATAAGGGACCTCTTTAAGGAAAACTACAAACCACTGCTCAACGAAATAAGAGAGGACACAAACAGATGGAGAAACATTCCATGTTCTTGGTTAGGAAGAATCAATATTGTGAAAATGGCTATACTGCCCAAAGTAATTTACAGAATCAATGCTATCCCCATCAAGCTACCATTGAATTTCTTCACAGAACTGGAACAAACCACCATGAACTTCATATGGAACCAAAAGAGAGCCCGCATAGCCAAGTCAATTCTAAGCAAAAAGAACACAGCGGGAGGCATCACACTACCAGACTTCAAACTATACTACAAGGCTACAGTAATCAAAACAGCATGGTACTGGCACCAAAACAGAGATATAGACCAATGGAACAGAATAGAGGCATCGGAGGCAAATCAACATATCTACAACCATATAATCTTTGATAAACCAGACAAAAACAAGCAATGGGGAAAGGATTCCCTGTTTAATAAATGGTGTTGGGAAAACTGGCTAGCCATGTGCAGAAAGCAGAAACTGGACCCCTTCCTGACACCTTACACTAAAATTAACTCCAGATGGATTAAAGACTTAAACATAAGACCCGGCACCATAAAAACCCTAGAAGAAAATCTAGGCAAAACCATTCAGGACATAGGAGTAGGCAAGGACTTCATGACCAAAACACCAAAAGCATTGGCAACAAAGGCCAAAATAGACAAATGGGACCTAATCAAACTCCACAGCTTCTTCACGGCAAAAGAAACAGTCATTAGAGTGAATCGGCAACCAACAGAATGGGAACAAAATCTTTGCAGTTTACCCATCTGACAAAGGGCTGATATCCAGAATTTACAAAGAACTTAAACAGATTTACAGGAAAAAAACAAACAAGCCCATTCAAAAATGGGCAAAGGATATGAACAGACACTTTACAAAAGAAGACATACATGAGGCCAACAAACACATGAAAAAATGCTCATCATCACTGGTCATTAGAGAGATGCAAATCGAAACCACATTGAGATACCATCTCACGCCGGTTAGAATGGCGATCATTAAAAAATCTGGAGACAACAGATGCTGGAGAGGATGTGGAGAAATAGGAACACTTTTACACTGTTGGTGGGAGTGTAAGTTAGTTCAACCACTGTGGAAGACAGTGTGGCGATTCCTCAAGGATCTAGAAATAGAAATTCCATTTGACCCAGCAATCCCTTTACTGGGTATATATCCAAAGGACTATAAATCGTTCTACTATAAGGACACATGCACACGAATGTTCATTGCAGCACTGTTTACGATAGCAAAGACCTGGAACCAACCCAAATGCCCATCGATGATAGACTGGACTGGGAAAATGTGGCACATATACAGCATGGAATATTATGCAGCAAACAAAAATGATGAGTTTGTGTCCTTTGTAAGGACATGGATGAATCTGGAGAACATCATTCTCAGCAAACTGACACAATAACAGAAAAGGAAATACCGCATATTCTCACTCATAGGCGGGTGAGAAAAATGAGAACACATGGACACAGGGAGGGGGTCTACTGCACACTGGGGTCTATTGGGGGAAATGGGGAAGGGACAGTGGGGGGGGGATCTGGGGAGGGATAGCCTGGGGAGAAATGCCAAGTGTGGGTAAAGGGGAGGAAGGCAGCAAAACACACTGCCATGTGTGTACCTATGCAACTATCTTGCACATTCTGCACATGTACCCCCAAACCTAAAATGCAATAAAAATTTAAAAAAAAAATTTTAGAATAAAGATAATTGTATGTATTTATATTTAAACTATAATGTATATATTGTTGTTTTTGGATGCTAGGATTAAAACAAACAAAGGACAATGTAGTGCTTAGCAGAAAGCACTGACAGAAGAAACCCCATTGGTATAATGTGGAGCAACAACAAATAAAAGTAAACTAAGTTTGTATTCAACTCAAACAGGAAAAATTCACAACACACACAAGTATACACACAGACATATGCACTAAGCAAAACAGAAGCAAAGAAGGTGAAAGAATGAAAGTGTAATTTAATGACATCAACTGCAAAATGAAGTAATCCAAGAGATTATTCTTTTTACAATTAAATGACAAATTATTAGCTAACATATCTAAATATGATGAACAAAGTGAGGACAATACATATACAAAATAAAAATGAGAAACAGAAAATAACCTTAAGGAAATTAAATAAATTACAAAATTTTGGAAGTAGAAAACAGTTATCAGTGTTCATTATGCAGCAAACTGACTTGAATAGAGATAGAAATCTGAAACAGCATTTGCAGTTCTATCCCTCCAAAAGCACCAATCCCAGATGATTTCACAGAAAAAAATACACCAAACTATTAAGAAGCACATAAGTCCAGAACAATTTTCAAACTATGCCACAGCAGAGACAGAAGAAAAGCTTCCAAGTGTGTTTTTATGAAACAAACGATTTATTGATCTAAAACTTGGACAAAAATATTCCAAATTAAAAATAAAAGTGCATGCCAGTCTTATTGATTTTTGATACCAAAAATCTAAATAAAACATTAACACATAGTCTCCAGCAGCAGAGTAAGAAAATTAAATTCCACGATCATCAGTATTAAATCAGGATATAAAGGCTTTAATATTTAAAGCATATTAATAACTAGGCTGGATGTGGTGGCTCACACCTGGAATCCCAGCGCTTTGGGAGGCCAAAGCAGGTGGATCACTTGAGGCCAGGAATTCAAGACTAGCCTGGCCAACATGGCAAAACCCTCTCTATACTAAAAATACAAGCAATTAGCCAGGCAAGGTGCATGCTTGTAATCCCAGCTACTCAGGAGGCTAAGGCATGAGAATCTCTCAAACCTAGAAGATGGAAGTTGCAGTGAGCAGAGATCATGCCTCTGCACTTCCAACCGGGACAACAGAATAAAGAAAATAAAAATATGTGAATAAAATAAAAACAAATAAATAAATAAAAATAAATGAAATAAAATAAGAATATATTAATAACCTTCACCAAAAAGGGAGAAAACTCTCATTTGATATTTTTCCATGGCTGCATTTGATAAAATTCAACATTCATTCCTAATTTTTAAAACATATTCTTAATAAAAATGAAATTGGTATTTTTAAAAAATATAGGAATATAGCTCAAGTTAAATGCCAGTATTATATTTAATAACACAACATCAGAGCCTTTACTACTAAGGCTAAGGACAAAAAAAATTGTCAATTCAAAAGTCCTACAACAGGTCGGGCACAGTGACTCCCGCCTACAATACAAGCACTTTAGGAGGCCGAGGCTGGAGTATCACATGAACTCAGGAGTTCAAGACCAATCTGGACAACATAATAGATCCCGTCTCAACAAAAAATGCAAAATTACCCAGGTGTGGTGGCACAAATCTCTAGTTCCAGATACTTGGAAGGCTGAGGAGGGAGAATCACTTGAGCTGGGGAGGTCAAGCCTACAGTGAGCCATGATTATGCCACTGCACTCCAGCCTGGGCAACAGAGTGAAAACCTGTCTCCAAAAAGACAAAAAAACATACAAATGAAAACAAAGTCCCACCACAGCATTTTAAAGGGGTATGCCTCATCTCACTCCTATAAACCCACTTAATTTGTTGATATATACTTATTCGATAGCTCAGATAGCTAGCAAGAACTTTAAATTTATCATATGGTTGAGTAGTCTTTTATATACACAACACACACTATTGTGAGTCCTTATACAGCTATGACACATAATAATCTATACTAATTTCCTATGGCTGAGAAAATAATTTCCCTCAAATGATGGTGGAGGGAAATTATGACTTACTCTTTTGACTTACTCTTCCTGTGTCTGAGTGGGACGTTTTCAGCAACAATGCAATCACAACTTTGGGTTCATTCCATAGGAAAACAATGCTTTCTGGACTGTCACTTTATGAGGTATTTATCAAAAGTATGTTTGGCAAAAAGTCAGTGCTGCCAGGTGTGGGCCTCTCTCACCTGGCTCCCAGGTGGGTTTCTGCCTACAGAACTCAAGTTTCTACAACATGAGTTTAACTGGCCTCACTGGGAAAGAACCAGGAACGTCACTGGTCTTGGAAGCTGGACTTTACAGAACAGACCCTCTTTTGTGTGAGGGGATCTGAGGAAACAATTCGTTTGAATTTCCTAACTTCAAGGCATTTGTTTCTTCATCTTAACCATTAATAATTAAGATTTGTATCTTTATAAACTAGAAGGATTGATGCCTGGAGCTACCAATAACCACCTACAAATCATATTGTTCTTTGTATTTTTTAAGTGACTCATGGCAACAAAATGTGGTGAGCTGCCAGCCCCCACTTTCTCCCCCTTACCAGCTCAGTCCCCTTAATGGTTCTTGGCTCTCTGTGGCCTCTCAGCTATGTAGCCTTGGACCCCAAGGACACCTCCCAGCCGGGGGCTGCTGCTGATTGGGCAGAAGGACCTCAGAGCTCTTGCCCGGCTCCTGCTTGGGCCTCTTCCCTACTGCAGTGACTCACCACTTTGGAGGAGCTGGCTGGGCCACTAGTCAGTAGATGCGATTTAGAGATGTCAGAAGGGTTTTTCCTCCACATATTTTCCTCTTGATTTGCTTCTGTGAATACGATTGCAATTGCATAAGGCAGGAACATCCAGAGGGGAGCGCCTGACCTCAGGGCACAGAGTCTCTCCTAGAGGATTTTTTGTTCTTTTTTTCAGTGTAATTCCTTAGCACCTACCTGCCAGGAGGAAGTTGAGATGTTTTTTATAACTGGAAAATCTGTATTTCCTTTCACATTTGGGGTCCCCAACACAATTTGTGAAGACTGGCGTGCCACAGCCTACAGCCACTCTTTTCAGCAAAGTTTGTACTTGAGCTCTGCTAGTCAGTGTTAGTTAGGAGCAGAAAACCATCAAGAGGGTGAATTTTCTCTCAGCTTCTTCCCTTATTGCCAGTCTGTAGAATAATGAGAAGACTTAGAATACTTAGTTTTTCCCAGTGCTTTTAGATAGCCTCCATCACAGGTGACTGTCACAGAGCTTTCTTAAATCTAGAAGTTTTGTAATTATAGTTGGGTTTTGTAAGCTTACTAAATCTTCAGTGACTTCAGTATTTTCTAATGGATGATGCAAGGTATCTGAACACTAAGTTTTAATCCTTGAGGAAGAAACAGTCTAGAAGGGGCTTTTTAAAAGGAAATAGTGGCCAGGCACAGTGGCTCACACCTTTAATCCCAGAGCTTTGGGAGGCCGAGGCAGGCGGATCACTTGAGGTGAGGAGTTCGAGACCAGCCTGGTCAACATGGTGAAACCCCATCCCTCCTACACATACAAAAATTAGCTGGGTCTGGTGGTGGGCGCCTATAATCCCAGCTACTGAGGAGGCTGAGGCAGGAGAATCGCTTGAACCCAGGAGGCAGAGGTTGCAGTGAGCCGAGATAGCACCACTGCACTCCAGCCTGGGTGACAGAGTGATACTCTGTCTCTAAAAAAAAAGGAAATATCTACTCAGCCTGAACATGCAGAAAGTATGATGGCCCAGAGATGCCACAACTTCTGCTGATAAACACAGAGGTCAGGCAGGTCCGAGGGATGAACAACTGTGGAGTGGGATTCAGTTTTAAACACTGGCTGGGGGACTATGTGAAAGCAAACTTCTTCGTGTCTTTACATCCTACTCTGTAAAAGGAGGACACTAGTAGAGCCTCTCCCATGAAACCACTGAGAGAGGTAAAGGAGTCTGTGTCTGCATGCTGTAAGTGCGCTCTTAGCTTTCATATAGACTATTAAAGCTTTCATGTTTCATGCATTCCTCAAGTATTTTTGTGCCCGGCACAATTCTAGAGCCTGGGAATCCAAAGATGAACAACACTGACTTGAAAGTAAACTATGTCCACCCAGAAAACATTATATTCCTGGAACTTGGAAAATAAAAATCTCAAAATTATGGACAAAACCCTTAGCAACCTTTGTATCCACTCGGACCTATGTTCTGATGTGTTTCTTCAGGTGAAGCCGACAGGGGCCAGTAAGGACGCAAGCATCAAGTTAAAATGAGGTATGTCCAGGAAGAATGCTCCCCAGAATTCCCAGACTCCATTCAGTACGTGAAGGACCAGTATATTCCTGGACTTAACTAAAAACGATCATTCTCACTGCTCTCACACCCTGGTTCTGCCCTTGCTGAGTTCTCATGACTTTCTCTCCACCACTGTGGCTTCCACAGAATCCAGCACTCAGTAAATATTTAGTGAACTGATTATTGAGCAAAAAATAAGTGGTGGATGATGTATATGGATAGAAAAGGGCAACTAATAAAGCAAGCATAGGAAAATGCTAATAGGTGGCCTGGAAAGGGTCGCTGAGGGCTTCTTGTAACTTTCTTGTTATGTTTCAAATTATTTCCAAGTGAAACAGTTTTTAAAAGAAAGCTATTATATTACTCAAGTAAAGAGACGACAAAATGATAGGGTCATGGTTGTAAGATATGATTTGTTTTAATGGTTTTTACAGTTTTTTCTAAGCTTCTCTATATTTCTAAATATATCTTGGAATTTTTCCCATGATGGACATCACAAGAAAAGCTAATTAAATTTAGAACTAAATATGGCTTACAAATACTTAATATATTAGAAGTGGGAATCATTTAAAACTTAAAACCTAGACAGAAATGTTGAAGCAGACAGCCTTCTGAAATGAATTCTCTCTGCTTTCATGGATTATACTAAGTCTTCCTGGGTCGACTTCACAAGCAGGAATGTTTTTGTGGCTGCTGATTCATTCCTTCCTGGCAGATGTAGCTCCAATGAAGTTGAAATGTTATTGCTAATCCCATTTATTTAGATGTGAGCTAGAATGGCACTCCAGGCACTAAGGATATAAACCAGGGCTTCTGTATTACTGTGATCACATAATTCATTTACTTGGGCCAAATTGTCTCCTAGCAGGGTTCAAGAAAGTTGAATTCTCAAGAAGTCAAATGCACTGTCAGCTGGCTTCTTTTGGAAGTTTCTGTTTCAATTTGGAGGCTTGCAAACTAGTTATTTCCCAAAAGAATATGGAAATACTGTATTAGTTTGCTAGGGCTGCCATGACAAAGTGCCAGAAAGAGAAATGTATTCTCTTACAGTCTGGAGGCCAGAAGTCCAAGGTCAGGGTGTCAGCAGGGCCACGCTCCCTCTGAAGGCCCTGGCAAAGGATCTGTTCCAGGCCACTCTCCAGCTTCCCTTAGCTCCTTGACTTGTGGTAGTGTAATTCTCATTTTTACAGAGCATTCTCCCTGGGTGCCCAAATTTTCTCTTTTTATAAGGACACAATCATACTGGATTAGGACCCACCCTAATGACCTCATCTTAGCTTGATCATCAGCAAAACAAGATCTCATTCACTGGTACCAAGGGTTAGCATTTAACCTCCTTTTTTGTTCTGGAGGAAGAACAATTCAATCCATAACAAATACATTTAAGCAAATGTAAATCTTTGCAGATGAGTATTATAGTTTTCCATTAACTCCAGCTTTTTGAAAAAATCAGTTTTATTCATCTGACAAAAGTAAAACAAAATACTCAAAAAATTTGCAAGCTCTTGTTTTTTACTCTACGTAGATCTTAATTTAGGGATGCTTTCATAAGAATGATGTTTGTATGTTGGTACATGTTGATTAAGATTACAAAACAGGTAGATTATCTGAGTTCTCTGACTTTGGGAAAGATCAGGTAATAACAAAAGATGATTTTTTTTGCAATTTTAAATAACCATTTTAGATAGAAATACCATTGGGTCTTCCCGAAAATACTACATGGCAATGAATATATATTCCCAATGCCAGTATAAGTTACAGAATGCAGGAATGTAGGAGGGCCTCTGAGGTCAGGAGCTCCTGTTGCCTCCTCGGATAAGTGACTCATTCTCAAGGGATAAAATCACTTAACAATCCCAGAGGACATACCTCAACCATGTCACCAGCACAACACCTTTAGTAAAGATGGAATCCATTTCTCCAGCAGTTTGGGAGTGAGTTTCTATCTTTGGTAAAATCTACTACAGCAGTTCTCACGGTTTTGCCCTCTTAGCTATATCCCGAATAATTTATTATTCAGCATATAGTTGAAAGCCTTGACAATTAATTGGTTTTAAGTAAGACCAAGGAGAGGAATAATTAGAGCAGATTCAAGGGTTTCGTTATTACGAAGCCATGTTCACTCAACCAGTATCCCACATCCCAATAGACTTTTCTTGAGTGGAAGACAGAGGGTCCAAGTTACAGGCAGCATGCAAGGGTGTACGAGTGTCATCATTCACTACACCAGTGTGGGGATTTATTCTCTCCGATCTTCAGAATTCAAGTAAATATAGAATGAGGTTATACAAATCTCTGGGATTGTAGGAAGGAACTCTTTTCTCATGGTGACCTTCTTCTTGGCTTCTCTTGCTAGTTTAGAACTAACAAATATCACTGAAATACTAGCCCTTGTCCTTGAAAGAGTAGAGACCTTGGAAAGTTTTTGCTGCAGTTGTCCTGAGTTGAATCATTTTCCAGAGATTTGTGCTTGCCAGGGCCTCCTTGCAGCCTCTACTTTCATAAGTTACTGCATTGTTTTTGACTACCATTTTGGTCCTGTTGCCAGGCAGGAGTAAGGAAATGTAATTATTAAAGTTTAGAAATGTGCACTGACCTTTGAAGAAACTACCCACACCCTGCACCCTGCAGAAGTTGAGCATCTTTTTTCAAAAGTTGTTGGTGACATAATTTATAACTCTCATAGGCAGCTGGTTTCTTGGATAGTGGATCAGAGTGGAGGGGGAGGAACTAGATGTGTTGCACAGAAGGTGGTTATACTATACTATCCAGCCACAGCAATCAACACCATGTGGTCCTCACAGAGTGGAAAAGACGAAGGTCCTTGGAACAGAATAGATCCCAGAATGGACTCACACAAATGTGCCAAACTCATTTTGACAAAGCTGCTGAAGCAATTCAATGAAGGAAGAATAGCATTTTTGACAATGTTCCTGGAACAATTGAACATCCAAAAGCAAAAGAAAACAAAAAGAGCTTAGACCTATACCTGATACCATATGCAAAAGTAACTCAAAATGAATCATGAACATTGTTATGCAAAACATAAACCTGTCAAATTTGGGGGAGAAAAAACAAAGGAGAAAATCAGAACAATTCATAAAAGAAGAAATAGATAAATTGGAACTTTAAAAATTAAAAACTTTTGTTCTGCAAATGACCTTGTTAAAAGGATGGAAGGACAATCTACAGACTGGAGGGAAGTATTTGCAGACCACATATTCAGCAAAGGACTACTATCTACAATATATAAAGAAGCCTTGGAATTCAACAGTAAAACTACAAATAATCTAATTAGAAAATGGACAAAAAAAAATGAACAGATCACACCACTGCACTTCAGCCTGGTGACAGAGCGAGACTCCATCTCAAAATAAATAAATAAACAAACAAATAAGTAAATAGACATTTCACTGAAGAAGATGTACAGATGACAAACACCTGAAAAGATGTGACTATCACTAGCCATTAGGGAAATGCAAATTAAGACCATAATGATATAACACTACATACCTTTGAAAGACTGAAATAAAAAATAGTGACAACACCAAGTGCAGGCCAGGATGCAGAGGCCACATCACTCATACATGACCGGTGGGAATGTAAAATTGTATTCCCACCAGTACAGCAACTATGGGGAATAGTTTGGCAGTTTCTTATAAAAGGAATCATGAAAACTTATTGCCCAGAAATTATCTGGATCATAGATCCCAAAGAAGTGAAGACAGGTTTACATAAAAACATGTGCATGAATGTTCACAGCAGCTTTATTTGTGACACCTCAGAACTGAAAATAGCTTTCACTGAGTGAATGGTTAAACAAACTGTGGTCCCTTCATATCATGAGATGCTACTAAGCAGCAAAGACAAAAAGACTACTGATCCACACAACCACCTGGGTGAATCTCCAGAGAATTATACCGAGTGAGTGCAAAAAGCCAAACTCAAAAGGTTACATACTAGATTCTATTTATACCTTTTTTCTGAGACAGAGTCTCACTCTGTCACCCAAACTGGAGTGCAGTGGTGTTATTTTTGCTACTGCAACCTCCACCAGTCAGGTTCAAGTGATTTTCATGCCTCAGCCTACCCAGTAGCTGGGATTACAGGCGCACACCATCACACCTGGCTAATTTTTGTGTTTTTAGTAGAGACGGGGCTTTTCCATGTTGGCCAGGCTGGTCTCAAACTCCTGACCTCAAGCGATCCACCCACCTCAGCCTCCCAAAGTGCTGGGATTACAGGCTTGAGCCGCCACACCTGGCCAATATAACATTCTTAAAATGACAAAATTACCGATGTGGAAAGCAGTTTGTGGTTGCCAGAAGTCAGGGATTAAAAGAGAGTGAGGAAGGAGGAAGGCTTAGGTGTGTCTATTAAAGGATAGCAGATGGGATCTTAGTGAAGAAATGTTCTTTACCTTAATTGTATCAATGTCTGTATCCTGGCTGGGATATTGTTTTGAAAATGCAAGATGTAACCATTGAGGAAAATCTGGTAAAAGATACATAGGAGTGTTCTGTATTATGTCTTACAGCTGTGTGTGAATCTACAATTATCTCAAAGTACCAAAATATAATTAGAAAATAACGAGGTTGTTATAGCATGCAAAATTACAATAACTTGAAATGGTATTAACTTAAAAACCAATGCAAATATTAATGATTTTTTTCTAGCAAACAAGAGAATGTGCCAGTCACAAATATGCATAACAAATGCTCTTTCTGGACACCTCCTTTACCCCACCCAGCCCATGGTTTATCCTTTCCCCAAGTATCTTTTATGGATGAAAGCTCCAAAGGATGAAGGCATCTGAGCTTCTGCTGTAGTTGGACATCCTGAATTGCTCGGATTTCTACCTAATGAGATTCTGGCCTCATCTGTGGGCCTCGCACCATCTGTTCACCCTTTCTGCTAGACCAAAACCCAAATAGGGGTGGAGGGAAGAGCCTGTGTCATCTTAGACTCTGTAAAGGTGGAGCCATTCTCGGAAGCTTAAACATTCTGAGTTATCTGGGACAAGAGTAATATGTCTGTATCAGTAACCAAACATCTCCATAGAGAATACCAGCAAGAAATGTGAGTGAAACAGTCATTAGAGAATCTGACCAAGCCACAGAGATACGGGAGCTGTGCCTGAGTTACAGACCACTCCCACTGATGGTATCGTTGAGTTGGCTGACACTTTGCTTCTCAAAACACACCATGTTTCAGCATAATTTAACTACAAAAGGCTAACCAGCATTTGAACAGCATCATATCCCAGACAGAAATTGACAAAGGAAACTGAGTCTGCCAGTGGCTGGAAAAAGCTGTCCACACACACTACCTTGATCATTTGATCTTTGCTCTCAGGTGATGGGGCATGCTTGATTAAAAAACATGCAGCCATCTGACCTATTGGTAAAACATCTGCCATCAGCAGTGTCTAATATCTTCCACTTTTGGATCCACATTTGCTGATTCACCTAAAAAAAAGAGGGGGTGGGGAATGTGTGTGGCACTGGGCAGGACACAGCAGTGTGTTTTTGGCATTCTTCAGAGTAGATAAATTGAGTGAAAGGTAGAAAAGAATATGTTTTGGAAGACTTGAGATTCTCTCCATAGGACAAGAACTCCTAGTTTAGTTACTCGTATAACAACCTGTTAGCTCAACATCATTTTTTTAAAAAGGATATGATCGCCAGTGTCTGTTCTGTGGGCAAAATTCTTTCCAGAGTAAAAAGAAGTAGGTCCTTGCATTTGAAGTAGGTCCAGTTCAAGGAGAGTGCTGCCTTTGAGGTCAGCGGGAAGTCAGTGTCCAAGCCTGTTCCACAGCATGCTGGATCAGAGAAAACATTCATCTGCTGAAGGCCAGTACCGAGATTCAAATTCTTATGAGACTAAGAATCTCATACAAGATGAGGATGACTTATTTTATTTATTTATTTATTTTTAATTTTTATTTTTTATTTGAGATGGAGTTTCACTCCTGTTGCCCAAGCTGGAGTGCAATGATGAGGTCTTGACTCACTGCAACCTCCGCCTCCCAGGTTCAAGTGATTCTCCTGCCTCAGCCTCCCAAGTAGCTGAGATTATAGGCGGGCACCACCAGGCCCAGTTAATTTTTTGTATTTTTAGTAGAAAAGGGGTTTCACCTTGTTAGCCAGGCTGGTCTCGAACTCCTGACCTCAGATGATCCACCCGCCTCAGAGACCTCCCACAGTGCTGGGATTACAGGCATAAGCCATCATGCCCACCCTGAGGATGACTTTTAAAATCATTAATCTTCTATTTATCAGTAGTACATAGTCTCATTTCACTTGCCTTTGTCTCTGTACTAGGCTTAAGCATACTGGAAGCTGGTAAATCATAGGTCAAAGACCTTTCCAGTAGATCAAATACAGATGCATCATTGTTTGTAAGAGAAAATGTTTTCTTCATCTTCACCTGTCTGTGGGCTGTAATACCTCCTTGATGAGCCACCAGGTCTGTATTATCTCCTCCATGTGACTCACTGGCGTTTCTTTATTCTAATCATGAGTAACTTCAACTGTTATCATTCTTTTGTTCCCTCCTGATGTTGAGCCATAACCTGCTCTGTAAACAGCACCAAACAGAAGGTCTTTGCCCCGGAGTCAAAATTAATCATTTAACCACTTCTCCACACTATAATCGCTCACACATGTGAGGAAGTGTTGTGTTTTTCCTCCTGCCTTGGCAGCCCTGGTGGTCTTCCTTCCCCAGCCTAAGTCCCATCAGCCCCCACCACCACCATCCTCCCATAACGTGGCTTTGACTCACCTCATCTGCTGGTTGGCTACTGGTAATTCTCCTCTGGCCTTGTTTGTATTTCTTGTGTCTCCTCATAATGATAAACAGTAGTCCAGGAGTGCCATGATTAGAAAAAAAAAAAAAATGTGTCATGCTAAATGTTGATGTGGCTACAGCATCCATCTCTGTCTCTCCCTCACTGCCCAAGGCCACAGCTACTGCCCAGGAACTGAAGCCACCTCCCTGCAGCTCCACACAGCCCCTAGAGAGAGCAATGTGTCCTGCTTCTGAACTTACTCTTGAAGGCATCAGGCATGCACCTCTTCATGCTCTTTTTTCTTTCCCAAGTGTAAGTGATACCTGGAGCAAGATTAGAAGCCTTGTGTTGAAGATGACAGCCTTTCCAAGCTGGGAACTGTGCTAGCTTCCCACTGCTTATGTGAGAAATAAACTTTGATCCTGTTTTCTCTGGAGAATCTGGGGGCTCTTTGTTACAGCAGCAGCATGACTTTTACCTAATTAATATATGATTTCTCATACTTCACACTTGCCTTAGAATCTATACTTACACTAATGCAGCCCCCAATGTCATTATTATTTATAACCTTTGACAATGGTTTTGACTGTAAATAATGTAAAACATGACCCTAATTGACTGAAATGGCAAGGGAATATATTATCTACAAAACCAGAAGTTAAGAAATAGGGCCGATGCCATCTCTGCCTTCTGCTGTGTGCTGGCTTTGCCTCAGGATGGTGGATGCCCCGCTTGGTTGCAGGATATCTGCTACAGGTCCAGGCACCACAGCCAGAGATAAACTGTCCATGGAAGGGGGATACCATCTCCCTTGGTCTTATCACTAGGTAGGAGGAAAGTTTTTCAGGAAGTTCCCAAGAATATTTCCCCTCACATTCATTCCTAAATTGATCATGGTGAAATGGAATTATTATGATTAATTTAGACTAATCATTTGGGATAGTCAGAATTTAAGTGTTGGCCAGACACAGTGGCTCTTGCCTGTAATCCCAGGACTTTGGGAGGCAGAGATGGACAGATCACTTGAGACCAGGATTTTCAGACCAGGCTGGCTAACATGGCAAAATCCTGTCTCTACTAAAAATACAAAAGTTAGCCTAATACAATTGTGCACACCTGTAATCCCAGCTACTTGGGAGGCTGAGGCAGGAGAATCACTTGAACCTGGGAGGCAGAGGTTGCAGGGAGCTGAGGTTGCACCACTGTACTCCAGCCTGCCTGACAAAGCAAGACTCCTTATTGGAAAAAAAAAAAAAATTTAAGTGTCAACCATTAGGATCTTTGGAGGTCCCAACACCTCCCAACCCATCCTTAAATTTCATTGCTGAGCAATGTCTTTGCTTCTGTACCTTTCTCTCTATAATGGTGCTATCTATTTTGTGGTCAGAAATACAGTTGTTAATTCTTTTTTATTTTATTTTTTATTTTTGAAAGGAGAGAAGGAAAGATAAAAAAAAGTAGTAAAGGAGAGGAAGAAAGGAAGAAAAAGAGGGAGAGAGAACGGGAATGTTGCTTTATTCTAAAAATGGGTATAATAATGGCCAATCAATATTTCATTTAAACCTATGAGTAGGTGTGATGTGGTATTGACAAGAATGTATATTTTGTATATTTCAAGTGGAGAGCTCTATAAATATTTATTAAGTTTACTTGTTCCGGATCTGAGTTCGGGTCCTGGATATCCTTATTAATTTTCTGTCTCATTGAGTCTAAGTCTCTTTATAGGTCTTATGTATCTGGGTGTTAGGATCGTTAGCTCTTATTGTTGCATTGATCCTTTTACCACCATGTATCTGGGTGTTAGGATCATTAGCTCTTATTGTTGCACTGGTCCATTTACCACTATATCTTTGTTGCTTTAAAATCTATTTTATCAGATGCGAGAATTGCAACTCCTGCTTTTTATTTATTTATTTATTTATTTTTGCTCTCCATTTGGTTGGTAAATCTTTCTCCATCTCTTTTTTGAGTCTTTGTGTATCCTTGCATGTGAAATGGGTCTGAATGTAGCATACCGTTGGGTTTTGGCTGTAGCTTTTGTCTGGGGGATTTAGTCAATTTAAATTTAGGATTACTGCCATTTGATGTTAACTGGCTGTTGTATCCATTCGTTGATGTAAATTCTTCTTTATGTTGATGCTCTTTACTTTTTGGTATATTTTTAGAAAGGCTAATACTGGTTTGTTCCTTTCTATGTATAATGCTTCTTTCAGAAGCTCTTGTAAAGCAGGCCAGGTGGTAATAAAATCTCTGAGTACTTGCTTGTTCATAAAGGATTTTATTTTTCCTTCACTTATGAAGCTTAGTTTGGCTGGATATGAAATTCTGGGCTGAAAGTTCTGTTCTTTAAGGATGTTGAATATCGGCCCCCACTCTCTTCTGGCTTCTAGGGTTTCTGCTGAGAGATCTGCTGTAAGTCTGATAGGCTTCCCTTTGTGGGTGACCTGACCTTTCTCTCTGGCTGCCCTTAGTATTTTCTCCTTCATTTCAACCCTGGTGAATCTAATGATTATGTGCCTTGGGGTTGCTCTTCTTGAGGAATACCTTTGTGGTGTTCTCTGTATTACCAGGGGTTGAATATTGTCCTGCTTTGCTAGGTTGGGAAAGTTTTCCTGAATAATATCCTGAAGAGTATTTTCCAGCTTGGATTCATTCTCTCCGTCGTATTCAGGTACACCTATCAAACGTAAATTAGGTCTTTTCACATAGTCCCATATTTCTTGGAGACTTTGCTCATTCCTTTTTATCCTTTTTTTCTCTATTCTTGTCTTCTTGTTTTATTTCCTAAAGTTGATCTTCGACCTCTGATATCCTTTCTTCTGCTTGTTCAATTTGAGTGTTAAAACCTGTGCATACTTCTCAGAGTTCCCATATTGTATTCTTCAGTTCCATTAATTCACTTATATTCCTCTCTAAATTGTCTATTCTCATTAGGATTTCGTCAAACCTTTTTTCAAAGTTCTTAGTTTCTTTACATTGGGCTACAACATGTTCTTTTAACTCACAGAAGTTTCTTATTATCCACCTTCTGAAGCCTGATTCTGTTAGTGGAATGCACTTGTTCTCCATCAAGCCTTGTTCCCTTGTTGATGAGGAACTGTGATCCTCTATAGAGGGAGAGGCATTCTGATTTTGAGTATTCTCAGCCTTTTTACGCTGGTTTCTTCCCATTGTTGTAAGTTTATCCACCTGTCCTCTTTGTAATTACCAACTTTCAAATTAGGTCTCTGCGTGGACGTCCAACTTGTTAATTCCCAGGGCTGAAATCTGAGCAACCCACTGTGCCGGCCAAAACAGCAACATTAAGACTGATGGTGCATTTCTGCCCAGGAATCTCCGGTCTGGCTTCCCTCTTGAGTCCGTAATAGGCGACTCTGCCTTCCCGAGCTCCAAACATCGGACTGAAGGGGAACCAGTCCCGTTTACTCTGCACCAAGAGCTGCTGCTCCGAGGCGCCGGCAAAACCACTGCGCTGGCCACAAGAGTCACGCTGGTGACCCGCGGGGCTCCTCCACTGTGAATCTTCTGGTCCCTGAGTGACAAAAATTCATCTGAAAGTGTGGTGTCCTCTGGGTCTCTGAGCTTTCACTGGGAGCTACAATCCCGAGATGTTAGCGATCAGTTATCTTGGATCATTCCTGATACAGTTGTTAATTATTATTCCTGTTCGATTTCGTATGTTCTATTTATCACAGCATTCCACTAACATTGGGATTCTATTAACATTTATGTTCAACCTGCCTCTCAGTGTCAAAACTGAATCCAGTAATATCTGCCAAATACCTATTATATTCTCAGCACTGGGTTATGAAGAAAAAAGTTCCTCAACTATTTCACAATCCAGTAAAAGCAGATGAGCAAACAGGAGTGGATAGACGCTAGGCTTGAGGCTAGGTTCAGTCAGCTGCTGGGGCAAATTGGGGTGCACCAGAGCTGGAGGTGAGAGACTTGAAGGAGAAGCCCTCAAGGGAGAAGCAGCCAGTGATGCTGAGGGACCCTGAATTTGGTTTTGTCGTTGTTGTTTTTCTAATGTCTTTATCTCATATTAGCATCAGGGCAATGCTGTCCTCCTGGAATAAATTTGGAAATATTCTCTCTGCTTCAGTTTTCTGGATGGGTTTGTCTAGAATTGGAACTATTTCTTTCTTAAATGTTTGATAGAATTCACCAGAGAAGCCATCTAGAATTGAAGTTTTTTTATTAGAAACTTTTTAACAATGAATTCAATTTTTAAATAAGTATAGGACTATATAGCTTATCTGTTTCTTTTTCAGGTAGCTTTGATACTGTGTATTATCAAGGAATTTTTCTATTTCACCTCCGTTGTGAAATGTAGAGGCATGAAGTTGTTCATAATATTTCCATTTTATCCTTTATCTGTAAAAAGTGTAGTGTTGTCACCTCTCTCATTCCTGATATTGGCAGTTTATGTCTTTGTTGTTGTGGTTCTGATCATCCTGGCTAGGGGCTTATCAATTTGATTGATCTTCTTAACTAGCTTTTGGTTTCATTCATTTTCTCTATATTTTTTCTGTTATTTACAGCACCGGTTTCTGCTTTGATCTTTGTTACTTATTTGTTATTTACTTTCTTCTGTTTACATTGAGTTTAAGTAGTTTTTGCTTTTATAGTCTTTCACATAAAAGCTGAAGTCATTTGAGACCTTTCTTCTTATAATACAAGCATTTAGTTCTACAGATTTCTCTGAAAGTACTGTGTTAGCTAGCGTTTATCCCTGAATGAAAATGTTATGTTTTCATTTGTATTCAGATAAAGTACTTTCTAATTTCCCTTTTGATTTCTTCTTTGATTCATGGGTGATTTAGAAGTATATTATTTAGGTGTATGTATTTTAAGATTTTCCTAATGTCCAATTTTTTTTTTTTTTTTTTCCTCTCTGTTGCCAGTCTGGAGTGCCGTGGCGTGATCTCAGCTCACAGCAACCTCCACTTCCCGGGTTCAAGCAATTCTCTTGCCTCAGCCTCTGGAGCAGCTGGGACTACAGGCGCACACCACCACGCCTGGCTAATTTTTGTATTTTTAGTAGAGATAAGGTTTCACCATGTTGGCCAGGATGGTCTTGATCTCTTGACCTTGTGGTCTGCCTGCCTTGGCCTCCCAAAGTGCTGGGATTACAGGCATGAGCCACCATGCCCGGCCTTATGTAACTGATTTCTAATTTTATTCTGTTGTGGTCAGAAAACATCATATCTCTTGAATCATTTGAACGTATTGAGACTTGTTTTAATGGCCCAAAATATGACTTAACTTGGCAAATGTTTCACTTGAACTTAAAAAGATGTGTATTCTGCTGTTGTTGAGTGAAGTGTTGTGTAAATGTCACCTTGGTCGAGTTGGCTGATGGTGGTGTTCAGGTCTGCTCAGCACTTGCTGCCTTTCGGCCTACTCGTCCTGTCAATCACTGAGACAGGGATATTGAAATCATAAGCTGTAAGTGCAGCGTTGTCCATTTCTCTTGCAATTCTCTTGGTTTTTGCTTCATATCACATTATATTCATTCTCTGTACATAAAGTATCTTCCTTCTCTGGCTGCTTTTGAGATTTTGTCTTTGTCACTGGTTTTGGGCAATTTGATTATGATGTGTCTTGGTGTCTTAATGTTGATGTGCGTGGCTTTTGCTGAGGTTCTTGAATCTAGGAGTTTATAGTTTTCATCAAGATCAGAAAACCCACTTTCACTGGCTTCAACTGTAAGTATATTAGGCCAGTTGAAGTTATCCCACAGCTTAACTGGTATTCTTTCCATTTAAGTCATCTTTTTTCTCTCTGTGTTTGATTTAGAATGTTTTTAATTGCTGTATCCTCAAGGTCACAAGTCTTTTGCAACGTCTGACCTTCCCTGAATCCCATGGAGCATATTGTTCTCATACATTCTAGTTTTCATTTCTAAAAGCTTTATTTTTAAGAAACATATCTTCCATATCTCTACTTAACTTTTTGAATATATGAAATATATTTATAACCTTACAGTATTTATTTGAGTGAAAGAAGCCAGACCAAAAAAAAGTACTATAGAATGCTGCCATTCATAGAAAACTCTAGGAAATGGGAAAGTAATGGAGGGTGACAGAAAGCAGATCCTGGCTGCCTGGGGGTGAGGGGGGCTGGACAAGAGGCAGGGATGACACAAAGGGTGATGATCTTGATTATGGTGATGGTTTTATAGGTGCGTGCATGTGTGTGTGAATCACATGTTATATTTTAAGTGTGCACAGTTTGTCAAATATATTTCAATAAAACTTTAAAAAATAGTAATCCTGAGCAAGCTTGGCAGCTGTCAGTCCTATTCCTCACCCAGAAACATTCATCTGTCTCTAAGGAAGAACAAGGGCCATAAGGCAAAACTAGAAGAGCAGCTGTAAGATGGCAGTGCACCCACAGCCCTGCCCTGGGGTTCTTGTCACCCTCTGTCTACCATCCCGCGTGGCTCTCGGTGGTAGAGACCATGCAGAGGGACAGCAGACACTGTGCCTCCTTGACACCAGCACAGTGAATAGCTGCTCACCTGTCCAGTTACATTCTTAGAGAATAATAAAAAAAAAAAAAAACCCTGTGAAATCAGGCAGAATGTGTTTTGAAGCTGGGTCTTTGTTTGATAACTATTGTTAACCCATTTATGCCTGAGGTTGCAATTTTTTTAATTTTTGCAATCAGACTTTGGTGATGACCTTGAGCAATAGTATCTAAACAACCCCCATGTGCTAGAACAATAGACATCAATTTAAATTGTCCTCTAGAAATATTTTTTCAATTTAACCTCCCACCAGCAAGAAGAGAGGTTTCTTTCCTCATAAAACAGTGATACTGGGGATCCCCTTTCTTTTATGTCTTAGACTGATATGATAAATTACTATTAATCTCATTGCTGAAATTCACATTTCTTTTATATAAAACAGTTTAATATTTTTATATATGTTTGCTGACCTTCACGTATATAAATATGTATATATAATATATTAATATATATAAAATATATATATAGTCTGTTCATGTGTGTGGCCTAGTTTTCAATTGAAATATTTAACCTATTGTCTGATTTTGCAATACCCTTTAAAGTAAGAGTGTAAACTTGTTCAATACTTTAGTCTGTTTTTGCCCTTTAATTTTTTTTTTATATTGATAGCTAACAAATTTCATATATACATATACACATATATATATGTAGGAAGAGAGACTACATCTACACTTGCCATCCTCAATAGGTTCCTGGAAACTGTGATTTTTAAGTGAAATGACATATAACAAAACCACTGTTTTTCCTCATCAACATTATAACAAAACATTATAACAAAAACTTGAGGGGCTGGTGTATGTTGTTTTATATATATATTATTTAAACTTATACTTTCTGCAAGTCAGGCACTCTTCTAAATTCTTCAGAAGTGTTAATTACTTTCATCATCACGGCAACCCTGTGGACTAGATTTCAGTAGCTCCATTGAAGACTGAGCAAAATGAGGCACTGAGAGGGAGGATAATTTGTCCTAGGTCACACAGCCATGAGCAGGTGAGGCTCCTGTTGAACCCAGGCACAGAAGCCTTAGAATCCAGCTCTGAACCACCACGCTGTCTTGCCTCTCAATGACCGACCTTCCGTTTTCATTTATAGATGTCTCAAAACTTATCCATAACGGGCTGTAGCTTCCCAGCTTTTACCATTGGGATTATGTTTCATAGAATTTTTTTTCATCCCAATAACATATAAATACTGATTTACTTTTGCTTCTGCTACCTATATCAGGTTGACTTGGCATTTGTTTCAGTATAAGATGTCTTTCATTTTTTTCTTTTCAGCCAGAAGACATCAAGGACTTACAGGAGGCTGGCAGCTCGCATAGGCACTCTGCACCCCATTTTGCTTAACTCACTAAGCAACCAGTTTTAGCAGACATCCTAGTTTTGCTGGTGAGAAGAACTGAGGTTCAAAGAAGTTTTGTTGATTTTTCCAGTTCACGCAACAAGTAAATGGGAAACCAGGATGAAAATCAGGGGTTATCTGTCATCAGACTGTTACTCATAACCACCGTTCAGAGAGTTCAGATGTGAGACAAGATTCCGACTCCAGCCTTCTCCCAAATGATTCATTTGCCAGTTGCCCTAGTGTTATGTATTGTCTTATTTGTTTGTTTGTTTTACAGAATCTGTCTGAGTATTCAAAGGCTTATATCTTACAGAATTTCTTTTAGGTCTAATAAAAGTGATGAAAGAGATCATCATAAAATTCTAATATTTAAATAAGATTTTTGAAATAAAGTCCTTATTTTGTAAATTTAGCAATTGAATCATGCTATATTAATAACTCATTTTTCCTGACTTACTAATTCAATGTAAAATGGTTATTCAAACTGAACTTCAAAGTCATCTGGGCTACTGTTTTTGAATCCACTTAAAAACCCACATGCTTAGATCAGAATTTGCTAAGGAAATTATTAAGTTTGGAGTGCATGCTATGTTTTTGGATTCTAAATAATTTCAAAATGCCTGGCCTGGTGTGCACATCAGTGACAGTGGGTAGAAGTGGCTGGATGGGATGGAGGTACCCAGGGAAACACGCTGTGCCGTGGCCTCCCCGTGGGCCTGGGGCTGCACACAGGGAAAGGACAGGGGTAGAGGGTCTACCAAGCAGACCTGGGAAAGATTTTCAATGTAATCATTTATTATGTAGAACCTGGGCAAGGTGCATGGCCATCTTAATGCACAATTACCTCATGGGCAAAATGGGAGTATAATGGAACCCACCTCAAAGAGTTTGTGTAAAGCATGTAGCACAGTGCCTGATGGCATATGGCAACTTTGTGTCATTGATTTGACTGAAGCTAATGCCTACTCTCTCTGTGCGTTTATATATCTGAGAATGTACAGGTCTCCTCAGAGAGTAAATTGTGTGGTTGGCAGGCTAACTTATTTGGGGGATGTTGCCCCATTTCCACATTGACAGACAGTGAGAGAGCATCCAGACTGAAGACCTCTACACGAGCCAGCGTTGCCAGGTGGGTGGGTGGCTTAGTGAAGACTCCTTCCTTCCACCGTGAAGTCATAACACATCACAAAATACGTCCTCACCCAGGAATATCTTGTTCCATTCCATCAGCTATGCTTTGAAAGATTCTTTTCATGGACTTTTTCCTTCCATATACTTTCATGGAGCACTCCCATGTTCTAAGAGCTTTGAAAAATACAAAGAAAGCAAGACCGTGCCCTTTTACAGGCAGCTGTTTCAGCAGGGGAAGCAGTAAGCACAGCAGTAAGCTCTGTATAAGGGAGGGAGAACCAATCCCAACAGAGGCGACCCTGGCTGGCTGCTGCCTTTCCCATAGCACACAGGACGTAGGTTGGCGCAGTTACGCATGCCCGAGGCGCCCCACGAGAGGCTCTTCTCACGTGCCCTGGGTGGTCTGAATGAGGAGGTAATGCATCATGGAGATCAGACAATCTGAAAATGAGGCTACATTACAGGATAAGCTACTGTGAGAACCTTTGGGATAACTTTCACTTCTGTATACCTTAGGCCCACAATGGTGATGGTAATGAACATGGTGACAATGTCCCGTGTAGGAGCGTTACCTGAGCAAGGCACCCAAACTTAGTATTTAAAACAACACTAACGTGTCATCTTACAGTTCTGAAGGTCAGAAGTCTGAATGAGCCTCACTGAACAAAACTCAAGATGTCATGAAAGCAGTGTTCCTCTGGAAGCTTCAGGACAGAATCCATTTCCTTGTATTTTCTGGCCTCCAGAGGCCACCTGCAATTCTTGGCTCATGGCCCCTTCCTCCATCTTCAAGGTCAGCAAGGAGAGGTTGGGTCCTCACATTCCATCACTCTGACACTGACTCTTGCCTCCTGCCTCCACTAATAAGGACCCTTGTGGTTACATTGGGCCCACTGGATAACCTAGGATAATCTCTCATCTTAAGGTGGCTGACAAGCAGCATTAATTCCATCTGCAGCCTTATCTCCTTTGTTATGTAGGAAACAGGTGCTGAGGGTCAGGCTGTGGAAGTCTGGGAGAAGCATTTGTCCTGCCTCCCACAGAAGCCTTCCTCTTTTATAAGAGCTCCTCGGGGCACATCTTTGACTAACCCCACTTCACAGGAAACAGGCTAGAGAGGGCAGTAGCTGCTGTGGAAAGGAAAATGCCATCATGTGCCAGTGCATCTTCCAAGGGCTATCGCGTCAGCTCATTCACTCTTCACAACTCTGTTATCATCATCCATTTCACAGACGGGTAAACTGAGGTCCAAGGGTAGATGAGCACCTTGCCCAAGGTGACACAGGAAGTGACAGGCTGACTCTCCAACCCACAGTCCATGTGAGTCCTTAGTGGGGCAAGTGGACCTGGGAGAAGGTTCTGTGGGGGGACATGATTAGGGAAGCAAGCCAAGGGGAAGGCGTGAAAGGAACTGTCAAACCACATCTGGAGAAATGGGGGTGTGACTGTACCAATTGCTGCATTTGCCCCCGTTGGTCACATTGATTTCTAGCAATGGTTGGGAATGATCGGTCACCCTGGCCACTTTAAAACTTTGGAATGTCACACATTTTTAGCAAGTAAAGTTGCATAGAAGTGGTAGAAGGACTGAACACATGGTTTTATACAGTTGGGGTTCGCATTGGGCTCAAAGAAACTGTGAGCTGATATGCAACTTCACAAAATAAATACATCTAACATTTTCCCATAGACGTGGGAGGAGGACTCCATGAGGTTGTTTTGTTAAAGTGATTTGTTAACTGTGAAATTCTGCACATACAACCATTTTGTTTTTCACCACACATCCAGGTCCGAGCAGCTCCTTGCTGTCAGAGCTCGCTCAAAGGGGAGTGGCCTGGCCTCAGACCAGTGACAGCCAAATTCCTTCTGAAATCCGTCCACTCCATGCCTGCTCTGAATGTGCTACTCCCTTGGGCATTTCTCTACTTCTTTGAGAAACTATTATTTCCTCAAAAGGGTCTTCCATTCCATTCCATTGTATAGAATATTTAATTAAATTCTATTCTTGCTGAACTTTGTGTGGCCCACCGGGTCACAGCCAGCCGATGCCACTGGGCTCCCATCATCCAGTTTTAATCTGCACCCTGAGAGCTCTTGTCCTTTAGACCTGGGGATCCTGTTTCCATGCCACAGGGAGGGGAATGAGAAAAACAGGGACATTTTCTAGGAATCTGGTTGCACAGTCACATGTGAGACAAGTGGAAAAATTTGCTTATAGGCTTTTTGGTTTTTTTTTGGAGACTGAATCTTGCTCTGTTGCCAGGCTGGAGTGCAGTGGTGCAATCTCGGCTCACTGCAACTTCTACCTCCTGGGTTCAAGAGATTCTCCTGCCTCAGTCTCCCAAGTAGCCGGAATTACAGGCGCCTACCCCTGTATCCAGCTAATTTTTGTATTTTTAGTAATGATGGGGTTTTACCATCTTGGCCAGGCTGGTCTCGAACTCTTGACCTCGTGATCCAGCCACCTCACCCTCCCAAAGTGCTGGAATTACAGGCATGAGGCACCACGCCCAGCTATTTTTGTTTCTATAAAAAACACTTTTATTGCAAATGGCATTGAGTTCTGTTTTTCTATTTCCCTTTCTATCTGGCTTCTCTCCATTAAAAAACTAAATCAAGACAGTGTATAAAGAAAGATGTCCAGACTACACAGTAGTTAATAAAAAGTCATGGAAAGGAAAGCAAATGACCCCAGGAGGAAAATTAATCACTGCAGTTAAGCTGCTGATGGCCAAGGTTAAGAAAAGACCGTGGCAGACACAGCCCTTGCTGTTAAAGAGCTCTCCAGTGGAAAACACTCGCCGGCTCCAATCACACCATTGGGCATGCACCCTAGATGCTGCCCAAGCTGCTCAAAACACTGCAGTGAATGAACAGAGGTGGATTTCAGAGCTCAGACTCCAACATTAATTTTGAAAAGGAGTTTCTCACATGACACCTTGTAGAAAGAACTCTCAACAAAATTTTCAGGAAACTGATGTTATCTGGAATTCATTCTCTGACCACAATGAGACCAGTTAGATATACAAAGGGTAAAAAGATAATCTGAAAACAGCCACATGACTGAAAACTTAAAATAACTCTGAAAAAACTCATGAATTACAGAGAAAAATCACAATGCAAACTAAATTATATGACGCATCTCAATCCGTATTTAGAAGGAAAATTATATTTTAAATATATATATTTTTTGGTTTTGTTTGTTTGTTTGTTGTTGTTTTGAGACAGTTTCACTCTTTTGCCCAGGCTGGAGTACAATGGCATGATCTCGGCTCACTGCAACCTCTGCCTTCCGGTTTCAAACAATTCTCCTGCCTCAGCCTCCTGAGTAGCTGGGATTACAGGTGGCCATCACCACGCCTGGCTAATTTTTGTATTTTTAGTGAAGATGGGGTTTCACCATGTTGGCCAGGCTGGTCTTGAACTCCTGACCTCTTGATCCACCTGCCTCAACCCCCCAAAGTGCTGGGATTACAGGTATGAGCCACCTTCCCCATATATTTGTTTAAAACCAAGAAAGTTTAAAAATAAATAATTTAATATGTGACTCAAGAACTTAGAGGAAGATAAGTCAAATAACCAAAAAGAACATCGAAATATGGCTGGGCATGGTGACTCGGGCCTGTAATCCCAGCACTTTGGGAGGCCAAGGGAGGTGGATCACCTGAGGTCAGGAGTTTGAGTCCAGCCTGGCCAACATGGCAAAACCCCATCTCTACTAAAAACACAAAAATTAGCTGGGCATGGTAGCATGTGCCTGTTGTCCCAGCTACTCGGGAGGCTGAGGCAGGAAAATCGCTTGAACCTCGGAGGCGAAGGCTGTAGTGAGCTGAGATCACACTACTGCACTCCATCCTGAGCAACAAAGCAAGACTTCATCTCAAAAAACCAAACACCATAAAAATATAAAAATTAAACATATAAGCACAAAAATAAAAAACAATGAAACAGTAGAGAGATGCAACAGAATCAGAAGATGGTTTTTTGAAAGAATGCTAAAGCAGACAGATTTCTAGCATAGTTGATTTAGAAATAATGATAAAAATAAGATCATGAAACAGCAAATTCAGACATCATAAAGATTAAAAAATTAGTAAGATAATCCTATGAACAACTCTATTTCAATACGTTTGAAAACTTAAATGAATTAGACATTTTCTAGCAAATATAAATAATTTGACTATGAAAATAGAAAATGTAAACCACAGACATTAAATATATAGAATTAGAAATCTAATGGTACTAAAATTTCTAGAGCATTTTCACAAGGAAATTTTACCAGACATTCAAAAAACAGCTCTCTTTATCTCACACAAATTTTTCCAGACAGTTAAAAAAAGAGGTAAACTTTAGCAACTTGTTCTATGAAACTAGAATAATCTGGATTTTTAAAAACTGAAGAGCATTATACAAAAATGAAAATTATAGATCCATCTTGCTGATAAACATAATTTCAAATGTCTTAAACAAAAGACAAATCAAATTCGGCAGTATATAAAAATAGCGTGTGATACATGGGTTTTATTCTGAAGATGGAAAGATGGCTTAACATCAGAAAATAATGTATCTACCACTTTAAAGATTAGAGGAAAAAAAATACTTGATGGCCAGGCGCAGTGGCTCACGCCTGTAATCCTAGCACTTCGGGAGGGCGAGGCGGGCAGATCACCTGAGGTCAGGAGTTTGAGATCAGCCTGACCAACATCGTGAAATCCCGTCTCTACTAAAATACAAAAATTAGCTGGGTATGGTGGCTCACAACTATAATCTCAACTACTCAGGAGGCTGAGGCAGGAGAATTGCTTGAACCCGGGAGGCGGAGGTTGCAGTGAGATGAGATTGCACCACAGCACTCCAGCCTTGGAGACAGAGTAAGACTCCATCTCAAAATTTTAAAATAATTTTTAAAAAAATTTTTAAAAAGTACTTCATAAAACTCAACATTGTTTCATAAGCAAACCTGTGCAAGGAAACCAAGGTGGCTATCCTCTCTAATCATTAGCAGACATCATACTTAATAGTATACTCTTAGAAGCATTCCTAGGAAAACAGAGGACAGGACATGGAAGTCTGTTATTTCTGCATGTATCCTGTAGGTTGAAAACCAATGTAATAAAAAATGCAATCAACCAGTAAGATAAAGTCATCGAATAAGGTGTAGAAAGGATAAGAATGAGCCAGGCACTGTGGCTCATGCCTATAATCCCAACACTTTGGGAGGCAGAGGCAGGGGGATCACGAGGTCAAGAGATCAAAACCATCCTGGCCAACATGGTGAAAACTCAACTCTACAAAAAAAAAAAAAAAAAAAAAAAAAAAAAAAATAGCTGGGCATGGTGGTGCATGCCTTTAGTTCTTTGGGAGGCTGAGGCAGGAGAATTGCTTGAACCCAAGAGGCAGGGGTTTCAGTGAGTTGAGATCGCGCCACTGCACTCCAGCTTGGCACCTGGTGACAAAGCATGACTCTGTCTCAAAAAAAAAAAAAATAGAAGACAGAGAAACCAAACAAACAGTCCTCAGTTGCAGATGACATATTTGCCTACCCTCCTCCCCAAATCAAGACAGTCAACTAAGAAAACTTCTTAGAAGACTGACACAAAAAATTAATAATATTCCTATACACCAACAATTTAAAAATGTAAAAGGAAAATATCTTACTCACTGTGGGGGAACAATAACAGAGAGAAAATTATGAGCGTACCTAATAAATCTAGAAAAATATGTGCATGCCTTTTATTTTAAAAAATCCTAATGATTATTAAAAAACTTAAAACCTGAATGGAAAGACATCCCATATTTATGGAAGGTGTTCATGTCAAAGGAATGTATAAATTCAGTGCATTTCCAATCAAAATTTCAATGCATGTTTATGTGAAACTGGATACATTGATTATCAAATTCAAATGCGAAAAAAAAGGGCCAAGAATAGCTAAGATAATTTTTACAATGATAACAAAATGGAAAGTCTTAGACCTCGACTCATTGCAATCATAACCAAAAAAATTTTATCTTTCCCAATGGAAAAATTTACTTTTTCATTCATTCACTCATCCATTTGTTTGTCATGTTTTAAAAACTTTACTGTATGCCAAGCTCTATTCTTGGCTTTGATAATAGATCAATCAACAAAACCAACAAAATGCCTACCCTCAGGGTGCTTACATTCTAGCAGGGGGGTCACGTAATAAAAATAATATACTGCAGTTGTGGGCAGTAGTGAATGTCATGAAGAAAAATTAAGTGACTTAGGGAGGGCTCTATTTTAGAGAGGGTTAATAGAGAAGGTCTCTCTTGATAATGTGATGTTTGAACAGAAACCTTGAATGAGGTTCAAGCAAGCTGTACAGCTCTCTGGGGAAGAGGAACAGCAGGAAGAAGAAAGGGCAAGTGCAAAGGTCTGAATGGGGAACACATTTGGTATGCAAGAAATCACAAGTATTTCTGGAACACAGCAAGAGAGAGAGAACGTGCAGTCGAAAATGAGGTACAAACTGCAACCAGCAAACAGGTTATGGGAGGTCTTATAGACACAGTAAGATTGAGAACGTTATTCTGAGTGTGGGCAGGGAAGAGCATGATCAAATGTATTTTTAAAGACATAACTTGGCTGGGCATGGTGGCTCATACCTGTAATCCCAGCACTTCGGGAGGCCAAGGTGGGCAGATCACCTGAAGTAGGGAGTTTGAGACCAGACTGACCAACATGGAGAAACCCCATCTCTACTAAAAATACAAAATTAGCTGGGCATGGTGGCACATGCCTGTAATCTTAGCTACTTGGGAGGCTGAGGCAGGAGAATTGCTTGAACCTGGGAGGCACAGGTTAGGGTGAGCCGAGATTGTGCCATTGCATGCCAGCCTGGGCAACAAGAGCAAAACTCCATCTCAAAACAAACAAACAAACAAACAAACAAACAAACAAACAAAACAAAGACATAACTCTGTTGCTATGTAGACAAAAAACTGTAGGGGAGCAAAAGATGAAGGTGTAAACTAATTAGGGGGCCATAGAGTAATCCAGGTAAAAGGTAGCGGTGGTTTGGCCCTGAGCATCAGTGTCAGAGGGTGTGATGAATGGCTGGCTTCAGAAAGTCTGTTTTAAGGTAGAGCTGTCAAGATTTGCAAATGGATTGGATAACAGGCACAAGAGAGTCTGGATAGCCCCAAGGTTTTCAGCCTGAGCAACTGGCAAAGTGATATATGATATGATGGCATGGATACTTCACATGTCCTCAGGGAGGGAAGGAGCATCTGACACAAGGTTGACGACTGGTTGTCCACATGTAAAATGAATTAGATTCATACCTCACCCTGCATAAGAAGTTAAGTTCCCCATGTATTTATGACCTAAATGAAAAAGCAAATTTTTCATATTTTTTCTTTTTTCTTTTCTTTTTTTTTCCTTTTTTATTTTTTTGAGACAGAGTTGCACTCTTGTTGCCCAGGCTGGAGTGCAGTGGCATGATCTTGGCTCACTGCAACCACCACCTCCCAGTTTCACGTGCCTCAGCCTCCTGAGTAGCTGGAATTACAGGCATGTGCCACCTCAACCAGCTAATTTTGTATTATTCATAGAGACAAGTTTTCACCATGTTGGTCAGGCTGGTCTTGAACTCCTGACCTCACGTGATCTACCTGCCTCGGCCTTACAAAGTGCTGGGATTACAGGCATGAGCCATTGCACCTGGCCTAACTTTTGTATTTTAAAAAGAAAGATAAGAAAAATAATTATGGCCTTATTCATAAGTAGGACATGGTTTCTTAAACAAGATGCAAAAGCAAAATCAAACAAATTAAAAATAAATAAACTTTATTATTTAAAGCTTCTAAAATTTTCTCTGAAACAAAAACCCAAAAGCGAATTGAGAAGACAACCCACAGAGTGAAAGGAGACATTATTAATGAATATAAATGACAAAGAATTAGTATATGGTGTTAGAAGCAAATTTTTGGTGCCACAAAGGAAATAGCACTTGAACATAAATTTTCTCAGCAAGGCAATTTTTACTTCTATAGAAGGGTGCATTGCAGATGGAGCAATGGCAAGTGCACACCTGAATAGGGGAGGGAAAGGGGTTCTTATTCCTGATGCAGGTCACCCCTGCTGCTGTGTCATTCCCCTGTTGCCTTGGGTTGGACCACACAGCCTAAGCTAATTCTGATTGGCTATTTTAAAGAGAGCAGGGGCATGAGTCAGAGTGGCAGGGTGAGCAGTTTCAATGGGAAAGACAGTTATGGAACAGTGACTAAAAGTGACTCAGATCAGAGCAGGTGACCAGGGGTGACTCAGGATGGAGCAGGTGACCAGGGGTGACTCAGGACAAGGCAGGTGACCACAGGTACAGATATGAACTACTGATTAGAGCTGGCAGGAATGTTGTTTACTGAAACTAGAGGAAGAGGACGAGGAAGTTAAACTTTAAAATGGAGAACAAAGAACACAGAAACTGGACATACTGGCATACTGATTCTTTGAAGAGAAATTTGGAATTCGCTGTATTCAACAACTAGATGTACAAAAAACAACAAAAAATCAATTTGAAGAGGACACGCTGACAAAAGCAGGCAAAATATGTGAAAAGGCCAAGGACAGAAGAGGAAACTGAATGACCAATCCAACAAATGACAATTGCTCAAGCTCATCAGTAATCAAGGACACACATATCGAATAGCCTGCATCATCATTTGATACTTATCAGCTTAGCACAAATGAAAGTGTCTGACAGTGCAAGAATTTGCCAGGAAATGAAGACGTGAGAAAATTCCTATATGCGACTGGGAATTGTCAATTCCTGCAATCACTGAGGGAAACAATTAGGCAAGAAGCAAGTCTGCTTCTTGGATATACCATACATGGAGACAAATGACAGTATTGTTTATACATCTGTAAAAGCTAACACTTGGAAACTTTTGGAAGAAACAGTCTTCCATGGGCTTCCTGTTCTCCTACAGGCTTACTACGTGCACCGAGACTATAAATCTTGACTAGTCTTTACAGGATCCATTTTTCAGGGTCGTAGTTGCAGGGAGGAACCTCAAAGGATGAAGTGACAGCCTTCTTAGCTGTCCTGGAGTCTTCTTAGCTCCAGGACAAAGAGTGGGCTTGCGTACTGCCTGCTGTAGGTCCACATGGCGCCCCAGCTTGGGGTTGGACCCTAAGCTTAGACTAATTAGCTTAGACTAATCGGAATTAATCAGTCCTCTACTGTAACTGTAACCCAATGCATGTGCAGGAGTCATATAGCCTCTGCTTCACCCGGTGGGCATCAGAGTTTGGGGCACCAGTGCAAATACACTGATACTGGCCATTGCTTTAGTTGTGAATAATAAATGAAGTCTTTTGTCTCTGATTCGGAAATCTTAAGTCTTCTGCCAGTATCCATGAAACTGGGGCAGCAGCCTCACTAGTGAATCTGCAAGTAGTGAGTGAAATATCAGCCTCTTCACAGTTCTTGACAGAAGCCACCCAAATATCCATTATTATTATCATCATCATGATTAAATTGTATGATTCACATGAAATGGAGACAGAGCAGAGACCCCTTTGAGGGGCCTGTCACTCCTCCCCACCAAGCATGTATAAATACAGGAAATAAAGGAAAATCTTGAGCTCCCTCAAGGGAAATTCCAGGCACCCAGCTAGCCCTAAGGAGTGAGTGAGCAACCTGATAAGCAAGAAGGTAATTACAGTTACAACAATAGCCAAGAAAGTGAGAGCCAAAGGTTCGGTTCCCCATAGAAACCAAAGATAGCATCTTAATATATATCCCTGAGTTGTTTTCAAGAAACCTGGACCCCACCAAATGGAAAATGACATCTGCTGGCACATAGGCCTTAGAATCAGAGGGATTGGGACTGAACTCTGACTGCCAATTTTTGTTTTGAATTTTTTCCTGAGAGGCCCGGAGGAAGTCATGCCTACAGGTCAGAGCTCAGCATTCCTTTCTGCAGACCCCTAGTCTTTAGACAAAATTTCACCCCCTTAACCAATTTGCAAATCAGAAAATCTTTGAATCTACCCATGACCTGTGCCTCACCCCATACTGTAAGATATCCCATGCTTTTTGGCCAAACCAATGTAAAACCTCCATGTATTGATTTATGACTTTGCCTATAACTTCTGCCTTCTCACCTTTAAAAACCCTTACACGCAAGCCATTAGGGAGGTTAAGTCCTAGAGCTGTGTGGTTCTCCTTGCTTGGTGCCCTGTTTTAAATGCCTCACTTTCTTTCACTGCAAATCCCAGGGTCAGTGTTTGACTTTGTTATGCCATATGGTTGAACCCAAGTTCAGTTTGGTAACAAAATGAAATGCAATACACTAGGTTAAATGAATGTAGCTACATCTGTTGGCATTATTAAATTGCAAAAACATAATGTTCAGTGAAAAAAGCTTATTAGAGAGTGATGCAGTCAACAAAAGTTTGATACTTTGCTATATACAGTTAATGAAGCCATTCAACTGTAGAATTAATACAGTGTCATTCTGCGGATGAAAAACATCAGTTTAAGGACAGGGAGGGAAGCATGGAGGGGCTTCCAGGATCCCTGGGTATGTTGTTTCTTAAGGAAAAAAGAACTGACGCAAATCTGGCAAAATGTTACAGTTTTGAAGGTGAGAATATAGGCGTTCATTATGTTGTTTTTATGCTTTTTGTGTATTTGAAGTCATTCATAGTTTCAGAATGTCAGTAATAATGGAGCTTCCCATTTTGTACCATCAATCTGTCTAAGACTCACAGAATTACCTCACACTTCCCTTTAAATCTGACTCTTCGTTCTCACAGTTGGTGACTTAATGTTTCTGAAGGTATAAATATGTGTTTTTGTAGGTGGACACTTGTCTCAAATTAAAACATCCCCTAGACCAGAAACCTGGGGGAAACCTCATTAATTGGCCAGACAGGAAATCAGAGATACTTATGTTTAAAAAAAAAAACAAAACATTAAAATCCTAATGTGAAGACAGAGAAAGGACCCACGCTGCTCACTGTCTGTGGCCTGATGCCTCCATCTCTTTCTGTGGGGCCTTTGTCCCTGGTCTCCCTCTCCTGACCCAGATGAATAAATGAAATGAACTAATATGTACACAGACTCTGTGTACATATGGCTTTGATTTGGGAGAAAAGATGAATCACTCTGAGCTGGTAATCTGATCTTTGCCCTTCTGCTAGTAAACAGTTGAAAGATACTCAATACATTCTCAGCCTGCCTTTTAAAACCAGAATAGCAAATAAAAGCCCTAGAGGGGCCTGGGCTGGATGGGGGAAGCCATTTATCACCTTCAGGGAAAAGAGAATGTAAATAGGTCCACATTTATTCTCTGGTCCTCCCTTGGTCAGGGCGGCCTTAGAAATACTCACCTTGTTTCAGTTAGCAGGCCAAGGGTCAGCAGTCAACAGAGCCGCTCCAGCAAGCTCTGTGTGGTGCCTCAAACAGGCCACACAAAGAGATGCTGTTTAAAACCAGAATTCCTTTCACCCTGAGTAAGTTTCCAAAGCAAAGGAGTCACCTGGTGAGTGTTGGTGGAGTCCTCATTGTTTGTCCTGCCCCTTGCTACAGAGGACATCTGGCAAATGCAGACCAAAAAATGAAAGAAATCTGTCCCAGATCTGCCTTCTCCGAGTGTTGGAATTTCTCATGCAAATGTTGCTTCGGATGTGGGACTCTGGACTTGAGTAGGTGAAGTGTGAACAGACTGATCACCTGGCTGTGAGATGAGAGCAGAATGACGATCACTCACGGGGACATGTCAGGCCACCTGGGAAGAGTCAGGTAGCTCAAGACCTAGAGATTCTCATCAGGGAGAGCACGAGGGGGCAGAGTCTACAGCTGAGGTCCAGGCACAGAGGCTGGGCTAGGAGAGGCAGTGTCCTCAGTGACTGTGACAACGATATATCCTCCATCACCACCTGCTTCCACAAGGCCCCAGCCCTGGATGACCTGTAGACTCAGGTCTGAGGCTTGACTTCAGTCCTTCTCATGAACAGAATTTAGAGCTCCAGGGCTGAGAGTGGTGGCAGGGCCCAGGGACAGTGACATCCAGTAGAATAAGCACGACCCCCCAAACCAGAGGGAGTGTCGGACACCTCTGCCCAGCCTCAGGCAGCTGCCTTCACAAAAGGAGGCCAAAAGGAAAGAAAAAGGTGACAAGATGTGTTTTGATGGCCGATGTGGAGGCTCCCAGGGAACTTTGAGAAATCAGCCGGGATTTGGGAGGAGTTTTGAATTTTCCTTTTGCCATAGCATGTTGAAAAAAAACTAGCTAATATACTCTATATGTAATTCCTTGTCAATATGCATGGTTCCTTAGGTGGCAACCAAAGGCAAGGCGTTCCTGTGCCAAATGGCATTGCTAACGCTAAGGTCCTCATAACAGTGTGTATTTTGTTGCATTGGTTTGCTAGGGCTGCCAGAACAAAGTTCCAAAATTGATTGCCTTAAACAGCAAAAGTGTATTGTCTCACAATTTCTGGAGAAGTCTGAGAACAAGGTGTTGGCAGGGCTGTTCCTTCTAAAGGCCGAAGGAGAATCTGTTGCAGGCCTCTCTCCTTGGCTTGAGGACAACCATTTTCTCCCCATGTCTCTTCACATCGTCTTCCCTCTAGGCATGTTTGGGTCCAAATCTCCCCGTTATAGATACATATATATATATATATGTATTTTATTTTTGAGGCAGAGTTTCACTCTTGTTTCCCTGGCTGGAGTGCAATGGTGCGATCTTGGCTCACGGCAACCTCTGCTTCCCGGGTTCAAGTGATTCTCCTGCCTCAACCTCCCTAGTAGCTGGGATTACAGGCGTCCACCACCATGCTCAGCTAGTTTTTTGGCATTTTCGACAGAGTTGGGGTTTCACCCATGTTGGCCAGGTTGGTCTCGAACTCCTGACCTCAGGTGAGCCGCTCGTCTCAGCCTCCCAAAGTGCTGGGATTACAGCGTGAGCCACCACAGCAGGCCAAATCTCCCCTTTTTATAAGGACACTGGTCATATTGAATCAGGTGCCTACTCTACTCTAGTTTGACCTCTTTTATCTTGATCGCATCTTCAAAAATCCTGTTTCCAGGCCAGGCACGGTGCTCACACCTGTAATCCCAGCACTTTGGGAGGCCGACACGGGCAGATCACAAGGTCAGGAGTTCAAGACCAGCTTGATCAACATGGTGACATCCTGACTCTACTAAAAATACAAAAATTAGCTGGGCATGGTGGCACACACCTGTAATCCCAGCTACTCAGGGGGCTGAAGCAGAAGAATTGCCTGAACCTGGGAGGCAGAGGTTGCAGTGAGCCAAGATTGTGCCACTGCACTCTGACCTGGGCAACAGGGTAAGACTCCATCTCAAAAAAAAAAAATCCTGTTTCCAAATGCAGTTGCATTCTGAGATACTAAGGGTTAGGACTTGGACCTAGACATTTTGGGGGACACAATTCAACACTTATTTGCCAAATCACTTTTTAGAATGATTAAGGCAATTAACAATCTTGTCAAAGTGAAGAAACAACCCACAGAATGGGAGAAAATATTTGCAAACTACCCATTTGGCAAGGGATTAATAACCAGAATATATAAGAGGCTCAAACAACTCAACAGGAAAAAAAATCTAGTAATCCAACCAAAAATCAGAATCTAGTAATCCAAATAAAACAATCGGAAATGAATGGACATTTCTCAAAAGACTCACAAATGTCTAACAGGCATGTGAGAAGGTGCGCATCATCAGTGATCATCAGAAAAATGCAGATCAAAACCACGGTGAGATCTCATCTCACCCCAGTTAAAATGGCTTTTATCCAAAAGACAGGCAATAGCAAATGCTGGTGAGGATACAGAGAAAAGGGAATGCTTGTACACAGTTGGCGGGAATGTAAATTAGTACAACCACTCTGGAGAACAGTTTGGAAGTTCCTCAAAAAACTAAAAATAGAGCTAGCATATGATCCAGCAATCCCACTGCTGGGTATACACCAAAAGAAAGGAACTCAGTATATTAAGAGATACCTGCACTCCCACGTTGTTGCAGCACTGTCCACAATAGCTAAGATTTAGAAGTAAACTAACAGTCCCTCAACAGATGAACAGATAAGGAAAACGTGGTATATCTACACAATGGAGTACTATTCAGCCATAAAATTAATGAGATCCTGTCACTTGCAAAACATGAATGGAATGAAACTGTAGGACATTATGTTAAGTGAAATAAGCCAGGCACAGAAAGACAAACACCACATGTGCTCACTTATTTGTGGGATCTACAAATTAAAAGAATTGAAATCATGGACATAGAGAGTAGGAAGGATGATTACCAGAGGCTGAGAAGGGTAGTATAGGGCTGGGGGATTGAAGTGGGAATGGTTCATGGGTACCAAAAAAAAAAAAAAAGAAAGAATGAATAACACCTATTTGATAGCACAACAGGGAGACTATAGTCAATAATAACTTCATTGTACATTTTAAAATAACTAAAAGAGCATAATTGGAGGGCCGGGCACAGTGGCTCACGCCTGTAATCCCAGCACTTTGAGAGGCTGAGGAGGGTGGATCACTTGAAGTTGGGAGTTCGAGACCAGCTTGACCAACATGGACCAACACCCCATCTCTACTAAAAATACAAAATTAGCCAGGCATGGTGGCGCATAGCTGTAATCCCAGCTACTCGGGAGGCTGAGGCAGGATAATCACTTGAACATGGGAGACAGAGTTGTGGTGAGCAGAGATCGTGCCATTGCACTCCAGCCTGGGCAACAAGAGCTAAACTCCATCTTGGGGGAAAAAAAAGAGTATGATTGGATTGTTTCTACCACAAAGAATAAACGCTTGAGGGGATGGATACCCCATTCTTCATGATGTGCCTGTTTCACACTGCACGCCTGTATCAAACATCTCATGTACCCCATAAACATATAGCCATACTGTGTACCCACAAAAATTTAAAATAAAAAAAATTTTTTGAAGATTTTTTAAATCTTGTCAACAGTGCATTATAACATTGTGTTTTTGCAATTTCCTTAGCATCAAGTGCCATCTTTTTAAAAAAGGAATTGCTTATTGATAGGTTTTTAGAGCCTGGCAATTCATTTTTTTGTTGTTGTTGATGGAGTTTTGCTCTGTCGCCCAGCATGGAGTATAGTGGCACAATCTCAGCTCACTGCAACCTCCACCCACCAGGTTCAAGCAATTTTTCTGCCTCAGTCTCCTGAGTAGCTGCGATTTTAGGCACCCACCACCACACCTGGCTAATTTTTGTGTTTTTAGTAAAGACAAAGTTTTGCCATGTTGGCCAGGCTGGTCTCGAACTCCTGACCTCAGGTGATCCACCCACCTCATCCTCCCAAAGTGCTGGGATTACAGGCATGAGCCACCTTGCCCAGCCAGTAATTCATTCTTAAGTAAACTGGCCATATATAAATTGGCCATTTGAGTTCTTTCACAAAATATAAGACTATCTCTCCCCTTATAGTAGCTATTGTTGCGTAAGATGCCAGGAAGGACAGCCAGCAATAGAAGATCAGTGCACAGATGCACTAGCAGGATTACTGGTCCACGTCCACCTCACTACACCTCCTAGAGGTTACCATGAGCGTGGTGGGAAGAATATGCAATGTAGAATCAGAAGCACAGGGGTTCAAATCCCAGCTCTGGGGCTATCTAAATGTGCTCTTTTGCCAACCTTTTGAAGCCTGTATTATCTCATATGAAAGATAATATTATCTTGTCCTTTTCACCCAACTTTTCGAGGATTAAAAAATCCTCTCATGGGATATTGCTGCACCACACTATGTGGTGCATTGTGGATGTCTAGCAGTGTGTGTAGACCCTAAAGCTGCTCTGAGGACCAGATTCTCCCCACAGAGTAAACAGGCCACACATCATTAAGGGAACCAGATGCTCATGAACAACAGACCATTCGTATGGATTAGCGGGTTTCTGCAAGGAAGAAGAGGGCTTGATCATCTCATTATTCGTTCCATGTGTCAGAATTGAATCACAGTGGAGCATTCATTGACCTAAAATATAATTACTTGTCATTATTTTTTTATTCAACCATTTCCTCCTTTCCTCGGTAAATATAATTTTTTTCTCATTCTAATGAAGCTCCTTGGAAACATCAAGTCACTGCTTTATTTTAATCAGAGTAATTAACCAGTGATGGATGAGGCACAGGTAGGACACGGGTTTGGTGGGGAAGTCTTCAGTGAGCAAAGGATGGTGCCAGTGTGGTTTTACATTGGTTCTTGGAAGAGTTGTGAGGTTGTGCCCACACCCGCAAATGTGTAAGGTCAGCTGTGACCCTTGGTGGGGCAAGAAGGCAAGACTGAAAAATGTAAATTGTATCATTTTCTCAAAATCGAAAGACAACTCTAACTCAATAATTACCTTCTGTGTATCTGTTCTCTGAGAAGTCAAGGAAAGCCTTATCTATAGAATATATCCCATCATCAGCTTATCCTCATAAAATAGATTCTTTCAAATCAGCCCCACTTCCAATTTTTTTTTTTTTTTTTTTTTGAGATGGAGTCTAGCTTTGTTACCCAGGCTTGAGTGCAAAGGCACAATCTCGGCTCACTGCAACCTCTGCCTCCCAGGTTCAAGTGATTCTCCCACCTCAGACTCCCGAGTAGCTGGGATTACACCACGCCTGACTAATTTTTTGTATTTTTAGTAGAGATGAGGTTTCCCCGTGTTGGCCAGGCTGGTTTCGAACTCCTGACCTCAAGCTATCCATCCACCTTGGCCTCCCAAAGTGCTAGGATTGCAGACATGAGCCACCATGACTGGCCCCCACTTCCAATTTTGAAATGGATCTTACCCCTTTTCACATAAAGTCTGAATTCATTGTGCACCTTCACCTTCTTGTATATAGGTCTTGCTCACACCAATGGATGCACCATGTCCAAACTGTGGGTGCTTCCTGTGGTGTCTGTCACTTCTCCTGAGACCTAGAGGAACACTGCACCCAGCTGTGGCATTTCACACACCCCTGCACCCCAGGGAACAGCCCAGAGGGAACCTTGACTCTTTGGCTGCTTCGGTGTATCTGGCCAAAGACCAGAGCTCCTGCTTTGGCGATCAGTCCTCTACACACCAAGGTCCCTGCGGTCTTGCCATTTTTCTAGAGCACTTCCCAGAGAGCAGGACTCAGGATTCAGAGGCCCAACTTCAGGAGACACTTCTCTATGCCTAGCTCTCTCTGCTCTCTCTCTTTCCCTCTATTTCTGTGTCTGTCTTTCTGTCTGTGTCTTTGTCTCTCCTGTCTTTGTCTCTCTGTCTCTCTATCTCTGTTTCTCCCTCTCTGTCTCTGTCTCTGCCTCTCTCTCACACACACACAGACACGCACACACGCACCGCACACACACACACACCCCTCACATCTGTCACTTCTTTCCGTAACCCATGGGGTTTGTTGTATTGTCGTTGCTTGCTTGCTGTTTTGCTTTGCCACTGTCAGGTCCTTTCTCAGGTGCCATAGAGATCTAGCTACTGCTGGAATGAAGAAAAGGGAAAGGGGAGAGGGAGAAGGGGAAAATAGCAGGGAGCAAAAAGAATTTGACCAGTTTCTGAGAAAAGTGTAAAAATGCTGTCTTCCCACACCACGAAATGCCTGCATTCCAACAGCAGCTTTGTGGGTGAGGGGAATGGTGATTCTGTCCCGTGGCTGGCAGGGCAGCCAGTGACGGGCGGGCCATCTTGCAGGAACAGTATGTTCTGTCGCAGTGTGGGCTAACATGCCTGGCTGTGGGGAGGAGCCTCTGCACCTGCAAACAGGAGTGCCATGAGACACTTAGTGGAAAAAGCATTTCTGACAACAGCCTCCATTCCTGGCACTTTCAGATGTTTTATGAAGTTTCCCAGTGTTTATTTCAACTGTCAAGTATATGATGTTTTCTTCATTTTACAGCAGAGGAAACTAAGGTGTCAAAAGTCTGAGTAACTTCTCCCAAAGTGTCCCTAACTCTTGAGTTTCCTAGGACAGTGACTGGCCCAACCATCCATTCAACAACTCAAGCCAGAAGCCCCATTCATCCTGCACTTCCCGTCCTCGGCCACTTTCTCCCGCGACGTCCGATCAGTCAAGTAGACCCTGTTGCTGGCTGCCCACCATTTGCCTCCACCTGCTTCAACCACCTTGTTTTCCACTTGGGTTTTTACCGTGGCATATCCGTGGTTTCCTGCCCACTCAGCTCTCCAACCAGGCTTTAAAAATATTGTTGTGGCCAGGCATGGTGGCTCATGCTTGTAATCTCAGCACTTCGGGAGGCCAAGGCGAGTAGATCATTTGAGGTCAGGAGTTTGAGACCAGCCTGGCCAACATGGCAAAACCTGTCTCTACCAAAAATACAAAAAAATTAGCTGAGCATGGTGACACAGGCCTGTAATCTCAGCTACTTGGAAGGCTGAGGCAAGGGAATTGCTTGAATGTAGGAGGTGGAGCCAAGATTGCCATTGCACTCCAGTCTGGGCAACAGAGCAAGAATCTATCTCAAAAAATATAATAATAAATACATACGATATTTATATAGATATATTTGGGCTGGGCTTCTCTTTTGCCTAGTGGGGAAACCCACCATAGGTTTTACTTTTAAAGAAGTCCCATTCACCTCCACTCTCAGGAAGAATCGTGATGGATTTTCTTTCTAGACAGTTTGGTATAGCATTAGGCACACGTCTGAGATTCCCATTTTCTCACCATCAGACTGAAACATACTTTTCTGAAATCTAAAATAATTTAAAGTTTCTGAAGCCAGGATGGTTTCGATCTAGATATATGGCCTTAGCAACCAAAACTACTTTCCTTTTAAAAATAATCTATTTTATTTTGCCAGAAACTTGGAAGACACACACACTCTGATCCATTTAATTCCTTAACGAGAATTAGCAAGTCAGTCCATCAATCTGTTTCAACTTTCCACCTGGTCATTCCAAAACTTTGCCAAGTATCTTTTTATTATGTATTTTCTAAGCCACAATCTGGGGCAGAGACAGAAGCTGGTGGGCAGGGCATGGTATGGACAAATGACAGCGTGGAGCTCCAGGGTCACATTGGGGGGCCTCCACTGACTCTGAACGGTACTGTCTGAACTCTGGAGATACCCTGAACCCCAGAGGCAGCAAGACCCCCGGAGGAGCAAAGGCTAAAGAACATAACAGGAGGTAGGACATTTGCCTTCGTTTGGGGAAATATTTTTTAAATGAGAAATAAGGAACTCTCATTGAGCAGAAAATGTTGGCTGTTCCTCACTCTTCTGATGACACTTCTGCTCCACCCTCGCCTGCTCTGCCCTCTGCCCTTGCAGGTGATGGCTCCCCGACCTCCCCTCATTCATCAGGCACCTCAGCTGTCCCGAGGCGGGCATCATTCTGATTGTTCTGCATCGCTTTCTCCTCCTCCTGCTCCAATAGGTACATACTGTTCACCCTTCCCACATGAGGTTCACCTTCTTGCCCATGGCCACGGACAGCAAGCGCTAGGGCCGGGATGGGCAGCCAGGTCTGGACCCACCCTTTTCTAAGCCATGCTGCTTTAAGGACCTGATCCAGCTGGAGCTCCTGAATGCTCAGACTTCCAGCACATCAAGAACTGCGATACATCTTCATGAAGAGATAGTTTAATACCTTAATCTCCCTGTGGGGAAAGGGAAGTTCCGAGAAGATGGGCTGCCTTCAAGTTGAACAGATTCAGGCTTGCAACCAGAAGTCCTGATCTGAATCCTTATTTTGCCAGTTCTTAGGATTTTGGATAAATCAGGTGCTCCACCCTCCCTACACCCTGGAAATCAGATACTAGTATATCATTCATAGGAATCAACCAAAATTATTGTTACAAGAAGCAGTCTTTACTGTCTGTTTCCTGGTAAGTAAGCACCGAGGTAGGGGCTGAATCTTCAACATAACCCTTGCCCTCATGGATCTTATGTCTTGTGAGGGAGGTAACTGGAAAAAAATGTCAAAACATACCATTAAAATTGTGCTGAGATATGCAAAACTCCTGGCACATAGTTGATTTCTGCACACATGATCTCCTTACTAGCTTAAGATTTGACTGTTTAAAAACAGCATCATGGGCTGGGTGAGGTGGCTCACGCCTATTATCCCAGCACTTTGGGAGGCTGAGGTTGGAAGATCACTTGAGACCAGGAATTCAAGATCAATCTGGCCAACCTGGCAAAACCCTGCCTCTACTGAAAAAATACAAAAATTAGCTGGGTGTTGTGGCGGGCACCTGTAGTCCCAGCTACTCAGGAGGCTGAGGCAGGAGAATCGATTGAACCCAGGAGGCAGAGGCTTCGGTGAGCCGAGGTCACGTCTCATCTGGAAAGTCATGCTGGACACCCAAGGCTGGAGCAGACGTGCCATGTGTGCCCTCAGCTCATTCAGAGGTAACAGCTTCCTGGCTGGCTGGCCTCAGCCCTGTCTGGAGGCTCCAGCAGGCCACTTTCACATGAGCTACAGCTTCCATACCCAGCCCTGCTCTGGGACCTGGGGACCATCAAACAGCATTTGCAAATCAGGCAAATTACTATGGAAGGTATAAAGAAGTCTCAAAACTCAACAGAAAGAAGCAAACAACCCAATTGAAAAATAGTAAAAAGACAGCCAGGCATGGTGGCTCACGCCTGTAATCCCAGCACTTTCAGAGGCTGAGGCAGGTGGATCACCTGAGGTCAGGAGTTCAAGACCAGCCTGGCCAACATGCTGAAACCCTGTCTCTACTAAGAATATTAAAAATTAGCTGGGCATGGTAGCAGGTGCCTGTAATCCCAGCTACTTGGGAGGCAGAGGCAGGAGAATTGCTTGAACCCTGGAGACAGAGGTTGCAGTGAGCTGAGATTGTGCCATTGCACCCAAGCCTGGGTGACAAAGTGATACTCTGTCAAATAAAAATAATAATAATAAAATAAAATAAATAAAAATTAAATAAAATAAAAATTAAAAAAAGAAGAAAGAAAAAGAAAGAAAAAGTAAGAAAGAAAGAAAGAAAGAAAGAAAGAAAGAAAGAAAGAAAGAAAGAAAGAAAGAAAGAAAGAGAAAGAAAAGAAAAGTAGTAAAAAGACCTGGATACCCTGCCAAACTACCCAGGTCTTTTTACTTCACCAAAGTATCCTGGTTTTTTACTACACATGGCAAATAAGCACATAAAATGATGTTGAACACCATCAGCCATTAGGGAAATGTGAATGAAACCACAGTGGGATGCAACATACCCATTAGAATGCCTGGGATAAATACTAACAATATCAAGTGCTGGTGAGGGTGTGGAACAACTGACCACTCTGTATCGCTGCTGAGAATACTAAATGGCACAGCCATTCTAGATAATAGTTTGGCACTTTCTTATAAAGTCAAGCTTACATTTGCCACATGACCCAACAATCCCACTGCTAAGCATTTACCTTAAAGAAATAAACTAAAGAAATTTAGGATGTTTAAAGCCTGACACATGTTTATAGCAGCCTTATTCATAATCACGGAAAACTAGAAACAATGCAGAAGTCCTCCAGTGTTTGAAAGGGTGGAACATCCATGCAATGAAATACTATCAGCTCTAAAAAGCAAAGGACTGTTGCTATATGCAGCATGGAGAATCTCAAAGCCATTATGCTTAGTGAATGAGGCCAGTCTCAATAGATATGATTGTATTTACATGACATTCTGGAAAAGACAAAACTATAGCAACACAGAACAGCTCAGTGGTTGCCAAGGGTTTGGGTAGGGGTGCCTTAAAGGGTAGTGTGCAGGGGGTTTAAGGGTCGGGAGTGGCTCTGCATCCTGATTGCCATAGTAGTGACATAAATCTATACACGTGCTCAAATTCATAGAACTATACACAAAAAGTTAATATTACTGTATGCTAATCTAAAATGTACCATTTAAAAGTCATCATTTGCTGAATGGATGAATAAATGAATGAAATTTATCCTCAGTGAGACCAGCTTTCTAGCATTTCTTAGTTATTTTGCTTCATTTTGAATAAAATGGGTGAAACTTTTGGACTGGAAATGAGAAGTTTCGCCCAGAACACTTTAAGGCTCGGCTGGCTGCAGCTCATTGTCTTCTTTGATGTTACCTCTGTAAGGTCCAGGTTCCTGGGTCGATGGGTCCAGAGCTGCAGTCTTGTCAGGCCTATGAACATCGCCTGGGTGCAGTCTTTCTTCTGCCTTCCTGGGAAGTCTCAGCTAGACCAGGTCCCTGCTCAGATGCATCCCTGGTTCTGAGAGAGTGGGCAATGCACCCCACCTCCCTGAGACTCAGCTTTCCTACCCAAGAAGTGGGTCAAATGGTCCCCAGTTTACAAGGATCATGTGAGAGTATTTTCTAAAGTGCGCTACCTCGTAGAACAGAGACCATTCCGCGTCGTATAGCCACTAATCTCTTCCTCAACCCTTCCATCCATCATTTCCTCAACCAGGCACAAAGAGCTCCCCTACTCCCACTCCATTCACGCAGGGAGCCCACTCCCTGTCCAGGCTGCCCTGCCACTGTAACCTGACTCTGCCTGTGTGACAGCTCGGGATCTGGGCGCTGGCCCCTCATTTGAGACTGATTAACAGGCTGCAGAGGGTCTCCATGCATAGCCTGCCCCAGGCGAGCTCCTTGCCAGCGCCAGATCTGCTGATTCTCTGTGTTTTCCTTGAGGGAACAGGGAGGAAGTGGGCTGTCAGTAAAAGCAGACTCATTTATTTTAATAAATTGTTGTGAAAAGTAAAACAAACATGACCCCGCTCAGAAAGGGTAAATCTGATGCAGAGGGAGCCCTAGGAAGGAGAGGACGACCCAGAAAGAAATGCATGGACATTTTCCCCTGGGTGAGGCCAGCCCTCAGCGCTGACCACGTGTGATATTGTGCAGCCACGGTGCCGGCATTCAGTTAGCCGCTTGGTATTTTTATTACACAAAGAGCTCACACAAATTATGAAAATTAACAACATCCTGTAAACAGGTGAACAATAGGCAAAGATAACTCCCAACAGAAGAAAAAGAGTTAGGGAATTCCCATGCCTATGGGAAAATGTTCAACCCTACTAGTGATTAAAGAAATAAACATTAAAGTAATTAGGTTATTTCACTCTATCGAATTAACAGAACTTTAAAAATAATATATTACCTAAAGCTGATAAAATCAGGGAAACACACATATGATGCTGGTAAATGTACAAATCAGTACAACCATTTCCAAAGGCAATTAGGCAATATGTACTAAGAACTATAAGAGATAGCCATACCTTTTAAATGTTTAGATCCTTCAACCAGTAATCCATATCAGCAAATCTTACTAAAGAAAATGCTTAGGCCTGGCGCAGTGGTTCACACCTGTAATCCCAGCACTGTGGAAGGTCGAGGCAAGTGGATCATTTGAAGTCAGGGGTTTGAAACTAGCCTGGCCAACATGGTGACACCCTGTCTCTACTAAAAATACAAAAATTAGCCAGGCATGGTGGTGTATGCCTGTAATCCCAGCTATTCTGGAGGCTGAAGCAGAAAAATCTCTTGAACCCTGGAGGTGGAGGTTGCAGTGAGCCAAGATTGCACCACTGCATTCCAGCCTGGGTGACAGAGCAAAGCGTTGTCAAAACAAACAAAAAAACTTAATGTATATTTTTTAATGACCAAAAGAAACAACCCTAAATAAACAAAAACATTCCAAGTACCAAGTTATTCATCACAATATGCTTGTAAATAACCTATCTTTGGACTGTTTTAAACCTTTTACAAATGGTCACAAAGAATTTTAAATATTCCGGTGAGATATTTACGATCTGATGTTGAATTATAATACAAGTTATAAAGTTGTTTATATACAACGGTTCAATTAGACGAACATTTGCAGACAGACAGGAAGGAAAACATGGCACTGGGGGTCGTATTCTGATAACTTGGGCATATTTAATTTTGAATTCTATTTAACTTGGTATTTCTAATTTTTTTTCATGAAAATGTGTTTTTAATGGGAAAAATAAACACACAAGGGCTTAAAGAGGTGCTCTGCTCTTCCTAATGACCCGGCTGCTCATGGATCATTCCTGAGAGTGTCTTCGTCTTTCTTGAGTCTATTTATGTTGTCGACCCGCATGACCTCCTAGGTAACGAATTCCTTACGTCCATCCCTACGGTATGAAGGACTGCTTCTCTCCTCTAGAATCTACCTTTTCAGATTCTAAGCATGCCCCTAGATCATGACACTATTTCTGTATCAACTGATTAGCTAGTGTCCAAGATCACAGGTCCTTTAAGAATTCTATAAACCCCAAGCATCCTGGTAGAGCTTAAAGTAGTGTAATCAGGGCATAGCTTTTTGGTAACATCTTGCAAAGTTGAAGATGCTCACATCTTGCAGCTGGCAGTTCTCCGTGTAAGAATATTCCACAGAGAAACTCATGTAGGGAGCCCACACCACGACATATCAGGTCTGTGGGTGCCCAGATCAGGCTGGTGCAGTTAACACATTTGTAGGGGAGAGTCTTTTGGAAAGGAACTTACTGAAGAACTAAGAGTGAAGAGTGGTGAGATTGGAACCCCAGCTGATGTGGGGGGTAAAGGATCACCTTTCCGATTGATTCTGGAGGAGATGGGAGGACAGAGGAAGCATTCTCAGAGTCTAGAGGCGAGCTTGTGGTTTGGGGTCAGGGCAGGAGGCAGGCAATGGCTCTCTCTTTCTCAGAAGTGGAAGCTCACCTGCTGGGGCAGGTAGAAGGCAGGAAGGAGAGCCGGCTTGGGGAGACTTGGCTTGAGGAGGAAAAAAAATTTTCTCACCTCCATTAAACTTTATTGCAGTATTATTTGCAATAGCCAAGATATGAAAACAACCTCCATGTCCATTGACAGATGAATAAACAAAGAAACTGTGATACATATTCATATTATTTACATATACAGTAGACCCCATTTTGCTCTCCAAGGTTTCAGTTACCCTGAGTCAACTGCAGTCCAAAAATAGATGAAACGATTATGAAATAATAAGATATTCTGAGTGAGACCACATTCACATAACTTTTTTTTTTTTTTTTTGAGACAAGAGCCTCACTCTGTTGCCCAAGCTAGAGTGCAGTGGCACGATCTCGGCTCACTGCAAACTCCGCCTCCCAGGTTCAAGTGATTCTCTTGCCTTAGCTTCCCAAGTAGCTGGGATTACAGGCACGTGCCACCATGTTTAGCTACTTTTTGTATTTGTAGTAGAGATGGGTTTTCACCATGTTGCCTAGGCTGGTCTCAAACCCCTGACCTCAGGTGATTCATCCACCTTGGCCTCCTGAAGTGTTGGGATTACAGACATGAGCCACTGCACCTGGCCTCACATAACTTTTATTACCACATGTTATAATTGTTCTAGTATTTTATTATTATTTATTGTTGCTAATCTCTTACTGTGCCTAATTTATAAGTTAGGCTTTACCATAGGCATGTATGTAGGAAAAAATGTAGTGTATTTAGGGGTTGGTGCTAGCCACCGTTTCAGGCATCCACTGGGGTTCTTGGAGGCTATGCCACTCAGGTGAGGGGGACCATCATACAAAGCATTTACGTGGAGACTGAAAGAAAATAGAACGGAACAGTGTCATGGCCATATTTTGATACTTGGGGATATTTCATGCTTTGTTCTGTCTAACTTGGCATTTCTTTTTTATTTATTTATTTATTTTAATTGAATTTTAGGTTTTGGAGTACATGTGAAGAACATGCAAGATAGTTGCATAGTTACACACGTGGCAGTGTGATTTGCTGCCTTCCTCCCCTTCACCTATATCTGGCATTTCTTCCCATGCTATGGCATTTCTTATTTTTTTTAGTGAAAATGTCTTCCAGGTTCATCTATATTGTTGCAAATGACAGGATCTCCTTTTGAAAGTTGAGTAATATTCCATTGTGTGTGTCTGAACACATTAGTACATTTTGATTTTTGTATGACGGCCTCTGAGCAGCCTCCAGGTCCCCTCTGCAGAGGAGGGGCTTCTAAAATATAAGGAGGAAATAAATAAACTATCTGCTGAGTAACACTTATGCTGCTTCCACAAGTAAGGCTCCCGTTCTTGTGATGGTGTGTCCAGGACTTGGGCTACCTGCATTAAGTCCCAGGGACACCGGGACCCTGTACCCGCAGCTGCAGATGATTAGCTTGGAGTGGGGCAGGGAGGACTTTCAAGTCCAGCTGCTTTGCTCCCTGTCAAGCCACAGATAAGATTTAAAAGTAAAATAAGTAAATAAAATTAATAAAAATAAAAACACAGCCCTCCTGGTTGATGTTCCCAGGAGCCACCGTGTATCAAAGCCACACAGCCAATCTCCCAAAGTGACCATCCTTTTGCTGTGCTGAGGTGCTGGTTCTTTTGTATTGCCTAAGAAAGCCATGGGGTCCATAGAGAAAATAAGGAGCCCTCCTGCTGAGGGAACACTGCAGAGAAAGAACTGGAAGCAGAGAAGCAGCAGCAACAAGCAACAGATCCCCAAGGAAGCCTCAGGGCAGGCAGGCCGGGGAGGCCAGCATGGGACAGAGCAAGAGGGAAGGAGGAGACATCAGGCCTGGGCAGGCCCACCAGGCTGTGTTTAGTACCAGAGGGCTTCCCGGCCCCACCGTGGCCCAGGTCAGGACATCGGGAGAATGCCACTCTTCGGCTCTCAGCCTCCCTTGGGCATCACCTGGGGACACAGAGGCACCTGATGGGGCCTGTACCCTGAAACTTAGAGGAATAAGAAACTTGTTCCTCCCAAAAATACCGTGCATGCTCTATGCCAGACATTCACAGATGCTGGGAAACATCCAGGAACTGAAACTGACGAGAACGGCCATCATCACAGGAGGAAAACGCTGCCTCATCTTAGGAAGTGGAAATTGCTATGGAAAAATTAAAAATTAGAGGTGGGCGGAGAGGACCAGGAGTGTGGTGTGGGCTGGTGGAAAGCAAGTGCCAGTATCAAATAGGTAGCTCCAGAGAGGCCTCTGCAGATGGTGTCATTTGAGCAGAGACCTGAGGGTACTGTGACAACAGACAAGGCTGGGCCTATGGGGCAGTGTCTCAGGCCCACAGAATGGATGTGTAAAGGCCCGAGGACCTGAGGTTAAAGGCCAGCTGAGGCCAGGCTGCTGGAGGCAAGGGCAAGTGAGCAGGGCCAGGAGGTGAGGGACGCTCTGGTGGAGGGACTCGGCTCTGCTCTGAGTCCACAGGGACTCTGTAGGTGTGGGCTCTGTAGGTGTGAGCTCTGCAAAGAGCACTCCAGCTGCTTGTTGAGGGCAGAGGCAAAGACCCTGAGGACGCTGTTACTGTGACTCAGGTGCCAGTGTGGCTTAGGCTCATAAGGAAGGTCAGCAGTCCCTAGAAACATCCAAGTGTCTCATTCCAGTCACACACCATAGAGCTTACAAGTCACATTCTATTTAGAAGTTTTGAGATCCAAGATGGCTGATCGCTAACAGCTCGGGATTGTAACTCCCAGTGAAAGCGCAGAGAACAAGAGGACATCACACTTTCAGATGAATTTTTGTCGCTTACGGACCAGAAGATTCCCAGTGGAGGAGTCCCACGGGTCGCCAGCGCGACTCTTGTGGCCAGTGCAGTGGCTTTGCCGGCGCCTTGGCGCAGCAGCTCTTCATGCAGAGTAAACGGGACTGGTTCCCCTTCTGACCGATGTTTGGAGCTCCAGGAAGGCAGAGCCATTTATTACAGACTCAAGAAGAAAGCCCGACCGGAGATTCCCAGGCAGAAGAGCACCATCAGTCCTATCGCTGCTGTTTTGGCCGGCGCAGTGGGTTGCTTGGATTCCAGCCCTGGGAATCAATAAACTGGACGTCCACTCAGAAACCTAATTAGAAAGGTGGTAATTGTAAAGATGACAGATGGATACATTTCTAACAAAGGGAAGAAACCAGCCTAAAAAGGCTGAGAATACCCAAAATCAGAACCCCTTTCCTCTACAGGGGATTACAGTTCCTCATCAGCAATGGAACAAGCCCTGATGGAGAAGGACTGGGTTCCATTAACAGAAGTAGGCTTCAGAAGGTGGATGATAAGAAACTTCTGGGAGTTAAAAGAACTTGTTCTAACCCAATGTAAAGAAACTAAGAACTTTGAAAAAAGGTTTGATGAAATGCTAACAAGAATAGACAATATAGAGAGGAATATAAATGAACTAACAGAGTTGAAAAACACAACACGAAAACTTAGCAAAATATGCACAAGTTTGAATAGCCAAATTGATCAAGCAGAAGAAAGGATATCAGAGGTCAAAGACCAACTTAATGAAACAAAATAAGAAGACAAGAATAGAGAAAAAAAGGATAAAAAGGAATGAGCAAAGTCTCAAAGAAATATGGGACTATGTGAAAATAACTAATTTACATTTGATAGGTGTACCTGAATACGACGGAGAGAATGAATCCAAGCTGGAAAATACTCTTCAGAATATTATTCAGGAAAACTTTCCCAACCTAGCAAAGCAGGACAATATTCAACCCCTGGCAATACAGAGAACACCACAAAGATATTCCTCAAGAAGAGCAACCCCAAGGCACATAATCGTTAGATTCACCAAGGTTGAAACAAAGGAGAAAATACTAAGGGCAGCCAGAGAGAAAGGTCAGGTTACCCACAAAGGGAAGCCTATCAGACTTACAGCAGATCTCTCAGCAGAAACCCTAGAAGCCAGAAGAGAGTGGGGGCCGATATTCAACATCCTTAAAGAACAGAACTTTCAGCCCAGAATTTCACATCCAGCCAAACTAAGCTTCACAACTGAAGGAAAAATAAAATCTTTTATGAACAAGCAAGTACTCAGAGATTTTATTACCACCAGGCCTGCTTTACAAGAGCTTCTGAAAGAAGCATTATACATAGAAAGGAACAACCAGTATTAGCCTTTCTAAAAATATACCAAAAAATAAAGAGCATCAACATAAAGAAGAATTTACATCAACGAATGGATAAAACATCCAGTTAACATCAAATGGCAGTAACCCTAAATTTAAGTCGACTAAATTCCCCAGTCAAAAGATACAGTCAAAACCTAATGGTATGCTACATCCAGACCCATTTCACATCCAAAGATACACAAAGACTCAAAACAAAGGGATGGAGAAAGACTTACCAACCAAATGGAGAGCAAAAATAAATAAATAAATAAAAAGCAGGAATTGCAATTCTCGCATCTGATAAAATAGATTTCAAAGCAACAAAGATATAGTGGTAAAAGGATCAATGCAACAATAAGAGCTAACAATCCTAACACCCAGATACATAAGACCCATAAAGAGATTTAGACTCAACGAGACAGAAAATTAATAAGGACATCCAGGACTTGAACTCAGATCCGGAACAAGTAACCTTAATAAATATTTATAGAGCTCTCCATTTTAAATACACAAAATATACATTCTCCACTTTAAATACACAATATATTGATTGGCCATTATTAATGCCCATTTTTAGAATAAAGCAATATTCCCATCCTCTCTCCCTCTTTTTCTTCCTTTCTTCCTCCCCTTCACTCCTTTTTTTTTTCTTTCTTTCCTTCTCTCCTTTAAAAAAAATAAGTTTAACAGCTCAGCCACCGATGTGATTATAGTTCAGTCTTTGTTTTGTGCAGCTCATGGAGCTGGGCTGCTGTTAAACACTTTACAAAAGGTGGAGCCACACGGAGGAGCTGTAAGACACCACAGAGGGGGAAACCCAGGGCTCTTTTGATGCAGCTGCTCAATTAACAGACAAGGAAAGTGTGACTCTGGGAGATGGCATGGTTTTCCAAAGCCAGGGTGTGATTCCTATCTTTGAATTTGCACACATGCCACCTGGGGCTTTTGATGACATGAAGATTAGAATTCAGCAGGTCAGGCCTGGACCTAAAGTTCCTAAAGTTATACATTTCTAATCAGCTCTCCAGAGATGCTAACGCTGCTGGTCTGGGGACCACACTTTCAGTAACAGTCTGGACTAGATGGGAGGCTGCAGTGAGGGCCTGGGGAAGTGTGGGCAGGAAAGCTATGGGATGTGAGTTGCAGACACCAGTCTTGCTAGACACCTGAAGATGAGGTTCTGAAACCAGGGAGGACGAAGGCTGTGAAGCCCAAGTGAGAGATGGACCAGCCCCCACATAATGGAAACAACTTGCCACAGATGTGAAATGCTAGGAAGACCACCATGGGGCCAGAGGACAGGTGTGGCCTAAAAGGTTCTCACATGGTCTCAGACAGGGCAGGGGATGGGAGATACTCACAGCCACACCCTTAGCCTCTGGCTCAGGACCTGAAAATTGGAACGAGCTGGACCAGTGTGAGCAGCTCGAGACTGAACACTAAGAAGTCTCCCCTGGTTCTGTGTTTCCCACGAGAGAAGAAACGTGAGCTGAAGGCCAATGCCCTTTTGTCCCTGCTGCCACTCTCTGCCCCGCAGCAGTGAATGAATGTCAGCTGTGCTTTTGGCAGACCCTGGAGCCCAGCCTGGAGCATTTAAGTTGCACAACAGTTCTGCTTTGTCAGATTGTGACTGAGGCAGAGAAATGGTTCCCTCCCTCTGGGCTCGTACGAAGAGGGAAAGGATGGAGGTGAGAGCTAAAGCCTCCTCCGGGTCAGGACCTGAGCACTGGATGCAGGTAGGTCCATCCTGCTGCCAGCTGTCCAGACATGGAGGCCCCCTGTGGGTCCCAGTCTGCTCCCCTCACTTACTTCCCACGTCCCTTCTCACAGTAGGCACTACCAGGCGGACGGACAGCCTTGGTCGGATGGGCCCTGTTGGAGACTAATTATTTCAAATGGCTAACGTGAAGGATGAATGGAGAGTAAGGAGAAATTGAAAGAAATGCCCACAGCATCTCTGTAATCTGCAGAATAATGACCCCCTAAAATGTCCATGTCTTGGGCCCTAGAACATGTGGGTATGGCACCTTCCAAGGCAAAAGGGACACTGTAGAAGTGATTAAATTAAGGGTCTTGAGAGATTGTCCTGGAATGCAGGGTTGGGCCCAATGTCATCCCAGGATCCTTATAAGAGGGAGGCAGGAGGCTTAGAGTCAGAGTGGGAGACATGATGTTGGAAGCGGAGGTCAGAGAACAGAGGAAGAGGGAAGTGAAGATGCCGTGCAGCTCGCTTTGAGGATGCGTGAAGGAGACACAACCCAAGGAATGTGGACAACCTTTAGAAGCTAGAAGGTGCCAAGCAATGGATTCTTTTCTAGAGCCTCAGAAGGAGCACAGCCCTGTGGGTCGTTCTCACCTCCAAAACCCTAAGACAATGCAGTTGAGCCATCTTAAGCTATTAAATTTGTGTTAATTTGTTATAGCAATGACAGAAAACAAATAGACTCTCTCATGATTTTCTAGGATGAGGCCAAGACCATGAGGACTCACCTATGGTAGGTGGGGGGCTTTGAAACTTGATGCTTCCCCAGTCCAGGGCATGTTCTCAGCAGCCCAGTAGCCAATTTGCTGATTTGTAGACAGCCCTAATTTCTGCAGGCATTCATGTGTCTCGTTTAAGAGAAAAGCGTCTCTCTCTCCTGAACACTATTAACCTTCAGAAAATAGTCCATTAGAAATATGAGACATTAGCCAGACACGGTGACTCACGCCTGTAATCCCAGAACTTTGGGAGGCCGAGGTGGATGGATCATGAGGTCAGGCATTCAAGACCAGCCTGGCCAACCTGGGGAAACCCCATCTCTACTGAAAATACAAAAACTAGCCAGGTGTGGTGGCGGGCATCTGTAATCAGCTACTCAGGAGGCTGAGGCAGAGAACTGTTTGAACCCTGGTGGCAGAGGTTGAATAGAGCCGAGAGCACACCACTGCACTCCAGCCTGGGCAACAGAGTGAGACTCTGTCTCAAAAGAAAAAAAAGAGAGAGAGAAATATGAGGTATCTTGGCTGTGGAGGGCAGTGACCACACCTTCCTGCTTGAAGTCTGGGCCACCTGCTGTGTCCATCCTGGAGAAAGGGTCCTTGAGACCAGCATACTCCTAATGAGTTACCTTCATTCATAGTGGGAAGATATTCTGGAAAAAGAAGCTCACACTCTTGCTTCCCCTCCACTCTTCTCATCCAGGGAAGACAGTTTCCATAGGTGAGAGTGGAAAGGCATGGGATCCCAGGGGATAAGGATGAATGTGCTCTGTTGGAATTAGCCCAGAAGAGTATACATGTGGAAGCCACTAAATAGAAGTGACACAGGTAGCCAAGACTGCTGGCTGCCTTTCCTGCATAGTCTCCTGTTATAAGTAAAATTTCGATGCTGCAAAAGAAATGGCACTTGAAGATAAGTCCTCTCAGCAAGGCAGTTTACTTCTAGAAAAGGGTGTGGTGTATGGATGAAACAATGGTGGCCACACACTTGGACAAGGCAGAGAAGGGGTACTTATGCCCGACGGGGGTCATCCCTACTGCTGTGTGGTCCCCTATTGGCTAGGGTCAGACCACACAAGCTAGACTAATCCTGATTGGCTATTTTAAAAAGAGCAGGGGTCTGAGCAGGAGTGGCAGGGTGGGTGTTTTGCTGGGAAGGACAGTTACGGGCGTGTCAGAGCAGGTAGATCAGGTAGCCACGGGTGATCATGTGACCAGGATGAGTCAGGATGGAGCCAGGGCCTGGGGGAACAGATATGAACTACTTATTAGAACCCATGGAGAAAGTTGTTTACTGGAATTACATAGAAGCTAAACTTTAAAATAGAGAATTAAAGAATAAGAGAGCTGAACATACTGACATACTGATTCTTTGAAGAGAAACAGGGTTCACTGTAACACTCCCTTTTCTCTTAGGAACAGAATTGCAGCTTTAAGTGGAAATACAGACCCACATCCCATACAGACAGGTACTGCAGGCCACTCAGTTTTGACAAATGACATATAAGTGGAGTTTGTTGGGCAAAATTTCTGGAGTAGCTCCTTAAGAGATGATCAGAGCTCCAGCCCGGGCCCACATAAACCTGTTTCTCCTTCTTCCTAGAATCTGAATTTTATAGCTGGATCTCCAGCAGCCACCTTGATTCATGAGAAGCTTGTAAGGGTGGGAGCGATCCGGAGGGGACAGCAAAAGAGAAGGAGAGAAGAATCAAGCAGTCCCAAGTGGCCCTCAAATCACCATAGCTTCTCTGGATGCTCGGCCTCCAGACTGATTTTATGAAACAGAAGAAAAGATCTTGTTCCTTTCTCCCACCCCTCACCCCTGGTCTCTGTTAATAGCAGCCAACTGCAATTCTAACTGATGTAGCATATAATGGAAACAGCTTGCACAAAAGTAACGTAATAGGTGAATAGTCACAGTGGATCAAACCCCATCTCCGCAATCCTCCCTGAGATTTGGGACCTTAGCACAGGAAGCAACATCCTGTAGACTGGGCTGTTCATGTGTCTGAGTAGGGAGGCTGTCATAAAGCACTGCTTAAGATGCATGGGAAATAATCCACTGTTTAGGTCAGAAGTAGGATGATTCAGTAAATGCTGGGCTGTGTTGGAAAAGATAGAGCTATCCTATACTGAGAATAGCAAACCGTTAATAGGATGAACTAGAAATGACCTAGACTCTCACAGGACATCAGGCTGGTCACGGCTGCACACACACCGTGCTGTGATGATGGTGGCCAGCAGGAAAGCTCTCTTCTCCGGCCAGACTGGTGGAGGATCTATCGCTGGTGACCTTCTCCGCTCTCTGGCTACAAATCAGCCCATGTCCTGGGCCCACAGGAGGATGGGGCAGGGAGCCAGGTCGGGTGGAAGCCCAGAGCCGGATGTTTCTTTTGCCTCTAAATGTCCTGTGTACACAGACCCCCGTCACCATTCAGAAGCCCAGAACTGAGGTGACAGGTGACAAAGCTTTCTGTCTCCAGCCCAGACATCCCTTCCTCATCTCTGTCATTGTCATCTCCTCTTGTCATGTGACCACAGTTAGAAAAGACTGGCCACATCTAGAAAGAGTTTCTCCCAGTTACACATTCACCGGCTTGGCCATGGGCTTTGCTGGAGTTATTCGAGCACTAAATCATCCATCGCTCAGCAAATATTTAGGGGTCACAGACCACGGACTGGATACTACTTCCTTCCAGCGAGAGAAAACTCAGTCTGTGGTGAACCAACAGACTGCATATGTATTTCATAGGTCTCTAGCAGCTGAAAGTGGCTTCGCATGATACTGTCAAAGTAAATTTTATTCTGCATGGCAAAATCTCCACTGAGCAGTAATGATTATTGTAATGAACCATTAAAGGCTCTTTGGATATGCCGGGTACCCTGGTAACTATTTTGTACTATTATATTGATTCAGAGCCCAAAACCAGTGGAGAGTTCTCAGTATTTTTTCAGTCTGAATTTACAGTGAGATTTGGTGTTGGCAGTAAACTGTGCTGTGAGCAGCAATACCTGTTGCCCACTGAATACCGTGGCAGCATGAGGAGGGGTGTGGCTGCCTTGGAGTAGATGGAAACAGGAATGCAGTGTTCTCTGCACTGGACTCACATATTCGCATTCCCCAGCATGGGTTATGTTATGCAGTTAGCTTTTCTTTCTTTTTTTTTTTTTTTTTTTGAGACCGAGTTTCCCTCTGTCACCCAGGCTGGAGTGCAGTGGTGTGATCTCAGTTCACTACAATCTCCACCTCACAGGTTGAGGTAATTATTCTGCCTCAGCCCCCTGAGTAGCTGGGATTGCAGGCGTGTGCCACCATGCCTGGCTAACTTTTTGTATTTTAGTAGGAATGGGGTTTTGCCATGTTGGTCAGGCTGGTCTTGAACTCCTGACCTTGAGATCCGCCCACCTCAGACTCACAAAATGCTGGGATTACAGGTGTGAGCCACCACACTTGGCCATGCAATTAGCTTTTTAAGAATAAAAACTGGAGGTAGGGTGAAGGAAAGAGCAGTGAAAGAACCACATTGCAGGAAGAGCTCAGAGGAGCAACTCCGTATGGAGTTGACTTGCACTTTGGGAATGATGGTGCTTGTCTGCACAAACTTCCAACCGAGCTCTCAGGCTCCAATGCCTGGTGTCTGCTTTCCCTGTGAAAAATACCTTCCCACCTATTTTCCAGGCTGCAGAGGAGGGCAGGAAGTCTGTTCTGTGGCTTGCTAGATTCTTTTAAATTGATGGATACCTGAGGAGGCGTAAAGAGCTGCCCAGCTTTTACCCACTCTGGATTTCTGTGCTTCCTTCTGATTTTGTTTTTTGGTTAGTTATTATCGTTGTTGTTTTTGAGATGGAGTCCCACTCTGTTGCCCAGGCTGGAGTGCAGTAGTACCATCTCAGCTCACTGCAGCCTCTGCCTCCCTGGTTCAAGCAATTCTTCTGCCTCAGCCTTCCAAATAGCTGGGATTACAGGTGCCCACCACCATGCCTGACTAGTTTTCTGTATTTTTAGTAGACAGGGTTTCACCATGTTGGCCAGGCTGGTCTCAAACTCCTGACCTCAGGTGACCCACCCACCTCCACCTCCCAAGTTCTGGGATTACAGGCATGAGCCTCTCCACCCTGCCTGATTTGTCTATTTTCTCACAACTTCCTAATTCACAGAATCTGCATCTCAAGGTGGGGTGAAAACTTAAGCTCACCTTGTCCAACCAGCCCTTCTACAAAAACTTCAGTTAATTCATCAGTCTGCATGGATATTAGGTTTCCGGGTGTTTGTGGAAGTGACCTCTCCAAAGTTCTGGCACCACATACAAGGATCAGAACAACATTGCAGGGGTGAGACTCCATGATCCAGGCTACAAGTAAGGGATGGATCCCCAAAGAATGGCACCAAGGGCTATGGCCTCAGAGCACTCCACTGGCCAACGAAAAATGCTTATGCTTGGGAACAGATGATTTGAGAGGCAGTAGGCAGAAGCAGGCCGCAGGGAGAGGTTTGCACGTTTTCCATGCAGTCGACAGTGCAGTCCTGTGTGCAAATCTTGCCCCTTCCAGGATTCGCTGTGAAACCATGGAGGAGGCACGTAACCCCACTGAGATTATTTCCTCATCTGCAACCCAGGCTAACAACTGCGCCTCTTTCGAGGATGCCAAAGAGTTCACTGCGATGATGATCCCACCGGCCCACGCATTTTGCGTATTGCATGGTTATTAGCCGCCTCTCTATTTAACTCACAGAGGAAGTGAGGAACTTAGACCCAGGTGATGGAGAAAGCGTTGAGAAGAGAGATCTGCCTTGTTTCTCTCTCTGAGCCTCTCCTGATTTCTCAAATAAAAACCAGGAAATGTCAGCCAGGTGCAGTGGCTCACGTCTATAATCCCAGCACTCTGGGAGGCTGAGGTCGGCAGATCGCCTGAGGTTGGGAGTTTGAGACCAGCCTGGCCAACATGGAGAAACCCTGTCTCTACTAAAAATACAAAACTAGCCAGGCATTGTGGCACGCGCCTATAATCCCAGCTACTCAGGAGGCTGAGGCAAGAGAATTGCTTGAACCGAGGAGGTTGCGGTGAGCCAAGATCATGCCACTGCACTCCAGCCTGGGCATCAAGAGTGAAACTCTGACTCAAAACACAAAACAAAACAAACAAAAAAAAAAAAACAGGGAATGTCAAGGCTGGAGATGACCTCTGAGGTTTCTTCACCTGGAAGATCCACCTTGAAAAGCAAAACCAGAACAAAATGAACACCCCATGTGACTTCCTGAGTGGAGATGAAGCCAGGCAGATTTCAAATAGGAAGCTGAGATAGTCTGTCTAGTTTAAAAATCACCCTACAAGCTGTACTCACAACTGAATCTCGAGTTATCAACCCTTTTTTTTTTTTTTTGAGACAGAGTCTTGCTCTGTTGCCAGGCACCAGGCTGGAGTGCAGTGGTGCAATCTCAGCTCACTGCAACCTCTGCCTCCCAAATTCAAGCAATTTTCCTGCCTCAGCCTCCCAAGTAGCTGGGACTACAGGCACGCACCACCATGCTCAGCTAATTTTTGTATTTTAGTGGAGACAGGGTTTCAGTATGTTGGCCAGGATGGTCTCAATCTCTTGACCTCGTGATCCTCTCGCCTTGGCCTCCCAAAATGCTGGGATTACAGGCGTGAGCCACTGCGCCCAGCCTTTTTGTTTTTTTTTTTTTTAGATAGTCTTGTTCTTGTCATCCAGGCTGAAGTGCAGTAGTACAAACTTAGTTCACTGCAACCTCTGCCTCCTGGGTTCAAAAGATTCTCTTGCCTCATCAGCCTCCTGAGTAGCTGGGATTATAGGCACCTGGCACCACTTCTGGCTAATTTTTCTATTTTTAGTAGATAGGGTTTCACTATGTTGGCCAGGCTGGTCTTGAACTCCTGAGTTCAAGTGATCCTCTCCTGCCTCAGCCTCCCGAAGTGTTGGGATTACAGGCGTGGGCCACTGTGCCCAGCCGTTATCAAACCAATCTAATGAGGGGTCTCACAGCAGAAGCATGACAAGCTTGGCCAGCCATGATGAGACCACCTGCAGGGTCCCAGGCAGGGAAAGAGCCAGGAGGCTGAGGTGCAGGCTGGGACCTGGCCCTGAGCAAGCCCAGCCCCCAGGCCAGAGAGGCCTGGGAATCTGTGTGCTCAGCATCTGTCCTACTCTCCCAGAGCTGCCATCGCACCATTCCACACATCAGGTGGCTTAAACTGCCTAACTCTGCTCCCTCAGTTTCGGTTCTGGAGGCCCGAAGTCTGAATCAAGGGCCGGCAGGACTGTGCTGTCTTTGAAGATTCCAGGGGAGTGTTCCTCCTGCCTTTTCCAGTTTCTGAGGCTCCTGGTGCTCCTTGGCTCCTGCAGCATCACACCAGGAGCTGCTTCTGGCTTCTCATGGTCTCTCCCCTCTGTGTCTCTGTCCAGATCTCCCTCCTTTTTTTTTTTCTTGAGATGGAGTCTCGCTCTGTTGCCATTCTGGATTGCAATGGCACGATCTCGGCTCACTGCAACCTCCACCTCTTGGGCTCAAGCAATTCTCCTGCCTCAGTCTCCTGAGTAGCCAGACTACAGGCCCACACCACCATACCCAGCTAATTTTTGTATTTTTAATAGAGACGAGGTTTCGCCATGTTGGTCAGACTGGTCTCGAACTTCTGACCTCGTGATCCACCTGCCTCTAGCCTCTCAAAGCACTGGGATTACAGGGGTGAACCACTGCGCCCAGCCCCTCTCCTTTGTTTTCTAAACCTTCTGTCACTGTCTCTTACTTATAAAAATATGAACACACTTATATAAGCTTACACACACAAACCTTAACCTATAATTAACACAAGTGAACATATTAAAATGAAATGCTAGAGGAGTAAGGAATCAATAAAGACAATTATGAAGTTATAAAACAAAATTAAATATCTAGACACATTAAGAATTTTTAGCTCAACATCTTCTCTGCAAATGTTAAGGTCAACAAAGAAATCCAATTCCTTTGCTGAGGAATAAAAGCTTTTTAAAGACATTTTAAAGAGAAGTTGTTTATGATTAGAAGATCCAGATGTGCTCATGTTTTAAAAAAAAAATTTTCAACTAAAAATGACTGCCCAAATGAAAGACTCATACTTTTCTGTTTAATGTGGTTATAGTTTGGATGAGAATGAGACTGGTTATAATCTAGAAATACTTCGGTTCTGAAAGTTAGGGATAGATGTAAAGTTTTATGGATGAAATTTTTGAATTTTGAGAGAGTAGGCCGCCAACAACTTCGTGCTGTTTTCAGATTTTAAGTCCAGATTGAAAATTTTTTATTGTGTTTCTAGCAATTTCATCAACAGGCTCATGGCTTTCAAATTTGAACTCTAGCTTAACAATTGAATTTGAATAAACAGAAGAGGACACTGGTCACAGTGCACTCTTGGAAGGTTATCACACATTGTACATAAATGTCCCTGTAAGAGCGTCACCACTCAGGTCAAGACTCCAAGGTCAGCAGCACCCGGAAGCCATTCTTTCCTTCCCAAAGGTGGCCACTATCTGACTCCAGTGACACAAATGGATTTTCTTGTCTCTGAACTTTTACGATGCGAATTATCCACTGAGTATGCCTTTGATCAGGCCTCTGTGGGTTGGCCTCGCATTTGAGAGATTTCTCCTTGCTTCTGCGTGCAGTGTTGGTTCACTCACTTTTATTCTGAAGAGTGTTCTGTTGCGTGAGTTAGACCCACTTCAACCATCCTGTTATTTGCGGATAGTTGTGGGCTGTGTCCTCCTCGTCCCCTGGCTTTGGTTCACAGCGACTGACGCCTCTGTGAGCATTCCTATACGCCTATTTATGTCTCACATCAATCTTGGGCTTTTCCTAGGAAGGAAGTTTCTAGGGTATCAGGTTTGTGTAATGTTCATACTTAGTATTTGCTGCCCAGGGGTTTTCTGAAGCGGTTGTGCCTGTTTTCACCAGCAGCTACATGAGTGCCCCGGCGCCCTTCCTTTTCAACAGTTGGTGCTTCCCCCGCCTCCACTGCACACTGGCCCAGAGCCACTGCATCCCCTAAGAGCTCCAGGGTAGGGCGCTCCTTCTTCTTTCAGCTGGAACCTTAAGGGTCCCACTCCAGTCCACTAGAGGACTTCTGCACCCCCACTTTCCCCTTGACTTTTGTCATTTATTCTATTAAGATATAATTCACATACCATACACACCACCATTATCAATGTCTACAATCTTCATAAGGTGGTGGAAACATCACCATAATCTGATTCTGGAATATTTTATCACCCTAAAATGGAAATCTGAGTACATCAGCAGTGATTCCATACTACTAAAAATACAAAAATTAGCAGGCATGGTGGCAGGGCACCTGTAATCCCAGCTATGTGGGAGACTGAGGCAGGAGAATCCCTTGAACCCAGGAGGTGGAGGTTGCAGTGAACTGAGATCGTGCCCTGCACTCCAGCTTGGGCAACAGGCAAGACTCCATTTCAAAAAAAAAAAAAAAAGCTTTGCAAGTTTTTATTTTTGATTTTTCCTCTACCTTGTAATTTGCATATGCTATTTAATTCTTCCAGTACACAAACATTGTCTGCTTGGCATTAATCCACAAGGTTGGGATCATCTAGAGTGTGCTCCCCCATGTGTTTTGGGGGGATCAGTTGGATGGGTTCTAAAGTGTATGCAGAAGGCTAGAAGAGAGAAATCGTCATCCTCTCCTCGTAGTCCTTTGACTTCGCTGATCATCACATCTGTAAAAAATCCTTTCCTCTAAAATTTAGCTTGGAATTAACCAATATTTTTTCCATGATAATACCTCTTACACCATGTTTCTCCTCTCTTTACTACTGATGTCAAGCTGTTGGATGTGAAGTATTTAAATTCCAGCTCACTGATTTGAAACAAGGGCATAGCTTCTTGAAAAATGTTTGGCCGGAGTCTGTGACCCAGCACTCTCCCTTTTACTGCTGTGTTCATCTTGCACTACGTGTTCCTTTGTCTGTTTCCATTGCAGCCCTATCCATGGGCTAAATTATAGTTTTTTGAAGAAACAACAGGGAGCCGGGCACTGTAGCTCACACCTGTAATCCCAGCACTTTGGGAGGCCAAGGCAGGTGGGTTACCTGAGGTCAGGAGTTCAAGACCAGCCTGGCCAATATGGTGAAACCAGGTTTCTACTCAAAATCCAAAACTTAGCTGAGCGTGCTGGCACATGCCTGTAATTCCAGCTACTCGGGAGGCTGAGGCAGGATAATTGCTTAAACCTGGGAGGTAGAGGTTACCATGAGCAAAGATAGCACCACTGCACTCCAGCCTGGGCAACAAAGTAAGACTTTATCGAAAGGAAAGGTTGGGAAGGGGAAGGGGAAGGGGAAGGAAAAGAACGACAGGGGACTCCATGTTGTAGAAAGATGAAATAAACTCACTTTCCCCTAAGCATAACTAAAAAGCCTGAGAACTAGGTATTAAACACAGTAAGAAGACTCTGAAGGTAGAAAGAAGACAGACTGGACAGAGACCTTGGGCCCCCAATGAATGGCTCAATGGTGAGTTGCTTGGGGCATTTTCCTCTTGCCTCATATATCTCAGACAAGGAGATGGAGAAGCCAGTGTCCTGGAGATGCCAGTGGGCACAGAAAAAAAAAAAAAAACAAGAAGAGCCTATTCTCTTATGACCCTTGTGGCAAATTATAGTCAACTATATCCAGAAATGAGTGTTATTCATTGCAAGAAGAACAGAAAAACAAGTTCATTACTATGGTAACAAAAATCTGGTTTCTGTGGTTACTGTCAAATAACAAGTTGCTACTACTAGGTTGATATTGTTCAGAATATTGAGGAAGTATGAACTCTCTTTATACTTTTATAATAAGATTTCCTACTGTTAATCTGTAACTAGTCCAGCAGAGCTTTAATTTCCTCCTAATAGGACATTTAAACATTTACCAGGTTATGGAGAGTTCAAAAATCGAGTTTTCAATCAGCAATTCCTAATTCAACTTCTGCTCTTTACAGACTAACACACGCTAATGAGGAACACTGCTTCTCTGCAAACCAGAACCACAACATGCAGAGTAATCAGTTTAGCCCTGCACCCTCCGGCCAGAATGCCTCCAACTGGCTCAGCTACAGATGCACCTGGCTGGATGTTAAATTGTCGAAGGAAGAAGCCATTGGTTGGAAACTCTGTGTTGGCTTTATTACTATAAAGCAGCAGGGTGAAAAAGTAAATAAATACATAAAAATCAAAAACAGAACTGGGAAGCAGTTTTGGTGCCAGTGAGTCTGGCTGGGGAGAACCAGCCTCCACTTGATCATGGTTCCTGCCATGCCTACCTTCCTCGTGTTATAAGTAAAATTTTGATGCCACAAAAGAAATAGCACTCGAAGATAAATCCTCTCACCAAGGCAGATTACTTCTATAGAAGGGTGCGGCGCATGGATGGAATGATGGCGGCTGCATGCTCAGACAAGGGGAAGGGGTACTTGTGCCTGACGGAGGTCACCCCTACTGCTGTGTCATTCCCCTGTTGGCTGGGGTTAGACCACACAAGCTAGACTAATCCCGATTGGCTATTTTAAAAAGAGCAAGGGTCCGAGCTGGAGTGGCCGGGTGGATGTTTTGGCGGGAAGGATGGTTACAGGCGAGTCAGAGCAGGTAGCCAGGGGTGACCTAGGTCAAAGAAGGTGACCAGAGCAGGTGACCGGAATGAGTCAGGATGGAGCTGGGGCCAGGGGGAACAGATGTGAACTACTGATTAGAACTGGCAGAGAAGGTTGTTTACTGGAATTACAAGGAAGTTAAACTTTAAAATAGAGAATTAAAGAATAAGAAAGCTGAACATACTGACATAGTGATTCTTTGAAGAGAAACTTGGGGTTCACTATAACACTCAGATTTCTGACCTTTCCAGCAACAGGCACGGAAGGGCACCTGCTCTATGGAGCACGGCATTGACCTTCTGCTGCTGCTCAATTATTCCAGCCAGCCTATAAAGTAGGTAGAGCAACAGCTTCGCTTTGCAGGTGAGGAAACTGAGGCACAGATGCCTGCCTTAAGTCACTTGCCAGAGGACACCAGTTTTTTCTGGCACCAAAGTCTATTCTCTCAACTGCTGCACAACACTGTCACGTTTCAGCTCTTCTTTTGTTTAATTGACTCTCATATCTCTCAGTGCTGACCTGACTCTGGCCTAATCCCCATGTATAATTCAGTCAGTGTAAAGGTTCTACAAGGAGCCAAATACTGTGTCTAAAATACACCCTTTCCAGTTTGGCTTAATCCGAGTTTGAAAGGTAGTCTTCTTAGAAGAAATAAACTTTCATGCAATCCTCCATGAGTGTAAACTTTGTGTTCATAGCAGAATATTTGATGAGCATCAGACCAAAGGTGTTCCTGGCTGTATCCTGAGTACAGTATCCTGTTTTGCTGATTGGGGGCAGATTATTCATCTAGGAGAAGCCAAGTTGGACACATCACAGGATGGATAGCCTGCTGTACCCTGCTCAGCAGGCCAAAGAAGGAACCCCTAATGCATGGGGACTCGGCAGAACGACTTACTGAACAAACACACCATGAGCTGAGTGCCCAGCCAACCAGATAAAAACACCCCTCACCAGGAAATGAAGGTATCAGGCCTCAAGGGTTTCTCAGGGTGTGGGATTCTTTTAAGGGCAACCTTATTCTCGAGAGTTCATTGTTTGGGTTCCTGCTGAACTTCCTGAAGGTAGTTTGCAGATAACCTCAGAGATGGGCAGGAGGGCCTCCCAGCAGCATGGGGCAGGGCTTGTTTCTTTCTGAGGAGCTCAGGCCCCACGCCCTTCAGCATCACTCAAGGCCACAAGCTACCCATTGCCTGATGGAACAGCCACCCCCAACTGGCCTGGCCAGCTCCCGGCCCCTCCTTTACCATCGTCTGAATCTCAGAGCCCACCGGTCTGAAGCATGATAGATTCAGAGTCGCTCAAGTACTTCCCCAGAGCTTATATAGCACCTAGACCGCCCGCTGTCACCCTGACCATCCCAACTTAGCACCCTACCCCACCCTTCTGACATTTCCCTCATTGGCCCTTGCACATTTCAGCTTTGCAGCTTCTGGGAATTTCAGAGTGAGCACTGGGTGGGTCTGGAGCCTAAATCCTGTGGCTTCCGTAGGCAAATGTGTCTCTTTTGTCTGTCACCAGATCAAAGAAAGGGGGAAAGGAAAGGGTTTGATTGCAGGTGGAGGGGGTGGATATTTTCTTTTTTTTTATTTATTTATTTATTTATTTTTATTGCATTATAGGTTTGGGGGTACATGTGCAGAACGAGCAAGATAGTTGCATAGGTACACACATGGCAGTGTGCTTTGCTGCTTTCCTCCCCTTCACCCACACTTGGTATTCGTCCCCAGGCTATCCCCCCCGCCCCCCCTGCTGTCCCTCCCCCATTCCCCCCAACAGTCCCCAGTGTATAGTAGACTGCCTCTCTGTGTCCACATGTTCTCATTTTTCTCACCCACCTATGAGCGAGTATATGCGGTATTTCTTTTTCTGTTCTTGTGTCAGTTTGCTGAGAATGATGTTCTCCAGATTCATCCATGTCCCTACAAAGGACACAAACTCATCATTTTTGATTGCTGCATAATATTCCATGGTGTATATGTGCCACATTTTCCCAGTCCAGTCTATACATGATAGTATACCTAGAAGACCCCATCACCTCAGCCCAAAAGCTCCTGCAACTGATAAGCAACTTCAGCAAAGTCTCAGGATATAAAATCAATGTGCAAAAATCACAAGCATTCCTATACACCAATAACAGACTTAAAGAGAACCAAATCAAGAACGAACTGCCATTCACAATTGCTACAAAGAAAATAAAATACCTAGGAATACAACTCACTAGGAATGTAAGGGACCTCTTTAAGGAAAACTACAAACAACTGCTCAATGAAATAAGAGAGGACACAAACAGATGGAGAAACATTCCATGTTCGTGGTTAGGAAGAATCAATATCGTGAAAATGGCTATACTGCCCAAAGTAATTTACACAATCAATGCTATCCCCATCAAACTACCATTGAATTTCTTCACAGAACTGGATATTTTCATTTATAGGCAGAGACTGGCTTGTGTAAAAGTTTTAGGTTACATGAAATCTAAGTAGTATTGAAAGAATCCTGATGACTTAATCTCCAAATGCCTTGAATGGCCTTCCTCAACATCCTGCTGGGGCCACCCTGGGGTTGGGGACTTGCAGGCTTTTTAAACACATGGGCTTTACCAACTGCACAGGGTTTAGGGGGCTGCACACAGCTTGGATGTATGTAGTTCTCTGTTGAGGGAGGCAGGCCATTTCTGACCATACCTGGCCTTGCACCCACCCAGGCTGTCCGCCCTGCTTCAGGTCCCTTCCCTGGTCCTGACTCCCTGAGCAATACCAAGGCCCCCTCAGGGGCCAACTCCAAGGCGGCACACCAGGCATACACCTTCCCCAACACCACTGCTCTGAGCTGGCACGGGGTGTCCTCATATCCTGCCAGTGGCCCTTTAGGCCTTGCCTTGTAGGAATTGGAGGGAGGCCCCAGACACTCGCTCCAGGATGGCAGAGCCCTTAAGAACAGCGTCAGCATTGGACTCACCCTGTATCCTCCTCATGCATGGCCAATAGGAGACCCCAATAGACCTCAGAGGGGTGGACCCAGGAAAGCATGAATGAGTGGCCAAAGGATGACAAAGTCTTACTCCTCTAGGGGTATGGCCATTTCCACACAGCTTTCACACCCAGTAGGCCAGCGCTTCCCAACCTTTTTGGCACCAGGGACCAGTTTCCTGAAAGATAATTTTTCCATAGACTGGTTATGGGAGAAGAGGGGATGATTTCAGGATGAAACTGTTCCACCTCGGATTATCAGGCATTAATTAGATTCTTAGAAGGATCATGCAACCTAGATCTCTCACATGTACAGTTCACGATAGGACCTCCTATGAGAATCTAATGCTGCTGCTGATCTGATGGAAGGTGGAGCTCCAGTGGTCATGCTCCTTCACCTGCAGTTCGCCTCCTGCTGTGTGGCCCAGTTTCCAACATGCCATGGACCAGTACCAGCCTGCAGTCCCGGGGTGGAGGAGGATCCTTGCACGAACGAGGCCATCTACCCTGTCACACAGACAATGCCATTTATACTCGCTTATGGCTCCAACCAGAACCCATGGTGCATGAGCCCCATGTCATACGGAATAATGGAGTGACTTGAAATCAGGACTTTGGTCCTGTACCTGGGAGGGCACAGAGGTGACCACAGAGGTAGCAGAAGTCAAGTCCACTCCTTGGGGCAAATGCAAACCAGCCATTGGACTAAGGAGGTAGACGGCCATGTGTCGTCCCCCTGAAATGTCACCCACTATTCATTTCCATCTTTGCGCAACTTCTGTATCATTTCTGTGTCCCCAGCACAGAATAAGTAAAAACTAGGGGGAATTAAATGTGGAGTTTGGAGGTCTTGGCTTCTCTGTCTCCAGCCAGTGAACAGGAGAGTAGCAGTGGAGTGGAGGAAGGTGGTTTGGGGGCAGAACCCCATGGGCTGGATGGCAGGCACAGGATGGGGGTGAAGCATAGTAGGAAGTAACCCCATCAACTTATTCAATCATTTGGGGTCATCTTCAGGTCCCAGTGCCAGGTGCTATGGGATGAACTGTGTCCCCCCAAAACTTACACACTGAAGCCCAACCTCCCAGGCCCTCAGAATGTGGCTATATTTAGAGATAGGGTTTCAAAGAGGTAAAGTAAAATGGGGTGATTAGAGTAGGCCCACATACAATATACCCTGTGTCCTTCTAAGAAAAGGAAATTAGGACAGAGACACACAGAGGGGCAACTCTGTGGAGCCACAGGGTAAGGACCACCATCTCTAAGCCCAGGAGAGAGGCCTTGGGGGAATCCAGCCTGAAAACATCTTGACCTTTGATTTCCAGTCTTCGGGGCTGTGAGAGAGAAGTGTCTGTTGTTCAAGCCCCCAGTCTGTGGTATTTATGATAGCAGCCTGAGCTTACCAAGACACAAGGGTCCATCTTATCATTAACACTTTGAAACTGAGAAAACCAAGGCTGGGAAAGGACTGAACTGGGATGGTTCCCAGATGTGTCTGGCTCCTCGGCGTCTCCTCTTCCTGCCACACCACAACCAGGGGAGGCAAGTGCAGCCCCCTTTTTCCCTGCTCCAGGTGCAGAAGACAGTGAGCAGGTCTTAGGCCAAGAGGAGGCACTCGGACTTGAGCTGAAGCCCCTCAGCAGAGCTGCAAGAGCCAAAGGACAGTGGCAATAGCATGGCCGGAGGAGCCCAGGACACAGGTCTCCAGAGGGGAGACCTGTGGACACATAGAGTGGGCAGCATGAATGCAAAATAAGTAGAGATTCAGAGCACTGAGCACCTTATCCATAGACACAGCGTGGTTCAGACTGAGGGTTTTCAACTAAAGGCCATTTTGCCCACAAAGGGACAGTTGGCACAATGTTGAAGACATTTTTGGTGTCACAAGTGAATGGTGCCACTGGCATCTGGCGGGTAGAGGCCAGGGATGCTGCTAAACATCCTACAATGCCCAGATAGACTCTGTAGCAAAGATTTCTCCAGTTCCAAAGGTCAACAGCACTGCGGTGAGGAGACACAGCTGCAGATCTCACAGGAGCACACTCACACCCAACTCGGCTCACAGAGGCCCAGGATCTCCACACCCCAAGACCCTTGCAGGGGGACTGGCTTGTGGCTGCTCTGAATAATAGGCCATGGGAGGAAGTGCTTGTGTCGATTCTGGAAAGAAGTGGAAACATGTAGGTGAGACACCTCCATGGACGTTCCCCTACCATGAAGATGAAGGTCGCTTCCCCTGGAGCTTGGAGACAGGAGCAGCCTGTAGGGCTGGATTTCTGCACAAAAGACAGCTGCTCTGCAAAGTCATGGACCCACAGAAGATTTTGCATATGTGAGAAATAAACATGGATGTTGCAACACCACTGAGATTTAGGAGATATTTCTTTACCAAGGCAAAGCCCAGTCTAGCCTGACAAATACAAATGCTGGTGAGGACTTATGCCAACATTCAAAACCAAGCTCCAGCCCCAGCCTCCTTACCTACCAAAGGCATGTTGTGAGGAGCCATGAGATAAAGCATATGGACCCCTCAGCATGAGAAGACAAACCTTAAAGCCCAGGCCCTCAGCTTGCAGCATGCAGGCGGGTAGCATCCCAGGCCATCATCACCATCTGCATGCAGGGGAAGAGACAGAGTGTGAGCTCACAGGCAAGAAGGAGCCCAGGTTGTGAGAGGGCCAGGCCAGGCTCTGGATGCGTGGGAAAAAAAAGCAGTGTCCCCAGCCCTGTGCTGGCCCTGAGCCCTGGGTGCACGTGAAGAACGAGGTCAATCAGCCATCATCTTCATCTTCCTGCAATGCTGCCTGAATGAAAGAAATGAATTTCAAACGACTTGGACCAGTATCTAATTATTATGATTTATTATCAACAAGTACATAAAGCAGCCCCCTGGACACGACATTCCTCATTCCTCAGTGAGGCTGGGAGCCTGGCAAGCCTCCTGCTGCACCCCGAGCAATGCTTTTCATTATCATCATTATTTATAACAGCTCAGCCACCAGGGAGCAGGGCAATCGCCAATCTCCAGAAAGTTCGCAGCAAGTTCAAGGAACGGCCAGGAGGTCTTGAGGGCAGCTATGAAAATCAGAAAATAGCTTGGCAGTTGGAGAAAGGGGACCCCAGTGGCCTGAACATCTCCAGAAGTTTTGGCCTGTCTGACTTAAGAGGTTTGCTGACAGAAAGATGAGCTGGAGGCATTTCTGCACCTTCTCTTTCTTTAAAAAAAAAATGTGGTAAAATACACTTAACATAAAATTTACCATTTTAACCATTGCAAGTGAAAAATACAGTTGAATGGCATTTAAATACATTTACATTACTGTGTGGCCATCACCATCTTCATCTCCAGAATGTTTCGTTCTGCAAAATTGGAAGTCTCTCCCCGTTCAACACAAACTCTCCCTTCTGCGTCCCTCCAGCCCCTGGCAGCCACCACTCTCTTTTCTTCTTTAGGTATTTGATCACTCTAGGTCCCTTAGTGAATTTAGCTATTCAAGGTCCCTATTCTGGTTTCCTTAAATATCATGCGGTATTTATCCTTTTGTACCTGGCTATTTCCTACAGCAGAATGTCCTCAAAGTTCATCCATGTCTTAGCATATGACAGAATTCCCTTTCTTTTCAAAGCTGAATAACACTCCATTGCATGTATATACCACATTTTGCTTCTCTATTCATCTGCTGGGGGACATCTGGGCTGTTTCAAGCTTTGGCTATCGTGAATAATGCTGCCAAAAACAGAGGTGTGCAAATGTCTTCTTGAGTCCCTGATTTCAATTCTTTTGCACGTATACCTGGCACGGACTCACGAGATCATATTTTGAGAAGCTTCCATACTGTTTCCCCATTGGACACACTATTTCATGTTCCCCTATCCCCAACACAAGGGCTCCAACCTCTCACCACTTCTACGCCTTACTATTAGGACCTTGCAGTGATCACTATTACCGCTGGAATTCGCCATTATGGAGCACTTCACAGTGTAGCCAGAACTTCCACATTCTCTCCAACTCCAAAGACTGAGGGTGATGCTAAGCTGGTAGGAGATTTGGAACACAATTATAGTAGCACTTTCTCAGATTCAAGAAGCCACGTGACTCTCTGAACTTCATTCTGAATGGAGGTTAGTCAACAACGCCACATGAAGACAGCATGTAATGCTTCATCACAGAGGAAAATGTGCAAATGTAAATGTTGTCATACCTGTCTATATAATAAACAGGAGTCATACTCTCATCAGACACATTTCTTAGCTCGGCATATACCTTCTCCGTCTCCCTCCGGGTCAGAAGTCACTGGCAGGATTTGAAGAGATGAATCCTGGAAACACGTGAGGTGTCTTAGTTAACCAGTGGGCTTTGGAACCAGTGCAACCCAGCCCTGTGCCCATACGTGAGACACTTGTTCCCTTGCAGACTGTTCTTCATGTGTAAATTGCAGCTGATGACAGGATTTAATAGTCATAATAGTTGTCAGTTACCAGGTGCTCCCTGGGTTGTGGGTACTTGTTTTTAAAACTGAGAAAATTCACATGTAATAAAATTTACCATTGTAAAGTGTACAAATCAGTGGTTTTTAAAAATGTGTTTACAAACCATCATCATGATTTAATTCCAGAACATTTTCATCACCCCAGAAGAAACCCCATACCCATTAGCAGTAATCCTGTACCCAATCCATCACCTAACCCCACCTCCTGGCAATGACAAATTAACCTACTTTATGTCGTTATGGATTTTCTTATTCCAGACACCTCATATAAATGGAATCATACTAAACATGGCCTTTTGGATCTGGCTTCATTCACTTAACGTAAAGTTGTTGAGGTTTACCCACCTTGCAGCATGTGTCAGTACTCCGTTCTTCTTTATGGCTGAGTAATATCTTATTGTACCTATATATATCACATTTTCTTGATCCAGCCATCTGCTAATGGACATGTGAGTTGTTTCCACCTTTTGGATGATGCTACTAAAACCTCATATGCAAATTCTTGTGTGAACATGTTTTTAATTCACGTTGCTCGGCTGTAGGGTAATTATATGCTTAACTTCCAGACTGTTTTCTACAGTGGTTATACCATTGCACATTCCCACCAGCCATGTAGGAGGACTCCAATTTGTCTTCCTTTTCACTGACACTTGTTATTGTCTGTCATTCTGGTTACAGACATCCTAGTGGATGTGAAGTGGTATCTCATTGTGGTTTTGATTTGATTCTCTTAATGACTAGGGATGTTGAGTATCTTTTCGTGTGTTTTCTTAGTGGCCATTTGAATATCTTTTTTGGAGAAGCATCTATTCAATTTTCTTATTTTTAATTAGGTTATTCATCCCTTTATTGTGGAGTTGCACAAGTTCTTTTCATATTCTGAATACTGAATTTATCTATTCTTCTTTGGTTGTTTGTGCCTTTGGTGTCATATCTGAGAAACCACTGTCAAATCCAAGGTCAGGGAGATTCAGTCCCATGTTTTGCTGTCAGAGATTTGTAGCTTTAGCTCTTACATTGATCCATTTTTTAGTAGATTTTTGTATATGGTGTGAGGTTTGAGTCTAGCTTCACTGTTATGCATGTTGATATCAGTTGTCCCAGAACCATTTGTTGAAAAAAAAAAGTTGTCTTTGTACTCTAATTTAAAATCAATTTCCCACAGATACACAGGTTTAATTCTGGCCCAGACACTGTTCTAAGTGATTTTGCCTTGTAGGGTAATTGTGATGATTAAATAAAGGGTGAGAAAATGTTTTTCCCACTATAATACTTATCCCCTACACATATGACAGACTGAATACTTGCAAGGATTTTTTTCACTTTCACAAAGCTTGATATTTCTTTTCTTTTTTTTTTTTTTTTTTTTTTTTTTTGAGATAGAATCCTGCCCTGTTGCCCAGGCTGGAGTGCAATGGCACAATCTCAGCTCACTGCAACCTCCATCTCCTGGGTTCAAGCAATTCTCCTGCCTTAGCCTCCCCAACAGCTGAGATTACAGGTGCCCACCACCATACCCAGCTAATTTTGTGTACCTTTAGTAAAGATGAGGTTTCACCATGTTGGCCAGGCTGGTCTTAAACTTCTGACCTCGTGATCCACCTGCCTTGGCCTCCCAAAGTGCTGGGATTACAGGCATGAGCCACCACACCCAGACCTGATATTTCATGCTTTCTATTTTAATTCGGAATAATATTTGGCATTCTTCCAGGATAAATTTTCATAGCTTATATATCAAGAATCTTCATTAATAGATAATAAATTTGTTATTTATTAAGTGTTATTAGGTCATTAGGTTAAAAAAATAAATAGGGCTGGGTGTGGTGGCTCATGCCTATAATCCCAACACTTTGGGAAGCTGAGGTGGGCAGCTCACCTGAGGTCAGGAGCTCAAGACCAGCCTGGCCAACATGGCAAAACCTCATCTCTACTAAAAATACAAAAATTAGCCAGACTTGGTGGTGGGTGCCTGTAATCCTAGCTACTTGAGAGGCTGAGGCAAGAGAATCTCTTGAACCCGGGAGGCAGAGGTTGCAGTGAGCGGAGATCACACCATTGCATTCCAACCTGGGTGACAAGAGCAAAACTCTGTCTCAAAAAAATAAACAACTAAAAGTAAAAAATAATAATACATAAATAGACCTTTAACACGTTAAATGTAAATAATTTGGCCCAACACTAATGGATTAAGATTCCATCAAAAAAGAGAAGTTTTACATTATCCACACAAAGAGTAATGACTAGTATGCTCTCCCCTTTTTCGGATTAGACATCTGAGACATGAAAATTAAAGGGTAGTCCTAGATCCAGCTGGAGAGCCAGGCACCAAGCCAGAGCCCTTTGCTCCAAGTCCAGGGCCCTGTGTTTCATGCAAGCAAGCCCTGCCTTCTTGTTTGCAGACGGGAAGCCCAGCAAGTCCTTCTTTAGCAGGGGTGATAATGTTGTACATTAATCTGTAACACCAGGGGCGTTAGGCCCCAGTGTATGATCGTTACACAGAGACAAAATAGTTGGGGTCTCCACAACAGAGCATGCTGAGGAAAGGACTTAGGCATGGGATGGGAGGAGGCGACAATGGTTTCTTAGTTGAACATATGATCAAGCACTTTCCAGAAGTGTATGTTGACAGGTGACCTGCCCTGCCCTATGCAGGACCTTCATGGGTCAAAATGGCTACCCATGGGTCTCAGTCAATGACCTCTGGTGGCTGTGACAATTGCCATGTGCCTACTTGGGTTGGAGTGGGGGTGTTACACTGTGGCGGTCCACAAAAAGTGAATGGAAAAGATTAGACCATTCTGTAGTAAAGGAAGCTTACTTTAAGTAAAGACTAGGTTGCATCTGCTATGACCATGTTGGATGTTGATTTGTATGGCTGGAAGAAAAGAAATCTGAAAGAGAAACTATGCAAATGGCCACCATCCAAGACCACGCCATCTCCCCAGTCAGTCCTTGTGTTCGAAGGACAGTTGTGTTTTCAGTACTCAATGGAACTTCCTCAAATTGCTGAGAAAGTTTTGGCGGTTATTGCTGCTGTTTTATGAGGATTTATTCATTATTTCCTACATATGATATGAATTATTTATTCAATATCTTTTACATGCCATACTTATGAATTCTTTCTAATTCTTGCAAGAACACTACAGTTTCGGTATTGTTTCTCATTTTACAGTTGAGAGAACTGAAACTCAGAGAAGGCATGCCAGTGTCACTGAGTTTTAGGAGATTGGACAGAGCCAGAACCTGTCTACAGATGTTTTCAACCTCTGGACTATGTGTGATTGCCTCATATTTTGACTGAAATGTTTCGTTTTGTTTATTTAGCTTCTGAAATTTGTATTCCTCACCCTGTCTTTATGTGCCTTGTGGGGAAAAACTTAAGCATTGGAACCAACATCCCAGTGATCAGAGAGTGGAAAGAATTCATGGCTTTTCCCCAGCAACCCACGTAGGGCTGACCGGGAACTCTGCTCAGAGCACGGATATCTCAGATGCTCTGCCTGCAGCTGTCTTGCATGGAGTGAGCTGACCTGGAGGGATTTCTTTAAGGGGAATATAAAAGTCTTTGCAATCAGGATTTTCAGGGCTAGCTTTGGGCTCCTGACTTCTGAGTAACAGGTCACAGCCATTTCAAAATAGCAGAACGTGTTCATCTTCACTATTGGCACCTAACAGTGCCCTAGAAATAGCAGGCGAATCAGTAAGACAAGAAGATGAAAGAAAAATACTGGAGGCTGGGCGCGGTGGCTCACCCCTGGAATCCCAGCACTTCCAGAGGCCGAGGCAAGCAGATCATGCGGTCAGGAGATGGAGACCATCCTGGCCTTGGTGAAACCCATCTCTACTAAAACACAAAAAATTAGCCAGGCGTGGTGGCACGTGCCTGTAGTCACAGCTACTCAGGAGGCTGAGGCTGGGAAATCACTTGAATCCGGGAGACGGAGGTTGCAGCGAGCTGAGATCGTGCCACTGCACTCCAGCGTGGTGAAAGAGCAAGACTTCGGCCGGGTACGGTGGCTCAAGCCTGTAATCCCAGCACTTTGGGAGACCTAGGGGTGTGGATCACCAGGTCAAGAGATTGAGACCATTCTGGCCAACATGGTGAAACCCCGTCTCTACTAAAAATACAAAACTTAGCTGGGCGTGGTGGCGTGTGCCTGCAGTCCCAGCTACGCAGGAGACTGAGATAGGAGAATTGCTTGAACCCGGGAGGCGGAGGTTGCAGTGAGCCGAGATTGTGCCACTGCACTCCAGCCTGGTGCCTGGCAACAGAGTGAGACTCTGTCTCAAAAAAAAAAAAAAAAAAAAGAGCAAGACTTCATCTCAAAAGAAAAAAAAAGAAAAATACTGGAAGTGAGGGGGCAAACTATTAGTTTATGACTTCCAGATAAACTAATTTAAATTATTAAAAACTAATTAAAACTAATTAAAAATGTCTACTTAATCTTAAGAGAATCAAATAAAGATTAATTGATGAAATAAGAGAATTCAGTGTGTGGTTAGTTATAATATAAATATTTGGAAATCAAAAGCTTTTTCAACGTTAGCAAGAAAATATCACTTGCAAACAATACCAAAAAGTCTGAAATATCTAGGATTAAATTTAATATTTACAGAGGGACATAAAAAAGAATAACCTTATGAATAGAGTGATATAATAATTCAGGTTTTAAAGCTCAGTGCACAAAAGAGGCCAGGTAGTAAATATTTTTCAGCTTTAGGAGCCACATGATCTCTGTCCCAACTACCCAATTCTGCCATGATTGTGTGAAAACAGCACGTAAACGAGCCAGCAAGAGTGACTGAGTTTTAACAAAACTTTACTCAGGGCCAGGCGCGGTAGCTCACGCCTGTAATCCTAGCACTTTGGGAAGCCAAGGCGGGTGGATCACGAGATCAGGAGTTTGAGACCAGCCTGGCCAAAACAGTGAAACCCCGTCTCTACTAAAAATACAAAAACTTAGCCAGGCGTGGTGGTGCGCGACTGTAATCCCAGCTGTTTCCTTTTTGATTTTTTTGGAATTATCAAGTTACCTACTTTGTACCCTCAGCCCCTGAAGTTGAAGTGGAAGCATTTTTAAAATAAAACACGCCATGGATCTCTTGACAATATATGCGGTATCATTTATTTTGGGGCTCCTTAACCTCAAATATTTTAGTTCTTTTGCATTTAAACATGAGGTTTTTAAGTTGACTTTAAAGAACTTCCTTTGAAGATTTTAATTTAGCCAAGACAGGGAGTTTGTAGTCAAGCTGCTATGAAGTGTATGGATATAATTGAAGTCAGGGTTTCCCAAGCAATGTCTCCTGGCAATTTTCAAGGCACTTTTTAGATATTTTAGAACACAACTCTTTCTAGCCCTTTTCACATTCTTTCCTTCATCCTCCATTTGAAAGGTTCTGCTCCCAGAGAGGTAAACCGAAAGCGCTGAGATGCAGCAGGGAGCGCAGGGCTGACTATGCAGGCAGTGCCTCTCTCCTACTGCGTTTATATAGCTTTTACGCTGATGGAGACAACTGTGATGCCTCAAGCCCAATTTTCAATGTAATTACCTGCATGTGATATTGACGTGAATCCCTAGGTGATAGGTACAGACATTCCTATGTCATTTCTGACTTCTGTGTGTCAAATGAATGGGCCCAGAAAAGAGACTGTCATGGGAAAAAGTGACTCGAAGATAGTGTTTAGCTGTCAGCTCACTTTTTAAAAAAATAAACTCAAGCAGATTTTAAAATTTTAGGATTATTGCAGTAAAGTCTTACCTGTCGAGAGCCGGTAGAAAGACCACTTTCCTGAATCGCTGATGGACTGCTATTGTAAATGTCAGGTCAGGGTTGGGGAGGTTGGGTTTTTTAACCCAATTTAAATGAAAGCCCACGCAAGTGCACTGAGCCAAGGGCTCCTTCCTCAATGACTGCGCCAGTCATGATGATTGCTAAAATCTAATGAGCACAGCTTCTGCTGCACATGGAATCCTCACAGAAACCTCTGAGGGAGACTCTGTTATTAGCATGCCACTTTACAATGGGAAAACCGAGGCATGGAAGACAGTACCAGTTACTTTCCTAAGAGGACTGCTTGGGCAGTAGACCTTGTTCAGAGCCTCATCCACGCCTGCCACACTGTGAAGCACCCTGCCATCAGCCTGTGGGCTAGGATCACGGAAGGGGCTGTGGGGATGCTACGGAATCTCCCCTGCCAGGCCCAACCCGAATGCACAGTCAGTGTCATTTTCCTTGTTCTCCTCCTCTCTTCTGCACCTGTTGCTCCTGACTTTCTTTCAGCTGGAAAGTCACGCCAGCCAGATTTTTAAGATTTTTTTTTTTTTTAGGAAGAGCAAACAAATTATCTCTGTATATGAGCCTATGGCATTCGCAAAGAGTCACAGTGAGCCAGCAACAGTCTACAGACGCATATGACATCTGTTTTGGATGCTCGGAGAGATTTTTTATTCAGAACTTATTTTTCAACCCTGTTTTCACACAGGAGAAAGTCCTGTGCTAACTGCCCTCTCATTCACTATTTTCTCCCATTGAACTTAACCTTTTCATGGATGCCCACACTAGACGATCAGAAACTCTAGTGGCTGAGAAGATCCAGGGCGTGCCCATGTGGCCCTCGCAGCATGCAACTGCATGAGACCCGAGGATAAGTCCTTCCCCCACTCCCAGGGGACATTCCTTAAGGTCCTCTGCCTGCCTCTCGTCCTCCTAGGGTGAAGTCAGCCTGCACCCTTGATCCTCCCCAGACCTTCAGGTTGCAGACAGGCCCAGGCTTGTCTCAGTCTGACCAGGGCTCTGCTGGAGTTCTTAGGAGCCACCCATGCCTGGCCCCAAGATCCGCCCTCTTAGTTGGGAGGGGGTGTCCCTGGAGTCTGAGCTGGGCTGGTCCCAGCCTTGCCGGAGTCTCCTTGGCTGGCACAGTGGCCACTCAGCTCTGGTTTCAAGGAGTCATTTATCTCCAATCCATTCCATATTTTGGATGGTGTCCCAGCCTTTTCTCTTTGACACATTGCACTGCTTACTTGGACAGTGGAGTCTGTTTTCCTTCACCTTGCCTGGAGACTGTGGGCAGCTCCAGTTGTCTGACCTGTGGCCCCTCTGCTGGCGCTGCAGGGGTTGGGAGGCTGCTCAGCCCACTGGGGCCTGTCCTGGCCTCTCACCAATGGCGTGATTCACAGTGGGAGGGGGGGTCCTCCCCCTTGGCTGCAGGCGAAAGCTCCTGCGGAGATATCTATAAATATGGACTTATAAGCCTCACTCTCATGCCCATTTCTGACTTAATTGTCAGGTGTGGAGTCTAGCAACAATGCTGTTTACAACCTCGCAGACCCTCTCCTGTGCAGTCAGGGATGAAAACCATATCTGAGACTGCACTGAACCATGTCAGTGACCCCAACAGCACTGAAACCCACCCAGCCTGAAGAACTGGGGCCCAGAAATGGGGCTGGTCCACTGACTGGTTGTTTCCACCTCCTCATGGAGAACACATGTCCTTTCCAGATACAGCCCCCGAAGCATCGCTCACCTCTACCGAAAGCCACCGTGGCTTGTCTGTTATGGGGAGACTCCCACCAATGCAGAAAGACCTGTGTCTTCAAAGCCAGGAGGTGGGCCTTAGCAGAACTCAAGAACCTGCAGCTGGAGCGCCGTGGTGTAATCAGTCCAGCTGGGTGCTGGACTCACCAGGAGTCAGCAAAGGTCTCTTCCCATTGGACTGAGGGCCTGGACTCTGAATCTGTGGGCCCTGCAGGAATCAGAAGGGCAGGTCTTCTGCTGTGCCCAGATCTCCTCACGGCCTAGAGAGAAACAGGCCTCTGTGGATGACTATGTCGGCTCCTCTGGCTCTGGCTGAAGGCTGCCTGGAGGGAAGGAGAAACAGGCCCTCACAGGCCAGACTCAGGGATGGCTTCTCCCTGGGCTCAGACAGAGCGATTCCCGGGTAAAGGTGTTCATCCACTCCTCTTTCTCAAATGGCCAGGTAGAGTGGAAAATTCCTCAGAAATGGCTCGTATGGTGGGCCCTGAGCCCAGGCTGTGGCCAATCCCCATCCCCCACTTCCCACCAAAGCTTTGCAGGTGACATTGCTGATTCCAGCCCACCTCTATCTGCCCATGCCCCTGTTGAAGCCTGAATCATGTGTCTCTCTGAGTCCCTCTCTAGCCTTCTGCCCCTCCTCCAGCACCCCTTTCCATTGCCATTAGCCTTTCTGTGCACAGTCAGTCGGCCCTAGGTATCATTCAACCATGGAGACACTCAGGCCCAGGAACCAGCCTGACCCTGGAAGATGCTCAGTCAGTGTTTGCTGGGTTAGGAGATGAATGCAGTTGCTTGAGTTGAGGGAGAGGCGGTGGTTGGCCATAGAGGTGGATGTGCAATATTATTACTGTGTGACTGTGGGTGATCACTCCAAAGGAGCTCCTGAGTGGTTCTCTGCTTCCTGAGGGGCAGGGACAGATGCTAGCTCACGGCCCCTGGGGAGCAAGGCAGGACCAGCATGAGATGGGCCCTCCTAAGGTATCAGGCACAGCTGCGGAAGCAACCCCACCACAGAGTCCCCACACTAGCTGCTGCCACTGTCTAAAGGGAAGCTGCCAGGGCACTCCTGCGTGCCACGCTGCAATTCACAGGCTCGGTCTCTTTCAGGAGGGAAGCAGCCTTGTCTATCCTTTTAGAAGTTGAAATAGGCCTGCCTTCCTTTTTCTTTCTTTCTTTCCTTCCTTCCTTCCTTCCTTCCTTCCTTCCTTCCTTCCTTCCTTCCTTCCTTCCTTCCTTCCTTCCTTCCTTCCTTCCTCTCTCTCTCTCCCGCTCTATCTCTCTCCCTCTCCTTTTCTCTCTTTTTCTTTTAAAGAAAAAAACAGAAAAAAAAAGAAGTTGAGATAGGCCAGGCATAAGACCTCACACCTATAATCCCACTGCTTTGGGAGGCAGAGGAGAGAGGATTGCTTGAGTCCAGGAGTTCAAGACTAGCCTGGAAAACTTAGGGAGACCCCTAACACTACAAAAAAATTTTAAAAATGAGCCAAGCATGCGTGCCTGTAGTCCTAGCTACTCAGGAGACAAAGACGAGATGACCCCTTGAGCCCAGGAGGTCAAGGCTGTAGCCAGCCATGCTCACGACACTGCCCTCCAGTCTGGGCAACAGAGTGACACACCACCTCCCCCATTTCATATTAACGAATGAATTAATTAAAAATTGTGATAACTTCCACTTTCCTGGCTTATTTGGGGTAAATATTAAATGAAGAGATTAAATTATGTAAATATTAATTAAATGTTAAAGGACGATTAAGATGATATTCATAGACCATAGGGCCACATAATGTCTCTGAAGCAGAAATAAGTAAATAAAGTCCTATTTCTAAAAAACATACAACCACTGTGAAATGTGATTTGGTTGAAGGTGCGTTCTCTCTACTTTCCTTTGCCTTGTTTCCTGCTACTAAAGATCATCCATTTTTTGCATGCGAGTATTTTCTGCCATGGTGGTTATGGATTTCTCCATCTGACTACATCTGTATCACTTTCCTGGTCTCACAGCCCTGTGCCAAAGAAAGACTATTTAGATCCACTGCCGTACATCTTTCTGTCAGCCAGTGTACTGTATAGGAAAATCCTGAGGTCAGATGTTGTCATATTTTAAACAGTGCTGATAGCCAGAGAGCTGCTTGGAATCCAGGCGAGCAATGCCTGTGTGGACGGCTACAAGCTGCACGGGACACGTGTTTGCTGCGTTACTGCGATGGTGTCTCTTCTGCTTACCTTGCCCTATTCTCCCTTTCTTTCTCTTTTTAAAAATCTGTTTTCATTTTTGCACAATGTGTTCCTTTGTCTGTTTCCATCACAGCTCTGTCCATGGACTAAAATATATTTTTTTAAAGAAACAACAGGGGGCCAGATGCAGTGGCTCACACCTGTAATCCCAGCGCTTTGGGAGGCCAAGGCGGGTGGATCACCTGAGGTTAGGAGTTCATTCAAGACCAGCCTCACCAATATGATGAAGCCCCATCTCTATTAAAAATACAAAAAAATAGAGCATCTTGGCAGACCCCTGTAATTCCAGCTACTCAGGAGGCTGAGGAAGGAGAATCACCTGAACCCAGGCAGAGGATGCAGTGAGCCAAGATCACACCATTGCACTGCAGCCTGGGTAACAAGAGTGAAACTCCATCTCAAAAGAAAATCTGTTTTTCCATGTCTTCTCTTCTCCTGGATCCTCCTCTCTCCTCACCCCATTCCCACCCCTTCCTCTTTTCTATGACATTTTATGGTTCTTTTTTTTTTCTCCCTCTGCTTCCATCTTGTACCATTGCTATTCCTATATAAAAAAGAAAACTCCGTGCCCTAAGTTTTTTCTAAACATCTACTTCATGTCCCCAGAATTTTGAATTTTTAAAATTTATTTATTTTGAGATGGCGTTTCACTCTTTTTGCCCAGGCTGGAGTGCCATGGCAAGATTTTGGCTCACTGCAACCTCTGCCTCCTGGGTTCAAGCGATTCTTTTGCCTCAGCCTCCCGAGTAGCTGGGATTACAGGCATGGGCCACCATACCAACTAATTTTGTATTTTTAGTAGAGACAGGGTTTTACCATGTTGGTGAGGCTGGTCTTGAACTCCTGATCTCAGGTGATCCACCTGCCTTAGCTTGCCAAAGTGCTGGCGTGAGCCACCATAACCAGCCTATAATTTTGAATTTTAAAATAAACTCCCTGAGCTGTTCCCTGCAGTGGCTGTCACATTCACGATAGGTGCTACAGCCAGTAAACTCTCTGTCCCCGTCAGAGGAGCACACCCCACCTGCACCCAGATCTCTATTCTGAGTCCAGAGTTGGAAGCTCCTTTTTCCCTCCTGCTCCACGTCAAGTGTGGGAGACATCCATGTTGAGTAGCAGCAAAGCAGCATAGCGGCTTCTAACACCTCATGTCAAAGACCACCTGAGTCAAAGCAATAATTTGGGTCTCTCATCACTTTGACCAGAGATGTGAAAAATCTCCACACTCCTGTATTTTTCCAGGAGAAAAAGAAAAGCTCTCTGCAAACAAAATCTGAGAAGGTTGTGGCTGGAGATGTTATGTGGGTGCATTCTATTGCTGTTTCTAGTCTGTTTCCACTCGTCCCAGCTTCTGGGATACCCCTAGGCCGGCAGCTCAGCTGACTTGACCACACCTCGGTGGGGAGAAGGTAGTATGAGTGCTGCTGGGGGAAGATCACAGAATCTAAAAGCAAAAGGCTGCTGTGAATCTCAGTTCTGCCCTTAGTTACTCAGTGTCCTTAGACAAGCAGTGATCTTGCTGGACTTAGTTTCTTGAAGCATAAAGTGAGGATAATCTCAAAATTCTGAGTGAAGATTTTATATATTGACAATCTGCATATATACATGAACACACACATACATAGATATTTAATGTGAGACATATACATAAGGCATAAATGCAACATTTAGTACTTAGAAGAAACCTAATGAAAACTAACAATTAATTAAGACTTTTTAAAGACAAAAATTCTTTGAAAATGATGAATTCTCATTGTAGAATGATTTATGCTGTTAGAAATTTCCTGTGACTGTATCTTTTAAAAGCTCTGATTAAGACGTGATACAATTCTGAGGTTAACCCCAATCCCTCCTCACTGTAAGTTGGTGAAATCCTTAGCTAGTTTGAATAGTAGAGACACTTTTCTTTTAGCACTCGGTTATGTTTCTGTCTATATGTCCTTCCACATACTGCATCTGTTTTAGTAGAAAGTAATACTACCCTTTACATGAATTCTGTGTTACTTACAGTGAATTCTTGGTTTCAATCTTCAATTGCTCAATGCTCAGACATCACTATGTTTTCACTGAAAATATTAGGCTGATGAAAAAGCAATTGTGTTTTTTGCATTGTTGGAATTTGCCATTTGATAGTGGAATACATTCTCAAATAAATATGGCTATATTACACATCATTTTAATGGGCATTTTTCACTTTATGTTTTTTGCTAATGACTTACTGCTTTCTTTGTATTTTATGTCTATTTCATTTTATTTTTATTTATTTATTTTTTTGAGATGGAGTCTCCCTCTATTGCCCAGGCTGGAGTGCAGTGATGCAATCTGGGCTCACTGCAACCTCCGCCTCCTGGGTTCAAGCAATTTTTCTGCCTCCACCTGCCCAGTAGGTGGGACCACAGGTGCACACCACCACGCCTGGCTAGTTTTTTTTTTTTTGTATTTTTAGTAGAAACGAGGTTTCACCATATTGGCCAGGCTGATCTCCAACTCCCGACCTCATGATCCGCCCACCTTGGCCTCCCAAAGTGATGGGATTATTGACGTCAGCCACCGAGCCCGGCCTTATGTTTATTTTAGACCGTGAAAATGATGTTAGACAGAAAGCAAAGTCAAGCGATTTTCTTACTCGAATTCAAAACGGGTTGTAAAGCAGCAGAGACAACTGGCAATATCAATAATGCATTTGCCCCAAGAACTGCTAACAAACACACAGTGCAGTGGTGGTTGAAGTTTTGCAAAGGAGATAAGAATCTTTTTTTTTTTTTGAGACGGAGTTTCGCTCTTGTTACCCAGGCTGGAGTGCAATGGCACAATCTCGGCTCACCGCAACCTCCACCTCCTGGGTTCAGGCAATTCTCCTGCCTCAGCCTCCCGAGTAGCTGGGACTACAGGCACGCGCCACCATGCCCAGCTAATTTTTGTATTTTTAGTAGAGACGGGGTTTCACCATGTTGACCAGGATGGTCTCAATCTCTTGACCTCATGATCCACCCGCCTCAGCCTCCCAAAGTGCTGGGATTATAGGTGTGAGCCACCGCACCCGGCCCGGAGATAAGAATCTTAGAGATGAGGAGCATAGGGGTCGGCCATCAGAAGTTGACAATGAGAAACTGAGAACAATCATCAAAGCTGATCTTACAACTACAGGAGAAGTTGCCAAGGACCTCAATGTCACCATTCTACAGTCGTTCAGCATCTGAAACAAATTAGAAAGGTGAAAAAGTTCAATAAGTGGGTATCTCATGTGCTGACCAAAAATCAAAATAATCATTATTTTGAAATGTCGTCTTCTATTATTCTACGCAACAATGAATGATTTCTCAATCACATGGTGACGTGCGACAAAAAGTGAATTTTATATGACCAACGGCAATGACCAGCTCAGTAGTTAGACTGAGAAGGAGCTCTAAAGCACTTCCCAAAGCCAAATTTGCACCCAAAAAAGGTCATTGTCATTGTGTGGTGGTCTGTCCGTCTGATCCATTACAGCTTTCTGAATCCCGGCGAAACCATTACATCTGAGAAGTATGCTCAGCGAATTAATGAGATCCCCTGAAAACTGCAATGCCTGCAGCCAGCATCAGCCAATGGAAAGGGCCCGGAAAGGGCCCGATTCTCCATGACAATGCCAACTGCATGTCACACAACCAGTGCTTCAGCAAAAAACAAGCAGTCAATTAATGAAGAGGCAGATATAGAATCAGTAAGGTGCTGATAAAACAGATCCTCACCATCCCCGCTTCCTTCCTTCCTCCCTCCCTCCCTCCCTCCCTTCTTTCCTTTCTCTCTTTCTCTTTAATCCTAGGATTCCGAATGTCTTTCTTCACAGTGTGGAGGGAGTGGGAATAGTGATGAGAGGAAACACAAGTCAACTCTCTAAAATTTTCTGATCTCTTTTTCTTTCAATAGCTGAGAATCCATTTCTTTCCCCCTTGAGGCCCACTGACTTCATGTTTCTACTCATACGTTTTCATGGCTTCCTCATCCAGTGTTAGGTTTTACCTTGGGTAAAACCTCACGTTTATAATCTTTCCCTGTGTGCCTGTTTCCTGTCTTCAAGTTCTTCCAGCTGTGGAGCCCACTCTCTGTGCCGTGTTCCTGGAGGCCATCCTTAAAGAGCCCTTGGCCCTGTCTGCCTCTGATGTCCTGGATCCAGTCCCCTCCTCTTGCATTTTGGAACACATCTTCAGAGACTTCTGCAAAAATATCTGTGAGTTCTTAAATATCTAAAAGAACTTGTTCTGCCACCATGCTTGACAGTTTCTCTCAAGTATAGAAGGTTAAGATATTCCCTCAGAACTTTTAAAGCTTTGTTCTTTGCTTTCTAACATTTACACCTGATAATAAAAAGTCTGGTGCCAGTAAGAGTCTCATTATTTATAAATGACTTTTTTTTTGTCCCTGGGAGATTTTACCACCTTTTCTTCACTTCCTGGTGTTCTGAAATTTCACCCTACAGTGTTAATGTGCTGACTAAATGAGTTAAAATGTGGGAAGTACCTGAAACAGTGACTGGATTGTAGTAAGTGCTCGATAAATAGAGGTTATAGTTATTGTTCCTGGTGGCAAGCATCGTGGTGACAGTGGTGATAGAGGCAGCACTTACAGTGATAATGATGGTGGTGGTGATGTTGGCAGTGGTGACAATGGTGATGATTATAGTGGTCACAGTAGTGGTGGTGGTGACAGCAGGGATTGATGATGGCGGTGGTGGCGATGGCAATGGTAGTGACAATGGTAACGATAGCAATGGTGGTGGTGATCGTGGAGGTGGTGGTGCTGATGCTGAAGGCAAAGATGGTTATGACGGAGGAGACAGTAATTGTGGTGGTGGTGGTAGTGGCAGTGGTGATAATGGTGGTAATGGTGGTGGTGGTGATGATAGTGGCGACAACAGTGATGGTGATGACGGTAGTCAGGATGATGATGGTGAAGGTGATGGAGGTTTTGATAGCGGAGACGGTGATGGTGGTGATGGTGGTAATAACAGTGATATTGGAGGTGGTGATATTTATTGTGGTTGGGGTTGTAGGGGTGGTACTAATGGAGATGGTGATAGTGGTAGTAGTAATGGTGATGATGATACTGGCGATTGTGGTGAGGAAGGGAGTTATGATCCTTGTGGTGATGGTGGTGGTTTAGGTGGTGGTGCCTATGATAGAAGTGGTAGTAGTGATGGTGGTGGTGGCGGTGGCAATAGTAGTGATGATGGTGATGGTGATGGTGATGGTGGAGGCGAAGGTGGTTAAATGATGGAGATGTTGATTGTGGTGGTGGTGACAGCAGTGATGTTGGTGGTATTGATGTTGGTGACACAGTAGTGATGATAGTACTGATGTTAATAATGGCGGTGGTACTGGGGGTGTGGTGCTGATGGTGATGATGGTGATGGTGGTGGTGGTAATGGTGGTGATGGCATTGGTGACTGTGGTGATGATGGCTGTGATGGTGGTGGTGGCGATGGTGTGGTTTTGGTGGTGGTAGTGGTTACTTTTTGTTATGTTTGGAACTGAGACTTTTCATTCATACTACTTGACAATGAATGCTCATGTCTCTGTCACAATGGAAGTTTTCTTTTACAATGAATTTAACAATCACACATTGGTTCTTTCTTTTTTATTTTTAGAAATCCTGTCAATCAGTTAAAAAATTCCTGGACTAGGCCGGGAATTTCTTGGCTCAAGAATTTCTTGGCTCATTCCTTGGCTCAAGCCTGTAATCCCAGCACTTTGGGAGGCTGAGGCGGGTGGATCACAAGGTCAAGAGATTGAGACTGTCCTGGTCAACATGGTGAAACCCGGGCTCTACTAAAAAATACAAAAAATTAGCTGGACATGGTGGCGCATGCCTGTAATCCCAGCTACTCAGGAGGCTGAGGCAGGAGAATTGCCTGAACCCAGGAGGCGGAGGTTGCAGTGAGCTGAGATCGCGTCATTGCACTCCAGCCTGGGTAACGAGCAAAACTCCATCTCAAAAAAAAAAAAAAAAATTCCTGGACTAATCCTTAGTGTTTTTTATATTTCTTATTCATATTTTTAATTAATTAAGTTTTTGTTCCACATTCCAAATACTCCTTGACTTTATCTGTTGACATTTGTATTAAATTTTATTCTTTTGACAATCAGACAAATGTCCAACTTCCAAGAGCCTGTCTTATTCTCTGATTGTTCCTTTACTGTAGCATCTTTTCCTTACTGCATGGGTACAGTTCTGGGTTGATCCTACTTAAACTTTATGGTGGTTGTTGGTAATTCTTTCCTCTTCCTCTGAATTACCTTGGCTCATCTTGTCTGTACAACTTATGTTGCAGATTTTTCTCAAGGGTCTGGTGATGCTCAGTAACTATTACCTGAGAACCAGACAGTTGGAAACTCTGTAGGTGAGCTGTGCTTGTCAATTGGCAAGGTCCATTTTAGGTTGAGTGGAATTGAAGGGAGTCAGTCAAAGCTAAAATGAACAGGGCTTGCTCCAGAATTTCAGCCTCAATAGCAGCTGTGCCAGCTTTGCACAGAGGATTAGTTCAGTTTATTTCAAGAAGCACCTTTTGAATTGCCAATGCCTAGGGAATGCATGCTTGGTGGAAAAAGGGGCAGGGTCAACCCTCTGCCCACAATCTCCTCAATCCCTTCCCTACTTGAGCTGTGTGACCTCCTGTCTTCCCAATCCTCCGTTCCTCCAAGGCTCTGCTGGCCAGGTCAACACCTCCACCTCCAGGGCCCCAGCCTGCCATGGGCACATCCTAGGCTTGTTTCCCCACCACACTGCACCAGGCAGCACCCTTAGTCGTTTTTGATTTTTCAAAAGTGTATTGGAGTTTCATGGCCCTCTCTGTTTTCCTCATAGCCTTACCCCCACCTTAAAGAGATTTGGGATGGGCAATGGTGGATATGGGTGTTCAGTCCATCATCCTGAGTCAGACCCATCAAACAGACATCATAATGGCGTTTTGGACTGACAGGAAACTCCACCTAAAAATATCCACCTCTGAATGCTGGCTTGATACCTGAGGTCTGTGGCGATTTGAGTGGCTAATCTAAGACTGCCATATCTTCGTGTACCTGTTCATGGACTGCCTGATCTGCTTTCCCTGGCACTCAGGAGGTGATCATTCAAAACACATGCCAAAGAGAAAGAAGCAAATCGTTCAATGGCCCTTAAAATGTCTACCTGGAAGTAACTCACATTGTTTCTACCTTTCGATGGCCAAAGCAAGTCACGTGGCAACACCCAACCTCAAAGGATTTGGGAGAAGTGCAACCTCCCTGGTGCCTGGAAGGAGGAGAGCTGGCAAATGCCCATTCTCTTCAGCCAAGTCACTGTCGAGTGATGCAACCTGATACGGTTTGGATGTTTTTCCCTCCAAATCTCATGTTGAAATGTGATCTCCAGTGTTGGAGACGGGGTCTGGTGGGAGATGTATTGGTCATGGAGGCGGATCCCTTGTGAATGGCTTGGTGCTCTCCCCATGGTAATAAGTGAGTTCTTGTTCTGTGAGTTCACATGAGAGCTGATGGTTTAAAAGAGCCTGGTGGCCAGGCATGGTGGCTCACATCTGTAATTCCAGTACTTTGGGAGGCCAAACCAGGCAGATCACAAGGTCAGGAGTTCAAGACCAGCCTGACCAATATGGTGAAACCCATCTCTAGTAAAAATACAAAAATTAGCCTGGTGTGGTGGCACGCACCTGTAATTCCACCTACTTGGGAGGCTGAGGCAGGAGAATGGCTTGAATCTGGGAGACAGAGGTTGCAGTGAGCTGAGATCACGTTCTGGGAGACAAAGCAAGACTACATCTAAAAAAAAAAAAAAAAAAAGCCTGTCACCCCTCTTGCTCCCTGTCGCCATGTGATGCCAGCCACGCTGGCTCCCATCACTTTCCACTATGATTGTGAGCTTTCTGAGGCCATCCCCAGAAGCATATACCAGCCGATGCTTCCTGTACAGTCTGCAGAACCATAAGCCAAAATAAAGCTCTTTTCTTTATGAATTACTCTGCTTCAAGTATTCCTTTATAGCAAGGCAAACACACTAACACACAACCTGACTCCACAACTGACAAGGTGAGATTTAAAAAAAAAAAAAGGAATCTCAGAGAGAAGAGATTCCTCAAGTATTCCTTTATAGCAAGGCAAACACACTAACACACAACCTGACTCCACAACTGACCACAGAAACTCACATCTTCACCCCTCCATCAGTGAGAATGTGGCATCCTTGCTGTGACCCACTCTTCAGGGCACCAGCCAGCTTCTCACCTGTGAAAGCTGTGGGGTGGAAATCAGGTATGAGACCTTGACGGCTCTGAATGCTGGGTCCCATGTGCGGCTCTCCCAGTGACTCTCCAAAACCACTGCTCGCTCAGCTGGCGGCTTGAGATTGTGGAGAAGTACCTGATTGCTTCCCTATGGAGGGAGCCAGAATGCACAGTAGGCCAGCATTCTCTCCAAAACAGGTTTCCACCAATGTCTTCTGCATTCCTTATATATCTTGGAGGAGGGTAAAGAGTTCACAGTCTCCAAACAGGTTCACAATACATCGTCTTTTACCTACCGCTTTGAGCCTCTGGGCATGTCTATCTGGATGTCAAGGCAACAGAAAAGGCCTTATTTACTGTCCTGTTATAGTTAGAATCTCAGAGAGGGCTGGGCGCAGTGGCTCACGCCTGTAATCCCAGCAGTTTGGGAAGCCAAGGCAGGCGGATCACAAAGTCAAGAGATGGAGATCATCCTGGCCAACATGGTGAAACCCCGTCTCTACTAAAAATACAAAAATTAGCTGGGTGTGGTGGCACACACCTGTAGTCCCAGCTACTCAGGAGGCTGAGGCAGGAGAATTGCTTGAACCCGGGAGGCGGAGGTTGCAGTGAGCCAAGATCATGCCACTGCACTCCAGCCTGGTGCCTGGCAACGGAGAGAAACTCTGTCTCAAAAAAAGAAAAAAAGAAAAAAAAAAAGAATCTCAGGGAGAAGAGATCGGAATCTCCAATTCATCTCTTCTATTAGGTTGGTGCAAAAGTAATTGTGGTTTTGCATTACTTTTGATGGCAAAAACGCCCCTACTTTTGCACCAACCTAACAGAATTTTAATACTTTTAAATCTTTGAATACTATCATTTCCTTCACCAAGCGAATTCCTGATTTAACATAATAGTTCTCTTCCCTAAGTAACATACATACACATACATATAGACATAAATGTTTAAATCTCACCTTGTCAGATATCTGACCTACCTTGTGAATATTAAGAACATTGCTCTGGTGGTCATTTTGAAGCTGAATTGGTGGAAGACAATCTGGATGCAAATGGTCCAAAAGGGATGACTGAAATGATCGTGGTCAGGGCCAGGTGCGGTGGCTCATGCCTGTAATCCCAGCACTTTGGGAGGCTGAGGCAGGCAGATCACCTGAAGTCAGGAGTTGAGAGACCAGCCTGGCCAATATAGTGAAACCCTGTCTCTACTAAAAATACAAAAAAATTAGCTGGACGTGGTGGCGGGTGCCTATACTCCCAGCTACTCGGGATGCTGAGGCAGGAGAACTGCTTGAACTCGGAAGGCAGCAGTTGCAGTGAGCCAAGATCCAGCCCAGGTGAAAGAGAGAGACACCGTCTCAAAAAAAATATGTATACTGGTCAGAGATTATGAGGGTCTGAGCTATGTGAGAGAAGCGAAAGGCTTAGAGAAGCTCTGGAGAAAAGGCAGGATGGCCAGGATTTATTAGTCCTTCTCATGTTAGGTGAAAATTGCAACTTTGTAAAAATGCATGGGTAAAAGCTAGAAGGTAATAATCAAACTGAGAAAAGCCATTATGTTGAACATCCACAGTGTTCAAAAGTCTTACATACATCCGAAAGTCTTACAGGTTGTTGGAGAACAAGTAGGGAAAAGTGTTTTTTAGGGGTTAAAGAAAGTAATCTGGCCAGGTGTGGTGGCTCACGCCTGTAATCCCAGCACTTTGGGAGGCAAGGCGGGTAGATCACAGGGTCAAGAGATCCAGATCATCCTGACCAAGATGGTGAAACCCCTTCACTACTAAAAATACAAAAACTAGCTGGGCGTGGTGGCATATGCCTGTAGTTCCAGGTACTCGGGGGCTGAGGCAGGAGAATCACTTGAACCCGGGAAGCAGAGGTAGCAGTGAGCCAAGATTGTGCCACTGCACTCCAGCCTGATGACAGGGTGAGACTCCATCACACACACACACACACACACACACACACACACACACACACACACACACAAAAGAATCTATTTAGAGTAAGAAAAGGAGTTCCTAGTCTCAGACTGCAGAGCCAAGCAGTTTACAATTCTTGACTAATGTATCTGGTTCTGAGTTTTCTGGCACTTAACAGTAAAGGAGATCTCAGGTTACACTGATTGAAATTTTTGACAACAGAAAACAGATGCCTGCAATTGCAGAGACTAAGTATTTCCTGAAGTGGAACATACACAGGAATTTATTGCATGGCTCCTTACAGCAGACAATAAATTCTGTCATGATTTTATATGAAATATTATTAAACCTCTTAGCCAAAACTCCATATGTGCAGAGGATGTGCCAGTGAATTCAACTCAGTGGTTGCCTTTAGTGACAGACTCGGCTCTCTGACGTCTGACATGTGGGATAAATCTCAGAGAGTCCACGGAGGGAGAGGCAACATTCCCACTGACCAGGGGCACTCAGATTCAGCACCGCAGAGTCCAGCTCTGACGGTAAAGGTTGAAGTCTGCACAAAGGGCTTTCTTCATTCATCACGTTAAGAAGTTTGGACCTTTCCTAAATGAGTTAGAGAGCCTTAGAACCATTTTATTTATTTATTTATGTGTGTTTGTTTATTCATTTATTTATTTAATTGCAAAGGCTGGAGTGCAGTGGTGTGATCTCAGCTCACTGCAACCTCCACCTCCTGGGTTCAATGGATTCTCCTGCCTCAGCATCCCGAGTAGCTAATTTTTGTATTTTTAGTAGAAACAGGGTTTAGCCATGTTGGCCAAGCTGGTCTCAAACTCCTGACCTCAGGTGATCCACCGCCTCAGCCTCCCAAAGTGTTGGGATTACAAGCATGAGCCACCACCCACGACCCACTGAACCATTTTAATTAAAGAAAAAATAGGATCAGAAATGTTAGGCCAGACACGATGGCTCATGCCTGTAATCCCAGCACTTCGGGAGGCCAAAGCAGGGGGATCATCTGAGATCAGGAGTTCAAGACCAGCCTGGCCAACATGGTGAAACCCCATTGCTACTAAAAATACAAAACTTGGCCAGGAATGGTGGCAGAACCTTGTAATCCCAGCTCCCCAGGAGGCTGAGGCAAGAGAATTGCCTGAACCTGAGAGGCAGAGGTTGCAGTGAGCTGAGGTCGTGCCACTGCCCTGTGGCCTGGGCAACAGAGTAAGACTCCATCTCAGAAAAAAAGAAAAAAGAATAAAAAAGAAGTGTTGTAGGAGGATCTCTGGTTGTATTGCAGCTATTAACTGGGGAGGAAAGCAGAGCTCTCTAGAGAGAGAGAAACCAGTTAAGCAGCTATTTGTAAAGATGAGGTAAGAGACAGTGAGAATAGTCAGAACTAAAGCATAGGGTTGATAGAGAAAACTGGAAGGATCTGAGTAGAATTCAAGAAATCAAGTCAACAGAACAGAAACGAGTGACTAATTGAATGAGTCAACAATGGAGTCCAAGCAGACAAAGATAACGAAGTATTCCGGTCTAGGTGACTGGGTGAGGTGTGTATCCTACAACAGATACAAGTGAATGTGTGAATGTGGACTTACCGAGAAAGGGTAGAATAGTTCCTCCAGTGCAGGAATGGCGAAACGTGGAGATGCTCAACATAGGGGTCTAAGGTTAAGGAAAGAGACTGGGCTGGAAATAAACTGCAGTGCATTCGTGGTTCGCTAGGGATGGTTGCCACCTTGAGAGCTGAGGCCATCCTGGGCCTGTGTGAAGAATGAGAATCACTGGGAGAGAGGAGAAAGGAATCAGCCCAAGCGTCCTGGAGTAAAAGCCGAGAGGAGCCACCAGACAAGCAGGCAACGTCCCAGGTGAGGTTGCAGCCCCCAACGTCATGAAGACACAGTGTCAGGAAGAGGTAAAGACATTCCCAGTGGGTCGAATGAGGACTGAGAAGTTGATGGCTTGTCATTCCAAAAACAGATACCCAGTGGGTTTCCAGATCTAGACAGAGGGAGAGATTTGGTACTATGTCTCAGAGTATCAGGCTTCTGGGCCTTCCACTGGGCTGTCTCTTCCCCAGTGATATCTTCCAGAACATTATCACCTTAGACATAGCTGTCCCCAACTTCCATCTTTCCCTCCTGCCAAGATTTAATCTTCCCACTTTCCAAATACTAACTCTACAGCCAGGGAAAGAACAATTAAGCTGCGAAGCAGGAAGTTATTTTAACTAATTAGTTCTTTGAAATGGCTCATTAAAAATATTCCAATGACTTTGTGTTTACATGATTTCATTAAAAAAGAAACTGGTTGGGCATAGTGGCTTACGCCTGTAATCCCAGCACTTTGGGAGGCCAAGGTGGGTGGATCATGGGGTCAGGAGTTTGAGACCAGCCTGGCTAATATGGTGAAACTCCGTCTCTACTAAAAATACAAAAAATGACCTGGGCATGGTGGCGTGCTCCTGTAATCCCAGCTACTAGGGAGGCTGAGGCAGGAGAAAAGCTTGAACCCAGGAGGCAGAGGTTGCAGTGAGCCAGTGAGCCGAAGATCACACGATTGCACTCCAGCCTGGGTGACAGAGACTCCAACTCAAAAAAAAGAAAAAAGAAACTATGAAATGTTAAAGTCTTTATAATTTGAACGAAAGGGGAGGAATATAATATTTTTAGACTCTAGGACAAAATTTTCCTTGTCTACTTCTATTTATGAGCTTTCTGTAAAGATGTTAAAAATATACAAGGAAAAATAACTGCAAAAGAGCACTCCTTCCACTAACCTTCACCCTGATGTTTTTATAAGGACCGGCATTGTGGATTTTCTAAAAGTCATAAATTATTTTGATATTTTTTAGTAATACAGTAGCCATATATTTAATACGAGCAAACATGATTAATAATTATATGTTGCTCTTGGAAAAGTTAAATTTTCTACCTGGGTCATATGTGAGCCAGGACATGTTTTTAAACATAAGATCAAAAAAGGTCATATTTAATGGTCAAAAACTACACAACAAAAATAAAGGTTAAAAAAACTCACATCATTTGTCTTTAAAATATTTCACATTTAATAGCTCTGTATAATCTAAATTAGACTCAAAGAAAGCCAGTGAATCTTCAAGCATTTTCGGGTGGTGCATAAAAAGCAAAGGCCAGCTGTGTCCCTCTGGCCACAGGCCCAGGTCTGCTCAGGAAACCTCACAGCAGGGGGCTGAAGTCCTGGCCATCCTGAATTCCGGGGTGTCAGGATCCTAAAGCACTCACACATTTTAAAAGTCACTCTCAGGCCGGGCGTGGTGGCTCACGCCTGTAATCCAAGCACTTTGGAGGCCAAGGCAGGCGAATCAGTTGAGGTCAGGAGTTCGAGACCAGCCTGACCAACATGGTGAAACCCCGTCTTTAAAAAAAAAAAAAAAAGTCACTCTCTCCCAATGAGTCACTGTAAGAAATGATGGCTAACTCATGAGTTATTTGATAGCACACATTTTAAAAATGTTTTGAAGGTAAAGTAACAGAGAGAAAACTTAACAGTTTTCTTCAATGAAAATAAGGTTTTTTGGCACACGCCTGTAGTCCCAGCTACTCGGGAGGATAAAGCAGGAGAATCACTTGAACCCAGGAGGCAGAGGTTGCAGTGAGCCAAGATTGCACCACTGCACTCCAGCCTGGTGACAGAGTGAGACTCCATCTCAAAAAAAAAAGAAAAGAAAAGTAGATTTTTAATAGACTACACAATCCTCCAGATTAGAGTGATATGAAGTATGTAAATGACAAGGTGAATGCCCTTAGCTAATATTTAATCAAGCAACTCTGAGAAGCAGCCGTTTCAGCAGTGTTCTACAAGTTATTATTTAAAAGAAGGAAATGAACATTTACTAAATGTTTACAGTGTACCAGAAATCTGTCTGATTGCTTATCTAATTTTTATAACAACTCTATAAGGCAGGGATTATCTTTATTTTACTTTATTTTATTTTTGAGATGGAATTTCACTCTGTCTCCCAGGCTGGAGTGTAGTGGCTCAATCTCAGCTCACTGCAAACTCTGCTACTCGGGTTCAAGTGATTCTCCTGCCTCAGCCTCCTGAGTAGCTGGGATTACAGGCATGCACCACCACACCCGGCTAATTTTTATAGTTTTAGTAGAGACAGGGTTTCACCATGCTGGCCAGGCTGGTCTCAAACTCCCAACCTCAGGTGATCCACCCATCTCGGCCTCTCAGAATGCTGGGATTACCGGCATTAGCCACCATGCCCTGCCCAGGCATTATGGTCTTTTTTTACAAATGAAAAACAAGGTGATGAGTCAAAGTAGGCTGTTTATACTAACTAAAATACTTTAGCTACCTAAAATAACTTATTATAGAACTAACTTGTATAACTGACAAATAACTAGTATAATTGATAACAAATAGAACTATATGGAACTGTAGATAGTATATACTATTAAGTTACTAATATGTAGCTATACTATATAATATATATTTAATGAGATATAAGTAATTATTTAACCAACTACATTCATAATAAATTGAGCTGCAAGACACCATATATATATATATATATATATATATATATATATATATATATATTTTTTTTTAGACAAAGTCTCGCTCTGTCATCCAGGCTAGAGTACAGTGATGGATCTCAGCTCACTGCAACCTCCACCTCGCCGATTCAAGCGATTCTCCAGCCTCAGCCTCCCAAGTAGCTGTAATTACAGACGTGTGCCACCACAATGGCTAATTTTATTTACTTTTCTGTATTTTTAGTAGAAATGGGGTTTTGCCATGTTGGCCAGGCTGGTCTCAAATTCCTGACCTCAAGTGATCCAGCCGCCTTGACCTCCTAAAGTGCTGGGATTACAGGCGTGAGGCATTGCCCCCAGCCTCTCCACAAACAAAGTTAAATGTCTGCCATGTGTCAGCTATTTCTGCAGCACCATAATGAGAAACTGTCAGAAATCTACCAGATATCTGACAATACCAATGCTGGGGAGGATGAGGAGCCTCTGGAACATAAATGATCCAGCCATTTGGAAAGCCGGTCAGCATTGTCTTCTTCGGAGACCTCTTGACACAACACTTCTCATCCAAGGTGTGCACGTGAGAAGTCCAGACACACAGGCCACTGGAACCAACATACCATTGTGTGTAGAAGTCCAGAATTGGAAATAACCCAAATTTCCCTCAGAAGTAAATTGATAAACAAAAAGTAGCTTATTCCTGAAAAGGCATATAATCTACAGTCATGAGGATGAATGAACTACATTCAACGACATTGATAAATTCATCATCCAAACAAAACTGAGCAAAACACACCAGAAACAAAAGTATGTAAGTGGGAGAGTCCTGTTCAAACACATTAAAAAATAAGCTAAACTCAACTTGGTGGGGACACATATGTAGATGATACACCACAGAGAAAAGCAAGAGGATGTATCCTCAAAATCAGGATGGCAGTTACTACTGGAGCTCAGCTGGGGGACTCAGAGGAAACTATCTCAGGGGGTCTTTGGTGTCACCGACAGTTTCGTGTAATTCACATGATAATTATTTGTTAAACAGCACAACTTATTTTTATGCATTCTAAGTACTGTATTTCACAATAAAAAGGTTGACAAAACACTAATCACACCCCATTCAAACATATATAGATATTTAATATATATATAAATATATACATATACCTGTATGTAAATACATATATGTCATGTTTATATTCAGTAATTATTTTGGATACAGATAGTATATATATCTTTTGCTTTCTACTCTTTGATTTCGGTAGTTCCCAAATTTTCCACAATGAACAACTGATGTTACAGCGACTGAAAAGTCATTTCTACAAGTGAAGAAAAATGAGCCTCCTTGGACTTGTGGGACTGGCCATAGCTCTCAGGCTGGGCACTGAGGCAGACCCAGGGAGGGATTTATGACTGTGCCTGGACTAATGAAACCACCACGCCTTGCTCCCAGCCCAGGACCAGCCTTTGTGTCCTGGGTCAACTGAGGAATGTTCCCTCTGTTTTGACAACCATGAGAGCCAGGCAGGCGGGGGGGCACCCTGGGGACACAGGAACAGAGCCCCTTTGTGTGCCCCCCTGCCCGGCACTGTGAGGCCCTTTTCATCTCCTTGCTTTTCTGACTGTTTGGAATCCTCTTAGGATGATGGCTTGATTCAGCCACAGCCCTGTGGCAGCCACAGACCTCTTGCTTCCCTTTCGCAGGCTCACTGGCCTCAAGATCAGGCTTATGGGAGCTCCTTCCAAGCTCTAAAACCCTATAGTTCGGAAGCCTAAGGTTAAGCCTCCCAAACAGTGAGGAAGGAAAACAGGACACCAGTTGAGCTGCTGTGCTGACCACCCAAGGTAGGTGTGTTTGGCCAGCACGAGGATCACTTACAGGAGCTACATGCAGTTTCACCCTGGCTTGGGAGGTCTTTTCAAACAAGCCTCCAGTGAGGGAAATCTAGCCAGTGTGAATCTCCCTGAGCTTGGCTGGAAGGTCCAAGCTCCTGGCTACTGGGCTCAACTTCCCACCCTTTCGTGCTCTATTCTGAGAGTTTCCCACAAAGCTAATGGCAATTCACAGGGCACTACAGACAAGCATTGTTTGATGTTGTCACTGGTAAATGGATCTAGACAAAGTGATGAGAGCCTCTAACCTTAGGAGACCCAAAATCAACATACCCCATTGTTGCTGGAGGAATGGGAGGGGTTGGGGTCACCCCTGTGTCCATGTCCTTGGAAAAGCACAGGGTAGGAGTGATGGCCTGTTAGCCTCTTGAGCCTGAGAGATTGTTAGCACCTTGGAGAGGAGAGGGCAAGAGCTTCAGACCCACAGCAGCCTGCCCACACTGAATGTGTTCACACCCCAGTTACTTAATCTATCAGACCCCCATTTCCTGATCTGTAAACTGTGGTAACAATTTCTCCAGGACGCCGTGGGATTCATATGTGCAGGTTAATGTGTGTGGATGCCATCAGAACATTTTGAAGCACTAATTATCTTCACTCAACTTTTAAATAAAAATCACGTATTCCTCTATTCAGGAGGCTGGGGCAGGAGAATCACTTAAACCCAGGAGGTGGAGGTTGCAGTGAGCTGAGATCTTGCCATTGCACTCCAGCCTGTGGGCAGCTGGAGCGAAACTCCCTCTAAAATGAAACAAACAAAAAAAAACCTTACTCCCACCCTAAGTTTCATTTTATTTGCTTTCTAGGAATTTTTTTCAATATGTAAGTACCACTTCTAGGTCATATGTAACTAATTTTTACACAACTACGTCAGTGCATATTGAATATAGAGTGGCATAAATTTGTAAAATTTGTACTCATTATCTGAAACATTGCAGAGAACAGAGAGCTTGGAGCCAGACAGGCCTGGGTCTGGGTGTGAATGCTGTGGCGCAGCAGTGTGAAGCAGAGCGAGCCACTCCACCTCCCGGGCCTTGGTTTCCGACAGTGTGGATGTAACAGAATCAAGAAGGACCAAGGTTCACAGCAATCTCAGGAGACCCCTGCATGAGGCTGGCTTCATCTCCAGAGCCGTGTCTCTCACAGGTGCCCATTAGATGAGCAGAGTTATTTTAATGGCCTGGCTCCCTGGGTCTTGGTGGGGGGGTTTCTAGTTCCTGGATAGGGAGCCTTCCCTCTCTCTCTCTTGCAAAGGCAGATGATTCCGTCTTTGCCATGCCATAAACTCCTCCGGTCCAGATGATTTTTTTTTTTTTTTTGGAGATAGCGTCTCACTCTGTTGCGCAGGCTGGAGTACAGTGGCACAATCTTGGCTCACTGCAGCCTCCGCCTCCCAGATTCAAGCAATTCTCCTGCTTCAGCCTCCTGAGTAGCTGGGACTACAGGCGTGCACCACTGTGCCCAGCTAATTTTTGTATTTTCAGTAGAGAGGAAGTTTCACCATGTTGACCAGGCTGGTCTCAAACTCCTGACCTCAACTGATCCACCTGCTTTGGCCTCCCAAAAGGCTGGGATGATAGGTGTGAGCCACCGCGCCCTGCCCCCAGATTATTCTTTTCAAGGGAGAGAAACCAGTCCACCTCCATCTCTCTTTCTTAAAACTTCCTTGATGCACTAAGCAGAATACCTGGGCCCTGAAATAAATGGCTTGCTCCTTTCCTTTTCCAGTCAGTTGCCTCATCCTACTACACCTCCATTCAAAGCTCTTTAAATGTTGTTCTCTTGTTAGCTATATTTGGTTTTGTAAATTGGTCAGCCTACAACCTCTAGACTGGGAGAAAATTCATTATACAACCTGAGAAAGGAGCAAATCAAGCCTACAGTGTATAATGCAGATGAATTGTGGAAAGGTAGGTGAGAAGGCAGATTTACTGGCAGTTCAATTCATGGCATCGATAGACCTTTAAATGTGTGCCAGTCTTGTAGATCTCACCCAAGTCACGCAACTCACAGAGCAGGCTGGTGCACAGCTATCTACCCCAGTGTTGCAAGCTGGGCACTGGGGAGAAGACAAGCCTCCAAAGGCCTCTCCTGCAAGTCTCAGCATCACTGAACCATGCCCATGCCACATCACTTTCCCTATGACTACAGGGACACCCTGGCAAACGCATTGTGGAATCTATTTACTCAACAATTTGTCCAAGCCTCTACTATGTGAACATGTATAACACAGAAATCCAGCACAAACAGAGTCCAGCTCTTGTTCTATACACTGGGGACATCCAAAGTCTCTCTAGGACTTTGACGAATTCTGTTGATCTCAGGGTGTTGGGGGTGCAGCCGTCAGATGTATGCTCTGAGTTAGCTCTGGCTCCAGAAGGCTGTGTCACATGGAGTACTTCCATGGGTGAAGAAGCTTATCTCCTAAAAATTTATTTCCGCCCTGAACTGCCTTGGGTTAGCCTTTTTCTCCCCTACATGTATGTACATGCACACACACACACACACACACACGCCATCCTATGGACAGTAGACAACTGAAAACTGTATCACAGCAGCAGTCAAGTCGAAGGTCAGACCTCCCTAGTCTTCCAAGTCATCTATCAACCCCACACAGGTTGTTTGCTGCCCCTTGACCCCTCAGCCCTCTCCTGCACCCAGCTCATTGCCTTTCCACCTTCTCCTGAATTGTCCTTATGAACCTCAAATTTTTCTCCATCTGCAGAGCAAGCTATTCTCTCTAGCCTCTCCTTCCAAACTCATTTCTGGAATCACCTTTGAAACCACCAGACATTCTTAAACTTTTGTCTTGTGACCCCTTTACACACTTTCTTTTCCTTTCTCTTCTTTTTTTTTTTTTTCCTTTTCTTTTGGTTTTTGAGACAGAGTCTCTGTCTGTCACCCAGGCTGGAGTGCAGTGGCGTGATCTCAGCTCACTGCAACCTCTGCCTCCCAGGTTCAAAGGATTTTCCTGCCTCAGCCTCCTGAGTAACTGGGATTACAAGTGCCTGCCACCACACCCAGCTAATTTTTTTATTTTTAGTAAAAACGGGGTTTCGTCATGTTGGCCAAGCTGGTCTCGAATTTCTGACCTTGGGTGGTCTGCCCGCCTCAGCCTCCCAAAGTGCTGGGATTATAGGCATAAGCCACTGAGCCCAGCCACCCCTTTATCCTCCTTTTTTTTTTTTTTTTTTTTTTGAGACAGAGTCTCGATCGGTCTCCAGGCTGAAGTGCTGTGGTGCCATCTCAGCTCACTGTAACCTCTGCCTCCCAGGTTTAAGCAATTCTCCTGCCTTGGACTCCTGTGTAGCTGGGACTACAGGTGCACGCCACCATGTCCAGCTAATTTTTGTATTTTTAATAGAGATGGGTTTCACCATGTTGGCCAGGATGGTCTCAATCTCCTGACCTCGTGATTTGCACATCTCGGCCTCCCAAAGTGCTGGGATTATAGGTGTGAGTGACCACACCCCACCTGACCTATACTCTTAAAACTTATTCAGAGTCCAAAAGAGCTTATGTTAATATGTTTCATGCTATCAATATTTATCATAGTAAAAATTGTTTAAACATTTCTTTATTTAAAATATAAATCAATTACATGTTAACATAAATAATGGTAATTTAAGGAAATCAACTACTGTATGTGCCCAAACCAGACAACTTAGTGGAAAAACTAGTGTTGTTTTCAATTCATGCAAATCTATTTAACATCTGGCTTAGTGCAGATTTCGGATTCTCAATATGCTTTTGCATTCAGTCAGTGCAATATATTATTTTGGCGAAATACAAAAAGAAAATCTGGATTCACGTAGATATGTAGTTAAAAAATGATGGACCACTTTTAATGGCATTTTTAGATTATTGTCTATATTTTTCTTTGATGAACCACCAAAACTTGACAATCAATAGTTCCTTAAAGTTTAATTACACTGTGGAATCAATGAACTTTTCCTGTTCTGTATATAAAATCTGTTGATCTCTCTAGCACATTGAATGAATCTCTTACCTATGCGTGAATTAGTAATTAATCCGTTGGTCATTTGAAAAATGTTCATTGACTGAATTAAGCAGATCTTCCAAATGTTGACACATTTCATTATTTAATAGAAAAAAAGGAATCCCATTTGTCAATATCACCCCCATTCTCTTCACAAGAGTCTGGAGATTGATCCAGGATGGCTGATCACTAACAGCTCAGGATTGTAGCTCCCAGTGAGGGTGCAGGGAACAAGGGGACGCCACATTTTCAGATGATTTTTCATCGCTCACGGACCAGAAGATTCCCAGTGGAGGAGCCCCACGGGTCACCAGCGCGACTCTTGTGGCTAGTGCAGCGGTTTTGCTGGCGCTTCAGTGCGGCAGCTCTTCATGCAGAGTAAACGAGAAGGAGATTCCCGGGCAGAAGAGCACCATCAGTCTTAAGCCACTGTTTTGGCCGGCGCAGTGAGCTGCTTGGATTCCAGTGCTGGGAATCAATAAACTGGACGTCCACTCAGAAACCCAACTAGAAAGGCGGTAATCGTAAGGACGACAGATGGATACATTTATAACAAAGGGAAGAAACCAGCCTAAAAAGGCTGAGAATACCCAAAATCAGAACCCCTCTCCCTCTACAGGGGATTACAGTTCCTCATCTGCAATGTAACATGCCCTGATGGAAAAGGACTGTGTGCCATTAACAGAAGTAAGCTTCAGAAGGTGGATGATAAGAAACTTCTGGGAGTTAAAAGAACTTGTTCTAACCCAATGTAAAGAAACTAAGAACTTTGAAAAAAGGTTTGATGAAATGCTAACAAGAATAGACAATATATAGAGAAATATAAATGAACTAACAGAGCTGAAAAACACAACACGAAAACTTAGCAAAATATACACAAGTTTGAATAGCCAAATTGATCAAGCAGAAGAAAGGATATCAGAGGTCAAAGACCTACTTAATGAAATAAAATGAGAAGACAAGAATAGAGAAAAAAAGGATAAAAAGGAATGAGCAAAGTCTCCAAGAAATATGGGACTATGTGAAAAGACCTAATTTACGTTTGATAGGTGTACCTGAATACAACGGAGAGAATGAATCCAAGTTGGAAAATACTCTTCAGGATATTATTCAGGAAAACTTTCCCAATCTAGCAAAGCAGGACGATATTCAATCCCAGGTAATACAGAGAACACCACAAAGATATTCCTCAAGAAGAGCACCCCCAAGGCACATAATCGTTAGATTCACCAGGGTTGAAATGAAGGAGAAAATACTAAGGGCAGCCAGAGAGAAAGGTCGGGTTACCCACAAAGGGAAGCCTATCAGACTTACAGCAGATCTCTCAACAGAAACCCTACAAGCCAGAAGAGAGTGGGGCTGATATTCAACATCCTTAAAGAACAGAACTTTCAGCCCAGAATTTTATATCCTGCCAAACTAAGCTTCACAATTGAAGGAAAAATAAAATCTTTTATGAACAAGCAAGTACTCAGAGATTTTATTACCACCAGGCCTGCTTTACAAGAGCTTCTGAAAGAAGCATTATACATAGAAAGGAACAACCAGTATTAGCCTTTCTAAAAATATACCAAAAAGTAAAGAGCATCAACATAAAGAAGAATTTACATCAACCAATGGATACAACAGCCAGTTAACATCAAATGGCAGTAACCCTAAATTTAAGTCAACTAAATCCCCCAATCAAAAGATACAGCCAAAACCTAATGGTATGCTATATCCAGACCCATTTCACATGCAAAGATACACAAAGACTCAAAACAAAGGGATGGAGAAAGATTTACCAACCAAATGGGGAGCATAAATAAATAAAAAGCAGGAGTTGCAATTCTCACATTGATAAAATAGATTTCAAAGCAACAAAGATATAGTGGTAAAAGGATCAATGCAACAATAAGAGCTAACGATCCTAACACCCAATACATAAGACCCATAAAGAGATTTAGACTCAACGAGACAGAAAATTAATAAGGATATTCAGGACTTGAACTCAGATCCGGAACAAGTAAACTCAATACATATTTATAGAGCTCTCCATTTTAAATACACAAAATATACATTCTCCACCTTGAATACACAAAATATTGATTGGTATTAATAATTTAATGGGCATTAAATTATTAATACCCATTTTTAGAATAAAGCTACATTCCCGTTCTCTCTCCCTCTTTTTCTTCCTTTCTTCCTCTCCTTCACTCCTGTTTTTTCTCTTTCTTTCCAAAAAAAAGAAAAGAAAAGAAAAAGCTAGGAAGTTTTGAAATGGTAAGTAATTGCCCCAGAAGGGAGAAAAACCAATGGGACAGTTCTAAGAATACCCCAGCTTTATACTTGAAGGCTTTTTCTGGACCCCCACCAAGGGAGGTGCAACCTATACAGAGTAAAAGAGTCTTGCTGTGTTGAGTGGACAGAGAACAAAGTTCAGGGAGGCTGAGGTGGATGACATTTGTGGAACACATTACCAAAGAAAAGAAATATATACAGAAAGGGTTTCAGACATTCTTGTGGGTGGTATTCTTTTATATTTGGCTAGATGCTAATCTTCACATGCAAATATAGAAATTCCATAAGATCAGCCAAAACAAACACCACAAAAATGTGGGGAACTACAAAGTAAACAATTTCTAGAATTAATTTAGTGTTGGGGGATGTTTTAATTCTATATGACTAGATGAGATAAACCACTTTGAAGACACTAAACAATAAAGACAGATCCCAAAATTATTACTTAATAATAAGGCTTAGTTAATCTCAGAGTAAAGACTATTCTTGACTTGCCTTCACAAAGCTTATAAACAGGTACAGAATGGATTGACATGGTCAAAAGATCACTTTATTCCCTGGTAAAACAAACATAATCACCCTTTAAAGTCATGCAACTAATTCTGAACTTTCAACAACATAGCACTCACAACGTTCAGCATTTGTATTAATAAATACAAATTTAGGCTGGGCACGGTGGCTCACACCTGTAATCTCAGCACTCTGGGAGGCTGAGGTGGATGGATCATGGGTCAAAAAAAAAAAAAAAAAAAACAAGAGTCTCTGAGCCAACCAATACACAAGTCTGAATGACCACAGCCTGTCAGTTGCTCCTTCCCTGGCAAAGACTGTCTGTTCAGCCCCAAGGCAAGGGTCACCCAAGTGCTTCTGTTCAGACAGCAAGTGTCATTCAGCAGGCAGCAAAGGGGCTTTCTGTGCCAGTCCCATTGCAACCCACAGGATGTATTTAAGAGATCTGTACTCAGGGGCTCAACATTTCGTCAATAATGTTTCCTGTTTTATCAAAAACTGAGTTCTTACTCCAAGTTTGTGGTGGTAAAGAACACTGTGTCAACTAAAACAGCCAAACTCTGTAAAATATCTGAAAAGATTTATTCTGAGCCAAATATAGGTGACCATGGCCCTTGTGACACAGCCCTCAGGAGATCCTGAGAATGTGTGTCCAAGGTGGTCTGGGTGCAGCTTGGTTTTATACATTTTAGGGAGACATGAGACAGCAAATACATTTAAGAAATACATTGGTTTGGTACAGAAAGGTGGGACAACTTGAAGCAGGAAAGAGGGGGTGCTTATAGGTTATAAGTACATTTACAGTTTTTCTAATTGGCAATTGGTTGAAAGAGTTATCAGTAGAAAGGAATGTCTGGGTTGCAATAAGAGGTTTTTAGAGACCAAACGTAGAGACCATGTAGATGTCACAGGCTTCATCTGGATGAATACATATTGCAATAGATTGTAAATGTTTCTTTTTTCTTTACTTTTCTTTCTTTCTTTCTTTCTTTCTTTTTTTTTTTTTTTTTTTTTTTTTTTTTTGAGATGTAGTCTCACTCTGTCACCCAGACTGGAGTGCAGTGGTGTGATCTCTGCTCGCTGCAACCTCCACCTCCTGGGCTCAAGCAATTCTCCTGCTTCAATCTCCTGAGTAGCTGGGATTAGAGGGCCACACCACCACGTCTGACTAATATTTGTATTTTTCATAGAGATGGGGTTTCTCCATGTTGGCCAGGCTGATCTCAAACTCCTGGCCTCACATGATCCACCCCACCAGCCTTCCAAGGTGTTGGGATTACAGTCGTGAAGTCGTGAGCCACCACGCCCAGCCTGTAAATGTTTCTTACCAGACTTAAGGTCTGTGTTGATGTTAGTACCCAAGAGGTGAAATGAGGCATGCCCAATGCCCCCTCTTCCCACCATGGCCTGAACCAGTCTTTTAGGTGAAATATCTGAGTTCCCTGGCCTGGGAAGAAGTCCATTCTGATGGTTGGGGGGGCCTTAGACTTTTATTTTTGGTTTACAGGGTCAGTGCCCATATTCACACTGAGGCACCAGCAGTATCAGAAACCATTGCTTTTGCACCATCAGTGAAAATCTAAACACAGTGAACAGGGCAAAGAACACTGTCCTGGTATGGGAAGGACAGTCCCCTGAGGAGCTAGCCCTCAAGGACCCTCAGGGATCCACAGCCCACATTTTGAAAACCACTGATACATGCACAGCCATTGTTGTTCTCTAGACAGCTAAAAGTTTTGATTTTGGGTTTTTCTGTTTGTTTGTTTGCTTGTTTATTTTTGAGACAGAGTCTCTGTCACCCAGGCTGGAGTGCAATGGTGTGATATTGGCTCACCACAACCACTGCCCTCCGCCTCCTGGGTTCAAGTGTTTTTTTTTGCCTCAGGCTCCTGAGTAGCTGGGATTACAGGCAGGTGCCACCACAACTGGTTAATTTTTGCATTTTTAGTAAAGACAGGATTTCATCATGTTGACCAGGCTGGTCTTGAACTCTTGACCTCAGGTGATCTGCCCGCCTCGGCCTCCCAAAGTGCTGGGATTACAGGCGTGAGTCACGGTGCCCAACTAAGGGGTTTTTTTTTTTTGAGATGGAGTTTCACTCTTGTTACCCAGGCTGGAGTGCAATGGTGTGATCTCAGCTCATCGCCACCTCCGCCTCCTGGGTTCAAGCAGTTCTCCTGCCTCAGCCTCCCAAGTAGCTACAGGTGTGTGCCACCATGCCCAGCTAATTTTTTTTTTTTTTTGTATTTTTTTGTATTTTTAGTAGAGACGAGGTTTCACCATGTTGACCAGGATGGTCAGAGTGACATTTGGCGGGCATCAGTCTGGGACAAAGATAGCAGCAGAAGAAATTGGCAGCATCCTTCACTGTTCTACAGCTGCTACAGGTGTACCCCAGACAAGCAGGGCCTGAAGTGGATCTCAGCAGTCTTACAGCAGAGGGGCTAGACTGTTAGAAGGAAAACTAAGAAAAAGAAATACTTCATCATCAACAAGCTGGGCGTCCACTCAGAGACCCAATAGAAAAGTCAGCAACTACTCAGACAACAGGTGGATAAATCCACAAAGATGGGAAGAAACCAGCGCAAAAAGGAGGAAAACACCAGAAACCAGACCACCTCGCCTCCTACAAAGGACCAAAACTCTTCACCAGCAAGGGAACGAAGCTGGACGGAGAATGAGTGTAATGAAATGATGGAATCGGACTTCAGAAGGTGGATAATGAAAAACTTCAGTGAGCTAAAAGAACATGTTCTAAATCAATGCAAAGAAACTAAGAACCTTGAAAAAAGATTTGAGGAAATGATAACAAGAATGGACAACTTAGAGAGGAGTATGAATGAATTGAAGGAGCTGAAAAACACAACATGAGAACTTTGCGAAGCATGCACAAGTCTCAACAGCCAAATTGACCAAGCAGAAGGAAGAATATCAAAAGTCGAAGATCAACTCAATGAAATAAAATGAGAAGCCAAGATTAGAGAAAAAAGTGCAAAAAGGAATAAACAAAGTCTCCAAGAAATGTGGAACTATGTGAAGAGACCTAATCTATGATTGATAGGTGTACCAGAATGTGACGAAGAGAATGAATCCAAGCTGGAAAACACTCTTCAGGATATTATCCAGGAAAATTTCCCCAACCTAGCAAGGCAGGCCAATATCCAAGTCCAGGAAATACAGAGAACACCACAAAGATATTCTGCAAGAAGAGCAACCCCAGGGCCCATAATCGTCAGATTCACCAAGGTTGAAATGAAGGAGAAAATGCTAAGGACAGCCAGAGAGAAAGGTCAGGTCACACACAAAGGGAAGCCCATCAGACTCACAGCAGATCTCTCAGCAGAAACTCTACAAGCCAGAAGAGAGTGGGGGCCAATATTAAACATCCTTAAAGAAAAGAATTTTCAACCCAGAATTTCATATCCAGCCAAACTGAGCTTCATAAGTGAAGGAAAAATAAAATCCTTTGCAAACAAGCAAGTACTCAGAGGTTTTGTCACCACCAGGCCTGCTTTACAAGAGCTCCTGAAAGAGGCACTACACATAGAAAGGAACAACCAGTACGGGCCATTCCAAAAACATACAAAATGCTAAAGAGCATCAACAAAATGAAGAATCTGCATCAATTAATGGACAAAACAGCCAGCTAGCATCAAAACGGCAGTATCAAATTCACACATAACAATATTAACCCTAAATGTAAATGGGCTAAATGCACCAATCAAAAGACACAGACTGGCAAATTGGATAAAAAGCCAAAACCCATCAGTGTGCTGTATCCAGGAAACCCATCTCACATGCAAGGATACACAAAGGCTCAAAATAAAGGGGTGGAGGAAGATTTGCCAAGCAAAGGGAGAGCAAAAAAAAGCAGGAGTTGCAATTCTCATCTCTGATAAAATAGACTTTAAAGCAACAAAGATCAAAAGAGACAAAGAAGGACATTACATAATGGTAAAAGGATGGATACAACAAGAAGAGCTAATGATCCTAAATATATATGGACCCAATACGGGAGCACCCGGATACATAAGGCAAGTTCTTAATGACTTACAAAGAGACTTAGACTCCCACACGATAATAGTGGGAGACTTTAACACTCCACTGTCAATATTAGACAGATCAACCAGACAGAAAATTAACAAGGATATCCAGGCCTTGAACTCAGACCTGGAACAAGCAAACCTGATAGACATTTACAAAACTCTCCACTTCAAATCCACAGAATATACATTCTTCTCAGCACCACATCATACCTACTCCAAAATTGACCACATAATTGGAAGTAAAGCACTCCTCAGCAAATGCAAAACAACTGAAATCATAACAGTCTCTCAGACCATAGTGTAATCAAGTTAGAACTCAGAATTCAGAAACTAACTCAGAACCGCACAGCTTCATGGAAACTGAACAACTGGCTCTTGAATGTTGACTGGATAAACAATGAAATGAAGGCAGAAATAAAGAAGTTCTTCGAAACCAACGAGAATGAAGACAAAACATACCAGAATCTCTGGGACACATTTAAAGCAGTCTCTAGAGGAAAATATATAGCAATAAGTGCCCACATGAGAAGAGTGGAGAGATCCAAAATTGACACCCTATCGTCAAAATTGAAAGAGCTAGAGGAGCAAGATCAAAAAAACTCAAAACCTAGCAGAAGACAAGAAATAACTAAGATCAGAGCAGAACTGAAGGAGATAGAGACACAAAAAACCCTTCAAAAAATCAATAATTCCAAGAGCTGGTTTTTTGAAAAGATCAACAAAATAGACCACTAGCCAGACTGATAAAAAAGAAAAGAGAGAATAACCAAATAGATGCAATAAAAAACAATAAAGGGGAAATCATCACAGATTCCACAGAAATTCAAACCATCATCAGAAAATATTACAAACAACTCTATGCACATAAACTAGTAAACCTGGAAGAAATGGATAAATTCCTAGACGCCTGTGTCCTCCTAAGCCTAAACCAGGAGGAAGCCAAAGCTATCAATAGACCAATAACAAGGTCTGAAGTTGAGGCAGCAATTAAGAGCCTACCACACAAAAAAAGCCCAGGTCCAGATGGGTTCACAGCCGAATTCTACCAGACACACAAAGAGGAGCTAGTACCATTCCTTCTGAAACTATTCCAAACAATCCCAAAAGAGGGAATCCTTCCTAATTCATTTTATGAGACCAATGTCATCCTGATACCAAAACCTGGCAGAGACTCAACAAGAAAAGAAAACTTCAGGCCAATATCCATGATGAACACAGATGTAAAAATCTTCAATAAAATACTGGCAAGCTGATTGCAACAGCACATCAAAAAGCTTATCCATCATGATCAAGCAGGATTCATCCTGGGGATGCAAGTCTGGTTCAACTTACACGAGTCTATAAATGTAATTCACCACATAAACAGAAGCAAAAACAAAAACTACATGATTATCTCAATTGACGCAGAGAAGGCCTTTGACAAAATTCAACAGCCCTTTATGCTAAAAACCCTCAATAAACTCGGTATTGATGGAACGTATCTCAAAATAATAAAAGCTATTTACGACAAACCAACAGCCAATATCATACTGAATGGGCAAAAACTGGAAGCATTCCCTTTGAAATCCGGCACTAGACAATGATGCCCTCTCTCACCACTCCTATTCAACATAGTACTGGAAGTTCTAGCCAGAGCAATCAGGCAAGAAAAAGAAATAAAGGGTATAAAAATAGGAAAGGAGGAAGCCAAATTGTCTCTATTTGCAGACGACATACTAGTATATCTAGAAGACCCCATCATCTCAGCCCAAAAACTCCTGAAACTGATAAGCAACTTCAGCAAAGTCTCAGGATATAAAATCAATGTGCAAAAATCACAAGCATTCCTATACACCAATAACAGACTTAAAGAGAGCCAAATCAAGAACGAACTGCCATTCACAATTGCTACAAAGAGAATAAAATGAATACAACTTACAAGGAATGTAAGGGACCTCTTCAAGGAAAACTACAAACAACTGCTCAACAAAATAAGAGAGGACACAAACAGATGGAGAAGCATTCCATGTTCATGGTTAGGAATAATCAATATCATGAAAATGGCTATACTGCCCAAAGTAATTTACAGAATCAATGCTATCCCCATCAAGCTACCATTGACTTTCTTCACAGAACTGGAAAAAACCACCTTGAACTTCATATGAAACCAAAAGAGAGCCCGCATAGCCAAGTCAATTCTAAGCAAAAAGAACATAGCGGGAGGCATCACACTACCGGACTTCAAACTATACTACAAGGCTACAGTAATCAAAACAGCATGGTACTGGTACCAAAACAGAGAAATAGACCAATGGAACAGAACAGAGACATTGGAGGCAACACAACATATCTACAACCATACAATCTTTGATAAACCTGACAAAAACAAGCAATGGGGAAAGGACTCCCTGTTTAATAAATGGTGTTGGGAAAACTGGCTAGCCATGTGCAGAAAGCAGAAACTGAACCCCTTCCTGACACCCTACACTAAAATTAACTCCAGATGGATTAAAGACTTAAACATAAGACCTGGCACCATAAAAAACCCTAGAAGAAAATCTAGGCAAAACCATTCAGGACATAGGAGTAGGCAAGGACTTCATGACCAAAACACCAAAAGCATTGGCAACAAAAGCCAAAATAGACAAATGGGACCTAATCAAACTCCACAGCTTCTGCATGGCAAAAGAAACAGTCACTAGAGTGAATCGTCAACCAACAGAATGGGAAAAAAATTTTGCAGTTTACCCATCTGACAAAGGGCTGATATCCAGAATTTAGAAAGAACTCAAACAGATTTACAAGAAAAAAAACAAACAAGCCCATCCAAAAATGGGCAAAGGGTATGAACAGACACTTTACAAAAGAAGACATACATGAGGCCAACAAACATGAAAAAATGCTCATCATCACTGGTCATTAGAGAGATGCAAATCAAAACCACATTGAGATACCATCTCACGCCAGTTAGAATGGCGATCATTAAAAAATCTGGAGACAACAGATGCTGGAGAGGATGTGGAGAAATACGAACACTTTTACACTGCTGGTGGGAGTGTAAATTAGTTCAACCATTGTGGAAGACAGTGTGGCAATTCCTCAAGGACCTAGAAATAGAAATTCCATTTGACCCAGCAATCCCATTACTGGGTATATATCCAAAGGACTATAAATCATTCTACTATAAGGACACATGCACACAAATGTTCATTGCAGCACTGTTTACAATAGCAAAGACCTGGAACCAACCCAAATGCCCATCGATGATAGACTGGACTGGGACAATGTGGCACATATACACCATGGAATGTTATGCAGCAATCAAAAATGATGAGTTCATGTCCTTTGTAGGGACATGGATGAATCTGGAGAATATCATTCTCAGCAAACTGACACAAGAACAGAAAAGGAAATACCACATATTCTCACTCATAGGCGGGTGATGAACAATGAGAACACATGGACACAGGGAAGGGAGTACTACACACTGGGGTCTATTGGGGAGAATAGGGGAGGGACAGTGCAGGGGGAGCTGGGGAGGGATAGCATGGGGAGAAATGCCAAATGTGGGTGAAGGGGAGGAAGGCAGCAAAACACACTGCCATGTGTGTACCTATGCAACTACCTTGCATGTTCTGCACATGTACCCCAAACCTAAAATGCAATAAAAAGAAAAAACAAAAAAGAAACCTTAATACCCCCTTCAGGGCAATACAGTGCTTTTCTAGCCTGCTCCTCCAAACGCTTTCAACCTGTGCCAGTTCCCAGTTCCACCGTGGCTTCCACATTTTTGGATACTTTTATAACAACACCCCACTGCTCAGTACCAATTTTCCACCTTAGTCTATTTTGGGTTGCTATAACAGAATACCTGAGATTGGGTAATGTGTAAAGAAAAGAGGTTTATTTAGCTCACAGTTCTGCAGACTGAGAAGTTCAAGAGCATATCCCTGGCTTCTGGTGAGAGTGTTTGTGCTGCATCATAGCATACATGATGCAGAAGGTCAAAGGGCAAGAAGACACACCTGGAGAAACAAAATACGGAAGCATCCTGGCTATTTAACAGTCCACTCCTGCAGGAACTAACTCATTCTGTGGGAAATTATCCAGGTTCATCACAGTGAGAACTCATTATCGCAAGAATAGTACCAAACCATTCAGGAAGGATCCATCGCCATGGCCAAACACCTCCCACTAGTCCCATCTCCCAAAGCCACCACACTGATGGTGGGGATGAAAAAAACCCATTTCCAAACCATCGCAGGTAACTGTAGAGCTATTACATCTTCAGGTAACCAGAATGACAAAACTCCACAGTACAGAGGAGTGTCACATGGATTGAAGGAGAGCATAGAGGGGAACTTTGAAGAGACATGGTGCCCAACCCTTATTATGGGCCTGAAAGGAGGAAGGGCACCAACCGGAGAATTTAAAGAGTAATTTAGAGGTAGGAAATAGGTTAAAGCATAGTGGAATTTTTTATTGTTTATTTATATGCTATCAATTCCATGAGGGTAATATTGAGGGTACTAGCCAGCGTTCTCCAGAGAAACTGAGTCAATCGGGAATGTGTGTGTATGTGTGGATGTAGATACATATTATATATGTCATATTATATATAAATAATATATATAGATTAGGATATATGTCATATTAAGAGATACATATGTGTGTGTACATATATCTCTCCTAACATGACATACATCCTGATATCCTCCCATAAATCCTAATATGTCATGTTAGGAGATACATATACATATACACACACACATATATATGTATCTCTTAATATGACATATATGCTAATCTCCTAACATGACATATATCCTAATGTATGTTATTTTCATATATACACACAAAAGTTTATTATGAGAATTGTCTCATGATTATGAAGGACAAAGTCTCACGGTCTCCCTTCAGCAAGCTAGAGGCCCAGGAAATCAAGTGGTGTAGTTCAGCCCAAATCCAGAGGCCTGAGAACTAGGGGGAGCTAGCATCCAAGGGCAGAAGATGGATGTCACAGCTCAGGATAAGAAAGGGAATTCACCCTTCCTCTGCCTTATTGTTCTGTCTGGGTCCTCAGTGGGTTGGATGATGTTCACCCACGTCATTAAGGGTGGACCTACTTCACTCCATCTGCAAACTCAAATGCAAATCTTTTCTACAAATACTCTCACTGGTAAAGAAATAATACTTTACCAGTTATCTGGGTGTCCCTTAGCCCAGTCAAGTTGACACATGCAACTCTCACAAGCACAGACCACATCTGTCTCTCCAGTGTTTTTCCCTAAGCACCAAGCACCATACCTAGCAAAGAAAAGACATCCAATACGTATGTGTTCTATAGAATGGAAATGAATGTTTGCCCAGCATCTTGAATCAGGCACTTCACCTGCGGGTTACATAGCCAATGCATAATTTCTTCAGTCTGGTAAGAACAAGAAATAACTGCTGTTGCACCCATTCAATACACAGGCACACTGAGACTCAGCAAGGCAAGATTGGAACTCACTCAAGAGCAAGATTTGGGAAACCAAGGAATTTTTACTCTTCTATGCTCCCTTACTTGTTGACAGTAGACATGAAAGACATCAGTATTTAGATCTGTATCAGATTTCCCTCAAGTGGTAAAGAACGACAGGGTTTGAACTTCTCAGTGAACTTGGAAACATCAGATGACTTAAAACATTAGGGTTTAGGATCCCTCTTCTTCAGGTAACATGCTCCCTCCTATGCAATAAATTAAGTCAATTCAATATTCCCGGTATACCTAGAAAAACATCATACTAAGCTAACAATTTTCAGTGTCATTTAAGAATTGCACTGAGGTGGCCAGGTGCAGTGGCTTATGCCTGTAATCACAGCACTTTGGGAGGCTGAGGCAGGCAGATCACAAGTTCAGGAGTTCAAGACCAGCCTGGCTAATATGGTGAAACCCCATCTCTACTAAAAATACAAAAATTATCCACACGTGGTGGTGGGTGCCTGTAGTCCCAGATACTCGGGAGGCTGAGGCAGGAGAATTGCTTGAACCCAGGAGGCAGAGGTTGCAGTGAGCTGAGATCATGCCCCTGCACTCCAGGCTAGACAACAGAGCAAGACTCTGTCTCAAAAAAAAAAAAAATGAATTGCACTGAGGCCAAATATGGTGGCTCATGCCTGTAATCTCAGCACTTTGGGAGGCCAAGTCAGCGGAATTGCTTGAGCTCAGGAGTTTGATACCAGCTTGGGCAACATAGTGAGATCTATTCTCTACTAAAATTCAAAATCATTAGTCCAGTCAGGCACAGTGGCTCACTCCTGTAATCCCAACACTTTGGGAGGCCAAGGTGGGCAGATCACCTGAGGTCAGGAGTTCAAGACCAGCCTGGCCAACAGGGTGAAACCCTATCTTTACTGAAAATACAAAAATTAGCTGAAAGTGGTGGTGCCCACCTGTAATCCTAGCTACGTGGAAGGCCGAGACAGGAGAATTGCTTGAGTCCAGGAGGCAGAGTTTGCAGTAAACTGAGATCCCACCACTGCACTCGAGCCTGGACAAGACAATGAGACTCTGCATCAAAACAAAACAAAAAGTAATTAGCCCAGTGTGGTGGCACACACCTGTAGTCCCAGCCATTTGGTGGGCTGAAGCTAGAGGATTGCTTGAACCTGGAAGTCAAGGCTGCAGTGAGCCTTTATTGTGCCTCTGCCCTCCAACCTGAGCAACAGAGCAAGATCTGTCTCAAAATTAAAAAAAAAAAAAAAAAGGAATTGCACTGAAAGGTTGTGCATTCTCTTGTCATTCTATTCTATTCTATTCTCTCCATCTCTATTCTATCTATATCTTCTATTCTATTCTATTCTCCTTTTCTCTGCTATTCTATTCTATTCTATTCTATTCTATTCTATTCTATTCTATTCTACTCTACTCTATTCTATTCTATTCTCCTTTCCTCTCCTCTATTCTGCTCTATTCTATTCTACTCTATTCTCTCTAGCCCTGCCTTTTCACACTTATGGAGTATAAAGACCTCATCCTGTGGCAGAGCTTTTAGCTCACAAACCCTTAAAGGTGCCATTTCTGTCTTGTTTCACACTGTGCACAGTGATTGCCCTGATCAGTCACCACTGGGATGTGCTTGAATGTGTATGTTTGTCTGACAGTGTATGCTGATATGTATAAAAGTTTGTGTGTGTGTGTGTGTGTGTGTGAGTACATGAGAATGTGTGTGAGTGTGAGTCTGTAAGACAGTGTGTCTGTGGGGCATGTGAGAGCATTGTGAGAGGATGTGTGCATGTGCGTGATTGTATGACAGCATTGTGAGACTGTGCATGTGTGTGTGAGAGCATTGTGAAAGTATGTGTGAGAGCATTGTGAGTATGTGTGCATGTGTGTGTGAGAGCATTGTGAGTGTGTGTGTGCGTGTGTGTATGTGTGTGTTGAGCACATTATGTGAGAGCATTGTGAGTGTGTGTGTATGTGTGTGATAGCATTGTGAGAGTATGTGTGTGTGTGAGAGCATTGTGAGTGTATGTGTGAGTGTGTGTATGTGTGTGAGCATTGAGAGTATGTGTGTGTGAGAGCATTGTGAGAGTATGTGTGCATGTGTGTGTAAAAGCATTGTGTGTGCGTGTGTGTGAGAATGTGTGTGAGAATGTGATTGACAGCATTGTGAGAGTGTGCATGTGTGAGAGTATGTGTGCATGTGTGTGTGAGAGCATTGAGTGTGTATGTACATGTGTGTGAGCATTGTGAGAGTATGTGTGCGTGTGTGTATGTGTGCATGTGTGTGTGTGTGTGCGTGAGCATGTGAGCGCAGGTATGTTTTCTGCTCTACTCTGATTGCTTTTCTACCTGGCCTCTCTTCCTCCACATCTGCCCCCACAGAATCCCTTCTCCACACAACACCTGAGCTCTCTATTTGCAGAGTTGACAATATCCTATGGTTCCCCTGCCTAAAATCCTCTAGCAGCTTCCCTCTGAGTTCTAACTAAGACCCAGTTCCTCACCGTGCCCTATAGGCCCTAGCTCAGTGAGGCGGAGCACCCTCCTACTGCTCAGAGCCAGGTTCTGCCTCTTTCTCCTCCTGCTTGCCCCAACCACATGAGCTTTTGTCCAGCCTGGGAGGGACCAAGCTCTCTGGCATTGTAAGGGTTTTTTATGTCCTCCCAGCCCAGACCCCAGAATGCCTTGTCATCTGGCCTGTGTGAGTGTTAGAAAAGCCCACATCTTCAGAGAGGCCTTTGACCCCATCTGCACGGACTGATTACCTCCATCTCCCACTTCTAGAATGTGAGCTCATGAGGCAGAGCCTAGTGGATCCTGTTCCTGGCCATACCTACAGGGCCCAGCATACAGCAGGCCCCAGGAGACCCCCAAGAATCTCTATGAAGGCCAGTGGTAGGTGCACCAGGCTGGGAATCCAGGTCTCCACTGAGAAGTTGCCTTCATCCAGCATCTTAGACCCTCTGAGCCTTGGTTGCTCCATTTTTCTTTATCTTTTCCTTCTTTTTCTTTTTCTTTTCATTCTTTTTCTTTTTCTTTTTTTGAGATGGAGTCTCACTCTATCGCCCAGGCTGGAGTGCAGTGGAACAATCTCAGCTCACTGGAACCTCCACCTTTCCGGTTCAAGCAATTCTCCTGCCTCAGCCTGCCCAGTAGCTGGGATTACAGGCGGGTGCCACCATGCCTGGCTAATATTTTGTATTTTTAGTAGAGATGGGATTTCACCATGTTAGCCAGGACTGTCTCGATCTGCTGACCTCGTGATCCACCTGCCTCGGCTTCCCAAAGTGCTGGGATTACAGGCATGAGCCACCACGCCCGGCCCTGGTTATTCCATTTTTCATCCTCCCACACTCTCCTCAGGCCCTAAGACTGCAGGAGCAGGCCCTAAGACTGCAGGAGCCACCATGTGAAGGCCCCATAACATCAGGGGCTACTTCTGCAGCAATCCACTGAAAACAGAGTGAACAGATGGCATAAACCTGTTCATCCACAGGCTCTTAAGGCGCTAAATGTAAATTAGATAAATGGTGCAATGCCTAATTTCATTCCTACAGTGCTTTTCCTTAGGCTAGTTTGAGGTGGTAGAAACGCACCTGTATCTACAGCCTTTGTCCATCACCCACCTGTTCCTGTTGGAGTGGAGTGATGGATGGCCGATGAGATGAGGTTCCTTTTATTCCATATGGCCACACATTATCCCCTTCATTTCTGCCCTTTGCAATGGCCACTCTTCAGTCTGTCTTTCTAGCTAGGGACACGGACCACCAGGTCTCTTTGGTTTCTCCTGGGCCTTTGTCAGATGCCCCTTTGATGTGTTCTTTCTCGTTTGTTTAAACACCACCATGGGATTCTTGCAGCCTGCAACCCAGAGACCAGCTGGGTGGCCTTGCTTTTTTATGCAGAAGTGTTGAGAAAGACCTGTCAAACTCTGGGGATAATTAGTCTTTATTGCTTCTCATTAAGATGCAGATTGTCACTCAGCACAGATGTGGCCCACGGGGCTGGGGCGACTGCTTCCCTGGCCTGCCTTTCTCCGTTACCTGACTGGGAGAAAACTTTGATCTCCATCTTCAACTTCACATTCCTTAGGTGAAATGTCACCTTTGTTTCCCCACATGATGAGTGTGTATTTTCTTCAAGGAACATAGTCAGAACCTAAATGTTAAACACTGTGATCTGGCTGTGTGAAAACAACCAACTAATCAATTGGGAGGAAAAGGTAAAAGAGCGATTATAGGTTTATGAACCTTCTCCTCTCAGATTGAGCCATACTGACTTTTCCTTTTAACTTTTTTATCTGGGGATGATTGTAGATCCCTAGGAACTTGCAAAGATAGCACAGAGAGCACCCACGCATGCCTCACCCAGTTCCCCCAGTCTTCCATAACTATAGCACAATGTCAAAGCTAGAAAATGGGCGCTGCTTCAATGTGTGTGAGTAGGCTGTGTCATCTTCTCACACATGAAGATTTGTGTGACCATTGCAGCCCAGGCACACATCTGTCCCGCGGCCACATGGCTCTCCCTCCTGCTACCTCTTCAGTGGTATGCACCTCTCCTCCCTCCCAGCCCTAACCCCTGGCAACGGCTCATTTTTTTCCCAAATATCACTGTGAGAGGCAAGGAAAAGGAACTCTCAGCGTGGCCAAAAGGCATGAAGATGCATCTCACCAAAGAGGACACACAGGTGCCAAATAAGCAAATGAAAAGACATCACTGGGGCCTTTAGGGAAGTGCAAGATCAGACCACGTGAGATACTGCCGCTCACCAATCAGCATGGCTGACATGAAAAACAGGGACCGCACCACACACCGGTGAGGCTGCGGAGACACTGGCTCCCTCAAACATGGCTGGAATGTGGGGCAGCCCCTCTGAGATTTTCTTTTTATCAACGTAAATCTTTTTAGGTTTCATTTTATTACACAAAGCTCCCCAAATAGCAGGTAATTCAGCCTTGTCTATAACCAGAGCTTTTGGAGACTAGAGAACATTAACAAAAAAATTCCCAGGCCAGGTGTGATGGCTCGCGCTTGTAATCCCAGAACTTTGGGAGGCTTAGGCAGGCGGATCACTTGAGGTTGGGAGTTTGAGACCAGACTGACTAACATGGAGAAACTCCATCTCCACTAAATATACAAAAATTAGCGGGCATGGTGGGGTATGCCTGTAATCCCAGCTACTTGGGAGGCTGAGGCAGGAGAATTGCTTGAACCCAGGTGGCAGAGGTTGTGGTGAGCTGAGATCGTGCCATTGCACTCTAGCCTGGGCAACAAGAGCAAAACTCTGTCTCAAAAAAAAAAAAAAACCTCATACCATCCAGTCTGGTCTTGCTCTAACAGTGTGGTTTGATGAATCTGAGTACTGGGCTCACGGCTAACCCTGCAGGGGACTCTAATGACCAACCAGGTCTGGTGCGGTGGCTCACAACTGTAATCCCAGCACTTTGAGAGGCTGAGGTGTGTGGATCACTTGAGGTCAGGAGTTCAAAATCAGCCAGGCCAACCCAGTGAAACCGTGTCTCTACTAAAATTACAAAAAAAAAAAAAAAAAGCCAGGTGTGGTGACAGGTACCTGTAATCCCAGCTACTTGGGAGGCTGAGGCAAGTGAACTGCTTGAACCCAGGATACAGAGGTTGCAGTGAGCGGATATGGCACCACTGCACTCCAGCCTGGGTGACAGAGTAAGACTCCATCTCAAAATTAATTAATTAATTAATTTGAATAAATAAATAAAAATAGGGCCAGGCGCAGTGGCTAGCACCTGTAATCCCAGCACTTTGGGAGGCCAAGGCAGGCAGACCACGAGATCAGGAGATCGAGACCATCTTGTCCAACATGGTGAAACCCTGTCTGTACTAAAAATACAAAAAATATTTTTAAAAATGAGCTGGGTATGGTGGCTCACACTCAGGAGGCTGAGACAGGGGAATTGCTTGAACCTGGACAGTGGAGGATGCCATGAGCCGAGATCATGCCACTGCACTACAGCCTGGGTGACAGAGCAAGATTCCATCTCAAATAAATACATAAATAAAGTGCAGCCAAACCTGCCATCCACAGATCCCAGCAGCTAAGCTTGACGCACAAGACCCTAAGGGACCAAGTACTGTCCCTTTGTTCTCTCCCTGACCCCCAGGCCATGTGCTCCCTGGACTCTGTGTCTTCCCAAATGCTATGGCTCAATGTTCCGTGCCTGCCCATGTGTTCTGATACTTACAAGGCCTATCTACCCCTTCGTAGCCCCCCAGAGCCCTCCCCTCACTCCACCACCATGCATGCCCATTTGAATTGTAGTTGCCCATGGAAACCTCTCTTCTGCACTCGACCCTAAAGAGCAGAGTACACATCTGATTCCTCCTGTGCCCCCAACCTCTGGTACACAGAAGGTGCTCAGTAATGTCTGCAAGCTAAGCCCTTAGCAAGCCTGGTGAGAAGAGTGCTCATGTTAGCCCATTTTGTAGAAGAGAGAGCACTTAGAGGTGTGAAGCCTGGGTTCCTGGGGAACACACTGGATTTTCCTCATTCCCAGGCAATGCATGCCTGTTTGAAACACTCAAAAATATACTCAAGGAAATTAAACCACGTAAAGTCCCACACAGTCCCACCATTACCATCCAGGGACTGCTGCTGTGACTTTCCAGATGCTCTGCTGCGACAGCCTTGAATTTGCATATTGCTAAGAGGAAGTGTCAAGTTTAGGCTAAGAACAAATGAATGCAAAAGTGGAAGCACAAGGCTTGAGGTTCAAGGTCAGCAGAGCCTGGCTGCAGGTGTCATCTGAGAGGAGGGAAGGCGTCTGGACCCAGCTGTGACTCCTGCTCAGTGCCCACCTCCGCTGCACCTGCTCTGCAAACTGGCGCTCTCATCTGCACATTAACAAGCACTCTGGGGCCCTCCCCATTTTTACGTATTTGTTTTGTTTGTTTTGTTTTTGTTTTGAGGCAGAGTCTTGCTCTGTCGCCCAAGCTGGAGTGCAGTGGTACTATCTTGGCTCACTGTAACCTCTGTCTCCCGGGCTCAAGTGATACCCCTGCCTCTACCTCCAGAGTAGCTGGGATTACAGGCCCAGCTAATTTTTTTGTATTTTTAGTAGAGATGGGGTTTCACCATGTTGGCCAGGGTGGTCTCAAACTCCTGACCTCAGGCAATCTGCCTGCCTTGGCCTCCCAAAGTTCTGGTATTACAGGTGTAAGCCACCACCCCCAGCCTTGTTTTTACATATTAAAAATACCCAACTTGTTTCTGGGGGGAAAGACAGAAAAGAAAAGAAGTATTGAGAGTGTTATAGGCTAAAATATATGCAAGTTAAGGGTTTTATGGATAAGAAATGAGAAATAGCATCCAATTAGGAGTCCTCAAACTTTCCATGAAAGGCAGGTGGTAAATATTTCATACTTCATGAACCAGACAGTCTCTGTTACAAATACTCAACTCAATCCATTAAAAATGTCCATGGACAATATGCAAATGAGAGTGTGACCACCTTCCGTGAGACAGCGTCTTAATATGGGCATTGGAAGCAAATATAAGAGATGCTTTCAGACACTGGAGTTGAAAGGACGGCAGAAATCATTGCAGTGAAGCTCTCCAGACTCTAAAGGATGGAATAAATCTCCTAAGCAGTTCACTTTGATGGTATATGCTCTCCATTTTTCATAAAGGAACTTTCCTGGGAACTTGTATCCCTTCAGTATCACCCAGACCTCTGTACAGAGCCTCAGGGGAAAAGCTTCGAGCACAGGTTTTACAGAGCATGATGGACCCTTTAGCCTGGGGGAGTCTTGGGAAGGGATCAGAAACTTGAAGGAAAAAAGCAAGGCTCAGAAGTCAACATACAGTGTGACAGCATTTCTAGAACGTTCCACATAGGCCTACGCAATTTATTGTTTGGGGATACATACATGTTACAACTTTTTTTTTTTTTTTTTTTTTTTTGAGGAAAGTTCTGACTTTGTTGCCCAGGATGGAGTACAGTGGCGAGATCATGACTCACTGTAACCTCAACTTCCCGGGCTTAAGCCATCTTCCTACTTCAGCCTCCTAGTAGCCGGGACCACAGGCATGCACCACCACGGCCAGCTAATCGTTTTATATTTTTGTAGAGACAGTGTCTCATTATGTTGCCCAAGCTGGTCTCAAACTCCTGGGCTCAAGCAAGCAGTCCTCCCTTACTGGCCTTCCGAAGTGCTGAGATAACAGGTGCAAGCCACTGGCCAACAAATCCATTTTAAGTGAAGGAAAATGAAAAACAAGTTTCAGGTGGGGGAGCAGCTAGAGGCAGCCACAGGAACAACTCGCAGTGGGTGCTGGGCAGCAGGCTGAGTCACTCTGGCTCCACTAGGCTGTGTGATGTGCACGCACTTCATGTATGCCTTAAGGGACATTCAAAACAACACAATGCCACATGAAGCCTAACTCAGCGAGCCCTTTCCGTAAGAGAAATACCACCCTTGTTCTTGCCCATTTTCTCTCTTCCTGCTCTGGCGGTCTCTGCACACAGGTGTCCTCCAGGAGGCCAGGTGGGCACCAAGGTCCTTGAAAAGAAAGAAAAGGGAAGCACAGCATTCCACAGCTGGTTCCCGAGAAAACAGCAAAACAGCTGTGCACTCATTCTGAAGGACAGCAGACAAGACGATGCCTAGTCACATGAGCTGGTTTTTCTTGATGAATGATGGGTTTTTGACCCGTTCCTGCTGCCCCATCTGGGAAAACCTCCTGGTCAGTCATGGGCTGAACTGTGTTCCCCAAAATTCCAAGACTGAAGTCTTAACCAGGATCTCAAGATGTGGTCTTTTTCTGAGATAGGGCCTTTACACAGGTAATTAAGGTAAATAAAATGAGGCATTACGGTGGGCCTTAATCCAATGATTGGTGTCCTTATAACAAGAGGAGATTGGAGCACAGGCTCACACACAAACCCCTAGGGAAGAGGGAGAAGACACCCATCTACCATCCAACGAGAGAGGCTTCAGGAGAAACCAAACCTGCCGACACCTTGGTCTCTGCCTTGCTGCCTCCAGGAAAGTGAGGAAATGAATTTCTCAGAGTTTGGCCACCCAGCCTGCGGCACCTGCTGTGAAAGCCTCCGAAAACAGACTGTGTGCCCTTTTCTCCACCTCCAGTGATCTGGGGGCAGACCCAAGCCGGGGATACAGCAGGCTGGGTTTGGAATTCACTCCCACACTCCTTATCAGGTAGTTACTACGTAACCTTTCCTGTAGTCCTCTAGCTTTCCATGCCTCCGTTTTCTCACCGGTCAAGTTGGGATGCTACGGCATTCCTCCTGAGAGCTGTGACGAAGATTGAGCTCATCTGAAGTTTAGAACAATGCCTGACACAGAGAAGCACTCAATAATGATGTTGGCTACTATTATTATTTTCAATAGGAGACTTTTACTCATTAAGCAAGTATTTATTGAGCATCTGCTATGCCCTAGAGACAAACAGACTTAGAAGACACTCGTCAGGTTTAGTTGAATGGAACTAGCCGCAGGTACTATGTGGCCTGGAGGGGACCCGTCAGAATCCTTCTGGCTCCAGTAGCACCTCCTACTGCTGCACCCCAAGGGCCTGGACGGTCTCTGGTGTATGTTAGGCACTCAACACCTGCACAGTGCAAGAGAGACAGAAGGCTGATCTCCGTTGGCTCAGTCCAGCCCTTTCCTTGCTACGGTTCAGACAGAGCTTGGAGCCTCCCTCTTGCAGAGCTGGGCAGGGCCAGGGCTGCTCTTAATTCTCTGCCACCCATGCCCCTTCCTTGGTCCCAGGTTCAGTAGTCCCTGGAGCCCACTCGCAGATGTCCTCTTCCTCACACAAAGATCCTGAAAGGCAGCCACAGTTCCCACTCCTGGCCTTTGCTACATCCATTCATCCATTTGACTCACTTTTTCTTTATGGGGAAAATGGGCTCTGTGCTTCAGCTGAGGGTTGGCTATATGCCTGCATGAACCCATGGAGTGAGGCCACATGCACAGCAGCCCTGCAGACTCCAGAGCTCCTGAGGGCAGTGCAAAGCCCGGTGGAAGCAAAGAGGGGGAGTGTCTGCCTCACACTAAGGTATTAGGAAGATCGGTGCCCCTTCCCCACAAGGTAATGTTTGACATGGGCTTTGAAGAGGGTATCTGAGTTTGACTGTGGAGAAGGACTCAAGGCCAGGGAAGTCTGAGAAAGCCCGGCATGTTCTTGCAGGGGTTGGAGAAGGAGATTGAATGAGCCAGGTCTGCAGGAGTTGTGGTTGCTGTGTCTGCTGGGTCTGCGGGTGGTACTGTCTGGGATCTCGAATCTGATCAAACCTGGCAGGCAAGTGTGTGTAGATTAATCCTTTTTTTTTTTTTTTTTTTTTGAGATGGAGTTTCGCTCTTGTTGCCCAGGCTGGAGTGCAATGGCACAATCTGGGCTCACCACAACATCTGCCGGCTGGGTTCAAGTGATTCTCCTGCCTCAGCTTCCCAAGTAGCTGGTATTGCAGGCATGCACCACCACGCCTGGCTAATTTTGTATTTTTAGTAGAGATAGGGTTTCTCCATGTTGGTCAGGCTGGTCTCAAACTCCTGACCTCAGGTGATCTGGCTGCCTCAGCCTCCCAAAGCACTGGGATTACAGGCATGAGCCACCGCGCCTGACCATGTAGATTAATCTTTAATCGACTAAGTCTTTACACCCTAGGAAAGTTGACTGGCATTTGAAGGACTCTAATCAAGGCATTCACCTTCCTGAGTGGCTGGTGAGCTAGCATTTAGAAGACCCTGAGCAGACTCCTCCACAGAGACACCTCTGCAAGCCCTTTTCAGCCACTGCCTTCCTATTTACTCTAGAGAGTCTGTTAATTTGCATGTCAGAAATACTTTTCCACTGGTGACATGATGATACTGTTCCGGAGGACTGCATCATGTCCCCAAGGGTTGGGGACAAGCGCAGGCACCTCCAACCCTTATAGGAACAGAGAAGGACCAGGTGAGGCTGCCACCATGGAGGGGCCAGGGGTCCTACAGGGCCTGTGTACCCCCAACAGGGGAGGCTGACCCCAGCTATAACTAGGTTAGCTCATCTGCCGCCACAATGCTGCAACCTCCTTGAGTGAGCCTTCATGTTTTTTTTTGTTTTTTTGTTTTTTTGTTTTGAGACAAAGTCTCACTCTGTCATTTAGGCTGCAGTGCAATGGTGTGATCTCAGCTCACTGCAATCTCTGCCTCCCAGGTTCAAGGATTCTCCTGTCTCAGCCTCCCAAGTAGCTGGGATTACAGACATGTGCCATTGCGCCCAGCTAATTTTTTTGTATTTTTAGTAGAGACAGGGTTTCACCACGTTGGCCAGGCTGGTCTTAAACTCCTGACCTCAGACCTCCGGTGACCCATCCACCTCAGCCTCCCAAAGTGCTGGGATTACAGGCATGGGCCAGCTCGCCCAGCCGAGTGAGCTTTATTGCACGGTACATGGTAGGGCCACTGCAGGACAGAGCCAGCAAGTCAGCTTTATAGAACCAGTATATGCTGCTGAGGTCCTGCTCACTAGGAAGTGTCATGGCTTTCAGCCATTGGCCCCGGTACTCATCAAAAAGGGACTCATGGTTGGGAATGACCGACATGGCTTGTGTCCTTGTAGGCCAATCAGGGAAGGGCTGTGCTGCAAGGCTGAGATCAATGTCCCACCTTCAGCCAAGCTGGCCCAAGGCCCCCGGTCTCCCAATAGGGAAACCTGAAGAACCGGTCCCCCTTGGAGTAAGCAATCCAGAGGACTGCAGCAGGACTAGGTCTGCCTTTGCAGTAACCATATTTGATTACAGCACTGCAGAGTTCATAACCACACTGCCTGAATAATAATCACAGCTGCTGCCACGAACTGAACTCTTACTTTTCCAGGAATGGCTCATATTTTTCACAGACTTAGAAGTGTGATTCTTGAAGGTTTAGGTCATTCTGAAATTTGTTATGCCAACGGAAAAAAATGAACAAGAAAAGAAAAACAGCATCTTTCTCTTCTCATGAATCGTACCTTCATTGTATCTTAATGTCACATAGGAGCTGTTTGGAGACTGAATTCCCTTAAAGTACATGTGATGTTTGAGACATTCTGCTGGAATGGAGAACTGACCTTCAGGCTGAGGCAGCATTTCCACAGTTCCTCCTGGCCCCAGTCAATTATGCACAGATGGTACAAAGGGTTCATTCAGCAGGAGAACCTCAGGCCTAGCAGCCAGTGCGAGCCCTGCAGCAGGTAAGGGCAGGGGTCTGTTCTGCTTTCTTTCCGCTGCCAATCCGGCACTTTACATTCTAAAGAAGAACGCCAATTTCTAAGAAACACCAGAGAAGTAATTAACTAAAGATATCCTATTTTCCTTTGTAAGTGATTTTTAATCCTGTCTGGAACAAAGTGGGCACACATATATGCATGCATGCATAACATGCTTTGGCTAATGAATTATGGTAGAAAACTTTTCTCACTTATTTTACATCAGTCAAGATACAATCATGCTCATTAAATTTGATGTAAGAAATTGATTTTGTGGGAAAGTTTGTTTTTCTTTTTGTTGTTTTCACCCTTTAGTGGGCAGATCTTTGGAGAAGACCTGGAGAGGAGCAGCACGCAGAGGTGGTTCCTTAAAAAACGGAGCAGCACTTGACCACCATTGCCTCTCAGCCCTCCCACTGGTCCCATTAGAGTAAGCATTTCTCCAGGCCGTGGTCTGCTTTCCTCTGTATCTGTACCCCCAGGCATCCATTCATGCCTAGCCCTTGGAAACTGCTCATAGTGTTGATGAATGAATTCACTGATGAAAGAATGAATTGGAAAACCTAGTTTCCCCAGTGCTGTCAAATTCTACTTTTCAGTCCTTTTTAGCACCTGTTCAGACCAGCAAAGAGCAGAACTCGAGCCATAGGCAGTGATTGGATTTGCGCAGCCTGGCCCCGTATATGGGTCTGTCTCCCGCTCAGAGCTGGCACAAGTGATGGGGAAAAGTCCTAGAAAAGTCTTTTTTGGTGAATTAACCTGTTTGTTGCAACCCTTTTGTAGATGTGATTCCATCTCTTTTTTCTCTAAAGGAATATGCAGAGAGAAATGAGGCAGGAAGAATTGGCTCACATGTTGCTGGATAATGTCTCTTGAGAAGTCCCTGGGCTGCTGAGACCTTTCCCATTACCCAGTCCATAGTCAGAGAGGTGCCAGTATCCCCATGCTGCCCACCAAGAGCTCTCTGCATTGCAACATTAACTTGTGCCCCAGCACTTGCTCCCCCTAAACTTCTTGGAAGTCTCCATCTGACAGCCTTGTGTCTTCACAGTGTCTGCTATGCAGTGAGGATTTAATAAGTAACCAGTAAGTGAGAGGATGAATGTCTATTTGTTGGATTGTACAGTGAGGGGGATAAAGGTCTACAATCTTCATGGAACTAAGAACTGTCTCTCAATCATCTTGATACTGTTAGCATCTAGAGTTGTTCTTCAGTAAATAGTGAATAAATGCATTCGTCAGAGAAACATCTTTCAACACCTTAAAAATGAATTAAATTTCATTGTTGAAGTTATTCAGTTATGGTAGTCCTTTAAAGGCAATGAAAAGAGAATAAACCCTAAAACCAAAAAGACCTGGATTAAAATATCACTTCTATGCAGAGAATTTAGTCCAATTGTTAGACTTAGCCCCCAGCTCAGAGATGGACAGAGAGAGGTTGGAAGAGAGCCAGAGAGGTTGTCCTACAAAAAATGAACGTGTTGAGTATCTTGAGAAAATAAGCAAACCTCTCTGAGCTTCAGTTTCTTCCCTTGTAAAATAATTCCTGCTATTGTCCATGCAAGAAGCATTGTCTTCTGCACAGCCAGCAACAGGAACAGCAGAAATGCCATTCTTACCCTGCATCTCAGTCTCCTCCACTTTCAAAGAATAAGTTTGGACCAGATGGTCGCTAATGGTTATTTCAGCTCAACATCTGCTAGTTTTCTAAAAACTGAAGAAATGAGCTTGAGGTGTGTTTTGGGGCAGTCTCGCAAGAGAGAGATATGAGGAGGGTCTCCAGAACATCAGATAGGGGGTCTTTGGGAGTCAAGGTCAGGCCCAAGTTATATTCCTGTCCATCTCTGCCCTCTTCTTCCCCCAACCTTGCTGTCCTTATGGCCACCCTATTGTAATATGCTTTCCCTGATCCCCAGCTAGATCAAATTCATTTCGGAAACTTTGATACCTGAGCTGTGGCTCTGGAAACTATGTCTCCAGAGGCAACACAATTCACCAAAAACTAATCGCTGGTATCAATCGGTATTTAAAAAGTTAGATACAATTTCAGCCAAAAGCAGATGCTTGACATTTTAACAGGATATTATCACATTTATGAATTCTGATATGCCTGAAAAACAATTTCTTAAGAAGTTTAAGAGACCCTTCTTTGTTACTTTTATGAACCCTGAGACATAGTTAGCTACTCATCCCCTAGTAGTTCACGACTCTGCAAAGCATGTGGCATGGTGGCAAGAATGAGACTTGAAATGGGAAGAAAAGCCCCATGTTCAAATGTTTATTCCTTCTCCTGCCAATTTGTTACTTAAGTGTCGGTTTCTTCACAGTGGAAATAGATCTTATAGAATGCACCTGTAGGATGCCATATTGGAAGTAAAACAAGCCAAACACTGAGCCTCACGCATAGTTCTGGAACAGAACTGCTACCTCTGCTGCCTATCACTCTGCTGTTCTGTGATCATAAAATGATTCATTGTGGGCTGGGCACAGTGGCTCATGCCTGTAAGCACTTTAGGAGGCTGAGGTGAGCAGATCACTTGAGGTCAGGAGTTCGAGACCAGCCTGGCCAACATGGAGAAACACTGTTTGTACTAAAATTACAGAAATTAGCCAGGCATTGTGACGTGTGCCTGTAATCCCAGCTACTCAGGAGGCTAAGGTAGGGATTGCTTGAACCCAGGAAGGAGAGGCTGTGGTGAGCTATCATTGTGCCACTGCACTCCAGCCTGGGCGACAGAACAAGACTCCATCTCAAAAAAAAAAAAAAAAAAAAAAAAAAACAAGACCCGATGAGGTGGCTGACACTGTAATCCCAGCACTTTGGGAGGCCAAGCCGGGCGGATCACCTGAGGTCAGGAGTTTGAGACCAGCCTGACCAACATGGAGAAACCCTGTCTCTACTAAAAATAGAAAAATTAGCCAGGTGTGGTGGCACATGCCTCTAATCCCAGCTACTCGGGAAGCTGAGGCAGGAGAATTGCTTGAACCTGGGAGGCGAAGGTTCCAGTGAGCTGAGATTGCGCCATTGCACTCCAGCCTCGGCAACAAGAATGAAACTCAGTCTCAAAAAAACACAAAAAACAAAAAAACAAAAAAACAAAAAAACGAATTCATTGTCATTATGAAAAAAATAAAAATAAATAAGTAGTAAATAGTAAATAGTAATTACTATAATGCTGGCATCTGTATTCTAACAATGTTAATATTCAGTTCATATGTTTGCAGCCTTAGCATAGATTTTTAAAATACTTTGAATTGAGCTATATGAACAATTTTTCCCCTTCATGTCTCATGAGGAATATTTGTCCGTATTACTCAGACCCTGTATGAGCATTTCTGTCAACCAGCTACGTCTCAGCCCATCATACAAATGTGTCATCATCGACGTGATCATTCTCCTATTGTTGAAACTTTCATTTTCACGTTTTAAAAATCTTGGCTTGGCCAGACACAATGGCTCATGCCTGTAATCCCAGCACTTTGGGAGGCTGAGGTGGGCAGATCATGAGGTCAGGAGATCAAGACCATCCTGGCCAACATGGTAAAACCTTATCTCAGCTAAAAATACAAAAGTTATCCAGGTGTGGTGGCGGGTGCCTGTAATCCCAGCTACTCAGGAGGCTGAGGCAGGGGAAACACTTGAACCTGGGAAGCAGAGGTTGCAGTGAGCCAAGATCACGCCATTGCACTCCAGCCTGGTGACAGAGCAAGACTCCATCTCAAAAAAAAAAAAAATCTTGGCTTTTATGAATAACTCTATAAGAAGTTTCTTGTAAATAAATCTCTGTTCATACTTTTTATTATTATTATTATTATTATTTTGAGATGGACTCTCGCTCTGTCACCAGGCTAGAATGCAGTGGGGTGCAACCTCGGCTCAATGCAACCTCTGCCTCCCAGGATCAAGAAATTCTGCCTCAGCCTCCCGAGTAGCTGGGACTACAGGCATGTGCCACCAAGCCCACCTAATTTTTTTGTATTTTTTAGTAGAGACGGGGTTTCACCATGTTGGCAGGATGTTCTTGATCTCTTGACCTCGTGATCCACCAGCCTCAGCCTCCCAAAGTGCTGGGATTACAGGCGTGAAGCATACCTGTAACCTGTAAGTATGCACCCTGCCATACTTACTAGTTTCAGACCTGTATGAAGCATATTGTTCAGTCAGACCTGAAGCTTTAGATACCAGTTGTCCTGTGGTTTTCCAGAAAGATAAGGCCAGTCAGTGTTCTCGCTCCCTAGAGGTTGTCTGGTAACTAAGTTGAGCACAGTAACTTAAAATTAAAAAAATATATACAGGGCAAAAATGGATAGCTCCTTGTCACTTTTAATTTGCCTCCCTCCGAATCTTCTGCTGTGTTTAACTGACAATATTATAGGCTGGCATCATTCCCAGTTTGGCCAAAAAGAATCGGTCTTCTAGTCAGAAAGGTTTTTACCCTACAAATTCATGGAATGACCAAGGGACCTTCCAGATGCATGTAGTTAAAGAATAATCTGTCTGTTCTGCACAGCACACTTCCTGTCCACATTTAGAATGTTTATGCTGAGAAAGCACCACTGTTTATAGTCAATTGACCAAGCTCAGGAAATGGTTCATCAAATTGTCCAGCCATTTAATTTTCTTGGGATACAGTTTTCATGATTATGCAGCTCCTAAATTTAATAAGTCTGACTACACACAAATTTTCTTTTCTTTTTTTGTTTTTTTTTGAGGCAGAGTCTTGCTCTGTTGCCCAGGCTGGAGTGCAGTGGTACAATCTCGGCTCACTGTAACCTCCGCGTCCCAGGCTCAAGCACTTCTTGTGCCTCAGCCTCCTGAGTAGCTGGGATTCTAGGCATGCACCACCATACTGACTAATTTTTGTATTTTTAGTAGAAATGAGGTTTCACCATGTTGGCCAGGCTGGTCCTGAACGCCTGACCTAAGGTGATCTGACCGCCTTGGCCTCCCAAAGTGCTGGAATTACAGGTGTGAACCACCGCTTCCAGCCTATTTTTTAAAATGTTATCTTTGTGCCTGGATGTGAGCTCAGCAAATGAGTTCCTTCTCATATCTGGGAGGGAGAGAGCCATGTAAAAACATTACTTGTCAGGTTTTACGAAGGATGTATGAGGGGAAGGACATGGGGCCCTGTCCATCCTGAAGGGGATGGAGCGGTATTCTTGGAGGGCAGCACTAAGCAAGCCTTGAGGCATAAGCAAGGAGCTACAGTAATGAACGCCTTCTTACACGTCTCAAAAAGGAAAAACCAATGTGTTGCTCCTCCTAAAATGTTTTCAGAATTGTCATTAGGTACATGTTGCTCTGGATTTGAATTATCTCCATAAATAAAATAAACTCTAAAAAACAATTTAAAAATAAATAAATAAAATAAAATCTAACAACTAAATTTTTTTTTTTTTTTTTTTTTTTACCACAGGCAAGCAAATGGCAGATAGCCTCACAGAGCTGGAGGTCATTTCTGAATTTTTATTATTTTTTTTTTCTTTCACCTCTTGGTACCATTTGGATCTAAAAACAACAGTGGGGGTGGTAGTTGATGAGAAGGTGCAGTCCGTAAATGTCACCCTTTTTGTATCTCTCTCCTCACCCTCCTTTCAGAAGGTGTTACCCTATACCTTGCCCCATTGCCTAGATCTTCATTTGTCCTTCAGAATAGGGTAGATAAAAAAGCAGCTGGTGAAAATGGAAGAGAATGGATGGACCTCATTCTGTAAGACCTGGCTTGGGATAGGGTGGGGGTGGAGGCAGTGGGTTGTCAGAATCTTTTTTTTTTTTTTTTTTTTTTTTAAAGAAAGAGAAAAGTGGGAGAGAGAACAGAAGTCTTGCTCTATTGCCCAGGCTGGAATGCAATCTAGAAATAGGTATTAAAAACCTCTTTTATGCTGATGATTGTGCTTAACAGCGGAGACAGGAAGGAATAAGGAAAGAAAATAACAAACAGCCAACCACTATTTCGTTTAAATCTGTGAAATGCTGTGCAAGTGCTGAAGAGTGATTTGCTTCCATTTATGTGGTCACTTTCAAAATAGGTGTAATGTGATACTAAAAAAAATGTATGTTCTGTGGACCTGGGGTGAAGAATTCTGTAAATATTCACTGAATTTACTTGTTCCAGGTCTGAGTTCAAATCATAAATGTCTCTGTTAATTTTCTATCTCATTGATCTGTCAAATATTAACAATGTGGTGTCAAAGTCTCCCGCTATTAGTGTGGGAGTCCAAGTCTCTTTATAAGTCATTGAAAACTTGTCTTATATATCTGGGTGCCCCTATATTGGGTACATATATATTTATGATCATTGACTCCTATTGTTGCATTGATCTTTTTATCATTATGTAATGTCCTTCTTTGTTTCTTTTAGTCTTGGACACTATTGTAGTCTATTTTGTTAGAGACGAAAGTTACGACTCCTGTTTTTCTTGTTTGTTTGTTTTGTTTTTCTTTCCTATCCATTTGATTGTTGAGTCTTCCTCCAACTTTTTGTTTTGAGTCTTTGTTGTCCTTGCTTATGAGATGGATCTGGATACAGAGTGCCGATGTGTTTTGACTTTTTAATTCAGTTTGCATGTCTGTGTCTTTGATTGGGGCGTTTAATCCATTTAAATTCAGGAATAATATTGATACTTGTGAGTTTAATATTGTAATTTAATGCTGGCTGGTTATTTTGCCCATTAGTTGATATAAATACTTCATTATGGAGATACTCTTTACCTTTTGGTAAGTTTTTGGGATGACTGATACCGGTTGTTCCTTTCCGTGTATAGTGCTTCTTTCAGAAGCTCTTGTAAAGCAGGCCTGGTGGTGATGAAATCTCTGAGTGCTTGCTTGTTTGTGAAAAATTTTATTTTTCCTTCATTTATAAAGCTTAGTTTGGCTGGATATGAGATTCTGGATTGAAAATTCTTTTCTTTGAGGATATTGAATATTAACCCCCACTCTCTTCTAGCTTGTAGGGTTTCTGCTGAGAGATCTGCTGTAAGTCTGATAGGCTTCCATTTATGTGTAACCTGACCTTTCTCTCTAGCTGACCTTTCTCTCTAGCTGCCCTTAGAATTTTCTCTTTTATTTAAACCCTGGTGAATCTAACAATTATGTGTCTTGGGGTTGCTCTACTTGAGGAATATCTTTGTGGTGTTCTCTGTATTACCTGGAGATGAGTATTGTCCCACCTTACTAGCTTAGGGAAGTTTTCCTGAATAATATCCTGAAGAATACTTTCCAGCTTGGATTCATTCTCTTCATGACATTCAGGTACACCTATCAAACGTAAATTAGGTCTTTTCACATAGTCCCATATTTCTTGGAGACTTTGCTCATTCCTTTTTTACTTTTTCTTCTCTAATCTTGTCTTCTCCTTGCATTTCATTAAGTTGGTCTTCGACCTCTGATATCCTTTCTTCTGCTTAATCAATTCAAGTGTTAAAACCTGTGCATACTTCTCGGCGTTCTCGTATAGTATTCTTCAGTTCCATTAATTCACTTATATTCCTCTCTAAATTGTCTATTCTTGTTAGGATTTCATCAAATCTTTTTTCAAAGTTCTTAGTTTCTTTACATTGGGCTAGAACATGTTCTTTTAACTCACAAAAGTTTCTTATTATCCATTTCCTGAAGCCTAATTCTGTTATTGGAATGCACTCATTTTCCATCAGGCCTTGTTCCCTTGTTGATGAGGAACTGTGATCCTCTGTAGAGACAGAGAGAGATTCTGATTTTGAGTATTCTCAGCCTTTTTACGCCGGTTTCTTCCCATCATTGTAAATTTATCCACCTGTCGTCTTTGTCACTTTCAAGTTAGGTCTCTTAGTGGACGTCCAACTTGTTTATTCCCAGGGCCGAAATGTGAGCAACCCACTGCGCTGGCTAAAACAGCAGCATCAAAATTCTTGGTGCTTTTCTGTCCGGGAGTCTCCCATCTGGCTTCCCTCCTGAATCCCTTCTTCAATCAGCTCCAAACGTCGGCCAAAAGGGGAACCAGTCCCGTTTACTCTGCACCAAGAACCACCGCGCCGGGGCAAAACCGCAGAGCCGGCTGCAAGAGTCACGCTGGCAACCCGTGGGGCTCCTCTGCTGGGAATCTCCTGGTCCTTGTGCAAGAAAGATTCGTCTGAAAGTGTGGCGTCCTCTCGTTCTCTGCACTTTCACTGGGAGCTACAAGCCTGAACTGCTAGTGGTCAGCCATCTTGGATCTCTCCCTAAAAAAATTTTTTACACAATTATTTAAGAGCTTTATTAACAGGTGCTTGCCATTTGTTGACTTTTTTGAAAAAATCAAGTTGTAAGCTTTTATTACAAATTAAAAATGAAGTTCTTAAAAATCCCACCTTGACCAGATATGAAACCATTTAAAAACCTTTAAAGGCATGTTGAGAAAAGCCAGGCTTTTTAAAAAAACACGTTTTTTTAAAAAAACAAGATGATGGGGAACGGCTCTTAATGTACCCTTTGTGTTTGTAACAGAAAGGATACAAAACAGGAAAATAAACCATCAAATTGAAACCAGCACTTTCCTGCAGATTTCCGCAAACACTAGAAAAAGCAGGTCACCTCAGTGAGGATCCCATCTACCCACACACATCCTCCCCCTTTAAAGTCCCTGTAATAACGAATCTGCTTTTAGTGAGTCTGTGAGTGAGCAGGCATGCCCTGCCCTAATCTTCCTCTGGGGCTTTTCCCCGCTGCGCTGTGAGCTGACCCCTGAAGCTGGAGGGGCTGTACTTTCCCACAACCATTATCTCCCGTCCACTGTCAGCACAGGGCAAGTGCAATCTCACTCCTCGCCCCCAGACCTCAGGCGGGCCTTCAGCCCAGGAGGTAGGAATGTAGGGGGAAGGCTGCCTTTCCAAACAGGCAAATGGAATAATTCTGACAAGAGTTGGCGTCTGGCAAACCTAGTGGCATCCGGAGAACCTAGCCTGTGGGCGAGATGAGCGGCCTGTCCTGTTTTCTGGTGACTCTCCAGTATCAGAAAGAAGTATCTCCCTTCTGAGACAATGTACACCGGCCTGAACTGGCCTGAAATGAGAGGTAGTAAAATTTCTCCCTTGGTAACATGTGGGTGATGGGATTCTGGATGAAATTTTGTCTATTATATTAACTTAAAGTGCATTTATTAGATTTTTATTATATTTAATTGGGGAGAGAAACTAGAAGGCTATAGTACTTTTTAATACTATGCGCATATTGCAGGAAAATTAATGAAGTTGGTTTGCCTTTCTTGTATATGAAAATGTGAGTTGCTTTGTATATGTTTGAAAAGATGTACAGGAATATATATTGAAAGCTCTGCCATAACCAGCTGCTCCTGAGCATTTGTCTCAGTGGCACCTCCCCCCATCCCACACTCTTTGAGCTGCCGCTGGATGCCTCCCCTGCACAGTCCTCTGGCAACCACCCTGGAGGCTGTGTGCAGGGTCAACCAGGAAGCCCTGGTTGGTCTCGATGCCAGGATGGTCTCAATCTCCTGACCTTTTCCTGCCCACCCCAGGACCAGGGCAAAGGTCGAGGAACCCACACCCCTCCCGCACCCATGATGCCCACTGCCATGGGCATCGTGGTCCTTGTCCCCACTACCCGGTCACCGCCTGGTGCTGCCCAAGGGTGCCTTCCTGTGGCTAGCCTGGGCAGGGCCCTCAGGAGGGAGGCCAAGCTGTGCCCATGTGAGCACCTGCAGGGTGAAGTCGGAGCAGACTGAGGCGACAGGTAGGGCTGGCATAGGGCAGGAGAGGAAGGAGCAGGGAGGAGGGTGGAGAGCTCTGGAGAGGGTCACAGTGAGGGGTGGGGATGCCCCTGGATGGAGGCATGGAGGGAACCTGTATCCATTGAGGATGCTGTGGGGTGGCAAGGTGCAAGGAAGTGGGAGTACAGGTGGGCTGCCCCACCACAGGGTGCTCCCTGAGCCTGGCCTGTCTGTGCTTGGTGGCTCTGGCTCTCCAGGCCCCAAGAGCAGAGGCCAGCGTGGACATGACCCAAGTAAGCAAGAGGCATTTGTGGGGTGGACAGGGAGGGGATGAGGGGTGCTGTCACTGCTCTGAGCAGCTGCACAGAAGCAGGCCCTACAGGCAGCCCTCTGGCTGGAGTTCTAAGGACCTGGAAGATGCAGTGGCTAAGAGCCAGTTCTTGGCAGCCTGGCCTCCAGAAGGCAGGTACACACTGTGGAAGCACCAGCCTTGTCCTCCAGAATGTCACAATCAGCGCTGAGCGAGGATGTGGATGTATGTAGGAGGAGACCTTGAGCAGCCAGTGAGCCTCTGTGCACCAGGGCACCCCGTAGCCCCTGCCTTTACTGGGATCAAGAACTGAAGGTCCAGCCAGGATTGCTGGCTATGATCACTCTCACCCAGCTCAGCCAGAAAGCTGTCCCCACCCAGAGGATGGGGATGCCCAGAGTGCCTGGAGGATGAAGAGTGTGTAGCATGTGAGCCCACTCACCCAGTGACACCTAGCCTTCTGCAGAGCCACTCAACTTGAGCTTCTGGGATATGGTAGGGAAGCCTGGGCATCCCACTCGAGAAGATTTCCATGCAGCTCCACACCTCTGGCCATGAGCCCTTGTTCCTGCCTTCCTTATCAGGGTTCCCCTTTCCTTTTCTGCAACTCACAGTGAGTGTCCTGATCTGGGCATCCTTCCAGGAATCAGTGAAGACATTTATGTACAGCACCTTACACTGTGCCCAGCTGAATCAGCAAATCCAGTGTCTCCCAAGCCACCAGCCTTCTCTAGGGTGCTTCCTCATGAATTCTGGGCAGGCCCAGCCTCAGTGATTGCCTTGAACAGAAATAGCTGCTCCCTGCTTCCCCAGCAGGCTCTCAATTTTTTTTTTTTTTTTTTTTTTTTTTTTTTTTTTTTTTTTGAGATGGAGTCTCACTCCTCTCTCCCAGGCTGAAGTGTAGTGACTTACTGCAACCTCTGTCTTCTGGGTTCAAGCAATTCTCCTGCCTCAGCCTCCCAAGCAGCTGGGACTAGCTAGGTGCGTGCCACCATGCCTGGCTAATTTTTTAGTGGAGGCGGGGTTTCACTGTGTTAGCCAGGATGGTCTCGATCTTCTGACCTCATGATCTGCCCGCCTCGGCCTCCCAAAGTGCTGGGATTACAGGCATAAATGCTGCAGACATTCCTCTGAAGGACTCAGCATCAGCTATATGTGAAGCAAGAGGTGTCTTAGTAAATCCCAAACCACTCGATACCCTCTCCAGGATATGTCCTCCACCACCAACCATGGAATTTACAAATGAGTAACAAGTAAGAAGGAGTGCTGGCTTGGGGACACCCATCCCTGGAGTCAACTGAATAGCTGTGTGGCCTTTGGCAAGCTGCTTAACTTCTCTGAAGTTGTTTCCTTACCTACACAATAAGAGCAGGGCATTTAGGAGAAGGTTAAACTGAATAGCATCCATGAACGTACTAGGTATAGTGCCAGGTGATTGCAAGCTTCCTTTTCCTAAAAGCACAGGAGCCTTTCCCATAATCTGCAAATGGAAATATCGGAGGTAACTCAGGTGGTGATTTTAACTTCCATTCAGCAGTGGAGAGAGTGCATCAATGGCCTGGAACAAAGCCACCCATTCACCAGCCACATTTGGGGGAACCTCCCCCGTACCAAGCCGTAGATAACGTACTGGAAATGTAAACATGAATATGGCTTCTTCTTTCAGATAGATGACAATGTGGGGGTCTGGGGTTAGGGTACAAAAGGGTAAAAACCGACTGGAGCACAAGATGAATGCGGTAACCACCATAGTCCCCTAGTGCTTACCCCGCGTCGTGTTAGATACTTCCCATACATCCATGCACTAAACGAATGATCACACATCCCTACAAGGAACTCACAGTTATTGGCCCCATTTCATGAATAAGAGGAGTGAGCACAGAGATGTTCCACGTTTGACAGCCACTGAGCAGCAGAGTCAGATACAGACCCAGACTGTCCCTTACCCAGTTCATGCCCTTGACCACTTGTACCAAAGACACTTGACTAATTCAATGAGCAAGTCCACAGGCCTCCAGAGGAGGGAAGTTTAATTCTATGTGGAATCCTGCAGGCTGAGTTAGGGAGTGAATGAGGCTTTGAAGCACAGAGAATGTGAGAGAGGCATTCCAGAGAGAGGCATGAGAGAAGGTGCAGTGGCAAGAAGCTTGAAGGCCAAAGGCCACATAGAGGGACAGTTCTGGAGGGGATGTGAGGAAGTCAGGTCAGGGACACATGGGAATGAAGGCCTCCGGAGTCTCCCTCATTTCATTACAGGAAAAGCAGAAGACATACACTTGGAAATGCATGTTTCTGAGAAGCCACTTCTCTCTGGAGCCAGAGATTCCAATTTAAAATTCAATTCCTGTTACAGGCCCATCCTCCCAACTCCCAAGCTCTCTGTCTAGCAGCAAAGCCAACAGCCTGCCGAGAGTTCTCTTTTCCTTAGACTTACCTCAGTACTCATTAACTGAGTTTACTGGATTCAGTTTGATGTCTGCAGCTGAAATCACAGTTCAACCAGTCAGACATATGAAAGCCCAGAGAAGGAATTTACTCAAGGTCACATAGAAAGTTGGGGATGACACAGAACTCCTCCATATGCCTTCCAAGCAGTAGTTTGGACCTGTGAGCAGAGGAAGCACTGGAAATGTTAGTATAATTTTTGTTCAAACGTTTTAGGTTCGTATAATTTTGACAGTAGGTAAAATCATCAAAAAATAAAAATTGGCCAGGCTCAGTGGCTCATGTCTGTAATCCTAGCACTTTGGGAGGCCCAAAAGAATGAATCACCTGAGGTCAGGAGTAAGAGACCAGCCTGGCTAACATGGTGAAACCCTGTCTGTACTAAAAACACAAAAATTGCCGGGTATGGTGGTGCACACTTGTAATCCTAGCTACTTGGGAGGCTGAGGTGAGAGGATCGCTTGAATCTGGGAGGTGGAGGTTGCAATGAGCCAAGGTGGCACCACTGCACTCCAGTCTGGGCAACAGAGAGAAACTCTGTCTCAAAGTAAATAAAAATTAAAAAGCATCCAATGTGAGTAGTTGTGACCAGTGAACCTCTTGGTGTCTGCACACTTGCATTGCAGAGAATGAGCCTTACAGGGCAGATTGATGGAGCTGGAGGTTTAGGACTTTGCTTTTTATTTATTTTTATCTTTTTATGTTTTTAGACAGAGTCTTGCTCTGTCGCTAGGCACGAGGCTGGAGTGCAGTGGCACAATCTTGGCTCACTGCAATCTCCTCCTCCTGGGTTCAAGCAATTCTCCTGCCTCAGCCTCCTAAGTAGCTGGGACTACAGGCACATGCTACCACGCCCAGCTAATTTTTGTATTTTTTTTTTTTTTTTTTTTTTTTAGTAGAGACAGGGTTTCACCTTGTTGGCCAGGATGGTCTCAATCTCTTGACCTTGTGATCCGCCTGCCTCAGCCTCCCAAAGTGCTGAGATTACAGGCATGAGCCACCGCACCCAGCTAGGAGGACTTTGCTTTTAACACCCACAAAAACGCTACACAGTAGGCATCATTAAGGTGCTCCTGATGAAGTGATCAGGGCTATGGGTGGCCAAGTCACTTGCCTAAGGCTGCTCACTCATAGCAGCTGAGCAAGAATTAGAAGGCAGGGCTGGTGGATTCCACAGCCCAGGCTCTGCCCAGGACACCAGTCTGCCTCTCCTAAAGATGTGTATAATCTACTCTTGAGAGATGAAGCCCCGACATTAGAGCAGCCTGCTGGAGTGCAAGGGGGTTTCTAGGACTCCCTAAATCACCCCAGTCTGCCAGATGCATTTCTTTCCATTCTCCTCCATAGCACACCCCTCACTATGCCAGGTGGCCTGAAGCCAATTACCCAAGACCCATTTCCCCAGTTAATCTATGTGTCTGTATCTTTACCAACTACCATTGCAGTAGTTAGGTAATAAGTCTTGAAATTGAATAGGCTGATTCCTCCCATTTTATTCTCCTTAAAAAGAAAGCATTTTAAATGCTATTCTAGGCCAGGCACAGTGCCTCACACTTGTAATCCCAGCACTTTGGGAGGCCAAGGCAGATAAATCACAAGATCAGGAGTTCAAGACCAGCCTGGCCAATATAGTGAAATCCTGTCTCTACTAAAAATAAAAATAAAAATAAAAAATAAAAATAAAAAAAATTTAGCCAGGTGTGGTGGTGGTCCTCTAAGAATGGATAGATGAGGAAATGTGGTGACCACTCACCTAATTCCCACTTTGTGAGAGGAGCACGCAGTGAACTGCAGGGGCTCAGAAGCTCAAGACCACCCTCTCCCCACCGTAGGGATTGAAAGAAGCTTTATTTGAGCTCAGCCCTTAAAGAAAAGTAGAATTTATCCCAATTCATAGATGGAAAAAGGCAACAGGCAGCAAAGCAGCAGGGCCGAAGGAACAAAGGAGATTGAGGAAAAGGTGTCCGTGTCTTCAAGATGAGGCGCTCAGGGCAGGGGGTGCAGGGCGAGCTGTGAGAAGCATCTGGAAGGGCAGTGAGTGAGGGTCAGAAGTGGCTTTATCTTGGAGGCCAAGGGGAACCCTTGACATACCCCCAATACCACCTACCAAGACTGATATTGTCAGGTGTGGTAAGCAATGTGCACAGTGGGCTGTTGTCGAAAGACTCATGTGCTCAAGTGTGTGTATGTATAGAAAGAGACATCCAAGGGTATCAACAACACCTTGGCCGGGTGCAGCGGCTCCCACCTGTAATCCCAGCACTTTGGAAGGCCAAGGCGGGCAGATCACAAGGTCGAGAGATCAAGACCATCCTGGCCAACATGGCAAAACCCCATCTCTACTAAAAATACAAAAATTAGCCAGGCATGATGGCGCCCGCCTGTAATCCGAGCTACTTGGGAGGCTGAGGCAGGAGACTCACTTCAACCAGGGAGTTGGAGGATGCAGTGAGCCAAGACTGTGCTACTGCACTCCAGCCTGGAGACAGAGTGAGACTCCAATCTCAAAAAAAGAAAAAGAAAAAAAAAGAAAAGAAACAAGGGAAAGGCAGTTCTTTAGCTTGTATAGCTCCCTAACCTGGGCCAAGCTCCAAACACACCCAGATCCTCACCTTTCTCATCTGTTAGCTGTAGCCAATAAAAACACCTTCCTCCCAGGTTTTAGTCATTTTCCCCCCAGGATCCCTGCTTGCCAAGTGATAAATGTTCGATACAACTAATAATAGCAACTCAAGGTTATTGATTACCCCCTCTCTCCTTCCTCCACGGAGTGCTTTCTAGGAGGATGGAGCCCCTTGGAGGGTGTGGCTTTTCCACACATCAGCATCAGCGGTCGCGAGGCCCCACGGACAGCAGTGTGGACAGGGAGACAAGTGAGGTTTCCCAGCCAGAACAGCTCAGCCTGCCAGGGGAAGCAGAAACCCCAAAATCATCACTTCCCAAGCGCCTTCGAGACCCCAGATGTTGGGAAAACAATTATTTTCCCTTGCATAAGACAGGCCCAGTTTTCTTCCCTCTCCTAAACACATCAAATACAATCCTGAGCCCTCCTCCTTCCAGCCTGGTGGGAAATTCAGCCTTGACATTCTGGGGGCTCTCTCTGCCCCACAGAGAGTAACCAAAGCCCTGGGAGCTTTTTCAGATTTTGATGGATAACAAACATATTTTTTAAAAAGGACAAAAATAAAATAAAATTATCATGAAGCAGACATGACCACGTAACCACCTCCCAGGTCCAGAAAGAACAACAGTCATCCAGGACCACCCCCACATCCCTCCCAACTTCCACTCCTCCCAGGCCCCACAAATGACCACTGTCCTGACCGCTGCCTCCCTCTCTGGGGCCCGGTGAGAGCCGCCTTCCTGCTGTTGATTCTGTTGGTGCCCTCCTCATCCCGCTGCCTGGGTGACCCGTCTGCCAAATGCAAGAATCGAATGGGGAGAGTAATCTAGTATGCCCCACCTGAACCCCGAGCCCCAAAGCAGGAGCTTCAGCCACATAGCTTTGTGTTTTCCCAGGATCCCGCAGGTGCTCTGCCTGGGGCGCAGGATGTCAGGGCACAGGAGCTCTGCCCCAGGTGACAGGTGAGAGGTACTTCTGTTCTCACGAAGGGCGAATCTCCTGGTTCTCCTGTAAGTGAGGAGATGCTGGGGTAGTTCCCACACTCAAACATTCCCCAAGCCAGGGCTGGGCGCCTGTGGGAATCCCAGCAATACTACAGTTTCACTCAAGTCCTATAATTTTCCGTGCCCTGCCTCTATTTCAGGGACCTGCTGCTCAGAATGTGGAAACGCAGATGTGGTTTGCCTGTGTTTTTTGTGAATTGCTCCTGTGAATTTTAAGGCAGTGATTACAGGCTCCATGGGCGGCAGGGAACAGCCAACTGGATTGACAGCACATTTTTAGCTTATTTTAAAATCAGTAACAACATTAATAAAAATCCTGTGCCTTCCCATTTATTTTTTCTTCCTAAAGAAAGAATACTGTACTTCCTAGCAGTCTGTGGCTGGAGTGGGAAGAAAGGAGAAATCATTCGAAAGTGTGAGGAACATCACAGGAAATTTGAGAAAGGACTTCAGGCCACCTCCAGCTTTCTCAGAGCAGTGACCTTACTCCTCCACACAAATTGGGACATTTTAATATGTTATATTTTTATGGTTATTTTGACTTTTTTTTTGAGATGGAGGAGTTTCACTCAGTCGCCCAGGCTGCAGTTCAGTGGCATGATCTCGCCTCACTGCAACCTCTGCCTCCCAAGTTCAAGTGAGTCTCATGCTTCAGCCTCCAGAGTAGCTGGGATTATAGGTGTATGCCATGACACCCAGCTAAGTGTTTGGTATTTCTTGTAGAGACAGAGTTTCACCATGTTGGCCAGCCTGGTCTCGAACTCCTGACCTCAAGTTGTCTGCCTGCCTCAGCTTCCCAAAGTGCTGGGATTACAGGCATGAGCCACCACTCCTGGTCGACTCACATCTTAACAAATCATCCAACCCAATGATTTGGTTCCAAAAGACAGATATCATTCAAACACTGCTTCCTCTAGTTCATAATGTAATTTAGATACATTTAGATACATATAGTTCATAATGTGTTTTAGATACATTTTGCTTGAAATCCATAAACTTGTCAGATACACACCCGGGTAGAGCAGGACAGCAAAGCTGATGAGCAAGAGGGCTCATCCAGACTTCCCTCCCCAAGCTCCTGGGAGAAAGTTAATCACTGCAATCTATACCAGGCAAGGCAGAGATCTAGGAGGCAGGAAGTCAGTTTAAAGGACGTGACATTGCCATTTGCCCAGAGGGCGATGGGGGAGGGGGTTGAGGTCATAGCACTTCATTTTCATGCTGCATCTTACAAAGATCCCTGACCTCTGAGCTAAACTGACTTGGAGCAGCTCCCACCTGGTGAGCCTCAGCTCCTCCTCCTCAAGTGAGGCTGTCACTTTGCAGGTAAGCAGAGGGCTTGTGGGTCTAGGAGGAGAGAAGCTCTAGGAGAGGAAAGGCTCTATAGCCATGGGCCTGGAGACTCTATTTGTGGAATGAGTGTGTTAGAGGCAGTGGAGGTGTGGACCAGATAAGAAAGTCCCCAGCTTTAGTTAGTACATGTGTCCGGTAGAGGCAGCAGAAAGACATGCTGGTCAGAGTGGCCAAAGCCATCACTTGGGCCCCAAGGCCAGAGCGTCCAAGGCATGTGATGGAGATGGCCAGCACGTGGCTGAAAGGCATAAAGTTGGAGACAGAAAATAAATATGTAATCAGAGAGAAGTATGAGTAGTTTTCCCTGGACTATGCCTGATATTCTTGTTCAATTTAAACTGATTTAGAACTGGTTCAATTTTATCATTTTATTTCTATAAATTTATGGAGTACAAGTATAACTTTGTTATATAGATATATTGTTGTATTAGTCTGTTTTCACACTGCTATAAAGATACCACCTCAGGCTGGGTAAGAAAAAGAAAGAGGCTTACTCACAGTTTCGCATGGTTGGGGAGACCTCATGAAACTTACAATCATGGCAGAAAGGGAAGCGGGCACCTTGAGAAGGCGGCAGGAGAGAGAGTGTAAGCAAAGAAGTGAGTGTCCAACACTTATAAGCACACCAGATCTTGTGAGAACTCCCTCGTGAGCACTAGAATAGCATGGGAAAAGCCACCCCCATGATCGACTCACCCTCCACCCAGTCCCTCCCTCAACACAATGGAGATTACAGTTCCAGATGAGATTTGCCTGGGGACACAGAACCAAACTGTATCTATTGTGTAGAGGCATTTTAGTGTATCTGACACCCAAATAATGTACATTATACCTATTAAACGATTTCTCATCATCCACCCTTCTTCTTCCCCAACCCTTCTGAGTCTCCATGGAACTGTTTTTTTTTTTTTTTATAGGTGAAACTACAAACACAAGCCACTCCTAAGGACTTAGAATTCCAGAATATCCCCCTTCTGCCTCTTAGGACTCACTGCAACCACATTCAAGGAAAGGTGATCATCATGTTTTAGTTTAAGTCTCAATTTCATCATCAACAAGCTTGGCAACAAGGCAAAGGACAAGAAAGAAAACTATGAAGTTGTCTTTTTTAGGAAAAGAAAGAAGAATCAGGCCAGAAAGGTGGCTCTCACCTGTAATCCTAACACTTTGGGAGGCCAAGCAGGCAAATCACTTGAGGTCAGGAGTTCGACCCCAGCCTGGCCAAAATGGTGAATCTCCATCTCTACTAAAAATACAAAATTAGCCGGGCATGGTGGTGCATGCCTATAGTCCCAACTACTCAGGAGGCTGAGTCAGGAGAATCACTTGAGCTTGAAAGGTGGAGGTTGCAGTGAGTTGAGATCCCACCACTGCATTACAGCCTGGGTGACAAAATGAGACTCCATCAAAAAAAGGAAGGCAGGAAGGGAGGAAGGGAGGGAGGGAGGAAGGATAAATATTGCATTTCAAAAAAAGTTAGAAACTTCAAAACTTTGGGGAAAAAAAAGCCTTCTTACCTCATTTCATTTATTATGTATTTGTTTATTTATTTATTTTGAAACGGAGTCTCACACTGTCACCCAGGCTGGAGGGCAGGGGTGTGATCTCAGCTCATTGCAACTTCCATTTCCCAGGTTCAAGTGATTCTCGAACCTCCTCAGCCTTTCAAGTATCTGGGATTACAGGAGTCCACCACTATGCCCAACTAATTTTTGTATTTTTGTAGAAATGAGTTTTTGACGTGTTGGCCAGGCTGGTCTTGAACTCTTGACCTCAGGTGATCTGCTCGCCTTGGCCTCCCAAAGTGCTGGGGTTACAGATATAAGCCACCACACCTGGCCATTACCTCATTTTATAAATGAGAAAATTGAGCCTCGGTATTCTAAACGGCTTCCTTAAGGCCAGAAAAGTGAGTGACAGGGCTGGGATTTGAGTTCAGACACTCTGGGATCAAATCTCACGCTCAGCTTCAACCCTATTGCTTCTCCTAAGCCTAAGTTTACTCTCAAACTCTTTCCCTAGAGAACCTCTACTTACCAAGGCTCTGGGGATAGACCTGGATACACAATTCAGATTTGTCCACTACATACGTGGAATATTTTAGATGATTCATCGTTTATTTTACAAAATTCTTGTGAATTGGGCATTTAGTCCATAATTCATGTGGGTTTATTTTGAGGTTTTATGTTGAAATGATAATAACTGGAGTTCCCCTGAGAAAAGCTGCAAACATTTAGAATCACATCCTGGAGCCTGCTGTCCTTAGGGATATTTTAGCGGGGCTGGTAAGAGTAGCAGAGGTGTCCTAAGGCCTCGGGTACCCATGGATTCCAGTAAAATTGGCCAATGGGAGGAGGAGGGGCATCAAGGCTGCGAGATGTGTGGCCCAGCCCCTGGGAGCTGCAAGACACTGGCTGAGTGGCTTTCTGAATCTTACTTTCTGATCCTGTTAAAAAGGGCTAATTACCCTGTCCCTGTCCTGCTCACATCTTGAGTTTTTGAGTGGGTCCAAATGAGATTAATACATGTAAAACTGCCTCACAAAGATGGTAGTAATCTTTGATTTTTGCCCAGTGGGGTTAGAGGAGCCTCCTGTTACTTAAGGCCAGTGACAGAGCCATCTGTCCTGCTGTGGAGCTGGCCACGGGCATTCCCACTGAGCCTTAAAATAGGGCAACAGGCAAGAAGTGATGCCTCCAGGGTTGGCTTCAGGGCCTGGGCCATCCCTTGTCACTGTTGCCCTTAAGGAGGAACCCTGCCCAAGAGCAGACAGCAACGAGTGGGGGTGAAGGAGCAGCCTGAGATCATAAGCCCAGAGGAGCTGATCCTCTTTTCTAAGGAGCCCAGAGGGAGGAGGGAAGGTCTGGAGTACCCTGCACAGGAGGAAGGCAGTGCCGATAAGTACCCACTCTACACAAGCCTCTTCCTAATTGGCACAGCACTCCAGAGAAAACACCTTCTTCATCTTCTAAAGTTGAAAATATAGAGATTAGGCTGGGCGTGGAGGCTCATGCCTGTAATCCCAGCACTTTGGGAGGCCAAGGTGGGTGGATCATGAGGTCAAGAGATCGAGACCATCCTGGCCAACATGGTGAAACCCCATCTCTACTAAAAATACAAAAATTATCTGGGTGTGGTGGCACACGCCTGTAGTCCCAGCCACTCAGGAGGCTGAGGAAGGAGAATTGTTTGAACCCAGGAGGTGGAGGTTGCAATGAGCTGAGGTCTCCCCACTGCACTCCAGCCTGGCACCCAGCGACTCTGTCTCAAAAAAAAAAAAAAAAAAGAAAAGAAAATATAGAGATTCAGGGCGGCCATTACTTACCCAAGGTTACCAGCTGGCCTGTGGCCTCCGCTCTGTGTACAGCTCGGTTTGGAAACGTGTACTGCCTCTTGGGAGAGCCGGTGTCTGGCTCAGGTGCAGGATCCAAAGGGAGGAGATGTCCTCTGTGCTCCCCTGAGGCCTCCACCAACAGGAGACCGAGGAGCTACCACCCCTCACACTGCAGCCCACTCCTCTGCAGAGTGAGACTGGCACTTGGAAGGTGAACCTGGTCCCCAACCATGATTCTGAGGTCACTCTAGGCTCAGACACAGCCCCCTTCTCCCAGGAGCAATGTGTAACCTCAGACCTCTTGGGACCAGACCAATTTAGCAAAACCAGAGGGAGAGAGTTGCCTGCAATGGATGGGGTATTTGTGGTCTCAAGATTGTAGCTTGTGGGGGCTGCTCACGATGTGAGAAAACTGGTAACATCCAGTCGCCTGGATGAGAAATGAGGGGCTCTAGCCTCAGGATAAGGGTACAGTCGCCTCAGTGATCCCAACAGTTTGTAAGGAGGCAAACTAGCTGGACCGCTGTAGTAAAAATTTGGAGCAGGCCGGGCGCGGTGGCTCACGCCTGTAATCCCAGCACTTTGGGAGGCCCAGGCGGGGGGATCACGAGGTCGAGATCGACCTGGTCAACATGGTGAAACCCTGTCTCTACTAAAAATGCTGGGCACGGTGGCACGTGCCTGTAATCCCAGCTACTCAGGAGGCTGAGGCAGGAGAATTGCTTGAACCCGGGAGGCAGAGGTTGCGATGAGCCGAGATCGCGCCATTGCACTCCAGCCTGGGTAACAAGAGCAAAACTCCGTCTCAAAAAAAAAAAAATTTGGAGCAGACACTTCCTTCAACGGGCTGAGGTAATTACAGATACGAGGGACATCTTTGCTGGTGGAGAAATGCCTCATCTTCCTGATTTAATGCTCACTGAGCACTTGCAAGGCTGGGAGAGGCTGCTGTCAGGACTGCACAGACCGGTGGGGTTCAGGGCCTTCCTTGGAAGTACCAAAGGCCAGCTATTTGGTCACAGAGGGGAAGGCAGGATCCCTGCATGATTCACAGTCATTATGAATTGACTGGTTTCCCAGCATCCTTCCAGGGGGGCAACGAGTTTCACTCTCTGTTGTGATAATGAGCTCATTAATTTTAAAGTGATTGACGTGCCCCAGTCCAGAGCAGTATTTTTCCTTTGTTGCTGCTCAAAATATTCCCTCTGTGGCCATTGGAAGCCTGTTTAAGTTGGGTTTTCAGTCATTTGGCATTGCCAATGTGAACCTCAGAGAGTGTCCTTCTTTAATGATAGTGTAAGATGTTCCAGGCCCCACCCAGGCTGGGAATTAGGGGCTCTTCGTGGTGTCATGGTGCTTTGGTGGCTCAAGAGCACAGTCTGGCTGCTTGCAGGCCAGCCACCTCACCAAACCCACCAGGAGGCAAACTCACCTGGAAACCATTCACACCTGCAGTTCTAAAGGGTTATAGGCTGAGACAGTTGCCTTGGGAGAACCACTTAAAGATACACATTACTGTGCTCCACTCTCAGCAACTGTAATTCAGAGGGTCCAGGGTCAATGCTCAGAATCTGTTTCGGGGTTTTTTGTTTGTTTGTCCTGTGGCCCAGGCTGGAGTGAGTGGTGTGGCACCCCATTCCGTGCCAATGTGATCACGGCTCACTCCAGCCTGGACCTCCCAGGTTCGAGGGATCCTCTCACCTCAGCCTCCTGAGTAGCTGGGACTACAGATGTGCCACCATGCTAGGTGAATTTTTGTATTTTTCGTGGAGATTAGGTTTCACCATGTTGCCCAGGCTTGTCCCAAGTGATCCTCCTGCCTCAGCCTCCTAAAGTGCTGGAATTACAGGCATGAGTCACTGTGCCCCGCCCCAGATTCTTTTTTTAACATGCTCCTCAATAATTCTCAAGGGCTATTATGGGCTTTCAGCAGGAGTGACCCTTGGGAACCGCCAAAGGCTGTTGGTAAGGGAGTGCATGGGCGCTTTTCTTTTGACCTTTTAGAGGAGCAAAAACCCTGAGAAATTAACAGCAGTCACTACATAGAATATTTTATGCTGGACCCTTAAGTCAGCATTTCAAAAAGTTTTCTCCCTCCTACCTGGATAATGTTATGTTTCTATTTTCCTGGGGTGGTAAAAGAAGTGGATAATTTTATCAATTTCTTTCCAAACTGAAATGTCTCATTATCTCAAGCCACCTAGATTGTATTTCTAAATTGGGTGACAATCTTCAGATACAGACACATATATTTTTTAAACGTCTGTAAAACTTTCTCAACTAAAATAAAGGAGAAATCTTGGAATGAAACCCATCGATATATCTCCTGTGGTTTGGTTTGATGAAATCTCACTGAAACATTAAACCCACACATCCGTCTTGGGTAAAGGGAAGGATGGGACTGAGACTCCCTCCCAGCATGTCTGGGAAGCTTTCCCATAACTCCAGTCTCCACAGATCTGCCTGGGAAAGTATGGATTTGTAGTCATATCTGTTTTCAGAGGTTTTTTTTTTTTTTTGGTTTTGTGTTTTGCTGTTTCATAATCCAGAAGCACACCAGCTACTCTTTCTTTTCTTTTTTGAGACAGAGTCTCACTCTGTTTCCCAGGCTGGAGTGCAGTGGCCTGATCTTGGCTCACTGCAACCTCCGCCTTGCAGGTTCAAAGGATTCTCCTGCCTCAGCTCCCTGAGTGGCCTGGACTACAGGCGCGCGCCACCACACCCAGCTATTTTTTGGATTTTTAGTAGAGACGGAGTTTCACCATCATGTTGGCCAGGATGGTCTCAGTTTCTTAACCTTATGATCTAACCGCCTTGGCCTCTGAAAGTGCTGGGATTACAGGCATGAGCCACCGTGCCTGGCCACCAGCTACTCTTCCTTTGGTATTGTCTCGAGGATGTGCATAGGGCCTACTGGGACTCTAATTATGAAACTTCAGTGAAATGAACAAGATTTTAGAGTCTCAAATAGGCTGGCCAATGGGCATTAACATGAACAGGATGTCCCCTCCTCTCCACTTCTTAGAATACATTCCCTGGAGTCAGGGGAAGGAATGATACCACTTGCCAGGGAACAGCTTCTCTCCTGATCATGAGAAAAATGACAATTATTCAGGGTTTTATTTATCATGAAACACAGAAGGCAGGAATAAAAAAAATCAACCAAACATAGGCCCTGAAAGGAAGGCTGTCTCTGGAAATGAAGACAGGTTTATAGATAGTCCAGGCTAGGAGCTCCTCCAGGGCAGGGATGGGGGTTGTTTTTTGTTTGTTTCACTTGGTTTTTCTGGGCTCTGCATGTCTTGCAGAGAACAGACAACATAGCACATGCTAAGTCGAGGGTGGAGTAATTAATAATTGAATGAATGATCCTTCATTTCAACTGTTATTAAGTCAGTAGATGAATCTGGCCCTGAGAACCTTTCATAAGCTAATGTTAACTCAAGCTAGTCATGGACACTCACATGACCTGGAATCTTATATTTCACATCGTGTTTATCTTTAACAAAACTGTCGTTAATACCCTATTTCCAAAGTCCTCCAGATATCGGCGCATCTACTTAGGTAGAGCACTGCTGGTGAGTGCAGCGTCTGATGAGTAAAAGCAGAGCCGGGAGGGTGGAGAACCCTCCCAGGGCCCCTCAGCAGGAAGCAGCAGGGCTCGTTGTGTTGTATGGGGCCACTGCCTTCTGTTTGCGGTTGTTCCCTGATCCTAGACCAGGAAAGAAAGGCAGAAATGACAACTGCCTTCCTGGCATCCCTTTCCCTGGTTACCAAGTCCTTTCGCACATCCCACAGACATAGCTGATCAAGAGGAAGAAGATTTTAACATTTGACCAAATTGAAACCTCATTGGCAGACCCTCCAGCCCAGGGGCACCTTGTTCTGTGTTTGGTGACTTCCTGCTCTGTGGACGTACAAGGGCTGTGCCGCTGCATCAGCAGGCCTGTGGCTACACAGAAGAAAAGCAGCACTGGACTCAGCAGGCAGCTGGCAGCCCTGCCCCAGCCTCACCTGGCCCCTGCTCCATCCTCATTCTCTCACACTCCTGTCACAAACACAGCCCAGATGCACCATCCTGGGATCACTGGCTCAGAAGTACAGTGATGGCCCCAGAGGGGAGCAGAGGGCTCCCAATACTGACTATAGTCACCCCATGGTACTTCTTTCGTCTCGCTTGACTGATTGACTTACAGATGGATTTATAGATTCCTCTGAGAGGCCTTGTCTTTCTCCTGTGAGCTTATCGCCAGGTAGAGACCCCCCTGCAACAGTCGCTTTAGATCAGTTGCCTTCAGGGAGCTGAGCAAGGCAGGCGTGGAGTAGAGGCTCCAACGTTTGCTTTTCAAAGTACAGGCCACTTAAATCTCTCCTAATGAGGGGTGCTCTGGGATTCCAAAGCTTGGCCTGGGATTTTGGAATGCTTTGGAAAGTCTAGAATTTGAATTTGAACTCAGGCCACCTTCATTAGTAAGGAAAGAAAGTCCAGAAATCTTGTGTCACTTTGAGTCTTTTTATCTCCCATGTTAGATCGAGTTTTTTCTACATCTAAATCTTATAAGACAGGAAAACAAGTATGCAACTACACATCCAGAGGACACTGACAGAGACCATTCTGAGCTGGTTGCTTCCCTGTCTTGAGGCTGTCATTATCTCCAGCACTCAAGCTGTGGGCTGCAGACCAGCAGTCAAAGCTTCGCTTTGTGAGAAATTCGGCACTTCTGGTCCCACCCCAGACCTTGTGAATCAGAATCTGCATTTTAATGAGATCTCTAGGGAATTTGTGTGAATGTCAAGTTTGGAAACACTGCTTTAGAGGACACAGAGAGGAAGACATAGTAAACGTGTTGGACTTGAGTCCCTGAGTTATCCACTTTTAGCTGTGCATGTTAAACACCACAACCTCTCTGAGCTTGAGTTTTAATACCTAAATAATGGAAGTATTCATGGAGGCTCTTCAAGGTTGCAACAGTAGAAACAAAACTTCAAACAGGCATAATCAGAGAGTGAGATCAGCAAGATGGCAGACAAGGTAACTACAGGTCCTGTTCTCACGTTGAAATATGAAAAAAATATCTAGAGACTGATTTAAATGATTTTATAGGAGCTCTGGGAAACATTCAAAGGTCTTCAGCAACCAAGCAAATGCCCAGTCAAGAAAAAGCCACATTCAAAATGGTAGAAAATCTTGTGTCATTTTTACATGCCCCCTTACTCTATCCCCTCCCCCACATGACATGGTTGAAGAGAGGCCACAGACCAGCTCCCAATTCTATGTTTCAACCTGGAGGGAGCAGAGAAAATGTTATTTGCAATAATCTAACATATCCGGATGTTGTCTAAGGGACTGGTCTGTGTTTTACCTAACTCAGAGCTCAGACAGAGAGTGGAATCACTTAGATACTAGGCTGGGAAGAGCCACAGGAAGAAGCAGGCACTGCTCATGAAAGGAATGGGTCTACACACTGGTAAATGCATGGGAATGGGGGAGTTATGGATAGAGGAAAACAATAGGATATCTAAGGTCCTGGAAAGAAGCTGGGGTGAGACTCTTGGAGAAATTAAGACTTTCAAAAGCAGCTGGTAAATGAGGGGAATTGGGGGGGGGGAAAGTACACACATGCCCAGGGCAGATGCATGCCCATAAAAAGCCTGAGAAGACCTCCAGGGCCTTCACCCTGAGAGGATTCCAAAGTTTAAAACTTGCAGTTATACAAAAAGACAGTTGCAGGTGGGCAAAATAAAAAAGAGAAAAAATAAAACAAAACAAAAGAGAACTTGCCCTGTTGATTAGTGAAGGCCTCTAAGTCTGCAAAGACTGGGAGAAATGGCACATTTTAAGAATGCTCAATTTTAAAAATGAAAATGCATACAAAGAAACAGGAAAACATCTGTTCACTAGAAGAAAATAAAATGTCAAAAAATCACCCCTGAAGAAACACTAGTATTATATTTTCTTTCTTTCTTTTTTTTTTTTTTTTTCGAGGTGGAATCTCTCTCTGTCATCCAGGCTGGAGTGCAGTGGTGCTATCTCAGCTCACTGTAACTTCCACCTCCCTGGTTCAAGCCGTTCCCCTGCCTCAGCCTCCTGAGTAACTGGGATTACAAGTGCATGCCACCACACCCAGCTAATTTTTTTGTATTTTAGTAGAGACGAGGTTTTACCATGTTGGCCAGACTGGCCTAGAACTCCTGACCTCAGGCAATCTGCCTGCTTCAGCCTCCCAAAGTGGGATTATAGGTGTGAGCCATCGCGCCTGGTCTAGCATTATATTTTCCAGGCAAAAAGACTTAAAACAATTGTCTTAAATATGCTGAAAGAGCTAATAGAAAACACAGACAAATAAGCTGAAGAAATCAGGTAAATAATACAGGAACAAAATGAGAATATTAGAAATTATAAAAAGAAACCAAATAAAATTTCTGGAGCTGAAAAATATAATGCCTGAATAGAAAAATTTACTAGAGATGTTCAACCGCAGACTCTAACAGGAAGAAGAAAGAATCAAAAAATTTGAAAACAGGTCATTTGAAATCATTAAGTCTGAGGAGAAAAAAGAATGAAGCAAAGTGAACAGAGCCTAAAGAACCGATGAGATATCAAGCAAATCAATACACATGCTATGTAAGTCCCAGGAAGAAAGATAGCAAGAAAGAGGCAGAGAAATTATTTGACTAGCCGGGCGCCGTGGCTCACACCTATAATCCCAGCACTTTGGGAGTCTGAGGCGGGTGGATCAAGAGGTCAAGAGATCGAGACCATCTTGGTCAACAAGGTGAAACCCTGTCTCTACTAAAAATACAAAAATTAGCTGGGCATGGTGGTGCACGACTGTAGTCCCAGCTACTCGGGAGGCTGAGGCAGGAGAATGGCTTGAACCCAGAAGGCGGAGGTTGCAATGAGCCGAGATTGTGCCATTGTACTCCAGTCTGGGTAACAACAGTGAAACTCCATCTCAAAAAAAAAAAAAGAAAGAAATTATTTAACGAAATATTGACCAAAAATGTCCTACATTTGAGGAAATATGTAGATATACAAATACAAAAATAAAAATAAAAAAACCTCAGAGAACTCAAAGTAGGATACACCCAAAGAAACTCACACTGAAACACCTTATAATTAAACTGTAAAGGCAAATACAAGAGAATCTTGAAAGCAAGAGAAAAGTGATTCCATCATAAAGCACGGATCCTTAAGAAGATTACCAAGGGATTTCTCAGCAAAAAGCCTTATAAGGCAGAAGACAGTGGAATATATATTTAAAATGCTAAAAGAAAAATATAAAATGAAAAAACTGTGAACCAAAAATTGTATATCCAAACAAACTGGCCTTCAAAAATGACACAGAAATTAAGAAATTTTCATGTTAACGAAAGCCGAGGCGTTTATTATCACTAAACCTGGTCTACAAAAAATGTTAGAGGAAGTCCTTCAAGTTGAAATAAAAGCACAGTAACTCAAAACCACAGAAAAAGTAAAGTTCTTTGGGAAAGGTAAATATGGAAACAGTGATAATAACTTGTATGATTGTACTTTTAGTTCATAATGCTACTTTTCATTCTTTTACAGGATTTAAGAAACAAAAGCATAAAAATAATTTAAAATTTATGTTAATGGATACACAATAAAGATGCAGTATGTGTAATCAATAAGATAAAATGGGGAAGGGCAGAGCTGTAAGGAGTCATTTTCATATATAATTCAAGTTAAATTGACACTAATTTAAAATCAATTATTGTAACTTTAGCGTTTTATTTGATCCCATGGGATAACCATAAAAAATAGAGAGAGAGAATATACACAGAAGAAAATTAGAAAAGTATTAAAATACATCCCTACAAAAAAATTAATTGAGCGCAAAGTAAGGTAGTAATGGAGAAAATGAGGGACAAGAAATCTACAAAATTTACAGAATACTTATTACAAAACAGCAGTACTAAGGGCTTCCCTCTCAACAAATCCTTTAATGTAAATAGATTAAACTCCTCAGCCAAAAGACATAGATTGGCAGACTGGATGTTTTTTAAAACAGAAGAAAAGCCTACATGTTGTGTAAAAGAGACTTATTTTAGATCTAAGGAAGTGCATAAGTTCAGTGTAGGAGAATACAAAAAAAAATTCCATATAAGTAGTAACCAAAAGAGAACAAGGGTGGCTATACTAACATCAGACAAGATAGACTCGTAGTCAAAAACTGTTGTAAGAGACAATAGGGCCGGTTGCAGTGGCTCACGCCTGTAATCCCAGTACTTTGGGAGGCTGAGGCGGGTGGATCGCAAGGTCAAGAGATCGAGACCATCCAGGTCAACATGGTGAAACCCCATCTCTACTAAAAATACAAAAAATTAGCTGGGCATGGTGGCACGTGCCTGTAATCCCAGCTACTCAGGAGGCTGAGGCAGGAGAATTGCCTGAACCCAGGAGGCGGAGGTTGCGGTGAGCCGAGATCGCGCTGGATCACGCTATTGCACTCCAGCCTCAGTAACAAGAGCGTAACTCTGTCTCCAAAAAAAAAAAGAGAGAGAGAGACAATACAGGCATGAGTGCAGTGGCTCATGCCTGTAATTCCAGCACTTTGGGAGGCTGAGGTGGGTGGATCACTTGATATCAGGAGTTTGAGACCACCCTGGCCAACATGATGAAACATACTGTCTCTACTGAAAATACATAAATTAGCCAGGAATAGTGGTGGGTGCCTGTAATCTAGCTACTCGGGAGGCTGAGGCAGGAGAATTGCTTGAACCTAGGAGGTAGAGGTTGCAGTGAGTCAAGATCATACCACTGCACTCCAGCCTGGGTGACAGAGCAAGACACCATCTCAAATAAATACATTCATACATACATACATACATACATACATAACAAGGCCAGGTGGAGTGGCTCAAGCCTTCAATCCCAACACTTTAGGAGGCCAAGGTGGGCAGATCACCTGAGGTTGGGAGTTCAAGACCAGCCTGACCAACATGGAGAAACCCCATCTCTACTAAAAATACAAAAATTAACCGGGCGTGATAGCGCATGCCTATAATCCCAGCACTTGGAAGGCTGAGGCAGGAGAATCGCCTGAACCCAGGAGGCGGAGGTTGCGGTGAGCCGAGATCGCGCCATTGCACTCCAGCCTGGGCAACAAGAACAAAACTCCGTCTCCAAAAAAAGATTTAAAGTATCTGAAGGAAACCAGGAGAATTCACACATATATGAAAATTAAACAACATAGTCTTAAACAACCAGTGTGTCAAAGAAGAAATCAAAAGGGAAATTGTGAAGCGTTTTGAGACAAATGAAAATATAATATACCAAAACTTAGGGAATGCAGAGAAAGTAGTGGTGAGACAGAAATTCATGGCTATAAAAGCTTACAATAAACAAAAAAGAAAAATATCAACTCAACAACCTAACTGTATACCTTAAGAAACTAAAAAAAGGCCAGGCCAGGTGGCTCACGCCTGTAATCCCAGCACTTTGGGAGGCTGAGGCAGATGGATTATCTGAGGTCAGAAGTTCAAGACCAGCCTGGCCCATATGGTGAAACCCTATCTCAACTAAAAATACAAAGAAAATAGCTGGGTGTGGTGGAGGCACCTGTAATTCCAGCTACTTCGGGAGGCTGAGGTAGGAGAATCACATGAACCAGAGAGGCAGAGGTTACAGTAAGCGGAGATCATGTCATTGCACTCCAGCCTGGGTGACAAGAGTGAAACTCTTAGGAAAATGCAAATCAAAATTACGGTAAGATACCTCCTCACACTCATTTAAATTGCCATTATTATTATTATTATTATTATTGAGACAGGATCTTACTTACTCTGTCACCCAGGCTTGGAGCACAATCTTGGCTCACTGGAACCTCCACCTCCCAGGCTCAAGCTATCCTTCCACCTCAGCCTCCCAAGTAGCTAGGACTATAGGCATGCACCACCACACCAGGCTTAGAATGGCTACTGTTTTATTTTGCTTTATTTTATTTATTTTATTTTATTATTTTGAGACAGAGTCTTGCTCTGTGGCCAGGCTAGAGTGAAGTGGCACGATCTCAGCTCACTGCAACCTTTAAAAGTCTTTCATGACTTTTAATGATTCTTTCATAATTTCCATGTCTTTCTCTTCCTCTTTGCTATGTTCTATGTGATTTTTCTCGACATATTCTTCATTTTGCTAATTCTCTTGTCAGCTGTGTTTAAACTGCCATTTGTTCCTCTCATTGGATTTTTAATCAAGGACTACATTTCTAGTTTTCAGAGGTTTACATGGTTCTTTATCAAACGGTATGTTTGTTATACCTTTGTTATACTTCCCTATTCTTTCAGTATGTTCTCTCTTACTTTCATTATCTTTTTTATAACTGCAAGAACACTAATTTTTATCTTCACTTCCAGATTCTTCTATTATTTCCAGTTACCGAGATGCCAATTCTGCTGCAGATTTTCCCTTGTGGCAATTAAATTCCTGGGGTAGTTGTGATGGTTACATTTAGGTGTTGACTCAACTACATTAAAGGATACCTTGATAGCTAGTAAAGCATTATTCCTGGGTGTGTCTGTGAAGGTATCTGTGGAGGAGATTGGCATTGGGGGTTGGTGGACTGAGTGGAGAAGAGCTGCCCTCAATGTGAGTGGGCACCATCCAAATGTCTGGGAGCCCAGAGAGAGAAGAAAGATGAGGGAAAGATAAATTTGTTCTCTCTCGCCTGGAGCTGGGACACCTTTCTTCTCCTGTGCTTGGACATCAGAACTCCAGGTTCTCTGGCCTTTGGACTTGGGAAGTGATGCCAGTTGTTCCTCCAGCCCCCTCTAACCCCAGTTCTCAGCCCTTTGGCCTCAGACTGAGAGTTACATCATTGACTTTCCTAGTTCTGAGGCTTCAGACTTGGAAAGACCCACACCACCAGAATTCCAGGGTCTCTAGCTTACAGATGGCCTGTCATGGGTCTTCTCAGCCTCCATAACTGTGTAAGCCAATTCCCCTAATAAATCCCCTCTCATCCATCTATCTATCTATCACAGATCCTATTGGTTCTGTCTCTCTAAAGAATTCTGTCTAATACAGTGGTTTAAATACATTTTACTTTAAGCTCATCTTCAGCGGGTTAGTATTCCTCAAGAGTTCTGTGTACCTAGAGTGGTAAAATTGTCTCTGCAGTTCGGGGTTAACTTCTGTCCAGAGCCCCAGGAGACTTCATTGGTCTGCGTGTTTTAGTGTTTCTGTTTCAGGTTAGAGGTTTCTATACTATTCAGAATATAAATTCAGACCTTGTACCTGGTGCTGCGTAGACCAAAGTGGTAAGTTCTCATGAGTAATTGTTTTCTGACTAAAATTTACAGAAAGTCTCCCAATTTCTTCTCCATCTCTTTGGTGTCTGTGAGGATGGGACACCTCAAGTCTGCAGGCTTCATTCGAGGTGGTTGTTGCCCCTCTGGTCTGTCCAGGGCTGGTGGTGTCCACTCTTCTCACATGAGCCTTCTCACTCCCATCACCCATTCCTGGGGCAGCCACGGGGTCAGCTTTCTCTTGAAGCTCTGCCTTTACTGTTTCATCTTTGTTTTCACCTCAAAGGGATGTAACTTTACTTTTTAGCACTTGGTTTATATAACTTTTTGCTTATTTTTTAAATTTAATATTATTTTTTGAGACGGAGTCTTGCTCTATTGCACAGGCTATATTGCACTATCTCAGCTCACTACGACCTCCACCTCCTGGGTTCAAGTGATTCTCATGCCTCAGCTATCCAAGTAGCTGGGATTACAGGCATGTGCAAACACCCCTGACTAATTTTTGCATTTTTGGTAGAGATGGGGTTTCACTATGTTGGCTAGGCTGGTCTCGAACTCCTGGCTTCCAGTGATCTGCCTGCCTCAGCCTCCCAAAGTTCTGGGATTACAGGCGTGAGCCACCACACCCCGCCCATATATTTTTAATCAATTGGAAATTTAGTGAGATGTAGCACCTTTGCTATTTACTCTGGGTGTTACAAGAGTGCATCAAAAGCTGCCTTGCCCTCATCATCTTGTAGTGAAGGAAGATGAACATGTATACAAATAGTGAGGGAGCAAATACACGGGAAGAAAAGAGCAAGTGCAGTGTGGATATAAGATTCACATCCAGCCAGGTGGCTCACGCCTATAATCTCAGCACTTAGGGAGGCCAAGGCAAGTGGATCACTTGAAGCCAGGAGTTCAAGACCAGCCTGGCCAACATGGTGAAACCTCGTTTCTACTAAAAATGCAATAATTAGCTGGGCATAGTGGCACATGCCTGTAATTCCAGCTACTCGGGAGGTTGAGGCAGGAGAATCGCTTGAACCCCGGAGGCAGAGATTGCAGTGAGCCGAGATCACGCCACGCACTCCAGCCTGGGCAATAGAGCAAGACTCCATCTCAGAAAAAAAGATTGACATCCAGCACGACTCATGATCAACCTTTCCCTTCAGGAATACAGACATGAGGAGCCATTGATGTTCCTCTAGAAGGGGAGTGACTGACAGAGGGTTCAACCCAGGACTCTGCGTGTTACAAGAGTGCATCAAAAGCTGCCTTGCCCTCAGTGGGTATGAAATGAAATGATTCTGTTGGCTGCTGTGTTATATATTTCTAAGACTTAATTCTCAGTCTGTGTAGATGAATTTCTAAAGAAGCTGCATGCATATGAACTGAATCATACCGTACACAGCTGAGGCATTTGGGCTCCAGTGCAGCTCTTTCGGTAGACTCTTTTATGATAGCTGTGATGTCCACTGTGAGGGTCCAGCCTCTCCACAGTCACACATTTTGCTCCTGCACCCCTTGAGCTAATAAGGGACATGACACATAATACAGGCTCAGTAAACAGTTGACTGATCAATAAAATGATCACTCCCCGAGCCTGCACGCCTGGCTTCATGTGCCAGGGAGTTTTCAAACATAATCTGTTGGAAGGCCCTGTTACTTTCTGTCCTTAAGAATCCAACAGGAAAATGTCTTTCCCTTATGAGCAGCCCATGGTTCTGATGGCTTCATATAGAAGCTGCTGAGAGACAGCAGGGGGTGGGGTCTCCTGATTTTCCCCACCCACTCCCACTATTTTTTTCCAATGAGATGCTGCCAGCTTAAAGAGGATTAGTTCCATTCACATGGCCCTGATGTATTGTCCTGCATTCCAGACAATGCTCAGGTTACAGCTGGAGGCAGGGGCTTGATCCTGGGCCAAACCGAGCCAGTGAGCCCACTGGTCTGGAAGCCTGAGCTGTGGAGTGGGGACGCCAAAACCAGGCCATGAGCCAGGGACAGCGGGACTCAAAAGGAGCAGGGAGTACACACTCTCAACACACACACTCTCTCACACACACACACTCTCTCACACACACACACTCTCTCACACACACACTCTCTCACACACACACACACACTCTCACACACACACGTCAGGGGAAAGTGGGATTTAGCAGGTTTAGGCTGTTCCTCTGTGCCAGACTCCACGGCGTGTTCTGCAAATGTTGTCATTTCATTTTTCTGGCAGTCCTTCTAGACATGTTATTCCTGCCGATTTTGCAGTTGAAGCAGTAGAGGCTTAGGCTCCAGGTCTCAGACAGTGAATGCCAGCTCTGGGGCTGGAGCCAACTCTCACCTAGCTCTCTCTTGCTTTAACAACAGCTCCAAGGTCCTGTGCTACACAGAGGATATGTTTTGCCAATACCTTGGGTTCTGCCAGTTGAGCAGAGGTGAGCTGCCCATTTTCATGGAGTAGATCCTTTATGTCAAGTTCATTGGACTGGCATTGGTTCCAGCTCATTAGAGAACTAAGGTTTGTGCAGCTTATAAAGAACAATCGTGTTTACTCAGAAACAGGCTTCCCTCACTGGGCAAAAGGCAGAATCAGGGTATCATCATTACCTCCCGGGGGTTGGGGAACAAGCTGCCATACCTGGGCATACAGCTCAGAAGGCTGGGTTTCCCCCTGGCAGAGTGTTCAGGCCCTCTGCAGCCCCACCTCAGCTGGCTCTGTGAGCAGCGGTTTCACTGATGTCCCAACCTGCCCTTCGGGTCCAGCTGAACAGAAGTATTACTTGCTGCCCAAGCAATTTTCAGGCTTACCACGGCTCTAGCTTTTTTCATTTGCACGAAGTGCTGAGACAGAGGGACACAGAGAGGCAGAGAGACAAGGAGAGCCTTCATTCAGCATCTATAGCTCTTTCAAGTGCTTCCAAGTTAGCCTTCCACACAGGGGCTAGCAGCACTCATGCCCTCCGTGAGAAGGGGCCTCTCTCTCTCCAAAAACACTACTACTCGCCTGAAATGATTCAGAAACAGTGAGTCTGAATGTGTTCATGGAAAAAGTCCAAATTAGTATTTAAAAAATTAAACCACAACCATCTACTTAGTGGATAGCTTTGAACTCCTAGACGTTCATGGTAGACCTTCGACCACCACCCCATACTCCCTGAACTCCACCATCACACGCTCTAACCTCTGCCATCACACCCCTCACTCACCCACTCCCTGACCTCCACCATCACACTGATTACACACCCTTGGGTTTTTATTATCACACACTCCCTGCCCTCCTCTATTGCACTCACTGAGCCACAGTTTCTTGAGCAGCTGCCATATCGCATCCCTGGTGAGGAACAAGGATTCTAATAGAAACCCCACACTGGCCACCTTTGGAAGAAGGGAAACTGCCCGAGTCAGAAATGAACAGGGGATTTTTAAAATGAGAAGTCTGAATTGCCAAGAAAATAACAGAAGATGCTCAGCCACCCTTTAATTCAGGAAAATGTGCATGGAAATCACAGTGTGATACCCTTTACAACCACCAGCTTGGCAAACATTAAAAGTGGGCCGTACTGCCGAGCGTGGTGGCGCACACCTGTAATCCCAGCACTTTGGGAGGCCAAGGCAGGTGGATCACCTGAGATCGGGAGTTGGAGACCAGCCTGACCGGCATGGAGAAACCTAGTCCCTACTAAAAATACAAAATTAGCCAGGCGTGATGGCGTATGCCTGTCATCCCAGCTACTCGGGAAACTGAGGCAAGAGAATCACTCGAACTCGGGAGGATGAAGTTGTGGTGATCTGAGATCGCGCCACTGCACTCCAGCCTGGGCAACAAGAGCAAAACTTCATCTCAAAAAAGAACAAAAGTGGGCAGTACTAAAAGCCCAAATGGAGAAATGGGCACCCTCACACAGTGGTGAGATGCACAGCAGATCCCAGAGCCAGGTCCCCCTGGCCTCATGTTGGAACAGGAAGGGGGTGGACAGGTGTCCAGTTCTTCCACTCCTTTGTGTAGCCAAACTCCAGCACTGGAGTCCTGGGAGTCAGTCCAGGGAGGCGGTGGAAGAACGACGACTGCAGCCCTGCCTGTAAGAACATCTGAACAGTAATCCCAGCACTTTGGGAGGCCAAGGCGGGTGGATCACGAGGTCAAGAGATTGAGACCATCCTGGTCATCATGGTGAAACCCCATCTCTACTAAAAATACAAAAAATTAGCTGGGCATGGTGGCGCGTGCCTGTAATCCCAGCTACTCAGGAGGCTGAGGCAGGAGAATTGCCTGAACCCAAGAGGCGGAGGTTGCGGTGAGCCGAGATCGCACCATTGCACTCCAGCCTGGGTAACAAGAGCGAAACTCCGTCTCAAAAAAAAAAAAAAAAAGAACATCTGAACAACTACTCACAGAGCTCCATCCTCAGGGAGAGGCACTTTTAAAGAACAAATTCACTTTTATGCAATGTCCTATAATAGGGAGATACGCCGCATGGTACGGGAGAAAGAGGCCTGATTGATAAGTGGATTACAAAGAGCAGATGCAGCTGGTGAGAAGACAGGAAGGGAAGAGGGTCCCAGAAGAGAGAGCTGCGTTATGTCAGCATACGGAGGCATGAAAGAGCTTGTGTCGGGAAAGCTCCATGTGTCTGAGTTACCTGGAAACGAAGGGGGCATTTCGGGAATGAGACGAGACAGAGGGGTATGTCAGGAGAGGGGTGACAGCTTTGATGCCAGCTGAGGAGGCCAAGCCTTACCCTGCAGCCTCTCCCAGGTGTCAACGCCAAACCCTCGAACTGCTGTTAAAGGGAAATCATTCTGCAAGTGGTATGGACATAGCAGAGCAAGGCATGGTGGCACACACGTGTAGACCCATACACTGAGGAGGCTGAAGTGAGAGGATTGCTTGTGCCCCGGAGGCAGAGGCTTCAATGAGCCCAGCAACAGAGGGCAACAGATGGAGCTGCTGGGGCCTGCTGTGGGCAGAGGGCTTGAGCGCATAGAGCAGGGACACCTGGGTGCTTGAAAGCACAGTGGCTGTGCCTCTAACTTCATCCTGGGGTAAGCAAATGCCAGTAACACCTGCTGTCACTGAAAAACCAGGACCATACAAAGGAACAATGGCTGCCAGGTGCGGTGGTTCACACCTGTTATCCCAGCACTTTGAGAGGCTGAGACGGGTGGATCAACTGAAGTCTGGAGTTCAAAACCAGCCTGGCCAACATGGCGAAACCCCGTCTCTAAAAAATACAAAATTAACCAGGTGTGGTGGTGCATGCCTGTCATCCCAGCTACTCGGGAGGTTGAGGCAGGAGAATCACTTGAACCTGGGAGCTGGAGACTGAAGTAAGCCAAGATCGTACCACTGCATTCCAGCCTGGGTAACAAGAGCAAAACTCCATCTCAAAAAAAAAAAAAAAAAAAGAAAAGAAAGGAACAAAGGGGAGGGTGCCACATTCGGAGTCTCTGAATAAAGCAAAATAACCAATGCAGGCATGGGTGTTGTTAGATGCTGCTTCAGGGAGAAAAACCAACTGTAATGGACATTTGGGCGGCCACTGGGGAAATGTGAATATGGCAGGATGGTCGATAATATTAGGAAAGTATGGTCAATTGTTTGCGTAGGATGATGTTATTTTGGCTATGTGAAAGAATGTCTTGTCCTGGTACAGTGGCTCATGCCTGGAATCCTAGCACTTTGGGAGGCTGACGCGGGAGGGTCCCTTGAGTCCAAGAGTTCAAGACCGGCCTGGGCAACATAGTAAGACTTCGTCTTTACAAAAAATGAACAAAAATTAGCTAGGCATGGTGGCGCACATGTGTAGACCCAGCTACTCGGGAGGCTGAGGTGAGAGGATTGCTTGCACCCCGGAAGCAGATGCTGCAATGAGCCGAGCAACAGAGGGCAACAGAATGTCTTTATCTTCAAGAGAGGTGTGTTGAAATATTTAGGTCTGTAGCTTCATAACTCAGTAGTTTAGTTTCAAGTGGTTCAGGAAAAAAGAACGAAAGAAAATAGCAAACAAAGAAAATATGGCAAAATATTACTAATTACAGAAGCTAGTTAGGACGTATCATGGTACAGGCTGTGCTATTATTAAACATTTTCTATGTGTTGAGAGGTTCTCATCTTTTAGAAAATAGAGGAGAAATGATTGAAGAATATAGTACCATGCCTGTAAGGATATAAAATTCAACAAATGTTGGCCGTTTGCTTTCCTGCACCGGGTTTATGTTTCTGAAATGTGTTTGTTACTATGAGGTTTCCTTTGTGAATAATTTTTAAAGTTCTTTGGGAATGGAAGAAAATGCGGTGGCTGGAGGAGGGGAGGTGGCATTGCTGGCCCCGTGGGAACAGGCGCGGCCCAGGGAGGCCGGGAGGCCACCACCCACAGCACTGGTAACCATAGACATTTAAATGGCATCTCCATCTCTAAACTTGGCTCCTTCTATTTTTGAAACTTTCGAACTTAAAAGAGTTCATTTTTAAACAGGCTCTGCTGAGTCGGCTGAGCCTGCCCAGGCCCCAAATCCTGCATAAATGCAGCCAGCGCCTGGAGGCAGTCAGACAGATGCAGAGTGGCTCATTTTGCTGTAAGTGACAGCATAGCTAACGCCAGGGTGGGGAGGAAGATGCCTTCCATGCCACTGGGCTGCCAGACACTTGGAAAATGTTTCTGTTTGACATCGCCATGAAAAAATAAAGCAAATGTCTCACCCTAGAAATAATCAGGCAGGGATAGGAGCAGAGGGCTGCTTTTTAGCCTCAAAATCATCTGGCGTTGTTTTTCTTGGATGACTGACTTTATTGAAAGCCCCATTTCCCTTCAGATGCAGCCCGAGGATGACAGTCAAGGGCGACTCCAGCCAACTGCCTTCCAGGCTGCCTGTCTGTCCCCAGCCTAGGAGCAAAGGCACAGAAAGGTGTCCCTGTCTTAGAGCCAAGTGCCTGGCCCGTAGGTGTTTGAAAGGGGATCCCCACCCCCAGCAATGGGGAAAGTCCCTGAGACCTTGACCAGTCTGCTCAGCTAATCCAGTGGCTTCCAGGACGGGGCACTGGCTGCCTTCCCTTTCAGCTTCGGGTGTGGGACCCAGTGTACCCCCAGAGGCCAGGCAGCTTTCACCTTGGGGAATGTGGACTCCGTGGGTTCACAGAGTCAGAAAAAGAAGCCAACAGTCCCAAGTTTCATGTAAAGTTTCCTGATGTTCAAGGCTGCCAACTAACTCAACTGAAAACAAATGCAAAAACACCACAGGGCCAGACCACAGCCACAGGCTGGATGCACCCACAGGCCACCCAGTTGCTCTCTGTTTGGCTGTGACCAATTGGGTCCAGGTCCCATTTCTGGCACTCATTCCTGTTTCTTCACTTAAACAAAATGGCACAAATGCTGCCTTCTCGGGGGATGCTGTGAAGATGCTGTAACTTTAAAGAGTGCCTGGCCCTTTCTGGGGTGCTCCTGCTTCCTCCTTTCCTCTTTTTCCCTCCATCATCCCTTTCCTCCCTCCTTCCTCCCTTCTCTTCTCCCTACTCCCCTCTCTCCTTCCCTCACTTCTTCTTCCCCCTCCTCTGTCTCCTTTCCTTCCTCCCTTCTCCTCTTCTCCTTTCCTCCTCCTCTCTCTTCTCCCCCATTTCTCCTTTCCCCCCTGCTTCCCTCTCCTCTCCCTCCTCCCTTCTTTCCTTCTTCCCCTCCCTCCTTCCCTGTCCCTGCCCTGAACCTTTCCTGCGCTCCTATGCTCTGCTCAGCCTCCCCTAGGCGTAGTCCATGTCTTCTCAGACAACCCAGCACCACCCCTTGACCACCTTCAACGGAGGGGGCTGCCCTTATCACCTCCCTTGTCAAGGGGCCGCCAGCATTTCCAGGTCAGCTCATGAATGGCAGTGCACTCCAGCTCCTCTGTGTCAAAAACAAACACCCTCCTCCCAGCGCTGCTCCTAGCGGGCTGCCCCGCCCTCTGCCAGGCTTTTCTCAGAGGACAAAACCTAATGAGCTGGCTGCTGCCAGTCTGGTCCTCACAGTTCATCAGCAGGATTCCAAACAGGCATCAGGCTCAGGAACAGCGCTGAGACAGCTGCCTTCCCCTCTTTCCTGGGGGCACCTGAGACCTGGGCACACCTGGGGGCCCGTGCATAGGCTGCTCCCAGTGAGCATGAAGTTCCCGTCCAGAAGTACACCCGCCATCAGCCGCAGCAGCACAGGTTCATCCAGCACACCACGCAAGGCTGGGGCTCTCTAGGAGTGGAGGAGCAGGTGAGGATGAGCCCGGACTTGCACGCAGAGCTGTGGGCTCCGTTCAGCCCCCAGCCCGCCCCAGCTGAGTCGTCTGAGCACGCCAGTTCTCCCTGAGCTGCTCTCCTCCATGCCATCGCCCGGGAGTGCGGCACAGTCTAAACAGTCAGGCACAGGAAGCTGCACAGAGAAGATGCATGGGTAAGAGCACCCACAGAGAATCCGTGTAGCCCCAGAAGAGGGGGCAGAGAGTCCAAGCAAAAGTCATTCTATCTGAACACTCACTCTCCTAAGACTTTATTCATTCTGGGGAAATAGGATACCAAACATTGAATGTTTGTGGTCCCCTCGCAACTCACATGCTGAAGCCCTAACCCTGAATGAGATGGTGTCTGGAGATAAGGCCTTTGGGGGTGATTGGTGTTAGAAGAGGTCAAGAGGGTGGGACCACCCATGACAGGATTACAAGAAGCAAAAGAGGAACAAGATCTCCCTGCCCTCTCTCTTTCTCCCCCTCTCCCCACCAGCACAGAACAAAGGCCATGTGAGGACACAGTAAGAAGGCGGCCATCTGTAAGCCAGGAAGAGAGTCCTCACCAGGACCCGACCATGCTGGCACCCTGGTCCTGGACTTCTGGCCTCCAGAACTATGAGAAATAAATTTCAGTTGTTGAAGCCATCTGTGGTATTTTGCTACAGCAGCCAGAGCACACTCAGACAATCTTTAAACACACATACTTTCAGCAGGAGCTGGCATGCCTGACCTGCCAAGATGAACTGATTGCACACTTAGGTAAACTGACTACTCATCCCAGCAAAGCCCCTCACCCTGTAACCAACCCACTGAACTGACCAGATGGGTGGCTTAGCCCAGCCTTGGACAGGCAGAACATCAGCCCTAGACACAGTCCCTGTCATCCTAAAGGAGCTTCCTTGAAGAGCACTGGCAGGGCCAGCAAGAGTCAGAGTTAACAGTAATGACGAGGGCTGAGCGCAGTGGTTCGTGCCTGTAATCTCAGCACTTCAGGAGGCTGAGGTGGGCGGATCACCTGAGGTCAGGAGTTCAAGACCAGTCTGGCCAACACGGTGAAACCCCGTCTTTAAAAAAAAAAATAGTAATGATAATAACTTCAGTACTTTATATGGAGCAGCTGTGTACAAAGAGCCAGGGCTAGGACCAGCCACTTCACATTCATCATCTTGTGTAATCTGCTGTTACCTTGTGAAGAAGGTAGGATTATCTCTATTTCACAGAAGAGGAAACTAGAGATGAAATTCCTTGTCCAAGTTTACACTGCAAGCACCAGATGGACCAAGCTTCCAACCCTCCTCTCTCTGACTTTAAGCCTAATGCATTCCATTAAAATTAGAAGAGTATTGATCAAGGTCTTATTCTTTCTTTCTTGAGATTTAGTTTGGATTGGGGGTAGTGTTACTTTTTTAAAAAAGAGGAGGCAAAGATGTCTATTAAAAACGAACAGGGCTGGGTGCAGTGGCTCACGCTGTAATCCCAGCACTTTGGGAGGCCGACGCGGGTGGATCATGAAGTCAAGAGATCGAGACCATCCTGGTCAACATGGTGAAACCCCGTCTCTACTAAAAATACAAAAATTAGCTGGGTACGGTGGCACGCGCTTGTAGTCCCAGTGACTCAGGAGGCCGAGGCAGCAGAATTGCTTGAACCCTAGGAGGCGGAGGTTGCGGTGAGCTGAGATCGCGCCATTGCACTCCAGCCTAGGTAAGAAGAGTGAAACTCTGTCTCAAAAAAAAAAAAAAAAACAGGCCAGGTGTGGTGGCTGTAACTCAGCACTTCAGGAGGCCAAGGTGGGTGGATCATTTGAGGTCAGGAGTTCAAGACCAGCCTGACCAACATGGTGAAATCCAGTCTCTACTAAAAATACAAAATTAGCTGGGCGTGGTGGTGCACACTTGTAATCCCAGCTACTTGGGAGGCTGAGGCAGGAGAATCACTTGAACCTGGGAGGTGGAGGTTGAGGTGAGCCAAGATCATGCCACTGCACTCCAGACTAGGAGACAAACTGAGACTCTGTCTCAAAAACAGACAGGGCTGGGCACAGTGACTCATGCCAGTAATCCCAGAACTTGGGGAGGCCAAGGTGGGCAGATCATGAGGTCAGTAGCATGAGACCAGCCTGGCCAAAATGGTGTAATCCCATCTCTACTAAAAAAAACAAAAATTAGCCGAGCGTGGTGGTGGGCACCTGTAGTCCCAGCTCTACTCAGGGGGCTGAGGCAGGAGAATTGCCTGAATTCAGGAGGCGGAGGTTGCTGTGAGCCAAGATCGCGTCACTGCGCTCCAGCCTGGGTGACAGAGCGAGACTCCATCTCAGAAAAAAAACCCAAAACACAAACAGAAAGCTCTATTTTACCATCTTGGAGAGATCAAGCCTGGGATGGAAGGTTGGAAGCTCAAGAGGAGCCTAGGGCGCTGAGCAGGGAAAGCAGACCCCAGCAGTGGGAAGCCCTCCTGCTCACCTCACTGTGAGCTTCGCCCTGCCCCATTCGGAGGCTGGGGATTCCTGCCCTGCCCCATGCATCCACAGTCCCGTTGTCCTCCGGTAGTGACTGCTGAGCCCAGAGACTCCAGTGTTGAAGCATGAGAACTGGCTTAAATGCCACCTCTCCCACTCTGCCCCTGCACCTCCTCATCTGTGAAGTGGGCATACAGGCCCCCACACTGCACAGGTTTGTTGTAAAGTTGAATTAAAGGAGGGCTGGAATCCACCACCGTGGTGTCTAGCACATAAGAGCCTTTGAAAGATGTCTGCTTACTTCTCTCCTTAGTCTCTACTAAGATTGAATTGATGCCTTTTACAGTTTGGTGGTCAAGGTCAGAGGATGTGGGGAGACATGTATTTTTAGGAGAGTATTTTGACACAGATAAAAGTGGAGATTTCTTCTCCTTCCTTTCTTTTTTTTTGAGATGGAGTCTTGCTCTGTCGCCAGGCTTGACTACGGTGGCACAATCTCAGCTCACTGCAACCTCCGTCTCCCGGGTTCAAGCGATTCTTCTGCCTCAGCCTCCCAAATAGCTGGGATTACGGGTGTCCACCACCATACCCAGCTAATATTTTGTATTTTTAGTACAGACAAGGTTTCATTATGTTGCTCAGGCTAGTCTCAAACTCCTTACCTCAGGTGATCCACCCACCTCGGCTCCCAAAGTGCTGGAATTACAGGTGTGAGCCACTGCACCTGGCCTAATTTTTTTATTTTAGTAGAGACTGGGTTTTACCGTGGCCAAGATGGTTTCAATCTCCTGACCTCATGATCTGCCTGCCTCAGTCTCCCAAAGTGCTGGGATTACAGGCGTGAGCCACCGTCCCTGGCCAAAAGTGGGACTTCTATATGAACCCAAAGTTCCTATAGAACCTCATTTCACCATCACTTCCTACTCTGTTTCCTTCCCTTTCCAGCCCCCATCAGAGGGCCTTTCATCCCCAACCTCATGTCTTCTCCCGGGCCCCCATCCTACCCCAGTCCCGCATGGCTGCCTTCAGCCTGTTCTTCCTGAAATATTGCCCAGGGTGCCAAATTCTGGCTGCACATTGCCCAGGGTGCCAAACTCTGAGCCTCCAATGCCCCATGCACCATGTACAGCCCTGCTGCCTTCCCAGTTTCCTCTCCCACCCATCCCCTGACACCCCGCACTGACTCCCCTTCCAGGAAGGCCTACCCTGCCTCATTTTCTTCCCTACTCAAAGAGACTGTGGACATAAAGTCTCCCCCACCTCCTAGCCCACGAGAATTCCAGTCACTTCCTCCTCATCAGGTTCCATCCCTGACCAAGAGGTTATCACACTGTGTTATTTATCTATCATCTGTGTCCCCACCAAGCTCGAGCTTGCAATCCCTAAAGGTCAGAGATTACATCTTCAACCAGGACCCGGAAGACAGCAGTTGTGCAAAAGATGCCTGCAGGAAGGCAAGCTAGTTACGGGTCTGCTCAGCTGCTCTGAGCCAGTGCCTAGTGGTCGAGCCAGGCTCCAAGCTGGTTCCTGCCCGCAGCACATACTGGTGTCCCTCACTCCATGTTTCCCCTTCACTGCGGGACATTTCAGCGTGCTGAGTCTCCTCAGGCATTAGCACAAGGGAGCAGGTGCTTACAGAAAGTCCAGCCGGCGTGTATGTGGCCGGTGTATGCAGGGATGCACCGCTTCACGGTGGGGATACGTTCTGAGATTTTGTCATTGTGCAGTCATGGTGTGCACTTACACAGACCGAGGTGGTGGGCCTCCTACTCACCTAGACTACACAGGGCAGCAGATTGCTCCTGGGCTACAAACCTGTCCAGAGTATTCCGGTACTGTACACTATGAGCAGCTGTAACACAATGTATTTGTGTATCTGAACCTGTCTAAACATAGAAAAAGTGCAGTAAAGACATAGTACACAAAAGACGGAAACCGGTGCACCTGGATAGGGCACTGTCAGGAATGGAGCTTGCAGGCCTGAAGGCTGCTCTAGGTGAGGCAGTGGCTGAGTGGTGAGTGAATGTGAAGGCCTAAGACATTAGTGTACACCTTTGTAGACGCTATAAACACTGTACTTAGTCTACACTAAATTTATTTTTGTCTATCTACTTAGAGATCGATAAATAAATAAATAAAAATAACACCCAGGCTGGAGTTAGCAGTGGCACAATCTCATCTCACCGCAACCTCTGCCTCCCTGGTTCAAGTGATTTTCCCACCTCAGCCTCCCAAGTAGCTGGGATTATAGGCGTGTGCCACCATGCCAAGCTAATTTTTGTATTTTAGGTAGAGATGGGTTTTTGCCATATTGGCCAGGCTGGTCTTTGTTTTGTTTTGTTTTGTTTTTTTTTTGAGACGGAGTTTCGCTCTTGTTACCCAGGCTGGAGTGCAATGGCGCGATCTCGGCTCACCGCAACCTCCGCCTCCTGGGTTTAGGCAATTCTCCTCCCTCAGCCTCCTGAGTAGCTGGGATTACAGGCACGTGCCACCATGCCCAGCTAATTTTTTGTATCTTTAGTAGAGACGGGGTCTCATCATGTTGACCAGGATGGTCTCGATATCTTGACCTTGTGATCTACCCGCCTCGGCCTCCCAAAGTGCTGGGATTACAGGCTTGAGCCACCGCGCCTGGCTGGCCAGGCTGGTCTTGAACTCCTGACTGCTGGTGATCCACCTGCCTTGGCCTCCTAAAGTTTGGGGATTACAGGCATGAGCCACCACACCTGGCCTAAATTTATTTATTTTTTATTTTCTTTCTTCAATTATAAATTAAACTTAGCTTCCTGTAACTTTCTTATTTTATAAACGTTTACATTTTTTAGCTTTTTGACTTTTTAAAATAACACCTAGCTTAAAATGCAAACACAATTTATAGCTGTACAAAAATATTTCCTTTTTAATATCCTTATTAAATAAGCTTTTTTCTATTTTTAAAATTTTATTTTTATTTCTTAGTTTTTTTTTTTTTTTTTTTTTTAATTAAAACACAAACAGACACACGAGCTTAGGCCTACACAGGGTGAGGATCATCAATATCACTGCCTTCCACCTCCACATCTCATCCCATCGGGAGGTCTTCAGGGGCAATAATACGCATGGAGCTCTTACCTGTGATAACAATGCCTTCTGGATGCTTCCTGAAGGGCCTGCCTGGGGCTGTTTTACAGTTAACTTCTTCTTTCTTTTTATTCTCACTGTTGTTTTATTTTAAATTTTTTTATTGTACTTTAAGTTCTGGGGTACACGTGCACAGATCGTGCAGGACTGCTGCATAGGTACACACACGTCATAGTGGTTTGCTGTCTCCATTCCCCATCACCTACATCAGGCATTTCTCCCAGTGTTATCCCTTCCCAATCTGCCTACCCCCATCCCTCCCCTAGCCCCCCACACCCCAAAATATCCCAATGTGTGATGTTCCCCTCCCTGTGCCCATGTGTTCTCATTGTGCAACACCCACCTATGACTGTGAACATGCGGTGTTTCGTTTTCTGCTCTTGTGTCAGTTTGCTGAGAATGATGGTTTCCAGATTCATCCATGTCCCTACAAAGGACATGAACTCATCGTTTTGTATGGCTGTATAATATTCCATGGTATAAATGTGCCATGTTTTCTTTGTCCAGTCTATCATTGATGGGTATTTAGGTTGATTACAGGTCTTTGCTATTGTAAATAGTGCTGCAATGAACATACGTGTGGATGTGTCTTTATAATAGAACGATTTATCATCCTTTGGGTATATACCCAGTAGTGGGATTGCTGGGTCAAATGGAATTTCTATTTCTAGGTCCTTGAGGAATCACCACACTGTCTTCCACAATGGTTGAACTAATTTACACTCCCACCAACAGTGTAAAAGTGTTCCTATTTCTCCACATCCTCTCCAGCATCTGTTGTCAAGTGATTTTTTGATGACCACTATTCTAACTGGGGTGAGATGGTATCTCAATGTAGTTTTGATTTGCATCTCTCTAATGACCATGATGACGAGCATTTTTCATATGTTTGTTGACGTCATATATGTCTTCTTTTGAAAAGTGTCTGTTCATATCCTTTGCCCACTTTTGAATGGCTTTGTTTTTTTTTTTTTTTTTGTAAATCTGTTTTAGTTCTTTGTAGATTCTGGATATTAGCCCTTTGTCATTGCAAAATTTTTTTCTCATTCTGTTGGTTGCCAGTTCACTCTAATGATTGTTTCTTTTGCTGTACAGAAACTCTTAAGTTTAATTAGATCCCATTTGTCTATTTTGGCTTTTGTTGCCAATGCTTTTGGTGTTTTAATCATGAAGTCCTTGCCTCTGCCTATGTCCTGAACAGTTTGCCTAGGTTTACTTCTACGGTTTTTATGGTGTCAGGTCTCATGTTTAAACCTTTAATCCATCTGGAGTTAATTTTAGGGTAAACTGTAAGGAAGGGGTCCAGTTTCTACTTTCTGCACATGGCTAGCCAGTTTTCCCAACACCGTTTATTAAACAGGGAATCCTTTCCCCGTTGCTTGTTTTTGTCAGGTTTGTAAAAGATCAGATGGTTGTAGATATGTGGTGTTGCTTCTGAGGTCTCTACTCTGTTCCATTGGTCTATATCTTTGTTTTGGTACCAGTACCAAGCTGTTTTGATTACTGTAGCCTTGTAGTATAGTTTGAAGTCAGGTTGCATGATGCCTCCAGCTTTGTTCTTTTTGCTTAGGATTATCTTGGCTATGCAGGAACCCTTTTGGTCCCATATGAAGTTTACAGTGGTTTTTTCCAGTTCTGTGAAGAATGTCAATGGTAACTTGATGGGGATAGTGTTGAATCTATAAATTACTTTGGGCAGTATGGCCATTTTCACAATGTTGATTCTTCCTATGAGTATGAATGTTTTTCCATCTGTTTGTATCCTCTCTTATTTCCTTGAGCAGTGGTTTGTATTCTCCTTGAAGAAGTCCTTTACATCCCTTGTTAGTTGTATTCCTAGGTATTTTATTCTCTTTGTAGCAGTTGTGAATGGCAGTTCATTCTTATTTGGCTCTCTGTCTGTTATTGGTGTACAGGAATGCTTGTGATTTCTACATGTTGATTTTGTATCCTGAATTTGCTGAAGTTGCTTATCAATTTAAGGAGATTTTGGGCTGAGATGATGGGGTCTTCTAAATGTACAATCCTGTCATCTGCAAATAGGGACAATTTGACTTCCTCCTTTTCTAATTGAATATCCTTTATTTCTTTTTCTTGCATAATTGCTCTGACTAGAACTTCCAATACTATACTGAATAGGAGTGGTGAGAGAGGGCATCCTTGTCTAGTGCCAGATTTCAAAAAGAATGCTTCCAGTTTTTGCCTGTTCAGTATGATATTCGCTGTGGGTTTGTCATAAACAGCTTTTATTATTTTGAGATACATTCCATTGATATCTAGTTTATTGAGGGTTTTTAGCATAAAGGGCTGTTGAATTTTGTCAAAGGCCTTTTTTGAGATAATCATGTGGTTTTGTCTTTGGTTCTTTTTCTGTGATGGATTGATGGATTACGTTTATAGACTTGTGTATGTTGAACCAGCCTTGCATCCCCAGAATGAAACCTACTTATCATGATGGATAAGCTTTTAATGTGCTGTTGCATTCAGTTCGCCAATATTTTACTGAAGATTTCTGCATCTATGTTCATCATGGATATTGGCCTGAAGTTTTCTTTTTTAGTTGAGTCTCTGCCAGGTTTTGGTATCAGGATGATGTTGGTCTCATAAAATGAGTTGGGAAGGATTTCCTCTTTTTGTATTGTTTGGAATAGTTTCAGAAGGAATGATACCAGCTCCTCTTTGTACATCTGGTAGAATTCGGCCCTGAGCAAATGGAGAGCATAAAAAGGCAGGGGTTGCAATCCTAGTCTCTGCTAAAATAGACTTTAAACCAACAAAGATCAAAAGAGACAAAGAAGGACATTACATAATGGTAAAAAGATCAATGCAACAAGGAGAGCTAAGTATTCTAAATATATACGCACCCAATACAGGAGCAACCAGATACATAAAGCAAGTTCTTTTTTTTTTTTTTTTTTTTGAGACGGAGTTTCACTCTTGTTACCCAGGCTGGAGTGCAGTGACGCGATCTCACCTCACCGCAACCTCCACCTCCTGGGTTCAGGTAATTCTCCTGCCTCAGCCTCCTGAGTAGCTGGGATTACAGGCACGCGTCACCATGCCCAACTAAGTTTTTGTATCTTTAGTAGAGACGGGGTTTCACCATGTTGACCAGGATGGTCTCGATCTCTTGACCTTGTGATCCTCCCGCCTCGGCCTCCCAAAGTGCTGGGATTACAGGCTTGAGCCACCGCGCCCGGCCAAAGCAAGTTCTTTATGACCTACAAAGAGACTTAGACTCCCACACAACAATAGTGGGAGACTTTAACACTCCACTATCAATATTAGACAGATCAATGAAACAGAAAATCAACAAGGATATCCAGGACTTGAACACATATCTGGACCAAGCAGACCTAACAGACATCTACAGAACTCTCCACCCCAAATCCACAGACTATCCATTCTTCCCAGCACCACATCGCACTTACTCTAAAACTGACCACATAGTTGGAAGTAAATCACTCCTCAGCAAATGCAAAAGAACAGAAATCATAACAAACAGTCTCTCAGACTGCAGTGCAATCAAATTCGAACTTGGGATTAAGAAACTCACTCAAAACCACACAACTACATGGAAACTGAGGAACTTGCTCCTCAATGTTGACTGGATAAACAATGAAATGAAGACAGAAATAAAGATGTTCTTTGAAACCAATGAGAACAAAGACACAATATACCAGAATCTCTGGGACACATTTAAAGCAGTGTCTAGAGGGAAATTTATAGCAATAAATGCCCACATGAGAAGTGAGGAAAGATCTAAAATCAACACACTATGGTCAAAATTGAAAGAGCCAGAGGAGCAAGACCAGAAAAACTCAAAAGCTAGCGGAAGACAAGAAATAACTAAGATCAGAGCAGAACTGAAGGAGATAGAGACACACAAAACGCCTTCAAAAAATCAATAAATCCAGGAGCTGGTTTTTTGAAAAGATCAACAAAATAGACAGACCACTAGCCAGATTAATTTTAAAAAAAAAGAGAGAGAGAGAAGAATCAAATAGATGCAATAAAAAACAATATTTATTGCAATGTTTCCAATTTCCATTCTTTTGCATTTGCTGGAATTGGGGATATCACCACCGATTCCACAGAAATACAAACTACCATCAGAGATTACTACAAACAACTCTATGCATATAAACCAGTAAATCTGGAAGAAATAGATAAATACCTGGACACTTGCACCCTTCCAAGACTAAACCAGGAAGAAGTTGAAACCCTGAATAGGCCAATAACAAGGTCTGAAGTTGAGGCAGCAATTAATAGCCTATCAACTGAAAAAAGTCCAGGTCCAGATGGCTTAACTTCTTTTTTATAAGCAGTAAACTGTAAAATAATAAAAAGTATAATATAGGCTGGGTGCAGTGGCTCATGCCTGTAATCCCAGCACTTTGGGAGGCTGAGGCAGGCAGATCACTTAAGCTTACAAGTTCAAGACCAGCCTGTGCAACATGGCAAAACCCCATCTCTACACAAAACACAAAAATTAGCCCTGGCATGCACCTATGATTGCAGCTACTCAGGAGGCTGAGGTGGGAGGATGTCTTGAACCTGGGAGGCAGAGCTTATGGTGAGCCAAGATCGCACCACTGCACTCCAGCCAGGGTGACAGAATCAAACTTTATCTCCAAAAAAAAAAAAGGAAACGAAAGGTATAATACATACATAAACTAGTAACATAGTCATTTATCATCACTATCAAGTATTATGTACTGTACATCATCTCGTGTGCTATACTTTAATGCAACTGACTGTGCAGTTGGTTTGCTCACACCAGCATCCCCAGAAGCACCTGAATAATGCAGTGTGCTACAGTGTTACAATAGCTACTCTTTACTGGGTGATAGGAATTTTTTCAGCTCCGTAATAATTCAGCTCCATCATAACGGTCCCCATTATGGGACCATCATTATAGTTGCAGTCCATCATTGACTGAAAAGTCATTATGCAGAGCATGAATATTATGGGATTTTTCTATTTTTTTATTTTGATTTTTTAATTTTTATTTATTTATTTATTCTTGAGACGGAGTTTCGCTTTTGTTACCCAGGCTGGAGTGCAATGGCGTGACCTTGGCTCACCGCAACCTCCGCCTCCTGGGTTCAGGCAATTCTCCTGCCTCAGCCTCCTGAGTAGCTGGGATTACAGGCACGCGCCACCATGCCCAGCTAATTTTTTGTATTTTTAGTAGAGATGGGGTTTCACCATGTTGACCTGGATGGTCTCGATCTCTTGACCTCGTGATCCACCCACCTCGGCCTCCCAAAGTGCTGAGATTACAGGTGTGAGCCACCGTGCCCGGCTGGGATTTTTTTCATGTAGACTAGTGTATCAGTTATAGATTGCCTCACGATAATTAAGTGCCTCTGTCATTTAGGAGCTTAAAGCAACAAAATGTATTATCTCACTGTTTGTATGGGGCAGAAACTCAACACCAGGCTTAGCTGGGTGGTTCCGGCTCACCACTGCACTCCAGCCAGGACGAGAATCAAACAAAAACGTATAATAAATACATAAACCAGTAATAGTCATGTATTATCACTATCAAGTACTATTACTGTACATATCGTGTGTGCTGTACTTATACTCTTATGTAACTGGCCATGCAGTAGGCCAGTTCTCTCCAGAGGTTGTAGTCAAGTTGTGAGCCGGCACCGACTTCCTCTAAAGCCTCAACTGGGGCTGGAGAATTGCCTTCAAGTTTGAAACTGACCCAATAGTCCCACAGACCGTTTTTTTTGGGGGGTGATAAAGACAGAAATTGACCCTTCTGGCTTGAAATTTACATTTGTTTTACTTAAGTTCCTTCCTCAGGAAACTAACCTCAGGCCCCTCAAGAAAAGTATGAAGAACTGAAAGTCACCAACCACCACATCCAGACAAGGAGGTACCAGGCCCCTCATTCATCTTGATTGCTTCCAGCCCCTCCCTAGTTCCTGTTTTCCTACACATTGTTTCAAATAGGTCAGGGAGATGGATTTGAGAGGGAGCGCCCATCTCCTCCGCCACAGCACCTGATTAAATCCTTCCATGGCAATGCTTGTCATCTCAGTGATGAGCTTTTAGTGTGGCGAGCAGTAGGACCTGGACCAAACCCCTGGCGTTTTGGTAACAAGTTCACTCAGTCACACTGCTCTCAGTTCCTTGCCACGTGGGTGTCTCTGCGGAGCCGCTCGTGGTGTCGCAGCTGGCTCCCAAGAGTCAGCTCTCAGAAAGGGCAGTCAAGATGGAAACCATCAGCAAAGCCTCAGGATACAAAATCAATGTGCAAAAATCACAGCATTCCTATACACAGTAACAGACTAACAGCCAAATCATGAGCAAACTCCCATTCGCAATTGCTACAAAGAGAATAAAATACCTAGAATACAACTAACAAAGAACGTAAAGGACTTCTTCAATAAGAACTACAAACTACTGCACAATGCCTTCTTAGGACCTAGTCCTCAATGTCACACACACACCTCAGCCAGAGTCCATTCTTTACGAGTGTCTCCAAACACAGCCCGGACTCAGGCAAGGGGAACTGGCTTCCACCGTTCAGAGGGAATAAAAAAGAAGTCATGGGCCTACATTTAAATCCACCACAACTCATTCTTTAGAAAAAAGAGAGACCGTGTGGGGAGTGAAATAATGACCTCATATTTTAAACTTACGAAGCTCTTGCTATATTTCATGGATTTCAAAGACACTATTTTTTTATATTTGAACACCTCCAAAATAGGAGGTGTTTTTCCAATAGCACAGCCTAGTTTCAGTGAAACACAGTATTGTATGTGGGCCTCCTGCCCTGCGTTATTGCATTTAACTACTACAGCAATTGTAAAATGTGGATATTAACATGGCCATATTGAATGTGGAGCCCTGGGTGTTCACTGGAGAGATTGGGTAATTTGCTCGTTTCCGTTGTCTGGAGCAGGATAGAGCAAGGATTCAAACCAAGGGCTTAGTCTTAACACTGTGCTGTCATGACTCTGTGGAGTGAAAAGAGGAATTGTATTTGGAAGACTTCCTTTCTTGTTTTTTTTTTCTTTTCTTTTTTTTTTTTTGAGATGGAGTCTCACTCTTTTGCCCAGGTTGGAGGGCAACGGCATGATCTCTGCAACCTCCGCCTCCCAGGTTCAAGGTATTCTCCTGCCTCATCCTCCCAAGTAGCTGGGACTATAGGCGCCCACCACCATGCCCTGTTAACTTCTGTATTTTTTAGAAGAGACAGTGTTTCACCATATTGGCCAGGCTGGTCTCAAACTCCTGACGTTGTGATCCGCCCGCCTCCCTCTCAAGGTGCTGGGATTATAGGTGTGAGCCACCACGCCCGGCCCCGAAGCCTTCCTTTCAATGACTACTTCCTATCTTGCTTTTCCACACTCCCTTGTGCACCTCTTGGCAATGTTTGGGAGTATTCCATTAGATTTCTGGCCACTGTCAGCTATTCAAATATTGATCTCAAACTCAATGAAATCTCTACTGTCTCCATGCAGATGACCAGTGGCTTGAAGAATGGTGAGGGGGCAGGGTAAGGGGAGGGATTTTGGCCCCATGCTTGCCTAGGGACCTTGGACTTGGGGGCACAGGGGCAGGCTGTGCTTCTGATACTCTCCTCCCCACCTATGTTCTGGGTCCAGCTCTTCCAAGAAGGATGAAAGAGGGCAAACATCACTTCAAATTCCTGAGTGTGTGGAAATCCTTTCCCTTTCTGCTCTCACTGCATCCCAGGCAACACACCTGGCAGTTGATTCTGTGTGTGCAGGAGTCCCAGTGCTGTGTATCTCTGGCCTCACTGGGTTGCCTAGTACAGGCCCCTTGCTCATTAGGGCCTCAGTGAACCCAGATGGGAGGGGGCAAGTGTCTTTCAGCCCACACCTCCCACTCCCACCCCTGCTCCTCTCTCATTCTTCTCTCCTGCGGAGCAGAAGGGGTGGCCTCCCCTCCTTCCTTTGAGTCAGATCCTTCTCTCACCAGAGCAGAAACCCTTAGAGATTTGGAACAGAAGAAAGGACCACTACCTCCAGGTAAAAGGGGTCAGGGAGCCCTCTCTCGGCACCAAGCCTCTTGCTCTGGACCCGGGTCTCCTAGCTCATCCTAGAAAGACAAAGGCTGTTAGGCTGCAGGGGTCATGGGAAATGAAATGCCACAATTTAATATCTGCAGCTGTGGCCCTCTTTCAAATGTAGACGGTGAAGATCTGTGTGTAATTGTCAATGAAACCTCTCAAGCTAGTAAGATTCAGCACAAACTTGCCTGTTTGAACTTTATGATGATGATTGCAAATACCAGTGAAGGAGAAGAGTGAGAACTGTATCATCTCGCACGGGTTCCTGTAAGTGCATATTCAAGTGGACCTCAAAATACCTAAGGGCTGGCCTGGACACAGCGGCTCAAGCCTGTAATCCCAGCACTTCGGGAGGCCGAGGCGGGTGGATGACGAGGTCAAGAGATCGAGACCATCCTGGTCAACATGGTGAAACCCCGTCTCTACTAAAAATACAAAAAAATGTTAGCTGGGCATGGTGGCGCGTGCCTGTAATCCCAGCTACACAGGAGGCTGAGGCAGGAGAATTGCCTGAACCCAGGAGGCAGAGGTTTCGGTGAGCCGAGATCGCGCCATTGCACTCCAGCCTGGGTAACAAGAGCGAAACTCCGTCTCAAAAAAAAAAAAAAAAAATTATATATATATATATATATAAAAATTAGCCAGGCGTGGTGGTGCACACCTATAGTCCCAGCTACTCGGGAGGCTGAGGCAGGAGAATCACTTGAACCCAGGAGGTGGAGGTTGCAGTAAGCCACAATTGTCACTGCACTCCAGCCTGGGCGACAGAGACTCTGTCTCAAAAAAAAAAAAAAAAAAAAACCTGAGCATCATGATCTAAAACCTGAGCAAAGAAAATCTCCCGGAATCTACATGCTTGTCTCTGGGTGATGAGACAAGGGAGAAATCTTTTCTTTCTTCCTCCTCTTTGGGTATTCCAAATACTCTTTCATAAGCAGGTTAATTTTTAAATTGGGAAAAAGCAGCAACTTATTGAAAATGAGTGCAATAAAAAGCCCCCTGTAGCATTTATAAGGAGTTTTGCTTTATCACCAGAATTTGGTTCCAGGGAAAAGCATCAGTTCCTCATGTGGGAACTCTAGCTCAGTGCCAGGAGAAGGCAAGTGCTGGGAGATGCGCTTCCTTTCCTCCTATCCAGCCCCAGCCCCGCTTTCTCACTCTGCGACACCTGGCTGGCTTCTGGGTACAGCAGCTGCAAATTCCAAAGGCAGAGAGAAGTTCATTTCCTAGAGAATTTTGGATAATTGCGTCTGCATCCCTAGAAGGAACCAGCTGGCAGTGACCAACTGACCAAGCTAGGGCTAGTCTAGGTTTATGGAGGAACACCTCTGCCTGTGGGCTTCCCTGACTCCCTTGCCCATTCTGCCTCACAGAGTCTCACTCTGGGGTCAAACCACTATGCCTCCAAAGTCTGGAGGAGCTCAGCGGGGGAGGCATGAGACCATCAGGCGGGGGCCAGCCCATGTCACAAAGATGACTTTGGGATCACCCTTTTCCTCCTGTGCTTCAGAGGAGCATTATATCTTCTCTAGATATCGGAGGAGGCTCCAATTAGTCTAAATGCAGAGAAACAGAGAGAAAGTCAGAAACAGTGCTAAGGCCTCCCCTCAGAAGAGCCTCAGGGCTCAGCTTGCTCAAAGCTGCACTAGATTATATATATATATAAATTATATTATAATATATATATTATTTATATATATATAAATTATAATATATATATTATTTATATATATGTCTATTTCTGAATGCATATCTGTATGTATTAATAGATATATGTATATGCTCACATTTACATACATGCACACACACATATTAAATATTTACATAATTTACATCATGCGTACTCATTTGCATATGCTCAGACATTCTAGAACGATGCCTGGCACAATCAGAGGGTGTAGCCTCAGGGAGGATGGACTGGGAATGTGAGTATGAGAAAGGGAAACTTCTCTCTCTCACCTGACATCCATTCAGTAACATTTGAAATTTTGTGTGCATGCTCTTTTCTTTTTCGAGATGGAATTTCGATCTTGTTGCTCAGGCTGGAATGCAATGGCACAATCTCAGCTCACCTCAACCTCTACCTCCCAGGTTCAAGCGATTCTCCTGCATCGGCCTCTCGAGTAGCTGGGATTACAGGTGCAAGCCACCACACCTGGCTAATTTTGTATTTTTAGTAGAGACAGGGTTTCTCCATGTGATCAGGCTGGTCTCGAACTCCCAACCTCAGGTGATCCATCGGCCTCAGCCTCCCAAAGTGCTGAGATTACAGGTGTGAGTCAACACCGCCAGCTGTGTGCATGCTCTTTTCACAACAAATAAAAACGATTTAAACTTGGTCTTGGAGCTGAATGGAACGTGATTGAGAGGGGTGGCCGTGGCAGTCCCATGGAGCACACGTGCTTCACTCTCTTTCAGCGTCACCTGGGGGGACACAGCCATGTTCACATTCACAGACGCTTGGGCAGCAATACTTTCATAGAAAGCTCTGATTAATGACTCAGTCTTTGCCCCAAAGGACTCCTGAGCATTCCAAACACAAAGGTAAACACTCACTGATCTACTGCAGGCTGGAAAACGCGGCCACTCTAAGCAGGGCCTTGCGGGCTCTAAGATCCTTCAGCAAGCCTGTGGAGCTCAGCCTAATGGCTACGTGAGGTGAAGCAGCTGCTTTTGATTGTAGGAAATTCCCCAGGCCCAACTGCAACCATGGTGAATGGAGTTATTTTTGAAGTTGAAGCTGCGCTGGATCTTTTCAAACAGCCAGGAGCACGTTCGTGGCAGCTCCGTTTTCTTCCACGGCCCTTCACTCCCTGTTTCCTTCAGGAATTGAGCACTGAATGTTAATCCTCATGGATCTCTTCTTAGCCACTTCCTGACCTCATTTGAGGGGGAGGGGGAAAAACACGAGATGGTTTTCAAAACTCTCCAAGTTTGAGAGAAAGATCTAAAAGGGTCTGAGATTAATGAAATCCCAACTCTGAAAAGAGTTAGCATAACATTCCTTCCGTGTTAATAGCTGGCAGCCTGTGCAGTGTTTGGACTGGAAGATAAAATAGAGGAGAGAGAGAGAGGGAGGGAAGAAGAGAGGAAAGTGTGGGGGGTAGGGAGAGACAGAGGATGGTAGAGAAAGGCGGGGAGGGAGGGAGAAAGAGAGAAAGCTGGAGAGACAGAGAGGAAGGGAGAGAGAGGGAGGGAGGGAGGAGGGGAGAGAGGGAGACAGGAGAGGAAGAAGGGAGGAAGAGAGGAAGTGGGAGAGAGGGAAGGAGAAACATGGAGAGAGAGAGAGGTGGAAGAAAAGAAGTTAGAGAGGGACAACAGAACAAAGGAAGACACCATCTCTCCAGTTCAACTCAAGATGAACTCTTCAGGCACCAGCACTGTTTGAGGCAAGGCCTTGCCTATGGAGCCGTCTGCCCCAATTTTGTGTTTTTGTTTTTTTGAGACAAGAGTTTCACTCCTGTTGCCCAGGCTGGAGTGCAGTGGTATGATCTTGGCTGCCACCTCCACCTCTCAGATACAAGAGATTCTCCTGCCTCAGCCTCCCGACTAGCCGGGATTACAGGTCTGCACCACCATGCCTGGCTAATTTTGTATTTTTAGTAGAGATGGGGTTTTTCCATTTTGGTCAGGCTGGTCTTGAACTCCCGACCTCAGGTGATCTGCCCGCCTCGGCCTCCCAAAGTGCTGAGATTACAGGCATGAGCCACCATGCCCGGCCCCCTTTACTTCAATTGATATGGAAGTACTGGAAAGGGAAGAGTATGGTCCCTTTTTTTTTTTTTGAGACAGAGTCTTGCTCTGTCACCCAGGCTGAAGTGCAGTGGCACAATCTCGGCTCACTGCAATCTCTGCCTCCCAGGTTGAAGCGGTTCTCCTGCCTCAGCCTCCCAAGTAGCTGGGATTACAGGTATGTAGCACCACACTCAGCTAACTTTTTGTATTTTTAGTACAGATGGGATTTTACCTTGTTGGCCAGGATGGTCTCAGTCTCCTGACCTCATGATCTGCCGGCCTTGGCCTCCCAAAGTGCTGGGATTACAGGCATGAGCCACAGCACACAGCAGAGTATGGTTCCTTTAAATGATACAGAAGGGGAGAAGCGAAGTGCTGGGTAGAGGAGGGCAGGGTCCCTGATTAGGGCTCCACCCCCACGGGCCTAGGTGAGGACAGCCACTCCTGCCTTTGCACCCAAATGTTGCATTTCCCAAGACTACCCTGGCCCACCATGGCCCTATCTTGTGCCTATAAAAAACCCCAAGAGCCTGGCAGGCAGACGCACAAGCCACCGGATGTGGAGAGGAGCAGATCAGTAGAAGACATAGGCAGCTGGACGTCGAGAGGATGTTGAGGGAGCATGCCAGCAGAAGAGCACACCAACAGATGCCAACATGCCAGCCATGGACTGGCAGAATGCGGTGGAGTTTGGCTGTGGCAGTTGGAGGAGAGCCAGGGTGGCCAAGTGGCCTGACTCCAGGAAAAAGCCATCTCCCATCTGGCTCCCCCATCTGCTAAGGGCTACTTCTACTCAATAAAACCTTTCACTCAGCTGGGCCTGGTGGCTCACACCTGTAATCCCAGCACTTTGAGAAGCCGAAGTGGGCAGATCATGAGGTCAGGAGTTTGAGACCAGCCTAACCAACACGGTGAAACCCCGTCTCTACTAAAAATACAAAAAACTTAGCCGAGCGTGGTAGCATGTGCCTGTAATCCCAGTTACTCAGGAGGCTGACACAGAAGAATCGCTTGAACCCGGGAGGTAGAGGTTGCAGTGAGCCGAGATCGCATTATTGCACTCCAGCGTGGATGACAAAGTGAAAAAAAAAAAAAAAAAAAGCCTTGCACTCATTCTCCAAGCCCACACGAGATCCAATTCTTCTGGTGACCAAGGTGAGTAACCCTGGGATACAGAAAGTCCTCTGCCCTTGTGATAAGGAAGGAGGTCTAATTGAGCTAACGAGCCATGTATGTCCCACTGCTCAAACCTTAGGGGAGCATACGGGTAGGCAGGTTGTGGGGCTCCAAGTCCACTGCAACATCTATGGGTGAATGTTTACTGCTCCTGAAGCCCCAGTGGATATGTGTTATACACTGAAGAAGCGAACCGTACCCCCATTGCATGCCCTGCAAAGGGGAATCTTCTTGATACCCCAACATGCTAGACCAGTAGAAAATAAATCTGTCCTTCCCTGGTGGGATTTAAGGAGCTCTGATGACATCCTGTAGGACCCTCTTTCAAGTCCTGCTTCTTGCCTGCCCTGGGCCTCGTTTGGGTAACTGGCTGGGCTGCACTGAGGCCTGAGACAAGCTCTCCTACCATTACTGTCTGGCCCCAACCCCGGTTAGCTCCACTGTCCCCAAGGCTCTGTGGAGTGCCCACCAGTGTTACCTGTCCCACAGCCATCGCTTCCTTCCTTGCTAAGACAACCCAGTTTTGTTCAGGAATGTGTGGTCCTTCGGCTCAGAGTAGGAGGGGCTCACTTAGCCCCTCGTGTGCTAGATTGAATATACCACAGAGGTCAGTCTGCTGTAGTGGCCTCTGGGGATACTTTCCTCATCTTGATGATGTGATCAGGGACAGGACACATTTTATATGGCTCCTGGCCATTGTTGTGAGGGTGGGAAGGCCAGAGCTGCTACAGGCTTCTCCATGACCATGACAGGCCAGCCCAAGACATTCAACCAGAACCACAGGAGGGACGCCAGGCCCTGGAGCTGCTGCCCTCCCGGGCTCCTGTGTGATTCTCCCCATGTGGCAAGCAAGGCACCTGATGTCCTGTGGTGTGCAGGTGAGTCTGTAAACCGCAGTGCAGGTGAATCTGCAGCTCAGTGCAAATCAGTGGGAGCCCGGGAGGTGGCCATGCAATCAGCCTGGGGGAGGGGCCGGGCGTGTGGCTCACACCTATAATCCCAGCATTTTGGGAGGCCAAGGTGGGTAGATCACTTGAGGTCAGGAGTTCCAGACCAGCCTGGTCAATATGGTGAAACCCTATCTCTACTAAAAATACAAAAAATTAGCTGGATGGGGTGGTACACATCTGTAATCCCAGCTACTCTAGAGGCTGAGCCAGGAGAATTGCTTGAATCTGGGAGGCAGAGGTTGCAGTGGGCAGGAGATTGTACCATTGCACTCCAGCCTGGGCAACAACAGAGCAAGACTCTGCGTCAAAAAAAGTCAATGGGAGACACACTGGAGTGGGAGGAAGCACATTCCGAGCTGGAGAAGGACCTGCCGGCAGGTAAGGACATAGGGGGAGACAGGGGACTGTGCAGTGTTGTCAGGGCAGAAGCCAATGTGGGAGAACGGAGAGAGGAGGCCCAGGAAGTAGATGGGGTCTGTGAGGAGGGTTCTCAGCATCCTTGTCCTTCAACTTGGCCATGGGAGACCAGAAAAGTTGGTCAATTACCCAAAAGTATATTTAAGCCTTTCAAAGACATTTACTTAAGCTTCCTTGGAGCAGGAAAAAAAATTGTTTGTCTTTTTTTTGAAGACATTTACTTTAGGCTTTGTCATTTGCTTTTGTTTACAGACACAGATACGCGCTCAGGAAAAGCATTTTCCACCTGCAGATCTGGCCGAGATGATGCCTTCACACAGATGGGTGGAATGCCCATAAGATAATCCTGGAGACGTCTGCAGCTGGAATTACTGTAGCTTGGTGTGACCTAATATCTCCAGACTTGTCAACGCCTAAGACCTTCATTGGCTACTTCAGATGAGCTTTGAGACGTACAGAAAATTTCTCATTCCACAGAAATTTATTGTACATAGCTTGTGTGCTAGGCTGGGGGTACAAATGAATAACTAAGTTGCAGACTCCAGTGGTTTATTGCCTTTGTCCCTTAAGGCTGTTTTAGCAACATACCATAGCCTGGGTGGCTTATAGACAACAGAAATTTATTACTCACAGTTCTGGAGGCTGGAAGTCCAAGATCAAGTTACCAGCAGATTTGGTATCTGTTGAGGGCCTGCTTTCTGGTTCATAGATGGTAGTTTCTCAAGGCATCCTCAGTGGAAGGGACAAGGGAGCTGTTTAGGTTCTCTTTTCTTTTTTTTTTTTTTTTTTTTTGAGGCAGAGTCTTGTTCTTTTGCCAGGTGCCAGGCGCCAGGCTGGAGTGCAGTGGCATAATCTCAACTCACTGCAACCTCTGCCTCCCGGGTTCAAGCCATTCTCCTGCCTCACCTTCGCAAGTATCTGGGACTACAGGCTCATGCAACCACGCCCAGCTAATTTTTGTATTTTTAGTAGAGACGGGGTTTCACCATGTTGGCCAGGATGATCTCGATCTCTTGACCTTGTGATCTGCCTGCCTTGGCCTCCCAAAGTGCTGGGATTACAGGCGTGAGCCACTGCGCCCAGCCTAGGTTCTCTTTTCTAAGGGTGCTAACCCCATTCATGAGGCTCCATCCTCAGGACCTAATCACCTCCCAGAGGTCTCACTTCTTAATATTACTACTTTGGGAGTTAGGATTTCAACATATGAATTTGAGGGCTGGGAAGGCACAAACATTCAGATGATTGTGAAATGAGAAAAGTTCCCTTGTCCCCCTCGCAGGGCATGAGATGGATTACAGGCACCAGCCACCATTCCCAGCTAATTTTTGTATTTTTAGTAGAGACAAGGTTTCACCATGTTGGTCAGGCTGGTCTTGAACTCCTGACCTCGGCCACCCAAAGTGCTGGGATTACAGGCATGAATCACTGAGCCTGGCCTCTACATTTTTTTTTTTTTTTTTTTTAATTAGCCAGGCATGATGCCATGCACCTTAGTCCCAGCTACTCAGAAGGCTGAAGTGGAAGAATCACTTGAGCCCAGGTGTTGAGATTGCAGTGAGCTGAGATCACACCACTGCACTGCAGCCTGGGTGACAAAGGGAGATCCTATCTCAAAAAAAAAAAGTAATAAATGATTGTTATTGTTTACAGCCATGAAGTTTTGGGTTGTTTTTGTTATTCAACAATAGTTAGGCCAGGCGTGGTGGCTCACACCTGCACTGCCAACACTTTGGGAGGCCAAAGCAGGTAGATCACCTGAGGTCAGGAGTTCGAGACCAGCCTGAACAACATGGTGAAACCCTGCCTCTACTAAACAAAACAAAACAAAACAAAAATTAGCCAGGCATGGTGGTGTGTGCCTGTAATCTCAGCTACTCAGGAGGCTGAGGCAGGAGAATCGCTTGAACCCAGGAGGCTGAGGTTGCAGTGAGCTGAGATTGCGCCACTGCACTCCAGCCTGGGCAATAGAGCAAGACTCTGTCTCAAAAAAAAAAAAAAAAAGTTCACTAGAACAATCCTGAGCTCACAGACAAGGAAGGAAATAGAGTTAGAGTGCGAACTAAGCAGAAAGTGGCAGGAACTGGCCTTCCACAGAGTCCGTCATCACCAGTGTCTTGACTGCCTGTTTTTACGAGGCTTACGCTTTAAGACAGCATAACACCTTCAGACATTAAGTGAAGCTATTTTAATTTTATTTTATGTTTTGAGATGGAGTATCACTCTGTCTCCCAGGCTGGAGTGCAGTGGTGCAGTCTCAGTTCACTGTAACTGCTGCCTTCAGGGTTCAAGCCATACTCATGCCTCAGCCTCTGAGGAGCTGGGACTACAGGCACGTGCCACCACGCCCGGCTAATTTTTGGATTTTTGGTAGAGATGGAGTTTCACCATGTTGGCCAGGCTGGTCTCAAACTCCTGACCTAAAGTGACCCACCTCAGCCTCCCACAGTGCTGGGATTACAGGTGTGAGCCACTGCACCTGGCCTGCTGAAGCTATTTTAAACATTAAATTGATTTCAGTCACCTGTAAGTCATTTAAGGTAAGAGGATGAATTCATCAGTTCCAAATAAGAAGTGGGGCGACTCGGTTTCTCTCGGGCCAGGCTGGTGCTATCAGGAAGTGTGCCTTCCCACTGTGAGGGCACTGTGCCAGTCAGCTGAAGCGTCCTTTCTCCGGTGTTCCCTCGTTTGCTAATCAGACCAGCATTGGCAAGTTGGTAATAGAGAGATAATGGGCCAGCCTGCCTTCTGGTTGCCCATGACCTAGGGGTGAGGTTGGGCCGGTGGGGTCGGCGTGGACATCTAGGGTCCTTGAAGAAGTCTGGGGCAGCACAGACAAGTGGGCCTTCAGCTCCACCAAGGGCCCGGAGCTTCTCAAAGGCAGAGATCTTGGCCAAAGGAGGACCAGCAGGGGTTTGGCAGCACAGGGGGAAGCTGGTTGTATGCTGAGTGGTGGCATCCAGCATGGCACTTTGGAAGGAGAGGTTCTCTACCTGCCTGTGTCAGGAATGACAAGCGTCCTGCTGCATGAGCCATCCAGGCGTGAGGGCTCTGTCCTGCCCACAACAACCAGCCTACCTGCCCGGAAAGCACGCTGCTGCTTAGGGCCAACCATTTGATTACTCAGTGTATCCTCTCTTCTCTGCTTTGCCCGCTGAAAAGGCCAGGGCTTTTTCCTGGACCCTTCGGTTCCGCAAACCTGGGACCCAGCTCTTTGATGCAACCACATGTACTCCTGAAGATGGACGTTCTGCAGATGGCTCCAAATTGCTCTGTTCCCCACCGTCCAAGGATCTGCACCAGCTGGCACCAGGCTTGGTACATTTTTGTTTTAGGGGTTGCCCACAAGCAGAGATTCATCAAGTTTTCCCCCAACTAGTCACTACCAGCAGGAGTTACTCCTACGAGTCTTTTACTGAGCCAGGTCTTTGGAAAAGCTACCAGTTAAAATAGTCCATCCTAGCTCACACCTGTAGTCCCAACACTTTGGAAGGCCAAGGCAGGTGGATCACTGGAGGTCAGGAGTTCAAGACCAGCCTAACCAACATGGAGAAACCCCATCTCTACTAAAAATACAAAATTAGCCAGGCGTGGTGGCACATACCTGTTATCCTAGCTACTCAGGAGGCTAAGCTGGGGAATCGCTTGAACCCAGGAGGCAGACGTTGCAGTGAGCCGAGATCACGCCATTGCACTCCAGCCTGGGCAACAAGAGCGAAACTGTCTGAAAAAAAAAAAATCTGCCCTTCTTTGGAAGGGTAAAGTGCAGGCACTCACTCTCTCTGCTTCCTCCATCTCCTTGTCCAGCACGGCCAGGGACTGAGCGGGTCATGTATCCTTGTGTCAATGCAGAACCAGTTCAACCTGGTTCCATTTTGTCAGTAACAAAATGAAACAAAAAGATGTGTTGTTTTTCATTTGCAGTGGACTCCAAGGTTGCAAGTCGCATAACTTGAGCATGCCCAGATAAACCAAGCATGCCTGATTCGTGCTGCCAGAGCCAGCCAGAATGAAAAAGACAATCACATGCAGAGTCACATGCAGTCTGTCCAGGAACAGGGTCCAAGTTAAGAAGCCAGGGTACCCTGTTTTGTTGCAGTACAAACTTAAAAGCCAAGAACCTAACACCACCTCTTTGCATGACCCGGTCCAATCACACCTTGTTGCAGTTTCCTATCTCCCTCGTAGTTGCTCTCTGCCTATAAAACCTGACCCCAGACCCCAGCTTGGGGAGGTGGATTTCAGCACTGCCTCCTCTCTCCTTGCCAGTCAACTTTGCAATACAGCCTTTTTCACAGAAGCTGGTGCTATAGCATTGAGTTCTATGTGCGACTAGTGTGAGCCCACTGCTCAGTGACACTTGCTTTCTAGATAACCCAGAGAAAATCCTAACCTTTGCAAACAAGAAAGAAAGAGGGAAGGAGGGGGAAAGAGGCAAAGGAAGAAAGGAAGGAAGGAGAGAGGGAAGGAAGGAAGGAGAGAGGGAGGGAAAGAAGGAAGGAAGGAAGGGAAAAAAAGTACATCTAATCTTCACAATTTCTACTTTTTTTCCAATTTATACAACAAGATGTCCACCTTTGCAAGTAGGCAAAGCTGTGAAAGAATGCTAGGGGTGGGGAGGGAGGACACAGGGGTATTAAAACCCATATATTAATAAATGCACATGGAGCTGGTGTCAAGAAGACCTCTGCTATCTTTTTTTTTTTTTTTTTTTTTTTGAGATGCAGTCTTGCTCTGTTGCCCAGGCTAGAGTGCAATGGCGTGATCTCAACTCACTGCAACCTCCACCTCCTGGGTTCAAGCAATTCTTCTGCCTCAGCCTCCTGAGTAGCTGGGGTTACAGGCGCACACCACCATGCCCAGCTAATTTTTTGCAGTTTAGTAAAGACGGGGTTTCACTGTGTTGCCCAGGCCGGTCGTGAACTCCTGAGCACAGGCAATCCACCTGCCTCAGCCTCCCAAAGTGCTAGGAATACAGGAGTGAGCCACTGCACCCTGCCGACCTCTGCTCTCTTGAAAAACAAAAAACAAAAAAAAAACTCCATGTCTTTAAAGTGTTTTTCCAGATTTTTCATAATGTTTGTTGTAGTAGTCTTCCATATGAGACAAAAAAATAGGAGCATGTAAGAAATGCATTTGATAGCAAGATATTCACCACAGTATTATGCACACCAATTAGAAATAAGAAATCAGCAATGCCCAGTGGGAGAGAAATGTGATTGCCACTCCCATGGAGGCGTGTCCTGTCTCCTTTAAGAAGGAGCAAGATTCAGGCCAGGTGCGGTGGCTCACACCTGTAATCCCAGCACTTTGGGAGGCTGAGGCAGGTGGATCTCGAAGTCAAGAGATGGAGACCATCTTGGCCAACATGGTGAAACCCTGTCTCTACTAAAAATACAAAAATTATCTGGGTGTGGTGGCGTGAGCCTGTCGTACCAGCTACTTGAGAGGCCTGAGCAGGAGAATTGCTTGAACCTGGGAGACAGAGGTTGCAGTGAGCCGAGATTGCACCACTGCATTTCAGCCTTGCACCTGGCGACAGAGCGAGACTCTGTCTCAAGAAAAAAAAAAAATGAAGGAGAAAGATTCAAACATGAATACATTAAATTCAACTATGTCACAGGAAGTAAACCTAGATAATCCCTGACCTTTAATTGCCGTGTGCTGGGAATACGAGTAGTTGCTGTAATTTCTGCATTTGCCCCATTTACTATTTATTAAAAACAATCTCAGGCCGGGCGTGGTGGCTCACGCCTATAATCCCAGCACTCTGGGAGGCCGAGGCGGGTGGATCACGAGGTCAAGAGATCGAGACCATCCTGGTCAACAAGGTGAAACCCCGTCTCTACTAAAAATACAAAAAAAATTAGCTGGGCATGGTGGTGCGTGCCTGTAGTCCCAGCTACTCGGGAGGCTGAGGCAGGAGAATTGCTTGAACCCAGAAGGCGGAGGTTGCGGTGAGCCAAGATCATGCCATTGCACTCCAGTCTGGGTAACAACAGCGAAACTCCGTCTCAAAAAAAAAACAATCTCAGCCTGGCACAGTGGTTAATCAGCGGGCAGATCACCTGAGGTCAGGAGTTCGAGACTAGCCTGGCCAACATGCTAAAATCTGTCTCTATTAAAAATAAAAATATTAGCCGGGCGTGGTGGTACACACCTGTAATCCCAGCTAGTCAGGAGGCTGAGGCAAGAGGATTGCTTAAACCTGGGAGGCGGAGTTTGCAGTGAGCCAGGATCACGCCAGTGCACTTCATCCTGAGTGACAGAGCAAAACTCCATCTAAAAAAAAAAAACAACAACAACAATTTCTGAGACACAGTAATACAGAGAGGCTTCTATGGAGCCCTGTGGATGAGCTGAGGAACAGACAGCACTGTCGGCTGACTTGCTGGTTTGGGAGGCCCCTGGCCAGTGCCCTGGCTCACAGGAGTGGGACCCCTCCCAGTCCCCAAATCTGTCTTTTTATTTTTGGAGATGAAGTATTGCTCTGTCACCAGGCTGGAGTGCAGTGACGTGATCCTGGCTCACTGCGATCTTTGCCTCCTGTGTTGAAACGATTCTCCTGCCTCAGCCTCCCAAGTAGCTGGGACTACAAGTGCATGGCACCACACCCAGCTAATTTTTTCGTAGAGATGGGGTTTCACCATGTTGGCCAGGATGGTCTCAGTCTCCTGACCTGGTGATCCACCCACCTCAGCCTCCCAAAGTGCTGGGATTACAGGTGTGAGCCACTGGCCCGGCCAAATTTGTGTCTTTCCTGGGCTCCTCATTCTATTATCTCCCTTGCTCTTTCCATCTAAATGCTTAGGCCATTTTTGTCTCAAGGAAAAGCAATTGCCAGCTTGTAATTCTTCAACACATCCATCGGACACTAACCTGAGATCTAAAGAATCTGCCTTTTCAAGGACAAACCTTCAGGCCTCCATATAAACGTTCAGCCTCCTCTGCAGACAGACCTTGCCGCCTGGGCTCGGCTGTGTGCCTGTGTTGATTTGGCTTGTCCGATTGGCTGATTACCCTCTGCCGAACACAGTGCCTAGGGCAGGATTGGCAACCTTTCCCCCGCCGAGCAATCACTCTGAATGTTTTGGAACTGGAAGAGGGCTGGTGTGACGCAGGTGGCAATAGCTGTGAGTCCCCGGGGCAGCAGGGTGCGGCAGTGGGGGCACCCATAGACATGATGGGCTGTGAATGCTTCCAGATTCCTCCTTAGAACTGCAAAACAGAAGGTGGTACATACCAGTAACTAGAAATGGCTTATGTCCAGGACAGCCAAGACTCCAGAAAGATGATGCAGGTTGTGGCCAGGGAAGGAACTGACCTGGCCGGGAGAGGAGCCGCTTAAGGAAATTGAGCCTGCCATGAGATTCATCTCCATAAACAGTCCCCAGCTAGGAGATCATAACCCTGCTTTCCAAACAGAGCTGCTGTTTTCTACTGTTGCATAATTACACAGATCGCCCAAATGTTTGGGAGAGACCACACATTACTTTTCCAGTTGTGTAAATAGAAACCAGCCAGCAGCAACTAACAGAGCTCCTGGGGGTAGAAATGAGAAGAGGGGGGATGGTGAGGGATGGGCCTGTGCCCAGGAGGTCTGTGGGGAGGCCACTGCGGCCGCCTTTGTCTGAAGGGCCCCTGGCAGCCCGCTCGGCACTGTGAAATCAGTGATGGGCTGAAGCTTTTCTCTCTCTCTGTCTCTCTTCCCAAGCTGGAGGGTTTATAAGAACTGGCTCAATTGTGGAAATGGTAACACTTTTTCCCTGTCCCCAAAACTTGCAGAGTCAGATGAACCAGGGAGGCAGAGCCCTCAGCCTTCTTGAGGGTTCAGACAGGGCAACTGATGCCTGCCCCCACCCCCAGCCCCATGGCCTTCACACATTCCAAGCCATTCTGTAAAACCCTTCTGCTGAATGAGCGCCTCACTCATGGTCTTTCCTGGGATGTATTCAAGCTCCCTCCGCACAGACAGGCCATGGAAGCTCTGCTCATAAACAGAAGCTGATGAAGCCAGCTCTGGGCCTCCGCCAAATCCACATCAGAGCTGAGACACGGAGAAGGGATTTCTTCCCGTTCTTGCTCTTTGACTGGCAATCATCAAAACAACTGTGGCGTAGTCAGTTACTGGTAATTCTTTGACCTGGGGCAACTTAGGAAATTTCTGGAGGGGAGGTAGCTGCATAGCTAAGGGATGTGCTGACTTGTCACTCAGGGTCAATCTCCAGCATCATGCCCCAGTTCTGCCACTGTCCATCCCGGGGCCTCTGGTGAGGTTCTTGGTCTTAGCACTTCTGTTTTTCCACAGACAATGTGGGGTCACAGTGGGAGGCCCTTTGTTCTCCATAGGGGTGGTTATGAAGACTGGAGTAGCTGATGCACACGCACCTGCCATGCTGTGTGGTATGGCATGTTCCATGTGACTGGGAGCCATGGCTCACACCTGCAATCCCAACACTTTGGGAGACTGGGGTGGGGGATCATTTGAAGCCAGGAGTTCGAGACCAGCCTGGTCAACATGGCCAAAAAATACAATGATTAGCTAGGCATGGTGGCGAGTGCCTATTATATCAGTTACTCGGGAGGTTGAGGTAGGAGAATCATTTGAACCCAGGAGATAGAGGTTGCAGTGAGCCAAGATTGTACCACTACACTCCAGCCTGGGTGACAGAGTGAGACTCTGTCTCAAAATAATAATAATTATGGCTGGGTGTGGTCGCTTATGCCTGTAATCCCAGCACTTTGTGAGGCCAAGGCGGGTGGATCACGAGGTCAAGAGATCGAGACCATCCTGGCCAACATGGTGAAATCCTTTCTCTACTAAAAATGCAAAAATTAGCTGGGTGTGGTGGTGCACACCTGTAGTCCCAGCTGTTCGGGAGGCTGAGGCAGGAGAATCGCTTGAACCCGGGAGGCAGAGGTTGTGGTGAGCCGAGATGATGCCGCTGCACTCCAGCCTGAGTGACAGAGTGAGACTCCCAACACACTGATGGAGTCTACAGAGTGGGAAGCTAGAATATTGGAAGTTTATTCTCAGTTTTGGAAGCTGAAAGTCTGAGATCCAGGTGTGGGCTGAGTTGGTTTCTTCTGGGGCCTGTCTCCTGGGTTTATAGATCCCACCTTCCCCAGGTGGTGTCCCTCTGTGTGTATCTGTGTCCTAATCTCCTTTTGTTTTAAAGACACCAGTCAGATTAGATCATGGCACACCCTAATCACTTCACTCAACTTTAATTACCTCTTTATTTTATTTTATTTTTTGAGATGGAGTCTCGCTCTATCGCCAGACTGGGGTGCAGTGTCGTAATCTCAGCTCATTGCAACCTCTGCCTCCCGGGTTCAAGAGGTTCTTCTGCCTCAGCCTCCCAAGTAGCTGGAATTACAGGCATGTGCCACCACACCAGGCTAATTTTTTTGTTTTTTAGTAGAGACGGGATTTCACCATGTTGGTCAGGATGGTCTCGATCTCCTGACCTGGTGATCTGCCTGTGTTGGCCTCCCAAAGTGCTGGGATTACGGGTGTGAGCCACCACGCCCGGCCTTAATTACCTCTTTAAAGATCCTGTCTCACATTCAGTCACATACTAAGGCACTGTGGTTGGGATTTCAACCTCGGGATTTTAGGGAACACAGCTCAGCACTTAGCAATGTTTCAGGTTTCTTTTTCTTTATAAAACGCTGTTTATAAATTCAGAAAGTTTTGTTTGTTTGTTTGTTTTTGAGACAGAGTCTTGCTCTGGCACCCAGGCAGGAGTGCAGTGGTGCAATATTGGTTCATACAACCTCTACCTCCTGGGTTCAAGCGATCCTCCTGCCTCAGCCTCTGGGGTTGCCAGCATTACAGGTGCGCACCACCATGGCAAGCTAATTTTTGTATTTTTAGTAGAGATGTATTTTGTATTTTTAGTAGAAACCAAATATGGGGTTTCGCCATGTTGGCCAGGCTGGTCCCAAACTCCTGACTTCATGATCCACCTGCCTTGGCCTCCTAAAATTCTGGGATTACAGTCGTGACCAGCCAAATTTAGAAAGTTCATAAGTAGGGGGAGGGCGCAAAAAAAAAAAAAAAGAAAGAAAGTTCGTAAGCATGTGACACACAAGCGGAGCCTGGGGAGGAATCCTAGCCTAGCAGTCTCCATCTTAATCAGAGACACGCTTTATCCACAGGTTTTGACTGTCTGACCATCATAACTGTGAACAGTTGGTGTCAGCGGCCCAAGCTTGTCCATATTCAGCCAGAGGACCAACAGCCAGCAGAGAAGGAAGCTGACTGCCCCAGTCACAGAGCTGCTGCTGATGCTTCTGCTCCAGCCTTCAGGATCTTCCTTCACCCCACCACTGGCACAGAGCCCTCTTCATTTTTGCTTTTTTTATTTGTTTGTTTTTTGAGATGGAGTCTTGCTCTGTTGCCAGGCTGGAGTGTAGTGGTGCAATCTTGGCTCACTGCAACCTCTGCTTCCCAGGTTCAAGTGATTCCCCTGCCTCAGCCTCTCAAGTAGCTGGGACTGTGGGGGTGCACCACCACACCTGACTAGTTTTTTGTATCTTAGTAGAGACAGGGTTTTCCCATGTTGGCCAGAATGGTCTCTATCTCCTGATCTCGTGATCCACCCACCTCAGCCTCCCAAAGTGCTGGGATTATATGCGTGAGCCACCGCCCCCGACCCATTTTGCACTTTTGATAAGCCCTGTCCTACTGCCCCCAGACTCCAGATTGCATCAGCTCCTCTGTGCCTTCCTGGAGTACCCTGAACTCACTGCACCAGCCAGTCCACCCAGGCAAAGATGCCGTACCAGACCCTTAGCCCTGGTGCCATTTGACTTTGCACCTAACACTGGAGAAAGCAGGCTTTTTGCTCAGTGTTTAATTTCTTACACTGCAGCACACAGGATGGAGGGCCCAGGCTGTGATGAGTTTATGCTTTGTTCTTTTTCTGTTTTTTTTTTTTTTTTTTTTGAGACAGGGTCTTGACAGGCTGGAGCGCAGTGGCATCTCGGCTCACTGCAACCTCTGCCTCCCGGGTTCAAGCAATTCTCCTGCCTCAGCCTCCCGAGTAGCTAGGATTACAGATGTGCACCACCACGCCCAGCTAATTTTTATATTTTTAGAGAGACAGGGTTTCACCATGCTGGCAGGATGGTCTCGATCTCCTGACCTTGTGATCCTCCTGTCTCAGCCTCCCAGAGTACTAGGATGGCAGGCAAGAGCCACTGCACCTGGCCAAGTTTACCCTTTAACTTCTACCAGAGTACAGGCATCAAGAGGAAAGGGAGTGAGAACCCCGTTGCTGGAGATACTGCTTTGCCTCTGTTCTTTCTTTTGTATTTTATTTATTTATTTATTTTTGAGACGGAGTCTCTGTCACCAGCCTGGAGTGCAGTGGCGTGATCTTGGCTCACTGCAACCTCCGCTTCCTGGGTTCAAGTGATTCTCTTGCCTCAGCCTTCAGAGTAGCTAGGATTACAGGCGCCTGCCACCATGTCTAGCTAATTTTTGTATTTTTGGTAGAGACGGTGTTTCACCATGTTGGCCAAGATGGTCTTGATCTCTTGACCTCGTGATCTACCCGCCTCGGCCTCCCAAAGTGGTGGGCTTACAGGCAGGAGCCACCGTGCCCGGCTATCTCTGCTGTTTCATTACTTTCGAAATCACCATCAGTTTCAGCAGTCTATCATATGTAACAAATGGCTCTTCCTGAACGCATGTTGAGAAGGGCCCCAGCTCCCTAGTCACGGATATGGAGTGGAGGTGTGCTGTTTAGGGCAAAGCCTCACCAGGCTGACTGTGTGGAGTTTACAGACTGACTAGCATGAAAAAGTTGGAAGGCTCACCCCGGAAAGGAATGTTGGCAAGAGAAGTTATTTACTGAGAGGTTGAACTCTAGGTTGGTCTTTGGGACTTTCCATGCTATTTGAAAGAATTCTGGCATCTCAACTATGTGGCAAGGGCTGACCAGGATGAAAAACCTGCTTCATGTCACTTTAATTTGGAGAAGCAAAATTTGCTGTACTTGGAAACAGTATCCACATTGAAGTCAAAGAGGGAGGGCAGGGTTTAGAGGTTTCAGAGGGATAGCAACATCCAGAGTAGCACTTCTGTAATCTTCGAGGTGAGATGCTTAGATGCCAACAGGTCCCATACTGCAAGAACAGATCATTCATTCATTTATTTGAGACAGAGTCTTGCTCTATCACTTAGGCTGGAGAGCAGTCTCACAGTAACCTCTGCCTCCCAGGCTCAAGTGATCTCTTCCTCTCTCAGCCTCCTGAGTAGCTTGGACTACAGGCATGAGGATGTCTCTGCATTTTTTTGTGGAAGATGTTTCTACATTTTCTTTAGAGACAGGGTCTCACTATATTGCCAAGGCTGGTCTTGAACTCCTGGGCCCAAGTGATCTGCTCACCACAGCCTCCCAAAGTGTTAGGATTAGAGGTGTGAGCCACCGCGCCCAGTCAAATATATTATTTAAGTCATTGGCAAGTAGCATGGATTTTTCTCATCATGAAAGTAATGTAACCCCACAGTGGGAAAGCAGAAAATTGGGGAAGAGTCTAAGATGTGTTAACAATTGCCACTGATCCTACCCCCCAGAGACAACCCTGCTTGTCACCATTAGCATGTTTCCTTCCTTCAAGATTCCTTCTAAGCATGCTTTTATCTATGTAAGCATGTCTTTTCCGCGTAACTTTAGATCATTTGAGCAAAATCTTTTAACGAAATTCCTTGAAGCCATTGTTTTATTTTATTTTATTTTATTTTATTTTATTTTATTTTATTTTATTTTATTTTATTTTATTTTATCCTGAGACGGCATATCACTCTGCCACCCAGGCTGGAATGCACTGGCGCGATCTCTGCTCACTGCAACCTCCACCTTACATGTTAAAGTGATTCTCCCACCTCAGTCTTCTGAGTATCTAGGACTACAGGCATGCATCACCATGCCCAGGTAATTTTTGTACTTGTTTTCTTGGAGATGGAGTCTTACTCTGTCCCAGGCTGGAGTGCAGTGGCATGATCTCGGCTCACTGCAACCTCCGCCTCCTGAGTTCAAGTGATTCTTCGGCCTCAGCCTCCCGAGTAGCTGGGACTACAGGCACACACCACCATGCCCAGCTACTTTCTTTTTTGTATTTTTAGTAGAGACACGGTTTCACTATGTTGCCCAGAGAGGTCTCAATTTTTTGACCTCGTGATCTGCTCACTTCGGCCTCCCAAAGTACTGGGATTACAGGCGTGAGCCACCGCGCCTGGCCAAGGCCATACCCCTTAACACTGTTGCATTGGGGATTATGTTTCAATATGAGTTTTAGAGGCGACACAGCTACTCAAAACCACAGCAAGCTACTCCTTTAAAACACAGAAACTGCTCCCTGACCATAGTGTGTCCTCAGGAAATGTTTTCTGATTTGTTTTATTTCTCATAATTATAAACAATGCTGCCACGAACATCTTTGCACCTAAATCTCAGATTGTCTCTCTGATAACCTCCTTGGAGTTGAATCCTGGCTGCAGTTTTACCAGAGGTCAAATAGAGAATTCGAAATGGAAACTGACCTCCAGCTTGACTCCTCCCAAGCAACATCTTTTGCAGCTCACAGAGTCCATGCCCTGCTCTGACACCTCTTCTGGGCAGGGTGTAAGAATGCAGGACCTCCGCACAGGAGCAGGTAGGGGCCGTCAACTCCTAACAAGGTGAATTTTGTTTTGTCTAATGCATGCTGGGCAGGATCTGCCATCAATTGGGCTGGAGCAACCGGTGGGAAGCTTCATGGCATTTTCCACCAGCTGGTTCTGAATCACACAGGTGGTGACATGACTGATTTTGACAGAGGTCTCAAAATGCAGGTCAGATGTCACCACCTCCATGGGAACATCCTAAACCCCTCTCAGTGTCAGTCATTACCTCCTCCAGGTCACCCTGCACCTGTGTTTTACTTCCCATACCACAATGTGCTTCTTTCCTTATGGGACTGTCTCTTCCCCTAGCTAATGTCTTCTCCCATGCATTGGTGTGAATCATTCCCCCCCCCACCCCGCTGCATAGGTGTGAATCACCATCCCCCATGCATTGGTGTGAATCACCATCCCCCATGCATTGGTGTGAATCACCTTCCCCCATGCATTGGTGTGAATCACCTTCCCCCATGCATTGGTGTGAATCACCATCCCCCATGCATTGGTGTGAATCACCATCCCCCATGCATTGGTGTGAATCACCTTCCCCCATGCATAGGTGTGAATCACCATCCCCCATGCATTGGTGTGAATCACCATCCCCCATGCATTGGTGTGAATCACCTTCCCCCATGCATTGGTGTGAATCACTTCCCGTACATGCATTGTGTTAATGTACACACTGAACAGATTTCTTAGGCAAGTCTGTGAACCCCACCATCTCAGGGACAGGCAGCATCCATGTTCTATTCTATGTGACTCATGCTTCCTGGGGTTGGGCAACATAGGGTGGTATTGATTTTAGTGCTCATTAAACTATTTGTTAAACATGAAATTGCAGAGAAATTTTCTGCCCTTCATCTTCAGGGTGGGTGTTAAAATCAAGACCCATTCAAGAGGAAAGGGCCTGGTGAATTACAACCACTTCCCTTTTTTTTGAGACAGAGTCTAGCTCTGTCACCAGGCTGGAGTACAGTGGCACAATCTCAGCTCACTGCAACCTCCTCCTTCTGGGTTCAAGTGATTCCCCAGCCTCTTGAATAGCTGGAAATATGAGGTGTGCCACCATGCCCAACTAATTTTCGTAATTTTAGTAAAAACAGGGTTTCCCCATGTTGGCCAGGATGGTCTCGATCACTGGACCTCATGATCTGCCTTCCTGGGCCTTCAAAGTGCTGGGATTACAGGTGTGAGCCACCGTGCCTTCCCCTTTTTAATTTCAATGAACACTTTTAGGCTGCGACCAAGGGGGCATGAAAGTAATATTCCTTTGCTGAAGGTCTGCAGGAGTTATCACTGCATCCCTCAGAGGGGGACATTCAGAAGTGTGATTTTGAGACATCAGTGTTTAATCACTGGTAAGAGTTAATGTGGCCTCAGCAGTAAATACACAGGCCTTGCTCCAAGCTGAGCCTGGAGTGAATGGTCGGAAAACAAGCCAAGACAGACACTGGTGGAGGAGGAAGGAGCTTGCTCTGGCCCAGAGAAGGAACCCAGTGCCCGTCTTGGCTCAGTACCCTGTCCTGCAGCCCCAGTTTTCTCACCTGTGAATCACACCAATAGAACCATAGATTAATAGTTTTTAGAATATTTTAAAGAGACAGCCCCTCATTTTGTTGCTGGAGTGCAGTTGAAATGGGAAAGTTTCCCTTGTCCCTCTCGCAGGGCTGTGATGGATATGTGGCTCACTTATTCAGTGCCTCACATCTAAAACCTCTAGGGCAGCATACAGATGGGCAAGCTGCGTGGCTCTGACTCCATGGCAGTGTCTAGGAGCGAATGTCTACATTTGTGAAGCCCCAGGTGGTGTGTGTTACAGGGTGCTCTTTTAGTTTGCCATCCATAGGGAGCTTGTTAGTCAGCTCAGTCAGATCCTCTACCTTGTCACAAGGACAGATGGCTTTTGGTGCCAGAGATTCTTGCCTTGGTGTACCGGAAGAATTGGATCACACATGGGCTTGGAGATTGAGTGCAGGTTTTATTGAATGGAAGTAGTTCTCAGCCGATGGGGGAGCAAGAAGGGAGATGGTTTTCCCCTGGAGTCAGGCCGCTCAGCAGCCCAGGCTCTCCTCGGACTGCCCCAGACAAATTCCACGTTGTTCCACCGGTTGATGGGTTGATGGCCTGCTGGCCTGCTGGTGCCTGTCAGCGTGCTTGGCATGCTCTCCACAACCAGACGCCTGTGTTTTCTTCACTGATGTCTTCCTCACAACGTCCAGCTGCTTGTGTGTCTCTGCCTTGCTAGGGTCTCCGGTTTTTATAGGCCTAGGATGGGGGTGTGGCGGGCCAGGGTGATCTTGGAAAATGCAACATTTGGTATGAAGACAGAAGTGCCTGTTCTCACCTAGGTCCGTGGGGGTGGAGCCGTAGCCAGGGACCTGCCTTCCTCTTCCCAGCACTTTCCTTCCTCCCTTATGTATTGTTTAAAGGGACCACACCCTTCCCTTCCCAGCACTCCCTTATCATTTCCCCCTTCTGAAGAGGTACATCTAACTGCGGCTAGAATATGGACCATGACAGGTCTCAGCTGCTTCCTGCTGACCAGGGTGTTGTTTTGGGGAAAACGGCAGTGAGACTCCTCCCAGAGGTCTATCTAAGGCTTCCTAGCAAAGGGAAGCCATCTTTCAAGGCTCCGATTGCCTGACTGGCATTTGAGGGCTTCTAGGCATGAGAGAAAAAAAACAAGTTTTATAAGGTTAAGTGCATATGGGTTAAACATGTGTTTAACAATTCTTACAAGCAAAGAATTTGAGTGCCAAAGATTACAGCAACAAGAAATAAAATATACTAACAACAATGTGGTATCGCAAGCTGTTTCACCCTGACGAGTGAAATTAAACCTGGCATGGGAGTGGATAAACTTCAGAAAGAGAGATAACTGTTCTTGTCATATCCTTAGTAATGTATAGGTGCACCCTGGGAATACCTGTATCTCCTCTCTCTTACCTAGGCCTCCATATCTCTATTATAAAAGACCGAGGCAGCCACTTCCAGGAGGTCCTCTAATATACTATCCAGTCCCAAGGCCTATTTTTGCAACTTCCTCCTGATGTCAGGGGCAGCCTGTGTAATAAATTTATCCTTTAGGATTAGTTGTCCCTTGACTGAATCAGGAGAGGTGTGCTTTACCAAGGCCTCTCTTAGCCTCTCCAGGAAGGCAGTGAGATTTTCATCCAATCCCTAGTCGATCAGGTATATTTGAGAGACTTGGTCCTTGTCCTACCTAAGCTCTCTATTATGCACACCTGAAAGTGGCTCCTCTTCGCATCTTCCCATTTGCCATTGGGATCCCATTTAGGGTCATTCACTGGTTCTGCTTCTCTTCGCATTGGATAATGTTCGCCCCCTTCTCTGACGCTGTATATGATGCAAAGCTCATCCCCAAATCTCTCTGCTGCTTGCAGAGCAACCTGCTTCTCAGTGTCTGTCAGAGTTTGATTCAAAAGCAACATAACGTCTCTCCAGGAGAATTCAAATATTTGGGCAAAATTCTGGAAAGCCTCTATCAAGGTCATCTGAAAACTTGCCAAGATCTCCATTAATTTGCTTTAAGTTCTATAGGCAGAAAGGGACCTGGACCTTATCAGGCCAAAATTCACTGGACATTTGTGGAAGGGGCAAGAGTGAGACTGGGGCTTGTTTAGGGTGAGGATTTTTAGGAGGCAGCAAGTGAGAGGCTGACACTGTAGAAAGAGGTAGGGGTGGACTTGGAGGAGCAGGCTTTGAGGGAGCTGTATCCTCTGCTGGGGGTGCCTCTGGGATTCTATCTTTACTTTTCTGGGCCTGCCACTTGCAACCTTCCCTGAGATGGCAAACAGGAAGGGTGCATTAATACTACAGTGTCACAAAGGTCCTTGCAAGGTATAGAAAGCCTGCACATATGGGGCCTTGGGCCACCTGTCATCACATCTACAGAAAGTTCCAATTGGCAGATTGTATTAAATGAATGGTTCCTTCTTGAGGCCAAGCCAGTTTTTCCTGTAAACCATAATCTGGCCAAACCTTTGTGCAGAGGGCTATGAGGCACGTTCCCTCCAGATTCTGAAAGTCATAGCAGTTCCAGTGGTTCAGGATACGTAAGCTGGGGGTGGTGAAGGGAACTGGTTGCCCATTCTGAAAGACAGGGAATGGAGCCATCCCTTATTCCCTTCCTTCTGTCAGCGAAAACCCAGAGTGTGATGGAGATAGAAAGCGAGCATCCTCCCTTCACTCTCCTCCTCTTATCCCTGAGCCAGCAACCTTGGCAGGTACCAGCCATGGGTACTGATGTGGCATGTATCCATGAAGCAGAGAAAACCCCTATTCTCTGGGAATTAAATGCCTTGCCCTGCGCCTCCCCTTCTCCCTGCTGTTGGCAAACTGGGTTCCCTGAGTTTATGCCATTAAGCATGGCCTCCCTCCATGGGGTGTGGGGGTTTAGTTAGCAGGAATTGGTCCTGCCCATTTACATTCTGCCTGTCGCCTGACTTTGGATCCCTCAGACCTGATTTTCTTTCTAGGGCCTCTGCCTGAAGCTTGGAATCCAGTTTGGGACTGAAAAGATATTTTAGAGGCTGTTTGTATCTGTTGAGACTGTCTCATATGTGCCAAATGTGCAGTTCTCAGCCAGTAGGAGTTGTTCCTCTGTTAACTTCCCTATCAGAAACAGAGTAGGGGTTGGGCTGGGAGCTCTCACTTAGAAAAAGAAAAAAGAGAAAAACAATTTAAAGGGAAAAGGGGGAAGATTCTGGGGGAAGAACCCCCTGCCTAGTACAACTGGGCCTTTCTAATCCTTACATCTTCCCTGCCGTTCAGACCATGTTGAATTCCTTGTCCAGGGAAAGAAAGAAAATGCTGCATCCATGGGATTGCAGCTACTGTGGGGTGGTGGCTACTGTCACAGGTTTCTCCCGCACACACTCATGGCTGTTGGGCTTGGTCTTTGCCTCTGGGCATGCCTAGGTGCTCAAGCTGGGAGGAAAAAGGATAAGGAGGGGTGCCCTTAGCGCTGTGTGCCTGTGACTGTTGAAGTGGAGGCATACGTGGCACCTTTAGGACCAACTGGTCTGATTTGCACCTTTGGTGGCTGAGCCTGGTGCTCATTTTACTTAGTAACATTGTCACAGCCCGAAGCAAAACTCTTCCCCTTATAAAGGAAGAGATAAGAGCCATTTCAAGCTTTGTGAGAGAGAGGGAAAAAAACAACAAAGACTGGGGGTTTTGACTGGCCAGTTAGGGCAGAGTTCTGAAGGGAAACAGCCTCTTACCCGCAGGGGAGATGACAAGGTTTTGGAATAGGCAGACCCTACAGTTTCACATTCATTTATACTCACCTTCCAGGATCCTGGATGAGCCCCCAGTTGAAATGGGAAAAGTTCCCTTGCTCCTGTCACAGGGTATGTGATAGGGGGTGTGGCTAGCTTCTTCAGTACTCCGTTGCTCAAACCTCTAGGGGAGCATACAGACAGGCAGGCTGTGGGGGGCTCTGACCCATGGCAATGTCTAGGGATAAATGTTTACAGCTCCTTAAGCCCCAGTGGGTGTGTGTTACAGGTGCTCTTTTAGTCAGCTCAATTATACCCTCTACCTTGTCACAAGGACAGAAGGCTTTCTGTATCCTGGGGTTTCTTGCCCTGGTGTACTGGAAAAATCAGATCACACGTGGGTTTGAAGAATGAGTGTGAGGTTTCAATTAGTGGAAGTAGTTCTTACCAGATGGGGGAGCCAGAAGGGAGATGGTATTCCCCTGGAGTCAGGCCACTTGGCAGCCCAGGGTCTCCTCCGACTGCCCCAGCCAAACTCCATGGCATTCCACCAGTCAATGGCCTGCTGGTGCCTGCCAGCATGCTTGCTCTTGATGATCAGCCACTTGTATCTTCTTCCACAGATGGATTCCTCATGGTGTCCAGCCGCTTGTGTGTCTCTGCCTTGCTAGGTCTCAGGTTTGCATAGGCCCATGATAGGGGCATGGCGGGCCAGGGTGATCTTGGAAAATGCAACATTAGGGTGTGAAGGCAGAAGTGCCTGTCCTCACCTAGGTCTGTGGGGGGGAGCCCTACTCAGGGACTGCACCCTTTCAAGTAGTTAGTACCACAGGTGCGTTCCACCATGTCCTGTTAGTTTTTAATTAATTTATTTATTTATATTTTGTAAAGACAAGGTCTCACTATGTTGCCTAGGCTGATCTTGAACTCTTGGTCTCAAGTGATCCTCCTGTCTCAGCATCCTCAAGTGGCTGGATCTCTTATAAAAAGAATTTGACTTTTAAGAGTCCTATAGCAGCAGCCAAATGGTCCACAAAATGCTGAGGTGATGCAGAGGCATGTGACCATGATCTGCTGTGTTCAGATTCCTCTCAGCACCCAGCACTTCCCTTCCTCAGTTCCATATCATTTAAAGGGACCACGATCTTCCCTTTCCAGCACTCCCCTATCAGTGACACAATCAAGACTCACTGCAACCTCAAACTCCTGGGCTCAAATGATCCTCTTGCCTCAGCCTTCCCAGTAGCCAGGACTATAGGTGTTATTATGCTAGACTCATTTTTACTTATTTTTTTACTTTTAATTTTAATTAAAAAAAAAACACAAAAAACGGGGTTTCACCATGTTGGTCAGGCTGGTCTTGAACTCCCAACCTCAGGTGATCCACCCACCTTGGTCTCCAAAGTGCTTGGATTACAGGCATGAGCCACCACGCCCGGCAGCCAGACTCATTTTTAAAAAAAAATTTTGTAGAGACAGGGTCTTGCTATGTTGCCTGGGCTATTCTCAATCTCCTAGCTTCAAGCAATCCTCCTACCTTAGCCTCCCAAAGGATTAAGATTACAGGAGTCAGCCACCACACCTGGACAAGGCTTTTTAAAAAATAGAAACTTGGCCAGGCATGATGGCTCATGCCTGTAATCCCAGCACTTTGGGAGGCTGAGACAGGTGGCTAACAAGGTCAAGAGATCGAGACCATCCTGGCCAACATTGTGAAACCCCGTCTCTACTAAAAAAATACAAAAAATTAGCTGGGCATGGTGGCACATGCCTATAGTCCCAGCTACTCAAGATGCTGAGGCAGGCGAATCACTTAAACCCCATAGGCGGAGGCTGCAGTGAGCCAAAATCAAGCCACTGCACTCCAGCCTGGTGACAGTGGCTCACGCCTATAATTCCAGCATTTTAGGAGGTCAAGGCAGGTGGATTACTTGAGCCTAGGAGTTCAAGACCAGCCTGGGCTACATGGCAAAACCGCGTCCCTCCTAAAAACACAAAAATTAGCTGGGAATGGTGGCACATGCCTGTAATGCCAGCTACTTAGGAGGCTGAGGCAGGAGAATCACTTGAATTGGGAGGTGAAGGTTGCAGTGAACCAAGATGGCATCACCGCACTCCAGCCTGGGCAAAAGAGCAAGACTTGGTCTCAGAAGAAAAAACAAAAAAACCTTTTAATCAACCAAACTAAAACATATAGGAACCCCAATAATCTGTCCTTCCTGTATATAAACATATCTGTTCAATTCAAAGCATTTCTTCTTATACCGAGCCCATGAAGCAGGGTGAGGGTACTGGGTCAGACACACACACTGGTGGCCTGGGGAGGCAGAGAGCTGCAGGCAGCTGCTGTGGCTAATGTGCTCCTCCTTTTGTTCCTGCTAGGTAAGATGAAGAAAGCCTTGACTCAGGCGATGCAGGTTTGTGGTTCATTGTTATCACTTTCTGTGGCTTTCCTTTGCAGAATGAGGATTCTTTGCTTAAAACGAGTCCTGAAGTCTGCAAGTCTAGGAGGAAGGTCTTATATTAATTGCTGAGACTATCTAATGGCTTGAATTTCATTTCATTTTATTATTTTTTAGCCACAGGGTCTTGCTGTGTCACACAGGGGTACAGTGGCATGATGGTGGCTCACTGCAGCCTTGAACTCCTGAGCTCGTCATCCTCCTGCCTCAGCCTCCTAAGTAGCTAAGACCACAGGTGTGTGCCACCATGCCCTGCTAGTTATTTATTTATTTATTTTGTTTTTTGTAAAGATGAGGTTTCATTACATTGCCCAGGCTGATCTTGAACTCCTGGCCTCAAGCAATCCTCCTGCCTCAGCATCCCCAAGTGGCTTGATCTCTTATCAAAAATTTTGACTTTTTTTTTTTTTTTTTTGAGAACAGAATCTTGCTATGTTGCCAGGCTGGAGTGCTGTGGCACAGTCTAGCTCACTGCAGCCTCTGCATCCCAGGTTCAAGTGATTCTCCTGCCTCAGCCTCCCAAGTAGCTGGGACTACAGGCATGTGCCACTATGCCCAGACAATTTTTTATATTTTTAGTAGAGAACAAGTTTCACCATGTTGGCCAGGATGGTCTTGATCTCTTAACCTCGTGATCCGCCCGCCTCAGCCTTCCAAAGTGCTGGGATTACAGGCAGGAGCCACTGTGCCTGACCAAATTTGACTTTTAAGAGTCCCATAGCAGCAGCCAAGTGGCTCACAGAAAGTTCAGGGGCTACAGAGGTGCATGGCCATGACCTGCTGTGTTCAGATTCCTTTGCTATCGCCCAGCTTGCTCTCTGGAGCCAAGCAAGGGCAAGGTAAGGCTTCATCTTTTGTCCGTTGTGATGGGTGTTGCGTAGGGGCCTGATTCTGAGAAATTATTGACTGCTCTGCTTGGCTAGGGCTTTGGACTGGGGAGGAGAAGGCGGGACAGAGATGGGGGACCAGTAACTGCTGTGCTTCATCATGCCAGACTCTGAAGATTTCCAGAGTGGAAGGAAAATAGTGACATGGCTGGGTCTTTATTTATTTACTTATTTAGAAATAAAAAGTAATGCCGCTGGAAAAAAGACACCCCAACAGTAGCAACGCACAAGCCCCTGTGGACTAGCCCAGCATCAGAAAGGCCAGGGTGGAGCTCCAGCCTCCTAATCAATGACACACTTCCAGGGAGTTCAGAGGCATGCAGAAAGGGTGAGAGGGACTTTCATTTGGGATCCGCAGAGTGTAAAAGTCAGCAACAGGCACGTTAGAGTATGATGCTCTGTTTTATCATCATGTAAAGATGTAAATTCACAGTTGGGTGCAGTGGCTCTTGCCTGTAATCCCAGCACTTTGGGAGGCCGAGGTAGGTGGATTACCTGAGGTCGGGAGTTCAAGACCAGCTTGACCAACATGGTAAAACCCCGTCTCTATTAAAAATACAAAAATTAGCCGGGCATGGTGGTGTGCACCTGTAATCTCAGCTACTCAGGTGGCCAAGACAGGAGAATTGCTTGAACCTAAGAGGCAGAGGTTGCAGTGAGCTGAGATCGCAGCATTGCAGTTCAGCCTGGTGACAGAGCGAGACTCCATCTCGGGGGGGGGGGGGGGGGGGGAACAAATTCAGAAAATAATCTGCGTTAGCCCTGGGGGAAGCTGGGGTTTTCTCGGAGTGTTATTTGGCAGCCTCTGAGCAAGGTGACTTTGCTCGTTCTGGCCAGAGGGCCCCAAGAGCTACTGAGGCAGGTAGGGGGGTAATGTGGATAAGACACATGTGAATGCGGTCCGGCAAGGAGGACGCTCCTTCCTTGGGGCTTTATAATCTGGACCACCACTTGGAGAAACTCTTCTGCCCTCTGCATAGAAAGTGGATTTTCAGGCCGGGCCCAGTGGCTCATGCCTGTAATCCAAGCACTTTGGGAGGACAAAGCGGGAGGATCATTTCAGGTGAGAAGTTCAAGACCAGCCTGATAAACATGGAGAAACCCTGTCTCTACTAAAAATGCAAAATTAGCCGGGCTTGGTGGCTCATGCCTGTAATCCCAGCTATTGAGGAAGCTGAGGCAGGCGGAGGTTGTGGAGAACTGAGATTGCGCCATTGCACTCCAGCCTAGGCAACGAAAGCAAAATTCTGTTTAAAAAAAAAAGTGGATTTTCAGTGGAGCTCCATCAAAATATCTTCTCTGAAAACCAATACATCATCCTGGGTTCAATGCTTCTGGTCACCTCTCTGATTGTAAGAATCTATTTGATGGCTGCAGATTTGCTCCCAAACTCCTCCTAAGAGCCATGTGGGTGAGTCATGAGGAGCGGGGCCCAGGCTGGTTAGTGCAGCCAGAGCTGTGATCTCAGAGCATGCAGTGCAGCCGAAGATTTCCGCAGATCAGAACGCTTTCCTTCAGACCCTTGGGAATATGCCCAGCTAAATTTTTGAACTAGTTTAAAATCTGCAGATACTTGGTCCCCAATGAAAGACTGTCTTTAACTAGAAAAGAGGCTCAGGTTAATAATGCTGCAAGAGAGCAAGGCACTCCTCTTAAATACGTACATTCTCCTTTCTTTTGCAGTAACTACCAAATGTGGAGGGTTTTTTTTTTTTTTTAAGCACGTTCCTGGACCCAGCCCTGGAATTCAGAGGATCTGGACTCAGGAATCTGAATGATGAACCGCCCCCTTCTCCAACGTGATCTTCATGATCAGCCAGGTTTGTAATCAACACCTCAGGCAGATTTTTTGGCTTTGCGGGTAGCTAGGGAGGAGATGAAGCCAACTGCTTTAGTTGGGTAGCTTTCTTTGCCGCTGTCTTCTCTCGACAGCCCCTAACAGAGTGGTCATTATGTTTAGGGGATAAGCTGGCCCTGGGGTAGCACTGAGAGTGAGATAATCATAGTGGCTACATTTGCAGAAAGGGCTCGACACAGCTCTAAATGGATCATAGAACATGCAAGAATGGGCGTACTTAGTGTTCACAGAGGCCTGCTGGGATTGGTTCTGCTGTCATATCCATTTTTCTCAGAAGAAGAAACTGAGGCACAGAGAAGTTAATGAACTTGCGAAAGCCACACAGGAAACATGCACACTGGCATTTTAGATGATTTTTATTTATTTATTTACTTTAGAGATAGGGTCTCACTGTGTTGCCCAGGCTGGAGGGTAATGGTGATCATAGCTCACTGCAGCCTTGAACCCCTGGGCTGAAGCTATCCTCCTGCCTCAGCCTCCTGAATAGCTGGGACCACATGTGAGCAGCACCATGCCCGGCTACTTTGCCTATTCACATATTAATTATTGTTGATATGCAATACTCAAGTCACATATAATGTCATCATAGCTAATTTCTCTTTGTTGCATAGATTGCTTTGTTCATATTATCTTCTTGTTCATTGCAACCCTTTATAGTAAGGAAGGCAGGGATTATTTTCTTAATATTGTGAGGCCATTGGCTAGAGGGGAAAAAGGTCTCCATCTCACTGCCAGTGACAAGCTGGGGCTTGAATGTGAATCTCTCCACCAAGGGCTAGGTGGTGAGAGAGACCAAGGAAGGGTGGCATCCCTTAAGACCCCAAACATGACGAATCACTATGTCCTCTGAGAAATAATTCTTTCTTTCTTTTTTTTTCTTTTTGAGATGGAGTCTTGCTCTGTCACCCATGCTGGAGTGCAGACTTTGGCTTGCTGCCACCTCCACCCCTTTTAGGTTATAGCGATTCTCCTGCCTCAGCCTCCCAAGTAGCTGGGACTATAGGCATGCATCACCGTGCCTGGCTAATTTTTTGTATTTTTAGTAGAGATGGGGTTTTGCCATGTTGGCCAGGCTAATCTTGAACTCCTGAACTCAGGAGATCTGCCTGTCTAGGCCTCCCAAAGTACTGGGATTACAGGCGTGAGTCACTGAGCCCAGCCTCAAAATAATTCTTATAATTGTCATTCAGTTTTCACCTGAGTCCTATTATTCTTTGGATATGTGTCCTAAGAAAGTAAGAAGAAGAGGGAAGAGAAAGCGATAGAGAGAGAGGGATTGAGGGGGGAGAGACACTGAAGGACATGGGGAGAGAAGGAGAAAGGAGAGGAAGAGAGAAAATTATGCCACTGTAGTCTAAAGAGCGTGAGAAGAGAGAGAGTGAGAGAGTGATGAGAGAGGGAAAGAGGGAGAAGGGACAAGGGAGAAAAGAAAGAAGAGAGACCATGAAAGAGAGAGAAGAGGAAAGAAAAGGAGAAAAAGAGAAGGAGAGAGGAAGAAAAGGCAGGATGAGGGAGAGAGAGAAGGGGAGAGAAGAGGAGAGAGAGGGAGAAGGAGGGAGGGAGGGAGGGAGGGAGGGAGGGAGAGGTATCTCACAAAGCCTCCACTCTGGCTGTCTTCCTGCTGTCAGAGTCCTAGCTGCTGATTGCTCCCCTATTGGCTGTGCCAGCAACATCCCAGGCCCAAGTGTGGGAGTGAGCAGGATGCCGACCTAAGAACAGTGCCATAGAGCTTTCTTCTCCAAGTCTAGACATAGCAGAGGAGGTTCTGGAATCCTACTCAGGAAAACCAGAAGCAGGGTCTTGCTAATTTTTGTTTTTTGAGATGGAGTTTCACTGTCACCTGGGCTGGAGTGCAGTGGCGCAATTGTAGCTCACTGCAACCTCCGTCTCCCGGGTTCAAATGATTCTCCTGCCTCAGCCTCCCAAGTATCTGGGATTACAGACACGTACCACCATGCCCAGCTAATTTTTGTATTTTTAGTAGAGACAGGGTTTCACCATATTGGTCAGGCTGGTCTCGAACTCCTGACCTCAGGTGACCCACCCACCTCAGCCTCCCAAAGTGTTGGGTGGGATTACAGGCATGAGCCACTGCACCCATCCACGGTCTTGCTAGTTTCCTTTTTTTTTTTTTTTTTTTTTTTTTTTGAGATGGAGTCTTGCTCTGTTGCCCAGGCTAGAGTGCAGTGGCTCGATCTTGGCTCACTGCAACCTCCATCTCTCAGGTTCAAGCCATTCTCCTGCCTCAGCCTCCCAAGTAGCTGGGGTTACAGGCGCGCACGACCATGCCTGGTTTGTATTTTTAGTAGAGACAGGGTTTCACCATGTTGGCCAGGCTGGTCTTGAACTCCCAACCTCAGGAGATCTGCCCGCCTCAGCCTCCCAAAGTGTTGGGATTACAAGTGTGAGTCACCGCACCCAGTTGCTGGTTTATTTTGATGGCACTTGGGGAATAAAATCTGGGTAAATGCAAGTGATAGTGTTTACGATGATTCAAGGAGTGTTTTTTAGTTCCTGGTGAGTATGAGGAAAACGGACACAGCAGCAGCACTGAGGGAAGTTTGGTTAATGACCGTGTTGCCGGCAGTGGCATCAGAAGAGCTGAGCATATGGGGCCGGGCACTGTGGAGACTTGTGCTCCAGGGCAGGTGGCCAGTCGCTGGGTTCCCCACTCCTAGGGTTCATTTCCTTGGAGAAAATGACATCAGATTTTAGAAAACTAGGACACTGCAGTCTAATTTTTATTCTATTTATTTATTTTTAAAAGACAGGGTTTCTCCATGTTGGTCAGGGTGGTTTCAAACTCCCAACCTCAGGTGATCCACCTGCCTCAGCCTCCCAAAGTGCTGGATTACAGGCGTGAGCCACCATGCCCAGCTAATGTTTATTTTTTTTATGATGTATTTATGTATTTTGGCAACATGACTCGGATTATTTATTTATTTTTTGAGACAGAGTCTCACTCTTTCGTTCAGTCGCCCAGGCTGGAGTGCAGTGGCATGATCTTAGGCTCATGAAACGTCTGCCTACCAGGTTCAAGCCGTTCTCTTGTCTCAGCCTACTCAGTAGCTGGGATTATAGGCATCCACCACCACACCCAGCTAATTTTGTGTTTTTAGTGGAGACAGGATTTCACCATATTGGCCAGGCTGTTCTCGAACTCCTGACCTTGTGATCTGCTTGCCTTGGCTTCCCAAAGTGCTGGGATTACAGGCATGAGCCACTGCACCTGGCCTGTAGTCTAATTTCTAGAAACTAGAACATACAGCAAGAAAGGTATCGTAGGGGTGTTGTGGAGATGAAAACCATTCCCAAAATGTGTGCAGCTCCTAGACCAGATTACATTCCAATGAGGTGTTGGGGGCAGCCAGGCAGGCTCCTAGCTGAGACCTGGTGGACAAGTTGGAGGTTTTATTTTTCTTCCTTTTTTTTTTTTTTTTTTGAGATGAAGTTTTGCTTTTGTTGCCCAGGCTGGAGTGCAATGATGTGATCTCAGCTCACTGAAACCTCTGCCTCTCTCCTTTCTCCTCTGCTTGAAATGGGTTCAAGCAATTCTCCCATTTCAGCCTCTGAGTAGCTGGGATTATAGGCACCTGCCACCACGCCCGGCTAAGTTTTTGTATTTTTAGTAGAGACGTTGGCCAGGCTGGTCTTGAACTCCTGACCTCAGGTGATCCGTCCACCTCGGCCTCCCAAAGGGCTGGGATTACAGGCATGAGCCATAGCACCTGGCCAAGTTGGTGGAGGTTTTCTAGAATAAGCGGAAAGAGGCCCTTCCATGCAAAGCAACAGAGGGACCAGCAGAACTGGCTTTTCCCTTGTGGGGTCCTAGCTGCATAGTGCTTTTGGGTTCCCAGTAGACTGCAGCCAAGTGGACATAAAACATCTGAATAGACATTCCCTTCTCTCATTCATAATTGTTTTTACTTATTTATTATTATTTTATTTGAGATGGAATTTTGCTTCATCCCCCAGGCTGGAGTGCAGTGGTGAGACCTCAGCTCACTGCAACCTCTGCCTCCCGGGTTCAAGTGATTCTCCTGCCTCAGCCTCCTGAGTAGCTGGGATTACAGGCATGTGCCACCATGCCCAGTTAATTGTAGAGCCAGAGTTTTATCATGTTGGCCAGGCTGGAACTCCTGATCTCAAGTGGTCCTCCTGCCTCAGCTTCCCAGAGTGCTGGGATTACAGGCATGAGCCAGTCGCGCATTCCCAACACAGCAAAACCACAAAGCCCCAAGCCAATGATCTAGCTGCTTTGGTCTATATTTCTGTGATCACTTTCAGGCCAGGGCGCCTCTCAAGGGTGGTTGCACTCATTCCCCTCTCCAGCCAATCTCCAAGGCCTGCCCGGATCAACAGCACCTCCCAAACAGCTGTGGCCCCACTTTACCAAGTTCTCCCTGTGTCTCAGGCACTGTGCTGAGAGCTTCAGGAGGGTAATCTCATCCAGTTCTCATAAAGATCATGTGGCGTTAGTTTTTTTTTAAGACGGTGTGCCCGGCTGTGGCTTTAGTTTTAATACTCTCATTTTACAGGTTAGAAAACTGAGGCTTGGCTGGGCACGGTGGCTCAGGCCTGTAATCCCAGCATTTTGGGAGGCTCGGGTGGGTGGAACTTCTGAGGTCAGGAGTTTGAGACCAGCCTGACCAACATGGTGAAACCTCGTCTCTACTAAAATTACAAAAAATTAGCTAGGCGTGGTGGCAGACACCTGTAATCCCAGCTACTTGGGGGGCTGAGACAGGAGAATCACTTGAACCCAGGAGACGGAGGTTGTAGTGAGCCGAGATCGCACCACTGCACTTCAGCCCAGGCAACAGTGTGACTCCATCTCAAAACAAACAAACAAAAAAAAAAACACAAACAAAAAAACCTGAGGCTTGCAGAGGTGGCTGTGGTGCAGCTGCAGGATTCTTAGTACAACCGACTTGAAGTTAAAGTATGAAGTTGAGCCATTCCACCATCTGGCCCCTTCCTGCATGTTTCTCCAGCCTAGGCTCTCGGCAGTTTCCTGCGGGCTCCCTCTCACCACCTGTCTTCATCCTCTCTGGCCACCTCTTTGGATTGCCTGGCACAGGCTGGGGCACTGCCTCTCCAACCGACACCAAGCTCTTACAGGACTTCCTGCTTTGCACCTGCAACCTGCCTTTCCTCTACCCACATGGCTCCAGAAAGGCCTGCCCTGCAGACTGCTGATTTTCAAGCATCCCCTGCAGAGCCCTCCTCAGGCTCCCTTTCCTGTTCCCTTACAGCCATTGGGAGACATCTGTCATAATCTCGTCGGAGTATCACAGCCTTCCAAGAAAGGTTTTCCTACCAGGCAAAGCATGGGCTGATTTCTACAAAGCTGGATGATCCCCATCATGGGAGTCAGTCAAGCCTGCATCAGAGGTAGTGAAGGGGCCATTGACTGAAGGCTCTGGCAGTTGGAACAATCTGGAATCTCAGATCCAACCAAATAACCAGTGGTGACTTCATTCAGGCTCTGGTTTTTTACTGCAGTGATCCTAGGAGCAGAGGACCTTGGGGCTGGCACAGGGCAAGGACTGCCTATAGGTATGTCAGGAAGAAGAGCCTGAATCTGCATCCATGCAGTGGGCATCCATGCAGTGAGCTCCCAGGGCCCATGTTTGTAGAAGTTGGTGTGCAGTTTTTGGAAACAGGGTGCTGTATTAGGGTTCTCCAGAGAAACAGAACTAACAGAGCATATGTAGATACATAGAAGACACTTATTACAGGAATTGGCTCACGCTCACACAATTATGGAGGCTGAAAAGTCCTACATCTGTATGTTAGAGACCCAGGTAGTGTAATTGCCCATCTGAGTCCAAAGGCCTGAAAATCAGGAGCACCGATATTTGAGGGCAAGAGAAAATGAATGTTCCAGCTTAAGAATGAAGAGGAAGAATTCACTCTTTTTCCGCCTTTTTGTTTTGTTTGGGCCCTTGAAGCACTGGATGGTGCCCACCCACATTGGTGAGGATGGATTTACTTTAGTTTACCCATTCAAACACTAAACTCTCCCAGAAACACCCCACCGACACACCCAGAAATCACATTTTACCAGCTATCTGGGCAACCCTTAGCCCAGTCAAGTTGACACCTGACATGAACCATCACAAACACCAAGGTTACATAAATTCAGAAAAGGTCCTAAGACACAGAAAAGCTGAGGTGCCTCTAGCCTGGCCTGGCAAGTGTAAAATGCACTTTTTTGAGTTGTAGGTATAGATTTGTGTGTTTGGGAAGAGAAAAGGGAAGAGAGGAAAGGGCCAGGTGTCCCAGTAAGAGTCTCAGGGGACTCAGTATCTGAAGGCAAAACACAGACATTTGCTCATGCTGCAACTCCACAATTCTCTGATTGCACTGTAGAGCTATGTAACTCCATCCTGTGTTATGTTTCCTGCTGTCTCTTTCAGTTGGTCTTTGGGAAATATTAACTTCAGTGACATAAAATAAGAAATAAGGAAAAATATCCAAGTCATTGCTGATATACTTCCCTTGATCTTCAGATACAAATTAGCAGATTTTTGCAGTGGCAAAGATGATCTTCATGACAATAACCAACTTCCAACAAATCTTCTAGAACTCCTACAGGGAAGGAGCAAGAATGAGTGCAGAGAAGGGCTCAGGGAAGGAGACTGGTGGAAGGCTTCTGCCCAGACTCCCCTGCCCTCTGCTTGGCATCCTGGGAAGGAGAGGACTCTCTTGGCATATTGCTGCTTCTTTTTTACTTTTCAGCTAAATGTTGGAGGCTTTTGTTTTCAAATTTGAGATTTTTTTTTGGATGGCTAAAGCTGGAAAAAATGCACATTCCCTTTTTCAGATACTTGCCCATGCCCTGTTTTTGTTTAATTTCTTGGAAACTTGAAGTTGCAGCCTGGGAAGTGGGGAGGCTTTGGGCCGGGGAAACGAAGCTCCGGAAAGGGCCCAGGTCCCAGCTGCGGATCCAGAGAGGCTTCCCTGCGTGTGCTCTGGTTGAGGTGTGGGGAACCCGGGTAGTATCTGCCTCAGCTAACACAGAGTGCATGGGGATACTGGATCCCAGTTTTTCTTCTGCTTTCTTGGGTCACTGCCAGGGAATATAACCAAGGACACTGCATAAATAAGCACCTAAGTCACAGTTTTTCCAGAAACAAAGGTGTGGTCGGAGCATCCCATTCCATTGCTACCCCAACAAGGGCAATGCAGCTGGTGGGACCACCTGGCTGGGGTGTGGGTAGCAGTTTAGAGAGATTTTAGGAGAGACTGCCTGACAAAGGGCCAGAGAAGCCTCGCACTGCGCTGAGTTTTCCTGACTGTGAGCTCTCAGGCAAGCAACAGTGTCAGCTCTTGTAAATGGGTGCCCCAACACCACATGTAGCTCAAATTCATGTCATCTGTCATTTAGCCAACATGGTTTTTGGTATTATGACAGTTTCTGTGATGCACTAAATAGCACCTGATTGGCTCTGGGTGTGAAGATCACCACAGTCTAATACAAGAGAGTGTTGAGCAAAGACATGATTTGGTCCAATTGCACAGAGTGGATGGTGTGAGCAGGCAGCTGGGGAGAAGTTAAGAGTAGCCGCAAAGTCAGATAGTCCTGGGTTCTTCCCATGTTCTTCCCCTGACCAGGTGGGTTACCTTGGACAAGTTGCCTAGAATGCTGGATCCTGGTTTCTTATCAGGACAAAGGGGATCATAACAGTACCAGCCTCATCCCCATTCCTAGCTCAGCTGGCTGTGACCTCCTTCCTACCTTCCCCTGTGACATCTTCCCTGGCACCCCCTGAGTCATCACATTGCTTCTTGGCCTGGTGTCTCCTGGAGGGCAGGAAAATTGTCTGCCTCATCTCTGAGGGCTGGGGCTTGGTGCTCAAGACTTTGCTTGGGAACAAATACCCAGATCCGTCTGGGATTGAGAAACAACACTACCTTCCAGAGCATAGCGAGGTTGTTCAAGTCTTCCAGAAAAGCAGCTCTTGTCCCTCCTTGTGTGATGGGAGTGGAGTCGGAGCATTCTCAGTGATGAAATGTGGGATGGGCTGTGTGTCCCACCCTGGGGCTGGCTGACTTTGGAACTGGAGCCTCGAAGTTTCTGTTGGCTGCTTCTGAAAGTCTTTTCCAGGATGACTATTCTTGCTCAGTTTCTCTGCCATCTCTAACAAGCTGTTTTCCCTGTGTCCACTCCCCGCCTCCCCCACTGTCCTGCAGGTGCCAGAGGAGCAGGGCAGAACCCCAGGGCTGCAGACGGGTTAGGCAGTTCTGTTCCAGCATACAAAGCAGTTCTTGGTGACTGTCCTCCAAGACTTGCCCTAGGCCCTGCTCTGGGTGGGATTCTGAGACCACCTGCTCCATGTTGCAGATGAAATCTGTCTCCCTTTTGTGGGAGGCGGGGTTGGGGGGATTGAGAGGGTGCGGGGTGGGAAGGATGTTTTCCTGGAAACGGCCACAGGATGAGCCGCTGATGAAACTTCTCTTGTGACCTCCCTGGGTGAAGAGCACTTCAGATTTCTGCAGAATTTGTCCATTCCCCCATCTCACAAATGGGGAAACTGAGGCTAAGCGACTGAGCTGAGGGCCATCTGAATCTCAGGGATGGACAGTCAGGGTGGACATCCTATAGGCCTTTCCTTCTCGGAGAATCTCTGCTCGGGATCCCAGGTTGCCTAAATTCTCCTCATTTGTCCCGGCGCATTTTAAGAAGTCATGTGACTTGTAAAGCCTTCCCTGACCTCCTCCCTTCATTAGCTGGGTCATTCACGGGCTTCTACGTAGGCACCCTGGGCTTTCCGGACCAGCTGTGCTCCTTTATGTATGCGCGATCCCCACTAGACTGTGAGCTACAGGAGGGAGGGTAGGTCTTGCTCCCGGAGAGCACCTTAATTACTGGCGCTGAATGAAAGAATGAACTGGTTTTGCAGGAACCAGGACCCGAACCCGCTTCCCCAGGTACTCTAACACCGGCCCGGCGGAACCTGCAAGCCTCCAGACCGCTTGGAGCCTGTGCTGCTCAATGGGTCTGATAATTCCGGGTCCCCTCTGCGCCCAGCGAAGGGAGGTCCCAGAGCGCACCTCGGCAGGGCGGGGGGGCCCGGGCGACCGGAGCCTGGAGGCGCGCCGCATTGTTAGGGTGATGAGGCCAGGTGACCCGCCCGGCTCGGGGCGCGGGCGCGGGCGCCGGCTGTGGCGATTGCCCGCGCCGCCTCGAGGGGGCCCTGCCGCGGGCGCCGGCCGCCAGCCAGGAGGACGGGCCCGCCCGCGCGCTACTCCGAGCCCAGCCTTGCTGCGGCCATCGCCCCGCCGGACCGCGCCGCGGGCTCTCCCAGGTACTGGTGCTGGGGAAGGAGAAAACGCGGCCACGCGCCGCTGCCCTCTTTGTTTGGGCCCTGGAGCGGGCTTCCGCGGCCGGGGCGCAGAAACTAGGCTTGGGAACCGCAGGGATCTGGAGCTGGGGCGTGGGGAAGGAGTTCGGGGCGTGGGGGGGACGGGAGCTCGGGGCGTGGGGATCGGGTCACTGGGCAACCCAGGTTAGGGACAACGGGGATCCGGCTGGGAGCGCACGGGCAAGGGGTTTGGGGCGCGCGGGTACGGGGCTTGGCGCGGTTGGGGTCGGGGGCTCGGCTGGAGTCCCAGGACAGGGGCTAGGGTGGGGGCCAGCTCCGCCGGGGTCTGTGAACGGGCTCGCTGACTTGCTGGGTTTGGGGACAGGGCTGGGGCGCAGGACCACTCGAGCGGGACCGGTGGCGCCCGGGCTCTCTGGACTCCGGGCAGGGATCGGAGCAGCTCTGTCGCGGTCGCTGTGGGGACTGAGCGGACTTTGCTCCCTAGGACTCCGTCTCGAGACTCCAGGTGGAGAGCGCAGCTAGGGGCTTCAGTGGGCAGGCTCAAGACCCTTCTCCCACTTTTTCTAGGCAAGGTCTCCAGTGCGTCTCTTTCCCTTTGCTGGGGAGGCAGGGGGTACTTCGCGCTTTTTTTTTTTTTTTTTCCTGAAGGACGGGACCTCGGGCGGCAGTCTTGTGGGGCGGGGGGTGTCCCAGGTTGGGGGCCAGCTGTGTAGCATGTGTCTGCTGACACGCAGGCGCTGTCGCTGACAAGCAGGAGGAGGGAGGGTGGCGGACGTCCCAGGGGTCTCTGTAGCTGGTGCTGTGCAGCGGCATGACATGTGAGTCTGGGGTCCTTTGCTTGGAGTGACGAATATCTGTGGCGGGAAGAGACTCAGGCGCTCCTCTGGCGTTCTACACAGTGCCAGCAGGTGACCCAGACTCCAATGTGGTTGAAAAACTCAAAGGCCATCAGGGTGTGGGGCCAGCAGAGAGTATTATTGAGGGTGGTCACAACCCCCTGAGAAGCCCCCAGGCTTCCTTGGGGCCCATTCACACACTTTGATCTTCGGAGGTGGCTTGCCCCCCGTTTTTTTCACTACTTAAACGCATGATCATGGAGGACTCTGAAACTATACTGGAAAGTATGAATGTAGAACTCATATTGCATAGCCCTTCAGAACCCCCTAACTCTGACATTTTGGTAGATTTTCTTGAGGCTTTGTCTGTGCATATTAATTTTTTAAAGTGCTTTCATGCTTTCACTTTTGAATGAGGTTTGCCTGTTCTGGTGATTCTGGTTCTTCCCTCTTTGGGGCCTGTGAGGTTATATTTGCAAATCAATCAACAAGTATTAAGAAAGGCTTTTCTGTGTTAAGGCCTTGAGGGCCAGGGAGGGGGTGGGGAGTCGCTGCAGCTGGAGGGTGGAGGTGCAAGGCCATTACCCAGACACAGAGGTGCACTGGGTCCTGGTGGGGGTGTGGCAGCACAGTGGGTGGGGGTGGGGTGTGTGTGCACAGGGAGCTGACTGGAGGAACTGGCAGCAAGCCAGACTCTTGACCTTAGGTATAGTAATGGTGACCTCAAAGGCAAAGTAACAGTCAGGCTGATTGAGTGTTTGCTTGTGCTAAATGCTTTGCATGCGTTCATTTCATTTCACCCAAATTGCAATCCTTGGAGGGAGTTGGGATTATGATTACTCCATTTTACAGACGATTAAACTGAGGCAAAAGAAGGCTAAGTAACTTGCCTGAGAGGAGATGAAACATGGCAGTGGGGTGGTGCAGCCTGGGATTCTGGGACAGGACTGTGGGGTCCCAGAGCCCTGCTCCTGGCCGCTGCTGCACGTGTGACTGCCGACTGAATTCTAATGCGTGTCCAGACAGCAGTTCCTCAGCTGAGGCTGCCATAGCTATCAGCAGCTCAGTCGAATTATTTCTTTAAAAACCACCAAGATAGAAAAACTAGTAGCCTGGGGCCACTACTTATTCCTGAATGCAAATTGATTTCTTTTTTTAAACAAAGTATCTCTTTGGTACCTAATGTTTTGAAAGCGAGCTGTTTGCAAATGTGACTGTGGAGCTAAATGGGGTGGGGCGGTGGGGGGTGTCACAGTATGTTCCTCCACTGCAGGAGGTGACCGGGAGAGCGAGACCTGAGGAGGAGGCCGAAAGGCAAGAGCAGTGAGTGGAAGGGCTGACTTACCACCTGGAAGTTGCAGTTTATATCTGCCTAGGATCCACACAAAGACCCATTTTACAGATGAGTAAAATGCCAAGTAAATTCCTGAAGTCAGAGAACAGTTAGGGATCTGAATGAGCCCAGTCCTCCGGCTCTAGGTGCCCATTCCTTTCCTAAGATCAGCCCGTTGTAAACCACCCCTGTCCAGGGGAAGCGTCTTGTTCCCTCCCTGTGTCCTTGTGTATGAACTTGTGAGGGGGAGGAACTTTCCGCCTTCCTGAGGACAGAAAGCATTGTTTAGATCCCTGCCACCTACTAGGCAGACGAGACGTTTGCTGAGTGCCTCAGCAGGACACTTAGAATTGAGGCTTCCCGGCTTCCTTACAGCGCCCCCGCCACAGATTTCCCAGGGAGGGGCCTCCTGTCTTGCTAGTGAGTCTGGTGGGTTTGCTCCATGCAGACCCATGGAACGGTGGGTCTAGGCGTCTGAAGCTCTCCAGGAGGTGCGCTGACCCTGGGACCCCCGGCTCCTTCCTGTAAGACCCCAGTAAGCACTGGGGCATCATTTAACCCCTGCAAGCCATGCCTGGCGTGACCTACAGCCAGTCCCGTCTACCTAGAATCCTCTGCTGCTATCCTTGCTGCTCTAGAATAAGGGATGCTGGTCAGTGGGTTAAGTAGGTGTTTGGTTAACTTAGTTCCTCTCTTCCTCACAGTTAGCAAGAGTGTTGAAAACCATCACACCAGGGAACACAGTTCTTTCTTTCCGCCCCTACGATGAAGGGCGTGTTGCGTGGCTTCATCCTCACAGGGATTGGCGTGTGGAGCTGGTGTTTCAGCACCTGATTGTCCACTATTAGTGGCATGTCGTTTCCACGCTGCCTCACTGCTTCGAAAACACCGAGACAAGAAAAATCACTGCCACCAAAATACTGCTGAGCAGGGCTGAATTCTCTTGGACTGAGAGAGCGTTTGGAATCTTAGTGCCTGCCGAGTTCGATGCAGGCCGGTGTCCTGCTGCAGGGCTTTTTGGGTGCAGCTCCAGGGCAGGGAACAGTGGTTTCCTTGATGTCTGTCCGTTTCTTGTAAAAGCAGAAAACTAGACTCTTCAAACTTTTTAAGCTTTCTGTATGTACTCTGTGATTCAGGAATGTGTTTGGTGCACGTCCACCACTGTAGTGTAGGATGTAGTGCTGAGCTTGGAGTCCCTTGGGTGTCTCCAGTGTCTGTGTGGTGGCATCTCCTATCCTGTTCAGTGTACTCTAGGAGCACCGTGGCCCTCTATGCACACCCCAAGGCCCCCCCCAACAAATCCGCCCTATGCACCTAGTGCAGCTACCTGGTATTCCTCACCTGTTGCCATCCACCCTCGCTGGGAGCTGCCTCTGCCAAACAGGAGGGAGGAAGCAGGTGAAAATGAGGGTGATTGAGCATGGGGACCATGAGCTTGGGGATGAAGCTCTGCACACAATTTAGGGTCCCTTAGAATGCCTGGTTTTGTCAGGGAAGGGGAGGATTCTTATACGTTGATTTTTTTTTTTTTTTTTTTTTTTGTTGAGACGGAGACTTGTTCTGTCACCCAGGCTGGAGTACAATGGGGCGATCTCAGCTCACTGCAACCTCCACTTCCTGGGTTCAAGCAATTCTGCCTCAGCCTCACGAGTAGCTGGGATTACAGGCGCACACCACCACGCCCAGCTAATTTTCGTATTTTTAGTAGAGATGGGGTTTCACCTTGTTGGCTAGGCAGTTCTTGAACTCCTGACCTCAGGTGATCCTCTCGCCTCGGCCTCCCAAAGTGCTGGGATTACAGGCATGAGCCACCATGCCAGGCTGATTTCTTTTAAATGAAGGCACTAAACTAGTACTCTTTGTCTCCGGGGCAAAATAAATGAAAGATTATGCTGAAGGATTCTATGTTAGGGATCTAGAAAATTCCCTCTGGCAGAGTGAGGTGCTCCCAGAGGTAGGGAAGTGCTCCTCAGAGGCACCCCTCAGGGGAGAGACCTCTGTGTCCCTGTCTCCACCCCAGCGCTGGGCAGGAAGCCCTGGGAGCCCTCTGTAAACAGCCCGCCACCTCTCAGCCTAATAATGCAGCTAAGGAGACCCCCTTGAGTACCCAAGCTGACTCGGGCGCTTTCTGTCCCTAGTCTGATTGTTGCGGAACCGTGCATGTATGCCATCCTGATGTCCCCTTTTCTGGAAGAGAGTGCTGAGACTTGGCGAGCTTAAGAAACTTGTGTGTGTTGAGAGGATACCAAGCCTTGGATCTGAATCCAGGCCCGTCAGCAAGGCTTGGAGGCTAAAGGTACGCGCAGGAGGAGTTCTTACTAAGATGAGGGGTTTGCGCAGTCTCCACCCACGAACCACCCCCTGCTGGAATGGCCAGGCCAAGGCTCAGGAGCTGCGGCGTGCCTGCTGTCCACTGCGGCCAGTGCGCCAGCCCCAGCTGCTTCCTCGGACCCCAAGGCTGGGCCTTTCTTTACTCTTCCTTCCTCCCTCAGCTCTAATTATGGTGTATGTTAGATTGTCTGACCTTCCTCTTCCTCTTCTCTTTTGGGGAAAGTTAATAGCACTTAATAGGCTATTTGCAGGCCTGGCTTTGTTTCTAAGGTATCAGAAGAATCTTTAGGAGTCTTTATTCCAGCCTCCCAAGCGAGCGGCAATGTGTCGGCACCCAGGAAGGATGAACATGGGTGCCCTGCTAATGATTACGGTTGTTTCTCCTAGCCAAGGCCATGCACCGGGGGACACCGGGGGACACCTCCAGGTGGACTGAAGTGTGTCACCTCCTTTCATTGTGTCTTGGCAGCCACAGTGGGACGTGCTGGACGTGGTGCAGGTTATGAAATGACTCCTGAAAAGTAGAGATCAATTCTTTGAGGCTTTGAATACACCAGAATACATTCGATGCGATACTGAAAGAAAGCACGTGCTCAGGAAGTGGCAGGCCAAGGCTGTTCAGAGCCGTCCGCAGTTGCTTTTTTTTTTTTTTTTTTTTTTTTACGGGAGAGTCCGGGCTCTGCTCCAGGCACTGGGATTATTTCTCACTGGAGGATTCAGGAATCTGTGCTCTCCCCATCACCCTGGAACACAGCTGCAGTGTGTAGCATTTCACTCCCTTGAAGCCACACAATAAAAGGCACAGGCCCACCACATCTGGCCGTGCAGGGCAGGCGGGCAGGCGAGCGGGCCCTGGGGCACACTGGGCCATTAGCAGGGGCATCTGCGTCTAGGCCTGTGCACATTCCTCCCTGGAGCGCCGGGCTGGCTCTGCAAACAAAGGAGCCTGGTCCTGGCATTCTTCTCCACCTTGTAATCCATCACCTTTCTTAGAGATGTGTGTCCCTGGGCGCCTACCCCTTTCATCACTGGCCATTTGGGAGTTAGATCAAAGGTACGCACAGGAGAGAGTGACATAGACCAGGTTCTGGCATCCCACAAACCTGGGGCAGACTGCTCTTTGTCCTGGGAGATCCTGGGGTTTTGTGACTTGTGTTTGCCATTCCTCACTTGCAGCCTGACGTTGTCGTTCCTCCACAGGTTCCCGGGTCTCGGGTGGGAGCATGTGGGCTGTTGTTTCCGTCTTCTGGGCTCCAGGCCCAGTGTACTTTGGTGCTGCTGAATTTCCATGGCCCCAGGGGCCTGAAAAGCACCTTGTGGTTCTTCTGGAGAACCACTTCCTCATTCTTGGAAGTGCTAATCTGATCCCCTGGGAGGGAGCTGTGTGCTAACTGGTTGACACAGGGGAGACCAGTGTGATAGATGAGTTTTTCCCAAAAGATCGGGGACAGGTGTTTCCAGTTTGTCTCCTCTGGAAAGATCTGCAGAGCCCAGTGGACAGGGCTAGTGAAAGGGGGCCTGTGTGCAGGTCTTGGCTGGGTGCTAAGGGAGGTGGGAGGGCTCTACCTGGGTTAAGAATGCATTTCTCAGCAGGGTGCAGTGGCTCATACCTGTAATCCCAGCACTTTGGGAGGCCGAGGTGGGTGGATCATGAGGTCAGGAGATCAAGAGCATCCAGGCCAACATGGTGAAACCCTGTCTCTACTAAAAATTGAAAAAAATTAGCTGGGTGTGGCGGTGCACGTCTGTAGTCCCAGCTACTCGGGAGGCTGAGGCAGGAGAATTGCTTGAACCCAGGAGGCAGAGATTGCAGTGAGCTGAGATTGCACCACTGCACTCCAGCCTGGGTCACAGTGTGAGACTCTGTCTCAAAAAAAAATGCATTTCTCTCATCTTGCACTGGGAGCCCTCTGCAAATAGCCTGCCGGCTCTCAGCCTAATAATGAGAGGGAAGGAGGCACATTTGTTTTTTGTTTTTTTTTAAAAACTGCTTTTGAAATTCATCTTAGAGAAGACATGAGAGAGAATAACTAATGACAGCTTTGATTTTTTTTTTTTTTTTTTTTTTTTTTGTCAGACTGTCTCCCACTCATAGTGCAGTGGTCTTTTTACTCTAGAGGGATGGTGGGGGAGAAAGTAAGATAAGGCATCCAGAGATTTTTTTTTTTTTTTTTTTAACAGGAGCTGAGAGAAAGAGAGGATATAGAGGGTCTTTTTTTTGAAAGGAAAAGAGAGGAAGAAAAAGAGGGAGAGAGAACAGAAATATTGCTTTATTCTATAAATGGCTATTAATAATGGCCGATCATTATTTTATGTATTTAAAATGGAGAATGTATATTTTATTTATCTAAAGTGGAGAGTTTGCTTATTAAGTTTACTTGTTGCTGATCTGAGTTCAGATTCTAGATATCCTTATTAATTTTCTGTTTCATTGAGTCTGAATCTCTTTATGGGTCTTATGTATCTGGGTGTTAGGATGTATTGATCCTTATACCACTCTATCTTTTTTGGTTTGAAATCTGTTTTATCAAATGCATGAATTACAACTTTTTTTTGTTTATTTATTTGTTTTTTTTCTCTATTTGATTGGTAAATCTTTCTCCAACCCTTTGTTTTTAGTCTATGTATATCTTTGGATATAAAATAGGTCTGGATATAGTATACCGTTAGATTTTGGCTGTATCTTTTAATTAGAAAATTTAGTCGATTTCCATTTAAGATTACTGGCATTTGATGTTAACTGGCTATTTTATCCATTTGTTGATGTAAATTCTTCTATTGATGTTCTTTACTTTTTGGTATATTTTTAGAAAGGTGAATACTGGTTGTTTCTTTCTGTGTGTAATGCTTCTTTCAGAAGTTTTTGTAAAGCAGGCCTGGTGGTAATAAAATTTCTGAGTACTTGCTTGTTCATAAAAGATTTTATTTTTCCTTCAATTGTGAAGCTTAGTTTGGCAGGATATGAAATTCTGGGCTGAAATTTCTGTTCTTTGAGGATGTTAAATATCGGCCCCCACTCTCTTCTGGCTTGCAGGATTTCTACTGAGAGATCTGCTGTAAGTCTAATAGGCTTCCCTTTGTGGGTAACCTGACCTTTCTCTCTGGCTGCCCTTAGTATTTTCTCCTTTGTTTCAACCCTGGTGAATCTAATGATTATGTGTCTTGGGGTTGCTCTTCTTAAGGAATATCTTTGTGGTATTCTCTGTATTACCTGAGGTTGAATGGTATCCTGCTTTGCTAGATTGGGAAAATTCTCCTGGATAATATCCTGAAGAATATTTTCCAGCTGGGATTCATTCTCTCCATCACGTTCAGGTACACCTATTAAACGTAGATTAGGTCTTTTCAGATAGTCCCATAATTCTTGGAGACTTTGCTCATTCCTTTTTATCCTTTTTTCTCTATTCTTGTCTTCTCGTTCCATTTCATTAAGTCGGTCTTCGACCTCTGATATCCTTTCTTCTGCTTGATCAATTCGGCTATTCAAACTTGTGCATATTTCACTAAGTTCTCGTGTTGTATTTTTCAACTCCATTAGTTCATTTATATTCCTTTCTATATTGTCCATTCTTTTTAACATTTCATCTAACCTTTTTTCAAAGTTCTTAGTTTCTTTGCATTGGTTTAGAACAATTTGTTTCAATTCCCAGAGGTTTTTTACCATCCACCTTCTAAAGCCTCCTTCAGATACTGTAACACAGTCCTCTTCCATTAGGGCTTGTTCCGTTGCTGATGAGGAATTACTATCCCCTGTAGAGGGAGAGGGGTTCTGACTTTCAGTTTTCTCGGCCTTTTTAGGCTGTTTTTTTTCCCTTTATTGTGATTTTATCCATCTGATATCATTACAATTAGCGCCTTTCTGATTAAGTTCCTGAGAGGATGTCCAATTTATTGATTCCCAGTGCTGGAATCCGAGCAACCCACTGCGCCGGCCAAAACAGCAGCGATAAGACTGATGGTGCTCTTCTGCCTGGGAATCTCTGGTCGGGCTTCCTTCTTGAGTCCGCAACAAGCGGCTCTGCCTTCCCGGAGCTCCAAACACCAGTCAGTAGGGGAACCAGTCCCGCTCACTGTGCACGAAGAGCTGCCGCGCCAAGGCGATGGCAAAACCGCTGCACCGGCCACAGAAGTCGCGCTGGCGACCCGCGGGGCTCCTCCACTGGAAATCTGGTCCGTGGGCGACGAAAAGTTCTCTGAAAATGTGGCGTCCTCACGTTTTCCGAGCTTTCACGGGGAGCTACAATCCCGAGCTGTTAGCGATCAGCCATCTTGGATCCCTTCCTTTTCCACATTTGTTATCTGTATTAGTTGGAGAGTAGCAGAAGACTCTCAAGTAATGAATGTATCTTTGCTTCTTAACTTGCTTTTTGACTATTTTTCTACAAAATAGTTTTCTTGTAATATGTGTTCATTTTAGACTTGGAAAAGTTAATGAATGCTAAGGAAACAGGAAAAATTTCCTTCTAACATCACCTCCACAGAGGTTCATATTTTAGCCTGTTTGTGTGCCATATGTTTTCTGTGCTTTTTAAATTTACCAAGCTGAGATCATACCATATGTATTATTCTATATCCTGCATTTTAAAATCAATGTAGCAGTATAAGCATTTCCCAATCTAGAAATAGCTCTGCATAAATGTGACTGCTGATGACAGTACTCCAGTATGTGGATACTATACTTCGGTATAGTACACCAGTATGCAGATATACCATGATATTTGGACTTCACTGTTTGTTCATTGATCATTTACATCCTGTGTTATGCTTGCACATAGGTCTTTGGGCAGATCGTAGCTAGTCAAGTTCTCGGAATAATTTCTAGCGGCCTCTTTGAGGTCAAACTATGGTAAAACTCGTATAACATGAACTTTGTCTTAAAAAAAAATATATATATATATATATATATATATATATATATTTAGAAGGAAAGGAAAAGAGAGGAAGAAAAAGGGAGAGAGAACAGGAATATTGCTTTATTCTATGAATGGGTATTAATAATGGCCGATCATTATTTTGTGTATTTAAAGTGGAGAATGTGTATTTTATGTATCTAAAGTGGAGAGCTCTACAAGTGCTTATTAAGTTTACTTGTTACTGATCTGAGTTCAGATTCTGGATATCATTATTAATTTTCTGTCTCGTTGAGTCTAAATCTCTTTATGGGTCTTATGTATTTGGGTGTTAGGATGCATTGATCCTTATACCACTCTATCTTTGTTGATTTGAAATCTGTTTTATCAAATGCATGAATTGCAACTCCTTTTTGTTTATTTATTTGTTTTTGTTCTCCATTTGGTTGGTAAATCTGTCTCCAACCCTTTGTTTTGAGTCTTTGTGTATCTTTGGATATGAAATGGGTCTGGATGTAGTATACCGTTATGTTTTGGCTGTATCTTTTGATTGGGGAATTTAGTCGATTTCAATTTAAGATTACTGCCATTTGATGTTAACTGTCTATTTTATCCATTCGTTGATGTAAATTCTTCTCTATATTGATGCTCTTTACTTTTTGGTATATTTTTAGAAAGGCTAATACTGGTTGTTTCTTTCTGTGTGTAATGCTTCTTTCAGAAGTTTTTGTAAAGCAGGCCTGGTGGTAATAACATCTCTGAGTACTTGCTTGTTCATAAAAGATTTTATTTTTCCTTCAATTGTGAAGCTTAGTTTGGCAGGATATGAAATTCTGGGCTGAAATTTCTGTTCTTTGAGGATGTTAAATATCGGCCCCCACTCTCTTCTGGCTTGTAGGGTTTCTGCTGAGAGATCTGCTGTAAGTCTAATAGGTTTCCCTTTGTGGGTAACCTGACCTTTCTCTCTGGCTGCCCTTAGTATTTTCTCCTTCGTTTCAACTCTGGTGAATCTAATGATTATGTGTCTTGGGGTTGCTCTTCTTAAGGAATATCTTTGTGGTGTTCTCTGTATTACCTGAGGTTGAATAGTATCCTGCTTTGCTAGATTGGGAAAATTCTCCTGGATAATATCCTGAAGAGTATTTTCCAGCTGAGATTCATTCTCTCCATCACATTCAGGTACACCTATCAAATGTAGATTAGGTCTTTTCACATAGTCCCATAATTCTTGGAGACTTTGCTCATTCCTTTTTATCCTTTTTTCTCTATTCTTGTCTTCTCGTTCCGTTTCATTAATTTGGTCTTCGACCTCTGATATCCTTTCTTCTGCTTGATCAATTCAGCTATTCAAACTTGTGCATATTTCACTAAGTTCTCGTGTTGTATTTTTCAACTCCATTTGTTCATTTATATTCCTCTCTATATTGTCCATTCTTTTTAACATTTCATTAAACCTTTGTTCAAAGTTCTTAATTTCTTTACATTGGGTTAGAACAAGTTGTTTCAACTCCCCAAAATTTTTTATCATCCACCTCTTAAAGCCTACTTCAGATACTGGAACACAGTCCTCTTCCATTAGTGCTTGTTCTGTTGCTGATGAGGAATTGCTATCCCCTGTAGAAGGAGAGGGGTTCTAACTTTGTTTTCTCGGCCTTTTTAGGCTGCTTTTTTTCCCGTTATTGTGTATTTATCCATCTGATGTCTTTACAATTAGCGCCTTTCTGATTAAGTTCCTGAGAGGATGTCCAATTTATTGATTCCCAGTGCTGGAATCCGAGCAACCCACTGCGCCGGCCAAAACAGCAGCGATAAGACTGATGGTGCTCTTCTGCCTGGGAATCTCCAGTCTGGCTTCCTTCTTGAGTCCGCAAGCGGGTTTACCTTCCCGGAGCTACAAACACCAGTCAGTAGGGGAACCAGTCCCGCTCACTGTGCACGAAGAGCTGCCGCGCCGAGGCGACCAAAAAACCGCTGCGCCGGCCACAGAAGTCGCGCTGGCGACCCGCGGGGCTCCTCCACTGGAAATCTTCTGGTCCGTGGGCGACGAAAATTCCTCTGAAAATGTGGCGTCCTCACGTTTTCCAAGCTTTCACTGGGAGCTACAATCCCGAGCTGTTAGCGATCAGCCATCTTGGATCTCTCCCTATATATTTTTTAATATGGAAGCTTCACGAATTTGCGTGTCATCCTTGCGCAGGGGCCGTGCTAATCTTCTCTGTATTGTTCCAATTTTAGTGTATGTGCTGCCGAAGTGAGCTTGTCTTTTCTTTTCTTTCTTTTCTTTTTTTTTTTTTTTGAGACGGAGTTTCACTGTTGTTACCCAGACTGGAGTGCAATGGCACGATCTCGGCTCACTGCAGCCTCCACCTCCCGGATTCAAGTGATTCTCCTGCCTCAGCCTCCCAAGTAGCTGGGACTACAGGCGCTCACCACCATGCCCAGCTAATTTTTGTATTTTTAGTAAAGACAGGGTTTCACCTTGTTGGTCAGGATGGTCTTGATCTCTTGACCTCGTGATCCACCCGCCTCGGCCTCCCAAAGTGCTGGGATTATAGGCGTGAGCCACCGTGCCCGGCCTGTCTTCTTTTTTTGAGATGGATTCTTGCTCTGTCACCAGGCTGGAGTGCAGTGGCTCCATCTCGGCTCACTGCAACCTCCATCTTCGGGGTTCAAGAGATTCCCCTGCCTCACCGTCCCGAGTAGCTGGGACTACAGGTGTGTGCCACCATGCCCAGCTAATTTTTTTGTATTTTAATAGAGACGGGGATTCACCATGGCCAGGATGGTCTCGATCTCCTGACCTCATGATCCTACTGCCTTGGCCTCCCAAAATGCTGGGATTACAGGCATAAACCACTGCGCCCAGCCACTTTGTCATCTTAATCATGTAAGTGTACAGTTATGTGACATTAAGTACCTTTACATTGTTGTGCAGCCATCACCACCCTCCAGCTCCAGAACTCTTTCCATTTTGCAGAACTGAAACTGTGTCTCTTCAATACTAACTCCCACATTCTCCTCCCCCAGCCCCTGGCAATCAGCATTCTACTTGATGTCCCTGTGAAACAGACTACATCTGAACATGTGTGGCTTGTGAAGGGTTAAAAAAAAAAAAAAAATTAAAAAAAAAAAAAGGCTGGGCGTGGGGGCTCACACCTGTAATCTCAGCACTTTGGGAGGCCGAGGTGGGCAGATCACGAAGTCAAGAGATGGAGACCATCCTGGCCAACATGGTGAAACCCCGTCTCTACTAAAAATACAAAAATTACCTGGGTGTTTGGCACGCTCATGTAGTCCCAGCTACTTGGGAGGCTGAGGTGGAAGAATCGCTTGAACCTGGGAGGCAGAGGTTGCAGTGAGCTGAGACTGCACCACTGTGCTCCAGTCTGACGACAGAGCAATACACAGTCTCAAAATAAATACATAAATAAACAAATAAATAAAAGAAATGGACTACATAGGGTGTCTCAGATAAGTGGAATCACACACTATTTGTATTTTTTTTGTGATTTATTTTATGTATATAATTTTTTGAGACGGAGTCTTGCTCTCTCACCAGGCTGGAGTGCAGTGGTATGATCTTGGCTCACTGCAACCTCTGCCTCCTGGGTTCGAGCGATTCTCCTGTCTCAGCTTCCCAAGTAGCTGGGACTATAGGCGTGCGCCACCACACACAGCTAATTTTTGTATTTTTAGTAGAGACAAAGTTTCACCATGTTGGCCAGGATGGTCTCGATCTTTTGACCTCATGATCCGCCCGTCTTGGCCTCCCAAAGTGCTGGGATTACAGGTGTGAGCCACCACCCCCGGCCGTGATTTATTTCACTTGGCACAATGTCCTCAGGGTTTCATCCATGTTGCAATATTGTCACAATTTTCCTCCTTTTTAAGGCTGAATAATATTGTGTGTGTGTGTGTGTGTGTGTGTGTGTGTGTGTGTGTGTGTGTGTGTGTATAGCACATTTTGTTTATCCATGCATCCTTTGATACACTTGGGTTACTTCTATCCTTTGGCTTTTGTGAATAGTGCTGCTATGGATATGGGTGTATAAGTCCTTGCTTTCCATTTTTTTGAGTATATACCCAGAAGTGAACATAAGCTTTTTGGAATTCCTTGGTATATATAGTCAAATTGCAATTAAGACATAGGGTGCTGTCTGGATTCTCACGGTGTCCACCCACTGTCCCTGAAGATGGCTAGGGTGTCACCCCCAGGGTAAAAACCAGGCCTGCAGGAAAAGGAAGAGGGAGACTTCTTACCGAGTTATTTTGACAGATTGTGTAAACTCTGTGATTAATGGGATGAGAAAGCAGGAAGAATGTCTTTCATTTAAAAAAAAAAAGCCTTCGGGGTTGCTTGGTTTTATTTTCAATTAAAAGGGTCTGATTTTGTTTCTGGAGAATGGTTTTAATTTGGATAAATGGTTCAGTCTGGGAACCGCATGCCAGAACCTATGATCTATGAGTGCAATTACTCAGGGTTTCCTCGGCTGCTTTTCTGAGGGAACAGTCCAGAACAGGACTCGCTCTGGTTTGGCTCTGTTAAGCGTCTGGGCAAGGCCCCCGGGTGCTTGGAGTGAGGCGGTTTTTGTGATCACTCGTTGAAATGCAGCCATCATTCCCTCCCCATCATTGCCTTCCCCGACTGATGGTGGTTAATTTTTACCCTCTAAGAATGTACTCATAATTCCAAGTCAGGAATGTCAACAGCAGGCTGTCGTTTCCCCTCCTTCAACACGCTGAACCAAAATTACTGGCATCTTTTCCAACGTGGGCATTTGCAGAATTGTGAGATTTGGGGGCTCAAGGAGGATGCAGACTCATCCTAATGTTCCTCCTCCAGATTACTTGAGGTCCCTGGCCAGGCAGGACTGCAGGCCCAGAGACGAGGTGGCAGGTTGCCCTATCTGGGGTCAGCGGGTGCTTCTTTCCAAAGGGATGCTGGGTTGCAGGAGGTGAGGGAATAAATCCTGGGTGGCTTTGAGGAGTCATTGGGATGGAGGGACAGCCTGGGCAGAGGCCCCGGGCAGAGCCGCCCACTGTGTTCTGGAGTAGCAAAGGGGATTTGCAGAAGGCAAAGAAGAATACAAAGACACAAGGTAGAGTGTTCCACTCTTTAAGAGAAACATGGCAAAGCCCTGGACAACTTTCCAGGGGCTTGCAACTTGGTGACCGATGACTGGCCGACCTAGTGGGCTGGTAGGTGCCAGTGTGGAGAGTGGCAGAGTGTCCCCAGGTTGGGAGGTGGAGACAGTCTGCAACTGAAATTTCCAAGAGCACAGCCCACAAAGGAAGAATGGGGTCTGTGAGGTGGGTGAAGGCATTGCCCTGCTGGCTTGTATCAAGGTGTTGGCTCCTGGGCTTGAAACAAAGGGCATATTAGCATAATGAATAGTAAAGTCATTTGGTTGGGTCCTGGGAAGAAGGCGCAGTGGCTCCAATTCTTGAGGCCCTGGCCTCTTTCCGAAGGAAGAGCTGGTGTGTTGGCCCCACCTCTGGAGGTCCAGCCTGCACTGGGACCACACGGTTTGAGAAATGTTGGCCACATGTACCCCTTGATTTCTGGGGAAAGCACTGACAGCAACTTCCCCTGTGTCCCCGAGACCTTTCTCATTTTCCCCTTTCCACGCGTAAGGATTCGGGTGTAACCAGACTATTCTGATGAAAAATTTGAGTGAGACAGGTAACCCGCAACACTCAACAGAGTTGGGATGTATTGCTCTTTAACTCCCTACCCCCACCTCCAAGTAAACAGGAATAATCCAAAACATAGGTCATCGTTGAGCGCCTACTGTGCTTTTAAGGCATTTTGCTTGATGTTAGGGATAATGGGACAACCAGAATGGTGTTCATCCATTTCTCAGAGGATAACAGAACACACCATCATTCATTTTCCTCTTCCCATGGAGGCGTTTGCAGCAGTGGGTGTGAGAAGCATGGTGTGTATGTGACTGTCTCACTGATGGTTCTCCCAAACCTGGATCCTGGCATAGGTTTTGCCAGTCTCTGGGTGTCGTCCTCCCACTTGTGACTGCAGCGATGTCTCAGAATGCCCTGGAGGGATGGCCTTACTCCAAGTGGTCCCTTGGCTGCTGGGTTGGCTATTTGTAAGTAAACCATTTTGGTCAATGCTGCTGCTTTTTTTTTTTTTTTTTTTAAGATGGGGTTTCACCCTGTTGGCCAGGCTGGTCTTGAACTCCTGACCTTAGGTGATCCACCCACTTCAGCCTCCCAAAGTGCTAGGATTACAGGCATGAGCCACTGCGCCCGGCCCTGCTTCTTTTAGAATATGCTCATCAGCTCCAGCTTGTCAGGTGTCTGGTTGTCTGTGCGGAGCCCGTGGGGAGGTCTGTGCAGCCTCACACCTCGCAGGGAGGTGGCCTCTCTTCGTGGTCATGCCCTGCGGAGTTGCATTCCTCTCCCTGATGGCCGGCTGCCAGGACCTGTGGGCCCCGGCGAGAAGCGTGGGAGGTGCTGTGGCTCCTGCCAAGCTCGGTCTTCACAGACTGGGTGAGTTCTTCTGAAGCATGGCTCCCCGGGACACCACACATGGGGCAAGCACAGCTGTGTGGCGAATGGCACGTTAACAGGGCTAGACGCCCATGGGCTGCTTAATGACGACCTTGGCCTGTGAGTCTGTGACTCTTGGTGAGTGGCCAGCTGGGGGCTCTTGGTGCTGAGTTCAGCTCTGCAGCCAGTAACGTTCCAGCTGAGTTCCAGACATACCCGGCTTCCGTTTTCAGTGCCAAGATGAAATGGGTGAATGAGCGGGAGCTGACAGAGACTTTTGATGACTGTGATTGCTATTGTCCGGAGTTCCCTTGACCCTCTAGAGGTACTGCCTCTCATTTGTACACACTGGTTTTTCTGCACAGTTCTGCCTGTTGTCAGCTCTCTGAGCTCTGGGGACACGAGCTTTTCCGTTTCCCATACTGCCAGATGGCTTTGAGCAAACAAGAGGAAGGTCCCAGCGTGGGCGCTGCCTGCGGCCGCATTGTCCTGTCTGTTTGCCCTGTGGGTGAAGCGGAAAGGGAGCAGGCTTTGCAGGAACCCAGGTGGCACTCCTTCTTGTCCCTGCCACTTGCTCTCTGTGTGGCCTGGGATGGTCCCCAAACTTCTCTGAAGTGATGCTGAAAACTGGGTTGATGGCATGGACCTCACGGAGCTGTTAGGAGTAGCTGTCGACACTGGGTACCCGAGGTCCTCTTGAATGGAAACCAGGTAGCCTTCGAGTCCTTTTCTTTCACCTGTGGTTGGTTACCCTTTTGAGAGCTCTGACCCCAGAAGAAGTGTTTTTCAGATTGGCCCAGGTTCCTCCACGAAGACAGACAGAGAAAGGGGTGGGCCTGTGGGCCTCCTAAGCCCTTCCTAGGCCATGTACCCTCCAGAGTGGTCTGGATGGGACGCTGACCACCAGAGGCCCAGCATCCTCTCCTGAGGCCCAGTTAGCTGTGGCCTTTATCCACTCACATTCTGTGGGATTGAATTGTGTAATTTTTGTTTGTATCTCTCTGTCCTCATTAAATCTTAATTCCTCCAAGGACAAGAACTAAGGCTGCTGTTGCTTTTAAAAAAAATGATAAGAGCTTTGGAAGGAGCTTAGAGTTAGCTATGTGTCCTTGCCAAGGTGTGACATCACTCAGAGCCTCTATTCTATCCTCTGGACAGCTAGGGGCTGGCCTCCCAATCTGGTGCCCACACGGTACACTTCACAATGGGAGGGGACAGTTGCGCAGCTAGATGGAAATATTCTAGAAGTGGTTGCTTACGAGGAGAGAGGGAAATGCTGGCTCACTTTCCCAGGCTTTCGTTCATGTTTTTATTGGGGCAACAACTTTCGTTCTTGGAGTTTTGCTTTGTAACCTATTCCTTTAACTTTCAGAAGAGAACCATTTACACCTCATCTTACAGACTTGAGAATCTAGCCTGCTGTTATTTCCTTGGAAAATAGCCACATTGCAAGTTGTGTATTGAAAGTTGATGACAAATGCCTGCCAGGAGTCCATGCAGGCTCCTTGAGAAGAGGTGCCCCTGCAGAGCTGTGACTTCAGCACAAAAGAATACTCTTTCTGGACAGAGTGTGTTGTGGGGTTTGCTTCCCTCAAATCCGTATTGCCAAATAGCAAGAATTATTTCCTTTGTTTTGCTCTCAAAATGGATTCCAGTCTTGATGTAGACCCACCAGCACTGTGTAATCCCTTGTGTAATATTTATTTATTTATTTCTTCTTCTTCTTCTTTTATTTTTTTCTGAGACGGAATCTTGCTCTGTCACCCAGGCTGGAGTGCAGTGGCACGATCTTGGCTCGCTGCAGCCTCCGCCTCCCAGGTTCAAATGATTCTCCTGCCTCAGCCTCCCAAGTAGCTGGGATTATAGGCACCCACCACCACACCCAGCTAATTTTTGTCGTTTTGGTAGAGATAGGGTTTCACCATGTTGGCCAAGCTGGTCTCAAACTCCTGACCTCAAGGTGATCCACCTGCCTTGGTCTCCCACAGTACTGGGATTACAGACGTGAGCTACCATGCCAGATCCTTGTGTTTTATTTACTCATTGATTTATTTATTTTTCTGAGATGGAGTCTCACTGTTGCGCAGGCTACAGTGCAAGTGGCACCATCTCGGTTCACTGCAGTCTCTGGCCCCTGGGTTCAAGCGATTCTCCTGCCTCAGCCTCCCAAGTAGCTGGGATTACAGGTGTGTGCCACCACATCTGGCTAACTTTTTTGTATTTTTAGTGGAGACGAAGTTTCACTATATTGGCGAGACTGATCTTGAACTCCTGACCTTGTGATCCACTTGCCTCTGCCTCCCAAAGTGCTGGGATTACAGGCTTGAGCCACCGCGCCCGGCCCGTATGTATGTATGTATGTATGTATGTATGTATGTATATATGTTTGTTTGAGATGGAGTCTCACTCTGTTGCCCAGATTGGAGTGCAGTGGTGCAGTCTCAGCTCACTGTAACCTCCACCTTCTGGGTTCAAGCAATTCTGCCTCAGCCTCCCAAGTAGCTGGGATTACAGGTGCCCGCCACCACACCCTTCTAATTTTTTGTATTTTTAGTAGAGACAGGGTTTCCTCATGTTGATCAGGCTGGTCTCGAACTTCTGACCTCAGGTGGTCCACCCACCTCAGCCTCCCAAAGTGCAGGGATTACAGGTGTGAGCCACTGCGCCTGGTTTCTTCTGTAACATTTAAATGCAGGTTTTGTTCTTATAAAGATGTTGGGCATCCAACAGACCCATCCTGGGAAAATGTCTCCTCTCCCCCTTTCTGCTTTCTGCTGAGACCCCCAGATTATATCCACAAATTCTGCATCGGGGACTGAGTGCACGTAAGACACTGGCCACATTTTGGAGAGATGTTTGGGTCCGTATAATACATAGGCTTCGTGGCTGGAGCACATCAGTTCTCAGACGAGCAACTGCTCAGATCCCTGCTCAGAGGAGGAATGGGTGTGGTGACAGTGGCACGCTGAGAATACTGTGGGCTTCGTTCACAGCCACAGTGAGGAGGAGATAGTGTGTCCCGGTACAAGTGATCGCTCTATCAGCAGATCCATCTGTCCTTCCTCAAAGAGGTTGCAGCCCACTTCAGGGCCATTGTGTCAAACAGCTGGCATTTGGCCTTGGCCCTGGGTAAAACACACGGCAGGCTATCACGTGGGTGCTGCTCACATCTCCCCCACATCTGCTGGGGTTTCCATAACGCACTGTTCTGTTTGCAGCTGCACGAATGTGATATGACACAGCGGCCGCTCATAGACCTCGGGCTTGTTGCCATGCATACAAGGTGCACACCCCAGAGTGGAGGCCGCAGGCAGGGAAGTGGCTGGCATGAATTATTGACTGTGTGTGAGGCCCTGTGCGGGGAGATTCACTTTTTCTTTCCTTTGTTCATTTAATCATTCACTCACTCATTGCTTTAATGCAGCTAATGTGCAGTGTGCCTGCTATGTCTCAGATACACTTAACCCTCACTAACTCTGTAGAAACTGAGGCTCAGAAGGCAAATGCAGAGCCTACCATCTCAGCCTTGCCTACCATCTCAGCTTGGACATGATAGGGCAGAGGGCTTCCGATCACGCCCCTCAGACCTGGAGTTTGCCTGTCTCCATTCTGCCTGCTCCAGAGCCCCCAGTTCTGCCAGCCACATCTCGCAGGTGAAGGAAGATGACCCCATTGCCTGCTGGCTGCTGTGGCCTGGCTCACCTCTCCCTACCCTCCCCTGCAGGCCCCAGGGCCCTCTGGAGTCTGAGGCTTAGTGTTTTGAATCACCGGTCTTTTCTTTGAGAGAGACTGAATTGCCTGTGCCAACTTTGCAAGGGCTTGATGGCAGGGCAGCCTCTTAGAGGGTCTTGGGGGAGCCCCCAGAATGGAGTTTTGCTGGGGTGCCTGTGGGTATAGACAGCAGAGTGGAGGCAGCTTAGAAATCAGCATGTCACAGCACTGGGCTAAAGAATCAGCCAGGTGCCCGGGCTTGTCTTGTTTTAGGGGGCAACTGGAAGAATAATTTATGTTAGCCCTAGAGCGAAATGTTAGAGAGCAGAGTGCCACAGACCTGGCCGGCTGGCGAATCCTGACCTTTGTTCCTCTTCTCAGTGGGTCCTGCCCCCAGCAAAGGCCCCAGGGTCTACTGTCTTCTGATGGTGCTCTCAAATATCAGTGGGATCTGAGGCTTGGCTCGGGGCTTTCGATAGACATAGGTAAGGACTAACTTGGTTGCTGCTTTGCTCTGGTCCCAAATCTTGATTCCTTCAATGAGAACGAAGGTGGCAGTAGGACTACCAGGGTTAGATTCCAGCTAGTGGCCTAGGTCCCCCTCCAAGATCTGTCACTATGGCAGCTGTGCAGCACTGTCCATGAACCTGCCTTTCTGATGGCAGTGATGGAGGGGTGTGCCGAGAGCAGGGCAGCCAGGGTGGCAAGGGTGGGCATTGTAGGAGGTTCATCCATCACCAAGGGGTTGGGAGATCTGAGGCTTGAGGGGTTGGGGGTGGTCCCTCTATCCCCAAGGATCAGCAGCTTCCTCCATTACTGAGGGCTCAGGAAATCTCTTGATTGACATCTTAAGGCCCAAGAGGCTGGGGGGCCCTTCAACACCTAGGGATCGGGGGCATCCTGAAACCTGATAAGGCGGGATGGAAGGTCCCTCCATCAATCACTGATGTCATCATATGAATTTCTTCTTTGTGTTTTTGAGATGAAGTCTTGCTCGGTCTCCCAGGCTGGAGTGCAATGGCACAATCTCAGTTCACTGCAACCCCCGCCTCCTGGCTTAAGCAATTCTCCTATCTCGGACTCCCGAGTAGCTGGGATGATAGGCGTGCACCACCATGCCCAGCTAATTTTTGTATTTTTAGTAGAGACAGGGTTTCACCATGTTGGCCAGGCTGGTCTTGAACTCTTGACCTTGTGATCTGCCTGCCTTGGCCTCCCAAAGTGCTGAGATTACAAATATGAGTCACCACGCCCTGCCCTTTTCTTTCTTTCTTTCTTTTTTTTTTTTTTTTTTTGAGATGGAGTCTTGCTCTGTTGCCCAGGCTGGAGTGCAGTGGTGCGATCTTGGCTCACTGCAACCTCCATCTCCTGGGTTTAAGCAGTTCTCCGCCTCAGCCTCCCAAGTAGCTGGGACTACAGGCACATACCGCCATGCCCAGCTAATTTTTAATATTTTTAGTAGAGACAGGGTTTCACCATGTTGGCCAGGCTGGTCTCAACTTACTGACCTCATGATTCGCTCATTTCTGCCTCCCAAAGTGCTGGGATTACAGGCATGAGCCACTGTGTCTGGCCTGAATTATATAACTTTCATTTCAATTTGACATATATATGTATGTGTTTTTTGCCATTTTGCCATATTTAGTTTCTCCTTATCTGATGTGAAAACAAGTAGGCATCATGAATGGCAGCCATTAGGACTTTATCCTGCATTTCCTAAGGGCAAGAACATGTCCCTATACATACCCCTCATCCTCAAAGCCATGATGACCTGTGACATTGAATACTGATTGCATGACATCAGCTGACCAGTCCATATTTGAATTTTCCCAATCATCCCCCAACGTTGTTTGCAGATGTGCCTTAATCTACTCAGAATCCCATCATGGTTTACAAGTTGGGCTAACTCCATATCTGTGCTCTGAAATCTGAGGCAGACCCCTGCTTTCTTTATTTTAATCTTATTAGTATTTTTTCATGATGTCAACATTTGTTTTATTTCCGAAGACTTTTTAAAATTAAATGTTTCGTCTTGAGACCGTTTGCAGGCGGTTTTAAGAAATCATATATCAAGATCTCGTGTGTCTTTTACCCATTTCCCTGTAGTGGAAACACCTTGAAAACTCTAGAACATTATCACCACAGGATACTGACATTGATATAGTCAAGATACCGGACATTCCCTCACCACAAGTATCCCTCACATTGCTCTTTTATGGCCACTTCCACTTTTTCCCGTCCCCGCCCTCTGTAACCCCTGACAACCGGTAATCTGTTCTTCATTTCTGTAGTTTTGTCATTTCGAGAATGTCACATAAGGCTGGGCATGGTGGCTTATGTCTGTAATCCCAGCACTTTGGTAGGCCCAGGCGAGTGGATCACAAGGTGAAAAGATCGAGACCAGCCTGGGCAATGTGGTGAAACCCTATCTCTACTAAAAATACAAAAATTAGCTCAGCATGGTGGCGCGTGCCTGTAGTCCCAGCAACTCAGGGGGCTGAGGCAGAAGAATCGCGTGAACCCGGGAGGCGGAGTTTGCAGTGAGCCAAGATCTCACTGCACTTCAACCTGGGCAATAGAGTGAGACTCTGTCCCCTCACAAAAAAAAAAAAAAAAAAAAAAAAAAGAATGTTGAATAAATGGAATCATATAGTATGCAACCTCCCAAAATTCATGGTTTTTACTCAGCATAATTCTCTGGAGATTCACCCAGGTTGTGTGTATTAGTAGCTTGCTCCTTATTACTGAGCATTGTTACCTGTGAGGGATGTACCACAATTTACTTAATCACTCACCTGCTGAAGGACTTCCAGTTCACGAATATGATATATCTTTGCAGTTATTTAGATTATCTTTCATTTCTTTCATTGGCATCTGTGTACTTCTGGCATGCAAGTCCTGTGTATGTCTTAAGATGTACACCTGAGTGTACGTCTTAAGTTTCACTTCTTAAAGTGGTTGTGAATGGCCTTGTATTTTTAATTTTGTGTCTACGTGTTCATTGCTTGTGCATAGAAATGCAATTGGCTTTTGTATGTTTACCTTGTATCCTGTGACCTTGCAAAGTTTTGTTTTGTATATTCCTGGGGATTTCCCATGTAGATAATCGTGCCATCCGAAAACAGGGACAATGTTATTTCTTTCCTGGACTTTGCCTATTTAAAGGGCTTGGGCTAGTTTCCTGCTTTTTTTTTTTTTTTTTGAGGAGTCCTGCTCTGTTGCCCAAGCTGGAGTACAGTGATGCCATCTCAGCGTACCATAACTTCCCTCCTGGACTTAAGTGATTTCCCTGCCTCAGCTTCCCGAGTAGCTGGGACTACAGGTGCATACCACCATGCCTGGCTGATTTTTTTGTATTTTTAGTAGAGACACGGTTTCACCATGTTGACCAGGCTGGTCTCGAACTGCCGACCTCAGGTGATCTGCCCACCTCGGCCTCCTTAAGCGCTGAGATTACAGGCATGAGCCACCTTGCCCGGCCATAATTTGGAATGTCTTTTTGTCCTGCTGTTGGCTAAGTCAGATCACTTGGTTGAGACCCTCAGATTCCCTTCTTACCTTTGAGACCGCCTCCTAACAACTTTCACTCAGCGGTTTTAACATCCAAGGATAGCCTTTGCCTGAATCAGTTATTCTCTGATGGTTTGTTGTTGTTTTGTTTTTTGCCTAAGGAGTTAAGCAATGGTAGTTCTTAACTGTTCTTCAGCACTTCAGAAACACTTATTGTCTTGCATATAATCAGATTGTTACTTAGTAATCTCTTTTGCCTGGGGAGCAAGCTCTTCAGAGTAAGAGGGATAGTAGAGCCAGAGAGAATTGTATGTAAGGTGTTGATTCATTCCATAGGTGGTTTGCAAATCTGACAAAACAAAGATGTATACCTTTTCTCAAACCCTGACTCTGTGAGAGCACCCTCAGTGCCTTTGGGCAGTACCCTATGTAACTGCAGTGGAGACATGAGTGTAGCTGCAATCACTGCCATATGACAGATGCCTACCCAGGCTCACTCACCAGCCAAGCTGCTTGGGTGGCTCTGATGGGGAGTCCATGTTTTTGGACACTGCTGTCTTAAGTCAGCAGTTCTCACAGTGAGGTCCTGAAACCAGCATTAGCATCTCCTGGAAACCGTTAGGAATACCAGTCCTGGGCTCCACCCCAGACAGACCTCCTTCATCAGACACTCTGGGTTGGGGCTCGACAGGGTTTAGAACCACTCATCTGGATTAACCTTTTTTCCAATGTGTAGTACTAGTCTGAAACCCCAGGGAAGCTGTTAATTCAGATGTCTTTAAAGTTCCATGTGGCTTTGCAATAATCTATGCATATCATGCTGTCAGACTGGCTGGTTGCTCTTCCAAAGCGTCTCAGATCCTGTGTGAAGAATAAGCTGCATTTACAGTTCTCATATTTAGGGGAACTCCTGTTAGCTCCCTGAACCCCCAATGTGAATTTTTGCCTAAGATTAGGAAATCCAGCAGACTGTGAAATTGGAAAATGAGATTGGTGTTAACAAGTGTAAATTTGTGCATATTTTCAGCATTTGTTTATATTTAACTTTGTCCCCCACCTACTGGCTTATTACCTTAAGAAATAAAAAATCGACCAGGTGTGGTGGCTCACGCCTATAATCTGAGCACTTTCGGAGGCCGAGGCAGGCTGATCACCTGAGGTCAAGAGTTTGAGGCCAGCCTGGCTAAGATGGTGAAACCCCATCTCTACTAAAAATACAAAAGTTAGCTGGGTGTGGTGGTGTACACCTGTAATCCCAGCTACTCAGGGGGCTGAGGAAGGAGAATTGCTTGAACCTGGGAGGCGGAGGTTGCAGTGAGCCGAGATTGCACCATTGCACTCCAACCTGGGCAACAGAGTGAGACTCTGTCTCAAAAAATAAAATAAATAAAATAAATAAAAGCATCAACATTTCTAGAGGCCAGTGTCTTTATAGCCTACTCTACTGGTTGAGGATTTTGATTCTTCACCAAAGAGATGCAGACTGAGCTGCTTTTGTGTGCAAGACAGTGTGCTTTTCCTGTAATGAGGAGGTGAATTCCTATGGGCTAAGGAACAGTAGGTAGCCACATGTGCATCTGGACCAAGCTTTGAGAAGGGGACGTGTCTGCAGGGGAAAAGAAGGTGCTGTGGAAACTGAGAGGTGAATGGGGGTAGGGTGGAGGAGGCAGCCAAGATCAGTCAGGTGTTACAGGGAGACACAAGCAACAGGGCATGTTCCTGTATATGCATACATATATGAGTGAATTTAGGGGCTGGCAAGTCTGAAATCTGCAGGACAGGCTGGAAATTTTAGCAAGTCTTGAGGTTGCAGTCTTGAGTCTGAAGGCAATTTGGAGCAGAATTGGGAATCTCAGTCCTTTCTCTTAAGGCCTTCCTACAACTGATTGGATGAGGCCCACTGACATTATGGAGGGTCATTTGCTTTATTCAAAGTCCACCGATTTAAATGTTAATTAAAAAAAAAAAAAAAAACCTGGCCAGGCACGGTGGCCCATGCCTGTAAACCCAGCACTTTGAGAGGTGGAAGTGGATGGATCACGAGGTCAAGAGATCGAAACCATTCCGGCCAACATGGTGAAATCCTGTCTCTACTAAAAATACAAAAATTAGCTGGACGTGGTGGGATGCCCCTGTAGTCCCAGCTACTCGGGAGGCTGAGGCAGGAGAATTGGTTGAACCCGGGAGGTGGAGGTTGCAGTGAGCTGAGATCGCACCACTGCACTCCAGCCTGGTGCCTGGAGACCGAACGAGACTCTGTCTCAAATGAAAAAAAATACCTTCATGCAACATCTAGACTGATACTTGACTAAGCGATTGGATACCATGGCCTAGCCGAGAGGATGCATGAAATTAATGATCACTGCAAGGAATCGGGACTGTGACTGTGACTGTGGTGGGGGTGAGTGCGAGGATTTATGCTGGTTGGCAAGTGGGTGTGGGAAAAGCCACCAACAGTGTCCTCGTTGCTTGGTGGCCTCAACCCAGGGCTGTCATGAGTTAATACACTGCCCATCACTAGGTTTGTGGGACACAAAGGCGAGCTGCTTTCTGGAGAAGCGGGGCAGGGTTTCTGTAAGTCGACTTTGAGGTTGGATCTCCCCAGGATAGGGTTGCTGTCTGGAGGCAGAGGGAATGAACGTCTTGGCATCAGAGGTTGGGCACTTGGTTTTGCTAGTGAGTGCTGCCCCAGAGGTGACTGGCCCAAGACCCAGGAGATCATCCTGAAGCTTTTCTATTGAAACTGGTGCAAAGTCCTTCTTCAAGGGCACCTTTCAGAGTGAGCACCCCAGGAGACGTTTGTGAAAGTGTGAGCAACCCTCAGCTTAGGAGCGGTTCTTATGTATTTATCTCACCGTCCAGCTGGTCGGGCTGTGGACTTTAGACCTTTGTCATTGGTATAGGTTTGAGAGTCTTTGAAGGGGGGCTCCAGGCAGGAGGGGTTCTGTGTTTCTGGTGGACCCCCATGTAGCTCCAAACCGTGACTACTCCATCTGCTTCAGTCACTCTGGGCGATCCTCGTGTGCCCAGGCAGAGGGCCTGGCCCGGGGATGCCCAGGGAGTTTTGCCTAGCTCTGCTGTTAAGGACATGAACAAGAATGAGCATGGCTAAAGAAGGGTATGGCCAGAGAGGGCTGGGCCTGGAGCAGGAGGTGGGGCCGCATCTTGGCTCCCAACTGTTTGTTGAGTTGAATTGTCCCCAGGCACTGATGGAGTTGGCCAGTCCTGAAACTCACCTTCCCTGAGCCTTGAATTTATCTATGTTGTTCTTATCCATGTCATCTTCGGAGAGAAAAGTCTTTTTCCCATGCACAGCCAAGAAACTGACTTTATCTGTTTTGTATGTAGTTAAGAATTCCACCAAAAAGAATTTCACCACCATACCAGCATCTCCAAGAATGTTTCCTAACCTCAGTTGTAGAGTTTTGTGAAATGCTGCACTCACTCCAGTAGACGGAAGCAGACCAGGCAAGGCGCAGTGGCTCAGGCCTATAATCCCAGCACTTTTGAGAGGCTGAAGTGGGTGGATCACCTGACGTCAGGAGTTCGAGACCAGCCAGACCAATATGATGAAACCCTGTCTCTACTAAAAATACAAAAATTAGCCTGGTGTGGTGGCTTGCACCTGTAATCTCAGCTACTTGGGAGGCTGAGACAGGAGAATTGCTTGAACCCAGGAGGCAGAGGTTGCGGTGAACTGAGATCATGCCGTTGCACTCCAGCCTGGGCCACAAGAGTGAAACTCCATCTCAAAAAAAAAAAAAAGAGGCAGCAGACCAGGCTGAAGCGTGTGGCCTTTTAAGTGTTTATCCACCTTTGATCAAATAAATCTAATTCTATCTCTTTGAGTCTACTTAAAATAACTGTCAATGATGAAGATATTTTTTGAAGAACTCTGTTGAGGAAAAATGAGCTGGCCTTTCCATTTCCAGAACGACCTTCAGGTCAGAGACACACATGGGGTCAGTCCAGGGAGGGGAGGCCACTCCTCCCCTGGGTGGTCAGGGTGCACAGGGGATTTTTACCGTCATCACTGCAATGGAGAAATGTTTGCCTATCAAACTGTATTGCAACTGTGCTTCAGTTTCTTGCCAGCCTTGGGCTGTTAGTAAATGGGCTGATGTCTGTGCAGGGATTTCAGTTGAAGGGTTGCAGGAGCAGCCAGCAGAGCCACAGGCACAGTTGGCCAAGGACCGGGTGCCCCTGACAGCAGCAGAGAGGGGGACGAGGGGGTCTGGAGAGGCCACCGGGTGAGAAATTAGGTGTAGGGCTTTGGTTGGGCAGATTTATGGAAGACATGAGAATACCAGCATTTCATTGTGGAAATCATGTTTTGGACAGAGTGATGTCTTAATTGGTTTGTGCTGCTATAGCCAGATACATTAGACTGGGCAATTTATAAACAGGAATTTATTTCTCACAGTTCTGGAGGCTGGAAGTCTAAGATCAAGGCCCTCAGTTTCTGGTGAGGGCCTGTTTCCTGGTTCATAGATGGTGCCTTCTTTGTGCCCTCACATGGTACAGGTATGAGGGAGCTCCCTGGGGCTTTTATTATGAGGCCCTAAGCCCAGGCTGAGGCTGCGGCCACATGACCAAACCACCTTCCCGAGGCACCACCTCCTCATACCATCACCTGGGGGTCAGGGCTTCAACACAGGAACTGGACGCGGATGGGGCACAGACATTCCGACCCTGGCAGTGATGCATAAAAGCCCAGTTTGAGATGGGCAGCAAAGGCTGGCTCTGGCAGTCCTGTGGGGGTGGAGCAGGTGGGGCAGACCCAGCTTCCTGCCCTGGGGCCTCGGTGGCCCTCATGACATTGTGAATCCCTTCAAGCCAGGTGTAGTGTATGTGGCTTGTTCTCTGGTTTGTAGCTTCATCAAATTATCAGGGCTGCTCTGCCCCCTGAATGTGAAGGTCAGGGATTTCATAAAAGGGCCCTTGCCCTATGCTACAGCAGCTCTCTCTTCGTGTCCTGGTCCCCAGGCTGCCCCATCGCCCTGATGAAAATGCATGATGGAGCTTGGACCTGGAATGAGGGGAGTGGAAGGAGGTGAGTGCAGAGATGGACAGAAGCCCCAGGGAGGCCGGGTCCATGGGGTGCCGTGGACTTTGATGGAGGCCTCAGAGGTGGTAGAGCAGGAGGGCTGGCCTCTCCTAAGACTGGCCCCTGTGCCTCTTGTTCTAGCCCCTTCCAGCCCTCATCCCTGCCTCTTGGTCTCCATTCTCTACATGCCCCTGAAGTACATAAAGATGATGTGAGGAGGCTGAGGCACCGCCCTGTGCCAGAAAGTTCTTGGAACTCACCATGGTCACATTCCTAAGATGGAATGTTGTGAGGCCGCCTCTGCTGTCCTTTGGGGAAGTCTCCTGCTCCCATTATTAAAAATCTGAACATGTGTCTCGATGTCTGTATATTTCAATATGCATTAAACATGGGATTGGAAGAGTGACATGGGAGGTCCATATACATGGACGGTCTGGGATTTGCTTGCGCCTTCCATTGCTTTTCCTTGGGCTCCCTCCGGGAGATTTGGGCTCGGGGAGATTCTCGACCAGTTTTGTCATGCCCAGCTGAGTGGAAGGGGTTGAGCGGGATATGCAAAGCTCCCTCCTGCTCATGACCTTGGACATAACCAAGGAGGGCTTGGCCTGGGACCCTAAGTGGGGTTTTCCTGCAGGTGTACACAGAGGAATGTCCCGTAGCATGGCTGTGTGGGAGAGTGGGCCCTGGGGAGGCAGAGCTGGGACCCTCTGCTGTGCAAGGAGGCAGTGGACCCTGTTTGTTCCTCATGTGTGGGAAACCTGCCAAGGTTGGCTGCGGTTACTTTGTCTCGGTTTTTCCACAGATGAAACAGGAGTCAGTTGAAATTTGCAAGTAGGTGATGGGAGAGGTGGGCCTGAACCCCAAGTCCTTAGGCTGAAAACCTAGGCCTTTCTTAGTCTCTGTAAATGTGCTCCATTGCAGGGCGGGGTGGGGGTGCTGGTCGGCCTCTTTGAAATCGGGCTGATGGACACATTTGGGGCTGGTGGAGGCACCCACGCTTGCATGGAGGAGGGTGTGGGACCCTCTGCCAAGTGTCAAGTTAGCCTGAAAGGAGGCGCAGACTGGGGGCTTTGCTTTTTGCTCTGGGGTAAGAAAAAAAGAAAACAATGCAGGCTGAGGGAGCATTCCTGGCGGGGATTACCTGGGAGGTGGCGCAGCCTCTTTGATCCTCCTCCACATGGCTTGCTGTAGCTTGCTCTTATCAGGACCGCAAATTCCCTGTTTCCTTTTATGTTGGGAACCTACAAGAGGCTCTGATGCTGGAAGCGGGGTGCCTCATTCTTGCCTGCAGTAAGCAGTGTCCCGTACACAAGCGTCAGCACCCACATGGGGGTGGACAGTGGAGGCCTCCTTGGTGGGGGTGGGGTGGGAGTAGTCTGGAGGTTTTCATCATTTGTCATTGTCAGAGGAACCATGGGCAGGCAGTGGAGACGTCCAGAGGCTTACTCACTGCGTGCCTTCTAGCCAGCCCTCTGGAAAAGAGGCCGTCTTTCCAGTTTGGAGACTTCCTCTGGAGAATTCCATGACACACGTTCTTGCACTGTGGATGTGATTCAGTAAGGTGCAGTTGATGGCATGTGGGGTGGAATAATTCTTTGTTGGACAGTTTGCTCCAGGAATGGTGTGGCCTTCCTACCTCCTCTCGCTAGATGCTAGTGGCCACCTCAGTGGTGGTGATGGTTAAAATGTCCTCACATTTCCAAATGTCCCCAGTGCCTCCAATTATTAGTAGGCAGATAAGTCAGTTGGCACTTAAAAAAAAAACTAGGATGAAAAATTCCAGAGGGTATTCTCCCAGTTGCCAAGTAATATTCCTGAAAAACCTTCAAGTTATTTACCCATGTGGGTGTGTTACCTGGTTGTTACTTAGGAGAGATTTCTGTACGTGTCGCAAGGAGAGGCATTGCAGAAACTAACATGGGCATTTTTGTCATTCTACATTGTGACTCTTCCTTTTCTGTGTTTGAAAGATGAAAAGATAGCACCCCCTGGACGGGCAAGGGTTGGTTTAAAAAACAGTGTTGGGACTAAAGGTCCATTAGTGAGTTCAGTGCAGGTAGGCGTGATGGTCCTGGTGGAGGTAGCCATTTCAAAGCTTCTAAGTGTGGCTGAGGAAGGAAGGAAAAGTCAGCCTCTCCCTTCGTAGGACGCTTACGAACTTTCCCAGACATGCTCTTGGCCTCAAAGATTGTTCTGACCCCTGGCCATTTGTAGGACTTATCCAAGGTGGATCTGAGCCTCCTCGTGTGCTCCAGGCTGAGACCAGGATCTGGGTGCATCACCAGCTGGCAGAAGATGGGGATTAGGCAGAAGATGGGGACTAGGCACTCTGCACGCCCGGCACAGGTCAGGTTCTATTGCTCCCCACCCCCGCTGCTCCTGGTGATTGTCTGTGGGAGACAGGGCTTGGTGGCAGGGACTGGAGGACAGAGGGCTGGGAGTAGGGCCTCTTGGCTGCGACCTGCCCCCTTGCCTAGCACCCTTGCACTGAGAATTGCCAGTTGTCATTCCTTCCTTGCATGCTGTGCCCACTGCACCAAAGGCTTGTGGGTTTATGCCATTTGGGTTTATGCGAGGTTGCATTCACCCCAGGCCAGCCAGGGGGAATGGGTGGGGTCCGGCTTGGGGCCTGCACTGCAGCCCCTGGAGATCTCAGCCATCATGCCTCTGCTTTGCTTCTCTCGGCTCAGGAAACTTCACTTACCCCTGGCCCCAGAGTGTGACTCAGATGCACCCAATGAGCAGAGGAACTTGTTGGGAGGAAGTCGCAATTATGGGGTTAGAGAAAGAAAAGTCAAACATCCAACAAAATAATCATCATGCTCTCTTGTGGATTGGAAATAAGGGATGTGGGGCCCTCTGTGTCCTCAGTTACCCGTCTTAGAGCTTCAGATGCCCAGACTCAGGCTGGAGGGTCCCTAGGGCCCCAGGACGGGCAGAACACCCACATTCATGGGGGTGCAGAGTGGTCCCCAGATGGCCTGGAGAGACCCCTTCTCAGGGGGTCTTGGCTCTTAGTGTGTCTCTGAATGGGGATTCTAAAATCTATCTGGGAACTTCCTTAGAGTAGCTAGCTGACTTTTATTAAAGATAATTTTAAAAAAATCACATTTTTGGGCCGGGCATGGTGGTTCATGCCTGTAATCCCAGCACTTTGGGAGGCCAAAGCAGGCAGATCATCTGAGGTCAGGAGTTCAAGACCAGCCTGACCAACATGGAGAAACCCCATCTCTACTAAAAACACAAAACTAGCCGAGTGTGGTGGTGCACATGCCTATAATCCCAGCTACAGGAGGCTGAGGTGGGAAAATCACTTGTACACTGGAGGCAGAGGTTGTGATGACCTGAGATCGAGCCATTGTACTCCAGCCTGGGCAACAAAAGTGAAACTCTGTCTCAAAAAATAAATCACCTTTTGATTTTAAAGTGTCTCTAGGATCTTCTGCAGTTGGTATCATTTTGACTAGAACCTCTCACTGCCCAAGTGTCAATAGGTTTATTCTATAAAAGAGGGCATGCGGTTCAAGGAGATTCTGAACATGAGATTCACACACTGAACTCCTGGTTGCCTCTGCTTTTGTCTGTTTGTATGTGTGTATGTAAGTGCACGTTCTTATATGTATATGTACACACATGCATATATACATGTATACTGCACAGGCACACATACCTACATGTATGTGCATCTAATGTGCATGTGTGTATTCTGTGTGTGCAAGCTTACCTTGGAGATACTGCAGTTTGGTGCCAGACCACAGCAATAAAATGAATGTTGAGATAAAGTAAGTTGCACTATCTTTTGGTTTCCCAGTGCATATAAAAGTTGTTTATACTTAACTGTAGTTTATTAAGTGTGAAAGTGGCAGTATGTCTAGAAAGACAATACAGGTCTTAATTTAAAAGTACCTTATTGCTAAAAAATGCTGACAATTATCTGAGCCTTCAGCAAGTTAAAATCTTTTTGCTGATGGAAGGTCTTGCCTATGAGTTCATGGCTTTGGACTGATCAGTGGTTACTGAAGGTTGGGGTGACTGTGGCAATTCCTTAAAAATAGGCCGGGCGCGGTGGCTCAAGCCTGTAATCCCAGCACTTTGGGAGGCCGAGGCGGGCGGATCAAGAGGTCAAGAGATCAAGACCATCCCGGCCAAGACGGTGAAACCCCGTCTCTGCTAAAAATGCAAAAATTAGCCGGGCGTGGTGGTGTGCCCCTGTAATCCCAGCTACTCGGGAGGCTGAGGTGGAAGAATCGCTTGAACCCAGGAGGTGGAGGTTGTAGTGAGCCGAGACTGTGCCACTGCACTCCAGCCTGGCCGACAGAGCAAGACTCTGTCTCAAAAAAAACCAACCAAACAAGACCTGAGCTGGGCGTGGTGGCGGATGCCTGTAATCCCAGCTACTTGAGAGGCTGAGATAGGAGAATCCCTTGAACTTGGGAGGCGGAGGTTGCGGTGAGCCGATATCGCGTCATTGCACTCCAGCCTCGACAAGAGTGAGACTTTGTCTCAAAAAAAAAAAAAAAGACTTGAAAGTCAAAATTACTCCTTGATTCGTGGGCTGTAGATGGAGGTTGTGTTAGTAGAAATGAGAATGCTATAAGTAAAATTTCGAAGATGAATCCTCCCAGCAGGGCAGTTTACTTGTATAGAAGGGTGCAGGGTGCCCGGATGGGGTAACGAGGGCAGCCGCAGGCTTGGACGAGGGGGGAAGGGGTACTTATGCTGGGCGGGGGTGTCGTTCCTACTGCCATGTCGCCCCCTATTGGCTAGGGTTAGACCGCACAAGCTAGACTAATCCAGATTGGCTATTTCATTTTATTTGTTTTTTTTTCGTCTCCTTTGTAAAACTCCTTGAATCAACGACTGGCTATTTTAAAAAGAGTAGGGGTCCCAGCTGGAGTGGCAGGGTGGGTGTTTTGGCAGGAAGGACGGTTTTGGGCGTGTCAGAGCCGGTAGCCAGGGGTGATCAGATGAGCGGGTTGAGTCAGGATTGCGGGGAGGGGGAGCAGATGGGAAGTACCGATTAGAACTGGTGGAGAAGGAATTACAAGGAAGTTAAACTTGAAAATAGAGAATTAAAGAATAAGAATGCTGGACATGCTGACATACTGATTCTCTGAAGAGAAATTTAGAACTCATGTATCCAATTAGAACAACATTCATTTCTTTGTACATCTCTGTCAGAACTGCTGTGTGACCAGGTGCATTGTCAACAAGTAGTAATATTTTGAAAGGAATCTTTTTTTTTCTGAGCAGTAGGTCTCAACAGTGAGCTTAAAATAGTCAATAAACCATGCTACAAACAGTTCTGCCATCCAGGCTTTACAATTCTATTTATAGAGCATAGGGAGGGTAGATTTAGCATAATTCTTAAGGACTCCAGGATTTTCAGAATGTAAATGAGGATTTCTTTCAACTTAAAGTCATCTGTAGCCTTAGCCCCTAACAAGACAGTTAGCCAGTGCTTGGAAGCTTTGAAGCCAGGCATCGACTTCTCCTCTCTAGCTATGAAAGTCCTAGGTGGTATCTTCTCCCAACAGGAAGCTGATTTTGACTGCATTGAAATCTGTGGTGCTAATGTAGCTAACTTTATTAGTGGTCTTAGCTAGATCTTCTGGATAACTACGGCAGCTTCTAAGTATTTTCTGCTTCACCTTACTCTGTGATGTTATGGAGCTGGCATCTTTACTTAAAACTCTTGAACCAACCTCTACTAGCTTCACACTTTTCTCCTGCAGCTTCCTAACCTCTCTGAGTCTGCACAGAACTGAAGAGAGTTAGGGCCTTGCTCTAGATTACACTTTGGCTTAAGGGAATGTGGTGGTTGGTTTGATCTTCTAATCCAGACCACTCAAACTTTGTTAGTATCAGCAAAAAAGGCTGTTTTGCTTTCTTATCGTTCGTGTGTTTACTGGAGTGGCACTTCTAATTTCCTTCAAGAACTTTGTCTTTGCATTTGCACCTCGGCTAACCGGCTTTCAGCCTGTTTGAGCACATGTCTTCCCCACTAAGCTTACCCATTTCTAGGTTTTAAGAGATGTGACTCTTTCTTTCACTTGAACACTTACTGGTTATTAATTGGCCTGATTTCAGTATTGTTGTGTGTCTGGGATTAGGGAGGCCCGAGGAGAGGGAAGCAGCAGTCCAGAGCATCAGAACACAGAGTATGTGTCCATTACATTAGCTGTCTTATATGGGTTTGATTCATGGCACCCCAAAACAATTACAGTAGTAACATCAAAGATTACAGATCACAAATAACGGTAAAAAATATAATCATAATGAAAAATTTTGAAATATAGTGAGAGTTTACAAAAATGTGACACAGAGACCTGAAGTGAGCTCCTGCTTTTGGGAAAATGGCACTGTCAGTTAGTAAAAAACAAAAACAAAACAATTCAGCATCTGCAAAGTTCAGTAAAGCAAAGCACAATAAAACGAGGTGTGCCTGCCTGTGTGTGTCTTGCTGATTTCTGAAACGGAGGCAAAAAGTGATTTTTTGTTGTTACATTTTTTCGTTTCTCCAGGCAAATTGTTCTCGCCTTCGCTCAAGTGCCAAGCTCTAGCCGGCTTCCTGGCTTGGCAGGATTACTGTGAACGCATCCCTAAGTATGCCTTTTATTTGTCAAATCCCTGTTATTTTGTTAGAATCTGTCTTGCAGCCAAAATAGCCTCAGGAGAAAAATAATGAAAAAAAGAAATGAATTAGGTGTGTCAGAAGAATGCGATGGGCGTGGGGAGGTTTATGCTGATAAATATGTGTGTGGGTGACAATGTCACCCTTTTTCATTGTCTGTTTAAATGTTTCCATTTTCCTTGTAAAAGCACTCTAACACATGAAGCACATTTGCAGAGAGGCCAAGGATGGCTCCCCAGCCCACCAGAAAGGCGGCCTCCTTGGTCGTTGCTGGGCTCCTCAGTTTTTCTTCACAAGACTCCTTGTTAAGTTACACTGTGGATTCCTTTGCTTGACTGTGGACACATAGTTTTGTAGCCACCCTGCCCACCCTACCCCCAGCCCTGCTCCAGCCGTGCCTTAGCAGACATCATCCCCTGTTATTTCAGTCTCCACAAGTGCAAGAATTTAGGGTAATAGAGTCATACTTCCATTCCGTGGATTTTCTTATTTCTCACTCTCTACTCAAATAGCACACACGTGCACAGTTTGAACCTTGGTCTGTTGACTTGACCTTGCCTGTGTGGGATGTTGTTTCTCTCCTGTCCATGGACACTTACTTGTTGAGATTCACAGGTGTGGAATGAACGGGAACTGCAGTACAAATGTTTTCGTAGTTCTCATTATAGATTGTCCGATGACTTTTCAAAGTGCTACGCAAGGCAGGCTGGGGGTGGCTCATGCCTATAATCCCAGCTCTTTGTGGGGCCGAGGCAGGCGGATCGCCTAAGGTCAGGAGTTCAAGACCAGCCTGACCAACATGGAGAAACCCCGTCTCTACTAAAAATACAAAATTAGCCGGATGTGGTGGTACATTCCTGTAATCTCAGCTACTCAGGAGGCTGAGGCAGGAGAATCACTTGAACCCAGGAGGCAGAGGTGACAATAAGCTGAGATTGTGCCATTGAACTCCAGCCTGGGTGAAAAGAGAGAAACTCTGTCTCAAAGAAAAAAAAGTGCTCCACAGGCATGATTTGTTCCACTGGGGGTCTCCTTGACTGTGCTTTTGAACCCTGAAGCCAAAGGCTCCCCTGCTCCTGGAGGCTATGCTGGAACTCCAGCTCCTTCCCTCTGGTCTGAGGCGGCCACATCCAGGGCTCCAGCCACATGGCTTTTTGTACCCCAACCCACCTCCTCCGTGGTCTCCCCATTTGCTTAGGGAAACACCTGGAGCGAGACGGAACCATCCAGTCCATGCCTGGGCCCCACTGGGCCTCCACCTTCAGGATGTGCCTAGGGTCTCTCCACGTGCTCTTGCTCGGTGCCTGAGTCCAGCGGCAGGAAGTGGACAACAGGCAAGACTTCTGCCCGGGAGCTTGGGTGCTAAAGCTTGTCTGCCCTCTGAGCGGCAGGGAGCCCACCTTGCCCATTTGGGAAAGGAGCAGGCGCCCTCCAAGGTGATGCTTTCTGAAGGAACTGGGTGTTCTAGGAGGATCTTCCTGGTGCTTCCTGCAGGTCTGGTGAAGGGTACTCACACAGGCTTCTAAGAGGCGGAGCCCCTCCTCACCCCATCTCTGAGTGAGCTCATGCTCCTTGGCTGGGTGCAGACTTGGGAGATGTGTTCAGTCACCCCACAGTAAAGCTCCTCCTCCTTAGGGTGGTGTGACTCCTCAGGAGTTGGGTAAGACTGTTTGGGAATGACCAAAACTTAGGTCTGTTTGGTTTTGTAACTTTCTTGATACACCTTGGGTGTTTTCCATGTCAGCGAATATGGATGTGATTATTAGTTTTAGTGACTTCATAGTAGTAAAATTCCATTCTATGTTAGTACCATAAAATGACCAGAGCCCAGATGCTGGCTATTAAAACTGCTTGCAGCTTCTCTTGTTGTGCATGATTCTGTAGCTGCCCTTCCATGTGGATCTTTCCAGGTGTGGTCACTGCCTCAGAACACATTCCTTGAAGCAGAGTTGACCACAGTGACAAGTGTTTTAAATGAGAACATAGCAATTTGGTTTGCATGTGCCTTGCCCACTGAAACCCTGCTGCAAAAGCGTCTTTATGCTTCTCTCTCCCAGTCCTAGCCGTCTTGCTGTGGGACAACTAGGGACAGCATCCTCCCTATATGAGGTTGGAAGGTGAGGGTCGGAGGGACAGCAAGTCAAGGTTACTGCCTTCCAGGACAGATCCTACAGTGTGGCTGCTCATCCATTTGTTCTACATGTTTATCTTTTGCAAAGGGCTGTGCAGTTCACCAAGCCCTCTCCATATATCAAGGATTACTTTGGACATTGCTGGCCATGGAACCATAGGGCCGTGTTTCTATTCCCATTTCCTTTCTTCCTTCCTTCATTAATTCGGCAAATAGGCCCGGGCCCCTTCTGATGTCTGTTCCTTGGATAAGTGAAGGGCAGGGTAAGGCTGCAGGGCTTCTCTGTGACGTACGAACTTTTGTGGGGCCTTAAGGCCTGGGGCCAGAAGACCTCACCTGTTCTTTCCTGAGAAGGCCTCACAGGGGAGACCTCAGTGTTGCATTTGGGGATGGATGGGAGGGATGGAAGAGGGGAGAGGGGACCAAGGTATGGGGCCGGCACTCCCGTCAAGAACTAAACAAACTAACTAGGTCTTGGGGATGCAGGTAGGAGGGCAGGGATGTGGGTAGAGTTGATACTGCAGTGTTCCGGTCAGAGCATGAAAACTCCGGAGTGGGCCAGGAGACCGTCTGTGTGTCAGGGCCCATCAAGAGTATCATTCATTCATTCATTCATTCAGCAAATCCTTAGGCACGAGGATCTCTGTGAACTAGATGGACCAGAGTCCATGCCTTGCTAGAAGTGAGTTTTTTATATCCAATGACTGTTAAGACCGAGGTGGATGGACTTTTCCGTGGGGCCTCATGCAGGAGAGGCATAAACTGGGCAGGGATCTGGGGGAAATGAGTCCTGTGTGCAAGGAAGAGCAGGTCAAATGTCCTGAGGCAGCACCTGGCTGAGCAACTTACAGAGAGGCAAGAGATAGGCAGGGGCTAGATCACCTTGGTCTGTGGGTTCATAAAAATAACTTTTTTTTTTTTTTTGAGACGGAGTTTGGCTGCTGTTACCCAGACTGGAGTGCAGTGGCACGATATCGGCTGACTGCAACCTCCGCCTCCTGGGTTCAAGCAATTCTCCTTCCTCAGCCTCCCGAGTAGCTGGGACTACAGGCGCGCACCACCATGCCCAGCTAATTTTTGTATTTTTAGTAGAGACAGGGTTTCACCATGTTGACCAGGATGGTCTCGATCTCTTGACCTCGTGATCCACCGCCTCTGCCTCCCAAAGTGCTGGGAATATAGGCGTGAGCCACCGCGCCTGGCCTATTATAACTTTTTTTTGAGATGAAGTCTAGCTCTGTTGCCAGGCTGGAGAGCAGTGGAGGAATCCCAGCTCACTGCAACTTCTGCTTCCTAGGTTCACCATCTCAGCCTCCCAAGTAGCTGGGACTATAGGCATGTACCACCACATCCAGCTAATTTTGTATTTTTGGTAGAGATAGGGTTTCACCATATCGGTCAGGCTGATCTCGAACTCCTGACCTCATGATCCTCCCACCTTGGCCTCCCAAAGTGCTGGGATTACAGGCGTGAAACACCGAGCCCAGCCAGAACTTTTTTTAAGGGTGTAGATTCTAAAAGCGGAAGAGGGTTTTGTGCTAGAATGTTGTCATGTCCTGATTCCTGTCTTAAGAAGCTCCATTTGGCTGGCCTGTGGATGCAGAGATGGTCAGTTCAGTGGTGGGTGGACCAGGATGGTGGAGGTGGAGACTGGGGAACTGGGCCTTTGGGGCTTGTTTTGTGGGACTTGCTGACAGATTGGTTGTGTGCCGTGAGAGAAGTAGAAAGAGCCCGAAGGTTGACACTTGACTGTGTAGGGAAGTGGGTGCTACTTTTGCGGACAGGGCAGCAGGGAGGAGCATGCTGGGGAGAAAACTGGGAGTTCTGATTTAGAGGGTTGAAGTGAATGGTGCTTCAGGGATGGCTCAGTGAAGGTGGGAGCAGGTGGTGCTCAGGACTCAGCAGGCCAGGGGAGAAGAAGCTTGGAGCTCAGGACCATCAGCCAGCAGACAGGTGGTGGGAAGGGTGACAGCCAGTACTGTCATGCTCCTTGGCTGGCTGCAGACTTGGGAGGTGCATGCACACAGAGCTTGGAGCCCAAGTACCCTGAAACTTAGAAGTACCCAAGGTGATAAGACCCTCTGAAAGAGACAAGGGCAGGACCAGTGAGGTAGGGCATGGGGGTCACAAAGACCAGGGAAGAGAATGTGTCAGGAGATGGTGTGTTCAAATGTGGCTGGGATTGGAATAAAGGAAGGGCAAGAAGTGTCTTTTACTGGGTTTGACAGGCTGTGTCTAGGTGGTGACTTATAGAAAGTTCCAGTGGGATGGGTTGAGCATGGATTCTGGAGCCCATGAGCCTTGGGGTAAAGGGGCAGTGACTATAGTCAGCCCTTTGAGGAAAGCTTCCTGTAAGGGGAGCAGCAGAGAAATAGGGCAGGTATGGGAAGACTGGGTGGGCATCCAAGTAGGGGTGTGTTTTCAAAGACAGGATGTGTTACAGCAGGCTCTATGCCACTGGGAAGGTTGGCGCAGTCACGAAAGACATGAAGATTAGGAGCTGGGGGTTGCACGGTGACTCACCCCTGTAATCTCAGCACTTTGGGAGGCCAAGGTGGGTGGATCACCTGAGGTCAGGAGTTCAAGACCAGCCTGACCAACATGAGTAGAGCCCAGCTCTACAGAAAATACAAAATTAGCCAGATGCGGTGGTGCATGCCTGTAGTCCCAGCTACTCGGGAGGCTGAGGCAGGAGAATCACCTGAACCTGGGAGGCAGAGGTTGCCGTAAGCTGGGATCCCGCCACTGCACTCCAGCCTGGATGACAGTGAGACACCATCAGGAGTTGGAAAGCAAGAGCCAGGATGGCTGGGGACAAGACTTGAGCCCGCAGTCCACATGCATCTGGGGTTAGCACCTGGCCTCGCTGCACACGAGCTGGTGAGCTGCAGTGGTCACCTCGTTCTTCCCAACCTCATGCAGGGAAGATGCCCAATGTGGACCTGGCCAGCTGATGGAACTGTAGGGTGGTCCCTGTTCAGTGACTAATGGGGGACACCTAGAGGGCCTGGAGGAGCACCTCCTGAGACCCCATTAATATGGGTGCCTTTGTGTCCAGTGCAGCTGCCCCCTGCAATTTCAGCAGAAGCATGCCTGCAAATCTAATGTCCCCAGCTCTCCACTGAGTGCCGGTTACTCCTGGAGGTCCCCACCCATGCTTACTCTCCACTCCCTGATACAGCCCCCTTATCTCTCCTAGTTCTTAGCCCAGCTGAAGTCAACACGTGCGTCCAGGAATTGAGGAATCACCCTCAATTCTTTGCTTTGCCCTCCACACCACTCCCACCCTTTGCTCCTGAGCCTCTGCCTACCTGTTTCCGGCCAGGCCCGGTCTACACTGGAGTCCAACACACACTGCCTCCCTCCCTCCTCTCCTGGTAGGACCACAGCCCCCTAAGCTTTATCTTCTCTCTGCTCCCTCTCAGGCTGTAAACTCAGGAATGAATGAATGGACAGATGAACCCTGCCAGCTATAATTGTAAACCAGCTAATCAGAAATTCAAAGGGCAGCAGATAGGAGGCCACAGCCCAGGGTGTTCCAAAGGCCCGGCCCAGGGCGTGACTGAGGGGCGTGGTAGTCAAGATAGTGACCTTACAACCTGGCGTCTATGTTTGTCCCATCCACAGCGCCTGTCTAGCACTGGTGTGTCTGACCAGGCGGGTGCTGAGCGCACGCAGTGAGGGACCCACGGTCTTGGCACACACGCAGTTTGTAGTATGAGTGGTGTATGCCCCAGGCCTGAGTCTGTTCCCTGCTAACCTGGGTGGACAATGATGACTGTCACTGCAGACAAGGGATGAGAAGCTTCAGTGTTGAGGTGGGACTTGAATTGCCTTTTTCTTTGCTTGGACAACTTTTTTAAAAATTTTATTTTTTAAATAAGGAGGAGAAGAGGATTGTGAGTACTATGCTCTAAGTATACTTTAGTGATACTTAAGAAAAAAATTTTAAGAGCAATATATTGAACCTTTCAGGAAGCTAGAAATAGATGTGTAGAAATTTCCCCAGGCTCCCAGCCTCACAACCTCACCGCCCTTGGCTGCCTGGGGAGAGGCTTTCCCAGGCTCTTATGCAGTGGGTGTGCACCGGGCTGGGACGCAGGAAGACTGTGAGGAAGGAGCTTTCCTCCAGTGACAGCAGGTCCTGGGCACTCAGTCCAGCTCCGGAACTGCAGTGCTGCTGTGCGGTGACTGCGTGCAAGCCCAGGAGGCACCTGATGTGGACGCCATGTGAGACAGGTGGGTCAGGTATGACACTTAAGGTCTGACCCTCAGCCCCTTGGCTGTGAAACAAGAACCACATCTTCGTTGATTCTGAGGTTTGGTGACCTGGGTATGTGGATGTGCCAGGAACACTCTGGGTATTGAGCTGGGTTTGAGACTAAATTATGAGTGGAAGAATGGTACAAACCAATGTGGGAGCCTCCTTGCTGTGCTGGCCACCTTGGATGCCCACTGCAACTTGTGCCGGCCTTCTGGTACGGCTGGGGCAGGGTCCCAGGTAGCCGGTGGTTTCAGCCCTAGTCTGGAGTGGCTTGGGGGTCCTTGGGAGTGTGCGTGTCCAGCTGCCCCAGCCCAGGGCTTCCCCCAGCCCCTTCTGCTTCATTCTCCGAGCAGTGCCACTGGTGGGAGACCAAGGTTCGGGAGGCTGGGTCCTGGCCAGACACACGGCTGAGGATGAGGATAGACAGGGCCTCTGCTGCTTCATTTCTGTTGTTTTTGCTCTGAGTGTGGATGGTAATTTTGGTTTCTCTTTTTTTTTCTGGGTTGGAGCACTGTGGTGTTATCTACTGGAGGCATGCCTTTAATGTACTGGAAACATCTTAGGGGTTAGATTTGGGTAAAGTAGGGATTACTTTAAGGCAAGAGCATCCCACTCAGTTGGGGACCTGGGAATCACCTCTGTGTGGAAGGGCAGGGACACCTTCTACTGAACTTGATTGATTGATTGAGATGGAGTTTCACTCTGTCTCCAGGCTGGAGTGCAGTGGTGCGATCTTGGCTCACTGCAACGTCCACCTCCCGGGTTCAAGTGATTCTCCTGCCTCAGCCTCTCAAGTAGCTGGGATTGCAGACATGCCCTACCATGCCTGGCTAATGTTTTGTATTTTTAATAGAGATGGGGTTCTCCATGTTGGTGGTCAGGCTGGTTTAGAACTCCTGATCTCAGGTGATCCACCCACCTCAGCCTCCCAAAGTGCTGGGATTACAGGTGACTGCCACAATGCCTGGCTATTTTTTTTTTTTTTTTGTATTTTTAGTAGAGACAGGGTTCCTCCATGTTGGCTAGGGTGGCCTCGAACTCCTGACCTCAGGTGATCCGCCCACCTCAGCCTCCCAAAGTGCTGGGATTACAGGTGTGAGCCACTGCACCCAGCCGGCCTGGAGCTTTTACAAGGGCACATTTTCCACCTATATGGGAAGATTGAGTGTCAAGGTTGACTCCGTACCAGTGGAGGATGGCCCCATTGATCTCACGCTCTGTTGAGCTTCTCTAGAGTAGGCTCTGACTCTCCATCTCTGCCTGCCTCACCCCAATCGGTGCATAAAAATACTGACTCGTAGTCACAATGATAACAAATTACTTTTGGTTTTTTAAAAAATTCAGTAGTGGCTGGGCGTGGTGGCTCACGCCTGTAATCTCAGCACTTTGGGAGGCCGAGGCAGGCGGATCACCTGAGGTCAGGGGTTCAAGACCAGCCTGGCCAACATGGTGAAACCCTGTCTTTAAAAAAAAAAAAAAAAAAATCAGTAGTAAGTAGCTAACTTTTGCTAATATTAATAAAAACAGCTCAACTTCTTCAGAAACCATATACCAATTTTACACTGTCTGGGAATAGTCTCCCCGCTTGCCCTTAAAGTATTAAGGGCTGCAGGCACTCCTCATCACAGAGGGAAGAGAAGGGGTGGTCAGTGGGCAAGGTACGAGAGCCCCCTCTGTGCAGTGTCCAGCATAATCCTCATAAGCCTTTGAGGTGGGTTGCAATGTGATCGTCTGCATTAGCAGATGAAACTGGCCCAGAATAAATAATAATAAACCCGTAGACAGTGAGTAGAGGAGTGAGGTCAGAGTCCACCGCAGCTCTTTGTCCCACCTCAGTCCAGGCCTCCTGGGGGAGGCTCCAGTTTACAGGAGAGCAGGACACCTGCCTCTGCCCCCAAATCCTGTAGCTCTGTGCTTAACCCAGCTACAGATTAGAGCCCCTGGGGAGATTGTGAAGAAATATCACTGCCTAGGGCTCCCTAAGACTGTGCTGTCGCCGACTGTGGTATAAGTGGTAGGGGTGGAGTTCTTGTGACGTCAGTATGTTTTTAACCAGCTCCTGCAGAGAATCTGAGGTGGAGTGTTGGCTGAGAACTGCCCACAGTTCCAGATGTGGTCCAGTGGTCATTTTCTGATCTAAGCCAGGGAATGCTGGGGCATTTTTGGTCGGGAGGAAACTGGGGAGGTGTGAGAGGACGAAGGCCGATTGGAGAGGTTTCCGAGAGGACGCTAGTAACTGAGATGGCCCTCTGTGGGTGACCCGCCTCCTGCTGCCGCAGCCTCCCCATGGGAACCCCCCAGGGGAGGGGAGACCAGATTGGGCCACCTTGCCCTCAGTACCCTGTTTAAGGATCTGGCACAGGTTTTGAAGCTGAGCAGGTTGTAAAACTTCCTGGAGTCTTGGGTGCCACATTAAACAGGATAACAGAGATTTCTATGGGAGGGGAGTGTGGAAAGTCTGCTCCTTTTGTGACTAGTGGCATGAACTACCATTTAGCTCTTCCTCTGTGTTCTAGAAAATGCCCTCTTATGCACCTCAATGTATTATTGCAAAAAGAGTTTAAAAGGCCAGACACAGCACCAATAACTATATCTTTTTCCTCTACCACCAGAGGAGGTGAATATACCTCTCAGACACAGCACCCACAACCGTGTCCTTTTACTTCATCCCCGGAGTACGTAAACGTACCTCTCCATTTTTAGTGTTCGAGGTGTTAAAGCAGCAGAGCGTATCCTGACGCTGTGGGTCTCCAGGCTTTCCGTACAAACTACCTCTGCAGGGTGCTTCTGCTTGGAGTCAACTTGGTGAAGAAATCCTTGGCAAGGAGTGGAAAAGTAAATTGTGACGTCCTCAACACGGGGCCCATGTGAACTAGAGAGTTTCTGGTGTTCTCATTTTTGGTTAGAATAGGTGGGGTAGCTCATTTGACAGGAGGAAGCTGGCTTGTTGGAAGTGCAGGGATGCTCTGCTGACCCGTGCTTGGGTCCTGGGACACTCATTGGTAGCAGTAGGTCTGTGACCTGGACCTGGGGACTTGGGCTTCAGGTTATTTGACTCCGTGACCTCAGGCAGTTCTGGAAGCTCTCGAAGGTGGAGGCTGGAAGTCCAAGATGAAGGCTCTGGTAGATTGTCTGGTGAGGGCTGGCTCCTGGTTCATCAAAGGCATCTTCTTTTTTTTTTTTTTTTGAGATGGAGTCTGGCTCTGTTGCCAGGCTGGAGTGCAGTGGCATGATCTCAGCTTATTGCAACATCTGTGTCCCAGGTTCGAGTGATTCTCCTGCCTCAGCCTCCTGAGTAGCTGGGACTACAGGCACGCACCACCACACCCGGCTAATTTTTGTATTTTTAGTAGAGACTGGGTTTCACCATGTTGGCCTGGATGGTCTCGATCTCTTGACCTCGTGATCCGCGTGCCTTGGCCTCCCAAAGTGCTGGGATTACAGGTGTGAGCCACTGTCCCAGACAATCAAAACCACCTTCTATCTGTGTCCTCCCATGGCAGAATGGGAAAAAGGGTCTTGTGGGGTCCCTTTTTTAAAGGCATTAACCCCATTCATGCAGAGTCCCCCCTCATGACCTAAGCACCTCCCAAAGGCCTCCCCTCCTAATATCATCACTTTAGGGGTGAGGATTTCAACATGGATTTTGGAGACACACAGACAGCCCACCACAGAGGGGGTCCATTTTACTGTGAGAAAGGTGTGCTCTTTGCTTGTGAGGGGTGGAGACAGGTGGACCCTTTGCGGCCCGGGAACTTTGTAGCCAATGAATACATGTTGGTTAAACTAGTGGAATAAATGCACTCTCCTCTGTGGCCAGTGGACTGTCATTCATCATGTATCTACCGAGTGTCTGTGTGATTTTCATGAGAAACAGCATCATGCAAAGCACAAAGCAGTACTGCTTCAAGTCCTGCTTCCATCCGAATGGATAACTCCAGCTTTGGACCATCCCGAGGGTCAGGCACTTCACAAATGGCGTCTTTGATAATTTCTATCACACTGGGAGGTGGACTCCTTATTCCCTGGGATGTCACTGGGTCCTTAAGAGCCTGGGCAAAAGCCCCCATCCCCCACCGCAGGGACTAGAAGCCAGCTCCCCAGTTCTCCAATTTTTCAGGTGCCCCATGCATATCCTGAGTCCCTGGGACCTCATCTACCTGAATGTCCTCTTCTGCCAGTCTTCCCTATCCAGCATGGCCCTAGGGCACACGTGGGAAGATGTTTGCTGGATAGGTGAGATGCATGTGTGCCTGAACACTTCCTGAGTGTCCTAGAGGTTCAGGACATACTAAAATGTGGTGAGTGCTCTGGGAGGCACACTGTCCCTTCTGGATGTGGGATGGGGCACAAGCTGGCTGCACCGGGAAAGAGATAGAAGGGAGGTCTTGAGAGGGAGGATTTTCCTGAAGTCTGTGCTTGGGCGGGGCCCAGATACAAGACCGGTCCCTAGAGACAGTGCCTGGGCCTCCTGCTGCCCAGCGACTAGCGTCCCTGCCGTTGGACAAGGAGAGAAGCCAGGCTTAATTTCTGCAGATTAGAGCTGGCAATAACTTTCTGGTGTCAGAAATTCCTTAAACTGAAGGCAGTCTTTTTCAATATCGGAGACAAAGTGCTTTTAAATGTGCTTTAGGTGGCACATAGAAACTCTCTCACACTCAGGCACCCTCAAGCCATGGAGCAGTGGGACTGGCTGTGTCAGATTTTGTGTCGATGGGCATGTAGTGGGTAGAGGTGAGCTGGGAGTCATCTGCCCAGAGTGTGTGGTGGTCCCAACTGCAGAGCGCTGGGGCTAGGAATCAGGGCCGGGGCTTGAGAGCACACATCAGAGGGACTAAGGATTTGGACTCTCCACCCCTCACTTGAGTTGTCTGGCCAAGGTGTGCTGAGGATTCGGTTTAGATGATGCCTTACTGCAGAAACACCCAGTAGTAATGCGTGTTTCCATCGTGGCGCCAGCCATGGCTTGTCCCATCCAAGGTCAGGCTCACCTTGACCCCTTGATTAGGTGGAGACTAAAGTCTTCTCTGTTGTTGAGGTCAGGCTCACCTTGACCCCTTGATTAGGTGGAGACTAAAGTCTTCTCTGTTGTTGACTTCCTCCTTTCCCTTTTATAACAAATAAAGGAAATATTGAGAGACTATATATTCTCACAAAAAAGAAAATAAAAATAAAAACAAAACAAGACAAAAAACAAAGGAAAAAAAGACTATTCTCTCTGCAGAGCAACCAGTCACAGCCTGTTAGATTCTTTCTCTCCGCTGCATGTAACTCCCAAGTTTCCCATAACATGATGTATGGAAGCTGAGACCTTTACCCTTCCTAGCAGCCTGCTCCCAGGCCTCCTGTCGCCTCTCTGAGACCGTCTCCTGCTATTCTCCTCCTCCTTGTCCACCAAGTGGGGAGGAACTTTGAGTCCACATAGGTTTTGTGTGTGTGTGTGTGTGTGTGTGTGTGTGTGTGTGTGTGTGTGTGTGTGTTCATTTGCTTCTATCAGTAGGGACTCAAAAGACTCTTGGAATCATATTGTATTCAATGGCTTGTAATCCAATATTATCACTAGTTTGATGTCCAAGCCTAATGGGAGCTTTTTCAGGCTGGCCCCTGTGTCCTTTAGTTACATACCCATTGTTCTGTGAGCACTCTTTCTGGCCAAAAAAAAAAAAAAAAGAGATTTCAGGCTCATTGGGGGTGACTGTTGCTATTGGAGCCTCCTCACCCTCCAAGGACAGAGCTGGGAGTATCTGTGTGTGTGTGCACTGGTACATATACACACATTCACATCTATTTTCATTTCTAGATATATCTACATCTCTGGATTGGAAACTGTGAGTCACACTAGTATCTGATTCCTGTCTCCCAATGTAGTGGTTATTATAACACCCTCCTTTCTATACTAGCAAGCTCCTCCCCAATGGGAAGAAAGGTGGCTCCCGTTTTTCTTCCCACAGATCCTTATGATCAATCTTACTATGTATCACCAATTTGCCATCACCTCTCTGCTGCCACGGCCCTCCTCTCCCCAGTGCATATAGGTGCTTCTAGGTCAGTTGACTGAGGCCGGGTTCTCTTACCTAGAGTTTCCATGTCCACTTCTGCTTTCTCCCAAGTGTCCTCCCAGGGCTGCCAGGGGGTCCTACAGGATGAACATACACCTGTGATGCTTTTTCCTTTTTGCCAGTTAGGGCCCCCTTGGGGTCCAGCCCAGCTCAGTACTGGGCCCTCTTCCCTTGTCATTGCTTCGCGCAATCCTGCTCACCACCCAGTCCTTGCTTCTCAAGCCCCGTCTACACTCAGTGTCCCACACAGCTGTGCATTAGCCACCTAGCCTTTGGCCAGTTCACCAAAAACATGGCGCCTCTCTTCCTGTCTGGAAAGCGCCTGCTTCTGCTTCAAGTCACAGCCCACTTGTAGAGTTCTTCCCATGATCTGTGGACTCCGTGCCCCCTCCTAACACTGTGTGTAGCTCGTCCTGCTGGGAGGGGTGGGGGCTGAGCCAGCCTTTGCTGTATTTCCTCTGACACTGAGCACACCCACTGCTCAGTGAACATATTCGTGGGTGAGTGCATGATTGTGTACGGGAATGGACGTGTAGGAGCAGCCTCCAGTTTCCAATGACAAAACGGGCACAAGTTGCTCTTCAGCCCTCCCCCAGGGAAACTTGTACTTGGTGTTAAAGTCTGACTCACGGAGGGGCTCAAGTCCCCAGTTCCAGCTGGGTTTCCAACCCAGGTTGAGATGTAGCCTCTCTTCCTGATGCCGGGCTTGCTGATATCTGCCTTAGCTGTCTGGACTCCCTCCTCCCCGGGAAGAACCTCACTTTGTTCCTGGGAACCAGCTGCAATCAGAAGCTAGGGTGAGACAACCTGGCCAGTAAAAAGCACAGAGATTGTGGCAAAGCACGAAGAAAATCAGAAGCCGGGCAGCAGCACAGAGCTTATTGTGTCCTTAAGATGGAATGAGGCCAGTCTGCCACTCAAGTTTTGGAGCGAGGGGGTCTGTGCCTGGAGGAGGTGGCCCCACATCTGCCTTGGCTTCTGGGTCCCTTCGTACTCCCAGACCTTCAGCTTCAGCTTCCTTTGGCAAGGACTTGGAAGGGCGTGGTCTGAGACAGGCGGTGATGTGGTGGGAATACAGGAAAGCAGAGTGTTTTCATTCCTGCACCGGCATTTATTGCTCCTGCTTGGTGCTGTGTGTGGAAAATCCCAGACAAGGTTAGGACTTCCTATTGGAGGCACAAGACATATGACCGACCACACTAGAAGGTCAGGGCCCCAACCATCCTTGGGTGGCTCAGCCACGGGGGATGATTAACCAGTCTGGGAGGTCAGATGGGAAGTGGATCTTCAACGGAGCCCAGGACAGCAGTTTTGAGCCAGAAAGGAGAATGGGAAACTGCCTTGGGACAAGCCCCAAGTGAGCCCAAGGGCGCAGAGCAGAAGGACCCTGGTGTGTAAGAACCTAGATTGCAATTCCTGGCAGGAGGGGGACAGAGTTGGGGACAGGAAGAGGGTCTGGAGAGGCAGCCTGTTGGTGTATTCGGATTCGCCTTAGAATCGAGCAGTTTCTTGCCAGTGAAAAATCAGTGTGTTGTCCTCACCATGGAGATTTATCACATGCATGTTATTTGTTACTAGTAATGAAGTGTGGCAGTTTTCTGAATGGCTACCCTTTTAAATAAGGAAGAGCAGATTCAGGGTATCCTTGTAATAAAAAGCCACCTTCAACCATTTGCCTTCCACTCTGGCTTGCATGGGCAGTGGGGTGGCCTGTGCTCTTGGCCATTGTTCCTGGGTGGACCCCAGAGAGTGTGAATTCTGGTACTCACATTGAAGGAGTTTTATCCTGCTGGGGGCTATCTGTTCATTGTAGAATTCAGATTTCTTCAGCCAGTTCCTGTGGGCACCGTGGTAAGGGTGGTGGTAGATCCAGCTGACCTCTGGGCCTGTTTGCCTTGGGTAAGCCACGACAGCAGCGTGTCCTGTTCTTAGGTGTTTATAGACACTGCTATGTACCTGGTCTTGTGTCAGATGTGAAGAAATCTGGAATGAATATGATACAGATGTGTTCTCAGGGAAAGATGTTTGAAAAAACTAAAGTTAGAATAAGCTATAGAAAAAAATAATGATGAAGGATTACAGAAAAATGAATGAAGGAATGAATATGGAAAAAGGTGAAGAATGGTGTCATTTGAAGGACAGGGAAATGAGAATGCCTGCTTGTCTGCCCGGTGCTGATTTAGTGAGGAACTGGACCCTGAATGGTGTGTTCTAGGCGAGGAGGTTTTTTTCCTTTGTAGTTGAAAGTTAAAGAGCAGCTTTGCTCTTCCACTGCAGAAACGGAAAGATGGATATTTAGTGCTAGAACTTGAGAGGTTAACATTGGCCAGTTGAATCGATGGCTGGAATTTGCACATATGTCAGCCATAAAGGCCATGACTTAGCCCACCCAGACTGCTCCCCACATCCAAGGCATCTGGAGTTGCAAGTGGAGTTGTAGATCTGAAGTTAGAGAGTATTGGAGCCACAAAGGCTGAGCTCTGGGACATGGCTCATAGGCTGGGCCTGGAGTGAAGGCCAATGGAAGGAGTACAGGGTTAGCTGGCCCGAGGCTAGAAGACCCCTATCCTACTCTGAGGCAGGGGTCTCTTCCACTGCCCCCATAGGCTGCAGGCAGTGGCTTCCTCTTGGACATGTCCTTTCATTTTTAGATGTCCGCTGCCCCGTGAAGGTTGGTGAAATCTGACAGGCATTGAAAGTAGGGTTCTTGGGAGGCCGAGGCGGGTGGATCACGAGGTCAAAAGATCGAGACCATTCTGGTCAACATGGTGAAACCCCGCCTCTACTAAAAATACAAAAAATTAGCTGGGCACGGTGGCGCGTGCCTGTAATCTCAGCTACTCAGGAGGCTGAGGCAGGAGAATTGCCTGACTCAGGAGGCGGAGGTTGCGGTGAGCTGAGATCGTGCCATTGCACTCCAGCCTGGGTAAGGAGAGCGAAACTCCGTCTCCAAAAAAAAAAAAAGAAAGTAGGGTTCTGCCTGTGGATCTTGCCCCTCTCTCCTCCTGGCATTTCTCTCTTTCTTTCTCCCTTCCCTCCCTCCCTCCCTTCCTCCTGCTCTGTTGCCCAGGCTGGAGTGCAGTGGTCTGATCTCTTGAACCCGCCTCCCGGGTTCAAGCGATTCTCCTGCCTTTGCAGGGGACTACGGGCACGCGCCACCACGCCCGGCTAATTGTTTGTATTTTTAGTAGAGACGGAGTTTCACTGTGTTCGCCAGGATGGTCTCGATCTCCTGACCTTGTGATCTGCCCGTCTCGGCTTCCCAAAGTGCTGGGACTACAGGCGTGAGCCACTGCGCCCGGCCGTTCCTCCTGGTGTTTCTAAGTGACCCTTTCTTCAGGACCCTGGCTTGTCGGTCTTCTATCACCCTGTCAGCTTCACCTCCTGAACTTCGGGTTTCTAATTTCCTTCTAAAATCACAGACCCAGAAAGGAAGCCGGGGCTTGGGATGTGCTGTGAATTGTCCTGGTTTGCCAGGAGCACGATGGCACGGGGGTGGGGGGGATGGGCGGGGAGATGGGGAGGGGGCGGGGAGGGTCAGCCCAACCCCCAGGTGTGCAAGGTCCCCGCGGTCAGGTGCTCTGAGTTTTATTTGAAATCCTCACCTGGTTAGGCGCGTCCTTCTCTGCGAGGCCGGGCTCCTAGTTTTTCTTAGTTGAGGCAGATGGTAAAAAAAGCCTTTCTGCCTAGTGTTTCCCTACTTTCCACTCCAAATGCCGTTTGCTAGTGTACATTATCAGTGTAGTGTAGATTACTGCCCATTATAGAGGCAGAGTTGACTGGATAATCGTCAAGATTTAGACATTCCGAAAGCCAAAGAGCCTGCCGGGTTTCGATTCTTTTAAGCCCCTCGCCAGCGTTCTCAGAGAGGTTTGAAATTCTAGTAAACTGAACCCCGCGCCAAGCGCGTCGCGTCGGTAATTTCAGTCAGATGGCGGCTGCAAGGCCCTGCTCCTCCCGCCTGGAAGGCGTTTCTTCACCCACTTTCCCAGTGTTTGGCGACGCAGCCTGTGCCTCGGCGCTCGCTCGGAGCCGTGGTCTGAGCGGGCGGGGGAGGGAGGGCTAATTTGTGTCAGATGGAGGGACGCCGCGCGGGACCGTGCGCTCGCGCCTGGCTTTTGTTCCAGGCGTCTGACTTCTGACGGGCAGGAGTGGCCGTGGAGGCGGCGGCGCGCGGCTGGGACCTGGGCCGGCGGTCACGGAGAGCCCTTCGGTCCTCCCGGGTTGGCCATTTCCTGAGACTTGTGTGCGTAGGGGACTCGGGAGGCATCCTCTGCCCTGACCGCCTCTGGGTAGGGGTCGGCGGCCGTCCCCGCCTGGCCGGGCCCGGCTCCCCGCGGGCGGCAGGGGCGGCCATGCGGCTGCGCGCCCTGACCCCCGGGCCACCGGGAGGGTTCGCGCGCGGGACCCGGGCGCGCCGGTGCCTGCGCCAGGTAAGTGCGGCTCTGAGCTGGGGTGCGGGACCAGGGACGCGAGGCACGGGAGCCTTTGGGGCTGCACGCACGCGGGCTGCGCCGGGTGTGCGCTAGTGCCCGTGGACGCTGTGTCCGTGTGTACCCGCCTGTGCCCGTGTGTCTGCATGTGCCCTTGTCCGTGCGCGTATGTCGGTGTGTGTTTGTGTATCCTTGTCTGCACGTCCACGCTTGTGTGCTTGTGAGCGCGCCTCCGTGTGTGCACGCGTGTGTACGCTGGCCCGTGACAGAGTCCTGGTGGGTGCGTGTGTACCCTTGTGTGCGCGCGCGTAGGACAAGGAGCAGGAGGGCCAGCGGAGCTTTGCCTAGTGGGGGCGGCTTCTGGTAAGCGCGGAAGAAAATTCGGGCTTAGCTCTTTCTAACCCAACTGCCTCTTGAAAAGGCTTCTTGGGTTCCTTTCCCTGCAGTGGAAGTGGGGCACTGGCCATTGCGCACACCTGCTGTCCCGCGCATGTTTCTTGCAAAGGTAAAGGGCATTTTAGCTCTGCAAAGATGTGGGTGATGCTCTGGGATTTAGGAATCCTTACAGTTTCCTTGGGGACCGTATGGCTTCCTGTGGCGCCCTGTGGTCCACAGGACGGTCCTTCACGGTGTTTGAATTAAACGGAGCGCTGCTGGTTGGCTCCCCGCTAGGTTCAGCCGCCCTTTCCTCAAGTTTAACAATCAGGCATTTATGGCATTTGTTTTTCTGAAACTTTTGTAAGGTTCTGTGGAGTGAAAAACTGTCAAAATGTCAGCTAGTTTACTTGAGGTGTGCTCCATCGCGTTTTAAAGTCTAGGGGTCAGACGCTGCTGCCTGGAAGTGTGGGAACAATGTGTGCTGAATGTGGAGAGTGTCCCTCTTGCCCCAGATACTGGCCCCCTGTGGGCTGGGAAATGTCTCTGAGGCCCGGAAGTGTTTCTGGCTGTTTAATATCAGAGTGAAGTTGGGCTGGGAATGTGTTTTTGATCAGTGTCTGCCTCTCCAGAATGGCTCTGAAGGTTTCCAGGTGCTTGAATGCCCACCTCTTGCTATAATGGAGCTGAGTATTTCCTGAAAGGAAAACATAGCTGGGAGGGATTGTGCTGATGCAGCTTTGCACTTTTGCGTGTGTAACCATTTTGCCAGGGCGACCTTTAGCCGGGAGAACCTATCCGAGAGGGCCCTGCGGTTTTGCATTTCGGCAGAGTGGAGCATTCATGTGGAGCTCCTCCCTGTTCAATTTTGCAGAGATTTTTCTTTCTCAGAAGAGACCTCACAATCAAGACCAGCACTAATTACTGTGTCCCCCTCAGGGAGTCCTTGTGGAACCAGCAGCCTGCTCTCTCTACCCTTCCAACATTTTGCTCCTAACAATTAAGTGCAATTTAGATTCCTGAACTGAGCCTGCTAAATGCTTCAGCATTGCTGCCTCCTCTCCCCCTTTGGGAGAAATGAAAGCACAGTATCAGGTGAAAACAAGGGCAGTCTAATCCCGTCTGGTCTCATTTCACAATAGAGATGTTATGTACAGATGAAGCGTGAGCAGATGTTATTACACTATCTTAAATGAACTCCTCAGGGATCCAGCAATTCAAGTGGCTGAACCCTTGCAACAGTGCTTCTGCTGTTTCCCTCTTTAAGTTTTCTAGCTCTGGACCAGTGGGCAAGAAAGCTGCAGGAAAACAGTGCCTCTTTCTCCTTGGTTGGAATAAAGGTGTCTGTAAGGAATAAAAGGTCACAGTATCTTTCCTTGGCCCACAGACTGTGGCTAATTCATTTGGTCAACAAATATTAATTGAGGGTCTATGGTCCACTGTCTGCCAGGCTCTGGGCAGGGCCCTAAGAGGACAAAGGGGAAAGAGCCTGGTGTCCTGCATGTAGAAAATTGCAATCTAGCACAGGAGAGAAGGCATATAAACAAATAATTGCAATAAAAGTGAAAAATATGTGCCAGCTGCTGCATTGCAATAAGAGAAATGTATTTATTAGGTGTTTGAATGTTATTCTTGTCTGAGCGTGAATCTGGGGCTTGAGGCATATGGGGCCTGAGTCTCATATGTCTCATCCTTTGGCTGTGTGGTCTTGCATCTCGGTTTTGCATCTCACCATCGTGGTTTGTAGACTAGTGGTGATTACGGTAATGACACAGAAGCACTTGGCTAATGTTAACCAACTGAATAATTAGCAGCATCATTATCCTTCTTTTGCAGGGCATTGAGCACACAACCTCTGTTATCAGAAAGAATGCAATCTCTGGAAAAAAAAACAGATACCAACATAGGAACAACTACATAATAACAGTGCCTTAAATGTATATAGAGCCTTATAGTATAGTCTGTTAAATACAGTGGTGGTTCTGTCTTGGCTGCAAATTAGAATCACGGGATGGAGTTGGGGTGAGGGGGTTGACAACATTCCAGTGTTCTGATTCCACCTCCAGGTAATCTGATTTAATTGGTCTGGGGTGGAGCCTGGGTCGGTTGTTTTAAAAAACTGCCGCAGTGATTCCTCTGAACTGATAGATGGGATAGCATTTGGTCATTTGCAAGAGCTGTTAAGAAACAGGAGGAGGAGAGTATCTTTTCTATTTAAAAGAGATTGTGACTTGTCTTGGGCCATAGAGCTTGCAGTGTAGGTATCAGAACTTGGCTTCTGCTTGGTTCAGGACACTGTTCCTTACTTGACAGTCATGACCAGATCAACAAAAAGACAAGAAGATGCTTAAGTGACAAGGCTGCTACAGGACTACAGAGGAACTCGAAGTGAGCAGGGAGGACTGGCAGGGTGAAGCTAGAAATAGAAAAAATAGCCTGAATAGCAGGGCAAAGAATGGGGATGGTCCTGAAGCTTGTTTTAAAGTTGGAGTGGTGTTATTGGAATCAGACCTCTGCCAATCCCAGTTCTCTGGTGGTGCTCATGGAATTCTTAATTATGAAGGATTCTAAGGCCAATGATTGGTTACGTCTGCTATTGGTGAAGGAGTAAGGAGTTGTGGTCTGTGTACTGAATATATGCTTTTCCTTTGAAAGAGATGGTAATCAGATCTCGGAGAGAATTATCTTTTTTGAACATTAGAATTCATAGTGTTCATTCAAAACCCTGTATTCTTCAGTTTTGTAAGACTTCAAGAGCACATTAAAAATTTTTATTTTATTTTATTTTATTCTTGAAACAGAGTCTCACTCTGTCGCCCAGGCTGGAGTGGAACGGCAGGATCTCAGCTCACTGCAACCTCTGTCTCTTGGGCTCAAGCAATTCTCCTGCCTCAGCCTCCGAAGTAGTTGGGGTTACAGCCATGCACCACCACGCCCAGCTAATTTTTGTAATTTTTTTTTTTTTTTTCAGTAGAGATGGGGTTTCTCCATGTTGGCAAGGCTGGTCTTGAACTCTGACCTCAGGTGATCTGCCCTTCTCAGCCTCCCAAAGTGCTAGGATTACAGGCGTGAGCCATGGCTTCTGGCCCAAGAGCACACTTTTTTTTTTTTTTTTTTTTTTTTGAGACTGAGTTTTGCTCTTGTTGCCTAGGCTGGAGTGCAGTGGTGCAATCTTGGCTCACTGCAACTTTCACCTCCTGGGCTCAAGAGATTCTCCTGCCTTAGCCTCCTGAGTAGCTGGGACTACAGGTATCTGCCACAATGCCTGGCTAATTATTTGCATTTTTAGTTGAGATGAGGTTTCACCACGTTGACCAGGCTTGTTTCAAACTCCTGACCTCAGGTGATTTACCTGCCTTGGCCTCCCAAAGTGCTGGGATTACAGGCATGAGCCACCATGCCCCGGCCCCTAGAAGACATTTTAATTGACATTCAGTTTAGTGTTTTAACACTGAAGAGACATTTTCAAAGTATGTTAGAAAACATATCAACTTGTACACTTCACTGTGTGCAGTCCTCACAGTTGTTTTGGTGCGACTAAGTGATTTGCATGTATATATTCATTTTAGAATCAGTTTGCCAATTGTTTTTAAATCAAAAAAAGCCTGCTGGGATTTTGATTGAGATTGTGTTGAATCTATAGACTAATTTGGAAGAATTGCACCTTAATTATATTGCATCTTTCAGCCTCTGAATATGATATAGCTCTTCGATTATTTAGGTCTTCTTTAATTTCCTTCAGCAGTGTTTTGTGGTTTTTAGGAAGTCTTTCATAGCCTTTGCCAGGATTACCCTGGAGTATCTAATATTTTTGGTGCTATTTTAAGTGGTAATTATTTTTTATTCCAATTTCTGAACATGCATTGCTGGTATATAGAAATACGATGAGTGACAAAAGGCAAGTTTACATCCTCCTTTCCAAACTGGATGCTTTTTATTTCCTTTTCTTGCCTAATTGCCCAGGCTAGAATCTCTAGCACAATATTAAGTAGAGGTGTTGATTGCAGAAGTCTTTGCCTTGTTCCAGAACTTAAAGAGAATGCATTTAGTCTTTCATCAGTAAGCATGATGGTTGCTGTCAGTTTCACATAGATACATTTTATCAAGTTGAGAAAATTCCATTCTATTCTTACTTGACTGAGAGTTTGTATAAGGAAATGAAAGTTGGATTTTGTCGGTGGTTTTTCCACATCAAAGGAGAAGGCCAAGCAGTGTTTTTCTTAAGTTTATTGATTGGTTTTTGAATGTTATAATAAATGAACTTTGCCTTCCTAGATTAATCAAGCCCAGCTTGTCTTAGTATATCATCCCATGAGTTACTTAGAAGTATGTCATTTAGTTTCCAAATATTTGAGGATTTTCTGGAGATATTTCTGTTTCTGTTTTCGTATTTAATCCTATTTGTGGGCAGAGATCATTTTTAGTTTGACTAGAATGTACTGTTTATTTAGACTTGTTTCTTGCAAAATAGGTCCATTTTGGTAAACCTTCCCTATGGATTTGGAAAGAATGTGCTTTCCATTGCTATTGGGTCAGGAGTTCTAACATGTTAGTTAGGTGAAGCTATTTCATAATGTTCAGATCTTCTGTATTTTTGCAGATATTTTTGTATATTCTGACTGTGTTCTTCATTGCTTATTAATGAGGTTGTATTTTTTTTTTTTTTTTTTTGAGACGGAGTTTCACTCTTGTTACCCAGGCTGGAGTGCAATGGCGTGATCTCGGCTCACCGCAACCTCCGCCTCCTGGGTTCAGGCAATTCTCCTGCCTCAGCCTCCCAAGTAGCTGGGATTACAGGCACGTGCCACCATGCCCAGCTAATTTTCTGTATTTTTAGTAGAGATGGGGTTTCACCATGTTGACCAGGATGGTCTCGATCTCTTGACCTCATGATCCACCCAGGTTGTATTGGTTTTATAAGGGTGCCATAAGAAAATACCTTGGACAGTGTGGCCTACACAACAGAAATTTATTATTTCACAGTTCAGAAGGCTGGAAGTCCAAGATCAAGATGTTGGCAGGGTTGGTTTTTTCTGAGGCCTCTTTCCCTGGCTTGTGGGTGGCAGCCTAATCTCTCAGATGGTCTTTCCTCTGTGGCATGCATCCCTGCTGTCTTTTCCTTTTCTTATAACAACACCAGTCATGTTGGATTAGGGCTTACCCTGATGACCTCATTTAACCTTAATTATCTGTTTAAAGGCCCTATTTCCAAATAAAGTCATTCTGAAGGTTAGGGCTTTAATATAGGAATTTTTAAGGGGACGCAATTTAGTTCATAATAAGGAATAATGGATTTCTGACTGTGTTTATACATTGGTGTGTTTCTCTTTGGAGTTCTATCAGTTTTTATTTCATGTATTTTGAAGTATCTTTTTTTGTTTTGAGATGGGGTCTTACTCTGACACCCAGGCTGGAGGGCAGTGGCGCGATCTTGGCTTACTGCAGCCTCTGCCTCACAGGTTCAAGCAGTTCTTCCACCTTAACCTCCCAAGTAGCTGGGATTCCAAGTGCCTGCCACCATGCCTGGCTAATATTTTTGCATTTTTAGTAGAGGCAGGGTTTCGCCATGTTGGCCAGGCTAGTCTTGAACCTCTGACCTCAGGTGATCCACCTGCCTTGGCCTCCCAAAGTTCTGGGATTACAGGCATGAGCCACCGGGCCTGGCCATGAAGTTTTTTATTGGGCAATTGTATTAGTCCATTTTCATGCTGCTGATGAAGACATACCCCACACTGGACAATTTATACAGGAGAAAGGGTTTAATGGACTTACAGTTCCATGTGCTGGGGGAGGCCTCACAGTCATTGTGAAAGGTGAAAGGCACACCTTACATGGCAGCAGGCAAAGAGAGAGAGCTTGTGCAGGGGAACTCCCCCTTATAAAACCATCAGATCTCATGAGAATTACTCATTATCGCAAGAACAGCACAGAAAAGACATGCCCCCATGATTCAGTTTCCTCTCACTGGGTCCCTCACACACCACATAGGGATTCAAGATGAGATTTGGGTGGGGACACAGTCAAACCATATCAGTGATTAAATGTTTAGGATTGTTATGTGTTCTTGAGCAATCAGTCCTTTCATTATTATGAGAGGACTTTCTATATCCTTGGTAACGTTCTTTGATCTGTAGCCTACTTTGTCTAATATAGCCACTCCAACTTTCCTTTGATTAACATCAGCATGGTACCTTTTTTCTACCCTTTGTCTTTTTAAAAAAATATATAATAGGACAATTCTTGTTGACTTTTAATTGAGCTATTTAGACTATTTACATAAATATGATTATTAATATGTCGAGGTTTGAATCTGTCATCCTGCTGCTTTTCTATTTCTCATACCTATTTTTTGTTTTGCTTTTCTTTTATTTCCTTTTGCCATGTAGATGAATTGAATACTTTTTATTATTTCATTTTATCTCTCTTGTTTGCTTATTACCTATACTTTGTGATTTTAGTGGTGGCTCTAGGGTTTTTAACTACACCTCTGTAACATCACAGGCTACCTTTAAGTGATATTATATCTACTTCATGAATACTATGAGAGCCTTATAATAATGTTATAAGGCTCCTTGCATTTTCTGACTGGAAACCTCTGTGGCCAGTGGTGCCTTTGCCTGAGTTCTTGTCCTGTGTCCAGGAAGAATGAGGTACACAGACAGGCGAAAGATGAAGAAGATGAAGATGAGCTTTATTAAGTGTTAAACACCCAGAGGAGACCCACAGTGGGTAGCTTGTCTCTGTAGGCAGGTCATCCTGACCTCTGCTGCTCTCAGCAGAGAGGAGGCCCTGGAGAGGGTAGTTTTCTCTGCAGCTGGTCTTGCCCTCTTGTGGTCTCTCCATTCTCTCTGTCCTCTCTCTTGAACCTAGAAAAGCCTTCAGTGGGGAGGAGGTGACTGCTCATTGGTCCATGTGAGGCCATGGGTGAGCTGGAAGAGGCACCATGAGTACCTACTCCAGTCTGTGGGACTGGCAGTTTGCTCCCAGCCTACAGGCCCTTCCAGCCTAAAGGTGGGAACTTACTGAGAACCCACCCCCTTCTGCCCAGGACTTTGCCTCCCGTTGCCATTCAAGGCCCCAGAACTCATCCCTAACTCTGCTCTGAAATCAGAAGCCGGTGGCCGGGAGAGGAGACAGGCCAGGCAACGGGAACAGACACCCTTGAGCCGGCAGGGATTGGGGACCTTCCCATACCCCTGAGGGTGCAGGCGACAGAGATGCCTGTATCCTATGCCTGGTAGGGTGGCTGCAGCTGCCTGCACTCAGGAAGCTCCTGCTTGTCCCTGGCTCCTGCCTGCTTGGTGGAGTGAAATGCCCAGGTCTGCAGCTGTGGATGGCAGCTGTGGCTGTACCCTGTAGGGCAGATCCTGCCTGCTCCTGGCCCCAGCCAAGAGCACAGGGAGGCTTGGATCCATAGCTGCAATTTGGGCAGCTGCAGTGGCACCCAAGGAGTTCCCACCCCAGCTTAGAAGGGGCAGAACTCCCACTGGCTCCATGGAGAGTGCAGCCCCAGCCGTGCCTCCCTGTTGCAGGCAGCGTGATGGTAGCTGCCGCTACTGTCAATAATGTTTCCTTTTCTCCTTTCCTGAACTTTGTGCTCTTTTATTAGAACATTGACTTTTACATGTGTCACATTACACTATTGTTTAAACAGTTATCTTTGGTGAGCTTTAAATAATAAGAAAAACTCAATAAGTTTATCAGTGGAATTAGCATTTCTGGTGCTCTTCATTTGTTGGTGTAAAGCCTTATTTCCATCTGCTGTGTCCTTTTTGCCTAAGCACTGTCTTTAATGTTGTATGTGTCAGCTGGTGATGAATTTTTTGGCTTCATTTGTGTATATTTTTTTGTGTATTTTAAGAGGTTTTTGCTTTAATTCTTAAGACCTGTTTTTGTTGGGTACAGAATTCTAGATTGACAGGATTTCTTTCGGCATTTTGTTTTATTTTATTTTATTTAATTTTTTTTTTTTTAACTTTTAGGTTCTGGGGTACATGTGTGGGTTTATTATATAGGTGAATTGTGTGTCATGGGGGTTTGCTGTACGGATTATTTCCTCCCCCAGGTAATAAGCATAGTACTCGACAGGTAGCTTTTCAGTCTTCACGCTCCTCCCACCCTCCACCCTCTAGCAGGCCCTGGTGTCTGTTCCCTTCTTCGTGTCTGTCTTTTGGTATTTTCTATTACACTGCTGTCTTCTCACTTACGTTTTGTAAAACAACGAGAAACCTGTATCCAAATGGTTGGTCCCCTGCATGTAGCGTGTCTTTTGGCCCTGTGCTTGTTTTTAAGATTTTTCTCTTTATTAGTGGGTTTAAGCAATTCAATTATTTGTGCCTTGGAGTATTCCTGTCACATTTCTTGTGCTAGAAATACATATTTTTTTTTTTTGAAATGGAGTTTCGCTCTTGTTGCCTAGGCTGGAGTGCAATGGCATGATCTTGGCTCACTGCAGCCTCCACGACCTAGATTCAAGTGATTCTCCTGCCTTAGCCTCTCAAGTAGCTAGGATTACAGGGGCTGTCACCCCTGCTCAGCTAATTTTTTGTATTTTTGGTAGAGACGGGGTTTTGCCATGTTGGCCACGCTGCAAACTCCTGACCTCAGATGATCCACCCGCCTTGGCCTCCCAAAGTGCTTGGATTACAGGTGTGCATGACCATGCCTGGCCAAAAAATTTCTTGAGTTTCTTGGATTTATGAGTTTATAATTTTCCTCCTGGTTTGAAAAGTTTCAGCCATCATTTATTTTTTCAAATATCGCCCTTCCCTCCCTTCTCCTTCAAAGTCTCTATTGCATGTATGTTATGTTGTTTGAGGTTCTCCCACAGTTTACTGATACTCATTTATTTATTTATTTAGGTTGCCTCATCTCTGTAACTTATATTGGGAGGTTTGTACTGTGATGGCTTCAAGTTCACCTGTTCTTCTGAAGGATCTAATCTGCCAATAATCTCATCCAGTGTATCTTGCATCTCATATTTTTACATTTCCTTCTATGGATGTTTGATTTCGATCTTTTTGTGTCTTTCAGGTCTCTACTTTGTAGCATGTAGCATAAAGCAACCCTTTCAACATCATTGCCTGCTAATTCTAACATCTCTGTCAGTTCTGGGGCAGTTTCAGTTGATTGATTATTTTTTCTCATTATAGGCTGTGTTTTCCTGACTCCGAGTGCCTGATAATTTTAGACTAGATAGCCAGGTGTGGTGGCCCACACCTGTAATCTGAGCACTTTAGAGGCCAAAGTGGGCAGATCACCTGAGGTCAGGAGTTCAAGACCAGCCCGACCAACATGGTGAAACCCTGTCTTTATTTAAAAAAAAAAAAGAAAAAAAAAAATATATATATAAAGAAAAAATTTTAGACTACATAGTAGGCACTGAGAAGTTTACTTTGGTGCTAGGTATTTTCGTGCTGGATATTTTTTGTATTCACACACACACACACACGGCCGTGCATGGGCTCATCAGTACTCAGCTGAAGGTATTTTTTGTATTCACACACACACACACACACACACACACACACACACACGGCTGTGCATGGGCTCATCAGTACTCAGCTGAAGGTATTTTTTGTATTCACACACACATACACACACACACACACTCACACTCACACACACACGGCCATGCATGGGCTCATGAGTACTCAGCTGAAGACTTGAAGGGACCTTCTGCAGGCAGGGCATGTCTTCAGAGCTCCTTGCAGCTCTCTGTTCTGTGGTACTCTGTCTAGCAAACCTTAGTTGCCTTCTTCTCCCTGGACTCTGAGTGCCTTCTCCCAAGCCCAGGCGATACTCTCGGCTCAGCCTGGGGTCCCTCTTCCTTAGCTGCAGCCGGGAAGCTCACTCAGGGCAGCAATCTAACGGCAGTTGTGGAGTTTGCCTCATTCTTTCTTGTCTCTGAGCTCTCACCATTCTCCATTTCCTGTGTAGTGCCTTGTTTTCATATACTTTGTGCAATTTTTTTGGTTACTTCAGGTGAGGATAAATCCAGTTCCTGGTACTACATCAAATCAGAAGTGGAAGTTCATATATAGTAGCTGGGGCTACAGGTGCATGCCACCATACCCAGTTCATTTTTGTATTTTTAGTAGAGACAGGGTTTCACCATATTGGTCAGGCTGGTCTTGAACCCTTGACCTCAGGTGATCCACCTGCCTTGGCCTCCCAAAGTATTGGGATTACAGTGTGAGCCACCGTGCCCAGCCTTATAGGTTTTTTTTTTCTTTTAAATAAAAATACTATCACAATACTTAACATTGTTTTACCGTATCTTTAACACTGTATTACTAATGTCTTTCCAGGATTGTGTCTCTTTTTTTGAGATGGAGTCTTGCTCTGTCACCCAGACTGGAGTGCAGAGGCCTGATACCGGCTTACAGCAACCTCCACTTCCTGAGTTAAAACGATTCTCTTGCCTCAGCCTCCAAAGGAGCTGTGACTACAGGCATGCGCCACTACACCCATTTATTTTTTGTATTTTTAGTAGAGACAGGATTTCAGCATATTGGCCAGGCTGGTCTTGAACTCCTGATCTTGTGATTTACCCACCTCAGCTTCCCAAAGTGTTGGGATTACAGGCATGAGCCACTACACCCAGCCAGGATCGTTTCTTTATTAACATGTATATATTCAACTTTCTTAAAAGGTCTTTAGACAGTAAACTGTGAGAATCTTAGGCATGCAGCTTAATGATTTTAAATATGGGTATTGCTGTGTAACCATCACCCAGAGTGGGAAGTCAAACACTTTCTTCACCCAGAAACCCTTCTAATGCCCTTTGTAGGCACTAGTGACACACACCCCTTGAGGTAACCATTATTACTTCTATGAAGATAGACTGCCTGCTTCTGAACAGTCTGTAATTAGGGTCACTCACTGTGTACTCCCGCACCTGGTGTCTCTCAGTTAAAAGAATGTTTTTGGATGTTCATGCATGTTGCTATATGTGGCTTGTGCTTGTATATTCCTGAACAGTATTCCATTGTATGGATATACCATAGTTATTTTTATCTGGTCTCCTTATGATGGACACTTGTGTTATATAAAGCTGTTAGGACTGTTCTTGTTCTTGTGGACATAGAATTTTATTTCTTTTTAGTATAAATAAGAAAGGAATTGCTGAGTCAGAGGATAGGTGCATGTTTAAGTTTGTAAGACATTGTCAAACCATTTTCTAAAGTAGTTGTACCATTTATTCAACATTCTAGATACTATTTCATCTTTTCAAATAAATTTAATTATTCCAATGGGTGAGTAATGGCTTCCATGAATCCATATGGATATTAGGTACTGATAGAATATACAGCCACATATCATCAAATAGGTATGATTGGTGTTTGACTCTCAAAGCAAATTGAATTCTTATATGGTTATCATATAACTGTGAGCCTTGGCTCTGCAAACATGAATAGGTGGCTGAGTGTTTCATTTTTCCAAGTGCTAATGCTTGTAATTGTGTTTGAGGAAGAACCACACATGTATCACAGGCTGGACTGTCTCTTCTGCAGAAGAGCTGCAGAGAGGTTCAAGGGCTTAGTGGTGATTCTGGAACATCTTTCAACTAGGAAAGACAGTTGACTTCCTCATAATGTAACTGTGCTGTTTGCTAATTAATTCTTCCAGAAGAAAAAGGATTGAGAGTCTAGAAGGGTATGTGGATTACTTTGTCACAGAATTTGTGGCTCTGTGGCTCAAGTCTGGAAGGGAGTGCATTTTCACATCATGATGTTGGTTGATGTAATGTGGGGATTGATGAGTTGGGTAAGAGTGAACGTCCATGTAGGACTCTGGAATTGGGAATGCTGACGGGGTATCCGTGGCTTGTCTTAGGAAGTTTAGATCACCAGGATGGTTTTTCTCTGTTTGCTTGCTAAAGTTCCTGTTTTTGCTCTTTACAAATTCCACTAGATTTATTATCTCCCAAAAAGGAAAAGAAAAAAGAAACAAACTATGAGAGGAAATGTTGACAGTTTCTTCCTTTACTTTTTCAGCCAGAAGAATTATCCTCAAGTCTGCACACTTTTAAGAACAAGGCCTTCAAAAAAAAATCCAAAGTGTGTGGAGTTTGCAAACAGATTATTGATGGTCAAGGCATTTCATGCCGAGGTAAGTCCGTGTTTATGATTCTCTCACTGATTAATCCAAAAAAACACAAAGAAAACTTTTTTTTTTGGGAGTTTCTGAAAGTTAAATCATGGAATTCCCCTTGTTAACTTATGTGTTCCCCTGACCCCACCTTCCTTAGCAGGGGCCAACCGTATTTACACAGATACATGCTCATGAGGACATTTTTACAGAAAGAGCAGATTTCCTCAATGGGAGAGGAGGCAGCAATGTGTAAATTAATCATTTATTCTCTGGTCTGCCCTGAAGTGTCAGTTAACTCAGTTTATTTAATTTGACTTTCAGATCTCTTACTCAAGTTTGCAAATGAAATTTTTCTGTCTTTAGAATTAGGGTTCATTTTGGTATGGCCTCCTTTCAGATCCTGTCACTAAACTAAGCCACCAGCTTGGCTGCTTGATGTTTAGACATCAAGTAATGAATGGAACTTGCTAATTCTTTTGTGACTGTGCATTAATAAATCTAGTATGAGACGTGTGATTTTAATGAATGCAGGAATGGTTGGGGGCAGGGCTGCTAGGCGGACCAGTGGGGTACATAGAACATCTTTGAACCAGGAAAGCCAGTTGACTTCCTCATAACATAAGTGTGCTGTTTGCCAATTAATTCTTGACTAGACCCTTGGAGAGTGCTGGGGTTTCTCTTTTGCATTGTTTTCATCTGCGGGGTTGGGGATTTCCTATAGAAAATGTGCAGAATCTCAGCCAGTGGGCTTCTGTGCTGTTGGGACCTCCTCCTCAGTGCCTTCCTCCCTGCAGACTCTGCAAATGGTCCCTAATGGCTTCTTTAGAGTAGGGTGCCTATGATGGAAAGATGCATGCATCAAACCTAATGGGTTGCGGATGTAAGGGGCTCTAGGGATTCTTTTACAGTTCAGAGGCCTGACCCTGGGTGAGAAGGCTGGGGTGCCCTCCTCCGACTTGGCCCCTTGGAGAAGTCAGTGCTGAAGAATGTGTTGGATGAGTGGTGGGTACTGGCCAACCTGGTCTCTAAGTAGAAGCCAGAGACCAGGCAGCCCTCTGTGTAATTCATCTAGATCTGCATCCAAGGCAGAGAACAGGGGCTACGGTGTACTCAGAGCAAACTCTGACACCCTGTGATTCAGAGCCTTTTTTTTTTTTTTTTTTTTGAGACAGGGTCTTGCTCTGTCATCCAGGTGGGAGTGCAGTGGCATGATCAGGGCTCACTGCAGCCTTGACCTGCTGGGCTGAGCCATCCTCCCACCTCAGCCTCTCCAGTAGCTGCACTATAGGCATGCGCCACATGCCGGCGAATTTTCTTATTTTCTTCAAGACAAGAGTCTCGCTATGTTGCCCAGGCTAGTCTTAAACTCCTGGCCTCAAGTGATCCTCTTGCCTTGGCTTCACAAAGTGCTGGGATCACAGGCATGAGCCACTGTGTTTTAAGCCCCTATTTGCAAACGGCACTGCACTGTGTGATATTATGGTCATCTGTGAATGCTGTGGCTGGTCACTGACCATTCCCCTGCACAACTTGTTCAGTTCAGGAGAGCCATGTCAGCCAAGTGTGTTGGTCCTTCTGTTTGTGGCCTGCAGGTGTAAGGTAATGAGAAATAGCACCGATGCTCTCTGACTAGCATCCTCCATCAAGCTTGTTCCAAAATGTCTGTGGGCAAATAGAGCAGCCCCTCCATGTCCCACCCTACAGGGTCCAGTAGGGGCTTTGTGCCTTTCCAGGAACACGGCAAAAATAGAAGCCCAGGGAGTCTCTCCGTCTGTTAATGTCACCCTCACAGAAATGCTCCTATTTTAAAATGTTGGTCTCTGACTATGACTCTCAAGTGTGAAAAGAAGGAAAAGGAAAGAACCATGAAACCAGCAGCTCAGAGAGCCTGGGAATCAGAGCCGTCAGGCCTGGTGTTGATCCCAGAGCCCCGGTCCTGTGCCAGCAGAGCTGTCGGGGGTGTGTGGGGAGAGCTGTCATGAGAAGCGTGGCACCAGCAGGGACACTGTGGGTTTGTTCTCAGCTTTCTCACCTGTGATGATGTCTCAGGCAAAGTTGCACAGCCCAGGGTTCCCCGTGAACTGACTTCCACCTGTCAGGTGCTGTGTGGGAACAGGTCTGATTTAGGAGCAGAGGCGGAGGTCAGACAGCGCTGGGTCCTGGCCTCGCCCCTGAGAGGGGCAAAGTCTTCTCGCTCAGGGTCTAAGACTTAGGGTAAGGGCTGTTGCAAGGGCAGAAGACAGGCGTCAAGCCTTGCTGGTGTTAGGATTGCTCCCCAGGGAACCCACTGTGGGTGGCTCCACATGGTGGACACAGCATGTGTGTTTGGTTAGCCTCTGCACCACACATCCTTGAGCTGTAATCCAGCGGGGAGCTCCGTAGACTCAGAGGCCTTTTCCACGACTTAACCACAGTGACCTGGACTGCGCTGCATTGGTTACACCGCTTGGGGAGTCATTTTTCCCTTTTTGTATAAACAAGAACTGAGTTTTCTGAGGAGCTATCTCAGACATCCTTTTTAGTATGTCAGTATTCTGTTCCTGCCATTTAAGTAGTATTTATTATTTTTAAAGTAAACAGAAGCAATGAAACAGAAGAGCTTGGAGAAAGCACAGCCTCCAGCTGTGAAACGTGCAAGCTGGTCTTGGACGGCGGGGAGCCTGTCTTCTTTCTTGCTTTGGAGGAACATCGTCTTGGTGCCTTCTCCGGGTTGGAACTTGTGTCTCTTCCTCTGTCCTGTAGTTACACAGACTCAAAAGGGCAAGGGAGGGACCCCAGATCGATCCCCCGGTTCCACATGAACTCTCTTTTGTGGCAGTTTAAATATGTATTGTGTGGAATATTTGGGAGGGTTGAGGAGGCCCACATATGTGCTTGAGTGTGTGTGTGTGCATGAATATGTGGGTGCATGTCCTCATGGCTGTGTATGCAGTGCATGCATGCATGACTGACTTCATGTGTGTGAGGACATGCGGGTGTGCACACTTGTGTTTACATGTGTGTGTCTGAGTCAATGCATTTGCTCAAACACACACACATTCCATGTTGTGAGGACTCGTGTGAGAGGATCCCCCCTGTTGAGGCCACTTTGTAGAGGTCAGCACTCTATGAAGTCCATTATCTTATCTTGAGGGAGATAGAGACAAAGAATGTGCATAGGCACAGGAGTTGCTTTTGTTCTTAAAGAGAAGAGGGAATAAACAGTGTTCTATCTGGACAAGATGTTCAACAGGCTTATCTTGCTGTGTGTCATCTGGTCGTTAAGGAATATGCAGTAAGCCGTGCTAGCTCCAGATAACAGTTTAAATTTCACAGCTTCTGGCAACATCCAGGCACTCATGAGAACAAGGCCCAGTGTGATGGCCCCGCGGCCCATCTATCGGTGTGTCTATTGGTAAAGATGCTTTCTCACCTCCTCTTGGAACTCTCTGAAGTTATGCTTCGGTGTGAGGCAGTGTGTCACCAAGAGTGTCACCTCCCGGGATTCGAAGGCCACCTTGGCCTGGAAGACCCCACACGTACTCAACGTGGACAAACAGTGGGGCTGCCAGCGCGGTCCTTGTGCAGCGTTATCTCTCGTCCTGTTGGGCTAATGCTCCTCTACTCCAAGAAACCCAGTGTATCACTGGTGTTTCTCATTGGTGGAATAGATTCTTGGCCAGTGGAGGTAACTTTTTTGAGCCACGTACTTTTTTTCCCTTGAAGACATAGACAGCTATGCAGTTAGGTGACTTCATCCCTCTTCTCATGGCTGCCTTATCCCCCTCTCTTCCTCACCTCCTCCTACCCCACCGCTCACTTTCCACTGCAGGGACACGTTGCTGCTGCCATTGACTTTTTCAGCTGGCTCCTGTCCAGGGGCACCCAGGGTGCAGGAGTTATGGGCATATAGGCACCTGCTCCCCTTGTGTCCCTGCCTGTGGCTCTGGGCCCCTCAGCTAGGATGGGATGTCTTGTCTAGAGGCAGTGGAAAGAGATCAGAATGTGGGTGGGTTCAAGTTCTGGCTGTGCCGCTTTCACCCTGGAAAGCTTTACAAAGCCCATTTTCTCAACCCTAAAATAGACATGGAAATGCAGACACAGTGGTGCAGAGCTGGAAGTCAGGGAGGGGCGTACGTGAAAGGACCTGGTCTGCCAGGCCAGAGAGGCGGAGAAGGACCACCGCTTCCTTAGCGGAAGGCTGCTTTATGCTGGCAGGCAGTGCTGCACTGCACCCTAGACGTGCCCCCTTCCAGAGGGTGCTGGTTCAGCTTCTCCCCAGAGAATTGCCCTGAGCGTGCTGGCTGTGAGTCCTGGGGGTGGTGTGGTGAGTGTGCTCACCTTTCCAGCCTTTGTGCACCCAGTGTATGCATGCATGTTCTTGTGCGTGTGTGTGTGTGTGTGTGTGTGTGTCTGAATTCCTCCCTCACTCCTTGCTCTGCTGTTAGCCCCACAAGGTGAAACTCTTCTTCCTTGAGCCTTCTGGGCTGGTGGGCTTCAGTAGGGACTGTCCCCATGGAGCCCTGGGTCCTTTCTTTGTGAAAGGGTGGTGGCCAGCACACAGCTGCCTTTTGCAGAGGGAACTGGAGAAGCTGAGGATGTGGCTGGGAGGCTGCGTGTCCTGTTGAGTTCATGACAGGAGGCTCACTGTCAGAAGAAGGAACCAGGAGCTGGCTCAGATGAAGGAAAACCTCCACCTTCTAGAGGAAGGAGGGCCACTGCCCTTCAGGGAGGACTTGCAGGCTCCATCCCCGATGAGGGACCCCCACTCAAGGCGAAGGCAAGGGAAGGAAGCAGCAGCCATGGACACCGTTGGAGGCAGAGGCATTCTGACTTGCGGGATGGGCCTACCTCTGGTTTCTGGCGCTGCTGGCTTTAGGACACGGTGGTGGTTGTGCCCCTGGGCTTGTGTGTACTGAGAAGATGTGGACTTCTCCTGTTAGAGAATTGTCTGCCTTCTTTCTGTAGGATGGTTTTGTGGAACTGCCCCATGTGTGCCCTGTGTGTGGTCAGGATGTTTGTGTCTCCCCAAAATCCCTATGTTGACATTCTAACCCTCCATGGGATGGTGGCATTAGGACTGGGGCCTTGGAGAGGTGATTATGTTGTGTGGGTGAAGCCCCATGAGGGGCATTAGGGCCCTTATGAAAGGGATCCTAGGAAGCTCCCTTGCCTCTTTGGCTATGTGAGGCTGCGGTAAGGAGACACCGTCTCTGAACTGGGAAGTGGGTCCCCTCCAGGCACCGCATCTGTGGTGCCTTGACCTTGGGCTTGCAGCCTCCAGGACTGTGGGAAATAAGCGACTGTTCATCAGCCACCCAGTTTAGGGTAGTTTTTAAATAGTAGCCCAAACTGACGGAGACGCCATGTTTATGTGCATAGCTGTAGGAATTATGTTAATAAACAATAGAAACTTTTTAAAAAAACGTACAGGATTCCATGTTTCAGGAGTTTTCAGATGTGATTGTTTTCATTAGCTTTTTCAGAATCATTGAATCAATGTGTGTGTAGAGACCAGGAGTGTTTGGGGATGCTCCTGAGCCTGAGGCACCATGGTCTGTTGAGGTCAAGGCGCCCTGTGGATGGGAGGTGTCGTGGTGCAGGCTGAGGCGGCCGAGATAAGCCCCCAACATCAGAGCAGGGATTCTGGGGGATGGGAAGTTACGCAGAGGCTGTGAGGCTGGCGTGGGGGCATGGGTGGGACTGATGACCTATGCAGAGGCTTGTGGCTCAGAGGCGGGCAGATCTGAAATGTGTAAGGGAGACACACCCGGGAATGTCACCTTCAAGAGCCCTTGGCCTTCAAAGGCTGCTGAGGCACAGAGACTTTTGTTTTCTAACTTAATGCAAGCAACAAATCTATGATCCTGCTTGTCTCTGAGGGGGCAGGGTGATATAGTGTCCCCACTTTTGGGGGCAGGCACCCGTCCCTGTTGGTACCTGGGACCCAGATCCACAGAATGGAAGAGCCCCTGGCCGGGCTCTGCTGCCCGTCCTGCCTGCTGCTCTACCTTTGCTGGCCTTCTTCCTGGAGGCTGAGCCCCTGTCTCCATTGCCCTGCAGACTTCCCATTCCTCCTTCCTAACCTGGCTTCCCCGGATCTGACTCTTTGCCTGCCCAGGCTGGGATGTCGTTGACATCCACTCTCCTGTTTGACTCAGAGAATGGCTCTGGGAAGCCATAAACCATCCAGTGGGAAGAACCTGTGCCTGCATCCTCATGGTGGCCCTTTTGAGGCTGTGCCCGCCCTGTTTGGTCTCTCCTGACTCCTCCAGGTGCTGTGAGAGGCTGGCTGCACATGGCTCATTTTTGACTTTTTGCTGGACCGTGTTGCTCTGCCCGTTCCCCTCATCCTTCAGGTTTCAGCTCAAGCATCAGGTCCTCAGGAAGGCACCTCCCTGCCCTGTCGCTGTGTCCTCTAGCATCTGCCCTTCCTCCAGAACTGTCCACTGCCAATGACTAGCCAGCCATCTGGACGTTCACTGGGTCATTGATTCTCCGCCCGCAGCTGGAGCCCAGGAGGCACAAGGGGCTGGCTCTGTGTTGTTTACCAGATGCCTATGAACAGGGTGGACACCCCTGTCCTAAAGTGGAGTGCTCTTTTGTCTTGCAGGGTGAACTCTCACCAGCATGCTTTTACTGAGTAGGTGCAGTGGCTGGTGCATTGCAATGCCCATGGTGACCAAGGCTTCAAAGGGCTGAGTCTAGTAGGGTGGAGTAGTGAGCAGGAACAGGATCCTGTGTGAGGAGTGCTTTATCAGAGGTATTTACAGGGTCCTTGGGGGCACAGAGGAGGGACAGGTAATTCTTGGGAGGTGGGTGGGGCAGGGAGTGCAGACATTGTCTTGCTATGTTCTGATCATTTGTTTACGAATCTCTCTGCTCCCCTGGGCTGACTGCCCCTACTAGGATGCAATGCTCTTCTGTCTTTCGGGCATCCTGAGTCTCAGCAAAGGGCCTAGAGTCCACTAGGTGCACAGGAAATGTAAGTTGCATGACAGTCCAGATGAATTTGTGATCTGGCTCATTGATCTGTTCTCTTCTTCTCTGGCAAATCCATGTAAAATGGCTCCAGCTGTTATTTCCAGAGTTCTTTCCAGAACAGTCGGAGGTGATGAGTCCCCCACCCTAAGGCCAAAGCCAGCCTACCCAGGAGTTGACTCCCACCCTGGCACTGAGCTCAGCCCTCCCATCGGACTTGCCCCATCCAGAGAGGTGGCAATACGACGGAATCTTCCAGAAGCTCCCAAAGTGGGAGGAGGAACCCAGGCCAAATTTCATCTGAATAATTTCTGGTCATTGGTGGTTATCAGATGGGAAGCAGCCCTTCACTGCCTCTAAATTCTGCTCCTGTGTCACAAGACAACTCCTTTCTCAGCCGCCTCCACGTGGAATTTATGCATGGATTTTAACTGAAATCCTTCCTGCTTTCTAACTCTGTGGCTGGGAAGAAGGCCTGGCCCCCTCCCAGATGTTTCTCCAGGGTCTGGGTTGTCAGGATTTGAGGTTTCTGCATGCCAGGGACGTCTGGGTTGTGTTTGTTGATTGTGCTGGTGGATTTTGATTTATAAAACTCCGAGTAGTGTAGCCAAGCTCATAAATCCACATATTTGTTTTACAGTAACTGTGATCTGGAATTTTATGTTAAGTTGTGGGGTTGTTTTCTGTTGGTTTATTCAGATGGATGTAATGCTGCTCTCTGGGTGCTCACGGTCTGCGTGGGCATGGCGAGGGGCAAGGATAAGTGGCAACTTCTGATTCCATGTCTTCGAAGCCAGAGAAGGGGCAGTGCTGTGCTTCACTGAGCCTGCGCAGGTATTGGCAATTCTGGGACGCTGGCAGGCCTGAAGCGTTAAGAAATGTGAGGAGTTCTGTTCCAGAGGATGGGGTCGAAGCCTGGCCTTTGCGGGACTCAGCCAGGTGTGCCATGGCCTAGGGTGGGCGTGGATGGGCAGGCTCCCCTATCACCCTCCAGCCTGCTCACCGTGGCTAGCATGGGTAAGGTGCCTACTGTGTTAGGTGCTGGGCACCCACACACAGGTGGACATCTGCCACCAGCTGCTGGGCCAGTAAGGGACAGACAAGTCCTGGACGGTCCCAGGCATGTCTGTGGGGGACTGCGGTTCTTGGGAGGGTGCTCCTGGTTTACACGGTGGTGACTGGTCTTAAAGTCCAGTCAGGGCCTGTTTCCTTCTAAACACTTGTTTGAAGTAGACAAGTGTTAACAGGGTTTCCCGAGTTAGACATCAGATGTTTTTGAGGGATTGGTACCATCTTCTTTCTTTCCTTTCATTTCACAATATTCTATAATATGATCCCTTTGAATGTCTGATGGAAATGCAGAGATGGTCTCTTTTGCACCTGTGCCTTGTGTTGGAGGATATCTTAAATGGGGAGCAGGTTGACAGCAAGGTAGAGACAACAAGGTACGTCCCTTACATAGATTAAGTAATTATGTTAGGGTGGGAGCTGGCAGTGGGGCTTGATTCTCTGGACGGTGAAGTGGACAGTGAAGTCTCGCTGCCCCTCCCTGCTCACCAGCTGTTAGAGGAACATGTGAGTCAAGGGATGTAAAAGGACTCTATCAGCTCCTGAGTGCTTCATCAATATTACTCACTGCCACGGCTGATTCAGTGTCCTGTTTGTGAAGATTAAGGCCACTTCTGTTGATTGATTGATTGATCTTTGAGAGACACAAAGGTTAAGCCTTTGGTCTCCAGAGCCATAGAGATGTGAGTTCAGACCTCAGCTCCACTCCTTCTCTGTGCCTCAGTTTCCTTATCTGTCGCATGAGGACAATAACTGAAACTCATCAAGGGGTTGTGTGAGGATCGCATTCATGTCTCAGCCATGTCCATACGTTAAGAACCCCTTGAGGGGGTTAGTGATTATTATTATTGATTGATTGATTGATTGTCTTTCTTGTAGAGATGGGATCTTGATGTTGCCAGGCTGTCTTCCAGCTCATAACCTCAAATGATCCTGCCAACTTCCCCTCCCAAAGTGCTAGGATTACAGGCGTCAGCCACTGTGCCCAGCCCCAGTGATGATTTTTTGAGAAAAGAAAAGCATTAATGTGGAAGGAATGAGAGAGAAAGAATAAAACTGAATACTGGGGATAAAAACTTCAAGAGTTTTAGGAGCGGTCGTCTTGAAGTGCAGCTTAGTGTTCTTGGGCAGATGTGGCATGGGGAGGTGAGGATCTGTGAAGAGAGTGAGAACAGCAAATAGATAAGAGCACGGAGATGGCCGCCCTGTGACCTCGGACGGGGGACCCTGTGGACATCGAGTGCTGCTGGTGCGGGGCGGGCGCACAGCAAGAGCTGCCCTGGCTAGAATGGGCCTTATCCCCATCCCTGAGCGGGTGTTTAACAGAGCGTGGTCTGGGGGCTTTAACCTCCCTCTTGGGAGGCACCTGGCTGAGGAAGTGGTGCTGTGGGAAACAGGCTGGGCATAGCAAGAGCCTTGGGGTCTCTGCACTGCCAGTCAACCTGCCACAAAGGCCTGTGCAAGTACTGGAGTTTGTGAGTGACCATCTTGGCTGACTGATTCTTGATTGATTGGTTAATGCTCTCAACAATTCATTTTTATAGCGCTTTTTCGGTGCTTGTCTCCCTAAGGCTGTGTGACCCAGCTCCCTGTCACCTTCTTACCCATTTGCTGCCATTTTTCTTCCTGTCCCTTCAGTTTTCTTGACCTGATACAGAACGTGAGTGTGGACCCCTCCCTCTGCCTTCAGGCTCCCGCTCCACATTTCTGGCATTACTTCCTGTGCCTCAGGTAAGCTGATCGAATCCAGGTTTCCTATTGATTTCCCTTTCCTCTTGCTTTGCAGTGTAGATTCATGAACATTTTCTGTGTTCCCAGTTGTATCCAGGTCCAGACCAGTTTCTGTAGGTACCCAGGACATATTTATAGGCTCACAAAATGTGTCTGTTGTGGATGTTAATGAATACTTGTGGAATTAATGAGGGAATGAGGGGTAGAAGTATTTGGTGTGGTGAGTTTTAACTGGTGGTTAGCTTTGCATCTTTACAAACATCTGCTTTGTTGGAGGCGGTGCAGGTCCCCTCGGGTGAGCTCTTCCCTTGCCCGTCCCCGACGAGATTTATCTGAGGCTTGCCCCGTAGGTGGCTTTCACTGGTGAAGATTGGTAATGACACGTTTCCTGTAGGTTTCTTTTGTCAAGAGTGGGCCTGCAGGGTGCTGCGTCTGTGGCCCTGGTGAGATGAGTGTGATTTGAAGAGGGGCTTGTGGAGACCATCCAGGAAGACAGCTCAGCAGGGCTTCTGTTGCAAGGTTGAGCATTCTCGTCTTCAGGCAACATTGGCCTGGCTCTGATAGGACCATAGAATTGGCACACCCCATGACATTGTGAAGGAAAAAGAGCCTGTGTAACTGTACCAGGCTAAACTGGCATAGAACACATGAACTATATGTATTTTTTTTTCTTTTAGATTTTTTCTTTTAAATACTATATGTGTTTTTTTCTTTTAGATAACAAGATAAAGTTTTGCTCTTGTTGCCCAGGCTGGAGTGCAGTGGTGTGGTCTTGGCTCACTACAACCTCCACCTTCTGGGTTCAAGTGATTCAGCCTATCGAGTAGCTGGGATTACAGGTGTGTGCCACCACACCTGGCTAATTTTTGTATTATTAGTAGAGACAGGGTTTCACCATATTGGCTAAGCTGGTCGCAAACACCTGACCTCAGGTGATCCACCCCCCCGGGCCTCCCAAAGTGCTGAGATTACAGGCGTGAGCCACTGCTCCTGGCCCACATGAGCTAGATTTTTTGTGTGTGTCTGTGTATCTTCACAGGAAATGTTTAGCCATTGCTCTTGTCAGCGTATTAGAAGGAGGACAGACCTTGCCCATTTCCTTCCATGCTGCCACATGTGTAGATGGGGCATTAGCCGGGTGGGGAATGCTGCTTACTGAGTTGGAGCGGGACATAGTCACTGGGAGTGTAGATGGGGCAGAGGCAGGATGTGGGGACACTGCTGCTCACTGAGTTGAGATAGGGTCCTGGTAGTCACTGCAGGTGTAAACGAGGTAGAGGCTGGATGTTAGGACGCTGCGCATGGAGTTGAGATGGGGTCCTGGCAGGCACTGCAAGTGTAGATGGGAGCCTATCAGAGTCTAGGATGGACTGCTCTACAGGAAGCTGTGGCCCTAGATAGTTACACCATATTTCTGCTCCTCGGTGCTGCAATTTTAACAATTTGTATGTTAGAGTAGTTAATCTCCAGGATCTTCTCTTTCTCAAAACACTACATAGAAATCTACATGGGAGATTCTGGGGAAATCATCTCCCAAAATAGATGATTTCATAGTGTCCTCTACTTATAATTAACATTTGCATTTCAAACCCTTTGTGTACATGCTACCTAGAGACAACAAGGTATGTGCCTTACATAGATTATGTAAGTAATCATGCATCACAGTGATGTGACGTTTTGGTAGAGGTGTCCTTTCTTTGGCTTATTTCTGGGGAAGCAGCAGAGCATGGTGGAAGTGAGGTGGATGGTGAAGACAGCCTGTCAGCGTTTCTGCTCTGCCTCTTTCTGCTTTGAGTCATTGTGAGGAATAGCGGGGTAAATACACATGAAACACAGAGAACACTGAGGACCTCAAGAAAGTGTTCAGTGGTGTCACTAATGACGATGCTGATGTGATGGTGATGAGGGTGACAGTGGTGACGCTGACTATGATGATGTTGTAACCGATGGTGATGGTGGTAACAACGATGATGGGGATGATGATGATGGTGGTGTAATGATGCTATGTCAGTGATGGTGTTGATGGGGTTGGTGATGACGGAATGATGATGGTGAAGGTGGTGATGGCGATGATCATGATCGTGATGGTGTAATTGATGGTGATGATGGTAACAACGATGATGGGGATGATGATGATGGTGGCGTAATGATGCTATGTCAGTGATGGTGTTGATGGGGTTGGTGATGATGACGGTATGATGATGGTGAAGGTGGTGATGGCGATGATCATGATCGTGATGGTGTAATTGATGGTGATGATGGTAACAACGATGATGGGGATGATGATGATGGTGGCGTAATGATGCTATGTCAGTGATGGTGTTGATAGGGTTGGTGATGACGGTATGATGATGGTGAAGGTGGTGATGGCGATGATCATGATCGTGATGGTGTAATTGTGATGATGATGGTAACAATATGATGGTGATGGTGTGGTTGATGGTGACAGTGGCACTGGTGATTGGTGATGGTGACAGGGATGATGGTGATGGTTATGATGTTGAGGAATGGTGACAATGGTGGTGATGATGGTGATGACAGTGATGTGACTGATGGTGACAGTGATGGTATAGTCGATGGTGATGGTAACAATGGCAGTGGTAATGTTTGTGGTAAAGATGTTGATCGTGGTGATACTAATGGTGATGATAGTTGGAGAAGAGTTAGGGGCATATTCTGTGATGCAGGCCAGTATTATTTTACCCTTCTTTTCCTGTCTCATTCTTGGACCTTCAAGCCCCTGATTTTTCACATTTTAACCTATTGAAATGCAAATTTCATATGTGGCTAAGTTGGAAGAAGACATTTCAATGTTTTAAAAACTTATGATAACATGTAAGGGCCCTGCTATCTCTGCTCTTGGAACTTGAAGTAAGGGGTAAGGGGAAGAAAAGCTAGAAATGACATTGAGCAATGGGCTTAGTGTCCAGTTGTGGTTTTTCTTATACTGCTCGAAACCTTGCTGGTGTGCCCGTACCGTCAGTTAGGACTCTGAGGTAGCCTGTCTCACTGCGTGTCACTGAGTTCCCTTGGGTGGCCTAACATGGTTCACTTCCCACTGACATCCCAAACTGGCTGTATTTCACAGAGGAGAGAGGAAGGCACTGGTATGTGTGAGTCTTGGCATTCAGGTTTCGAGTAGATTGAGCCCCAAGAGTTACAAGTTTTGTGGGACTTGGTCCCTTGAAGAAGGTAGTTGCAGGGAGGATCCAGAGGCAGATCACGCAGAAATGCTCCCTTTGTGAGAGATGGTTTTCCCGGATCTAATGGTGGAATCAGTGAGACTAGCATGGAATGGGACAGGATGGCACAGAATAAAGAAGTGCCACACGAGAGAGACAGCTGCAGGGAAGAGCCCAAAGGAGATGAGAGTTGAGAAAGGAAGCTAGGAGGAAGCTGAGAAGGGAGACCAGAGGGAAAATCGGATGAAGGGAGTTTTGTAAGAAAGATTTGGTAATGGGCTATTCCACTCAATTAACCTAGCATTATTAAGCACCTGCTGGGAGAGAAAGATGAAAGTGTTGTGTCCTGTCTCTGAGTCCATCACAGTCAGCAATACACTAAGTGATTGCAGATAAAGGTTTGGAGATGGGAGGGCAGGTTGGTAGATGTGTGTTTTTTAGCGCTTGCTTTGAGCCAGGTGCAGTATTAGGATTCCAGAAGAACATGATTGTTATTTAAGACTAACAAGGCAACAATGGGGTCACCGGGCCGAGGAGCGAATGTGGGCATTGGGCAGGCCCTGTCTGGCAGTACCCCCCTATGGGTTGGTCACTCCCCTCCTGCCTTGTGGAGCCTGTTACTGGGGCACAGAGAGGCTGGCAAACTTGACAGTAGATGTGAGGAGAAGCACAGGGTGACTCACAGGCTTGTGGATAACTTGGTCAATATGTGTAGAGTGTTGTATAAAAGATTCTGACAACCCTGTAAGACAGTGGCCTGGATTCCCAAGGCTCTTGGAGACGTTGTGAAGAATAGCAGTTCCAAGACAACATATAAAAATGTCGGGCGTTTGCAAGCCAGACAGCTCTGGGCTATAACTGCTGCAGCGGGAGCCAGGATTCTTAAACATGAGTCTGGAAACCTTGTCTGACAGAGGAACTGATGTACAGTTTGCAGACCGTCAGCTGTGGAGCGGAGTGTTCAGGCAAAGCCACGAGAAGGGACCTGCCACACACCCGCTTAGACGCCGGAGAGTAAGCGGGGCTGGAGAAGGGACAGGCTCCTCACAGGGAGATGCTCTTGGTGGAGCCTACTTGCATGGAATGTTATCGACTCTCTCACTTGAGATTTTTCAGTTTTTCAGTTTTGCAAGTTGTTGGATGAAAAGTGATGTCTCCTTTTTATTGTGCTTTTCATTTATCTGGTGATTGCATGAGGTTGAACATCTAAAAAGATACACAAAAGCTGCCTGTAGCATTTCTGTTTACTTAACAAAGTAGCCTTTCAAATCCTTTGCTCATTGCTTGTTTTACAGTTAGATTATTTTAGGGCATGGTGAAGGTAGCTTATGCCTGTAATCCCAGCACTTTGGGAGGCTGAGGTGGGAGAATGGATTGAAGCCAGGAGTTAGGGACCAGCCTGGGTGATAAAGCAAGACCCCATCTCTGCAAAAAATTTAAAAATTGACCTGCACAGTGGCATGTACCAGTGGTCCCAGCTATTCTAGAGGCTGAGGCAGGAGGATTGCTTGAGCCTGGAAATTCGAGGCTGCAGTGAGCTTTGATCATGCCACTACACTCCAGCCTGGGGGACACAGTGAGACCTCATCTGTAAATAAATAAATAAATAAAAATTAAAAAATGTAAAAATCAAGTTTTTTAATTTCTATGAATTCACTATATGATGTATACTGAATCTTATCTGTGATATTGGGCAGAACTTTTGCCAATTTCTAATGACTTTCGTCCTCAGAACAGGTTAGTTTCTTATCTTTCCACTTTGCACGTGGCAAACATTCATCACTTGCTTGTCTAAGTTTGTTTGTGGCCTGTTTGTCATGCAGAAGTTGTCATGTTTGGTTCGTTCAGATCTACCCATTTTTTCATTGAGTTCCTGTTCTTGCTCCTTGTTTTAGAATGCCTGCCCTTCTCCAAGACCACAAAGATGTTCTCTGACATTTTATTCTAATATTTGTTTCTGCTTTTGCGATTCCGATTTCAGTTCTGTGATTGATGCATCTAAAATTCATGTTATTTCTGCTATTATTATTATTATTTTCATGGGATAACCAGTTTTCCCAGTTTTACGGTCTGGCTCCTCCTTTCTGGTCTGCGTTGCCCTGTTTCTCTCCAGTGTTGGTTCTCTCCTACGGACGAGGCCACTGCATGTGTCTGCCTTTCCCAAAGTTTATCACATACAATACAGAGTGCTGTGTATCTCTCAGCCTTGCCGTTTATAAGAACTTTCCCATGTGAAATAGCTTGGGATTATAATTTTTCAATAGCTACCTAATATTTTATTTGTAGAAATATATATAATTTTATATTTTTATTGCTTAGGTAAATTTTTTTTTTCATGGCAGAGAGGAATCTTGGCTATCACCCTGTTTTAGTCCTAAGTACAAAAGGGGAAATGGGTGTCAGAGGGACTGTGACTGACATGGATACTTGGTGATGGGATGGGGTGAACATCGTCCTTTCAGCTCCTGTGGTCCGTGGACCGGCTCCTGGTCCTGGTGTAGCTCATGGTAGTTGTTTGCTTTAGTGGCCTCATGCATATGGAACCCCAGTTCTTGTACCAGGCAGAGTGCCTTTGCACACCAGCTCACTGGGTATTCCAGTTCAGCTCTGGCAGGTGGGCTCTGCCCACGTAGAGCCAGGCTGGCAGCTGATGTCACTACTTAACCTGCTCTGCCACTCAGGGCAGGCAGCTTCCGCTCTGTGCTTCAGTTTGCTGTTCATACAATGGAGCGAGAATGTGCCTTTCTCTCTGGTCCCTGTGGGAATGGGTGGAACAAGGCGTGTAAAGCATGTGGAGCTGCATGGGAGGCACCATGGCAGCAGTCACGGGGCTGCACAGATGGAGCCTCTTCTAGCCAGCACGGCATGGGTCGTCTCCTGCTGGGGGCAGGTGCGGTGGTGGTGGGCTCCGGGCAGTGCGCCTGGGCCCTGGTTCAGCAGCCCGAGTTCTCCAGGTTGCTCCTGTGGGTCCAGCTCCATGCTCAGAGGGGCAGGGTCCAGAGGCAGAGGCATTTTCCTTCTCTTGCTTCATTCATAGGAGTGGGGTGGCCTTCGCCAGAAGCCCCTGGGAGAGTTCACTTACCTTTCTGTTGGTCACAATTGGGTCCTTACCCCTTTCTGAGAGCCTCAGGCAAGGAGAATGAACGGGGTTGCCCTCACACTGCAGGTTTCAGGCACCCACTGTGGGGCTGCTGGAAGACCCTGAGGGCTCCTGTCAGTGTGGTTTATATTCATCACGATTTACCCTATTAGAAAAGGGAAATTGATGAATGTTTAAAATATTTAAGACAGCTAAAGGCAACAGTAATGAACCCATTATGTGTTAAAATGAACATATGTTTAATAAAAAATGACTGTATGTGCCAAAACAACAAAATGAGAGGAGGGGCATTCTTTTTGTGATTCTGTTATGCAGCCTTAATCAAGAGGCTGACGCCTCCTGTGGACCCCTCCTGCATGCAGTCTTTCTGCATAATGCTTGGTTTGAAGTGTTGAAGACAGTCTAGCCCCATAAACATACCTACTTGGAAAAGGAAGCGTTTTAATAGGCTTTTCAGGCCATCGTGAATATTACATTTTGATTCTACACTAAAACTCAAGTGACAGTTGCTTAAAGTTCAGTTTCACTGTGGAATCTGAAACTGTATGGGTAGAGTTTTTCCTACTCTGTTTTATTAAAATCCACTGGCCTGTCTCGCACTCTGAGTGCATCTTTTACCTAGTGTGGAACACCACACACTGGCCATTTGGAAATTATTGGTCCATTGACAATGACACAGAATTCTAAATGTTGACATGTTTGTTATACAGTCTCAGGAAAATCCCCACATACAATTGTTAATATAATCATTGATTTTAACAGAAATGTCCTGGGGTTGTTAGGCTCTGGTGATGGGTACAAGTCTTTTTTATTTTTTTTTTGAGACAGAATCTCACTCTGTCACCCAGACTGGAGTGCAGTGGCGTGATCTTGGCTAACTGCAATCTCTGCCTCTTGGGTTCAGGGGATTCTTATGCCTCAGTCTCCTGAGTTGCTGGGATTACAGACATGCGCCACTATGCCCAGCTAATTTTTTGAATTTTTAATAGTGACAGGATTTCACCATGTTGGCCAGGCTGGTCTCAAACTTCTGACCTCAAGTGATCTGCCCACCTCAGCCTCCTAAAGTGTTAGTATTATAGGCTCGAGCCACCGTGCCAGGCCTGGGTACAAGTCTTCTAAAATTCTGATTTTCACTTGAAATCTCAAATTTTGACATTGGTTTATGACTACAGACTCATTAAATTTTTGAGAAAATGACAAGCACTTGAGTCTGAATAACTACATTTTGTCTTCTAGGAGTTCTTTCAAATAAAAATGACCTTCCCTGAGAAGGTAGCTCCTTCAGCTGCCAGCTCACACGAGTGGTATTCCAAAAAGGATGCAAGTCTGTGTGGCTGAGGGTCAAAGTGAATACATACATTTTGTCTTTTGGGCCTGTGTACTTTGGAGATGGATTTTGGTGAGAAGTTCTTCAGCTGTTTTGGAGTCTCCCTTGTGGCCAGCACCTTCACAGCCTGGAGGCCCTAAGTGGTGATCAGGTAATGAGGTCTCCACAGCACGTGGGCCTGCTGGCTATGGACTTCTTAAAGCAGATCTGGAGCAGGTCAGGATTGGCACACGGTTACTCAGCACATGAATCTTCAGTGTCATCCACAAACCCTAGTCTCTCATTGATAAAACAGGCAAAGACAGGTAGCTCCTTTCCAGGGTGTGGTGGAAATTTGGTAATGCCCATGCTGTTCAAGCTTTTAGGGTCTGAGTGCGTCAGCTGCTTGTCACTCCTGTTAGTGCCGCTATGTGAGACCCTGGTCATGTACAACAGAGACGCTGTCCCTTGATGAGCTTGCAGCCCAGCAGGAGAGGTGGACACAGGGAGATCACCATGATATGACAAGCCATGATGACCTGCCGTGATGACCCATCCTGATGGGTCAGTGGCACAGAAGGGTGTGGAGAATTCAGGCCCAGAGGCAGCTGAGCCAGGCCCAGGAGGTGGGTGCAGGATGGAGTGAATGAGGAGCTGGGGTTGGCATGGGCAGTGTTAGGACAGCAGGCAGGGGACCATCTTCTGTGGGCGGCAGGATAGGAAGCAGGGCCTGGGCACTGTCCGATTCTTTTTTTTGGTGATATGTCAGAAAGGCAGGGAGAATACAACGGGATGAAAACGCTGAACTTGATGCACAGATGGGCTGGAATCCTACCTTCACAGACCATGGCTGCCCGCTTGGCTGAATCACTCTTACAGTTTCTCCCCGAGAGGTGCTTATGAGGAGCAAGTGCAGTAACATACAGGGAAGTATCTCATACACTGCCTGACACAGTGCTGACTACAGCTGGACCACAGACAGGTTGACAGTGGACTTGCTACTCTGAGGATCACCCATGCTGCTGGCAGTTGAGTGTAAAGTCCTAGTGCAAACATTTGTAAAACTCTGAGGGTTACTTGCCTACATACCAGAAACAATGGCCCTGCCTCTCAGGTTTGTAGTCTTGGCTCATGGGCAGTTGATATGATCTCACTATGGTTATGGAATATAATGACTTTTCCCTACAATGCCGAGAGCTGTCTGGGAGCCGAGTAGGCCGCCTACCGTGGATATATCATACCAGTGCCGCCCTTGCAGTGACCAAGTCCCTTTTTTGTGTTTAGTTGGCGCGTTGTATTCCTGTTGCATGACAAATGACCCCCAAAGTTAGTTCCTTAGTGTAACAGTAAGCATCTGTTATCTCCCACTGTGTCACTGGATCAGGAATTTGGGACATAGGTGACTGGGCAGTTCTGGCTCAGGGTCTCTGGAGAGGCTGCATCATCTGAAGGCTTTTGGCTGGGATTGGAGACCAGCTTCTGAGGTGGCACACTTCTGGCTATTGGTGGGAAGTCTCAGTTCCTCTCCATGGGGGCCTCTCCACAGGGCTGCTTGAGTGTCCTCACAACATGGCGTCTGGCTGTCCTCAGAATGAGTGATTCTGGAGACCAGGGCAGAAGCACGATGCCTTAGGGCCACAAAAGTCACACACCGTCCCTTCTGCCAGGTTGTATTGTCACATAGCCCAGCTGATTCACTGTGGGAGGGGGCTGTACACAGGCATGGTCCTGTGACATGCTGCTAGACATGTGTGGGCAGAATTCTTCCCCTGACTCTCTCTCAGCCAGAGGCCAAAGGCCTGCTCACCACCCTTTTCCTTATCTCAGTCTTTCTTGCTGGCCTCTGCCGGGGATGGTGTCTGTCTGGACTTTTAATCCTGTGTGGAAGCCCCTTGTTTCCCAGTGGCGAGTCTCTTGATTTGAAAAATCATTGATCACCTTTGTGTGTTTTGCCCGTTAGAAGGTGTAGGATAAATACGCATTTTTGTGAATAATCTCACAAACCTTAGAGCTATAGAAAGACAGTTCAGCAATTCAAAAAAATAAATCATACATAGATTAACAACCTAACTGTAACTGGAGTTCTAATAACAGACAGGAAGTGGGCAAGTGACCTTATCTGTTTTATCCTCATTCAACCCTACACAAACATTTTTGACTTTGGTAGGTCATAGAAAACAGAGTGCAGGATGGGGAGTGAGACGTTGGTTGAATTCACAGGGCCTCGACACGCAGAGCCGGGATGTGGGGCCCCTCTCCCTGACTTCTGAGGCCTTGGTCTCCAGTCCCACACTTCGGCATGTGGACGTTGCTTTCTAGTTTCAGGGTCCCTTGAAGGATTCCTTTTGACCCATGATAGCTCTGTGGGAGGAAACAAGAGACCCAGCTAGAGGGGCAGAGCCTGGATTGGCGTCCCCAGTCACTGTTCCCCCAATCCAGGTCTCTTTCCTCCTCCCATAGCCGTCCTTGTGGGCTGGCAAACATGGGGGAAGAGAGGGAACGTACTGGACCTTTCTTTGAAGCTGGCACAGGAGACCATGCTGGGACTGTTTGGTGCTGTGGCTTCATTTTTTTCTTTCTGTCCTGAAGGCCTGCCTGCGGCATGCCGGTGGTGATGGGGAGGTTCGTGCCTCCTCATCACAGCTGCAGCCTCTGAGTGGGAGGGCCTATGAAATCCACATTGGTCCCAGCTCTGCATGGCATTGTTAGGGCCCCTGAAGGGACACAGGACTCATTCCATTCACACAATGGCCCCGTGGAAGGTTCTCCTGTAGGAATTTAGACATGAATTTATTCTGACAGTCAATTCTCAGATTGGCCGGAAGTGGAAGCGGTTCTGAAATCAGATGCACGACTTTCTCACAAATTTAAAGGCTCCAATCCTGTCTTTCATGGATACTTAAAATTCTGATACTTAAGGGGCATTTTCCAGTTTCTTTTCTTTTTTTAGGGATCAGCTGTAATTTCTGGGCACACAGGAATGCTTTCTGCTGCTGAAGTTCACTATTCTTGTTTAGGAATTCAGTTTGGCTGGAGGCACATACCGCTTGAAAAACCAATCTGCTCATGACCCTGCTCCCGAGACATTCCCACCTGAGACATTCCCACCTGAGCAGACTGAGCTGTTGCTAACAGACAGCAGTTGTAACTCGGCTCTTGCACACCACGTCCTCACTGCCTTCTGTCCACACTGCCATGCGTCATAAGTAACAATCTCCCTTGTGCCAAAGAGAGGCCACTCATGGGATCTTCAAGCCAGAGACTCTGAAGAATTGAGAAGGTTTGGAAATGTAAGAATTCTTGCTAGAGAGACTGCTCCACACACATTCTTTCTCTCTCTCTTTTTTTTTCCAGCCTGCAAGTTTTCCTGCCACAAGAAATGTGAAGCCAAGGTAAGCATTCCGTTGCCTTCCCATGGGACTCTTTAGAGCTGAGTTGGCCTTCAGTGAATGATATGTGTTTGGGGGGCGGGTGCCGCTTTGGACCGCGGCCATGGAAAGAAAACTCTTGAGGAAAGCCGGGGCTGGTAGCTGCTTTTCGATACGGTGTATACTTTTCATCTCAAGAATAAATCAAAGAGCTTTGAAATCCATGGTTTCAATTATAGAAAATAATTCTTAAGAATTTGATTTCAAATAAGAATTCAATAATTTGTCCCCTGGCTACATCAGCAGCTCTTTCTCAGTGGCACCGGTCCCTGGTTTCTCACTGCCTTGTCATACTGCCTCTCAGGGCAGAGAGGGCAGGAGCGGGGAAGTCCAGGGCATTCCTCTGGCCTGGGGACTTTTCCCGCCTCATTTTGGAAATGCGTGTGTGTAGATGGATTGGGGTTTTCAAGTGCCAGGGAAACCTGGAAACCCTGGAGTAAGCTTTAGTGATGCTGAGTTTTTTTTTTAATTGAACTTCAGGTTCTGGGGTACATGTGCTGATCGTGCAGGATTGTTGCATAGGTACATAGTTGGCGAGGTGGTTTACATCCTCCATCCCCCCGTCACCTGTAACTGGCATTTCTCTCTCCATGTTCTCTCTCCCAGCCTCCCCGATGCTGAGTTTGTGAGTCCCTGGAGAGGTTAAATAGACTGATGGCCTCCACGACAGAAGGAGGCTTGGCTATGTCCTTTTAGGTTTATGGTTTCAGTGAGTGGGGAAGTGAGGTGGCCTGGAAGTGCCATGTGGGAAGTGACAGACACCCTAAGGAAGAAGCACATGGTTTTCTACCTTGTCTTGGTGCCTGCACCTTCAGATCTCCTGGGGATGGTGGCTGTACCCATGGAATCCCCGGGTATGATTTGGGTCTGCAGTCGGGGCTGCAGTGTTTTGCCCTGTCTACTGTTCGGCCTTGCCTATGGGGGTTCTGTAGGTGTTCTGACAGGTTGTCCGTGTGGCTGTAGGTCCAGGGAGGAGGAGTTTTAGAGTTTTGGGATTTTGCTACTATTACCGACCTCATGAGCCAGCGTTTTGATCATTTCCAGCCCTGCCTTGGGCCCCGCTGTGCTGGAAGCGGACTTCACGTTACCATGAGCTCACTGCATGTGAGTGTTTTCCATGTGAGGACTGGGGGGCTGGTTTCCTCAACCCTCCCCATCTCAGGGATACACAAACACACACATGCGTAAATACGCACGCATGCATTCACATACACACATGCATATGTGTGCGCACAAATACATGCTCATACACACACACACACACACACACACACGCAAAATGGAAGAACTAGACTAGTACAGTTCTATTTCTTTTTTCCCAAGAGACTTTTCTTTGTAAAGTCTTCATTATGGAGAATGCTGAGCACGTGCAAGAGCAGAGAGGCTGGCACAGGGGCCCTGCTGCCCCCTTCCTCAACTCCAGACCAGTGGCCTCTGTGACCTGGCCACACCTCCTTGCTGGCTGCCTCTGCCAGATGTCACATGGGGTGCACTTCTCCGGCCTCCTGGGGGCTGTGTGGAGCATTTCTGCTCTTGCTTTCTGTCCTGCTCTGGAGAGGGCTTCTCCTTTTCCAGAGGAGGTAGGCGTTTCTTGTTCACACACTCCTAGGCGTAGCTGATTTCCGACTGTGTATTTGAGGTTTTTTGTGCACAGATAGGCTCCTTTCCTGAGGTGCTGTGCACCTTTAGTGGTGTGGGAGCAGTGCTCCTGAACGCGGTGGTGAGTGGGGAAGATGGCCCCTCTGGGGGAGTGTTTCAGACCTGGAGCGGTTCCCCCTCCCCGAGGAGGACTGGAATGTGTCCCTCACCCCTGTCGTGTGGTGGCTGTTGTCCGCATGGCTTGCACCTTGTGTGGGCTCCGGGTTAGGAGGAGGAGGTGGGCTGCTTGTCTTGACTGTGTCGTGGGCCCAGCCACCTTTGAGCCGTTGCTGCAGAGATGAGCCTGCTGTTGTTCCTTCCATGTCTTGAATGGGGCCTGTCGCTGGCTGCTCAAGGGATTGAATTCTTTGGTTTGAAGTGTATTCCAAAAGCCTTACATATCACTGAATATGGAATTTCTAACGGCAGCAATTGGCAGTTTGCTGAGGGATGGATAAGCTCTTATTCCTATCAGATCGCCATGCGGAGAAATATATCTGTGTTCATTTTGTTTTGATAACTCAGCTTTGAACCGCAGGAGAGAAAGCCCCTGGCAATAACAAAGCACCTTCTCATTCCAAAAATAATGCCGTCGTTGTTGGGGATATGAGGGCCGCAGCTCCTCAGTAGCTCCCGCAGGGTACGCGTTGGCCAGGGGAGCGGCTCGGTCTTCCAGGAACTGAATGTGGCTGTGGCTTCTCCCACATGATTGCACTCGGGTTTTGAGTCTTTGATTATCATGTTTACATATATTGCCCAATGGGCTCCTTAGACACTGTGCTCAGATTGCTCAGGAGAGTTCGAAGCCTTGGTTCAGCACATAGGGTTGGGTCTCACACCAGACCTGAGACTGGGTGGTAGCGTGTGCTATGTTAAGCCCCCTGATGGTGCTCCCCTCTGTGTGGGAGCACTTGTTCCCATGTCCACAGGCTCTGCACATGCCCTGGAGCATGTGGCTGGTGTGCGGTGGTGCTAAAGGCCACAGCCGTTGATCTGCTGCTGTCAGTGACATGGTCACAGGCTCCTCCTTTCCAGGCCCTCAGAGCTCCTTCTGTGGCACTGAAGATGTGGAGGAATCATCCTGCAGAAATGGGGACTGAGACAGCAGCTGGGGGCTCAGGCATGGAGGCAGAGCCATCGTTGGAACATTTTGAGAAACCCCAAAGGAGTGCCGTTACTCTCTTCCTGAGCCATTAGACAGTATGTCGTCTCAGGCCAGGCCATGAATGAAGCTCAGTGAGTGGATGGAGGCACAGACCTGGGCTTGGATCCCAGTGGGGCTTTTGCTCTCCCGAAGCCTTTCTAGCACCCCTTGCTATGGTCTCGATGTTTGTGTCTCCCCAGATTCCTGTGTTGAAGCCCGACCCCCAAGGTGATGGTAGTTGGAAGTAGGAGCCCTTGGGGAAATGATCACGTAGTGAGGTGGATACCCATAAACAAGATTAGTGCCTTTATGAAAGGGACTCCAGAGAGATCCCTTACCCCTTCTGCCATGAGCATACGTGGTAAGAAGGCACCCTCTATGAACCCTGAAAAGGGGCCATACCAGACACTGAATCTGCTGGTGCCTTGATCTTGGTTCTAGAATTCCCAGCTCTAGAACCATGAGAAATGCATTTCTGTTGTTTGTAACCTTCCCGGTATTTTGTTATAGCAGCCTACGTGGACTTGGATGGGCCCTGAGCCTTACTTTCTTCCTGCACAAAAAACGTGAATAATAGTTTTCTTTCTTTTTGTTCTTGTCCAGACTGGAGTTCAATGGTGCGATCTCGGCTCACTGCAACCTCCGCCTCCCAGGTTGAAGTGATTCTCCTGCCTCGGCCTCCCGAGTAGCTGGCATTACAGGCGCGTGCCACCACGCCTGGCTAATTTTTTATTTTTGGTAGAGACGAGATTTCTCCATGTTGGTCAGGTTGGTCTCGAACTCCCAACCTCAGATGATCTGTCCGCCTCAGCCTCCCAAAGTGCTGGGATTATAGGCATGAGCCACCAAGCCCAGCCAATAGTTTTCCATAATAAACAGAAAAATGACTTTCTCTTAGCTGTTGGTAATGATAATATTTATTATGTAAGTTTTAGGGAAGTCAAATAATTTATGTATAGTCACTTGAAAGTTTGGGATTTCAAATATTTTGCTTCCTGGAATGTTGTGCTTATTCATTTGAGCCACATGAGCTGTGTGGGATTCATGACTTGCATTTTTCCTGGCTATCACTTGACTTACTGGCAAGAGTGAAAAAGGAAGTAAGAGAATTGAAGCCGTGTTAGGAAAGCAGAAGTGGGGGAGGGGAGAAGGGGGAGGAAAGGGTGGCAGGTAGTGTCCCCCTAAAGGAAATGAAGGGGAGGTTCTGTGGAGCTTGGGCGAGCAGGTGGAGGCGTGGTAATACCATCCCTGAAACCTGCCAACGTTGCATCTGGTGAGATGCCCCTCCGCCTCTGCCCACTTGCAGATGTGTCTGCTTCTTAAGAGTTGCACTTTGTTTAGGGTATCGAGTGTCATCTTGAATCACCAGAGGTGGAATGGACCTTCAGATAATGTTTTTGTAAACTTAAGACCCCACGTAGGGAACACACACAGGAGTTAGCAAGGGAAACATTCAGGGGAGTAATGTTGAGGAGACGCCCTGCAGGGGTTCCCGACGTGCAGTGCCTCCTTTAATCCAGGAAGAACACAGAACCTCCTGCCATCTGGGCTCCCATGCTCTCAGGCGCCCTGGCTCATTCATCGTCAGCTTTCACAGCCTGGCTGCGAAGATCCGGCTCGCCATTCCTGTCTCTAGGCACATCTCAGTTCGCACCATTCTTAGATATAAAGTACCGGAGTGCTGGTGCTGCCTGCCCTTCTCGAGTCTGTAGAAGGGGAATGCAGCAAGAGGAGCGAGGTCCCAGGCTCTGTCCAGCCTCTTGGCTCCTGCAGACGGCCTCTTCTTCCCCTGTCCTGGTGCTCCATCTAGGCAGGTGCCAAGCCAGGCGCCTCCCCTCACTCTCCAGCTTGCCGCTTGAGGGAGAGAACTTTGTGATAGGCTTGCTGCTCTTTTTAAGCAGAGACTGCAGGAGGTCCTGGCGAAGTCAGCGGGAACCCACCACTGCTCTCATCGCCTGCTACCCTGGGGGCCTTTGCTGGACTCTCCTGTCAGGGATCCCCATGTCGTGGCTGCAGTTGATGCGGGAACCCTATCATTTCCACCAGACAGGCCTAGGGTAAAGACTTGGTCCTCTGCCATGGTAAACACAGGACCTAAAGTTTATGACTTCTTCAGAAACTGTCTCTAGACATTCATGCTGGGTATCTACAGACACCCAGTGGCCTGACTAATAAATTCTAACCATTAACTTCCGTCTGGCAGTTAACCTTCGTTTCAGACCACTTCTTTTCTCTGCATAAGAGCTGCTGCTGCCGTGCAGTCGGATACAGGCCTGCTGGGTCCCAGGGACTGACCCATCCAGCTCCCTCTCCCCATTGTCTGATGACAAACCTTGAGACCTGGGAGGTGAAATAACTTACCTGTTGTCTTATAGCTTCTGAGGCCCAGAATTCCTTGGTGTTGTATTTCAAACTCTGTTTTTTGCTGTTCCACATGTTCTTTTTGGTGCTTTCCCGTCTTCACATATCAGAAATGGAGCTGAGGTTCGCATGGGTGACTCTAGCTCACCTTGCTCGTATGCCTACGAACCTACTGTGCCTCTTGGGAACTCCAGCTCCAGGGCCAGCTTCTCTAAAACACGGGTTAAGCGTCTCTCCTGCTTGGCTTGGGGTTCACTTCTCCTGGGCTGCGTCTCTGTTTCTCTCTCATGAAGGATGACTGAGAATTCTCTGACTCCCTCATGGCTCAGGTCTCTTCCTCCCCCTGCAGGCTCTGCTCTTCCTTCGTTTGTGGCATCTTGTCTGAGACTCCCAGCCCTCTCAAGAGATGCTGAGCAGGGGCGGTATCTCTCCCCAATTCCCACAGCTCTTTGCAACCCTGCAGGAGCCTCAGCTGTCATAGCTGTGTGCTTCTGTGTTGGACCTCCTCCCCCGTGCACAAGGAGGGAGGCTGTGGGAGCTGCGGCTTTGCTGACCCTGAACTCCCGGTTACTGCATTCTCTGAGCCTGTCTCATCTGCCTGTCCAGACTTTACCCTGTCTATGGCCCCTGAGCCTCCGTCCCACCAGCCAGCTGCGCTCTGCTCAGGGCAGGGGCCTGTCTTTCCTGCCAGCGGGATGGCCTTGGAGGCAGGGCCTGGAGGCTGCAAACTCGTCCCCGCCTTCAGCAGGGTTGGTGCTCTCTGGGCTCTTGGTGGAGGGACTGAATCCGGTGAAGCTCATTGCCACAGCATTTAAGGTTGGGGTGTCTGCTTCGACTTCCCAAAAGGTGTAAGTGCTGGGCTCTTTCCATATGGTCTTTCGCTAGGAACGAATGATCTGAATTTGTTAGTAACAAGGACTAATACAATTTTATTTATTTATTTACTTATTTATTTACTTATTTATTTTTAGACAGAGTCTCCCTCTGTCATCCAGGCTGGAATACAGTGGTACGATCTTGGCTCACTGCAACTTCCACCTCTCGCGTTCAAGTGATTTTTCTGCCTCAGCCTCCCAAGTAGGTGGGATTATAGGCATGTGACACCACACCTGGCTATTTTTTTTTTTTTTTTAGTAGAGACAGGGCTTCACCATGTTGGCCAGGCTGGTCTCAAACTCCTGACCTCAGGTTATCTGCCTGCCTCAGTCTCCCAGAGTGCTGGGATTCCAGGTGTGAGCAACTGAGCCCAGCCAGGGCCAAGACGTTTTTCATAACCAAAAAGAAAATCCCTGGCCCTGTGTGTAAAAACTCTTTTGTTGTTTGTGGGTTTATCTCTTTCCTGCTTCTATTTGTACCCTCTACGATAGCTTCAGGCCGAATGGTTACTCCCACTCAACTCAGCTTCTTCATCTGAGCATGGGATTTTTAGGGGTGTTGTGAGATACACCTCTCCATGTCCAGCCTGCGTGGAAGGAATGCCTCTCAGCCAGCACTGTTGAGGGATCTGCCGATAGCTTTAGATGTGCTCTGTGTTTGCTCATCCGGCTTCTCTCCGAGGAGGTTTGTTCTGCTCCCTCTTTCAGGTGACAGGGCTGGGACTGAGCAGTTGCACCTCTTGCCCAAGCCTGCGGCGGCCCTGCCCCAGCTCATGCCACCAGCACGGGCTCTGCCTCTCTCTGCTGTCTCAGTAAATGTTTACATGGGCGTCCCTCCTCCTCCCTCCTCACCTCTTGCTCTAAGGGTGGAGGCAGTTAATTTTTAAGCCAGCCAGTTCACTAGACATTTCCTGAGTGTAGCTTTCGGCTGTGCTCGGAGCTGGGCCCAGATGAAGCATGCTGTCTTCAGGGAGCTTCTGCCTGCAGCCCCACAGGACCAAGGGGGAGTCCAATTCTGCCAGATGATTGCAGGTCTCCACCTATGTTTGCCGAGTGTGTGTGTGTGTGTGTGTGTGTGTGTGTGTGTGTGTGTGTTTTAATGTTTGATAGCTTTCAAAATTGTTTTTAAAAATAGTAGACGTTACTTTTAGAGCAGTTTCAGGTTTGCCGCAGAATTGAGGGGAAAGAACAGAGGGCTTTCACACACGTGCTCACACATACACATGCACGCATATTCAGGTACAGAGATATAGACTCTCTCCTGCTGTCAGCATTGCCGCACCAGAACAGCACACTTATTAGAATAGATGAGCCAGTACTGATGAGTCCTCAGTCTACATTAGGGCTCACTCTGGGTGTTGTACATTTCATGGGTTTAGACAGGTGCATCATAACTTGCATCCGCCGTGACAGTATCGTGCGGAGTGGTTTTGCCGCCCTGGTAATCCTGTGTGTTGTGCTTCTCTCTCCTGCCCCCGCCCCTGGCAGCCACTGATCTTTTCACTGTCTTCACAGTGTTGCCTTTTCCGGAATGTTATAGGGTTGGAATCATACGTATGTAGCCTTTTCAGATAGGCTTCCTTCACTCAGTAATATGGATTTAAATTTCTTCCCTGTCCTTTCTTGGCTTCATAGCTCATTTCTTTTCCATTAAATAAGACTCCGTTATGTGGATGTGCCAGTTTACCCTCCATTCACCTACTGAAGGTGGGCACTGATCGGTGGCTTCCATGTCTTTCTTCTTTTTTGCTAGTTGTCACTATCAGAAGAACCATGAAACATCCTTAAATTCTGCTCTTTTTGAGGACACTTACTCCTTTTCCTGTAAGATCCCTTTTCTGGTAGGCTGTCTTCACCAATCTTTGACTCATTTTAATTAGAAAGTCACTTTACATATAGTACCTTAATAGAGGCATGTTTCTACCTGTGTCTCTTTTTCTACTGGGAACTATTTATTATTCCTGACTCCCAGAGCCTGGGGAGTGGCCCCACTGTGTGAATCCTGTCAGCCAAAGCCACAGCATGGGCTCTAGGATCATTCTTGAAGTCTGCAAGCCACATGTGGCTTTTCATGTCAGCACAGCTACACTTTGCACAAGAGAATTAAGGTTTCTAGGCTGGGCGTGGTGACTTACACCTGTAATCCCAACACTTTGGGAGGCCGAGGTGGTTGGATCACCTGAGTTCAGGAGTTTGAGACCAGCCTGACCAATATGGTAAAATCCCATCTCTACTAAAAATACAAAAATCAGCTGGGTGTGGTGGCATGCACCTGTAGTCCCAGCTACTCGGGAGGCTGAGGCAGAATTGCTTGAACCTGGGATGCCGAGGTTGCAGTGAGCCGAGATCGTGTCGCTGCATTCCAGTCTGGATGACAGAGCGAGACTCCCTCTCAAAAAAAAAAAAAAGAATTAAGGTTTCTAAACCTGAAATAATCTGAGCCCCAATCAGGGACATTGATTGCGGACTTCTGGGTCTTTCTTGGACTCGAAGGTGGCCAGCAGGACTAAGTCACTGTAAATGAGGAAGCGCGTTAGCGTGTGACAGCAGCCAGCACTTGGGGCCTTGCTCTGTGGGGCTCTGCTCCTTGCACTGTCTTGGCATCAGCAGGGCTTTATGGTGACCCTGCTGGCATTCCATAGGCTGAGAAGTCACTGGGTTCACCATTTTACTCCAGAGGAAACAGGCTGGTAATGACCTTTGACCAGGCTGACGGGACCATGTTGGCTGCCTGGTTATGAGTGTAGTTCTCGCTGTGCGATGCCAGGTTTGTTTTTTAGTGTGGTGTAAGTGTAAGTTATATTTGTGTAGAAAGTCCTAGCCCTGCCCCCAAAAGAGGCCAAAAGAGAATTATAATCTTTTGAAACAACACACTTGTTTTAAATAAATAATATAATTTAAAAATCTATCCCGTGTTTTCTCTGAGTCATCAGTTTTCATTCCACATTGTGTTGTAACAGATAAACCCACACATACCTGGAATGAATCTGCTTCTATTTGCCACGTTGTTTACCTGCGAGGCTGGTAACCTAATTAGCAGCCACCATCTGTGTCTGTCTTCTGGGCAGGAGGCCACAAGGTGCAGCCGGAGGGAGAATGTGGGCCCCTGCGTCCTGCACGTGGCTCAGGCCAGGCCTGTCTGCCTTGACTCGGCATCTGTGAAATGAGGGTAACTTTCCATGGCACCACGGTTGCCTGGGAGGGTAGGAGGCTATTGGTAAGGGCACACCTTGGCTGCAAGTGTGTTTGTTTAAGTTAGGGCTTTTGAGGTGCCCTGGAGATCTTTTTCTGAACCCCACCTCTGTGTCTGTAGACCAATTCTAACCTGAGAAAGAATCTCTCCCTGCAGACTCTCCATTGCTTGAAATAATTTGGGCAAGCGTGCTGTTGGTTAAGGTTCGTCCCCCCACCCCCACCCCATGGGATGTTGTTGGGTGCCTGCCTGGGGTCATGGAGGAGAAAAGGGGTCAGCTGACCTCATGCAGTCAGGCTCCGATGACAGAGTGGGACACCCGGAGAAGATGAGGCCCCTGAGTTCAAAACAGATGCCACTCTCACGGTGACAGTAATGAATGTTTGAGTCACTGCCCTGACTGCGTCATATAGACTAGGGTGGGGAGCCCGGTCCTGGAGGGAGCCCCATGTAGCTTGAGGGGCAGGGGACAGAGCAGCAAGGACAGGCATCCATGGGCATGTCGCACAAATGTAAACACGAAAAGGGCACGCTGGTAAACATTTCCTGTTCTGTGTGTGTGTGTTTGTGTGAGAATGTGAGGATGTGAGTGAATGTGTGTGAGTGTGTGAATGTGTGTATGTGCATGTGTGTGTGAGAATGTGTGTGACTGAGTGTGAGAGGATGTGTGAGTGTGAACATGTGTGTGTGAATGTGTATGTGTGTGTGCGAGTGTTTGTGTGACAATGTGTGAGAGAATGTGTGTGTGAATGTGTGAGATGATGTGTGTATGTGCGTTTGAGAATGTGTGTGACTGAGTGTGAGAGGATGTGTGAGTGTGAAAATGTGTGTTTGTGTGAATGTGTATGTGTGTGTGCGAGTGTGTTTGTGTGACAATGTGTGAGAGAATGTGAGAATGAGTGTGTGAATGTGAGTGAGATGTGTGTATGTGTGTGTGTGTGAGAATGTGTGTGACTGAGTGAGAGGATGTGTGAGTGTGAATATGTGTGTTTGAGAATGTGTGTGAGGATGTGTGAGTGAATGTATGTGTGTGAATGTATGTGCGTGTGTGTGTGAGAATGTGTGTGACTGAGAGGATGTGTGAGTGTGAATATGTTTGTGTGTGAATGTGTATGTGTGTGTGTGTTTGTGTGACAATGTGTGAGAGAATGTGTGTGAATGTGTGTGAGAATGTGTGAGTGTGTGAATGAGAGATGATGTGTGTGTGTGAGAGTGTGTGTGTGTGTGTGTGTGTGCCATTCCATACCTGAAATGCTGTACTAGGCGATTACTTATTTTCTCTTGCCTGGCTTTGGGGAAACAGAAGTGCAAAATGGAAATCTGCATGTGTGGCTCTCAGAAGCAGCTCCCGAAGCTTCGAGGACTCATAAAAGAGAAGAATGAATAGCAGACCTGGGTCTGCACCCTGACTCTGCTTTGTCTAAGCCATGTGACCTTGGGCTTCAGTTTCTTCCTCTATAAAACAGGAATTAGTCCCTACTCAGAGGACTGCTGAGAACTGAATTCAACAGCCTTGCAAGCACAGAGCCTGGTGGCTTCTGTAGGAGAGCTCTTTTCCCTTTAATACCTTAATCTGCAAAATTTTATTAAAAATCACTGTACATGTCTACAGTGTCAGTTGCTAGAAACCTCTGTTTCTGCAGTTGTGGTACTGACTAGTAGATTTATTTCATGAAATGTTGCCTACTGCTAGCATAAATCACTATGCATTTTATTTATTAACTCAAATGACAGGAAAGTAGATATATTTTCTAAATTTTCTTCTGACAATGGGATCTGCTCTTTTTTTTTTTTTGGAGACAGAGTCTTGCTCTGTCACTCAGGCTGGAGTGTAGTGGCATGATCTCAGCTCACTGCAACCTCCACCTCCCAGGTTCAAGCGATTCTCTTGCCTCAGCCTCCCGGGTAGCTGGGAGTACAGGCGCTCACCACTGCGCCCAGCTAATTTTTGTATTTGTAGTAAAGATGGGCTTTCACCATCTTGGCCAGGCTGGTCTCGAACTCCTGACCTCGTGATCCATCCGCCTCGGCCTCCCACAGTGCTGGGATTACAGGCGTGAGCCCGGTTTGATCTGCTCTTTTAAGCAAACCAGTTCCATTTAGTGGGCTTAATTAGCACCTCAGACTCAGTGTGGACCCACCCGAAACTGGTTCCATATGGCTACTGGCAGAGCCTTGGGCTTAATATTTTCTGACACTGGAATCCAAGTGCCTCTTGCTCCATGCTGCCTTGGTTCTGACCAGCTCTGTGACCTCTCCCCTGACCGGCTGCCCTTCTCTCTATCCCCCCAGCCTCCTGCATTTGTACAGGCTCAGGCTGCCTTGGCTCACCCCACGGAGGACTTCCGTAGTCCTGGGTCACACTGCTGCAGCCATGGTATCTGGGCCAGGGGCAGAGCTGGGTGCTGCAGGTGTCCCCGCCTGCGTGGTCTTGGGCTTCTGATGTGACTTCCCACAAGCTCCTGATGAGCAGGTACAGATGCCTCCCCGGCCTCTGCCTTCTGTCTTACCTGTGCCTGGCCTTCTGTACTGCGTGTGTGTGGACTCTCCCATTCAGCCTCTCTGCGGTGGCCACGATCGCTTTTACTCACGCTTCTCTTGAAACAGGTTCTGGCTGGCGGTGTGCGGATGAGGGTTTATACCCTGCTGCGGGTGTAGCGGTTTGATTGGCAGCTTTTGCTAATTTCCCTGGTGAAAATACCTCCCCTCCCCCTGGCTGCTTCCAAGCTACCAGCCTGACATTAATCAGCTTGAAACATTCCTGAAAATGTCCTGCTGGGCTCCAGCACCCCCTGCCCATCAGCTCTGGTCACAGGGGAAGCGTCCCTCCTCCACACATCTGGTTCCAGATGCTCTTTCCACTGACTCTGGCAGCCATCTGCAGGAGCCTCTGGCCCCTTTCTAGAAGACCCCAAATTGCTTTCCCCTGTGTGAGCTCACATCCTGTTCAGTGATTTCCTTTTTCTGACATGCTTTTCTTACTACCTCTTTTTTCAGACCACCATTCAGCTTTTGAACTTCTCGAAGTCTATCATCTAGGCTTTTCCCCATTATCCTGTCACCCCCTTTTCCAGGCTAATTGGGGTTCTCCCTGTTCCTCAATCCAGGGCCTCTTCACCTCTAGGCTTCTGGGCTGGGTGGCATCGGGGCCTCTTCCCGGCTCTGTGGCACCGCGTGCTCCTTCTGGATCACAGCTCTTCGTCTCTGACCCTGACCCTGGCTCTGTTCGGGTTAGAAATCCACTTGTCTTAATGTGTGTGGTTTCCTCCACCGCTCTCCCGAGTGGTCTGTCCTTCCCCTTCCCTCCGCCGAGATGGAGGAGAAGGTGTGCTACAGTCGGGGAACTGCGGAGCTGCCTGTTCTCTTTGAATGTTTAGACACCAAATGCAGTGCATCTTTTTAAAATTTCTACTGTGGTCATTCTTCCACATGGATGCTGCCTGCCCTGGCATCTAGCAGTGTCATCTCAGCAGAAGTTTTTCTCTGGGGCATTCTGGCAGTCCTGAGCCTCGGCTCTAGCTGAGAGATTGCGTTCTGGCTCTGAGTGTGGTTCCTAGTGGGATCTCATTCCTGAAGACTCCTCTCTATGGCCCATTCCCTCCATTGCCTTCCAGAGCCTGAGTTCAGGCTGGGAGAGGTACTGGGAGCCCACCCCTGCTGGGACAAAACCATCCATGTCAGGCTAGGAGAGAGCTCTGCAGGCCTCGTCCTCAGGGCGGGGGTTGTAGCCCTGTGCTCACCACACTTCCAGACACCCCGCTCTGCCTTGTGCTGCTCCCCCACCCAGACGCTGCCCCTTCGTGTTGTCAGCACGTGTGTCCATTAGTCCAGGCCCCTAGAGCACAGGACAGGCGCTTAGTTCCTGTGCGGTGTTAAAGCCTGTGCCCTGTGGCCACTGCACCAATGTGGCTGTGCATGCGCCTTCTCGCTTCTCATTGAGACGTGGCTTCATGTTCCTTGAGAAGAATGTTTCTAATCAAACCGCTGGCCTTGTTTCTGTGAGGCTACTTCTGGAGGGTAGGTTTCCTAGTAAAGCCCCCATTTCTTCCTTTTTCAGCCACGTTTTTATCAGCGGGGCCAAAACCCATAATGAAGCGTTTGAGTCCCCACCTCCAGATTTTGAATTGTAAAATAAAACTCTTCATCACGTGTTTCTCCTTCCCCCGTTTTGTAAAGCTGTTAATTTTAGGCAGGATTCAGGAAGTGCCTACCCCCATTTTCTGTCAGGCACAGAAATAGCTCTGGGGCGCCTTCTCTCCACCTCCTGGGAGCAGCTGGTGGCATTCATTTTTGTGTTTCTAGACATTTCAATTCCTGCCTTTCTGCACACTGTGTGTGACTGTGCACCCTCAACTCCAAATTACCCTGGGACTTTCTGAAGCCTGCAGACTTCCCTTCTGTTGTTAATGAAGTGGTGTGCAAGGATCTGGGCTATTAACCTTCCCTTATCACTGGAAACTGCCCCCTGTTCAGAGGGTCTTTAGAATAATAAACTCACAATTGGCTGAATGGTTGCAGTACTGTGATATGGGAAATGCTGCTTTCAGAATCTTTGTCTAAATCCTTTTGTTATTCCAGAGATTTCTTTACTTCTAAGAAGCATTTGGAGGGAGTTGATTGGACCTTAGGAGGTTAGTTAGAAAGCTTAGCACTGCCCAGCAAGAGCTGGGGTGGCCCGACCTTGAACTACGGATGGGATCAGTAGAAAGTATATCTGTGGGTGTTTTCAAGGTAGACCTGTTAGGACTGGTGTGCCCACCCGATAGGTCAGAGGCAGGGCTTGTGGGTAATTCTTCTTTCTTTTTTTTTTTTTGAGACAGAGTGTCGCTGTGTCACCCAGGCTGGAGTGCAGTGCTGCAATTTCGGCTCACTGCAACCTCCGCCTCCTGGATTCAAACATTTTTCTGCCTCAGCCTCCCGAGTAGCTGAGATTGCAGTCTTGCCATCATGGCCAGCTAATTTTTGTATTTTTAGTAGAGACAGGGTTTTACCATGTTGGCCAGGCTGCTCTTGAACTGCTGACCTCAGGTAATCCACCCACCTCGGCCTCCCACAGTGCTGAGATTATAGGCGTGAGCCACCGATCCCGGCCCGGTAATTCTTAGGGTTTTGAATTTGAGACACTGGGCAGAGAGGAATGTCATTGGCAGGATTTTGTGAACAGGGGTAGAAATTTAGCTTCAGATCAGCAGGAACCAGTTTGAGTTTCATGGAATATGTTTATGTGGACATTAGAGTTAGCTGATTGGCCATTTGCAACCCAACCCTCTTGCCAAAATGTGTTTCAGGGAAAATTTCTCTGGTGCCCCACTTTTTGGGATTGCCATTTTCTTCCCTGAATAACTTGTATGTTTGTATCTTTTCTTCCATTTTAAACTGAATTTCTGAAGACAACTACTAATTCGTTCTCATCTTCGAGTGCCTTGAAGTGTGATATTTGATGTGCCATTCTGCAGTGAATGAATGGATAAGAGGTTGAGACCACTGACCCACAGTTAGAAGAAGTGAGCAGCTCATTTATCCATGTTCTTCCTTTTCTTTATGGATGACCGCTGAACACTGACCGTCAGAGCCCTGCGCTTCACTCTGGAGGGTGGTTTTATTAGAGATTCTGTGGTCCTCTCCCTAAAGGTGATCCCTTCCTCTGCCTTGTCATTACGGCTCAGTGGAAGCCAGGGCTGGATGTGAAGAGCCTGTTGGTTTCAGATGGAAATCCAGATGCCACAGAACCCTCAAGAAGCAGGAGCTGGGGGGTGGCATTGGCTGATGTCATTGCCTGAGGCTCTGCTCCCTGTGAGCTCGGTGCTGTCCTGATGAACAGGCTGGGGCCTCGGCTCTCACAGGCAGTGGAGCCCCCTCCTGCTCAGGAGCCCTGTGACCAGAACCCCGCCTTTCTCAACATGAGGCCAGCATGGTTGAAAATACAAACATCTGCTTGCCTGTTCCCTGGTGGGTGTGGCGCCCACCACTCATTTTAAAAGCCTCTGAAAACTGTGCTTTGTTTTCTTGTTACTGCCTCTTTGGACCTTTTCCTTTGGAATAAGAAGAGGGTATTACAGAAGCACAGGAGCAGAGGGTCGTAACATTTCTATGTTCTTCTCTTGAGGCAGAAAGAAAAGCACGTCTTATCTGTGTCTCCTGAAGCAGGGCCCTTTCCACTGGGTCTTGAAGCATGGGCGCCTACGCAGTAGGAGGTGGGCAGGTGGCTTTCCAGGAAGAGGGAGCAGCCTGGGCTGAGGCTCACAGATGGGAGGTGGGGTTAGGCAAGGAAATCAAGCCTGTTGGCTGTAGGTGCGGACAGAGGAGAACGGGAGAGCAGATGCGGGGAGCCAACATTGCAGGCCCTAGAGTCTGTAGTGCAGCCGACAGGGAGGCTGCATCCTCCATCAAGGCTGGTGTACCAGGCACACGGGGCCAAAACCCATCCTTCCTGCTGCTGGCCACACAGAGTGCTGTGGTGAGGGGCTGCTTCCACTTTGGGGTGCCTTTTCCTCCCTACCACCTTCCTAAGGAGTAATAGGCCTAGGCCCTGAGAAAGGCTCATTCGATTTCTCCAACAGATACTGGTTCGTATACAGACTTGTATACACAGAATGCAATGGGTGAGGCTGGCCAGAGCCATGACAGAAAGGCAGCGTAGGGTGGTGGTGAGATGATGCCTCACTGTCATTCGTGAGTGGGATTCAGGGTTGTGCTGGCCCACAATTGGAAAGGGGGCAATTTCTGGCACCAATAATAAAGGACTGCATTCAGTAGGCCCCATACAACTTCTTTAGTATCAGGTATTTTAACTTGTATGCTAAACATGAATAAACCAAAGCAAAAGCAAAATGTGTTCCTTATTTGCCTAGATGGCTGGTGGGGTGGTTTCAAATGTTCACGGTGTCAGATGTGGCATCCGGACCTGTCCTTCCAGGAGCCTGTGGGATCACTCTTGGGAACCAGCTGTGGTGATTGATGAGGCCACACACATCAGCATATTACCCAGGACCACTTCTGTAGGATGTGACTCTCGGGTTTTACTGTCCCACTCAGGCCTGTGGTCTCAGGCCATGGTTCCTCCCTGCCTTCCTCCAGGTGAACAGGTCATGGGGAGGGATGTGTCTGCTTTGCCCCTGGTAAAGAATTTTCATGAATCATTCCCAGTGCTGCAGCCTCGTCGTCACAAAGTTGTCTCGGGAAATGCCTAGTCTGAACAATATCATGGAGTTTGAGCGTCAGGGAGGAGAGAGGCAGAGTGTGTATGGCTGGCCGAGATGGTCTTCGGTCACTATGCTGCTGACTGTGAAAGGCCGTGGGGTCCCCTCTCACCCCCACTCCAGTCTAATAGTGTGCATTTTGATATAGTCCCTCTGTCAAGACTTTCCTATGATCTTGAGGTTCATAGTCACCCTGTGAGGTATATTATCCCTATTTCACAGATGAGGAAATTGAGTTCACAGAGGACAGTCTCCGTGAATCCATCAGAGCCAGCTGGGAGAAGCAGGGGCTGTGCCCTAATTTCAGTCTCTGGATGCAAAGACAGGGCTTTTTTGGTTCTGTCCAGTCACTCTGGGGCTTGAAACAGTATATATGGTTTAAAATATATGTTTGTTTAAAACTGAAGCTTACATTCAAGAACACCACATACCGTCCATGGTCAGCCTGATGCGTTTTTTGGTGAATGGCAGCGTTCACCTGAGAGGCCGCCTCTTGGCCTCTCTGCCTGCCGGCTGCTGCCCTGGGTCAGGTCTTCTGGCCTCATGCTGAAGCCACAGCCTCTTTCCGCTGGCCTCTTGTCGTCTCTATCAGCGGCTGAAATCTCATCTGTGATAGCTTGTGGCCTCATTGCTGCCATTTGCTTTTCAAGAGCTGATTTTTGAGCCCCTTTCTTCCACTTCCTGACACACAGCACTGAAAGATGGCCTTCTGGTGCCCGGCACACTGGTCCGGGCATGCCAGGGCACACTATTTCCATTCCCTGTTGTTGCCTAACAAATTCCCTGTATACTTAGTGGCTGAAGCCAACACGTTGTGATGGATTCGTGAGCTGGCTCGGCAGTGCTTGCTTCATGTAGTGCTGACAAGGGGCAGGGGTGGCCAGAAGGTCACAAACGCCCTCGTGCCCGTTTCCGGTGATTGGCGCTGGGCTGTCAAGCAGAGACGTGCTTCCTTGTAGGTGTCTTTGTGTGTCAGCCCAGGCTTCCCTTTACCATGGGGGCTGGGCTCAAGAATGGGATTCTCCACGCGAAGGCGGCAACTGCAGCTCTCTAAGGCCTGGCTTCGGAGTTCTGCCATATTCCACTGCCCACAGCAGGCCACTGGGCAAACCCAGGACCAGCCCAGATTCAAGAGGAACAGGGACAGACTCTACCTCTTGATGGGGGAATGGCAGAGTTCCTTTGCAGAAGACCCTGTGTGATGTGGTACCATCATCGTCTTTGAAAACGCAACCTGCTAAACTTATTTAGGCAATAGCCTGCAGGGATGTTATTGTAGAGGTAATCATCAGTCTCTTCTAATTAATTAAAATGTAAATTACTCACAAATGTCAGCATCAGTATTTTATTATTATTATTAATTTATTTTTTTGAGACGGAGTCTCGCTCTATTGCCGGTCTGGTGTGCAGTGGTGCAATCTTGGCTCACTGCAATCTCTGCCTACCGGGTTCAAGCAGTTTTCCTGCCTCAGCCTCCCAAGTAGGTAGGATTACAGGCCTCCACCCACATGCCCAGTAGATTTGCGTGTTTTTAGTAGTGATGGGGTTTCACCTTGTTGACCAGGATGGTCTCTATCTCTTGACTTCGTGATCTGCCCACCTTGGCTTCCCAAAGTGCTGGGATTACAGGCATGAGCCACTGTGCCCAGACAGTACTTTATTATTAATTATAAGTGGCTGGTGAGAACTGTAGGCTGATGAGATGTAGCTAGTGAAGAGTGTGTGAGTTGGGACCTGGATTTTTCTTGTGGAAATGGATCCAGTAATGTTGATGGAGTGAAATCTTGATTCTTGGCATTATAATGCTCTAATAAAAAGATTGTCAAACAACTCAATACTGCCTTTTAATAACTCTGCAATTACGTTGGATTTATGATTTATGAATTTTTCTTCTTGTTCTTTTGCAAGCCATTAGCATTTTATCAATCACCAGATGTCCTCTTTCTGTTTTTAAAAAGATATGGTGTAGGACTCTGGTTAAGTGTCAGCCTTCGGGGATCTGTAGACTCTGATCCTGCCGCTGTGGGCCTTGGTTGCCCTTAGATGCTCTGCCTCCCTGCCCAGCCCTGGTCTTGTAAGACAGACTTACTGCAGGAAGGTGGGCAGGCCCCCGAACTGTCCTGTCCTTTGCCCCTTGCTGGGACTTGTATACAGAGCATGCACGTGGTCCTGAAAGTGTACTTTTCAGCCACTTTCACAATCCCCTGGACATCGTTCCAACAATAGGTTCACATTTGATTTCTGATCTGAGACAAATAATGGTGATATAATGGATGCAGGAGTCTATACTTTTGCTTTAAATCTATTTTATTCCCTACCAGTGGTAACTTGTTTTCCTGAAGCCAAGGAAGGCCCGGTCCTGCCTTGTGGGCCATGGGCCTCGACTGGGCAAGGGTAGCCAATGGTAAACAGCTGCACGGCGTAAGTAAATGTATGAAAAAGAGGGTTCCAATAGGTTCAGCTAAGCCCGTTTGGGATAAGAGCACAACTCTGTTTTTTTTTTTTTTTTTTAAAGATGGGGTTTCACCATGATGACCAGGCTGGTCTTGAACTCCTGACCTCAGGTGATCCACCCACCTCGGCCTCCCAAAGTGCTAGGATTACAAGCATGAGCCACTGCGCCCTGCCTAACTCTTTTCTCTAAACATTATTAGATTCATAGAGCTGGGTTGAAAGGGGAAACTGAGGCCTTCAGAGGCGAGAAGAGCCGAGACTAAGGACTGGGAAAGCCTGGGCCTTTTTTTTTTTAAACCATGACACAGACATCATCTTCACTAGCTGCTTGTTAACTGTAAGGAAAAATATAATGACCCGATTCCAGGAATTTTCCTTCTCTTTCTCTTCCATTCCTGTCCGTTCTCAGCCCACAGGCTGAGAAGTTTAATTGCATCTGCCAGGGGGTGGGGTGGTGGGGGTGGGGGGTGTTTTCTCATGGGGATTAGAGCAGGCTAAATTGGGCTTTAATGCTTAGTGGGATAACAGAGCTTCCTGAGGAATGTGAACCTAATTAGGGATTCCAGGGTCAAGCCTGACAAAGGGGACACAGAAGCAAAGTTAGGGCAAGCTCTTGAAGGAAGCAAAGAAAGTTAATAAATTCTCCAATGTCCTCATTTTGCACTGCTGTTCTTTGTATAGGTCTGTTGTTGTTTGCAGGCTTGTGTTGAAAGTCTGACCCTAGGCTTCTCTTCAATCCTCCACGGAGCCCCCTGTCCCTAGGCAACATAGGAGGAGCAGCGTTGAATGATGAGTAAGGCCACCTTCGCCAAGTCAGGAGCCCCCAGCCCCACCTGGGGGACCCAGCTCCTGTTGGTGTGCCCAAGAATGTTTGGTTTTGACCTGACGTCTCCACCTGACCTATCGGACCTTTGATGGTTAGTGCTAGGTGTTGTGCTTTGTTCCCCAAATTCAAATGTTGAAGTCCAAATCCTGAGGACCCCAGGATGTGGCCGGATTTGGAGATAAGGTCTTTAAAAAGGTAATCGGGTTAAAAGAGGGTCATTAGGGTGGGCCTAATCCAGTATGACTGGTGTCCTTAGAGAGACTGGAACACAGATACACATAAGGGATAGCCATGTGAGGACACAGGGAGATGGTGGCCATCTGTAGGCCCAGGAGAGAGGCCTCAGGAGGAACCACCCTGCCCACACCTTCATCTCAGACCCCAAGCCTCCAGGACTGTGGGAGGATAAATGGCCGTGGTGTCAGCGGCCCATTCTGTGGCATGTTGTTATGGCACCTGTCCCTAACCTGAGCTAAGGCTGTTGGTTACTTTTAATTTTTTTTTGAGACAGAGTCTTACTCTGTCACCCAGGCTGGAGTGCAGTGGTGCGAACTTGGCTCTCTGCAACCTCCACCTCCCAGGTTCAAGCGATTCTCCTGCCTCAGCCTCCTGAGTAGCTAAGACTACAGGCGTGTGCCACCATACCTGGCTAATTTTTTATATTTTTAGTAGAGATGGGGTTTCACCATATTGGCCAAGCTGGTCTCGAACTCCTGACCATATGATTCTCCTGCTTCGGCCTCCCAAAGTGCTGGGATTACAGGCATGAGCCACAGTGCCCAGTGACTGCTGGTTATTTAAGCAGATATACGGACCCATCAGTGTCAGCAGTGAGAATGAGGGGACTTTTCTTTTGTCATTATTCTTCCCCACCTTGCCACTTATAATAAATGATAATAATGGTAATACAAACAAATGAACAGTGTATCCTTTTTTGATCTTAAGTAATGGTGAATTAAAGATCTTACTGTTCTATCGATCAGTAACATACAATGCAAAAAGTCAAAGCTGTGGTATAATAGAAGTGCTCCGGCTGGGTGAGGTGGCTCACACCTGTAATCCTAGCACTTTGGGAGGCCGAGGTGAACGGATCACCTGAGGTCGGGAGTTTGAGACCAACTTGACCAACACAGAGAAACCGTGTCTGTACCAAAAATACAAAATTAGCTGGGTGTAGTGGTGCATGCCTGTAATGTAATCTAAGCACTTTGGGCAGCCAAGGTGGGTGGATCGCCTGAGGTCAGGAGCTCAAGACCAGCTTAACCAACATGGTGAAATCCTGTCTCTACTAAACATACAAAAATTTGTCAGGTGGGATGGTGGGTTCCTGTAATCCCAGCTACTTGGGAAGCTGAGGCAGAATAACTGCTTGAACCCAGGAGGTTGCAGTGAGCTGGGATTTTGCCACTGCACTCTAGCCTGGGTGACAGAGCACCTGTAATCCCAGCACTTTGGGAGGCCAAGGCATGTGAGCCTCCCATGGTGTGAGCCACCATGCCTGGTCTCTCTTCAGTCCTCACTGCATGTTTCTGTGAGGTTCTAGGAAGCTGATTCACGTGACCCACTGTGATTGGAATTTTCGATGATTTGGAAAAGTTAGAATCGAAATTTACCTTTATTCTCAGAATATGTAGTACATTAGTTATACCCACAGTTTTAGAGAAACTGAGGTGGAAATGTCACTTTCTATATGGCTGTTTGCAAAGTGAAATTTAATAAGAAACAACAGCAAAAGCTGAGTTCAGAGTTGTATTGGGTTCATCAAAAGGAAAACAATGTGTTTCAAGCACGAGGGGAACTGAGTTGTCTTTTATTTCTCCTGGGACTTGGATCTCCCAGAAGTAAGCAGAGAGGGATTGGTTTAGGTTTGAAGAGTTGATCTCACTCCTTTCTGAGGAAGATTGGCACCTGAGGCCCTGTGTCTATGTCCGCACTGGGAGTGATGGTGGCGGGGGCCAGGGCACCGTGGGTAAGGTAAGGCACTTACTGAGGCAGAATGTGCTTGTTGGCTGAGGTGCTGTCATCCACCTTGGGCATGGAACTGCAGGGCTGAGTTCTGTTGTGTGTGCACACACACACAGATACATACAGGATACACTTACACATGGAGACACACACAGACACGCTCTCACATAGACACACTCACATGAGGCATAGGCATACATAGAAGCACCCACAGATACTCTTACAAAACTCACAGTTTCACACATGTGCACTCACATTCTCACAAGCAAACACACATCCCCTACACTTTCACACTCCCATGCACACAACCACTGACTCACCCAGTCACACGCACTCACAGCACTCTCAAACTTACACACACTCACACAAAAAAACACATTTTCAGATATCCACGGTAAAATATACCTAGTCAAACACATACCACCAAATGTATACACTCAGCCACACCCACAGACATACTCGCCCACACTCACATACGCTCACCCACACACTCACATTCCCAAGGACACAGTCAGGACTTGGTGGCAAGCCCTCGCCTCTCTGCCTCTCTGTCCTGCTGGCTTGGAGGCAAGTTTGTTGATGCCAGTGTACCCTGGTGCCCACGTAGCCAGGTGTGGGGCGGGCACAGCAGTGTTTGTTTGTGGTTTCCTTGGGAACAGTAGATTAGGTCCCAGTAGAGCCGAAAGAAGGCCATAAAGAGGCTTCTCAGAGGGGCCCTTGCCGCCACCATGGGAGGGACGGATCCCAGGGATGCCACACAGCCCATGGGTTTTGGCCCTCAGGCCATGGACCACTGCCTTCTCTCCAACTTTCTGTCGCTGCTAATGGGAGCCGCTCTGCCCCCTTCCATGACCCACTGTTGTCACCTCTTGTCACCCTAATCCCTGAGGGAGCTGCTCATTATGAGAGAGGGTGCAGCTCCCCTCATCTCCTCAGGAAAGGAGCCTGGATTTGGGGCCCCTGCTGGCGTCGTCTCTGTGAGGGTTCCGGTGGCTGGTGGCTGGCCCCCTCTGGGACCCAACTTCTTATACACAGAGTAGGGGTTCGCTGGCCCTACTGTGAGGGCTACAGAGAATGACCTGCAGATGCGGCACTGTTGTTCCATGTTTATCCAGCTGAGTCTACACATTGGATGAGCCATGGGCCTCCCCAGGAGTGCGCCTTGCACGATGAGCACTGCCTGGTTCTTGTGTCATCCTCCCTCTTCTCTCATCCTCCATGCCCCTGCAGCTCACTCAGCACCATGTTACACAGCAGGTGAAGCACAGGGCCAGTGGGTGCCCACCTAGACCCCTGGCCGTGCCACCAAACACATCCCAGCCATATTCGTGGTGCACTGATGGGCCCAGGAGCAGCTCAGAGGCTCCTGGTTGCCATCTGCAGGGCGGGCTCAGGGGATGCAGTGTGCCAGGACCCTCCAGCCCTGCAGCATTGGGTGGCTGTTCTCTCTGTCTTCAGCCCTGTGAATGAGTCAGACTGGCATGTTAATATAACCAGGTTTTTCCTTGGGTGCTGGTGAGGCACAGCTCCCCTGAGAGAATGCTGTGGGTTCTTAGTCTCCACTTTCTTAAAGAATAAGCGATGGGACCACTGCAGGTGTGCTGTATGCTTGCAAAAGTAAATATTGGACCCAAAGAAGTGTTGCAGAAAGGTGATGTTATTTAGGTAGAGAAAAGAGAAGAAGAGATAGACTTCCATGAAGAGTGTGGAAGGGGATTCCAGAGGGGAAAGGGAGCTCCCACCATGTGGGAGGGGATTCCAGAGAGCTGGAAATGCGGCGTGGGTGAAGGAGCAGGGGAATTTATCCTGGGAGAAATTCCCACCTTCCCAAGTGGGAACTCCTCTGGCCAATGAAAGGAGTTCCTTTAAACTGCCACTGGGGTGATTGACTCTTAGTTTCTTCCCGTGCCGGTGATGTTTAAACATAAACCGTTAAATCTCCCAGATGGAGAGAGTTGGGAGGGGGGCATTGTGCTGGGAAATCCTTACCCTTTAAGCTACGCCCACCTAATACTAAAGAAGTGTCAGCTTCTTTGTGCTGAGGAAGACCAAGCCAGCCTGGAGTTGGCCCCAACCCACAGTGCTTCTCCCTGTCCAGTGAAAAGAGTGAAAGAACCCCACAGTGCTGGGGAATGTGTGATCAGAACTGGAGTTTGAGGTGAGGAGAGCAAGCATGTGAGCCTCACTCCCTTACCTGGCTCCTTCCACAGGAGATATCCTCCTGATGCGTGGGAGGCGGGCCAGCCTGTAAGATCAGCGGGGTAGGCACAGTGGAGAACTGTGTTCTCTCTGACAGGGATGCAGCTTGCCTGCGGAAGCACTGTGCTTCTGCCTCTGCTAAGGCTGAAGAACAGCAGGTGACACCTGAGTGTCCAGCAGATGCAGCTGATCTCACCGTCTCACAGACCCCATATGTTCCTTGGTGCCGAGTAGCAGGGCGGCATGAGCATCCCAAACTCGGCCGCCTTGTCCCATGGTTAAGTCTGTGGCCAGCTACCTGCCTTAGTATAAGAGAGGAAAAGCGTGACGGAAATACAATCTCTTTTCAGGGACTTCCCGTCCTGGAATATGGTTTTAGCTACACTGAAGGAACAAATGCCCTCTGTGTTCACTGGTCACAGTTTTTACTAAATTAGATGTTTGCACTTAGAGAAACGATGGCTTTTCTCTTTATCGACAGGTGACTCCTCTTTGCCCCTAGAATGTCCCCTTTTATCTGGTTGGTGCTTCATGTGCATTTTTATTTGCAAATTCACTCATAAAAGATCTTTCCTGAGACATTTTTGTCTGCATTTTGTAGCAGCAGATGTGCACACACAGTAGGGGCTGTGACCGGTTCTCTCGGAAGAGAGGAGCAAGTGCGGCAGGATATGGGTGTGGAGGCTCAGGGCAAGGCTGCCTGCCATTTGCTTTGTGGAACCTGGGAGCTGCTCGCCCCACTGTTCCTCCAGCTCATTTTCTTAAAAACTGTTCATTATATGCTGTTTCTATTACTTGAGCCGTAAGCTCTATGGGGTTGAGGACCAGTTTGCATCATTTCCGAGTGAAGTCCTGGCAGGAGAAGGCTGTCAGTGAAAATGTGCAGGACAAGTGATGGATGCAGTTCAGCAAGATTAGGCATGACAAGTCCAGAGCCCCTTAGCCATGTAAGCCACAGAGCCCACCTCTCCTTTTCTGTAGGATACCCTGGGGCCAGGCCAGGTGGTGGGCAGTTACTGCGACCCATCTGGTCACAGAGGGATGTGGGAACACACAGACCAAATCTGTGCCAAATCTTAAAGTGGGTCAAATCTTCTGGGCCAAATCTTAAAGTGGCTGCTGTCTTTAAAACTCAAGTTTCTGGGAGGGCATGCGTGGTGGCTCATGCCTGTAACCCCAGCACTTTGGGAGGCCAAAGTCGGTGGATCACCTGAGGTTGGGAGTTTGAGACCAGCCTAACTAACATTGAAGAAACCCCTTCTCTATGAAAAAAATAAAAAATAATAATAACCACCCCCTCCTCAAGTTTCTGACATTGCATGGGGCTTTTCTTTCATTCTCTCTACAAACACATGCTTCCAGACAATAAATTTGAAAAATGTACTATAGAGTTTATTTTTAAGAGCGTTTTAGATTTATACAAAAATTGGACATACTCTTCCCTCTCACATATAAACAGCTTGCATTCTTGTGGTACAACTAATTAGCCAATATTGATACAGTCTTCATAACCAGATCCCTTGATTTGCATTAGGATTCTCTCCGGGTGTTGACGTCCGATAGGTTTAGACAAATGCAGAATTACGTTCTCTCATCATTATAGTATCAAGCAGAATAGTTTCATGTCCCTGAAGAGTCTCTGTGCTCTGCCTGTTCCTCTCTCCCCCCGAATCCCTGCTTTCACTGACCTTATCACTGTCCTACAGTTTTGGCTTTTCCAGAATGTCACAGAGTTGAAATCATACAGTATATGTCCTTTTCAGAGTGGCTTCTTTCACTTAGTAATATGCATTGAAGTTTCCGCTGTGCATTTTCCTGCCTTCATAGCTTTTGTCATGGATGATATACCATTGCAGGGATGCGGATAGTGAGTTTTCAAGACAGGGGCCCTGGTTCTTTGCATATTTCTTGCCTGCACGTCAAGGCAACAAGATGCATGTGTGCGTTGAGTGGATACCATGCTTGGGGTGAGATAAGTCACACTCTTAACCACGGGGTCTCCTCGTCTGGCTGTTTTCACCATCCTGTAAGGTTTTGTCTGTGACTCTGTTTCCAAAGCCGTTTTTTTTTGTTGTTGTTGTTTTTTGCTTTACATACATTTGCTTACTTATTCTCTCATCCACTCATCAAACTTCAGTGTACACACATGTCGTTGAGGACATGTAAATGGAAAAGGCATATTCCTGCTGGCCGGCTGCTGTGGATATTCAGGCGGCAGCTGATTCATGGTGGGGCCAGGGGCCCTGAGAGAGGACCCCTCCCCCAGACATCCGTCTGAGTCAGAGCCCTGGTGGAGTAATGATGTGTCCCAGACACAGGAACCGCCATGTGTCACATACTCCCTGAGGACCTCACTGCCTAAGATAAGCAAGAGGCTATAAATAGTTGTCCTGGCAAGAGCCAAGGCCACGCTGCAGCCCGCCCCAAACCACAAGGACAATTAGTCAGATTTCTGAGATTTCTCCTTCTGTTGCACATTTTCAGACAACTCTTTGAGAAGGGAGGTGCCCAGGATCTGGAGGGGGAGGTCCCAGGAGGAAGCTAAGGAGTAAGGTCGCTTGCGGGGAGCTGAATCCTGTTTGCTGGCGCCTGGCTCCTGAGCGGCCCCCAGAGTCCCCTTAGCCCCTCTCCCTAGGGAGAGCGCTGTGCCCGTGAGTGGGGCCTCTGCCCTCGGCTGGCCACTCTGCTGAGCTCCTCATGCACCATCTCCTATTCCTCACAGTGACCCTGCCTGGGAGGCACTATTGTTACCTGCCGTTTTCAGATGTGGAAACTGAGGCCCAGAGAGATCAAAGGCCAAGGTCCTGAGGCTAGTAGGTGGTGGAGATCCTGCCCAAGGTGGGGTCTTTGTGCTGCGGGGCCGGTGGCTCCCTGTGCGTGTAATTTACTGCTCTCCAGACTGTGTTTGAGCCACCTCGCCTCCCTCACCTTCTGTCTTTCCCAGGGAGCTCTTGGTCTTCAGAGACTGTGGTAGAGTCAAAGCCTCCTCTCCTGTCTCCTGTGCCAAATGGAATAGCCATGTCAACAGTGCCATACTCAGACTGTTTTTAGTTCTACTTGTAGAAATAGTTCAAGAAAAAGTGATCCCTGGCCGGGCGTGGTAGCTCATTCCTGTAATCCCAGCACTTTGAGAGGCTGAGGTGGGCAGATCACCTGAGGTCAGATGTTTGAGACCAGTCTGATCAACGTGAGGAAACCCCGTCTCTACTAAAAACGCAATAATTAGCCGGGCGTGGTGGCGCATGCCTGTAATCCCAGCTACTCGGGAGGCTGAGGCAGGAGAATCACTTGAACCTGGGAGGCAGAGGTTGCAGTGAGCCGAGATTGTGCCATTGCCCTCCAGCCTGGGCAACAAGAGCTAAACTCTATCTAAAAGAAAAAAGGAAAGAAAAAATGGCCCCTTGTGGAAGAGAATACACGCACACCTCAGATGAGGGTGGGAGGAGTGGGGGCTTGGAGACCACAAGACAGAGCCTTCTGCCTCCTTCTTTGGGCCCCGCTCCCAAGCTCCGACCGACTCAGAAGTTTCCATCCTTGAGGCCTACCAGCTGTTTGTCAAAGTAGAGGCTACCTTTAGTATCTATGACTGATTTGCATTTTTCTTGAGGGGGAGGCCCCATGATTTCCATGACATTAGCAAAAAGGACAGGGACTTTCCAAAAGTAAACAAAACTCGGGACTCTCTTAACTTCAGGTCTCCTCAGTCTTGAACTGCTACAGCTTTGTGGTCAGGAGCGAGGTTAGAGACCGTTTCATTCAGCCTTGGGGAGCCAGGCTTGATTACTATGCTAATATTTTCTGGAAAATCTGTTTGCTTATCTGTTTCTTCTCTCTTTGAAAGGTGGTGATTCCCTGCTGTGTACAAGTTCGTCTGGAACAGGTAAGCCCTTTGCATTTCTTTGGGGCCCTCGTTCCATCCTGTGGGACTAGGTCTCTTTCTTGAAGCTGCGCCCTCTTTGGAGATTTTTTGGCTTCCTCTAGGATCCATGCCCTCCCTTTGACCTGTAGCTTTCATTCACAAGGCTCTCTCTGAGGACCTTTGACCATGCTGCACTGGCCATTTGCATGACTTTTTAGAGAAGAGGATCCCCTGGCCTTTGTGGGAGCTGCCATTCTATCGATAATAGTTACCTGTGGGGCGAATCTCCCCGGCCTGAGTTTCCTTGGCTTTCAAGTGAAGACAGCACACGTCTGTTGTCTTAGTGATAAAAACCTGGACAGTGAGGGTGTCTGGGTCGCTTGGTGGCTGTGGAAAGTGTGGTGCAGTGGTTTGTTGACTGACATCCAGCTCTGACAAATACTGGGTGTGTGTGTTCAAATCAGATTGAAGGTAAACATAATAGCACTTTCTCTTTGGCCTGCTATTAGGCAAATTTAAATTGCTGTCTGCTTTTCAAATGCAGCTCCTTGGAAGGTTGTGGTAGCTCCTGGTGTTTTCGTTGCCTCCACCCTTTGGAGCTGAGTGGGTGGAGCCTTATTTCTCAGGGCTTATTAGCAGCTTACAAGATATCTGAGGGGTTCACTGTGCCTAGACAGTAGGACGTGGCACACTCTTCTCTCCCTGCAAATCAGAAGCGACTCCCTGGGAGGCAAACTGGAAGGTACCTCTTGCTGCTGGGGAAGTGTGTGCAGGTCCCGGCCTCCCCGGTGGGGGAGGAAAACAGGTGCTCCCTGTGGTTCTTCCTGGGCGTCCATCAGGGTTGTTTTCCGGACTTCTCAAATAGGACGGGGCTTCCTGCCCTTGGCTCCCCACAGCTTCGCCATACACAGAATCTGGGTGTTCTGCTGGGGATTAGGCAGTCTTTCGGGGCCGTGATCCTGGTGGCCTCTGGACGTGGAACTTGCTCCGTCTTGTGGTCAGTAGAACATCTTCCCCCAGGCTTGGCCAGCGGCACCCATGTGGCAGCATCCCTGCTCTGATGAAGTCAAGTTCTGATCCTGGCTCCAGTGCTTGGGCCCTGCCATTGCCCCCTGCCCACCTTTGTCTCGGTTTTCCTCCTTTACCCCTTGGGCATGGGGGTGGCTCTCTAACCACATGACTTGAGTGGCTGGGCCCTGCCCTCGCCCCCTGCCCACCGGAGCCTCGGTTTTCTCCTTTACCCTGTGGCCATAGGGGTGCTCTCTAACCTGGCTGTGGATGAAATGAGAGAAGTGGGACTACGGAGTCAGGCCTGTCACAGAAGCCCTGCCACAGGCGGGGTGCCCTTACTATGCTCCTTTGAATGCTGTCACATGGTGTGTCTCTTTGCTTCTGGAATAGCAAAGTATGCATTTGAGGTCATAGGAAGGTTAAAAAAATCTCACTCGGAAACCTAAAATATTCGGAAACTATGAAAAACATGTTGCAGCATCAGGAGCTGAGGCCATCCGGGGCCGGCACCTGCCTGGGCCATCCTTGCTGGCCTCAGCTGTGTACCCAGTCCTGACGTCCACGCTCACTCCTTTCTTCTTCATCACTCACTGCTGGGGGACGAGGTGGTGGGGCGTGCCTTGTACTCACTTGGTTTTGACAGGTGGTGGTTTGTGACTGATTTCCTCAGGCTTGTCACAGGCCCCAGGGAGCCAGGAGACAAGGCCCAGGTGGCCTGGAGCTATGTGTCTGTCCTGAGGCCCTGGCTGAAGTCTGTTTTCCCAGTGGCAGCTGAGACTCTCCCACCTCGCAGGCAGTCCCTGGCCATCAGATTTTTTGGTGAGCCCTGGATATCAGTGCCACCAGAGGGTAAAGCCGTGTGCTGTGTCTAAAGACATGGGTTGCAGGGCTGTCAACAGCCGGGACAGGCCGGAACCCCAAGGGCCCATGCTGGCTGTTTAGATGTTGTCACTGTGCCTGCTGGAGCCCAGGGTCCCAGAGAGGAGTCTTCAGTCTCCTGGAGCACAGCACTCCACCTGCATCAGGACACGCCTCCCTGTCACCTCTTCACAGGTGTGGTTGCTAAGAGATCTGGTGCTTCTTGCCCAGCCTGGCTCCTGCCCACTCACCCTGCTGCTCTGAGTGTGTGTGTATATATTATGTATGTAATCGTTGTATGTATACAAATACATACACACATGCTTTGCGTGTAGTTATATATATATGAATACACATGCATATTATGCATGTACACTCCCCCTGCCGCTCTGTGTGTGTGTATATATTATGTATGTAATTGTTGTATGTATACAAATACATACACACATGCTTTGCATGGAGTTATATATATATGAATACACATGCATATTATGCATGTACACTCCCCCTGCCGCTCTGTGTGTGTGTATATATTATGTATGTAATTGTTGTATGTATACAAATACATACACACATGCTTTGCATGGAATTATATATATATGAATACACATGCATATTATGCATGTAATTGCTGTAGGCATAAGAACTCATACACGCACATTATACATGTAATTATATATGCAAATGAATATGTACACACCACACACGTCAACACATGAACACATACATGTGCTATGCATGTGTTGAGTATGTGAGTGTATACGTATATTAGGTGTGTAGTCTTTATATATGAATATATGTCATGTAATTGTTTATATGAATGTTTGTATGTGTATATTATGAAATAAATGTTATATTGTGGATACATGTATTTTGTATGTAATTGTTATATGTATATGAATGTCTGTGTGTTGGTTTTGAATGTAATTGTTATATATCTCAGTGTATATACATGTGGATAATGTAAATTGTTACCTGTGTGTGAATATATGGATGTGAGTCTATTATGTATGTGAGTTTATATGTCTGTGAATATATGTGTGTATATTTCCCTGAGATGAACATGGATGAGTCCACTCTGTACTAAGCTCTCTGTGGCCTCTTCAAATTTCCTTAACCATTTGGCCTCCAGGTGTGGTTCCTGGACCAGAAGCCTCAACATTGGCTGGGGACCTGTTAGAAATGCACATTCTTAGGCCCCAGCCTAGAGCTACAGGGACTGGTGCTTTAACAAAGCCTCTGGCAAGGTTGATGATCTGAAGTGTGGGAATCCTGGCTGTGAGCTGGAGCTGGGGCAGGGATCAGCTTGTGGGTGTGCAGTCGGGGGTGGCCTTGGCGATGCCTGCCGTTCTGGTTGCTCTCCATTGAGTTGTGGCATGGGGTCATGAGAGGGCCTTTGATGCCAAGACACCCACCTTCCTCACATCTTTGTTTTGCATGGAGCTTAAACATGCTGTCTTCCTCCTGGCGTGGAGGAGTAAATTGAAGGATGGATGTGCAGCCCAGCCCGGCCTGAGCACCCTTCTGTCTCCCAGGGTGACCTGGTAGAAGCCAACCCTCCTGTTTAGCAGAGCTTGGGTGGGAGGGTTTTCACCTGCACAGTGCAGCTTCTCAGGGCAGAAAGCACAGAATATTGCTTTTCTTTCCTGACCCTGTCTGGGCTGAGAGCCTTCTGGCACTGTGATCCTTGGCATTTTGGATGGGCGTGGAACGGCTTTTAGGTAATACTGACATCTCCGATATCACCTGGGGAGTCACTGTGCCTTGTGCGACCTGGCCAGGTCACCTGATAGCTGTTTCTGTTGTTCTCTTTGTTACCATTCATTGAGTACCTATTCTGTCTCAGATGCTCTGCCCTTCCTCACCTGCTGGAGCTCAGAAAACTCAGCAAACTCCCGTGTCACCCAGACACTTAATAGGCTTCTTTGCTCTGGGGTGTCAGCACTGCTGCATGCACCTCTGTGACCTGCCCTCAAACCTGACTGCCCTTCTGCTCTGTCCTGTGCTGGAGGCCCCTCCCATACCTGGAGTTCACCTGGCATCTGTACCCACCCTCAACCCCTGCCTTTGCTCTGCAGCTAACCTGAGGGCCATGACCCCTTTGGAGAGGTTCTAGAATAGCTTCACCCCAGCATGTTTTATATTGAGGTGACCTGCCAGGTCTTTCAAAATTCCTGGAGTTGCGCTGGCTGGGGATGTAATTATTTTGAAACCCTTGGGCCTCATTCCCTGGTGGGGCAGGAAGAAGGTGGTGATGAGCCTTGCCAGCTGTACTTGCTGACATCCCATGACATAACTGTAAGAGTGTCTATCACCTTAGTGACATTACACCATGTGAGGGTCCTTTGTCTGCAGGCATAGGGTAACTTTGTGGCCACCTGGGCATTTAAGACACAGTGAGGAAGGAACCTTTTCTGTGTATGTGGTGCATTGAACCTGTGGCTATTTTACTGTGATGTTGTTTTCCTGGTAGCAGAATTTTCTATTTATTGCAGCACCCTGCAAAAGTGGGATGTGAGGTTAGATTAATTCATGGACTCAAAAGCGGCACACAGTGTTGCTGAGAAAGGAGCTGGGAAGCAACCTCTCTTTGTGAATATTAACTTAGGAATGTTACATGGAGACAGGGTCAGAGCTTCTTGGGAGCCAGTGTAAAAAGGAAACCAGGCCAGGCGCGGTGGCTCATGCCTGTAATCCCAGCACTTTGGGAGTCCAAGGCGGGCGGATCATGAGGTCAGCAGTTTGAGACGAGCTTGACCAACATGATGAAACCCCATTTCTACCAAAAATACAAAAATTAGCCTGGTGTGGTGGTGTACGCCTGTAATTCCAGCTACTCGGGAGGCTGAGCTACGAGAATCACTTGAACCCAGGAGTCGGAGGTTGCAGTGAGCCAAGATTGCGCCATTGCACTACGGCCTGGGTAACATAGCAAAACTCCATCGCAAAAAAAAAAAAAAAAAACAACCCACAATTGTTTGGGTGCGGTGGCTCACGCCTGTAATCCCAGCACTTTGGGAGGCTGAGGTGGATGGATCACGAGGTCAAGAGATCAAGATCATCCTGGCCAACATGGTGAAACCCCGTCTCTACTAAAAATAAAAAAAAAAAAGTTAGCCTGGCGTGGTAGCACACACACGCCTGTGGTCCCAGCTACTCAGGAGACTGAGGCGGAAGAATCGCTTGAACCAAGGAGGCGGAGGTTGCAGTTAGCCGAGACTGTGCCACTGCACTCCAGCCTGGCGACAGAGCAAGACTCTGTCTCAAAAAGAAAAAAAAAAAAAGAAAACCCACAATTACTGGCATGTGCCTTTCTAGAAGGTGGGAAGAAACAAGAATCAGCAGAGAAAGCATGCTATGCGGGGAATTATGGAGGGTGTAGACGACGGCATCAGGGGATGCGCCACCTGTCTATGGGTCAAGTGGAATGATGATTTTAGAGGGATGTCAGAGGGAAGCTATTGCAGCATAGCCTCATGGGACCTGTGGCTTTTAGAACTATAAAGGGACCATTAGTGTCTTTCTCACCTGGTCACATCACCTTCTATTTGCTGTGGTCTGCTGGCTCATAGAGAGGATGCCTCCCCATTGTTCAGGTAACCACTGTCCCTTGGGCTGGGAGAGGTGGCTGGGCTCCTCACAGTGGAGTCACAGCCTGTGGTCCAGCTGCTCTGTAGCTCTACATGTAGGTGTACACGCATGTGCTCACACATGCACACAAGCACAGAATATAATTGTAGATGTGAGCATGGACTAGCGTTGGGTTGAGTCCCATCCAGGCTATGACCTAGCAAGCCGTGTGGCCTTAAATCGAGTTATTTCACTTTTCTGGGCTCCACTTTCCTCTTCGGTTAAATGAGGATGCCAGCAGCTTCCTCTTGGGGTCACTGTCAGGATGGAATGAAATAACATGCTTGGATCTTCGGTGCTAGTGTGACGCAGGGAAAACATGTGCTGTGTCAGGAGGAGCCTGGTTCGTTGTTCCATGAAGGTGAGCTGGCAGCTCTGTTCTTCTGGTGACCTTTGCTATGTGCCGTGCATTGTTGATCTGGCTCTACCGCCATCTGACGGAGAGAACCAGTCCGATGAGTTCCAGAGTGTGTCCCCTGCTTCCTGAGGCTGAGGGCACCGACATCAGACGCTTACAGAAGATGAGTACTGTGATCCCACATTTGCAGACTTGGAGGCACCACCAGGGTCAGAACAGGAGACGTATGCGAGTCTGTCCTTGGCAGCTGCAGGTTTGCAGGATCTTTTCATGGCACCACGGCCTAACTGTGGTTCGAATGGTGGCCCCACAGCTTTTGATTGAAGTTCAAGGGCAGAATGTCCACCCCTGTCTTTACCTTCATACATTTGCCAGCCACTGATTCATACCAGCAGGTGCCCTCAGGTATGGGGCAGTCTTCACTAGGATACCCTGAGGCCATGTGTGGGACCCACTTCCCCGCCCAGCCTCCTGGGCAGCCCACAGCCGGCCTGTGTCCAGGGAGGGCGGGGCCTGGCCTGCCCCAGGGAAGTGTGCCGCCTGTTTACAGAAGGGTCACTGTCCTTGAAGGAGGCTGGTGTCCCCGCCTTCTGGTGGCCGCCTCCGGTGTGGGAGGGTTCAGGGCAGTGCCTGATCCAGCTCCAGGCAAGTCCTGATCCCTCGCCAGCTGCTTCACTCACGCTGGGATTGTTCTAGCTTGGCCTTGGCCATTGTGGTCTGTGCCCCGGAAGAAGGGTTGGGTAAGAATAGTGGCTGAGTCATCAGGGCGGTGCTTCTCCTGGTTCACCTAACCCGAGGCCAGCAGGCTGGTTCCCCCCAGGGTGATCTCAGGACTCACATTTCAGCCTGAGGCTGGAGCTTGCACTCCACCTTTGCATGGCTGTGTGTGCAGGGTGCGTGTGTCTGTGGTCTGTGGTGTGTGTGAGGTGTTTTGTGTGTATGTTGTGTTTATGTGTTTTGTGATGCATGGTGTGTGTTGTATATGAGGTGTGTGTGGTGTGTGAGGTTTTTTGTGTGTTGTTTGTGAGGTATTGTGTATGTCGTGTATTGTGTGTGAGGTGTGTGTTGTATGTTGCGTGTGTTGTGTATGAGGTGTTTTGAGTGTGTTGTGTGTTTTGTGTGAGGTGTTATGTGTGTTGTGCAAGGTGTTTTGTATGTGTGTGAGGTGTGTCTTATCGTGTGTGTTGTGCTGAAGTGTGGTGTGTTACAATGTGTGTGAGGTATGTGTGCGTGCATGTCTGGTGTGTGTTTATTATGTGTAAGGTTTTGTGTGTCTTGCGGTGTGTGTAGTGTGTGTGTTGTGAAGCGTTGTGTATGTGTTGTGTGTGAAGTGTTTTCTGTGTGTTGTGTGAGGTGTATGCGCTGTGTGTTTATATGTTGTGTGTGAGATGTTTTGTGTATGTGATATCTGTTGTGTGCAAGGTGTTTTGTGTGTGCTGTGTTGTGTGAGGTGTTTTTTTTGTGTGTGTGGGGTGTGTGTGTGTGTGTGTGTGCACGTGAACGCGTTTATTGAGACCTTGCTTAGTATGCTTTGCTTGAACTCTGAAAGCCAGACAGAGAAAGTGACCAGAGCAGCAAGACCAACACAAGGACAGGACAGACGTGACTGTCAGGAAGTCTGTGCAGGTCACGTGCTGCCATCCCTGCGTCTGTCCCAGTGGCCATGATGGAGTCTCATAAAGCTATTGGATTCTTTCAGAAAGCATGCGGACCAAATGGATGATGAGGAGCTTCAGATAACGTGAAATCACTCTAATGGTCTCCATTTTACTTTACTGAAAGTTTAAGCAAATTTCAAACAAAACACCCAAGCTTTCCACCTGTAAACTACTGGGTGGGGGGCTTAGTGAGCAGAGCATCCATTGGTCTGGGACAGTGGATCCAGGTGACCTCTGTGGTTCTGTTCGCCAGCCCCAGCCTGCAGTGGTCTCTGCCTGTGTGTTGTCACAGAAGGCTTCACACAAGTCTCCTGGTATGCGTTTCTTGTCCTCATGGTCCATATGTCAAGGTATTTGATTGGCCAGCAGTTACCTCCTGCTTGTAGATTGTTTCCACCACTCTGATAAACTTCAGAAACACAGACACAGATACAGTACAGCAGAGTCTTAGCCGAAGATCACCGCCATGCGTATGTATGTGTGCACATGGTGTCTGGATCCACCGCTGCCCCCGTCAGATTCTGTGTGTCTCATTAGGAGTCTCCATGCAAACATATTTGACCAGGGTCACAGTGGAATTGAGTTCTGTTAGGTCAATGGAGACATGCAAATGTCCTTGCCCCCTAATCTCTCTGATCTCCAGGAAGCAGAAAGTTTCAAGGATCCTGTTGGGTCAGTGTCCAGGTGTTCCATTTGGTTAAAAGAGCCAAACTCAACATCTGTGGCTTTGACAAAGGTCAGGTGAGACCGAGAAACAAAAATATAAACTGCTACTGCGTTCCCCAGATCTTACCTTGACACTCAGTCACCATAGAGTGGTGTTTAGTTAGCCTGTCCACATAGCATTCGGGCATCGGCCGGGCACAGGGGAAGATTCCTGTTGGATGGGGACACATAGGGATGATGGGTGTGGATGCTGAGCAGTCGGGTGGGAGGAGGGCTGTGTGGGTGATCACAGACTGGGAGGGCTGGATGCCTGTGAGTTCGCCCAGCAGAAGGTGGGGTGGGGCCAGCACTGAGTCCATCTCCTTTTTACCCAGTGATACTCTGAAGGGTGCATTGTTGTTGGGAATGAGGCTTAGCCCCATTTCTCAGATGCTGCGTCCTGAACAGCAACAGGTTAGTGTCCTGCCTCATCACTCCCCGTGGCCTCAGCACTGGGAGGGTGTGAATGTGGTGCAGGCTGGTTCTCTGTTGCTTTGTAGCAAGTGCAGACCAGCAGGAGTGTCTGGAATTTACTCTGTGGGAGAATGTAGGACAGGCTGAAGATGTGCTGAGATGTGGGCTGTGGCTCCCTGTTCCCACAGCTCACCTGCACCGTCTGGTCCAGATGCCTCCAGCTTAGGCAGGCTGGGCATAGTGGCACACACCTGTAATCCTAGCACTTTGGGAGGCCGAGGCGGGCGGATCACAAGGCCAAGAGATCGAGACCATCCTGGCCAACATGGTGAAACCCTGCCTTTACTAAAAATACAAAAATTAGCTGGGTGTGGTGGTGCATGCCTGTAGTCCCAGTTACTTGTGAGGCTGAGGCAGAAGAATGGCTTGAATCTGACAGGTGGAGGATGCAGTGAGCTGAGATCGCGCCAGTGTACTCTAGCCTGGCAACAGATCGAGACTCTGTCTCAAAAAAAAAAAAAAAAGCCAAAAAGAAAACTAAGAGTGGCTTAGGCGAATCAACCATAAGGCCTGTGTAGGTCGCTGCCAGGGAGCAAGTTTAGGGCCACAGTCCTGGACTGCGCTCAGATTTCTGTGCATTTCACCCGTTTGAAGGTTTCTCCCCATTTCCCTGTGCACACACCTTTCTCTTGCTGGGCATACACAGTGAGCACCAGTGAAGAAGGGCAAGCCAATGGGCTCCTTTCCCAGTGACACTCACACCTAGCATTACAGGTAAGGAAATGATGTGCCATGAGAAGAGTATTTGACTTGGAGCACGCAGTGGGGCATCCGTCCTTCTCACGGACCCCAGAGGACCATCTATAGGGGAGTATGGAAAATTCATGTCCACCTGAAACCCCTGATTATGACCTTATTCGGAATGATGATGGAGATGAGGCCGTGCTGGATTAGAGTGGGCCTGAGTTCCATGACTGGGTTCTTGTGAGAAGAGGAGGAGACGGCTGGGCGTGGTGGCTCATGCCAATAATCACAGCACTTTGGGAGGCTGAGGCGGGTGGATCACAAGGTCAAGAGATCGAGACCAATCCTGGTCAACATGGTGAAACCCCGTCTCCACTAAAAATACAAAAAATTAGCTGGGCATGGTGGCACGTGCCTGTAATCCCAGCTACTCAGGAGGCTGAGGCAGGAGAATTGCCTGAACCCAGGAGGCGGAGGTTGAGGTGAGCTGAGATCGTGCCATTGCACTCCAGCCTGGGTAACAAGAGCGAAACTCCGTCTCAAAAAAAAAAAAAAACAAAAACCACCACCAACAACAACAACAACAAAATATAGCCAGGCGTGTGGTGCATGCCTGTAATCCCAGCTACTAGGGAGGCTGAGGCAGGAGAATCGCTTGAACCTGGGAGGCGGAGGTTGCAGTGAGCTGAGATCCCGCCATTGCACTCCAGCCTGAGCAACAAGAGCGAAACTCCATCTCAAACAACAAATAAAAGAAGACGCAGACACAGGGAGAAAGCCGTGCGATGACAGAGGCAGCAGCAGGCTTGCGTCTGCGAGCCAAGGATGCCCAGCAACTGTGGCAGCCTGAGAAGGTGGAAGACCGGGGCTCTCAGAGGGAGCACAGCCATGCTGCCGCCTTGGTTTCAGACCTCCAGCCCCTGGATCTTCGAGAGAGCACACTGCCATGTTTGAAGCTACCCACTTTGTGGTACTTTACAGCAGCCTTGGGAAATTAATACGATGGGGTGCCTCTCTTTCATATTGTGTAGTTGTTCCTCGGGCATTTCTGGAACTCCTTTTTGGTGCATGTGGCTCCATCCTCATCTGGGTGATGGGCCACAGAGCCGTCACCCAGAGGCCACCCAAGGTGGAGGCGGCTCCTGGGCAAAGCTGGCTGAGGCCCCTTCTGCCACATCCTACTCAGATGGAACAGACTTTGAGAACCGGCAGAGAAACAGCAGATGTTAGTGGGAATTGTTCAAAAGAGGAGCTTCTGGTGATAAACTGTCATTCAAATTGGGTATGATTAGGAGGTTTCCATCACCCCAGAACTCTTAAAGGGAAAGCCTGCAGGGCCTGCTGGTGCCCTGGAGCTGCCTGCAGGGGTCAGGCCCTAAGTCACTGGGAACCCAGGTTGAAAGGAAAGACCCTCTTCCATTCCATCCTGGACCACTCCGTGGGTGAGTGGGAACTTTCAGAACTCCAGCCAGTTCCCAGAGACAGAGACAGTGAGATGGTTACCAGGATGGGCCCTGCCCTCCCCCACCCTTTGCACCCCCTCCAGCCTCTGTTTCCAGCTGCTTCCTGCAGCATTTGCACAATTGCCTGGTGAGGCCATCATGACCCTGTGGGCACAGACTTCTGTGGCCTGTGGGTTGTGGCACCCTGACCCTCACCCCCTCTCTCCACAGGCTGCTAAACTTTGATCCATACTTTTACTTTGATTTCACCATCTCCTCCCACGCCTAAAATAACATCCAGGCCTTTGGCTATTTCCAAGGGCTTTCTGGGAATGTCGCCTCAGTGAGGATGCTTCCTGGCAGCCTTGGCCTTCCCTTCAGGCGACTCCTCATCTGCAGCCAGGAGCCCACAGGTCTCCTCAGTTCACTGACCTGCTGAGAAAGAGGGAAAACCTTCAACACATTAAAAAAAAAAACCACCCCTCAATTCGAGCCTTACACAAGCAGGCGTGCTCCCTTTGTAGCTGGAATTTGAAAGTGCTGGGTTGGATACTGTTCCTGAAGCTATTGTCCCGCCTCTGCAGGTGGAGGGAATTGTGAACAGTCAACAGCAGGGAACAAATTAACCCCGGTGTCAGCTTACATCCACCGAGGAGCACAAAGCCTTGGCTAATGATTAAAAACCCACCCCGGCCTGGAGGCCTAGGCTGCAGGTGTGTGGCTCACAGGCACTGATTCCCACCAGCCCTGACCATTACCTGCACCTGCGGTTCAGGGTTGCTGCGTTTCTCTGTGCTGGGAACTCTCCTCCTAAAGTGACAGATGGGCCGGGTCAGGGCTGGACGCTCCAAAGGCACCTATGGCTGAAATAGTGACCTGTGGTCCCTGGACTCACCTGTAAGCAATGTTTCGAATGAATGAATGTCGCCAAGTCTGATGGCTGGACGTCTGCAATGGACAAGAAAGATCAGGTTGAGTGGGATTTCTTTTTTTATGGCACAGATTCTAGAGCAGTCATATATTTTACTGACTTAAGATTTCAGCTTCTATTTTAGATATAGAGTGTACATGTGTAGGATTGTTACCGAAGTGTTTTGGACCCAGGTAAGGAGCATAGTACCCACTAGGTAGTTTTTCAACTCGCGTCCCTCTCTGACTCTCCCTGCGCGGGCAGTCCCCAGTGTTTACTGTTCCTATGTCTATGTCCACGTGTGCTCAGTGTTGACCTCCCACGTTCCCATGTGAGAACATGTGGTGTTTGGTTTTCTGTTCCTGTGTTAATTTGTTTAGGATTATGGCATCTGCGTCCATCCATGTTGCTTCAAAGGACATGATTTCATTCTTTATTATGGCTTTGTAGTATTCCATGGTGTATATGTACCACATTTTTTTTTTTTTTTTTTTTTGAGACAGAGTTTTGCTCTGTTACCCAGGCTGGAGTGCAGTGGCATGATCTTGGCTCACTGCAACCTCTGCCTCTTGGGTTCAAGCAATTTTCCTTCCTTAACCTCCCGAGTAGCTAGGATTACAAGCACCTCCCATTACAACCAGTTAATTTTTATATTTTTATTAGAGACAGGGTTTCACCATGTTGGCCAGACTGGTCTTAACTCCTGACCTCAGGTGATCTGTCTGCCGTGGCCTCCCAAAGTGATGGGATTATAGGCGTGAGCCACTGTGCCTAGTCTGTACCACATTTTCTTTATCCAGTCCACCCTTAATGGCACTTAGGTTGATTCTGTGTCTTTGCTATTGTGAATAGTATGGTGATGAACATATGAGTGCATGTGTCTTTTTGGTACAATGATTTATATTTCTTTGGGTGTATACCCAGTAAGGGGATTGCTGGGTCGAATTGTAGTTCTGTTTTAGTTCTTTGAGAAATCTCCACACTGCTTTCCACAGTGGCTGAACTCACTTTTCACCAGCAGCGTGTAAGCATTCGATATCTCTGCAGCCTAGACAGCATCTGTTGTTTTTTGACTTTTTAATGATAGCCATTCTGCCTGGTGTGAGATATTCAACCTTTGTTGGATGCATAGTTTGTGAATGTTTTCTCACATTCCGTAGGATGTCTGTTTACTCTGTTGATAGTTTCTTTTGTTATGCAGAAGTCCTTCAGTTTAATTAGCTCCCATTTGTCTATTTTTGTTTACTTTTGAGGACTTGGCCATAAATTCTTTGCCAAGCCTGATGTTGATAGGGGTATTTCTTATGTTTTCTTCCAGGATTTTTATAGTTTGAGGTTTTAACATTTAAATCTGTGATTTATCTTGGGTTAGTTTTTATATGTGGTGAAAGGTAAGTGTCTAGTTTCATTCTTCTGCATATTGCTAGCCAGTTATCCCAGCACTATTTATTGAATAAGGTGTGTTTTCCCCATTGCTTGTTTTCGTTGGCCTTGTCAAAGATCAGATGGTTTTAAGTGTGCAGCTTTATTTCTGAGTTTTCTATTCTGTTTAGTTGGCATTTGTATCTGTTTTTGTACCAGTACCATACTGTTTTGGTTACAGTAGCCTTGTAGTATAGTTTGAAGTTAGATAATGTGTTGCCTTTGGCTTTGTTGTTTTTGCTTAGGATTGCTTTGGCTATTTTGGCTCTTTTTTGGTTCCATATGAATTTCAAAATAATTTTCTAATTCTGTGAAGAATGATGTTGGTAGTTTGATAGGAATAGTATTGAATCTGTGAATTGCTTTGGGTGGTATGGCCATTTTAATGGTATTGATTCTTCCAATTCATGAGCGTGGGATGTTTTTCCACTTGTTTGCATTTTCTCTGATTTCTTTCAGCAGTAGTCATGCATTTTAAATATGGAGGGGCTCTTGAAGGCAGTGGTCATGCGTGATTGCTATGGGAAATAGCAGTAACTACTGAAGGGGAACATTAAATACTGATTTTTTTTTTGAGACAGAGTTTTGCTTTGTCACCCAGGCTGGAGTGCAGTGACATGATCTCGGTTTACTGCAACCTCTGCCTCCCAGGTTCAAGTGATTCTCGTGTGTCAGCCTCCCAAGTAGCTGGGATTATATGCGGGCGCCACCACGCCTGGGTAGTTTTTAGTAGAGACAGAGTTTGACCATGTTGGCCAGGCTAGTCTTGAACTTCTGAGCTCAGGTGATCCGCCCGCCTCGGCTTCCCAAAGTGCTGGGGTTATAGGCGTGAGCCTCTGTACCCGGCCTAAATTTTGTATTTTTAGTAGAGATGGTGTTTTACTGTGTTGGCCAGGCTGGTCATTAACTCCTGACCTCAAGTGATCTGCCTGCCTCAGCCTCCCGAAGTGCTGATTTTTAAAAAATGTCAACAGTTGGAGAGAAGTTGGCATGTGATGAGGAGGCATTGCAGATTCCAGGTCAGGAAGGCATCCGATTGGCTCAGTATTTACATTGCCTGAGTGTGTTTTACCTGCAAAAGGGATACTCATCTAGAAAACCACACGCAGCAACATCCCCAGCCTACATCCACTTGGACGACAGTGAGCACCCCATGGTAGGAGGTGGCTTGGCCCAGGAGCCGGCGCCTAGGCTCGGGCCCCTCCCATTACACGTGGCCTTCTCTCTAACCTTTTGTTTTCTTCTCTTCAAATGTGGGGGTTGCTTGGTAATGAATTTGGTCTCCTGTGGCTCAGTAGTCCTTGTTTAGACAAGCAGGTGCCGTGGCGGTTTTCTCAGGTCACTGAAGGCATCTTGAGCTTTTTTGGGCAGAAACTTCACTCATGCTGTGTGTTGCTGGGGGCCCAAGTCTGGGTGTCAGCCTGCTAGCAGCAGGGCACCTGTGCCCTCAAGATCCAAAGCTTCGCGGCCTCCTGGTCCTCATAGCTGCTGTGAAAATTGTCTCATTCTCCTGATGCATTTATAACAGGTTTGCATAAAATGTGCACTTTCCTGAGAGTATTAGGAAACAATTTTTGTTTAAAAAAAAAAAAAGTCCTTGCCTGAAACCTTATCATATTTGGAGGCTCAATTGTAAAGAAAGATAAGGAAATCATGTTTAATTGCGTGCGTATTTTCTACTTTAGTGGAAAGCTTTCTCCACTTAACTAAAACTTCATTTCCCAGCATGATGACTGCCAGCACTTTGCACTTTGTCCCCTCTGGTCCTTAGGCCCTGGGGTAGCCCGTGGCTTGTCTTTCCAGAAATAATGGAATTTGAAGATAACTTGGGGTCTTGGAAGATGAGGGGCTTCAGAGGGACAGGCTGTGCTTGCATCCAGGTTGTAATGGCTGTTAGCTTTGTACTTCGGACACAGATGTAATTTTCTAATGTATGCATCAGACTTTAAAAACCACTATTTACACCATCACCACCACCATCACCTCCACAGCACTCCTAGTTACCTTGGGGGGACGCTTGGAAAATTTGGTGGATAAAGAGAAGCAATGGAGCGTTTAACCTTTGGGAACTGCTCCCCTGAGTTTCCAAATAAAGGAAGAGGGAAAGTTTTATTGAAAGAGGAATTCCAGCTAATAAACCTTGAAAATGTGATAGGGTTAACATGGTGCCCTTCCTAAACCCCTAATAAATGACTGACTCTAGGCTCTGGTCTTCTGTAACCTCCACTATCACAAAAGAGGAGTTAGACCACGGGACATAGGGTTGTAAGCCTTCTCTCAGAAGTACATGGTGCCCCCCAGCCAAGTCCTCACCAGAATCCAACCAGAATCAGACCCAGCCTCAGAGCCATTTGCAATTGACAGGAAGTCCAGGGGCCAGGACATCTGTGAAGCCATACCACAGGGCTCAGCAAAATCCAGAGCAGAGGGAATTCTACTGGGTAGAAACAACCCCAGCCTTTTTCAATAAATTGCAAAAAGAGGAGAAACTAAAAGGAACTGGGCTGGGCACCGTGACTCATGCCTGTAATCCCAGCACTTTGGGAGGCTGAGGCCGGCGGATCATTTGAGGTCAGGAGTTAGAGACCAGCCTGGCCAACATGGTGAAACCCATCTCTACTAAAAACACCAAAATTAACCAGTTTTGGTGGTGGGTGCCTGTAATCCCAACTACTTGGGAAGCTGAGGAGGAGAATCGCTTGAACCTGGGAGGCGGAGGTTGCAGTAAGCCAAGATTGCACCACTGCACTCCAGTCTGGGCTGCAGAGTGAGACTCCGTCTCAAAACTAAAAAAAAAGAAGAAAGAAAAAAGAATCAGGAACTTAAGTGATGTATGAAATAAACATTGTAAGACTTTATTCAGATCCCAATTCAAACTGTAACTTAGGCTGTAAAATAGAACCAAAAAAACCCATAACACTTGGGGCAGAGAAATCTGAACATGAATTAGATATTTTATGGAATTATCCTTCACAATACTGGTAGTTTGGTCTGTGTTTTAAAATGTTTTTGACTTTTAAAGATATGTACTGAGACATTTATGGATGAAGTGATGTGATGTCTAGTGTTAGCTTTAAAATGGCACAGTTGGGGGGTGTCGGTGTAGCGATGCAGTTCATCTGGGGACAAGTTGGTGACTGGAAACCAAGTGATGGGACCTGGGGCTCCTGTCCACGTGTCTCTACTTCACAGGAGTATTGTGCAGGGTGCAGATGATGTGTTCAGGCTGACTAGTTATTATTTTTAATCAAATGACACACCATTGTTTCTCAAGCCACTGTCCTTCCCCACTCTTGCTTAGGTATTTTCCATGACATAATGGCTTAAAACTTTCCCACAAGTCCCAGTGTGGCATTGAGCTGTTGGCATCTGGGCGATAGCCCCTCAGCAGTGCTACAGTGTGTCTTATTTCATGAAATGTTTCACTGAAAACCCACTGAGTTTGTCAACACATGGCACAGAGTTCACAGGCTGCTTGCTAAAGTAGCAACATTTGCTTCATAAAGCCTTTAAAGAAATCATTCTGAGTAAAGGGTTGTTTCACACTAGCCAGGTGCATTTTTACTTTTTTTTTCCTCTGGGGAAATCATACAACTCTCTCAAGGGAGATCAGCCTTGATAGGACTTGTGCATGGAAGGAAATAGGTTCAAGGCGCAGGCAGTCAGTGAGCACAGACTGTGACTCGATAGAGTGAAGCAGTTTGGAAAATCAGGAGAGTTAAACATGGACTTGGACTTGTGTGAAGTCCTGAGCTCCCCATCATTGCTGCCATTTAAATAGAGGCTGGAAGTTTTGTTGCGGTGTTCATTCTTAGGGTGATTGGGAAATGGAGTGCAAATGACTGCAGAGGGTGTAGTAATGAAGTTCGTGTTGTACATGGTGACAAGGTTATTAGTATAAACCACACTGATGCACAAATATTTTGGGTCAGTGGATCTCGGAGTGTCATCTAAGACCGGCAGCATCAGTATAAACCTGGGAACTTGGAAATACAAACACTTGGCCAGGTGTCATGCCTGTAATCCCAACACTTTGGGAGGTCTAGGCGGGCAAATCACCTGAGGTCAGGAGTTCGAGACCAGCCTGACCAACATGGTGAAACCCCCCTCTCTACTAAAAATACAAAATTAGCGGGGTGTGGTGGCGGGCACCTGTAATCCCAGCTACCAGGGAGGCTGAGGCAGGAGAATCACTTGAACCCGGGAGGTGGAGGTTGCGGTGATCTGAGATCTCACCATTGCACTCCAGCCTGGGCAACAAGAGCGAAACTCCATCTCAAAAAAACTGAAAGAAAGAATGAAAGAAAGAAATAACAAACTCTTTGTCCCCCACTCAGACCTGTTGAATCAGAAATTCTGGCTTAGGGCGCCAAAATCTCTTTCCTAATGTACTGGTTCTGATGCAAGCTGAAGTTTGTTCAGCCAGTTCTAGGCGAGGACTTGCTGAGGTGGGGCTGCCGCCTGGGGCCACCTGGAACAATCCTGGGGGTACTGAGGGTGCTGAGGGCATGGGGTTACTGAGACTTGGCAGCCTGTGGGATTTGGGTGACCTGATGTTTCTGATTTCCTTCCACCCGAGAAACTCATTCCCTATGCCTTTCTCCTTTCAGTCCTGGACAGATGACTACCGGCTTTTCTGGTACGTGCTCCAGAAAATATTCTAATCCCAGTTTCCTCAGTGTATTTGCCTAGAAAATGCTTTAAGCTTCTCAGTGCAAGGCATTGCCAGATCAATAGAGATCCTCAGGTAGGGAACATAAATCTGGAAGAAAAGTGCATTTTTTTTTTTTTTTTTTGAGACAGAGTCTTGCTCTGTTGCCAGGCAAGAGTGCAGTGGCACTTTCTTGGCTCACTGCAACCTCTGACTCCTGGGTTCAAGCAATTCTCTTTCCTCAGCCTCCCGAGTAGTTGGGATTACGGGCACATGCCAGGACGCCCAGCTAATTTTTGTATTTTTAGTAGATATGGGGTTTCACCATGTTGACCAGGATGGTCTTGAACTCCTGACTTCGTGATCCCCTGCCTCGGTCTCCCAAAGTGCTGGGATTACAGGTGTGAGCCACCGTGCCCGGCTGAAGTGCATGTCTTAGAAGAAGGCCTCTGCAGCATGAACTTGCCACCATGGAGTGTCCCTGTCACGAGCAAAGATTCCTCCAAAGCTTTGCGGTCTGCAGCAGCATGAGGCATCCTAGGAATAAAGAATTAGAGTCAGGTAGATAAAAATTATGGGTGGACTAGGCTGTGATTATGGCCCTTGTAATAATGTTAGAGTGACAGGTGTATTAAGTGGGGAGCTTAGAAATAGAAACTGAATAGAAGTTTCAACCAATTTTAAATCTACAAATGTAAAGATTAAGTTACAGTTGATTTTCATTATTTGTGGATTCCATATTTGCAAATTAGCCTACTGGATACAGTTTATTTGTAACCTCAAAATTACTATCAAGGACCGTTTTGTGACCATCTGAAGACATGAGCGGAATGTTTTAAAATTCCAGTTGCCCACCTGCATGTTCCCATCTGAGCCTGAACAAAGCAGAGCTCTTCCTTCTTCTGGTTCGCACCGCAGACAGGCATCCTTTCCACAGTCTACTTAGTGCTACATTTCCGCCGTATTTGTGCTTCTGTTGATTTGCTGTTTAAAATCCAAGTGCAATGCTGAAGTGATGTTCAGTGCTTCTATGCACAAGAAGGCTGTGCCATGCCTGATGGAGAAAGCACACCTTCAGGTGTGAGTTACAGCACCAACGGCTGAGAGTTTCATGTTAATGAATTCACAGTATTTATTAAATTAGGTGTCTTGAAACACACATACAAAATTATACCTACCTACATACGTATATATTAAATATATGTATATATTTATTTATCTTATTTATTTATTTTTTTTGAGACAGGGTCTCTCTCTGTCGCCCAGGCTGGAGTGCTGTGGCATGACCTCGGTTCACTGCAACCTTCGTCTTCCGGGTTCAAGCGATTCTCATACCTCAGCCTCCTGAGAAGCTAGGACTACAGGCATGCACCACCCACTCCTGGCTAAGTTTTACATTTTTAGTAGAGACAGGGTTTCACCATGTTGGCCAAGCTGGTCTCAAATTCCTGACCCCAGGTGATCCCCCGCCCCAGCCTTGGCCTCCCAAAGTGCTGAGATTACAAGTGTGAGCCAAGGCACCCTGCTGAGGTTACGAGTTGATGGGTTGATGAAAATGCTGTGACTAGAGCTCGAAGGACCGGAGCCCTGTATTTCTCCTAGAGACAGAAGCTCAGTGTTGGTCAAATTAGTGTTTGCAGTGACTTTATAGAACATGACTACCTCTGATAGTGAGAATCAACTGTAATTGATTGGTTATTGATTAGAGGTCCATATTAGGTCAGTGCCATTGTCAGGTTGTCATTTAATGATTCTTTCCCGAACTTCACTGTCTGAGAGAACAGATCCCAGCCCACTTTCTGGCTGCCTTCTGTGAACCTATGACCGGCAATTCTCCTACATACCAGAGAGGCAGGGAGAAGAGAGGCAAGCGGGGAGGAATTGGGGCAGAGGGCTAACTAGTCTTGGCTCTGGAGTTCTAGGGAGGTAGGAGAGTCGATGGTCCTTCATGGTGGAGTGAAAGCTAAGGCAGACCTGACCTGTGTCCTAGCGCTCCCCTCACTGCATATGGCCTCAGATGGCCAAGCCTGGTCCTGGGTTTGAACTAGGTGAAGTGACAGCCTGACAGTGGGGCTGTGTTACTAGGGACCCTAGTGAATACCTAATCAATTACAATTGATTCTCATTATTGGAGATAGTTGTGTTCAATAAAGTCGCTGCCAACACTGATTTAGCCAACAGTGAGCTTCTGTCTCTAGGAGAAATACAGGGTTAGGGGTCCTGCAAGCTCTAGTCACAGCATTTTCATCAACACATAACCTCGGGCAGGTGCAGTGGCTTATGCCTATTTGAAAGTGGTGATGATCAGGGTTCCTTGCTCAGCAGGCTGCTATAAGGATGGAGAGAGAATACAAGCAAATCATGTTGCATTGTGTTGGGAAGAGAGTGGATGTGGAATAACCGCATAACCTGCTGTGACAATGACTGCTATTGGTATTAACACAGGGGCAGTGAGGAGGGTGATTGTTGCTTGCATGTCACTTGCTATGCATTTTCCTTCACATACAGGCAGAACCTGTCATTTAAAGGGATCAGAATGTACCGGTGATTATTGGACTGAAGTATCAGTTAACTTGTGGAACCCTGAACTTTTCACTTTAGCATTCCATTGTGTCTGAAAACAGCTGAAAGTAGCCACCTGTCTTTGACATACCATCCCGCCCTGTCTTTGGGTTCTCTCCAGGGTCTGGGGTTCCCTGTCCTGTTTTTACATAATGTATATCCACAATGAGCCACTGAAATTTCCCATTTGGGGTCCCTCAGAGTGTAAGAAAGCTTAAACATACTTATGAATAGTCAGAGCATAGAAAGCCTCTGGACTCTGCCCTAGTTGCCTCACAGAAACTTGGTGAGTTTTGATGACTGCCTCGCACAAGGCTCTTAAAAACCTCAGTGTTTGCAGCAGTAACAAATCCTTTTTTTGTGCTCACATTTCATTGGTTTCTGCAGTATCTTATTAAACTCCACAGTTACGACAACCAGTACAACTGGCATTTGTAGGGTTGGGAGCAGACACAGTTGTTGTTTGGTGAGCTTTTAAGTTAACAGAAGAAACACAGTGCAGGACTGCAGAGCCCAGCCTCATGGCTCCGGGCATGCAGTGGACATGCAGAGCCCAGCCTCATGGCTCCGGGCATGCAGTGGACATGCAGAGCCCAGCCTCATGGCTCCGGGCATGCAGTGGACATGCAGAGCCCAGCCTCATGGCTCCGGGCATGCAGTGGACATGCAGAGCCCAGCCTCATGGCTCCAGACATGCAGTGGACATGCAGAACCCAGCTCCTCAGTGGTAATAATGATGTTCCTGGACAGGGGTGGTGAGGAAGGGCCTGCACCCCTTCAGTCTTTATCTAGTTCCCACTTTTACACTGTTAGAGTCTTGGCTGACGCGCCCCTCAGTGGGAGCAGGGGCAGCCAGTTCTGCAGTGTTGCATTGTGGAGCCCAGCTGGCTGGCTCAGGCCATGCATTCCATATTGTCTCATGGAATGAACAGGGAGACAGAAGATTCATGGTTGGTGGGAAGCCTGTAGAGGTGGCTTTGGAGTGACTTCATTTATGTGGTTCTTGGAGGGGGAGATGCAGCTTCATTCCAACCAGTAAGCAGAAAAGACTCAAGTGTGAATGTGGCTTTGCTCAGCCTGCTGAGGATCCAGTGTACTCATTCCTTGACATACAGCACTTAATGCCCACCTGTGTCCCCTCATCTCACTGTAAGCTTCTCCAAGGTCGGAATATGCTCTTTACCATTTTTTTTCAACTCCAACATTTTCAGTGAGACTGGACACATACTAAGAGCTGGAAAATAAATTTTGTAGTTAATTGTTCAATAAATTAATTTTCTCATGGAGGTGTCTGCAGATCTGTGATATTAAGTTATATGATGCACCTAAAATCTCTCTGGTTTAGAGAACATTCTCGTTCAGCTTTATTGGAAGTTACTAGGTGGAGGAAGGGCTGAAAGTAGTTGGGTATCTTCTGTCTCAATGTTCCTGCTGTTCCTCCTCCTTCAGTATTTTGGCATGCCCATCAAATTGTCCAATCTTCCTAATTACATTAACCAGTTTTACTTTTCTCCCACTGCCTCTCCATTTTATTGAACATACATTCAGGAGGAGGAAGCAACCTTTTCACGTGGTGCTAGGGGCCATTTTGGCCCCACACCTTATGCCACTCCTTGCCCTGTTGCCGCTGTTCACATTCAGCTTGGCTTCCTGCCAGGAGAGGGTGAAGTGAGGGGAGCGCCGCTCAGCGGCTGAGCATCCCTAGGCCATCTGCCCATCCTGGGAGCCAAGGGTGCTCCTGACAGCAGTATTTCCCAAACATCACCAGGCATCTTAAAGCTTTGAGATGGCATTTAGTCAGCTCAGGCTGCAAGACAAGGCACCACCGCTGGGCAGCTACAGCAGCGGGTGGTTATCACCCTCGGTCCTGGAGGCTGGAAGGCTAAGATCAGGGTGTCTGCAGGGCTGGATTCTCCTGAGGCCTTTCTCATTGGCTTGTAGGTGGCTGATTTCTCCCTGCATCCTCACATGACCATCCTTTTGTGTGTGTCTGTGTCCTAATCTCTTCTTATAAAGACACCACTCATATTGGATTAGGGCCACCCTAATGGTGTCATTTTAACTTAATCACTTCTTTAAAGACCCTATTTTCAAACTGTCACCCTCTGAGGTCCTGGGCACTAGGACTTCAACATATGGATGTTTATGGGAATGCATCTCAGCCACTAACAGATGGTACGTGGCACTGTCAGTCTCCAGTGGGGAGGAGGACGGCGCTGCCTTTGGCAGATGGGGTGGGTAATAAATCATAACCTTGAAGTTATGGTCTTGATTATGGAATAGATGAGTCTTCCCTTCCACTGCCCTGCCCCTCCCTCATTAATCATTCAGTTTATAAGTATTTATGCCCTGGGGACCTCTGATGCGCCAGGCACTGGGCCAGTGTGGGGATGTGGAGGTCTCCTGTGGTTCTTTTGCAGGGGAGTTTACATTCTAGGACACTGTAGTGGCATAGTCCACCTGGGGCCTGAGACTGACCTGGGGAGGGGACGAGGGTGCTTGCAGAGAGGGTTGGAGCTGCTGTCTTCTCTGCTCTGTTCTCTGGGACATTGGTTTCATAACCATCCAGACACTTCAAGTCCCTTTACGAGATAGTTTCTTTTTTGGAAAGGGGATAAAATATGTGTAAATAGAAAAAGATGAAATGGGTTTCATGTTTTGTGTGTTTTCTCTTCTCTGGGGTGAGGTGTGTGGTCCTGGAAGTCACAGAACTTTCTAGAGGAAGTCCTAGCGATGTGGACCCCAAAGCAGATTGCCTCTCTGGGTGTTTATCCCGAGGCAGCCACTGAGAATGTTAACATTTTAAACTATAGAATGCTTCTCATAGTATCATTCATGAGAGTGGAAAATCGGAGACCAAAAAACATGCTGTTAACGGGAGATTATGTTCCAGCCGGACAACTGGGTACCATGTCGCTGTTAAGAATTGCAGTGCAGAAGAAAATACGGTGATATGGACGTAGAGCGCCATTTGTCATTTAAATAAGTGTGGGTGGAAGATGTCAGTAGGTGTCCATCCTATTTGGCTAGCTGTGATCTTGGGGTATGGAAGGGAGGGAGAGGCGGATTCTGTCTGCTTCTTTTTGTATGTATCTACTTTCTGAATTTTCTATAACAAAGTAACTTTTATCATAAGAATGAAAGTAAGTGGTACTCATTATTTAAAAAGCAGGTTCTCAGAGCTAGCTTCCCAAGGGCAGTGGGGCCGTGGTCTTCAGCCAGGGGCATCTGGAGCCTGCCTGCCTGGGGTTTAACTCCTGAGCTGCAAGCCCGCACCTGCGGGAGGGGACGGTGGAGCGGGGGACTGCTTGTTCCTCATGCAGAAGGCTTTGTCTGTGATCAGCTTCTGCTCACAGGAGATGGCTTGAGCAGCCCTGTTTTTCACAGCTCATCCCAGCACAGACCGATTTTATTTCATCTCATTTTGTATTACATTCTCTTTTATTATCATTTTCAAATCCAATTTATACAGAACATCTGATCTCCCTGAGATAAAAAGGAGGGGAAAAGGTTGGGGCATCCGGGAGGCACAGCCGTGCTAAACATGAGCCTCTGACTCATGAGGCACTTCCAGATGGAAGCCTCAGAGGTTAGAGGACACATCTGTCCTCGTGCTTAAAAGGGAAGTGGATGCCCTGTGCTCAGCTAGTGAAGCTGCCCTTTGGCAGAGCCCCAGGTGACCGTCCCATGGCGTGTGTGTGGGAGTAGGGAGGAGCCATGGGCCCTGGCCTAGAGCACTGATCCTGGGCACATGTGGCTTCTGCTGACTAAGCAGATGCCCTCGGACAGGTCAGATACCAAGGACATTATTTCCACACCTGTACAAGGGGAACATTTCAGTGAGGAATGAGGTAGGATCGCCTGTGTTGCTGTGTAGTGTAAACGTCATGTATGTGGCATCTTGACATGATTTTGGAATGAGACACATTGTCTCAATAGGTTTTAGGGTTGGTCTGAGCCGACATACTTCCTTTTTGTATGTATCTACTTTCTGAATTTTCTATAACAAAGTAACTTTTATCATAAGAATGATACTTAGATATGGGATACATAGATTCCATCCATACTGTGCCCTTTTCTCTGAGTCTCCTGATAGGCTCTTTCAGGGGACAAGAGTCACATTCCAGGCTCCCCAGGCACAAAAGCAAGTACTAGTTGGGAAAACCAATAGGATGTTTCAGGGGACAAGCTTCTGCTTGTGGGCTGCTAGGAGCAAGTGCAGCAGGCACCTCAGGACAGCTCTGGGTCCCTGTCATTGTCCCCATTTTCACAGATGAGGACACTGAGGGGACAGGGCTCACTAACCGCCCACAGTACCCAGTCTGCAGGGCAGAGCTAGGATTTGGGCTGGGCTCCCTGCCTCCAAGTCCTTTCCCATGGTCCTTGAACTGTAATACACTCTGCCTCTGCAGAAAGGACGAGTGATGGCAGATGAGTGGAGGGCACCACAGTGTGCAGTGGTGGGAGGGGACTGATTTGGAGTTCTGTAGAAATAGGGAGCATTCTAGGTGCTTGGGTGGCAGGAAACCATGGTGGTGGTGGGTTCTTGATAACTTGGGTTTCAGAAGTGGTAACAGAGTTAATTTAGTGGAGAAAGTGGGAAGATGAAAGGGAGAGTGATTAGAGGAGTGGCCTCTTGGAGGCTGTTGAAGCTACTTGGAGTAAGAAGGGCCTGTCTCTGAGACAGGTTGCTGGTCAGCTCCTATCCATAGCATGTGTGGGAGTGGGGAAGAGCTTTGGGCCCTGGCCTAGAGTACTGATCCTGGGCATATGGAGCTTCTGCTGACTAACCAGATGACCTTGGACAGGTCGGTTAGATGCCAAGGACATTTATTTCCACACCTGTAGAAAGGGAACATTTCAGTGAGGAATTGAGAAAGATTGTGCACGTCTTTACTCCATCTTCCGTGGAATCACTCAGCTGGCTTAGAATAAATGCTCACTTATGGGTGGCCCATCAGAGCCGGCCAGGCTGGGTTGCCTCAGACCCTTCCCTCAGCCTTGAAACGCTGAGCTATGGAACCTGCTGGCTGCAGGGCCACGAACCTATCTCTGTGGCCCATCATGGCCAGCATCTGTGGGTCTGGCCCCCCATCCCCAGCCCCGACATGCCATGTGGACAGGACCAGGTGTCTGTATGCTAGGAGTTTGATGGGACTGTTCATGGGATGCCTGTGCTCTACCCTGAGGGGCTGGTTTCCAGGCTCTCTGCAGGGGGGTCTGGGCGAGTGTGAGTGAGACAGCTAACAGGACAGCATGTGGCCCTACAGTGCACCCTGCAGAGTGGACTCAGCACATATAATAACCGCCACCCCCACCGCCCACCTGCTGCAGAGGACTTTCAGACTCCCAAGATGATTGACATTAACACGGGCTCATTAACAATGTTGTCACCTCCTAGAGAAAGCGGTTCCCTCCCAGGCAGCCCTTGCTGACTTGCTCACTTATGGGTGGGAGCCCCTTGCCTGGCTCTGCCTGGATGGCCGCTGCCTGCATTGGAGGACACTCCCGTTGAGGGTGCTTTGGGAGAGCTGGCTCTTCAGGGCTCAGCTTGTTTTCTGTCACCATAAAGTAAGGAATAAACTGGCCTGTCCTCAGGGCACCGCACCCTGCCCAGCTGTTGCCCCCCAGAGCAGGCCCCTCCCCGTGGCCTTTCCTCCATTGTGAAATACATGAGTTGGACTGGAAACGAAGAATGCAACCTCCCAATCTGCCCCAGGGCTGATGATGAGGGTTGCTGGCTTGTTCTTGGTGCCTTCTGGCATCTTCTTAGTCCCCATGGAGATCCTGGGAGGCTGGTGGTGGTGTCAGCTTGTTTCGTGGAGGTGGAAACCGATGCTCAGAGGAGTTCAAGTCCTGTTTAGTGTCTTTGGGTCTGATGACTGTGGCCAGTACAGGGACAGGTGGTCCTATTTTGAACCCCCGCTGTCACTGCCCACCCCGCCAAATGGTGGGCAGGTGGCAGGAAGCACAGGCCGCCCTGTGGAGCTGAGCCTGGTCTGAGCATGCACCCCTGGCTGGTTATAAACTATCCCCCCAACTTTGTGTTCAGCCTGGAAGGAGACACCACATGGTTTCCAGTGGAACAGGCATCCCCAGACCACCCTACTCACTGATAGGGTTATGCTGGGGGCCCAGTGAGCCCCTCCCCACCTCTCCTCCCTGTGCTCCACTTTTCCATGTGAAGAAATGTTTTCATTATGAAATAATTGATAAAAATAAAAGAATGTAAATGCATGTAAAATATCATTATAAAAAAGCATACACCAATGTCCCTGTCAGTTTAAGGGACGTGACTGACTGTGTAGTCATGAGATGAGTGAGATGAGTTTAAACAGCTGCCCGGGTGGGTCTGACAGCTGGGGACATGACGTAGCTGGGCTGGCTGCCCTTCCTCTTGGCTCTGAGTGCTAAGTGAAGAATAAAACCCACCTCGGGCAGGTCGGGGGCCTTTGAAGTCCCGGTGTCACCAAGATCTGCCATGTATCCAGCCTCCATCTCCCGTTTTGTAACTCAGAACCAGAACAGAGGTTTCACTGCATACCGTTCCTTCTCTCTGGCTCGGCATCCTGTCTTTAACCCTGCTTTTGTGCTCGTTTCTTCATTTGGTTTTTATTTTAAAAAGTTTATTTGATTATATTTAATTCATTCGATGAGTCATCTCAAATCCTATTTGGAACGAAGTGGAGCAAAAATGAACTAAGGAAGGAAGTGGTAGAGGAGAGGGTGGGGGTGGGGAGAGGAAGGAAAGAGAGAGGGAGGAAGTCTGGTGGGCATCAGGCATCCTTTATCTCAGAAACAGAGGTGAGGAGCCTGCCCTCTCAGCAACTCGAAGTAGGTTTTGTTTTTCCTGGGGGACCTTTTGAGAAGTCACTTCTGTGCCCTCCATGTCTGCACCCCTTTGGGGGCGGTTCTCCCTAGAGGCTGGTCCCCAGGAAGGCACAGCTGCTCAGCTTCCTGGTCAGCAGGCTCTCCCAGAGAGTGCTGTTCTTGTTCCTGTCCCACAGGCCCTTGGTAGGCTGGCCCTCAGCCCGGGGCAGACATTGTCCTGTGAGCTCCGTGCCTGCGTGCTCACGGTGGGGCTGGGTGCACCTGCCTTCGGCTCCTGGCTGTGGTCCTGGGGACTCCCACACTCACAGGGGCTCTTCTACCTGCTGGGCCTCCTTTATGCCCAGAGCTGCTGAGACATTAGCATGAAGAAGGGTGTACCTGACCAAAGCAGGGGAAGGAACCAAACATAGGAGGAGCTGCTTCTGGAAGGGAGAAGCAGCCCTGGCTGGTGGCCCCTACCCAGGCCCAGCACAGTAAGTTCCCAACTCCCCATGTGCCACCTCTCTGCCAGACTGGCACTGGGCACTTTCTGTCCCTGGCCGTCCTCCTCTGTGGGCTCCGGTACTGGCTGCTTTGCAGTGAAGGGGCATTCCAAGTTGTATTTCCCCTTTCACCTCAGTGCTGCAGATATTTGGTGGGACCTGGGGTCCTGAGGACTGTCCGCCTCACCTGCTTTTTCTTGGGAAATTTATTTGTGGGAAGAGCAGAGGGGAGCTTCCAGCTTCTTTGGAAATGTTCTCGTTGCTGTGTCCTCCCCGACCTTTGCTTACCTCACCCTGCTGCTGGTCTTTCTGAGCTGCTCCCTTCCATATGGTTCCAAACCAGCCCAAGCTCCCGGCCTGGGAGGCAGGATCCTGTGGCTATTTGGTTACAAATAAATAGAGATATAATCTTAGTCTGTTGTTTCTCATAGTTGAACATGAAGGCAAAACGACAAGATGACTTTATTTTAGTTTCCCAACCTCTGTGGGGTGTATTTTATCTGGCAATTCCTAATGATTACTGCTTAAGCATTAAGCAGAAAATCAAATTGGGCAATCCTGATAATGAATTGGTTCCTGGTGTTCTTGTTCTGGAAGAGAAAAAAGTGTCCATGAATGGTGTGTGGCTTTCGGAAAGTCACTTACCCTCTTTGAGTCTTGTTTTTCCTACTGTTAAATGGGCATTTTGGTCACAGCTGGTTTTGGGGCCTATGGGGAACCCCAATAACTTGGGGATAAAATGTATTTCCAGGGCCTCACGCAAGCCCGACACAGAAATAAGATGATAGAAGAAGTAGCTAATATTTATTTGGCACTTAGTACTGGCAGGCACTAGTGTTTTTTTGGAGACAGAATCTCACTCTGTCACCCAGGCTGGATTCCTGAGGCGTGATCTCTTGGCTCACTACAAATTCCACGTCCCGGGTTCAAGGGATTCTCCTGCCTCAGCCTCCCTAGTAGCTGGGATTACAGGTGCACGCCACCATGCCCAGCTAATTTTTGTATTTTTAGTAGAGGCGGGGTTTCACCATGTTGGCCAGGCTGGTTTCGAACTCCTGACCTCAGGTGATCTGCCCACCTCGGCCTCCCAAAGTGTTGGGATTACAGGCGTGAGCCACTGCGCCCAGTCCCAGGCACTGTTCTAAGCCCTACGTGTATGTTTCCATGTTTAATTCTGCCAAGAATGCTGTCTTTCTCTCCCTTTTCCAGATGAGGTAACCGAGTCACACAGAGGGCAAGTACATTTCCAAGGTCAGACGGCTTACTCGAACAGTAGAGTCGGCCACCTACCCAGAGTGCACACCAGACCCCCAAATCGTATGTGCTGGGTGGTGGAGGAATCAATGAAGGATGAACAAATGAATACCTTTAAATTTGCCAACTGAATGTTGCTCAGGTTGTTGCCTTTGAGAACGATTTTACATTTACTTCTTCTCCATTTGCCTGGTGAAACAAAAACAGAATGTGCAGATGTGTCTCAGCCAACCCATTTAATTGTTCCTACCCCACACATAGCCGGGCAGCTGTGATCTGTGTCTTGCGTCACCAGGCCCTGCATAGTCCTGCCTCCTTGCAGATTAGTTCCTTTTAAAAGGCTTTTGTTCCTTTTTATTTATTTATTTATTTGAGACACAGTCTCACTCTGTTTCCCAGGCTGGAATGCATTGGCACCATCTTGGCTCACTGCAACCTCCGCCTCCTGGGTTCAAGCAATTCTCCTGCCTCAGCCTCCCCAGCAGCTGGGACTACAGGCACATGCCACCGCACCCGGCTAATTTTTTTGTGTTTTTAGTAGAGATGAGGTTTCACCATGTTGGCCGTGCTGGTCTCGAACTACTGGTCTCAAGTGATCCGCCTGCCTCCACCTCCTAAAGTGTTGGGATTACAGGCGTGAGCCACTGCTCCTGGCCTTTTGCTCCTTTTTACAGAGCTGTTTGCAGTGCTAGTTTTCAGGGCTGATCCTGGGGACACGCAGGGAAGCTGGTATTCTCACTGCAGGCTTTGGTCTTGCTGGGATTTTTTTTTTTTTTTTTTTTGAGACAGTGTCTCACTCTGTCACCCAGGCTGGAGTGCAGTGGCGTCATCTCAGCTCACTGCAGCCTTCGTCTCCCGGATCCAAGTGATTCTCCTGCCTCAGCCTCCCGAGTAGTTGGAATTGCAGGTGCCTGCCACCACGCCTGATTAATTTTTATATTGTTAGTAGAGATGGGATTTCACCACGTTGACCAGGATGGCCTCGATCTCTTGACCTTGTGATCCACCCACCTCGGCCTCCCAAAGTGCTGGGATTACAGGCATGAGCCACCGTGCCCGGCTCTTGCTGGGATTTCTAACATGACATCCATAAAAGGGCTTTCTTTCTTTCCTTTTCACCAAAAGCCAGCGAGGACAAGGAGAGGCAAAAAGCAGGGTGCCATGTTTAACCTACCCTGACTCATGGATCCTGGCACTGCCCTGTACCTTTGTTGGCCCCTGGATAAGCAGCAGCAAGGGTCAGTGCTAGTCACTGCTTCTTTGGCCAACCTGGGCTGTAGCTAGAGGCCTGGCAGAGAGTGGAGGTCTGATTTCTGCTGGTGGCAGCCCCCCTCCCCACACCCCAGAGATGGTCACCTCCGCTCTTTCGGAGGCAGAGATGCTAATGAGACTGCTCCTTAAAGGGTAGTCTTGGGAATTACATGAGAAAGGACTTGAAGAATCTGCATTACCGTTTTCAGTACTTAAGTGGGCACAGGATACTGAATTCAGCTCAGTGGGTGAGAAAAATCCATAGTTTATAGTCACGTCTGTCCAAGCCACACCATGAGCCTTTATCAAGCTCTCTCAAGCTGATACTTAACCATTTTGCTATTCTGTGGGCACTGTCTTCCTAAATAGGCCCGATTTATTTCATGTTACAACCTTGTGAAGGAGCAGATGTCACTGCTTTTCATCTTACTCTTCTTTTAGGTAAGTCTGTGAAAGTTGATGGGGTACATTTATCTTTGTTAACTCAAAACTAAAGCTAACTATCTGCTGAATCCTCCTGCCTCTTCAGATGGCCAGATGACTCTGTAGCCACTTTGGGGTTAGTGGTTTACTTCTTCCTTTCTTCATTCTGCAGACTGCTGTGCTAGGTTGCCGCTGTGTGCAGGGAGTGGCCTGAGGGGCTAGAGATGCCTCTGGGAGCTGGACCGCCACAGCCTCTTCTGGGTCTGCATGGGAGGGGGCTGTGGAGCTCAGACAAGAATTCACAGTTAGTTGTTTTCTTGCAGTTGCCGTCAGCACAGTAAAGAAGACCAGGGCCGGGAGCGGTGGCTCCCAACATTTTGGGAGGCTGAGATGGACAGGTCACCTGAGGTCAGGAGTTCAAGACCAGCTTGGCCAGCATCCTGAAACCCCTTCTCTACTAAAAATACAAAAATTAGCCGGGTGTGGTGGTGGACGCCTGTAATCCCACCTATTCGGGAGGCCGAGCCAGGAGAATCACTTGAACCTAGGATGCGGAGGTTGAAGTGAGCCAAGATGACGCCACTGCATGCCAGCCTGGGTGACAGAGTGAGACCTTGTCTCCAAAAAAAAAAAAAAAAAGAGAGACCAAGGTAGAAAGGAACATATTAATGATGCCTTGACTCTGACTCAGGTGGGTTAGAGGGGGATCAGATGCTACTTTGCTGGGGAGTTGCCATCTGAGCCACGCACTTGAGAATCACAGGAGTTAACCAGGTAAAGCTGGGGAGCTTTCTGGGCCGTATGTGGTATGTGCAAAGACCCTGAGGCAGGAGGAAGCAGAGCGGGTAAGGTAGGGACAGGGAGTGAGGGAGACATGAGGAGGCAGGGGCTGGCTCACTTAGGGCTCTGAGGACCAGGCTGAGGACCTGCCTTTCACCCATGGCAATGGGACATCAGTGAAGGATGCTCCATGTGAAGTGCTGCATTAGCATTTCAATTGCACAGCATAGGTTTGGTTTGCTACAGGTGAGCTCTTCTCTTCAGACTGCCTTCCACCTGCAGGATATGCACCCATGCCTGGTACACGGTGCTGAATGCTGAGCAGTGACTTCCCTGTGCAGTGGGGATTCTGAGAGTTTCTGGATGCGTCGGCAACATATAGTGCAAGGCCTAGGGCAATCGGCAGCGAGCAAGGCTGGATTTTTAGTCTCAGGCAGGCATTGGGCATTTTTGTCTTTATTCTGTGAACAGCCTGGCAAGGGAGACATCATTGTCCCATTCAGCAGATGGGCTCACTGAGGCTCACGAATGCCCTGCACAAGGTTCTGCAGCTGGCAGGTGGTAGGACTCATACCCAGGGCTGCCTGATACCAGATTTCACTACTATACTGTGAGGTTTGGAAATTTTTGATTTGTTAAAACAAGCAGTCAAAGGACATAGGTTAAAAAAGAACCAAATTCTGGCTGGGTGTGGTGGCTCATGCCTGTAACCCCAGCACTGGGAGGCCGGTGAGGTCAGGAGTTTGAGACCAGCCTGGCCAACATGGTGAAACCTCATTTCTACTAAAAATATAAAAATTAGCCAGGTGAGATGGCGGGCGCCCGTAATCCCAGCTACTCAGGAGACTGAGGCAGGAGAATCACTTGAACCCAGGAAGTGGTGGTTGCAGTGAGCTGAGATCATGCCACTGCATCCCAGCCTGAGTGGCAGAGTGAGACTTTGTCTCCCAAAAAAAAAAACAAACCACAAAAGAACCAAATTCCCACTAGAGTTGGCTCTCATTGATTACAAGCTTGTCTCAAAATTAAGCTGCTTGTCAGGTAGGGGCTCCCAGATCCTCACCTATGGAGAGGAACGTCCAACAAGCTGGGATGGCCCCTGCCCGCACATGGGTGAGTTCAGAGGAGGCTGCTCTGGTGAGTGTGCTTACTCCTGCCCAGGTGGAGGCCATGGTGCTGATGTGACAACCTAGAGAGCAGCTCCAGGGCTGGCAGCTCTGGAGGTGTGCTTTGCCAGTAGCCTTGGGGAATCTCCAGTGGCCCTTTCAGTCCCAGCAGTCCCTGGCCTCCCCTCCTCCTGCCAGGGCCCTGGCCTCCTGCTGTCCTCTCTGCCTTTGTTAGCTGGATGTGCTTGGCTCCTCCCCGGTTCTGCTCCCAGATGTGCAGAGAGACTCTCTGAAGCTCAGGTCTTCCTTCTGATTATGCCTACCCTCCTGAGCAAGGAGCCACAGTTCAGTTCACAGTGGAAAGTGAGGTTTTCAGAGAGATACTAGAGCAAGCATCACCACATGTTCTAGAGCTGCCTGCTGCTCTTGGCGAATGGTGCGTGGTGGGGTGGGGTGTCATGGGATGGGATGATGTGTTTTAGGGTCGGGTCTTTAGGGCGAAAGCAAAAGAGGATGTGCTAGGATAGTGTACTGCAGGATGGCACCCTGCAGGAGGGTCACTGCATGACAAAGGACTGCGGGGTCACTGCGGGACCACATGCTATAGGGTCACTGTGAAAAGCAGATTTGCCCTAGCATGCCATGCATGGATAGCTAACCCCAAGGTGAGGTCAGGACAGGAGCTCAGTCCTGGAAAGAGGAGGAAAACGAGGCTAAGGTGAGTGGAGAACCTTTTCCAAGGCTACAGGTGCCAAGCAGTGGACCCTGAACTTGGAACCAGACAGGCTGATGTGGAGCCCGTGTGCTTTGCCATAAGGCTGGTCTGCTTTCTCCCAGAATAGCTGTGTTTGCCTTCCTGCCACTTAGTCTGCTCTCACCTGCTGCACGCAACACACTAGGAAGTTCACAGCAGTCTGCATCAATACTACGAATTGTGTTGACCCAAAATCTCCTGGGCAACAGGAAGTCATTGTCTCTCTCTCTCTCTCTCTGTCTCAGTAGCCATATGGTTTCGTATTCCACAGATACAAAATTGCTATTGCTATTTTTGTTTTAAGTAGTAAAACAATAGCCTTCTTAGCAAAAGAAATGACCATTAATAATTTCAAAAAAGTATGTGGTTGGGAGGCTGAGGTGGGCAGATGCCTTGCCATCGGTGTTCGAGACCAGCCTGTCCAACATGGTGAAACCCTGTCTGTACTAAAAATGCAAAAATTTGTTGGGTGTGGTGGTGAATGCCTGTAATCCCAGCTACTCCAGAGGCTGAGGCAGGAGAATCACTTGAACCCAGGAGTTGGAGGTTGCAGTGAGCCAAGATCACACCACCACACTCCAGCCTGGGTAACAGAGCAAGGCTCCGTCTCAAAACATGTGGACCAAGAGTGACCCTCCAGACAGTGCATCTAATTCTTTATCCAAGGAATGCTTCTCCTCACTTTTCACTCACTGACTCAGGGGGTCCAAGGCTGGGATGGCCTCCAAGTGTTCAATCCACAGCTGTCATTTTACCAGAAGAGAAAGGGAGGTTAGTGACCTCATTGAGCCCACAGGGCCACTTTGTCCCGTGGCCAGGATGAGCTGCAAGACCTGTAGAAGGAAAATGCTTCTAAAGAATAGCCTGGGCTGGGTACAGTGGCTCATGCCTGTAATCCCAGCACTTTGGGAGGCCGAGGCGGGTGGATCACGAGGTCAAGAGATCGAGACCATCCTGGCCAACATGGTGAAACTCCATCTCTACTAAAAAACACAAAAATTAGCCGGGCGTGGTGGCATATGCCTGTAGTCCCAGCTACTTGGGAGGTTGAGGCAGGAGAATTGCTCGAACCCGGGAGGCAGAGGTTGCAGTGAGCCAAGATCGCACCACTGCACTCCAGAGACCGTCTCAAACAAAACAATACAAAACAACAACAACAACAAAAACGAGCAGCCTGGCTGGGCACGGAGGCTCAGGCCTGTGATCCCAGCACTCTGGGAGTCTGAGGCCGGTGGGTCACTTGAGCCCAGGAGTTGAAGACCAGCCTGGGCAACATGGTAAGATCCTTTCTCTAGGAAAAAAAAAATTAGCCAGATGTGGTGGCACACACATGTTGTCCCAGCTACTTGGGAGGATGAGTTGGGAGGATCATCTGAGCCTGAGAGGTCACTGAGAAGAGGCTGCAGGGAGCCATGGTCACGCCACTGCACGACTCCTGAGCAACAAAGTGAGAGCTTGATTTAAAAAAAAAAAAGACAGCCAGGAATGGGGTGGTCTTTTCAGGTTTCCTTTTTTCAGGTTTGATCTGAACCACAGATTCTGCCTGGGCCTTGTCCCTTTTCCCTTCTTTCCCTTAGCACCTTTGGGAGTTGAAGGCTATGGTAAGTGTATGCCAACAGGGACACAGGTAAGGGGCGTGGGCTGGGGAGAGGCTGGGTGGGAGGATTTGCTGCCTGGGTTTTTTCCACCCTGGAAAACAGACAGAACAAAAGAAGCAGCTTGTGTTTCTATCTCATGGGAACTATAATCGAGAAGGGCTTGGATTTTATTGCCGTCGGTGATGGGTCCACAAGGAAAGCATAGCTTGGAAGGCTTCTGAGGACGTGAGCTGGCAGCTGTCTTTTCAAAACACCTAGGGAGAGTGAGTTTGCCACATAGATTTTCAGGACTGGTGGCTACAAGCAGAGAGTTTTCCAAACTTCTTATATGAAGTTAGCATTTCTGGTTTCTCAGGAGCCAGGTTTAATAAACCTATAGCAAGTTAGTTTGTCAGTCATCCTTCAGTCATGGAATGCATTGTGGTGCACACACAGGGGTTTAGATTTATGCAACCCAATTGTAGGTATATTCTTTACTTTCAAATAAAGACTCATAGGGACATCGTATTGCTGAACCTCTTCTTGACAACAAGCGTGGTATTTCGGAAACTCTTGGCAGCCCTTCCAGTTCAGTATTGGGCTTGGCTCTCGCTTTAGTCCAAGTCAAAGCAGCTGAAGGGGTTCTATCCCAGTGTGTCAGGGGGACCCGTCATAGGCATGTCCTCTGCTTGGTTCCAGATTTAACCCTTGAGTGATTCAGGGGGCTTTTAGTGCACATCCGATCTCAGACGCTGACTTGGAAGTGACTGAAGGGCCATAGTTTCTCTCTCCTCTCGGGCACGGGGCTAGAACAGCTCCCCCAAGCACACTTTTATCCTCACTGATGTTCATGTGATTCGGGGGCAGCGTGTGCAGGAGGGGTGTGGACCAACTGAAAGCCAGGAGATGGAAGGAGTGCAGAGTTCTGGCGTCAGAAGGTGCTACTGCAGCTTAACTGTGGGATTCCAACACATCTGCCCACCAAATCCTCATGTCCTCATCACCATCCCTATGTTACAATCTGTAACATGTAACATGGGGATGGTGATGTCTGCTTACTGAGGTTTCTGCTGGGCTTCATGCAGTACTCTCCAGGGTCGTGCTGTGGAAGCTGCTGAGCACCACATGCCTTGGAGGTGGCCAGGCCTGGGTTTGCACATGTGGGCTGGAGGCATGAGGTGGACAGATGTGTGTCTGGGGCTGGGGATGCGAGTGGGTGTCGAGCTCTCTGTGTTCCTGGAGGGTGGCCCTGACATATGCGGGGTCTTGCCTAGATTTGAAGAGGGTGTAGACATACATAGAAAATTGACTATGTTGGGGGACGGGCTGAATTCCTTCTTCCTGCCCCTCTTCCCAATGCAGATAGGTTAAGGAAGGAGTTTCTCTGCGATGCTGGGGTACTTTATGGGAAGTTGCATTTCCAAAAACTTTATGTAAGCAACTTCGTGCAATTCTATACTCTTTCTGACTTTTAACCAACTCAGGTTCTGGGGCCTCCATGTGGTAATAGCACAGATTACAGTTTCCTGTATTGGCCTTGACCTTAGAAATTATATAACTATTGATTTAAAAGCTTTTTTTTTTTTTTTTTTTTGGTCAGTTGTTGCAATTTGTATGGTTTTGGGGTTTGAACACTGGAGTTACTATATCAAGGCATATAATGCTGAATTGGATTCAAACATTATTGGATTGAGAATAGCTGATGGGTTTGTCTGACCTGACCTTCTTACTCTGCAGCTGAGGAAATGGGTCCTGGGTTCCATCAGGGACAGCAAAGTCCTTGTGCCTTCCGAGACCCTTCCCCACTTCCCTCCTGCTGTCAGGGCCCCTGCTGGAAAGACAGTGGCACTCCTACCCCATCACGGTGGTGCCAGCAGTGAGCAGTCACATGTTTGTGTGATTGTCATCTTGGAATGATGTGCAGTGTGAGAGTTAAATTGTGTTGCCTGTGAGTTACCATAATGCTTGTTTATATGTTAAGTTACGTGCCAGTGTTTCACGGTAAAATGCTAAGCATGCAGGGTCTGAAGCGACAGCACACTTGTAGGAACTGGGCCAGTGTACTCCAGCATCGCATTGCAATGGGAGTCGCTGTGTTTTGAATGTGTGGTCTGGTCAAGATGTGGGACACATATAGTCAGATCACGGTGGGTTCATGGAAGACCCAGGACCATGGTTGGTCGAACCCCTTGCTGTTCTCCCCTGAGATGTTGGCTTATTGAATACTTTTTGAAGTAAATCGGACCCCGATTAAGCCCAGTTTTCCCATGAATTCTGTTAGGATTGTATCTGTGCTGCTTTGAGTCTTACATATACAGATTGTGTGAATTTACCTGCAGTACATTTTAGTGCATTCAGTTTGCCTCTGAGATTGTATTCTCTCTCTCTCTCTCTCTCTTCTCTCTCTCTATCTAGATATATATATATATTTTTTTTTGAGAAAAAATATGTTCTCTCTCTCTCTCTCTCTCTCTCTCTCTCTATATATATATATACGTATATATATGTGTATATATATATAGAGAGAGAGAGAGAACATATTTTTTATGTTAGAATGTATATATATATATATACACACACACACACACACACACACACACACACACACACACACATACACACGCTTTTTTTTTGGAGACAGAGTCTTGCAACCCAGGCTGGAGTGGAGTGCAGTGGCATGATCTTGGCTCACTGCAACCTCTGCCTCCCGGGGTTCAAGCAATTCTTGTGCCTCAGCCTCCTAAGTAGCTAGGATTACAGGTGTGTGTCACCACTCCGGCTAGTTTTTGTATTTTTAGTAGAGATGGGGTTTCACCATGTTGGCCAGGCTGGTCTTGAACTCCTGGCTTCAAGTGATCCTTCCTCCTCGGCCCCTCAAAGTGCTGGGAATACAGGTGTGAGCCACTGTGCCTGGCTGTATTCTAAATACGTTTTATACACACTGACAAGTTGTCCTGTGAACTCTCGCATCTGTTTGTATTTCACCAAAACTTTAAAAAATGTTTTCAAAAATTTTATTTTTTCTTGTTCTACTAAGCAAAAGAGTGATCTCCGGCTTTGTAGCTGTCTAGTCTGAGCTATGAGAAGCTTTGAGTGACGGCTTTGAGAAAAATCAGAGGAACAAGTTTAGAGCCTCCTTCAGCTTTATGGGAATAGGCAGGGGGGTGCATCTTAGACTTCAGGGGAGGGCAAGGTCTGGAGACCACAGGACTTCACATGGCCAGGTCTGCCCAGCATGGGCAATGGCCATCTGGTGCTAGGTTGGGTTCCAAGCCATTGACAGAATTACCTCAGTGAATTTCTGGATGGATAGCTCTGTGGGACTGGCCCTGTCTCTCACTATTCTCACCTCAAAAGGCCAGGGACAAAGAAGTGGAGTGGCCAAGGGGCTCGCCCAGGAGACACAAAGAGGAGGTGGACCTGAGGCTGAGCTCGCTGGCATCGTGGTATAGAACTGAACAGCATATCCTTAGATCTTGGGAGGCTGAGATGGTGATCCCTGAGTTTTTGGGATTGGCACTAGGCTTTTTGTTGGTGTGGTTTCAGGAAAACATGTCTTGTTGGTCTCTGAGATATCCATATAATTTGTTTTCTGTTCATTTCTTGCCAGAGGAGTCCAGGTCAGCTGCACCTGCCTGAGTGGGACCCTAGGTGTGATCGGGGTGTTGATGCCTCTGATGGGGGTGTCTGTGTGCCCACATTGTTGGGGAGCAGGAGGAGTGCCGGAGGCTCTGCGTTCCCCCCACTCAGCCGTCTCTGGGCTCCTGTGTGCAGCGTTACCTGGCTTGTGGCAGAAAAAGCCTTTGAGGGTTCCCTGTATGGGGTGTCTGGGTTTCCCCACCCGCCTCCCATCTGACGAGATCGCTGCCCTCTCTCAGCCCCAATTTGCTCACTTCTGAAGTGCTGGAGCACCTTCTTACCCATACAGTTGCAGCCCATTTTTCCTGAAATAACAAACCTCTCTCACCTGTCTCCTTACTATATAACATAACCCTTACACACACGGAAGGGTTACATCAACTATAAAATAATTATAACCCGAGTCTTTTCTCCCTGTTGAATAGGCTCTTTAAAAAAGAGTGGGTATGACTGAGAATTCCTGAAAGTCACTCATTAATTGGTTCTTTCAAGTAAATAATAGCAGCCATGAGAGTCACAGCGCTGGTGTCATCCGGCACCTCCGTGTTGGAGGGCAGGGCACTCTTTGTAGGCTGAGTGATGCCTACCTTGCCCTGACTGGAGGGTGGCCTCATTGGCCCCCATGGAAGCTCATCCTGATTCTGGTTAGTGGCATTGCATCCTCTCATGACCTAAAGCCCACGATACGGTGTAGACCCGCCCAAGGTGATAAGGTGGGCCAGTAGTTATGATTGACTTGCTGTTTATGATTAAACCTGTGGGACAGTGGTCATTGTTCCCTCTCAGTGGTGTTTGTGCCGTGTAGACTGGCAGGGAAGGAAACTTCAAAATGACCCTTGTTTTGTTATTTTCAGGTTCCAGGGAGTTCCACGCTGTCCACTTCTCTCTGCCGTGATAAACCTCTGGGGTGAGTGTCTGTGTGGGTCGTGCATCCCTGTGTCTCTGGCTATAGGCCAGTTCTCCACAGGGAAACCTTGGGCATGGCGTCATTTTATTCTGCAGAAATCATAATTTCTGTTTTGGTTGTAAACATTGCCGATCAAAGGTGATACAGGTCAAACTTTCTTTTTTATTTCTTTTTTTTTTTTTTGAGACAGAGTCTTGCTCTGTCACTCAGGCTGGAGTGTAGTGGTGTGATCTCAGCTCACTGCAACCTCTGCCTCCCGGATTCGAGCAATTCTCTGCCTCAGCTTCCCGAGTAGTGGGGATTACAGGCACCTACCACCATGGCTGAATAATTTTTGTATTTCTAGTAGAGATGGCGTTTCACTATCTTGCACAGGCTGGTCTTGAACTTCACAGGTCAGGTGTTCTATCTGATTTCTAAATGCTCTGTCAGGATCAGAAGCCCAGCTGATAGAAACACTTGTGATTGTCTTTGAGTAAATAATTCCACTGCTGAGGCTTGATTGTGCAAGTGTCGCTTTGGGGGAGATTCCAGGTTTGATCAGGGTGTACTGGCAAGAGCCCCTTATAGCAGATGACGGGGGCCCCGAGCCAGTGCCTGGAGCCAGCCAGCGCTTTCTGGAGAGGCCCTCAGTGTGGAGCCTCATGACTGTGGGTGGAGCTTTATTTCTGTTCTAACAGTGTTGAAAACATTTGAATTGGACTTAAATTCATGTTGGATGAATAAGATAGTGGAAAAAGAAGTCCTTGGGTATTGTTTGGATGCTGATTTGAACAAATCAACCTTAAAAAATAAATGTATTAGCCGGGTGTGGTGGCCCACTCCTGTAATCCCAGCACTTTGGGAGGCCAAGGTGGGCAGATCACAAAGTCAGGAGATTAAGACCATTGTGGCTAACATGGTAAAACCCTGTCTCTATTAAAAATACAAAAATTAGCTGGGCGTGGTGACATGCAGCTGTGACAGCTACTCGGGAAGCTGAGGCAGGAGAATTGCTTGAACCCGGGAGGCGGAGATTGCAGTGAGCTGAGATTGTGCCACTGCACTCCAGCCAGGTAACAGAGAGAGACTCCGTCTCAATAAATAAATAATAATAAATTTAAGTAGTATAGTATTGGATGTTTGATGTGACTGTTTCTTTTTGAGTTGTGATAATGGCATTGTAGACATTTTAATTAAAAAGTGTCCTTTTGGAAATTAATGCTACAGGATTTATAAATGACATTACATAATATCTGGGATTGCTTTAAAGCAACAAAATAATGGCGAAGATCGCTGGGGTATTGATGGACAAAGGTTGGCCGTGTGTTGGTAATTTTTAGGTTGTGTCACGGGCACATGGAGGTTTGCAAAATGGTTTTATATGGTTTTGAAGTTTTCTAAAATTTAAAAAAGGAGAGAAACACATAGGAGTAGTAAAAATGAAAATCCCAAAGCTGGTTGGTGGCAGCACTGTGGAGGGACTGAAGCACACAGCCTGTGCACCCGCACCTCTGGCTTCACCTCATGGGCCACCGATTGGGTTCGACCCCATCCCCTCTCCCCGGATTCGTTTCCACCTCCTCCTGTATACCATCCTCAACCCTAATGTCAGGAGCCCTCCTGGGAGGGGCTCAGGCCTCCCAGGGACCCTCAGGGCTGGTGGAGAAGCTGTGGTCTGTGGGAGGCCCTTGTTTCCGAGTCACCCTGGGTGCCTGGCTCCCACACTGCCAGTCCTCTCCAAGTCCTCAGCCTGCTGGCCATGACGTGACCATTTCTGCCCTTTTCCCTCCTCTGCAGTCTTCATCTCACATGTGGGTGCCTGCCTTGGCCACCTGTGCACATGGTCAGGTGACCAGCCCCACATTCTACCCTGCATCCACCTGGCCTGGGGTTAGGTGGGTAGGGCCCCAGCGGTGCCCCACCAAGCTCTTAGCCTTCTGATAGGAACCCACTGAGATGCACCTCAGTAGATGAAAGGCCGCTTTGATTATGAGGCTGCTGAATTCCTCCCCAGCTTGTCCACTCTCCTGGGTGAGGTCCTGTCTCCTCCTTGGGCCTGCAGGGTCCCCCATGACCATAGCCGGCAGCTCACCAGCCTCATTTTGGCCGCACCTGCCCCAGGATGCTGCACACAGACAGCAGGAGCTGCTTGCTGACATTTGGCTTCTGCTCACACCACCCCTGTTTCCTCCCGGCTGCCTCAGGCCAATCTTGACACCTCAGAATGGGGTTGAGGCTCCCCTTCCTGGAGTCCCTCCTGGGACCCTACTCCTGCTCCCAGTGAAACCACCTTCATGCTTTTGCATCTGAGCCCATACGTCACTGCTCTGAGCTGCTTTCTCTCTGTGTATTCCCTGCCTGCAGCTTGCAGTACCCAGTCATGCCCTGCTAGGAAAATTCGATCTCGTGCCCCACCCTGCACTGCCCGCCATTATGGGAACACAGCGCAGAGATGGCACACACTGTAAATTCCCACCACCGGCCGCCCAGGTTTATGGGAACACAGCACAGAGACAGCACACATTGTAAATTTCTACCACCGGCCAGCCAGGTGCTGGTGTGAACACCTGGAGGATGAGTGTCTGTCGTCCTCTCCCTTTTCCAGAGGATGAATGTCTGTTGCCTCCTTACTCCGTTTCTGACCTGCCCACTGCTCTCTCGCAGGCCTGTCATCCTGAGCCCCACCATGGAGGAGGGCCAAGGGCTGGACCTCACCTACATCACGGAGCGTATCATCGCTGTGTCCTTCCCCGCCGGCTGCTCCGAGGAGTCCTACCTGCACAACCTGCAGGAGGTCACACGCATGCTCAAGTCCAAGCACGGGGACAACTACCTGGTGAGTGGTGGGCGGCTCCAGGAGCCTTTGGGCCGGCTGTGCAGCAGGCGCTCTGAGGGGACAGGCACCCGCAGAGCCCTGGTTTACACACGAGGGAGAAGCTGGAGAGCGTGGGCTCACACAGCAGCCCAGGGCGCTCTGGTCCGCTGTCCACACAGCAGCCCAGGGCGCCCTGGTCCTCTGTCTCTCTGCTGCTATGCCTGGAGAGGAGCCTCATTTATATCTGTAGGTAGCTTTCAGGGACACGTGACAGCTGACCGCAGGGATGACTGCTGCCTCGTCCCGCACTTATCAGTGAGGCTGGCTCCCCAGTGCCTGGGCACAGGTGTCCAGCTGGCCACCCCTGCACTCCCATGCTGCCTCCCTGATATCAAAAGGCAAACTTGTGACTCTCCTCTTCAGCAAGAAATTAGGAAGACACATTAGGTGGGTGCCCAAGAAACCAGGGGCTGCCCTGCAGGCAAGGAGACAGGTCGATTTTCAAAACACACGTGTCGAGTTGATGGTGGAGCCCACAGCTGAGGAAGAATACGGAGCAGCCTCTCACCATCTCTTGCCCTCCAACTGGCCCCTTGTTTTCTGTTCCCATGGTTGCTAGCCCCAGCGGAGGCTGGCTTCTTCTGCTGTCAGCGGTCACTGATGGGGTTGAATGACAGCTCCTTGGCACCTTCTCTTACCTGCCTCCTTATCCTGTAGTAAGGAGGCCTCCTTATCTATAGTAAAGCTAATCTGCCCCGAAAGCCTACAAGGCAGTCATTGTCTTCTTTGTGTGTCTGCTCCAATGACTGGGGCACCACTGGCTGGAAGTTTACCCAAATGGCAGAGTAGGATGTGGCCCCCATCTGATGCAAGAGCAGCCCTGGCCAGGTGCTTCCTGTGTCCCGACCCCTCACCCCCTGACCCTTCATTTACTCAGCCTCCTGCTCTTTCTCCCCTTGAAGCCCGTCTTACTGTGACCTGGCCATAGACAAGCCTCTGTCCTCACGTCTCTGACTCTGAAGTGAGAGTGACGTTTAGTTAATTTTTAAGGCTCCGTGCTGCTGGAACATTATTATTATTATTTTCCATTTTGCTCTACTTGAGTGTTTAGGAAGGTTCCACAAACAGCTGTGATTTTTCAGTGCTTAGGACATGGCTCTTGGCTGGGCATGAACTCAGCCCTTTCCAGGCCTGAGCCCACGAGTTCACAGAGGAGGGACTGCTCTCCTCACCATGTGCCACCTCTCTGTTGGGTCAGTTTATGTTGCCAGGAGCAAGACCAGGGAAGCTATTTTACACACACACACACACACACACACACACACACACACACACACACATGCACACGCACATACGTATATGTATACATATGTGTGTGTGTGTGTGTACATATATATGTGTATATGTATATATCCTGTATGTTGGGAGGTTTTGTAGCCATGAGAATAAAAATATAGTAACATGATAAATTGCCTGGTTTAATACTGTTTAATGAAGTACAATATAGACTTTATATGTAAGGGCTCTGTATGCCATCCCTAACTTATTTTACTTGTTTTCTATTCTGTGACAACACACATGTCTGTACTTTTCAATCTTTTCTGATCCTTGGTACGTGGAAGGCAAACGTCAAGTCAAAATGCAATGGTGGCTTCTCCTTCCATCTATGATGTCAGTGATTTGTCTAAAAGCTTTCCCCCCCTGATTCTTGAGTGTAAAAAATTTAAGTATTTTTTTAAAAGTTAAAGTATTAACTTTTAAAAATATTAAAGTCTATTTTATACAAGGTGTTTTCTCTTTTATAGGTATTAAACCTTTCGGAAAAGAGATATGACCTTACGAAGCTTAACCCGAAGGTATGGAGTTCATCCCTTCATAGTCTGCATTTTGTAAAATGTAAACAATACTTATTTTGTGCAAAAATACTTTGCCACTAGTCTTTGTGGACTGTGACTTGATAAGGGGTACTAGGAATTGTTCATATCAATTTTTTAATTGCTTTTTCTTTAGTTTGAAATAGTTAGAGATTCATAGGGAGTTGTGAAAATAATACAGATCCCCTGTACTCCTCACCCAGTCTTCCCGGTTGGAGAATCTTAAAACACTAATAATGAAATACCTAGGCCAGGAGGTTAGAGCTGGTACAGTCTGTGGACTTCACTCACATGTCCCTGGTTTTTGCGTACATATGTGTTTCTAGGCATCACGTGTTTAGATGATATATACTGCATATATGTATGTATAGAACAAATCTATACACATGATGCTTCCTGCTCCCACTTCCTGGGATCTTTCATATGTAATGCATATTTATATTTTTTTTAATTACTTTTTTTTAGTTTGAAATAGAGATTCACTGTGGGTGGTGCTTTATTTCTGTTCGAACGGTGTTGAAAACATCTGAATTGGACTTAAATTCATGTCAGATGAATAAGATAGAGGAAAAAGAGATCCTTGGGAATTGTTTGGATGCTGATTTGAACAAATTAACCTTAAAAATAAATGTATCGGCTGGGCATGGTGGCTCATTCCTGTAATCCCAGCGTGTGTGTGTGTATGTGTCCTATGTGTGTACATATATATATTCTGTGTGTGTGTGTGTGTGTGTGTGTGTGTATATCTGGGTGTGTGTGTGTATGTGTCCTATGTGTGTACATATATATATTCTCTGTGTGTGTGTGTATATATGTGTATGTGTCCTATGTGTGTACATATATATATTCTGTGTGTGTATGTGTCCTATGTGTGTACATACATATATTCTGTGTGTGTGTGTGTATGTGTCCTATGTGTGTACATATATATATTCTGTGTGTGTATATGTGTGTGTGTATGTGTCCTATGTGTGTACATATATATATTCTGTGTGTGTGTATATATGTGTGTGTGTGTACGTGTCCTATGTGTGTACATATATATATTCTGTGTGTGTGTGTATGTATACTGTAGATTTACTATAACAGAACAAATCTAAACTGTATTATATGTATGGATTTGTTCAGCCACCACAGATAAGAGAGAAAACATTTTCATCAGCACAGGGGTCTCTTCTAGTATCTCTTTATGGTCATAGTCATTCACTCTTTCCATGATCATTTTCTTTTATTTTACTTTAAGTTCTGGGATACATATGCAGAACGTGCAGGTTTGTTACATAGGCGTGCCATGGTGGTTTGCTGCACCTATCAACCTGTCATTTGGTTTTAAGCCCCTCATGGGTTAGGTATTTGTCCTAATTCTGTCCCTCCCCTTCCCCCATCCCTCCATGATCATTTTCAATACCAAAATTTGGGAGAATAATTTTAAGACTGAGTCAGCATAGGTTATGGTACATATATGTATGTATATTCTATGTGTTGAAATACTTTGCAACCATTAGAATAAAAAAGCAGAATCATGATAAGTTGCCCATTTCAATACTAGTTAACAATAGTAGAGTATAGAATTTATAATAATAGTATCTCAGTTATGGTAAATGTACATAGAAAGGGATTCATGAAAATGTTGTAGTGGTTGGTTATCTTTGACTGGTGGCAGGGGTAGTGACTTTTCCTATTTCCTGGCAGTGTTCTGAAATTTCCAAAGATTTTACATGGTTTCTGTGATTTTTCATCATAAGATAGAGCTCTTTGTCCTCCCCCTGCTGGCAAAAGGAAATCAAAGAAAAAGCAACGCCCCCGTGTGGCCACTGTGGGCCACGGTGGACTTGCGTGAGCCTCAGAATGCTCAGAGCTGCAGTTCTGCACAGATCTGCTGTGTCCTTAGCACATGGTCATAATTTTCTTTGTCCATGCACTAAAATTAATCAGGGGTTTAAGGTGCTTCCTCCTTCAGTCCTGCCTTTCCAGGAGTTTGCCTCTGCGCAGCATGTGGGAGATGGCTGGCTGCACTCTCCAAATTGGTATTTCAACCTGAGTAGGCAGATTGCAGCTTGGGGTTAGGACTCCTGTTTTAGATCTCACTGGACTGCGGCCCCCTTCACACAACCTGCACCATCAGCAGCTCCCCAAAGACCTTTCTAGAATTGTCGCCCCAGCTGTGGAAGAGCAGATGAGCCCCTGGAAGAAGAGGCATCACATGGGCAGTGTAATGCTTTATTTTGTTCTTCCCAGTGAAGGATGCTCCCTGAGTTTTAGGAAAGGGTCATGCAGCTTATTCTTTACTCCCAAATGAAATATACTGATGACGAAAGAAGCGATTGTGAAATGGCCTCAGAGGTTTCAGGAAATGGAAACTGAGGAAGCTCCCCTCTCTTGTTGCAGATCATGGATGTGGGCTGGCCGGAGCTCCATGCACCACCCCTGGATAAGATGTGTACCATATGCAAGGCGCAGGAGTCCTGGCTGAACAGCGACCCCCAGCACGTGGTTGTCATTCACTGCAGGGTGAGTGCGCCCACCTCTCACCCTCGGGGTCTCGCGGGGCGTCAGCCCTTGGAGTTGAGATGGAGATCAGTGTCTCCTCTGAGCACATTTCCGCTTTGAGCTGGTGTGACGTGATCCCCATGGATTTGTCTTTCTTTAGGTTTTCCTACTTGCTCTTAAAGAAGCAAACAAAGGGGTAACGTTATAGTATTTGTGAGAAGTTGGGGTCTCCATGGGCATTGTTATCCAGGTAGTGGGTTAGGCCAGAAGGAGATCCCTTCCAGGGTGCTAGGCCGAGATGGATCCACTCAGGGCCCAACAGCTGGCTGCAGAGCTGGAGGTGGAGATGATGGCCGGTATGTACAACAGAATGACCAGTGCCTGCCACTGGAGGTGTGTGTCTCCTCACTACAAGGAAGCAGAGCTGTCCAAGGGCGAGTCTGTACCTGGACTGATGTGTTTCTAAGTACATGGACATCCATGAGCGGATGGGCAAAAAGTTGACAGAGTTGTCTATGCAGGATGAAGAGCTGATGAAGAGGGTGCAGCAGAGCTCTGGGCCCGCATGAGGTCCCAGTCAGTATACCCCCTGGGCTACACCCCACCCCTCCCCACTTGAATAAAAGTGCCCCCAGTTGGGTGTCGTCTGTGAAGACTGCCAGGCCTAGGCTCTTGGTAGAGAATCTTCAAGATCCCAGAGTGGTAGTGCTTTCTCCTGGTGAAGGAGTATTTGTCACCCTGGAATGTGACTGTGTGTGTGTGTATGTGTATATATATATTAAAACAACTTTGTTGACACCTACAAAAAAAAAAAAGAAGCAAAGAGTTGCCACACCTCCCCAAGTTTGGCTTTAGAATTTATAGGATTGGGGTCCCTCAATGTGTAGCTGGACATTTGGAACTATCGACCACAGTTATGAGAGCAAATCCTTTCATTTTTATTGAATTGTATTTTTTGTGGAAACCTTCCTTTTCAGAAGAGCAGCGCACTTTTCAGATGGAATGTGCCAGACTTTCCATGCCGTCTGAGTTACAGTAGTCAGTTAATGGACTAGGTGATGGCATGATGCCAGTGCAGTGAACACATGGTCCTTTCCACGCAGAGCCATCACAGTGCAGACATGGCCTGTGCATCTTCACAGAGTGTCCGGGACTGCCTGTGTGTCAGCCCTGCCAGGCCTGGTGGGTGCTGGCACCCAGGTGGATGCTGGTGGGCACTCTCCCTCCTGGCTGCTGCAGGGTCCTTCCATGCCTCTTCCTCCCACCTCTTGGGATCTTTCCTCTTAATTCCCAGTTTTCTCAGCTGCTTTGTACTGCTCCTGAAATGTGATTGGTGTTGAAAAGGGTTGGACTGAAAGCAAACTTACTGAGGGATAAGTGTGTGAAGCTTAACCCTCCCGCCAGAAAGTTACTATTAGAGAAAAGCTCTTATCCCAGTCACACCTTGAGTCAGGGAGGAATCCTTTGGGAAAGGATGTCTCCAGTGGGCCGGGGTCTCCGTTCGTTAAGGGATAGCTCCCTCTGTTATATGTTCCACAAAGCATTCTTAGGACCATAAAAGTATCTAGGAGGTGTTGACGGATCAAGATAGAAGTGGTTTTTTCTTCCAGACTCTTTCACACTAAAAGAACTGCACAGAAATCCGTTGTATTATGGAATTTAGTTTGAAAGAAACGTTCCTTTGACTTATATTAGACTGTTAGTATATGTTTTCTGCAAAAGCACTAATGTTGGCTGGCTTGTGGATGCTGTTTACAGCTGCAGGGCATTTGATGACCATTCGATGTGCAGGACACGTTGGTCAGGGCACATAGATGTTCTTTGCTTCTCTCGGGTGTTATTTCTTTCCTCACATCTAACTTGATCATATTATCCCCCCAGATGGATAGGTACACCCATTAGGACTCTTTCCAAATTATCTGTGTTAACCTGATCTTTTCAAGTATTATGTTAAAATTATGGATCCTCCACCCAAACTGTGTTTTGGTGCAAACTAAAAGAGAGAGAGACAGACAGACTTTTAAATAATTACAATTCTTGTTAATTAAAACAAGCTATACTTTTCAGGCTTGGTGTGGTGATTTGGATACAGCGAGTCTGATATTGATGGGTCATAATTGCCCAGGATCACACAGCAGGCTGCTCTAAGCCTGGGCCTGGGCCCAGCAGCACACCTGGACACCTGTGGAAAGTTCAGGTTCTAGGGCGCACCCAGACCTGCTGCCAGTACATCGTCAGAACACTGTCGGAGTTGCTGGACTTGCAAAGGGCCACCCTTGGCCATTGATTCCATTTTAGTTGTTAACTTCCATTTTTTGATGAAATTGAAAGAAATGATGAGACGATGTAAAACATGTGGGTCCCGTGGGGACTGCCTAGAGCTTTCTAAAATGCACCCTTTCCCTAAGCAACTTTGGGCTTTCTGGACAGCTCTTGTTAGTGGAATTCATGGGAACATGTTGAAACTTCTCAGAAGTGATTTGCTAATTGCTTGCCCCCTTCTGGTGCCATGTAAACCATTTTGGAAACGCTTATAAACTGTGCCCTGAGAGATAAGCCCTCTTTTAATTTGAAGTTGCTGATGTCCATGTTAACAGAAGTTCGTCATCATCACCGCGGGGGTGAAATTGCTGACACTTGCCGAAATCCACCTACTTTGCAGAATGCGCGTTTCCTTCCACACATGCCAGGAATTTCTAGCATAGCTGGGCCTGTCTCTGCCTGGGCGGGAACAGAGTGAGGGTCGGTTCTGCTGTGCTTCCCGTTCTGTTGTGTGAAGCAGAGGCTTGTGTTTGTGTGGGTGTGTGCAGTCTCCTCCTCACCCCTCCACACCCTGGTTATTGATTGACCAGAAATGGTCTGCAGTTCTTTTGGGAGATTTCATCCACACCAACTTTCTGTTTCTGAGTCCATGAATACCCACGGCAAATTGTGCAATTAGTGATTCTATGATTTTTGTTAAGAACAGTTCCAAGTCCAGAAGAATGGTAATGCACTAAAGTACAATAGCCCATGAGCTGATCGTGCCCTCTTCTGTTTTCTACAAGCTGTGAGCTAAGAGCTGTGTTTACAACATTATATGAAGGTATCCTACTTCAGTTCCATACATAAAGTTTGAGTGGAACGTGGCTCGTGTACATCCATGGCTGTTTCCCCCCACACTGCAGGAGCAGCTTTGAATAGTTGCAAGAAGACCTTGCAGCCTGCAAAGCCTTAAATGCTTACTATTGCATTTAAGGATACTGCTCATATCAGGATACTGCTGGCCTTGTAAAATGAGTGTGAAAGTGTTTGCATCTCTTCACCTTTCTGGCGGAGTTTGCATTAGTCTGTTTTCTGTTACTTATGACAGAATACCTGAAACTGGGTAATTTATAAAGAAAAGGTATTTATTTCTTACATTAATATTTATAGGGGCTGAGATGGCTAAGCTCAAGGGGCTGCATCTGGTAAGAACCTTCTTGCTGTTGGGGACTCTGCAGAGCCCTGTGGCTGCACGGGTCATCACGGGGCATCACGTGGCAAGGGGGCTGAGGGTGCTAGCTCAGGTCTCTCTTCCTCTTCTTAGAGAGCCACCAGTCCTGCTCTTGTGAAAACCCATTAACCCATTAGTTAATTAATCCACAGATGTATTAACTCATTCATGAAGGCAAGGTTCCTTATGACCTAATCATCTTTTAAAAGGCCTCACCACCGCTCAATACTGCCACACTGGGGATTAAATTTCAACCTGAGTTATGGCAGGGGCCAATATTTAAACCATAGCAAAGCTTTTTTTTTTTTTTTTTTTTTTTTTTTTGCCAGTGTTTGATAGAATTAATCAGTGAAGTGAGTAGGTCCTGGCTTTTCTTTGATGGGAGAGATTTTATTACTGATTCAATCCCCTTACTTGTTATGGTTCTGTTCAGATTTTCTGTTTCTTCATGTTTCAGTCTTGGTAGGTTGTGTGTGTCTAGGAATTGAAGAGTTTATTCCATGTTATCCAGTTTATCTCCACGTAATTGTTCATAGTTTTCTTTGTGATTCCTTGTGCCTTACGTGGCATCAGTTGTGGTCATGACTCCTCTTTGATTTCTTTTTGAGTCTTCTCTTTTTACGCAGTCTAGGTAAAGATTTGTCCATTTTGTTTGTCTTTAGAACCCTTAGTTTTGTTTATCTGTCTATTGTTTTTCTAGTCTCTATTTTATTTGTTTCTGCTCTGATCTTGCTATTCCCTTCCTCTGCTAATTTGGGGTTTAGTTTGATCCTTTTCTAGTTCCTTCAGGTGCAACATTAGTTTTTCTTGAGAATTTTCTTCCTTTTAACATAGGCGTTTATTGCCACAAACTTTCCTTTAGAACTGCCTTTGCTGCAACCATAAGTTTTGGTGTCTTGTGTTTCTCGTTTTGTTTTTCCCAAGATATTTCGAAATCTCTCTTCTGATTTTTTTTCTTCGACCCAATAGTTACTTAGGATCATATAGTTTAATTTCCATAAACTTGTGAATTTTCCAAGATTCCTCTTGTTATTGATTGCTAGTTTCATACCACTCTGGTCAGAAAAGATACTTGAGGCCAGGCACGGTGGCTCACCCTTCTAATCCAGCCCTTTGGGAGGCCAACACAGGCAGATCACCTGAGGTCAGGAGTTTGAGACCATCCCGGCCAACATGGCGAAACCCTGTCTCTCCTAAAAATACAAAATAATTAGCTGGGCGTGGTGGCATGCACCTGTATTCCCAGCTACTTGGGAGTCTGAGATACGAGAATCGCTTGAACCCCGGGCGGCAGAGGTTGCAGTGAGCTTAGATCGCACCACTGTACTCCGGCCTGGGCGACAGAGTGAGACTCTGTCTCAATTAAAAAAAAAAACAGGAAAGGTACTGGATATCATTTCAGTCTCCTGAAATTTACTAAGGTTTGTATTTTGACCTAACATGCCATCTATCCTGGAAGACTTTCTGTGTGTGTACTGAGAAGAATGACTATTCTGGTGCGATGTTCTGTTTATTTCTGTGAGGTCTATTTGGTCTGAAGTGCACGCTGAGTGCCCTGTTTTCTTATCAGTTTTCTGTCCATTGTAGAAAATGGGGTACTGAAGTCCCCTACACTTGAGGCATTTTTGTCTGTCCTTTCAGATCTGTTAATATTTGCTTTATATACCTATAAATAGTGCCGCAAAAGTGATTGATAATGGGGTGAATGTCACCACCATGTGTGCCTGTTTTGCCTGAGGTGTTCTTTGTAGGTGAATTGCTGTCAACTATAGCTTTATGCAAGAAACATACTAGTAACCATACCATAAATAACTGCATGTGCCCGGATTCAGCTGCGAAGAGTTTGTCAAGTGCCCGCATTGAGTGTCTTTGTAAGGCATGCTCTTGACTTTGACGGACAGAGAGAAGGATTATCCTGGGTGACATTCATTTATGACTGGGCTTATCAGAATTGTGACTTGAATTTAAATGGTAGTTTTTTTTCTCAAGAAGTTAGGAAGCTACATATTAGAGGCCCTGCCATTTTGGCTTTATCTGATTCCAGATCAGGGGGTGGCAAAATGTTTATTTATTTATTTATTTTTTTGAGACGGAGTTTCGCTCTCGTTACCCAGGCTGGAGTGCAATGGCGCAATCTCGGCTCACCGCAACCTCCGCCTCCTGGGTTCGGGCAATTCTCCTGCCTCAGCCTCCTGAGTAGCTGGGATTACAGGCACGCGCCACCGTGCCCAGCTAATTTTTTTGTATTTTTAGTAGAGACGGGGTTTCACCATGTTGACCAGGATGGTCTCAATCTCTTGACCTCATGACCCACCTGCCTTGGCCTCCCAAAGTGCTGGGATTACAGGCTTGAGCCACCGCGCCCGGCCGCAAATATTTTTAAAAAGAGCCAGATTGTATTTTACGCTTTGCAGGTGCCATGGTCTTGCTGCAGATACCCAGACCTGCCCCTGCAGTGAGGGTGGAAGCAGCTCTGGATGTAGGTGAACAGATGGGAGTGCCGTGTTCTATCAAACTTTATGTATGGGCCCTGAAATCTGAACTTCAGCACATTTCACATGGCATGGAATCTTATCTTTTCAAAATTTTTCCTCAATGGTTTGAAAATGTAAAAGCGACTCTTAGCTCACAAGTCGCGGGAAAGTAGGTAATGGGCAGAAGTAGTTCCTGGACTGCGGTTTGCTGTCTGCTGTTGTAGATCGTGAGAGTAAGTTCTAGAAGGTGGCACTCTGTGGCTATGGGTGAGGGTGGCCTGTCCAGTAGTTTTCTGTTTCTGCTGCTGGTGTTGCTGGCTTGTGAGCTGGGCTGTTGGTGTCTGTGATTAAGAGTTAAGTCTTTTTCTAGAACGTCTGTCTGGGACAGTGGTCCTGCTATGCATAATGAGTTACTTCTAGCCTAATTGGGTGAAATGGCAGGCAGCTGCTGTGTTGGTCTGCCCTCCTGGGCTTCTACAGCTGCTCCAGTTAGCACCTTCTCTCACTGTTTGCACCCAGCATGCAGATTCCCTGTTGCAGAGACCCCAGTTGCACTGGGTACTGACTCTCCCAGACAGGAAGCCTGCAGGTAATGCTGGCCTAAAGTCCAAAGCATGCTCCCTATTATTTTCTCCATGAGTGAGTCTTGTCTTGTTCTAATTACATCTCTGCTGTGGGATTTCAGAGAAAATCAGCTCATCTTTTGTCTCCTGCAGGGCGGGAAAGGACGCATAGGAGTGGTCATATCATCCTACATGCACTTCACCAACGTCTCGGCCAGGTAGGATGGAGATGTCAGCTGCTGTCTTGCGGTGCTAAAAGCTCAGCCTGCACGGGGCTGGAGGCTGTCTGCGGGGAGCTGTTCTGGACACCAAGGGCTCAGCTGACCTGTGTTTCGTATCCCTCAGTGCTGGGGTGGTCAGTGCCTGGAAACCAAGCTTACAGTTGGGTGCTTACTCTTGTGAAAGTGGCATTTTCCAGGTTGGGCGGCTATGTATGATTGATTCTAAGTGCTTCCATGGAGGCATTAAAAAAATAAGTGGCCCCACTGTTCCTTATTCTCTAATAAAAAATAGCAGAGGTAAAAGTCACCATTATGAAAATTAAGAACAGAGTGGTCTCACTAAATCAGTTCATACCTTGTGTACATTAATGGTGACAGCCACCTCTTTTTATGCAGGCACTGGGCCTCTGGGAAGTATACTGAATATTTTCCTTTCTCCCTGAATTCTAACTAATCCACAAGGCCGTTACTGTCATTCCCATTGCACAGATGAGGGAAGCAAGGCTCAGAGGAGCCAGGTAGCTTGCTCATGATCTCACAGCCTGGGAGTGGGGAGCCAGGTCTGGGCTGGTTTCCATGAGATGGAACTGTAATTGTGGAGACTTTGGAGGTGCCACTGGGGCCCCCTTAGTCAGGCATGTCACAAACACAGCCGGGTCATGAGGACCCCCACCCTGTGGCAGCCCTCCTGGCCCTGGGCATCCATGGTATTCCCCAGCAGCCTTCCCACAGTGCAGATCTTCACTCACGCTGAAATGCAGTGCAGAAAATATAATTATTTATGGGGTCTGCATTTGCAACTGCCCTGTCTTCTCAATGGCCTCTTTGTAAAACCTGAGCTTTCCATTCTGAGGAAATAGAAGCTTATTCATATCAGCCGATAAACCTTTTCCTTTCTAGCACCAAGGAGTGAAATTTGACTTTCTGAATGTTTTCTCTGGAAACAAATTGGGGAGCTGGTGCCTGCCAGGGAGGAAACCCAAGCCCCAAGTGAAAATCAGATTCCCTCTTGGTGAGAATAATCATCAATGTGTGTGTGCCAGAAAAATCGAGATTCCTGGTCACATCCATCCCTCAGCGATGCCACAGACATTTGGTTGACCACCAAACATAGCCTGGCTAGTTCTGGGCAGAGACCACCTGAGCACTTCTTTATTTTTTTTGAGACAGAATCTTTCTCTGTTGCCCAGGCTGGAGTGCAGTGGCACAATCTCTGCTCACTACAACCTCAACCTCCTGGGTTCAAGCGATTCTCCTGCCTCACCCTCCTCAGTTTGTAGGATTATAGGCGTGAGCCACCACACCTGGCTAATTATTTTGTTATTTTTAGTAAAGGTGGGGTTTTGCCATATTGGCCAGGCTGGTCTTGAACTCCTGACCTCAGGTGATCCATTTGACTCAGCCTCCCAAAGTACTGGGATTACAGGTGTGAGACACTGTGCCTGGCCTCACCTGAGCATTTCTAACCCCAGCAAAGTAGTGCTGCCTGAACTGAAGTTCCATGCACTGTGGATAGTCCTGTATTTTTTGGGAAGGGTAATAGTCTAGGGGCTAAAAACACGTCATTGACACTCTTCCTACAAACTCTGTTTTTTCTCAGTAGTCAGTATGTATTTCAGCTGCATGTGTCAGGCAGTTTACCTGAATCTCTCTAAGCCATCCTTACCTGGAAAATGATGGTAGTCTTACCTCCCAGAATGTTGTGACAGTTCAACCTATCATTACACAAAAAGCACTTAGAACAAGATTGGTAATCAGGTATTGGCTGTCATTAATGCTGCTGTGATTAGTAGGAGTAATAGTGTTAAGTGCCTTTCAATTAAGTGGGCCAACACCACATGCTTTTTGTGACTTGCTCTTCTATATTAATATCTTTTTTTTTTTTTTTTGAGACAGAGTCTTGCTCTCTCATCAGGCTGAAGTGCAGTGGTGCAGTCTCAGCTCACTGCAACCTCCGCCTCCCAGGTTCAAGCAATTCTCCTGCTTCAGCCTCCCGAGTAACTGGGATTACAGGCACACGCCACCATGCCCAGCTAATTTTTGTATTTTTACTAGAGATGGGGTTTCACCATGTTGGTCAGGATGGTCTTGATCTCTTGACCTCGTGATCTGACGGCCTCAGCCTCTTGAAGTGCTGGGATTACAAGTGTGAGCCGTGGTGCCCAGCCATGAATGTCATTTCATACGCATCATTCCATGACGTGATTTCAGTGGCAGCATAACACCTTATTCAATGGATACGTTATGTATTTAAGCATTTGCTGATTTTGCCTATCCAAGTTGCTTCCAGTTTGTGTGTGTGTGTGTGTGTGTGTGTGTGTGTGTGTGTGTGTGTGTGTGTGTGTAAATTTAGGTTGCTTCCAGCTATTTTCTACTGCAAAGCTTGCCACGATGAACACATTCTAATATGTACATCTTGGTCATTTCTACAATGTTCCCTCTTAGATTACATTCCAGAAGTAGAGTAATCGCAGATAGCACAAGCACACATGTTTGAGGTCTTTATCACAAACTACAAACAGAATGAAACAGAAACTTCAAGTCACCAGGAAAGGAGAACATTCTTGTATCAACACCATAAAATAAGAGTTATAAAGAGAAAAGCAGTACTAATATTATTACTAGTAATAACATTACTACGCAAAATAAACATTGGTCAAAATGTATTCACAGCAGTTAATAAAACAAGTGAATTCCAAAAAAAAGGAGTGCTTAAAAGTCACTGGGAGGCAATGGAGCTGGCTCTCCTGCTCAGTGTGTGATGGACTTGGTGCTAAAGTGGACACTCCTGTTTGTGACTGCCCCGCCAGCCCAGCCCCTTGCCTAGCAAATGCATCCAGCAAGCTGTCCATTTCATAGCATTCTATAAAAGTCAAGTCACACTCAACTTTCTTTTGAGTATGTTTCTTTTTCCTCCTGCCTGTCTCTCTGCCAGTGTTTTCAGGCCTTTATGAGGTCCGCAGTGCTTATGTACGTCATTTTTCTGGAGGGGTGAAGACATGTGTTTCGAAGAAAGGATTTTTTTTTTTTTTTTGAGATGGAGTCTCTCTCTGTCACTCAGGCTGGGGTGCAATGGAGTGATCTCTGCTGACTACAACTCCGCCTCCCGGGTTCATGTGATTCTCCCACCTCAGCCTCCCGAGTTGCTGGGAGACAGGCACCTATCATCATGTCCGGGTAATTTTTGTATTTTTTGTAGAGACAGGGTTTCATCATGTTGGCCAGGCTGCTCTTGAACTCCTGACTTCAGGTGATCTGCCCGCTTTGGCCTCCCAAAGTGCTGGGATTACAGACGTGAGCCACGGTGCCTGGCCTGTCAGGGTTTTAAGGAAGCATTTGGCTCAAATGAGTTTGAGTTGTTAAGACACAGCACTCATACTCCATGGTGTATGCTGAAGTCGGGTCAGGAAGCCCTATGAATGCCCTGCTGTGAGGTTTCTGGAAGGTCTGTCAGATACTACCAGTGGGCATTGTGGAGCTGACATTGAAGATCAAATATGTGGTTGGAAAGTGGGGTCACTTTCTATGGCAGTCACTTCAAAAACAGTGATGCAGCCCTCAGGCCTCACATGTCTTTCCAACCCCAGTGTCCTGCGGCCTTCTCTTGGGGCTTCGTGGGGGCTTCATTCATTTTCCTGCTCTGGGTGGCTCCCCGCGTACTCGTGGTCCTGAGACTTGAGTCTGCCTCTTGTCTCTCGCAGAGCCCACTTAACATGGCCTCTTTTATTTGGGAGATAGGGTGGCCAAAAAACAGTTTTGGACACCAGCCCCTGCCATCTGCCTGCTGAGAAGCCTCAGCTAGTTCTTCTCCTGCAAATCTGGTATTCAGCACATCTAAGTATTGTACTTTTAGATAAGGTGCTGTTATTTAAGACGATAATTCTGACCCTGTGCTATGGCTCCCACTTTGAGCACAGCATATTCCTGCAGGGGAAATGAAATCTGAGAAGAGATAGGGGAATGGGGTGTGCACAGGTGCAGCCAAAGAGTGAAGCCCCTCGTGTGAGCTGGTTGATTTCAGCAGCCATGGGACACGTCTCCTGTCATGCACGTACGTGGTGTGAGTTCCATTGAGTTGACTTTCTCTCTCTCTCTCTCTCTCTCTCTCTCTCTCTCTCTCTCTCTCTCCCCCCCTCTCTCTTTCCCCAGCGCTGACCAGGCCCTTGACAGGTTTGCAATGAAGAAGTTTTACGATGACAAAGTTTCAGCTTTAATGCAGCCTTCCCAGAAACGGTACGTATACATCCCCAAAGCCAGAGTAAGAGGTGAATGAAATTTTACATATAAAAATGTGGAAACAGAATAGGCATCTCCTCTGTCCCAACACCTAAATGGTATCCTTGGGTCATGCCGAGACTGTGAAGTGGGGGCTTGTCCCTCCCAGAGGTGAAGGGCTGAGCTGTCTTGCATGTCTGCGGTGAGAGAACCCCTACGCTGCTGGCCTGCACTGACAGAGGTTGAGGGAGGACTTGCCCCAGTTGGCATCTTCCTCTCTTGCAGTGAGTGACTTTTGATTTCCATTATTATGTTGGAACGTGGTTCTGTGGCTAGACCAGGGGTCAGTAAACTCTCTCTGCAGCGGACTAGAGAGTGAATATTTTAGGCTTTGCAGGTCACTAGGATCTTTATTGCAACTGTTCTAACATGAAAGCAGCCCTGGGCAAAATGGAAATCAGGGAATGTGGCTGTATTCCAATAAAACTTTACTTACACAAACACTTTACCAGTTGCATTTGGCCAATTCTTGTGGCTCATCAGTTCCCTGAGGCCAGGGAGTATTTTTCCTTCATGCTGCCCATCTCTCCCTTCTGTACTCCTGGGCATGGCTTCAGGAAGGTGCTCAGTAATTGATGGGAAATAGCCGTGGTGGCTGGGGGAGGGGGGTGAGGGGGCGTGCAGAACTTTATCCTTTTGCCACCTGCCCAGCAGGCTGAGGTGAAGAACCTGAGCCGGGCTGGCTGAGAGGCAGTGAGAAGGACCCACAGCTGGCTCCCCATCCAGGTGCACTTCTTCTACAGATGGTGACAGTTAGAGCCAACCAGGTAGCTCTATGGCATATTTCAAACCCCACAGCAGGGAATATGTAGGAGAAGTGCCAAGGCAATTGGCAAACAGTGTTCTGTTTTGGAGACAGGTAGTTGCACACTCATGTATGCAAATCCTGATGCCTCACATCTGTTTTCTTCAGTGCAGCTGAGGGCTATGTCAGCAGACATGGGGGTAGACCGGCAGAAAGGGATTTCACTTGTCACCAGAGGCGCCTTTTCCTTTTGTCTTGCTGTTTCCAATGGCCTGGCTCTGTTTTTCCTGAGACTGGGTGTGTTGGAGGAAAGTGGGCTGGGGTGTGGGACCGTGGACAGCAACAGGGCCACATGCAGTGCAAGTTGCGTGCAGAAAACTCAGCATTTTATAAAATATTTTAGTGAGGGTGGGCATGGTGGCCCATGCCTGTAATCCCAGCACTTTGGGAGCTTGAGGCAGGTGGATTACGAAGTCAGGAGATGGAGACCATCCTGGCCAATGTGGGAAACCCTGTCTCTATTAAAATACAAAAAAATCGCTGAGCATGGTGGCGTGTGCTTGTAATCCCAGCTAGTTGGGAGGCTGCGGTAGGAGAATCACTTGAACCTGGAGGCAGAGGTTGTAGTGAGCTGAGATGGCACCACTGTACCCCAGCCTGGGCAACAGAGCAAGACTCTGTCTCAAAAGGAAACAAAGTTTTTTTAGTTAAACAGTCATTTGGGGGTCTTTTTTTGAACCATTAAGTGTTATTTCTTTATTGAACAGTTTCCAAAATGGTGCCATTCATGACCTCCCACATGGAAAATGAGGCGTCAGTGGGGGTAATTTGAGCAGATTGCTTGGCACACGGGAAGGAAGGATGGCTGTTCTTCTTTTCTTTTTTTTTTATTTCTTACGCCACCAGCAGCTTGTTTGTAACATTAAAAGAATATGGAAAAAGGAGGGAAATATCTACTCAATTTCTTTTTGCTTTTTATTTTTTTGAGATGGGGTCTTGCTCTGTCACCCAGGCTGGAGTGCAGTGGCGCAGTCTTGGCTCACTGCAGCCTCTACCCCCTGGGTTCAAGCAATCCTATCACCTCAGCCTCCTGAGTAGCTGAGACTATAGGTGCACATCACTACCCCCAGCTAATTTTAAAATTTTTGTGGAGACAGTGTCTGACTATGTAGCTCAGGCGGGTCTTGAGCTCCTGAGTTTGAATAATCCTTCTGCCATGGCTTCCCAAAATGCTGGGATTACAGGTGTGAGCCTCTGTGCCCTGCTGTCCTCATGTTCCCATGCCCAAGGTTTTCATGCATCCTTTCTGTCATTGCACATTTGAAGCTAGAAAATTTGCATTTTTTAATATTTGCTGGATTCGGTTTTACATTCCAAGGTTAGTCCCTCTGCTCCTGAGATTAGGGAAATGCCCCTTATTCCTTGCTGTTTTCCTTTTATCTTGACCAGAGCCTGCATGAAAAGATGCTCACCAAATGGTAATTGAGCCTGTAAACAACTGACTGAATGCATAAGATAAACCTGGAGGAATGTTTGAGACCAGAAGAACGTGTGGTGACAGCTTTTATGGGAATAGGCTCTGTGATGGGAAGCTACTCTGTTGTCCTGAATGATCTGGGGAGTGGGATATGTGCTTTGCAGGCTGTTTTAGGACTAAGCTCAAGAAATTATTTTAAAGTCAAACTTGTAATAATCACTCTTGAGAATAATTAATTAGCATGGAGTTTGTGGCTGGGAAGCTCAGATGTCTCAACAGCAACTCTGATAGGGGGTCAATCTTTGTTACCTTGTTTGTTACATTAAAAAGTCATGGAGCAGTTGGCCCGTGGAGCTGGGTCAGCCGTGTGCCCATGTAAGTTTTCTATTTTCTTACCTTTCTTGCCTTTAGCAAACCATGAGAAGTAGCTTGTGGACACCCTGGTATGGCCTCCTGTTGGTGCTCATTACCACCATCGTGTTATTGAGGCACCCCCGAACTTCCTCCTCTGAACTTGGAAGCCTTCCTCTTTGAGAAGCAGTTAAAAAGAAATCCTGAGCATGGCACAGTGGCTCTAGCCTGTAATCCCAATTCTTTGGGAGGCTGAGGCAGGACAATCCCTTGAGTCCAGGAGTTTGAGACCTTCCTTAGCAACGCAGGAAGACCCCATCTCTACAAAATCAATCAATCAATAATAAATAAAATTAGCTGGATGTGGTGGCACACACCTGTAGGCCCAGCTGGAAGCTGAGGTGGGAGGATCCCTTGAGCCCAGGAGTAGGAGGTTACAGTGAGCTGTAATTGTTTCACTGCATGCCAGCCTGGATGACAGAAGCTAGACCCTGTCTCCTCTCACCTCCCCCCAAAATTCTGGTATAGTTTGTGTTTACTGTCAGCATCACGTAAATAATACTAAATTATTAATGTTTCTGACGTCTCTCTCCTCTTTTCCACCTTTCTTTCTTTCCGAGAGAGTTGAGACAGTAGCGTACATTTCTTGGCCCCGCCACCAGGTTAATGGGGAAAGTGACAGCCAGTTGTTTCTTTGGGTAACTGATCTCTCCTGAGTGTTGGCTGCCAAGGTGACCCTGGGAGGTCCCAGGTGGGACTCAACTAAGACCACTACTCATGCTGTCTATGCATTTTTGGGTGTCCCTTTGAGGCAAAGGGAAGACAAACAAAGCAAACTTGGCATTCAGAAATCAGGAATTATCCTGTATGGTGTTACTGGTGGAAGGTATCCGAGTTACCAGCAGTGAATCCGTAAGGGTCTGTAGCAACCTCAATTCTTGCCTGCTCAGAAGAAAGAATTTTGACTAAGGGGCATAAGGCAGAAAAAGAGACAGAGGCAAGTTTTAGAGCAGGATTGGAAGTTTATTTAAAAAGGCTTTAGAGCAGGAAAAAAAGGAGAATACACTTAGAAGAGACACAGTGGGCATAAGAAGGTCAAGTGCATTGTATTACCTTGGTCCTAGGATTTTATAGGCTGGCCCACTTCCTCTATAAAAGGACTTTATAGTCTTGTGCCCCTTTCCCATGATTCTTACCTTAGGGTGGGCTGCCCGCATGCATAGTGCCCTCCTTTTGCTTGAGGAGTGAGCACACACATGTATTCAGGAAGTTGTATGCGTGCCTGTCTGAGGGTTTCTCTTGTCTGATGTGCCCCCAGAAGGTCATACTCTGCCATTTTGTCTTTTAACACATGTGCCCAAGAAGGTGTGTCTCACTGAAGCCTGCATGCAATTAATAGTGCAATAGGCATGGACCATCAGGAAATGGCTGCCTCCTGGCACCGGTTGCCAGTGAATCACTTTCAGAGAGGCAGTGTGATGATCGCGCAGCTGTCACCCAGCATTCCTAGTGGGTGCAGAAAGAGCCCACTCCTGTCCTGCTCATGCCTAACTACCTGTAATAATGGTATTATTTGATTTTTGTTATTTCTGTCATTTTTGATAGAAGTACCTCAGGTACCTGAAAGAATACTTTAAAGATACAAGGGGAGTAGTTTTCCATATTCTCTAAAGAATGAGGAAATCTCCTCAGATAGTCTCTGAAATGCTTCTGTAACCCACAAGTGGGTTTATTATTCAATGCCCAGATACAGCTAATTTACCAAGACAGGGGAATTGCCATAGAGAAAGAGTTTAATTCATGCAGAGCTGGCTGAACAGGAGACCAGAGTTTTATTACTACCCAACTCAGCCTCCTGGAAAATTTGGAGGCTAGGGTTTTTAAAAGATATTTTGGGGGGAAAGGGGTGACTAGGGAACGGGTACTCCTAATTTGTTGGAGGTGCCATCACAGGGGTGTAGAAAATGGCCCTCCTGCCGCTGAGTCCACTTCTGGGTGGGGCAGACCAGGCAGAGCTGTCAGTTGTCAGAAATGCAAAGCCTAAAAGACATCTCAAAAGGCCAATCTTAGGTTCAACAATGGTGATGTCATCTCCAGGAGTAACTGAGGAAGTTGCACATCTTCTGTTCCCCAGAGTAATCTTTTAAGTCTGCACCTTGGCAGAATTCAAGCTGCTTTCATCCTCCCAACCTGGTGGTCTTTCATTAATTTTACAAAGGTAGTTTAGTTTTGGGCTATTATTATTTATACCATAAACTTTACTTTCTCCTAAAGTTAGTTTGGTCCAAGCCCAAGAATAGCCTAGGGCAGTTAGGAGGTTAAAGGCAAAATAGGGGTTGGTTAGATTAGATCTCTTTCACTGCCGTACTTCTCTCACTGTTAAAACTTCTGCAAAGGCAGTTTTACTTCCTGTCCCTGTGACCTGTCCCTGCATGTCCTCCTTGCTGCTCCCAGCCTGCAGAAGAACGTTGACCGTTCCTCAGGGAGCCACACACCTTGCCTGGGTCCAGCCGTCCCATCTGAGTCACCAGCTCTATGGGCAAGGCCACCTACATGCTGGCAGCATCTTCCAGGAGAGCAGAGGCTGTGACCGATGTGTTGGGGTCTATTCTGACCCTTACGTCCATGCAACTCACTCATCTTTGCAGCAATTTCAATGTGTAGGTCTCATCATTCTCCCCGTTACAGGTGAGGGAAGGGAATGCTCAGCAGAATGTTAAATAACAACCCAGGCTTGGCTCATACCAACAGGTGGCCCAGCTCAGGTTTCCTGGCCGGTTGGTGCTGCCTCTGCAGCTGTGGCTGACTCTGTGAGTCCCAGGAATGTGGCGTGAGTAAGCTGCTGGGAAAGATGTCCTGTGACAATGGCTCCTGTTGCTTGGAAAAGTAACCTTTGAATGCTGATTTTTATGCACCCACATTTTCAGAGAGATTTAAGCTTGCGTCTAGTGCAACTCAAATTTTTAGGGAGATTTATGGAGATTCCAAATGGAAGTTTTTACTGTTAGAAGTGGTTGTAAATAACACGAGGGGCAACTGAAAATTGCAAACTGCTTTATGTTTATTTGTTTACAAGTTAAAAGCAAATGGTTTGCCTTTGGTTTATTAAAATGTACTCACTGGTTTGAGACGAAGCATGGAAAACATCATCCTCAGGGAGTTATTTCCTAAAAAGAAAGAAAAGATAGCAGTGGGAAAATAGTGGAGCTGTTTTTATCAAGTATCTGGTTTCTAATCTTTCCAGCTCTGAAAACAGTGTTGACTAAGTAGGAATGTTTCATTTTGAATAAGGCTGTTGGGATGGTCTTTAGAGGGCATCTGATACCCTAACATTGACTCATTTATATCTACCTTTAATGCCACAGATATATATCATGTATACGTAGTTCAAGTTGATCCTTTCCACAGTCAGCTGGATGAATTAATTGTGCGATTCTGTCCTAGTATACTTCCCTCCCCTCTCCTCCCCTCTTCCTCTCTTTTTTTCTTTTCTTTTTTTTCCTTGAGACAGGGTCTTACTCTATCACTCAGGCTGACTGCAGTGATGCAATCTGCAGTGATGCAATCTTGGCTCACTGTAACCTCCACCTCCTGGGTTCAAGTGGTTCTCATGCCTCAGCCTCCTATGTAGCAGGAATTACAGGCATGCGTACCACCAGGCCCACCTAGTTTTTTTTTTTCTTTGGTAGAGATGGGGTTTCAGCATGTTGGCCAGGCTGGTCTCAAACTCCTGACCTCAGGTGATCTGCGTACCTCAGCCTCCCAAAGTGTTGGAATTACAGGCGTGAGCCACTGTTCCTGGCCTCCTCTTATTTTCATCTATGCCTGAATGTTCTTTTCTTTCGTACTGATGGTGATTCTATAGGAAGTCACTAAGAAACTCAGTGCTATTACCTATGCTGGGCTATTTGTCTGCAATCTCACAGCATTCACTACGGCTTATATTTGCATGAACTTTGTTGTTTTTATAAGACATTGCTATTAAAAAAAAAATTTTTTTTTTTTTGAGATGGAGTTTTGCTCTTGTTACCCAGGCTGGAGTGCAATGGCGTGATCTCGGCTCACTGCAACCTCCGCCTCCTGGGTTCAGGCAATTCTCCTGCCCCAGCCTCCTGAATAGCTGGGATTACAGACACACGCCACCATGCCCAGCTAATTTTTTATATTTTTAGTAGAGATGGGGTTTCACCATGTTGACCAGGATGGTCTCGATCTCTTGACATCATGATCCACCCACCTCGGCCTCCCAAAGTGTTGGGATTACAGGCTTGAGCCACCACACCTGCCTTAAAAATGGTTTTTAAAGGCATGCTTTTATTTAGGATTTAGAACAACATATTTTTAAAAAAATCTTACCTTATTAAGAAAGCATGTGAAGGAAGAAAAAATTGCATTTACCTTAGCATTTTATGTCTTTATCTGAAAATATGATGCATAAAAAGTAGTTTTTTATAAAGGACGGATGAGAATTATACGCCAAGAGGCTACTTTTCAATTGGCAAAGCTGTCAACTGAGCAGCTTTTTGTAGACTGAGCTGGGAGGTGATGGCTGTTGAGAGCCAGTTTTGGGGAAAAGACTCTGGAGTCCCGGGTCCCAGGCAGGGACAGCCTCCCTCCCTTCCTAGCTGACCACCTCTGGGCTTGTGGCCCTGGACTTGGGTCTTCTTTGGGAGCTTGTGGCGAAACAGAGCTCTCCTGCTGTCAGCTTGGCCCTCCTCACCTGAAGGAAATACTTCTTACGATTCGTGTGGTGACAGGGCCAGCAATTCCGGCAGGCCACATCAGCAGAAATGAAGCTCTGTGACCACAGTATGGGACAAGACCTGGGTCTGGGAGAGGCCTTGGTTTCCCAGAGGGCGGCTGCTTGCCCCTCACAGGACCTTGGCGCTAACTCTGGGCTTAGCCACTTGGACCCCTCATGCTGCCATGAACAGGAGCCCCTGAGGCCCAGCACTCCAAAGCCTTCCATGTTTGCATGAAGACATAAAACAAACATGGACTCCACCCAGATGCTTGGTCCAGGTGCACATCAGACACTGAGAACACCTACAGGGAAAAGGACCGTCTCACCCACGTGGTCACTGCAGAACCGCCCGAGCACACGGCCAGGCGGTCAGGGACTCAACATGTCACTGACAAACCAGACGAGCGGAGGAAGCTGATTTCCTAGTGTCCAGGGCTTCCCCGTGCTGGAGGGAGGGCAGAACTGCCCCAGAGGACGTGACTCAGGCCCCTTAATCCAGGCATTTGTGATTCCTCACTTTTACTCAAAACCAGGGAGCCAAATTTTCCACAACACGTGAAATTTACATGATTAAAAATACATGATTCATGCATTTCTCTACTTACATACAACCAAGTGTGGGAAGTCTTGTGGCCAGGGTGGAAAGTATCTTGCAGGGGAGGTGTGTGGGAGTGGCCTGGAGGTCCGCTGAGGTCTGGTCATTGGCCTCTCAGGGTCCCCGCGTCTCCAGGCTGAGCATCTGGCCTCTGTGACTCTCGTGAGGTTTTGCCCTGTTCTGAGAGAGCAGAAGAGAAATTTGTTGCTATGAGGATGGAAACACTGCCATGCCCTGTTTCTCACTGTGAATTGTAACTAAAATGAAGCAGTCTTGCTTTTCTAACATTTTTCTAGTGGGTGGACTATAAGTAGAGTTTTTATTTATTTTTTTGGTAATGTTTAACAGAAATCTTCTCTTGTTCATGTTTATATACAAATTTAGCTGCTTGAATAAAGGACTGGATGTGAACTGCCAGCATAATGAGATTTTTTTTTTTTTTTTTAATTTAGAACGTAGACTTTATTTTTTATAAAGGGTTACAGCCTGCCAGGTGCCCATTTTGACAGTCTGGGAAGCATAGCCTTTGGCAGAGCCCAGAGACAGAGACACTTTGAGAAAGGGAAGAGTAAGACAGGAATTCAAACTGAAAGAGTTGGTCAGGTATATGTATTTAACAGGTTACAGGAGGAGCTATGAATATTCATGAAGGTGGTCTTGACGCATGTGTTCTGAAACACATGTATTGTTATATATGACCTATATTTATCTCGGAATGGAGACTTAACCTTTAAATGTGTTTAAATTAGGCCCTAGGCGTTAAAAGATCTATTATGCAACAATCAAAAACAATGAGTTAGTGTCCTTTGTAGGGACATGGATGAACCTGGAGAACATCATTCTCAGCAAATGGACCCAAGAACAGAAAATGAAATACCACATGTTCTCACTCATAGGAGGGTGTTGAACAAAGAGATATTTTTTTTTCTTAACACAAGTAAGTTTCGTGATGGCTGTTTCTGGCCTGGGGCAGGATGTAGGTGCTGGCAATTACAGTCACCTGACACTTCCTGCCTCCATCTGCTGTGGCAATAGAGAGATGCATAGATGGTTAGACACTGTGGGGTTTTCGGTTGTTTGGGTTTTTCTTGCAGAGATGACAGCACTTTGGTGGAGAAGGTATGGAAACACAGATTCCATGCAAGGCGTTGTAGGCTACAGTGGAGGTTGTGTGGGTGCAGTGGCCATGGTGAGGGGCCTCAGGGCACCAGCAGGCAGGAGAGGCCAGGGAAGCGTCAGAGAGCTTGGCAATCCTCCAGCTTATCTTCCGGTCACTGCCCCCAGTCATGCCTCCTGAGGACCCCAGCAGTCAGACGCTCCTCGTGTAGAAGCTTCCCTCTTAACCACCAAATGCTCATGAAAGGTGTGTGGGGTCAGTGTTGGAAGCATGAAGCTGATGCCTGGAACTCAGAGAGAGGCTGACGGCCTATGTGGCCATCACCTTTGGAGCTGGGCCCTGAAGAGAGAGGGACAGCAGGAAGGAGAGCCTCTTATCATGAGACGTGGCATGGAAGGCCTCAGGGTAGGAGGGGAGAATGGACTCCAGCCTTTCCTTAGGGCTCCTAAGCGTGAGCAGAAAGTAGCAGGTGCAGTGAATGGCACCGGGCATGGGTCACGTGACTCTGCCACAGGTGCAATGCTAGTGACAGAGCACATGCCCGCTGGTGTGCCAGGCCTCTGCTTTCCGCTGCTCACTAGTGGCAACCTTGATGGCTGGTGGCCTGGCATTGCCTGGTGATGGGTTCAGTGGATAGGCACAAAGGCCTTTCGGGTGTGAGATGCTCAAGCTGAGAGGCTGGTTGTATCTCTGTGTTCCCGGTGCCTGGCGCGCTGGTGGGCAGCCCTCAGACCTGCGGGTGCAGCACCACGCTGAGAACCCCTGGCTGTGAGCAGCGGACCGATACTCTCCCAGAGTCCCAGACCCAGTCAGGATGTGTTTCTCCCTGAATTTCCTCCTCAGCAGGGGCTGAGAATGCTTCCGGAAAGTCCAAGCCAGGTGTTCTTTTGCAGGTACGTTCAGTTCCTCAGTGGGCTCCTCTCCGGATCAGTGAAAATGAATGCCTCTCCCCTCTTCCTGCATTTTGTCATCCTCCACGGCACCCCCAACTTTGACACAGGTGGAGGTGAGTGTCCCTGCGATTGGCTTGCCCAGACTTGGGGCTTGTCTAGGGCCCCTCAATTTAGATAAGCCCCTGCTCTCTTCCCAAGAGGGCCCAGGATCTGCTCCTCCCCCTCCCCGGTGATTGACTATGCCCTCCTTCTGTGGACAGAGCATCATGTTTATGTGGTTGGGCCAAGTTATTTAATCAGGGGAGAAACAAGGTGGCCAGCGAGGGGCATCAGAAATACCCCTGTGTGTATGCACAGTGACTCGGGCAGACAAGCATTGTTCTGGGCCACAGCTCCGGTGGGTCAGCTGTGCAGTTGGTCTTGAGGTCACAGCCATGAAAGAATCCCAGCAAGAGAGGCATGAATGTGACCCAGTCTCCCCCTGACGCATCTCATGAGCCCATCTCCTTCTTTAAAATGACCCCACAAGAAAGCACACAGCACGTAGCTGGGGGTAAGGACCCTGAGCCCTCCTTCTTGTTCTGCTTAGATGAACACAGCACACAACTGGGGATCAGGGCCCGGTCTCATCCCCAGGCCCCTGCAGCTGCACAGAGCATATGGCTGAGGGTCAGCAGGATTCCATCCCTCCTCCCTAGTCCCATGCAGGAGCACACGGCACATGGCTGAGGGTCAGGGTCCTGTCGTCTTTTTCCCAGCGCAGTGCAGGTACACACAGCACACGGCCGGGGCTCAGGACCCTGCCCCTCCTTGCCAGTCCCATGCAGGTGCTTGCTCACAGGTTTCTTCTGTCTCTGAAGTACATCTGTGCCTTCAGGTTCCCCTGGTCATCATGGCCAGAGTGACCCTGCCAAGCTGCTGGTTGGTTTTGAAGCAGCTTGGCTCAATGATTAGGAGCCTTTGCAACCCTTTGGATAAAGGTCAAACTGTGTTGTTCTGCAGACTTCTAGGACCGGGTTTGGCCTTTTCCTGCAGCAACGCTGTGGCTGCATGCACTGCCTTCCCAAACCTCAGGGGCCGTAGGTGCGGTCTCCTGGTCTCCTCTTCCCTTTCTTTCTGTTTGTCAAATTCTGGATTGTTCTGTCCTGGTCATGCCTCTACAGATGATTGTACCTCTCTTTCAGTGTGCCGGCCCTTTCTGAAGCTCTACCAAGCCATGCAGCCGGTGTACACCTCCGGGATCTAGTGAGTGCTGCTGCAGATGGGGTTTCACTATGTTAGCCAGGCTGGTCTCAAACTCCTGACCTCAAGTGGGATCTGGATGGCCCAGGGAATTGCAGCCGAGCCTCAGCTGCCTGTCCTGCAGGAAGAGGGTGGGAGGGTTCAGGTCAGAGAATGCCAAGGAGCCAAAGAAGAGTCCAGAGGGGAAAACCCTGGGGTGGCCTGTGCTCTGGCATCATGCCTTGGCCCTCCCTCCTGTCCCGAACAGGTGTCTTTGGGCTGTAACACCAATTGGCCCCATTAAGGGACATGTGGGTGGAGTCTTGAGGGGAGAGAGGGCCATTTGCTTTTTGGAGTATAATGGTCCCTCAGTTTTCAAGGGGATTGATTCCAGGACCCCCTTTGATTACCCAAATCGGTGATGTTCAGGTGTGTTTTTTAAAACAGCATTGTCTCGGACTCCTGACTTCAAGTGATCCACCCACCTCAGCCTCCCAAAGTGCTGGGATTACAGGTGTGAGCCACCACACATCTGGCCATTGTAGTGAAACCCCGTCTCTACTAAAAATACAAAAATTAGCCAGGTGTGGTGGCGCATGCCCGTAATCCCAGCTTCTCAAGGTGGAAGCAGGAGAATCGCTTGTACCCGGGAGGCGGGTGGTTGTAGTGAGCTGAGATTTCGCCACTGCACTCCATTCTGGGTGACAGAGTGAGTCAACAAAACGAAGCAAAGCAAAACAAAACAAAAAACGGCACCGTATTTTCACATGACCCGTGCACATCCTCTTGTGTGCTGTAAATCACCTCTAGATTACGTGTAATACCCAATTCAATGTAAAGGCTGGGAAAACAGTTGTTACAATGTATTGTTTTTTAATTTCTGTTTTTTTATGGTTGCATTTTAATTTTTTATTTATTTCCCACAATATTTTCTATCCCCAGTCAGTTGAGTCCATGAATGTACATAGGGACTCAACTGACTGGGGATAGGGAGGGTTTACTGTGAGCATATTGGAGAGAGTCCTATGATAGGGTCTCACCACTGTGGTTTCTCTTTCTCGCTTCTTTCCATTTTGCTTTTTATTTTTATTTTTGTTTATTTATTTTTGAGACGGTGTCTCGCTCTCTTGCTCAGGCTGGAGTGCAATGGTGCGGTCTCTGCTCACTGCAGCCTCCACTTCCCGGGTTCAAGCAGTTCTCCCCTCAGCCTCCCAGGTAGCTAGGATTACAGGTGCCCGCCATCATGCCCAGCTAGTTTGGATTTTTGTAGAGATGGGGTTTCACTGTGTTAGCCAGGCTGGTCTCAAACTCCTGACCTCAAGTAATCCTCCTGCCTCGGCCCCCCAGAGTGCTGGGATTACAGGTGTGAGCCACAGTGCCCAGTCTCCTTTGCATTTTAAACAGAAGGTAGCCACACATCCCCAAAATCTGTACACATTTCTAAGCTTTCTTTTTTTTGTTCGTTTTTTTCTTTCTTTCTTTCTTTTTTTAATGTGGACAGGCATTTCATGAAAAGTAAATAAAGGTAACAAGTATTCTCACTACTCAAAGAGCTGTTGTCATGTTTCTGGGTTTGCTGCGGGCCCTGTGTGCACTGATATGAACTGTGGAATTGCACCTGCAGTTTGCGGCTGTGCACACCCTGGGCCCCTTCCTCCAAGGCTGCATGGTAGTCTCCAAGCTCAGGCCCCTGGGGTTGGACCTGAGTCACTTCAGATTAGTCACTGACCCCGATGACGCTTTGAGTACCCTCCTTGGCCTGGGAGCTTTCTTTAGCTTTTTAGATTCACTTAGATTCTCAAGAATTAGATTCTGAGCTGATGGGGTGTTATGTGTAATTTGTAAGTTTTTGGTTGTAGGGTTACTTTTCTCTACACATATTCTTCCCACAAAATCATGAAGTTGCATAATGCTCTGCTTTCTTCTTCATCCCAAAGCAACGTTGGCCCGGAAAACCCCAGCAGGATCTGCATTGTTATCGAGCCGGCCCAGCTTCTGAAGGGGGATGTCATGGTGAGTGCCCGCCGTGGCTGCAGCCATGGCCGTGTCCCCGCTCTCCCAGTGGTGACGACTCAAAAGGAAAAACTGATTCTGTGCTAAAATAGTAAAAAAAAAAAAATGCCCTGTAGGAAGAATGAGCCTTTGCCTTAATGCTGGGGTCCCCAGTCCCCGGGCCTGGGGACCTTATCAGTTCTGGGCCTGTTAGGAACTGGGCCTAGAGAGGGAGCATGACTGCGTGAACTCTGCCTCCCGTCAGATCAGCAGTGGCATGAGATTCTCATAGGAGTGCGAACCCTATTCTGATCTGCGTGTGTGAGCCACCTAGGTTACACACTCCTTAGGAGAGTGACAATCTGAGGTGGAACAGTTTCATCCTGAAACCATCCTCCACCAGTCTGTGGAAAAAGTGTCTTCTATGAAACCAGTCCCTCATGCCAAAAAGATTGGTGACCACTGCCTTAAGGCATTTCGTTAACTTTCTGAATAAAACTATTTTAATGAAAGGGACAGAAGGAATCTTTGTTCTTGATTCTCTTTCATTCTAGAGCCCCTTGAGATATCTGACCTGGAAATTAACGTCCTAACTTGGCCACTCACTTCTGAGGACCCCTGTGTTTTGACTATAACTTGCATTCTTTCACATGATCACAGGCCTCCCAGAGTGTGGGTGCAGAAATAGAATATTTATGTATCGTTAATAGCCAAAGTATGAAATACAGCTGGTGTGATTACGGCTTGATTAATGATCAAAACAATTATTTCTCCAGATAATCTTTTTTTTTTTTTTTTTGAGATAGTCTTGCTCTGTTGCCAGGCTGGAGTGCAGTGGTGCAGTCCCGGCTCATTGCAATCTCTGCCTCCCGGTTCAAGAGATTCTCTTGCCTCGGCCTCTCAAGTAGCTGGGACTATAGGCGTGTGCCACCGCAGCCAGCTAATTTTTGTATTTTTTAGAACAGATAGCGTTTCAGCATGTTGACAAGGATGGTCTCTATCTCTTGACCTCGTGATCTGCCTTCCTGTCCTCCCAAAGTTCTGGGATTACAGGTGTGAGCCACTGCGCCTGGCCTCTCCAGATAATTTTGACTCTTGAGTGTGTTGGTTTTGGAGGAGATTAGCCATTACATTTTTGCCTCTTATTTTTCTTGAATACAAAACATTCACACATTTAAAATAATTTTAAGAAAGTTTTTCTTATCTGAAATAAGGTAAGCTTTTAAGGCATATGTATGACTTTTAGCATGCATGGAATGATAGAATGTAAAGATTTCATGGTCTTGGAAGACCCACTTCTCTATAAGGCAATAAGGTGAATGGGAGTTAGCTTTTCATAGTATTGTAAGTGTCCTGTGCAAAGTTTTTGAGGATTCTCATTAATTTTCCTGTAACCCCTGGATTCTAAAACCTTTGCTTAGTAGGTGGTAAACTCCCTGCCTTGCTGGTCCTCAATTCTTACAGAAATCAAATCAGCAAGGATTGTGAAGGTGGAGACCCTCTAGACCCATCCATGTGTATAGGGTCCCTCTGGGGCCTCCGGGTCTGTCCTGCTTCACATGCTCACTACCTGGCTGAGGGGTTCTGCAGGCCCGGAAGGCAGGCCTGGAACAACAGCTGGGCTTAGCTCTTTTCAAGGTATTGAGCTAAGCACTTTATAAACATTTTACCTCCTGTTTCATAGGTGAGAAAGCTGAAGTGTGGGGTGTGCCATATGTTTTTTATTTTTGAGATGGAGCCTTGCTCTGTTGCCCGGGCTGGAATGCAGTGCACAGTCTTGGCTTACTGCAACCTCCAACTCCTGGGTTCAAGTGATTCTCCTGCCTCAGCCACCTGAGTAGCTGGGATTACAGGCAGGTGCCATCATGCCAGGCTAATTTTTTTTTTTTTTTATTTTTAGTAGAGATGGGGTTTCACCATGTTGGCCAGGTTAGTCTCGATCTTTTGACCTTGTGATCCAGCCACCTGGGCCTCCCAAAGCACTAGGATTACAGGCATGAGCCGCTGTGCCCACCCTGTCATACGTTTTTATAGGCCCATTTCCACATCTCTCTATTCTACTGTCCTAAGAAGCAGGACCTGGGCTGGAAGTCAGTCCTCAGCAGTGCTGTGCCATAGCAGTGGTGCAGTGGCCCTGTGGTTGGAAGTGAGAGGGAGGACTCTGGGGGAGAGAGGCATCTGCTCTGGTGTTTCTTCACATCCTCTGCCCCAGAAGGCAGCCCTGGGCTTGTTTCCTAGGAGACTTCACCCCGGAGGCTCCTTCTCCTGGGGCACTTCCTGGGCTCACTGGATGAAGGGCCTGAGCCTTCATTGAGCACTGGCTGTGGGAAGCCCTTTACATCTCCAGCCATGCTGGAATTGTGTCCAGTGTTCCAGCTTTAAAGAGGAGGCCAAGAGAGGCTGGGGCAATGCTGTGGGGTTTGCACCTGCCCTCATCTTGTTTGCACAGTGTTCTACCTGCCCTGAGAGATGGCATCTCAAGGGTGGGTGCTCCTGGAATCAGGCCTGCAGTGATGAGTTATTATGGCCCAGTTCCTTTGAGGTGACTCATGGGAGGCAGCTGAACAACTGTCATGGAGGGTGACCCTCAGGCTAACGTGACTTTTTTCACCCCACATGGGAGGGCCCTCTCCCCTGGGCTGTTTATGCCCTGGTAGCTGCAGGGTCTTCCTGAAGTCAGGTGGGTAGGGGAGTTCCCTGGGCACTACCTGGCTCCTCTCCTCTTCCCAGCTGCCTCTTCCTCCACCTGCCTCCTCCTTCCTTCTCTTCTCCCGTCTCTTCTCTTGTACCCTGCCTTTATTCTCTCTCCTCCTCTTGTTCTTCTTCCTTTTCCTCCTCTCTGCTCCCTCCCTCCTTCCTCCTCATTACTTTCTGCGGCCCCTCCTTCCTATCGTAGTCATTCATCCAGTAATCTTTTTTTTTGAATGTGTTGTGCTTTTTGAGACCCTGTGCTTGGCTCTAGGCCCATGAGTGCAGTTTTTGCCTTGGAGGATCCCGGTGGGGACATGGGCTTTCTGGCAGGAGGGAATCTGCAGATACTGTGTAGCCCGTGATGAGACCGGGTAGAAGAGATCACATGAGGACTCAGAGGGGCATGACCTGTGAGTTGGCCCCAGGCTGGAAGGGGCGTTACTATGCAAACAGGGGGCGCAGCATCCCAGGCTCCAGGCATCCACGAGGCAGATGCTGTTGTTAGGATGTCTGTCTTGCGAGGAAAGTCGTTGTCTAGGAAGGTTGAAGCCAGATTTTGCAGGGCTTGCATATTTGCATATTTTGTTTTGGGAAATGTAGACCTCTGCCCAGTGAAGACCATACTTAGGGTTTGTCAGGACTAAGTGTGCTTGGCCACCTAAGTCTCCCGGGACAGCACCTTGCAGGGGATGAAACTGCATCAATGTGACCCTGAGGCACGGCCAGGTCACTGTCCTCTGTGAGACCAGACTGTGGCTTAGACTTTGGGGCAGCCACTGCCTCCTCGCTCTAGATGAACCCCCGGCACCTCACCCACCCTACAGGCCCTCTCCCTACGGCGCTGCATTCCAGCCTGTCCCACCCTGTAGTGGGCACCGCAGCCCCAGTGTGGGGTCTGGGTAGACATCACATGCACCTCTGTTGCAGCAGCTGGAATATGGCTTTGAGCAGGCGGCATGGATGGGACTTGGAGGGGTTGTGGTGGAGGTGGCAGTTTGGCACTTGATAACTGAGGCAGGCCCAGGAACAGGGTGGGGCAGGGCAGAGAGGGGCCATGAGTGGGTGAGGGAGGTGGTGGCATCCTTTCCTTGGCATCCCACCTGTATCCTTTGGGAGTCTTCCCCAGCGGCCTCCAGGTCACTTTAGACTGGCTCTCTCTAGCCTTCCATCTCCTCCTGGTCCTCTGCCCCTCGCTGGCTCTAACCTGCTTGGCATTCAGGCTGTGTGTCCCTTAGCCCACTGGAACCCACCGGCCACCTCTTGCTGCCCCAGCCAATCCTGCTGTTTTGTCTCGGAGCCCTGATCTAGCACTGCCCAACCACCTTGGCCCTGACCTCTCAACTCAGGCTTCACCCTAGACAGACCCCCGCTCCCCATTTCATCAGCCGTGCAGATTTGACAGAGTCCTGCCTCCAGCCACCATGATCATGGCCCTACAAAGGCCCCTCCTTCCCTAGGACACCACTGCCAGTCCTCTAAGCCGCCTGTCCTCTGAGCTGCTCACCACGCAGTGCAGCCTGCAGCTTCCCCTCTGGCCACAGTTTCCCTGCTGGGGAGGAGGTCCAAGTGCCTGTGCCTGACATAGGAGTCCCTAATCCTCCCGCCCTCATCATTCATCTCCAGGGACCCTGCGCTGTTGGTCACACTATGCATCACTCTCTTGTGTCTCTCCTGTCTTGCTAATGTCACCCACCCATGTCAGAGGTCTGGCTCTGAGCTTGAGACGCTTGGGCGTGTCCTGCACCATATTCTGGAATCTGCACCCCGTCTGCACCTCCAGGGGTGGTAGTTCTCTCTAGCCATAGCCTCCAAAGTCTGTCATCGTGCTCCGCAGAAGGGGGCTGATGCTCAGTAGACCTCAGAAACTCACGAGTGGCAGTGGCTCACGACTGCTGAGGGCCCTCAGGGGCCTGCTGCGATATCACGGTCACCACCTTAGAGACAGAATCAGTGGCTGATGCCACATCCCTAGCGAGTCAGCTGAGCCAGAGTCTCTGAAAACCACTAAGACAGTCAGTGCGCCACGTGTCTGCTGCCGGCTATGTGAGTGAGGACGGCTGGCTGGAGGAGGCACGTCGTGGGCACGATGCTGTGATGAAGTGTGTCATGTTCTGGTGCATCTGCATCCAAGCAGAAGCCAAACATCCCTGAAGCATACGGGAGTGTGAAAGTTCTAGAATTCAGGTATCAGGTTTAGCTGGGAGTCTCTTGATGTCGATGTTTTATGCTGTGGGGGCATGAAACATTCCATGTTTTATGAGTCCATGAGTTAAAAATGCTGTTAGGTAGGAGGTTCCAGATCTTTTCACAGGAGATAGTTTGATAAAACAACTTCCTTCCTGGACCTTTGCTCATTCCTCACATGGGGTTTTTCTAGGATTATGTTATGATTTGATTTATGTTTCCTGTGTTTACAATCCCTTTTTTGTACACTCTGCTTATTTTTGCTTATGTTTTCAGGTGGGTGGAGGAAGATGTGGGTGATGGCTGAAAAGTGTACTTTTCCGTGGCAGAGGGTCCGTTTGTCTTGCCGTGTTCATAGAAGGGATTAGCTAAGAGGTTTCATTTGGTTATCTATCTCTGCAAAGCCTCACATACTTCTCACCTGTTGTAGTTTGCCAGGGCTGCCATCACAAAGCATGGCAGAGTGGGCCTTGGTCTCAGTTTAAACAACAGAGCTGATTCTCCCACAGTCCTGGAGGCTGGGAGCCTGAGATCCAGGTGTGAGCAGGATGGTTTCTTCTGAGGCCTTTCCTTGGATTGGAGGTGGCTGTCTTCTCCCTGTGTCCCCACCTGGGCTTCCCTCTGTGTGTCTATGTCCTCCTCTCTTCTTACAAGGGCACCAGTTATATCAATCATTCGGGCCCAGCCTAATGACCTCATTTTAACTTAGCTTTGTAAAGACTCTACCTCCAAATATGGCCCTATGCTGAGTCGCTGAGACCTTCAACCTATGGATTTTGGAGGGATACCATTTAGCCTGTAACAGCTCTGTTTATTAAATAACCTCTTCTAGAAAGTTTAGTAAGATTGCTAGTACAGTCAGTGCCAGTGACGGCCCGACACCTGAGGCTGTGCTTTGTCACCAGCCTTTATCCTGAGCACTTTCATCGTGCAGCCCGAATGAGGGTTGGACACGCGAGTGGGCAGTGCAGGGCTCCTGCTCCTGGGAGTCTGGGTCCTCCAGGGAGACGAGCCTGCAGATACCTAGGGCAGGTGGAACTGAGCTTGGGGAGGGTGCGCGGAGATAGGAGCTGAAGGTTCAGGTGGAAGAGACGATTTGGCTCGTGTCAGAGAAGGAGTGGCTTCACAGCAGAGCTGACATTCATGGCTGACCTGGAGAGGCTGAGGGTATCACTGGCAGCGCCCCGATCAGAGTCTGGAGTGCATGTTGTGCCGAAGCCCAGAAATCTCAGTGCTGTTGACTCTCTGAAAACGATGTGGGGAAACAACACAGGAAGAAAGGAATGCAGTTGTACGTTTCTTTTTATTAACAAAGCATCCTTAGAGAGGACGGGGAACCAACCCCTTCTCCTGTTCATGCTGCTTCTGGGTGTCCTGAGGGTGTGCACTGCAGGAGTAGCGGCTGATTCCTCCTCCAGCCTCTCCCCATTTCCCGTGGACCCACTGTCGTGCTCAGCACAGGGCTCAGGATGCCCACGCCGACTTCACTCTGCCTTTCCTTCAGTTTTGCCCTGTGACTGCTTGGCCTGCTCCACTGCAGGTTCACTGAGCAAACCTCAAGTTGAAAAGGCTCCAACAGGGGAAGAAGTTACAGGGCCTTTTCTGTGCAAAGTTCAGATACGCAGGTGGTTTTATTTCTTTTGGCAACAGTCAAGGCTTGGAGAGGATCCTAGGGAGCAGAAAGCACGTGCGTAGATTACACCATGAAGACTGTGCTCTCAATCTGGGCATTTTCTGAGGCTGTCTGTGTACTTTTGAAGGCGGGAAGTGGCTTTCCAGGCGGGCTAGCCACGCTTCCTCCTCCTCCTTTAAAAAGGCCTCTTGTCCTCTTTATAAGTTTTCCCCTCCTTGGTTCAGATGTGTCCCTTGTCTGCAGGCATATCTGCCTGGCTTTCCTCATGAGGGCTTCTGCACTGGGGCTTGTTGGCGAAGATCACGGTGGTCAAGTTCACAGAGAAGGAAGGACCAGAGTCAAGTTGAACTGAGGAAAGTGACTTGGGAAAACAGAGCCCCACTTGCCATTCCTTGCACTCAGTTACTAGCCGATGGTGCTGCTGCAGGCAATAGCAAAGCTGAGCTCAACCCACCGTCTGCCTTCACCTGGACACAGCCAGCTCATCTCTGCTCGACCCCTCCCAGCTGCACACCTGACCCGTCCTGTCTTTGCAATGTGCTTTTCACAAAAGGTCAGATTCTTAAGCCTGCTCCTTTCCAAAGGGCAGGACCTCAAGAGGTTTAGTAATATGGCGTAGTCAGGCAGTGCCATGGGGAGGGCAGCCGAGGCATTATGTAACCCTGCTCAGGAATTCACGCAGGCAGCGGGCCCATCAGGAGTCTGGCGGGGCTCCAGGGGCCTGATCCAGCTTGCTGCCTCTCTGGTCTCGACTTTCAGGTCCGGGGCTTGCAAACACACGCTTCATCTTGCTGCCCTGCTCAGGCAAATCCACGGCCACTTGAATTTTCTGTTCATGGTTTCTGGCTTCAGAACCTCACTCCAGTGACCCGACTTGTAAACAAAGGTGATGCCTGCTTAAGTTTTCACAAACAAATAGTGCTGTCACTGGTTGTTTCTTAGCCAGGGCACTTATGCAAGGCCAGGGAAAATGAAAGTGTTCTCCTGATACTCTGCCCCAGGAGAGGTTTCTACAGATCTTTGTTGGACACATCACAGCATTATTTTGTGACTGTCTTTCCCTCTCCCTTTTAGTTTGGCTGGGTCTTAATCCAGCTGTCATCTCAGCACAGTGGACTTGGTTGTGTTTTCATTTGCAGCCAATATTTATCTACCTTTCAATTGCTTTAGGTCATGAATTATGATATTGCGAACGTCTGAAGTCATTTTCAGCTCCAAGTGAAATCGTGGTTAGTGTTAGCCCTGACCGACCTACGTCTTTGACCTATGAAGCTTAGCCAGCAAACTTCTTGCCCTCCGAATATGTGGTTGTTGCTCATTCTCTGAGGACACGGATTCCCTGAGGCCTGCTTAGACGCTCAGCTGCGCCACCAGCAGAGCGTTGAGTGAGAATGTTACTCTTTTCTGTTAGGGACGCTTTGAGGGTTCTGCTCTTTTGCTTAGTCCGTTTAGGGAAAGTGGATCTGAACAGGAGCCGCCTAACAACGGCTGGCATTGTGGGAGGATAGGAACCTGAGGGCTGGCTTCTGAATTGGGGCTGGCGTTCCTGGACTGAGACCTTTAACCTTGACTCTGTTGGTCTGAGGTGCTTTTTCTCTTGTTGATGGAGAGCTTGAAATTATGTTTATTTTATGTGGGCCTAAGCAAGTCATCAGCTGTCTTTAGACACCGGATTGATGGATAACTTATTTGAGAGTTCCATGTGCCTTCCCTCGACTTGGCGTGCTTCAGGAGCAAACACCGGCATAAAGGCAGGCTCTGCTCCTGGTCACCAGCAACCTGTCCAGTCCAGTCAACGGCACAGGCATATTTTACATCACTGTTAGAAAATAAATCTGGGCTGTGGTGTCTGAATTGCTTCATCTGACTAAAAGAAAGCAAGAGTGCCTACACGCAGCCTTTCCCATTGAGATCAACATTCATCCCGTGAATTTTTGAGAGAACCAAGTTCCCTCTCTCCAGAAGCTTATGCCCTTTAAATAATATATTCATTTAAATATAACATGTCATTATTGGATTTATAAATTATATTAATATGTAGTTTTATATATATATAAATTTTTATATAAGTTTATAATAATTTACAAATTAATTAACATGTAATTTAATCTTTATAATGACATGGCCAGGTCAATATCATAATAATTCATTTTGTAGTCAGAGAATGTAAAGTCTAAAGAGGCTGTAACTTTCCCAGGATCTGAGCACCCCAGCGAGTTGTGGTGTGAGCATCACAGCATGTGCTTTTGCGGTTGGCTCTACGATAGATAGCACAGTGACGGGAGTGCACATCCTCTGGCGCAGCGCGTGCTGTTTCTCATTTCATTTTTCTATGCTACAGAATTGTGACTGCACATGTTTGAATTGTTGTTTTAAATGCAGATATTCCAAAATCTGAAGGCAAAGGATCAACATATTCTAGAAACACTCTGGGGAGACCCAGGTAAACAAAACTAAAACTAGAGGGATGAAGGGAAAATTGCAGACTTGAATCACTCTAATCTTGATGAAACGTTTGTGTCTGTTTTTTTTTTTTTTTGAGACAGAGTTTTACTCATTTTACCAGGCTGGAGTGCAATGGTGCAATCTCGGCTCACTGCAACCTCTGCCTCCTGGGTTCAGGCAATTCTCCTGCCTCAGCCTCCTGAATAGCTGGAATTATAGGCACACGCCACCATGCCCAGCTAATTTTTTTTATTTTTAATAGAGACAGGGTTTCACCATGTTGACCAGGATGGTCTCGATCTCTTGACCTCCCAAAGTGCTGGGATTACAGGCGTGAGCCACTGTGCCCGGCCCACCTTTATATCTTAAAGGGAGACATTTGGGGGCCCTCGTACTAAGTACATGTTGATTTTTCTTTTTGTTACATGTTACAAGCATAATTCTGATCTCTTGCCATTGGTCTTAAAAAGATCTGTTGATGTAGATAACACATAATTATTGTACACTCTGGAGGGCTCGTGGTTTGTGGGTGGATTTTGTCTCAATCTGACCTGCTGTGTTGTTGGTGGTTGCTGAGAGCCCTGAGTTAGGGAAAATCCTGTGGTTTTCCATGTCTTTTCAGAAGAAGTAGGAGTCAGTTCATGAGTTGGTCAGGAGGACTCGAGGGGTGGTGTTTACCTCTCTTGATCAAGAGGAAAGAGGTTTAATATGAAATGGAGTGTGTATGATGAGGCTGTTAGGATCTCAAGCCAGCAAACAAGGATAGCGTTGAAATACCGAGAGAAAGCCCTGAAGAGAGGCCACGTGAGTTCAGACAGCGGTTTTTCTCCATCAGTGGGATAGACCACTCTTTCACTGCGGAGCCCTAGGAGTATTTGAAACCTTGTGCTATGAAAAATAGGAATCTTAGAGGAGAATCACACGGGTCCTGGAGAGGAACCTGTTTGGGACAGGCAGATTCTCATCTCCTGCCCCTCTGTCCCTCCCAGGCACAGTGGCCTTCCTTCTCCTCCCTTCTCGTGTGTGGAGTGAGCTGGGATTGCTGTGTAACTGCTGTGAGGGGCAGTAGGGAGATCTGGGGGAGCATCCCGGATTCCTGGAGAGGGAGGGTAGGTCCTGGCCTGGAAGGAAGACCTGCACTGGGTGGAGTGGTACTGACGTGAGGAGCACAGTGAGCTGTGATTGGGGACATTCCACTGTGCCCCTTATGGGCTCCCTCTGTTTTTAGCCGGGACACTCCCGCCTGAGGGGTCTGAGCCCACAGCTGCCTACTGAGGAGTTTCCCGACTCCTGCGGGCAGATGTTGGGGCCCATGGCAGCACAGGCTGCTCTAACTCTGTGAGCCATCAGCTGCTTCACATCGTGGTGTTGTTTTAATTTTTTTATATCTCTGGTTTTCTTAAGTATTTATAAAATTCGAGAGCAAGACTGGCTTGAATTGAGCCCTCTCTTTTCCTTTTCTCTCCCGTAACCACTTTCACTCCCCATTTCCCAGGCACCCAGTGGGAGGAAGGCAGACAGGGAGAGGCGGGTGCTATCATCCTTAGCAATGTGGGGGCGTGTGTGCCAGAAGGCCCTCCCTCCTGGGGGTCTCTACAACATGCCCCAGGTGGAAGCATTTGATGGGTGGTCGGTATAGTGAGTGAGGGGTCCCGGATGCTCTCAGAATATCCTGGAAGGATCCCTGCAAGTATTGAGTCTTGCTGAGAAGTCAGACAGTCTCAGGCAGACGTGGGAGATTTGTGGCCAATGTGCCATCGGCCGTTGGAAAAGCGAGCTGAGGCCTCAACATTTCTTTACAATTCCAGTTCTCTAGCTGCAAATGCCCTGGTTCCTTGGTCCCCGGAGGCCATGCCTGGGTCTGCGCCCCATGTTTACAGCACCCCTGGCCAGCACCAGTCTGTGGAGGGAGGTCAGCACGTGTTTGTCAATGGGGAACATCCTTCCACAGTCTTACTTACAATTTGGGGTTTATTTATCAGTCCCTTTCCTTGTAGATAGCACAAAGGTAAACATCTTGTGGGTCTGGCTGGAGTCACAGCTCCCTGCCTCTGGGGCTGGCTTCTGGGCTTTGTGTTCCTGTGGTGGACAGTCCTCTGGTTAGGGAAGACAGAGCCCTCCCTGCCGTGTCCTCCTGCATGCTGGTCCAATTCACGTCTGCTGTGGTGCCTTCTCATTTGCCGTTGTGAGGCATGTGATATTTTAAAGCCATCTTTCTCCAAGGAAAGTCTCTTTTATGGGAATGTGGCTGTCTCTGGTAGTCACTACCCCACAGCCTCGTGGTGGATGAGGGGCCCTGCCAGTATATGGTTTGGTCTGAGAGCAGAATCCAGCCTGTCCAGGGCCTTCTACCCCCTGGGGATTCGGGAAAGTGCCACTTCCTGGTGGTCCTTCCCTTGCTGTCTGAGTGAGGGGTGCCCCTGTACCTGCAGCTTCCCCATCTATGGCTTGATAACCCTCCCAATGATGCCAGTGCTGTGCTGTCACAAGAGGCAGGAGAGTCACTGGTTATAAAGGCAGGGCAGAGGCCAGGCGCGGTGGCTCATGCCTGTAATTCCAGCACTTTGGGAGGCCTAGCCAGGTGGATCACAAGGTCAAAGGAGTTCAAGACCAGCCTGACCAACATGGTGAAATCCCATCTCTACTAAAAATACAAAAATTAACTGGGCATGGTGATGTGCACCTGTAATGCCAGCTACTTGGGAGGCCAAGGCAGGAGAATTGCTTGAACTGGGACCTGGTAAGTAGAGGTTGCAATGAGCCAAGATCGCACCACTGCGCTCCAGCCTGGGCTACAGAGCAAGACTCCATCTCAAAAATAAATAAATAAATAAATAAATAAATAAATAAAGGCAGGGCGGGACACTCAGGCTCCTGCTCTGCCCACCATTTCCCACATGCCAAGTATCTGCAAGAGGGGGCTCTACCCTTTGGCTCATTGGCACAATCATCTAGGGTGCTTGAGATGCACCCTGGAAGCCTCGTGAACCCCAGCTTGAGTTCAAATCGCATCAGGGTGATTCTGAATACTTGTCTCACATGATCACCAACAGGACCTCTGGATAGCCAGGCATGGGAAGCTAAATGCCAACACCGTGTGTGTCTCCCTCTCTCCCTTCCTCCCTCTTTGTGCCTCTGTCTCTAAATTATAATATGCACATAATCATTTAGCAGAGTACACACCGTAATGACCGGCTGCTTCTTTTTTGAAAACAAAAGGCTTTAAGCTGCAACATGGAGCGTTGAGATGAAAGAAAAGCTATCACAATCAGTTGTTAAAGTCTAGAAAAAAGAGACCACAGAATTCCATTTTTCAGATGTGTCCAAATCAGGGCACATCATCTCGGTCTGAAGGGGTTTAGGTGTGGCCTCTCTGAGGACTAGTGATGGTGGTGTTCAGAGCTGTGGTTTCACAGGAGCAGCACAGGGAAAACGTGGAAGCCCGCTGTGGAGCCCCGCACCCAGCAGCAGCCTCTGCCTGCACCCCAGCTGTCTGCAGGCGCCCATGCCCAGGGTCAGAGTTCCACTCTGAAGTGTGAACTCACAGCCAGAGTCCAGAGGGGGTCCCTGCTTTGCTGGCCTCTGCAGAGTGTGCTCCTTGCCAGGAACGTGTGTCCTGGCTGCAGCGGCTTTGTCTTGTTTTCCCTCTCTAACCCAGGTGAAATGCTACCACAAGAAATATCGCTCGGCCACCCGTGACGTCATTTTCCGCCTACAGTTTCACACTGGGGCTGTGCAGGGCTATGGGCTGGCGTTTGGGAAGGAGGATCTGGACAATGCCAGCAAAGGTGAGGTGTGGAGCAGGCAGCCCTGTGCTTTGGGTAGCTCCTTGGTTGATTCTTTCACTATCCTCTTTACCCCCTTTCCAAAATTCAGCCTGTTGACAAAATTGTTTCCAAATTAGAAGAAAGCAGTCATTGATCTGTGGGGAGAAAAAATTACGGAGAACCAATGAAACTGCGTATACTTTCTGTACCACGGGACCTCTCTATTGCAGATTTGGGAGTGGTGCTATACTGGTTGGAATAAGGGACAAAGTCAATCTGTACTTTTCTGGTTAATCATCTCCACAAATGTGTTAAAATACGTTGTTTTTTTCAGATGACCGTTTTCCTGACTATGGGAAGGTTGAGTTAGTCTTCTCTGCCACGCCTGAGAAGATTCAAGGTAGGTAGCTTGGTGGAATGCCGGGAGGTCCCTCTTGACACTGGTGGAAGGTGGATGATGGCTACGCTGGGGCTGCAGTGTTAGTCTCCTGCTTTTGTACGTATTTGGAGATGGCTGTAATTAATTTTATTTAAACATAGGATATTGGATAGTGGAACAAGAAGGCCCACTTGTGTCAATAAGCCCCAGAGGTGGCGTGACTTGCTCACAGCCACTCAGCCAGGAGAGCCTCGGGCATGACAGTGGCCATTCTTGCAGGAGTAAGGTGGTATTGCACTGTGGTTTTGATTTGCATTTCCCTTACGGTTAGTGATGTTTAGCACTTTTTCATATGTTTCTTGGCCATTTGTATATCTTTTGAAAAATGTCTGTTCATATCATTTGCCCACTTTTTGATGGGATTATTTGTTTTTTTTCTTGAGGATTTGTTCGAGTTCCTTGTAGATTTTGAGTCTTAGTCCTTTGTCAGATGCCTAGTTTGCAAATATTCTCTTCCACTGGTTCTATTTACTTTGATGATTATTTCTTTTGTGGTACAGAAACTTTTTAGTTTAATTAGGTCCCATTTACTTATTTTTGTTTCTGTTGTATTTGCTTTTTGGGGTCTTAGTCATGAATTATTTGCTTATATGAATGTCCAAAGGAGTTTTTCTTAGGTTATCTTCTAGACTTTTTATGATTTTAGGTCTTAGATTTAAATCTTTGATCCATCTTGAGTTGATTTTTATAATATTAGGTGAGAAATGGGCATCCAGTTTTTTTCTTCTGCACGTGGCTAGCCAGTTTTCCCAGCACCATTTGTTAAATAGGGTATGTTTTGCCAGATTTATGTTTTTTTGTTGAAGATCAGTCAGTTGCAGTCAGCTGTATTTCTGGATTCTCTCTTCTGTTCCATTGATCTGTTTACTTTTATACCGTGCTGTTTTGGTAACTCTAGCCTTGTAGTGTAGTTTGAGTCAATAATGTGATGCCTCTAGATTTTTTTCCTTTTTTTTTTTGGATAGCTTTGGCTATTTGGGCCCCTTTTTGGTTTCATATGAATTTTAGGTTTTTTTTTTCTAATTTCATAAAAAATGATATTATATTTTGATAGGAACTGCACTGAATCTGTAGATTGCTTCGGACAGTATGGTCATTTTAAATATATTGATTCTTCCAATCCGTGAGCATGGGATGTGTTTTCATCTGTTTGTGTCATTTCTGATTTCTTTCAGCAGTGTTTTGTAGTTCTCCTTGTATAGATCTTCTACCTTTTTAGTTAAGTATATTTCTAGGTATTTTCTTTTTCTTTTTGCAGCTGTCATAAAGAGGATTGAGTTCTTAATCTGATTGTCAGTTTGGTCATTGTTAGTGTATAGCAATGCTACTGATAGGCGTACATTAATTTTGAAACCTGAGACTTTACTGAATTTGTTTATCAAATACGGAGGTCTTTCGGAGGAGTCTTCAGTTAAGTTTTCTAGGCATATGATCATTTCATTCATTGGCAAACAGCAACAGTTTGACTTTCTTTTTTGCAATTTGGGTGCCCTTTATTTCTTTATCTTTCCTGATTGCTCTGGCTAGGACTTCCAGTACTATATTGAATAGAAGTGGTGAAAGTGGATGTCCTTTTCTTGTTCCACTTTTCAGGGGGAATGCTTTCAACCTTTCCCCATTTAGTATGACATTGGCTGTGGGTTTATCATACATGGCTTTCATTATTTTGAGGTAAGTCCCTTCTTTGCTTAGTTTGTTGAGTGTTTTTATTAGAAAGGGATGCTAGATTTTATTTTTACATCTATTGAAATGACACATAGTTTTTGTTAATAGTGTTTATGTGGTGTATCACATTTATTGACTTATATATGTTAAATCATCCCTGCATTCCTGGGATGAAATCCACTTGATCATGGTGTATTATCTTTTAAATGTGCTGTTAGATTCGGTTGGCTAGTATTTTGTTGAAGATCTCTGTTTATCAGGAATATTAGTCTGTGGGTTTTTTTTGTTTTGTTTTTATATTCTTTCCTGGATTTGGTATCAGGGTGATACTGGTTTCATAGAATGAGTTAGTTAGGGAGGATTCCTCTTTCTCAGTCTTTTGGAATTGTTGGGAAGAATTGACCCTAATTCTTCTTTGAATGGATGGTAGAATTCAGCTGTGAATCTGTCTGGCCTTGGGCTCTTTTTTATTGGCATTAAAAACAATTATTGATTCATTTTCACTGCTTGTTATTGTTTTGTTCAGGGTTTCTGTTTCTTCCTGATTTAATCAAGGAGGAGGGTTGTCTGTGTCCAGGAATTGACCAATTTTCCCTCGATTTTCTAGTTTATATACATAAAACATTACAATCAACAAGAGAGATCATTTGAGAGTATTCTACATATTTCATAATCGTCTCAAATGATCTCTTGTGTTGGTTGTAATGTTTCCAGTTTCATATCTAATTGAATTTATTTGAATCTTCTCCCTTCTTGGTTAACCTAGCTAATGGTCTATCAATTTTGTTTATCTTTTTAAAAAATCAGCTTTTTGTTTCATTGATCTTTTGTATTTTATTTTGTTTCAATTTTTTTTTTTTTTTTTTGCTTTTTTTTTTTATTTTTTATTTTTTTAAATTTTTATTGCATTATAGGTTTGGGGGTACATGTGCAGAACGAGCAAGATAGTTGCATAGGTACACACATGGCAGTGTGCTTTGCTGCTTTCCTCCCCTTCACCCACACTTGGTATTCATCCCCAGGCTATCCCCCCCAGCCCCCCCCTGCTGTCCCTCCCCCATTCCCCCCAACAGTCCCCAGTGTATAGTAGACCACCTCTCTGTGTCCACGTGTTCTCATTTTTCTCACCCACCTATGAGTGAGTATATGCGGTATTTCTTTTTCTGTTCTTGTGTCAGTTTGCTGAGAATGATGTTCTCCAGATTCATCCATGTCCCTACAAAGGACACAAACTCATCATTTTTGATTGCTGCATAATATTCCATGGTGTATATGTGCCACATTTTCCCAGTCCAGTCTATCATCGTTGGGCATTTGGGTTGGTTCCAGGTCTTTGCTATTGTAAACAGTGCTGCAATGAACATTCGTGTGCATGTGTCCTTATAGTAGAACGATTTATAGTCCTTTGGATAGATACCCAGTAATGGGATTGCTGGGTCAAATGGAATTTCTATTTGTTTCAATTTCATGTCATTCTGTGCTGATTTTTGTTTTCTGTTTTTTTTCTGCTAGCTTTGGGTTTAGTTTGTTCTTGCTTCTCTGGTTCCATGAGGTTTGACATTAGGTTGTCAATTTGGGATCTTTCAGACTTTGTGATGTAGGCATTTAGTGCTGTCAGCTTGCCTCTTAGCACTGCTTTTGCTCTATTCCAGAGGTTTGATAACTTGTGTCACTATTATCATTTATTTCAAGAAATTTTTAAATTTCCATCTTGATTTCATCATTAACCCCAAAGTAACCAGCATTTTAAAAAGAGAATTAGAAGCATAGTAGGCTGCAAGTATTATGTATAAAATGTATTTTTTCTCTAAAAATATACATTTTTAGAGAAAGAAACCGATGCCTTTATCATCAAGGTGAGTTGTCTGGATCATCACCAAGATCCACATTCATGGGAGTTTGGTTTCCCTTTGTAATAGCTATGGAAATAATCATGCTTTTTCTGTGCTCATTGTCATAGGTTTAGGCAAAAACCTTTAAATGCATGGCTTGCATGTTAAAAATCCCCTTAGTATTCTTAGAAAGGCTTGAAGGGAGGAGTGTGGATCTCGGATCCTGGAGCCCAAATCTGTGGGCTCTGAGGCTGAGACACAACTTACTGGGCCTCTGTGTCCTTATCAGTGAGGTGGTCTGAAGACTCCTGTTTTGCAGAAGTGGCAGTCTGTGTCCAAGTCCTGGTACACAGTGGACGAAAGATCAGTGCTTACTTATCCCTTCCCCCCAGTGGTTTTAACCCCGGTTCTATTTGTGGAAAATCTTCTATGGTCTCTGGTTAGCGCTGTGGCTCATGGGAGGAGGGTGGAGAATGGAGAGGCTTCTCTCCCCTGCTCAGGTCAGGCTGCCCACCCGCCCTCATGGTGGAGGCAGGTGGACAGAGGTGCTGGGCTTCACTGGGACTAACGTTGCTGCCTGTGTCCTGTCTAGGGTCTGAACACTTGTACAACGACCATGGAGTGATTGTGGACTACAACACGGCAGACCCACTGATACGCTGGGACTCGTACGAGAACCTCAGTGCAGATGGAGAAGGTGCGTGTGGTCATCTCGTGGTCAGTTATGGAGGAGAAGGGCACAGGGAAGACAGCCTGCTCAAAGAGCTGACGTATTTTGCAGTCTGCTCAGAAGAGGCAAATCCTCCTCTTTTCTCAGAGGTCCAGAATTACACCTTTGTGTGACAAATTTGTGAGTTTTGAGGGTCTTCATGAGAATAAGGTGTGGTGAGTTTGGGTCAGGGCTTTTTGTGAAGCTGTAATGGGTGGATGAGCTGTCAGTAAAGTTATATCCAGGAGCCCCTTGGCTTGAACTTGTGTGTATGTATAATGCCGGGGATCATTCCCCCTTCTTCCCTCCCTTCCTGTTTGCATATGGAGGTGCCAAGCACTAGCCACAGCCAACCTAGCTGCTGTTGTTCAGCCCCCACACGCAACAGACATTTTGTTTGTATTTCTGTTTGCTTGTTAGTCTAGTATTTCTGATTTATGGCTGTAGCATTTAAATCTCTGTTTTCATGAGACCATCTTACCCAAACATGTCCTCTGTTCACCCGTGGAATGTGCACATTGGAGCACAGTTAGGCGCATGAAGGAGGAGAGGACGGAAGGGGCAGCTGTGTGCTGGAATCTCCGCAACACACAACTGGAGGTTGATTTCAAAGGGGGGAAATTGAGGCTTTTCCTGGCACGTCATGCTGATCTCTTATCTTTTTCAACCACTGATTGAGAATCAGACTTACTTTGGGAAAGAAATTAAAATACTTTTTGTCCAATTAGTTACATCCAGATGTAAAATAGCTAAAAGCAAGTGTTGTGGAAAGAACCGCACTAGCGCCCTGTCTTTGTGGATCTCCGAGCTTCCCATGACTCCAGAAAGGTGGTGTCTGTGGTCAGTGAGAAAGGACACCAATTGTGTGTCCCAGGGTGGCACACAGCTCCTCTCTGTTTGCTGGGGAGGAGCTTGCTCCTTCATAGGTCTTGTGGGATGGAATTTCAACTCAAGGAATTGTAGCAACCCAAATACACCTGGACCAGAAGTGGAGACCCACAGATGGATATTGACGGTAAGGGCATTAAAACACAGATGAAGTCTGGGGTTAGTGGACAAAGTGCTGTGGCCTGTAAACAGAGTGTTCTTCGCTGGTGTGAATTATTCAGCACTCTAGACCTTCCAGATAATCAGCACGTTAAAAGAAATGTAGCTGAAAACGTTCAGAAACCTATACGTTGTCTCTCAAGAGATCACAGTGCACATTGGAATCTTAAAGCTGTGAGAATAACTAGTAAGTTTTCTCAAACAACGGTTGTGAAACCTTTGATCACAGAGCTCTTTTTTCAGTAGCGTCTGTTCGCATTTGCAGAGCTGTCTTCTGTCCACCACGTGGTGATGTTTTCCTCTGGAGGAGAGAGGGGTGAAGCGGTGGCTGGCGAAGTGTGTGAATAAGCAGCTCAAGGCGAGATGAGGAAAGGAGCTAATTTGGAGAGCTGGATGGGGCCTCTAAGACAGCTGACTTAGAATCCTAAATGCGAGGCTGAGGAGGGTGGATTTGACCAGAGCGTTCCCTTGCTGCTTTGGAGCCAGCGAGCAGGGCTCTGTCATGAGGTGATGAATCAGCAGCTATGCCAAGTCTCCTGGACACCAGGGAAGCACAGCCGGGGAGCCTGGCACCACTGAGGGTGTTGTGAAAGGACATTCTCGTGATGGTGGGAGGTTCCTTGCTTGCCAAGGGAGGGCCATGCCTGGAGAGTTATTGACCATGAAGGAGGCAGGAATTCTAAAACACAGGTGGTTGGTCTCTGTGCTGATGCCATAAGAGAGGAGCAGTGAAGCCCAGTGGGCAGTGTGGAGGAGCCCCAGCTTCTGTGAGGAGCGTGCTCTGGAGGACAGCTCTCTGTACTCAGCCCCTCTGTGAGTGCCCTGCTCCTGTCCCCAAGCTGGCTCCCAGCTGAGCCTGTGGCTTCCCTGCAGGACAGATTTTATTCTTCCCACCTCACAATCGGGGAAGTGAAAGCTGGGTGCCTGCGACCATGTCACTCACAGGTGGTGAAGCACCTGCATTGATTTTATTTAGAAAAAGTATAAACAGAAAATCAGTTGAGTGTTCACTTTACAGAGAATGTATGAAGTATGTGTGTGAGGGTGTGTGTATAGATCTATATGTTGTGGAGGACTTGCTGTTATCACTGGGTGAAATAGAATTCAGTCTTAAGCACTGTCAACCACCGGCACTGTCTCCTGAAGGTAGAGGGAGATACTTTACTTCAGAGTCCTCTCAGTCCATTCACGCTGCCTTAACAGATGACCATAGCCTGGGTGACTTTACCAACATTTTTCTCTCCTACTTTGAGAGGCTGGGAAGTCCAAGATGAGGGAGCCAGCCTGGCACATGCTGGCAGGGCTGTCATCTAGTTGCCGACTCCTGCCTTGTGTCTCCATGTGGTTGTGAGGAGAGGGAGCTCCTTGGGGCCCCCTTTCTGAGGGCACCAATCCCACTTAAGGAGTCTCCACCCCCATGCTCTGAGCACTGTCCGGAGGTCCTGTTTCCTAATGTCATCACACTGGGGATTAGGTTTCGATGTATGAATCTTAGGGGCACAAATATTCAGTCCATAGCAGCTACTCAATGCGTGTTTGTTGAATGAATTATTAGAGAGGCAATTGAGCTTTAAATATCTAAGGCCCTGAAATGACAAATCACAATTCCCACTGGCACATTTTTCATGAAGCGTCTTTTGAGCCAGGGGTATGAGCAGCTAGGAGACTGTGCTGTGGATTGTGTGGTTGGAGGCACTGGAGCCATGCAGGTGATGGTCTGGTCATCCACTCTGAACTCTGTGTCATAGAGTGTTTGGTCTGGGGGCTATCAGAGAAGGTCTGGCATCACCATGCAAAGAATGGAGCCAGTCGGGAATGGGTGCACAGGAATCTTGGAAAGAAACTGAGAAGGAACAGGGCAGAGTGGAGAGGACACCCAGAGAGAGTGGTTCCCAGATAGGGAGGTGAGGAGTTGGATAGGGTGCCAAGGCAGCCGGGCAAACTTTGCAGCCAGATTCACAGTTTTCCTGTGCAATAAGTTGAGTGGGTCGGAAAGTTCGTGCTTCTACACTTTAAATCTGTGCTTTTCCACGGACTGACTTTGCTCCATGGAAACAGGGCACTTAGGGGGCTGTGGAAGAATGAGGTGTGTTGTAGAAGAATCATCCTACCTGACTGTCTCACGGATTCTCCAGGACCAGGGCTGCCCCTGCTTTCCTGCTCTGTCACTGCTGCTACTTCTAGTGCACGTTTTCAGGGTCCACAGTTCTTGTCTTCTGCATATCCACAGGTGGACACTGCTCTGAACCTTCGGAATTGTGTTAGTTTTCTTCACCAATAAATGATCTTTAAATTAACTTCAGGAAATTTGGGGGGAATAAAGGCATTTGTTGGGAGGACATGGAATAGCATATAGAGTCAAAAGCAGAGCCATCCAGCTGGTGGAGGTTTTGGAAGGGACAGTGCCACTGCTAGCTGCTCTGTGGTCTGGGCAGCCACCCCCGAGGACTCTTTGCAGGGACCAGCGCTAGGATAACAGGCTCCAGCACTCAGCCCTGCATTGCTCTGCTTATGTTCGGATTCCTGGAAGACAGACAGGAATGCATAGCATTGCTTGGGTCATGTGATGAGCTAGGGTCAAGTGGGCAGAGTGTCCTCCGCCACAGGCTGCATGCATGGAGGGAAGAAGGCCAGTTTCCCAGGGGAAAATGCAAGAGTCATCCCCGAAGAAGAGGAGATGGGTGCTGAGCCCGGACAGTGACAGACACCCACTTGGGGGACTTGCAGCTTCCCTTGGCCCCCTGAGGAGTCAGCGGCTGAGAGCTTGGAGTCAGTGCTCATTGTCATGAGGCAGTGGCTGTGTCTGCCTCTGGACCCAGTGGACACCAAGATAACCAGTTACAAAAGAGTCGTGGAAGGGGCTCTGGGGATCATGTTCTCTGAGGGTTTCCAGGCTTCATAAAGCAGTAGAGACTCCCTTTATAGGCAGAGTCACGCCCAGACGCCTCATGGATACAGTGGGTGAGAGCGCAGCCTCCTCCCAGCACCTCGATCATCACTTGCAGTCTTGATGATATCTGAAGCCCATGAGCACCCCCAGGGAGGTGGAGAGGTGGGGGAGGACTCAGAGTGAGCTCAGAACTTTGGTATCCTGGATGCTTAGCCCAGAATCCATCACATGAAATCTGAGTTCTCTCCCAGGACAGGATCTCAGCAACCTTCCCTGGAGCCACTGCCTGAGCATTCCTGAGAATTCCAGCTCCCGAGTAACAGACAAGCATGGAGCCTTTCATCAGATCTGTGTCCCCTCTTCCTGCATCCCCTCCATCCCCACATGCTGTCTGGCGTGCCTAGGGTACCTGATTCAATGGAATGAGTTTTATGCTCTTCTTCCTCTCTTAAACATACATTTAAGCTTCTATTTTTTGAAGATGTAAATTATTGAAAAGAAAGAAGGAATAATTACCCCCATCTTACTACGTAGAGACAAAGCACTCGTCATTGGTGTATTTTAGGCATGATTTCTAAATACCATGTAATTTCTCTCTCTTTTTTCTTTTTTTGAGACAGAGTTTCATTCTTGTCACCCAGGCTGGAGTGCAATGGTGCTGTCTTGACTCACTGCAACCTCCACTTCCAGGGTTCAAGTGACTCTCCTGCCTCAGCCTCCTGAGCAGCTGGGATTACAGGTGTCCACCACCACACCCAGCTAATTTTTATACTTTTAGTAGAGACGGGATTTCGCTCTGTTGGCCAGGCTGATCTCAAACTCCTGACCTCAGGTGATCTGCCCACCTCGGCCTCCCAAAGTGCTGGGATTATAGGTGTGAGCCACCTCACCCAGCCATAATTTCTTATAATAGGATCAGCCTGTGCATTGTTTTATAGCCTGAGTTTTCCACTTAACCCACCTCCCTGAGCATCTGTGCATCTCAGTTTAAACATCTTTAAACTTTTCTTTCTGAGAAAACCTTACTGAGCTCCTGCATTTCCTTAGAGGAGCTTCCAAAGTGCATTTGATCTTGTTGTTTTATTCCTGCATGGACTCCAAGGTCTCACTGAGAGACATGAGGCTGCCACCACCACCCCTGCCACCAAAGTTCTGCAGAATCTCCAGGCTTGGGTCCTTTTGGGAAGCTGTATCCCAGAAAAAGCAGTCACAGCTGGGCACGGTGGCTCATGCCTGTAATCCCAGCACTTTGGGAGGCTGAGGTGGGTGGATCACTTGAAGTCAGGAGTTTGAGACCAGCCTGGCCAACATGGTGAAACCCCATCTCTACTAAAAATACAAAAATTAGCTGGGGGTGGTGGTGTGTGCCTGTAATCACAGCTACTCAGGAGGCTGAGGCAGGAGAGTCACTTGAACCCGGGAGGCAGAGGTTGCAGTGAGCTGAGATCGTGCCACTGTACTCCAGCCTGGGTGACAGAGTGAGACTCTGTCTCAATTAAAAAAAAAAAAGCGGGGCCAGGCGTGGTGGCTGATATGTGTAATCCCAGCACTGTGGGAGGCCGAGGTGGGTGGATCATGAGGTCAAGAGATCAAGACCACCCTGGTCAACATGGTGAAACCCTGTCTCTACTAAAAATACAAAAAATCAGCTGGGCATGGTGGTGTATGCCTGTAATCCCAGCTACTCAGGAGGCTGAGGCAGGAGAATTGCCTGAACCCAGGAGGCGGAGGTTGCAGTGAGCTGAGATCGTGCCATTGCACTCCAGCCTGGGTAACAAGAGCGAAACTCCGTCTCAAAAAAAAAAAAAAAAAGTCGCCTTTGGATAGAAAACTCATCCTTGCTGAATTTCCCTCCCCTCTCCCACCCTGCAGCCCTCCTCAGCCCCTCTGTGGCGGGGAGACTGGTCTACTGCATGTGTGAGCCCTTGCTCCCGTCGGCCTTCACTCTTGCCTGCGGTCAGCAATGCCTGGCTTGGGTCCCTGGACTGGACACCTCCTGGCGGGCGGAAGGCAGAGTCCCAGCCGCATTCCCACCAGGGCTTTAGTCTTCAGGGCTGTCCAACGCTTTGAGGAGTTAAAGACGGTTTGGCAGCCTCTGAAACATTCTCTTTAGCTGGAAAAATGATGTATTGCGGCACACTCTTTTCCACCCCGCCCCTGCCTTTTCTACCCCCGCCCTTGCCTGGTTAAAAAAATCTAGAAATGTTGACTTAAGCTGCATTTATCTCTAGAAGTCGTTGCCGTCCTGGAATGGAGCCCTGCACAGCTGCCTTCAGTCTGGGCCCGTGTTAGGGGAGCGCCTGCTTTGATGTGTGAGCGCAACATTCTGCTTTCTATACTCAGAAAGGAGCCGGCCTTGAATCCGTTCCAATGTGGGCAAGCGATTACAAACGCCCTGTCTTCAGCACAGACAGGCACTCATGATCCTGGTCTCCCCGTGGGTCTGTAGTCCTGGCAGGTGGTGGCTGCTGGGGATGGTGGTCGTGCTGGTGTTCCCTGGGGTGGTTGCTGTCCCCGAGGAGAGTGAAGAATGTCCTGAGGCATACAGCATGGGAGCCTGCCGGAAGCCTCACTATGGTATCTTAATCCTCGAAAGAGCCTGCGAGCCCGTTTTAGAGATAAAGGGAGCAGTTCCAAAGGAAAATAAAAACTAGAACTGGCCAGGGACCTTGGTAGCCTTCTGGCATTGCACACTGTGGGCGATGGCAGCTGTGGCTCACAGGGTGTCTCTCGTGTTGGAGACTATGTAGGACGGGGCTCATATCCCTGACTTTTGTCTTTGAGACTGCGACTATGCTGAGTCTCACTGGGTATCCTACCTCCTTATAACACAAGAGGGCTGTGGATGGGGGATTTCTTACCCTAGCAGGATACACCTACCCTTTCAGAATCGGACTTGCTGGGATGGTCTAAGGGAATACCCACAGCAGCATATGTGCCCCTGGATTTGTAATGTCACCACCAAGATGGCAGTGTGTAGACAGAGCCCACTACTCCTTCCTGTCCATGGCTCAGAGTGATGAAGGATGGCCTGGCTTCCTTTTTCTCCCCACTATTGGGCCTCAGCTCTCCAGGCAGGATTCTCCCTACAGCATTCTTCAGGGAGCCTCTGTAAAGCCCTGGACCCACATGTTGCTGAGCCCCATGGAGAACAAATATTTCATTTTCCCCTGGACGTCTCTGGAGCATCTGTGTCAGTGGCCACACTCCCCATCCGATGCTTGCTTTCTTTTTCTTTTCTTTTTTTTTTTGAGATGGAGTCTCACTCTGTCACCCAGGCTATAATGCAGTGGCACAATCTCGGCTCACTGCAACCTCTGACCCACCGGGTTCAAGTGATTCTCCTGCCTCAGCCTCCAAGTGGTTGGGATTACAGGGGCCTGCCACTGTACCTGGCTCATTTTTGTGTTTTTAGTAGAGACGGGGTTTCACCATCTTGGCTAGGCTGGCCTTGAACTCCTGACCTTGTGATCCACCCACCTCGGCCTCCCAAAGTGCTGAGATTACAGGCATGAGCCTCCGCTCCCATTGGGACACTTTCTACTTGCTCTCATAAGCCACATTCTCTTTCACTTTCCCAGTCTGTAAAGTGGCCTGTTGTAATTGGAGGACTCTAAAGATACCTCCCTCCAACTCTGAGAGTTTTTTTTATCTTATTTTTGTCATATTCATGCATCTCATATTTTCTTGGGAATTGCCATGGTTCTGACGCTGGGGTGGGCACAGGGAGAAAGAAACAGAGCAGACCCCTAACTGGGAAGACATAGATGCACATCAGTTGTCACCACAGGGTGTACCATGTACCACAGGTGAGGTATATCGGGAATTAGGAAAGAATCGAAGAGAAACAACCATTATGTCTGTATGATCCAGGGAGATTCACAAAGAGGACGACCTTTGCAGGTATGGAATGCAGGCAGGGCATGCCATGCCCTGGGTATGGGGCATGGGCAAGCAGGGCATATTCAAGAGGTGGAAGTGCATTTCTCCTGGCTGGTGTGTGCAAGAGAAAGCCACAGGTGCTGTGAGTAATGGGTCATGAGATGGGGGAACGTCAGCTTCCTTTCCTGAGCCTGGCTCCATTGCTGGGTGACAGTGAGCATCCCAGGAGCCACATGACTGGAGGATACAGACAGATAACAAAGTGGCTGGAGGACGCCCTGGGAGAGGCAGAGTCTGGAGAGGTAGGAGGGTAGACAATGGGCTTCTGGACTCCCCAGCTAAGAAATGAGGGAAGTCTGGACTTGGATGTGGCTCTAGGGGTCTTTGGGTATCTAGGAGGTAGATGAGTAAGACTCTACTGTAGATTTAGAGGAAGGGGTAAGCGGCAGGGAAGCTTCAAGAATGGCTGAGGGCTGGACATGAAGGCCTGCTCTGTCACTCTTGTCCTTGACTTTGCCTTGACCTAGGATCTCTTAGCAATCCAAGAGTGAGCAGGATGAGGGTCATGGCATTGCCAGGCCTGGCCTCTGCCACTTTAAGTGGATACCTTGATGAACATTCCCAGAGTCCAGGCTTTGGGGGCTGCTAGAGCAGGCAGACAGAGGAGATTCACATTTCACTGCAGGCTTCACAATAAGACACAGTCCTGAAGTGGCCATGCCGTGGCCTTGGAATGCTGTGCCAAGCTCCAGGAATGGGCTACCATGAGCATAGGTTGAGTCAGCAGTGTGCAGAGCTGGCCCGGAAGTGCCAGATCAAGCTGAGACCCTTCAAGTGTTGTCATTTTGAAAATGGATTTGAAAACTTTCTCCCCAAAACATCGTTGGGTTTTAGGATTTGGAAAAGTGAAGTAAGCTTTGACAGCTTAGTGGAGGACGGGGCTGCTGGCACCTGATCGATCCTTCAGTCCTGGCTCTGCTGTTTGTTGAGTGCTTGAGTACACACAGTGCCTTGTGTCTGCAGCCTGGATCCTCTTTGGCAAGATGGGGTGCTGCCCTTAGCATCCAGAGCTGCTCCAGGGCACTTTGCATGGTGTTTGCCACCCTCTGAATGCTTTGACTCTGCACCAGGCAGAAGAATATTTTTTTTCGTCTTGCCCCCAAACCAGGTTTTCGTAATCATTGCTTGCTTAGGTAGCTCCAGTGAAAAGCAGCTGTCATCAGGCAACTGAAGTTGTATGAGACAGAAATGGGCAGATGGGGGTGTAGGCCTGCTCTGACCCTCAGTTCTCCTCCCTCTGCATCTCTTGATTGTGAATTGAGGCTGCAAGCCTCCAACCCACAGACACCAGAGGACCCCCTTGCAGGCGTGATCTCATGACCAAACAGCAAATCCTCCTGAATGTCGCTGAGAGAGTAGCCTGGGGGGTGCCGGCTTCCTCCTGTCTGAAGTGTGAGGCTCATCCTCTGTTAAAACCAGGATCAAGTCATGTGGGTGTTACTTTCTAAAAACTGATATGGCCCATCAGAAGAGTGAGAGTGGCATTGGGGCAGTCAGAAAGTTGTTCCAGGCCCTGAGCTTCTGTCTCGTTAAGTGTTCGTTACTTTTCTAATTTGACAGGAATCAGAGGAATTGGCTCAAGTTGTATGTCGTTCCCTACATGTTTGCAATCAGCCCACATGAGTGTCCCAATGGTGGCCTTAAGAGTTAAGTAGTATCACCCCGTTGGACAGTGAAAAGTGGTGCTGAGAGTTGACTATATTTGTCCCAGGTCCTCAGGGCCCCCCAGCCCCTACTCGGCACACAAACCTTGGGCCTCCTGCTTTCCAGGAGGAAGGTGCCCCTGACATCCCACTGGATGGAGTGTCCTGTGCATGCAGATGGGTCTGGAAGGTGGGTGACTTGTTTATATTACTGCAGTTACTGTATCTTTTTTTTTTCTTTATTTCTTTAAGAGGGATTCTTGCTCTGTTGCCCAGGCTGGAGTGCAGTGGCCCAATCTTGGCTCTCTGCAACCTCTGCCTCCAGGGTTCAAGCAGCTCACTGCCTCAGCCTCCTGAGTAGCTGGGACTGCAGGTGCCTGCCACCACGCCCAGCTAATTTTTGTATTTTTAGTAAAGATGGGGTTTCACCATGTTGGCCAGGATGGTCTCGATCTCTTGACCTCTTGATCTGCCCGCCTCAACCTCGCAAAGAGCTGAGGTTACAGTGGTGAGCCACCATGCCCAGCCTCGGAGTCTTAATCTCTTTTCACTCTCTGTTTGTGATCAGTATCTCCACCCCTCTTTGGTGACCCCGCCTACTTAACCAACATGAATGCAATGATTCATGCCGCTGCCCTGCATTCCTTCCCCAAACCTGTGGATCTTTGGACTTTAATTCCCACCTGTGGGGACTACAACCTTGGCTCTTCTTCTGCTGGTGGATTCCCTGAGATGTGAACCTAGAAGAGGACTCCAACCCCATAGTCTCCCTGGGACCCTGAGTCACCAAACTTGTCACACCCAGCGTGAGCAGCAGTGTGTGTGTGTGTGTGTGTGTGTGTGTGTATGTGTGTGTGTGTGTGTGTGTACCTTGCTATAGTGAGGGTTTGGTCCTTTCTTCTTAGAAAGTTCTTGCTGATACCCTTTTCCAAGTTACATCTCAGTCAAGCCCCTCTTCCCGGATGTGTTCTTTTGCCTGTCTCCTGACGTGAGTAGGTTGCCTGAATGGCACTCAGTCAAACCTGGTGAGTTTCCATCTGTGTCTTCCTTGGGCAGAACGTTTCTCCCCATTGCCAGGAAGAGGCGGGGCTGCAACTTTATTTTGCCTCTCCATAGAGCCTGCAGTTGCACTTGTGCCAAGTCGGGGAGAGCACCTGCTGACTTTTAAGTATTTGATAAACAGAACCAAACTGTGAGAGAGCATGAGGCTGGACTGAAGAAGGGCAGTCTTTTCCTCACATGCACATGCTCCTGTGTGCCTAGCCCATTGGGCATTCTCACTACCTTCCTCAGCCCTTGGCTGGAAGAGGAGGACTTGTGCGTGCTCATGCTCTTCCCTTTTAGGCTTAAAGGCATGTCCACAGAAGCCTTTTAGATTACACATGCAAGACTGTGTCATCTACTCCTTTCTTTGGGAAGTGCTGCAAGACAGAGCTGCCAGGGCTTCCCAGGGGAGGGAAAGGTTGTGGATGACTAGGGGAAAAGGGAGGTATTCATACAAAAGGGGCGGATGGGACAGTCTTTGACTTGGGTCTTTTTTCCCTGTGGGGACGGGGACCCTTACACAGAGGTGCACCCTCGTGGCCTGCGTCTCTGGCCCCTTTCAGCCATTTGGACTAGGAGACCAGCATCCACATGCACACTCCCTTTAAGCAAATGATTCTCCTGCCTTTGACGGTGATGTTCTCAGCACTGGCATGGACCTTTGGAGTAATGACACTCTTGGGGTCAACAGCTTTCAAACTCTATGCCTCTGGCTTCAGGATTCCAAGTTGATTCTTAAGGAGAAGCCCCATCCTCTCTCCATCCACTCCTGCCAGAACCCTCCACAGCCCCAGCCCCACCCTGATCTTTTTCTGTTTTTCATATTAGGTTTCTGCATAAAGATTTGCGTGAAGATCGAGTTCTGCTATGGAAAGTTGGGCACTCCAGCCCTGTACCGTTGATTCTGGGACTTCACATCATTAAAATGGTGTTTAAATGTTGACAGACAAGATACCTGATGTTAAACACGCATTCAGTTGCATATGAATCGTGTCTTAGTCTCTGTAAGTCCAAGGATGGGATGCAGGGATGCAGTTGTTGTATTTCTCGTTACTGTTATCTAAGAAGTTGTGGAGGGCAGGGCATGTGAGATAGAAGGCATAGATGTCAGACTAGTGGGCGTGTTCCTTACTGAAATTTTTAAACGTAGCACAGATTGCAGAGGACATTTTAGATAACATCCAACTATTTCTTGAAAAACAGGATTCATATAATGGCAATTTGTGCTGTTACATAAGAAAAGTAAGCTTTAAGAGGTCTTCAGATTTGCTCAGTTTATCTTGCTGATCAGAGCAATTCTGACCAACTTTGAGGATGAAAGCTGGTTTCCACAGCACTGCTTTCCCTCTGCGGACACTGTGCTGCATGGGGACACACGTCAGGCTGAGCGAAGCCGAGACCGCCTTGGCTTGTTGCCTCACGGCAGCCATATTCATAGAGCCTGGTTCTCTGTCGGGGAGGCCTGGTGTGGAGGGCCGTGGACCAGGGTAGGAGACAGGGTGGCCACTCTGTTGTGTGAGCCAGGAGTGTGATTAGAGCATGTCATGAGAGGGGGCCAAGGTCAAGGCCGGTAAAGGGTGCACACTCAGTGACAGTTGCTCTGGCTGGAATTGGGAGCCCAGATTTAAATCCTTAGGGGCCGAGAGACTGATGCAAAGTGCAGGGAAAGCCGTTGACCCCAGGAGCTAGGAAAGCAGGTTTCTGTGGACACATGGAGGGCGTCCCCAGCAAATGTACTGTGCATGCTCTGCCTGCACCTGCCTGTCATGGATGCAGGGGGACCCCCACTAGTTGATGGGGCCCAGGTAGAGTGGACAACTGTCCCCAGGAAGTTTTCTTCCACATACCAAGAGCCAGGGAGGTGTTCAGTGTTTTATATGTGCGTAGTGATGATTACTTAACAAGGAAAATGTATCCTTGGACATTGTGGACTTTCAGACTCCACCGTGGGAAGTAGAATTAATTTAGGATTTATGGCGGTGACAGTCTATGGAAAATTACACTATGAAAATTCAGTAGTATTTATTTTTATCAGGTGAATGTGAGCTAATTTGTGATCTGGGATGTATTCTCACTGAAATTAGGCCAAATGGTTAGAAAAATAGTTGATTGATTGTGGGAATTCTGTCAATATATCAGCAGCTGTCCTTCATTGGTGGCGACGGTGCTCACACACTGCCTCTGAACTCGTAGCAGGTCCCCTGAGTCTGGGATTCTGTTGGGCTCCTGACTAGGGTGAGGCAGAAGGAAATTTGGCAGGGGAGCCACGGAGTGATGGGCACTCTGGGTGCTTTCCTGAAGGTGGGCCTAGGCTGCGAGGAAACCATCTTTCTCTTAGTATTGGAGGGTCATTCCTAATTCCTGTGCATGTAAGATATCACTCTCTTGTTAATCATAAGTCCGAGGATTCCAGTAAGTCACCTGGGGAGTGAAGGCAGAGTGTCACTTTCTGGGAAGCTCATCAAAGAAAACCAGAGGCCGTGTGCTTGCCAGGCAGCCTCTGTAGGACTCAGGACCTAGTCTCCATCTCCCCCCTGCCTCACCGAGCATCGGCAGTACTGGACGCTGCAGATACAGAGCTGAATGGGACGGCACAGCTCCATGCGGTGGCCAGGACAGGGCTGGCATGGCTAATGGCTGTTGTTATCAGAGCTAACCCTTGCTGAGTGCTGCTCATGAGCCTCACAACCTGAGCATGCAGCTTGCATTAATATATTTCATCTTTACCACACTCTGAGGGGTCAGAGGGCTAGGTAGTGAAGCCAGGAGTCAGGGGTTGGTCGCTGGCTGTGATGCTCCTTCTGCTGATGTGCCAAGCTCAGTGCCGGCAGGGACTGGACTGACAGAGGCAGGAGGCTGAGAGCACCATGGTTGTGTCCAAGGCAGGGTGCCTGGTGCAGGAGTCAGGATGCAGAGAAGGGTGGAGAGCAGACTGGGAGTGAGTTTGCTGGCTATGACATTGCTTGATTTGTGGAAGGCAGGCGAGATTGTCTCCTGGGAGTGGGCAATACTCTGGGGAGTGGAAGTATTGAGAGCTGGGACAGCTTGGAGGAGCCTCCCCTAGCAATGGATGGTTGCTGGGATAGGCAGAGTGGTGTGCTCAGTGATGTGTGGATGCCACTGTGGTAGGGCCTCTGTGATTTCAGAGGCGTGCACCTCAGTGGGGGCATGGACATGGGCCACAGGCAACGGGGACAGCATGTGCTCTGCGTCTAGATGGGTTGAGAGAGGAAGCACAGTGGATCCGTGTTGCTCTTGATGTTTTAAGTTTGGTGCTGGAGTTAAACATGCATTGGGTCCGATTCCACGGTGCTGAGGGAAGGGCTGGATACATGCAGAGAAGAGCAGGAGCGAGGGAGCTGGAGCGGCTTCGAGAGAAGGGAGAGGCCTGGCTTCCACACCTCAAGAGCTCAAGGCTTTCAAAGTTTGCTGGTAGTTGAGGGTATGTCGTGAGAAATTCTAATGTGAAAGCAAAGGAAGTTCTTTAAAGTCCAAAGAGTCAAGATCTCAGCCCCAATCAGATGTTGATGGTTTCCCAGGAGAAGGCACAGAAATGCCTGCATTGAGAATGTGAGAGCCTGGACCAAGGGAGGCATGGGTGTGTGGGGGATGGGCTGGGAAGTGAGGGGCAGTGGCAGCTGGCAGGGCTGGAGAACACTGTAGCCAGGGACACTGCTTTCCAGAGAGAAATGAGTTTTGGGTGCAAGTGTCCTGATGTGGAGTGGAGGAAGCACACACAGGCTACCGATTCCCGGCCTCTGAGCACACAGCTGCCCTTCCAAAGAGCCCCTGGGACGGCCCTGTCTGCCCAGGTGGGTGGGGAGGGGCCTGCGTTGGAGCAGGGATTGCACAGGCTCAGTGTGGTGGATGGATAGGGATGTCAGCTTGGGAGGATGAGTCCCTGGAAAGACGATCCACAGAGGAGCAAATGGTGGAGACAGTGGGGAGATGGGTGGTCAGGGGCTGGAGGGACCTGTATTTGTTGAAAGTTGGTGATGTCATGTTTTCAAATCAGAACTTTCTACCAGAAACTATGTGAATTTAGATGTCACTTTCATGTGATTCTCATGAGGAGGAACTTCATAGGAGGCCCTGCATGTTACCTTCTGACCTGCAGTGCAGGTAATGGCCTCCTCTGAAGCCACACTCGGATCCATCTAGGTGGGCAGCTTTTGTTTTTTGAGATGGAGTCTCACTCTGTCACCCAGGCTGGAGTGCAGTGGCATGATCTCAGGTCACTACAACCTCCGCCTTCTGAGTTCAAGCAATTCTCCTGCCTCAGCCTCCTGAATAGCTGGGACTACAGACGTGTGCCACCATGCCTGACTAATTTTTGTATTTTTAGTAGAGACAGGTTTCACCATGTTGGTCAGGCTGGTCTCGAACTCCTGACCTGGTGATTCACGTGGGCAGCTTTCTTTTGGCCTGGAACCCTGCACTAGAGGATGGTCTGATCACAGCATCGGTTTTATTCCGGTGACCAGCACACAAAAGAGAGAGTGTCTCCTCTCTCCTTGAATGTTGTGTGCCCCAGGTATCAGAGCCTGCCTCTGTCCCCAGATACTTGGCAGTAAACCTGAGTGCATGTGCAAGCCTTGGTCTAGTTGCCATTGCTTTCTAGGTTTGCCCTTGTTACCATGTCGTTTCTAGCCTGAGAATACTCTTTATTTATTAAGATCAGATTCATAGCATATAAATTTACCATTTTAAATTTTTTTTTTTTTGAGACAGAGTTTCACCTTGTTACCCAGGCTGGAGTGCAATGGCGCAATCTCGGCTCACCGCAACCTCCGCCTCCTGGGTTCAAGCAATTCTGCCTCAGTCTCCTGAGTAGCTGGGATTACAGGCACGTGCCACCATGCCCAGCTAATTTTTTGTATTTTTAGTAGAGACGGGGTTTCACCATGTTGACCAGGATGGTCTCGATCTGTTGACCTCATGATCCACCCGCCTTGGCCTCCCAAAATGCTGGGATTACAGGCTTGAGCCACTGCACCCGGCCCATTTTAATCATTTTTAAGCATACAAAGCATTGATTTTTAGTACTTTCACAAGGTTGTGCAGCTGTCGCTGTTATCTGGTTCCAGAACATCTTCATCACCCCAAAAGAAGCTCATTAACAGTGGCTCCCAGTTCCTCCCTTCCTCAGCCCCTGGCAACCGTGAAGCTACTTTCCTCCTCTCTCTGTTTCCCCATTCTGGACATCTCACTCAATGGTACTGTGCGATGAGTGGTCTTCTGTGATTTGCTTCTTTCACTCAGCCTAAGTGTTCAAGCTTCATCTGTGTGGACATGCCACACTCTGCTTATTCATTTATCAGCTGGTGTGCATTTGGGCTCCTCCCACTTTTCGTCTAGTATGAATAATGCTGCTTGTGAACATTCTTGTCTGTGTTTTGGCCTTAGGATATTCTTTTTTTTTTTTTTTTGAGACAGAGTCTGACTGTGTCACCAGGCTCCAGTCTGGAGTGCAGTGGTGTGATCTCTGCTCATGGCAACCTCTGCCTCCCAGACACAAGCAATTCTCCTGCCTTAGCCTCCGGAGTAGCTAGGACTACAGGCACGTGCCACCACACCTGGTTAATTTTTGTATTTTTAGTAGAGACGGGGTTTCACCATGTTGGCCAGGATGGTCTTGATCTCTTGACCTCGTGATCCTCCCGCCTTGGCCTCCCAAAGTGCTGGGATTACAGGCGTGAGCCACCACACCTGGCCCAGCCTTAGGATATTCTTATACCTCTGATCTTTCCCACTACTTTTGGAAATTTCCACGTCTTTTCCCATCCTTCTAATTGGCTTCCCATTCTGGAAGTTTCTTCTGCCTTTAAGAAGTCCCAGATAGGAGTGGGACTAAACATTCTGCCCGCCTCCTGTCCCACTTGCTGTTTTCAGAGATACTCGGGAAACTCAGCAAGTCTTTTCTTCATTAGCTACACAGCGGTTCCTTGAAAGATACGGGTTTGAACTGTGCGAGTCCATTATATGCAGATTTTTTTCAGCCAACACACAAATTGAAAATGCAGTGTATTTAGGATGAGAAACCTGTGTATATGGAGAGCCCACTTTTCCTATACTCAGGTTCCTCAAGGCCGACTGCAGGGTTTGAGTATGCACAGATTTGGTTCACTCATGGTGGGTGGAGGGGGATTGGGGGGTGCTGGTGTCTTGGAACCAGTCACCCACATAAAGTAAGGGGCGACTGGCCAGCCTCCTGCACAAAAATTACAACCCTTCAGGGTGAAAAGGCTTGGGGCCTTTCAAAATACTCTGAGCCACAGAGCTGCCTTCTGGCCAAACATCAGCAAAGCTTCAAAAACCCTGTTGTTTCCAAGGAAGTTAATACTAACAGCCTGAACGGGCTCCATGTAATCAAGACCCGTTAGCAGGGAACATGTGGAAAATGAGAGCGTTCTGAGTGAGGCTGCCTGCTCAGCGGCTGCCAGCTACATAAACGATGTGAAAACCAGTGGGTGCCCATTGCCACATATTCACGAAGCTTTGTGGCAGCCCGTTTACAAAGCTGTCATCCATATGAAGAAAATTCACCCTCAGCCACCAAAAACAAAACAAAACAACAAAAAACCCCAACCCCACCCAAATCAAACCCAACCCGGAGCAACATGAAAGGAAACACCCCTTTTGAAGTTGTAACCAATCCTGCCGCTTCTATTGGAAATGGATAAAGGTACCTTGGCTGTTGCTTTTCTTGCACGGTGTTGTGATACATTGGTCTGATTTTAAGTTTGTATCCTGTAGGAGGCTGGGACCCCCTAGCCATTTTTTAGACATAGAGTTAGCCACAGTTTGGCAAGACCCTAGAGGCTCAGGAGAGAGACACAGACATTCACTGCATTGTGTTCGCTGCTCCGAATCTCTTTTCTTTTGATGTGTATTCTTTAAAGCCAACTATTTTGTGGTCAATTAGTCACTGCCTTTACTGCAGCGATCTTGTCATTTGCAGAATGGTAACGATAATTCCGGTTCTCTTGATAGGAAGGTGGGTTAGCCAATACCCTTTAAAGAATACCAAATTTAATAGAACTTCTTGCACAATAAGTGCATTATGTCTCATCATAAAAGAGATTCTTTCTCCCAAGGGTGTGCTGAGTTTTATCTTAACGTCCTGTAAGCGACATATGCCGTTGTGGCCATCTCAGGTGATTTATTGAACACGTATTACCCTCTGCCTGTGCTTATAGCCGAGGTATATCCTATCTCCCCTGGATGGCTGATTGGTGATTTTAAAAGGGTTTCCATTGTGCTGTGGGAAGCTGAAGGCATCAAAATGGGCTGTTGCTTGTTTGCTGTGGCATGCTATGTTCATTTAAAGAGTAAAAGCGTGTGGTTGGAAGTGTGGCCCATGTTGAGTCAAAGCAGAGAGTAAGCCACTGGCTGAAGCCCACCTACGTTGAATGTAATGAGGTCTGAGATGAAAAGGATCTGCTACACTGAACACAGAACGTGGAGGGCTGGGCTAACCACACAAAATATGCTGTGTGCAGTGAACACTCACTCTGTACTCTCAGCCACATCCCGCACAAAAGACAGAGAGACAGCTCTCAGGAGATGGAGCATGTGTGCAGAGATTTTCTTCCTGGTTAGTTTGAAGAAAGCAAAAGGAGGCCGAAACTGTGCTTTGTAAGCCACGTGGGTTGGTGTTGGCTCCTGGACATCAGTTCAGAATGCTCAGCAGTGAATGCAGAAGCCTGGTGAGGGACTCCCAGGAGGAGCTCCTTACCCCACCTCCTCAGCCTCCAGAGTTCAAATTTCACTCAACCTGAGTGCACCAAGCCCCACCCTCGTGTTTACATTGCTCTGGCCTTTTTGGCGGAATCAAAGTCCCTGCATAGGCAAGGAGATCTTTTACCTTCTACACTAGCGGGAAGCCAGGTGCCTGGGAAGGAGGTGGCACACACACCCGCTCCCTGGCATGCCACTGTCCTGCTGTGAAGGGCTGCATTAAAGAAAACTGGGCTCAGAGGTGCAGACCGAGAGAGCCGCTGGCTGTTTTGAAGGAAGGTAAGCAGGGAGCATTTGTGAGTGTGTGTGTGCGTGTGTGTGTGTGCATGCATGTGTGTTTGCCTGTGTGTGGTGCGTGTGTGTGTATCTGTGCATCTGTGTGGCTTCCATAAGGCTACAAAGATCTAAAACTGAGCTGTGTGCGTGGTGAGACTTACCTACTCACCAAGACTTCCAGAGGGAAAGAGCTGGTGCTAGCCGGGAGGAGAGCGCGTCATGGAGTGAAATAATCAGCAGAATGGTTGTTTTAACCGGGCAAGAAGGAATGTTGCTCAGGACTCATCGAGAAATGCCTTTATTGGTTTGCAAGCTGCGGGAGTTTTAACTTAACAACTTCTTTTTGGGGAAGAGTTCAGTGATGGTCTGACATTGTGTCTGCAAGCTCTCTGGCTGCCTCCGTGGCTGGCCGGCTTGGGTGGCCTCAGCCAACAGGACCTCCTCTTTTCCTCTGAGCTTGGGCCGCAGTGTTTTCATAGTTAGGATTGCCCAAAAGGGAACTGGACTGCCTGGTCAGAGGTCTGAGATAGGTGCCTGCTGAATGCCGGGCCTGCACCGGCATGCTGGTGTGAGAGGTCTCTCTGGGGAGCCACCCCGGCCTGCCATGCTGTCAGTGCGGCTGTGGGGCACCTTGGCGGTGTCTGGGACATGCCTGACACAGCCACACTCGTAGCCCGGCGCTCCTTTATCGCTGCATTCTGGAACCTGACCCAGGAGACCATGGGAGCGCTTGGAATCTGGCCCAGCTTCTGAGTAGCTCCTGCTCCACAGTAGGACGCCTTCCCTTCCCGGAGAGGCGGTTTGTGGCTGGGCAGGCATTTCTGTGTGGAAGATTCCGCTCCAGTTCTTGCTTTTGTTACTTGTTTCTTGCTCTGTATTTCTCCAAGAATTTACAGTCTGCCTGGTTTTTAGAAGGAGCTCAGCTTTACTCCAGAGGGAGGGGTTTTCCAGCGCCCTTGGGCAGTCTCAGCAAGGTGTCCTGGTGCTGCCTCCTCTCCTGGCAGCTCAGAAGGTGATTTGTTTTTGGGGCCTGGGGAGGGAGTTCATTTGGGGAAAGAGTTCACTTTCAAGGTGAAACTGACGCACCAAGGGAATGATGCCTTAGAATGTAGTTATTCTGCCTAAGGAAAGAAAGAGTTGTTCCTACAGAGTAGAGTTTATTGCCATCTTTTATTTCTTGTATTTAAAAAAAAGAAAGAGGAAAAGGGCACATTTCCTTCCATCCTGAAATATATGAAAGTCATAGAGTCTCTGACTTAGTAGACGAAAAGCAGTGTTCTCAAAGACCCAAGTGTAGTCCTCATTTCTTAGCTCTTGATTTTTCTCTGGAATAGAAAATGATTTAATAAAACTCCAAAAATCATTAATTAGCAGAGAGTTAGAATTCTATTGTATTAAAATTGAAGCAAATCTTGTTTTAGTGAGAGGTTATACATGCTCTAATTATAAATGTCCACATGGAAAAAGAGTGATTTTTGCATATGCGATGGGTAAGATAACACAAGTCCCCTTGAGAAGAAACCTCTTGGCTCCGACATCGTCTCCTGACTTTAGGAAGGTCTTTCTGTGCCTGCCACCCCATCAGGCCTCCAGGGAGCAGGCACCCTTGGGACACCACCAGGGTTACTTGTACCTCCCCTCCTGGCTGAAGAAGCGAGAATGCTTCCTGCCTCATTGTTAACCCCATTCAACCCTGCCTGGTGCTCTGGGCCACAGCCTAGTTTTCAGCCCTCCTGGCTTGGTGATGGACTGACTCTTCCATGCTCGGGAGCCTGAAATCCAGGCACTCTATCAGCACCGTCCCCAGTTCTGAAACCCCTGCTGGCTGTTCTACATTGTGCAGCCCCAGACCCATCTACCAAATGGTTTGCTGGAAAACTCAGAAGTCCAGCGCTGGCGCCATGGCTCATCCTTCAGTTGACTAGGCAAATCCAGGAGAAGTGTTCTCTCACTGCTGAGGGGAGGTGAAGTGATGTAGTGATGGGAACCCTGGGTGAGCATGATGGGACCTGCCAGATCATCCTTACCCCTGCCCCTGTGAAAGCTGGGTGTGCTCCGGTCCCTTGTAGCCCCCTAGCCTCATGGCTTCAGCAGAGGAGAATCCATGCCCCTTCTGGGTTTGCTTTGAGCCTCAAATGAGGCAATAGGTACAAAGTGCACTGAAGACAGTGGTTGCCCATTTAGCTTAATAGTGCTGCTTTTACCATCATTGCTGTCAATCACCAAGGACACACACAAAAAAATGTGGGATGGGAAAACATCACAGCTGGTAAGAGCCTGAGTGGGCAGCTTAGCCATAAAGTCACACGGTGTGGATGGTTAGCAGAATTGGTGCCTGGGACAGTTTGAGTCATATCAAAAAATGACTTACGGAACTTTTGAATATGCTTTTTAAAACCATCTTTTACCGTAGCTTTATATTAGAGAACAATGCCTCAGTGTAATTCCCGAGGCGGGAGGTCAGTGGACCTGTGTTCTGTGTACTCACTGATTAGATGTTTATGGAGCCCTCCTCTATTTCTCAGCTCTACACCCAGAGGGTCTACACATGAATCACATGTGAGTTCTGGGAATTCTTCACTTGACCAGGGAAGGGTAAAGCACAGAAAAGAGGGTTTGACCAATGCCTGCTGTGTGCGATGCCTTTCTTGTTGAATCCTAGTGACCCCTGGAACTGATGTTAGCAAACACCCCCTTCTACAGGTTGTTTCTCTACAGACAAGGAAAGTGAGGCACAGAGAGGCTGAGTGATTAATCTGAATCACACAGCTATGATCAAGCCAGGACTCAAGCCTGGATGATGCCAGAATGTCTAGAAGGGGAGGGAAGGTGTGCATATGAATCTCTCCAATGGAAATGTCAAAATCTGCCTTATGCAACAATGAGGCTCAAAGGGACTGTGATCACTATCCCAGGGAGAGAGGGTTTCCATTTCCTCATGGGAGTTAGGAATAGGAGAGAAGGCCTTTGAAGAGAGAAGAGGGCAAGGGGGAGAGGGAGAAGGAGGAAGGAGGGGTGGGTGAAGAGGAGGAAAGGGAAGATGAGGAAAAGGAGGAGGGAGAAGATGAAAGGGAGGAGGGGGAAGAGAAGGAAAGGGAGGAGGAGTAGAAGGAAGAAAGGGAGGGAGGAGGAAGAGAAGAAAAGGGAGGAGGGGAAGAGGAGGAAGAGGAGTGGAAAGAAGAGAAAAGGGAGAAGGAAGAGAAGAAAAGGGAGGAGGGGGAAGAGGGGAGGGGGAGGGAAGAGGGGGAAAGGAAGGAGGGGGAAGAGGGGAAGGAGAGGGAAGAGAAGGAAAGGGAGGGGGAAGAGGAAGAAAGGGAGAAGAAGAGAAGGAAAGGGAGGAGGGGAAGAGGAGGAAAGGGAGGAGGGGGAAGAGAAGGAAAGGGAGGAGAAGAGGGGAGGAAGGAAGGAGATCAAGAGAAGCCACCTCAGGTTGGGGCCTAGTTTGCTGTTCATCTCATTTCTGTCTTGACCTCACGATGGTTGTTTTAATTCAGGTGCAATTTACATGCAGTAAAAGTTGCCCTATTTAGTGTACAGTTGTCTGAGTTTGATGAACATTATGCCATGACACTCCCACCACTATCAAGATGCAAATATTTCTATTGCCCAAATCATTCCTTCCACCTTTTGCAGCCTCCACTCTTCTCCTGGCCCTGACCACACCCATTTGTGTCCAGACGCAGTGTCTCTACCCCAGAATGTCACCTACGTGGAGCGGTACAGTTGAGCCCTTTGAGTCAGGCAGCGTTCACTCAGCGTGGTCCTTGAGACCCCTCCAGGAGGCTGCCTGCAGATGAGCGCTTGTTCTTGAAAGCAAAGCTTCTCCATCTTCAGCACTTTCCCTGGGCTGTGGTTGTCAGAGCCTCCCCATGGGGACTTGTGGCTGCTGACATCGTCCATTGCCTAAACTTATTGGGACGTTTGGGGTGAATTGATTGAGCTGGGTGACCCCAAGTGAGTCATTTGAGGGTGACCTAGAGACAGGACAGTTTCTGGCTGTGTCTGGAGAAGCCACCTGTTCCTCGTGGTGCTCCAGGTGCAAGCAGGACCTCTCACATATCCAGGGCTTCTGACCCCAGTGGGGCTGCTGGTACCACGGGCCTGTGGGGGAACTGAAGAGTCCATGCTAAGAACAGCACTTGATCCCTCAACTGTGAGGATAGAAATGCACTTGCTTCAGAAAACAGAACATAAAACTTTGACCATCACTGCAGTGGCTGTGACAGCACAGGGGTCTGTCCCTGATAATGAATCATTTTAGGAGCTAGGGAGGAAAGCACAAAGTGCTTAATAGTCTCAGGAAAGTGAGTGAGGTGTATATGAGTGTGTTTGTGTGTGTGTGTGTGTGTGTGTCTTGCTCTAGATATTTCCTCTATGAAATATAGAGGTGATTGATTAGGATTAGAATTTCATCATTTTTAAGGAACGGAAAAAGTGGGTTTTGGAGTTGGAGAGAGGCCAGTTTAAATTTCAGGTGTTCCATTCAGTAGGCTTGTAAAAAAATACCTTAAATGTCAGTGCAGACCCTCTCAGCCTCTGACTTCTCATCCGTAAAATGGACTTCGTGTTTCTTGCTTCACAGGATTGCTTTGGGAACTGAGTGGGATTCCTGGGGCCTGACAGTGTGTGGGCGCACAGGAGGAGCTTGCGTGGTGGGCTTGTCTGTAGGAGGTCAGTTGAGTTGTGCAAGAGGTGTTTCCAGAATGCTCTCTGTTCTTCTGGTGATGAAGGCAGCAATTCCCACAGCCTCACCTGGTTCACCCGAGGGTGGCCGCTTCGGCATCAGCAGATGCCTTCTCACACGTCGCCCGTCTTTCCCGTGCCTCTGTTGATCTGTTTGTTCAGATGACATAAAATGTGCCCACCACCTTTTCCATCTCTTGTTCCCCTCTCTCTGTTCCTCAGGGGGCTGGTCCATTCTCCAGAACATCAGAGGGACTGGGCTGAATATTGCTTTTCAGTCCCCATTTTTGACTAGCAATCATAGCAAGTGCATAGTCAGCTCTTACCATCTTTCACAGAGAAGACTTTTTAGTTTCTCCTTTGAAACTAAAACATTGCAGGGAGGATACTGCTAGTTCTTTTGAAATGAAAAGTTACTTTTTAAGCACACCTGTCACAAAAATGGAACATGGGATTCTTAGTGTCAGTACCTGGAAAAAGGAAAGGTTCCATGTCACTTCATAAATCTATCAGATTTCGCCTTCCTTTGCTTCAAACCAACTTTCTGTTGGAAGCAGGACCAGTGGGCACTTCAGTGCATTACAGATGAGTGACTGATATTTTTGGTTGCTGAGTGATTGATGATGGAGGGTGCTGAAGTGTGAGGTCAGCTGTCCCTTTGGCTAGCATGCCTGGGAGTACAGTGGGCATTGGCTGGCCTGTTTTCAGCAAGAATGGAAGGGACGTTTTCATATTTTTTTTTCTCCATTTTTTGGATGATTTTTGAAATACTGACTACCTCTTACACTCTTGTCTCCTTGTGGGAAAGCCACGTTTCAGAAGCAGGCAGAGAGAAGGATTTCCTGCAGGGAGGGTGGGTGAGGAAGTGGCTGTTGCTGCAGGTCCTCCAAGAAGACAAGAACGTATGCTCTATATCTTCTTCCTTCTGGTTCTTTTCCAGGCGATAAACCTCCATGGTGTGTCATGCAGCAGAAGTCGTTCAGGGCCACATTTATGTTTGTTGGATTTTTAACTAGGACCTGGCCATGAGGAAATAGTTGCCAGCCAGTGGACAGGCTCCCTTGGGAGGGGAGGTCCTGGGTGCTGGTTGGCCGGGGCTGGGGGCAGCGCAGAAGGAAAGGGGACACCGAATGGGATGATGTACCCTGGACTGAGATGCAGAAAGGTTTTCCTCCAGCATCCGCAGCCAAAAAACTATGGGATCCCTGTGAGTTACTTCCACATACTCTGGGATCAGGTTTTGAATGTGCAGAATGAGGGTTGATTTGGACTTCCCCCTGCTTCCTTTGAGATGGAAGCAAAATGTTAAAATATGTTACTTAATTATATATAAAGATGGAAGGGGCAGACCAGCAGCAGGACCCCACCTTTTAGAACTCTGTCCTTACCCCACTACGTGCTTCATAGCAGTGGCATCCCTGATAGCACATCAGGTACCAGAGACAGAGCAGATACTTGAAGCCCTGCAGCCTCCCTCAGCTGGTGGGGGCTCCTCACCCTCCCTGCCCCTAGGAGCTCAGGGCACCAGGAACCTCACCCATAGCCTATGCCCAGGAACCACAGATGGAAATTTAGTTGGCTGTATCATTTCTCTAGTCTGGATGCAGAAAAGTACTTTCTACACCACTTTTCCAAACCAGAACCATATTATCAGTAGTGTTCTGCCATCAGTTAAGGAGAATATCCTTTAATGATGCACCTGCTGCACCTTTGGTGGCTGCAAACAGCAGGGTGTGGGCTCCTGTTTGGTTTCTCATTGGCGAGACTGGCAGTCAGCCATGCAGTGACCCTACTTCCACGCCCCTGTTAGGTTTCATTTCTGGTCAGGATTCTCTTTATATTGCTCTTATCCTGCAGCTTTTGCATTGAGCCTTAGGAAGCATAACAATGGCAGAAAGTGTTTAGATCAAGCTCTTTCCATAGGTGAGAAGATAGACGATAGAGCTCAGAAGACAGACGTGTGCCCAGACCTGCCGTTTGGAACTGTGTGGGTTTGAGCAATGAAACACCAGCCGCACAGGTGGCAAGAGGATAAAGGAGACTAAAAGCAGCAGGCAGCACGGTGCCATTGGATCGCACCTGCTGTTTGCCAGGGCTTCGTCCCATTCAGCTTTGTACCCTGGTTCCGAGCACAGTGTGGCCAGATAATGTTCAAATGTCCCTTGGATCTCCGGCCCATGCTTCCTGCTTCATGAGCGTATGGGCTAACCTTTAGGTTCACATTTTTTTTTTTTTTTTGTATTTAGAACCCTTAAATTGGGTGACTTCAGGTACTTTTCCAATTGCGTTTATTATCAGTTGGAGCCAGCCAGGTCAGCAGACATGGCTGCCCTGTTTCCGGCTCTCACGGATGGTGGGACCTGGCTGTGCCGGCTGGGAGGAAGAGGCCCAGAGAGTGGGGACACCTGGGCTGCAGGGGCCCTTCTACCTTCAGATCCTTGTGGACTGTGTGTGTGGTTTTGGTTGGTAGTGGTTTTTTTTGTTTGCTTGCTTGTTTTTCCTGCTAAAGCAGCTGAGCTTTCCAAAATAGCTCCCCAAGTTTTGTCATGTGTGAAAAAACTCAAACTTTTGGCCTCTCACTCAATGTCCACCTGGTGCCAGAGGCTGTTCTCTAATGCTAGAAGTGCAAGGGAGAGCAAAATAAAGCACACCCAGCCCTCAGTGAGCCAGAGTTCCCATGGGTAAAGGTGCAGTTCTGCTGAATGCTGGTATGTGCTGTGGATAAAAACCCAGTGAGGAAAGGGTGGTCAGGGCCGCACCTGTTGAGGAGGTGAGGGAGCTGAGATGCAGAGAAGCACAGGAGCCAGGGCCCCAGGGCAGGTGCGTGCTTGCAGTGGACTGCTGGGACCAGGGTAGGCAGAGAAGAGATAGGTTCAGGGAGCGGATGCCAGGCCCTGTCCAATGTGGGAAGAGCCTTTAATAGTAATTATGGGTTACCTTATTTGGAGCCTATGAGCTGGATACTTTATGTCTGTATTCTCTAGTTCTCATAACTTTGAGAGAAAGATGGAAAGCATCTTTGTATCTTTCATTCCATTGAAAGATAGGAAGCATTCTATTTTATGAATGAAAAACCAGGAAACTGAACAGCCTGAATGTCATGACCAGGAACACACATAGTGTAAATGGCAGAATGGGAATCCCATCTTCAAGGATGAAGGGAAACAGTAGTCTCCTGTGTCCAACTGAGGTTTAAGTCCTTCCTTTTGCAAAGTGATAGCCATTTACGAGAAAACAGGATAGGAACCATGCATTCCAGAGGCCCCTTCTCTCCCGCTGAGGCTGACTCCCCTGCCCCACCTCAAGACCACGAAGGTATGGGTGCAGGGGGTTGCCAGTGAAGCTCCTGGAAGAGCCTGCCCGGAGCTCTGCACCTTTAGAAAGATCTGTGTTCCTACAAAGTCATTCAGAAGCTTGACCAGTCCTGTTGTGGGATTCACTTGATATGTTTCATATTCTTTTTCTGTACATTTAACACTTGTTGGGCATTTTCTGATGTAAGAAGCTACCTATGTATGTAGCAGGAAATTTAGGAAGAGTCCAGCCTGGTCTTTGGCGCTGGACAGGGCTGGATTGCGTGCTCTCTGTCCCATGGCTGTGCTCCCATATATTAATAGGAAGGTGATTGAGTGCCACTGGGGTTGTCAGGATTTGACGAGACCCTGCTCTGAGTGCTCAGAAAGAGCCTGGCATAGATCGAGTGTTTAGTCAATGGTAATGGAAATGGTGTTGTTGTTAATGCATCTATTATTATTTTAAGATTTCTACTACTAATAAAACAGGATTATTCATACCCCCTGGGAGAGGGACTATCCTGTGCCTTACCATTTGTACAGGGCCTTCTGATCATGTACTGTTCTTTGCAGGGGGACAGGGAGCTAGCTGGAGGAGTCTACCTCAGACTGATTAATAAGCACTTTTTGACAGCATTTTAATTTAGATTAGAGGATTTTTTTTACATCTCATTCTTGGCCTTTTTTTTTTTTCTTGAGACGGAGTCTGGCCCTTTCACTCAGGCTGGAGTACAATGACACAATCTCAGCTCACTGCAACCTCTGCCTGCCGGGTTCAATCTTGGGTTTTTTTAAAAAGTCATTGTGCCAGTTTATTTTAACTTAGATTTAGGGAGAAGGGTGTAGGAAGTCATAAACATACAGATGTAGCAGTGTGAAATCTGACTGTAATGGGCAGGCTCATGCCCTGCGCTGTGTGACCCTGCCATGCATGTCCTGGCTGTCCGCCAAGCATGGGCGGGACGGGACTGACGGCCACGCAGCGCCCTCCATTGTGGGCAGGGGGAGTATTCTCTTTCAGTCTCACGGAGCAGAAGCCATTTATCAGCGCCTCCTTCTCTCCTTCTCACACACTGAGAACACGAAAAAGGATTTACCAGGTCTTACATTTGTTCAATTTTCCTGGTAACAGGGAATCTAAACAGAAACCAAATTAAATTGATGTTTACTCAGGGTCTATAAAGACAGTCACCTGTGTGCTATGCCATTTAATTCTCAGCTCGACCTTTACATACCATCTAACCACACCCTCATTTTATAGCTGGGAAGCTGAAGGTCAAGGTGAATGCACCAGTTGGTGGAACCTGAAGGGTGGACTCAGGATAGAGCTGGGATTTGAACCGGTGTTCATATGATGCCAGAGCTTCTTCAAGGGACCACTCTACTGCACAGTCACCTAGTGATTGCATAAACAAATGGATTGCAGTTTATATTTTTGAAATTGTAGAGGTCATATTGGCACGTGCCTTATAATTTAGTCCAGTCTTTCCAGGTGTTCTTTTGTTTAATTTACACAGAGCTGGGTGACAGAGGTGTTTTAGTCTCTGCCTGATCTGAAGCCTGACCCGGGCTTCAGAGATGGCTGTTTCACTTTATTCTTGAAGATGGTATCCCCATTCCGCCACTGACTGTGTGTGTGTTCCCAGTCATGACATTCAGGCTGTTCAGTTTCCTGGTTTTTCATTTATAAAATAGAATGTGTCCTATCTTTTCATGGAATGAAAGATACAAAGATGCTTTCCATCTTTCTCTCAAAGTTATCACTTGCTGATGCCTGGTCAGAGCAATGTGAGTTCAATGCCTCCTCCTTGTGGGCAGGGCCACTGACAGAGCCTCCAGGGGTGTGCCCTCCTGGTGCCCTCTGAGCTGGTGGGCAGTGGGCCAGCAGGAGCATGCAGGGCCAGTGTACCCGGTTCTAGACCCACCTCCACCTCCTAGCAGCTGCCCGACCTTGGGCAAGTTATTTATTCTGTTTGAGCTTCAATTCCTTATAGATAAACAAGGAATAACAACATAGATCATGCTGTGAAAATTAGAGAAAATGCACAATGCACCTGCCCTGTCAATAAGAGGTGTCAATAAGAGGTATTCAGAAAACAGCAGCAGTCCCTGAGGCCGAAACCTTGAATGAATCCCATGGCATATGTCCTGTCATCACATTTCCTGCCTTGAAGACTTGGTTTATTTTCAGCATTTTGTGTAGCATTTCTACTCCCAGACCCTCCCCTAGGCTTGACTTTAGGATGGGAGTCAGGGCTACTGCAGACGGGCCCATACCCTGTGTCCACACTCCCCTCTCCCCAGTCCTCTATGTGCTTTCCATTGGGCATGGTTGAAACAGGAAGAAAGCCTGGTGTAGGCCCATTTTCAGCACCACACCCAAGTGCCTCTTGGGACTCTGTCCCAACAGGTTGTCCCAGTGTTTTCAAAAAAGCCAGCAGCCACTGGCCGTGGCTGTGCATCAGCCTGGAGCCTGGGGCTGTGAGGCACATTCTTAGAGGAGGTCCCTCCAGAGGGCTCCTGGGCCAGGCTCGGTGGCCACTGTCAGGTAGTGGCTCGCGTCTCTCAAATTCCAGATGCCCACAAAGCGTGGGTTTCCCAGCACCAGCAGCTCCCTGGCTGTGGAATGCCTGCCATTTCATAGTTGAGAAAGTAGAAGAAGGTGGGGGAGGCCCACGGGGTAAGGCATGTGCTGACTACAAACTCCAGCTTATTTTAGGAGGCTCTTGGCAAGGACCTGCCATGTGTGGTCACGGCAATTGGCCAGTCAGCAGATTGAGGCTCGGGAGTCCCCGAATGCCAGAGCCATGGTCATGATTATTAATAGCAGCCGAAGCTTCAGCCCTCCCTGCACACACTTTATTTATTTATTTTTTTGTTTTTAGAAAGTGATTTATTTAGAGAGAGAGAAATAGGAGAAGGAGAAAGAAGCAGCTAACTCTCAGTGAGAGAATCCAGAAAGATGGAATCCAGGAGAGGAAAGCAGCTTCCACATTGAGTGGAAGGGAACAGAGAGAGATAGGGAGTTTAGGAGGGGAAGACAGGCTTCCACGAGAGAGCGTGGAAGGGGACCCCAGAGGGGAAATCCAGGAGAGAGGAAAACAGCTGCCATGAAGGGAGTGTTCATGGAAGGGGACCCAAACCTGGAGTCCCTCCTGCCCACATTTTAATTCAGAGTTTTGTTTTCCTGACATTTCATGTATGGAAATCAGTGCATGCAAGTAAGCCTCATCTGATTGTGATCCTGAGACATTCACCAGGCACCTACTTGGCCCAAAGATACTGCTCCAGACGGGAAGTGCAATCAATTCTTGCACTTTCTCTTTTCATTGAATATCATCTTGACATTTGAGCAGATGTGCAGTTTTGTTGTTGTTGTTGTTGTTGTGTGTGTGTGTGTGTGTGTGTGTGTGTGTGTGTGTGTGTGTGTTTTTTAGACAGAGTCTCGCTCTGTTGCCCAGGCTGGAGCGCACTGCTCACTGCAACCTCTGCCTCCCGGGTTCAAGTGATTCTCCTGCCTCACCCTCCTGAGTAGCTGGGACTGTGGGCGTGTGCCACCATACCCAGCTGATTTTTATATTTTAATAGAGATGGGGTTCCACTAAGACATTCAATTTAATAGGAATTTACTAGCAGGCCCCTAACTGATGCTCAACAAGTGTTAGACAGGTCTGTAGATGGAAGCTCTTTGTATAGGATGAACAGTCCATTCTTGGGGATTTATGAGCTGAGCCCGGTTCAGCATTCATAATCACGAGGAAACTAACAATGAGCCCGCAAGGCAAGATGATTCAGAAGGTGAAGAATCCCAGAGCTCAGAATGACAGTTTGTTCTGCGTGGAAAGGTGGAAATGATTCTAGCGCCTGAAGATGTTTGTTTCTTTGCGTTTCTTTTCATTGGCATGCTCCAGTGTATGTGTAGAACTTTGTGATCTTAGAGGCGTCTTTGTCCCTGTTTACCATTAGTCATCTTTTGAATCTCTTTATTTGCTTAGACAAACGCACACGCTCATTCTGAGGGTGTGAGGCTGGCTTTCATCCCTGACTGAAAGACTCTCTCTGCTTTTCTCTCCCACAGTGCTACACACGCAGGGCCCTGTTGATGGCAGCCTTTACGCGAAGGTGAGGAAGAAAAGCTCCTCGGATCCTGGCATCCCAGGAGGCCCCCAGGCCGTCCCGGCCACCAGCAGCCCAGACCACAGTGACCACACCTTGTCTGTCAGCAGCGACTCTGGCCACTCCACAGCCTCTGCCAGGACTGATAAGACAGAAGAGCGCCTGGCTCCAGGAACCAAGAGGGGCCTCAGCGCCCAGGAGAAGGCTGAGTTGGACCAGCTGCTCAGTGGCTTTGGACTGGAAGATTCTGGAAGCTCCCTGAAGGAAATGACTGATGCTCGAAGCAAGTACAGCGGGACCCGCCATGTGGTGCCGGCTCAGGTCCATGTGAATGGAGACGCTGCTCTGAAGGACCGGGAGACGGACATTCTGGATGATGAGATGCCCCACCATGACCTGCACAGTGTGGACAGCCTTGGGACCCTGTCCTCCTCGGAAGGGCCGCAGTCGGCCCACCTGGGCCCCTTCACCTGCCACAAGAGCAGCCAGAACTCACTCCTATCTGATGGTCTCAGCAGCAACGTTGGTGAAGATCCTCAGGGCACCCTTGTTCCGGACCTGGGCCTTGGCACGGACACCCCCTATGAGCGGGAGCGGACTTTTGGGAGTCGAGAGCCCAAGCAGCCCCAGCCCCTGCTGAGGAAGCCCTCAGTGTCCCCCCAGATGCAGGCCTATGGGCAGAGCAGCTACTCCACCCAGACCTGGGTGCGCCAGCAGCAGATGGTGGTGGCTCACCAGTATAGCTTCGCCCCCGACAGGGAGGCCCGACTGGTGAGCCGAGGCCCTGCAGACAACCCTGGCCTTGTCCAGGCCCAGCCAAGAATCCCACTCACCCCCACCCGAGGGACCAGCAGCAGGGTGGCTGTCCAGAGGGGTGTGGGCAGTGGGCCACATCCCCCCGACACACAGCAGCCCTCTCCCAGCAAAGCATTCAAACCCAGGTTTCCAGGCGACCAGGTTGTGAATGGAGCCGGCTCAGAGCTGAGCACAGGCCCCTCCCCAGGCTCGCCCACCCTGGACATCGACCAGTCCATCGAGCAGCTCAACAGGCTGATCCTGGAGCTGGATCCTACCTTTGAGCCCATCCCTACGCACATGAACGCCCTTGGTAGCCAGGCCAATGGCTCTGCGTCTCTGGACAGCATGGGAGGCGGGCTCCGGGCAAGCAGTAGGCTGCCTGACACAGGAGAGAGCACCAGCAGGACCCCTGGGCGTCAAGGTGAGCTGGTGCTCCATGGGAGGTGCTCCACGGGAGGCTGACGTTTGATGAGAAATCAGCCTAGTAGGTTAGCTTTTGGCAAAACCCACAGGGGAGAGGGAGGGACATTTCCCTTGCAGTTTCGACTCTCGTGAATTTTGGCCTAGGATCCAAATGCTGTCATGCTGCCGTGGTCCCTTGGTAGCAGATCGGAGGGTGGGAAGAACCAGGCAGAAAGCCTGCTGTTATGTTAACGTCAGCACAGGGGCAGGGACAGCATGCACTCTGCTGGAAAGGGCTGGCCATGCCTTCACTGCAGAATGGGCCTAACAGTGAAACTATTCTCCCTTTGGGAAAGTTAGTGGATTAGCTAAGGAAGCATACTTACCTCTGCCCCTATGGTGTAGGTCAGGGCTTTGTGGAAGAGTGCCAGTTACCTCAGTGGGGCTAAAGGTTGGGGATCAAGAGGACTGCTGAGCCCTCAGACAGCTTTGGCACATGGAAGTGATTAAGCAGTCATGGTGTACAACGTGTCGGTGCCGGCCATGGTGGCGTGTGGAGACTGTTTATGGAAGGGAGCAGCTGGGCGGCCTGGGATCCACAAGAGTTTCTACCATGGAGAGCAGCTCAGTGATGGGAGGGGTTTGGGGAGCAGGCTTGGGTGAGGGGGCTGAGAGCTGTGGCAGCACCCAGAGCAATGGAGCCAGGTGCGGGGGCCTCCTGGAGATGCCCCAAACCAGGTGGGGGTTATGCTAACTGCAGGGAGGCCAGGACTGCAAGTGTCCTTTTCCCCTAAGGCTGGTGGTTTAGAAACCGGCACAGGGCCGTTGTGCCTAGCTTTGAGGTCTGCGGAGAACCAGGACTGGCAGTGATGGACCAACAGTGACCTCTGCCTGGTTCACAGCAGCACTGTATCGATGTAATGGGGCATGTTACCTAGTGGGACCAGGTTACTATATAGTGTTCTTTCTGTTGGTGAGGCATGAAGGCTGAGAGGACCAGAGAGCCAGAAGTGGTCAGGTCAGCCAGGGAAGACGGCAGGCAAAGAGGGGTGCTGGGATGGAACGGGGGTGTCTCAGGTAGGGGCCTGTGTGGGCGAGGGTTGTGGAGAGATCGTGTGGTGCTGCACAGAGGTGCATGCCGGGAGAGGACGGCCAGGCTGTAGCTGCAGGAGGTGGAGAGACAGAGTGTTCTAGGAGTCCCGATAGTGATATGCAGGGACCAAAGGAGGACCTTGGGCCAGAGAATGTGGCATCCGTGTGGTGCCAGGCTTCCCACATTGGCATGTTTTGGTGTGTTGGTCTCTGGAGCCCACTGGCTCCTTAGAGGGGCCTGCCTCTAAAAGTGAAGATCAGAGCGGTAAAGGACAAGAGAACATCACTGGGTGATGCTGTGCACGTGATTCCTACCAGGTGCTGGTAACACTGACGAGAGATGCTGTCATTTATGCCAGCATGGTTCTTGGTTTAGGTGTGCTGGCCTATGTCATCTTCCTAAGCACCCTGGCTGCGGAAACCACACCAGTCCCTGCCTTACAGTCATATTGACGGAGGTGTCAGTACATGGCCCACCCAGGTTCACATGGGACCTGCGCAGTAGAGTAAAAGTTAGTGCCCTCCGGTGTGGACCCAGTGTCTGCATCCTCTTTGGAGTCACAGCTCAGGTCTGGGGTGGCCTGGGGGAAGGAGCACACAGTCTAGACGTTGGTCCTGGCTTCAGGTCTGATTGTGCCGTGGGCTGTCTGAGTGACGCAGGCGGGTAAAGGGCAGTGTTTCCGAATTTCTCTTCACTCCATCTTTGAGAAGAAGCCCTATCCCAGCGCATGGCCCAGGGAAGGTGTGAAGAAATGCTGGTCCGCATCCACTTATTACCTACTGGGGGTGTGACTGAGCAAATGGCTGGCATTCCAGCTTGCCTGAATAACTCTGTATGTCATGAACTGGGAGTTTGCAGGAGCCAGGAGAGTCCCTGATGTGTAGGTTGTTGGCCTTTATGATAGAGCTGTACAGCAACCACAGCACCACAGCAGGGGTAACAGTTCCGGAGTAATAGGTCCAGGTCAATGCATTAAACAAATATATGGGAAATTCTGAGTTTACAAAAAAGGCTCCAATGGGAACAAAACTATGTGCAGTATTACACCGGACTGACGTCACCAAACCATGTTAAAAGAAATTACTTGGAAACATTAAAATCAGAAGTCTTATCTCCTGGATAACAGTCTCGTGTAAGGTTTGGGGGAGGTTGGAGGCGTCTGAGAGTACATGGAGAAGAGGACTCCATGGCTTAGATTAACATATAGTAGCCTCTTGAGGTTAATGTGTCTTCCAGTTGATTTAATTCAGTCCTTAGTGATTCCCCGTTCTTGCTTCAAGGAAGCAATTGTAAGGCCTGGAATTTTAGAAAGCCACATCATATGATCCACCCTCAGATTGGCTGTTTTTAAATTACTTGGTAAACTCATTACTTTAATAACACATTTTGGTTTTGATTTTAGATTCTCTTTAATTCCTTTTATTATAAAAGTTATTTAGTTATCATTTTGAAGTTTAAGGACTTTCATATCTCAACAATAGACCAGTAAAATTCAGTGCATATTTGGGTATTAACAGTACAGATTTAAAGTATTCATTAATCTATTCATGTTTGATATGCATCTTAGGCTATTTGTCAATTTTTTTCATAGCTTTAGAACTAAAAAGATGTCAGAAGATTAGATATAAGCAAAACTGGATACCAGTCTCCCCAGAGCTTTTTAAAATTGGGAAGTGGCCTTCTTGTAGGAATCCTGCCACACATGAGCAGCTGTTCGTAAGCAGTGATGAATGGCCACCGAAGCGTTAGCCACAGCATTGGGAACAGGGCAGAGTGAACCATGCCCTTCCTGGGAGCTCTGCTTCCTCTTCCAGGACATGCCTTTTGTGCTAGGTAAGCACCAGGCTGGGAGGTGGAGCAAGCCTTGAGACTTGCACTTCATTTAGTGTAAAAAGCCTGCGCAGTGTGGAGGTGGTCTCTGAATAGCCTGCACAGCAGGGTTTTGGATCTCAGTCCAGAACTTTCGGAACTGGCAGAAACCCCATTTTAAAAATGCCTACTAGGGTGAGGCAGGCAGATCACTTGAGGTCAGGGGTTCAAGACCAGCCTGGCCAACATGGCAACCCCCCCTGTCTACTAATATTACAAAAATTAGCTGGGGGTGGTGATGCATTCATGTAATCCTAGTTACTCGGGAGGCTGAGGCAGGAGAATTGCTTGAACCCAGGAGGCGGAGGTTGCAGTGAATGAGATCATATAACTGCACTCTAGCCTGGCAACAGAGCGAGACTCTGGCTTAAATTTTTTTTTTTTTTTTTTGCTTACTTCTGTAGCTCTCAGGCACTGCAGCTAAGCAGGGAAGGAATTGTTTCTTCCCTCCCTGGCAGGTATAGAGAACAGTGGAATTCTTTTGATTTTGAAATTAAATTTCAGTGTTGACATTGATGATGGTGATGACCCTGATGATGGTAATGGTAATGATGGCAATGATTTGGTGATGGGATGATGTTGATGGTGGTGATAATGTTGATGGTGGTGATGGTGATGATGACAGTGATGATGGTGATGACTGTGATGATGGTGATGATGGTCATGATGATGATGTTAATGACCCTGATGATAGTGATGATGTTGATGGTGGTGATGATGGTCATGATGATGATGTTAATGACCCTGATGATTGTGATGATGTTGATGGTGGTAATGATGGTCATGGTGATGATGGTGATGACCCTGATGGTGGTGATGATGATGACCCTGATGATGGTGATGACCCTGATGGTGGTGATGATGTTGACGATGTTGGTGGTGATGATAGTCATGGTGATGATGGTGATGATGTTGATGGTAGTGATGGTGACAGTGATGATGGTGATGATGTTGATGGTGGTGATGATGGTCATCGTGATGATGGTGATGACCCTGATGATGGTGATGATGTTGATGGTGGTGATGATGGTCATGGTGATGATGGTGATGACCCTGATGATGGTGATGATGTTGATGGTGGTGATGATGGTCATGGTGATGATGGTGATGACCCTGATGATGGTGATGATGGTGATGACCCTGATGGTGGTGATGATGATGACCCTGATGATGGTGATGACCCTGATGGTGGTGATGATGTTGACGATGTTGGTGGTGATGATAGTCATGGTGATGATGGTGATGATGTTGATGGTGGTGATGGTGACAGTGATGATGGTGATGATGTTGATGGTGGTGATGATGATGACTATGATCATGGTGATGATGGTCATGGTGATGATGTTGGTGGTGATGGTGACAGTGATGATGGTGATGATTGTGATGGTGGTGATGATGTTGATGGTAGTAATGATGATGGTAATGATGTTGATAGTGGTAATGGTGATGGTGATAGTAATGACTGTGATGATGTTGGTGGTGATGGTAATGACTGATGATGGTGATGATGGTGATGACTGTAGTGATGTTGATGATGGTGATGGCAATGATGACTGTGATGATGGTGATGATGTTGATGGCGGTGATGCTGTTGATGGTAGCAATGATGGTGATGGTAATGATGATGATGATGTTGATCCTGATGATGGTGATGACTGCAATGATGTTGATGGTGATGGCAATGATGACTGTGATGATGTTGACAGTGGTGATAGTTTGGTGATGGTGATGACTATGATGGTGTTGATGCTGTTGATGGTGGTGTTGGTGATTGTGATGTTGATGATGTTGGTAATAGTAAGAGCTGTTATGCTGAATGCCTACACTGTTTTAGGTACCTTAATCTTCACTGGAACACATAACAAAGTTTTCATCTCTCTGACTCTGCACCCCATGGCTATGCCCTAATTTCACTAAACTCACACTCTTCTACTAGCCAGCAAACCTTGAGGGAAGTACCCATTACTTTTTGTTTCCCCCTGGTATGCAGGGAGAGCTCCACATACATTTGTAAATACAGGAGTCTGGGACTGTATTTACATAATGTTTGTAAATATGGGCGGAACTGCAAATGATCCTTTCAAGACCTGGATTGCTCTGCTGAATGGGCACTGAGGGGAGACAATGTAGAATAGCCTTGACCACCCACAAGACCAGAGAGAGGCTATCTAGAGGTGGGGTATCACTGAGACCCGGGTGCTTTCTGTGCCAGTGAGCACAGTTCTGTGTCCTTCTTGTAGGATGGGTGATATGCAGGGAGTTGGTTTGGGGGCCTTTTGCTTACTACAAGTGCCCACCAGCCATGGGGCCGTGCTCCCTCAGTCTGGTCTGACGTCTGCTGCTGCCGAGCTCACTTCCCCGCCCCACTCTGGGTCTCACTTGGTTTCAGCCTGTATGTGGTGTGTTTTTTGGATTATACCCTTTTAAGTGGGAGAAGATTTCAACTGATGGTATCCCAGTAACAAAAGAAATGACTCAACCTGTGAAATTCATGATTCCATGGGTGGCAAAAAGCCAGCTCTGCGTTTTTTTTTTTTTTTTTTTTAATACTCTGAGGGCTCTTTGCTTCATGTTGTCAAAATACTTTATTCATGTTACATCAACCTCCACCCTGCGATGACAGGAACCTGGCAGGCCCCGTTCTGCTTGCAGACAGTGCTGTGGCATTCCCGCCAGGCATTTAATGTCCCTCCCAGACTCGGCATCTGCTCTGTTAGTGCTAACCCATGGCTGATAACCTGTGCATCCTAAAGAAAGTTCAGAGCAATGGAAATTGTTGGCTTTTAATAATTGATCATGGAGAGCCCATTGATTTAAATTGTGTGCTAAACCCCAGCCAAAGGAACCAAATGTGAAAGCTGGAAGAGCACCGCAGGGTTCAGAGAGCAGCTCACCTGTAAGCTCACAGCCTCACAGAGTGGAAATATGCAGACCATCCCCCCTCATTTCAACTCCAGAGTTGGGTAAACGTGCAGACCATCCCCCCTCATTTCAACTCCAGAGTTGGGTAAACGTTGGCTCAGCCAGAGCCTCTCATCCAGGCCTTGCGGGGCAGAGGGATTCTTGCCAGGCAGATGGTCTGGAGGAGAGGTGGACTGGGAGAAAGCATGGTGTGCCAGGGAAGTTCGGTGCCGAGGAGTGAGGCTAGAGATGCAGACAGGCCACACCATGGAGGGCCAGGATGGGGGCCAGGGAGCATGGCTCTTCCTCAAGGGCAGAGGCGAGCCTCGGGGTCTTGGGCTGGGCCCTTGCTTGTTTTTTTTTTTTGCGTGGTCACCGTCTTGACCGAAGAGAAGGCAGTTTAGAAGGTGGCACTGAGCCTGGGAGCTCCATTAGGGGCCCAGAGACAATGGAGGATGGTGTTTGGCAGGATGGGGGTGCCATGGGGTGGCACTGGCCTGCAGCTCTGCAGAGGAAGAGTCTCGGGAGGAAGGGAGGGAGCCCCAGTGCCTAGGCCTGTAGCAGCTGGACATTGGGAGAACGAAGGGGACTTGGATTTGGCTGTTAGTGATCTGGGTAAGAGGGTTTCAGAGCCATGCTAGGGACACAGGGAACCCACGGTACTTTCTAAAAGTCTAGGTGTTATTATTTCTGTACAGTGTGTTATAACTGAGCAGTCCCCAGTTATGGCTGTCACCCTGCCAGTGCCGGGTTATTGGAGCATGGTGACATCTGAGGTGGCGGATGGAGGACTAACCACAGCAGCAAGTATAGACACCCCCAGAGCCCTCTGAGGACTTGGACGTCAGCACGAGACCAGGGCTCATGCCAGCATCTCCGCCTTTTGGGGGCTGTCTCTGGATGATCACAGTCAGCCTTTTTTCTCTGAAAGGCTTCCCTTGGCCACCGCCCCATCCAGAAAGCTGGATGAGGTCCTAGGACCCAGGTCTTATGAGAGGGACTTCCTGGTACTCACATCAGAGAATCAGGATAAAGGAGGTCTGGGAGCTAAGGAGCCAGGGCCACGGGCACTGGACACATGTCCATGAGGGACTCTTGCTCTTTCTTTGTTGCCACAGGCAAAATGAGTTTTTTTTCTCCACCGATGAGCTTTGGTCTCTTGAGGTGGTGGAGAGAGATGGGATATTTATGTGCCTTGAGAGCTCTAGAAAGAGATTCCTGCCCAGGGGTCAGGACTAGACACAGCTCCTCTCTACCTTAAGATCCTGAGGCTTTAGGGCTGTGGGTATGGACAGGCCATATGTATGTGAGTGCAAATTTAGTAACTGAGTCAGCCCACTGCACTACAGGGAGCTCTGTGGGTTTTCAATTTGGAAAACATTTTAGGATAAGAAACTCCAGTCTGCCCTGGGAAACTGCTGTTGCAGTTACTTTCTTTTATTGCATCAAACCAACTTTGAAATTTTAGAGTTGATGAATCATTTCCATTTGCCCCAGAGACCCTCACTCTGCAAAGCAGGGGCACTTGGTGTCCCACCCTGCCACCTTGACGGGCACTCTGAAGACACTGCTGAGAGGCCAGGGCCATAGAGGAGGAGGTGCTGTCTGGGCCTTCTGGGCCTTTAAGGTGTGGATTCCAGGCCACTTCCTGCTCAGTCTACACTGCGAGGGACAGCCACAGCAAGGGATCTATAACATCTTTAATCTCCTGAGCGAGAGTAATGCCATCTTTGCTCACCTGAGATGAAAGTCATAGCTAATACAACCTCCTTAAGCACATATTAAAAACGAAATTTAACACCCAAACATGTCAAGGGAGAAGTAAAAATAAAGTAATTAATAATAAACTCATATTTTCATTTTGAGATGAAAATTTTTGATCTGGCCCACACTAGAAAACAGAAATCATCCTTCCAGTTTTAAAAAATATATTTTTCATTGGGGTAAAATACACATAACTTAAAATTTAGCATTTTAATCATTTTAAGTGTACAGTTCATTGGCAGTAAGGACGTTTGGATTGCTATGCAACCACATTACTATTTAGTTTCAGAAATTTTTCATCATCCCAAAGGGAAACCTCATACCCCCTGAAGTCACTTCCCATCCACACCTTCTCCCCAAGCCCCTGGCACTCACTCATCCCCTCCTGTCCCTGGGGATGTGCCTACTTTGTGCCTTTTGTGGCTGGCTCCTGTGACGCGGTATGTGATGTTTTCAAGCTGGATGTGTTATAGTCCATGTGCGAACTTCAGTACTGTTCATAGCTGAGTAATATTTCATAGCAGGGATAGACCGCAGTTTGTTTACCCTCTCGACGGAGACTTGGGTTGCTTCCACCTTTGGCCTTGGTGAATGGTGATGATGTGGTCATGGGTGTGCCATGTTTGTCTGAACGCCTGCTTTCAGTTGTTGGGGTGTTGCCCAGGAGAGGGGTTGCTGGGTCCTGTGGCAGCTCTCTAACTTGTTGGGTCCTGTGGCAGCTAAGTTGTTGGGGAACTTCCCCACTGATGCTTGAAAGTCGTTTGGCATCACCAGGCCTCTGGGGTATGCCATTTGTCACCAGAAGCTCTGCCCGAGCTGCACTGGAATGGGCTGGTCTGTGTGACCCTAACAGCCTGAGTTAGGGTCACACAGACCAGCTCAGGGGAACTGCTAATTTCTGGAGTCCTAGATAGGTGGTGGTAGAATTCTCTCCCTATGTCAGGGTGGAGCAGTTATGACAACTCCACTGTCACGGGGAACATAAAGCAATATGGCTTTTTTCCAGTCATGCCACATGTCCACTGCACTGTGGCTTGACGAGGGCCTCATGCCAGGACCTGGGATGAGGGGGGAGCCCTCACTGTGCACCCAAGGCTGCTCACACTCCCAACAGCACTCCCGGCTCCCACAGCTGCTGCCGGAAGTTACTGGCTACAGCCCTTGTCACAGTTCATCAGTCGGGTGGACCTATGGCCACACCTGTGTTCAGCGCAGCCCATGTGGCCCTGAAGGTGGACAGCCCTTGTGTCCCTTCGAAGGCATGGGGTGGTAAACACCACAGTGATTAAAAGATGAAGTGTTTGCGGAAGAGACCAGTAGGGTCACGTGATGGGGGTGATCCAAAAAGAAAACCAATGCACGTTAACAGGCAGGAGTTGAAGCCCCTTCAGAAGCCCCATAGGTGGGGCCTTCGGTGCTGGGCAGTGTGTGAGGAAGAGGGGGTCTCCCTTCAGTGGTTTGCAGCTTTTTGCATCTGCACGTTAGGTTACAGTTGACTTATAAAACACAGGGGTATTGCTGACATTCTTGTGTAGGAGTGCTTTGTATTTTTGACATATCATTGCCCTTTTAAATGCGTCTTTTTAGAAGAAATGCCACCACCTAGCATGGACTTCAGTGTTTCCCAGCGGAAAGAATTTTCAATTCTGCAATGTAAAAACTGGGATTCCCTCCCTCTGCCTTCTGTTGCAGCATTGCCGGCACCCACCTGCTCTCTTAGAATCAGGGTGAGACTTGGAGACGACAGCTCGACTGAGGGAGGGTGCGCCTGGGAAGGGAGAGCTCTCGCCTGGGTTGGTCTTGATATGTCAGTCAGAACCCTGCCTAAGGATTTCCTGACATGTTACGTTGTAAAAAAACAAAAAAAAAACAAAAAAAAAACTGTAAGTCATCCAGCTTGTTAAGGCCACGCCCTCCAGGTGGAAGGGGCTGGTCAGTCAGTCCTCTTTCCATTTTGGGAGAAGGCTCCTCAAACCATTTCTGGGAGCATTTCAGCTGGGAAGAGTGTGGGGGCATCCTTGTCATGCTACCCTGCCTCCTTTTACACACTGTCTTGAAAAGATTCGTGTGAATGAACGGAAGTCTGGACGCCTCAAGCTCACCGTGAAGCAGTCTTTGCCTGTTACTTGTTTTCACTGCTAGGAATGCTAAGGAGCTTCCGGAGCCTGTGAAGCACACCTGTGGGACGTCAGGCTGCCTTCCTAGAGGATCATATCAAGATAAATCAGTAGCTTATGGGGACTTTACCTGCTAGTGCCCAGATAGAAATGAAAGAAGGCATGTTTTAAACTAGGTAATATTCTAGCATGGCATGAGTTTTCATCTTTTCTTTTTTGAGATGGAGTCTCGTTCTGTCGCCCAGGCTAGAGTGCACTGGTGCGATCTCAGCTCACTGCAACCTCCGCCTAGGTTCAAGCGATTCTCCTGCCTCAGCCTCCTGAGTAGCTGGGATTACGGGCATGTGCATTATTATGGTAATTATGGGCATTACCATGCCCAGCTAATTTTTGTATTTTTAATAGAGATGGGGTTTCACCGTGTTAGCCAGGATGATCTCAATCTCCGATCTCATGATCTGCCCGCCTCAGCCTCCCAAAGTGCTGGGATTAGAGGCGTGAGATACCACGCCTGGCCTGTTCTTTTTATTTTTTTAATTAATTTGTTATTTGAGACGGGATCTCATTCTGTCACGCAGGCTGGAGTACAGTGGTATGATCATATCTCACTGCATCCTTGACCTCCTGGGCTCCATTGATCCTCTTGCCTCAGCCTCCAGAGTAGCTAGGATGACAGGTATGTGCCACCATGCCTAGCTAAATTTTTTTGAATATTTTTTGTAGAGACAGTGTTTCATCATGTTGCCCAGGCTGGTCTGGAACTCCTGGGCTCAAGTGATCCCTCTGCCTTGGCCTTTCAAAGTGCTGGGATTACAGGCATGAGCCACTGTGCCTGGCCCCTGTTTTTTCTATGTTTTAATTAATTAATTTATCATTGTATGTATTTAAGGTGTTTGACATATTTTGTTACACCTATACATAGGGAAAGGATTAGTACAGTCAAACAAATGGACATATCCACCGTTTTACCTAGTTACTTTTGTGTAAGAGTAACTACACATCTACTCTTTAATCAATATTGCATCCTGAAAGTTTACTAGGGAGTGGATTCCATCTCTTTTAGAACAGGGGTTGAACATATTGGCTGCATGTTGGAGTTACCTGGGGAGCTTTAAACATGCAGATGCTAAATATGTGAGTGCCTATTTCTACCTCGGGAGGGTGGCAGATTGAATTGGCACTGGTGAGGCCTGGATGTCAGAGTTGCTTTAAAAACGCTCCCTAAATAACGCAGTGTGAATTCAGAGTTGAGACCTGCTGTGATTCTTTAGCTTGGTTGTGTGTTGGAAATACTAAGGAGTTTTTAAAAATATTGCCACCCAGGTCTCACCGCTGGAGGTTCTGACTTCATGGGTGAGGCTCGAGCTTCAGGATTTTAGTGATAAAATGTGGACAGCTGCCTTTGAGAACCACCATTATATATTTGCAGTCTCTCACCTTAGGTGCGTGTCCCAGCCTCCAGGAGAGCCAGCGCTTGGCTCATTGAGGCTGAAATGTGCCGCAGGGTGGTTCTGATGAGAGCAGGATTTGTGACCTTGCTGTGGAATTTAGAGGACAGTCAGTAGTCATGTATCAGTTGTCAGTTGTCAGAGGCTGAGGCGGGAGACCCCATGGGCTGCCTCCCACCTGAGTGGTGGCTTTATTTCACTTGCAGAGTGGGCTATATGACCCCATAGTGGAGAGAGAATGTGGTGACATGAAGTGTCTGAGTGGGCAGCATGGTGGGTGTCTGCTCTTGTACACTTGACCCATCTTCCTTACCCTTTCTCTTTCCACTTCCCAGCAGAGGCTCAGGGCCTAAGATCTGCCATGTGCTGGCAAAGATCAGTTGCCAAGAAACATTCTGAATCACAGAACTGAATCACAGTTCAGGGTCAGCATAACTGCAGCCTTATCAATCAGGACATGTTATTTCACACTCTCAGTTAATATAGATAACGGGGAGTTCAGTGCATTTGGACAAGGTGGAAAGTTGCTTTGTGGGTGTTAAAAAAATTTTAAAGCATTTTGTGGCTAAGTGATCTGAGAAGCCCCTCCTGCACTTCAGACTGCTGAGGGGTGAATTGGTGGCAACAATGCTGACCCCCAGGCTGGGCTGAGTTCAGTCCCACGTGTGTTTAGTGCAGCACCCAATGTCTTGGCCTGAATCCTTGATTCTCCAGGGCTCTGACGGCGATGCAGCCCCTTCTCACGAGGTCTCCGGGCACCCCCAGTGAAGGACTGGCTTTTCTGCTCCTTCCTCAGAGCACGTGAGGATACCCTGTCAGGACCGTCCCCCACCCTGTCATGTTGGCTTTGGTTAAGGCAAGTCATCGGATACACCTGGGGCCGAGGTCACACCATCCCCGGCTCCCACTGTGGGGCCAGAATGACTGGGCGTCCTCCTGCCTTCCAGGCCCAGGCTCAGTGTCCTTTTGCACCCTGTGGTGAATGCCAGCTCCTGCTGGGCGTAGCTGAGTCTCAGGTGACCCAGCACAGCCTGCTGGCTGGGCAGCCCTCAGCACGTTTCCTTATCTGTCAGTGATGCCAGCCTCGCCCATGAATAACAGTGAGGCCGATAAATGAGGAAACATGCTGGTCTTTGGGAGTGGCAATGCGGGGGACTCTGGGGCATGTGTCCCATTTTACACTCGAGGTCATGTGGTTCCCGAGGCTGTGGGTGGGTAGCACCCAGTTTCTGGAGGAAAGGAGGCTCGGGTGAATCCATCTGAATGCCCAGTGTAGGGACTGGCCAAGGAGGTGGGTGGCGTCCAGTCACGTGACCTTTGGAGACCATGCTGCCCTGCCATGCATTGGTGGACAGTCATGGAGAAAAGAGGGTTACAGGACTGTGTAAAGAAAAAGCTGCTGCCTGTGCCTTCCACAAAGACCCCAGCTGCATGAAAGGCTGCACATCACCTGCAGATCACTGGGTCTATATTCACTGGGAGCTCAAGGGGCCCGAGATTTCTGCACTGAGTACTCACGGCCTTTGGAAGGAGAGGATGTAGAATTTGTTTTGTTCTGATTCGTTTTTGTTTTTTACTGGCTGGGGACCATCAGGGAAGCAGGGGCAGCTCTTCCCCAGCACCTGGGCCTTAGGCTGGGAGCAGGGTAGACACAGGTGTGAGAGAGCAGGGTGTGGGCACCCTGGGTGCAGGCATATGCAGGTGCTCCCCCAGCAAAGGGCTTTGGGAGGTACCTTTTGACTGTGGACTTCCATTTGTGGGAGCTTAGGTTTTGTTCCCTTTCTCCTCAGTTTTTCTGAGGAGAGAGACCCTGGGAAGCTGGGGGTAGGAAAGCGGATCACCCAGAGCCCTGTAGGTGTTCCCTAGTGCTGGCAAGTTCCCTCTTGTCCCTTTATCAGCCCCTCCTGGAGGTGACAGCCATACTGTGTGGTGACCAGCTCTCCTGCTGTCATGAGGTCTCCTTTTTCTTCTCTTTTCCTGGATTTGACTTCTTAACTGAGTGTGTTTATACATGTGCCTGCAAGTGTGTGGATGTGAAATAGTGCCAGAGACTGGGAGCACATGAGTGTGTGATTGTGTGCATGTGCGTGTGTGTGCGCGCGTGTGCGCGCGCCCGTGAGAACGGTGTGGTGTATGGGAGGGCAGCCTCAGCCTCCAGGGTGTACTCCTAGAGTGGCCCTTTCTTCATGGACAGGTACAGGGGCCCATTTTGGAATCCCACTCTGAGCTTAGTTCCTGCTGACTGTCGCACCTGTGCCCTCGGCCATTCCTTGCTTCTTCCTGTGACACACAGCAGACACGGGTGTGTGTGTGCCATCGGCATCTCTGCCCAAGACGTTGTGCACAGGTTAAAGGGAGGCAGCACTGATGAAATGTCCTGGGCCTGAACATGGCACCAAGGCCTTGATTGAATTCTGCTCCACTACTGTGCTTCCTGGGTATTTGCCTTGGACCTAGTGTGGAGTAGTCTCCTGTTCAAATTTTCTTGCCTGAAGCAGGCAGCTAGTGGCCCTGCCTTGGGCCTTTGTTGAATAATTCGAATAATTAAGAAAGGGAGAGAGAGACCCCTGCTGCCAGGCGCCTTGCATTGTAACCTCTGGGAGGCGTAAGCCCTGCTCTCTATAAATGAATGTTACTTACACATCCCCTCCAAGCATATTGTTGCAGAAATCCACCTCTCATGTTAATTTGCATATGGCTGTCCCACACGGGAGATTTATCAGAGAGAACAGAAAGCGTAAGGATCAAACACGTGAGTTTGGGAGACCATAGGAACTAATACTAATGCAGAATTAGAAAGGGATTGAGGGAAATTCAGTACACCAGCACAGAGTACTGCAACATAAAAGAGGCTTTGTTCCTCTCAAAGGTCATTTCTATGTTGTCTCTCTAATTTTAAAAAGTAATACATTAGTGAAAACGTCAAGAGAGAGAGACATTTATGAAAAAATACAAATAGTGCCTAGAATCGCACAACCCCGAGGGAAGTTCTTAAGAGCGTTTGAGACATTTTCTTACTTTTTAAATCAAAATGAAATCACACTACACATGCATCTTTGCCCACTGCCTTTTGTCACTTGATGTTTCAGCGTGTTCGCCTGCTTCAAGTTCCATAAAACTTGATTTTCAGTGACTACATGAACAGTCCATTTTGAGTGTGGCCCATTGTAACACTTTCTGCCCATGAGTGTGTGCCAAGCTCCATTTCTGCTGCGTTATCTGTGGGATCCCCTAAGCCAGCTTTGTGTTGTTCTCATTTCATCATGGAGATGGCTTTGGGGACTCACCCATGAGCAGAGAGGCAGAGTCCACCCCAGCCAGGTGGTCCTGGGCTGACCTCTGAGCGAGCATCTGTTGCTGGCGGCAGGGCGTGGGTTCTGTGGCAGCTCCCGCCAGTCCAGTGGCAAGGCCATGAGCAAGCCATGCTCTCTCTTCTCTGGCCTTCCCTGTAGCCAAGGACTCTCAGATGGGAAGAACTTGAAAAACTGTCCCTCCTTCCTTTTCTCTAGACTGCTGTGCACTCAGATACTTTGGAAAAGCACCCCCATCAAGTTCTCTACTGGACCCTATGTTTTTACTTAGACACTTGGCAGATTTCCTAAGACTGGGAAGAATAAACCATTGTTAAATCTGAAATTCATAGGAGAGACCGAAGAGTTTGAGAAGCCTTTGTTGGCTGCCCCATCAGGACATGTCCAGAAGGAAGAGTCCCCCTTCCTCAGCAGGATGAAGGTAGCCATCTTGACCCCAGGGGCCCCTCCGTCACCACAGGCAGTGGAAGTGGGCAGTGTCTCCCAGGGTCCTGGGGCCCCTGTCTGCCCTGTGTAGGCTTTTTGCAGTGAGAAGGAGTAGAAGGCAAGGAAAGACACCAGTGGTTTAGGAAGAGTGACCACAGAGGAATAGAGTTGGCAGTTGTGGGTTTTAAAGTCAGATACATATGTGTGGTGACAAATCATTGCTCTCTGCTGACTTGCTGTGTGGTATAGGATGAGTACTCAGACCTGAGCCTCTGTTCTCCTTGTCTGCAAAAAAGACGTAGTAGTCTACCTTAATGGAGAGCTTATGGGCTTTTCTCTATGAGAGCACCTGCCCAGGCTTGGAATGTCACTGCTGCTGGATAAATGTTGGTCTCCTCCTTTTCTTTCTTTTGTAACTACCTCCTGGGCAGATGTGGGTGCATCCTAGCACATAGTGGTGTTGCGGTATTTTAAACCCTGTCTGATTTTGCCCTGTTTTTCCTGGCATTTCAAACTTCCCGTTTCCAAGGTTTGCAGTCCGAGAGGAAGGGGTCTATCTGCACACCCCAGAGAGACCTACGCCTTGCTGAGCTTGTGTGCCAGTCTCTTTTCCCCTTTGGGAGTGTAAAGCAGGACCAGCAGGGCTGAAGCCGTGCTTTCTCTGCAGCTGGGGCATGGTGGCACTTTTGCAGGGGCCTTGACTCCCCCATTCTTCCTGCACTTGAAAAGCCCCTTTCTGGCCTCAGACCCACAGCTGCTGTTCTTCGCCGAGTTCTCTCGGTTGTGGAAACCATCTTCCTCCTGGTGGTCCCAGTGGCAGTGTACTGAGAAGTATTGATCCATCCAGAGGGAGAAGCACGTAGCTCCGCTTAACCAGACATGGCGCCGCCCAGATTTTAGTGCAAGCACTGGAGGATGGGATAAAGGTCATTTTCCAGGCGATTTTTTTGAATGAAGAACATTCTGGTTTTCATTGTAATTCTTCAGGGAGAGAGAGAATTGAGGAACAGTTTCGAATCCATGTGTTCAGCAGGGACATTTCTGGGGCCAGCTCACAGAATGCCCATGTTTCAAAGCCTCCTCTGGTCAGGGAGGCCCAGGACGGAGGCCACAGCTGGATTCATGTCCGCTCACTCATGATCGTATTCCCTAGCTGCTCTTCAGAGTCATGTTGAAGGAAACCTCCAAGTTGAAAGGTTAGAAAAAGTCTAAGCCTCCTGCGCTGAGACTTATGCTTTAGTCCTGGAAATTCCTTTCGGACCCTGTTACAACCTGGATATGTCTTTGAGTGCAGCTGCAAGGCTGTGCTGGCTCTCGCCAGCTAACCCTAATGGGACCTCCGTCTCTGAAGCCAGTGAGTTTCCAACCTCAGGCCTGAGGTGAGAGTGCATTCACATGTGCTTCCGAGCCGCCCTCTTCAGATCAGAGAGAACTCTTAACCACACTGTTTGCAGTTTTCTTTATTATTATGACTACTTTTAGTCGAGACATAATAATTGTACGTACATGTGGGGTACGGTGTGATATTCTGATGAATGTATACAATGTACAATGCGCAAATCAGGGTGATTTGCATAGCTGTTTTTCCTGTGTGCTTCATGAAGCACTGTGTGTTGGCATGATATTGATTGTGTGTTGGCATTTCATTGATGAAAACACCACATATGATCTTGCATGTTGAACAGAAGTAATATTCCCTCCCCTTTGAAAATGACATCTTTGGAAGTGACCTCGGAAGTGGGAGGCTGTGAGTGGACTATAATGTCAGTAAAGGGCGGGGGGCTCCCAGCACTTGCCACAGATAGGTCCTCCCAGCTGGAATGATTCCCTTCAGCCCAGCAGTGTGACTCCTTTTGCGGGGGGTGGGGGTGGGGTGGGGAAGACTAGGCTTTCAGTCTCTTGCCTGTGGCCATGGCACTTCCTTTCCATCACTAACACCCAGGGCTGTCGCCTGCCACCTTGACTGCTTCAGGGACAAGCTCCACATCTGAGCTGAGTACCAGGTGGTTCGTGAAGCCAGCCTGACTTTGGGACCTCACACCTCCCCTAGCCCTCTTTAAACTCACTCTTGGAATGGCTGCAAATGCGTGTGTGTGTTGAAGAGCACTGGGATGAGGGTGGCCCCTCCCTGGCCTGCAGCACTTGCCTCCTTTGGAGGGACAGTGAGTGGAGGACGAGGATCACTACACCGTGGGGGTGGGATGCTGTCGTGAGGGGCTGCTGTGTGAGCACGACTCTCAGATATGCAGCTTCATTTCATTTCATCCTCACTCCTGTGTGGGAGGGAAAAGAGAGAGCATTATGCTCATTTTACCCATAAAGAAATAGGGGCTGAGGAGGTCCTGCAGCTGGTGAAGGATATATGTGAGACCCCAAATCCCAGGTCCTAACGCACACTTCTTCCTCCTTCTTTCCCTGGGCTGCTGGAGGGAGCTGCTGGGAATTGGAGCGCAGACGGAAGGAAGAGGCAGAAGGATGCTTGGAAGGACGTGGGTTTGGCTCTCCCTTGCTTGGTCACTGCTGTGTGGTGCTGAACTGATGTCTCATGGGACAGGGAGGGTGGTAGCCAGCCTGGCCCAGCCCAGGAACCTCCTTAAGCCCCACCTGAGTGGCACCTGGTAGCTGGGAGGGTCAGGCAGTGGAGCACATCTGTGCTGCAGACAGAAACAAGAACTCTCACCACAGTCCTGGTGCTCCTCTCAGGCAGGAGTGGTGGGTTGATGTCCTGTCCCTCTCTGTGGGACCGTCCCTTTATTGTGCCAACCTTTGCATTCCTGTGAGCTTCTGAAGTCTCTGGATGTGGGAGGAGAGACAGGGAGGTGCCAGTGGCTTATCATCGGCTCAGCACGACTGTATGTCACTGCCATGATATATTTCCCTTCGGAGAGTGGCCTTCAACCAATTTGGAACAATGTCATTCTAAGAGGAGCCTTATGTGGGCCACACACATTGGTGAATGAAACTCCATCTTTCAGTGAAATGCTACTCCGAACTCTGCACTTACAGGGAATATGTATTTGTAGTTTGAATCTAAACTATAGGGGACGGTGTTGTTGGGTTTGAATTTTCTGACTTTGCCATCAATAGAAACATTATTTTAATAACCAGCAGAGGGTTTTTTCTAACTGCCAAATCATAAGAATCCCTGGGAAGAGGTTGTAGAAAATTAGATCCCAGACTGACTCCCATTTTTCCCCCAACACACAGAGAACAGAATTTGATCAGGAGTGGGGACTCTGGGGATCTGTGTCAGGAATGACCACCTGTGGTGTTTCTGGCAAGGAACATTTGGGATGGTGAATGTTTATTGTTGATGCTTGAAATGATAGGTTTTTTGCCCTCCAGAATTTCCCATTGCTGAGATTCAGATTATCGTAGTCGGGCCACGTTCGTCACCATAGATGTGTGGACCTCAGGGCACTCTGGTCCTGACAGGGCCCCAGGGGTGGCATCATCAGTCCCACCCAGCACTCCGTCCAGGTACTGTCCTTTCCCAGCACTGCGCGTGAGTCTGGGTGCTTGGTCCTGTCCCCAGGCGGCCTGTTCTGGAAGGAGCATGCTGGCCTGGGGAAGCTGCACGTTTCCAGGGCTGTGGCTTTGTTCACCCCCTAGAGTCTGAGAACGTCCTGGATTTCCCATCACTTGCCTGCAGCAACCACAGCATCTTCCTGGAACAGTGGTGACCAGGATGCAGGATGTGGCACCTTTGAGAAGCAGCTGGCAAGATTTAAGGAAGGGGTGCCTCACTTCACCAGGAGGAAGCACCCTGCAACCCGCTTGTCTCCCTTTTAACAGGCTCCTCAGCTGACCAGCCCCTGGGCGGGAGACTCAGGAAGCTGAGCCTGGGGCAGTATGACAATGATGCTGGAGGACAGCTGGCCTTCTCCAAATGTGCATGGGGAAAGGCTGGCATGGACCATGCCCCGAACCTGCCACCGTTCCCCTCGCCATCGGACATCAAAGAGGTATGTGCCACGGCCAGGTCCCGGCTTCTGGGTCTGTTCCACTTGCATTCTTGTCCTGGAATTCAGGGTGAACGGGCAGTGACTGGGCCTTGTCCCTGAATACAGACAGCCCGCACTACCCTCTGCACTTGCTTTCCATCCTGGTTCCACAAATGTGGTTGTGGCTTCTCTTACCTGGCAGGCGGTGTGGTCGGGAGAGCGTAGTGTGCAGTCAGCTGGCCTGGGTGATGAGCCCCAGAGATAGCTATGCAGGTGGGGCCGCCTCACTCAGGGCATCTAAGCCTCTGTGTTCTGATCTGTAGAATGGGTAGGAGGGGCATAACACATGGGTAGGTTGTGTGGGTTGGAGGTAGGACTCTAAGAGACCTGGCCTTAGCCATGCTCCGGAACCTGACAGCAGCAGCCAGTGGCACACACAGCCCTTCTTCAGGGTTATCACACAGGGTCCTCAGTCTTCCATGCAAGACCTTCCTAGGAGGTGACCCACAGGTGAGGGCCACAGACAAGAGCTTCTTGCTCTTCCAAGAGGCCTAAATAAGGCTTCTGATCAGAATGGAAGCAAAGCAGGTTGGTATATCCAAAATGATGAATCTTTTTACACGTGGGTAGGATTTTTTTTCAAGCTGGAAAAGTTGGAAACTACACAGTAGATAAGGAAAGAAAGTTATTCACAGTCTTGACTCACAAACAAAGCTACTGTTAATGTATAGAGTATTTCCACCTGGCCTTTTTCTATGCTGTGTGTTTAAAATGCTATGTGCTTTCATGCATCTGTGAATGTATTAATATCACCGTTAACGACGATTGTATCCAGATTTTTGGCTTATTTTTTTTTTTACCAGTACCGTTACAAACCCTGTCTACTTCATTTATTAGTTGTGTATTGTATTAGAAGGATGGGCCAGAAGATACTTTCCACTTCCTTTACTATTGAACATGGAAGTGTTTTCCAGTTTTCCAAGGCTAGGAGAGGTGGGCTGGTTTTATGGCATGGATCCAGACCTCAGCCTCCAGTGTCTGCTGTCAGAGGAGGTGTTTGCTCAGTGGGCCAACTTGGAGGAGCCTTCACTTGACTCCCCATTCTCACATTCTCCTCCCTGTGCCAATTTCAGACAATGACCCCTGGCTATCCCCCGGACCTCGATATGATTGACGGCAGGATTTTAAGTGGCAAGGAGGCCATGTGTTCAACGCCAGCATTTCCTGTGTCTCCAGAAACACCGTATGGTAAGAACAAAGTAACATTAGCTACGTGCTGCTTTGTGCCTAAGGAGGGTGACGACAGCCCCTCGCTCTGCTTTCTTTTCTAGTGAAAACAGCTCCACGCTATCCTCCGTTCAGCCCACCTGAGCCCCTGCTGAGCAACCCGGCCAGTCAGCACAAAGGAGGACGCGGTAAGAAATCCACCTGCGAGTCACAGGCGTGGCAGCTCAGGCACCTCATGGCACAGTCACCATTTTTACAGAGAACTCTTAGGCAGAAATATTTCCATTTGTGTCGTATCTCAGAAGCTTTGCTGGGGAAGTTGTAGGGATGTGGCTGTGAAATCCACTGTGTGGTGGCATCCTGGCTTTGCATCCCTGCCTGGCCTCTTGGGGGGACCCATCCTGTTCAGCCTCTTCATCTGCAGCTGATGGAACTATCAGTGGTGTCAGTCGGCAGCTTAGCATTGGTGCTTCTGGAGAAACTAGAATCCCACCCACCCTTTACGTTCTCTGTGCGATGGTGCCGCACGACGTCCCTCCCTCTGCCGCCCCAGCTGCCTTCTCACACATGCCGTTCGTGCTTTCCTGATCGTTGTCCCTGGATCTCCGCAGGAGCTCAGGGGCTCTGTCCATGGTCTGATCTCATCCGTCTGTCTGCACAGCTGGCTCAGGCGAGGGAGTGGTAGCGGGCGGTGTTTGGGGTGAGTTACTGCACACTTCTTCCAGGTGGACTTGAGGACTTGCTTGAGAGTCCAGGACAAGGCTGAGCTCAGGCAGGTGGAGAGAGAATGTAAACTTAAAGCCTGTACACGTTTCAAAATCATTCTTCTCTGGGGTTTTTGTTCATTGCGCTGCTGCTTTTCTGCCCTGGCAAAGGATGCTGCTAATGGTTATCAGGCATGTTACCTGAGGGTGAGAAGTTTCCACTAACTTGCATTTTCATCCGCCCCTTACCCAGGAGTGTTGTGACCATGACAGCTAACTCCATTTCCCCTGCTTTCTCCAGAGTAAACCAAGCCTGTAATAGAAAGACATCCTTCTCCTAAAATTCCCTTTATGGTTTCAGGAGCATAAATGACTCTCTTCATATGTAGCATATAGCAGTTAAACTGCCCATTTATTGAGTATTGCTCAATAAATGGGACTGAAATTTCAAATAAGCTACATTTTAATGTATACATAATATGAGCATTACATGAAAAGGGTGTATGTTCCCATATGCATTAGCATTATGGACTCACACATAGGTAGCTATATGTCTGTTCTGGATTTTTTTTTTTTTTTTTTTTGAGATGGAGTTTCACTCTTGTTACCCAGGCTGGAGTGCAATGATGCGATCTCGGCTCACTGCAACCTCCGCCTCCTGGATTCAGGCAATTCTCCTGCCTCAGCCTCCTGAGTAGCTGGGATTACAGGCACGCACCACCATGCCCAGCTAATTTTTTTTTTTTTTTTGGTAGAGACGGGGTTTCACCATGTTGACTAGAATGGTCTCGATCTCTTGACCTTGTGATCCACCCGCCTCGGCCTTGCAAAGTGCTGGGATTACAGGTGTGAGCCACTCTGGATTTTTCATTATTATAATAGATACAGAAAGAGGGATGTTCCTTCCACCCCATGTAGCCCCTCTTCCTCATGGACGTGACTGTACTTGGCTCCTAGCTTGAAAGTGTTCAGTGGATTTGGGCTGGCATCTAACCTTCTGGACTGGAATCCCATCTTCTCCTGCAACACCAGAACCCGGTTCATTTGAAATAGGTAGATGACAAGCATTGGAAGGCGAGTAATAAGGCTGAGGAAAGAAAATACTAGAAACAGACTACAGACTCATTAACAGCTCCTGAGGGAGGCCTCTGAGATCACCGTATTACGCAGAAGAGAATGCTGAGCCCCGTCTAAACTCCAGAAGGGTCTAGGAGGCTGCAGGAAGCCTGGGTGCTCAGCGTGGGGTATCCAGTGGTCTGGCTATCTTATGCTGGCCCAACTGTCCCAGCCTGGAGATAGTAGTTTACTCCCTTGTGTGAGTGAGCATCAGACCGTGTGTACATGAGGATGGCCCTGCACACCAGCATCTGTTAGATTCCAGGGGCTCCGACTTGTCCTGAGTACTGTCTGCATATAAGCACTCACATGGAAGAAGTCGGGGCTTTGCCTTTAAATATGTGAAGGAGACATTGTAAGAATGTTAATATGAGCCTTCTAGATTTTTATTTCAGCAGTCCCCAGGGAGGGTCAACTTTAAACTTCATCCACAAGGAGCACAGAGACACTCAGTGTTGACTTAGTGGATGCTTTCATCCGACAGAGGTGGTGAGCCTGTGCCCTTGCCTGGAGGCCCCACCCACTCTGCAAAGTCAGGTGGAGTCGTGAGACTGCCCTGAGGGCATAGTAATAACAGAGGTAGTTGGCCCATACAGATTGTGTCCCTGATCTTTACAGAATGATTTCCTTGCATTTCACAGTCACATTCTATGGGTCACTCTTACTGTGGCCCCCATTTTACAGGCGAGAAAACTGACATGAAGAAGTTGAGTAGCTAGTAAGTAGCAAAGTCAGAGTTTCAACTCCGTCAGTGGACTCCACAGCCATGGCAGATGACACAGGGCTGTTTTCACTTTTTTTTTTTGTCTAAACTAGATGCAACCTAATGTCACAACTGAAAAAGCGCATTGAAAGTCTCAGAGCTATGCAATAACCATGTGATTTGTACATTTAGGTAACCCCTATGAACTTCCACCTCCTTTATCTAAAAATGCAGACTATATAGTACCTGCCATCCACAGCCACTGTGCGGTTTTGAAGTAGTAAGCTTTAAGCATCTGCAGGAATGCTTAACTGTGTATCATTTAGGCCTAGATATGATGTGCGTATGAATGACAATATTTGCTTTAAAATATCATTAGGGAGAGCCTTCACTTCCCAGAGGGTGAATTAGACATAATTCTCTCTATTTCTCCTGCTAAGTACAACTTAAAGCCTTGGACAATAAGTATAAAAGACAAATATAAGAAAGGTCTGAAAGATGGGGAGAAGAAGGCCAGTTAACCATGGACCTCAGGGCCAAGGGACTGGTGGTCCTTATTTATAGAATGTATGGGCCAGAAAACAAACTTCAGAAAACGAAATATAACTGAACCATGCAGAACATGTTCTCCAACCACAGTGGACTCAAAGTAGAAATCAGTAACATAAGGGTGACAGGAACATCGTCAACACTTGGAAACTGAACAGCACACTTATAAATAACCTATGGGTCAAAGAGGAAGTCTCGAGGGAAATCCAAAAACATACTGAACTGAATGAAAATGAGGATAAAATACCAAAAATCGTGGGACATGTGTACAGAAAATAAGAATAAATACATACCTTGGGAAAGATTCTAAAGTGAATAGTTTATGCTCTTACCTCCGTAACCTAGAAAAAAGAGAGCAAACCAAACCCACAGGCAAAACAGTGAACAGCCACCAAAGGCTCACACCTTATACAAAAATTAACTTAAAGTGGAGGATGGACTTAAATGTAAAATATAAAATATAGTATTTTGGGGAAATCTTCAGGATCACTAGGCAAAGAGTTATGAGGTAGAACAAAAGCATGAACCATAAGAGGAAAAGTTGATAAGTTAGACTTAATAAAAGTTAAACATTTTTCTGTGGAAAGAACCTGTGAAGAGGATAAAAAAGACAAGCTGCAGAGTATGAGAAAAGATTTGCAAACCACATGTCCAAAAAAAGGAGTATCATCTAGAATGTATATAATCTCTGAATACTCAGCAGTAAGGAACAACCAATTCACTTGGAAAATGAGCCAAACTCTTATTAAAAAGTCAAAAAGCAGCAGACACTGGCAAGGCTGCGGAGAAAAGGAATAGTATTATACACTGTCGGAGGGAATGTGAATTAGTTCAGCCACTGTGGAAAGTAGTTTAAAGATTTCTCAAAGAACTGAAAACAGAACTGCCATTTGACCCAGCAATCCCATTATTGGGTATATATCCAAAAGAAAACAAATCATTCTAACAAAAAGACACATGCACTTGTATTTTTATCGCAGCACAATTCACAATAGCAAAGACATGAACTCAACCTAGGTGCCCACCAACAGTGGATTGAATAAAGAAAATGGGCGATGTAGACGCCATTGAAATACTCCACAGCTATAAAAAAGAACGAAATCATGTCCTTTGTAACAACATGGTTGCAGCTTAGCAAAATCAATATCCTGAGCAAATTCAGTATCCTATCACTATTCATTGTCCTGAGCAAATTCAGTATCCCCTGAATTTAAAATAAAAGTTGAAAGTAAAAAGGAAAGAAAATGGTCCAAAGAAGGGAAGAGGATATAGAGGTGGCAGATGAGCACATGAAAAGATGCTCATCATAAATAGCCAGTAGCAATATATGAATTAAAGTAACACTTTGATGTTACTACACCCCTATCAGAATGGCTAAAATAAAAAATAGTGACAACACCCAATACTGGTGAGCATGTGGAAAAACTGGACCCCTTATACGTTGCTGGAGGGATTGTTAGAATGGTGCAGCTTCTTTGGAAAACAATTTTGGCAATTTCTTAAAAACAAAAAACCTACATCTGCCATATGACTCAGTGATTGCATTCCTGGGCATTTATCCCAGAGGAGGAGACTTATGTTCACATAAAGATAACCTGTTTAAAAAACAGGTTATTTTTAATAGCCCCAGACTGGAAACAATGTAGATGTCCTTCAACAGGCTAGTGGCTAAACAAATTGTAGTACATCAATACCCTGGAATGCTTCTCAGCAATAAGAAGAGGTGAATTATTCATATACACAGCAACCCAGATGGGTCTCTAGAAATTAGGTTGAGTGAGAAAGGTCAAAACCCGAAGTCTACATGGTGTATGATTCCATATATGTCACGCTTTTTACACGGCAAAATTATAGATACAGAGAACAGATTCATGTCTGCTAAAGGTTGGGAGGGGCACGAGTGGAAGGGGAGTAGGGTAGCCAAAGAGGCAACAGGACAGGTCCTCATGGGATGAAACCTTCTGTCTGAACTGTATCAGTGATAATATCTGGGTATGATTTGCAAGATGCTGCTACTGCGGGACATCAGATGGAGAGGTCAGGGTATCCCTGCGTAGTTTCTTAAAACTGTATGTCAATCTACAGTGATTTCAAAAAGTAAAAGTTTAATTTAAAAAGATTATTAGGGGAAATGGTGTGAGTGTTGTTGAAACAGTATTGGCTGTGAGTCGAGAATAGTTGAAGTGGGTGAAGTCTACATGGAAGTTCATTATAGGATTCTTCCCATTTTCGTATTTGTTTGGGATTTTCTGTAAGATAAAATTAAAATATAAAGTCAAGTAATACCTGGCTGCTGCCCACACCTGTTTATGAGCACTTCACTCCCAGGTCCTCTGCTAGGTCAATGAGAGCCCAGAGAGACCCAGCCCTGCCCTCGTGGAAGTATAGCTGGCAGAACGGGAATGGGATCTGGTGCGCCCACAGCAGGGAGAAGACCCCAGGAGAGGACTGTGCACTATGCCAGTAGGTTTTGGTTATTTACTTGAAGTCAGAGAGTGTTGGGCTGGAGACGAGCAGGTGCAAAAGTCCGGCGGCTCATGCAGCCCAGGACAGACTGGAGACCAGCAATTGGCAGAAGAATGGTGGAGTTAGAAGTTGGGAAGGCGGAGCCAGGCTGGGACACCATCTCTCTAAGTTCCCAGAAGGTGGTAGTGTGGCAGCCACATGGAATGTGAGGTCATTACCAAACCTTGAGATGGGGAGGTGACTGCTCAGATTTGCGTTTTCTTTCTTTCTTTCTTTCTTTTTTTGAGGCGGCGTTTTGCTCTTGTTACCCAGGCTGGAGTGCAATGGCGCGATCTCGGCTCACCGCAACCTCCGCCTCCTGGGTTCAGGCAATTCTCCTGCCTCAGCCTCCTGAGTAGCTGGGATTACAGGCACACGCCACGGTGCCCAGCTAATTTTTTGTATTTTCAGTAGAGATGGGGTTTCACCATGTTGACCAGGATGGTCTCGATCTCCTGACCTTGTGATCCACCCGCCTCGGCCTCCCACAGTGCTGGGATTACAGGCTTGAGCCACCGCGCCTGGCCAGATTTGCATTTTCACGCATCGCTCTGGCTGCAGCATGAAGAACACAGTGGAGCAGACAGTGTGGTGGAATAGACCAATGGTTTCAGAATAGATAGGGGAAAATCAGAACATTTGTGTAGGATTCAGTTGGTTCAGTCAGCTCACCTGACAGTGGAATTGGAGCCTGACTGCTCTTTCTGATTTTATTGCTTTTGTAATTATTGTTTAAATTAGGTTCTAGCTTCTTGTTAGTATGCAGTTAATATAACACTGTCTTCATAAAATTCCCCTGTGCAGCTCATTACTAAAATGTAACTTGATGCCGCCTTAGTCAGAATAAGCCCCTATGTGTTAGGTTTTTTTCCAGACAACCACCAGGACAGGAGTCCAAGAAAAACAATCCAATTAGTTAAAGACTGTATGGACAGATTTTATTCAGGACTATTGCAATAGGAGAAAGTGCTGGGCTTGGCCCCAAATACAGCAAAGACTGCTGCAGATTTATGGCCAAGGATCAGAGCAAAAGGATCTGGTGGATGGAAAAATCACTAAGAAGGGACATCAAGGATTGGGGGTTCTTGTAAACTGGCCTAACAGGGTTTCTGCGACAGGCAGGCCAAGGTCTTAGACACAAAAGGCAAGGGATGAGGTGCTTGGTGATATATTAAGTGTGATTAGATACCAAGCATGAGGAATGAAAAGCAGGATTCTTGCTAGAACTGAGCTTGCCAAGGCTGGACGTGGAAGGTCAAGGTTGAGGCCTGATGGAGAAGAGGGCTTGGAGGAACCTGGCTAAGCTTTGGTCAAGGAGAGTCTATCACAAGGTAGACCCACTGTATCCAGGCTAACCCGATAGGGTAAACAAACACTTCTCTGTGTTTTCCCTCCAGGTCCTTTGAGTACTTAGTTTGTAATTTTTTATTTTTGGGGGTACACAGTATAGGTGTTTGTATTTGTGGAGTACACAAGCTGTTTTGATAGAGGCATGCAGTGCATAATCATCACATCATAGAAAACAGGGTATTGTGGGCACTTAGTTTAGCCCTAAGGCTTCCGTGCCAAGTGGCCTGGGAGCTGGTTGGAGCCAGCCTCTGCCCTAGGCATCCTGCACCCACCCTTCCCACAAACAAGCCATTCTTCAGTAAACAGAATACATAAAAAGCAAACCAAAACATCTCTAGATTTATTAATAGATGGGTGAATTAAAGGAGCCTTTTCTAAATAATGTGACTAACAAGAGCCAAAGGGGATGAATGCCCAAGGCCGGGGCTTGCTTGAGTCTGCTGGTACCGAGAGCTGATGGCTGAAGTGTGAGGAATTTCGTGAGCCAGCTGACGGCACATTGGCAGCTTGGGATCTGCCAGGTAGGGACTGTTTACAACACAGGTTTAGCAAATGTTACCAGTCAACCCCTTCATCGGCCCCAAGCTTCCCTGTCACCCCAAACAGTAGAAATTCACTGCCTTTTTTTCTTTAAGTCGGCTTGGTGCTAGCTAACTAGTCATGAAGAACAGAGCCTAAAGTGGCCAAACAGATCTTTTTGCATTTTGACATTGAAAGATTTTCAAAGATGTTCAGCATTCAGCATTTGGAGTCTAGTCCTATTGCCAGGCTCAAGTAAGCTCTGTAATAACAACACCCAGCTGTTGGAAACTGCTGTCCTAAGTGTCTCTCAGCAGACAGGGAGGCCTAGAAGGACATGTCAGAGTGATGTTTGGCGGTTCCTCTCCTGACGTTTCATCTCTGGTCAAATGCTGGATACACACGCATTTTGGCTCTGAGGCTTCCTATCTGGGTGAGCTCAGATAGTTCTAGGGACCTCTCTGATCCTAGTTTCATCTCCTATACAACAGTAGTTATTCCTACTGCACATGGTTCCTGAGAAGATTGGACCAGAACACGCAGTTCAGGCACCCGGCCCAGACCTGAGCAATACTCTGCAAACAGTGGACAGCGGTGCTGCTAGGAGAACAGAGCATCCTCATGAAGGGTGGTTTCCTGAGCTGGGGAGACCAGCGACAACTGCAAGTCTGGGTTCAGAGCTGGAGTCAGAGTAAGAGCAGGCCCCTGGGCACCTGACCCTGGGTGGCTGAGCTCCGGGGACCCTGCTCCTCCCAGACACGTGCTTGTGCACGTTCCTGTGGCACGTGCTTGTGCCAAGCTTGCTCATGTTTTAAATGACAGCATATACTCCAGGAAAATGATGCCTGTTTCAATATTTACTCACATTATGCATACTTAAATATGAATTTAAATGCTGTTTAATTCTCCTAGGGATGTGTTATAATTTAAAAGAGGTTGTGATAGCGTGAAGGACTGGGGACGGGTGGGAGATGGCAGAGCAGCTGTAGCACTGATGTAATGCCTCCAGCTTCTTAAGGGTGGGACCAACCAGGCTTCACCTATCTGGGGCCCTCAAGCAGGAACCTCAGTGGCAGCCCTTACTGTGGTCTGTTGAATGCATTGCCCACATGGTCACATTATGCCCCAGAAACCACATGTTGTAGGAAGGTATCCTCAGGCCTCTCAGAAATTCCACATGATGCCGGGAGCAGTGACTGATGCCTGTAATCCCAGCACTTTGGGAGGCCGAGGTAGGCAGATCACCTGAGGTCGGAAGTTCCAGACCAGTCTGATCAACATGGAGAAATCCTGCCTCTGCTAAAAAACAAAATATAAAAATTAGCCCTGCGTGGTGGCACATGCCTGTGATCCCAGCTACTCAGGAGTCTGAGGCAGGAGAATTGCTTGAACCTGGGAGGCGGAAGTTGCTGTGAGCCGAGATCGTGCCATTGAACTCCAACCTGGGCAGCAAGAATGAAATTCAGTCTCAAAAAAAAAAAAAAAAAAAAAAAAAAGGAATTCCACAAGAGAGCCTCAAATGGAAATGCTTTTCTTGGAAACAAAAATATTTGTGAAACTATAACAAAAGGAGTCATTTAATCTCAGTCTCCCATATAAGCAAAAATAGATAAATGTAAGATATAAATTATTCTCTTAGCTGATCCTTAACCTCGATGATGTTATCAAAATAAATGAATGAAAAAGCCATGGGAAAAGGTTTCCTTTAAAAAGTCGTGGTTTGGGCCAGGCAAAGTGGCTCATACCTGTAATCCTAGCAGTTTGGGAGGCTGAGGCGGGTGGATCATGAGGTCAGGAGTCCGAGACCAGCTTGACCAACATGGTGAAACCATGCCTCTACTGAAAATACAAAAATTAGCAGGGTGTGGTGGCAGCTACTCAGGAGGCTGAGGCAAAAGAATTGCTTGAACCCTGGAGGCAGAGTTTACAGCGAGCCAAGATCGCGCCACTGCACTCCAACCTGGGCAAGACTCCATCTAAAAAAAAAAAAAAAGTCATGGCTCTGATACATCTCAGCTTCTGAACTATTTCATAATTTTTTTTAAAAAGCTGAGGTAGGAATATAAACACAAAACATAAAAGCATCCATTTGAAAGTGAATATCGCACTGGCATTCAGTACATTCACAGAGTCATGAGACTGTCACCCCTAGGTAGTTCCAGAGCATCCTCTTCTTATAACAGCTTTACAAGTGATATTCAGAGGGCATTCAGGAACTTTCACCGTCAGTGAAAATGATTAGCAGTTAATGTTAGTGTACTTCAAGAGGATGCTTTTATATATTTTGCAACTTCTATTTTGTGTTCATTTCTTCTGGAGAGAAGAGTGTAGGCATTTTAGGGATGTGGCTTCCAGGCATGCAGCCTGCTGTTGATTGGAGGCTTTGTGAAGGGCTGGGAGGACTGCCTCCATCCCAGTGAAAGTGCATGAGACTGATAAGGAGTGGGAGCATGCACAGTGGTCCTCATTGGCTCACAAGAGGGGATATGGGGGTTTGATTGGTGCAGGCTTCCTGGATTTGGTAGGTTTTAAAGGGTCATGATATTTGCCACAGCTGGAGGAAAAGGGCAATACCAGTGGCCCTGGTCCTGCCCCTCTGTAGCTCTGTGATCTCGCACAGTTTGCATAACCTCTGAAAACATCATTTAAATCTAAGCCAAATAAGAATGTGTGTGCCATTCATGGTTTGGGGCTAGTCTCTTACAAATGAAGATTTCAGCCTATGAAAATGGTAGAGTAACAAACATTTGTCTTAAAATGTAGTGTGTTAGTTCAAAATACACTTCCTTATTGAGGCATTTTCAGAGTGCCAGGGATATTTTATTGATAGAGACACACAGTGTGAGAAGGGGGCAAGAGGGAGACAGAGACAGAGAGATTATTTTGACGCAATGCTTTATTTTTATTTAGAAAGCTGTTATCCTTCAAAACTTGACAAATGATACAATGCTTCTACCAGTCTTCTTTCTTTCCTGTACTCAACTCCCTTTTCTGCTGAATTTTTATGAACTTTTAATGAGAATGTTTATGCTAGGGACAAAGGCATGTACTGAATTTGAATATGTGTGACATTTATAGAGGCCGTTGTTTACTTTGGATTTTCCAGAGCCTCACAAGCACATGTGTTTCTATATGGATTTCTACATGGGTTTATATTCAAGTGTACAGGCGTATGTAAGTTTGCATAGGAACAGACATGCTTGGATACACGCCTGTGATATACTTTGCATTCCGATTCATGCCAAAGAATGCACACTGGTGTGTGGTGACCCCAAATAACTGGCATGGATTTGCAAACATCACAGCCCCCTCTGACCCCTGCCCCAGATGAACAACATGAGAAAGAATAGTTGACTACTTCTAAATTTTATTTAAAAGTAAACATCAGTGCTGGGTTCCTAGAGGTCAGCTTAAAGTGCTGGCCTCTGTACGTGCTTTTAGGGGTCTGTTGAGATGAGAACATGAATCCATGTGAAGATAATGAAGCTAAAAAAAATAAAAGATGTTGGTACCTCATCCATGGAGGAGGCCAGCTTGGAAGTGTCCCCATGTCAGCCTGCAGACTTCTTGATCATGCTGCATGTTTTATTGTTCGCTCACTTTGGGCTTAGAGGAACCTTTGTCTTTCTAAATTTATCCATCAGCTCATTCCATTACCCCCTCCTCTCCTGGTAGACTGGTCTTCACCCTCAGCATGTAGAAGTTATTCTGAAGTGCTGCCAACAGGATTTGACGCTGGCCCTGGGGCTTGGTGACAGATGTGGCCCTGGTCCTGCCCCTCTGTAGCTCTGTGATCTTGAACAGTTTGCATGTCTTCTGAAATCATCTTTTCAATCTAAGCCAAATAAGAATGTGTGTGCCCTGCATGGTGTTGGGGCCAGTCTCTTAAAATGAAGATTTCAGCCTATGAATATGGTAGTGTAACAAACATTTGTCTTAAAATGTAGTTTTTAATTTTAAAATCCACTTCCTTATTGAATCATTTTCAGAGCCTCATTGCCTGTAAAACTTGTGCTCCATCCCGGGATTGGGGAAGGGAGGCGGTTCTGGTGCTGGGGCAGCTGTTGGGCTGGGGTCCCTTCCGAAGCAGCCTGTGGCTGGTGTGGAATCCGGAATCCACTGCTCAGGCCTGGGCCTGGGCTTGTCTCCTCCTCTCCGCTCTGAACTGGGAAAGGCTTGGAAGAAAATGCTTATGAAGCGCCAGCATGTGAAACGTGCAAGGATGTTTCTCTGTTGGAAGCATTGACCTGACACCATTTGCATTTTTACTTTCCTCTGACATTTCTTGCCTTGTAATCCACAGCTCCATCCCTTCTAGACAGCAGCCTGCCCCGCTGTGGTATCAGCGAGCATTGGGTATCATCAGCAAAATGCCTGGGTGTTTTCTCTGAAGCACCTGTTGCCACTGTCCCCTCAGGCTGTCATGGATCGTGAGACTTGCAGAAGGGGTGGATGTCTTGGGCTAAAGACAAAACATGCAGTCTGCTCCTCGACATTGGTTACTGGCTGGAGCCTGCCCCATCTGAGCCTTTGAAGGCATTACCAAGGTGCCCCCCAGATTGGTCTTCCTCCTCAGAGAGGCATTGGCCAGGCCATTGCACCTAGGCCAGGAACCACCCTGTCGTCGGTTTAAGTTCTATCACATTTTATTAACACACATATGTTGACATGTTACATAGCACGTGTGTATCATGTGTGCAGATATTCATGGATATGCCTAGATTGAGGCGTTTGCCACTTTTTGAGCACTTCTTACAGGCTTGCACTTATATAGAGAGAAACAGCAAATGAACAAGTTTACATAAAATCCTGAAAGCCAGGCAAATGAGGACTGCATTGTTTGGAATGAAGGTAAACTCTTCTGGCGCTTCAGGGCCAACCAGGCGTGCAGTGGGCCTCAGAAGTCGGGTCTCTATATGTCACCTGGCAGAGGGACCATGTGAGCAGCTCGTTGGAATTTGTTTTTTCCAGAAGAGCATGAGATTGTGTTACTGTGAAGTCCCAGTGTCGCTGAGGTTTTGTCAGGTTTGTGTTTTGTGTTTGTTTTTAATTCCTTCTCCGCAAAGCCTAAGTAAGTACTCGAATCTTGAGAACCCCAGAGTAGAGCCCGACCTGGGGTGCTGGCCAGGACGGAATTTTCAGGAGCAAACAAGTACATCCAAATAAAGCTGAGGATCTCAGTCTGCATTTCCTGGTCCCTCAGAGTCCTTCTAGTATCCATACCTCTTGGGTTTTTTTTAAATTGCATTTTAGGTTTTACATGTGAAGAACATGCAAGATAATTGCATAGGTACACACATGGCAGTGTGATTTGCTGCCTTCCTCCCCATCAACTATATCTGGCATTTCTCCCCATGCTATCTTTCCCCAACTCCTCACCCCACGCTGTCCCTCCCCTATTCCCCACTGCAGACCCCAGTGTGTGATGCTCCCCTCCCTGTGTCCATGTGTTCTCATTGTTCAACACCCACCTATGAGTGAGAACATGTGGTGTTTGATTTTCTGTTCTTGTGTCAGTTTGCTGAGAATTATGGTTTCCAGGTTCATCCATGTCCCTACAAAGGACTTGAACTCATTGTTTTTTATGGCTGCATAGTATCCCATGGTGTATATGTGCCACATTTTCCCTGTCCAGTCTATCATTGATGGGCATTTGGGTTGGTTCTAGGTCTTTGCTATTGTAAACAGTGCTGCAATGAACATTCGTGTGGATGTGTCCTTACAGTAGAACGATTTATAATCCTTTGGATATATACCCAGTAATGGGATTGCTGGATCAAATGGAATTTCTCTTTCTAGGTCCTTGAGGAATCACCACACTGTCTTCCACAATGGTTGAACTAGTTTACGCTCCCACCAACAGTGTAAAAGTGTTCCTGTTTCTCCACGTCCTCTCCAGCATCTGTTGTCTCCCGATTTTTTAATGATCGCCATTCTAAGTGGCGTGAGATGGTATCTCAATGGGTATTGTTTTATTGGGGCAGAGCCTGTTGCTGAAAACAGACCCTGTTGGCCACCTTGTCTGTCCCTCCCAGTCCTTTCAAAACTGCTTGCATTTAGTAGAGAGACCCACAGTGTGCAGGAATGGCACTGTCTTTGAAGCAGCTTTCACGTAAAGCATCCAAAGTTCCTTTGCTAGGTCATGTGCCCAGTCCTCAGAAGTACCTGTGAATCACCCGATCGCTGGGAGTAGGACTGGTCCTGGGTTCCGCTTATTGTGTGCACATGTATGGTTCCCCCCAGAGGCTGGTGTGGCAGTGGTGTGGGAGGTGATGGGGTGTAGCCCCTATAGGACCTGTGAGGCCGGTAGACAGGCAGTGCAGGCTGGTGGGCCGGTGTTAAGGCAGCATTTCATCCAGCTGATCAGGTCGTGTCTCAGGAAGGGCGCGCCCACTGCCGAGGCTGCGGGACTTTTTTTTTTTTTTTTTTTTTTTTTTTTTAAGAAAGAGAAAGAGAAAGGGGGGAGAGAAAACAGGAGTCTTGCTCTATTACCCAGGCTGGAATGCAATCTAAAAATAACTATTAAAAACCTCTTTTGTGCTGATAATTGTGCTTAACAGTGGAGACAGGAAGGAATAAGGAAAGAAAATAACAAACAGCCAACCACCATTTCATTTAAATCTGGGAAATGCTGTGCAAGTGCTGAAGAGTGATTTGCTTCCATTTATTTGGTCACTTTCAAAATAGGTGTAATGTGATACTAAAAAAATGTATGTTCTGTGGACCTGGGGTGAAGAATTCTATAAATATTCACTGAGTTTACTTCTTCCAGATCTGAGTTCAAATCATAAATGTCCCTGTTAATTTTCTATCTCGTTGATCCATCAAATATTAACAATGTGGTGTCAAAGTCTCCCCCTATTACTGTGTGGGAGTCCAAGTCTCTTTATAAGTCATTGAAAACTTGTTTTATGTATCTGGGTGCTCCTATATTTGGTGCATATATATTTATGATCATTGACTCCTGTTGTTGCATTGATCCTTTTATCATTATGTAATGTCCTTCTTTGTTTCTTTTAGTCTTTGTTACTATTGTAGTCTATTTTGTCAGAGACAAAAGTTACAACTCCTGTTTTTGTTTTTTGTTTTGTTTTGTTTTGCTTTTTCTCTCCATTTGATTGTTGAGTCTTCCTCCAACCTTTTGTTTTGAGTCTTTGTGTGTCCTTGCTTATAAGATGGATCTGGATACAGAGTGCCGATGGGTTTTGACTTTTTATTCAGTTTGCATGTCTGTGTCTTTGATTGGGGTGTTTAATCCATTTAAATTCAGGAATAATATTGGTATTTTTGAGTTTAATATTGTCATTTAATGCTGGCTGGCTATTTTGCCCGTTAGTTGATATAGATTCTTCATTATGGAGATACTCTTTACCTTTTGGTAAGTTTTTGGGATGACTGATACTGGTTGTTCCTTTCTGTGTATGGTGCTTCTTTCAGAAGCTCTTGTAAAGCAGGCCTGGTGGTGATGAAATCTCTGACTGCTTGCCTGTTCATGAAAAATTTTATTTTTCCTTTATTTATAAAGCTTAGTTTGGCTGGATATGAGATTCTGGGTTGAAAATTCTTTTCTTTGAGGATGTTGAATATTGACCCCCACTCTCTTCTAGTTTGTAGGGTTTCTGCTGAGAGATCTTAAGTCTGATAGGCTTCCCTTTATGGGTAACCTGACCTTTCTCTCTGGCTGCCCTTAGAATTTTCTCCTTTATTTCAACCCTGGTGAATCTAACAATTAAGTGTCTTGGGGTTGCTCTACTTGAGGAATATCTTTGTGGTGTTCTCTGTATTACTTGGAGATGAGTATTGTCCCACCTTACTAGGTTAGGAAAGTTTTCCTGAATAATATCCTGAAGAATATTTTCCAGCTTGGATTCATTCTCTTCATGACATTCAGGTACACCTATCAAATGTAAATTAGGTCTTTTCACATAGTTCCATATTTCTTGGATGCTTTGCTCATTCCTTTTTACTTTTTCTTCTCTAATCTTGTCTTCTCATTTCATTTCATTAAGTTGGTCTTCGACCTCTGATATCCTTTAATCTGCTTGATCAATTCGAGTGTTAAAACCTGTGCATACTTCTTGGAGTTCTCCTATTGTATTCTTCAGTTCCATTAATTCACTTATGTTCCTCTCTAAATTGTCTATTCTCATTAGGATTTCGTCAAACCTTTTTTCAAAGTTCTTAGTTTCTTTACATTGGGCTAGAATGTGTTCCTTTAACTCACAGAAGTTTCTTATTATCCACCTTCTGAAGCCTGATTCTGTTAATGGAATGCACTTGTTCTCCATCAAGCCTTGTTCCCTTGTTGATGAGGAACTGTGATCCTCTGTAGAGGGAGAGGCATTCTGATTTTGAGTATTCTCAGCCTTTTTACGCTGGTTTCTTCCCATCATTGTAAATTTGTCCACCTGTCGTCTTTGTAATTACCGACTTTCAAATTAGGTCTTTGAGTGGACGTACAACTTGTTAATTCCCAGCACCGAAATCTGAGCAACCCACTGCGCCGGCCAAAACAGCGGTATCAAGATTCTTGGTGCTTTTCTGTCTGGGAGTCTCCAGTCTGGCTTCCCTCCTGAATCCCTTCTTCAATTAGCTGACTGGGCGGCTCTGCCTTCACGGAGCTCCAAACATCGACCAAAAGGGGACCGATTCCTGTTTACTCTGCACCGAGAACCACCACGCTGGCTGCAAGAGTCACGCTGGCGACAGGTGGGGCTTCTCCACTGGGAATCTCCTGGTCCTTGGGCAACAAAAATCCGTCTGAAAGTGTGGTGTCCTCTCGCTCTCTGCTCTTTCACTGGGATATACAAGCCTGAGCTGCTAGTGATCGGCCATCTTGGATCTCTCTTCTGACTTTTCTTTTTTTTTTTTTTTTAAGAGACGGGGTCTCACTGTGTTGCCCAGGTCATAGTGCAGTGGCTATTCATAGGTGTGATCCCACTACTGATCAGCATGGGAGTTTTGACCTACTTCGTTTCTGACCTGGGCTGGTTCACCCCTCCTTAGGCAACCTGGTGGTCCTCCGATCCCAAGAGGTCACCATATTGATGCCAAACTTAGGTGTGGACGCCCATTCAGCATAGTGCACTACAGCCCGGAATTCCTGGGCTCAAGTGATCCTCCCACCTCTGCCTCCCCAGTTGCTGGGACTATAGGCACGAACCACCGGGCCTGGTGGCTGCAAGACCTTTACATTTGCTCATCCCTCCCTGTGTGACCTCTCTGGGTGCCTGGCTCCTCCCTCCTCCTTGGTTACTGCCCCTTCTCTTACCTCCCACTGGCAGCCAAGTCTGCTTGTGTCTTCCTCTGAAAGGGAAACTCCTGTTGCCCCTTCTCTCACTCTGTTCCTCCTCTCTCTCCTTCCTTCACCTTCCCTCCATCCTTTTGTTTCTGCTGCCTTGCTCTCACCTGTGTTTGAAGGGTGTGACTTCCCAGTGGGACCTGGGTTGGGATTTGGCTTCAGCCTCCCTCCCTCAGCTTCAGGACATTTCCAGGGCAGAGTCTTCATCACACTCCTGGCATCTAACACAGAGAAGGATCTGGATAAAAGTTTGTTTTGTTTTCTTATGGGTAAGTGGAAGGAGAGAGATGGCCTTGCAGCTCCAGGGAGCTGAGTGTACCACGCCTGCAAAGGGCCTGAGCCCACGGAGTGTATGGTGGGAGCCATGTGGGACCAGCACCTGTTTCCGAGGGGAGGTCTGGCATTGCCTACTTGTTGGGCCGGCTGTCCTCTTCTGGGTGTCTGATTTGCACCCCTGCTTGATCTCAGGATTTTGCCAAGATGCTGTGGGTGGTCCTGGCTGGGGGCAGAGTCAAGGTGTGGAGTATCCGGGTCCTGTCCTCCCCAGGGATCTCTAGGTCTTTGGGTAGAGGCAGCAGAATGTCATGGAAGGATTTTTTTTTTTTTTTTTTTAATGAGATGGAGTTTTGTTCTTGTTACCCAGGCTGGAGTGCGATGGTGCGATCTCGGCTCACTGGAAGGATTTTTAAATGTGTCTTTTCCTCAGCAGTCTTGCTGCCACCTGGAGCCCAACTTTGAAATCACTTTAGTTCTTGGCACTCCAGCTGAGCAGAAAGAAGCAAGAGAGGACAGAGAAACAGATCTGCAGAAGGTGCTTAAATCTGTAGATCCACACTCAGGACTGCCCTGGTATGACACTGGTACAGAAGCAGCATGCCCTGCCTCCTCCTTACCGCTGCTCATCCCTGTGGCTTTGCTCCGAGCCACGGAGCCCACAGCATCCACGGAAGGAACGGGACCCACCCTTGGGAGTGCCGTCCTGGTCAGAGTCACCCTTCCTGGGCCTGGCTTCTCCATGCTGGTGCCACCCTGTGCCGCCTTCCTCTCTGCTTGGGGAGTGACAGGCACGGGAAAAGCCAGTCCATCTGCTTCCGCTGAGCCTGCTCTGACCATGGTCAGGCATTTCCGACAGCATCATTTGCAGGAGCTCGTGCCCTACAACACATAAACAATCAGGGAGGAAATGCCTACTCAGGCCTTTGGGAGGAGGGTCCCAGGGATCTTCCTGGCCTGTGTGCGGAGAGGTGGCCCTGAGGGTCCCCGGCAAGCTTGGTTTCTCTGAGGATAGGGCATTGACCTGCTCACTTTCACCAGGTTGATGTGTGTGCCAGGGTCGTACGGTGGCTGAGCAGGTTGGTGTCTTGGCTCAGGCTGTGCAGCAAGCTATGCTGGAAGAAGCCAGGGGTGAGTGTCTATTCTGTGCTTCCCCTTGTGAAAACCCTGAGTAATGTACTATAAGGCAAAGACACATGACAGGCCCCTATGGTCTCTGTATGTGGACTGGGTTCTAGTGAGACTTCAGGCCACAGGAACAGAGCACTTTGACTTGACTGAGGGAGATAGTGTTCAAAATGCTGAAAAAAATGTGGGGTCATTTGAAAAGGAATTTGTAGAATGTATAGGAGTTTTTCACCAGTTGGCTTAGGAGTTTGGCGTTTTAGATGAGGAAAGCATATGAGCAGAGAACACAGAAGAAAGGGACACAGTGCATAGAGGCTGCCAACAGCCTGTTGGTACAGTAGGTGCCAGCCAGGTTGAACAGGCTGAGGGATCCAGAATCATGCTCTAGGACAGGGTCTGGGCAGGGTGTTATGGCCCATTGACTCAAGAAGAAAACCTGCAGGGTTTGAGCCATGCATTGACAGGGTGGGATTTGCATTGGAAGGTCCCCTGGGCTGCCTTGTGAAGTGAAGGGCCTCCAGGTTGGTGGCCAGGCCATATGAGAGGCCGATGACCCCATCCAGAGGAAAGGGACAGGGGTGTAGGCTCTAGCCGGGGTTGGGGGCAGAGCACTGACTAGGGATGTCCTTGTTGTTGGAGATTCTTCAGGCTTACACTTCCTCTCTGGTTGCTGGAAGCTTCTCTCTGCTGTGAGTGTGGGGTCCCAGGGGAATGGGGGTCTCACTTTGGGGTGCAAGTTTGGAGGCATGGTCGGTGGGGGAGGTCCTGCCTCATGCGCCACGGGTAATGGCCAGCCTGGGGCTGAAACTAACCCTTGTTGGGTTTCAGAAGGGAGGTTGCAAGAGATTAAAGTGGGGGGAGGAAAAAGTGAAAAGAAATGAAAAGGAAGCAAACCGCAGCAGTGAGCGAGGCGGGGCCAGGGCCGTCTGGAGGCACTGACTGGGCAGGCCGCCCGCGACAGCCAGCGGCAGCCCAACAATCCCGGATTCTTTCCCGGGCCCGAGCTCTCCCAGCCGCCCTCTGAATGGGCCTCTTTGGAGGTGGCTGCCCCGCCTCCCGCGCGACTCCCTCGGGACCAGCCAGAACACAGAGCCTGCCTGCCTGGGTGGGTGGGGGAACGCCACCACTGGGACAGGGACTCAGGCCTCTGCTCACCACATAGGGCTGCCGAGTTCCTCCGTCTGGCCCACATCCTCCCAGGCCCTCCCATGGACTGACCAGGGTCCTGGGTGCCAGGTAAGCTGTAAACTAGGACTTGTCGCTTCTTCCTGCTCAGTCCCTGCACCCCTGCTGTCTTCTATGCTCCTGGTGCCTCTGGCAGGATCCAGTTGCCCTTGCTGAAACTTGATCTCCTGGGCTCCAGGGGAGGGGGTTGGGGAGGAGGATGAGGTGGGATGTAGAGGTCACCAGGCCAGCAATTCTGTACAGGACTTGGGAGGAGGGCTGATTGTTCCAAGAGTCTTCTTGTCACTTGATGACAGTTCTCAAGTCCCCAAGGCTTTGGGACAAAACGCCCCAGCCCTTGAGCCTGGAGGCTAGTCCTTGCAGAAGAAAGTCATGCTTTGTCTTTGCTGAGATTCACTTGGGGCTAATAAAAGCCTGGTTTACAGATGTGCAGCTTTTCTGGAACAGGACTGCTTCCTAGCATAGCACATTCCTTTACTGAAACTGATAAAGCGAGCCTGCCCCATTCCAGGGCTGTCACTGCTCCCCACCACCCCACCCTTTCCATGGCCCTTGAGGGATCCCAGGCAGGGGCAGCGAGCATCCAGCACAGTTGTTTCTACCAAATGGTGAAAGCATGCGTTAGGATTAGGCTCTGGGTTTTAAAATGAGATTTACTATTGTCTCGTTTGCGGTTGGAGCAAGCAAAGAGGGTATTTCTAAATGAGTTCATGTCATTGAAAAAAAAAAAAAAAAAAACCCATGCATTCACTGAAAGAACCTGCTCAGATTATGTTAACAGAACTTCTAGACTGAGGGGCATCTGTTTCTTCACTGTCTCTTTTCCTCCAAAATGTCTGGGCTAGGACTGGGGCTGTATGGGACTCCGGGAGAGTCAGCCAGGCACTGGGGGTGGCATGGGCAGGGTGGGCCTCCTGGGCATCTGCTTCCTCCTCCGCGTGGCTGGCCTGCGATTCTGCTGGCCCTGCGGCCGACACAGTGCGTGTGTGTTCTAGCTGGAAGGATGGGGAAGATTAAGAGAGGGAGAGGGGAAAACCTCTGAGACAAACCTAAGTGGCTCAGGGTCCAGCTCCCCGTTCCCAGGCTGGACGCCCTGCCTAGTACCCCTCCAGGATTGATGGATTACTCTCCAGCTGATGGAAGATGCTATCTTTCTAAAGGTTTCCTGTCCTTTCAATGTATTTTACATACAGTAGTTTTTCACGAATTCCATATGCCTATCAATACATTAGAGATGGTCTGATTAGGATGGACAGACTTTTCTGACTTTCAAGGTGAGATGAAAAGGATTTTGGTCCACCTATTTTGAGAGAGGGGGTGATTTTCTCCCCTGGCCAGCCTGTAGCTGTGGTGGCTTTTGGGGAGCCTGGTGCTGTCTTCTGCTGGGGCTTCCTGCGCTCTAAGCGGGAGCCTCAATGACAGGGCTCTAAGTTGCTCGCAGAGTACCTGTGCCTTCCTAATCCCCAGGCAAACCTGTGCCACACGTTCCTTGTCCTCCTGTAGGGGCAGAGTAATTCTATTACATTCAGTGTTCTGACTCGGACCCTGCTGGTGGGAGGCAGAGATGTCTTGTGGAAAGAATATAGTTTTTTGAGTCCTGGAGATGAGTTGACTTCCTTTGAATAAGCTTCTTAACCTCACTTTTCAGAATCTGTTTCCTCATCCATAAGATGATTTGCATGTGGAAGTGTTTATATGAGTATTAAATCAGGTAACACCTGTGTGTGGCTTAGCCGAGTGCCTGGTGTGTGGCAGGCACTCAGAGAAAGGGAGCTATGATTCTGACTTCTGTTGTTATTGTCTTTATATGAAAGTTGATATGTGTCATGTAAACAGAATTTTACAACAGTACTGAGAGCTGTGTGATTTAAAAGCTGTTGATATTCAGATCTGCACCTGTACTGAGGGCAACATTTCTCTGAAAGCACAGTAAAAGCCCCCATGGGTGGAGCTGGGATCTGATGATCTGTATGTTTCTAAACAAGCAGTTTGCACCGTCAGGTCAGTACACCAACATAGTTCTAACTGCTGCTCACTTTGCCCTTCTCTCTTCTACCCTTCTGTTTCCACTTCCCTTTCTTTTAAAAAAATAACATCCGAGGCAATGAAGCTGCCCAGTTGATTCAGGATCAGGATGGGAAGGCTGGTATATACATAACTTGTCATTATTTATAGCTACTTGTATTGTTTTAGCACTTGGAGTGTAGCATAGAAGTCTTACTTCAATTTACGTTTCTGTACCCTCCCCAGTTTTAAAGTACAGCTGTTGTAAGTGTCTTACCTGTTGATGGTGAGTACCACATGGGATGATGTCTGCTTGTTGCTCCAACTATCAAAAGTGAATTAAGAAACTCATGAGGCTCTTCCTATCCAGTCTTTCCTTGTTCCCTCTCTCCTCATAGGTGGCAGACCTGATCTCAGTCCCAGCTTTCTCCCTGTCTATTCTTGCTTCCTCCTCCCTTTATCCTTCACAGGCTAAGCATTAAACATTAAGTAAGTAAACATCAAATCCCATCTGAGCATCTTCTTCTCTGAGCATCTGAACTGACATACATACTCACTGTTAAAAATGAGAAAATCCAGAAGGGCTTATATGAAGAAGCAACAGTTCCCCACCTCATTCTCTCTTTCCCTGCATTTCCTCACATAAGGAAACACTTTCAACAGTTTCTCTTACAGCTCTTTGGCAGTTACTTCGATACTCCTAAAATAGTAAGTTTATGCCATGTTTATTATTTATTTTATATCTTTGTTTTATATATAAATATATGTAATATATTTGTTTTTTAAAAATAATATGTTTATGTCATCTTTTTTAACCATTGAAGTATAATGGACACACCATAAACTGCTTATATTTAATATGGGCCATCTGATGGATTTTGACATTTATATGTACCACGATCAAGCTATTAAAAGGGGCAAGAGGAAACTATCAGGAGTGAGCATATCCATTATCCCTGAAAGTTTCCTCACACTCCTTTTAATACCCCCTACCACCTCTCTCCATATTCTCTGATCTGTTTTCTGTCACTATAGGTTAGTTTTCATTTTTCTACAATTTTAAATAAATGAAGCCTTATGTTAAACAACAATAAAAAAAGAGAGAATGATACAAGATGGCTGATCGCTGTCATCTCAGGATTGCAGCTTCCAGTGAAAGCACAGAGAACGAGAGGACGCTACACTTTCAGACAATTTTTGTCGCTCACGGACCAGAAGATTCCCAGTGGAGGAGCCCCATGGGTCGCCAGTGCGACTCTTGTGGCCGGCGCAGCAGTTTTGCCGGCACCTGGGCGCGGCAGCTCTTGGTGCAGAGTAAACGGGACTGGTTCCCCTTCTGACCGACATTTGGAGCTCTGGGAAGGCAGAGTCACCTATTATGGACTCAAGAAGGAAGCCAGACTGGAGATTCCCGGGCAGAAAAGCACCATCAGTCTTAATGCTGCTGTTTTGGCCAGTGCAGTGGGTTGCTCATATTTCAGCCCTGGGAATTAACAACTTGAACATCCACTCAGAGACCTAATTTGAAAGTCGGTAGTTACAAAGACGACAGGTGGATAAATTTACAATGATGGGAAGAAACCAGAGTAAAAAGGCTGAGAATACTCAAAATCAGAATGCCTCTCCCTCTAAAGAGGATCACAGTTCCTCATCAACAAGGGAACAAGGCTTGATGGAGAATGAGTGCATTTCGTTAACAGAATCAGGCTTCAGAAGGTGGATAATAAGAAACTTCTGTGAGTTAAAAGAACATGTTGTAGCCCAATGTAAAGAAACTAAGAACTTTGAAAAAAGGTTTGACAAAATTCTAATGAGAATAGACAATTTAGAGAGGAATATAAGTGAATTAATGGAACTGAAGAATACAATACGGGAACTCCAAGAAGTAAGCACAGGTTTTAACACTCAAATTGAACAAGCAGAATAAAGGATATCAGAGGTCGAAGATCAACTTAATGAAATAAAACGAGAAGACTAGAATAGAGAAAAAGGGATAAAAAGGAATGAGCAAAGTTTCCAAGAAATGTGAGACTATGTGAAAAGACCTAATTTACATTTGATAGGTGTACCTGAATGCGATGGAGAGAATGAATCCAAGCTGGAAAATATTCTTCAGGATATTATTCAGGAAAACTTTCCCAACCTAGCAAAGCAGGACAATATTCAACCCCAGGTAATACAGAGAACACCACAAAGACATTCCTCAAGAAGAGCAACCCCAAGGCACATAATCGTTAGATTCACCAGGGTTGAAACAAAGGAGAAAATACTAAGGGCAGCCAGAGAGAAAGGTCAGGTTACCCACAAAGGGAAGCCTATCAGACTTAAAGCAGATCTCTCAGCAGAAACCCTACAAGCCAGAAGAGAGTGGGGGCCAATATTCAACATCCTTAAAGAACAGAACTTTCAGCCCAGAATTTCATATCCAGCCAAACTAAGCTTCATAAGTGAAGGAAAAATAAAATCCTTTGCGAACAAGCAAGTACTCAGAGATTTTATTACCACCAGGCCTGCTTTACAAGAGCTTCTGAAAGAAGCATTACACATAGAAAGTAACAACCAGTATTAGCCTTTCTAAAAATATACCAAAAAGTAAAGAGCATCAACATAAAGAAGAATTTACATCAACGAATGGATACAACAGCCAGTTAACATCAAATGGCAGTAATCCTAAATTTAAATTGACTAAATCCCCCAAACAAAAGATACAGCCAAAACCCAATGGTATGCTACATTCAGACCCATTTCACATGCAAGGATACACAAAGACTCAAAACAAAGAGATGAAGAAAGATATACCAACCAAATGGAGGGCAAAAATAAATAAATAAATAAAAAGCAGGAGTTGCAATTCTCGCATCTGATAAAATAGATTTTAAAGCAATAAAGATATAGTAGTAAAAGGATCAATGCAACAATAAGAGCTAACGATCCCAACACCCAGATACATAAGACCTATAAAGAGACTCAGACTCAATGAGACAGAAAATTAATAAGGATATCCAGGACCCGAACTCAGATCCGGAACAAGTAAACTTAATAAATATTTATAGAGCTCTCCACTTGAAATATACAAAATATACATTCTTGTCAATACCACATCACACCTACTCATAGGTTTAAATGAAATATTCATTGGCCATTATTAATACCCATTTTTTAGAATAAAGCAACATATCCGTTCTCTCTCCCTTTGTTTCTTCCTCTTTCTTCCTCTCCTTCACTCCTTTTTTTTCTTTCCTTAAAAAAAAAAAAAAAAAGAAGAAAGAAAAAAATATCCTTCACCCTTAAAGAAACTCATGAGAAGAATGGACTTTACTATTACCCTTACTCTGACTCATTTGAACATCTCTTCATTTCCCTTCATCTCTTGATTTCTTTATTTTTTCTTTGTTCCTGGAGGGTATTTCTGCAGTATGTTCTTTGACTTCAGTACCGGAAGCATATGCCATTTCTTTCTGGCTTCTTTCATTTGGGTCTCTTTTGAAGAACTGAAGATAGATGGAGTCTCAGAAAAGCTGTCATTTTACATGACACTAAGATAGGGAAAATAGTGCCAGGTAAAACATGATGCCCTGTGAGTGAGAAGGTATGCACAGATTTCAGAAATATGACTGTGAGAAAAAGCAACTTGGGACTGGGCACAAGAGGCCTTGAGGAGCAGGACCGCCAGCTCTAGACTGGCAGCTCAGAGTATGCAGAGCTGCAGGTGGCCTGGAGACGGGGTGGCTGCCGTGTGATGAGTCCTCAGCAGGTGACCCCTCTCTGCCGGCCTCCTACGGAGGAAACCCTGGTGATGTGACAGCGAATGGGACACAGCCTTACCTCTGAGGCACCCAGACACAGTTCCAGCAGAGTGTGCTAGCAGCCATGTGCTAGGCCGACCAAGGTCTGTGGCCACGGAGTTCCTCTGTATGAGGGAATCGGAGAGCGGAGCCAGGCTGCTCTTGAGGGTGTTAGAGGGCTTCATTGTCCTGGGCAGGGCTTTTGTGATTCTCTGGGCTCCCCACTCCTTCCAGCTTGCACAGTCAACTCATGGTAAACAGTATCAACAACTTAGTTACAATTTTTAGCCACTCCCCTCAGTTTTATGTTTGTCATATATAGACTTTCACAAACCATTTTCATTTTTCTTCAACATTCCATTCCTAGGGTATGTGTGTTAATTTTCATTTCACTGTTTTTTTTTTCTTTTTTCTTTTTTGAGATGGGGTCTTGCTCTGTCACCCAGGCTAGAGTGCAGTGGTGCAGTCTTGGCTCACTGCAACCTCCACCTCCCAGGTTCAAGTGACTCTCCTGCCTCAGCTTCCTGAATAGCTGGAACTACAGGCTCATGCCACCATGCCTGGCTAATTTTTGTATCTTTAGTAGAGACGATGTTTCACCATGTTGGTCAGGTGGGTCTGGAACTCCTGACTTCATAATCCATCTGCCTCAGCCTCCCCAAGTGCTGGAATTACAGGAGTGAGCCACCACGCCCAGCCTTCACTGTTTTTTTTTTTGCCCATTCAATTTCACTGTTCCCATTGGTTTGTGGTTTTGCTGTGGTACTTGCTTCCTTCTATAGATCGAGGCTATGTAATATACCAAGACCCTGGTCCTGGGGCTGAGGGACCAGTTCAGAGGGATGCTTGGTGCTTCCACACTTCTTTAGCCTTTAATCTCTTTATAAAATGCTAATGAGACTCCTCCTTCCAGGACAGCTAGGAGGGTCAGGAAGTCCTCAGTGAATGTTTGTCATCAGAAAACCTTGGTGGATGATGGGCAGCGGGGAAGCTTCACCATGCGTCCCCCTCCCTAAACTGCTGGATAGAGGGAGGCTTGGGGCTGTAGACCCAAAGAGTGCTGTGCGTTCTAAGTGCCTGGTCTTTGTGGGAAGAAGATAATGTAGAGTAAAATCAGGACAATAATTGGTCTTTTTTCTTTTGATCTCCCAAGTGTTTGTTCCCTCCTTCCCCTCAGAGCAAAATAGTTATTTCTTGAACTTATTTCTTATGGGACAGGAGTTATTGTGGGCAAAGGGACTGATGAGAGCTTCAAGTGTTGCCCAGTTCTGTCTCAGGACAGTGCTCTACCTGTGGCAGAAACTGTGGATTGCTGTAAATGATCTTACTAATTGGAACATCACTTGTTATACTGGAGCAATTTTAGTATGCTCAGAGCTTTGCTGGACTGCCCTCCAAACGCCGACACGCCCTGCTGGCATTTCAGCAGTGCTGGCGACCCCTGTATTCATGAGGTTTGGATGCAGTGGAATGCAGCTGGGCTCCATAGCACCTTCAGGGCCCAGAAGCTGGTGGCATGCTGCATGACTGTGGAGACGGTGCCCACGAAGAGCTTAGAGCCAGCCTGAAGGAGAAGGGCACCACCAAAAACCAGCGGGTTGAAAATGAGACCCTTGCATCAGCAAAGTGAGTAGCCTACCCATTAGGCATGGTATGAATTGGAAACCTTAGTGAAACAGAAACAGAAAGAGAAAAGCAGTAAGGATTAGGAAAGCTGAAATGTACCCCACTCCCAGCCTCCGCAGCTGGATCCCTCTCACCCGCAGAGATATGGACAGGGTGAGAAGAGATGAGGTTGTGCAAATGAGCTAGAGGTGGGAAACCCAAGAATCATGTTTGAGTCCTGCTCCGGCTGGGTAGTGTGTGTGCTTCCCTCTAGGTGCAGGCGGGGAAAGTGCTGAAGCCCCGGGCTTCCCACAGGTGTAGATGGATGAGAGTGCACACCTTTAAGCCCACTGAGCATAGTCACTATTAGTAAAATATTGATAATTTGTGAAGATAGCTTACGTTTTCTAAACAAAGATAAAATGCATTCTGAGTCCCTGTTTCTATTTACTCAATGAGAGTGTATCTTTGTTAACTGAGTGAGGGGTTTAACTGAAGTCGAGATTTCGAATTCTTACGTAACATAGGATTCCCAATGTTGCATTCCTCATTGCTCACAGGATGCTTTAGAAATACTGGGCAAAGACAGCACTGCCTGGTTAGGGACCTGGTTGGAGTTTGACCAGTGATACTCTCTCAAAAGCAGCAGCCTTCCAGTTACTGAAAGCACATGAGAAACCCCCCATTACCTGCCTGCGGTCCCTGGCACATGGGCTGGGGGGCATGAGGGATGCAGATGCCCTGAGTGCTACAGGGGTTCTTACAGATGCAGGTCCCCTAAGGGTGTCTTTGGTTCTATTCATGTCCGTTGAAATCTACTACACTGAATAAGGTTTTCAAGTCACGGTAAGAGACTTCTGAGATGACACGGGGGATTTTCCCCCTGGGTTCTTAGCTTGAAGGTGATTTAAACTTCCATGGTGTAGTCATTGATATAGGTTGGATATTTGTCCCTTCCATGGGGGCAGATCCTTTATGGAGGGCTTTGTGCTGTCCTCATGGTAATGAGTGAGTTCTGATAGTTTACATGAGAACTGATTGTCAAAAGCCTGGCACCTTCTCTCTCTCTCTCTCTCTCTCTCTCTCTCTCTCTCTCTCTCTCTCTCTCTCTCTCTCTCTCTCATCTTCCTCTTGACATGTGATGCCAGCTTCCCTTCACGAGTCCAGTGGGAATGAAGGTAGGCAGGAATGCACCAGCACGGGACGGTGAGGCCAGTATGAGGGTGTGCAGAGCGTACATCAGTGGAAGCTTCCTGAGGCCCTCACCAGGTGCAGATACTTGTTCTACAGCCTCCAGAACCGTGAGACAAATAAAAACCTCTTTTTAAAATGAGTTCCCAGCCTCGGTTGCTCCTATATGGCAGTGCACATGGACTGAGACAGTGGTTGTAGGAGAAAATGATGATCCTGGATCAGCACTCCTTGGGGCTTCATTGTCGAGCCACCTGGCACCAGGCTGAAGTGACCTTTCCTTAGAAAGGCTGTAGCAAAGTTCAGCACGTGTCATCTGTGTCCCATGTGCCATTTCTAAAGGAAAGCCAGATTCTCTGGAATTCTGCCTGAAAACAGAAACTATCAAGACTTCCTGTCCTGTGGACCAGTCCAGCTATGAGACTGGAATTATTCTGGGGACTAAAGACTTGGAACCAAGCATCTTAGATACAGCCTCTTCATAGGCATAGACCCTGGCCGGGATCATCTTGAGCAGCCTGAGGCTTGCTCTGACCACTGTCCACTCCTGCGTGGTTCGTGCTGTGTACATTAGGGTAACCTCCACTCTCCATCATGTTAATCAGCCCAGGGCTCTCAAAGCCACTTACATGGTTGTCTATCTGCTCGTGAAGGGCAGTACTTCCTCTGTGGGTTTTGGTTTTGTTTTTTTGGCTCAGCATAAGGAAGGCTTCCCTGAGGAAGTTCAGATGGCCCTTTTCTTTTCTGGTGCTGCTTTGCACACCCTCACTCTGGCCTGACCGCCCTGCAGTGGTGCATTCCTGTCTACCTCCACTCCTGTTGGACTGGAAGCAGCTTTGAGGCAAGGATCTTGCATCACTTAATCTGTTTCCTGTTGCAAGTAACGAGTCCCAACTCAAACTGGCTAAAGGAACGAGAAAAGAGAAAATGTAATTATTTGCAAAAGTCAAAGGGTGAAAGCTATTGTGTGTCCGTGGACAAGTAAATGGATAAACAAAAGGTGGTCTGTACACGAAGTGGAATATTACTCAGCCTTCAAAAGGAAGGATGTTCTGACATGCACTGCAGCATGGAGGAATTTGGGGGCCATTGTGGTCAGTGAAGTAAGTCACAAGAAGACACATCCTGTATGATTCCACTTATATGAGGTCCCTAGAGTAGTTGACTTCATACGTACAGAGAGTGGGATGATGGGGACTGGGGAGGAGGATAGGAAAGTATTTCAATGGGGACAGAGTTTCAGTTTTGCAAGATGATAAAGTTCTGGAGACAGTTGGTGTGATTGTTGTATAACAAAGTGAATATGCTTGATGCCACCGCTCTGTACACTTAAAAATGGTGAAGATGGTAAATTTTGTTATGTATGTCTTACCACAGTTTGAAAAAAATAACGAAACTCACTGAGCAGCTGTGGGTGGCTGTGGCCTCAGATTTGGTTTCATGAGGACTCCTTGGTCACTCAGCAGGTGACTCTCTCTGTGTAATGCATTTCTTTCCAACGGCCCCCAGCCCCTGACTTCCTCAGCTCTGTGCTGGCTCTGTCTGCAGGCTTGATATGGTCTCTAGGCAGCCTCAGTAGCTCCACCTCAGTATCATCTTTCCTTAAAGTCTAGAAGGAAGGAAGTTGTTTGTTTTCTTGAGAACTCAAACCAAAGCACATTTTTTATGACTCTCATCCCTTGTAAGTTGCTAAGGGACCGTGTGAATCCCTGGAGGAACTGGCCTCAGTGCATCCCAAGTGTAAAAGCTGCTTTGGAAACACTCACTCAGAAGAAACAACCTGTTTTCACTGTTTCAACATTAGAATTCTCTTCACAACACCAACTAAATTGGGAAATGTGTTTCCTTTCCAGTTGATCAAAACCTTGAATATAAATGGGACATCTTCAAAGAATAAGAGAAAATAGGGCTTCAGTTGTAATGAACTATTGCATCTGCATTTTCTACTTCCTTTTGCTCAAAAGGAAGTCTGTGGCATGGTTGTTTTGAAAGGGATAATTCCAGTTGGGATGAGAATGTCATAGAAGGGTCACTGGGCTTTTGGTGGACAGGATTCCCTCTTGAGCTCTGGCTAGAGCAGTCCTGGCTCCACTGGGGAGATAAGAACCATGCTTGCTTTAGGAAGACAGAAGCAATTTCTCCTTATGAGAGCATGTCTCATATTTGCTGAAATCAGTAGACCTTAAGCTGTAGAACAAATTTCATACTATTTGTATTATTTTGACATCAGGATTTTAAAAAGAAAATGTTCAACACCAAGAAAGTATGTATTTATCCATTTGTCGGTTTTTCATCATTTTTGTCTATTTATAGAGTATCTGTAGGACTTGGATTCTCATCAGAAACAAAGAAAATCCTTTTGCAGTAGTTGGTGTTGTCACGAATTAATTCTCATTATATCTGGCTGCCTGCCATCTTCTCTTTGCTTTCAAGGAGGTTGGTTAAATGGCCTGATTGTTCATAGATAAATAACAGAAGAATTATAAGATAAGGACTCTTTTTTTTTTTTTTTTTTTTTTTTTTTTTTTTTTTTTAAAGACGGAGTCTTGCTCTGTTGCCCAGGCTGGAGTGCAATGGCACGATCTCAGCTCACAGCAACCTCTGCCTCTCAGGTTCAAGTGATTTCCAGCTAATTTTTGTATTTTTAGTAGAGATTTCACCATATTGGCCAGGCTGGTCTCAATTTCCTGACCTCAGGTGATCCACCTGCCTCAGCCTCCGAAAGGGAAGATAAGGACTCTTAAAAGAAAAAAGTAACCACAACTGTGGAAACTCTGATAGAAAGTCTTGCCTTTCTAAATTAGAATTTAGAAATTCCTAGCTCAATAAACCCTAGAAATCATCTAATCTGATCCCAATTGAAGTGAGTCTGTAAATGAAAATCCTGAAGGCCCCAGCAGTTGATAATGTGCCCAGCGCCCCCCATGGTCTATGGCCAGAGAGCTCAGGCTAGAATTAGGAGATCTGAGCTTTCTTGCTGCAGCAGTCCCGATTCCCTGCCTAGAAATGTAAGGGAAGAAGAATACGACAGATTCGATTTTCAATTTTTTTTAAAAAAAAACTCTCTCAAATAATGGAAAAGGATACTTCCTATTTAACTGCATAATAATCCTGGATGTGACCAGGAGGGAGGAAAGAATGGAGTCAGCTAGCTAGCTGGATATTTCTTTTCTTTTTTTTTTTATTGCATTTAGGTTGTGGGGTACATGTGCAGAACATGCAAGATAGTTGCATAGGTACACACGTGGCAGTGTGATTTGCTGCCTTCCTCCCCTTTACCCACTTCTGGCATTTCTCCCCATGCTATCCCTCCCCAGCTCCCCCCCCCCACCCCCGCTGTCCCTACCCAGCTCCCCCCAATAGACCCCAGTGTGTAGTGCTCCCCTCCCTGTGATTTCTATCTAGAGATAGATAGATCGATAGTTCACTCATTTCTGAAAGTTTATTGTGAATATGCCTGTGTATTTATGGGCCAAAGATTGAGACTGCATTTTTAGGTAGTTAACAAAACTTAAGTTTCTTCACCTGAATAGGAGACTATAATACTGACCTCAGCTAAACTCATTTTATTTTTCATTAAAGGTAATATAAAACATTCAAAGGCGGTTTATAGTTATTAACTAATTGATGTATGAGTGAATAATTTGTATGCCTTATCAAGAACACAGGAAATCAGGAACACAGGAAAATGTTGATTTTGTTTGCAATGTCACATGTCCGGATTTTTTGCTTAGTAAGTTATGGTTCCTGCATCTGTGACAAGAGTCACATCCGAAGGATGAACTTTGGGTCCCTCATGAGTTTTTAATGTGTCTGGCAGCTTCTTCCACATTTCGGTTGCAGATCTCCGGCCAGGCTCTAAGGCTTTGGAAGAGCGAGCCAGTGGCCCTGCCTAAGCCCCGTGAGTTTCTTTTCTTCCTATTAACTTTTATGTCATGTAAATAGTGGCCATTAGAGAATGAGTGATATCCAGCTTCCCACAGAAGCCTGGATGAGAGTATAAAAATAGATCGTTTGGAAAAGGGCCCGTGACCCTCTCACCCTTGTTCTGGGTAAAGGAAATGAAGGAAGTGGAAGCTGAGAGGAGAGGAGCATAGACATTCCTGAGGTCCCAGAAGGACTGGCACACGCCTCCCGAGTTCTAGCCGGGTCCCCGGGGGCTGCCTCACAGCAGCGGCCTCCCCTCACCCCCACAGGGCACCAGAAACACCAGCTGCTTAGGCAGAGTACCAGAAAGTGAGATGAGTGTTGCTTCCATAATCTAATGGTATTATGTCTCCGGCTCTGGGTCTCAGCAGCAAAGGGAAAATGTGAGAATGTTGTGGGAATGAAGGGCAGAAGGAGGCCGAGCCAGTGGGATGCCTAGAACTAAAAGGAGCATCTGTTCAGGGCCCCAGACCGGCTCTGGCTGGCAGGGCTGTGTGGGGTGCACACGGTCTAAACATCATCTCTGTGTGGTCTCTGGAGCCTCCCGCGTTATGGAAACACATCTTCCTAGGGGAGGGGTACATGGCCTTAGGAAGGCGGCTTTTGCCTTAGAAGAAGTTGGCCTTCCCCGGAAGATCCTCCACATAGTTGCTTTGAGAGACCATCATGCTCACTGTGGTGTCCTTACCTCTGAAACAGAGACAGGCTGCCAGGGGCGCAGGGCTGTGGAAGAGGCTTCCCTGCCACATTCCCGCTCGGGAGACAGCAGCGGGTTCAGTGCCTTCACAGATGGCCCTGTGCAAGACAGTGCGAATGCCATCTGCTCCCCACCCCGTCATCCCCAACTTGGGCCACTTCCTGGGCCCCTTCTAGGTGCAGAGCTGAGGATACCTGTGCCTTACCCACCCACAATGAGGAGCTCAGCCTATGTCCCATCCTCATTTTTAACACTGCTAAAAATGTTCATGGTAGTTTAATTGTGAACATCAAATGTGCAAGTTAAACAACAGCAACAATGCTGCGTGTTCTTACAGTGAGCACATTTCTAGAAATGAAGTGAACTCGTGCAGAAGGGTTTGCAGTAGGTGGATCATCCTCACTTCACTGCTGCCTTTGACTAAGATTTTTGGTGCATTTCCCCCAGCCCTGCAGGCTCCTGTTCTGTGTTCCCTGGATGCCCAGCAGGGACAATGCAGGGGAGCACTTAGAAAGGGACCCAGACTCCCACTGCCTCACTCTCCTCACTCACTCAGCATGGGCACATCTCCAGACGCCGTGCAGACCTGAGGGGAGTGGAGGTGGTAGGTGCTGAGCATGGCACCTGCAGGGTGTAGGTTTTGTGTAAAGTGCAGCTGCTGTCAGCATCCTCCTTGCTGTCTGCAGTCTCGGTCACTAGAACTGGTAGTGACTCCACTGACCTGAATATGTGACCCTCACCCAACTTATCTAGGAATGCCAAGGCCCATTTAACAAGTGGATTAATTGCTGTGGCATTGAGCTGTGTGGCACTCCATAAGCCGACTTGCATCTCTGAGCACCGGCAGGGACCAACGACCTGCAGGAGAAGTGGACTAGGAAGCCCAAGTCTCTCTGTGTGCAGGTCCTTGGGATAAACATGGAATCTGATGCTTTGAGCAGCCCCTTCTCCAAATAAAGGGTTAAGTCCTGTCACCCAGTCAGGAACTGGTCTGACAGAGGGAACTACACAGCCAGGGTGCCCCAGAGTTGCATTGACTGCATGTGCATTGAATGATAAACAAAGCCACTTTTTATGGGAAGTGCTGGGCTTGCTGTTTTCTGGGACAAGCACTGTGATAACGGGAACAAAGTGGGATTTTATTTTCCTTCAGCCTCTTCTCATTTGGTGAAATTCCCAGGCGCCATGGGAGTGCACTGAGGGCTTCTGAATCATGGTGTGGGGTCTTCTAGAGCTTTGACACACGGGGACTCTGTAAACAGGGACGTGAAGCACCAGAGATTGCCTCCATGGCTGTGTGTAGACCACTAAGAGCACTGTCAGTCATACAAACGGGAGCTGCGTGCTGTGCTGGGTACATGCTCCTCTCTCTCTGTCTTCTTTTTTTTTTTTTTGGAGACAGAATCGTGCTCTGTTGCCCAGGCTGGAGTGCAATGGCATGGTCTCGGTTCACTGCAACCTCCGCCTGCCGGGTTCAAGCAGTTCTCCTGCCTCAGTCTCCTGAGTATCTGGGATGACAGGGGTGTGGTACCATGCCCAGCTAATGTTTTGTATTTTTAGTAGAGATGGGCTTTCGCCATGCTGTCCAGGCTGGTCTCAAACTCCAAGGCTCGTGATCCACCTGCCTCAGCCTCCCAAAGTGCTGGGATTACAGGCGTGAGCCACTGTGCCCAACCCATGCTCCTCTCTTGTATGACCCTTTGAAAGCTCAACCAACCAACCATAAGGTGGACATATTAGACTTGATTAATACACATATTTTTCATTCCAAAGTTCTGTGCTCCTTTTTGGCATGTGACCCTAGGAACCAAACAACCGTCCACCTACTCCTCTGAACCAGAGCCCTGAGCAGTATTTCCATATCATGGTCTGAACTTCTCCGTCTAGCCTCTGAGCTTTTGCTAGCTCATTCATTAATTCATAATGTGAATGACCTGGAGCTCCTACAGGTGCCAGCCCAGTGCTGAGGACACAGGTTTGAATGGCAGGGGTAGCTCCTACCCCATGAGCAAGAGAACCCATGAGATGGTTTTGTCAGAATCCCACCCATCCTTCCAGGCTTCCATCAAATGCCACTTCCTCCAGGAAGCCTTCAGGCTCCTTCCAGATGAAGCAAGTCTCCCTGTGGGTCCTCCTGCAGCTCAAAAGCTCACATGCTCCTCCATGCAGTAGTAATTTGCACATGTTCTCATCTGACTGACAAAAGCAGGACACACAGACACTCCCTGTGTCACTTTTTTTTCCTCTCTTCTGTTCTCCTGCTGGTCTAGGCCATGTTAATGGAAATTTGGTGCTTAGCACTTTTATTAACTTTATTTTTATTTTTATTTTTATTTTTTGAGATGGAGTTTTGCTCTTTGGCCCAGAAATGGAGTACAGTAGCGTGATCTCAGCTCACTGCAACCTCTACCTCCCAGGTTCAAACAATTCTCCTGCCTTAGCCTCCCGAGTAGCTAGGATTACAGGCATGCACCACCACACCTGGCTAATTTTTGTATTTTTAGAAGATATGAGGTTTCACCATGTTAGCCAGGCTGGTCTTGAACTTCTGATCCTCAGGTGTCCCACCCACCTCGGCCTCCCTAAGTGCCAGGATTATAGGCATGAGCCACATCACCCAGCCCCAGCAAAGACAGTTTAAATGGAAATAAATATAGACAAACATAATGGAGATCAGTCATCTTAGTACTGGGAATAGAAGTGAGGGTGCAAAGGGATGGTTTTAAGGCCCATGCATCTTTGTTTTTCTATCCCAGCTTCGGTAGAAATAAATAAATAATTCATTAAACACTTATTTTAGAACATTTCCTGTGGGCCATACTGGGAGGAGGGGCAGTCAGTCACAAAACTGCATCTGCTCTAGGGATTTACGGGTCAGTCATAGCAGGAGACATGCATGTGCATTCATGACACAGACTGAGCATTTGCCGGGCCTCGCCTTGAGACAGTCATGGGGTATTGACAGTTGGGTGCAGCAGACACACCATTCCCAAGGGTCTCAACAGTATGTTCATACAAACAGAACATTAGCGCTGGGCTTTTCTATCATGAAAACATTATTAAATGTTGAAAACATTAGCTCAGAAATTGGTGTCCCATCCTTTCCCCCAAAATGGACAAGGCACTGTGTTTCAGATTTTGTATTTGATTTTCAGAAGTTTACTGTTAAGTGCTTGTGTGTAGTTTTCTTTTTATATATCCTGTTTAGATTTTTCTGTTTATTTTGTTTTTTAACTTGTGGCTTGATTTCTTGAGTCTTTTGGGAAATTCTCATTATGTATATTTTCCAGTATTGCCTCTGCCTCATTCAATTTCTCCACCACTTCTTGGACTCCAATTATACTTACGTTAGAATTTTTAAGATTCATATCTCATGTCTTACCATCTTTTGTGTATTTTTCATTCTTGTTCCCCTTTGTGCTTTAAATTGCATATTTTCTTTCCTATTTTTCTCACAGTTCACTCACAATTTCTTCTGCTCTGTTTAAACATTTAAAGTTCACTTTTTCTCTACCAAGATCTATTAGATAGCTAGGAGTGTTGTTAATTTAGGCATAACTCCAGACATTTTGTGCGCTGATTAATATGTTTGAAAAATCTATGATGTTTCATTAGGGAAAGAGTTGCCGCTAAATAAAAATAGTAATTTTTAATTCATATTGAAATGACATTTGTGATTGAAAAAATGCTTCACTTCACATATGTGGAGATGCAATATAATTTTTAGAATTTTTATTCTTATCACTTAATGGCTCAGATATATTTAATTAAAAGAAAAAATAAAATTTTTGTTCTGTCTTAGTAGAGATAGAGCTTATTTACGTCATTGGAGTGAAGTGCATTCTTTTTAATAATTTCATTTGTGAATTGATAGTACAAATTCTGTAGAGGTCAATTAAGAAAGAAACTGGATACCACATCCTGTATGTGGGTAATTGAGTTCACTGGTCAGGGTTTTCCTTCCTCACTGGTCTGCGTAATCCACACACCAGTGTTCATTGACATCTGGATTAATAGAAACCTTGAGATATTTCATTCTTCAGAGACCACATATGCCACTGATAATTTCTTTCAGAATATTCTCAGTAAACATCATTTTTATAAAGCGTGATTCTGGTATTAAGTCGTATTGGTTTTTGAAGGGTAATTAAAATAACACAGATTTCAAGCATGTGAGGTGATAGACCTGTGAGTTGTAGGGAAAGCAGCATCATTTGGAAATCTCTGAATTTCAGCACCCTCTCCAGGAAATGAATTACATGGACTTTTTAAAATGTTACTATTCTCTTATCAATATTCGCATGTTTTCAAACAGAAAACAAAATGACCAGTATTTCTAATAATATTATTTTGTTGACCATGGTAGATATGTCCATTCCTTGAAGCCTGATTTAAAAAAAGAAAAACAAAAGGCAAGATGTTTTCAATATCCAGAAATAATGCAGCCACTGGGCAAGAAGCAATACAGAAATTCCATCAGAGGAATGTGCCTGTGCTCAGGGATGGGACACAGGCAGGTTTACATCCTGGCGCAGCCTGTGAGGGCAGCCCCTGCACCCCGCCCTGTGGCCTTTGTTGCAGCAGGGTTGACCTAGAAAGCTCCAGCATGGGTTTGTGCCCTGGTAGTGCTTGATGTCAGTAGCCCATTTACCAGCTCGGGAGGGCAGGAACCAAAGGAAAGTGAGGACACCCAGGCCAACCGGCCACTGCAGGGCCTGCACTTACTATTTCTGGGGAGAAGCTGCCTGCTGGTTTGCAGGAAAAAAGCCATGCCGATTCTAAAGTGAGGAGCAGCCTAGATCATGGGATAGAGAGTACATTATAGGACATCAGCCTTTATGGTGATGGGGCTGGGATGACCAGCCCAGAGGGCCCAATATGCATCTCCTCACATGGCCACAGGGTTGCCGATGTCGTGGTAATGGGCTGGACATTGTGTGAGGACTGAATTAGGTGGCTTCATTTCTGGGAACAGTGATGCGTGAGAATAAACCTGTGCTTCGGGGTGTAGGGTTGGCCACCTCCTCCAGCCTGTTACGGGCAGTGAAGTCATGTTCAGTATGGCCATGGATGACAGAAAGCCTCAAAAATAAACACTGTTTCTTGTGGAACATGCAGAAGTGGCAGAAATGGTGATTTCTCCAGTCCTACAACTGAGGTCTCTCTGCTTTCTGTGTTCTCACTGCAGAACCACGAGGCTGCCCTGAGACGCTCAGTCACACCGTGGGGATGTCAGAGAGCCCCATCGGACCCAAATCCACCATGCTCCGGGCCGACGCGCCCTTGACGCCCTCCTTTCAGCAGGCTTTTGCTGCTTCCTGCAGCATTTCCAGCAATGGCTCTGGCCAGAGGAGAGAGAGGTAAGAAAATGGGTCTTTAAACTTGGCACAAACTCCCCTTAAAGACCCAGAATGCTGAGCTGGGGGTGTAAAGTGGGGTGTCGGACCAGCCAGGGATTGCCTGAAGATGGGGCGGGGCAGGGGACCAGGGCTGTGTGCATGACACTGCTACCCCCCAGAGACAGGTGTATGTAGTGAAAATGTGGGAAAATACAGGGACAACACAGGAAACAGGAAAGTCAGTCTTCCAGGGATTCTGGTTAACAGAAGGACCTGAGGGTGGGAGGGGTGGGTATTAACAGAGAAAAATGGCCTATTTCTGCTTCACAGAGATACTGCCCCTGAGGAAATCCATATGTGAGACCATTCCTCTTGCTCAGAGAAGGAATACGTTTCTTTATGCTTTGTTGTATGGACACATAGCTCCCTATTTGACTTTTAAAATTCTGCCTCCATTCTCCTTAAAATAAAGAAGGAGCCTTCCTCTGAGGACTTGGCATTACACATAGACTCTGTACCCATGAGTGTTCCAGTGCTGGTGGAATACGTATGTGTCATGTGGTGTGGTTTTAGCTGTCTTTCCGTGTTCGTAGGGCTGTGGTAATCTCCAGTAGGCTTTGTGGTATCTATTAATCAGCTGGTTGCGTGGATGGAGGGCTGATGGTGCGTCTTGACAGATGAAGGAAATGGGCAGAGGGATCATGCTGCAGTGACAAGGGGACTCTTGGTGAACCCACAGCCCTGCTGCAGGGGTGAATGTGGGTGGCATCCCTGCCTAGTGCTGAGGGACCAGAGCGGAGTGCATTTCTACTCCCGAGGGCACACGTGTATGTGGCCACAGGTGCTGGATGAGGGCTGAAAAAAGACTTCCCAGTGGGTACAGAGCTGAGCTGCGTCTTAAAGGATGAAAGGGCCCTGACCCAGTGAAGGTGCAGGAGGGAAGGCACCGGGGCTGAGGGAGCAGCATCTGTGCAGGTGGAGGCGTTCCTGGGGCGGCTCCCTCGGGGGCCCTTATTGCAGGCTGGAGCATCCTGGCATGAAGTGGGGGGGGCTTGACAGGCAGACAGTGAGCTCAGAGAGGGCCTTAGTGCATATAATCTGGAAAATACCTCCTGTGCTGCCTGGAGGGCCCGGGCACCCACTTCCCCATCCCTGTTTCCCCTTGGTGGGGGCGCATGCTGTCTTCAGGTGTCTCTTTGTGCCTTACGTGCTGTCTTGGTTGGCTTATCTTCTTAACAGCTCCTCTTCTGCTGAACGCCAGTGGGTGGAGAGCAGCCCCAAGCCCGCAGTGTCCCTGCTGGGGAGCTGCCGGCCCACCGGAAGTCCCCTCAACGCTGAGTTCTCCGGTGTCAGCAAGGACTCCCCAGTGCTGCCCTGCTTCCCGCCGGCAGAGCTCCAGGCCTCCTTCCACAGCCATGAGCTGTCCCTAGCAGAGCCGCCAGCCTCCCTGGCGCCCCCCAGCAGCCAGGCCTTCCTGGGCTTCGGCACCGCCCCAGTGGGAAGTGGCCTTCCCCCAGAGGAGGACCTGGGGGCCTTGCTGGCCAATTCTCACGGAGCATCACCAGCCGCTGGCATCCCGCTGACAGCGACAGGGGCTGCCGACAATGGCTTCCTGTCCCACAACTTTCTCACGGTGGCGCCTGGACACAGCGGCCGCCACAGTCCAGGTCTGCAGGGCCAGAGCATGACCCTGCCTGGGCAGCCGCCCCTCCCTGAGAAGAAGCGGGCCTCAGAGGGGGATCGTTCTTTGGGCTCAGTCTCCCCTTCCTCCAGTGGCTTCTCCAGCCCCCACAGCGGGAGCACCATCAGTATCCCCTTCCCAAATATCCTTCCAGACTTTTCCAAGACTTCAGAAACGGCCTCGCCTCTGCCAGGTAGGTGTGTTTCCAGCAGGTGGAAGGGCCCCTCTGTCCATTCACTCAGGAAAGGAAGGGTTGAGACCTGCAGCCGAGCTGGGGTGCAGGCACATCTCTAGTGCTGCACTGGGCACCTGGAGAGAAAATCCAGAGCCGTTGGGGTATTTTCCATTTTCCTCTCCCAAAGCCAAGCACCGGCCCAGGCCTCTCGTTCACTCTTCTTGGCTTCTGTGTTTGGCCACCTTGGATTCCTTCCAGTTGTAGAAAGTACGGACATTTGCAGTGGTTCTGTTTTCCATTTCACTTGGGAACATGGCTTTCTGTAAATAACAAATTCCTTTTCAAATTAAATGAATTTATATGAAAGATAATTATGAAATATTTCAAGTGTATAAGAAGCAATGTGGTCTATGGGTTAAACAACACCAGGCCTCTGTCCTCCCTGCCTTCCATGTATTCTTAAAAAGTATTGCAAAGATCTGATCCAAGTATCCCGTTGTTTGTTTTGCATTGTAAGACAGTCAGTGCCTCCTCCAGCTCGGTCATTTCCTTTCCTTAGAGCGTCCTCTGCTTGCTTGCCCCTGGCATGGGATTTGGACTTCTGGGATCACAGCAGATGAGAGGTTGCAGGAAGAGAAGGGCCCGTCACAGTCACTGTTGTTAAATTTTGCTTTACAGATATTTCAGGTGATAAACTTGTGATCGTGAAATTTGTTCAAGACACTTCCAAGTTCTGGTACAAGGCGGATATTTCAAGAGAACAAGGTACGTGGGGAGGACGTGGGCCTCCTTGGGCATCTGTCCTGCCGCCCGTGTAACTGCCTTGAATGAGGATGGGCGCTGCAGTGGGAACATCAGACAACCGTGGCCTTGGTGTGGATTGAGTTAGAGCAGGGTCCACACATTATTACATGCCTCCTGGGGAATTGCTACAACCTCTAAGTTTTTATAGGGGAAAACTCGCTACTAATGAGGGAGTTGGTGAGGAATGGGCCTGAGCCATGAGCATTCCAGCGTGTAGGGTGTAATTTCTGGTAGCTTGCACCAGCCAGATGCCAGCCCACAACTGCTGACTGTGAGGAGGAGACACACTCTCCTGCATCTCCATGAAGCCACAGAGGACGGGGTGAGGAAGCAGGAGAGACGCCCTGCGCTGAGAAGTCAGGGATGCTGTGTGTTAGTGAACACCTCTACACTTAACAATGAGAACTGGTTGTGGGCTTAACTGCTTGCCTCACACACAAACCAGGCAGAGCATCTCTCTGCTTGGTAGAGCGTCAGGCAGTCTTTTACAGTTTGAAATTATTAATACTTTTGAACCATGAAGTGAAACATCAGTTTTTACCAGAGCATGAGTAGAAGAGATACGGGAGAGGAGGGCTGGCAAGCTCTTCTGGGTAGCCCTACCTGGAGGCAGCACCTGGGCCATGAGCAGAATTCACCAGATGCTTCCCTGGCTGCTGGACGGCCCTCCTCCCGGGAGTTCTATGTCAGCTGAGCGTACCTTCCTCTGGATCCCTCATTTTGTCAGTGCAAAGAGCTTGCTGCTCCTGGGATATACCTCGGAAGAGATAGTGTGTGCTTGGCAAGGGACAGCGGGGCCGTGCCTCCAGTGCCTGGAAGATGGAGTCAGGATTCCCGGGAAGCGAAGTGATTCCTAGTGGCTGCCTGGTGGAGGCTGGAGTAAGAGAGGGAACGGGGTGGTTTAAAGCGGTGAGAAATGACAAGCTGCCCGCAGTCAGCAGGAGACCTGCTCGGCTACTCTGCTCCTTTATCTCCACTTCAGAAGAAAATCAAGCTCTCTTCTTATGAAGATGCCTCAGGAATGTCTGGAGATGAACAGTTGAGTGGCAGAAAAATAGCACCGTCCAGCTCTCCACTGAAATTCTGCTCTTCAGTTATGTAGATGATAGAAATGGTAAGAATGTGCATCTCTTATGATCTCAAAGAAGTGATTGTCATTTTAAGTGGAAGAGAGAGAAAAAAAAAGCCCTTGGCCTGGAAAGACCTTCATCTCCCTGAATTGGCCTTTGTGAAATGCTGCTCACCATGGCCGAGGGCTCGTCTGCGGCCGGATGCTGCGTGCCTGCTGCCACCACCCAGGCCCCGCTTGTGTCTCAAGAATCCTGATGACTGTGGCCTCCAGCGACTCGGCACCTCCTCCAGCTGGCAAGACTGAGAGGTGCTTATCCAGCACCATGTCCTAGAAGATTCTGCACAGACCCTTCCATTCTGTTGGCGCCGTATTTTAGAACAGGGCGATGTGTGGGACCGGATGCCCCCTTCTCTCCTTGAGTGATGTTACTGAAGCAGGGGGCATCTGAATCAGACAGGTTTGGGTTGGAGCACACTGCTGGCTTTCTCAGCAGGACAGCGAGGTTCGAGCCTACCGTGGGGGGCTGCCGTGGTGCCATGTGGGAGTCACCTGCCCTTGCTGGCACTGGTAGATGCAGGATAAGTGGATGTGGATGTGCAGTACGTGTAGGGGCTGCTGTTGACATGAGCCTGGTCTTCAGCATATGTTGTAGAAGGTTTGCTGGGAGGACCCCATCTCAGGATGGCTAACGTGCATCTGTGTTGGTTTCTTCAGCTGAGCTCTAAAAGCATAACCTCCTCCATTTTTACATATTTCATATAGAAGAGAGCTGTGCAGTCTGACACAGAAGGCTGCCCATGGGTATCATTTATTTGGGTTTTAACTGTCAGATGAGCCTTTTACTAGAAAAGTAAAAATGTCATTACAGTGAGATTTCAGGGGGATGCAGGAGAAAAAACAAACAAACACCCAGGTGGCCTCTTTGGGAGTGCAACTTGTGACATTTTAATTCCTTGAGATTTCCTAAAGCTAACCTAAAAATACCTCAGGAGGAAAAGAGGACCTTAAAGTAAAATGGAAGTTAAATGCTACTGTCCCAGCTGTACTTGTGGGCTGTTGCTTCTCTGGATGCTGTGAAATCACTCGTTGAAGGGTGAGACAGTGTGAGATGGTGAGAACAGACTCACTTGCCTCCCCTCCCCCCACGCCCATCTCCAGGTGAGGGATGTGATGGCAGTGCCAGGGTGAAGTGCGTGGCTGCTGTTTGCAGTGTGTGGCTGCTCGATTTTACAACTTCAGCACACCAGCTCCCCAGCCCACTTCTGTTCAGAAAAACAATGGGTTTAAAATTCTCCTCTTACTCCCAGTGCCTGTGTGGCAGATTGCAGCCCCCTCCCCAACAGGCAGCCTCTGCGCTGGGGCTTCCCTCGGGGCTTGGGGAGAAGTGGGCAGAGCAAAGCCCATGTTCCCTCCCCTGCCACCCACATTTGCCCAAAGTCTCAGTCCCGTGAGGCTTCAACGCTTTATTTACCACAGGGAAGTAAAACCATGACCAAAAAAAACAAACTCTGAGGTATATCACAGTTGAAAAAAAATGTAAGTGATCTTTTGTCTTTCTTAGGAAAAAAAAAAAGAAAAGTAGGCCAGGCACAGTGACTCGTGCCTGTAATCCCAGCACTTAGGGAGGCTGAGGTGGGAGGATTACTTGAGCCCAGGAGTTCAAGACCAGCCTGGGCAACATAGTGAGACCCAGTCTCAACCAAAATAGAAAAGAAAATAACTGGGTATGGTGGTGAATGTGTGTAATCCTGGCTAATTTGGAGGCTGAGGTGGGAGGAGCTCTTGAGCCCAGGAGGTTGAAGCTGCAGTGAACTAAGATTGCACCACTGCACTTCAGTCAGGGTGACAGAGCAAGAAACTGTATCTCAAAAAAATATAAATTAAAAATTGAAGAAAAGTAACACACATTCAGCCCCCAAGTTTATAGAATATGCTGTGAGAAAACATGCACCAGGATTCAGGGTTTATTCCCAGGGCCCATGCCCTGCCCCAGAAGGGGCCCCCTCCTAGCCTGTGGGTCCCTTGTGTGGGTGGCTACAGGCCTGGCTGGTGCTCCCAGCAGTCTCGGGCATGCACAGTGAGCCTGCCTGTGTTTTCCTGCCCATCCTTCCCCTGTGTGCAGTTCAGAAGCTCATGCTTCATCCCCAGGGGCATATTTAGCTCCTGCCCTGTGACCTCATCCTGCACACAGGACCACGGTGCAGGGCATTGAAAATTATGTAAAAGAAACCATTCGTTTCATCCTGAGGCCAGACAGATGCCCTGGCTGTGGGTTCGGCCTGGCCTGGAGGCACGTGAGGGGACTCTGTGGAAGTGTGCTGTGGAGGTATTGACTGAGGCATGCCAGGGGCATCCCACCACTTACTGGTTTCTGTTCTGCGCCCTGATCACTTCCAGACAGAGCCTTTGGCATTCCAGAAAGGCAGCATTTCCATGGCTGTAATTATGTTTAACTTTATACTCTAAATCCCCAGTTTTCCCCCTTTTTTAAAATAAAGAATAAATGTCTAGAAAAGAAACTCTGAGACATAGTCTAGTTATCAGGGAACATTCTGGCCTGTCTTGGTAGCATCAAGTTGAAGTTACTATCACCCTAACCCACTTCATTGTCTTCCTGTGTCATGAGATGGGACTTGGAAATGCCAGATTTTGATCATGAAGGGGAGAGGTGTTGAAGCAATGATTCTGATTAGCTGAATGCCTACCAGTCTCACCAAGGAAGCTGGGTGACTCACCGTGCGGGCCCTGGGTCGGCAGGCACATGGGGAAGGTGTCCTCAGCCCCATCCAGGCTGGGCTCATTGGGCCACATCAGCCACGGAGCCACGGGATAGAGGGCCACCTCTATTTTGTTATTTCCTTGTTGAATCTCGGAATTTGTATTAAATTTTCGATAACGTTTTGGGTATGCCCTTTTTATCATCAGAAAGTGTAATTGGAAACTTCTTTCCTTTTATGCTGTTGAAAGAGTCCATGTTCTAAAATCTTTAAGAAAAATGCCACAGGGGGCAACGTCCAGGTAGTGGCAGGGTGTGCTGCGACAGCTTCCCTCTCACTGCCTGCTTCCCCTGTTTATGTGTATTTGGACCTGGTTCTGTTTCTTACTCAGCATGAGCCTCGGTTTCCTGGAATGTCAGGTGGGGACCATCATTTGGATGTAACAGGTGTTGTGGGATTAACAGAAATCCTGTTTTCCCATGGGCAGCCCCCAGGACAGTGCTTGGCACCTCAGACTAGCTAAAGAGAGGGATGTTCCTGTTTCTTCTGCCTCCTCACAGGCAGGCCCACACATGAAACATACATGACACCACAGAAACCTCCCTGAAGGGTCCCTCAACTGTACCGACACATTGTTCTTCCAGCCAAGCAGTGGAATCCCGGCCAGGTCCCCACTGACTCAATTTTCGAAAAGAGTGAGGGGAAGAGGACCTATCCCAAGGTTATGAGTAGGCATAGACCTTTGTCTGCCTGGCAGATGTTCATGTCTTTCTCCTCCCTTTCTCCAGCCATTGCCATGTTAAAGGACAAGGAGCCGGGCTCATTCATCGTTCGAGACAGTCATTCCTTCCGAGGGGCCTATGGCCTGGCCATGAAGGTGGCCACGCCTCCACCTTCAGTCTTACAGCTGAACAAGAAAGGTGAGGTTACCAATCCCTATTGATCTGTTCAACCTATCCACAGAGAAGGTCTGTTCGTTTATTATTAGGCTAATAAGATAGATGACTTTAACAATACTCACAAATTTTATTCTTAGTATTTATTTTTTCAGGTATATGTTACAAAGTATTCACCTTATTGAAGAAAGAACATTAATTTGTAAATTTTATTTTTTTTTGTTTTGAATAGGTAATTCATTTCATTGTTCAAAAATTAGAACCATAGGAGAAGGCATCCACTGAGCTGATTTTGCTTCCATTTTGGGTCCTCCTCCCTCATTACCCTGCCACCTCCCTTGGGCAGCCATCTGGAGTAGATTCATGTGTGTCTTTTCACATTTTACCTGTAGAAATGCAGGCAAACACACATTTTTGTATGAAAACTAGCACACTACACGCACCGTTCTTGTATCTGTACTCAATAGGGTATTTTTAGATGGATTAAAAGTGATACTAGAATAAGCCTAGCGTCATGAGATGATCTCCAGTGCAGGTAAAAGACTATGCCTGCCTGAATCCTTTTTGCATTAAAACTCATGGCAAAAAACCGTAATGAGTTTTGCACCAACCTGTAATAGAATGATTTCTAATTTTGTGGGTATAATACCCAGTAATGGGATTACTGGGTCAAACAGTATTTCTGCCTCTAGCTCTTTGAGGAATCGCCACGCCATCTTCCACAATGGTTGAACTATTTTACACTGTCACCAACAGTGCAAAAGCATTCCTTTTTCTTCACAACCTTGCCAGCATCCACGGATTTTCAGTTTATTTTTTTTTTCATTTTTTCTCCCCTTGCCCTTTTTGCCCCATGATAGTCAACTTTGTGTGCTACGGTGCCACAAATTCTAAGGAAAGGGAACCTATTCTTGCTCTGTCTCCCCAAATGGAAATTGTGGACTGAGGGGACATTGTAGGTCCTTGGTTCCTTGTAAGGGCAACTTAACTCACTGGAAGTGGGGAAATTAGAAGCAGCTTAGATTTTAAACTCCCCGTGTCTACAGAAAAGTGAGACACCCACGTGGTTCACTGATGCTCTTTGCCTAGTACTTGGGAGGATTTATCCAAATCCTTGGATAAAACCTCTACTTCATGTTTCCTGGAGAAAATCGCCTTGGAGTTACACCCTGTGGAATGTATGATTTGGCTGCCAGGCGGTCCAGCCTCAGGCAGGGCTGTAGCGTTTCCAGAAACATCTATGGGTTCATTTTGGCACAAGTAAGGGTGTGAGAGTGGAAGTGGGGTGAGGTGTGAGGCTGGGAAGGACCTGGGGCTCAGTCAAAGCTCAGCCCTGAAACCTATGGATACTGAGTGTCTTGAAGTGAAGCGGAGAGAAGGTGTGTAGGGAAGAAAGAAAAGATAATTCTTGAAAAGTAGGATCTTCTAGCATCCAGAATTCCAGCATAAAAAGCCCAACAAGATGCTGCTTCTGAGTGGAAATAAGGGCTTTTGTAGCTGGAGAGCTGAATTCAACCTGATTGTTGAGAACTGTTCAAACCTTTATTTGGAAGCAAACTGAATAATGACGGCAGGAAAAAGGGTCTCAGGACCAAGAGCATCTGGTGAGTCTGCAGAGATGAAATTATTGTGAGAGCAGGAGTGATAGATAGCAGCTCTTGGGTTTTGCTTGGCTCCTTGGTTTCCGTGTAAAGTTTTAGGGCAAGGACAGATAACATTTCTGCATGCATTATCTTTTTAGAATCTAGATGATAGTGTATAACTGATTCTACTTCTGTGCATGCATCCTGCCTCTGAGACAGACTTTGGACTCTTAAGATGAAGGGAACAAAACAGGGGATATTAGAATAGCAGACTTCAGGAAACCCAGCATTGTTGGTGGCCTCTGGGTGAAATCTTACCTGGCTGCTGTATCTTCACGTTGCCCTGGATTTGATATTCAGATTTCACAATCCAAGGACAGATCCGAGCAAATAGTTTACCAGCTCATAAAGAGCCACAGCCATTTACTGTCCCACCTTCAGTAACCTGGATATGGGACAGCTGGGGACTTTCTGGATGCTGTTCTCCAGAAAGCCCTGGACAGACAGACTTCCCACCGAGCCATTTCTCACGAGTGGCATCCAGACCCACGCTTGGTGTCTTTTTCAGTTTGGAAGCCAGGCATCATTTTCCTCCCACAACTGAATGGCAATATGTTCTTATCCCAGTTTAATTCAACACAGCCTTTTACAGAATCTGATCATTTCCTTTTCTGCAAGCTTTACTGGCCTTGTGAAATACTCACACAGTGATATTTGTCACGTTTATTTATGGGTTTTTTTGTTGTTGTTGTATTTTTAATAGAGATGAGGTTTCACCACGTTGGCAAGGCTGGTCTTAAACTCCTGACCTCAAGTGATCTGCCTGCCTTGGCCTCCCAAATTGCTGGGATTACAGGCATGAGCCACCACGCCCAGCCTTTGTCACATTGATAAACACCCTTTGGAAGCCTGCTGTGGGCAAGGCACTGGGGACCACGCCCAACTCCAGTGGGTTCTGCTGCCAGGAGGTTTCCAACATCCAAAATATTAGAAGTTCAGGCAGACACGCTCCCATGGAGGGTGATGAAGGCGGCCCCAAAACACAGAAATACAGCACACTGTAAAGGTCTGTTGGACTCATTAGCAGAGGGCAGTGACTTCTTGTTCTTTTGGTTATGCTGTTTGTACTTTTCCACTCTCAGACAGTTTTGCCATTCAGTGGCTTTTTATGATGTATTTTCTCTTTGGACTCATGGGCTGGCCTGAAGCAGATGTACTCTTTACTATTAATAGCAATGTGGTAGAGTGCTACTCCGGTGCAGCTGAGTGCTTGCTTTCTGGAAGGTTTTGCAGACCCAAGCTCCTTGTTAAATTCCACCTGGAAGACCGACCTTTTTCCAGCTCTTTTTAGCAATTCATTCTAAGAAGTATCATTTTGTGTCTGAGCCTTTCTCATCTCTCTTTGAGAGAGGATTCAGCTGGAGATTCATGATCCTCTTTCTTAGCTGCAAGCTTATTCCCTTCACTGGGGATTCTTGCAGAATGTTTGAGGGCCTCTCCCAAGGGACCTCTCCAGCCCCTCACACTGTCACTGCAGGGGTTCCTGCCCTGTATCTGACCTAGCCTGTGCTCATCTGGCCATCCTGCAGCCCAGTTACCATTCCTAGGATGAAGATGGATTTTGGCAACCTCTTGCACAGTGGCTGGACTCTTCAGAGAAGAGCCTTTTCAACTGTCTTCTGGCTTTAGTGCTCTCTCTTTCGATTCTCCCATGCTCCCATTTTCAAAAAATTCTTCTTTCTTTAAATTTCTTGCCACAGCTGGAGATTTGGCCAATGAACTCGTTCGGCACTTTTTGATCGAGTGTACCCCGAAGGGAGTACGGTTGAAAGGGTGCTCGAATGAACCATATTTCGGTAAGTTGCTTGAGAGGTTGCCATCAGTGTTCTGAACTCGTGGGGCCTGTATTCCCTCTGCTCGCTAACCTGATGGTTGAGACCATCACTCTTGTGGTGGTTTACTCATCATTCGGTACCCAGTTCTGAAATCCACTGATCTGAATTATCTTTAAGATACACTAGATTTGAAATTGTTCTTAAAATCTTTGTCAAAAGCAAACATATGAAAAGCAGTATACCAGAAGTGGGAATTACAGACGTCAGTAAGATTCTGTCCTAGTTGGCAGGAAGATAAGTCCTGAGAAGGTTGGAGCCGCAGTGTAACCCTATCCCACAGGCACAAGGAGCAGCACAGAGCTCCCAATAGAGCACCCTGCCTTCCCTGCAATTGGAATCCTTCCCTACCTCATGAGCTTGTTGGAAAGATGGCTTGAGCCAGCCACATAAAGCACAGTGCAGCCCTAGGCATCATCGTTATTAGAGCTTTGTTAGGAAGCATTGTGCAGGGGCAATATATGTGGTCTGCCACATGTATAAGTTGGAGTTGGCTGGATGTCAGCCCTCCCGATTCAAGATCCAGCAAACTGTATGCTTTAGTCTTTGTAATTTGGCAATGGTGTGTCTGTGATAAGAGGGATCAGCAGTTCCCCTTCCTTACCTCTCAACCATCTTGTGGAACTTGTTACTTCTTTGAAGTTTTTTGCACAAAGCTGCACACTAATCTGACATATCAGTTGCTAAAAAGATAAGAGCTCAGCCTTTGCATCAGTTTCATTCCAGCTGATAAATTGAGCATACAACACCTACAGCGGTTGTTGACTCTTGTTTGCCGTCGGTCCACTTTGCAGGGAGCCTGACGGCCTTGGTGTGCCAGCATTCCATCACGCCCTTGGCCTTGCCATGCAAGCTGCTTATTCCAGAGAGAGGTAAGGCCTCAGGTCCTCGATGCTATTCTGGTTCTGTGTTGCTTTTCTATAGTCAAGGCCACTGGTTTCAGAGATCCATAAAGATCCATTGAGAAAAATAATGAGACTGGAGGCTTTTTCATGTACTCATGGTTGAACCTAAGAAAAGGCCAACGAGTTCACCCAAATCAGGGAGAGAAGAAGAGACTCTGTTTCACCTGACAACTCCCAGATAGCTTTACATCGTGGATTTTGAGGAAAGTTTTCTATGGAGCAAAAATTCTATAGCTCAAAAATACAAAACGTTCAGACAAAGAAGTCTTCAGGGTCATTGATGCTGGATTTTTACGTTTCTACAAAGTAGGCAAAATATTGATGTTGTTGAACTTAGATGATGGATGCAATGTTCTTTTTACTTTTATGTTTGTTAGACAATATCTATAATAAAATTAAAAACAACACCCACAGCCTGTCAGGGCAATGTGACCATATGTCCCAGTTTTCCTAAGCAGTCATGACTTCATATAAAAATGATCTAACTTAATATATAGGTAAATGTGATTTATCTTTCAAAATGTCATTATTTATATGACTAATCCAGTGATTAGAAAAATGTTTTGTTAGGCCTTGTCATCTCTTTCTTTTTTTTTTTTTGAGACAGAGTCTCACTCTGTCACCAGGTGCCAGGCTGGAGTGCAGTAGCACGATCTCGGCTCACTGCAAACCTCCGCCTCCTGGGTTTAAGCAATTCTCCTGCCTCAGCTTCCCACATAGCTGGAACTACAGGCGTGCACCACCACACCCAGCTATTTTTTTGTATTCTTTAGTAGAGATGGGGTTTCACCATGTTGGCCTGGATGGTCTCGATCTCTTGACCTTGTGATCCACCCTCCTTGGCTTCCCAAAGTGCCGGGATTACAGGCGTGAGCCACTGCACCCGGCCCATCTCTACTTTCGTTCAGAATGTGATCGTGGTTTCTCTGAGTCAGATTATTGTCCCAAAGGGAAACTTTTAACTCTGTTAAATCATTGCATGTCACCATCTGGGAATTCTGTCAGCAGGTTGTCTAACTTTGTTGTGAGGATTCTTGGTCAGGAGCAGGACTCATTTCTTTGTGTTCTTGACCCTTCCTACAGATCCACTGGAGGAAATAGCAGAAAATTCTCCACAGACAGCAGCCAATTCAGCAGCTGAGCTGTTGAAGCAGGGGGCAGGTCAGTAAATGTAGCTCTGTTTCCATATCTGGTGACTGGGGAGAAAAAGGATTCACTGACACAAGTTCCTTTTGCACTTTCAGTATTCAGGTTTCCTTTCTTTCCTGTGAGCCTTGAAGGAGGTTTCCTTTTATAGAAGCTTGCATAGAGCTTGGTGGAGTGCAATTGTTGGGACATCGACCAGGGCTTCATGGGCCGGTCTGACTTGAGCAAGACTAAATTCGGTGGAATAAATGTCAAGTCCTGGATTTAGTTTGGGGGAAAATATAGTAAGACAGGATGTGGGTGACTTGTCTCGGCAGCTGTAAATGTAGAAATGTTCCAGAGACGTGAGTCAACAAGTCACTTGGCATGAGCCAGTGATTTGACCCACACTACCAGCAATCCCAGTGAGACAAACAACACCGAAGAACTAGCTCGCCAGAAAGAGTAGGTCACTAAAAAAAAAATGTATTCATAGAGTTTCTTTCTTTAGAGCAGTGACAGATTCACATTCAAATGGAGAAGGTACAGAGATACACCATATACACGCATAGACTCCCTGCTGTCAACATCCCCCAGCACGTGTTACAGTTGATGAACCTGCATTGACACAGCCTCATCACCCAAGTCCCTAGTTTGTTTATATTAGGTTCACTTTGATGTCTTGCATTCTATGTGTTTGGACAAATGCATAATGACAGGTAATCACCGTTATAATATTATAGTGAATTATTTTATTGTCCTAAAAATCCTCTGTGCCCCGTCTGTTCATCCTCCCTCCCCCATCAACCCCAGGCAACCACTCATGTTTTTATTGTCTCCTTATTTTCAGCTTTTCCTGAATTGTCATATAGTTGAAACCGTATAGCTAATAGCCTCTTGAGGTTGGCTTCTTTCACTTGGTAATATGCATTTAAGTTTCCTCCATGTGTTTTTATGTCTTAATAGCTCGTATTTTTTTCAGCAGCAAATATTTCATTGTCTCAGTATACCAGTTCAATAACTCATTCACCTATTAAAAGATATCATGGGTACTTTCAAATTTTGGCAGTAATGAATAAAGCTGCTGTAAACACACTCATGTGCAGGTTTTTGAATGGATGTAAGTTATCAACCCCTGTGGGTGGATGCCAGGAGTGCATTCCTGGATTATATGGTAAGAGTGTGTTTAGTTTTATAAGGTACTGGCAAACTGTCTATCAATGTGGCTGTCCCATTTTGCATTCCCATTAGCAATGAATGCAAGTTCTTGTTGCCCCACATCCTTGCCAGAATTTGGTGTGGCCAGCGTTCTGGATTGTGGTCTTTCTGATAGTAGTATAGTAGTATCTCATTGTTTCTGATGACTGATGATGTGGAGCACCTTTTCAGATGTTTATTTACCATCTGTATATCTTCAGTGAGGTATTCGTAGAGTTCTATGGCCTGTTTTTTTTAATTGGGATTTTGTTTTTTTATTGTTAAATTTTAGGAGTTCTTTGTGTATTTTAGAAACTAGTCCTTTACTTGATAGGCCTTTTGAAAATATTTTCTTCCATTTCATGGCTCACCTTTTCATTCTCTTACAGAGCAGAAATTTTTGATTTTAATAAAATCCAGCTTATCGATTTCCTATTTTACGGATTGTGATTTAGGTATTGTATCTTAAAAGTCATCACCAAACCCAAGACCAGCTAGATTTTTTTTTCTAATGTTAGCCTCAAGGTATTGTTATGTCTAGGGTCCATTTTAATTTAATTTTTGTGAAGGATGTAAGGTCTGTGTCTTGATTCATTTTTTTATTTATTGCCTGCAGATGTCCAGTTGCTTCTGTACCACTAGTTGAAAAATCTGTTTTTTCACAGTTGTATTCCTTTTGCTCTTTTGTCAAAGATTAGTTAACTATGTTCATGTGAGTCTACTTTTGAATTCTTTAATTCACCTATTTGTTATTTCACCATATCACATTGTCTTGATTGCTTTAGCTTTATAGTAATCCTGGAAGTCAAATAGTATCATTCTCTAACTTTGCTCTTCTCTTTGTATATTGTGTTTCCTATTTTTGGTCCTGTGCCTTTCTGTATTAACTGTAGAATCACTTTGTGAATATCCATAGAATAACTTGCTGGAATTTTGATTGAGATTGCATTGAATCTATAGATGAAGTGAGGAAGAACTGTCTTCTTGACAAAAGTTTAGTTCTCCTGTCCATGAATATGGAATATCTCTCCATTTATTTAGTTTTCTGTATCTTTCATCAGAGTTTTATAGTGTTCCTCATACAGATCTTGTCTATAGTTTGTTAGATTTAAATGTAAGTAGCTTTTGGGAGGTGCTAATGTAAATGGTATTGTGTTTTTAATTTCAAATTTTACTTGTTTTTATTGCTGGTATTTAGGAAAGCAATTGACCATTTGTATATTAACCTTGTATCCAGCAGTCTTTCTGTAATCATTCATTAGTTCCAGGCCAGGTTGCTTTTGAAGCATTAGATGCAGGCCTAGTGGCTCCAGTGTAAGAAGGTTATAAACAAACCACACACCATAGGGCTCTTGTGATTCTGTGGCCTTGAGGGAGGGACACAGAGAGGACAGTGGGGCATGCTGACTTTCAAACCTTGAGTTTCAAAACCATTGGAAGTTTTTCATGCAAGGTAGGTATTTACTATCAGAAATGTTGGGGAGGGAATTTCTGAGTCCGGTAGAAGATTGGACTAGAAATACCTCCGTTCTGTACCTCATATATCTGCAGATTATTTTAGGGGTGTAACTCCACAAGGAAGCTGTATGAAATATAGAGGCATTTTCTTATTTTCTCTACAATTTGTATTATTCTTCTGTGTAACTTTCCTCTGTAAAATTACACATCACTGTGTCTGTTATCCAGCTAAAGTGAAATTGCTTTGTTTTGAATGGAATGTTTATAGTGTTTAAGTCATTTTAGACTCTCCTTATACAATAAGTTATCTGTGGCCAAAGTAAAGGTGAAAATAGCTTGCTCCAAATTGCAAGTATGCTAAAACTCGAAGCTCCAAAATGAAAAGTGTAGCTGTGGTAATGGGTTTCAGGGCACATTCTGCCACTCAGGATTTTGATCTCTGGCAAATCACTTAGCCTTGCAGACCTGAGGTTTGTATATGGTCAGTGGGGGTAATAATATTTCCATGCATATCAGTTGAAAAGATGAAATGAATAGGACATTGAAAGTGCCTTGAAGCATTTTTCTGGCCCAAGAGGAATGGCCTTTCTTGGGAAGCTGGCCTCACCCTTTCCCTTGTGAGCTCTAAATCCCATCTTTGGGCCTGGGCTGGTGCTGGACCACAGCCCCCAAATCTGTTTTAGGGAGTCCCTGGAGCCCATCATGGTTTTTAGCTTTCTTCTGTTAAAGTAACAGTGGACCCTGTCTGTGGGTCCCAGTGAAGTGTCCAGGAGGATGCAGGAATTCACTGCACACCTCTCTGATGAGCAGCTCACTCACTCTTAACTGAGAAGATGGGGGCTCCGAAACCAGATCCACTCTGATGGATTTATTTGTGTCAGTCACACCTTTTAAAAGTGTATTTGAAAATTTGAAAACATTTGATTAGTGGTTTTTAAATCACAACATATGCATTGGCAGTTTCAGAAAAGCACTGAAGATTGGTGATGGCAACAGGTGCAGAGCACTTGTCCTGCGCAGCTTGTTGGCTCCTCTCCTCCATCCACAGGGCCTGTGCATGTAGTGTCTTGTCATCCCGTGTCATAGACAGAGGACCCATCGTGACAGCCCTGGTTCCTGAGTGGCAGATCCAGGCCTGGCATTTAGGTCCCATGTCCAGCCATGCCCATATCCACTCAGGGACACAACCCTGCCCATTCAGCCCTATATGGTAGCACCAGGGCACACGCATCTGTGCATTCTGCTCTTTTGATTTAGTACCTTCTCATTATGAGCAGTGTTTCAGTTTTGTCCTTAAGCTTCCTAGTTATCCTACAGTCACTCAGTAAGTGTGGAATTGATAGATGAATTGAGTGAATTTAGTCAATCGTAACAGTGCATCCCAATAGTGCTTGTTTTTAGGTATTTAAACTTTCTCTTCTATCCTGCCTTATTTTTAAGTACATTTTCCCATCTTTTAAAATTACGTATGAAATGTATCAAACACTCCAATTTTTTTTAAAGGGTGGGTCTTTTTAGAGTCAGGCCACTTCACTCAGAACTTTGAGTTTGTATCTAATTATCTGAGTTGGGCATTTATATATTGAGCTTTTTTTCTTTAAAAATGTCGTTTCTAAAACACATTGAGAGCTGTGAATGTTTGCTGTCCATCATATTAACCCTGTCTCCAAGTCACGGAACCAGGACAGCAGATCTGTCACAGGGGGAGTGAGGCTGTCACAGTGACCGCCCCTCAGCTGGTGCCGTCTTCACCTGGAGGATTGGCTGCACGTGTTTAGAATCAGTGCAGAACAACCATTGTAGCGAGATGGTGGAACTACTGCAATCTCTGATGACCTCCAGCAATTCAGTTTTCTAAACTGAACTTCATCTCTTGTCCTAATTCGCTTAGAGTCCTAGACTCCTGGATGTGCAATGCTCTTTGAGATGATCATGTCCAATTTCTACATTATAAAGATAGAGGAAGCCAAGACTCAGAAATATTAGCAGTCAGACAACTTACAAAGATGAAAATAAACTTTTAATTTTCTCCAGTTTAATCCCTTTTCATTTGATACTAAGGCCATTATGTCGTTGTTCCAATCTCTAAAACAATTTCTATTTGTGTTTAAAGCCTCAGTTCTTAATTGTTTCTTGTTGAAGCAGAGGAATATAATAAAATCCTGAAAGGGAAGACATTTCTTTTTACTAGTCTTGTAATAGATTTCCCAGAAATGTTGTGGTTGCATTTTTTTAGCGTATGGTACATATACATTTTTTAAAATAAAGTCATATATGTTCTTTAAATTTAAAAAATGGAAAATGGAATTAAAGGAAAAATGATAGATCTCTTACCCCTATGCAGTCCCTGAATATTGGGAGGAAGGGTGGACAGCAGGTTCAGTGTTCTCCAGTCCAAAGACCACTCCTGATGTCAACCAGATCCAATCATAGGCTGCCTTTTTCCTTGTACTTGGAGTCATGCTGCATGTATGATTCTTTTCTCTTCTCTTAGATTGATAAGTTTACCCATGGTTTTTACAAACATAATGCAGGTCTCATTTTTCATGGCTACACAACGGTCCATCTGGACCTGCACGAAATTCACCTCCTTATGGTTGTTCATTTAGCATGTTTCTGATTTTTAATACCACAGACAATGCTTAGGTGACCATCTTTCTGCATTATGTCCATTTTTCTGAATTCTGGATTGCTGCCTTAGGACAAATTCCCACATGTGGGCCCCAGACTTTGTTCTGTGTTATCAAGTCCCTTTCCCAGAGTAGCCAGCAATTGACAGAGCTCCATGCCATGGGTCTGGTGGATGCCTTCCTGGTAACTCTCACTGGGCACCGAGTCTTCACCTCTGGCATGAGCACTTGGGCCAGGTGCAGTTGGGCAGTCACAGCATCGACCGTCAGGCAGGTGCAGGCATGCCTGTTCTCTGTTGGAGAGAGGCTTTGGTGTCAATTGGCTGATGTGTCCCCTCCATAGAACAGCCACCCTAGTGGCAGCATTTTCTTCTCTGCTTTGAGAAATGATGACATAGCTCCTGCATTAGGGAGAGAGATTCTCCAAACAGCAAATTCCTACCAGACTCTAGCCAGCAAGACTTCTCCTCATCAGAAAGCTATTTGTGACTCCTTCAAGAGTATATGGGTCTGGGTTATGGCAGCTGTGGTTCTGTGTGAACTGGTTGAGATTGTGCCAGTTTTGTGGAATTTTCCTAGTAAGTTAGGTCAAAATTTCCCCTTTTTTCTCTCTTTCATAACTGCATGATTAGCATGACAGTAATGCCGGTAAAATCATAGACAGGCTGTCCCCGTCGCGAGGTCTGTTTCGAATTCTCCAGGCTCCCTCGCAGCTCCTGTCTGTATACACACGTTTTTTATTTTCCCGTTCTAATCATAGCAGACGTGGCTTTTATTCTGCTTTTTCCGCTGATTGCCGATGACGTCTCTCCATGCTGCTGTGTGATTTTCCCAGTTCCTGCTTGCTGGCTGTGTGGTATTCCACTGAAGGGGCTCATTGTACCCCTCTCTCATTTCTAGTGTGTTTCTGGTCTTTCCCACTATAATGGGAATATAATGAACATGTGGTACAAATGTTTTTCTCTGCAGGTTAGCTATCCCATGTGGTTATAGAATATTTCCTTTCTCAGTCTCCTTAGAAGCAGGACCTCTAGGTTACTTCTAGGTGTTTCAGATTCACCTGATAAATATCACCAAGTATATTAGTCTGTTCTCATGATGTTAATACAAACATATCCGAGACTGAGTAATTTATAAAGAAAAAGAGGTTTAATGGACTCACAGTTTCACATGGTTGGGGAGACCTCACGATCATGGCGGAAGGCGAAGGAACAGCAAAGACACAACTTACATGGTGCCAGGTGGGAGTGTGTGCAGGGAAACTGACCCTTATAAAACTGTCAGATCTTGTGAGACTTAATGTCACGAGAACAGCATGGGAAAAACCCACCCCCATGATTCAGTTACTTCCCACCGGGCCCCTCCCACCACACATGGGGATTATGGGAGCTACAGTTCAAGATGAGATTTGGGTGGGGACACAGCCAAGCCATATCACCAAGTTATCATCAAAAATAGTGGGCTCAGTTCCTCAGAGTGTCTTCAGCTCTAAACACTGTGGCCTTTGCTATGGAGAGAAAGGATGGTCCAGCAACTTGTAACTGGTCCTGCACTCTGACACCCAGGGACATCCTAGCCCATCTGTGGGTCTGTGTGTCAGTGCATCCTGCAGCCCACCAGTCAGACCACCTGCCAGCACATCTGCCAGAACATCTACTGACACACCTGCCGAACCACCTGCCAGTAGGCATGGGCCTTGCTGGTTCTGGAAAGTCAGACTCCAAGGCAAAGAGAAGGTGGTGCTGCTCCATAGGCCTGCCTCCCCCAGGGAAACACGGCCCAGGGAGACAGCATCACCCAGCGCGGACCATGCATCTGAGTGCTGGGGTGTGTTGCTGTAGACTATGGGGAAGCACTCTTTTTCTGTTCGTGAAACTTTAGAGGCCTTTACCATGGAATTAAGATACGTACATGCTCACATAGAGGAACTTGTATACAGCAGACAGGGGGCGAGTGAGTGAGAGCAGTTCTTTGCCTCAGGAGGACGCCTACTCGGCCTTTGGGTAGAAGAGGGCCTGTTTCCTTCAGTGAATGAGCTTCAGGCCGAGCCTGGATGTCTCAGAACACCTCAGTTTTATCCACGCACCCACGGCCCAAAGTCGCATGTGTCCTTGTGTTTGAGATGCAGGGTTACAGGCTAAAAGGGAGAGAAGGGTTGTTAACGGAGCCCAGTTGTTTTCCTTCCCCCAACAGTAGGTGGGTGGGAACAAGACCCACAGCCCTCCCTTGGCAGCACGAGGAGCCAGGACACAGGCAAGGCTGAGCTGCTTACTGGCTCTTTCCACTCTGTTCTCTGAGCTCACTGCAAGCCATTCCTTCTCTTGGCAACCAGGATTCCAGGACCTGGAACACAGTTGTTTCTTGGGGGCTCCTTACCTATCATGCTAATGTGACTGTTGTCCAGACCCACCCTGAGACAAGAGAAGGTGCCTTGGGCTCCACGTGGGACATGAGGGTTTAATACTGCTGTGGGGCGAATGGAAAACTCCTTCTGGCTGGGGGGAAGGCAAAGCCACACCAGGTGTGTCTGCTTTGCTCTAGTAACTCGCTTATTCTCTGCCTTGACATGGAAGCAAGTGCGTCCTTGGAGCACTCGCTGTTCATGCTTTCAGAATTAGGAGCAGCAAAGGCCATTTGTCCTACATGCACCCAGGACAGGCCACATGTGCAAGTTGTTAGTAAACCCGAGGTTTGCCCATCAGCAACTGACAGTGTGTTAACAGGACATGCCTGTCCCAACAGTTGCAACTAACCTGTGTCTCCCTTGGTGTCTTCCAGCCTGCAACGTGTGGTACTTGAACTCTGTGGAGATGGAGTCCCTCACCGGCCACCAGGCGATCCAGAAGGCCCTGAGCATCACCCTGGTCCAGGAGCCACCCCCTGTGTCCACAGTCGTCCACTTCAAGGTGTCAGCCCAGGGCATCACCCTGACAGACAATCAGAGGAAGTGAGTGCCTGGAGGGAGGCAGGGGTGGGGCTGTCACCTTCCTCTTGTTCTTACCTAGTGTGAGTGGTCATCCAGGTAAATTGTTAGCTGTCCTTGAGACCGTCAGTAACCCAGAGTTTGTCTAGGATTTTTTCTGTCATTAAACAGGTCCTGGGAACCACATAGAAACTATTAGCATTTGTTCTGAAGGTGATTTTTCTTAGAAATCAGTAAAATTAAAAAAAAAAAAAAAAAGACATTTGGTGTTTTAAAATTACACACATTCACACACAATTAGCAAATGTAAAAAACCTTTTTAACTCAGTTACTTAAAAACCCTGATATTATGATCAGAATCCGTTGATCTTGGTACCTGTTGTTTTCACAGAGGATCATCTCCTTTCAGGTGAGAGTATGACTTCAATATGTACTGTTTCCTTTGGCCAATTTTCAGTGACTTTGGTCAGAGCTATTATTGAGCCAGTTGTGCTGGAGCAGTTGTTCCTGCTGCGGACCCTTACTGAACGCCCAGCACGAGCATGGGACAGAGCAGCCACAGGCCTGTTCCTCCCTCCCTCCTCCCAGAATGCCATCCCTGAGTGGAGCCTGTGGCCTAGGAACAGAGCATTTCAGATGCAATTATTTTGTCTTGTGTGGTTGAGGAGGCATGTTGGCATCAACCGTGGCAGCCGCACGATGGTGGGAACCATCACAGCAGACAGGTCAGCAGGGGACACTAACACCAGCCTGTTTTTTTTCCCAGCATGCTCCCCTAGCAGGGCCCCCATGCCTAGGAGCAGGACAGTTTCTTGATCTGCTCAAACCACCTGGGAGGTTGAAGGCAGGATCTTCCTCTCCATAGCTTCAGGAATAAGTGAGTGGGGCAGGTTTTGCTAGTAACCATTCACCTGCTGAGAAAAGGAGCACAAAGCAGAACTTGGGCTTTGCTGGTCAGACCCATTCAGTGCCCTGACACAGACCACTAGATGACCCTGGGCAAGGTCCCAATGCTTGATGCTCTCATATTTCAACCCTGCACCAAAATACCTATTTCAGGGTTTAGTGTTTCAAATGAAAAGGGCACTCAGCAAGTGCCCTGTGTGGCACATGCAGGGTCAGGGGTGTGGCTCAGCCCCACTGTGCTCTCAGGGTCAGGGTCAGAGGCGTGGCTCAGCCCCACTGTGCTCTCAGGGTCAGGGTCAGAGGCGTGGCTCAGCCCCACTGTGCTCTCAGGGTCAGGGTCAGAGGCTTGGCTCAGCCCCACTGTGCTCTCAGGGTCAGGGTCAGGGTCAGGGTCAGGGGCGTGGCTCAGCCCCACTGTGCTCTCAGGGTCAGGGTCAGGGTCAGGGGCATGGCTCAGCCCCACTGTGCTCTCAGGGTCAGGGTCAGGGTCAGGGGCGTGGCTCAGCCCCACTGTGCTCTCAGGGTCAGGGTCAGAGGCGTGGCTCAGCCCCACTGTGCTCTCAGGGTCAGGGTCAGAGGCGTGGCTCAGCCCCACTGTGCTCTCAGGGTCAGGGTCAGAGGTGTGGCTCAGCCCCACTGTGCTCTCAGGGTCAGGGTCAGAGGCTTGGCTCAGCCCCACTGTGCTCTCAGGGTCAGGGTCAGAGGCTTGGCTCAGCCCCACTGTGCTCTCAGGGTCAGGGGTGTGGCTTAGCCCCACTATGCTCTCAGGGTCAGGGTCAGGGTCAGGGGCGTGGCTCAGCCCCACTGTGCTCTCAGGGTCAGGGTCAGGGTCAGGGGCGTGGCTCAGCCCCACTGTGCTCTCAGGGTCAAGGTCAGGGCCAGGGGCGTGGCTCAGCCCCACTGTGCTCTCAGGGTCAGGGTCAGAGGTGTGGCTCAGCCCCACTGTGCTCTCAGGGTCAGGGTCAGAGGCTTGGCTCAGCCCCGCTGTGCTCTCAGGGTCAGGGTCAGAGGCTTGGCTCAGCCCCACTGTGCTCTCAGGGTCAGGGTCAGAGGTGTGGCTCAGCCCTACTGTGCTCTCAGGGTCAGGGTCAGGGCATGGCTCAGCCCCACTGTGTTCTCAGGGTCAGGGTCAGAGGTGTGGCTCAGCCCCACTGTGCTCTCAGGGTCAGGGTCAGAGGTGTGGCTCAGCCCCACTGTGCTCTCAGGGTCAGGGTCAAGGTCAGGGCCAGGGGCGTGGCTCAGCCCCACTGTGCTCTCAGGGTCAGGATCAGGGGCGTGGTTCAGCCCACTGTGCTCTCAGGGTCAGGGTCGGGGCATGGCGTGGCTTATCTCTATGGCGGGGTCAGGGTTGGGGTCAGGGTCAGGGTCAGAGGGAGGGCTAGTCTGCATGGTGGAATCAGGGTTGGGAACATGCCTCAGGTGCATGGTTCACCCAGGGTCCAGGTTAAGCATGGCCCAGCTACATGGTGGACTCAGGGTCAGAATCAGGGGTATGGCCCAGCTGCACGGTGGACTCAGGGTATGTTGGGCATAGCTCAGCCATACAGTGGACTTGGGATCAGGGACATGGCTCAGCTACACGGCTCACCTAGGCTTTCTGTTGGGTGTGGCTCAGCTGCATGGACTCAGTCAGTGTTAGGGGCATAGCTGAGCTACATGGTGGACTTAGGGTCGGGGATGTGAATCAGCTTCCTGGTGGACTCAGGCTCAGGCTCAGGGCATGGCCAGTCTGCCTGGTGGACTCAGGCTCACAGTCAGGAGTATGGCTAGGCTGCATGGTGGACTCAGGCTCACAGTCAGGAGTATGGCTAGGCTGCATAGTGGACTGAGGGTCAGGGTCAGGGGCGTGGCTAGGCTGCACGGTGGACTCAGGCTCACAGGAGTATGGCTAGGCTGCATAGTGGACTGAGGGTCAGGGTCAGGGGCGTGGCTAGGCTGCATGGTGGACTCTGGGTCTGGAGGCATAGCTTGACTACATGGTAGACTCAGGGTCAGGGTTGGGCTCCTTAACCACCCTCACAATGTTGACAGTTCCCTCCTCCCTGCTGCCCTTGGAGGATCTGTTATTTCTTCATAGGATCTGTTCTATGTGCCCTTGTCAGGGGTGTCTTTTTTTCTGTGTCTCTTTAGTTTCCCTACATTCTTTACACTCCCTGGAGTTGGGTCGTGTCCACATCAGTACAGATCTTTCATATTGTAAGAGATAGAGTTCAGACTGGCTTATTCTGGACAAAAGAGGCGTTTTCTCACCAACAATCAGCCTTAAAAGGCACCTGTTTGAGAGGGCCTGCTGGTAGCTGCAGGGTCACCTTGCACTGAAGCACCCCCAGGCTCTGCCTCTGCCCTTGCCTGTCTCCTGGCCTCTCCCTTCATCTCCACATGAGCTTTACCCTGTGCCAGTGCAGAGTCACTCCCAGAAGGAGAGGGTTGACCCCAAAGCCAGCTAGACTGGCCCAGCCTGGACACAGCAGAGTGTTGAGATGGTGTCCTTTGGGGTCCATGTGGACTGGGTGGATAGCACTCTTGGAAGGGCTAGGCAGGTGAGCCGGAGGAGGTTGCCCCAGGTGGTCATGTCAGTGACTGAGGGCTGGCAGGTGAGCCTGGATGGAGGTCTCCATGAGGGTCGTATCAGTGACCATGTGGAGCCCTTCCCTAAGGAACGTACCTTGCACAGCACTTTACCATTCACTCAGTGTTCTCAGATCTATGACTGCATCTGACTTGGGCATCTGTCCTGTGGAAAGAGTGAGCTGGTATTTTGATCCTCTTTTCACAGGTGAGGAAACCGAGGCTCAGAGGCTGGAGGCTGGAGGCTGTTAGTGGTTTCCTCATACCCTTGTAGCCAGCAGTGTCTGGCAGGGCTGGAGGTGCTTTCTTGTGTCCATCTCACACCCACCAGCTTTTCCAGTTTGTTAGGGCTTCCTTTTTTGGGGGGCAGGGATGGAATCTCACTCTGCTGCCCAGGCTGGAGTGCAATGGCGCTATCTTGCCTCACTGCAACCTTCGCCTCCTGGGTTTAAGCAATTCTCTTGTCTCTATCCCCCGAGTAGCTGGAATTACAGCCACATACCACCATGCCCAGCTGATTTTTGTGTTTTTGGTAGAGACAGGGTTTCATGAAGTTGGCCAGGCTGGTCTCGAACCCCTGACCTCAGGTGATCCACCCGCCTCGGCCTCCCAAAATGCTGGGATTACAGGCGTGAGCAACCACATTCAGCCTGTTAGGGCTTCTTGACCTCATTCCCACCTTCCACACAGCTGGCAGTTTCGGCCCGTGTGGTGCTTCCGTCTACTGGTGACAACCGTTCTACCCAACTTCATGACATCTGTTGAATGAGCACACTTTCTTCTCTCCAAATGACGAGTAAAAGTATAAAATGTTTTCTGCTGCGAGAATCTTCATGTATGAGAGGGCCCGCCCAGTGCATCCTCCATCACCTGAAAGCCCCAGTAACAGGAGCCATCCTCTCTCCCCTGTGTCCCAACAGGCTCTTCTTCCGGAGGCATTACCCCGTCAACAGTGTGATTTTCTGTGCCTTGGACCCACAAGACAGGAAGTAAGAAATTTGCATTTTTATTAAGCAAGGAATATACTCAATTCTGTCCCTTAATGTAAAAAATTAACCTGACTCTTTTTTTCTTTAATTTGCAAGGTGGATCAAAGATGGCCCTTCTTCAAAGTAAGTTGCTGGGATTTCTTTACATTCTCTCTGTCTATAGTTACAGTCCAAAGTTGGATTCTGTTCCAGATTTCCCTAAGGGGTGCCTTATAAGAAAATGATGACACCATCCCAATTGCTTTAAAAAAGAAGAAAGTAAAAGTGTTCTCGTTATGGATGAGGATCTGGCAGCTGTTAACTTTTCTCCCGGCTGTTGGCGGGATGTGCAGTATTTATATGTGTTGTATAATACTGTGGCATAGATACAGGGAGATGGATGGCACAGCCTTTTTGGTCATTTAGGAGAGGGTGGGCTCAGCAGTGTTGAGGTCTGCACAGCTAGAAGGAAGTGCTTCCTGTGCGCAGGTGTGCAATTGAGGCAGGAGTTCCAAATTTATCAAATGCAAGGGAGGAGGGCCTTCATCATGCCCTTGCTCCACCCACAGCCAGCCAGGCAGCTGTTAGAGGTCCCTTTTTTTGTTTTTTTTTTTTTTTAAACAGAGTTTTGCTCTTTTTGCCCAGGCTGGAGTGCAGTGGCACGATCTTGGCTCACTGCAACTTCTGCCTCCTGGATTTAAGCAGTTTTCCTGCCTCAGCCTCCCAAGTAGCTGGGATTACAGACATCCGTCACCACTCCCAGCTATTATTTGTATTTAGTACAGATGGAGTTTTACCATGTTGGTCAGGCTGGTCTCAAACTCCTGACTCAGGTGATGCACCCGCCTTGCCCTCCCGAAGTGCTGGGATTCAAGGCGTGAGCCACCGTGCCTGGCTTAGAGGTCCCCTTTTATGAGCACACTTTCTGGCTCCCTGAGTACCATGGCCTTGCTTCATTCACCTGTGCTCATTCCTGGCCCAGTGTTACTGGGGGACGTCGTCCTAACCTCCCACTCGGGGCCACAATGGGCTACATCCTCCCAGCCTGGTTTTCTCAGCATAACCCAGATTTAATGACCACAGTGCCTGATCACAGGCATCATTCCCTGGAATCCTTGTTTCAAAGGGCTCATCTGTCCAGGGAGTTGCTCACTGTGTGTGTTAACAGAAGGAAAATATGAAGAGACCCTGGTATGGATGAGCTGGGCTTCCCCGATGGGGACAGTGTTCTGGGCACACTCCCTCTCTGGCTGGTCTCAGAAACAGGGACTTTCATCTGCTTGGAATTTGTGACTGTATTGGGATTTCTCAAGTGTCATTTCCATACCGTTTTGTGGTGTGGAAACTGCTAAATTTAAACAAACAAACAAAAAATCCTTCTTTTTTCTAAGAAAGAGAAGAGTCTTTTCCCTGGGATTTGGATAGGGATAATGGTTGTTATTGTGTGAAGTGCAGGACTCATAAAAGCCTGTTAAGATAATGGCTCTAATTCTTCTAATAAAAATAATCCAATGGGCTGTTCTTTATAAAAAGCCCACTGAATTCTATGTAGTTTGTAATGCAGGCTTCCAAGGCCTGAAAGGAGCACCTGATAGTATTTCCCCTATTGTCCCAGAGGGCAGGACTGTCGAAGTCCAGGCACTGGCATTCTGGCATCGTCTCAGGAGCCCCTGAGTCCCTTGCTGCTCACCTTGTAGACTGTGGTCCCGTATGTCAGGGCTGGGGCTCAAGAATCTGCAGGGACAGGTGTCCCGGGATTCTGGCCCTGGCATGGGGAAGCATCTATAGAGGAAGTTGAGCCTCAGCTTTGATTCAGGTCCTAACCTGGGGCTGTGGGCAGGCCACTCACCTCTCAGCCTCAGGGTCCTCACTGCAGAGCTAGAGTCAGACATCTCATCTGCAGGGTTGTGAAGGCTGGAGGTGAAGTACATGAACAGATAGCCAGCAGGGTGCTGGGCACATGGTAGATTTTTGATAGGTGTCATTTAAGATTCCTTCCAGCGGTGCTGCTGGTAGCTGGAGGAAGTAGAAGCTTGGGACCTTGTGGGACACTGACCACTCTGACCAGACTTTCCTTTGGCAGAGTCTTTGGATTTGTGGCCCGGAAGCAGGGCAGTGCCACGGACAATGTGTGCCACCTGTTTGCAGAGCATGACCCTGAGCAACCTGCCAGTGCCATCGTCAACTTCGTATCAAAGGTCATGATCGGCTCCCCAAAGAAGGTCTGAAAGTCCCCCTCACACCCTAGACCCACTGAAGCCCTGGAGACAGCCATGGGGTGAGGGTGGGGTCCCTACTTTGTACCAAACTGATGAACCTGACATTCCAGGCCTATGAGGGGAAAGAGGATCTTCCAGCTCTACGAAACCAAGAACAAACATCACCGTGAATTGGCCTTTCCTGAAAGTGACTTATCTGACACATCTCTGTAGCCACATGCTTTTTGGGTAGAAGAAGCTGGGCACAGGTGCGCCACCCCCCAGGGTCCCCATGGGAAAGGGACATTCAAGGAAACAGCACAGAACACGAGGTGGTCCCCACGTCCCTGGCACACCAGCATTCTGGGGGATGAGGATTCCCAAGCCCTTGAGGCAGAGGTACTGAGAGACTGCCCTCCTTCCCCATTGGCATGGGCACTCCTGCCCAGCTGCACCCGAGGCCGGGGGTCTTCCTCACCTTAGTCTTTCCAAGGTGGAGATGCTAATGAAACTGAGAAGAGGGGGTGTATGTTTGACGAAGGTTTGTGCAAGTCAGGCCCTTCTGGAATACTGGGGGGCCTACGATGAGGGCCTTTGCGATGATGGGCTGTGAGGATGGGGGTGGTGGGAGGAATTGGCCACTCCGCCATGGTGAGTGCTCTGTGCCTCCTGCTCACCCGTGGCGAGCTGGGTGAGCTGGGCTGGGGAGAGCCTGTGAGGACCCTGAGAGGAGAAGCGAGAAGAAGGAAACAAAAATGCCATTTCTATATAATTTATATTTTACTTATGCCAAATTATTTATGATAATTAGCCATTGCTATGCTGTACCAGGTGTCAAATGCTGCAGCCTGCCGAGCTGTGATTTTATGAGGCTTGTCCCCATATAGGACACACCGCAGGCCCCTGGCCACCAAAGTAGTGTGCAGTGGACTGCAGGCACTGCTGTTAAGTCCCCCACATGCGGTGCCACCCAAAGGTGGCTTTGCCTCGAGCAGCCCACCCCGACGTTTTGCTCATTGGAATGTCTTTCTTTGATTGTGGACGACTTCCTTTCTGATGGGGAGAGTCCAGAAGGGATGGAAAATGCCTAGATTTAAACTCAGCATCCCCCACACAGGCTTTTTGACCATTTTCAGGCCTGATGCTGCATGACCTGAAGTTCCTGTCTTTTTATCAGCCCTCCTCATTCTGCTCCTTGCCACCCTGGGCTTTCTGTTGCGGACCCTCTGTGCTTGTGGCAGGCATGAGCAGAAGGGAGGATGAGGACAAAGAGAAGAAACCCCAGTACTGACAAGCTGTTTTTGAGTGCCACTATTTGGCATCATCTGAGCCACTGAATCAGCTGTATTTCGGGCTCATTTCAACATGCCAGTGCCATGGTTTTCTTGCTTGAGTCTGTCCATGATCAAAGGTTTGGGAGAATTCGGGACCCTGGAACATCCCCAGAGTGAGAGAGAAGACTGGGCCACGTCGGAATAAGGCCTTGGCCTGCCCCTCTCACAGCCCAGGTGCTCTGCAGGCACACTGACTGTCCCGATTGCTATCCAGCCTGAAATTCCCTCTCCTCTGCCTTCAAAAGTCAAGTGCCCACTCTTAGGCCACACTGGTGTCACAGGCTCCTGTCAGGGAGCTGGGGTTTGGGAATATGCTTTGTGAACTCTGCTTTAAAGTGAGGGGCCGAGGAAAACTTAGCAATAGGCAGAGTTGGAAGCAGCCAAATCACAGAGGGTGTTGTGTGCGTGTGTGCATGCGTGTGCGCACGTGTGTGAAAGCAGGTGGACATTCCACTTTTTAGCTCCTATTGTTGCACCAAACCAAGTGCCTCATTTCTGTGCCAAATGTTTGCCTTGGTCTTTGTGGACCTCCTTCCCTAACATGCGGTGGCGTGACTGTCAGGAGGTGCTGGCATTTTCAGCAGATCCTCATGTGTTGGCCTTGATGTCTTTGGCAGATGCTTCTAGCATCTTGGTTTTTCATCTACTGCAGGAGGTGGCCATGGGGAGCAGAGGTTTTTGCTTTCCTCAAGAGGTGCGTCATCCTGAGCCGGTGTCTACCCACATTTAACCATTAGATTGCAGGCCAGTCCTTTCATCCTTCTGACGGAGGAGGCGAGAGCTCCTTCAGAAGTCAGAGCAAACTAGGGTTGCAGTATTGAGAAGCACAGCCTGCCAGGGAATCACAGAGACATTGGGCTGCCCGCGGTGGCCCTCGTGAAGCCATGCCTCCTTGGCATTCAGGAAGCCGTGCAAATGTGCTCTTTGAACTCATTGGCCAGGTTTGATTTTTACACAAGGTAAACGTGGTCAAGGGCACCAGGGAATTTGCTCGAAGCAGGTAGCTCCTTCTGAGGAACCAAAGGAAGCAAGCTTCCACAATTTCTGAAGAGCTGGTACAGGAGGTTTCTTTCTTCCTTTTGTGTTACATGTGCATTAAACAGAACAAGATGTGTGTCATCAGATTGTACTGTGGACTCAGAAACCGTGAGAGAGCCCCCACTGTGGACTCCGGCTCCAGGGCCACAGGAAAAGGAACGTTTCCAGGCATTTTGCCTCCAGGGCTCCCACTGGGCATGCGCATACCGCCCTGGGGAGTAAATGCCCAGAGTTCACGAACTGTGCCCAGTGCATGTTATGGCCAGGATCCCACTAACTACTCAGAAAAAGAACGTATTGTATTCCTCCAGTGTTAAGCTATAGCCATGTTAAAAGTCACCGTGCATTTATCCTCAGCATCAAATATCTTGTAATGTCTTCTCTGCCTTACTTGTTAGTGCATATTTTTACTTTTCTGATACTGTAAAGAATATATCCATTATGTAAATGAATGTTCTATAAATCCTTTGTATAGTCATTTTCTCTGCTCTTTAAATATCATCTCTATTCAGAGTATAATAAAATTATCAACTTGGTAAGCCTCCATGGGACAGGTATTTGAGTACCCTGAAGTATGTTCGTGTGTGTTTACACATTTGTATATGCGTGTGCATGTGTGCACTTTTGTGAATGTCTCTGCACATGTGTGCATGCGCTTGTACAGATGTATGTCTGTCCACATGTGTCTGTGTGCATCTGCATGTGTGCTCATGCATGAATATATGTGTGTTTACAGATCAGTGGATTCAGTTATAAATTCACAAATATTTTGCTTTCAGGAATATATTAAGATTTCTGCCCAGAGACCTTTGAAATGTTATATTCAAAGATCTTTGAAGATTAACCACAATGCACAGTGTTGGTAATGGGTTCTGACATGTTTTTGATGTTGCTATGAATACCCCGGCTGCAGGACACACCCCTGAAGTGGGCCAGCCTGAGGGACTTCCCAGTGTCTATTCAAAGTGGGCACAAAAAGTGAATATTGAAACTCTGGTAGATTCACTTACACATCAACACATGCCAGAGATGGCCAGTGTCACCTGCCTCTTCCCTTCCCCCAGCAAAGGCTTCTCCCTCCCTCCCTTAAGGGAATTTGCCCCTTTCTGCTGACTCTCTGCCCTCTTGGGCCTGTCCCCTCCCTCCTGAGTCAGGTGACAGGGCACAGGACCACATCTAACCTCATTCCCTCAGATCCAAACCAGAAAAGAAGCAATACTTTGGGCTTACTTGGTCATGGACAGATAAAGATTTCAATTAGCCGCCATTCCCTGCCACCCGTGCCATTCCCTGCCTGCGTGGTCAGCCCCTATAGAGGCTCTAACTTTCCACTCTGAAGAGACAGAGGAAATACTTCACCCCAGCTATGTTGGGAGAGTTGACTTGAAATGGTCCTGGTGTTACTGCTTTAGAGCAAAAGGAGAGCAGGTGGTGGCAGTTTATATCTTGTCCAGCAGGAAGCTCCCAATGAGTCTTTGAAGCCAGTGGTTGCCCAGACCTTTGACCAATGTCACAAGGTGGGAAGGTGGATGTTGATTTCACTGTAGTTTAGGGAGTGTGCTTTCCAAGCACACGGTACTCGTCACAGTTACTGGGCTCCTTAGGGTGAACACATGTCCCTGTGTCCCTGACCAGAGCCAGCCCTGGGGACTGTTGTGGAGACCCAGTGGCCCTGAGACCTCAGCTGGACAGGCTCCTGCCACTTGCTGCAGGAGGATGTTGTGGGCTCTCCATCTCTCTGCAATCTGTTACCCAATGCGTACCTGGACCTTACCTACTGGGGTCGCCCTTCTATCATGTGAAGGGCACCTTGGTCCGCCCACTCGGCGGGGGGGTCATTGATCTATTGTCTAATGAACAGCTTGGATCAGCCTGCTGGGGAACGGTAGGTCCACAGCTCAGCTGTGCTTCTGTGTCTCATCCTGTCCTCAGGGAGTTAGGGGAGGCATCACACTTTGGGGATCACAGTTCACAGACTAGGGGCATTTGGGCTGGTTTTAGAGGATGAATTGGAGTTTTCCAGGTAGACTTGGACCTGGAGTGGGAAGGGACATTTTGTGACATGGGGATCGGTGCTATCTGGACATTTGGACAGCAGTGCTGTTGAACTGGCAAACAAGGTAAGTGGAAAAAAACACAAGTGACCCTGAAGTTCCTGAGAAATCAGGTCACAGTGTGAAGTCTGCCTGAGGTAATAGGACGGATAGAGGTGCGGTCACCAAGAGCCTGTCACCAAACCAGATGACCAGGAAGTGGAAGCAGCCAAAGGGATTCCGCTGTAATGATTGATTTGACTCAGGGAGCCTCTCCGTCCCATCTCAGAGAGTCCAGGGTAGGTGAGAAGGCTGGGGAAAGCAGAACAGGATCCCCCTCAGCAGGGCCACAGCCCCACCTGGTCAACACACTCATCTCCCACAGGCGGAGGACCCCCTAGAACACATGCCAGGCCAGGGAGGCTTCACAGCTGTGTGCTGGCAGCTTCCCTTTCCCACTGAGAGTTACTCCTCTGTACCTCAGGAAGCATCAGTAGGGACCCCAGAGACACCCAAAAAACCAAGCAGACCAAAATAGCACTGAAAGGCTCTGATGATTCATCTGCCAGTGGGACCACAGGCCACAGATCAGGCTCCCTAAACAGGATCAGGGCAACGACCTGAGAAAATAAGACCCAGAATTTCCTTAGAGGCAAAATGGGATATAATAGAAAATTCCTGTCATGCCAAGTACCAAGAAACGTGCTTCATGAATGAGGAAGACAATGAATGCCAATGCCAAGTGCTCGAGTTACCTGGCAAGGATTTTAAAACAGCCATTATAAAAATGTTCCAACAGGAAAATACAAATCCTGATGAAGAAATGAAAAACAGAAAGCCACCGTAAAGACATAGAAGTGATGAAAAAGAACCAAATTTCTGAAATGAAAGAATCTTACTGGATGGGTTCAATAGTAGAGGAAACAGCAGGATAGAATCAGTGACTGTGGCGACAATGTAATTCACTCAGTCGGAAAAACAGAAAATAAAAAAGGAAGAACAGCCACAGGCACCTACAGGACAGTAACAGGAGATCCAACATTTGTATCACTGGTGTGCCCAAAGGATAAGAGAGGGGCCAAAGAGTATTTGAAGATCAATGGATAAAAATTCCTCAAATATGACAAAAAGACAGGTGTATAGATTCAAGAAGCTGAGTGACCTCCAAACAGGATGAACAACCACAACCGAAATCCAGGCCAGGAAACGCCGTAATTAAACTTTTGAAAACTAAAGACAAAAGGAAAATCCTGCCAGCAGCCACAGAAATGACCAATTCTGAATAGGGGCACAGCAATTGGAATGATGGTGGATTTCTCCTGCGAAACCATGAAGGCTGGAAGGAAGTGATGCCACATTTTCTAAGAACAGAAGGAAGAGAAAAATCAGCACACATTCTATATTCAGTGAAACTCTCCTTCAGGAATGAAGAGGAAATAAAGATACTGTCAGATGAAGGAAACTAAAAGGATTAGTTGCTAGCAAGCCTACATTTAAAGACTAGCAGAAGTTGTTCAAGCAGAAAGGAAACGGTAAAAGAAAGCACCCTGGAGCATCAGGAGGGAAGAAAGAAGAATGAAAAGAGCAGATGGAATATTATGCAGGAATCAAAAATGATGAGTTTATGTCCTTTGTAAGGACATGGATGAATCTGGAGAACATCATTCTCAGCAAACTGACACAAGAACAGAAAAAGAAATACCGCATATTCTCACTTATAGGCGGGTGAGAAAAAATGAGAACACATGGACACAGGGAGTAGGTCTACTACACACTGGGGTCTATTGGGGGGAATGGGGGAGGGACAGTGGGGGTGGCTGGGGAGGGATAGCCTGGGGATAAATGCCAAGTGTGGGTGAAGGGGAGGAAGGCAGCAAAACACACTGCCATGTGTGTACCTATGCAACTATCTTGCACGTTCTGCACATGTACCCCAAAACCTATAATGCAATAAAAATTAAAAAAAAAAAAGAGCAGAGTATGAGTCATACGACACCCTCCTCCTCACGAGTTATCAGTCACATCTGATGATGGGAAAAAATATGACACCACTGTCTGCTCTTAAGGTAATGAAAAAGTGAGAAATATGAAGGAATCTATATGGAGGTGAGACTTCAACACAAATAGTGAAAGGTTGATAGCAATAGACAGTGATAAGTTGTGAATTTTATTGTAGTAACCAAAGCAACCACTACAAAACTATAAAAAAGATATATGCTGGGAGCCGCGGTGGCTCCGGCCAGTTGTCCTGGTGCTTGAGGAGGCGAGGCTATGAGTTCAAGGCCAACCTGAGCAACATAACAAGCTCCCATTGATTAACAACAACAAAGATACATGCGATAGCAGTTTAAAAATCCAGATGGAATCTTCAAAGATGGGTCCTGGTAACCCACAGGAAGACAAGAAGGTGCCATCTGTGAGGAATGGACCCTCACTAGACACCAAGTATGCTAGTGCCTTGATCTTGGACTTCACAACCCCCAGAGCTGAAGTTTATTTTTATAAGCTACCCAGTATATGGTATTTTTGTTATAGCAGCCCAAATGCACTAAGACAGAAATTTGTACCAAGGAGTGGGGACATTGTATAATAATTATCTAAAACTGTGGAAGTGACTTTGGAATCGGATCATGTGTAGAGGCTGGAGGAGTTTGGAGGTACGTGCTAGAAAAAGCCTACATTGCTGTTAGTGGTAAAGCAATGGGAACACAGAAGGAGAGGAGAGCCATTGAGAAAGGCTCAATCTTCTTAGATAATACCAGAGTGGTGATGAGCATGATGTTAGTAGAAATAGAGACAGTAAAGGCCATTTTGATGAGGTTTCAGATGGAAATGAGGAACATGTATTGGAAACGGAAGGAAAAATGTGGCAAAGAAGTTGGCTGAATCGTGTCCACGCCCTAATGTTTTGAGGAAGGTAGAACTTGTGAGCAATGAAGTTGGATGTTCAGCTGAGGAAAAATCTTAGCAAGATGTTGAAGGAGTGGCATGGCTTCTCTTGATTACTTAAAGAAAAAATGTGAGAAGAGAAAATGATTTAAAGGTGAAATTCATAATGAAAAGAGAACCAGAACTTAAAAGATTTGGAACGTTCTTAGTCTGGCAGTATGGCATTGCAACAAAATGAGGTAGTATGTTCAGTAGTGAACACCAAGGGTGTGACCAAATGACCATTTGATAAGGAGATTAGTAGGGATCAGTAGAAACCAGGCTACCCCTAGACACCATATGGGTTGCAAACCTTGGTGACATCAGCATGGCAGCGTGTCCACAGGTGCACAGAGCACACGAGCTATGGATGTGCAGCTGCCTCCACCTAGATTTCAGAAGATGACCAGAGAACCTAGGGGCCCAGGCAGAGAACTGCCACAGGAGCAGGGCCACTGCAGAGAGCCACTCCACTAGGGCAATGCCCAGTGGAGCCATGGGAGGAGGGGCCCCAGTGATGCTACACAGGCACAGACAGCCACAGGCTGAAACCTGTAAGAGCTGCCATGTGAGCTGTGCCCAGCAAAGCCATGTGGGCAAGGCTGCCTGAGGTCTTGGAAGTCCAACTCCTGGCCCAGTGTCTCCAGAAGGTGGACATTAAGTCAAAGATTATTCTCAAGTGTGAAGATGAAGTGCCTTTTGCCCTGTTGGGCTTTGAACTTACTTAGGCTCTGTACCCTCTTCTTTCCTGTCTCTCCCCTTCAGAATGGGAAGGTCTATCTTGTGCCTGTCCCATCACTGCATTTTGGAAGCACACACCTTGTTTGGTTTCATAGTTCACACGTGGAGAGCAACGTGCCTCAGGATAAAATACGCCCTGGAGTCTCACCCTTATCTGATTTAGATCATATTTATAGATGAGACTCTGGACTTTAGACTTTGTAGTTGATGCTGGAATAACTTAAGTCTTTTGGAGAAATTGAAATGGGATGAATGTATTCTGCAGGTGAGAAGGGTGTTAATCTGGTGGAGCCAGAAGTGGAATGCCATGGTTTGAATGTTTGTGTCTCTTTAAAATTTATGTGTTGAAACCTAATACTCAATGTGATGGTGTTAAAAGACAGGGCCTTTGGGAGGTGATTAGGTCAGAGACTTCATGACTTGGATTAGCGGCCTTGTAAAAGAGACCCAAGGGAACTTGTTTGCCTCTTCTGCTATGTGAAGACACAGCTAGAAGGAGCCATCTATGAGGAATGGGCCCTTCATCTTGGATTTCTCAGCCTCCATAACTGTGAGAAAAAAAGTTTGTATTTTATAATTCTATGATATTCTTGTTACAGCAGCCCAAACAGACTAAGACAAATAACTAGACAGAAAGAAAGAATGCAGAAGAATTGACCAATGCTTGGGAGGCCGAGGTGGGTGGATCACAAGGTCAAGAGATCGAGATCATCTTGGTAAACATGGTGAAACCCCGTCTCTACTAAAAATACAAAAATTAGCTGGGCATGGTGGCGCGTGCCTGTAATCCCAGCTGCTCAGGAGGCTGAGGCAGGAGAATTGCCTGAACCCAGGAGGTGGAGGTTGCGGTGAGCCGAGATCGCGCCATTTCACTCCAGCCTGGGTAACAAGAGCGAAACTCCATCTCAAAACAACAACAACAACAACAAAAACCCGAATTGACCAATGCAAGCAACCAATAGAAAATCTAACTGGTATGTGGAATGTTCCACAGAACAGCAGAACTATGCATTTTTAAGCACTCATGGAACTCTCCAAGATAGATCATGTTCTCAGCCATGAAAAAATCTCAAAATTTATCCAGAGCATGTTCTCTGATCATAATGCAATAAAAGTTAAAATTAATAATAACAAGATCAACAATTTGTCAGTACTTGGAAATTAACACTCTTCTAAATAACCCATGGTTCAAAGAAGTCTCAAAAATTTTTAAAAAGATCGAACAGAATGAATTCCATAGAACATAAAACATATCAAAACCCACAGGATGCAGCTACTGTAGTGCTGAGAGGGAAATTTATAGCACTAAATGCTTATGCTAGAAACGAGGAAAGGTCTCAGATCTGTAACAGACGTGGCTTGGGTTGGTTTGGAGCAGTGAGTTTCGTTGTCTCTCCCTGCCCTCTGCAGCCCAGTTGACTCAGCCCAGAGTACTAGAATCACTGTGATCTTTCTGCAGCCCAGTTGACTCAGCCCAGAGTACTAGAATCACTGTGATAGTTCGGCGTTGCATGGTGCCTCGGGCAGACCTATTCTTAAGAACATGTAAGGCACCTCTTGAGGAGACCCTGAAATAATAGCTTGGGCCCACTTTAAAAGAACTGAGTTGAGACCCAGTGGTCTAGGTGCTATCAGTGGCTACACTCAACAACACGGATGAAACTTAGAAATAACCACAGGCCAAAAAAACCAGACCTATCCTAGAGTACTTATTATTTAATTTCATTTATATGGATATCACAATCAGACAAAACTAACTCGTGGCAGTAGACAGTAGGATGGCAGTTCTTGGGGAGGAAAGAGAGTGCTGGTTGGGAGGGAACATTAGAGAGGCTTTTAAGGCACTGATGCTGTTCTGTTTTTTTTCGTGTGTTCACTGTGAAAAATTAATGGAGCTTTTTCCTTATTATTTGTGCACTTTGCTCTGTGTCTAACTTCCAAGTTTATTATTATTTTTTAAGTTAATGTGGCTTCATTTTTCCCCCTAAATGCCGAAGAAGTTGCAGGCATCCAGTTTTCGCTGGGAATGTCCTCTAGACGGATGTGTAAGAAGGCCAGGTTCAGGCTCCAGGAGCACCTGGGCGAGTTCACACCTGACACCTGTCATTCATCACTCACCCACCAGCCCACTGCCTGGTCAACCTAAGGCTGTCTCCTTGTAGAGACTGGCTCAGCATTGAAATAATGGAGCTGTCTGGCTGGCTGGCTTGTGGTTGAGAGCAGGAAAGATGGAGATGAGGAAAATGTCAAACTGTCTCTGCTGCAAAGAACAGAGCAAGCAAGCCCTGTCACATGCTTGGGTCAGAGTAGGGTGAATATGGGGAGAGTGCCTCCTCCCTGGGGAGATTTGGCATGGTTTCCCAGGCCATATCAAGTCTCCTGGATTCCAGGACCACACCCAGCTGATTAGGACAGTACAGCAGACATTGGTTGAGTGTCTACTGTTTGTAGAACCCAATGTCTGCACTTACCAGGTCAGCTATGGTTTATGTATTCAAGCTTCCCTCTACTGAAGAGAACCCAAGGAATGTCCAACCCAGGAACAAACCAGAGTGGTCACGAGTCAAAGCATCCTTCCTGCCATCTGGGCCAGGATGTGGGCTTCAAAGCTTAAGTCACACGAACCACCCTGCGTGTCATGAGTTGATAAGTGCATAAACAGCCTTGCCCCGGTGCCATGGGGGCTGGCTTATGATTAACTTGTTAGAGCTCCAATGGCAGTTCCACACTGAAGGGCCCCAGAAGAGCGAGGTGACCTTAGCTGCCTGGAAATGAACTGCTGAAGGCAGCTGAGGTTCTCCCCGACAGGAGGGGGCCAAGGCCCTGCTGATGGGGACGTTTCTTCTCCAGTGCTCACATGGCAGCTGGCCCATCCCTATTTCACAGATCATGAAGCTCAGGGTTGGAAAAGTTTGGTGATTTGGCTATGGTCTGGAGACAGGCATAGAAAAATATGAAGAATTTGTTCTCCTGTGGTCCCCTTTATGCCCTGCTTTTCTCTTTGCTGTAATTTCTTTTTTTTCTTTTTTCTTTTTTTTTTTTGAGATGGAGTTTTGCTCTTGTTACCCAGGCTGGAATGCAATAGCGCAATCTCGGCTCATCACAACCTTCGCCTCCTGGGTTCAGGCAATTCTCCTGCCTCAGCCTCCTGAGTAGCTGGGACCACAGGCACGTGCCACCATGCCCAGCTAATTTTTTATATTTTTAGTAGAGACAGGGTTTCACCATGTTGACCAGGATGGTCTCGATCTCTTGACCTCATGATCCACCCGCCTCGGCCTCCCAAAGTGCTGGGATTACAGGCTTGAGCCACCGTGCCTGGCTGCTGTAATTTCTTTGTATAGAGGCACCCAGCCAACCAACTAGCACAGAACGCTGCGAAAACTCAGCCCGCGGGATTCCAGAGCCTGTGTCCTCTGCTATGGTACGGAGAGGCCTTCTGTGCACACACACACCCAGTGACCCATTTCCCCTGTGTTTCCTTCTTTCTGCCCTTTGCCCCCCATTTTGACAGAAAGATTTGAACTCAGTTTACATTCTCAATGGACTAGGGACCGTAGCAAATGGGAGGGAATGACCGAGAGCATTGTGGTGCAGTCCTGCCCCCTGGTGGGCAGCATCACTTACTACAGCAGGATCAGGGCTGCATATGTTACTGGCTAGTTCAAAATGGAAAGCTAGTGAAATGGAAAATTTGGTGGTCAGAAATTTGAAGGTTGCCTGGCTTCAAATTTTGGCTCTGTCCTGTATTCACTCTAGTACAATGACAAGTTATTTAGCTTCTCCCATTTGTCACATAGGAAAAGTAATCAGGCTTACATGCCGAGATGGTGGTGAGAATCAGATGCATTAATCTATGTTGATTCAAATGATGCCTGGCAAGGACTCCTTAATAATATCTAGAGTTATCTTTTAAAATTGTTAAATGGGATTTTCTACAATCCCCATTAAGTCATTTGCCAGGATTCATGGGTGTTCAGTGTCTCAAACTGTGAAACATTGAGACCCATTTCACACATGACTAGTTATCCTCTGCAATAGTGACCACAGAGGACAGGGGTTGGTAAGCTTTTCTAAGGGTGGGGGTGCTGGGATGGCTTAGACTAGACAGGCAAGGCCAAGATGAACCCCTCACTCTGCTGGGGCTAAAGCAGCCCCCATCTTCAGGTGACTGATGCATTGGTCGGGGGATCTTCCAGTCTCAGCACACACAGCAGCTGACATCGTCACTATGGTAAGTTCCCGCAGGCAGGAGAGAGCAGACCATTCTCCCTGTCCTACTGTGCCACTTCCTCACCCCTCCTTCTTCTCCCAAACCCACGGTTCAGCCATCTTTACCATCTGACTCTTCTTCATATGTACCCCACAACCTAAATGCAATAAAATTTAAAAAAAGCCAGGACATAAAAGAAATTCCCTTTATGAGGTGATGAACATCTTCTAAAATTGATTGTGGTGATGGTGGACATACTAAAAACCACTGACTCTTACATTTTAAATGTGTGAATCATATGGTATGTGCATTATGTCTCAATAAAGTTTTTATAAAAGTAAAAGAATCTAAAAGGAGACTAAAGACAAACATAAGAGGCCTCAGCATGTGGGCCGTCATCCTTAGATCCCTGCACACAGATTGCTGGGGGAACAGTGGCCTTACAGTGACAAAATGGCTATGGTCTTGTGACATGCCACTTTTGAGACCCAGACTTGGGAATCAATGTGAAAATAAACTTTATTGGCTGGGCGCAGTGGCTCACTCCTGTAATTCCAGCACTTTGGGAGGCTGAGGTGGGGGGGATCACCTGAGGTCTGGAGTTCGAGGCCAGCCTGTCCAACATGGTGAAACCCCATCACTACTAAAAATACACACGCACACACACACACACTTAGCCTGTAGTGGTGGCATGTCCTGTAATTCCAGCTACTCGGAAGGCTGAGGCAGGAGAATCGTTTGAACCTGGGAGGTGGAGGTTGCAGTGAGCCGAGATTGCACCATTGCACTGCAGCCTGGGTGGCAGAGCAAGACTTCATCTCAAAACAAAAACAAACAAACAAAAGAGAAAACCAAAAAGAAAGTAAACTTTATCCATCAGACAGTCTTCTGGCTGGTGCTCGTTTCAGGAACAAACACCCTGCAGTGGATGAGTTTGTGTGATGGCACCATCTCAATCCCTTCATCTGTGACATGGTATTACTTGGCAGCCTTAGCAGCAAAGTATGCAAAAAAAGAAGTGAGTGGTAGGGGTAGGAGAACTGAGAGAGAGGAGGAGAATTTGGGGACAGGCAAACTTCCCAGGCACAATGGGGGGCTCTAAGTAAAGTGGCCAGTTCTCCAAAAGATCTGGGCTTAGCTTTCTAAATTCACCTTAGATTAAGAAATTTAACACACCAGGTAGGAATGCCAGTGATGGGCATTGCTGCTCCAAGCCAGTCAGGGAGAAGACAGGAGTATTTTTGGTTGTCATTCTGTTATCATCTGGGAACTGGGGAGCAACAGAATTTGATCATAGAAGAGGGGACTGTTGAGAACTTGGCACAGACTTGGAGCTTGGCCAGATGGTTAGGTGAGGCTCATGCTGCACTGCAGCCTCAGAGGAGAGCTGGAGAGCTTGGTGGAGATACCAGGACATGGGCAAGGAAGGATCCCTGCAGCTCTGTGGGCCCCATGGCTGGTTTATCCCACAATGGTTGAGTTTCTTACAGGGCTGGTCTGGGACTTAAGCTTCTTTTAGTGCCGTAGTGCACATTTACTCATTTTTTAATTACTTTCTCAGCCAGTCATCTAGACTTTATGAAGTGCCATGCATCATGAAAAATGCTGAGAGAGTTAAAAAAAGAAATGTTTTTATTTTCTCACCCTCAAAAGTCTTCTAGGGAAGACAAACCTGTAAATAAATGATATCAACTCCATGTGGCCCATGCTGTGGGTGTGGTTTGCAGAAGACCTGTAGCTGTGTGCCCCAAACAGGGAGAGTCAGATGCGGATGGCTTACATCTTGGATGCTATCCTGTATGGCCACTCAGCAGGACAAATGGGTCTGAGCAAGGAGAAGCTATAGGGGTCCAGGATGTTTAGGGGCTAAGGAGGTGGACAATGATTTCCAAAAGACAAAACCTCCCTGGTCCAAGGAGGTGCAAAGCAATGGGGTACAGTCTCTGAAGACCTAATGGAAGCACCCAGAGAAGTTCCTCTTTGCCACGGGCCAGGCGAGCTCACGGCTGCAGGTTTGAGCACCTTTCTACTCTTCTTCCTTTCCCTTTCCAAGGCTTCTCTTAAAGACCCAGGATTGCAGCTAGCTGGACGGGGGATGTGCACAGCTCTGAGTCAAGTCGGACCCTAGAAATCTTTGTTTGTTTGTTTGTTTTGAGGTGGAGTCTTGCAATATCGCCCAAGCTGGAGTGCAGTGGTGCCATCTTGGCTTTCTGCAACCTTCGTCTCCCGGGTTCATATATGTGTATATATATATATTTTTTAGTAGAGACAGGGTTTCACGATGTTGGCCAGACTGGTCTTGAACTCCTGACCTCGTACTCCCCCCACCTCGGCCTCCCAAAGTGCTGGGATTACAGGTGTAAGCCACAGCTCCTGGCCTGGACCCTAGAATTCTTAAAGGCACCTGCATGTTCTCAACTGAAGGGAAGTCTTCAAAACTAGCCGCTGGGGTGGATATTATGAGGTAGAGCTCAAGAGAGAACTGAAGGAAGCTCAGAGAGGTGATGGCCAGCAGAGCCCAGCTCAGCCCCAGGTGGGCAAGGCTGCAGGGCTTGTGCAAGGCTCCCTGGGGCTGCAGCCTGCCCTGTCCTCCCCTTTTCTTTTCCTCTGGAAGCTTCCCCTTCCAGGACCTCCCAATCCTGGCCCCTCCCATCCTTCCCAGAAAAGCCTTCTTCACTCACATCACATCTTTGATATACGTTGCAGTGAGTAAGTAGGACGACTGGGCAAAGGCGTGAAATATTTCTCACTTTTGATCAAATTTCTGTTCCTCACCTGAAATCAATTTGCAACCAGACGGTGTTACACCTTGGATGCTGAGAGTCTCCTGCACCAGATGTGGCTGCCCCTTCTTCCCCCACACCCTGTACTCTCCCATTCCGAGCCCCTCTGCTGCCCTCGTATCTGGAGGCCTCTCCTCTCTGTGTCTGGAGGCTGTTCTGACCTAAGTTCCTTTATCAGCAAAGTGAGTCCACTGCTCCTTGCCCTCCTCCCTCACTGTCCGTCCCAATTCTTAGCCTTTTTCAATTCTTAGCCAATTCCAGCCATCTCGTGGCTGCCCAATTCTTAGCCTTTCCTTCACCCTCACCCTTCCTGTCAGGCCACTGTCTCCCAAGGACATTTCTTGCATGAGGCTGATGCTGAGTCCTTGAGAGGAAGAGACCTACAGCTGGGAGAGGGGGCTCCTACAAGGAGGAGGCAGCAGGTTGCAGAGCCCAGGCTCAGGCACCCCCCTGGGGACGACCCAGGAAAACAACCACAAGCCAGCATGTTAGGAGGCACCCTCACCCAGGGAAGCGAGGAAGGCAAGGTACAAGACAAGGAGTGTGCACTCCACATAAACAAAAACGTCCTAGGGTAAGGGTGTGGAAGGAGAACTAGAGGATTACTCCTGTTTTGTTCTCTGTACTTGGAGACATCCTCTGTGCTTCCCATATCACCGGGCCTGTGGGGCTGAAAGCAGAGTGGCTTAAAGACATCCTCTCTTCTCTCCCCCTCCCCTTCCCTTTCCTCTCCTTCCCTCCTCTCCTCTCCCCTCCCCTCCCCTCCCCACTTCCTGGTGTTGTGGGCGCCTCTGTTCACGGAGGGTACCGTGCGGTTGAGACTGTTGTGATTCCTCTCTGATTTGGTCTTGTGATCACTCTCTGCAGAGTTCCTACAAGCTCTGCCCTGCCTGATGGGCCCCGGAGATTTGGCCGTGGATGTGTACAGACAGCACGGCTTTCATGAGATTCTTCTTTATCCTCGCAGGCAGCCTCGTGCCTGAGGGTCAGACCCATGGCCTGGTGTTGCTCTCACGGGAATCTTGTTTATACTGGCTGGCTCCCATCTGACCTGTGACCAGCTATTCCCACCAAGATAGCCACTCTGTAGGCGAGCCCTGACCAGGAGAGGAGCTAGGTTCCAGTGCACCCGTCTGGGGAGACAGAGGAGGCAACTCGACAAAGCACATGGAGTCACAGAAGCAGAGTATTAACTCACGGATCCCAGAGAAGAGGGCAGCATGCCTCACAATGCCAGCGGGATGCGGGGAGCCTGGAACACACACACACAACCAGCGGGTGGGAGCAAGAGAGAGAGGGGGACCCGTGGGCTGAGGCCTATAGTGGGGTCCAGGGGTCTGCCTTGGGGAAGTTTCCCATGGGAAGTTCTAATTGATGGGTTTAGAGCAAGCAGGCACCAGTTCCATGTAAGCACACCGTGACGAGAGGTGGTCATTGCAGCATATCTGTGCAGTCCATGTGGGGGTCAGTAGGGTGAGTCAAGTAGGTTGTATCCAGCTGTCTCGGAGGGTGGGGTCACCAGGAGGTGGTTGTATAAGGCAGATACCTGGATTTATCACATAGAGGAACTGGGAGGAGGTGGAGAGCTGGAAACGGTGTTAAGAGTGACTAAGCCCTGCCTCTGGTAGGAAACAGTTCCTCTGCTGGGAATGGCAATACAGAATTGTAAGAATCCACTGCAAGCTGCATCCTAGGCTTTTCTTCTACTCTCACTGCCACGGAAACCCAGTGGTTCTGGGTTAGAGGGTCTGCATGCTGGTGCATGTGTGTGTGTGCATGTGTGTGCTTGTGCATGCATGTGCGCATATGTGTGTTTTCACCCTTAAACCCCAACAGGCTAGTGACAGGTTGTGGGCCCAGAGCAGCAGGGGCCACTGACCTTCAGGGGCCTCCTGACTCCTGAGCCACCTGGCAGGGCCCAGGCGGGGTCATGGCTGGAAAGACACCTGGGGACCCAGGGACAGCCCTGTGGCCCCGGCAGGGATGTGGCAGGAACAGCTAACAGAGCCTGCAGCTGACAAGGACCAGAAGGTGGTAGCCTGGAAGTCACACTTGCCTCAATTTCATGAACAAATGGGCAATGCCTTTTGCACAACTGGCTGGCCGTTTCCAGTTCACATCCGCTCCCAGAGACTGGCACAGGCTCAGTCGGGCCAGCGTATTGTCTGTGGGCGATTTCCCACCTGGCTCACAAAGTCAGAAACATTTACTATCAGGCCTTTTCTAGGAAAAAAACAGGTTCCTGGGTCACGCTCTCACCACGGTTGGCATTATGCGGAAATGGAGATACAGCAGACGGAAGATCGGAGAGAAGACCACAGGTCACTGAAGTTGTGTTAAAGTGGTGCATCACATTTGCCTTTTTTTTTTCTTTTCTTTTTTTTTTACTTTCAAGACTGGCCATAATGCTGAATTACAACGAAAGCACCTATAAGGAAGTCCCCCTGTGATGCTCTCAGCCTGCGAGGGTCCGGAGGAAGAGTGGGGCCTGCAGCCCCGCGGCCTGCCCGCGCGTCCTCCGCAGGTGCCGCTGGTCCGGGCGTGGCCGGCAGGGGGCGCGCGCGCGCCATTCCGGGGCGGGGCGGGCCGCTTCCGAAGCTGAGCCGAGGCCGCGGTGTTCCGCAGGTAGGGAGTGCCCATGCTCGGCGGCCTGAGCCTGGCTCAGCTCCTCCACCAGGCGTGCTTGCCCTCAGGGTGGCCGGACGTTCTGGGGAAGTCGCCACGGGCCTGGCACAACGCCTGCCAGGGAGGGGGTGGGCGGCTCCGGCCAGGGACCCAGGGCCGGGGCTGAGGGAGACGGGGAGGGAGAGTGGAATAGACAGGAACTGTGGAGACCCCGCAGGGGTCCCCCAGGCCACCCCCGGGTCGCCGCCGCCCCCCCAGGTCGCCCCGCCCCCGCTGCCCCGCGGGCCACCGGCTCCAGGGGCGAGTTAGGACGGGGCGGGCGCCTCCACCGCGCTTACCAGGCGCGCCGTGAGCGTCTCCCGCGTGCACTCGCTTATTCCACAGCTCCTCCGCGACCTGCAAGCGCGAGCGGGACCCCAGCGCTGCAGTAAACGCTCCCGGGCGCTGGGCCCCCTCCCAAGGAAGCGGGCGGGTGGGCTCTGCCCTGACCCGTTAGTGCGACTGCTGGCTTCTGGGGGCTCAGCTCCCGGACTGCAGAGGGAAGAGCTAGAAAAGCGACTCCCGAGAAGGGGAGTCATTGTAAGCAGTTACTGCACTATAAAGTGGTGCAGGGCTAACTTGATAGCGGAGAATCAATCGGATTTCTCTTCCTTCCTCACGGGAAGGGCATCTGTAAATTCCATGTTGCAGAGGCAGCCTGCGAGTGTGCTGGCCAGTTGCCTGGCACGCGTGTGCTCAAGCACACATCAGCTGCGTGTTGTATGTTGTATGCACGAGAAAGATGATCCTGTCTTAGCGTGGCAGGGCCAGGAAGGGGTGAGAGCTTGGGCCCAGAGCTGCTGACTGTGCAGCCTTCGCTCTGTTCTCCTTCAGTGACGACTCTCTCCTGAACGAAGGCCACACTGCCACGGAGACACAGGAGGGAGTCCTTCTGACCTGGCCTGGCTGCCTTTCCTGGAGATGCCCCTCCTTCCTCAGAAGGCAGACTCAGCTCCCGGATGGCGCAGTCAGTGAGGGGACCCAGTACTGCCCAGGTCCCAGTCCACCGTGGACACCTGTGTGATCTGACACTTCCCCATGAGGACTTTTGCTTCATTCTCTTTAGCTCTTAGTGAGAAAGGAGACCCTTAATCACCCTTAATCCTCTTAAGCTTCTAAGACCACTTCCCCTTAGCCTTCTGCATTGCATTTCAATAGGAGAGGTAAAACCTAGCAGACCAGGCGCCATCTTTAACGGAACCCCTATAGAAAATCGGGGATGGTATGGAGGAATCTTACCGAAGATATTGTTTTTTGCTTAACCACGATCAGACCCCACCTAAGTCACATACACCACGCCTACTTCATGGATCAAGACCTTTTCACATGTAATTTCTAAGACTGTGAGCGTTTACAAAGGGACAGGATTTTCTAGTCGTGGAGCTCAGCTCTTAGGGCATTCAGGCCCGTTGCAGCTGGCCAGTAAATCACCACTTCCTTTCCAGTTCGGTGTTCAAGAGGTTTGTTGGTGGCCTTTCCTGATTCACTAGAGCCTTCTCTGCAAGATCCCACCCAGTAAACTTGGGGTGTTTCCCTTGCTTCTCTATTTTTGGTGTTAACACCTTCCCAGAACACCAGACCATTCCTGTTATGACCAGTAAAGACCTCTTAGTATTGTAATTTAAGGAGGTCAGACCATAGCAACATTCTATTTTTTTCCTCTTTGTGTACTAGCTAGAGTTAACTCTTTTTGTTTACTTCAGGCATTTACTTGTTGGAATTATCTGATATTGTGACCCTGAAATGTAGTTTTTGCAGAAAACTCAGGATAAACTCTTGATTCTGCTCCTTTTATTTTTTACAGTTTTTAGAATGAGTTTATTTTTTATGATCTCCCAAAGGTGACCAAGTAGAACTTGTTTGCTGAGAAGTGCCTTTGTGAACTCCTCAATTTTTTTTTTTTTTTTTTGAGACAGTCTTGCTCTGTCTTCCAGGCTGGAGTGCAGTGACATCTTGTATTAGTTCATTTTCATGCTGCTGATAAAGACATACCCCAGACTGGCAAGAAGAAGAGGTTTAATGAATGTACAGTTAGTTCCACATGGCTGGGGAAGCCTCACAATCATGGCGGAGGGCAAGAAAGAGCAAGTTGGGTCTTACACGGATGGTGGCAGGCAAAGAGAGAGAACTTGTACAGGGGACCTCCTCTTTATAAAACTATCAGGTCTCATGTGAGACTTACTCACTATCATGACAACAAAACAAGAGACCTGCCTCCATGATTCAATAACCTCCCACTGGGTCCCTCCCATAACACAAGGAATTGTGGGAGTTACAATTAAAGATGAGATTTGGGTGGAGGCACAGCCAAACCATATCATGCCTTTTTGGCTCACTGCAACCTCTGCCTCCCAGGCTCAAGTGATTCTCCTACCTTAGCCTCCAGAGTAGCTGGGATTACAGGCATGCATCACCACACCTAGCTAATTTTTGTATTTTTTGTAGATACATAAGACAATGTAACAAAATATGTAAAGCAATAATTGCACATCATTTATCCGATAAGGGACTAGTATCCAAAGTATATAAGGAACTACTACAGCTCAGCAACAAAATGGGCAACAAACTTGAACAGACTTTCCTCCAAAGAATGTATACAAATGGACAAAAACCAAATGAAAAGTTGCTGAATGCCATTTAGTCATTGGGGAAATGTAAATCAAAAATACAATTAGAAACTGCTTCAAACCTATTGGGATAGTAGCTATTACTAAAAAAGTAAATAGAGAATAACAAGTGTTGACAAGGTTGTACATCACTGGTGGGAGTGTAAAATGGTGCAGCTCCTGTGGAACAGTTCAGTGGCTCCTCAAAAAGTTAAACAGAATGACTAAATGATTTATAAATTTCACTCATAAATACATACCCCCAGAGAACTGAAAACAGATGCTCAAATAAAAATGTATACGTAAATGTCTAGAGCAGCACTATTCATAATCACCAAAAGGTGAAACAACCCAAAGTTTCATCAACTGATGAATGAACACAAAACACGTTGCATCCATATTGTGGAACATTATTTTGCTGTAAAAAGGAAAAAGTACTGACATATGGTACAATGTGGATGATCCTCAAAAATATTATGTTAGCAAATGAAGCCAGACACCAAAAGATTACATACCGTATAATTTCATTTATATAAAACATGCAGAATACGTAAATCCACAGAGATAGAAAGGAGACTAGTGCCTTTTAAAGGCTGGAGGGAGGGGGAAATAGGGAGTGACTGTTTGAGAGGTCTGAGTGAAATAGTTCTGAAACTAGAGACAGATGATGATTGAGCAACATTCTGAATGTACTAAATGCCACACCTAAAAATGGTGAAAACTTAACTTTATGTTGTGCGTATTTTACTGCGATAAAACCATAAATGGGTAGGCTTTTAATAAAGTCTTTTGAGACACAGTACAGTTTAGTGAAAATACTATGGATTACAGCTGTGGTAAGATTTGATTTTCTATTTTCTCACTCTATGACCTGTGGAAAACCTCTTGGAACTGAATTCTGTATCTGGAACGCATGGTCAATTGGTGTTACTTCAAGGATTAAATGATAGGCTATAACCGAACTGTAAGCACAGACAGTTGGCACATTTCAAGAGGCCATGAGTAGTCGTTTGAGTTGGAGAAGAAAGAAAAAAGAGACAAAAATGCAGGACAGTTCTTTGGGTGACCTTGGACTGACCCAGTGCTTTCCACTTTCTTGCTTGTAGATTTCAAAAGTAACTATAGCTTGTGCTGAGAGTGAAACATTCTGAGATGCTGGGGATTGGCTGGACTAGCCTGGGCTCTGTCCAGTCTGAAATTTCCTAGAAACAAGATGCCCTTCAGTGCTTTAGCCCAGCACAGATTTCCAGAGTCCCTCAGCTCTATTGCAAGTGATGCACGAGCAAAAGAGACTCCATCTGCCCTGGGCATCTTTCCCGAGTTCTGGGGGACAGCTTGCAATGAATCCTAGGTTTTATTGTTCCTTACTGCCTAGCTATAAGTGATAAATCCATTAGATGTAACTTGTTGTGCATAGATGGGTGTTCTGTCTCATTGGACTCAGGCTGGAAACCAATAATCATGGACCTGCTTCACAATACATGTGGCAGAATACAAACAGCAAGACATGAGTTCTCAGTGATTACAGGACTTGGTGGCCACCTTGAATCTGGTCCAGCCCTGCCTCACTCCATCATCTCCATCTCTAGCTGTGTTACTTTGGACAAGTGACTTAATTTCTGTGAGACTTCTTCATTGTCTTAAGTCTAAGATTGTTACGGCAAACAAGATACTGCCTACAAAGTGCTAGAATTATTATGGAAGCCTATGTCAGTTCCTGGCCTGATCTTCTTCAATAATAAAGAAGAAAGGGAAGGAGCATGCATGTCAAAGTGATGATGGCTTCCGGGATGGTGAACAATTTTTTTTTTTTTATAAATCCAGTGTTGGATACACTTGTTTTATTCTCCCTTCACATTGCTCTGTCACCTACCTCCGCAGGTGCGGTCTCGCCCAGGTGCCAGGGCCTTAGCCTTCCTAATGTGCTGTCTCATACTTGTGTGGGGGTCTGTCTCCTGGTGGGCTTCCCTACCAGATGTGCCTGGCCTTGATGGTCTCCCTGTGGGACAGTTTCATGGGCCCCTCAATCCGGGTGGTGTGATGCTCGTTGGCTTCAAATCAGTTTTTACCTAGTGTTCTGGTATTCATGCACCATGGCAAAGGTGAGAATTGAGGCCCTGCACCAGGTACCAGCTGGCTATGAGTTCAGTCTTGGGGAGGATGTCTTTAGGATGGGTGCATCAATACCTATGCTGGGGCATTCATCCCTGCATCATGAATCCTGGCTTGTCCTACTCCCCAAGGGCTGGGAGGCACTGGCTACAGCAGCTGTTGGGGTTTTCTCTTGTTTATCTCATAGAGTTTGCCCTTTCTTGATTCTAAACTAAGGTAGTAATTTTATTTATTTATTATTATTTATTTATTTATTTATTTTCTTAGCTAACAACTCCCCCCCCTCCCCGGGCTTTTTTTTTTTTTTTTTAATTTTTATTGCATTATAGGTAGTAATTTTAATATCAAAAAAGATTCTTCCTCCCACATATCTACAAATTTACAGTGGGGTTCATTTTGAAAGAGGGGATTTGGGAATGTGCACAGCTTTCCTTGGAAGCTGGAAACCTGAAGCCAGCAGGGAAGGGGAGCCATGGGAGGCAGGCAGCAGAGGAGTGACAAGATCGAAGGGCTCACTCAGGAGGAGGACTGCGCTGGTGTGGCCCGAGATGTTTAGGGATCAGAGCACCCTCTGGACACCCTCCTGCAGCAGGTCAGCTATTTCATCCTAGGTCAAGAGGCTCTTCCATGGCTTGTAAGCAGTTCTGTTTTCCTAGCTATTTCCACAGGGGTGGCTCTGCTCACTAAATGGTTACCATTGTTATCAGGTGAGTGTGCATCTTTTGAGGATATTTTCTGTTTGGAAGCAAGTATGTAGCCTACTTTATGCAGTGCTCAGAAAGAAAACCAGGAAAAACTATCATGAAAAATTTGGAGACTTGAGGTGATGTCCAATTTCCTTACATGCTTTATTTCATTTTATTTTTTTGAGACAGAGTCTTGCTCTGTCGCCCAGGCTAGAGTGTGGTGGTGCAATCTTGGCTCACTGCAACCTCTACATCCCAAGTTCAAGTAATCCTCCCATCTCCGCCTCCTGAGTAGCCAGGATTATGGGTGCCTGCCACCACACCCAACTAATTTTTATATTTTTAGTAGAGACAGGGCTTCACCTCGGCCTTCCAAAGTGCTGGGATTATATCTTAATAAACCTGGTGAAACCCATTTTAAATGCAACTATATAAATGACACTAATTATAAGAAAACTGGAATCCATACCCCCATATTAATCATGAGAAAAACATCAGACAAATTTAGATTTGCAGACATTCTACAAAATACCTGACCAGTATATCTCAAACTGTCAATATATGAAAAATGAAAGAAGACTGAAAAGCTGTCTCAGACCAGAGTTCCTCCAGGCATCACACCCTCCTTACAGGTAGAAATGGGGCAAAGGGGCAGAAGGCCAGCAGGGGAGGTAACACTTTTGAAATGCTTACTTTTTTTAATTCAATCATAACAAGAAACACTTTCTTGAGTTATTTCTGAACCCTAAAATTAAGGGAGAGATAAAAGAAAGAGAAATGCTAGGATATATAGAATTCTTTGTTGGATATCTAATTTCCCTACTTTTTGAAAATTCATGGGGAAATTGATGTTTCTTCCATGTCTCTCTTCTCCAGAATATTCCATTATGAATATTGTCAGAGGAGAACAGGGGTATGAAGACACTTGATTTAAAATATTTAATTGTGGGCTGGGTGCAGTGGCTCATGCCTGTAATCCCAGCACTTTGGGAAGCTAAAGTGGGCGGATCATTTGAGGTCAGGAGTTCAAGACTAACCTGGCCAACATGGTGAAACCCTGTCTCTATGAAAAAAACAAAAATTAGCCTGGCGTGGTGGCAGGTGCCTGTAATCCCAGCTACTTGAGAAGCTGAGGCAGAGAATCACTTGAACCTGAGAGGTGGAGATTGCAGTGAGGCGAAATTGCATCATTGCACTCCAGCCTGGGCAATAGAGTGAGCCTCAGTCTCAAAAAAGGAAAAGTAAATAAATAAAATAAAACATTTAATTGTGGAAGAAGAAAGGGGAAAGGAAAAATTTTTAAAAATCAAATGCAAAATTGTGGACAGTTTAACCAAAGTTTGTGAGTACCAAGATGAATCTTAGACACAGCTTTGTATGTGGGCATGTCCAGAATTTCTGGAAAGGGAAACAGATGTACAGGGATTTCCGGGCCAGGCACAGTGGCTCACGCCTGTAATCCCAGCACTTTGGGAGGTCAAGGTGGGTGGATCACCTGAGGTCATGAGTTCAAGACCAGCCTGGCCAACATGGTGAAATCCCATTTCTACTAAAAATTAGCCAGGCATGGTGGTGCCCACCAGCTATTTGGGAGGGTGAAGCAGGAGAATCATTTGAACCCGGAAGGCGGAAGTTGCAGTGAGCTGAGTTTGCGCCATTGCATTCCAGCCTGGGCAAGAAGAGCGAAACACGTCTCAGAAAACAAAACAAAACAAAACAAAACAACAAAACAAAACAAAACAAAACAAAACAAAACACAAGACAAAACAGGGATTTCCTATTTCACCATGGCCATTGCTCTTAGAGAGGCCAGTTCACCTGTTCATCTTCGTCCACTGCCCTGTGTGATCCTGGCCCATGGCAGGCATCAGAGGGCTGATGCACACATCATTATAGCTTTTTAGCCTTCATAACAACCCTGTGACCCATCTGTGCCTCTGAAGCTGCTTTTCTTCTCATGCTGCATTGAGTGGAGACTTGCAGGCAATTGCCTGGAGTGTGGGAAGGGAGTCTCAGGAAGCATACTTCTTAACAGAGATAAGGAAGATTTCATTTTTCTGCTTGAAGGCAATAACAAAAAAGATAGCAAGTACAGCTGCTTCAGCAGCAGCTCTGTCCACACCGCTCCTATTGGTGTTGCACTTACTAAGGAGCCAATGCTAGCAAAGTGACTTGAAATGACGGTCTCTTCAGGTTGTAAGGGGAGGCCACTGCGGCGGAGCGGGGCAGGCTGTTACTGTATTAGTCGGTTGGGGCTGCTTGATAAAGTACCGTGGACTGGGCAGCTCAAACAACAGACATTTCTCACATCCTTGAGGCTGGAAGTCAAACATCAGCAAGGTTGGTTTCTCCTGAGGGCTCTGTCCTTGGATTGTAGATGCCACCTTCTCCCTGTGTCCTCATGTACCCTTTTTCCTGTGCACACATCCCTGGTGTCTTTCTCTTTTCCTCTAAGGCCACCAGTCTTATTGGATTAGGACTCTACCCTTATGATCTCATGTAAACATAATTATCTCTTTAAACATTCTATCTGCAGATACAGTCACACTGGGGGTTAGGGCTTCCGCCTGTGAATCCTGGGGAGCACACAGTTCTGTCCCTAGCAGTTAGCAAGCAAGGTGATACCTGCTGTGTTGGTGGGAATGCAGGGCTTCCCTGAGCCTAGGGGAGGGTGACCTACGGAAGGTCAGTGTCTTCCCAGTGGAAAGGAAGGGAGATCATTTCAGCAGGGGAGCCTTGGGTGCTAAAGTCAAAGGAAGGAGGCTGGGCTGCAGGGGAATGGCTGAGATGGGTGAAAATGGGGAATTGGGAGGGCCTGGAATGCTACCTGTGGAGCATGGGGATGCCCCAGAGTGTAGTAAACCAGAGATGAATGGAAATGATCAATGTGATGGCTGTATGGATGCATCTGAGTGTTCTCTTGGCCAGTTTCTGCCAGGCAACACCTCAGCGCAAGCCTACAATAAACCCAGAGCCAGCCCCAAGCTTGGCAAAAAAAATCCCACCTCAACTCTGACCCTTTTTGCAGCACCAGGACCCTGATCCTTGGAAACCCTAAGTTAGGAGCAAAGGCCTTGGTTCCCTAGCAGCTTTTCAAAGAAGTTGCAAAACACTAAGTATGCTTGTGGGAACACAGCCTCTCCCACCTTTCCTTTTCTGTAAACAAAGAAATTGCCAAAGTGGAAACTCTCTCCCTTATCCTTTTTTCAAAGAATGATAATGTGGAGTATCCATCATTTTTATTTCATGTGGTGAGCGATCACAGAAAGACCCACACTCCTTTCTCTATTGGCCAATGCACTTTTGTCCCCATTAACAATTGAATCTGGCATCTACTAATGTTTGTTTCAACTTCATAATTAAAGAAGAATGTTAAGTGTGCAACTCAACTTTATTCCAAATGCTGGAAAGATCTGGAACAATGTAGCCCCTTGAGAAAAGCTTAGGGAGGGAAAAACACATTTACAAATAGCAAATTTGGAAATAACAGAGTATCTTAGTTTGGGACACCTCCAACTTTCCTAGATTTTCTTTTCTTTCTTTTTTTTTAAAAATAAGGATCCTCTGAAAATCAACAAAAAGAGGTCAATTTTAATAACAATTTCAGAATAACCATTAGAAACCAAACAAAGTAAAGCATCTGGAGCTGATGGATAAGAGCATACTATAATCTGTAGTAGTATCTTTTTTTTAAAAAAAAGTGAAGGATGAATAAATATAAAAGTGTAATCACATTGTCTCTGTGTACTTATGCCAAATTACAACATTTAACCTAGTATTTTAGAGAGAGAGGAGCATTCGCTGCTGTCTATCATGCCCAGCATCTCATGATGCTGCCACTGCCCAGGCAGGCTCTGCATGCTGGTCTTGCAGGTTATTTGAATATTTTTAGCATGCCTTTTAAATTTATCTGTTGGCTTTTGGGCTATTTCTTTTTCCTTTTTTAAAAAAGTGGTTACTCCAAAGACACAACACATACCTAACTTCTCACAGTCTACTTAGACTTAATACTTACCATTTAAAGTAACATTCAGAAGTCTCACAACCATATAGGTCCCTTTATCCTCCCCACTTAATGGTATAGTTCTCATATAAATGTTATAATTCTTGCTGTCAATGATTATATACATTTTAAAGAGTCTAATAAAATATATACACAGATATTTTGATTTGCATTTTGTTCCTTAAATCCTGAAATTATAAGTTTCCCTCTGGTATCATTGCCATTCAGTATGAAGAGCTTTCTTTAGCATTTCCTTTGAACAGATCTCTGGTGACAAATTCACTTAGCTCTTCTGTATCAGAGAATGTCTATTTTCCCTTCATTCCTGAAGGATATTTCTACTGCATAAGGAATTTTGAGTTAGCATTTCTTTTTTTTTTTTTTTAATTAATCAATGAGAGCTTGTTGTGTTGCTCAGGTTGGCCTTGAACTCCTGGCCTTGCCTCCTCAAGCGCCAGGACAACTGGCCAGAGCCACCGTGGCCCCCAAGTTAGCATTTTTTTTGCTGTCAGTACTTCCAGATGGTGTTCCACTGACTTCCAGCCCCTTTAGTTTCTGATGAGAAATCTGTAGTCACATCAATCGTTGTCACCCTACATATAATGTGCCTAGTTTTTCCTCTGACTACTTTCAAGAAATGCTTCTTATCTTTGATTTTCTGTCAGTTTGATCATATGTCTAGGCTGGGCATGGTTTTCTTGGAGTTTATCCTCCTTGGAGTTTTCTGAACATATTGAATCTGTACATTTATGTCTTTCATCAGGTTTGTGAAGTTTTCAGTCATTATTTCTTTCATTGATTTTTCTACCCTAATCTCTTTGCTCTCCTTCAGGGACTCTAATGCCATGAATGCTACATGTCTTGACATTTTCTTATGGGCCCTCAAATATATATTTTTTAAAAATCTTATTTCCCTATGTTCTTCACATCGATTAATTTTTATTGTTCTAGATTCTTTTATTGGCTCTTTTCTCTGCTATCTTCATTCTGCAATTAAATCCATTCAGTGAAGATTTTATTATAGATATTGTGTTTTTCATTTATAAAATTTTCACTTGGTTCTTTTTATATAGTTTACATTCTCTACTTCATGTTTGTATTTATCTGGTTGTCTCAAGAATGTTTACCTTTAATCTCATGGTGTGAATATAGTGGCTGATAATTCCAATATCTAGGTCATCTAGGAGTTAGATCTAGAGATTGTTCTTTCCTCAAGAAGTTGGCCAGATTTTCATAGATTTCTTACATCAAGTGATTTTGGATTGTACCCTTAACAAATTGAATTGTTATTGGACTTTTGTCCTGTTATATTCCTCTGGAGAATGCAGATGTTTCTGGTTTGAGCAGGAAATCAACTTAATAAGGTCCAGTCTGCCACTTCTGTCTCAGCCTGTGAGTGGTGGTTCCAATGGCAGTTCAGATTTCAGTCTCTTCTGTATCGTTTGGAACTATCAGTCTCATGCACCACTCAGTGATTTGTCTAGAACTTGGGTGGTGGTTTATACCACAGTTCAGCTCCCAAAGCCTTTGCTCTGCTTCTTCGGGTATCTTTTGCACATGTGAGGGTGAACCTGGTGTTTGTGTTGGTTCATACACAGAATTAGGATTCCTGTTTTCCAGCTCTCTGTTCTTGGGTGTTTCCATTACACTCTCTGGTTCCCAGGTGGCCCCTTGTCCCATTCCTCTGAAGGAACTCCAGATAGATGGGCTTCTTTTAGTTTTAGTTTCTATTTTGTTTTCAGTTCTGCCCAACTAGGCTCACACTTGAATGGAGAGATTAAAGAGAGTAAAAATGGACATACCCTGCAATTCTTTATATACCAGGGGTCCTCTTTTCTCTGTTCCCCTCTCCAGAGACATGAGCTTTTCTATCAGAGCTTTACATTTTTCTATCAGAGCTTTAGATTTTGATGTTGCTACCACTGAGAGTGCAGATCCATAGTTTGCTGGTCTTGGGGCACAGCAGAAAGGGTTGGAGAGAGAGAGAGAAATAAGGACTCTTCCCCATACTTCCCAGCTTGCAGGAATTTAGGAACTTTTTGTCTTGGACCTCTGGCCAGAAAGATGATCTATTTTTGGAATTTTAACTAACTGCACCCATTATATAGTTTCCTGCTGAATCCATTATCAAGTTCAGTGTGGGAGACACAAAAGGGAAAATATTTAAAAGGAAAACCATTAGTATATTGATCATTCTTCAAGTTTTGACTTCCCTCTAGAATCCACCTTTTATTATTTACTTTACAGAGTCATCTTTCAACATCGTATATACTGTTGGGAATGTAGAATAGCTTAGCTATTCCATAGAAGGCCCAAATAATGTGATTGAGTTGATCTTATCAAAGTTTCTTGGAGTTTAAAGGCATACATGTGCAGTGGGGTAAATATTGAAAGTGACTTCTAAGCTAATGAGATGTCCTCTGACCCTGTGCGTCTTCCCATGAACTAGATAACATGGTGGATGCAGCTAGCATTTTCTTGGTACATTGTATAGGCTTAAAAAAACATATGTAATGCCATTTTCTTCAAGGCATTTGACAGCCTCGTTTGTTTCTAGTAAGTAGACCCACTGTTGTAATGAGTACATGCAGTTCTTGTTTTTAGGTCATTGCCTACTGGATGTAAATCCATCTGGAGATATGATCAAAAGCCTTCCAGGAAAATTTCTGTCCACATGTTATGATAGAAATTGCATGAATAGCTGCCTGACCACAAAAGAATGTTGTACCTAGAATAGTTCTCATTTACTGAAGATAATTCAAACTTTGAATATATTGAAATAGGCTGGGAATCAGTTCAGACTTCTCTCTTTCTGGAGTTCTGGCTCGTATTATTCTGGAGGGAAATATTGCAATTATAGCCTCTTATGAAATTTCAGCACTTCAGGGTACAGTAATTACTTGGTTTGTGGAAAAATAAACTTCTTCAACTCCCTTGATACCTCTTACTTTGTTCTTTGGGCTCCCAGATGAGCTTATCCCTTAAGCAGAGAACAAAGGTCAAATGATCATACTGATCTTGTCTTGACTTCTCAGTATTTCCTCTGGTACAGCTGACCTCTGATTTCATTGGATAGATTGAGCAAAGTTAGGAGATAGAGTTTCATTACTGCAATTCAGTCATCACTCATCTTAGAGCATGATTTTTAGTAATTTCTCATCATTTTGATGGCCTTGCTCTTTGCAATGTCATTGTGTCAATATATGGAGCTTTCTTAGAATAGTAAATGTAATGATGTGATGCATCAATATAAATATTATAAACAAAATAAAACATTTATACAATATTGAAGCTGAGTGGAGAGGTGAAGTGTCTTACACAAAGTTACACAGTTTGCTTTTCACGGATGTGGTTCAAAATTTTAGGTATTTTTTACCTTAAGTTTACTGCCATTGGAGCGATTCTGCCTGCCCTCTAGCCATCTGAAGCCTCTAGGGATCAGTAGTCATTGTAGTAGTAATTTTAATAATATAGGTAAGTGCGGGATTTATTTGCCTCTTGAAAAAAATTTGGGAAATTTTATTCATAGAATAATGTATGCTGGCACAGTTGGAGCAAATTATGTGTGTCTTAAGAGTAGGTCAAAATGGCGCGGTGGCTCACACCTGTAATCCCAGCACTTTGGGAGGCTGAGGCGGGTGGATCACGAGGTCAAGAGATCGAGACCATCCTGGTCAACACGGTGAAACCCCGTCTCTACTAAAAATACAAAAAATTAGCTGGGCATGGTGGCGCGTGCCTGTAATCCCAGCTACTCAGGAGGCTGAGGGAGGAGAATTGCCTGAACCCAGGAGGCGGAGGTTGCGGTGAGCCGAGATCGCGCCATTGCACTCCAGCCTGGGTAATGAGAGTGAAACTCCATCTCACAAAAAAAAAAAAAAAAAAAAAAAGAAAGAAAAATATGTTTCTGTTGCTCAAGATGCCCAGTCTTGGTATTTTGTTACGGTAGCCCAAGCTAATGAACACATGGATTTACAGTCTAGCAGGGAGGGCTATGAGAATGGAAGAGGGGAGTTGAGAGGCCAGTAGAACTTGAGCAGCTTTCCCTATTACTTAGATAAGAAGCAGTTAGGTCTAACACAGCTGGAGTATTTTTGAGGTAGATCCTCTTCTCTCGTTAGGGTATTGATGAGGAAACTGAGGACAAAGCCATGCACTAGTAAGTAACACAGTTCGAAGTGCATTACCTTTGCACACTATGGTTCTTAGAGGAAAAAGATTGCATTTCAGTTGACTATAGCAGATACAGCCATCATTTCTCCTCCTTTTTACCCTCCAGTTCCATCACATAATTCTCATTATATTTGTTAGCGTACAAATTTCCAAAAATATTCCCCAAAATCTTTCCTCCCAATGTATTTCCTCATTAGTCTGTTTTACTTTATTAAAAATATATGAAAGGTTTAAACAAGTGAAAATAGTCAACACTTTGACTCCAAGTAACAAAGAGTACTAAATATCAATGCACTCAATACAGAAAGAAAACTGGACAGAAAAATTGACTGTTAAAACACAAACACCATCTAAATTGTGGCTTATTTTGGCACAAAATGGGCTCATGCTGTGACTTATTTCAGTACTTTTCATTTGCAAGGCTGGTTCAGTTTGCTGAACACAACATCCCCTGATCAGAAGCCATTCAAAGCTGGCTTACAAGAATAGATGGAAAGGTGGGAATTTTCTGGTCTAATATTATTTGCGTTAATGGGAACTTGAACGTTTTAAATCGTTCACCTCTCACATAAGCCTATTTTACTTTTCAAATCAAGATGCATTCTTTGCTGTATTTTGAATATTTCTTTGATTTCTCCAATTGGTGTTTTAAATCTACTCAACTTTCTGTTCCACAATGAAAGTGCTTGAAAATGAGCACACAAGAGTATCAGTGTAGGTGTTGCTAGGTCTCAGTAAAATATGCAGAATCTATATTCCTGGTTGAATTTAAAGTCCTCATAGCCAAACCGGTTTAATATGTCTCTAACTCAGGGATCAACCACAGGCCGAATCCAGTTCACCGACTATTGTGTTAAATAAGGTTTTCTGGGGCACAGTTACGCCCATTCACTTACATCTTGTCTGACTGCTTTTGCACCTTAGTGGCAGAGTTAAATAGTTGCCACAGAGACTGTATGGTCCACAAAGCTCTGATACTTTACAAAAAAGGTTTGCTGAATTCTGTTCTAAGTAGAAACATTTGAGAAAAAGCAAGAGAATCTGAAGGCCACATAAGAGTGGCAGCCCTTTTCCAAATGTCTCCATTATTGTGTAGCGTCTTTACCTAGATCGTGTAATTGTTTCTTGGAAGAGTTCTGTTGAGTGGTTGTTATTAGCCCCATTTTACAAGTGAGCAGACAGGCAGAGGGTATGACCCAGCCCAAAGTTATCTAAATAGTATGTGGCAAAGGCAAAATTCAAACCAAGTTTTTCTGGTTTCAAACCTCAACTACGTATGCTAGAATACAAGGAAGTCTTCTCTGGGTATTGTATGGACACATTTCTGAGTTTACTGGGGTAGAGCCATGGATGTTTTTAAACCATTTTCAGTGGGAGGACATGCACCAGGAGATGTCAGTAGTGTCCCATGAAGGGAAGATAATATATGAACATGAGACACGGGTCTGGGCACCACATTTATTAATTAAGCTTTAAATTTAGATTGTACCATATATTGCATTTCAGAATTTCAACACATACTTGTATTATTTTGCTGAGACTGCCTTAAGCGAGCAACAGAAATGTTTTTTCTTAGGATCCTAGCCAATAGAAGTCTGAAGTCAACCTGGCAGCAGCACTGATTCCTTCTGAGACTGAGGGAGGATCAGCTCTGTGTCTCTGCCCTAGCTTCTGTGGTTTGCTGGCAATCTCTGGCATTTTCTGATCTTCATATGGTATTTTTCTTGTCTCTATCTGTATCCATTCTTGTTATCGTTTCCTCAGATCTTTTTTCAAATCTTTTTTCAAGGTTCTTAGTTTCTTTGCATTGATTTAGAACATGTTCTTTTAGCTCACGGAAGTTTCTCATTACCCACCTTCTGAAGTCTGATTCCGTCATTTCATCACACTCATTCTCTGTCCAGCTTTGTTCCCTTGCTGGTGAGGAGTTTTGGTCCTTTGTAGGAGGTGAGGTGTTCTGGTTTTGGGTGTTTTCCTCCTTTTTGTGCTGGTTTCTTCCCATCTTTGTGGATTTATCCACCTGTCGTCTGAGTAGTTGCTGATTTTTCGATTGGGTCTCTGAGTGGAGGCCCAGATTTTTGATGATGAAGTATTTCTGTTTCTTAGTTTTCCTTCTAACAGTCTAGCCCCTCTGCTATAAGACTGCTGAGGTCCACTCCAGGCCCTGCTTGCCTGGGGTACACCTGTAGCAGCTGCGGAACAGTGAGGGATGCTACCAGTTTCTTCTTCTGCTATCTTTGTCCCAGAATGATGCCTGCTAAATGTCAGTCTGCTCAGTCCTTTTTGAGGTGACTCTTTGGGTATACAGGGGTCAGGGAGCTGCTTGAGGAGACAGTCTGTACTTTACAGGAGCTCAAGTGCTGAGCTGTGAGCTCCATGGTTCATTCAGGGCTGCTAGGCAAGTACATTTAAGTCTGCTGCAGCAGAACTCATAAAACCCCCTTTTTCCCTCAGATGCTCTGTCTTGGGGAGTTAGGGCTTTATTTATTAGTATCCGTTGCACTGTCCTGCCTAGCTAGGAGGCAGTTTAGTCACTATTTGCCTGCCAAGGCTCCACCCTGCTGCCATGGGGTCCACCCTGTTGCTGTGGGCTCTGCCCTGCTGCTGTGGGCTCCGCCCTGCTGCCGTGGGCTCTGCCCTGCTGGCCTGCTCTGTATTGGCAGAGTCTCTCTGTTATGGTGGGTTGCCTTGGCAATGGCAGGCTGCGTCAGCAATGGGAGAGTACCTCAGTAGGGGCGGAATGTCTCGGTAATGGCAGAAAACCCTCCCCCACCAAGCTGCACTGTCCTGTGCCCGTGAAACTCTCAACCCCGAGTGTTTTGAATGGCCGTTTTGTTTGTCCCTGTGGGGGTGGGACCCGTTGAGCCTGATCACCTGGTTCCCTGCCTCCAAGCCCTTTTGTTTTGTTTTTTTAAGTTGAATGGTTGACTCTCTCCCAGGTGTTTCAGTCACCTGCTGAAAGGGCACCGGGATCTATGTGATTTCCCATGCAGTGACCCACTGCGCCAGCTCACAGTTTGCTTACCGGGAATCTCCTGGCCTGGCTCACTGTCCAAGTCCTGTTTAATCAGATGAATATGCTAATCTGCCCTCCCAAATCTCAAATTGCCTGTTTAACAGGGCGCCCAGACCAGTGTGTTTTGTGTGGAGTGCCACTGCACTGCGACGCCAGCCGAAACGGCTGTGCCAGCTGAAACAGCTGCGCTGGCATCCTGTGCCTCTCCTACACCTGGGAATTTCCCCGTTCTGTGGGCAGCAAAGATCCGTCTGGAAATGCGGCATGAACTCACCCTCTGCGTCTTTACTGAGGGCTGCAATCCTGAGTTGCTTCTACAGCGCCATCTTCCCCCACAACCCCTGCAAATGCATTTTCTAACTCTCAGTTTACTCATCTGCAAAATGGGTTTTGCAGTTGTAGCAACTCGTAGACTGACTATTATGTATAAAGTGACTAGCACTATTTTGAGTCCAAGCAGACATTCACCAATGCAAGAGGTGCTGCTGCTGCTGCTGCTGCTGGGAACATGACTGTGATCTCTTTATGTCTCAGGATTCTGCCCAGGCCTTGTGGCATGGCCTGTTTCTGGCAACCTGCTGAGAGCTGCTGGATTTTCCTTTGTCCATTTGGTGTTGCTGATTTTAGACAACACATTCTGATACTGAGCTAAAACGTACATCTCCATACCTCACTGTTACTGTGTGTAGAGACAGAAATAATAAAGCAATTTTATCTTTTTTTTATGGTAATATGTCTCCTTTAAAATCCCTTCTCCAGGTTAATTGTCTCTAGCCTTTAAACTGCTGTGGTCATAAGACTGCAAATATTCTTCCTATGTGAATCTCCTTCCTCACTCATCATTTGACATTGTTCTCATTCCATGGTGCTCCCAAATCAGTGTGATCTGAAGGGAGTGTAGGAGAATGGGCTCCACCCATCACCCTCCTCCTATTTATCCCCTGCCCCATCATCCCTTGGTGTTTCTAGGGCCACGTAGCAATCTCAGGACACACTGATGGCCCCTCCTTTCTCCCTCCTCTGTGCTGTACTGGCAGCCTAAGGGGCCTTCAGTTCCTTGTCACCACAGAGGACTGCAATGCATGCTGTCATGGGTGTGTGTGAGGGCTTCAGTGTGACCTATAATCAGCATTGGGATGGTGGTTGTGGGGCAGATGCCTCCCTAAACTTACCAAGTGCAGCCCCACTGTGGCATGCCATTCCACACTCACACCAGCAGAGCACGGAGACCCTGCCTACTCATGTCTTCGTGGTACTTACACCAAGTAGCATGTTGTCATTATTTAAATGTGTGCTTTGGTTATTACTAATGAATCAGGGTCCTCTTCATAAACTTGTTAGTTATTCAGGTTGCTTCTTCTCTCAATTGTCCATTTTTATTTTCTGTTCACTTTTCTAACATATTTCTTCTCTCTCTTTTGATTTGTAAGACTAATCTGTGCATTTTAGGTATGTTAAAATCTAGGTTCTGGATGCCCAGAACCAAGATACTGTTTGCTCTAGGCATTAAAAATACCCATCACCCAGGAGACCATTTGATTTTTAAATCTGCTTTTGAAAAGATGTTTTCAACTTTAATGTAGTCGGACACATCAGTAACTATCTTGTGTATTTTTAAGTGGATTCTGAGGTTCGCTATAGTTTTGCTTGGTATTTCTATAGTTTTGATTGGTATTGTAGCTTTTAAAAATTTAAAAATTATTTTCTTTTTTAAATTTTATTTATTTATTTATTTTTATTTTACTTATTCATTTATTGATTTATTTTTTTGAGACAGAGTCTCATTCTGTTGCCCAGGTTGGAGTGCAATGGTGAGATCTTGGCTCACTGCAGCCTCTGCCTCCCGGGTTCAAGCAATTCTCCTGTTTCAGCCTCACAAGTAGCTGGGATTTCAAGCATGCACAACCATAAATGGCTAATTTTTGTAGTTGTAGTAGTGACGGGGTTTCACCATGTTGGCCAGGCTGGTCTCGAACTCCTGACTTCAGGTGATTTACCCACGTTGGTCTCCCAAAGTGCTGGGATTGCAGACGTGAGCCACTGCAACTGGCCTCTTTCTTTCTTTCTGTTAAAAAAAACGGAGATGAGGTCTCACTGTGTTGCCCAGGCTGGTCTCAAACTGCTGGGCTCAAGCGACCTCCTGCCTTGGCTTCCCAAACTGCTGGTATTACAGGTGTGAGTTACCACACCTGGCAATTTAAATGTGTAGTTTTTTTTATTCTATTTTCTCAGTTTAAAAAGAAAATGAAAGTGTGGAGAAATGCTATGAATTTTGAATTTGCTCTTATTTCCATAAACCTTGCTAAGTTATCTTGTTATTTTCCACAGTTTATTGATCCTCTTGTGTTTTCTGTCTTGATCATATTGTCTTCAAATATTGACATTTTTGACTTTTTCTTTTTACCTTTTCCTTTTTGCAAGGAAGCTGTTTTTACCTCACTTTCTGTTTTCCCTTCTTCCTATTGACTGGGAAGTAGAGGTATGCAAACCTAGGGATGGAAGGCACATACTGAAGACTGTGAAGCTGCCCTCTCAAACCTCACCTGCTCTGGCCATTCACTCACCCTGCATGGCTTCATCTAAGAGCCTGGAAAATGTAATGAAGTGTAAAACTGTTTGCCAAAGTGGCTGCACCATTTTGCTTTCCCTTCATCTATCTATGAATGAGAGCTCCTGCTTTTCTTTCTCTTTCTTTCTTTTTTTTTTTTTTTTGAGATGGAGTCTCATGCTGTCACCCAGCCTGGAGTGCAGTGGTGCGAATTCAGCTCACTTCAACCTCTGCCTCCTGGGTTCAAGTGATTCCGCCTCAGCATCCCGAGTAGCTGGGAATACAGGTGCCCACCACCACCCGTGGCTAACTTTTGTATTTTTAGTAGAGACAGGTTTTCACCATATTGGCGAGGCTGGTCTCGGACTCCTGACCTTAGGTGATCTGCCCTCCTCGACGTCTGAAAGTGCTGCTATTACAGGTGTGAGCCACTGCGCCCAGCCAAGTTCCTGTTTTACTGCAGTCTCTCTAGCATGTGGTGTTGTCAGCCCTTTCCCCTAATTCTAACAGATTTGCAGTTCTGTATCACTGTGGTTTTAGTTTTTATTTTCTTAATGTTTACAATCTTTTTTTGTGCTTATTTGCCATTTGATGTCTTGTCTTTGGTGAAATATCTGTTGAACTCCTTTGCCCTTTTTTTTAAAAAAAATTGGAATGTTTGTTTTCATATTATAGAGCTTTGAATATTCTTTTTATATTCTAGTCCTTTGTCATATATATGACTTGCAAATATTTTCTTTAAGTCTCTGGCTTATTATTTTTATGTTCTCAACAGTGTCTCTTGAAGTATAAAAAGTAAAATTTTTGATAAACTCCAATATCTTTTGTGGGTCTTGCTTTTGGAGTCATATCTGATAACTCTTGGCCTAATCTAAGTTCCCGAAATATTTTTTTTTGTGTTTGATTCTAAAGGTTTTACACTTTCCATTTTCCATTTAGGCTTATGATCCATCACGAGTTAATGAGTTGAGGGGGAGGGAGGCGGGGCTGGAGGAAAAGGGAGGCGGGGCCGGAGGAGGAGCGGGGAGGGTTTGAAGGGAGGCGGGCTGCAGGTGGAGGGAGGCGGAGCTAGAAGTGAAGGTACGGGAGACTGAGGGAGGCGGGATTGGAGCTGGAGGGAGGCCAGGCTGCAGGTGGAGACATCTTGGAGCTGGGCAGGGTGGTGAAAGGTTCGGGGCAGGGAAGGATAGCCTGAGAGAACCGTCGCCCAGGCCCCTTTATTGGTCACTCTGGTAGCCATGGTTGGTTAGAGAGGGCAGTGAGCCCCTCAGACATGGATGTGTTCCAACCGCTGAGGAAGTGATTGACAGGACAAATGCATAGGAAGGATTTTTGAAAGTGCTTCTTTGAAAACGCTTATTGTTGTAACTGTTAATTCTAACAAACCATTCTTATAATTGCTCTTATTACAAAGGTACTACATGTAAACTAAAAGAATAACTCTCAGAAAATACAGAAAAGTAAAAAGATCCCTTAAAATTACCAGTCAGAGATTATTTACTAATATTGGTGTCTATACATTGTATATAAATATTTCTTATATACTATGTCTTTTTCTCTCTGGATTCAAACATGTTAAATAATTGTGATAACAGACACATCATGTTACCATGGTAGCCCGTTTTGAGTGTGCGGTTCAGGGGTATTAAGGACGTTCCCACTGGTGTGCAGCCATTACCTCCTCCCAGCTCCAGGACTCCTTTGCGACCTGACACAGGGCTGAGGGGGCTGCCCTCCACTGCTCTGGATCTCAGGAGACCCAGTTCCAGCTGCAGACAGCCGGCCTCTGGTTCTCTGTGGATGATGAGTCACCCACCCTCAGGACCCTGGAAACACCCTCCTCAGCAGTCTCCTGGGAGACAGCCTCTCTGAGTGTCCCTGCCAGGAATGAGTGTCTGTCACCAGGAGGCAGGCCAAGGGACAGTTGTGGTTGGGTTATTTATTGCCATGACAGTTGAGTAGCGGCTGTGTTTTCTCCAGGAGACATCCCCTGGCTAGCGAAGGCCAGAGGCTCCATGGCCTTGCCAACTTTCTGCCCTTGTTGGTATGGGACTCTGAGTTGCAGTGGGGCGGCAGGTAAGGGCTTCTCAGGATGACGAGGGCAGAGCTCATCTCTTTCCAGGTCCCTCCATCTCCCTGTAGAAGCATCAACAGTGGGGGACTCTTTTCCCCTGCAAGGAAAGAGGAAGCTGGAGGACTGGACTGGCCTAGAGCCAGGGAAATTCTGAATCTCTCTAGAATTGAGCCCCCAGCACAGGTCCTGAGGACATCTGGCAGGATCATGGGAGTGGGAGGCTCATGAGGAGAAACTGGGAATGCTGTGTTCATAAACACTTTGAAAGATGTGGGGGACCATGCACCCACATGCAACCTTTTGTGGAGGAGGGTGTTTGTTCTCCCTTCTGCGGGGATTAGGGTGTGTGGTGGGGTCCCCCAGCACCATTTTGGCACATCAGCTTCAGTGGGTCCCTGTGTCCCATGGAGATGCCCTAGGAGGTGGGAAGGCCCAGCAGGACAGGGCAGCAGTGGCAGGAGGCAGCCCAGTAGCAGCTGTGGGCAGATTGGGAGGACTCATTTATAGGTTCTCTTACAGGGTGTGGGGTACCTACAGTGAATTTCATCCAAAAGTCCCAGCACAAGAGAAGCAGAAAAGGGAGATGGTGCTTGGTGGCTGGTGAATTTGTAAGGAAGAATATTGAAACACCCTACCAGGTGTATTGCGGTGTGGGTGTGCCTGGAGGAGGTGGTGACTGTGGTTTCCCCAGAGAGTCACAGACATACGGGTAATGCTGCTGGTGTAGCCCTGTTTAATATCCCCAGGATGGAGGTCTGGGAAACTTGCATTGTTCTCTCAGCAAATCAGTGAAGTAGGTCTTGCAATGCCCACTTTGCAGATGGGGAAATGGAATCTAGGGGAAGTGACTTGCTCAGATGTGCATGGCTGGTCAGAGGCAGAGCCAGGGCTTGCCTTCACAGCCGTTCACTCTGAGCTCATGTTGTTCTACTCAGCAGATCCCATTTGTGTTTATTCGGTGTACTGGTAGGTTCCTGAAAGGAGTGGCCCAATTCTCAGTTAACTGAATATCACAATTTGATTCCTTGGCCAGAGGTTAGGGATGAAACTTAATAGGGGACACCTTGATATGCTAAACACACTTTACTTAGCTCTCTGCTTTATTGTTTTATGCCGCTTGCTAATTAATGTTTTTAAATGCATTTGTTGCTATTACTTACCTTGGGCAAATTACTTCTTGGGGTGCAGTGGGGAGAAGCCTGGGTCCTAGAATCAAGTGAATATAGGAATAGAATTTAGTTTTAAATCCAGGTCTATGATTTTGAGCATTATTTAAAAACTATCAATCTCAAGCCAGAAATAATGATATGCACCTGTAGCACCAGCTGCTTCGGAGACTGAAGCAGGAGGATGGTTTTCAGGCTGCAGTGAGCTATGACTGCCACTGCACTCCAGCCTGGATGACAGAGTGAGACCTCATCTCTTAAAAAACAAATAACAGACAAGCAAACAAACAACTTAGCGGCCTCAGTTTCTTTGCCTATGAAAGGGATATAACTGTGCCTCCCTGGTATTAACTAAATGAGAAAAGCTATGACAAATCATATCACCTTGCTCTAAAGAAATATTCAACAATGTTTGGATCCTTCCTCCTTTCCTCTACGCTACTCTCCTGGAAATATTTTCTAAACTTTGGAATTTCCCTTTCAACTTCCCCTTCCCACATGATATTTGCTGTATCTAGTTCTCAGGTGGCTCCAGGAAGGCTGGGCTTCCTGTCGTGAGGACATAGCCTAGCGCAAGAGGAAGTGGCGTAGTGAGGGGGCTTGGTTCTTGACATGAGAATGACTGGGTTAGAGCCCAAGTTCTGCTATGATCTATGGTGTTGTTGGCTCTGGAAAGTCTGAATGCAGCAAAAAACCGCCCAGCAGATACAGGAACAAAGCTGTCCCTCCACTGCCACCGCCACTGGGGTCTGAGATAGGCATCTGCCATAGTGTAAGAGAGAGGATGAATTCTAAGTCTTCAATGGGGACAGGGAAGCCAAGCTGGAGGGTCAAGGATCAGCTTAGAAGACAAATTCTACCAGTGGGCTCAGCTGGAGAACGGACTGGAGCCGCAGTGACTCAAGATTTATACATCTTCACCAGAGATGTGTGAGCATCCGTGGTTGTGACCTGTTCCAACTTCTGTGGAGGGAAATACAGCTTTTACCCAAGCCTTGTAAGTTGCATGTTCTCGCATCATTCAGGAATGACGAAAGCACCAAGATGAAACCCTGCTCATGACAATTAACAAAAAATGATAATAGTTTGTATGAATCTGTGGGGGCCCAGATGGAGAACTGAGATATCTCACAGAAAAGACAACTTTCATGAAGTCATTGTAGTTGAACATAGTTAAATGGAATGAGGAGGGAATAATGTCCTATGAGGAGGGGATAGCCATGATACAAATTTTCCCGTATTTTTATTACCCTTTATAATTTCTCCTCTGTCGACTGTCTGTTTACATTTAATCTGTGTGTGTGCACATGTGTGTGTGTTTCTTTTAGATATTAAGGTGTAATAAATTTTGTTTGAGATTTTGCTACATAATTAGCTCTTTTTTTGTGATCTGAGTAGCAAATGTCTTTTTGAAATTTTTTTGGTATTTTATTTGTAATTAAAAGATGTTTAAAATTCTCATGACATCCAATCTGTCGTTTTGTTCCAATTTTGGTTAATTTTATTATTTTATACTTAGCATGTCCTTCACCTGCCAGAAAATGGTCACTTCCATAGCAAATTCTAGATTGAATTCTTGAACCTACTGGAAATTTATCTTTGAAAATAATATATAAACCTACCTTTTTTGTTGTTACAACTTAAAGTCATTTTCTGAACATAATTTGTCCTTGGCCTCATTTTTTCCTAATGAATCAATCATTGTATAGAGTATATCATAATACATGCAATAATATAGTATATGTTAATGTATGTATATAGTTAGGTGTTCTCTGTGCCCATTACCCTGTTCTTTCAAACTCTGCTAGAATGAAGGAAGGGTCTGAGGCTTCTCTTTTGTTTACTTTTTTTTTTTTTTTGAGACGAAGTTTCACTCTTATAACCCGGGCTGAAGTACAATGGTGCGATCTCGGTTCACTGCAACCTCCGCCTTCTGTGTTCAAGCGATTCTCCTGCCTCTGCCTCCCAAGTAGCTGAGATAACAGACATGCATCACCATGCTCAGCTCATTTTTGTATTTTTAGTAGAGATGAGGTTTTCACCATTGTTGGTCAGGCTGGTCTTGAACTTCTAACCTCAGTTGACCCTCCTGCCTTGACCTCCGAAAGTGCTGGGATTGCAGGTGTGAGCCACTGTGACTTGCCTCTTGTTTACTTTTAAATCCTTTTCACAAGGAAGGCTGAAGCAATGGAACTTGCCCTGTGATTCTAAGAAAACCCTGTGTATGAGAGCTGCGTGAGCTGCTTCTTCCCTTCAAGCCTGTGCAAATGACCACAGCACTGACAGATGCAGTCTCAATTTCCTACCCCTGCACAATCCATTTTTCTTAAGGTAGTTTGTAGAAGAAGGGTGAGGCCAGAGGTCCTCAGCTCAGCTCTTGTCCCCAGCTCCAGGCTTATGCTGAAAGTCAAAATTAGAGAAGGAGTATCTTTCCAGAGACATCTAGCTTTGATGCTCACCCTAAAAATAAGTTACTTCTAAATGTGAGAAGGGGCTGAATCAAATTAGAGACAGCATGCAGAGGCCTCGGGGCTGTGTTCAGAGCTGGGAGCCTGTGCAAGGACATGCAGCCTCCAGCGGTATGACACTGTCATGCTTCTACCACAAACAGCATTCCTGGAATCAAGAATGAGGTTCCTAGAAATCAGTGGTTTGGGACAGGCTTCCTTCTTGCTCCAAATAACTGTAATGGGTTCCAGCTGCCTGTGGCCCAGTTGCCTCATGGATGTTAGGGTGGAGAGGCAGATATAGGGTGAGGGGCACAGAGGAGCAGTAGCTTCACACTGTCACAAAAGGGGATGAAGGGCTGGGACCAAGCCTGGCTGCTCCTTCTAGGTAAGCTATGGGAGTGAAGGAAGGCTCTGCAAACAGTGGGGGTTAAGTTTCCTTTGCCTTCGCCCTGGCGACTTGCATTCCGTAATCAGGACAGGCATGTCATTAAGTCTGCTAGGACACTGGCAACACCCAAGGAGGAAGGACTGGAACTGGAAGGAGGACCTCTTTGGAGAGTGAGCCCTGGGTGAAGTGAGCCCAGAGCTTGGAGACACACGACAGTCTCTCTTTTGAACTTAGGAGTGGGACAATAGGATTACTGAGCAACTCCAGTGTGCAAGATCCTGAGTGGGACACTGCCCATACCCTTTACTCCCTCCCTCCACCCATGAGGCATGAGGAAACTTGCTCAGTTTCCCATGAGGAAACTGAGGCTCAGAGAAGTTAGCCACCTGGGCCAACAGGAGGGAAGGAAGTAAAGGATGATCCCGTTGGGTGCCTGTCTCCAGGGCTGGAAAGCCGCCTTATCCAGACCGGGACCTCCCACAGTGGGCTCCTCGGTAGGTGTGGCTCCTCTCCAATCCCAGAGGCTCCTCTACTCCTTCCCCACCCACGCTTACTTTTACTGTTTGATCTTTTACTTCTCGTTGCCACAGACCCCTCAATTCCTTACAGGCTTATTGTCAGGATGAAATAACTAGCTGAAGGGGTTTGCATCATGAGTGTCCCCTAAGTGTGAGTCTCTAAGCAGGAGGCATCCTCGTTGCTGCTCTTGCTATTCTTGATGACACTAATCAAATCTGAAGGGGTCAACCAGGCAATGATGCCTAGCTCTGAAACCTGAGGGAAGGTGCACCCTCAACCCTCTTGCTAGAGAGCCAAGCCCTCTCCTCCCCGACTGGCCATTGGGCCCATTGGGATATCCCATGGCTACACTTGCTCATGGGTTAGGACAAGCATTGAAGATCCATGAAATCACAGGGGCTTCTTCAGAGCCACAGTAGGATGAGGTTGCAGAGGGACAGAGTGGAAGACATTGGCCTCTCTGTCCCGAAGTGAAAAACTTCCGGAAAGGACCTGATGCTGAATTTTTTAAATGGCAACACTATTCTTGGTCTCTTTAGGAAAAGGCTAGAGGAAATAAATGTCCAAATACTGTATGCAAAAATGTCTTAGGATAATGGGCTGAATGGGACAGTTCTGGCTACAACTTCTGTGACCTGATGTTGGTCTTCCAGATAGCTGTGAATTTCAGTTAACATGTGTTCAAAGTCTTCCCCCAGGACTTTTCCAGAGACAAAGTTAATATACTCAACTTGAGAAAAAAGGACTTTGTAATTTTCGTTTTATTTCCGTTCATGTTCAACTGTTGAGAAACTCAAATTGAGATGTTTCACTTGACAGACTATCTTTAATGTAATGGGTGCTTTATCAATCGGTGACTTTTCGCTAGAGTTTGTGGTTTGGGATCATTTTTTCTTGGCTTGGAGTTTTATAATAGAATACTAAAGAAAACATGAAAACAGAAAACAAACACTTCTAAAAGATCATTCTGAAGGAGATAAAAAGCGGGGTTGAGGCCAGTCCCGCAGGGGAAGGTGGCGGTTTGGAACTGGCTAAGGCGGAGATGCAGGAGGAGGCAAAGAACCAGGAAGTGCTCATGGGAGGAGGAGATGGGACCGAGTTTCACCTCCCAGAACAAACTGAGTATGGTGACGCTCAGCAGACCTGCTCAATGAGCATGAGGATAGGGATCAGACTGAGTTGGAAGAGAATAAATCCTATGACTTTGTATTTTGCACTTGTGAGGGGCTGAATTACGTCTCCCTGCGAAGCCAAATTCGTATGTTGGAGTCCCAACCCCTCAGGACCTCAGAATGTGACTGTGTGTTTGTAGATGGGGCCTTAAAATGGGTGATTAAGTGAAAATGAGGTCACATTTCAGGCCCTAATCCTCTATGGCTGTGCCCTTGTAAGAAGAGATGAGGACATGGGAATGCACAAGAGAAGACCACATGAGGACACAGGGAGAAGACGGCATCTACAAACCCAGGAGCAAGGCCTCGGCAGAAAACTCCCTGTCTACCCAGGGAAAGAATAAATGTCTGTGGTTTAAGCTCCTAGTCTGTGGTGTAAGTATGGCAGCCCTGGCAAACTAAGACAGTGATGTACATTCATTTATGATCCTTGAGAGCGATCAACTGTGACTGGGCCTGGGAAATGGTAACCAGGTTATTGAGGATTAATCCTCATCTCATGTATTTTATTGAGATGAGAAGCTGGGTAAGAGAGTTCAATTCCTGGATATTTTCTTAACTCTTCTCTCCTTTAATCAAATAGTACACTCTTGGCATGCTTCATGTCATTCAGCTTCTCACGAGGCTCCCTCTCTAGACCTAATTCTAGCATGGGCTTGGAAGCTCCAGGACAGGCTGCAGAATTGGCCCAGATGCCTCTGCAGCTGCTGAGGTTCTAGAAACTCCTCAGGCCTCAGCTGTCCACAGTCTCAGGGAGTTCTGGGGCCTTCTTGACTGCATGTCTTCACTCTCCCACCTTGCCCGCTCTGAGCTTGGTACCACAGTGCTGCTCCTAGGGAGTAACTGGGGACTAAGCATCTCTCTCAGGCTCCCAGTTCGTGACTGCAGCCATCTGCCCTGCTCCTGGTCAGACTGCAACCGAGACTGCAAGCAAGGGTGGTTGGGTGTTTGGGTGCCCTGCTCCCTCCAGGGAGTACAAAGATCAGACCCATGACATCTTGGTCAGTAACAACATGGTTTCAGTGGCTCGTAACCAGCTCCCTGCACTTGGCAAAGAACTGGAATGTCATAGGAAAGAAGCACACCTCGAGGAGCTCTGGGAGACTCAGTGCCCAGTGGGGGTGGGGGTCTTTTGTGGGGATACACAAAACGGGGGGACGGGAGGCCAGTGGGAGGCAAGGAAACAGGGAAAGCAATTAAAGACAGCCTAAGTCAGTACCCCAGAATACACAAAAGCATGGCGGTGTTGCAATGGTATATATCCTCAAAGATTGGGAAACAAAAACAAACAAATTGAAAGAAAAAGCCCCCACATTGAAAGCCTGCAACTAGAAGGTGTCCTCAGCTGGATCCTCAAGCCAGGACAGCTGGTTGGCGCCAGCGCAAAGCCCGAGCCAGCCTGGGCTCTGAGCTCCACCAGGCACCTGCAGACTAGAAGCCTTCCCAGTCATGCCTGTGACTGTCAGAGGGAACCTTGAGTAGAAAAACACTTGCAATCTCATTTTTCTCTGTCCTCTTAGCTTAGGGACTATGATGGTTAATTTTGAACCAACTTGTCTGGGTCATGGTGCCCAGTTGTTTGCTCAAGTACTAGTCTAGATATTGCTATGCAGATTTTCTTTGATTAAATTTACATCAGTAGACTTTGAGTAAAGAAGGTGACCCTTTGTCATGTGGGTGGGTCTTATCCAATCAGATGAAGACCTTGAAAAGAACAAAAACCAAGGTTTTCTGAAGAAGAAGCAATTTGGTTTCAAGGCTACAAGATAAAACCTGTGCTTGCTGGATCTCCTCTGCAGATTTCGGACTCAAGGCTTTTGCCTGAATTTTTAACTTGCTGGCCTGCCCTAAAGATTTCAGACTTGCCAGCTGCCAAAACTGTGTAAGTCAATTCCTTAAAGTATATGTCTCTCTGTCTCTCTGTCTCTCTCTCTCTGTCTGTCTGTCTGTCTCTTTCTCTCTCTCTCTCTCTCTCTCTCTCTCTCTCTCTCTCTCTCTCTCTTTCTCTCTCTCTCTCTCTCTTTTTATCTGGAAATGTAGCCATAGAGCTTTAGGAGCTACCAAGGCCCCATCACTCCTGGCGGGTGCAGCTGGGTGCTGAGTCTGCGGCCCCAGGCGGTGAGACTGTGCTGGCCTGCACTTCCTGACCAGTATGGAAGCTTGAGTATACCTCCTGATTCAGGACGTACAAGCTTTAGAATGCTCCTTGTCTGAGCTGCCCTTTTCTCATCTGTAAACTGGGGAAGCCAGCATTCCTGGCTTCCAGGGAATTTGTCAAGATTATCAAGACTATGCCTGATACATGTGCTGGATGCCTAAAAGGCACTCGATGGAAGGTGCTGTGTCTTGTAGTTGTAGGTTCTTCTCCTACAACTACAATTTAATGACATGAAATCACGGAAAGTTCAAGTAGCAGGGCACACCAACTCAAGGTATATATTAATTGCGTGTTCCTTGAAAAGAAGCCCACTGGCCATTCTTGGTGACATATGAAACCTACTATTGCATTTCTTGCCCTCAGGAATAATCCCAGTGGGAAGCTCTTCATTTTCCAGGGTTATAGGACCCTTTGTGGAGTCAAGAAAAATGGACTTAGGGGAAACTTCGGTGGTTTTCAAGTACGATGCGGTATAACCAGACACTTCGTAGATGTTGGGTTCCCCGGGATAGGATAGAAAATGGGGTGTTGGGCTCCACACCTTCTAGAAGGTGACCTCACACTCCTGGGCAGATCCTAGAGAATGCCTGTGGTGTCTATCGCAAGCAGAGGGACTTTGGAGCAGAAGGAATGCATCCAATTTGGAAAGAGACCAGTGGATCTTCCCTCAGTCTACCCAGGGCAGCAGTGTTTGACCTAGGATGGAGGAGGACACTTGAACAAGGACACTTGGCCTCTAGAAGTGCCATGGTCATGAGAGAGAGCCCCACACCCATCCAGGAGCATGTGAGCCCTGGGGTTTTCATGCCACACATGGAAATCACAAAAGAGACCTAATGAGTGATGGGGTGCTCTTGCTAACCTTGAAAAAGAGGAGCTTAGAACTGGATTCTTTTCAAATGACAGAGATGAGGCATGCCTGAGTGGACATCTTTTGGCCCTGGATGCTGAACTTGGACTTTAAGTTCTCCTACCCCAGTTTCCCAGTAGTGATGATTATCAGTATAAACACCCACACTGACCTCATGCTTGTCAATGGATGTGGGTAGAAGTGGCTTCTAAATGCACTTATCACTTTAAAGATCAGGGGACCAGGCTGGGTGTAGAATCTTGGGTGACTGTCAAGTCTTTACAAAATGTGGGACAGTAGGGAAGGTAAACCCAAACCAGATGCCTGGAGAGGTAGCCATAGATACTGGACTGGATTCTACAGCAGCAAGCTAAACAGAAAGCACCAGAAGGGCTGGGTACCAGACAACTATGAAGACACCTGGAGGAAGAAGGAAGCACAGGGGAGATTACAGGTCAGCCTTGTGGACAGGTGAGAGTGTGGTCAGGAGTGTGTCAGGCAGAGTTAAAGGTGGAGGCTGGTGATGCAAAAATCAGATTCTCTGTGTTGAAGTTCTCTGTGTAATATCAACTGGAATTTAGGAGGCTGGAATCTGCAATCCTTAACTATGTGGCAAGATCTTTTTTGGGACTTTTTTTTTTCATGCTACAGTGCTGTTACTAAATCAATAGAATTGCTATATAAAAATATTCCTTTTCTTGCAAGGGAATACTACATGAAGGTCACTCTGTAATCCAAATAAAGTTGCAAAATATATGAAAAGCAGAATTTGTCCTGAAACCAAAGTCATTAATTCAAACGATAAGAAAAGAAGTGTCAGAGAAATGTTTGACACTCAGCATGCTCATGTCAGCAGTGACTGAGCCAAAGAAAAATGTAAGTCGCTCGTTTGTGGCAGAGCTCTCATCCTCACTTGTTCTCTTCTCCACTCCTTGCCGAGACATGGAAGAGTCTCTTCCAGCCACCAGTCTGTGAGTGGAGTTCTCAAATGTCGCTTCTGTCTCTTTTTTTTTTTTTTTTTTTTTTTTGAGACGGAGTTTCGCTTTTTTGTTACCCAGGCTGGAGTGCAATGGCGCGATCTTGGCTCACCACAACCTCCGCCTCCTGGGTTCAGGCAATTCTCCTGCCTCAGTCTCCTGAGTAGCTGAGATTATAGGCATGCGCCACTATGCCCAGCCAATTTTTTTGTATCTTTAGTAGAGATGGGGTTTCACCATTTTGACCAGGATGGTCTCAATCTGTTGACCCCGTGATCCACCCACCTCGGCCTCCCAAAGTGCTGGGATTACAGGCTTGAGCCACCGGCTTTTGTCTCTTATCTGCTGTGGCAGCCATGGGGCCCTCATGTTGGGATTGAAAATCAAAAGTGAATTCTAAGTTCCCCAGTCAACAGAATGAGACCCTTCTCTAGGACAACGGGATTTCAAATAAATCTGAAAAACTAGTTCAGGCCATGATAGGAAGAGTAGTCAGACTTGCCTCATTATAGTCTCCTCTTTTTGGAATTCAGGCACAACTGACCAACATGAACATTGAAACAGAGATCTTAAGACTGACAAAGGAGACTCTTTGTAGCAATAAGATACCAACATGACAGATAGCAAGACCTGAGAGAAATAAAAATATTTTACCCCAAAATATATTTCTTCAACATATTTTTAAATGGCCTTACAAAGCTATCTCTTGTGGGGGAAATTTACATTTTATGATCCTGAAGAGACTAGCTGAGTGTCCAGCATCTTTAAGGGTCTGAAAAAAAAAAAAAAAAAAAAAATTTGCCATCTCTGTCTCTGAGGGCAGCCACCTATGAAGCTTCATCTTCATAATAAGAACCTTGGTCTCCACAGGCTTTATCTTAACTCAGGTGGCCCATTCTATTGGTTCTGGATCTCTAGATAATAACCTAACTCTTTCAACCAATTGCCCATCAGAAAATCTTTGAATCCACCTGTGACCTGTAAGCCTCTGCTTTGAGCTTTCCTGCCTGTCCAGACTGAACCAATGTATACCTTTCAAATAAACCTGAGAAACTAGTTCAGGCCATGATAGGAAGGGTGGTCAGACATATACATAATATATGTATACCTTAAATATATTAATTGATGTCTTATGCCTCCCTAAAACATATAAAATCAAGCTGTAACCCAGCCACATTTGGCATGCTCTCAAAACCTCTTGAGACTGTGCCTCAGGCCATAGTCACTCCTATTTGGCTCAGAATAAGCGTCTTTAACTATCTGACAGAGTTGGACTCTTTCCATGGACAAGATAATAAGATGCATGCTTTGGAAGTCGGCTGGGTCTTCCAGGCACTGCTTGAACAGTGGGAGCACTGTGCCATGGGTACAATCCTGTGCCTTAATTGTAAGTGGATAAGTGAATTTCTGTTGTCTGAACCACAGGGATATTGGGGCTTCTTTGTTATCAAGCACAAACTAGTGTACCCTGACAAATGCAGTTTGATGAAATGTCAGGGGTGTTTGTCATCATCACCATTAACTACTTAATTGAAAGTCATTCTGTTTGTATTCCTTTTGTGCTGCCTATTCTTTATTGAATAGACTCCTTAGCAAGACATTCACAGTTCTTTGCACTTTGTTCCCAACCTACTTACCTTTTGTCACTCCCAATACTAACACTCCCTAACTGACTCTGCCATGAACCTCCTCTATATATATGCATTCTACTTGTCATTCTTTGGATACCATCTCTGCTTTTTTCCTTCCCTCCATGCCTTTGCTCTTGCTGTGCCTGGTTCTTAGAATGTTTGTACACGCTACATTCTCTCTTCTCTTTACAGAAAAAATATTTCACCTTCAAAGCCAAGTTTGAGTATCTGTTCTTCTTTGAAGACCTCCACCACTCTCAGGATTGGGTCCTCAACTCTCAGTGTTCTCCAAGCTGTTGAGTTATAAGCTCATTCTGGGATTGATCATACTCCGTGGTAGTTGGTTAATGGTCTATTTCTCTTTTTCAATCTACAGTGCTCATTGCAAATGAAATAGGGTTGCTAATAAGTGTAGCCTGTACCTGACCCATGAGGCATTTAATGAAGGTTAGGTTTAAAGATTTTATTTTCTTAAATTTTTGGTAAGCTGTAGAAAAATGATAGTTGTGGTTGTTATCATTAGTTTTAGACTCCTTTCCCTGCCTAACACACCCTCTCTGCCTTATGCCTTGTCTTATAGCCACCATTTGCTGCTTCCTTCCCACAATATATTTTTTCATAAAAAATCATCATTTCTGCCGGGCGCAGTGGCTCAAGCCTGTAATCCCAGCACTTTGGGAGGCCGAGGCGGGTGGATCACGAGGTCAAGAGATCGAGACCATCCTGGTCAACACGGTGAAACCCCGTCTCTACTAAAAATACAAAAAATTAGCTGGGCACGGTGGCGCGTGCCTGTAATCCCAGCTACTCAGGAGGCTGAGGCAGGAGAATTGCCTGAACCCAGGAGGCAGAAGTTGCGGTGAGCCGAGATCGCGCCACTGCGCTCCAGCCTGGGTAACAAGAGCAAAACTCTGTCTCAAAAAAAAAAAATCATCATTTCCTGCTATCCCATGTGGCCTGAGTATGACAGTTTGCCTGTCCAGCAAGTGTTTATGTTTTGCCCTTATTGGGAGCATCACCATTCCTTTCAGTGAACACCACCCCACCACCAGCCTATAACTCAGGGGAAGCTGAGTTGATTCCTTGTAGCCATGGCTCCATTGATCTTTATATTCAACTTTAGACCATTGTCACACTTTTTTGATTCTTCTACTTTTATATTGTCTTAAAATCAGAGAGTGTGAATTCTCCAACTTTATCCTTCTTTTAGTAAATTTGCTTGGGCTATTTCAGGTTTTTTGTATTTCTGTATATGTTTTAGAATTAGCTTGGTAATTTCTAAAACACTATGTCACCGGGCGCGGTGGCTCAAGCCTGTAATCCCAGCACTTTGGGAGGCCGAGGTGGGTGGATCATGAGGTCAAGAGATCGAGACCATCCTGGTCAACATGGTGAAACCCCATCTCTACTAAAAAATATAAAAAATTAGCTGGGCATGGTGGCGCGTGCCTGTAATCCCGGCTACTCGGGATGCTGAGGCAGGAGAATTGCCTGAACCCAGGAGGCGGAGGTTGCGGTGAGCCGAGATCCCGCCATTGCACTCCAGCCTGGGTAACAGCAGCGAAACTCCGTCTCAAAAACAAACAAACAAACAAACAAACAAACAAACAAACAAACAAAAAACACTATGTCATTTCTTGGGATTTTAAATTTATAGATCAATTTGGAAGAATTTATATTAACAACACACAGTCTTCCAGTATCTTGATTTATTTTATTTTATTTTCTTGAGACAGGGTCTCACTTTGTCTTCCAGGCTGGAGTGCAGTGGCACGATCATGGCTCAATGCAGCCTTGACCTTCCTGGGCTCAGGTGATCCTACCACCTCAGCCTCCCAGTAACAGGTACTACAGGTGCATGCCACCACACCCAGCTAATTTTTTGTATTTTTTGTAGAGACAGGTGTTTACTGTGTTGCCCAGACTGGTCTCAAACTCTTGGGCTTAAGTGATCCTTCTGCCTCAGCCTCCCAAAGTTCTGGGATTACAGGCATGAGCCACAGCACCCAGCCTCTTGCTTTATTCAGGACTTCTTTAATTTCATCAGTGTTTGTAGTTTTCAGTGTACAGATCCTGCACATATTTTATTCCATTTATCTTTAAAGAGTAAATATTTCTCTGATATTATTTTAAATTATATTGTTTGATAAATTTCATTTCCAGTGTTTCTGTTAGCATATAGAAAGAGTGTTTTTTTTTTTTTTTTTTTTTTTTTTTTTTTTTTTTTTTGTATATTCACCTTGTGAATATTTGACTGATCTTAGTAACTTTCCCCACTGTTGTTCTGGCTAGGTTCTTCTGTGCAACATTGAATACAAGGTAAAAGTAGAAATCTGTGGCTTCTTCCCTATGTTAAGGGGAAGTAGTCAGTTGTCTATTAGTATGACGTTAACTCTAGTTTTTTTGTACATCCATTTTGTAAATTTAAAAGTTTCCTTTTATTCTCAGTTTACTTGGAATTTCTCTTGTGTTGGTATTAAATTTTGTCAAATGCATTTACTGATATGATGATACAGTTTTTTTTAAGTCTGTTGGTACAGTTTACAGTGATTGATTTTCAAATTATAAGCCAAGCTAATATTCATGGGACAACCCCAAGTTTGTTTTGATATTTCATCCTTTTTATATCTTCCTGGGTTTTGACCTAAAAAATTCTAACCCCATTTAAAAAAATTTTCTAATGTCTTTGGTCTGGTATCAGGATATTAGATTTTCTGTATTGGTATTGGGATAATCCTGGCCTAAAAATGAATAGTAAAATATTTTCTATTTCTGGAAGAATTTGGGTTAATTTGGCATTATTTTTTCCTTAAATATTTGGCAGAATTCACCAATGAAGTCATGTAGATCTGGAATTTTCTATGTAGGAAGGCTTTAAACTAATATTTTAATATCTTTAAAAAATGTAGAACTATTAAATTTATTTTTTTAGGTTGATCATTGGTAGTTTGTGTCTTTTAAGGCATTTTCCATTTCATCCTACTTGTCAAATATATTGTTCTAAAGTCATTCATAATATTCCCTTATCATCTTTTTGATGTCTGTAGGATCTGTAGTGATGTTCACCTTTTAATTCCTTATACTGGTAATTTGAGTCTTCTGTTTTTATATTTTTTCCTAACAAGTCTTGCTAGAGGTTTATCAATTTTATCATTCTTTTTTTCAAAGAACAGGTTTGGTTTCATTGATTATCTCTATTGCATGTGTACTTTTCATTTCATTAGCTACTGACATTTTCTTGATTATTTCCTTCCTTCTGCTTGCTTTGGACTCAATTTGTTCTTCTTTATTGAGTTACTTAGGTTGGAAGCTTACATCATTGATTTGAAGTCATTTTCTTTTTGAATACAGTATTTTAACGTTATAAATTTCTGTCTAAGCACTGCTTTAGTTCTACCTCCCACAATTTATTTTCTTTCCAATACCTTTGAGTTGCAAATGTCTTTACATTTACTCTATTGCTTCTTGCTTATTTAGAAATTTGTTGCTGAATTACCAAGTATTTTCCAGTGTTCTAGATTTCTTTCTTTTATTCATTTCTAGCTCAATTTCACGGCAGCCAGAGAATATATTTTATATAATGTCAATCAACTTAAAAATGCTGAGACCTGGTTTAGATGTGTACCTTACATATATTGTATTATTGATGTCTTATGTCTCCCTAAAATATATAAAACCAGGCTGTAACCCAGACACATTGGGCATGCTCTCAAAACCTCTTGAGACTGTGCCTCAGGCCATAGTCACTCCCGTTTGTCTCAGAATAAGCTTCTTTAACTATTTTACAGAGTCGGACTCTTTCCATGGACAGGATGATAGCCTGTATTGTCCAGGCTGTAGCGTATATTGGTAAACGTTCCATGTACATTTGGGAAAAATGTTCTGCTATTGTTGTATGGACCCCACTATGAATGGTATTGAGCTCAAGCTGGTTGGTAGTTCTTTTGGTTTCTTTTAGCCACAAACACATAAATTAATTATCTTTGGATCTGCTCAGTCACAAGACTTACAAGAACAGCATGTATGGTAGGCTGAGCCTATGACACATGCTTCTTATTTTCTAGTCCCGCTGAAAGCTAACAGCCTTTTGGACAAGTGTGTAGAGAAACCAAAGCATCATATTCAAACATGACTTGTGTGGTCACTCCAAATCCAAAATGACTTCCTAAAAAAATGCCTTTTTTTTGTGGTAGGGGGTATGGGCAATGATTTGCATTTCATCTTGAAGGTGGAACTGTGTGTTGTTTTGTGGAAAGTCAAGAAGATCAAGATCTCTGCAGATCATGTTATGGCAGAGGGCTATAATACATCTGGGTAGCTTCAATTGGAGCACTACCTGATTAAGTTTATAATATCAACAGTCATGCCATAAGACTTCTGCACAGGTCTAATTGGTGAGTTAAATAGTTAAATGACAGTGTCATAGGTAGCCCTGCCCTTGTTTCTTTGAAGTATTTTATAGTGACATCACCACTGTCTAGTAATTAGCTCTACAGTATCCCCAGAGAGGTGAAATGACTTCTGCTGGTATCATTTTCAATTTATTATTTTAGAAGGGGTTAGAAATTTCATGCCTATATATATAACCTAGAAAAATTAGTAAATATTTCTTATAAAAGTTTTGTATGAAAATGTTCATAGATGCATTTTTTATAATAGCCCCAAACTGGAAACAGCCCAAATGTCTATCACTAGGAGAATGAATAAGTAAATTGTGGTATACTTGTGGTAAGCACTTTTTATCTATGTAACAGCATGGTTGACTCTTACGGTCTTTATGTTGGCAAAAAGAAAATAACAGAAAAATGTTCAGACTGTGATTCTATTGATACGAAGTTCACAAAAGACAAAACTAATTGATGATCAATTTCACAGTATTGCTTACCCTTGGAAAGGAAAGGATTGGTTATTGACTAGGAAGAGGCATGTGAAAATCTTTTAGGGTGCCATTCTAAATTTTCATCTTGTGGATATATACACAATCACATGCATACGTAGAAATTTACTGAGTTTTACTAAAATTAGTTTGCTTTATGTACATTGTGCTAAATCTCCATAAAAAGTGAGATGAGTGAAAGAAATAGAAGGAGAGGGAGAAAGTGAGAGGGAAGGGGAAGGAGGGAGGGAGGGAGAGAGAATAGGAAGAGAAAAATGAGAGTAAAAGAATGATGTTTTTTTTCTTTTCATTATTATCTATTAGGTTAATTTTTTTCTATATTAAAAATAATGTTAATAAAGTTGGGCACAGTGGCTCATGCCTGTAATCCCAGCACTGGGAGGCCAAGGCAGCGGATCATGAGGTCGGGAAATCGAGACCATCCTGCCAACATGGTGAAACCCTGCCTCTACTAAAAATACAAAAATTAGCTGGGTGTGGTAGCAGGTGCCTATCATCCCAGGTACTTGGGAGGCTGAGTCAGGAGAATTGTTTGAACCTGGGAGGCGGAGGTTGAGCCGAGTTCGCGCCACTGCACTCCAGCCTTGTAACAGAGCAAGATCCATCTCAAAAAAAAAAAAAAAAAAAAATAGTAATACTAAATGAAAGAATCTAGACAAATTATCTCGTTCCCATGGCAAATGACAGACAAAATGGGAACTTGACAAGTTCATGTATGGAAACACCGAGTGGGGTGGAGATGTTCCTCGCTGCTAATCACTTTACACTGTGCTCCATAGAGTTTTGATTCTGTATTTTCACAGGGACCCAGGAAGTAATGGTCTCAGGACTCCTGTTATCCATTTCTCCATATATTGGCATCCCTTCTGTCATATGATATGATCTATCAGACCTGGAGCCAGATTGGGCATGACCAGGTGCACTTCCACGTAGGCACTCCTGTGTCCTCATCAGTCCCAAGACTCTAGCCTGAATGCTATGAGCTTGCCAGGCATCTCACACAGATGACCCACCTGCTGTGCAGTTAAGAAAGTATCAGTCACAAGACAAATTACTTTACTACACAGTGAGAATAATTCAATAATGTTTTCAAGGTAAGTGCAATATTTTGCTTTCCCCCTTAGTCACTTTCTATTTGGGTGAATGAAATGTGAAATATGTATCCCCTCACTGAAGCAAAAAGAGTTCATTGAACATAATGAAAAGAGAGAGCAGTTCCATGGAACAGAATAGGTTGAGCGAAAAGCAGGGAAATGGAAAAACTCACTTAATGGCACTGAGCAGCAGAGCTTGGAGGACCCTGAGAGCCCTCGCCACAGCACATGGACAGAGCTGGGCGATGTGGCGGCAGCAGGCTGCTGGCCTGTGAGTGTGCTGTCTGTGTCACAGCTAGCTCCAGGTATGTGGCAGCCACCACTGGAATCTCATCCTGAATCCTGCCAGATGATGAGCTGTTGATCTTGCTGATTTACAACCCTCCAAGCCACAGTCATCCAGATTTTTGTGTCATGATGCAAGATGGCTTTGTGTTTTTAATTCCCACCTACTGCCATTCTGTTTTCCAAAGCCGATGATCACCATGGAGATAAGATCGGGCACGAATATTCTCTGACATTATTCACTAGTTCTTGGTCCCAAATCCTCATACAATCATCTGGTTTAACTCTGTGGACCACTGGAGCTGTGGGCACTCTTGAGGCCAGGCAACAGTGAAGTCTGCAGCCTCCACGGCTGAAGCCAGCCCTTCTGAGCATTCACGCTGACCTGTGACTACTGCCCAATCTTAGAACTCTAGATAGTAACACTGTGACTTTGATGAAAAGGCAAACTCAAGACAGCAAAGAGAAAAAACATGCCTCCTAAAGGTGGGGAAATAACGAATCCTGCTCTTCATAGTCCAGTGCATCAAAGTGTGCCATCCTCTTTAGCAAAGGATGTATGTGCAGCATCTAGCAAACCAGCCAAAGGGTGCAGAAGAGAGAGGGGAATGATCCAAACAGATGAATTTTAAAGATGGTCTGTTAATACGGGGAGATTGTGATTGTGCGTATGCCACAGGAACTCAAAGCATCAGTAAAATCTTGTTTGCATCAAATCACAACTGCCTCGTAATTAACACTCTAGCCATCCTTCCCTTTGGTCCTGCCTCACCATCTGGAGAGTCTCCTCGGGTAGGTAAGTAGCTGGTTAGTTAGCTAGATAGTATTATTTGATAGGTCTGCTATGGTTTAAATGTTTTATCCTCTCCAAAACTGTTGGAAGCAGTGACTGGATCTTTAGCAGATAAGAAACCTGCTGGCACCTTGATCTTGGACTCCCCAGCTTCTAGAAATGTGAGAAATAAATTTCTGTACTTTATAAATTGCCTGTTCTCAGGTGTTCTGTTATAGCAGCACAAACTCACTAAAACAAAAATTGGTATCAGGGAATTAGGGTGTTGCTATAACAAATACCCAAAACTGTGGAAATGGCTTTGGGACTGGTTGAAGCTAGAACAGTTTTGAAGGGAATGTTGGAAAAAGCCCATTGCCAGAAATGGTGCATTCACGGTGATTGTGGTGAGGGTTCAGAAGAGAGCTGTAGGAAAACCTCATGCTTCTTAGAGATTACTTAAGTGCTTGGCCAGAATGCTGACAGAAACATGGACAGTAAAGACTATTCTGCTAAGGTCTCAGATGAAAGTGAGAAACAGATATGAGAAACTGAAGGAAAGGCTATTCTTTTTTTTGTGTGTGTGTGAGATGGAGTTTCGTTCTCATTACCCAGGCTGGAGTGCAATGGTGTGATCTCGGCTCACCGCAACCTCCGCCTCCTGGGTTCAGGCAATTCTCCTCCCTCAGCCTCCTGAGTAGCTGGGATTACAGGCATGCGCCACCATGCCCAGCTAATTTTTTGTGTTTTTAGTAGAGACGGGGTTTCACCGTGTTGACCAGGATGGTCTCGATCTCTTGACCTCATGATCCACCCGCCTCGGCCTCCCAAAGTGCTGGGATTACAGGCTTGAGTCACCACGCCCGGCCAGGAAAGGCTATTCTTGTTACAAAGAACTTGGCTGAATTCTGTGCTTGTTCTGGGACTTTGTGGAATGAAGAACTTACAAGGGATAAACTAGGATAGTTGGTGGAAGAAATTTCTTCAAGCTAAGTGTCCAGGATACTGTATGGCTTCTCTTAACCACTTATAGTAAAATGAAAGAAGAGAGAAACAATTTAAAGATGGAACTTTTAATTAAAAAGCAAAACAGAACATAAAGATTTTGAAAATTCTAAGCTTGTCTATGTAAAGAGTAAAAATGTGGCCAAGTATGGTGGTTCATGCCTGTAATCCAGCACTTTGGGAGACCAAGTCAGGCAGATCATGAGATCAGGAGTTCAAGACCAGCCTGGCCAACATGGTGAAACCCCATTGCTACTAAAAAAATGCAAAAATTAGTCAGGCATGGTGGTGTGTGCCTGTAATCCCACAGGAGGCCGAGGCAGGAGAATCCCTTAAACCTGGGAGGCAGAGGTTGCAGTGAGCTGAGATGGTACCACTGCACTCCAGCCTGGGCAAGACTTTGTCTAAAAAAAAAAAAGTTAAAAAAGAAAGAATAAAAATGTATGCTTAGAAGAGAAAACCAAGGATATGGCCAAATGAACATTCAATAAGGAAATTAACATGGATAGAAGGAACCAGGTGCTATTTATCAAGACAGTGGAAGATGTCCCCAAAGCCATTTTGGATATATTTGGGGCTGCCATACCCATTTCAGGCCCAGAGTTCTATGGCCTTGAGAGAGGAACAGTTTCTGGGGAGGGACCGAGATGTCCATGGGACCTCAGGGTTTGCTGCCCAGGGCTGTCCCAAGTCTCTGTTCTCCACATTCTGTTGCAGTGCTCCTCGGCTGCTCCTGCTGTGGCTTAGGGAAGATCTATGTGCAGCTGGGGCCACTGCTGCAGAGGACACAGGGAATGAGATTTAACATCATTCACGTGGTACTGATTTTTCAGGCATGCAGAATGCAAGAGCTGTGGAGGCATAGCTACCTCCACCTAGATTTTCAAGAATGCTTTGAGGCCAAGGCAGATCTGCCACAGGGGTGGGGCTGCTACAGAGAGCCCACACTATGGCAATGCTTAGTGAAGTCGTGTGGACAGGGCCACCCCAGAGACCTCATGGCTATAGAAACACCAGTGTGCAGTGGGCTGCAGCCACCTGGACTCCCACCTGAGAGAACTGTGGTGTGAACAAAAAAATCTCCAGCAGAGTCATGAGGGTGGGGCTGCCGGGAATCTTCAGGGCCAATCTCTGCCCCAGTATGTCTGAGAGGTGAGACATGGAGTCAAAGAAGAGGATTCTCTAGCCTTAAGATGGAATGTTTGCTCTGTTATGTTTTGGGCTTGTTACTTCTCTTATTTCTCTGTTTTGGGATGGAAATGTCTGTTCTATGCCTGTCCCACTATTTTAGTTTGGAAATACATATAAGATTTGATTTTATAGGTTCACAGCTGGGAGGGAATCAGCCTTAGGATGAATAGTTCCTCGAGTCTCACCCACATGACGTTTACATGAGACTTTGGATTTAAACTTTAAAACTAATGCTGAGAAAAATTAAGACTTTGGGGTTACTGGGGCTATTGGGAAGGAATGACTGCAGTTTTCTATGTGAGAAGGAAGTGAATTTTGGGGGCCAGGAGCAAAGTGGTATTGTTTGAATGTTCATGTCCCTCCAACATTTATGTTGAAACTTAATCCCCACTGCAACCATATTGGGAAGTGAGGCCCTTAGGAGGTAACTGGGTCATGAGGACTCGGTCCTTATAATAGGATTAGGTGCCCTTATGAAAAACTTGATGGAATGAGTTCATCCCTTTTTGCCCTTCAGAGGTCTCTGCCATGTGAGGACACTGTCTCTTCACTCTGGAGAATGCAGCATTCAATGTTCCCTCTTGGAAGTAGAGACATGATCCCCACCAGAAGCCTGAAGCTGCTGACATGTTGATTTTGGACTTCCCTGTCTCCAGAATTGAGAGAAATACATTTCTGTTCTTTAAATTACCCAGTTTCAGGTATTTTGTTAAAGCAGCACAGACAGACAAAGTCGCTAATTATGGCAAACTCTAAAAGGCAGCACGTAATGACAATGTTATGGACAAAATGTTCCCCTTCAAATTTATATGTTGAAGCCCTAACCCCCAATGGGGTGATATTAGGAAGTGGGGTCTTTGGGGGTGATTGGATTTACATGAAGTGATGGGTGGGCTTATGATGGGATTAGATGTTCTTGTGAGAAGAGGCAAGAGAGACCAGAGTTCACTCATTTTTTGTCTTCATCTCTCTCTCTCTTTTTCTCTCATTCTTCCCATTTCCCAACACAGAGAGAAGGTGACCATGTGCAAATCAGGAGGAAGGCCTTCACCAGAACCCAACCATGCTGGCACTCTGATCTCAGACTCCAGTCTCCGGAAATGTGAGAAAATAAATGTCTGTTATTTTAGATGCTTAGTCTACGGTATTCTGTCATTGCAGCCCCAGTTGAACCAGATAGATGATTGTTAACAATACAAATGTAAATAAAAACATCAGCAATGAGCATTTGTTGACCACGTGGGTACCAGGCATTAGGAAGAACACTTTGTTGTGGATTTACCTATGTAAGTAGGTAAATTTCACCATACCACCACACTGCTCTCTCTATAGGGTGGAACAGTATCCCTGTCTTACTGAGAGTTAGCTGAACTTAGACAGCTAAAATGACTTAGGTGACTAGAGAATTAGATAAAAGTTCCCAGGAGGAGATTCTTGAAAGACCACATGGGTTGGTTCGATAGAAAGTGGGGTCAAGGTGGGGACCAGTTAGGCAGAGGAGCAGAATGTAAGAAGCCATGTGCAAGGCAAGTTTATGCCACACACTGGGAGGTGAGCAATGGGGAATGGTGAGGGATGAGGCTGCAGGTGAATCAGAGACAGATCTGAAGGGCCTGGCAAGCAGTTTGGACTTTAACCTGGGATCTTAAACTGCACCAAGCAGTGGCGCAGTGTAATCAGAAGAGCATTGCCCCTGTCATGTGGGAAATGAATTGAAGCCAAGAATATGACTACGAAGGATGACTGTGATACAGTCACTGTGATACATCAGGAGAGTGAATCGGGCAGGACCAAAGATGTTAAAGAAACATGATAGACAAAGGTGAGGATGCCTAGGGATTGATCTAATGCTTTTTGCCTGGTGAACCAGTGGCATGGAGGTTCTGAGGGCTGAGTGGGCAATCAGTCTAAGGGGTTAGAGATGAGATGTTTTGTTTTAGATATGATGAATGTTCAATATCTGGGAGACTCTTAGTAGGGAATTGGAAACACTATTTGGAAGATGGGGAAGGAAGGGTGTTGGTCATTAATGTGTGGTAGTGGCTGATGCTAGGGAGGTGACAAGGCAACTAAGGGAGCATGTGTAGACTATGTAAAGGGAGACAGGAAGGACACAGGGGAAGCATAACCTTTCACAGCAGAAGGAGAGTTGCTAGTTAAGGATACTGGAAGGAAGTGGTCATGGACTTGGGAGAAATCAGAAGGATGTGTGTGATCCTAGTCAACAGGGCTCTCAAGAGCTGCAAAGCAAACCTTCTCTCCAGTGGATATAGAATTTCCTTCTCGACCTCCACCGGAGGTATTCAAGACACTTTACTTACTTTCCACACTCCCCATCCACCTTAGGTGGCTCAGGCTGCCATAACATAGCATCACAGGCTGGGTGGCTTAAGCAACAGAAATTTATCTTTTCACAGTTCTGGAGTTCAGACACCAAGATAAAGGTGTCATGGATGATTACTGGTGAGGACTCTTCCTGGCTTGTAGACGGCTGCCTTCTTGCTGTGTCCTGACATGACTTCTTCTCTGTGCATGCAGTGGGGGCGGGGAGAGCACCCTGGTCTTTTGCTCTCTTCCTATTCTTATAAGGCCACCAGTCCTAGCAGGTTAGGCACCCACTCTTACGACCCCATTTAACCTTATTTGCCTCCATAAAGACCCTATCTCCAAATATAGTCACATTGGGGTTAGGGCTTCACCATAGGAATTCTGAGGGAACACAATTTAGTCCATAATACCACCCAGCTCACTCAGTTTCTGCAGATGGTCTCACCAAGTGATTTGTGAAAAGAACTGTCCAAGGGATGTAGGAGGAAATACCAACTGCAGAGGTGAGTGGGACTAGCCTTGAACATAAAGGTCCTGAACTCCCCAAGACAGAAGGGAAGAGAAAACATGAATGAGAGCAGGGACAATGAATGAGAACAGCCAGAAGGGGATGTGACGGGCTTTCAGGTGGAGTGACCCTCAGCTGCACACATTGCAAATGACTTCCTCTACCCCATGACTTGTAAAAAATTAATTGCCTAAAAATTGAGTTTGCTTTTTTTCCATAGCTCTATTTTCATCCATGCATTGCAGTAGATCATTTATACTGGAAAGGTCTATTTTATGCCAAGTTCTGTGATCGAAACTGGGGAGGAACATGTGCCTCAGACATAGTTTCTTCCCATTACAGTTTCACTGGTTCTTTGCAAGGGGGCTTAGACATACAAAATAAATTACTGTGTGGTACAACTGGCCCTGTAACATAGGCATGTTACGAGAACTATTATAAATAGTTGTTCAAAGTCTAACACTAGTGACATGTGGTCTAATAAACAAAGAAAGCTTTTCAGGCTGCCTCTCCCTCCTGTTTGACCATTTGTGCCTGTGTGGAAACTGGAGTCATGCAGCTCATAGAACTTCCAGGAACCTTCAGAGTTTAAATTAGACTTATTTCAGGGGCCGTGTTGAATGCACATAGGCTTTTGGCTTTCATCTGCTAGTGAGATTTCTGAAGACCATGAAAGCTTATTCTAAGGTGCCCAGCACACCCACTGATCACAGATTCTGAGGCAGGGGGGACTGAGCTCTGAATACAAGGTGGTAAGCACAGCAGACTGCCGTGGAAGGGTGCATTTCAAGTGTGTCTTGAAACATGAGTACCTTACTAAGGCTGAGATTTAAAATCAAGTGTTCTCTGGCACCTCGACTTCAGCAAAAAGGGGACTACATTTCCTGAGGTCCATTCCTGTGATAAAATTCCTATGCGGCATACTGAAATGTTATGGATATTGACACTGACAGCAAGGGGTCTGGGGTCTGGGAGCCCTTGGACCAGTGCCAACTCAGGAATTCACCTATTCTGGAGTTTTTTTATGATTGGTGTGCCCATGACAGTGCAGATCAATCAATTTAAATAAACTGGGACCCATTTTTTTAGTTTCTTTTTCTTAACAATACCATTTTTAAAAATCAGGACTTAAAAAGATAAATGAAGAAACAATAAACAAATAATTGATGATAATAGAATCGTGTCTGTAAAATTCATCACATAAAGTTCTCTCTAAAGCGGTCTCCATCCCAGAGCTGCTGTTCTCTCACAGTAGCCTGTGATTCCTCACCCTCTTGACTCTGAGTTCTTCAGGGGCAGGTACCATGTCTCACTTGTCTTCCCATCCCCGGAAACGACAGCAACTATTTGGATAATAAATGAATGGATGAGTGGATAAATCAATGAATGAGTGAAAGTGTGGTTTCATTCTTTCCCACCTCTATGGCAATCAGAAACCGAGGTGTGGTGTTCTTTGTTCTCTATGATCAAAGATGCTCATTCCTCTTCCCAAGACAGCCCTGACCAAGGATGTTACTTAACCTTTGAGTCTGTTATATCTCATCTCTAAAACAAGAAAATTAAATACCCTCTTTCAAAGCTGTTGTGATTGTGAGAAGTAACACATCTCTAACTCGAGGCTTGACAGGCGGCAGGTGTTCAATCGTGGAAGTCACAAACCTCTCAGATATCAGGAAAAGTGCAACTTAGAAAAACATGGGGGCATCTTATTGTAGAAGGCTTATGACTGGAAAATGGGAAAGAAATTTGGTAGTGTCTGGGCACATGTAACAGCATATTTCCAAGTGTCCATATGTCTTGCTTGTTTGCAAGAGGGATGGCCAACTTAGATAGCAGTGGCTAAGTTGAGTTGTTCCCCAGTGAGTGTACTACAGTGAGTGTTCGTGCAACCCTTTTTCTGAGATCTCATTCCTGCCCCACCACCAGAGTTTTGCTTGAGGAAGTTTCCTTCAGTGCTAAGGTGAGGGGAACCTCAGGTGCCATTTTAAATAGCCCCTTTCTGGTTTTGTTGCCATTCATGGTAGCGTTTTGGTAAAATCTAAATTTCTGCTTTCAGCTCAGTGTGAACCCTTCCTATTGCAAGGAGAATGCGAACTCCTACAGTTGAAATTAAGTGGGCTCTTCTGTCAGGACCTCTGGACATCACTGACAGCAAGGGGTCTGGGGTCTGGGAGTCCTTGGACCTGTGTCAACTCAGAACTGGTCCGAGGCCTTTGGAAGGCATGGCCAGTGCTGTTGGGGCTGCTCAGCTGAGTGCCTGAAATCCTTCAGACACAATGGGACATCTGCTTGCACCCATCCTTCCCAGGAAGCTTCCAGGCTTCCCCAGTGGTCAAAATGAGGATTACGGGGAAATGCTATGTCTGTTCATCCAACAGCTGAGACCCTATCTGCTAACACAGCTTCCACTTTTCTATGCACATTAGTAAAATGAAACTACAAATTGAAGGTTAGCTTTTGAGGACAGTAATGCTTACAGAAATGGGACATAGCCTCTGGTTTAGCTGGAACTTACAAAGTCTTCTAGGCTGCTCAGCCACTCTGAATGTAACGTGCCTTGACAGTCAATTTTGTGACTTTGTAAAGGCCAAGAGTTCACCTCTGTTCTGCACAGCACTTTACCACCCTACCTAATAATGTTTTAAATATGTGGAAAGAAAAGTATCATTTTGATTTTAGAAATGCACGTGTGGGAAAGGATACTGGATACATCCTGAGAGACTAGCAAACCCTTGTACACACCCTACATGCTGTGCCAATGAGTTTTAGATTTCTTTCTTATGTTGTCCACCTTCACGGAAATGTGATTTTGTCCATGTGTCAGATGAGGAAGGCCACATCTTTCTGATTCAAAACTATGCTCTTTCCCACATCAGAGCCAGCCAGTAGGATAATGGTGTCTAATTCTCTTTGTAAGCCACATTGTGACCAACAGATATCATCAGTTAGGATTAGGTTTGGCTGCATATAAAAGAAACCTGAATACGGTGGTCTAACCAAATGGAAAGTATTTTCACCCATGAGATAAAGTCCAACCCATAAAGTGCTCCAAACCCATAGATAAGTTCCTTTTTGGCTTGAACCATGTCATTCTGTGATTTACAATTTTTGAATTTATTACTACATCTTAACAAGAATCATATCATATAGAAATATGCATTTTTAGGCTCCTTCCCAAATAGCAACTGTTGGCTGATGCTACCTGAGCAGCAACTGCCCATTCAGCCCCTGCATGGCCCTATAGTGACCATTTGTCCCTCCTCTGTCACCCAAGTGCTGAGACTGAGGGTCTTGGCCATGTACCTCTCAGCAGCTGCCCTCTGAGTCTGCAGCCTCTGGCTTGTGCTTCACCATCTTTCGTTTCCCAAGACTGCGGGAACAAAGTACTGCCAAACCAATGGGTTTGGAACAACAAAAATGTATCGTATCACAGTTCTGGAGACTAGAAGTCTGAGATCAAGGTCCCGACAGGACCAAGCTCTCTTTGAAATCTGTAGGGAAAAGGTCCATCCTTGCTCTGCCATCTTCTGGTAGCCGTGGGTGCGTCTTGGCTTGCAGAGGACCATCTTACCATTATGCCTTCACATCATCTACCTCTCTGGGTGGCTCTGCATGTAAATGCTTCCTTTTTCAAGGACATCAGTTCTATCTGGTTAGGGCCTCACCCCAATGACCTCATCACCAAAACCCCTATTCCAAATAAGGCCACATTCTGGGGTAGTGAGGGTTAAGACTTCAATATCTTTCGGGAAGACACGATAAAACCCGTTAACACCTTCTATATCTCCTTTGGTCTTTCATTTTCTAACCATTTCCCCTTATTTTGGTATTTTTTTGTGTTTTAATACCTGTCCTTTCTTATGGCTCCAGTTACTACCTTATAACACCCCTGTGTGTGGCCATCCACTTTAACGTTGAGAAAACTTAAATTCCAGTTAAAATAGCTTCTTTTTGGTAACTCAGAAACAAGTTTCAGTAACTCAAAATATCTTTAGCTTCAAAAACAAGTTTAGCTTCATCTGATAGACTTCATTTAATGTATTTTTTTCAACAGAACCATTTGGGTGGGAGCCTGACATGGAGGTGACACATTTATCTAATCTCATGGGAGTTTCTGCCTGGATCCCTGTACCGAGAAAGACGTAAGTCCCAACCGGACTCAGTGGTTGGGAGTTCTGTGAGGGATGGGTGATGTCTCCTTAGGTGCCAAGGAGTAGGGTAGGGAAGGGCATGGTGGGGCGCATGCTAGGCAGTGCCCATCTGGGTTGTTCAAAGTTAAGCCCTTTTTTGACCACTAGGAGCTCAGTGATGAATTATAGAGTGGTGCTTACCTTTATAAGTGAGGAAAAGACTCTTGATAACAAGTGATTACAATGCGGAGTAATAAGTGCTATCGTAACATGGAGCAGACCCATAAGGATGGAGTCTGGCTCGAATAGCATTCTCTAAAGTACACTTCTGAGAAATAAAACTGTCTTTATTTATAAAAGCACATATTGGGAAGTGTTAATTCAAACTACACTGAAGGCAAGAATGTGATCACAGGTCCCAGGATCAAGCCATCACCGAGGACCCGAAAATGGCCTGTGACCGCTGGGCTGGAGAGAGCAGAATGGCAGACCAGAAGTTTATTTTCCATGTGTATCTGCTGCGCATCTTAGGTTCTTTGGTACTAGAATTTCCTGATTTAAGGTTGTTATAATTAAGTCCTGGTGTTTTCTTACCCATTTGAAGCACATCTTTAGTGTTATAATTGAAAAAGTGGCTGTCTGTCAGAAATGTTGCTCCTGTCCTATTTTCTATGCAAATTTCAGGTTGTCTGCCTTACCTGTTAACCTGGGAAAGCTGTGGAGTGCTGACACTCTCTGCCTGTCACGTGGCTTCTCTGCAGTCTTCCTTCACAGGCAGCATGCAGGGCATGGTCTGGAGCAGGGAGTGGGGCTGAGACGTCCAACAGAGTGTCAGACCCCCGCATATGAGCTCCTCCTCCCAGAGTTTAGACTCAGGGGAAATGCTGTGGGGAAGCAAGGTGAGCAGCAAGTCAACACCTGTGATCACACGTCCTGCTTCTTTTCTTTCTGATCTGCTCCCAGGACCCCCACTACTTATCTCTGTGTACCCTCCCCTCCCCACTGTGCTTGTCTGGGTTGGCCTCACACAATCCAGCCACAGGGCTTGGTGTCTAGCCCTCTAGCGATATGCCCTAGAGGTTCCTGTAGCTGGCCCAGGCTCTTTGAAAAAGACACCCTTCCCCACTGGGACCCTTTCCTAGGTCCACTCTAGAGAGCCTAGACCCAGGGTTAGGGAGACTGGAGCCTACTGACCTGTCCTGGATGGGTCAGACCAGGGATTTCTTCACCCCACTGGAAACAGTTTCATTACGGCTACTATTGGGACTGCACTGTGTGCCAGGTCTGGGGTCTGAGGGGTCAGATATTGCAGTATATAGGAAATAAATGAAGGGGTCAAGATTGGAGATCTAGGACCAGTCAGCAAGGAGTGGGTAAGAGGACCACAGCAGGAGGTCTTTCTAATGACCTCCACCATGACAGCCATCAGAAGGAACTGCCTCGGAGACTCTCCATGGGAAAGTGTGGGCCTGGATCTGTGGACCCTGGTTCCTGACTTCAGCCTCTCTCAGGAGCCCACTGGGAGCCATTACAGATACCTACATGTTTGCAACTATTTTAAGGCTCTCGGCTGGGCATGAAAACATGGCCCTTCCCATCATTTCCCACAGAATAGCTCAGAGCAAGCTAGAAAAATCACAAAAGATTTGCTGAAGGCCCAGCAATGCCCCAGCAGATGACCAAAAGCTCAGCCGGCTCCTCAGACTTGCAGCCCTGCCCCACCCTAACCAGGCAGAGGAACATGGTGGCAAAGGGGCCTGCCTGCATTTCAGTTCCTCTGCTCTCCTGCCACTCTTCTTGGGAGGAAGCATGCTTGGGTTGACCAGCATGTGGGGGAAGCCTTGTGGCTAATGGGCCATTCTGAGCTGTCAGAGGATCTGCTGGCTGAGGATATCCCTGGAATGGCCTTGGAGATGTCAGCCATGGGACACAGTTATGGTGACTTTTTCCTGGGCAACCGGCATATAGCCCCACCTGCTAGTTGTAGAGTGCTGATATTGATGACTGAGGGGGTGAGGCACACAGAGATGCTCAGGGTTCAGTCCAGCCTAAGTGCTGCACATCAGTTGGATTTACTTGAGGCTGGCTGGAGGCTCCTGGAGGTGGAGCTGAGCTCTGACCTGTTTGTTCTCCCAGTCCCTGTAGCCTTTCTTCTTTGATGTCCCTCTGGCTAAAATTCCCTGTGCACCCAGTGCTCCATATATGGAAGAAGAAAAAATTACAGCATTGTCTAGATTTGGGGCTCTTTCTAACTTAAAAAATGTATGGAGTTGAAATTCAGATTACATACAATCAGATATTTTAACGTGAACAAATTCAGTGGCATTACATGCACTCACGGTGTGAGCTTTTAATAGTATCAGTAACTTAAAATCATTGATCCAGGTCTCCAGCCACCTGCTGTGGGTTTGACATGTGTTGTGGCATTTAATTCTGTTGCCAACTCCAAAACAGGACTTAGCATCACCCCTCTTTCACTGATGAGGAAATCAGGTCATAGCCTTTTCCAAAAATACTTGGCTACAAAGTCTTAGACCCTGAAGCTTTGGTTAAAGAATTTTTTTTTCTCTACTCTGCACAATGTTGTTTTTTGGAATAAGAAATAATCTAATTCTCTGCAGTTTTCCAACTTGAGAGAGGGCAGGATGCTGGTGGAGAAGAAAAGGACCAAGTAACTTCTTGTCTCTGGTCTTCTGCTGCACCAACCTCCCTGGCATGAGGATGGGGTCTAGGCAGTGCCTCTGAGGGCTGAGCACCTTTGGGATTTAGTCTGCTTACCTGGCTTCAGAATTCTCACAAGCTGAGCTCTCAAGGGAGCAAGCACCCAACCATCTGAGTCAGCCCAAGAGTGAGAACTGCTCCCCACATCGACCTTCTAGGCCAGCCTGCCTTTATGTGGAAGAGGACAAGGACAAGGGCTTTGCTCAGTGACATGGTGCCTGTTGCAGACCTTGGGGCCCCGGGCTCTCTGTCCGGCCCTTTGTCAGCTATGATGAGCTGCAGAACAGAGGTCACTGGGTCATAGCGGGCCACTGCTTTGGGGCAGAGGCACTATCTCCATCCAGTCTGCAAGAGGCTCTTAATGGGGTGCCCTCCCTGCTGTGGAATGTGCCCTCGACCAGCATGCAGCTCACATTTGCTGTGCCACCTAACAGTGACGGCTTACACAGCCAGATCTCCACTCTGGCAACAGGCAAAGCCGCTGATGCAGATGGCAGATGGCTGTGGCAGTGGTAGGGAGTTGGCTGCATAGAGGAACAGTGTGATCAGGGTCACATCAGATAAGGAGAGGAGGCAGGGAGGGAAGGAGAGGGTCTTAAGTCTGACAATGGGAAGCCAACCCCACCTGGAACATGGAAGCCCTGAGAGCAGCACAGGGGTGGGGGGGTGGTGGGCACCATGATGGGATTAGTGGGACCCGCTGTATGACAAAGGAACATTTGAGCACACCTGTTTCAGCAGAGCTGAGAGAGCACTTGGACTGTCATGTTGTGGGGTGGGCCAGTTGTCTCTGTCCAACAAAACCCTAGGTCCTTTCTTTCTTCTTTTCTTTTGCTTTCCACCCCACCCCCACCCCACGTCTAGGTGGGAAGAGGTTTGGGGAGGCTCTGCTGTGCTGGGGTTGGTGACTTGCACCTGTTAGGGTATAGCTAATCCCTTCAGCTCACGGCTTTTGTGCCTAATGTAATGCTACATTTCCAATTATTCTGGGGAGAGTGTGAGTGACCCAGGGATCAGTTACAGATGTGTCCACCTGGGTTGAAGTTGTGCTTCAAGCTGAAACCTTGTGAGGCGGCTACCAGTGGGTACCACACTGAGAAGCAAAGCTAAGAGGCTGGAGGGGGTTGGGGGCAATGAGTGAGTGTCTGTTTCAAACCTGGTAGTCACTAAATTTGCTTCAAGGACCCCTGCAAAAATTGAGGGAACACATATTTATAAGTAGGAGAATCTTCTGGAATTCTGCTGATGAATTCTGTGCAAAGACTTTGTAGTCTAGTTTAAATTTTTTAAATAATGGTAAGATGATGGTCATAATAACAGAAACACCATTAACAATCCTAGTAAGCTTTTCTGATCAAGGTTTCACAGCACAGGAGGGTAGGATTTATCTCTTGGCTGTTGAGCCCAGACTCAAGCAATATGCTATGTACCAAATTCCAGAGAAGATTTTGTGTGAGGTCAATATAAAACCTGCTTGCCAAATTTAATAGCAGTAGTATTAAAGTGATGATTATTTAAAGACCAAGTTTAATCTAGTAGTACTAAATTTCTACTTCCTAGGCCAGACGAGATGGCTCACACCTGTAATCCCAGCACTTCAGGAGGCCGAGGCATGTGGATCACCTGAGGTCAGGAGTTTGAGACCAGCCTGGCCAACATGGTGAAAGCTTGTCTCTACTAAAAAATACAAAAAATTAGCTGGGGGTGGTGGCAGGTGCCTATAATCCCTGCTACTTGGGAGGCTGAGGCAGGAGAATTGCTTGAGCCTGGGAGGTGGAGGTTGCAGTGAGCTGAGATCACACTGAACTCCAGCCTGAGCAACAAGAATGAAACTCTGTCTGAAAGATAGATAGATAGACAGATAGATAGACAGATAGATAGATAGATAGATAGATAGATAGATAGATAGATAGATAGATAGATAATTTCTGCTTCTTCATATCTATGGTGCATATGATACTCTCTGAACTGAAAATTAAGACACACGGTGTGAAAGACCTTTGTGCTGCTTCTGGGTGCAGGATGTAACATAGAAGATATAATTTAGACCCACAGTGTTAAAATTTAGGAGACAAACCTACTGCTGAGAATAAAACTTGGGACAGTGCCTGATAGAAGTGATGAGTCCTCCCTATGAGTGATGGCTGCAGCATTCTGACAGCCAGCAGCCCAGGGACCAGTGGCTCAGATTATGGGGTCTGTCTATCACCAGGCAGGTTCCCCTAAGGGATTCAGAAGAGATGGGGCTGAGACCCTGGAGTACACACAGGGAGGGAGGGGAGAACCGAAGCCCTGGGGTTGAAAAATGAGCTTAGATCCTAGTCAACTATTAAAATCCAATCACTGGGCTGGGGTGGAATTCATAATGATGAGTGCACAGCATGAAACTACATCTGGTGGCACCATCTCGTCCCTTCTGTCCCGTTCCTGGAGGAGAGGGAGGAAGGGTGGAGAGCTGTACAGTTTACAAGAGTGGCAACCTCTCTCTCTGTGTAGGATCCCACCCTTTTGATTTGCATTTCTGCTTCAAATCAAAAGAATGAAATTTGATTGAGTGAACAGAAGAATTTGTATGGATTTTCATTTTAAAACATGATCCCTTTGCCTTGCTGACCTCCTGCGCTCTGCACCCAACTCCATCTCTTTCTTTCCTGTTCTGTCATCTCTGTCTTTACAGCCACATTTTCTTCTAGCTCTACCCCTACCTCTAACTGTAAGCTATGGAGATTTTTATTGGATCATGTGGTTCTTACAGACTATACCCCAGTTTTAGACTGGGCAGCTCTTCTTGCTTCTGGAAAAGAAGGGTTCAGGGATTTTAAAGTATTGGACTTTACAATATACTAACAGATGTTTTGGTTTAAGTTTTCTGCTAGTTCTGCCAATTCCTTTATGAGCTTTTTATGATTTCTTTTCTGGAGTCAGTAGAGAAACAAATGACAAACAAACAGCAGATGCTTTCCCAGGAGAGAAACCCACCCACCCGGAATGCTGTACCTGCTGACACTCTGCTTGCTGGAGGAGGAATGGGGGGTGCAGATTGAGAAAGAAAGCAAATGCACCTGAAACGGCAGAAAGACTTTGCAGAGTCACCCGGGACACTGCAGTAAGGGGCCCTGGCATGTGGCAGACACATAATTTGATCAGAAAGTTGGGGAGCTAAGGCCAGAGAGGGAAACTCATTCACCCAAAGTCAAACACTTTGTATAGGCAGTTGAACCATAAATTATGCGTTCTGATTTCTCATCTAGGAATTTTTTCCCCACATTAGCAGATTTGTTTTTCAAACCCAGGAGAACATAATGTGTGGGAAGAGTAGTAATGGTTTATATGGCTTAAGGGATGCTGGGAGAGTCACCATGCAGTATCATTTGTTTCTTCACTTGTTCATTTATTCATTTATTCATTCATTCATCATTTATTCATTCATTCACTGTACAAAATCTCACTGTTAACACCCTCTATGTGCTAGATACTGGGATGCAAAGGTGAATGGAATGTAATATGATTCCTTAGGCAGGGCTCTGGCTCTCATGGAACAAGTGGAGATGTAACTGGCCAAGGAGAACAGAGAGAGAGACAGTCTAAGGTAGATGGTTGAAGAAATCCTACAGTTTTATAGAGAAGAGGCAACTCACACTTTCAATGATTTGGATGTGATTTTCACAAGAAGTCATGAGGTTTGCTGGGTAGGAAAGCTGTGGAAGAGAAGAGAGAGCCTCGCTAAAAGTTCAGACATTTCTTGAGATGGTTTGTGGAGACAGGAAGTGATTCCCTGGGGCTGGAGCAATGGAGGTCAGGGAGCGTGACGGCAGTAAGGCAGGAAATGCACATGTATATGGTGATGCTTGAAGGTCCACAGTTGGATTTTTATTCCTTTGGTTCGAAGCCATTTCCTGTGTTCAAATACATCAAGAATGTGGTATGCACACATTTCCATCTCTGGAATAATGAATCCATGGGATCCTATTTTGAAGCAATATTTGATGGGTTTAGGGTTAAGTGGAGCTGATGCATTGTGTGGTATCCTGCCGAAAGAAGACACAGGCACTGAGCTAAGACTGCAGAAGCCATACCGGGGAGGAACCTCAGTGAATGGAGGAAGGGAGGAAGTGAAACTGGGCGAAAACAGCCACCAGGCAGCTCTTGGACCTCACTGCCAGCCTGTCTCTACTAGCCCATCTCAGCTGCCTCCAAGGGTGAGGAGGGTCAGGCCATGGGCCCCTGAGCATCTCAGTTCTAGGCCAGCGGCTGCTCAGGAAGAGTGTGCTTATGGCTTGAATACAGAGGGGAAGTTGAGAAGATCAGCAGAGGAGGCTGCCAGGTGGCCACGGTCCTGCGGCTGGCTGGGCCACGAGTCCTTCTCTTCATGGGTCTGAGTAGCGCATCTCCGTGGATGACTCCTGAGGGGAGCAGCAGGCTGAGGACATTGTAGAAAAGGAGGAAGGTAAATGGGAGTTTGGACGTTGTCGCCTCCAGGTCCAGGCATTGCCCCTGACAAAATACTTTACTCATCACCCCCTCAGAATTCTTTGAGTCCTGTGTTTATGACAGGCTCTCAGAAAGCCTGGTCATTTTATAAGTGATGTCTGTGTTTCAGGGACACTTTCCAGAAATGAACTATACGGTAGGTGCCCAGTGCATACAGGATGACAAGGAACCTGCCAGATGAGACCCCGAGAAGGGAAGGGGCTGATGGCAGAAGTGGATCTGTAGCCTCCTGAAACCCAGTGTTATGAGGAGAACCCGACCTGGAGTGAGGAGCTGATGGTGACAGAGAGCAAGGAATAGTGGGTTCCAGCAGAGCACCAGCTTCTGAGCATCACCGTGCAGGCCCTGAGAAGGGCAGTTCTGTCCATAACAAAGCGGAATTTTATGTGCACCTCATAATGCAACAGAGCAGGAATAAAATGTGCATTGTTTAAAAGTTGAGATAAATGTGTCCTGATGGGATTCTCTTAGACTTGAATGTCTTTGAGCCCGGGACCTTCCAAAGCCCACTTTCAGTGGAGTCCACTAGGGGAGTCATCCCCTTCTCCAGGAGCCTGTGGCCATGCCTCTTGGACCCCTCAGACCCCAGAACTCGCCTCAGTCAGGCCAGGGACACTAGCTTTTAATCTGCAAGCTTTGTGTCCTGGGCTTCCTTCCTCTCCTGGAGCAAGTATCCTCCCAGAGCCTGGCCCAGGGAGTAAATCGTCAACGAAATGGGCAGTGGTGAGCCATAGGAGCTGACTTCCATGAATCACAGCAGATAATTTAAAAATCCTGGCAGTCAAGTTTGGTATGTCAAGCTCAGGAGACTCTCTGAAAGGTTACCCAAGTTTCCCCAACTTTCATGCCAGAAAACAATCTGAGTGCCAAGAATATGAACATGAATAGAATAACACAAATACTTAGTGCAAATGGCAAATGGGGCTCAAAGCTAAAACAATCTGTGTAACAGAGCAAGGTTGGATTAGAGATACATATGCAGGTATAATTTCTATCCTTGTCCTTTAGTCTTTATTCTCAATTTCCTTCTTGTGGAAGAGGAAAATTAGTCATCAAGTCTTACAGATCTATTTATAGTGTGTTATGCTTATGTCAAGAAAGTTATAACATGAAGGACTCATTACTTCTGTATTTTTGATACCCTAAATTGTGAAATGTCTTCTCAATAGTAAATACTATATTATAAACATATTGTACATTTTAAAGAACATTAATAATAATAATGAACACAAATAATTCCTGTGGAATTCCCCACACAACACCTTTAAAGATCTCTACACACTTCTCCCCAGGTATTCTTGATGCCTCCTCCTCTCCCACCCCAGAGGACTCCTGGTTGGGATTTCTTGTTAATCATATTCCTTTGCTTTGTAGCCTAATCTCATACATCCAATCTCAAAACAATGCATTGCTTAGTTGCTTAGTGTAGCCTACTGTGAATTTTATGTACATGGAATTACAATGTGTCCACAATTCTGAAATTAACTTTGTATTCAGGCAATAATATGTGTTTGATACATTGTAACTTGTTGATGTAACTGCAGTTGATTAATTTTTCTGATTTGGTCTTATGATTTTTTTCCTAAGCTTGTGGATGCAGTGAGTTCATTTACTGGTATTGCTCTATGATATTTCATGTGTGAAGAAGACACCACAGCCTGTTTATTAACTGTACTCCTGAGGGAGTGCTGGGCTGTTTGCCTTCCCTCCTTGGTTTCCAGTGGGTAGAGAGCTGTTCTGCACATGGACACTTGTCTTTTTTGGGTGGAATGACTGTGTTGTAGAGTATGTATGTGCTCTGTTTTACTAGATTTTGTCAAATTGATTTTCTAGGTGGTTGGACCATGTTACCCTCCAGTTGGAAGTGTAGAGGGGTTTCTACTGCTCCACATCCTCACCAACACTTTGTGTCTTCAGATTTTTTATATTTTGCCAGTTTGGCAGTTCAAAAGGGCACTAGTTTACATTTCTTGGGCATTGATGAGCCCCTTGGGGATAACTGGAGAGACGCAGAGTGAGAACAGTGGTGAGAACTGGATTCTGTAGGACGGGGTGGGGAGGAAGAGAAGGCTGCAGTGGTGTGTGTGTGTGTGTGGGGGGGCGGCAGACACCAGTCTGGTGCACACTCTTTCTGCTTTTTTCTCATTTGTGTTAGTTCCAAGTTCAGTCTCAGAAGAATCACATCAATTCTGACTTGTAATTCTAGCGATCTCTATATTCCAGAAAATCACTGCAAGAATCTTTAAAGCTTAAGGGCTGTGATTTTTCTACAGGATGAAGGTTAAACCCTGTATCTCTTCAGAACGTTCTCCTAACAACCTAGTCCAGTAAATGGTGCAAGAGAGGTATGTAGGGCACTGCATCTGTGGGTGAGGCTGAAGCATCACCCCAGATGCAGGGGCACATTCCTAGGAGCACAGATGTATGAACCTGCTTTGCCCTCCACATCTGACCCTGGGACTCACCCACTTGTTTCTACTCTCACTGCTCCCCTGGTCAGATGGCCCACTAAAAGACTCAGGGAATGGTACCTTATTCTCCTATAAAGCCACCTTTACTGAATTTGCATATATTAATGATAGTATTCCAGCTTGACTGAAGCTGGCTGTGAGGTTCATGTCTCATGGAATTGTTGTGGGAACTTCCCAGAAGGCATGTGAGCTCTCTGACAACATGACACTACTCAATAAAGTGTAGCTAGTCTCAATTAGCCATGTCTAATTGAGCAAATACTTATGACTAATTAACATTCTAAATGCAGGGGGTGTGGTGATAAATAAAACAGTCCCTTGTCCCCTGAAGCTTACACTTTACTAGGGGAGACAACTGCACAGATGAAACATATGAAGACATAAGACAATTTCAGATAGTGACACTTCCAACAGGGAGAGTCAAGCCAGGCAGCGAAGTGAAAAGGAGAGGAGACAGAATGTTCCAGGCAGAAGCAGGAATACCTGCAAATGCTCTGTGGCCATGAGCTCTGTGTGTTCTGGCACCAAGAGAAGCCAGGCAGCTGGAGTGATGATGAAGGCTGGAGCTCACAGAGATGTGCAGGCTCCACCAATCCCAGGTGTGGGCCAAGGCACAGAGAGGGGAATGCTCTCTGCTGTGTCTAATGTCAGCATCCTGTGATGGGGTTCAAAGTCATGCTCTCTGAGGGCTCCCATTCCCAGATCAACCAATACAGTAGATGCTGGAAAGGCTTAGGGGCTTCCTTGCTCCAACCCAGCCTGGAAAGGAAGAAACCTTTGATGCCTGCCATAGGGCAGCATGTGTAGGCAGCCTCAGCTCACTCCAGCTTTTGTTCTGTATTTTTGTTTGCATCCCATCAATGGAACCCCAAACAGTTCTGGGGACCCCATCATCATGATGGGCACCATGCTGTGCTATGGGGCCCCTGTTGTCACAGAAGCAAACCATTGCCCAGTGGGGAAGGCCTATCCCTTGCCTCTTCCTGTGCCAGCACTGAGCATCGTGGTCTCCGACCCCTGGGCTGGGGTTCCCGTGAGTCATGGGTAACACTGGGCACACATTTACCCATGTGTCTTACATGTGAAGGCCACATGTGCCCCAGTGGAAACAAAACAAGGACTCATTTAAGTTCTAAGTTTTTGTTCTTTGGGTCATTTCCTGATACCTGAATAATGAGCATTGGAATGTTCTCACCAAATGTGTATTATATAAGGACTGTTTCTGGAATGTAAGGTTTTAAAGGATCCTAAATTAGAACTTTGGCAAGAGCAAAATGCTTTTTTCTAAACCATCCCAAACTCTCCATGGATGGTGGCTCCCTTCCAATTTAGAATGGCTTTGGTTGAAGGTGTTTTTTGCATTGGTCTTTGTGGTCACAGTCCTTGGTAAAGGGGCTGATAGACTTAGAAGCAGCATTTGGGGAGAGGGAGAGAGACAGAAGGAGCGAGGGAGGAGGGAGAGAGGCAGAGCGAGTAAGAGAGAACTGTACTGTGTTCTCTCTCAGAAAGTACCTGGCAAGCTGGGAGCAGCTCATGTGCCAATATTTGAAAGCTATAAATAGGGTCCTTTGGGATTGGCTCACAGGAATCAGTAGGAACACCAAGCTTGGGGTGTGGCGCGGGGAGAGCAGGGAACAGTGTGCTATTCCTAGGAGAGGTAATGCTTCTCTTCAGTGGAGCAGGGAAGGCCATAGGAGGACGGCAGACAGGAGGAGGTCAGGTACAGGTGCACTGTCAGGTCAGATATGTGAGCAAGTCGGCGAAAAAATTCGTATGTCCAGCTGCATACCACCCTTGGGAAGCAGCTGTAGCATACAGGGTGGAAATTATCAGCTGTGCTGCAGCTGCGGCATTCAGGGACTCTGGGGCTTGACTGGGACAGGGCTGAGCAGGGAGCTGGATTGAGGGAAGTTTAAAATCATGGATCCAGGCAACCCTTCTAATTTGATGATGGGGAGACTGAGGCTTGGCCCTTTGTTCTTTTTCAGTACCACCGCCATCTTTCACGGGGTAAAGTACAATTTTAATTCAGTACACTGAGATCCTTCTGTCCGTCATGGAGGAGGTTGGTAGCGGGGGCCTGGACACAGGAAGGCTGCTGTCCTCAGCTCCCCTGAATGCCACTACTGCATGGGATGCCTGGACTGGCTCCTCTCCAGCTTCTGAGAAGATAAAACGTCAAACTCAGAGCTATCCCACGCTTGTCAAAACGTGTCAGAAAGAAAACTCATGGCGACAAACACCTGGGCATGCTTTCTTCCATTTGCTATTGTGCAATACTGTTCATTTGGTCCCAGCCTTAAGCAACATCATCAGAGTGCTCTGGGGACCATGTGGCTTTCTTTTCTTGCAGTACTTTTCCTGAATGCTCCTAAAATGTAACGTACATTGCAGAGCCCTGTAAAATGCATGACTACTCGCCATGAGGACTTCCGTGAGGCTGTCCTTGACTATGTTACACCATGATCTCTTTATGAAGACCTCGGGGAGAAATCTCTGACCTCTGTTTGACTTGCTGTGTTTCTACTTAAGCGGCCAGCTAACCTTCACACTGCAGGCTCAGGAAGCATTGCCACTGATCCCAGGCCCGTTGATGCACTGGCTGTATGATCTCACAGCCCAATGTGCCCCCTCTTCTCTGCAAGTGCAGGGTTATCCCAACTTGTGGTCTTCATCCTCTTTTTTCCTTCCTGGCCATTGTGAGTCTGTCCCTCTGTGTGAGAGCTCTGCGTTCATCCTGAGCCACCCTGGTGAGGACGAAGAGTGTTATGAGCTTAGGTCCCACCACCAACCTTCTTCCCTTTCCTTCTCTCTCTTTTCTTCCCCAAGAATATGCCTGCTCTCATCCTCTTAACTGCCTCTGACTCATTCTGGGATGATCAAGCATCTTTGGGATCTAACAGTCCAAGGTCCCAGTCCCAATTCTACTGCTTATCACCTGGGAAACTCTGTATTTGTGGTTTAGCCTCGCTGAGGCTTAACTTTCTGCCATATCGGGTAGACATAACCCTACTGAGGGCTAACTCAGGGGAAAGCCAGAACCGTGGCTAATTCATTACGGTTGCACTAGGAAAGCCAATTTCCTTGTCAATCCTTGTGAAAGGAGTGGTCAAAGCCAAGACCACTACCTTCTGCATTAATCAGACCCCACCTGCCCTCCAATTTGTTCCTTAGGATTCAAAACAGAACAAAACAAAATGAAGCACAGAAGCCTCTGGCCGCCCCCTTCATCCAGCAGGGGGCAGTCTCGGACCAGGAATCTCTTGGCTTAGCTGCCATGGGAAACGGCTGCCCTAGAGAGGATTTGTCCAAGAAAACCCAAATAAAAAAATGTTATATATTATTTTCTACGGAGTACTTGTGTAATGAAGAGGAAACGCTTTCTCTCAAGCAGCTGATGTGGATTTCTTTTAGGTTTCTGCAAAATGCAGGTGATAACCCTTGAGGTTGCACACTTTGTTTTCCTGGTGCATTGCCAGGTTACAAGGCACACCTATGCTCCAAGAGATCCGTGACAGCTATTTTATTTTGCTATTTGCCTAGAAGAAAAACAACAAAAGGCACTGTGTTTTTGGTTACTGAGACAGCTGTGATTGGGGTCGCCAGGTGGGAAATGGGTTGGGTTACTTTCCACAGATAAAACAGAAAACATCTGGTGCTGACATGCTGATGAAACTTCCCTCAGCTGCTATGGAAAATCTGGGGCTGAGGTTGGGGTGTGAGGCATTCTGCTGGCTCACGCAGAGGCAGAAGCTGAGAGGAACGGCTCATCCGCAGGTCGCAGGACTCAACCCCTCCTCTCCTCACCCTCCGGTCCCCTTCTCTTCTCCCTCTGCACTCACACATGTGTATTCTATCTTTCACTCTTTCTATCCAAATGCAGGGGTAGCCAGCCCAGTGGCTTCCTTGTCCTGGCAGAATTTATAACTAATATCTAGAGGGAAATAAGATTTTGAGGCATAGAATGCTCAGTTACATCATCTGTTTCCCCCACAGTTGGAAGTAACATGCTCTGTGGCCTTTGCAGGGTGAGGGATATGCTTCAGATGGTGGTTTGCGGGGTGCCTCTGGCACATGTCTGGCAGAAGGAAATGTACACATGTAGCCTGCTTACATCCCAACCTGCAAGGGGCTTGTCCAGCTTCACACTGAAAGATGGGCTCCTGGTGTCTGTGTGTGTATGTGTGTGTGTGTGTGTTTAACAGGGATTCCTCAACCCCAGAAAGAGGTGAAGAAGCTCTGCAGGCCTCCACCCCCAACACACACTCAGGAAATAGCAAATATTCTCTACAGACAATAAGATATCTCATCTTGGGTCCTAGCCATTCATGCCAGTTCCACTCCCTTAACTAAAATGATCTAAATCCAAGCAATGCACGAACTCGCTAGCATTTACTCCTAACTCATCATCCATTCTCTTTTTTGTGTTTCCTATATAGCACGTGGGAAACATATTTAGAGGTGGTCTTCAACCAACAGGCCCAAGCATCTCTGATCCATCTTTGAGACATGCAGATATTTTCTCCCTTGCCTTTGTTTCTCCTGCAAGGATGCAGCCATTGAGTTCCTACACTGGCCTTGCCCATTTCCCTCTTTCCCTTGGGTGAGTCTTGGAGCTTCCTGCCCTTCCAGCCACCTTCATGCTTCAGATTCTCGGCCTTTCCTGTCTCTCACATGCTTGTGGTTTGTTATGTGCAGTTGAGATGACTTTCCTACCAAGATTAAATTCTTCCTCACTGCAGGAATAATTAGAATCTGTAATCTCAGAGCAGAGAGGCCTCATGCTGGAAACACCCAGCGCCGAGCAGGGGAACTGCAGAACTTGGGACCTGTGCTTTGGTTCCAAGACCATGGGGCTGTCCTTCTAGTCAGAGTTCTTTCTCGTGTTTCTTCTCTGTCACTAGTCAGTAAGTGAAAACCGGCAAAACACACAGGCTTTTCTCCACCAAACAAAGCCCTGCAGAGAAAGATTTAATTAGAACAAGGAAATGAGAAGAAAGTCTTTCTGTTTTCCACTTTATCAGTGTCCTGTGAACTCTGACTTTCCTACTCCCTGAGTTCATTAGGGTCCTCTCATTCTGGGGCTTGGGGTGAGCCCCAGATAATACTAATGATAAACTGTGTGTGTGAATTTGATAGCCCATGGCGTGCCCAGGTTGCCCTTTGTTTCTGAGTGTGTCTGTGAAGGTGTTTCTGAATGAGATTGGCGTGTGAATCGCTGGATTCAGGAGAGTGAATTGCCCTCCCCAATATAGTGGGCTGTCATCTAATTTATGGAGGGCCTGAGAAGAACAAAAGGTGGAAGAAAGGAATTTTCCCACCCCTTTTTCTGCCTCTTTGCTGAGCTGGGACATCTCATCTGCTCCTGCACTTGAACTGGGATTTCCATCATCAGCTCCCCTGGTTCTCAGGCCTTGGTACTCAGACTGAGTGACTCCATTGGCTTTTCTGGGTGTCCAGCTTGCATATGGCAGATATGGGACTTCTCAGCCTTCATGTATTAGTCAGTTTTCATGCTACTGATTAAGACATACCTGAGACTGGGCAACTTACAAAAGAAAGAGATTTAATGGACTTAGAGTTCCATATAGCTAGGAAGGCCTCACAATCATGTTGGAAGGTGAAAGGCATGTTTCACATGGCAGCAGACATGAGAAGAGAGCTTGTGCAGGGAAAGTCCCCTTTTTAAAACCATCAGATTTCATGAGGCTTATTCACTATCATGAGAACACAGGAGAGACCTGCCACCGTGATTCAATTACCTCCCACAGATCCCTCCCACATCACGTGGGAATTGAAGATGAGATTTGGGAGGGATGCAGCCAAACAATATAATTCTGCCCCAGAACCTCCCAAATCTCATGTCTTCACATTTCAAAACCAATCATGCCTTCTTAACAGTCCCCCAGAGTCTTAACTCATTTTGGCATTAACTCAAAAGTCTGCAGTCTAAAGTCTTATCTGAGACAAGGCAAATCCCTTCCACCTATGAGCATGTAAAATCAAAAGCAAGCTAGTTACTTCTTAGATACAATGGGGGTACAAACATTGGGTAAATACAGTCATTCCAAATGGGAGAAATTGGCCAAAACAAAGGGGCTACAGGCCTACTGCAAGTCTAAAATCTAGCAGGGCAGTCAAATCTTAAAGCTCCCAAATCATCTCCTTTGACTCCATGTCTCACATCCAGGTCATGCTGATGCAAGAGATAAGCTCCCATGGCCTTTGACAGCTTTGTCTCTGTGGCTTTGCAGGGTATAGCCCCTCTCCTGGCTGCTTTCATGGGCTGGCATTGAGTGTCTGTGGCTTTTCCAGGTGCATGATGCAAGCGCATGGTGAATCAACCATTCTGTGATCTGGAAAATGGTGGCTCTCTTCTCACATCTCCATTAGGTGGTGCTCCAGTAGGGACTCTGGGTTGGGCCTCTGACCCTAAATTTCCCTTCCGCAGTGTCCTAGCAGAGGTTCTCCATGAGGGCTTCACCCCTGTAGCAAATTTCTGCCTGGGCATCCAGGCATTTCCGTATGTTCTTTGAAATCTGGGTGAAGATTCCCAAACCTCAATTCTTGACTCTGTGCACCCACAGGCTCAACACCACGTGGAAGCTGCCGAGACATGGGGCTCCCACCCTCTGAAGCAAGAGCCCAAGCTGTACCTTGGCCACTTTTAGTCACAGCTGGAGCAGCTGGGATGCAGGGCACCAAATCCCCAGACTGCACACAGCCAAGGAACTCTGGGCCCAGCCAATGAAACAATATTTTCCTCCTAAACATCCAGGCCTGTGATGGGAGGGACTGCTGCAAAGGTCTCTGACATGCCCTGGAGACATTTTCCCCACTGTCTTGGTGATTAACATTCAGCTTCTTGTTACTTATGCAAATTTCTGTAGCCAGCTTGAATTCCTCCTCAGAAAATGGGATTTTCTTTTTTATTGCATTGTCAGGCTACAAACTTTCCAAACTTTTATGCTCTGTTTCCTTTTTAAAAGTGAATGCCTTTAACAGCATCCAAGTCACGTCTTGAGTGCTTTGATGTTTAGAAATTTCTTCCACCAGGTACCCTAAATCATCTCTCTGAGGTTCAAAGTTTCACAGATCTCTAGGGCAGGCACAAAATGCCAGCATTCTCTTTGCTAAAACATAACAATAGTCACCTTTAACTCCAGTTCCTACAAAGTTCCTCATCTCCATCTGACACCACCTCAGCCTGGATTTCATTGTCTGTATCATTATCAGCATTTTGGTCAAAGCCATTCAACAAGTCCCTAGGGAGTTCCAAACTTTCCCATATTTTCCTGTCTTCTTCTGACCCCTCCACACTGTTCCAACTTCTGCCTTTCCCCAGTTTCAAAGTTGCTTCTACATTTTCCAGTATCTTTTCAGCAGTGCTCCACTCTACTGGTACCAATTTACTGTATTCATCTGTTTTCATGCTGCTGATAAAGACATATCCCAGACTGGGCAATTTACAAAAGAAAAAGGTTTATGAACTTACAGTTCCGCATGGCTGGGGAGCCCTCACAATCATGTTGGAAGGTGAAAGGCACATGTCACATGTCAGCAGATAAAAGAAGAAAGCTTGTGCAGGGAAACTCCCCTTTTTAAAACCATCAGGTCTCATGACACTTACTCACATCACAAGAACAGCACAGGAAGGACCCACCCCCGTGATTTAATTACCTTTCACCTACAACACACGGGGATTCAATATGAGATTTGGGTGAGGACACTGCAAAACCATATCACTTTGTAATTGCATAGCGAGTCCCTCATGAGACATTTCAGTATATATCCATTCTCTTGGTTCTGCTTCTTTGGAGAACCCCAACTGATACAGCAAGAGAGTCAAATTGAGACAAAGGCTGAGGCTGTGTCCTCACAAAGTCCCAGCTGACTAGACCTGATCATGATCCTTCCCTCCGGGACCTGGAAGTCTGCACAGTTGGCACACAGAGCTGGGCTTCTCACATGGGCTCCCCTGGGATGCTGCTCTGGGAAAGTTGCTTCCTCTGGCAGACCCCAGGTAAAATGAATAGAATGGTTTTCATTTTACAAAGTTGAGAATGGGTTGAGAATGGATTAAAATGGGGTCTAAGCCTTGTACAGAGATGCTCCCATACCAACACATCATGCAGCTTTCTTCTTAGACTTTCTGCAGCACAAACCAGTGGAATATATCACCTGCCAGCAGGATGACTGAAGGGTGTTGGAGAGGAAGGGACTTTCAGAGACAAAGTCAAAAGTATTGGTTTCTGGATTTCCTGGGACTTGCAGCAGTATCAGGGGCTTATGATTTTGACAAATGTTTAGTTTAGGTCAAACTTTTCAAGCTTCATTTTTGATGTTTAATTTATGATGTCTACTTTTAATTCCCTAGCCTGTATTACTTTTTGAAAGTTCTTTGTTTCAGGCATTTGCTATATGTCATATGTTGAATTGTGCTCCTGAAAAAGGACCTAACCCACAGTACCTGGAAACAGGACTTTGTAAGCAGGATCTTTGCAGAAGATCAAGTTAAGATGAGGTTATTTGGATGGGCCCTACCAGTAAGACAGCATCCTTCTAAAAAGAGGAAGAAGACGTGAAGAGACAGGGAGAATACAACCATCTGCAGACCAAGGAGAGAAGCCAGGAGTGAATTTTTTGCTAGGATCTTAAGAGGGTGTGTGGCCCTGCCTCAAATTCAAGTCCAAAAGGAAATTTCAAGTCTGAAATTGAGGCAGGTCCACACTTCCTCTTAAGATCCTAGCAAAAAGATTCTCATGGGTCTTTCCAGAATGGTGAGACAATACATTGTGGTCCTTTGTCATGGCAGCCCTATAAAATGAATATGCCCTGTTATTTCTGACTGGCCATCTCTGTATGTAATGGGAAGCTGGCTTCAGGGAGGGCTTGCCCTGGGAATGCTCCCTGTAGGGTAGGGAAGATGACCTGTTGTCAGGCTGGGATGATGGAGCTGCCTCCAGCTCCAGGTATCATAGCTAACTTTTCCTCTGCCTTAGAGGGGGCATGAATTTCAGTGTGTAGGATATGGTTCAGGGAGGAGGCAACTATATTGTGTATTTTAATAATATGCGTTTGTTATAGCTCAGTCTCAATCAGAGACTTAAAGGTGGTGAAAACCATTCCATTTTATTTCTTCTGATCTTCATGGACATTCATTTGCTGCTTCCTTTCATCTTTATTATCTGTCTTCTGTCTCTTTTCCTCTCTCTTCCAGCACTGATCACCTATAGGGGGTGCAAAGATGCTTCCAGTTGACTACCTCCATCCTTGAGAAATCCATAGTTTGTGAGGAATACAGACACATGAACATACAAACATGGCTCACGGTGGTCAGTACTGCGACGATGCTTCCTGTAAAGATCTGGGTGCACAGAAACAGTGTGGCCTAAATCTTCTAGGAACATTTAGGAAGTTTCCAAGACTTGAGTGAGATGTTGGAGTCTGCCAGGAGGAGTCTGCCAAGAGGCAGCTGTAAGGAGAACACTGGAAAAAGCACTGGATAAACACTAGCCTCGTGATTAAACGCCTGGGACGTGGAATAGGCTGATGCACTTCTTGCACCGTCCAGGGATGCCAATGTTTTCCAAGTTATCAAGTATTCCTTTGGAAGTTAACTTTAAGTGGTTTTATGAATCCATTTTTATTATCTCATAGTTTTAAACTGTCCTTTTTCATGGATACTTAAGTATTCTTACTTATTTCTACTGTAAATATCTTAGATATATAGGCATAATTACAGATAAGTTTCCATGCATACTTGGGTTTATGCTTTAAGTGTGGTCCTAAAAAGTGAAAAAAAAGGGGGCTGGGTGCAGTGACTCAAGTCTGTAATCCCAGCACCTTGGGAGGCCAAGGCAGGTGGATCACGAGGTCAAGAGATCGAGACCATCCTGGTCAACATGGTGAAACCCCGTCTCTACTAAAAAAATTCAAAAATTAGCTGGGCATGGTGGTGTGTGCCTGTAATCCCAGCTACTCAGGAGGCTGAGGCAGGAGAATTGCATGAACCCAGGAGGCGGAGGTTGCGGTGAGCCGAGATCGCGCCATTGCACTCCTGCCTGGGTAACAAGAGCGAAACTCCGTCTCAAAAAAAAAAAAAAAAAAAGAAACAAAAAAATTTTTATACCTATTAGGTCATCAGTCTTAAGAGGGAAGAGATGAATAAGGACACCTTAAGAGGAGACCAAAGCCAGGTCAGGTCATCACACCAGCCAGGGGTTTGTGTCTAGAGTAAGCCCACATCCTCCATATTCCTACAGGGGAGGCAAGTGGACAGGAGGATGCCTTGTGCAGGCAGGTAGCCTACCTGTCCGGCATTAACGCTTAATACTGTTAGCACTTCTGTAGCGAAGCAAAGCCCTTTGGATTTTTAGCTGTGAGAGACTACAAGTTCTAAGCAAGGCAAGAGGAAAGCACATTATCTCGCTGGCCTGGATTCTAATGAAGACCCACCTAACCATACTGGGAAGGATGTCCTCGTCAGCCCCATCTCTGGCATGAGGTCTTCAGTCTCAGGTGCTGGATGCAGACCAGACCTAGACCTACCTCCTGGAGTGGAGGCCATTCATATAGACACAGAGGCCACTAACTGCTGCTCTGTTTGGCTTGGTGGTTCTGCATCAATGGCTAAAAATTAGTAAATTACTTAATGAAACAGCACCATCGTTGCTCCCTCACATCCAGTTCCGACTCCACCCCTGTGCCATGCTCACTGGAGCTGCAAGGTGATGCTGCTGGAAGAAAAATGTCAGTAGACACTTTTAGCACAGACACCATGTTCAACTTTGGGCAGCAGGCATTTATAATCTCTGATAGCCAAAGAGAAAAACATTTGCATTTCAGATTATGCCCTGAATACTTGGCATAAGATGGACACTTATACTTACATAGTTTTCTCTATAAAATAGCTTTCCATTTGTTATTTGTCATAAGGATTAAGGTTGGGGACACTTAACCAAATTATCCTCACTCCTCACAAGTATAGAAGGAAATCTACTTGTCACATGCTAATCTTTTTTCTATGTCAGTGTATTGAGATGCAACTCACACACCCATACTGTGCACCTGTTTGAAGTGCACTCTGTTTTCTTAGCATATTCACCTTGTTACTTATTCATTGAAGAAACCAGATGATTTGTTCTACAGTCTTTCCTGAATACAGAATCTTGCTGATTTTATTTCCATGGTGAAGTTTGATATACTCCTGTGTCCTGTCTGTTTCCTGTAACCTGGTAGTTCTACCGAGAGGCCTGGTCAGGTTGGCATCCTCAGTAGGCAAGAATTTTTGGGAAAAGGTGTCATTATATTCTCCCTTTCGCACCACATGGGGAGGAATGGAATTGTCTGCTAATGTTAAGTTGGATCAGTGGTGTAGGTAAGGTCAATCTGATCTGCTCGTTATAAAATTCCCCATCAGCTGTTTGCCTAAAAGATTTAATAGCCACTAGCAACAATTGTCCTAGCTACATCAGGAATTGCAAGGCAGTTATATTTATAATTATATTCTTCTTTTGTACATCTTGGTTTGAATTTTTCAACTGAGATACAGTTCTTAAGACAGCAAGATTAAAGTGTGATTATTATTATTTTTCAACCACTTTTCGAGATCATGAGCTTGTGTTTCTTTACTTTCTCCAGCTCTGGGGGTAACAGTGGAGTGTGCAAGTATGTGTGTTTGATTATGAATGAATGGGTTTTCATATATTTGCTCTATTTTTGAAGTTATTACTCATCTGATTCTTAAACTGTCCCATCCTTGGCCAGTTGACTTCTGCCATAGCCCCAGTGGCTATGATAGCTCTCTTGCTACCTAGAGGAAGAATGCGTTCCAGGCTCATCTTGTTCATTTACTGCTTCAGATACAGTCTTGGTTATGCCTCCCAGGGGACCAGGCTGCCATTAATGGGCAAAGACATTTTGACACCTGGTCTGGACATGATGCAAAAATCTCCTTCTGAGTGAGTTGGAGAAGTCTTCCGACAAATACATGTAAATATAAAGAAAGCAGTAAGAAACAGGAGTGTGAATAGGAGCAGAGTAAAACAAAGTCAAAAGGATTATGAGAGCGTCTGGGAAAAGAACTGGATCAGGAGTTGGGAGACCTGTATTCTAGGTCTTCCTTCCCAGTGATGAGCTTCGGCTTCTCCGTCAGGAAAATATCACGTGAGCCAGTGGGGAATGGATGACTTCTATTCAAAACTTTCTGACCATTGCCCCTAGCATTTTGAAAATAAACTGTGTTTTAGAACAGTTTTACAGAAAAGATGTGAAGATAGCACAGAGAGCTCACATGTATCCCACACCTGGTCTTCCTCGGTAGGAACACCTTACATTAGTATGGTCCATCTGTTACAATTAATAAACCAATATTGTTGCATTATTAACTAGAGCCCATAATTTATCCAGATTTCCTTAGTTTTTTTCTATTCTAGGGTATTATCCAGAATACCACATTACATTAATTATCATGTTCCCATAGGCTGTGACAGTTCTTAGACTTTTTTGTTTTTGATAACCTTTTATTTATTTATGAACTTTGATTTCCTTTTCTCATCTAATTTGTGTTAAGTAGGACATACTAAGTAAGATGTTGACTAAAAGGGGGAACAGGGGATATCCTTGCTTTGCTCCTGATTCTAGAGGGAAATTGTCTAGTTTCTCACTGTTACACATAATACTAGCTGTAGGGTTGTTCTTTTTTTTTTTTTTTAATTTCTTTAACTCAAGCTGAGAAAGTTCCCTTCTGTTCCTTGATAAGAATTTTTATTATGACTGGGAGTTGAATTTTTCCAATGCTTTCCCTGTATCAATTGATAGGATCATATCAGTTTTCATCTATGACCTAATAATGTGGTTGATTACACTGACTGATTTTTAAATGTTAAACAAGCATTCCACAGCTAAAAAAAAAATTTCACTTGGTTGTGGGATGTAATTGTTTCTGTACATTATTGGATTCAATTCACTAATATTTTGAAGCTAATAGTTTAAAATTTATTTGCATATATGTACATGAAACATATGGGTCTATAGCTTCCCTTCCTTAGAATGTCTTAACCTGGTTTTGGCATTACGGTAATGCTAGCATCATGTAATAAATTAGGAACTAATTTCTCTGCTTCTATTTTTCAGATGTGATTGCAAAGAATTGGTAGGATTTTTTTCTCTAAATGTTTGGTAACATTTACCCGTGAAATTATCTTGGCCTGATTTGCTTTGCTTTCTTTTGGAAGGTTATTAATTATTAATTCAATTTCTTTAATAGATATAAGCCTATTTAGATGAATATTGTCAAATTTTGGTAGTTTGTTTCTTTCAGGGAACTGGCCTATTTCATCAACATTAGCAAGTAAAAAATAGAGTTGTTCATAATATTCCTTTATTATTCTTTTAATATTCATGAGATCAATAATGATGACCTCTCGTGGATTTCTGATATGGATACTTTGTGTTTTCCCTCTTCCTCTCTTTTGGTTAGGCTGGCTAAAATTTTATCAATTTTAACGATCTTTTCAAAGAACCATCTTTGGGTTTCATTTATTTTCTCAATCGTTTTTTCTGCTTTTTATTTCAATTACATCAGTTCTAAATGTCATTGTTTTCTTCTACTTGCTTTAGACATATTGTTCTCTCTTTAGTTTCTTAATGTGAAAGTGATTTTCTTATTTTCTAACATACACATTTAGTGCTATAAATTTCCATCTAAGCATTACTTTGTGGTTTCCCAAACATTTTAATAAATTATATTTTCATTTGCAATTGGTTCAAAATATTTTTAATTTCCCCTGAGTTCTTTTGACCCTTGTGTTATTTAGAAATATGCTGTTTTGTATCCAAATATCTGAGTATTTTACAGCTATCTTTCTAGCTTAATTAATTGTTGCCTGGAAATACCCTTTGTATAATGCCCGTTCTTTTAAATTTCCTAAATTGTGTTTTATAATCTATTGTGTGGTTAATCATGGTAAATGTTCTATAACAACTTAAAAAGAATGTGTTTTCTCTTGTTGGATGGAGTAGTCTAGAATGTTAGTTAGATCAAGTTGATGATACTTCTTTACCAGTAAATTGTGTCTTTACTGGTATTCTGCCTGCTTGTCCTACTAATTACTGAATGAGGGGTGTTAAGGTACATAACTGTATAGGTAGAGTTGCCCATTTCTCCTTTTAGTTCCATCAATTGTACCTTATGGATTTTGATGGCTTGTTTTTCAGTGGATAGATGTTTAGGATATTTTTATGTCTTCTTGGAGAATAGACCTCTTTATCATCATGTAACAGCATTCTTTACCCATGAGAATTTTCCTTGTCTGAAGTCTGATTTGTCTGAAACTAATATAGCCACTTCAAATTTATTTTGCTTAGAGTAAGCATGGTTTATTTTTCCTCTTGCCTTTTGCTTTTCACCTTTCTGATTATATTTAAAGTGTGGGAGTTTTATTGTAAACAATATGGAGTTAGGTTTGTTTAGTCCATTCTGAAAATCTCAGTCTTTTAATTGGTGTATTAAAATCATTCTTAATCAAGTGATTATTGATACAGTATATCTACCATGTTTGTTACTATTTTCTATTTATTGTGCTTTTTAAAATCTCTCCTCTTTTCCTGCATTCTCTGCTTTTAATTGCACATTTTCTATGACTCTATTTTATTTCCTCTACTAGCATCTCAATCACACTTAAATTTTTGTTGTTGTTGTTGCTCAAAAGTGTATAATACACATTTTTAACTAACCTAAGTCCCCCTTCAAATAACACCATACTAATTCAGGCATAGCACAGGTGTCTTGTAACAGAATTCTTCCAATTTCTCCCTGCTGTTCCTTATAACATTGTTGTCATGCATTTCATTTTTTCCATATACTATAAGAATCCAGTACATTGTTAATATGATTACTTTAAACAGTTATCGTTTATTTATTTAATTTTACTTTGAGTTCTGGGATGTAAGTGCAGAATGTGCACGTTCGTTACACATGTACACATCTGCCATGGTGGTTTGCTGCACCTATCAACCTGTCATCTAGGTTTTAAGCCCTGCATGCATTAGGTATTTGTCCTAATGCTCTCCCTCCCTTTGGCCCCCACCCCTAACAGGCCCCGGTGTGTGATGTTCCCCTCCCTGGGTCCATGTGTTCTCATTGTTCAACTCCCATTTAGGAGTGAGAACATGCGGTAACAAACAGTTATTTTTTAGATCAATTAAGAATGAGAAAAATAAAGTATTTTGTTTTTCCTCATTTATTCCTTCTATGATGAACTTTCTTAGGCAGATTCTAGTTTATGGCCTGTGCCATTGTCTCACTGCTTAAAGGACCTCTTTTAACACTTCTTGCAGGGTAGGTCTGCTAGATGTGAATTATTTCAGTTCTGGTTTGTCTAAGAAAGTCTTTATTTATCCTTCCTTTTTGAAGGATAATTTCACCAACCTAAAATTCTATAGGGTGGTATTTTTTTCTTTTCATCGTTTTATTTTATTTTGAGATGGAGTTTTGCTCTTGTCACCCAGGCTGGAGTGCAATGAGGCGATCTTGGCTCACTGCAACCTCTGCCTCCCGGGTTCAAGTGATTCTCCTGTCTCAGTCTCCCAAGTAACTGGGATTACAAGCATGTGCCACCATGCCCAGCTAATTTTTGGATTTTTAGTAGAGATGGGTTTCACCACATTGGCCAGGCTGGTCTCGAACTCCTGACTTCAGGTGTTCTTCCTGCCTCAGCCTTCCAAGTGCTGGGATTACAGGTGTGAGCCACTGTGCCCAGCCCTTTTCTGCGTTTTATTTATTTATTTATTTATTTTTTAAATTATTATTATTTTTTAAGATGGGGTTTCACCATGATGGCCAGGCTGGTCTTGAACTCCTGACCTCAGGTGATCCACCCACCTCAGCCTCCCAAAGTGCTAGGATTACAGGCGTGAGCCACTGTGCCCAGCCCTTTTCTGCATTTTAAATGTTTTGCTTCATCTTTTTCTTTTCACGGCTTCTAAGAAGTCCTCTGGAAGTCTTATGTTTATTCCTCTCTAAGTAAAGTGTTCTGTGCCACCCCTCAAGCTATTTCAAGGTTTTTCTTAGTCTTTGGTTTTCTGCAGTTTGAATATGGGATGCTTGGATGTAAGGCTTTTGATATTTACCTTGCTCACTGTTCCCTGAGCCTCCTAGATCAGGGGTTTGGTCCCTGTCATTAATTTTGGGAAACTCTCAGCCATTGTTACTTTACATTTTCTTCTGATCCATTTTCTTTGATCTTTCCTTCTGGTATTTCAGTTATGCATATTTATACCTGTAGAAATTGTCCTACAATTCTTGAGTATTCTGGGTTTTTTTTAAGTCTTTTTTTTTTTCTCTTCGCATTTCAGCTTAGGAAGTTTCTATTTGGCTGTCTTTAAAATCCACTGATTCTTTTCTTTTAATTAAATAAGAAAAGGTTTATTGACACACACTATCTGACATATAGTAACTGCTCAATGACTAGCTGCAAAATATTTTAATCATATCTTTCATTGCAATATATACTATTCTGCCATATGAACTTATAACATTTTACACATCCATTGCCAACACAAAAAACATTTTTCTTTAAAAAATTTTCTGCATTAAAAATAGTGCTTTAATGAGCAGCTTTGAGTCTCTTGTGCAAAAAAGGGAGTTTTTCTAGGGTACATACACAGAAGTAGATTTGTTGAGTTATGCACATACAAAATTCAATTAGACTAGACACTATTAAGTTCATTCTAGCATGGGATGCCAATTTCCACCCCAACCTGTTGGATATCAGATGGGTCTTGATTTTCTGCAGCCTCAACATTTAAAAACACTGTGATTAGGAAAAAAACTCCATGTAAAATTTCCATCATGACCATTTTAAATGTACACTTCGGTAACGTTAATTATATTTACATTGTTGTGCAACAGGTATCCAGAACTTGTTCATGATTCCAAACTGAAACGGTGTGCCCACGAAACAATAGCACGCCATTCTCCTTTTCATCCAGTGCCTGGTGACCGCCGCTCCACTGGTCCTTTTATGAATTCGACTACTTTAGATACCTCATATAAATGAAATCATCACAGTAGTGCTCTTGGTGACAAGAAGCATTTCCTTCTAGTTCTTTCTTCAAGTTTCCATCTCTGCTTCCATTAGTTATCTGTTACATATTGTCTCCTTTGTCCATACGAATTCTTAACATGTTAGTTATAGTTCTTTCTCTCTTTCTCTCTCTTTCTCTCTCTCTTTCTTTCTTTCTTTCTTTCTTTCTTTCTTTCTTTCTTTCTTTCTTTCTTTCTTTCTTTCTTTCTTTCTTTCTTTCTTTCTTTTTCTTTCTTTCTGAGACGGAGTTTCACTCTTGTTACCCAGGCTGGAGTGCAGTGGCGCTCTCTCAGCTCACCACAACCTCCACCTCCTGGGTTCAAGCAATTCTCCTGCCTCAGCCTCCTGAGTAGCTGGGATTACAGACGCGCGCCACCATGCCCGGCTAATTTTTTGTATTTTTAGTAGAGACGGGGTTTCACCATGTTGACCAGGATGGTCTTGATCTCTTGACCTCGTGATCCACCCGCCTCGGCCTCCCAAAGTGCTGGGATTATAGGCGTGAGCCACCGCAGTTATAGTTATTTTATTTTATTTTATTTATTTATTTATTTATTTATTTATTTATTTATTTATTTATTTATTTTGAGACGGACTTTCGCTCTTGTTACCCAGGCTGGAGTGCAACGGCGTGATCTCGGCTCACCGCAACCTCCGCCTCCTGGGTTCAGGCAATTCTCCTGCCTCAGCCTCCTGAGTAGCTGGGATTACAGGCATGCGCCACCATGCCCAGCTCATTCTTTGTATTTTTAGTAGAGACGGGGTTTCACCATGTTGACCAGCTTGGTCTCAATCTCTCGACCTTGTGATCCACACGCCTCGGCCTCCCAAAGTGCTGGGATTACAGGCTTGAGCCACCGCGCCCAGCCCTAGTTATAGTTATTTTAAATATGCTGTCTGATAGTTTTTAAATCTATGTGTGATGGTTAATATTATCAACTTGATTAGATTGAAGGAAGCAAAGTATCGTTTCTGGGTGTGTCTGTGAGGGTGTTGCCAAAGGAGATTAACGTTTGAGTCAGTGGGCTGGGAGAGGCAGACGTGCCCTCAATCTGGCTGGGCACTGTCTAATAAGCTGCCAGCATGGCTAGAATAAAGCAGACCGATGAAGATGGAAGGAATGAACTTGCTGAGTCTTCTAGCCTTCATCTCTTTCCCATGCTGGCCCTCGAACATCTGACTCCAATTTCCTCAGCTTTTGGACTCTTGGACTTACACCAGTGGTTTGCCAGGGGCTCCTGGGCCTTCACTCACAGACTGAAAGCTGCACTGTCAGCTTCGTTACTTCTGGGGTTTTGGAGCTCTGCCTGGCTTCCTTGCTCCTGAGCTTGCAGATGGCCTATTACGGGACTTCATTTTGTGATCATGTGAGTCAATACTCCTTAATAACCTCCCCTTTCTATACACATCTATCCTATGAGTTCTGTTCCCCTAGAGAACCCTGATGAATACACTGTGTATTACTTAAGTCTAGTTCTAATGTTTGCTTTGTCTTCTAAGAGTGTTTTTTTTCTTGCCTGTTTCATGCTTTGTCATTTTTGTTGTCAGAAACTCCTCAGAAGTGAGGTCAACAGGCTGATTCTCCCCGTTATGTTGCTAGGACCTTTCTGGCGTGGTGTTAAGATGTGCCTCTGGCATTTAAAATTTGATAAAACCATGGCAACTGAAGATAAGAAAGAGAAGACCAGCTCTGCATGGTGATGTTGAATGGAAAAATGAAGATGCACCAGGCAAGTGTCTGTATGGGGGATAGGAAGCCAATATCTGCCTGGTACCTCCTGTTCTAATGCTATGCTTTGCCCTTTGATTTTTCTAAGGGACATGCTCCTGAACCCAAATAATAAAATAATTGTGAGTTGAGAGAACTACTCTAATATCCTGGTATTTTTAAAAAGTGTCTGTTTCTGTTGTGTATATGAATTGACATATTTATGAATTTAGGTGTGTGAGACATGTAACTTTACTTTTTGGTACCTGAACACAATTTCTATGCTGAGTTCCTTGATTTCTGAAACCTAAAGCTTGACAACTCAAGATGTCCTCATTCTATCCTTTATTTCTCAGAGGATACCCTAGGTCTAATCACTTTTGGTTTTTGCAGTGCTTCTCTGGGCGCGTAGCCACTGAAACATCCTTAATTCTGCTGATTCTTCAGTCGTTGGCATGAATCTTCACAACTATGCTCTTCAGTGATCTCATCCTCAGTTTTGATTATTTCTGCATATGACTAAGCTTCTTTATGCTTTCATGCTTTTTGGGGGAGATGGAAACTGATGTTTCTGCAGCAATCTGGGCTATAGGAAGTTGTTGGAGGTTGTCCCATACTGTTCTAGCCTGCTGCTTTCCTGCTGGGCCTGAGGCTCCGCTGCTTCCTGGGGTTTCAGCAAGAGGGACATGTGAAGGTCTACTATGCCTTCAGGTTCCCAGGCCTGTCTAGAATGTTTTCTTCTCACACTAGACCTGCCTTGGAGTGGACCTGGGGCTCAGACTTCAAGTCAGAAATGCTGCTGAATATTCAAGCTTCCTGTCCTGCATTTCTTTCTTCCTCCCATGATTTGGGGGATATTTTTCTATTCTGAAGTGTGGGGAAAGTTATCACATACTTGTTGGCTTTTGAAATTCAAAAATCAAGAACTGGCTCTTTTATGTTCAGTGTTCTACCATTAAAATCTTTTCTTGGCAATCACCTTCAAACTTGAATGTCAAAAGAGGATAATAAGAAAATATCAGGAAAGAAATGTGCTTTGGTTAATATGAAAAATATTATTCCTCCAAATTTGTCAAGTGGACTGCTACAACTCTAAAATAGTGGCTGCTGTTTTGACCTATGGATATTTAGAACATTAAAATGCCCAGCATGACATTACAATTATGAGAACAAAGGACATAGGAGGTTCGAAGCAGCCAAGCATGAAGAAGGCGACTTAGATTGAAATGATGTTTTTGAATTTTTTTTAATGGATCACTGTTTTCGTGCGGTGAGTGTGTGTAGAAAGTTGTAAATGGAGGGCAACAGAAATTCTGAGAAATGATGAAACAGCCATAAAAAGGAAGCTGAAAGTTTAGACCAAGGGAAAACCACTCACTCTGAATTGTAAGTAATGTGGACTAGCAACTAGCAGGAAAATCGTTAAAATAATACTGGATTCCATTTCTGTGTGCCTGCAGAGGCTCAGGTGCTAGAGCTGGCCGTTTATGTAATTATTACAAAAATAACACATGCTACCCCTTTCCTGTGTGCCAGCCACTTGGCTGAATGCTTCATATGGGTTAATTTATATATTGTCACAGCCTGAGAGAGGTAAAATGAATAACCAAACAGCACAGGTAGCTGGTGCAGCTGGCTTCAGCCACAGGTCTGCCTGGCTCCAAGGCCTGTAGCAGTGCCCCATGAGCTGCATTCCTGGCTGTTGTCATGGTGATGCGGATGAGCTATCCTGTATGTGAGACCTGTGCACAGGAATAGAGCTACCTCCCATGTGGCACATGCTTACTTGTATGGGGTTTTAACATATCTGTAAAGAGCATATCTGGGTTTTCAGGCAGCAGAGACTATATGTTGAGACAATATGGGGCTGAGTAAAGCATCCTGTGATATGTGTTCTCCAGAGGAGAGCAAATTGGCTGTTATTTTTACACTTTGACCTTGTGGGTTTTGTTTTTAATTAATAATTTGACGAAATCTGAGCAAGGATTTCTAGATTTTTAAGGGGAAAATTCTTTCGATTCCTGTTGTAGATTTCACTGACCATTAGTCCTTTAACTTCCGTATTTCCTCCTGATTACAATGAGCTGTTATTTGATAGATCAAAATGAATGGCAGAGTTCCAAGAACTAACTACTCAAAAGTGAGTGGGGGTGATAGTGTCTGAAATATTTTTCACTTGCTTCTAAGAGCTGTTACGTGGTTCCTGTGTCCAAATACTACATGTATTTGCTCACAGATGTTCACATGTAAAGAATGAGATCTGGGGATGCTGAAGTCAATGTCATACTATTGTTAACAAATTTATGTTTTCATAACTTTGCTACTAAGCTTAAAGATGTTTTCCCTTCTTTTTATTCTTAGAACATCATATATATATATATTTGTAATGGAATCTCGCTCTGTCATGAGGCTGGAGTGCAGTGGCGCAATGTCAGCTCCCTGCAACCTCCGCCTCCTGGGTTCAAGTGATTCTCCTGACTCAGCCGCCCGAGTAGCTGGGACTACAGGCACATGCCACCATGCCCTGGTGATTTTTATATTTTTAATAGAGATGGGGTTTCACCGTGTTGGCCAGGATGGTCTCAATCTCTTGACCTTGTGATACACCCACCTCGGCTTCCCAAAGTGCTGGGATTACAGGTGTGAGCCACCATGACTGGCCTGAAGCTTCTTAAAAATGGAAACATATCAGAGCATGCGAAGCAAAATTATACCCAGAATCTAATAAAATTAAAAAAGAGAGAATTTAGTAAAGTGGGAAAAACAATGGTTTAACATCGGGGTTCCTGGATTCAAGATCTGTCAATGCCCAGCCATGCAATCTTCATTTTGGACATTTTAATTCTCTTTTCAGTTAAAAAATGAAGATTAACTAGACAATCTATAATCAACTCCTAGTTTTGATATTTACAATTTTCTGTAAAGGAATACAATGGGAGAAAGTAGAAAACGCTTGACTCCTGGGTTTGAGAACCAGGCCTTTTATCTCTGGGCTGGGTAGCTTTGGATGAAGTATATACTTGACTGCCCTCAAAGTACATTAAGGAAGTGGCAGAGTAAAGTGGGCGGGGGTTGAGCACCCTTTAGATGCTAAAATTCTAAAACTGTATATTCTTCCATGTATATTCCATTTTTTTCTCAGATATGGAATTTCTTATTATGGAATACTATGGGACATGGGATTTAATTATAATATTAATGTTTATTATTCATTTTCATTTTTATTAATTATTGTTTATTACTTAATAATAAATATTGCTTATATTTCTGTAAACTCCTGTTCATTTTAAACTCTAGATCAATCATGTGAGTCTCTTACACAAGAATGACACTATTCCTTTTAGTAGTTCACATAATTTTAAGTATTTGAGTTCCTATAATTTGACACATTCTAACTCTGTGTTTTAACCATACACACTCAGGTGTATGTCTGAGTGTGTGCATGCGTGTGTGAGTGTGTGTTTGGCAATGAAAGAAATTGGACACTTTTGTGGCATGGGTCCAAAACAGTTTTTATTGCTCTACTTAAAACCAGAATCTGGTAAAACTCTCGGCATCTAAAAATGGATCTTTTTTTCCCTATGTGACTAATAAGTAAGACTGATGAAGAGTTCTTACTCTCTCAAGATTAATAAGGGTAATGTGATGCCAATTTTTAAAATGGTCCGTATGCCATAATAGGGTTGTCATTTATCAAATGTTTATGAGCTTTAAATAAATACAAAGCATAGAGTCATAGTACCGAATACCTGAAATATCTTTCTGATTCTTTTTTCTTTTTAATACATGGGTTCAAGAAACATTTCTTAGTACATAAAAGTTGGAATAAATAAGTTCATCATTTATTATACAGAGGTAGTAGCTGCTGTATTTTTCATAATCACAGTTAGCATTTGTAGGTAAGCCTCTAAATTCATGCTTCTCTCTCTGAAAAGGGTTTTTAGGAATAAGTCAATTCTATCTGGCCTGGTCTCCATACCTCATGCTCCCTTTTGGGGTGATCCTGTGAGGTCCATGGTGCTGGCTGGTCTGGGAATTCAGGAGGGCCTTGGGGTGTGTTCCCTACACACCTCACTATGCTCTTCCACTATGATCTATATGAGAGAGTAACTTAATGTGAATCTATTTTGAATAAAATAATTAAAGCAAATGTGTTTTGAGAGAAGTTCATTGATGACAGCTGGAAACGTATAATATAAACACAAATATTTACTGAGTGGCTTTCACTGTTCTAGGAGTTGAAAGCAGAAAATAATAAAATCCCTGACCACATAGAGCTTACATCTTAATAAAAATGATGGCACATTAGACAACTAAATTTAGACTCTTTCAAAAACTTAACCTTAGACTATTCAAGTTGATTCATGTGTTCTTTCATTTCTTTACTCATTCAACAAATGTTACAAAGGATAACATAACTCATGGTAGAAACATTTAATTGGTAGGCAAAACACTTAGAATCTGCCCTGAATCAAATCACTTGCTGTGTGTATTAGTGATTGACACATTCCTCACAGGTCTGTTGTCTCTGTTGTGGCAGTCTGGGCTGGGCTTGTCAGGGAGATTCTTCTGCTCTTGTGATTCTCATGCATGCTCCGTGGCTGGCTGAGTACTGGTTTATTTAATATGGTCCCATTGTAGGCAATTGGCTTTTCCTCCAGCGAGCTACACCATGTATGTTTCATGGAGTGATGGATTGATTGCAAAAGTGGGTTCTTTTCTCCAGCCTTTCCTGTATTCAAATTGTTTGCAATGTGACTGTGGATGCCCTTTAATAAAGAGATTGAACAAATTTCTTCGCTTTTGAAGTCTGCAAAGAGAATGTTAGGAAATGATGCTGTGCAACCCTTGAGCCCTAGGCATTAAGAGGCTGTGCACGTGTTTGTGGTATCCCTTGCTTCTCTGCTGTCACCAGCTGTCTTTGCTGGGCCAGGACAGGTGTGAGAGCCCAGACCAGCAAAGCCACACAGCCAATCTCTAGCCAACTCACAACTGACAATAGAGAGATTTGAAAATATGAAAAAGCAGAATATAAAATGGTATATATATTATAGTAACCCTTTGTTTTTTATACAAGAGAATACACAAACATGGAAATAATTGCAGAAAGGTGATGACTTTCTGTACCTTTAAAAAATAAATAATATTCTTAATTTTATCATAAACAACAAATGTAATGTCTTGCCTTATTGCCAAAACATGTGTGCATCAATTTGTTTGGAGTAAATACAATATTTTCCATAAATATAATTTTATTTGGAATTCCATTTTATTATTTAAAAAACCTTACAACACATAAGTGAACGCTGTGATCCCAGCTCAGACCAGGAGAACTGCTGAGCTGAGACCGTAACTGCCCAGCTGGCCCACAGGTAGCTACTGAAATGGACTTGTTGTAGGCTGCTAGGGTAATTTAGTTGTTTGTTACACATCTGTGTTGCACAATAATTAGCCATTAACTGTGTGGTTTTAGGTAAGTCATCAGCCTCTTGACTGGTGGCGCCTGCTCCTGGGCTACAGACAGCAGAAAAGGAGAAGCCCAGGAGAAGGGTCCCGTGGTGCTCTCAGGGAAGGCAGTGTGGGTGCTCATGTGGGCCCATAAAATAGTGGTAGGATGGATGGGAAAACATGCAGGAAATAAGATAAACTTGAGTGCAGCTCCCATAGCACCCATATTTGTCAACTGGTCACAGTCTATGTGTTTGAAGTGATTGCCCCTTTACATTCTCTCTGAAAAGAATGAGAAAGATGAGAGAGAGACAAAAAATAAAAAAGGCAGAGGCAGAGGAAGAGGAAGCTGCATGTAGGATGTGTCATCTGAAATAAATATTAACTGAAATAAACATGAACTTCTCAGGTTTGGTTTCTGTCCCCTACACCCCACTCTACTGCCCACCACACCAGGTGTGTGACAGCAGACACTATAGAGCAGTGGTCCCCAATCTTCTTGGCACCAGGGATGGGGGGTTGGTTTTGGGATGAAACTGTTCCACCTCAGATCATCAGGCATTAGTTAGATTCTCATAAGCAAGGCTCAGCCTAGATCCCTTCCATGTGCAGTTCACAATAGGGTTCCAACTACTATGAGAATTTGATGCTGGCGCTGGTCTGACAGGTGGCAGAGCTCAGGCAGTAATGCTCACTCACCTCTGCTCACCTCCTGTTTTATGAACTGGATCCTAACAGCCCATAGACCAGTATTGTGGCACGGGGGTTGGGAACCCCTGCCATAGATTATTCCAACCTCATTACTCCTAGACTTAAAATTTATATCATCAAGAGAGATGCTTCACGACAACTCCGATTGAAGTTTTGATTGTACAGTAACAGCTAGTGCCACATGTACAGTGCTTAATCACATCTATACGTGGACATTACAAAAATAGCTAGGGCAAAGACCTCAACATCTTTTCCCTCTTAACACTCTTCTTATAATCTGACCTGCAATAGTAGCATTGGCCTGAATCGAATCCTCTGGGCTTTGCAGATCTGATAAGCAAGTTTCCTGGCTCTTATTTATGCATCTCTTCTTTTCCGGCCTGAGACAATTCTGTTTCTTTCTTACAGAAAAATGTGCCTCCCTTCTTAGCCTGGCCAGCCTCATTGCATTTCTGCCCTGTCAGTCTTTTCATTTTCACTGGTGAGATGGGAAACATGATACCTGCCTTTTCCAATATTACAGGGTGACTGCAATGATCAAATGAAGTAATTAAGGTCCAAACGGGGTCAGTATTAAGCACCAGGAACTCTGCAGGATTCCAAGATGATTTGGTCATGGATTCTGTCTTAATAAAGAAGAATAATGCAAATAATTTATAGATTCTTCCTTAGTTTATCTTTATCTCCCCACCCTGTGGAAGTGAATTAATATGAAAAATAGATTCTTTTTGGTGAATTCTCTGTGATAACTGCCCCTCATGCTAGGAAACAACCGGGCTCAGTGAGAGTGGGTGAGCCAATGTCTTCTTCTAGAAAATCTTGGCTCTATCATCAAACAAGGCTTACAATTTAAAAAGGGAAAGAAATCATCTCATTAAAGACCATAAGTCAAAGACCTCTCTCACAGACTCCAGACTGTTGAAGGTAACTAGGCGTGATTGACCAAATTAGGTCAGGCAATAAATAAGAAATCTGTTTAATCTTATCAGGATTTTCCACTCCATTTTCTGTTTTGTTTCATAGGTGGAGGTTAGTTAAATATATCTCTACCTTGAGATTGAAAATACAGTTTAGGATTGTTACATAGGTATACACGTGCCATGGTGGTGGTTTGCTGCATCCATTGCTCTGTCATCTACCTTAGGTATTTCTCCTAATGCTATCCCTCCCAATACCCCACCCCCTGCTCTTCCTCCCTTAGCCCCCCACCACCCAGGCCCCTGTGTGTGATGGTCCCCTTTCTGTGTCCATGTGTTCTCATTGTTCAACACCCACTTATGAGTGAGAACATGTGGTGTTTGGTTTTCTGTTCTTGTGTCAGTTTGCTGAGAATGACGGTTTTTAGTTTCATCCATGATCTGCATATGTACCCCATAACTTAAAGTATAATTAAAAAAAAATAAATAAAACAAACAAAAAAGGAAAGTATTTATCTTTTAAAAAGTTGTTCAAATATCTCTCACTAAATGTTAACTTCACCAATTAATATTGATAAAATAACATTTGCAGAGAAAATAAACATATTTGTATTTGATCACAGTGTGTGCTTCAATATGATTGGTAAAACATTAAACATTTTTTAAATTAAAAAGAAAATACAATTTAGGAATTGTATCTTATCAGTAAATGCTTTACAAACACCATTTATTATCTGATTTGAAATATTGCTAATGTATTTGAGTAATCTCATTTATCAAAGGTATGTCAAGGGAATTTTTGTGCAATATATGAATATGTATGCATAAAATTTTTCTCAATATTGCTAAAAATAATAAGTTGAATTCAGAATAAATATCAAACAACAGAAAGTTGTTAAAATAAAATATGGCACATCCAAACAATGAAATGCTGTGTAGCCACCAAATAATTTCCATGGAAATCTCTTTGGTTTATATTTTTAGGTGTTTTTCCTATGTATTAATACTGGACCACAACGTTAAAAGTGTTTTCCTCCAATGGTGGGATTTTAAGTAATCTTAATGTATTTATTGCATTTCAGATAATATCTTCTTTAGTTTCAAAATAAAAAAAGTAATATAAAAATACAAATACTGCTAAAGATGAGAAAATAATTGTTCTTAATAATTGCAAGCAAACAAAGTCATACAAAAAGCATTAATCTTTCTGCAGCTCCACTTACTTGCTAATGAAACAACCAAATAAAATAGTTGTAGCATGTAGTGGAAGCAGAGAAAGACAAAGCTTTCATCCTGAACAGAGCCGACCTTGGCCTATCCCAGTCTGCACGGGCACACTTGCTTCGCACATAGCCTTGTTTCGAAAAAGCCCTCTTGGCATTGTAAATACCATGGTTCTCTTTTCAAGGACATTGGTGTGAGAAGTACTTTCTTGGCACCAGACACTAATTATTAACTGACATGTTGCACTTAATAGTTTGTGGTCTCAGCTCTTGTTTATAGAAGACGTTTGACCACAGCTCTAAAACACCTCATCATGTAGGTGGGGAACTTGCCATAGGAACTCAGATAGTAGGACCCGTTGGCTACTTACTGCTAGCCCTTGCCAGACTTTGTCCTCACTTGCTGCCACCGCCCCACCCCCACTACCGGGGCCTGCTGCAGACACCAGGTGCTCCAATTTAGAGCTGGTCATGGGTAAGGAAAAGGCAAATTTGGCCACAGGCTCTCAATATATAGAGCCATGTTATGTAGGAAAATCTCTTGAACCTATCAGGAGTACGAGGTGAGCAAAAAGAGACTCATATTTCAACGAGACTGGATATTTCTGGGGCTGGCAAAGGGACAAGTGAGAGGAGCTAGAATAAGTTATCTCCGAGTGAAGAATATTACTTGTGTTAAAGCATAAAGTTTCTGACATGTGACTGGTAAAGGAAAATGCCATGGATTAGCTGAAGAACTCCGGAAGATTGTAGAAAACCTTAATAGTGTAATAATCTTTGAAGATTTTTTTGAAAGAACACATGGAGAAGAAGAGGAAGAAAGTCTCCCGAGTTTGACTCAGGTACATCATGTGGTGCTGCCATTCACTCCTTTGTATGGTGGCCTCTGTATTTGCTTTGGTCTCCCTGCATTGAATGCATTTTGTAGCAATTTGCTTTTATCTCAATTTGTACAAAACTTCTGAAAGAATTCCCTACATGTGCTGCCTCTGCTGATTTCCTCCCAAATTCTCAACAAAACTGAGGCCGATCCCTACACCCTCTCACACAACCATGGCACTAAAAATGCTCCCTCAAAGGTAACTAATGACTTTCTGATTATTTCACTTCTTTTCATTCTTTCTCACATTCAACTTCCCGTATCAGACTACAACTCTAATCATACTTTTCTTCATGAAACTCTCTTTACTTTGGTATATATAACTCTGGTTTTGTTTTTTTCAGTTCTTCTCCTTTTTCCCTTTTCCCCATCCTTCCTTTCAATACACCTTTAAATGGCACTGTCCTTAGATTTCTGACTCTAGCTTCTTCCCTTTCTGCATTGTACGTCTCTCCAGGTTAGCTCGGCCTCTCTCTTGACTTCAACTTCCATCTTCATTTCATAAGTGACAAGTATACACCTGTCACCCAAGCTTTCTTGTGACACCAGGTAAAAACTTTCATCTGCCTGCATGACATTTCTACCAGGACATTCCACAGCTCAGAGTGGATCTGTCGCCCTCCCTAGAAATGTATTGCTTTGCCTGCAGTCACTACCTCACTAATAGCACCCTCACCCTGAGGCATCCCTCCTGCTGAAAACATCCCACAGCCTTCCATCTTACAACCCCATCTTTTCAGTAACTCTGGTTCATTTTACTCCTGATAATATCTGCTTCTTTGCTCATGACCAATCCCTATTTCTAACCATTATCTATTTTCATCTGGATTACTACTAAAGCCTTTGGTTTCATCTTTCTGCCTACCCTGTACTCCCTCCTCAAATGAGAAGTGCAATTCCTCCAATATATTTCTTACACAAGGCCCAATCATGTCACTCTTCCCAGGCACTTTTCTGGCTCCCCGTAACCTGTAATAGATAGCACAATCTCTAGCTGGGCCTTCTTCAGAGCCCTTCATGCTGGTGCCCCACCCCCCGCCATGTTGCTCCTTCACTTTCGTGCAACTTTGTCATCCCATCCCATTGCTCATGTTCTTCCCTCTACTTAAAATGCCATTTCCTTTTACCTCCTTTTCCTACTTCTTCTAATCTAATTCAACCCTTCTTGACCTAAGGCAGTCAGCTGGGGAACCAAAGAAATACTGGCACTCAGAGAACGAGGTCTGAGTGTATTCAACACTCTGATTCAGGACATTAAGCAATTCCTGGAATTGCAAACTGCTTTCTTAATTAAAACTATCTCATATTTGTTAGCTGTTCCTGTGGGGGAGAGCAAGGAACACTACTGAATGATGTGAAAATGAAGGGAAAATTATAGATAATGACAAAACCAATGTTCCTTAACATGACCCTGTGAAATGGAGTATCTTTTGTTTTACAATGCATCTTTCAGTAGTCATGGGGATTGCTGTTGTCAATAGAATTCTAAATAGAAATAATTAGAGCCAGGTTTCCTAAGAGTTATTTCCCAAGGAATTTCCATTACTATAATCCAGGTTTAAAAATAACTCATAGAAACCGGCAAAGGGGAAAAGGAAGAAGTTTATAATCTATAAACAAATGTAAAAACCAAAAAACTTATAAGAACAAGTCAACTAAACCTAAATGCAACATAGTATGCTAAGTTTGAGAGAGAGGCATGTGGAGAGTAAGAGGAAACTGGAAGCAGATATTCTGAGGGCCACATTTATCTTGACCAATTGCTAAAGAAATACACCGTTTCAGCCCACTCAGACCCAGTTTTGCTATCCCAAAACTAGAAGATCTTTAAGGACTATTTCAGCTTTAACATACCGTGAGTATTAATTCAATGCAGTTGTGTCTCTAGTAACAGATGCACTCGGGACTAATATCTGCCTGAGATTTACATATAAATGAATCTTGGGCCCTTTACCTTCAAGTAACCACCCTGTAGTGAGGGAGAATGGTACATACATGATATATTTCCTCACAGAGGGTAGAAGGTGGTTGGTGATATTCTAGGTACACACAAACCCAGAAAGGAGCCAGCTGAAATGGCAGAACAAGGATGAGAAATGAGCCATTCTCAGAGGACATCTCTTTGTACACCCATATCAGTCTACTGACTGAGTCTCTAGTGGTGAGATTTGGGACTTTCCTGGGACCTGTGGCATGCAGTGTTTTTTAAATCAATGACTCCAATAAATGCATATCAACATGCTGTAGTAAATATGATGGAAGTGTATTAGCTTGTAGTAAATATGATGGAAATATATTAGCTTGCCAGGCGCTTAACAAAGTACCATGGCCTGGGTGACTGCAGCAACAGAAATTTATTCTTTCAGTTCTGGAATTCTTGAGGCTGAGAGCTCAAGATCAAGGAGCAGGCAGGGTTTGTTCCTTGTAAAGCCTCTGTCCTTGGTTTGTAGATGGCCATCTTCTGGTTCTTTTCACTTTTTCTCTCTATGCATATGTGCCTAAAAGTCTTATTTTAATAAACATACTAGTCATGTTAAGGTGAAGCCCAATGACCTCATTTTAACTTGACTGCCTCTTGGAAGACTCTGTATCTAAATAAGATTGTATACTGAGGTACTGGTGATATAAATTTAACTTATGCTTTTTTTGGTGTGGAGCATAATTTAACCCATAGCATCTAGTCTAATAAACAATAGACTCATGTTTTGTTCATAATAAAGGGAACCACTACCTTGTGAATAGTGAGGTGGAGTAATTAAGCATAGCTGGGTACATATGCCACTCTCCACGTATTAGCTGTGTGTCCCATGATGCTGCTGAGATTGGAGACCTTCAGTTTGTTATTTGTAATATGGGAGTAATAATTCTAACATCAGACATTTATTCTAAATATAACATCTCAGAAATCAGTAGGAATAAAATACTAGGATATACAGACTAACATTTAGCTTCATCAGGAGCACAGAGTAACCCCTTATTTGTTATCTTGAAGGCACAAAGTTGAGAACGATTAAGTCAGATATGAAAGAGTTAATGAAGAAGAAATAGAATAACAGGAAAAAAAAAATTTTTTTTGAGACGGAGTTTTGCTCTTGTTACCCAGGCAGGAGTGCAATGGCGCAATCTCAGCTCACCGCAACCTCCGCCTCCTGGGTTCAGGCAATTCTCCTGCCTCAGCCTCCTGAATAGCTGGGATTACAGGCACGCGCCACCGTACCCAGCTAATTTTTTGTATTTTTAGTAGAGACAGGGTTTCACCATGTTGACCAGGATGGTCTCGATCTGTTGACCTCGTGATCCACCCGCCTTGGCCTCCCAAAGTGCTGGGATTACAGGCTTGAGCCACCGTACCCGGCCAGGAAAAATTTTCTTGATTTAATGATTGGTAATTGAAACCTTGTCAGTACTTAATTTTCCTAGATCTTTTATGGATAACTGATGCAAAAGAGTCATTTACCACCAGTAATGACTCAGCACATACCAGTGGGGAAGAAAACACTGAATTCTTTGTACTTGTCTCAGCATTGTGTGTTTGATTTATTACCAAGGAATTTAACAACATTTAATTTGGAAAAAAATAAGGATTTCAGAAAACTCTAGAGACTGTGATAACTGGCATTCATTTATTCCATTTGTTTTTACATTGTCTCCTTGAGTGAGCATTCTACTCCTGTGTGTAACCGGTAGGTGCTTTTCAACTCTAATTCTTACCACTGGCTATTTTGACTGAATTTTTTATGAAGACATTACGATGCCATTATTTTGAAATACTTCTTGACAAATTTTTCTGTTCATATTATTCAAAATTTTGTTTGCCTTCTCCACTCCTATTCTGTGGCAAAATACATATACTTAAGAGAACATCTGATTTGATTATGTTCTGAAACAAACATTATGAATTAAGATGCACAATGCAGGTTGTGGACAGAACCCTGGCACTGCAGTCCAGAGGATATGTTTCTAACAGTCATGGCCAACACGTATCCACTTTTCCCCTGTGCATCAGGCATTTCTAAAGGATAGATCTTATCTTAGTTTTGTGTGATGGAACTAACAGTGATCAAACAAGTAGCTCAGCAGGAGGTCCAGCTGGCCCAGTTCTTGGTATAAAAAGGGATCAGGAACAGCAGCAGAAGACTGTGCAGGCCGAGGGTGAGGCCCAGGCTGCCAAGATGCTTGGAGAAGCACTGAGCAAGAACCCTGGCCGCATCAAACTTCGCATGATTTGGGCAGCCCAGAATATCTCCAAGACGATCGTCACGTCACGGAATCCTGTCTATCTCACTGCCAACAACCCTGTGCTGAATCTACAGGATGCAAGTTTCACCCGAGGAAGTGACAGCCTCATCAAGGGTAAGAAATGAGCCTTGTCACCAAGAACTCCACCCCCAGAGGAAATGGATCTGCTTCTCCAGTTTTTGAGGAGCCTGCTTGGGGTCCAGCGCAGCCCTACCCGGCCCCAGTATCATGCGATGGTCCCCTGCACCAGTACCCGGAACCCCTCTTGGATTAAGGAAGACTAAAGACCAGCCCCTTTTCTGGGAAATTGCTTTCCTCCTCCCTGTGCCGGCCGGGGCTGTTGGGACAGTGTGTGATTTCTCAGTGATTTCCTACAGTATTGTTCACTCCCTCAAGGCTGGGAGGAGGTAACCACCAACCCGGGAATTCTCAATAAATTATTTCTTAAGCTCAAAAAAGAAAAACAAAACAAAAAAACAAGAACAACAACAAAAAACTTTAACTTAAAAAATGTGTAGTGCATTTGAGGCAAAAAGAGTATTTTTATGTCAACACTAACTCAGGGTTTCATAGGGTGGGAGGAGTCCTCCTTATCACTATCCACCACGCAGTTTGGACACAGAGGGCTTAGCTCCTGTGGCACTGCTGGTTGCCTTCTAATTTTCTCACTATTCTTTACTAAAGAACCTTGATTCTGTGAGAGACAGAAACATGCCCAGCCCCCAGGCAATGAATCCTGATTGATCTGGACTCATTATGTCTGGTACTGACAGCCTCACTCCACTTTGTTGGATTCTTAATTTTAGAGCTTTCCTGATGCTCAACAAGATTTTTGGTTCTTCTCATTCCAAGCACCTGGTTCATGACTGGTATATCTGTGTCATAATTTATCAAAACAAGATATTGTTCTTCATGTTATTAAGCAATTTCTGCCTTTTTTTTTCTTAATAAGCATCATGATCACTGCTTATTATCTCCTTACATTTTTTTCTGCATCGTTGTTATATTTCATGTTTATGTTTTCCATGTCATTTTGTTTCATACGTATATCTTTCTTTTATATTTAGTAATATATATCTTATATATTTGAAATAGTATCTAGCAGAATAGATATATAATAAAATATGTTCTGCCATGGAATTTGTTTGAATCCAGTGAGATTCTTTAACCTTTTATACATAGAGATGAAAGCAATTATTTGACATGGTGGACAAAATCAATCACATTTTTGGGAAATAACTTTCTTACAAAGGACAACAAACAAAGTACATTAAATATATATTTTAAATCTTATTAAAAATAAAAGATCGAAAAGGTAGTGAGGATGTATTGAATTTTGTTTCGGGGCTGGGCAAAGTAATAGAATGTGTGCTTGCCTCTTGCGTGAAACAAAACAAATTAGCAAAACATATAAAACAATGTGTTTTAAGACACTGAATATCAGACAGTAAAGGACCACCATCTCTGGGAGACAGGAGTAGAACAAGGTGAGCCCTATCAGTTCTCTAGCTTACTGCTTTGAGAGGGTTTCCAGGATCAGAGCAGGAAGAGGGAACCCAGACAGGGCCTGGTGGAGTTCTGAGTTGAAGAGATGAAGCTGAGAGTCCATGGTAACAAGGTGGCTAGAATTTGCACAACTGGGTGCTTGAGAGGAGAAAGGGGCACACAGAAAGAACTCTGGCAATTTGCAGCTGGTATACAATGTGTTCACATAAATCCCTGATTGCATAAAACTACCCAAGGTCAAGGAAAGAAGCATCTGGAAGGATGAAAGCAATAGTACCCAATACTCACACTTGGCTGCAGAGAATATGTATTCCATCAGACAGCCTGGAAAGGCTTGAGATTCATTAGGAATTAGATAGAGTACACCAGAAGGCTTTGCCTCAGTAGAGGGAAATATTTTGCCCTAGATTGGGCACTATTCTGGTCATAACTAATGAATATTGAACCCCAGAGTCTCAAACTGTTTCCACATGATTTAACTGATCAAAGCTCAAGAATATTTATAGGAATACAGAAACATCCAGCTTCCAACAAAGCAAAATTCACTGTGTATGAAATTCAATAAAAATTTCAAGGGATGCAAATAAGTAAGAACATATGACCTGTAGAGAGGAAATAAACAGAGCCTCAGAACTGTTGGACAGCTGCAGGAAGCCACATATTTGTTTGATTGGAGTGCCTGAAAGAAAGCACAGAGAGGAGGAGCTTAAAAATATTGAATAGTCAAAAATTTTCCAAGTTTGATAGAAACTATAAACCTACCTATTTAAGAAACTAAATAACTTCAGGTATAAGAAAAATGAAGAAAACAAAACTAAAATATATCATAACCAATTTGCTCAAAACCAGTGATAAAGGAAAAATAATACACACATGATGTACCTTTTTCACTAGATGCTAGGAAAAGCGACTTGGGAAAAAGGTGCATTATGTTCAGACCAGCAGTGATAAGGATGACAGCAGATTTCTTATTGGAAACCATGTAAGTAAGAAGATGGCATGATAACTTTTTTAAGTATGACAACAGCAAAAGTCCAACCTGTCAAGTGAGAATTTTTTACTCAGTAAATATGTCAAAATGGAAGCTAAATAAAGACTTTTTTTAGGCATACAAAAGCAGATAGTATCCATTACCAACAGACATATACTATAAGAAATGTTAAAGAAAGTCCTTTAGGCAGGAGGAATATTCTACTATATGGAAGCATGGATCTATAAAATTAATTAAAAAAACTATTGAAATTGGAATTACATGAATAAATACATAGAATTTTCCACTTATTAAGTCTCTTTGAAATATAATTGACATTTTTCCAGAAGTAAAGTTGCTGCATTACATAGTAGTTATATTTTTAGACAAATTCTATTTTTTTTTTTGAGGTACTTCCATACTATTTTCCAAAATGGCTGACTAATTTGTATTTCCACAAACAGTGTGCAAGCTTCCTGTTCCTCACATCCTCACCACCACTTGTTATCTTGTATCTTTATTATATTAGCCATTCTATGGGGCGATTTTTCCTTGTGGTTTTAATTTGCACTTCCCTGGTGATTAGAGATGTTGAGTTTCTTTCATAAATCTTTGGTCATTTGTATCTCTTCTCTTGAGAAGAGTTTGTTTAGATCCTTTGTCTGATTTTTAAAAAGATGTTTTGTTTTCTTGCCACTGAGTTGAGTTCCTCATATATTTTGGATATTAGCCCCTGTTAGATGTATGATTTACAAATATTTTCTCTCAGTCCATGGCTTGTCTCTTTAATCTGTTGTTTCCTTTGCTGTGAAACAGCTTTTTAGTTTTGTGCAATCTGATTTCTCTCTCTTTTTTAAAAAATTTTTTATTGCATTTTAGGTTTGGGGTACATGTGCAGAACGTGCAAGATAGTTGCATAGGTACACACATGGCAGTGTGTTTTGCTGCCTTCCTCCCCTTCGCCCACATTTGGCATTTCTCTCCAGGCTATCCCTCCCCAGCACTCCCCCCCGCTGTCCCTCTCCTATTCCCCCCAATAGACCCCAGTGTGTAGTACCCCCCTCCCTGTGTCCATGTGTTCTCATTTTTCTCACCCGCCTATGAGTGAGAATATGTGGTATTTCCTTTTCTGTCCTTGTGTCAGTTTGCTGAGAATGATGTTCTGTACTTTTGCTTTTGTTGTCTGTGCTTTTGCAGTCGTTTCCAAGAAATTATTGCCAATATCATTGTTGTGGAGATTTTTTCCTGTTTTCTTCTAGTAGTTTTAGAGTTTCAGGTCTTATGTTTAAGTCTTTTATCCATTTTGAGTTGATTTTTGTATATGGTGTGAGATAATTTTGTTCTTCTACTGTGAATACTCAGTTTCCCAACATAATTTGTTAAAATGCTGTTCTTTCTCCATTGTGTGTTCTTGGTACCCTTGCAAAAAAATCAATTGATTGTAAATACTTCTGTTCTTTCTATTCTATTCTATTGGTTGATGTGTCTGTTTTTATGCAGTACTATGCTGTTTTTGATTACAATAGCTTTATATTTTGAAATCAGGGAGTATAATACCTCCAGTTTTGTTTATTTTGCTCAAGATTGCTTTGGCTATTTGAAATCCATATAAGTTTTATAATTTTTTTCTATTTCTGTAAAAATATCCTTGAAATTTTGATAGGAATTGTGTTGAATCTGTTGCTTGCTATGGACATTTTAACAATATTAATGTTTTCAACCCATGAATATGGAATATGCTTTCATGTATTTGTGTCTTCTTCAATTCTTTCATCAATGTTGTAAAATTTTTATTGTAGAGCAAAAGCAGTTCTTGATTAAGTTTACTCTTAGGCATTTTATTTTATTCCTTGATGCTATTGTAAATGAGATAGGGATCTTAATTTGTTTCAGATAGTTTGTTCAGTATGTAAAGATATAATCAAAGGAATTGAAATTGGTGTGTCCAAGAGATATCTGCATGCTCACGTTCATTTCAGCATTACTTACAATAGCCAAGATATAAAGGCAGTCTAAGTGTTAGTTAATGAATAAATGTTTAAAGAAAATGTGGTACTTATTCAATGGAATACTCTATAGTATTAAAAAAAGGAAGAGATTCTGTCATTTGCAGCAACATTGGTGAAAATGAAGAACATTATGCTAAGTGAAATAAGACAGGTACAAAAAGAGAAATATGATCTCACATGTGGAATCTAAAAATGTTATCTCATGGAAACAGAACAGAATGATGGTTAGCAGACACTAGAGGAGGAGGAGGATGGGAAAAGGGAAGATATTAATCGAAGGGTACAAACTCGGTTAGACTGGAAGAATACGTTTTAGTGATCTATTGTGTTGCATGGTGACCCCAATTAATAATAATATATTTTGTATTTCAAAAAAGTTAAAAGATTTAATTTTTAACATTCTCACCACAAAAAGTGTTCATGACATGATATGTCAGTGAACTTGATTGAATATTTCTACAGTGTATACATAGATCAAAATATCACATTGTACTCCATAAATGCACATAATTATTATTTGCCAATTAAAAAGAAATAATTAAAAATATAATTGTCTAAACAGAATTAGTAGCTAAAATTTAGTGAGGGATTCATAACATATATAAAAATAAAATGATATTAAAAACACAAAGATTGAGAGTGGAGAATCATATATTGCTGGAAAGTTATATACTATACACAATGTGGTATAATATATGATGGTAGACTGTGGTAGTTAAAGATGTATACTACAAACCTTAAAGAAACCACTGAAATATATAACAAAGATCTTTAGCCAATAATTCAGTAAAGAAGATACAATAAAATCATAAAAGTATTCAATTAACCCCAAAGAAGGCAAAACAAGAAAGGGGATAAGAAGTGACAATAGACTTAAGCCTAACCATTGATAATATTACACCAAATGTAAATTGTATAAGCCTGAATTAAAACATGGAGATTGTTGGGTTAGTTGTGAAAAGCTAGACTTAATCATATGTTGCATAGAGAAAATATGCTTGAAATATAAAGATATAAAAAAGTTAAAGTAACACTAATTAAGAGAAAATTGAAATGACTAAATAGATTTCAGAGCAAAGAACATTGCCAGGAACAAAGAAGGCCATTTTTAATAATGAAAGAGTGGATTTGTCAAGAGAATATAGCGAGTTTAAATTGATAAAAAAATGCTTCAAAACACTCGAGGCAAAAAATTCTTAAAGGAGAAGTAGACATATCCACAATCATACTGGAATATTTCAATATACCCTTTCAGTAACTGATGAAGCAAATAGAAAATAAGTGAGGATAGAGATAATTTAACAATTTGCCATCAATCAACTTGACCTATTTGACATTCATAAAACATTTTACCCTAAAATAATGTAATACACATTTTCCTCAAACACATAAAATGCTTTCAAAGGTAGGCCATATTCTGGGCTGTGACATAAATCTTCATGGCTTTGAAATAATTCATCATTTAAGGTATACTTTTCTAATTAACATAAAACAAATTTGGAAATCGAAAAAAAAAAGACCTCTGGAAATCCTCTAAGTATTTGGAATGAAAAACAAATCGACAAATAATTCATAGGTGAAAGCAGAATATATTTTCAATTAAATAAAAATAAAAAATCAACATATCAAAATTTGGAAAGTGCTGCTAAAGCAGTACTTAATAGAAAATTTGTAATACTAAGCACCTTTGTAAGCAAGCAGAATATACCTCAAATCATTGCTCTCAATTTTTATTTTAGTAAACTAGAAAAAGAAGAAAACTGGCATTAAAATAAATAGAAGAAAAGGAAAAGTAAGACTAAGGATAGATATCAATAAAATAGAAAACAGGAAAACAATAGACACAATCAATGCAACAAGTCTTGTTCTATGAGAAGATCAGCACATTTATAAATAAGCAGCCAGGCTGATGAAGAAAGCAGTAAAGAAGGCACAAAATAAAAATACGAGGAATGAGAGTGGTAGAATCACACAAAGTCTAAAGATACTACAAGCACAACAAAGGAATATTATCAACAACTTTATGCAGATATACTCAACAGCTTTGATGAAATGAACAAAGCCCTTGAAAGACACTAACTATTGAGTTTACTGAAGAATAAACAGATACTCTAAAAAGCCATGTCTATTAAAGACATTATATTTACAGTTAAAAATCTTCTCATAAATACAACTCCAGGTCCATATGGTTTTACTGGTGAACTGAACCAAAATTTTTATGAAGAAAAAATAAAAATTTTATGTAAATTCTTCCAGAAAATTAAAAAGAAAAGATAATGCCACAACTCATTTTCTAGGTCCAGCAATAACCTGATAATAAGACCAACAAAGACATTGTAGAAAAAAATTGCAGATTAATATCTCTTATAAATATAGATGCAAAAGTTTTAATAAAAATGTTAGGAAATTGAATACAGTGATATATAGTATGTAAACTAAGTGGGATTTACCTAAGGACTGGAAGATAGGATTGACATAGGGAAATCAATATAATTTAGCATACTAACACACTAAAAAAGAAAAACATAATTATCTTAATAGTTGTTATAAAGGCCTTTTATGAAATGCAACATCTGTTCCTTACAATAGTTCTCATCACTATAAATATAAAGTGAATCTTTCTCAACTTGATAAAGGGTATTTATAAACAATCTGCCACTAACATTATAGACTATAGGTCAATGATCAGAAGATTAGCAACAAGATAAATATCTCTTACCACTTCAACTTCATATTGAGAGATCTAGCCAGTGCAATAGGCAAGAAAAAGAAATAAAAGGTATTTACATTGGAAAAGAAGAAAGAAAAGCATTCTTTATTCATAGATGATAAGTTCATCAATTTGAAAAAATCTACTGGCATGTGTAAAAGCATAGGAATTAATATAGCTTTATAGTTAAAGTAAAAAATTCAAAAATTACAAAATGTCTGATTTTTCTGTAGGGCATATAGATAATTCGGAAAGTTCATCAGATATAATTGCAGAAAAGTCTCAGTTTAAAAACAAAAAGTATTATACTGCCTGCATTCTGTCTTCAAATCATAATTAAATAAGAATTTAACTCTATGAGTAAAAAAATGCAGTTATATTTACAAATTTAAATAAAAATCTTCTAAAACTGCTTGGATTAAACAACAAATCACATCAGAAATTTTAAAATACCTATAACCGAATAATATAGTTGCTACATACCAAATATTTTAGGGAAAGCAAAAGTGGCACATTGAGATGATTTATATTTATAAATATTTACAAATAAAAATAGCAGCTAAAAATAAATAAGCAATTGAACTTAAGAAAAGAAAGAACAAAAAACTTCAGAAAATTTGAAGGAACAAAACAATAATAAAACAGTAAAATCATTAAAATAGAAACCAAGATTATAACAAAGAAAAAAGCCACAAGTTGATTATTTGAAAAGACTTGTAAAACAGAACACCTATGACAAGGTAGACCAAGAGAAGAAAAGGAAAGATGAAGAAACAGGAGCACAGAACTACAGAACCTTTAGTGATTTTAAAGGTCATATAAAAAAAATTTAACAACAGATATATGCTACCAGTGTCAAAAACTTCGAGGCAATGGAAGAAGTTCTAAAATAATGTATCTTAGCAGAATTCATTTGAGAAGTATCAAAGACTCGAATATTTATATAACTATTTAAGACTATGAAGTAATAGCCTTTCCATAAATTAGATCATATGGCCTGCAAAACTTTCAAGGTAGAGTTCAATTTTGTACAGATTTTTATAGACAACTGGAAAAGATGGAAAACCTACCTAATCCTCTGAGGCCAATGAACCCTAATATCAAAACCAGACAAAAATATTATGAGAAATGGTCACATCACACAGAATTATTTTCACTTAAATTTTTCAATTTTTTATGTGTGCCTACTCATATAAAGAAAATATGAATACATATTTTAGTCCTTAGGCAGCAAAAGAAATTTTAAACAAAATACTTAAATATAGGCTATATAATAGGTAATAAAATAGACTGTACTGAAAATGAAAACTTTCATGAACCACTCCCAAAACATGAAAAGACTGCTGGGCGTGGCATTATATTTCTGTAATCTCAGCTACAATGAGGGCTGAGGCAGAAGGAACGCTTGAGCCCAGGAGTTCAAGGCCAGCCTGGGCAACATAGTGAGAACCTGTCTCAAAATAAAATTTTTTTAAATTAAAAAATACGAAAAGACACATTAAAAGCTGGGAGAAGATGTTCTCAGCAAATACAACTAGTGAAAAGTCAGTATTGAAAATAAATTTAAAAAATTCTGAACATCACTAGAGAAAGTATGAACCACACACAGAAAAGCCATTAGTATTCAACACACAGAAGAGAATGTACCAATTTCTAGTAGATGTCTGAAAAAAATCAACATAATTGTTGATAAAAAAAAATGCAAGTCAAACTTACAATGTGACCTTATTTCACATTCATTAGACTGGCAAAGCTGGGAAGTGTTTCCTTATCAAGGATGGGGAGGACCTATTATTCACTGCTGTTAGGTTTGTACATTGTGGAGACTTTCTAGAAAACAAGTTAACTTCACTTCCTAGGACTGGACATCCACATATCCTACCACACAGAAACTCCACATCTACCCAAGAGAAAGCCTTGAACACAATACAATGTATGAGAAAATTCATAGAGAAGTGTTGGGCATAACTCAAATATTCTTCTAGAAGAATGAATGAATAAACTGTAGTATGGTCACACAATGAAATCTTAAAAAGGAAAAAGATTAAACTATTTACAGTGTGGGTAAATCATAGAAAGTTGAAGAAGCTAAAATATTAAATATGAATTTTATTTTTATGAAATTCAAAAATTTTGATAAATTAGAAATATATACTCTATACATAATATGAAATATATAAATAAAATTAAAATAATATAACAATGACAAAAATGGATAAACATGGGGTTGGAGTGATGATTATTCTGATGGAAGTAGGTGGGGAAAGAGACAGAGACAGAGAAAATATCTCTTTCAGATTGATAGAGGAAACACTAGGGGATAAATGGGTGAGGATTTCTCAATATGAAATCAAACCAGAGGAGGATTTTATTACTAGCCCAAAAGAGAGAGAGAGAGAGCGTGTGTGTGTTTGTGTGTAAGGTTGTGAAATACTAAATAAAGATCATCCCTGAGGTCAAATGCAGCATTTTATTATATTTTATAACTGAGAACCCAAAACAAAATAGAAGCAATGTGCCATGGAGTTGAACCAGTGCATTTTTCAGTTCTGTTCTGATTCAAGTTCATTAGTTACTTTAGTTTATGCCAGTTTGGATGGAATTCCAGCTTTGGCAACTCACACTGCCAATCTTTTTTGACTTTCGATTTACCGAAAATTGTTTAAAATTTTAAAAGTTGAAAATATTTTAGAGGTTTAATTATAGTTCAATAATTAAAAATTTAGAATTTCTAAAATATTATTAAATTTGCAGTTGAAAATGAGGTTAGAGCTAGACAACCTTTATGACCTCATCATAGATAAAATGGAAACATAACTGGTTGTAATAAAATTATAACACTAGTATATTGTTGAGTAAAGGAAAACTTAAAATGGAAACAGCAATAGAATGATTGTGTTGGAGTTCAATGAAGACATTCTCATATATCTCAGTTTCTTTAGCCCTGACTAATGGATGTGAAATTGCTGGCACAGACACTACCCAGGTGTCCAGTAAGTCCTGTCATTTCTAACAAGTAAACATAACAACATTGAAAACAGACAACAAATCAAAGATGATGGTTTCTCTTATTTATAGGCACTAAAACATAATATTCCCCTTTGCAGATTTCTGGAAAGAGTCTGCAGACAGAAAGCAAGCACTCATCAGTAAAGTTCTTGTTTTACTCAAATTATCTGCCCAGATGGAAATTTTATTTTGTTTGAGTGTGCATGTGACAGTATCACTCTGAAATGACTGTGCTGGTGCTGGCATATTGCATCTGGAAGAGATGTAATGAGTATTATGTATTTCTTTGGAAATACATCATTATGTAAAAATTATCTCCTGGAATACAATTTCTTATGTTTGGTAATAGTCCAAAAGAGAAAATCTTAAATTCCAAGCATGAATGTTATCCAAATGTGAGTTATTAATTAGAAGGCAAGTTTTCCTCATAAGCATTCTGAGTTAAATGTGTTATTTACAAGGATAATAGGCAAATGAAACCATTTAAAAATTAACTGAATGTGTCTCTCTAATTCTATCCTAGTTTGATTCCCTCATGCTTATTTCATCCCTATGGGAGTTCATAGCAAGACCTTGCTGTTTGACATTTCATTTAGTTTCAAAAACTGGTTAAAAGCTAATCAAGTCTATGTATTTATACATATGAATGACATGTTTCAGGCAACTTAGTTTAGACTAAGTTACGGTTCTCTCTCAATATTCATGACTCCAGTCAGGCCCATGTTGAATATGTCCCAGTTCAGTTTAATTGAAAGTAGCATGAATAGAAAGAATACAATTAGGGAGGGGGAGTGTTGAGTCTGGATTTCCTATTACAATTTTTAAAGTAAAAATTTGATTGTCTAGGATGCTTCTGAAAACTTCCCACCAAAATATATCTAAATAGAACTGGAGTGTGAATTTGTAACACAAAGTGTTACAAATTCGTGTTTGTCCAAGTACAAAATCTCCTTGAAGACCTTATTCTGAAATTCACCTTTTACGCTCTATACCGCATGCTTGATTGAATGTGAAAACATGGTTATAGCACAAATACCAGTTAAAGCAATTGTGGTCTCATTCAGCCATTTAGAACAACCAACATTCAAGACTTGAGCCCCAGAACACGAGAGAGGATGAGCTCCTGGGTTGGACTACGTTTAAGAAAGAGGATTTGAGACTGGTGAAAAGCAGTCAGAGATATAAGGGGCAAAATTAAGAATGAATTACAAGAAGACAAGAGAAGAGACCAGTCAACAATATCAGATGAGTCAGAGAAAGTGAGGAAGGCATGGATGTGAGCTGACATGAGGCCACTGAACTTGATGATGGAGATATCATTAGGGCTTGTAGAGACAAACAGCTGTTTCTGAAGAATAATTTGGGAGAGAGAAATGTCAATGGGTTACAGAAGAGGTGGAGACTAGTGGGCCCCTTTCTAGTGAGGTTTGAAGATGAGAAGGAGGCACAGAGGAGTGAAAGAAGGAGAGATACAGCCAAGATAGGAGGGTTTAGCCAATTGTTTGCATTTTTATATTTGTAGCAAACAATTAGAAAAGGTGGGGCCAGACGGGGTGGCTCATGCCTATAATCCCAGCACTTTGGGAGGCCAAGGCGGGTGGATCACGAGGTCTTGGTGGAGAGCATCCTGGTCAACTTGGTGAAACCCCTTCTCTACTAAAAATACAAAAATTGGCTGGGCATGGTGGCGTGCACCTCTAGTCCCAGCTACTCGGGAGGCTGAGGCAGGAAAATTGCTTGAACCCAGGAGGTGGAGGTTGCTGTGAGCAGAGATCGAGCCATTGCACTTCAGTCTGGGTAACAAGAGCAAAACTTTGTCTCAAAAAAAAAAAAAAAAAAAGGTGAAGATAAGTCATCATTGATAATAGTCTTGTATCATATCAAATACGAGGAAAACATCCAGCAAAAATATGCAGGATATTTACCAATATATCTCTGGGGAGATTCATGTATCAGTATTCTTAGTGTTATTTATTTAAATTGATAAGATGATTCTAACATTTATATAGAAGATATATTCAAAAGGAATAATAAAATGATGAGGAAAAGGAAGGCAAGAAATTCTTTAATTACTTTCAGTTTCTCTGTAGAGAAAATGGCCATGTCACCTATTGAGAAGATGGGGAGAGAATTTCCTATCTTTTCCCACCTGCAGTAGTAACCCACCTCCCTTACTGATATGTGTCAAGGACAACTTGAGACAATCCAGGTAGTTTCTCCAATGAATACAGTCACCACAAGACAGTGCACCAAAATAAATGAGAGGATAGTCTTGGGAGCCTGTTTCCCTGAGAAGGTGAGCCAGGAAGCTCCCAGTTCAGAAGACTTCCCGGGGAGAAGGCCCAGTATAATCCAGGATCAGTAGTCTCAGCTACGTGGGAATCACCGTCTGACGTGGCCAAGTGAGGCTTTAAGATAAAAGTATAGTCATAAGTATTGAGAAAAATGCTTTAGAGCTCCACGTGAAAAAAAATCCTTTCTCTGGTGTGGTTTGGATTTGGCAGCAGAGTTGTTAGAAATTCTGCCTGGGACTTCCATTCTTCCTGCTCTAGGCCCTTTGGCATCTGAAACCAGCACACCAGATGACCACGTATGATCCAGTATTGTCAAAGGAGGAGCTGAAGAGGCATCAGACTTCTTGGTTGCAAGTGGAGGCTGGAGTCCGCTACTATTGGAAGTGCTGAGCGTGGTTCAGCACCATCTGCTGGTGTCATGATGATATGGGAGGCGGGCAGGGAAGTGCTGGGACCAGAAGGGCGGGTCCCTGGTGAGGACTCCAGCTCTGGGCTTGTGCCCACTGATAGAGGTAAGGACAGGTACTCCTGCCTCAGTGCCCAAATGTTGCATTTCTCAAGACCACCCTGGCCCACATGCCCCATCCTGTGCCTATAAAAACCCTGAGGCCTTAGCGGGCACAGACACAAGGAGCTGGACACTGACAGGAACACACCAGTAGAAGAAGACACAAGGGGCTGGATGTCGAGAGGAACGCACCAGCGTAAGAGCACACCGATGACACAGCAGGTTGGCAGGCCACCAACTGGTGGAATCACACTAAGTTTGGCCAAGGTGGTTGGAGGCCTGACTGCAGAGGAAACCCATCTTCCCAATCCATATCCTTTCTGGTTCTCCCATCTGCTGAAAGCTACTTCCATTGAATAAAACCATGCACTGATTCTCCAAGCCCATGTGTGATCTAATTCTTCTGGTACACCTACGCAAGAACTCCGGGATGCAGAAAGCTCTCTGTCCTTGCGGTAAGGCAGAGGGTCTAATTGAGCTCGTTAACACAAGCCACCTACAGACAGCAAAACTGAAAGAGCGCCCTGTAACACACACCCATTGGGGCTTCAGGAGTTGTAAACATCCACCCCTAGACACTGCCATGGGATTGGAGCTCCGCAACCTGCCAGTTTGCATGCTCCCCGCTAAAGGTTTGAGCAAGGGGCACTGAAGAAGTGAGTCATTCCCCCGTCGCACGCCCTGTGAGGGGAACAGGTAACCTTTCCCATTTCAATGAGGCCAAGCTTTCTTCTTTGATTTAGCCAATTAATTTGCTTAATATTAGATAATAATGCGATGTAAACTGATAATGTTAGAATAATCTATTCGTACAGTTTAAAAACAACACAGGTAGGCTAGGTCTTTGTTGTCATGTATCCATTGCGTTGCTCTGCTTACGGCGCTGACTGTTCCCTCTCATGCTGGAATCGTGCTCAATCTCAGCACATTTGTGTCATTCTCATTTATCGTCTCCTGGTAGATATGTTGATGATGAACCATATTTTAGTGAGCCCTTTACCCCAACAACTAATATAAACCGTGTTCCAGATTGTGCTTAATAAACTTTCTGAATGGCTGAATGAATGAATGAAATCCAAAGCTCAGTACTGAGAACTAGCGGCTATGATTTAACAAGCTTCTGACTTAAAAGGCCTCTCTTCACACTGTCCTGCTCAAAGTCATCATTTTAAAACATTTATGTTCTTTATACCTCTGTCCTCCTTCCAAAATCTTGCAGAGAGAAGGTGGGAGGACAGACAATGGATATTTTCTTTGCTCTGTGAAATGGGTCAGACTCACTGAACACACAGGCAATCCCAAGACCTTTCAATCACCTTGTAACTATTACAGGGCATGGGAAATACGAGTGTGAACTGCCACACACTTTATTTAATGCGTGCATTCCATGAGCACTTGCCATGAGCTCAGCTTCTTGCTTGGTTCAAGGATTACAAAGGTGAATAGTGGCAGCCTTCCCACTGAGACCTCTTCAAATCTCTCCTACAAAGCAATGACTGCTTTTTCATAAAGAGAAGCAGAAACTGTATGTATGGGAGTATGAGAGAGGGAGTCATAGGGGCAGAGAAACTTTCCAATGGGGTTTTGATAGGTGGCAAGAAGAGGAAAAAACTCTCTCCCCAAATGCAGAGGCAAAGAGTAGCCTCTTGCTAGGGGGTAGTTAGGGAATAATTTTACAGTTTAAAAAAATAATTTTAGAAAGACTACTATGGCAAAGTGGCTAGGGCATAAAACAGGGGGAAGAGAGTGGAGACCACTATACTTCCCCTGCAGAGAGGGGTGTGTGTGTGTGTCTGTGTGTAGAAAGGTGGGAGCAATTTCTTGATTCTTTCAGTTCATTCACTTCTCAGCTAGAATGCTACTGTTTCTAGATTTGTGTTTTCGCATCCTCAGGTGAAGATAGGAAGCCCTTACGGCCAAGTTTTATGTTTGAATGCATTTTTCCACTGGGCACAGTTAGTAGCTCTATCTTGATCTCTACTTTCATTAAGAATCATAACTGCATTGGAAGAAGCAAGACATTTTTTATATTTGTAGCAAATAATTAGAAAAGGTCAAGAGACTATATATATTTAAAGTGGATATATTTATATGTATTTGAAGTGGATACCATAGGCCCATACACCTAGGAGGCTCTCAATAAACTCGATGGTGGTCTAACCCAGTCTGAAGTCCTTGGTATACATCTGCACAAGTGAGACTCAGAACAGTGAAGTAGGTCCCCTAAAATGACTTAGTCAGCCAGTCCCAGGGCTAGGTAGGGCAAAAATCCAGGACCTCCGAACCTGTGGCTTGCAAATACCCCACGGATTTATACTTTATTCCTAGGTATTTATTTATTTATTTATTTTGAGATGGAGTTTCACTCTTGTTACCCAGGTTGGAGTGCAATGGCGCAATCTCAGCTAACCGCAACCTCCGCCTCCTGGGTTCAGGCAATTCTCCTGCCTCAGTCTCCTGAGGCGCTGGGATTACAGGCACGCGCCACCATGCCCAGCTAATTTTTTTGTATTTTTAGTAGAGACGGGGTTTCACCATGTTGACCAGGATGGTCTCGATCTTTTGACCTCGTGATCCACCCGTCTCGGCCTCCCAAAGTGCTGGGATTACAGGCGTGAGCCACCGCGCCCGGCCTCATAGGTATTTATTAAACACCTTTTATGTACGCGGCATTATGCTTATCCGTAATTTTTTGACGTTGGTCCAGGCCACAGTCAGAATGAAAGCACGATAAATAGCCACACACTTAATTATTCTATTTTCAGGGGCCTGTTCTTGCATTGATTATATCCCTACATGATCTCTGAGAAAGATTTTTTTTTGCTGACATTCTTCACGATCATTCAACTGTAGCAGCATGAAGGCAGCTATTAGTGCATAGGTTCCTGTGGTTATCTGACATAAAATAAATGTCAGCTTTGTAATCTTAGTCCTTAGGAAACAAGTGTTAACTAAATGGAATGAGAATGACTCACATTTAATTTGCTTCCATTGGCCAGTTCTTCAAAGGTAAAATGAACTCCTCCAAGTCATTACCAATGTTCTCATCAATGAGCAGATACTCCAGCTGGGAACGCAGGGAAGATCTCTGGGTCTTTTAAAGACAAAATAACACATACTAATGAGATAGAAGCACATATTGGTTTGTGACTCAAAAATGTGATTTGTTGTCAGAAGAAATAATAACTAAAGGTGAGTTACTCCCTATTCTGCAAACACGATTGCTCCTAGGGGAGATTTTCTAAAGTTCCGAGAATTAGAGGATTGCTTATCAAATTTAATAAACATTAAATCTGTTTATAACTTGTTTTCATGCATCCCAGAGTCTTTTTACTATCCTGTTGCCTTTTCTTTCTCTTCTCATGTCCACATAAGAGTTTGAAAATGCTACTGCAGATTTCAGCTAGCAATTGTATTTGAATCAAGTGTGAGAATGATTCTCTTTCCTTCTACAGTTCAGAATCTTTTTCCACAAACCAGATGAAGAATGAGTTTGCTTACATTGTTATAGAACATCATGAATGGCCCCAGGTGATTCAAAGACCACCTTTGAATTGGTGTTGGTGTTTGAGTCTCCGGGCTTCATCTGCTACCGTGGGTGGGACCCTCAACCAGCTTTTGGTGCAGTCAAGCCCTCAGCTTCTGAATGGGAATGGATGCCTCTCAGGTTGTAGGAGTGTCTGTTAGCTGTCAGCACCCTGAGTGAGGTGGGCACTGCCCTCACATCTCTCCTCCCCACTGTGCCTGTCCCCCGGGCCTCCATAATAGGCCCCCCTGTGCCTGCAGGGCCATCACTGAACTCAGCAGAGCACAGACACAGAGTTTATGCTTCATGAGGGGTACAGGAAGGTCAGTATCACTGAGGGTCACAAAACGTTTTAAATCGACTGCAGCCACAGCCAAGACCTGACCAGAAGGCTGTGGCCAGGCTTTCTGTCCCTGGTGCAGCCCCTTCAAGTGAGGCAGAGGATGAAGTGGCTCAACACTGGGCCAGATCCCAGAAAGCACTAGCCTCATTTTGTCTCTACTGGTCCACATTGCATTTTTTCTCCTCTCCTCTGGCCCTCACAGCTGGGGTCAGGAAGGCCTCCAGTGGCTATGGCAATGTCAGTCCTGTGTTAATACAGCCTGGCAGGAGTAGAGGCTTTCTGAGCCTTAGCATCATGGATATTTGGGGCAGGATAATTATGTTGTTAGAGGCTGCCCTGTGCATAGTGGGGTGTTAACAGCATCCCTGAGAAACACTCCCTGGATGCCAATAGCACTTCTGCAGTTGTGATGACCAAGAATGTCTCTGGTCATTGCCAGGTGTCTGCTGGGATTTGCCCTGGGTGAGAATCACGTTAGGCAGGACGAACGTGACCGGTCCTGTACTGTCTCCTGTGCAAATCTGCTCTGGCACATTTGCCTGCTATTTCAGCCACATTAAACTTCCGGCTGGTCTACAAATGCAGGCGCCGTGGCACACTGCTGGCTCTTTACCCCTGCCCTTTCTTCCATGGGACTTTACTTTCTTTCTGGTCTGTTTGGAAAACTCATTCTGATTCTATAAGCCCCTCAGGCACATCTCCACCAACATTTCCCGGATCAGGTCAAACAGAATCAGTCACTTCTTCCCTCGTATAATACTCTGTCAGCCCACAGCTCCATCATCCTGCAAGGGAAGCTTGCCATGGTGTTCCTGTCCTGGTGGACATGAAGGTCCCATGCCATTTCACTAGAGTGTGGTGGGTCCTATGAGAGGAAGGTTCCAGCGCTCCAGGACCCTAATAGTGAGAGTCTCTCTATGCCAGGGACCAGTGCAGGCCTCCTAAGCAATGACAACCCAGAAAGATGTGAAAGTAAACATCCAAAAGACCAGCAAGCATGTAAATAGTGTGCTCTTGCATAAGGGACTCATTTAAATCGTTCACATAGGAAATCCGAGTATATTGAGCACCAAATATATCCCAGATCCATGTACAGTGTGCATGTGAAGCAGGCCTTAACCTTGACCCTGAGGTGCTCATATGAAAGGAAACCTGCCCATGCTGTGCTGTGTCCTTTGTCTGCCTGGCTTGTTTCACTGCCCGGGGATCGGGGCTCTGGTTACAGCCATGCTGGCCATATGGAAACAGAGCCAAGCATAGTCTGTGCTTCTGTTTTCACTCACCAGAGGCTTGAGGGTCCCTTTAGCATGTGATTTTCATCACTGGGAGAAAAATCTGGACTGGCAAATAATTTAGAAGTCATGGGGTTGTATAATACTGCCAAAACAGAGAAGGAAGTAATGTCAAGAATAGATTTGCAGGAGTCTGGCTTCTTTTTGAGGCTCCTTCTCTCCCAACTGCCTCTACTTTCTGGCCACTGCTATGGACCAAATGTTCATGTCCTTCCAAAATTCACATTTGAAGCCTTACCCACCAATATGATGATATCAGGAGGTGAGGCTTTTAGGAAGTAATTATTTCTTGAAGGTGGAGTCCTCATGAATGAGATTAGTGCCCTTACAAAAAGAGACACAAGACACATGATCTCTCTCCCCACTGTGTGAAGGCTCAATGAAAAGGTCCTCTGTAAACTGGGCAGAGAGCCCTCACTAGGAACCAAGCTGGCCAATACCTCGATCTTGAACTTCCAGCCTCCTGAACTGTAAGGAATTTATTTCTGTCGTTAAAGTTACTCAGTCTGTGGTAATCTGTTATAGCAACCTGAGCTGACTAAGACACCACTAGAATCACAATTTAATTGAATACGGTAGTTGGATAAAGTTTGTAAGTCATAAAAATATACCACTTACTCGGTGTGTATTTTCCCATGCATTTTACAGAAACCCTGTGATGCAGAAAATTTCCCCTTTCAAGTGAAGAAGTAATGAACTGTCTCTACGAATCACAGCCAAGAATTGGTGGAATATGAATTCAAAACTTTTGCTGAGGGCTGTCCCACCATACCTGAATCCCAACAGAGGTCAGAGACACCTGCAGGTGGCCTGAACAGGGGAGCAGCCTGGTCATAAGAGAGCAGCTTTGGGTTGAGCAGTTATGATAGAGTCCCTGGGCAATTCTGTCCATCCGGCCTGACTGGTTAGCTGAAATGGCTCTACCCTTGATGAAAACCTGCTGGGAGGAATTAGGAATGCAAAGGACATTGCCAAAGAATACAGTGTTCGGACCTTTAAATTTGCTGCTCCCCATCTTCTGTCTGGGCAGGGACTGAATGTTGATATGTTGCAGTCTCTCCATTGGAGAGAAAAAATTCTCCACTCCTGTGTGCCCAGGACTCCCAGGGAGAAGAGCATCTGGGCCTGACGACCCCATGGCAGGCACTTGTGTGCGAGTCCGTGGTTACACTCGCCCACACCTTCCATGTCACCTGACAATGGCGCACTTTCCAGTAACTCATTACAAAACTTCTGGAAAAGAAGAAACATATCTAGTTTGATGTGAAATGGATGATTTGGTTTAATAAGTATGGGTTATGAAATCATAATAATAGGGAAAGAAAAAAGACAAAAATAATATTAGGGTACTTGGAGTTTAAATGCAGGTAAGAATAAAAGAAAGGTAATTAAAAAGTCATATGTTTTCTCAAAGCTTTGTTCTGTGTCCTGGTGTTTTCAAGGAAGCCGAATGTACCCTGATCAGCCAGGGGCACAACTGGACAGAGCCAACATAGAATCTCATAGGAGAGACTGCTGTGCCTCATGCTGTGTTCACAGCCGCCCAGTGGCCCCTTGAGGGTGGACTCAGTGTGGACTCAGCCTTCCTTTCTGTAGGACTCTGGGGAGAACAGGGCCTAACATCCAGCAACAGAACATTAACTCAGCTAGTGAAAAATAGAAGTGACCTCACCACATGTTGTAATGTGAAAGCAGCTATTTTTTTAAATAGCTCAACTGCACAAATGCCAAGGCTTGGACCACTCTCTTAAAGTATTATAGAGGCCTTGTAACCAATTTCTGCCTAATCTTGACTGATAGTTACTGCTTTCCATCTGCCAAGCTGTCAGGAGATTGTTTTCTTTGTTAAAACTCACAGGGTGAGGTGGAGAAGAACAACCGTTCATATTTCTGTGCTTTGTGTGTGCTCCCTGCTCTCCCTGGAACGTTCTCTGTTATTTGCCACTTGACAAATTCTCATTCTTATGCACTGCCATCTGCGTCTCCACCTGAGTTACCTCATCCTCAACGCACTTGCTCCCTCTTTATTCTATCAATACAAAGCTTGGTGCAGTCCCAAGGTCATCCTCATTTGTGCTCTAATTCTGCATTCATGTACATTTTTACTAATAAAAGTAGAGAACATCGATCAACTTGCTATGTACCAGGCACAGTGCTAAGCATGTTGTTTGTACTATTTTACCTAATTCTTGCAACAATATTTTCAGGCAGTGCTATCCACAGGATCACCACTTGACAGAGGAGGAATTGACAGCTAGGTACGCACTTGCCAAGGGTCACACATATGGAAAGGTCAGAGCCAGAATTTAAGCCCAAGCAGTCAATGATGTCACTTATATTTGAAATGGAAATAAATGGAACTCACAGACACAGAGAGTAGAATGGCAGTTGCCAGGCGCTGGGGCTAGGGCTGGGGCTGGGGAAATGTTGGTCAAAGGGTACCAAGTTGCAGTTATAGGATGACTAAGTTCTGAAGAGCTAATGTACAGCATGGTGACTATGGTTAATAATGTATTATATGCTTGGAATTTGCTAAGAGGGTAGATCTTAAGTGTTCCTGCCAACCCCCACCCCACACAGAAGACAACTGTGTGAGGTGATAGATATATTAAGTAGCTCGATTGTGGTGATCATTTCACAGTGTGTACATATATCAAATAATCATGTGTATGCCTTCAATATAAACTGTTTCTGTCTATTAATTGCATGTCAATTGGGCTGGGAAAAATAAATGAACCCAGGCAGTCTGCCTCTACAGGTGCAATGCTTTCCTACCATCCTGCCTGCTCCCAGGACTCCATGCCCCCAGCACCCAAGGCGGGTTCAGGCCTTCCCCATCTTTGCATCCACATCCTCTCGCCTCTCTTATAAAGACCCTGGTCATCTATCCTTGGATTCACTCCTGTACCTCTTTCAAATATGGAGGAGCATAGAGAATCATGCAGTTGAGAAGCCCCTGGCCTCTGTGTGCTTTGACGTCCACGCAGTGAGGACTTCTCAGTTTATGGTGTGGGCCAAGAGAACCACTCCCAATCTTCTCTGAGTGGTTCTCCAGCCTCTTGTTTGCAGGACCAGCAAGAGAATGGGCCAGGAGGCCACTTTGTGCATCTTTCTGACTGGCTGTGTGTGAGATAGCTGGTCCCCACTGGCCTGAAAACCAGAGGGAGGAAGAGTACCACATCCCAGCTGTGCCCCTGGTGCCAACCTTATAGCAGAGCCCTAGGGAAGCTGCTTCCTGCTGGTATTGCTGCTGCCACGTCCACAGCCCATTACTGAGAGAAGAAATCGTAGCAAATCGAAGGTTGCCAATGTGAAATTATTTAGGATAACAGCAATGATGATAATAATAGTAAAATGTGGCTGGATGTTTCCATGCTTTATGTGCTGTGCCTTGGGCCTGCCATAGATCATTTGCTCTTCATAGCAACTCTGGGTTATTTCATATTGCTCTCATTTATAGATGAGAAAACTAAGGCTTAGAGATTAGGTAACTTGTCATTGGTTAACAGGTTAGTGAGTGATAGGTCTGATTTTAAATCTTATTTTTAAAAATAATCGAAAAATATCTTCTTTCATGCCTTTAGTTCATTCAGGCTGCTATAACAAATGACAGAAATGGGATGGTTTATAAACAACAGAAACGTATTTCTGACAGTTCTGAAGACTGGGAAGTTCAAGATCAAGACACCAGCAGATTTAGTGTCCATTGAGGACTCCTGGTTCATAGACATGCCTTCCCACTGTGTTCTCACATGGTGGAAGGTGTGAGGAAGCTCTCTGGGGTCTCTTTTACAAGGACGTCGACCCATTCGTGAGGCTTCATCCTCATGACTTAATCATGCCCCAGAGGCCCTACCTCCTAATACCATCACCTTGGGAGTAGTGATGTGAATATATAAATTCTTGGGAGACACAGACATTCAGAACACAGCATATTCCTTCTACAGGGCCTGGCAGACACTCGGGCGAACATATCTGTTCTTGAGAGAGCTCCAGCCAAGGAGCACAGTAGAATAAGGCCCCTGGAAGGCTGCTGTCGGTGGACAGGTGCATGGGTTAGGACAGATCTGGGAGAGAGGGAGGGCCCAGGAGCTACTGAAGTGATGCCTGTGGGTGTAAGACCTGGGGGGTGGGGCAGGTGGAGACAGGTGACAGAGAGACTGGGAAGGAGGGCAGAACCAAAGCCTCGCAGTCTGGATGAGGCTCAAGAACAGAGCAACAGGGCAAAAAGGACAGGCAGTGTCCACCTGAGAAGGAAGGCAGAGTTCTGAATTCCATGAATGGGGCAGCCCTGAGATGGGAAGAAGCTAAAAGCAGAGGTTGGATATTGAGAATCAGGGACCATCCATTTAGCTTGGACCACAGCACACTGTTGCTACTGTCTAGGTTGTTTTGCCTTTTAATCGAACCAACCTTGAATAAACAGATTTTGTGTACAGAAAAGTGTGTATAACTTTACTACCTTAGTAAGCCAGAAGATCAGTCCTGTTGGGCTCCTTCCCATGAGACAGCAGTTCGCAGACGGGTCCTTGCTCCCAACCCTTCCCTCCCCGGAGGGCACAGTTTCTGCCTCTTGCACAGTGTTCAAACTGCACGGTGCTCCTCCCCCAGTGGGAGGGACTAATCAATCTGTTTGGGCTGTGAATACTTTAAATTGTAATTTGTGCCCTGAGGCATGGGGATTTCTAAAGTCTTAATGGAGGGGCATAAAGATCATTGTAAGTGAGAAAATCCAGAAACATGTCCCGGGAATCTTGGCTCCTGTCACCGGCGCAGATACTGAATTCCCCTAGAATGTGGGCAGGAGCTGGGGAGGTGATCCCAATCCCTCACTTAACGTGGGGTGGGTGGTTCTGATAGGCGTATGTGGCAAGGATGGATCAAGGGTGAACCACCACACGCCACGCGCTTCAAAGGACATTTTATTTTTCTCATGCAGATGAAAAAGCAAAGCCATTCCATAGTTTACGTTCTACTCAAATACATAAAGAAAAACAAGTAGATTTACTGGCGATCAGGAATTTAATTGGCTAGTGGGGTCACAATGTGTATAAACACTGCAATTGTTTTGTTCCTTTGGATTTTGGGTTAAAAACTGCAGTTCGCTTATTTTAGGGACTTTTAGGGATTTTCCAAATCCCGAAGTTGTGTACAAGCCAGTCACGACAATCATTCTCTCTTTATCACTCTTAAAAATCATTTGATAGAAATTTAGGTAGCAGATTTGGGAGTATAATAAAACTTGGCTCCTTTAAATTGAATACATATTTTCTAATCCTCAAATAGATAATTTTCAGAGAAGAATGGTTGTATTATGACATTTATTGCTACAAAATTAGGCATCCCAGGAGGTTACTTGTAAGATTTATGGGAAGTAGCTCAATCACAAATGGAAATAGTCAAAGTTTCATGCCACAGGTAATATCAGATAACTTCTTTAGTCCTGATCTGAGTGTCAATCACTTCTCTGCTCCATCACCCAGGTCTCTGCCAGCTTTGTGAGACAAGCAAGAGAGAGCCCTAGGTATCTTCAGTTTGCAGCAGAGTTTACTGAGATCTGACGAAGTGTTTTTAATGTGCTTTCTATAAAATTGTGCTACTGCTTGGCATTGCAATAACCTCCATTCTCTAGAGCTCATAGTACAGTTAGTAATTAAGCTGAGAAGTGGTAAAGTGCACTGAATCAGGACAGGATGATGCTGGGGAACCGAGCAGGGTGATACAGCCCTGTGGTAGGTGTGTGGGGTGGGCCAGCCCATGTCTGCCATGCCCTGATTCTTCATGTCTGTGTCCTTTCTACAGGACTACAGCTCACATTTGGGGTTGGCCTAAGCAAAGTTAAACAGGTTAGAGTATGTCAGGTCCATAGCTTTACCCAAAGGTAGCTTACAGGGAACTCCAAGGCAGAGAAGCCCCATTTCCTTTTCCAAACTAATTCTCACAGTTCTCTTGTCATAGGAGTTGACCTCTCATCCAAGTAATTCCTATGTGTGTCTATGCAATATTTCCTAAACTGAACTCATTTGGAGACAGTTTTCACTTGAGTTTCCGGGATTATCTCCCAGAAACCCTATGTCCAGAGGCCAGCCAGTTGTCTCCTCTAGACTCCCAGATGGCTGCCCTGGTCTTGTCAGCCCTAGATCATTCCTCACAAATAGATCTTAATAACACGTTGGCTGTCTCTGCAACAGAAGCCTACTTCTCAATCACTTCAGACAAAAGTCCTAGAGTCAGCTGACCATCCTCAGTCTCTGGAGACATCAGTAGTTCTGACACTTTTCTTTTATTTATTTTTTTTAAGACAGAGTCTAACTCTGACACTGGGTGCCAGGCTGGAGTGCAGTGGTGTGATCTCGGCTCACTGCAACCTCTTCCTCCTGGGTTCAAGCAGTTCTCCTGCCTCAGCCTCCTGAGTAGCTGCAACTGCAGGTGCGTGCCACCATGCTCAGCTAATTTTTTTTGTATTTTTTTAGTAGAGATGGGGTTTCACCATGTTGGCCTGGATGGTCTCGATCTCTTGACCTCATGATCTGCCCACCTCAGCTTCCCAAAGTGCTGGGATTACAGGTGTGAGCCACTGCGTCCAGCCAGTTGTGACACTTTTCTACGGCAGTATCCCCACTGAGAGTTGAGCAGGCGTAATGTGCCATTTTGGGTATTTACCCTTAAGGTCTGGGCCTCAAGCATGGTGTTGCTCTGAAGCTCTGTGTTTTATGTTTAAAATCCAATGTTACTGCAAAGCATATACATGTTTGCTTCAAAATGTAAATTTATTTCTATTTGCAATACTGGGAGACTAATTCAGCTGGGTCCTCCTGGGCAAAATATGAGAAATACTTTATGAAAGGCATTGGAGGATTAATAAGTCAGTGTAGAATAGAAAGCCAACACCCAGAGGAGGAAGTCCACAAGGAAGGCAAGCCAGAGTTGGGGATGATTTTCCTCTTCAGTGACTCAATTTCAGAAGGGCTGAAGGTTGGAGGTGGTTAAGAGCCTGACCATGGCTGGGCACTCTTTCCATCCCAAGCTTGGGTTTAGCTCTGAAAGTCTAGGCCTTGGGAGTGAGGGCAAATTCAAAATCGGCCAGTTATCCCTGGGACCGAAACTCATCTCTGAATTATCTCAATCCCTGATTGAAATAAAAGTTTCTGCCAGTTGCTAGTGTGCTGGGCACCTGCCAGAAGTAGAGGCAAATCATATCTGAGAAAAGAAATTATTGTACAGTCTTTCATACACAATGTTAGTCACTCAATCAGAAATGGCCAGGTATATGCAGGCAGAAAACTATGAGATCTAAAAGTAAAAAGACATCATAGAAAAGAGCAAAAGTCATACGAACTTATGGAATGGGATCATAATATATTGATTTAAAAATAACTATGCTAATATGTTCAAGAAAATAAAAAACAAAACTGGGAACAGAATATTTGAAGAAAGTCCCAAGGGAATATTCTGTTACTTAACAAATCTAGAAAAAAAAAAAAAAAAAACTAACCCAAAGATGAGCTTAGCAATAAATTGGATACAGTTAGAGCACGATAGAATTAAAAAATAGAGAACATCGAGACATACTGGTTATGTGAAAAAGATCTAATATACTTGTAATGGGACTCACACAATGAGGGGAGAGAAGAAAGATGAAAAGGAGAGGGGAAGTGCCAGAGGGACAGCAGGAGAGAAAGAATGACTAGATTAAATGTAAAAATCACAAGAGACTTATTTTGCTTGCATCTATGCAAGTACAATTGGAAACTTTTGTGAAATGATCATTTTTTTTGGAAAATAGAGTTTACCAAAATCAATTCTAATAGTAATGGAGTGTTTAAACAGGCCCATCTCCACAGTAAAACTAGAGAAAATTATCAAGGAATATTTTGCATAGAAACATATTCTTTCAAGGGAATCCAACCACACTTGCAGAAACTAGATAAAAATTTCTAAGTTATTTTTATAAAGTAAATATAACAATCTGATAAATCTGATAAAAATAACATAAAAAGAAATTTGTGAGTCAACATAATTTTTAAATAATGCAACCAACTTAAATAAACTAGTAGCAAACAGATTGCAACACCAAATTAAAAAATAACTAAAGCTGGGTGCCATGGCTTGAGCCTATAATCTCAGACTTTGGGAGGCCAAAGCTAAAGGATGGCTTGAGCTCAGGAGTTTAAGGCTTTAGTGAGTTAAGATCACTCCACTGCACTCCAGCCTGGAAACAGAAGAAGAACCTGACTCTGAGAAAACAAAACAAAACAAAACAAAAAACAGAAAAAAGAAAAAATATTAAGACAAATACTCCAAGATCAAGTAAGTGTATACCTTAATTTAAGGATTATTCAATATTAGGAAATTTGTTAATATTATTCACTTTATTAACATGCCTAAGAAAAAGAATTACACAATTCTTTTGTCAAAAGCTGGGTCTTTGATAAAAGTCATTATCAGTTTCTAATAAAAACTACTGAGCAAAAAGATAATTTCTATCAAAATAGTTAAGTAGATAAAAATATGTAGGAATAAAGGTAAGAAGAAATGCTCAAAATCCCTATAAAGAAAACTGAGAAATGCTCCTGGGAAAGAGAAAATAGATTTAAAAAACAGGTATTCTCGTACTTTTCTGTGATGTGCAAATAGCATAAAAACACCCCCTGTTTCTTTATAAATTTAATGTAATCCCAATAAAATACCAATAAGTTTTCGTCCCTGGACTTATGCAAGTTGATACTAGCATTTGTATTGAAAAATAAACACACTTGAATAACCAGGCAAGTACTGAAAGGGAAGAATTATAAGAGGTTATTATTCCACCACACATTACTGCAAACCCACAGAATGAAGACACTGTGACACTGGTGCATGCACAGAGTGCAGACTGGTGGGTAAGATTGAAAACTGTAGACGTTGGTTCAATTACACATGGACATTCAGAATATGACAGTAGTGGCATGTCAAATCACCAGACAAGACTGAACTTCTTACTTAATGGGGTGCTGGGCCAGTAGGACAGTCATTAGGAAACAGATAAATTTATATCCACTCTTCATTCTATACATACGAGATAAACTCCAAAACGTTCAGAGATAAAGATATGAGTGAAAAGATACCATAAAAGAAAACAATGTGTGAAAACTTCAAAACCTCAGCATAGGGAGAGGCTTTCTAACAATAACTTAATCTACAGGCTACAAAACAGTGAGAGACTGATTAATTTGACTTCTTAAAAAGAAAAATGTGTTCATGGCAAATAACGTCAAGAATACTCTTGAATCAGTCTTTATAATATATATCACAAATAAGGAAACTAAAATCCCTGATGTATAAAGGACATTTTAAAATTGTGAAAAAATTCTAAAAGTCCTATAAAAATGGGCAACACACACACACACACACACACACACACATATATAGTTGATGTAAAACTAGGTTTTAACATCATGAATAAATGCTCAAACTTCACATTTATTAAGAGAAATGTACATTATAGCAACACCAATTGACAACCACACAAATAGGCAGGATTTCAAAAGCTTGACAAAGAATTGTTAGCAAGTCTCTAGTGAGGCGGTTACTCTTATATTTCACTAGTGGAAAAGCTAAGTGACACAATCATTTATGGAGGGGGATTTGGCAATGTTTAAAGAAGAAAAATATGTATTTATCCTTTGATCCAGCAATCCCATTTTCAGAAATACACCCTAAAAACATACCTTTAACAATACAAAATACATATGCACAGATCATTAAAAGCATTGCTTGTACTTGCAAAATACTGGAAATTACTTAAGTGTCCAAATATAGAAGAGTAGCTAAAAACGTGGCACTTACACACACACACAAAATACACAGTTGGGTAAGAGAATAAGAATGATCTCAGCGAATGAATTCATAGTGATTTCTGAGAGATGCTGTTAATTAAAATAGGCAAAGTATCAAAAAGTACATATAGTATGCTAACTTTGTACAGGAAGAGAGGGAAATTATGAAACATATAATATCTTTCAATTTTAACAAAACACTTGATGTATAAATCAGAAAACAAGGAAATTGATTATTTAAAGGTATAGGATCAATGGTGTTGAAGGGCCAGAGCAGAGAGTTAGTTTTCTGGGTATGTCTTATAGAACTGTGAGTTTGGGAAATATGTTAATAATATACGATGTATTCCAAAATCACATTAAATTGACAATTTCAAAAAAAAATAAATTGAATGCAAATAGAAATAGATGAATGTAACTCTATTTCATAATCTCAGTGAAGGGGAAAAATCAATGGCAAGTAACTCGAAGATGGTAGTTTGATTGTAAAACTGTATTCTTCAGAATAAAACCTTTAATCAAATCTTGCATTCTTAGCAGTAGGTGTATGTTTTGCATGACACATGTATAGCAATTCTGAAACTATTTTATTGTAGATTAGAGCAAACAATTACAAGTGTAGATATTGTTGGGAGTCAGAGTTCTCATTACGAATTGGTCAAAATTGGCCAAGGGCAGATAGATGTCATGCGTCTTTGGGTCAGGATACCCTGAGAAGATATAAAATAGCTGTATTGTTCAAAATGTCAATCTTATGACAAGAAACTATTCTAGTCTAAAGCAGGTCAAAGACAAAAGATAAATGGAATATGCCATTGCAGACTGAATACTATGGTGAGGGAAAATATGCTATAAAGGATAATTGTCAAAATTAAAATATTAAATGTAGATTATTTAAAATTGTATATCTGTGATAAATGTCCTGAATTTATAAACTTTATTTTAGTTATGTAAGAAGACATCCTCATTAAAAATATATACTGAGGTATTGATGAGTTAAGGGGCATAATGAATGCAAGTGATGTACATCCTTTAAATTGTTTGCAAAAAAAAGAATCTACAAAGACAACGAGAAGAATGATAAAGCTAAGTGGCAAAAATGTTTAAAGTAAAAAGAATATAATATTTCTCTGTACTAATATGCAACATTTTAGTAAGTTTAAAATTATTTTTAAAGTTAAGAAGTTACAGACAGTAAGTTAATTTCTTTTCTACAATGACCTAGAAGTCAGGAGAGGTTACTGCAAATGTGTTCATTTTTGTGGCTGAATAGTATTCCATGGTCACTCATAAGTGGGAGCTAAGTTATGAGGATGAAAAGGCATAAGAATGATACAACGGACTTTGGGGACTTGGGGGGAAGGGTAGCGGGTGGTAAGGGATAGAAGGGTACAAATTGGGTAGTGTATACTGCTCCGGTGATGGACACACCAAAATCTCACAGATCACCACTAAAATACTCACGTAATCAAACACCACCTGTTCCCCAAAAACCTATGGAAAATAAAGATGCTAGGAGATGATAAAGGTCCTTAAATTGTGCAAAAGTCTCTTGCACTGTCTGGCAAGTGGTGAAAGCATAATTTGCCATGAGACTTTTACCGAGCCAAGAATAACTGCTACAATCTCTAGGATAACGACTTAAAAGATAGAAAAGAATATCTGATTACAAAAACAGTAGAGGCAAAAATGGGATAAAAACCACTCCATCAATTCAAAATAAGGCAGGGAGAGAAACTGAAAGTAAAACAGGGCAAGTGGTATATAATAATATAAAGCAAATATAAATATAAAGTAAAACAGAGCAGGTGGTATATAGAAATATAGAGCAAATAGTAAGATGGCAGATGTAAAATCAACCATATCAGCAAACACAATAATTATAAAGACACTAAATCTTTAAAATATCAATCTATGCTTAGATGAAACCTAACTATACCTTGCTTTCTTCTAAGATTGAAAGTAGAAAGATGAAAAAAGCTGCACTACTGTTGAATACTTTGAAATGGATTGTAGGTTCAAATTAGGTAATTTGATGAGGTTTTCATAAAGAAAACATTGATAACTACTGATGTAGTTAATATGCCATACCAGTTTGATTCATTACAATAAAAGAAAATCAGAGACACACCACATTAACATAATAAAGGAGGATTATATATTACCATTTTTATCAATGGAGAAAAAACTTTGATAAAATTCAATAATTGTTTATGATAAAAATCTTAGAAACTAGATAAAGAAGCAAACTTTATTTGATAGAAGAAACTTACAAAAATTTTACAGCAACCATCATAGTTACTGGTGAAATGTTCAAAGCTTTCCCTTGGATACTGGGAGGGAGACAAGGCAGCCTTCTAGCACTGAGCTTGTCAACATTTTACTGGGGTCTCTAGCATCTGTAGTAAGGCAAGTAAAAGAAGCAATAGGTGCAGGGATTGAAAAGGAAGAAACAAAGCAATTCTTATTCTGAGATAACACAATTACAGATATAGAAAATCTAGAGGAATCTTCAGGTAAATTATGAGGATTAATAAGTGAATTTAGAAATATTTGCTTTGTATCGCTGGATAGAAGTCAATATAAGAAAATCAACTACAAAAAGACAAACTAAGATTTAGATGACCTACATAATACCATAAAAATATCACTTTCCCAGAAAAGAAATCTAAGCGGTGATACAAATATCTTTACACAGAAAACATAGAATGTCATTGTTATTAACTAATGCATACTAAATAAAATAGAGATGGTCTATACTTATGAACTGGATTATTTTGAAGATTGAAATATTGGAATATTTTGAAGTTATCCACAAGTTGATATGCAGACTCAATATCTCAGTAGGTCTTTTTTGGGGTATAAACTGACAAAATGATTTGAATAGAAATACACAAGTCCTAGAGCTGTCAAGAGAATATCAAAGAGAGCCAGCGAATTGGGAGAATTCACTCCATAAACATGCATATTTACATATATAGTTCTAGCAGTTTCAGCAGTGTTGCATTCCTGAAAGCAGAAAAGACAAAACGCACACACATAAGAATGTGTGTGTGTGTATTTTGTTTTGCATATGGTTTTTGTTGTTTATAACCAAAAGTGAGCCTAAAGAACAGTGGAGAAAACATGTTTGTTTTTTTTTAAAACTTGATTCAATTTTATATCCACATGGAAAATACAGAAACTCTATATGAAAATAAATTCCAGGTGGACTACAGGTCTACATGAGTGGTTAAAAATTAAGGCTTCCAGAAGGCAATACAGCAAAGTATCTTCATGTTCTTTGGGCAAGGAAAAATTTCTTAATAAATACATTTTACTAAGTATAAGTTATAAAAATAGAGAAATTGAGTACACTAAAATTAAGAATGTCAGTGTATCAAAATACATCTATAAATAAGAAGTACAATAAATGATTTATATTCAAAATACATAAAGTATATCTGCATGGGGGTTCTCTTTGGGAAAGTGGAGCTAATGACAGGGAGGGGCTGTGAAGAGGCCTTTTGGGGTGCTGCTGATAGTCTAGAAAGGCTATTGTTTTCTTTTACATGTTGTATTTCAATAAAAAAGAAGAAGTTGCCTTTCTTCAAAATATTCACATCAAATTAATAGGCTAAAAAGATAGGTCCATATTTAGGGCCCTAAGAGCAGCATGGTACTTCATGTGATCTGAAATGTCCCTGAGAACTTTCATATTCCTCTGGCCATTCTTTGAATGACTCAGTCATGCAATGTTCGCACACCACAGGGCAACTTGCTAACGACTACCGTTGGAGTGGCGGAGCCACGAGGCTGTCCATAAAAGCCTGTGTCTGGTTCATGGTTGGTGAACCATGAAGCATGAAAGGAGATCAGGCCATAGAGTTGTAACCAACTGATGTCTACTAGAGCGTCATGAGTTTGTAGGGCATTTCTGGAATGATAACACTTCTTAGAATTCTATAAACTTGGAAGGGTAGCCTTATAAACTTGGAAGAGTAGCCTCAGCAAAGAGATGCTGTCTATCGATGGAAATGCATTAGGGAGCCAAAGAGCAAACTCGGCAGCAGTTACGGTACCAGCTATGTGAGCACTGCTCATCAGCCACAGGGTGCTAAAACGTCCAGGGTCCTTGCAGGAGAGCTGGAGGGAGGGAGCTGATAGTCTGGCCACATCCTAGGCAGGAGATTCACAGCCTTAGCCCCCACCTTTCCACCTCTGCTCCAACTTCAGCCACACTGCACCCACCCTCTATGCAGAAGTGGCACACTGATGTTTCCAGATCAGCAACACTCGCACATCGTTGTACACAATTGCCGGGAATGCCTCATTCAGTTTATATGACTCAGCAAATTTCTCTATTTCAATGCAAGCATCTCTCTCCTTCTCCTGGTAGAATGAGGCTCCTACATTCTCCTAGGAAAGGAAAACTAGCTAGTGAATGTTCTGGAGTCTAGAAGTAAGTCTTGTTCATTTTTACTTGCTCTCAACGTAGGAGGTGTTCAATGCATGTGTTTGGTAAATGAATATGAATGAGAAGAGGAAGTAGAGGCATTTTTAAAGTTAAATGTTTCTTGTTAGATTTATAATTTTTTAAATCACACATCACTATTCATGCATAAACATTACTTATAATTTTAAAATCTCTTCCCAAATCACTAGCTATTTTATCACAATGCACTTTCTAAAATAATTAAATGGGGAAATATTACATTTTTATTTGAAACATTGATTCTAATTCTTCATAAAAGAAACATTTGCAATGGTTTTCTTTTAGAGGAAAGTTTAAATGCAGGATTTTAAAACAACTGAAACCTTAGCACAGGCTAAAAATGATGTGGATTTCTTTTACTTCAACAAAAGTAGATTAGGAGATTTAATAATAGCAAGGTTTTGTAACCCAGTTAGAAATTTAGCACTGTGAAGTAAACTGTTCAGGTGACTGTGAACTGCACAGTCTTAGTTTGAAATTGAGAGAGGATGTGTTCTGTGGGGCTCCAGGAGTATATGCTCCACCTTAGAGCATATACTTAGGAGTATAAGCTCTGAGCTGAGCTTCACGTAAATCAATCTGAGGCCAAGAGCTGTGGCTCAGGCCTGTAATCTTAGCATTTCCAGAGGTCAAGGTGGGTGGTTCACTTGAGACCAGGAGTTTGAGTCTGGGCAACATAGTGAACCCTGTGTCTACAAAAAAAAAAAAAAAAAAAAAAAAAAAAAAAAAAAACAATTAGCAGGGCATGGTGGTGTGTGTCTGTGGTCCCAGCTACTCAGGAGGCTGAGGTGAGAGAATCACCTGAGACCAGAAAACGGAGAATACAGTGAGTCATGATTATGCCACTGCACTCTGGCTTGGGCTATAGAGTGAGACTATAGCACCCCCCCCAAAAAAAAAAAAAAGCAGTCTGTGATTGGAGGTGCTATGTGGGGGTAGCCAGTAGATTCCAGCAAAGAAAAGGTTGATTTTTCTTAAAGATTTGTTTTAGAATCTTTAAGAAAAATCCAATTTTTAGAATACATTTTAAGGATACAAAAAGTTTTATTAGTTTTAAAAATTACTTATTATTGATAGTCTTATCTATCAGGGGAAAGGTGAGGAATTAATCTTTTTATAGCAAATTGTGTTAGGTTTTAAAATTCTGTTATTCCAGAGGATAAATGTGTATCAAAGTCATTGGAGTCACGAGGACCCAGATTTCATCTGCCATGTGCTCAGCACGATTTTTCACTCGGGCTCCACTGCTTCATCCTGGCAGTGGAGCTGGCAGTGTTCACAGGGCAGAGCACGGGGGAGGGAGACAGCTCCTTACCCCTGCGGGTGGGGTCCCAGGGATCTAGGCCGCCTCCCTCCTCCAACCAGAGGTGTGAGCGAGAGGCAGAGTAAAGTCCTACACATCCTCCTCCTGGATGCAGGGTCTGGGCTGTGGGCAGATGGAGGAGAGGGTGGGCCTCCTTCTGCTGCCCTCTGCCCCTCCAAGTGGAGAGACAAGGGTGAGAAAGCACACTCTGATTCCCAGGGCACCCCAGTCAAGGAGCGGCCTCTGATTGACGCTGTCCAGGGAGGCAGCGGTCATGGCCTGTGGGTGTTATAGGCTCATCAGTCTGATTTGCTGCTGCTCTTCCTCTAGGGGCGTGAGCAAGATCAGAAAGATGGACACTCGCTCCACCCACCATACGCCCCTGCAGGCAGGAGAGCAGAAACTCCTTTCTTTGAGGGCTCTGCGGAGTGGTGTGGCCCACTGGTGAAGCTCGGGCGGCAGCCTGCTTGTGTTTAGTCCTGGTCCTCCCTCATCAGAGGTGTGACCCAGGTAAGATCAGCACTCCGGCCTCTCAGCGACGCGACACCAGCTGCTGGGGTTGCATGGAGGTGGTGTGAGTGAATGCACCCAAGCTGGCAGCCCCGAGCCTCAGTCGTGGGCAGCGTGCAGTCCATGGGGAGCATGAGGATGAGGAAATTCCTGCCTTAACCCTCGGTATGGGCACAGGTGAGGTACTCAGTTCACGTCAGTAGTTATTGCTGTTATCAATACTTGTGCATTTTAATGAATGTAAAATGTGTGCTGAATTTTAAAATGGTAGGTTTACAATATTGTTTTTATAATTGCTTCAGAATATATAACAGGGTTAACATCTGTTAAATATTTGGTGAGAATGTATCTCACCAAAATTTGAATTACATACCTATACTTATATACAGCAGAAATAGGCAACTTTTTTTTTTTTTTTTGAGATGGAGGCTTGCTCTGTTGTCCAGACTGGGCAACAGAGCGCAGTGGCGCAATCTTGGCTAACTGCAGTCTCTGCCTCCCAGGTTCAAGTGGTTGTCCTGCCTCAGTCTCCCAAATAGCTGGGTCTACAGGTGTGCACCACTATGCCTGGCTAATTTTTGTATTTTTAGTGGAGATAGGGGATTTCACCATGTTGGCTAAGCTGGTTTCAAACTCCTGACCTCAGGTAATCCACCTGTCTCAGGTTCCCAAAGTGCTGGGATTACAGACATAAGCCACTGTGCCTAGCCAGAAATAGGTAATTTTATTCATAAGAGACACACTCGTTAGTCCGGAGGAAGCTCATACCTGAGTTGTTGGAGGCAAGTGAGTGACCTGTCTAAAGACTCGGGACTGCAGGTTCACACCCAAGGGGTGTCAGGCATGGGGCACAGAGCTGAACCTGGGCACAGAGACCATGAGCAAAAGAGCAGCCAATGGCTACTGAGGTGGGTCTAGCCAGGCCATGGATCCATGGGAGATGGGACAGGAACCAAGTGCTGGAGTGGAGCCAGGTGAGGTTTTAAAAATTTGCTTGTGTTTACCAGGCGCCGTGGCTCACGCCTATAATCCCAGCACTTTGGGAGGCTGAGGTGGGTGGATCACCTGAAGTCGGGAGTTTGAGACGAACCTGGCCAATATGGTGAAATCCTGTCTCTACTAATAATACAAAAATTAGCTGGGTGTGGTGGCACCCACCTGTGATCCCAGCTATTCTGGAGGCTGAGGCGGGAGAATCGCTTGAACTCAGGAGGCGGAAGTTGCAGTGAGCTGAGATTGTGCTATTGGACTCCAGTCTGGGTGACAAGAGCAAAACTCTGTCTCAAAAAAAAAAAAAAAAAAAAAAAATGCGCTTAATTTCTAAGGAAAAGAGAAATTACAGGCTGATTATTTATCACTGTCTTCTTCTTTTTAAAAAATACATAGCTTAAAAATTACTCTAGTAGTAACTCATAAATAAGGAACTTTTTGGTGAACCTTCTAGTATCTATGCTATGAATGTTTTGGAATAGTTATGTATATGTCTATATAGTTTTATTCTGCATATATCTACAAATGTGAACTATATAGTAAGTTAAAATTATGTAAAACACATTTACATGTAAGTTTTATTACATATATAATCTGTATTCTAATTTTCTACAAATATATGGTATTATTAATTTTTCATATTATAAAATATTTGCTAGAATATATTTTGCCTGCCATGTAACAGCAGTACATTGTAATATGTACCACAATGGGTTGAACTTCTCCTCTTATGTGGAATGTTTATGCTTTCTCAGTCATTCACGATTATGCATGTAAATCTTTTCTTTTTCTTTTCTCAGGAAGTATCCTAGGATAGAACCTTACCAAAACTGTTATGGGAATCAAGTTGTGAACATTAGGAAGGTTGTCACAGTTTGCAGCTTCAAGCCTCTTCAGAATACAGGTGGGCTTGTCCCTGCTGCTAGCCACTGGCACCGCAGGCAAGGAACTGGCATTGGAGGATCCCCAGCCCGGGCTTCACTACATGAAGGAACAGGCCCAGGGAGGCTGGCACCCTGCTGTGAATGTCACCACCACAGTCATATTTGATGTGATCAATACCACATGTGCCATGGCACACAGCCCCAGCAGCCCTCCTGTGGTGTGCCCCAACTCCACCCTGTGCCAGTTCACTACCGGCTTCTGTGGACTCCGCCTCACCTGGCCTGCATCTGTGTGAGCCAGGAGAACCAGAACCCCTTTGTACTTCCTCCTTTCCTCAAGTGCTAAGGGTCCACAGACCTGGTTCCTGCTGCTGAGGAATGTCCTTGCTAAGCACCACTTGTCCTCCTATGCAGGTGGCAGCCAAGCACTGGCTCTAAGGAGCATTCTTCCCTGGCCTGGGGCCCACCACAACACTCCCAATGGACCTGAGAGCTTAGAGGCAGCCTCTGGGGTCAGGCCAGTGTGCTCCTCATATCCTCCCTTTTGTCATAGACCTGGGCCGCATCAGATCTGCCTCCTCCCTGCCCTTAAACCAGGAGGTCCCAGGTGCTCAAGGCATGTCTCCTGCTTCCACCACTGCAGGCTCTGCCCCATTCCCATCTCTGACACCTGCTGGACTTCCTCAAAGCAGAGCCAGTTTCCACCCTAACATGAGGCAGCATCCTACAGAGGGCGCTCAGAAGTGGAGGACTCCCTAGAGATGCTGAATTGGCAGAATGACAAGAGGCAGTTGGGGGGACGGTAGGGGAGAGATAGCGGGTGGGGGGTGAGGAGGGAGGGGAGGGTGGGAGGAATAACACGGGGAGACATGCCAGATATAGTATGCACCTAAACTAAAATAAAAAAAAAGAGAGAGCTTTTCTGGCTGGGGGTGGTGGTTGAGGTGGGCAGATCACCTGAGGTTGGGAGTTCAAGAGCAGCCCGACCAACATGGAGAAACCTCATCTCTATTAAAAATACAAAATTAGCCAGGACTGGTGGCACATGCCTGTAATCCCAGCTACTCAGGAGGCAGAGGCAGAAGAATCACTTGAACCTGGGAGGCGGAGGTTGCAGTGAGCCGAGATTGTACAATTGCACTCTAGCCTGGGCAACAAGAGCAAAACTCCATCTCAGGGGAAAAGAAAAAAGAGATTTTTTCCTTGAAAAGTAGAGCAAGGATTTTATTTTGTCTTGGTTATACATAACGTCAAGGCTGTTCTTGAATAAATAAGTGTTTTCCAGAGCTATATAGTCTTATACTACTTAGTCTAAGTAACTTTATATTAGATTCTTAAGTTGTTTTTACTACAGATCCTTCTACATTAACCGTAATGTTGTGAGTAAACATCTTTGTGCATCTATATTTTCCAGATTTTGCTTGTCTTAGAATAGAGTTCCAGAAGTTGGTTAAATCTTGTTGTCCTTCAGTTATTGCCCAGCTGCTATCAGGATGGTTGGTGCCAATTTACCCTGTCGTCCACTCTGCAATGTATGAAGTGCCACTTCCACCACATCCTTGTCAGCTGTGGGTGTTCCATTTTTAGAGCATTTTGTTAATTTAGTCAGTTAACTAAGTATAAATCACTGATTACTAAATTAAAAAAAAGGCTTTTATGAAATGAAAATGTTGGTCTAGTTATTGGCCACCTATCAAAGGAACCTGTTATGTACTTACATTTTCCATAAATAATTTTGAGATGTTATTTTTACTTCATACTCTTTAATTACTACATCAAATTATGTTGTGGTTGTCAGCATATTTAATACAAAACACATTTTAAAATTTGGTGATTTGCTTATGAAGTTTTGAGGAAAAAGCCACTTTAGCTTAATATATAAATGGAAACGAGGCATGTCAAACTGTGATGAACAATGAATTTCCTGTAAACAGCTTGAAATAATATTGAAAACTTGATCTCATTTTCAAAGCATACTGCATGGGTTTTCTGGAATTGATTAAGCAGTTCCTCGACATGTTTAATCCTTACATTGAGGACATACATAAATACCCACTTCAGAAATGTTGTGGCTAGACAAAGAAATCAAGGTGCAAAAATAGTGTTCCTGGAGAAGTCCTTCAATGCAAGCATTACCACATTTGCTTCAATATTTATTTTTGCTCAAAAAACCCTTTGAGGGAGATCTGGGGTGCTCAGACCCCACTGCAGTTGACAGTTGCTTGCTGCGTTTCACAGGGCTATGTTTTATGAATAATTCTGCATTGTGACTTCTCCTGGAAGTCAGCATTCCTATGAAAACATAGGATACTTTAACTCCTTTAAAGTATTTTATCTTATACGTATTTTTCCTTCCTGAAGTGTTCCTCTTTTTCAAACTTTTATTTTAAGTTCAGGAGTACAAGTGCAGGTTTGTTACATGGTAAACCTGTGTCATGAGAGTTTGTTGTACGGTTTATGTCATCACCCTGGTATTAAGCCTAATACCCATTAGTTATTTTTCCTGAGCTTTTCCCCGGTCCCACCCCCCAACCTCTAAACGGTCCCAGTGTGTGTTGGTCACCTCTATGTGTCCATGTGTTCTCATCATTTCACTCCCACTTAAAGGTGAGAACATGTGTACTTGGTTTTCTGTTCCTGGGTTAGTTTGCTAAGGATAATGGCTTCCAGCTCCATCCATGTTCCTGCAAAGGACATGATCTCATTTTTTTCTTGTGGCTGTATAGTATTCCATGGTGTATATGTACCACATTTTCTATATCCAGTCTATCATTGATGGGCATTTAAACAGATTCCATGTCTTTGCTATTGTGAATAGTGCTGCAATGGACACATTTGTGCATGTGTCTTTATAACAGAATGATTTATATTCCTTTGGGTATATATCCAGTAACAGGATTGCTGGGTTGAATGGTATTTCTCTGTTTTGGTCTTCCACAGTGGTTGAACTAATTTACGCTCCCACCAACAGTGTGTTTCTTTTTCTCTACAACCTTCCCAGCGTCTGTTATTTTTTGACTTTTTAATAACGCCATTCTGACTATTGTGAGATGGTATCTCATTGTGGTTTTGATTTGTATTTCCCTAATGATCAGTGATATTGAGTTTTTCTTATGATTGTTTGCCACATATATGTCTTCTTTTGAAAAGTGTCTGTTCATGTCCCTTGCCCACCTTTTAAAATGAGGTTGTTTGTTTCTGCATGTAAATTTGTTAAGTTCTTTATAGATGCTAAATATTAGACCTTGGTTGGATGCACAGTTTGCAAAAATTTTCTCCCATTGTGTAAGCTGTCTGTATACCCTGTTGATAGTTTATTTTGCTGTGCAGAAGCTTTTCAGTTTTGTTGGATCCCACTTGTCAATTTTCACTTTTGTTGCAATTGCTTTTGGCATCTTCATCATGAACTCTTTGCCTGTGCCTATGTCCTGAATGATATTACCTGAATGATATACCTAGGTTATCTTCCAGAGTTTGTTTGTGTGTTGAGACAGGGTCTTGCATTGTCTCCCAAGTGGAGTGCTATGGCACAATCACAGCTCACTGCAGCCTCAACTTCCTGGGCTCAAGCAATTCTCCTGCCTCAGCCTCCTTAGTAACTGGGACTTACAAATGTGCACCACAACATCAGGCTTATTTCTGATTATTTGTAGAGACAAGGTCTCACTCTGTTGCCCAGACTGGTCTCAAATTCCTGGACTCAAGTGATCTTCCTGCCTTGGTCTCCCAAAGTGTTGGGATTACAGCCTTGCCTCTTTTAGAGTTTTTATAGTCTTAGACAGAAAACTAGTTTTTGACAGAAGGTGTGTGAAAGGGAAAAGCATGACAATGAGCAGTGAGTGATATTTGCCCCATGACCTTGGCAGCACTGTCCTCACCTCTCATCTCATACGCTCCAGGACTATCCTTGATCCCCTCTGAGGATGGATGCAGGGCTCTCTTCCATCAGTGTCCACTGTGCAAGAAAAAGTGTGAGTGTCCCGTTCCTAAGTGGAACCCATCTAGAACAGAAGGAAGGGGCTGGGACAGGCTCAGAGAAGGGTGCTGGTACCTCGTGAGTCACTGCATCTCTTACTCAGCTTCTATGTTTGAAAGCATGGGGATTGTCCAGGCGCGGTGGCTCACGGCTGTAATCCCAGCACTTTGGGAGGCTGAGGTGGGTGGATCACCTGAGGAGGGAGTTTGAGACCAGCCTGACTAACATGGAGAAACCCTGTCTCTACTAAAAATACAAAATTAGCTGGACATGGTGGCACATGCCTGTAATCGCAGCTGCTCAGGAGGCTGAGGCAGGAGACTTGCTTGAACCAGAGAGGCAGAGGTTGCAGTGAGCCGAGATCGCGCCACTGCACTCCAGCCTGGGCAACAAGAGGAAAACTCCGTCCCAAGGAAAAAAAAAAAGTGTGGGGGGCAAGATGGCATCGTAGAGGTGACTCAGGATTGCAGCTCTCAGTGAAGGCGCAGAGGGTGAGTCCTAGCCGCATTCTCCGATGTTCCTTTTATGCCCACAGAGCATTGAAAGTCCCAGGTGAGGGAGAGACACGGCTCGCTAGCACAGCCGGCTAACGCTGGCTCCCACCGCCTCTTCGGCTGGCGCCACAGTGGGACCCGGCGCAGAACTCACTGGTCTGGGTGCCCTGTTAAACTGGCAATCTGAGATTTGGAAGGGCAGATTGGCATGTTCATCTGATTGAACGGGACTTGGACAATGAGCCAGACAAGGAGTTTCCTTGGAAGCGTGACCTGAGCTGGGGTAGTGGGCAGTGGCATGGGAGATCGCACAGATCCCAGTGCCCTATTGGCAGGCTACTGGGGCGCCAGTGAGAGAGTCAACCTTTCAGCTTGGGGAGAGGAAGAGAGAGAGAGAGAGGACGGACTCTGAGGCAGGGAGCTGGGAGATCGGGCTCGGCGGGTCCCACGCTCACGGGGACAAGCAGGGTGGTGACTGGAGATGCTTGGGGCTGAGAGTTTTGCTGCCGGCATCTAGGACGGTGCAGCCCAGTGAGGGAGGGGCATCCACCATTGCTGATGCAGTCCACCCCCACTGAAGTACCGCCCAGGACTGATGCGGCCTGCCATTGCCGAGGCAACCTGCCATAACAGAGAGACTCCGTGCTCCACAGCAGAAGGGATCCCAGCAGCAACAGGGCGGACCCGTGCTAGCAGGTCAGAGCCCCGGCAGGCAAATAGTGAATAGACTGCCGCCTAGTGGGGCAGGACAGTGCAACAGATACTCATAAAGAAAGCCCCAACTCCCTGAGTCAGAGCATCTAAGGGGGGGGGAAAGGGTGGTGTTTTATGAGTTCTACAGCAGCAGACATAAACAACCTCCCAACAATGCTGAATGAACAATGGAGCTCACAGCTCAGCACTGGAGCTCCTATAAAGCACAGACTGTCTCCTCATGCAGCTCCCTGACCCCTGTATATCCAAGGAGTCACCCCAGAAAAGGACTAATCAGACTGACATTTGGCTGGCATCATTCTGGAACAAGGACAGCAGCAGAAGAAACTGGTATCATCCCTCACTGTTCTGCAGCTGCTGCAGGTATACCCCAGACAAGCAGGGCCTGGAGTGGACCTCAGCACTCATACAGCAGAGGGGATAGACCATTAGAGGGAAAACTAAGTAACAGAAATACTTCATCATCAACAATCTCAGCATCCACACAGAGACCCAATTGAAAAATCAGCAACTACTAAGACGACAGGCGGATAAATTCATAAAGATGGGAAGAAACCAGTGCAAAAAGGAGGAAAGCACCTGAAACCAAAACACCTCACCTCCAAAAAAGGACCAAAACTCCTCACCAGCAAGGGAACAAAGCTGGACGGAGAATGAATGTGATGAAATGATGGAATCAGACTTCAGAAAGTGGATAATGAGAAACTTCAGTGAGCTAAAGGAACATGTACTAAACCAGTGCAAAGAAACTAAGAACCTTGAAAAAAGATTTGAAAAAAAATTTGAGGAATTGATAACAAGAATGGACAACTTAGAGAGGAATATGAATGAATTGAAGGAGCTGAAAAACACAACACGAGAACTTCACGAAGCATGCACAAGTTTCAACAGCCGAATTGACCAAGCAGAAGAAAGAATATCAGAAGTTGAAGATCAACTCAATGAAATAAAATGAGAAACCAAGATTAAAGAAAAAAGTACAAAAAGGAATGAACAAAATCTCCAAGAAATGTGGGACTATGTGAAGAGACCCAACCTACGTTTGATAGGTGTACCAGAATGTGACGAAGAGAATGAATCCAAGCTGGAAAACACTCTTCAGGATATTATCCAGGAAAATTTCCCCAACCTAGCAAGACAGGTCAATACTCAACTCCAGGAAATACAGAGAACACCACAAAGATACTCCGCAAGAAGAGCAACCCCAAGGCACATAATCGTCAGATTCACCAGGGTTGAAATGAAGGAGAAAATACTAAGGGCAGCCAGAGAGAAAGGTCGGGTCACCCACAAAGGGAAGCCCATCAGACTCACAGCAGATCTCTCGGCAGAGACTCCACAAGCTAGAGGAGAGTGGGGGCCACTATTCAACATCCTTAAAGAAAAGAGCTTTCAACCCAGAATTTCATACCCAGCCAAACTGAGCTTCATAAGTGAAGGAAAAATAAAATCCTTCACGAATAAGCAAGTACTCAGAGATTTTGTCACCACTAGGCCTGCTTTACAAGAGCTCCTGAAAGAGGCACTACACATAGAAAGAAACAACCAGTTCCAGCCATCCTAAAAGCATACCAAATGCTAAAGACCATCAACAAAATGAAGAATGTACATGAACCAATGGGCAAAACAGCTAGCTAGCATCAAAATGGCAGTATCAAATTCACACATAACAATATTAACCCTGAATGTAAATGGGCTAAATGCACCAATCAAAAGACACAGACTGGCAAATTGGATAAAAAAACAAAACCCATCAGTGTGCTGTATCCAGGAAACCCACCTCACATGCAAAGATACACAAAGGCTCAAAATAAAAGGATGGAGGAAGATTTACCAAGCAAATGGAGAGCAAAAAAAAGCAGGAGTTGCAATTCTCATCTCTGATAAAATAGACTTTAAAGTAACAAAGATCAAAAGGGACAAAGAAGGTCATTACATAATGGTAAAAGGATCGATACAACAAGAAGAGCTAACGATTCTAAATATATATGGACCCAATATAGGAGCACCCAGATATATAAGACAAGTTCTTAATGACTTACAAAGAGACTTAGACTCCCACACAATAATAGTGGGAGACTTTAACACTCCACTGTCAATAGCAGACAGATCAACCAGACAGAAAATTAATAAGGATATCCAGGACTTGAACTCAGACCTGGAACAAGCAAACCTGATAGACATTTACAGAACTCTCCACCCCAAATCCACAGAATATACATTCTTCTCAGCACCACATCACACCTACTCCAAAATTGACCACATAATTGGAAGTAAAGCACTCCTCAGCAAATGCAAAACAACGGAAATCACAACAAACAGTCTCTCAGACCATAGTGCAATCAAGTTGGAACTCAGAATTCAGAAAATAACTCAGAACCGCACAGCTTCATGGAAACTGAACAACTGGCTCTTGAATGTTGATTGGATAAACAATGAAATGAAGGCAGAAATAAAGAAGTTCTTTGAAACCAATGAGAATGAAGACACAACGTACCAGAATCTCTGGGACACATTTAAAGCAGTCTGTAGAGAAAAATATATAGCAATAAGTGCCCACATGAGAAGAGTGGAGAGATCCAAAATTGACACCCTATCGTCAACATTGAAAGAGCTAGAGGAGCAAGATCAAAAAAGCTCAAAACCTAGCCAAAGACAAGAAATAACTAAGATCAGAGCAGAACTGAAGGAGAAAGAGACAAGAAAAACCCTTCAAAAAATCAATAAATCTAAGAGCTGGTTTTTTGAAAAGATCAACAAAATAGACAGACCACTAGCCAGACTGATAAAAAAGAAAAGAGAGAACAACCAAATAGATGCAATAAAAAACGATAAAGGGGAAATCACCACAGATTCCACAGAAATTCAAACCATCATCAGAGAATACTACAAACAATTCTATGCACACAAACTAGTAAATCAGGAAGAAATGGATAAATTCCTGGATGCCTGTGTCCTCCCAAGCCTAAACCAGGAGGAAGCCGAAACTATGAATAGACCAATAACAAGGTCAGAAGTTGAGGCAGCAATTGAGAGCCTACCACACAAAAAAATCCCAGGTCCAGATGGGTTCACAGCTGAATTCTACCAGACACACAAAGAGGATCTGGTACCATTCCTCCTGAAACTATTCCAAACAATCCAAAAAGAGGGAACCCTTCCCAAATCATTTTATGAGACCAACATCATCCTGATACCAAAACCTGGCAGAGACTCAACAAGAAAAGAAAACTTCAGGCCAATATCCATGATGAACATAGATGCAAAAATCTTCAATAAAATACTGGCAAACAGATTGCAACAGCACATTAAAAAACTTATCCATCATGATCAAGTAGGATTCATCCTGGGGATGCAAGGCTGGTTCAACATACGCAAGTCTATAAATGTAATTCACCACATAAACAGAAGCAAAAACAAAAACCACATGATTATCTCAATTGATGCAGAGAAGGCATTTGACAAAATTCGACAGCCCTTTATGCTAAAAACCCTCAATAAACTTGGTATTGATGGAACATATCTCAAAGTAATAAAAGCTATTTACGACAAACCAACAGCCAATATCATACTTAATGGATAAAAACTGGAAGCATTCCCTTTGAAATCCAGCACTAGACAAGGATGCCCTCTCTCACCACTTCTATTCAACATAGTACTGGAAGTTCTAGCCAGAGCAATCAGGCAAGAAAAAGAAATAAAGGGTATTCAAATAGGAAAGGTGGAAGCCAAATTGTCTCTATTTGCAGACGACATGATAGTATACCTAGAAGACCCCATCACCTCAGCCCAAAAGCTCCTGCAACTGATAAGCAACTTCAGCAATGTCTCAGGATATAAAATCAATGTGCAAAAATCACAAGCATTCCTATACACCAATAACAGACTTAAAGAGAACCAAATTAAGAACGAACTGCCATTCACAATTGCTACAAAGAAAATAAAATACCTAGGAATACAACTCACTAGGAATGTAAGGGACCTCTTTAAGGAAAACTACAAACAACTGCTCAATGAAATAAGAGAGGACACAAACAGATGGAGAAACATTCTATGTTCGTGCTTAGGAAGAATCAATATTGTGAAAATGGCTTTACTGCCCAAAGTAATTTACACATTCAATGCTATCCCCATCAAACTACCATTGAATTTCTTCACAGAACTGGAAAAATCCACCATGAACTTCATATGGAACCAAAAAAGAGCCCGCATAGCCAAGTCAATTCTAAGCAAAAAGAACACAGCCGGAGGCATCACGCTACCAGACTTCAAACTATACTACAAGGCTACAGTAATCAAAACAGCATGGTACTGGTACCAAAACAGAGATATAGACCAATGGAACAGAACAGAAGCATCGGAGGCAACACAACATATCTACAACCATATTATCTTTGATAAACCAGACAAAAACAGGCAATGGGGAAAGGATTCCCTATTTAATAAATGGTGTTGGGAAAACTGGCTAGCCATGTGCAGAAAGCAGAAACTGGACCCCTTTCTGACACCTTACACTAAAATTAACTCCAGATGGATTAAGGACTTAAATGTAAGACCTGACACCATAAAAACCCTAGAAGAAAATCTAGGCAAAACCATTCAGGACATAGGAGTAGGCAAGGACTTCATGACCAAAACACCAAAAGCATTGGCAACAAAAGCCAAAATAGACAAATGGGACCTAATCAAACTCCACAGCTTCTGCACGGCAAAAGAAACAGTCACTAGAGTGAATCGGCAACCATTAGAATGGGAAAAAACCTTTGCAGTTTACACATCTGACAAAGGGCTGATATCCAGAATTTACAAAGAACTCAAACAGATTTACAGAAAAAAAACAAACAAGCCCATTCAAAAATGGGCAAAGGATATGAACAGAAACTTTTCAAAAGAAGACATACATGAGGCCAACAAACATATGAAAAAGTGCTCATCATCATTGGTCATTAGAGAGATGCAAATCAAAACCACATTGAGATATCATCTCACACCAGTTAGAATGGCGATCATTAAAAAATCTGGAGACAGCAGATGCTGGAGAGGATGTGGAGAAATAGGAACACTCTTACACTGTTGGTGGGAGTGTAAATTAGTTCAACCATTGTGGAAGACAGTGTGGCGATTCCTCAGGGACCTAGAAATAGAAATTCCATTTGACCCAGCAATCCCATTACTGGGTATCTATCCAAAAGACTATAAATCATTCTACTATAAGGACACATGCACATGAATGTTCATTGCAGCACTGTTTACAATAGCAAAGACCTGGAACCAACCCAAATGCCCATCGATGATAGACTGGACTGGGAAAATGTGGCACATATACACCATGGAATATTATGCAGCAATCAAAAATGATGAGTTTGTGTCCTTTGTAAGGACATGGATGAATCTGGCGAACATCATTCTCAGCAAACTGACACAAGAACAGAAAAAGAAATACCGCATATACTCACTCATAGGCGGGTGAGAAAAATGAGAACACATGGACACAGAGAGGCAGTCTACTATACACTGGGGACTGTTGGGGGAAATGGGGGAGGGACAGCTGGGGGGGGGCTGGGGGGGATAGCCTGGGGATGAATACCAAGTGTGGGTGAAGGGGAGGAAGGCAGCAAAACACACTGCCATGTGTGTACCTATGTAACTATCTTGCATGTTCTGCACATGTACCCCAAAACCTATAATGCAATAAAAATTTTTTAAAAAAAGTGTGGGGATTGTTATCAGATTAGCTTTAATACCCTTTCCATCTCTACCTTTCCATCATTACTTTATTGGTTACTACAGCCTTGGTCCTCCTTAACAATGTGTATAGACTTGCATGGAAACATGTAAAAATAGATTCGTTTGCTCATTTATTCTACAAGCAATCATCAATCTTCTGTTTTATAAAAGGCATTCTGATCATGTATGCTGGCACGTGACTTACTAAGATCTAGTTTTTTTTTCTGAAAAGCTTACGGTCCCATGTGGGGAGGAGCCAAGCACATTTTGGCAGAACATGGCAAGTTCTATAAGAAATGCATAAATGTGTTTGAATAGCTTTGGGAGGAAAATCACCTGATTCCGCCACAAATGTTTCAGAGCTTCCACCCTGAAGTGTTAGCATCTGAGGGGAGTTACAAAACGTGGATAGAACTGTAAACAAGTTGGAGATATGACAGTAGGCGAATGTGTCCTCTTTTTGGACACTGGGGCTTTGTGTAGGCTTTTGCTATTATAAGTGATGCATATTATGTATATACATGTCTATATTCTCTCTCTCTCTCTCTCTCTCTCTCTCTCTCTTTCATCTGTAAATAGGGAATGGTATAGACAAAAACAGAAACCTTAAAAATGTGGAGTATCCTGGCTACTTCCAGGGTGGAGGTCTGGGATATGAGGCTGAGTAGCAGGCAGATGATAAAGCCTTAGGATACTGGAGACCTGGGGTCTGCCCACTTTGCTGCACGTTAGAATCACCTGGGTAGCTTTCGTACCCACACCCTCAGCTGCCAGGCCACATGCATAGTAATTTAATCAGAATATCTGAGTGGAACTGAGATGTAAGTACTTTTTGTAATTTCCCTAGTGATTCCAAGGTGCAGCTGAGCTGGAGAACCGGTGCCCGACACAGGGAGACCTTAGGGACTTTGATGAGTCGGACGCACTCTCTGGTGTGTGTTTTATGAGGATATCTTTGTGATCAGCAGAGAAAGGAACTAAATTAAAAAGAGTCTAGAAGCAAGAATGATGGCTGTGGGAGTCAGTGAATAGGTGTGGCCATATGGGTTTCAAGTGATGGAAAGCAGGAAGGCGCCATTAGCAGAGACTGGTGAGGAATTTCATGAAGGTGAGAAGGAAGCCAAAGGGGCACAAGGTGGGTTCCAAACTTGTGGTTAGACGTACTTTGAAATTCTACCCTCCCCCCCGTTTTTGGAGACAGAATCTCACTGTGTCACCCAGTCAGGAGTGCAGTGGCATGATCTCGGCACACTGCAGCCTTTGCCTCCCAGATTCATGCAATTCTTCTGCCTCAGTCTCCTGAGTAGCTGGGATTACAGATGTGTGCCACCACACCCAGCTAATTGTTGTATTTTTAGTAGAAACGGGGTTTTGCGGTGTTGGCCAGGCTGGTCTGGAACTCCTGACCTCAAGTGAACCCCCTGCCTTGGCTTCCCCAAGTGCTGGGATTACAGGCGTGAGTCCCTGGGCCCGGCTGAAATTTCCCCTTTTGAATCCTTTTGTGGAGTGTGTGTGTATGCGTGTGCATGTGTGTGCATAATATGGAAGTCGGCTGGTGAGGGCCATATCTATTTTAAACTACTGAGTTCTCTATTTAGCTGTTACATTCCATATTCCTGCCAAGATCTATGCAATAACCAGCCCCTCCAGCATCTGCTTTTCCTTTTTATTAAGGCCCTGAGAAGCACACATAATTCCTGGTGTAAGTCAGCATTTTGCCAGAGTGCCAGAAATGATTCTCAAATTCCACTGAGGCTCCACCAGAAATCTGCTCATTTCCCCCTTGTCCCCCATTCACAACCCCCAAAACTCCATGTTTTATGTCTCTTGCACTACCATATGGTCCTCACCACCCCACAGGGCACTGGGGGACAGAGATGGGCTACATACGTCATGTTTTTTACAATGGCTCCACATAGGACTCTTTTGCTTTTACTCCCTTTCCTGATCATTTAATTAACATTTTTAGAACATTGGGGTGATAATCTAAATGCAGAAACGTTGTCAGAATTTCCATTTTCTTCTTGATTGCTTTACTTTTCCTTTGAAGAATGTTTCCTCTTCCTAACATAGTATATGTATCCTAACATGAGTCATTGCAATTCCTATTTACTTGTGTAATCTCGAACCTTATGTTCCTAAAAGAGCTCAGGTATTATTGACTCTTTTATCTTAGAGATGAAGAGACCTGGGCCTGGAGCATTTGTGGCTTGCCCAGGTGCCCACATTTTTGCTAGGTGAGACAGGTTGTTAATACCCAGGTCTTCTGACCACAATCTCATGCTTTCTACAATCCCAGCAGCTCTGTGTTCAATTTGAGGGTGCACATCCTTTATGTTCTGTGAAGTAGTTTGCTCATTGGAAGCTCCAACATTTGGCCATTGAATTCCTGGATAGCCAACAATTTCCCTTTATACTTGCTGGAGAGGGTGGTAATACTGTGTCACCCAGTGTGAATATAGAAGGGGCTTAGGTGCCCCCACCAGTGTTTGTGCCCTGTAAACACATGCACTTGACCTCTTCAGGCTTCAGGCTTCTGAGGCTTCATGGTTACCTTTGGGGGGGTCTTTTGAATTAAGGGGGTCAGATCTGTGACTGCTTCAAAAGGAATCATGATTTTTCTTTTTATGAGACAGAAAAAAGAAAAAGAGAGAGAGAAAGAAGAATGAAAGAGAGAAAGAAAGAGGAAGAGAAAGGGAGAGAGAATGGGAGTGTTGCTTTATTGCCCAGGCTAGAATGCAGTCTAAAAATGGGTATTGAAAACCTCTTTTATGCCAATAATTGTGCTTAACAGCGGAGACAGGAAGGAATAAGGGAGGAAAATAACAAACAAGCAGTCAACCAATATTTCATTTAAACCTGTGAAATGCTATGCAATTGCTGAGGAGTAATTTACTTCCAATTATGTGGTGACTTTTAGAGTAGGTGTGATGTGGTACTGATAAGAATGTATGTTTTGTGTATTTGGGGTGGAGAGTTCTGTAAGTGTTTATTAAGTTTACTTGTTCCGGGTCTGAGTTCAAGTCCTGGATATCCTTGTTAATTTTCTGTCTCGTTGATCTGTCTAATATTGACAATGTGATGTTAAAGTCTCCCACTATTATTGTGTGGGAGTCTAAGTCTCTTTATGTCATTAAGAACTTGTCTTATGTATCTGGGTGCTCCTGTATTGGGTATGTATATATTTAGGATCGTTAGCTCTTCTTGCTGCATTGATCCTTTTACCATTATGTAATGTCCTTCTTTGCCTCTTTTGATCTTTGTTGCTTTAAAGTCTATTTTATCAGAGGCAAAAATTGCAACTCCTGCTTTTTATTTATTTATTTATTTATGCTCTCCATTTGGTTGGTAAATCTTCCTTCATCCCTTTGTTTTGAGTCTTTGTGTATCCTTGCATGTGAGATGGGTCTGGATGCAGCATACCAATGGGTTTTGACTTTCCATCCAATCTGCCTGTCTGTGTCTTTTGATTGGGGGATTTAGTCGATTTAAATTTAGGATTAATAATAATATATGTGAGTTTAATACTGCCATTTGATGCTAGCTGGCTGTTTTGCCCATTAGTTGATGTAAATTCTTCATTATATTGATGCTTTTTACTTTTTGGTATATTTTTGGAAAGGCTGATACTGGTTGTTCCTTTCTATGTGTAGTGCTTCTTTCAGAAGCTCTTGTAAAGCAGGCCTGGTGGTGATGAAATCTCTAAGTAATTGCTTGTTCATGAAAGATTTTATTTTTCCTTCTCTTGTGAAGCTTAGTTTGGCTGGATATGAAATTCTGGGCTGAAAGTTCTGTTCTTTAAGGATGTTGAATATTGGCCCCCACTCTCTTCTGGCTTGTAGGGTTTCTGCTGAGAGATCTGCTGTGAGTCTGATAGGCTTTTCTTTGTGGGTAACCGGACCTTTCTCTCTGGCTGCCCTTAGCATTTTCTCCTTCATTTCAACCCTGGTGGATCTGACGATTACGTGCCTTGGGGTTGCTCTTCTTGAGGAATATCTTTGTAGTGTTCTCTGTATTACCTGGAGTTGAATATTGTCATGCCTTTCTAGGTTGGGAAAGTTTTCCTGAATAATATCTTGAAAAGTATTTTCCAGCTTGGATTCATTCACTTTGTCACATTCAGGTACACCTATCAAATGTAGATTAGGTCTTTTCACATAGTCCCATATTTCTTGGAGACTTTGCTCATTCCTTTTTATCCTTTTTTCTCTAATCTCGTCTTCTCGTTTTATTTCATAGAGTTGGTCTTTGACCTCTGATATCCTTTCTTCTGCTTGATCAATTTGACTGTTAAAGCTTGTGCATACTTCATGAAGTTCTCGTGTTGTTTTTCAGCTCCATTAATTCACTTATATTCCTCTCTAAATTGTCTATTCTCATTAGCATTTCGTCACACCTTTTTTCAAGGTTCTTAGTTTATTTACATTGGGTTAGAACATATTCTTTTAGCTCACAGAAGTTTCTTATTATCCACCTTCTGAAGCCTGATTTTGACAATTTATCACACTCGTTCTCCATCAGGCCTTGTTCCCTTGCTGATGAGGAGCTATGATCCCCTGAAGGAGGAGAGGCATTCTGACTTTGGATGTTTTCAGCCTTTTTATGCTGGTTTCTTTCTATCTTTGTGGATTTTTCCACCTGTTGTCTTTGCATTATCTTTGAATCATGATTTTTCTCTCTGAAAAATTGAGGCCCATTTGTTTACCAGAAAAAGAACTGGAGGCAGCAAAAACCAGAGGAGAGAAAGAGTTGACATTGTTCCCAATAGAAAGTGATTATCAATGCTTAGCACCCAGGATTTGACCAGCAAACTTTGTGTGCATGTGTGCTTGTGCCTGTGTATATGTCTGTGTGCCTGGTCTAAGATAAATTCTGAAGCCCTAAGGGAGAGATAACTTTTGCTATTCTGATTATCTAATTAACTAATTAGTTAATTAGGGATGCTTTGAAATGAAGCTGCCTGAGGTAATTTTGAACATATGTCTAAGTTTATTTTAGACTTTCTTTGAGTTGTGCTAGTTTGTGGTACCTCCGGGTGACGAGGCATAGTGACATTTTCTTTCGTAGACTTCAATGGTAGAGGGTGCATGAAATAATGAGCAGAAAAGTGCTCAAGTTAGTTGTTTCTTATGCAGCTATGCTGGGTAAATGGCAGGAAGACTCCTGACCGTAAGTATCATTTGCCAGATGCTACCCAGGTGTGCAAATGTGTCTACATATGCACACTTCACACAGAGATACACAAATATACACACTCTTTCACACACACATGCACACTCATTCACACATATTCCCAGTCACACATTTGCTTTCTCTCTCTCACACATATATATGAAAATTCAACACCCACATACACATATTCACACATTCACAAGTATAAACTCACACACTCTCACACAAACTCAAAGGGGATACACATACCAACTCACACATTTGCTCCAAACATACATATGCACATTCATATGCACACTCACACATGCACACAATGCACTAATAGAAATACATGTATACATATTGCACACTTGTACACTCACACATATGTGCATGACATGCGCACACACTTTTATATGCATTCAGTACATGCCTACTCACACAACACACAATCATAAAAGCATATCTCTCTCTCTCTCTCTCTCTCACACACACACACACACACACAAACACACCACAGTCACTGTCAAGCATCAGGCTGAGACCAGGCATCCTATTTCCACCATCATGACATTTTCAACATGTATTTTTTTGTTTTTGGATTTTGTCAGCTCAGCTCTTTTAGAAGTAATCATCAAGTAACAGTTTTCATCAGATGTTTCTATTTTAAACTCTATCTTTCCAAGGAACTTCCAATCATATGTTTGCAATAAAACAGAAAATTGATTTCATGGGGAAAGAGAACACTGAAAATTCAAAATGAACCAAAGTTGAATATATCATGGACATCATGAAGCTCTGGCTGGGCAGAAAGTTTCAGAGTCTATGTTGGGGAGAAATAGCCAGAGGCCTTGTTCTTTGAATTTCTAAGCCAAGTTGTATGAAACTTTACTAGCTTAGTGACTGGGCACAAGTCCCTTAATTTCACCAAATCTCCACGTACTCATTTGTAATATGGATTTCATAGTACTTGCTATCATTATTTTTAGGAACGTTGCGGGAATCAACGTTGCACTGACGTTTGACAGTGAGTGTGTCGTGTGTGTGTGTGTGTGTGTGTGAATGTGTATGATTGGTTTTATGATTGCGTGTGTTGTGTGAGTATACAGTAGATATAATGCATGTTCAGGGAGCTTGTCAATAGCAAAATGCTACTGTTGAGAGCAAAGAGGAGATCTCAAGCTGAGCTATTCAAGTGCAAATCTCCATGCCTACCACTAAAAATGTGTAGTCTCTTATCATTCAACTATCATCACATATTCAATGAATTTATAGTTGTGAAATTGTTACATAAAACAAATGGTCAATGCTCTTCTGAGCGGTGGCTTAAGTGTGCTCACTGTAAAGCTTAGAATACTTCAGAATCCCCAGTGAGTGTCCACTTGTGTGTTTTAAATTTTATGTTTTAATTGACAAATAATAATTGTACATGGTCTACAGAATGATGTTTTGATACATGCAAATGTATAGTGATCAGATCAGAGTACTCAGTATACCCATCATCTGGAACGTTTATTATTTCCGTGTTTTAGGAACTTTCAATATCCTCCTTTTAGCTCTTTGTAACACTATAAAGTACTATTGTTCACTACAGTCATCTTACAGTGCTTCACAGCACTAGAACTCATTCCTCCCACCTAGCTGCAATTTTGTATCCTTCACCAAATCTCTCCCTATCCCTTTCTTCCTTTTACACTTCCCAGCCTCTAGTATCCTGTCTTCTGTTTTTTACTTCTATAAGATCATTTGCTTTTTAGCTTCTACATATGAGCGAGAACATGTGGCATTTAAATTTTTGTTCCTGGCTTATTTCACTTAACATAATGCCTTCCAGTTCCACCCAGGTTGCCGTGAATTACAATAATTCTTTCTCTTTTATAGCTGAAGGGAATTCCATTGTGATATACACTGTATTTTAAAAATCCATTTATCTGTTGTTGGACACAAAATTTTATTCCATATCTTGGCTATTGCAAATAGTGCTGCAATAAATGTAGTGGTGCAAATGTTTCTTTGATACCATGATTTCCTTTCCTTTGGATAAAATGGATGGGACTGCTGGATTACATGGTAGATCTATCTGTAGTTTTCTGAGGAACATCCATGCGGTTCTCTATAATGGCTGCACTAATTTACAATGTCACCGAGAGTGTGGAAGAGTTCTGTTTTGTCTGCATCCTCACCTGCATTTGCTATTTTTTATCTTTTGTATTTTTGATAATGGCCATGCTAGCTGGAGTGAGATGATATCTCATGTGATTTTGATTTGCATTTCCCTAATGGTTAGTAATGTCAAGCCTTTTTTTTATATGTTTGTTGGCTATTTGTACGTCTTCTTTTGATAAATATTTCTTCAAGATCATTTGCCCAGTTTAAAATCAGATTTCTTTCTTTCTTTCTTTTTCTTTCTTTCTTTCTTCTTCCTTCCTTTCTTTTCTTTTCTTTTTTTGCTGTTGAGATGTTTCTTTCTGTATACCCTGGCTATTAATCCTCAGTTGAATGAGTAGTTTGCAAATATTTTGTCCTATTCTGTAGGTTGTATTTTTACTCAGTTGATTGTTTCCTTTGCTGGGCAGAAACTTTTTAGTTTGAAATAAACTCATTTGTTTATTTTTGTTTCTGTTGCCTGTGCTTTTGAGGTCTTATTCATATCATTTACCAGACCAATGTCCTGAAGTATTTTCTGTGTTTTCTTCTAGTACTTTTATTATTTCAGGTCTTATATTTATGTCTTCCATTTTTAGTTGATTTCTGTATATAGTCAGAGGTGGGGGTCTAATATAATTCTGCATATGAATATCCAGTTTTCCCAGCACAGACTCATTCACAGAGCTCATAAGCCATGCAGGACATTCACCAGTGTGCTCTTGGCTGAGTGCAGAAGTCCAGGGGTTCACCATATTGCTTCAAGCAGGTGGCTCATGGTGAACATGCTGTGATGCTGTATTCACTCCTCAGCTGCCTCTTGGAGAAGTGGGTGCATTGGGAGCTCTGGAAAACTCCCCCCTACCCAACAATGCAGAATCTGGGAGGTGACTGGGGCCCAGTGACATTCTAGGTACCATCCTGAGAAGATCAGAGCTTCAGCCCCTAATTGCAGCTCTAAGATCAGAATGGGCATGAGGAGCCTTTGGAGTTTTTATAAACCCCTGTTTACCTATAGACATTAGCAGCAAACCTTGGAAATGAAAAAGGACTGGTGTCTCCTCCTGGGGGTACCGAGAGAGGGGATCAGGGCTGAGGCTACCTTTCAGCTGAGCCCGGAAGGAGAAGACCCCACAGAGGGGTTAGTGATGCTGTGCTTGATGCTCAGAACCCTCCTGTCATGGGTCTGGTGCAGAAGTCACTACCCACGGTGTTCTGTGCCACATAGCACCAAGTCATGCAGGCAGAGGAGAGGCAAAGTGGGACTATTTGTCAAATGAATGCATGGGTGTTGAAATGCTTGCTGTGTTGAAAGAGCCAGGGAAGAAAGAATTTAAAGTAAGGTAGACCTTTGATGCTGGGGTGAGGAGTTCCGATGAAAAAGAATTGGAAATAATAATAATAACATACATGGTCTGGAGGGTTTATCCTAGGCACAATTCAGGGACCTTTGTTTATAGGATTAGGTTTAATCCTCACCACCCCTCAATGAGGCAGGTGCTGTTGTGACCACTTCACAGATGGGCAAACTGAGGCCTGAAGGTTTAAGCCCATGTTCTGGGTGATGCAGAAAATAAATGGAGGTGAGCAGATGCCCAGACCTCTTTTCTAGGAAAGTCTTTCATCCCATCTACATTGTGGTTTTGCTCTCCCAAGAACAGAGGCACAAAGTCTTTCATCAGAACTGCAGCGCTGTTAAGATTGTCTCCACTTTATAGATGAGAAACAGGTTAGAGCCATGTCATGTCAGAGCTGGCATTCCAGCTCCAGCTCCTGCCACCTTCTTGCCATGATTATTCTCCAAGGAAGATGCCGCCAGCAGTGGGTGTTAATTCCAGGAGAATCCACAGCAAGTGCGGGCAGGTGGGGGGATCTGGAGGAAGTGGTGATCCAGGGCCCATTTCTCAGGAGAGAAGCTCCTGGGCTTGGGACCTATTGATGAAGGAAAACAACGGGGCAGCCTGAGCTGAAGGCACCACCGCCACGGAGAACTCAGGGACCGTGTTTACTGCAAATGTGAGGTGTCATGCCCGGGCACCAAGGAGGGCCAGCCGTGGGTGGCTACAGTTCAAAATATAGGTTTGGTCCCTGGGCCATGGAAAGAGAAGGGAAGGAGAGAAAAGATTATAAAGCTCTGGGGAACTGTCATAGTTTGGGACAGGAGGAGGAAAAACAACAGTAAAGGTGAGTGAGCAGTTTGTGGCTGGAGGTGCAGGGACATCCAAAGCCATCATATGTCTGGGGAACCAAGGGAGGGCTATTGTATAAGAGAAACAGATGTGGGAGCCCCAGCCAGGGGATGGGCAAGGAGGGGCCAGGAGAAGATGTGGGGCTGGGGCAAGCCTGCTGAAGGCATCTCCTCTCTGCCTTTCTCTGGGGCCCTCACAGCTATTCTGTGGGATCTCTCTGTCCCACCTCAGTGTGTGCCTGTGAGCGAGGCTCGGTCTTTCTCTTCTCAGTCTCCTGCACCTGACTCACCTTCCTTTCAGGAGATGACAATGAGGATGTAGAGATGTTTGTTACGGATCCATTTCAAGTAGAACCATAACCCAAAGGGGCAGCACTTTCACAGGATGATCAACTTCAGCCAAGGGACAAAAAGGATGTTTACTCACAGTGGAAAGGGAGAGAGAAAAACTAAAAGTTAGGAGTGGGAACTAAGTATAAGTTCAAAATGCCTGAAAGATTCTAGGTAAGCTGCCCATCCATTTAGGAAGAGATGGGCTGTAGGAGCAAAGACCCATCACTGAGGAAGGTGCCTGGGTAGGCAGTGCAGGAGAAAAGTATCTTGGGTCTTAACCAGTCAGCACTTTGAAATCACAAAATTCTGAACTCCCTGAGTTGCCAGGACTGAATCATCCCATGGGGTGAAGGGCTCATTCTAGTCACTGGAGCTTATGGAAAACTAGAGTATTTTTATCATGAATATTCCATTCTTGACATCTATCTGTTAAGTATCTGGAATATCTTAGACACTGCACGGAACATGAACCGAACACTCTTGCCAGGGGCTTCTGGTGAGTGTGCTCTTAGGTAAAGTAAATGGACACAGACCCCATGTTTAAGAGAAGAAACCATGGCTGTGTCACCAAATGGGCTGCCCTGGGAGACATATCCCCAGCAGTCGGGACACACCCAAGGTTGTGCCTGCGGGAGTTTATCCTCTATTCACATCACTCTGTCCTATTATCATGTCATGCTGTTCCCATTTTGCCAGTGAAGAGTATGAGCCTCTGAGAATTTATGTGCCATTTACCTGGTAAGTAACCAAGTCAGAATCAGAATGAGAAAACACAGGGAAATTTTCAATTTCATTTTTTCATACAACAAGTATCTCTTGGCATGTGCCTAATTAAGGTAATGAACTGAGAGTTACTCCATAGGGAAACTACAGTCTCAATAAAGGCACCTGGGCAACTCCCTGACTTCTGTTCCGGTACGTTACATTCTTGATGTGATATTTGCATATATTTCGGAGGCTAAAGAGGCCAAAACCAAAATGCAATCTTTCCTATGTCTTGTTTAAAAGTGATTTTAAAAATATATTCCTTAATTTGCTTTATTAGAAAAATATTTCTTTTGAAATTCCTGATCCTTTATGCATTAGGGAAAAGGGTGAGATTTGCACCGTGTCGCCACTAGATGGCAATGTCTGCGCGCAGAGTCCAGGCTCGGCGCGGTGGGCACCAGCATTCCACAGGGTGCCCGGCCTGCGGCCTGGGATGGCGCCTTGGAAGGTTGGGCCAGCTAGCCAGCCAGAACCTGTTCTCTGATCCTAAAATAAGCCAAGGCGAGGCAAAACTTTTAATTGGTTTCATACACCTCTGGAGCTCAGCTCTCCTCACATTCCTCCTTGCTTGAAAAACTAGCAGTGGCTCCCTCCAAAGGCTAATGTCACCTATCATCCCCAGATATGGCTTTGATGGATCCTTATTTCTTGACTTTTTGTGTGCCCTGTATTGGGGAGTGTGGTGTGTGCAGGCCCATCAGAGCTGGCCAACCAGCCTGGTAGAAGGGTATTGCCTATGGCTATAGAGCCACTGCACAGGGCAGCTGGCCAGCACCCTGGAGTACTGAGGCTGTGTTTGCAGACACAGACTCATCCACAGAGCTTGTGAGCCATGTAGGACACTCATCAGTGTGCTCTTGGCTGACTGTGGACATCCAGGGGGTCAACCAAATGGATTGCTTCGAGCAGGTGGCAGCGTGTCTTTCCCTGGCACGCTGAGCCACTGGCCTTCTTCTCCCTATCCCAAATCATTCCTTGCCTTTCTGCCACCAGACACATCTAACCCATGCCTCCCTGTCACTCTTTCACCCCAATCGAGAACAGCATTTTGCACAGCTGTTGGAGGAGTCTCTGGCCTTTCTGCCCTGAAGAAATCCCTCCTGAGCTGTGTGCCTGGGCTTAGGGCCTTGGACTCTGCAGCCGGGGTGTCTGGGTGGGATTCAGAAACATAACTGGAGGCACCCAGGTTAGCAGCAGTCATTGAGGTGTTTGCTAGTCTATGAATCTTTCCAATACCCACTTGCTCAGTGGGTCACTCTTCCAGAGACTGCACCACATCCTGGCTATGTGATGTGAATGCCGGATTCTTGCCTTTCAGGGCAAACAATCAAGTCAGAGGGAGAGGCAGAGAGATTCTAACATGAATGTAAGGATTGAAGTCCACAGGAGGTGGGGAGGCAGAGGCAGGATGATCTCCCCATCTGGGGACTTGGGGAAAGGTGCAACTTGGTAGAAGGAAGGACCTACAGGCATCCACAGGCATGGCCCCCCCTTTCTCCTTCAGAATTTCCTCTGGCTTATGGGGCCCACCTCCTTCTACAGAGGTTGGGTTGAGAAGGTGGGGCTGTGCTTCTCCTGAGTGTGAGAAGGTCCAGAAACCTGGTCCTTAGGCAAGCGTCTAGCTCTTCCTTCACTTACATGAGGACTAAGCAGCTTTCCCTTGGGAGGAGGTGGGGCATTGCTCTCCCTCTTTTCAGCCTGGAGCCAGTAGCCTCATCTGGCTGTTGCCTGGGAATCCGGTACATTCTCTTTCCACAGTGTCCTTCCCAGACTTGCCTTGGTTCACATGGGGTAATCTAGGATCTACCTATAGGCTGGGAAGGAGTCAGGCTGTGTAGCCATTGGCTGCTTTGGTTCTAAATTTCAGATCTTTCAGCTAGATGGAATTCTCTCTATTGGCTCCAATGAGGGCCAGGAAGACAAAATCTAACAAAATAAAGCCTGTCTCTTTGTGTGGCCTTTTATCTATGAGTATTAGTATCTTATGAATCTTATAGTCTACTTGACTATCATTCTTTCTTCTTTTAGAAGAGGCCTGAACTGTATGCCATTTCAAAGAAAATTTGTATTTGTTTGTAGTCTTGAATTCACATCTTTTAAATTGTTAGACGGCCAAAAACTTAATTAGATAAGCATGAATTTCAGTGTTTTGTTGGATGGCTGATGGTTATGAGGCTGTTGAAGAATCTTCACATGCTTTTGCATTCTGGTCTGACTCTGTATCAATTCTTTTGAACAGCAATTAGATGACAATTAAAGAATCCTAATGGGAAGAAATCTCTCAAATGTCTGGTTCTGTGTTGCTTTGTTTCGTTTTCCCTGCACTGTATCTCTAGTGTCCTAGTTTGTTCAGGCGGCTATAAAATACCATAGACTGAGTGGCTTCTAAACAATAGAAATATATTTCTCACAGATCAAGAGGCTGGAAAATCCAGGATCAAAGCCCTGGCAGATTTGTCGTCTGGTGGGATCCCACTTCCTGGTTCACAGAGGGTGCCTTCCCACGGTGTCTTCACATGGTGGAAGAGGTGAGGGAGCTAGCTCCCTGAGCCCTCATTGATCCCATCATGAGGCCTCTCCTGTCCCCCACCCTGACCTAATCACTTCCCAAAGCCTCCACCAATACGGTCACTTTGGGGGTTAGCATTTCAACATATGAATTTTGAGGATATGAAAATTCAGATCATAACACCCACCAAATGCAACGTTAGGCCACACCAAAGTACTGTGCTCACCATTGCAAGTTTTCTGCTCAAAAATGGGACTTTCCTAATTACCAGAAGAGCTTGGACCATCCCCAGAATGGGCAGTGCTCCCTGGGTAGGTGGGAAGACACAGAGGGTCTTGCCCACAGTTGTTGGATGAGTTCTCCAAAGGATTCTGGTGTCCTGTTTCAAGGCAGCGTTTTAACTCCTTTCTCAAGATAGGAAATTGTGGGACCCTGAGGAAATCTCATCACACGTTTCTTTTGCTCTGTTTGAAATAGGAAGTGATGAGTTTTTCTGTAATCTTTTTATGGAGGCATCTCTGTCCAAAAGGGCAAACAAGCAAGACTTTTAAATAAAAAAAGTTCAAAGAGCAGGTTTCCATTGTTACTTCTTTTTCTTCAATGAAAATATACAGCCAGTCTTTCAGGAGCAGGTGCTAGAACTTCTACAGGCTTTGTTAATATCTAATCCCTTTATTATGCCTTCTCCCCTGAGATGGAAAAATCCCTACATGACCATGCCCAGGATTTCAGGATCTACTTTACATAGTTTTAATTTTTAGAGACCTAGTGAAAATAACTGTAAGCTTGTGCTATGTACAAACACAATTTAAATGAGTCAAGGAATCATTGCACATAACCCAAGAGGAGTTTCTGCAGGTGAGCAGAATTCACAGGGCGTGTGGCAGTCATGAAGGCTTGAGGAGGCTCTTCATGGAGTGGAGGAATTAAGGGTGTAAAGTTGTTTCACTCCACCCTTACTATGTAAGTGCTCTTGGAAAATGTACCAAGCATCAGTTTGTTATCTGCACAGAGAAGGTAATTCTAACAAAAATATCAATTTAAACAACCACAGCTTTTGTGCACTACTACTTTTCAAGGACTCATTAACTTATTCATTTTTTTAATTGCATTTTAGGTTTTGGGGTACATGTGCAGAACATGCAAGATAGTTGCATAGGTACACACGTGGCAGTGTGTTTTGCTGCCTTCCTTCCCTTCACCCACATTGGAAAATGTGGCACATATACACCATGGAATATTACGCAACTTATTCATTTTAACACAGGGGGTAGATGAGTCAGTGGGGAGGAAATGGGCTCGAACTCGAAGTGCCTCTATATCATAGGGTAGTTTGAGTATTTGCCATGTTCATGAAAGTAGCTATAGGGTGGTGTGAAGATCTACCTGTGAAGTGCAGACACTTCTCGAGAAGAATGGGATCCGCATGGAAAAAAAGAGACTCATGATGTTCATGAAACTGAACAAAGATCATGCTATACACAATAGGACTAGATTGTAAATCAAACAACCAGAGAATCTCTCGTAAAGAAACATTGAAAAGTGCAGTCATGTTGCATGATGAACAACAAACCATCACTTGTACTAAATGCCAGTGTTCAGGTTATGGGGAAACTTCAGGACATTGGAAAAGTAAAATCCTTTCAGCCAAAGGAAAAAGAAAGACCATATAAAAATGAGTTCAGAAAACTAACTTTGAATAAGGGCCCAGAAGAGACTGGAATTCCACTGTAGGTATGCCAGAGGGAGGGAATGACATTTACAGCCTAAGGTCTGTAAAAATGTTTAATCTTTCATGAATCTTGTAATTTTGTCGAGCTCCACACTCTTTTTGAAGGTTCCAACATAGAAAATGGCAGTTGATTATGTTTTTTCACTTCTGAATTTTATGTGTACAATATATTCTAACTTGGGAGACTTTTTCTTAGTAGGGCCTATAAATCTTTCATTCTTTTTAGAGACAGTATGTGTGGACATACCTACCCTACTGACGGATGCTGAGGTTTCCTATAGTTTACTTTCATAACATAACAACAAACCTCCTTTTACAGATCTCTAGCAGGGAATGTGTGTTTGTGTTGGACAAATTGCCTAGAAGCTCAATTACTGAGTTAATGGTAATGTGTATTTTGATGGGTTTTGCCAATTCACCGTTCTAAAAATTTTTGATAATTTCTACTATAAAACATATAAATATACATATTTTATATTTAAAATGTATAAATATAATTTGAAATATATAAATATACATTCCCACCATGGATGAATATTAGCAATCACTTAGAGTTTTGCATATCTGAGGGAAAAAAATCTCATTTTAATTTTAATGTACATATTCCTAATTATAAACGAGATAGAGCCTATTTTATGTTTGTTTCCCATATATGTATTTTCTTCTATAAATTGTTTGTTTATATCTTTTCCCCACGCATTGTACTGTATGTATTTTTTCTTAGATCATCTTAACTCTGAATATCTAGGATGAATTATATTTTGTGGTCTTGGAAGCTTATAAAATTTGAGGGCTCATCTGCAAGAAAAATAATGCAAAATTAAATAAGAATGTGGCCATTCCTTACTAGGCCTCTGCTACCACACTAGAACGAGCCACACAAGTGAGTGGCCCTGAGCTTGGGTGTCATTAAATGTTCAGTGGTGAATCAGGCTCTTGTAGAGCTTACTTCTTTGTCACGTTCGCAGCAAATATTTTCACTTTAATTTTTGTGTTTGTATATCTGCCAGTAATTTCTACGATAACTTGTTCTGGGAAGAGGGATTGTGCTCTTGTCCCTATTGAGTTTTGCAAGTTATTTGGGGCATGGCTCTGCCCAGCTGGCGTCTGTGCCCACTTTGCTGGCTCAGCATGGGAATTAGTGTGGTTAGGCATAAGAGGTGGGGGAATGAAATGATAACGTATCTGCCCTAAACACTTGTTCCCAATCCCTATCCGTTAAAACTGTCCGCACAGCCTCAGTGCCAGTGCCTGCTGAGCCTGAGTTTCAGTGTGTCGAATATGCAACACCATTACCCAGCCTGGCCACTGGGCTGTGATGCTCCGCAGATCTATTTGTCGTTGACTTCCAGGGGTGCTGTAAATGTTCTGCTTGGCTAAAGGCTTTTAGCTTTTGTTTCCCAGTCCTAGTATAGAGCTTTAAAACTATTTTCTTTCATAGTGAGCTTTTTAGGTGGGAAGGTAGGTGGCTGTCTTAGCCCATTTTGGGCTGCTGTAATTACCTGAGACTGTGTAATTTATAAAGGATATAAACGTATTTTTCCCAGTTCTGGAGGCTGGAAAGCCCAGGGTGAGGCACTGGCAGGCTTGGTGTCTGGTGAGGGCTTCTCTCTGCTTCCAGGATGACACCTTGAACATGGCACTTCAAAACTCCTGTTTACTGTCAAACACAGTGTATATTTTCACGGGAAACATTATACCGTAATCCAGTGCTTCTATTGCCACACATACCACGGAAGTGAAATCGTCGTAGAAGAGGATTTACCTTTGCTCCAAGCAATGCACTCTGTTTTCCCATCACTTCCCCTCCACACTTCCCCTCTTCTGTTTATTTTGTTTCAAAATATGAGTTACAACACATTATACTGAAATTACAACTCACTAATGAGTCAGATTCTGCAAGATGAAGAAAAGGCATAGCTCTCTGAGAACATAGCCTCCCACTGAAGAGGGAAAGGAAAAGGGTTGTCTAAGGCCCTGTGCCTCAGCTTAGAGACCCCTCAAAGCCCTTCTCCCCGTCTCCTCTCTGCTTTCCGCCCCTGCATCCTCTCTGCTTCCTCAAGTGTGCATCCCCTTTGCCACCTGGCCCCACAGCCCAAGCTCTGTAAATTAAATGAGGGCCTCTTCTTCTGTAGGTCAGTAACAGGTTTGAAAAAGAACCTGAATATTTTTTCTCCCTAATGTTGACTTTTTAGAGTGAAGAGGTTGAATTTCATTTAGGGACGGCAGGATCCAGGAAAACCAGCTCTGAGCCCGAGCCTAAATGACATTGCCGATATACATCTGTAGAAAATAACACTCACGATGAGAACCGGAAATAGTAACCAAAGCTCATGATGTGTCTGATATGGCATCTTCATGACAATTATTTCAGTAATAAACCCACTTGGCTTAGAAAGCCTGAGATGCAGGGGAAGGAATGGGGTTGAGAATGCAAGATCACTGTAACATCCTCAAAGGCAAGGGCGGTCAACTCAAGCTCAGCTTCATGTTTTAAAACTTAAGATGTTAATATAGAGCATTTTAATGTTTTGTTCTTTCTGCCTTCCTCAGAAGGGAACACACAACGAGTGACTGAGAGCCATTGGAAGTGTGCAAGGTGCTCCTGCTATTTCTCAGCCTTCCTTGCTGCTCGACCCACCTCACCATTGGCCCCGATCCCTGAGCCTCCCCCGCATGTTCCAGACTACATTCCTCCCGGGTCTCCCCTCTGCACTCTTCATTCCCTCCAACCTCGGCGAGGGGTGTGTGTGTGTGTGTGTGTGTGTGTGTGTGTGTGTGTGCATGCACAGAGGGTTAGAGTCAAGAGTAGTTCTATTTATTTTGAAAATTTAAGCTCCAATTCCAATGTTTGTAAATCCAGGGCCAGTTTTGTCCTTAAGATTAGGTGAAGTGACGACGGGAGGGAAATGCCACACTCCCACGCAGCTCTGCCTTCCCATGGCCTGTGATTTTGAGAAAGTCTTTCCCACATTCTAAGCCTTCCATGGTTTCTTCCTGCACCAATATGGGCCATAATTACAATTCTCAGATAAATTAGGTAGGTGGGAGGATCTGGCTCAGGGGCTGACATACAGTGAACATGAAATCTAAATGAAACTTAAAGAATTGTCCCCTTGGTCCTGCAGTGCGCAGGCTTCAGAGGTGCCTGTCACTCAGCCTGTGTGGTACCCCACTGCTTCTCTGGAGGACGATCTGCGTTGCTCTCACACAACCATCCCAGTGCACTCCTCCACTGAGGAGGCCCACATTAGCAGCAGAGGTGCGGCAGGGGCACTTTGCTCCCACAGTGTGATACACCAACCTTTAGTAGTGATTTTTGCATTTTAACTATCTTTTCTCAGGCCTTCTATCATAGAACACCTTGAGTTTGGGGCTCCATGTGTTCACCATAATGCTTTGGTGTGTCATTTTATAAATGAAAGACACAGTCCATAGGGCCTGGTTTAAAAATAGAAAGCAAAATAAAACAGAGAAGCTACGCTTCATGGACCTAAAATAAAGACAGCTAGGATGGTGCCTGGGAGCACAGCTCGAGGCTGAGCCACACCAGAGCCATCCTGTCCCCTCTGCAAGAACTCAAGTTCATATGTCATCTGGATCCTCTGGAGTCAGGAGTCATCCAGTTCCAGCCCCAGACCAAACAGATCGGGATGGATGTAAGCAAGACTGCAGGGTATGATGCTGAGTTCAGGAGAGGTCAAAGCTTGCTGCACAAATGCTCGGCTCCTCCAGTGTTTATTTACTTTTACAGCATTGGCGGCACTTGATGAGGGGACCAAGACAGGCAGCAGCTGTTTGGGGCTTTTCCTGTCTTTTTCTTTGCCCTCACCAGGACACTCACCCGTATTTCCAATTCCTCATAAGGAGAAGGATGTTTTCTGGCCAAAATGTCCTTTGATGCCAGAATAAAATAGAGTCATGTCTTTAAACAGAAGGAAAAATCATGTTGCAACTAAGATTAAATACATTTTTAAAATTTCTTACATAGATGGGCAGCATAAACTTATCTGATAATTTTACTTTCTTTAACATTTGAGGTTTAGATGTTAAAAAGCCCTTGATATAAATGATCAGTCCACTGACTTAGCCCATTCTTCCCATGTGCCAGCCCCCAGGCTGCAGGCAGGAGATTCAGGGCCTCTCTCCTCAAGTAGCTCCAATGATAATGTGAGACAGATATAGCAGATAGTGCTGCACTTGAGAGGGATGGTGTGTCTAAAACACAAAACTACCAACTGTCCAGGGTTTGAGGAAGCTCCCAAATAGAACTCAAGGACTGAGTTTCAAAGAACAGTAGGCATTAGATAAGTGAGGAAAGAGGAAGAGGTGAGGATGCTAGAAGAAGGGCAGGTATGAATGCAAAGGGATTTGAGACCATGGAGTGAGGCAGGTTCAGGTATGTTTGGGCCCCTGGTACTCACAGAACGCAGGGTGCATTTGGAGATGGCTTCCATGCTAGGAAGCATCATAAAATATTGGCTATCATGCCAAAGAACTTGTATTTATCCTGAGGATAGCGGGAGATCTAGCTGTAGAATTTGTAGAATTTCAAATAGGTCAATGCATTTTAGGACATGCGTTTTATGAAGGAGGTGCATTCGTATTGCAGTTATTGACCAAAAAATGAGGTGTGCTTGAAATAGGGTGATGGTAGAAAGAAAATGGGGAGAGAGAAAATTTGAGAAAATCCTGAGAGTGCTACAATGACTCAGGTTGTGGAGGGCTGAGCGGGTCAGGCAGTGATCCTGTCTAGGTCCCTGGTTCATGGTCTGTTGCACAGTGAAGTGATTGAAGAACAAGTATAGTTTGGTCAACTCTTGGGGCCCTATTCCATCATAATGCTTTGCTTGCCGTTGGAGCTTAGGATTTGTTTCAGGGATCAAGGAATATCAGCCACAGAGAATATAGGAAGATCAGGTATGCTGGAAATAAAATAATGTGAGAAAACATAAAAGTTGAAGGTGTGACTGGTGAAGGATGTATTGATTTCTGCTTTGGAGATCAGAAATGAGGAACCTCTAACATGGGATGGTATTTGTAGGCAAATCCAGGGAGGAAAGCATGAAAGAAAAGAGCTTAGACTAAGAAATGGGTGGCCAGGAGTGGTGGCTCACGGAAACTCCGTCTCTACTAAAAATACAAAAATTACCCAGGCACAGTGGCTCATGCCTGTAGTCTCAGCTACTCGGGAGGCTGAGGCAGGAGAATTGCTTGAACCCAGGAGGCGGAGGTTGCAGTGAGCTGAGATGATGCCACTATACTCTAGCCTGGGTGACAGAGTGAGATTCTGTCTTAAAAAAAAAAAAAAGAAGTGGGCAGAAGTTGCAGACTTACGAGTAAGCAGGAAAATAGGAGCTTCCCTAAAAATCTGTCAAGAAAGAGTCTGGGAAATAGGAAAAAATACAAGGGAAGACACTTTCAAAGGCTGACGGAATGATGGATCAGTTTGATTTTCTTGATTCCCCTAAGTTACAAGCATCAGTGGAACTGGATGCAAAATCTCAGGTAGCTCAGAGGTAGAAGGGGCAGCTGGGAAACCAGACCTAGAAAGGACAAGAGTCATGTTTCGCCGAGTAAGGATCATTTCACTGGAGAAGTGGAGAAAAAGACGGATGCAGTAGGAGAGATCCGTGTGTTCAGAAAGCTTTGATAGGTCATTTTATAAATGAAAGGCAAAGCCCATAGGGCCTGGCTTAAAAGGAGAAAGCAAAATAAAATTATCTATATTCTGACCTCCATGATAAATAAATATTAATTTGGAGGTAGACAGCAATGAAATGAGGGATAGAAGAGGAGTAAGCAATATAGGAGCCCATGAGCAATTCCATTCTGGATGTGAGGGAAGAACCAAAAAAACAGAAGGATATCTAGTATTCAGTCTGAGTGTGTGTGTTCTCTCTCTCTCTCTCTCTCTCTCTCTCTCTCTGTATCTCTCTCCCTCTCTTTCAGTATTTCTCTCTCTCTTTTTATTTTTGGTGAGCAAAGAAGAGCCACCACTTGTGAGACAAAAGTAAATGAGACTCCAGTTAATAAAAGAAACTGGAACTAAATAATATAAGCAACTAGGAAGTGACAAAAATCTCAGAAAATGCATAGAAATCATACCAACTTACTGCCACTCATCTAGGACAGATGAGGCGATGTTAATTGGCATCTGTGATTTCTCGGAAACACGTGAGAAGTGTAGATGGAAGTGCTTACTTCCTCTTGTGGTGTTGACATTCAAGGCTGCCCAGAAGGTTATCCGAATCTTGAGCTGGGCGATGAGGGCCAGGATATAAACACATTGTGACTCAGTTTCCTCATCTGTAATATGGAAAAACACATCAACTTTACAGGAGTGTGTTGAGCAGAAAGCTAGCACAATGCCTCACATGTAATACACACTTAAAAACTCTTGGCTACAGCTTATATTAAAATTAGATCCAAGTATCAGGGACATAGATTATTCTGTTGGGCATCTTCCAACTCGAAGAGAAATGCCTGGCACATAGCAGGAACGAGGAAGTATTCAGAGAATGGCTTGAATGAATTAATGTGGTAAATTCCTGCAGTACACTAAACCCTCATTAACTGTGTTTAATGACTAAATTCTGTCATTCTAAGTAGACAATCTGAACTCTATAAATATTCATTTAAAATTTCAATAGACTTAAATGAGGCAACCAAAACTTTCTGAATGCAGACCTGAGTGATAAAGATGGAAAACATGCTCAGGATTCTCTCAAATCACCTGCAGAATGCTGTCCTTAAAATAGGCTCCTCCCATGGTAAACTTCACACGGTCTACTCTGTATTCAGATTCCAACAGAACATTCATTTAAACGTTGCAGTTAATTTTAGCCATACATCAATTCTATTCAAGAGAGACTTTCATATGCATCTTCTTATTGCCTCTTTGCAGGCCAAATCTTGTTGTCCAAGATTCCTATAATATAATCACTTGTAAACAGACTGAAGGAGTGAAGCAACGTAGCCTGAGAACTCTGAGATGAGTGAAGTTGCCTATCACATGCCATGCCATTGACATTTGTTATTTAGAGGTTCTTTTAAGGGCCAAAATATTTACTTTTCCTTCAGACACCTTCCAGGAGAGTTTATCTTGACATACAGAGACCATCTGGGATTTTTAAGTGGAGCAGAGATTAGAGTCACACAAAGTTGTCCCTGTCTTTTGTCAAACAAATTTTTTTTTGTGAGGGGGCGCTGGGACAAAGCAGCTGTAATATCATTGCAAGATGCCTGATCACAGAGCCTAGGAGAAAAAGGGTGGGCTTCAGGTGACCGTTAGCAAGCCCTTCACCCATGCTGGGCCTTGACTCCCCAGGAGAACCAGAGGGCCTCTGACTTCCCTGTGTCTGTAGGTGTCAGGGATGTAGAGAAGGGAGAATGAGGATTGAAATTTGGCAACTGTTTATGGTGTATAAGCCCTCAGCACATGTTCATTATGTAGTTCTCTAATTTAATGTTTAGAGCACCCTTGTGAAGTAGGTTCTAGTAGCATGCCCACTTTACAGAGGAGGAGAGAGATCAGGGGTGCACTGGAGGTCAGTGGACCTGGAATCAGCCACATTAGCAAAGAGCCAGTGATTGGGAAGCCAACATCAGATAGAAAAAAAAATACCCCCCAAAAATTGTCTATCCTTTCAGATTCAGTTCTTAATTGAAGTAAAATGACCACACAATGTAGGAGCTGCAATGTGAATCTCTAAGTGGCTAAGTATTATGCCACTGACAAATTAACTTGGTTTTTCCTGTTTGAAAATGAACTTGAATGATACCTTTTTACTTTCTTACAATATGATGTCAACTATTACTCTGCCCAGATAATAGAATCTTCTAGTTTCCATTAAAATACACCAATTCAGACTTTATTTTTTTTTAAATCTTACTTGAAGAAATAGCTCACCTACAGTCAAATCTTTCATTTGACTAGTTGACTAGTTGAAAAAGCTGCCTTTGGGTGAATCCATCTCTTCCGGCAATGACAATATTCATTCTTCAGGCAGAAGAAAGCACATCACATGCTTATCTTATTCTTCAGAGCCTGAAGTCCTCTAGTTCTTTCCCCAGAGTTACCCAGGTCAGCCTTCTGGGTCACTGAGTACCGAGTCAGGAAGTTAGGGGCTCTGCAGAGCCCAGAGTCAAGGTTCTGAGATCCTGCCTATGCTCCAAGCCCAGCATCCTGCCAACATCCAACATCGCATTGTAGTAAGGCAGCCCTCTGTGGGGATCAAAGCCAGTTTCGCATCTACCACAAGCCCACTGCAGGTGGTTTCCCGATCAGCAAGGCAAGTTAGCTCTCTCAGGACATGAGGTTGCTTTTGGTCCATGGCAGTCATAGAACTGAAAAGAAAGTCTAAAGTTTTAATTTGCCAATTACAGGATAGAAAAAAATATTTATGAGACTTTGTCTATGTCTTCAGCTAAGTTTTTAAAGTGTGTGACTTCTCAAATTAAATTCTCAGTTTAAATGTGACAGGGAAGACACGTGCTGGACTGAGAGTAGAGACGTCTTTGCCACTTGACTTACAGACACGTGTGTGTTACCCATGAGGGGCCTCAGTGACCCCCAAGGAGAACCAGGGAGCCTGGGACTTCCCTGTGTCTGCAAGTGTCAGGGGTGGTGGAGAAGAGAGGATGAGGCAGCCCTCGTCACAGCAGCCCCTCCCCAGCACTAAGTGTCAGGAGCAGCCAGTGTGCCATGCCAGAGAATATGCTTCCCATGAGCTATCAAGGAAAATACTTGGGGGAGCATGAAATTATCAAACTAGACTTTAGTATCATTTTTTACTGGATTTTAAGTGAAACAGAACCAAAAGAATGAAACAAAAAGTTATCCAATTTTTACAAATCCCTCAATGAAGATATGTACATTTCATGTACTTCATGATGCCTGGCATCATAATGAAACTAAAAATATCCTCCAGAAACGTACAGCTTGTGAGAAATAGTTAAATCTATTTTACTATCTGAAAAAGCTCTAAATAGTTTATCATTTTAGAAAAACTATGCAGACTAGTGTCTATCCAGCACAGATGGCGAGACCAGTGTTCGTAGTAATTGTTCTGTTGTTGGTTGCAGGAGGCTTCTGGGAGCCTTTCTGTGCCATGCTCTTTACCAGGGGGATCTTGGGCCTCGCTGTGGGTCCCTGCATACCCCCAGTAAAGATCAGTCCCTTGGCCAGGCATGGTGGCTCATGCCTGTAATCTTAGCACTTTGGAAAGCTGAGGTGGGTGGATCACCTGAGGTCAGGAGTTCCAGACCAGACTGGTCAATACGGCAAAACATTGTCTCTACTAAAAATGCAAAAAATTAGCTAGGTGTGTTGGCTCTTGCCTGTAATCCCAGCTACTTGGGCGGCTGAGGCAGGAGAATTACTTGAACCTGGGAGGCGGAGGTTGCATTGAGCTGAACTCATGCCATTGTACTGCAGACTGGGAGACAAGTGTGAAACTGTCTTTAAAAAAGAATCAACCTCTTTCTGGATTTATGATTTCAGAAATCACAAAGCAACCTCTGGGCCCACACGTCTACCCATAACCACAATTGGAAGAGGGTTTAACTAAGTCTTTTTGAAGACAATAGAAAAAAAAATAGAAAGGAAGAAACAAAGAAAAAAGAAAGAAAGAGAAAGGAAGAAAGGGAGAGAGGGAAGGAGGGAGGGAGGCAAGAAGGGAGGAAGGGAGAGAGGGAGAGAGGGAGGGAGGGAGGAAAGAAGGAAGGAAGGGAGAGAGGGAGGGAGGGAGGGAAGAAGGAAGGGAGGGAGGAAAGAAGGAAGGAAGGGAGAGAGGGAGGGAGGAAGGAAGGGAGAGAGGGCGGGAGGGAAGAAGGAAGAGAGGGAGGAAAGAATAAAGGAAGGGAGAGAGGGAGGGAGGGAAGAAGGAAGGAAGGGAAGGAGGGAGAGAGGGAAGGAGGGAAGAAATGGGGGAGGGGGGAAGGAAGAAAGGACCTCAATGGAACTCCATGATCTTGCGTCTTGAATGTTTATCTGCACAATATGGCCAGCCCAGGCTGAATCAATGAATACCTCATGATGAGAAGAGGACCCAATACCCTGTCCTTCTCTAGGGCCCTGTGAGAGCTCTTTTCCTGTGTGAACAAGAGATCAGCTTCTGTTGAGGTCCTGGTATGTGCCTGATAGCCACAAGCTTGTGTAATCGTTCTGAGATGCTGTAAGTTTCTTATACCTGGGAAAAATCCACAGTTGCTACAGTAACTCTAAATTCAAATGTGGACCGACTGTCAGTAATAAGAAGGTGGTACCCCCTCTCAGTCACTTCTCGTTTAATACCTGCCATATGTTTTTGGCTAAAAGGAAAAGCTTTCCAACTGTGGGAGGTTTCTGCTTGCCTCTGGGGGCCCGGAGACACTGGCTTGGCTTCTGTTCTTGCTGCTGCTTTTGGTGGAGTGCTGATGCTAGGGCCATGACATCTTCTACTGCTACCTTATGGTGCGTGCAGCTGTGAGAGTCCCCATCTCATGTGTCCTATGCTGAGTGAGGATGCTCAGTGCATTCCATTTCCTTCCCCTCAATGCTCTATTATAGTGATAGATGCATATATGAAACCCCTAGGTGTCTTATAAACCCAGCAATACCATATAATAGTAATCATTAATGTTTTAAGCAATCTTATGCTTTCTGAAGTACATACTTAAGAAGAGAACAGAATCTATACATTTATTCAGTCCGTTGGATGTACCTGCATACTTCCTGGTGGTGATCTTCTCTTTGTGGTTTGAATTGCTGTCTTTCTGGTGTCCTCTCCTTTTCCCCTGAAGGACTTCATTTAATGTTCCTTCTAGTGGGTCTGCTAGCTCTTGAGCTCTCTCTGTCTTGGTTTGTTTGGGGATGACTATAATTTTCTACTACAAAGAGTGTTGAAAATAGCTAGTGCTTCTACCTCCTTGCTTCTTAGCCCCTTCCTTTAATTCTCAGCAAATGCCACAAGGCATCTGAGAGCCAGTTTGGCCTTCCAGGAGCCCTCGATAGCCCTCGGTTTGGTGAGAGTTGCTAGAGCTCAGAGCCCTCTGCACCCTCTCCATTTTTGTGGTCACTCAGTGCGAGTCAATTTTGTTTTAATCTAGACTTTCTTGTCCACTGCTTTCCCTGCCAGGCTCCACTGGGCTCCTACTCCCAGAGGCCTTGGCTCAATGTCCTCTGGCATTGTGCTGACAGTCACTGATTTGTGAGTTTGCAGGATTCACAGGCAGGGACTGCAGTAGCCTATCCAGTTGGTATGGATGTCTCTTATCTCACCCATAAATCCGAGCATGGAACCTCATTCCTTCGGTCTGCACCCCATTTCTCCAGAGAGAAACTGATGGCTGATTTGTTCTCTGCTTCCCGGGCCCTTAAGAACCCCTTCTCCTCTCCTGTTTCCTGGCTCAGGGCTCTGCTATGTTGGGTGCTCCTCTCCTGCTTCTGTGTTAGGGCTCACCTGTTTTGTTGGGCACATGTCTGTGAGTTTGTAGGTTTGCTGTTGGGTCCCTCTGGATGTGTTCTTAGGGGGCTTCCAGGAAATTCAAGAACTCTCTGTCATTGCTGCTGTCTCCTCTGATTCTGATCTGTCCCCAGAATGTTTTCAGTTTTTATCTTTGTAGTTTCATCTATATAATCAAATATACAGATAAATTAAGTTTTATTTTTTTCCAGTCAAACATGGATGTTTAGTGTCCCACTATATGGCAATAACTTCCTCAACAATGTTGAATTATCATGGTGGTACTGGGCATGTCTCTCTCTCTTTCTCTCATATTCTTCACATTGGTGAGAATCATCTAATGTTTCCAAGTTAAGAGCAACTGCTCATTGGCAGCAAACCGCACTGCCACGTGTGTACCTATCCAACAATCTTGCATGTTCTTCACATGTACCCCAAAACCTAAAATGCAATAAAAAAATAGCATATAAATTTAAAAAAAAAGAGCAACTGCTTTGAAATGGGCACTCTTCTTTGTGTTAGGCAAACTGTCATTTTGTTCCTAGTCTTGACATTTGAATTTGATTTGCTATTAATTTAGTATCTCAATCACTATTTTGTGAGACTGGTTCTGCAGTTTTTCTTTTCTGGTGTATATTGATTATACTTTGATATCAGGGTTAAGTTTGCTTGGAAAAATAAGTTTTTTTATGTTCTATTATATTCTGGAAATTTTTATGATTTTAAAAAACATAAGCGAATTTAATGTTTTCAACTCCTAGTGAATATAATTACTTCAGAGACAAGAAATTTCTTCTTAGTTTCCCTTCTTAGTTTTGGTTATTATTTCTTCTAGGTCTTTGAGAATCATATAATTGCAAATTAAAAAACTATTCAGAACAACGAGGAAGCATGAGCATTATTTCTATACCAATAGGGAAGTTAGGCTTATTCATAGCCCTGCAATGCAAGTGTCTGCTTATGTTACAGGTGAGAAAACTGAGGCTCAGAGAGCTTTAATGACTTGTTCATAGAGAATAGTTGAGGAAAACCGGAGCATGAAGTTGAACCTTTTGACTGCAAAACCTGCCCTCGTTTCTCCTGCATCCAGCCCCGTCCAGTGACTACTGTTTATATTAATTATTATTTCTTCCAAGTTGTTAAAGGAAATAGCTGAAAGAACAGTACATTCTTGATCGTAGTGAAGTTTCCTTCCAAGCCTTTCTGAATCGTGCAGAATGTTTCCCTGATGTTGCCATGAGTGAGCACAGCTCCCAGCAGCGGTGGCCGCAGACTTGTTCCCGTGTGAACGATCGGGTCCTGTTTCATGGGGTTGATCTAAGTTCTCCCAGGCATTTGTTGTGTCTGAGGCTTCAAACTAAGTGGCCCCTTTCCCAGATACGTTGTTGGCAATGCCCGGTATTTTTTCCCAAAGTCAGAAATTCTTTCTGTCTGCAACTTTTTCTGGATTTCTTCTCTTGGCATTTTCCACAGCATTCTAGTTTTTACTTGCCATAGAAAACCATTGTGGTCAGACAGCTTTTCACAACTCTTCTAAAGGGTCATGATCAGAACTTTCCTGGGTGAGGCCATTGTTTTCTCACAGCCCATCACTGCTGACCATGGACCGAGGTCGGGCAAAAGCAGGGGGAGCTTTGCAGATTGAAAATGAGGTAATGGAAATTAGTGCTTGTACATATTGGTCAGCAGAGACTCTGACAAGGGGGTCATCCCTCCCAGAAAGCCTTGTCTTCTTGAATGGCTTCCCGTGACAATCCTACATGTCAGGGAGACCTTGTTGAGGGTACTAGAGCCTTTCACAGCTTCTTGAGCAGCTTTTCCTAATACCATGATCAATGACTTCTATCACACATGCACTCATTTAAAGTTGACATTGCCTAACAGTTCTCTGAAGTAACCTAAAGAGCACATAATTTGTAATCAGATGATCTCAATCAGTTCAGGCTGCTTTAATAAAGTAATCCAGACAGGGTGGCTCATAAACCACAGATGTTGGTTTCTCACAGTTCTGGAGGCTGGAAATCCGAGATCAGAGAGTCCGTAGGGTGGATTTCTGGTGAGGGCTTCCTTCTGCTTTGTAGACTGCCATCTTCTGGCTGTGTCTTTAAGTGGCAGAAAGAAGGTGACAGGGCTCTTTGGGGCCCTTTGTATGAAAGTGCTAATACCATTAGGAGCTCTCCATCCTAACGACCTAATCACTTCCCAAAAGCCTCACCTGCTAATGACATCATCTTGGGGGTTAGATTTCTGCATACGAAGTCGAGGAGGGGGACAAAGTCAGTCTATACCACATGAGATCAGTTTCTCCTTGGCCCACTAGCTGTGTGACCTTGAGAAGATCGTACAAGGTCTTTGAGCACCAGCATATTTACAAGTACACTGTGCACAACACCCAGTAGGGACTCCACATGAGTTGATGAATGAAAAAAAGTCTGCCTCATGGAGTTCTTGCTAAAATCACACAAAACGAAAACTGCAGCAGTCCTGGCACAAATGCTTACCATGCTAAAGAATGGGGAGCAAGACAGGATGCTTAGGGAGTGCCTCATCCCCAGACTCATGATCTCTGCCTTCTTGTTCATATTGTCATTACTGCAAATGGTGCGACCAAGACATTTCTTTGGACTTACTCATGCAGGGACCACTCTTCAATGGTCGGCCTGTAGTAAGTGACCAGCACCTATGAGCTGCGTGCACTCTCCCCGTTTTCACTGTGGTTCACACAGGTACAGGGTAGGCAGCCTTATGCAGAACCTCTTCATTAAAAATTTTGCAACTCAGCCACACTTAGGATTTGAGCCAATGTCTTCAGAATTAAAATATTACCACGTTTATACACCAAACAAAACAACTCTAAGAGCAACTTTTAGTGATGTTTTACAAAGCATAATGTTTTTGTTTCTTTCTTAGGAAGTTCCTGTAATTCTTAAACATTTCAAGAACTCTATGGTTTACTTCTTGTTGTTTTGTTAATTGTGTCCTGGATACGGTTTATATGTGGAGTGTAAACTCAATTGTACACTTCAGTTTATTGATATGTGAACAAAGACTTGATTGCTGATATGAGAGTTTGTCGGGAATTTATTTACACACTGAGATCCTTACGCAGCGTGAGCTGTGAGGTGCCCAAGCGTTCTTTCCTTCCATCTAACTCATTTGTAGTGGGGTTAACCAACTTCAGGAGACGTATATGTAATTGAATTTACTTGTTTCATAGACAATCTAGAAAAAAATAGAAAAAAATTCAAATCTATTTTTAAGTTTCTTGTAGATCAACCATTTTTCCATATTATTTTTCTCTATTAACTTATCCTATCCATAAAAGTTAAAAGTTAAAATAGTGTTGCTTCTAGGTGAACATCCTAATATTTTAAAGATATGTCATTTGCTTATGTATTACTATTGATCATCCTACTCTGATTTACTCTCATGACCTTCTCTGGACAAAGTATGTGTGATGTGTACAGCAAGGGGCATGAGATGGAAAGTGACCTGAAGCCCACCCTTGTATTATAGAATGGGTCAGCTAGCAATAATAGTGCAGTAATTCCATCTGTAAGCCTGTCTTGAAAGGCAAGTAACTGAACAGTTAATTAAATGCCTGGATCAATTAGGATGTTGATTTCCTTGTTCAGCAAGGCCAAGGTGAGTGAGGCCAGAGGAGCTCACAGCTGCACTCCTGGGGCTGTGAGTTGGTGGATTTATTATACCCCCTAGAATAGTGGCTAACAGCATAGTCACAGGAGCCAGATGGCCAGAGCTTGAATTTTCGACCAACCCTTTGCTAGCTGTGTGATGGTGACATGTTACTCAGCCTCTTTCTCAGTTTTTCTCTCTGAGCAAGGGGTCTTATGGGGCCCCTGAGTAGTTTCCCGGAGTTGTTAAGTATAAGCCCCTTTGTACAGTGAGTGCTCTGTGAATGTTAAGTGCCATGGCCACCTGGTCCTGCAAGCAGCTCCAGGCACAGACAGGGAGGGTCCCCACTCATGCAGGGGCTGGACCGTGGAAGAGTAAGCTGGATTCTGAGCTCAGCCCTGCGGTTTGCATGCTCAGAAGACTGATCTTGTCTAATCTGGCACCGAGTCTTGAGCTTGACTTTGTGCCAGGCAGTATTTGTAATCTTGAAGAAATCTTTAAATTTTGTCAAGGTATCGTTTTCAAGTGAATAAAAAATTCTTAAGCACATGTTGTGCTTATCATCAAGATCTGTGCTCAGTGCTGAAGCCTAAGAAGAACTAGATGATCTAGGCACAGTTCTAATCCTCTCTTGCCTCCTAGTGTAATGCAATGGTAGGCAAGGGCAGCATTGTTTCCATGTAGGAATGTTCTAGCAAGGGGTAGCAGTCAGGAAGTATAGTGGGAGTAAAACAGGAAGATAAAGGAGGAAGAGAACAGGTACAGAAAAGCACATTTTCTCCTCCCCCTTTACCTTCACTTAAGAGGTCCCTGTACCTGTGAGGTCCACGTGTCAGACTTTAAAGCATCCAGGACTTGAATCCTAGCGGAGAATACTTCAGGGAAGAGTCCCCTGTTGCTTCTGGAAGTACTGAAGCTCATGCTCACTTATGAGGTTGACGGATCTGTGACCAAGACAGACTCATCCCTATCACCAAGAGTGCTGATCAAGACCATTCACAGCCCAGGAATTTAGTGTAATGGGGAAATTAAATTTCTAAGGAGTCTGTCACTGAAAAGAGATAAGGAGAAAATGAAAACAGAGGCAAACTCAACAGACAAGAAGGAGGATAAATAAAAGGTCACCACATTGGGACTCTGGATGTGGACACGATGTCAGATATAAAATTTGGACCAACTTTTCCTTGGAGGACAATAGAAAAACTGCACAAAATCATTAACCGGGTCACTCTGCTGCTGAGTGGGGAACAGGCTGTAGTGAAAGAAGAATGGAAGCAATGTGGGAATGTGTGGGCTTATTTACTAAGCTAGTCAAGAAGTAACTGTGACTTGAACCATAATGGTAGCAATGAAAATAAATATTTGAGAAATGATTGTCAGGATTTGCTAGTACTGAATGGAGAGTAAGCAGAGTAAGAATTACTCAAGATTTTTAATTTTGGTCACAAAGCTGAATGGTGGAGACATTTAATAGGGAGAAGATCTTTTTTTACTGTATATATTTAAGGTTCATAACATGATGTTTTGAAATACCTATACATGCTGAAATTATTACTACAGTCAAGAAAATTAACTCATTCATCTTCTCACAGAGGTACTTTTTGTATATAAGTGTGGTGGTAAGGGCGCCAGTATACAATACAGTATTAAGAACTATAGTCCTCCAGTACATCAGATTCCTAGACTTATTCCTCCTACACAGCTGCAACTCTGTGCCCTTCAACCTACATCTCTCCTTCCCCTACCTCCCTACCTGTGGTAACCTCTATTCTACTCTCTGTCTCTGAGATCAACTCTTTGAGATTCCACATGATTTAGATTCCAATCATGTGGTATTTTTCTTTCTGCGTCTGGCTTATTTCACTTAGCATAATGTTCTCCATGACCATCCATGCTGTCTCAAATGGCAGGATATACCTCCTTCTAAAGGCCAAATAATATCGTTCTTCCATTATCTACTCCTCTGTCGACGATTGAGAAAGAACAGGTTTGGGAGAAGCTCAGTTTGGGGCAAGTTTGTTTTGAGATGTCCGAGGGATCACCAGTGTAGATGTGAAACGGACAGTTGGACCTTGCGTTAGTCAGGCTGTTGTAACAAAGTAGCACACTGTGTGGTTTAAACAACAGAAACTTATTTCTTCATAGTTCCGGAGGCTGGACGTCTGAGATAAAGTGTGGTCAGTGTGTTTCCTTCTGAGGCCTCTGGCCATGGAATGTAGATGGTCGTCTTCTCTCTGTGTTTTCACATGGCGATTCCACTGTGCACACCCATTTCTGTGTCTCTCTGTGTGCCCAAATCTTCTCTTGTTATAAGGATACCAGTGATATTGGATTAGGGCCCACCCTAACAGCCTCATTTTAACTTAGTCACATCATTAAAAGCCCTATCTGCAAAGCCATGAGAAGGAATATAATCATTCAAGAAGGGAGGCAGGAGAGAAAGAGAGAGAGAGAGAAAAGAAGAAGAAGAAGAAGAAGAAGAAGAAGAAGAAGAAGAAGAAGAAGAAGAAGAAGAAGAAGAAGAAGAAGAAGACGGAGGAGGAGGAGGACGAGGAGGAGGAGGAGGAGGAGGAGAGGAGGAGGAAGAGGAGGAAGAAGAGGAAGAGGAAAAGAAGAAGAGGAGGATGAGGAGGAAGAGAAGAAGAAGAGAAGGAGGAGAAGGAGGAGGAGCAGAAGAAAAAGAAGGAGGAGGAAGAGGAGGAAAGGAGGAGGGGGACGAGGGGGAAGATGAGGAGGGGGAGGAGGAAAGCTCCAAGAGTTTACTTTGCCCTTAATATATAATTATGATCTTTATGAGCATTATTTATCATTATTTATGAACTTTACTACCAGGTAAAGAAAGAGGGTCTTCACTCAAAGACAAAAGAGGAACGGCCAGAGATATGGGAGGAAGACAAAGGGAAATGTTGTGCCCTGGAGTGTAAGGGAAGACTCAGAAAAATTCAAGAGACTGCTCTGAGAAAGTGCTATTGGACAACTGTGTTGAATTCTTCTAAGAAATCTAGAAAAGTTTCATGGATTTAGTAGCATGGAAGTAGTTGCTGCCTTTGTAAGAACACTTCTTATAGGACAGTGGACACAAACACTAGATCACAGAGATTAAAAGGATGAACATTGTGCAAAAATATGGTAGAGTGGATGCATGAAAACACTGCTATTACAGAATACCTAACATACTGGTAAAATATACATACTTATTTTAAAACAATGTCCGAATAGTTGGTAATGTTAAGTAAATCCTCAGATGCTAAAGGCAATGAGGAAAAGAGGATCTAGGGTGGGGAAATGTGAGCAGTGCTGGGTGTTTACTTTAGTAGGAACTCTTGCTTCTGGATTAACATGCTATGCACTTGGAGGAGGGTGGGAAAGAAGAACCCAAGGCTTGTCTGAGCAGAATGGGAAACTAGATGCCCTGTGCAGTCTAGGCTGCCAGAAGAGTAACTGTTGCAGGGGTCGAGTTATAGAAATGGTCCACCATTCAGAGGGAGACTATGGGACGCATGCTTGATTTGGTCTTGACTTTCAAACTGGGTGGGGAAAAAAAGTAATCAAGAAATTCCATTCTGATTTTGTGTAAGCTACTGCTTACATTCATTCTCTGTGCATCCTGAAAACTAAACTAGAATTCAGTGTAAGATTGTCCTGTGCTAGTAGTTTCTTAGTAAAAAAATATTCTCTTTGAAGGAAGACATTGGCCTTCCAAGACTGACGGGATTTTTACACATAGAATTAGAAAGAATATGGTTTTACAATTTAAAAAATATAATATAAAGAGGAAGAAACAAATCACCACAAGAAAGTGTCAAGAGAAACATCAATTCATAGAATGAGATCTGTGGAAAAGTCAGATTTTGTGATTTCTAAATACAGAATATGAAATAAGTGTGTTTGGTTAAATAAATAATGGATATTGAAAATATGATGATGACAAGGGACACACATGACAAGGCAGATTTTAGACAGATCAGCACAGAATATTTAGAAATAAGATATTTCCCATGCTCTCTATCTCCATTAATTCATCTTTATTTCATTTTATCCTACTTGTACTCATTTTGGAGAGTCAAAAGAAAGCTAGAAATATAAGATTTCAGAATCTACAACACATAATTTAAGTATAGATAACATTCTCCACACAATAGCACATATGGTTGCATTTAAAATCTTTCAGGATTCATTATTTTTAGGATTTGTAAGTGTTACACTAACAGATATACCTGATTTCATTCCTTCCCTGAAATTTTAAGAAAAGTGACATAGAGCAAAACTTTAGTTATGTTTTTCTTATTTGCATTTGAATGAGCTTACTAATTTAAGGAAAAGTAACTTTTTTGAGCTTTTGAATGTTTCTTTCTTTCTTTCTTTCTTTTTTTTGAGATGGAGTTTCGCTCTTGTTACCCAGGCTGGAGTGCAATGGTGCGATCTTGGCTCACCGCAACCTCCGCCTCCTGGGTTCAGGCAATTCTCCTGCCTCAGCCTCCCAACTAGCTGGGATTACAGGCACGTGCCACCATGCCCAGCTAATTTTTTGTATTTTTAGTAGAGACGGGGTTTCACCATATTGACCAGGATTGTCTCGATCTCTTGACCTCATGATCCACCTGCCTCGGCCTCCCACAGTGCTGGGATTACAGGCTTGAGCCACCACGCCTGGCCTTTAACTATTCTATCTTAAGTAGAAGTTACGTTTTGCCAAAAACAAATAACTAAACACGAAGAGATCCAGATTTTATTCAAGATTTCAGAAGCAAAAATTGATTGGGGAATTTTCTGGCAAAGTGTGTTTTTAAAAAAATTTTTTTATTCCAAATTAAAGAGGATTACACTGAAAAGAAAGAATGTCTCTTTGGATGACAGCCTGGATGACAAATATGGAGCAAGTTTCTCCTTGTCATTTTAAAACTCTTTCTTTTAGAAGCTGCATTCTTCTCATTAAGACTTGCTGCTATTTACTCCATTCTTAGTATTTGATTCTTTTTTTTTTTTTTTTTTTTTTTTTTTTTTTGAGACAGAGTTTCGCTCTTGTTACCCAGGCTGGAGTGCGATGCGCGATCTCGGCTCACCACAGCCTCCGCCTCCTGGGTTCAGGCAATTCTCCTGCTTCAGCTTCCCGAGTAGCTGGGATTACAGGCACGCGCCACCATGCCCAGCTAATTTTTTGTATTTTTAGTAGAGACGGGGTTTCACCATGTTGACCAGGATGGTCTCGATCTCTTGACCTCATGATCCACCCACCTCAGCCTCCCAAAGTGTTGGGATTACAGGCGTGAGCCACCATGCTCGGCCTCTTTTCTTGTTTTTAAAAAACTATTATTTCAAAATAATCCATTTGTGTGACTCTAAGAGAACACCATAAACTAGGTGACTTATAAACAACAGAAATTTACTTGTCAGATTTCTGGAGGCTGGGAAGTCCAAGGTGAAGACACCAGCAGTTTGGTTTGGGTGTCTGGTGAGGGCTCATGTCCTGGTTCATAGACAGCACCTTCTTGTGATGTCCTCACATGGTGGAAGGGGCAAGCCAACTGTCTGGGTTGCTATATATGAGTGCTAATTCATCTTTTATTTCTGAGGGCTCTGCCTTCATGACCTAGTACCTCCCAAAGACCCCAACGTTTAATATGTCACACTGGTGATTAGGTTTTAACATGTAAATTTTTAGGGGACACAAATATTCAGATCATAGCATTCCATCCCTGGCTCCCTTGTATGCATGTTCTTCTTACATGCAAAATATACTGATTTCCTCCTGATAGCCCCCAGTGTTGTAATTCATTCCAGCATCAATTTTAAAGTCTAAGTCCAAATTCTCATCTAAACGTCGTCTAAATCAGATATGGGTGAGACTCCAGGAACTGTTCTTCCTGAGTCAAACTGCTCTCCAGCCGTGAAACTGTGAAATCAAACATGTTATGTGCTTCCAAAATACAATGGTAGGGTGAACATAGGATAGGCATTCTCATTCCAAAAGACAAAAAAAGAAAGTAAGGGAATAACAAGTGTCCAGTCCAAAATCCAACAAGGCAAACGACATGAAATTGTAAAGCTCAAGAATAATCTTCTTTGACTCCAATATCCCATCATCTGGATGCACTGGGGCAGATGTTGGCCCTGAAGGCTCCAGGCATCTCCACCCTCAGATCTTTGCTGGTGCAGCCCAAGCCACAACTCTCATTGGTTGCATGACTCTTCCAGGCTAGAACCACACTCTGGTAAGATCCTCTCCCTAAAACAATAGAAAGAGTGAGACCCTCTCTCTAAAACATTAAAAGTAAAATAACTAAATTAATTAAAATTTCATTTTTGAATCATTTCTCACTTCTCATATTTTATTGTAAGACCTTAAGAGAAGCTAAGCCATACCTTGAACACTTTGTTTAGACATTTCTTCACCCAAATATCTTATATCATTGCTTCGAGGTTCTACCTTCTACAAAACACAAGGACACAAACACAAGTAAGCCAAGTTACTGTGGCTTCATAGCAAGGATCAGCTTTCCTCCAGTTCCCGACAGTACGTTTCTCTTTTCTGTTTGAGACCTCATCAGAATGATCTTTACCGACCATATTTCTACTAACATTCTGTTCATAACCACTTCAGTAATCTCTAAGACTGAGGCTTTCTCTACAGCTCTCCTCTTCTGCACCCTCATCAAAATTGCTTTTTACAGTTCATTAACAGCAATACAAGCTTTTCCAGCATATGCTTCAAAACTCTTCCAGCCTCTACCCAGCTCCAAAACTGCTTCCATGTTTTAGGTATTTATTGCAGCAGCATACTTACTTCTTGGCACCTATTTTCTTTTTAATTTGTTTGGGCTACTATAAGAGAATAACCACAGACTAGGTGGCTTATAAACAGCAGAGCCTTGTTTTCCACAGTTCTGCAGACTGGGAAGTCCTAGCTTAAGACACAGACAGATTTGATGCCTAATGAGGGCCTGCTTCCTGGTTCCTAGACCGAGGAACCCACATGGTGGAAAAGGCAAGGCAGCTCTCAAGTCTCGGGGGACTAATCCCACTGTGGGGTTGGTCCTGCCTCTATGGCTCCATCGGTCATAGCTTTAGTGGGGACTCTCTGTGGTAGCCCCATCCTCATGGTGCCTCTCTGCCTGGATCATCCACCCAAAGCTCCAGGAAGTTCCGTCTTCAAAATCTGGCTGTAGGCCACCATGATTCTATGACTCATGCACTACGAGTACTGGTGGAGATGGCCCCACATAATGCCACCTATGTTTACCACTTGTGCTCCTGTGTACGGTAAGACCACGGCCTGTGCTGTGCCATTTACAGCAATACAGGCTTTTCTAGCATACACTTCAAAAGGCTTCCAGCCTCTTCATATTACTCACTTTCAAAACTGCTTCCACTTTTTAGATATTTACCTATATAGGCAGAGCCCTTACCAACTAGTCACTTCTAAAACACCCCACCACCTGATATCGTTAGCTAGGCAGTTAGAATTTTGACATATGAATTTCAGAGGTACACAAAATTTAGGCCATGCAATATCCATTTCACATTTAAATACAAATGTGATTTTTGTTAACGTGGTTTTGTGTTACTGTATTTGTTGATATTTGTTTGTTTCTCTTCATGCATCTCTTTCTCTGCATGTGTTCATTTAACTGCTGAAAACATTGACTAGTGGGGAAAATTTCCAGTGGACTCCACTGCATCGTTTGTGGTCCTGCTGCAGTCATTACATGGACTGTTGAATAGTTCAAGCATTTAACTGATTCTTACTTCTTTCCAATTTTTAGTGAACACTGGTTCTGCCAAGATGTCCTGGTCCTTTATCACTGCAGTGGTCAGCTCTTACTGCTCCCTTACAAACCTCCTGAAAATCAAGCCTCCTGAATGTTCTCAGTGACCGTTTACAACAGCTTCAAAACTCGTCCCCATGTACAATCACATTTATTTGCCAAACCATTTTCCTTTGCTTTTCCAGTGAAATGTCCTTAGTTGTTACCAAAATCCAAGTGCCTCCTTTCACCTTGTTGGCCCTGCTGGCTGGGGGTGTTCTTAGCTCTACCTTATAACTTTTCTCAAATAAAAATTAAATCCATTCTTAGGTAAGAAAAAACTGTATTCAAGAGGATTGTTGTAGAGCGAGGGGATTATTAAAATAGGTGGAGGGGCTACTGCAATAGGAGGAGGAGCTATTATAAGAGGAGGAAGGAACTGTTACAGTATGGGGGAGTGAGCAATTGTGTTAGGAGGAGGGGGGCATTGAATAGGAAATATTTTGATCATAAGGTCTGCAAGAGTCTTAAAGGTCAGGCAGAAGGGAACTTTGTTTTACAGGGAGGATAAATAAGGCTTTTAAGAACCTGACGTGGGGACATAGGAGGAGCAAGTGATTGGACAGTTGATTGGGGAATGTGTTTCCCTGAGATCAGCCAATTCTTGGGAGGTTATTAAAGAGGATTTGTTTCTCACTTCAATGTTCAAAGTTGAGTGGGCCAAAGTTAGGGACCTGGGGGAGGAGGTCCTGACTAAAGTTGTTTAAGTCACTTTAGCAGGAATTGTGTCCAGATTGGTCAGTGGGTCGTGGAAGAATTTTCGTTTCTAGGGACACAATGAGCCATTTTCCAGAAGAAAAAGGGTAGATTGGGGAATTTCTTTTCATGATGAAAATTTTATTTATTAAACTTTTATTTTAAGTTCAGGGGTACATGTGCAGGTTTGTTGCATAGGTAAACGTATGGCATGGGGGTTCGCTGTGCAGGTTATTTCATTTCCCAGGTATTAAGCCTATTACCCATTAGTTATTTTTTCTGAGCCTCTCTCCTCCCACCCTCCACTCTTCATAGACCCCAGGGTGTTCTGTCCTCCTCTATATGTTCATGTGCTCCCATCATTTAGCTCTCACTTGTAAGTGAGAACATGCGGTATTTGGTTGTCTGTTCCACATTAGTTTGCTACGGATAATGGCCTCTGGCTTCATCCATGTCCCTGCAAGGGATGTGATCTCATTCTCTTTTGTGGCTGCCTAGTATTCCATGGTGCGTATGTACCACATTGGAAGTTTTCCAGGAGCACGGACTCAGGTAAAGTGTAATAGCATCGCTTTTTTACGTCACCAACCACTGCATTTTACATTATCGTTACTTTTATAGTTAGTTTTGCTCGTTATTTTCTCTTCTGTGAGTTGGAAGGAGAAGGAATATGGTTCTTGGCTTCTGGCAGACATGCATTTGAATTTCATCCTTTCTGTTTTTCCATTTGTGTGTCCCCAGGTGAGACATTTCACCCATTGGTCAAGCTATGATAATGCAGCCTGTGTTGGTCTTAGTCTTTCTGTTTACTCCTCCCTCATCTTTCCACCATGGGCTCCCTGAGGCCAGTCTTTCTTCCTCAACCCTAACTTAAAGAATATGAATTATCTTTTCTTCCTTTTTTTCCCTGTATGTGAGGGAGGCATTAAGCCCAACTCACTCTTATATTCACACCCACCGAGCTCGTGTTCTGCACATGGGATCTTTGAGATCCTGTTCTTCCCATAGGGTTTTTTTCTTGATATTAATAATCCTATATGTATAACTTGTCTTCCTTTAATGAGGGATTCAAAATAATACAGGTTTGATTATTTAATAAAAGTAAACTGGCTTTTTCTTTCTTTCTTTTTTTTTTTTTTTTTGGATAACTGTACCCTTTGGCCTTAGGGCAATGTATAGGGTTCCTATGGGGTATAATGGCTGAAATATTGGACTGTATTTAATTGGAACAAATCACAGAGTGTTGAATTAAACATTTTATATCCAATACCAATATGATCTTTTACCAGTTTGCTTCAAATGAATATAATCTACATTTCATGCTTTAGACCTTATGGAAATACTTGCAGCATGCCTCATGATTATAATCATATTACTGAGAAAACTGTAACTGAGAAAGTGATTTGCTTAAGGTGCATGGTTGTTAAATGGCAAGGCCAGGATTAGACACCCAAACCTTTGCTACCTTAGGATTTACTATTTCTGCCATAGTACAGTTCCCAAGGATATCACATTTTCTGAAGCATGGTGAGACAGTGAGATGTGTCCATGGATCTCATCAGTGAGAAATGGCTGCATATGAAATTTGTACTCCCTTGCTCACCCTTTGCCCCTACCTTATACTAGCTTCTTAAATTGCTTTATTTTTATAATGACATTCAGTATTACGCAAAATCCATGCACATATTTTGTACTTGCTTATTGGCTAGCTTCTCCACTAAAGTGGTAGCTCCATAGGGCACACTGTCTGTCTTGCTTATAGCTTCACACACAGAGCCCAGACCTGTTATCAGCACCCATCAGGTACTCAGAAAATAATTACTGAAGAAAATGGGGCAAACAGATCCCACTGTCTGAACATGTTATTGGTTATTTCATTAAATGACAACCAAGTTTTTTGTTTTTGTATCAAATGGTAAAACACGACAAATTGAAAAGTGTGCTCTGGAGGCTTTCAGTGGAGAAGTTGCTAGACCTGTTTCTCCTTGCTCCCTCCACCCCAACTAAGTACAACTGATAAACACAAAATCATAGCAAAGATACTCAAAAGAGGGCTCTGAGAGGGAGTAAGAGGAAGGCAAACCAGTTTGGGGCCCTGACAGAAGACACAGTGAAAGGGCGGCTTACGTCTCACCAGCTAACAGAAGAGGAGGATCCAGGTCTTGTGTTTCTTAAAACTCAGCCTAGCAATGGAGGAGGCCCAGAGAACCCCACTGTTATTTCTGACTAAACGGGAACCATGTAGAGGACACCAAGCAAATAACAACAGACAGGGAAGATCTCTCCACTCTTGCCCACCAACTCCTACTTCCGGGCTCAGAAACGTGTACATGAGAATTTTATGAAATATTTAAGAAAGAATGATCAACAATCTAATACATTCTTTTCCAAAAATAAAAGAGGCAAAAACACCCACAAGTCACTTTATGAAGCAAAAACCTGACAGAGCGCGCACACACACACACACACACACACACACACACACACACACACACGTAAACTCTCCAACAATATCCTTCACGAATTTAGGCACAAAAATTGTCAATGAAATATTAGCAAATTGAGTTTAATGGTGTGTATAAAGAATTATGCACTGTGATCAAGTGGGATTTATTTCAAGTATGCAAGCAAGTTCAACATTAAAAAATTATATAATTCAGAAAAATCACTTAAAAATGTCCAACATCCATCGTGATAAAAACTTTCAGTAAGCTAGGAATACAGACACCTCTCTCAACTTGATAAAGAGCATCTGCAACAAGCCTAAAGCTAACATCATACTTGTTAATGAAAACAATGATTTATCATCAAGATCTGGAATGAGACAAAGATATCTGCGCTCACAACTCTTACTAAATAAAGTATTGGAAGTTTTGCTAATAAGGCAATATGGCAATAAGAGAAGGATAAGAAATAAAAGGCATATGTGTTGGAAAGAAAATAACAAAAGTGACTCTGTTTACAGATGACATGATTGTCAACAGAAAGTTTGAAAGGGCCTACAAAAAAATGTTTTAGAAGTAATAAACAAGTTTAGCAAGTTTGTGAGATGCAAGATTAACACACACGCAAATTAAATCACACTTTATTCTACTGACAATGAATAAGTGGCAATGGAAATTTAAAACAAAATATAATCTACAATCTCTCCAAACAAAAAGAAACAGCTACACACCTGACAAAATATGTAATGTATAGCATATGTTTGGTGAAAATTATAAAATGTTGATGAAAGAAATCAACCTGTAATTCCAACATTTTGGAAGCCTGAGGTTGTAAGATCACTTGAAGCCAGGAAGTCCAGCCTGGGCAACACAGCAAAACTCTGCCTCTATTAAAAAAAATATAAGTTAGCTGGGCATGGTGGCATGTGCCTGTAGTCTCAGCTACTCAGGAGGCTGAGGCAGGAGGATCCCTTGAGCTCAGGGATTTGAGGCAGCCACAGTGAGTCATGGTTGCACCACTGTACTCCAGCCTGGGTGGCCGAGGGAGACCTGGTCTTGCAGGAAGAAGAAGATGAAGATAAAGGAGAAGGAGAAAGAGAAGAAGAAGGAGAAGGAGAAGGAGGAGGAGGAGGGGGAGAATGGGGAAGAGGGGAAGAAATAGAAAGAGAAATAAATCAAAGAAGACCTAACTATAATAAATAAAGAGATATACCATGTTCAATAATCAAAAACCTCAAGTTACTGAAAATGTCAATTCACTTCAAATTGATCTATACATTGAAAGCAGTTCCTGCCAATATCCTAGCCAAGTTTTTTGTAGACGTAGACAAGATTACTCCAAAATTTACGTGGAAAGACACAGGTCCTAAAATAGCTAAAACATTCTTGATAAGGAAGCGTAAAGAGGAAAAAATATATTTTTAAGATTTTCACGGAATTTAAATCTGCTAGCACTTGGGTTTAGATACTTTAAGAAGCTGTGTTATCTTTTGTATGAACGTTATTCCTGTTGCTGTGTTATTCAACCATTTGGAACCCTAGTTGAAGAGGCAAACAAGTGTCCTGGGTTGTGAGCTCTTGGGAGTTATATTGAGCTGTCACTGGGTTGGGAATCCTCAGGAATTGTGGAGCCTGAGCTCGCTCTTCTCTCTTGGAAGTTCTCTGCCAGCTCGCTGACCCCAATCCTTGTAAACATAGCTCTTTGCCAAGCCCTTTCCTTGTTCCACTCCTCACTGTGATAGAAGCCCAGTCCAAATCCCAGACTCTAGAGCTGATCTCATGTAAACTTCAGGACCGTCCTTTTGGGGTCCTGCTCTTGTGGTTGGGTAAGTGCTCATTCTGCTCATCTTTACCTGACTTAAAACAATGATGTTTTTGCCTATGATCAATGGCCTAATAGGAGAACTTTTGGAGCCATCAGCATGGCTTTCCTGGGCCCTGGGAAATCTGGAAGTTAGAATTCACAGATTCAGAACAGCATAGTAGAGGAGGTTTGTAACATTCAGGGTGTCTCTGCCAGGAGAAGTGGCTCACTCCTACTTGAAAAGCCACTTCCCAGGAAAGGTGAATAAGGAGAAGAATAAAGGGAATTAGTCAAGTTTCTGTGCTTCCTGCGTGCCAGATTCTTTTCAGGTACAATCTTACATCTTTTTTTGAACCCCACTCTGTGAGGTCAGCTTATTACATTTTACAGAAGAGGACAGGGAAGGCCAGATGCTCAGAGGTTCTGACTAGAACAGATGGTGTCAGAGCCAGGATTCAAACCTATGCAGCTTTTATTTTACCCCACTGCAGTGAATAAAACTTTCTTTTCATACATTATGTCAAATATGGGCAGTTAGTGCTAAAATGTGTCTGAAAGAATCTGTAGCGCTCAAGATCCCAAAGGTAGGGATAAGTTTAAGAAAGTCAGGCATGAGTACAGTATCCTGGTGAGAGCAACTCTGAGAGTCAGGGAATGAAGCCCTGGGGAAGACCAAGGAAGGCACTGGATGTCTGGGACAGGAGGGAGGGCAGGGACCCTGGTCAGGAAGCCAACGGGAGTTTGAGCAGATTTCCACAGACTCACAATTGCCATGTCTTTGGGCTCCCATAGCTTCAGCAAGGTTGTCAGCTGGACACTTGAGAGGCCCTTCAGCCTCCCATAGCCCAGCCCATGCATTCCTTATGATGAAGGCCTCATCTTTCTTCCTGTAGTCACATGAATTTGGTGACCGTGCCCTCACGTGGACTCCTAAATGGTTTTATGGCACTCCCAGCTTCAACCAGACACAGGGGAGCTGTTATCATGGCTCTGTCTTGACTGTGTCTTATTTCCGAACACAACTGTATCCCACTCTTTGATGCTTCATTCTGCGGGGTGTTTCGGTCTGCAAAAGAAACAGGAAGACACTGATATGAGGGTTACATACAAGAGAAAGTTTCATACAAGACGGAGAAGGGTTAAGCTAGTCTAGAAAAGCCAGGTATTGGGAGGGTGGGGAACGGATGCTGAGAAATGACTTAGTGGGTACAATGCATGTTGTTTAGGTGATGGATGCCTTAAAAGCCTTGACTTGGCCACTGTAAGATATTTGCATGTAACAAAATTACACTTGTACCGTGAATGTATACAAAATAAAATAAGAATATGGACACTTCTTATAGAGTGAAAAACTAGCCATTCATTTGCTACACTCTGAACAGAGTGCAGTGAAATAGCCTCAAGGTAGAGCTTGGGGGACCTGAGTGGGTGTCTTTAACAGAAAATGATTTGCATGATGAGGAGGCACCAAGAGGTACCTGCAAAATCACTTTCTCTGGATCCCTTTTAAAAAGAAGGGGCTCATAGGCGGGTGAGAAAAATGAGAACACATGGACACAGAGAGGCAGTCTACTATACACTGGAGTCTATTGGGGGGAATGGGGGAGGGACGGGGGGGGGCTGGGGAGGGATGGCCTGGGGATGAATGCCAAGTGTGGGTGAAGGGGAGGAAGGCAGCAAAACACACTGCCATGTGTGTACCTATGCAACTATCTTGCACCTTCTGCACATGTACCCCAAAACCTATAATGCAATAAAAATTAAAGAAAAAAAATTTCTCTAAGAAAAAAAAAAAAAGAAGGGGCATTTTCAGTCTCTGATGGTTTAGAGCTGAGTCTTGCCTAAGCAGGGTGACACCTTCCTGGTCTCTCAAGAACTCGTTAAGTTCTCTCAGCTTCTAATTAGCATTTTTATGTGCTTTCCTGGGGCTCAGTCCAGAAAGCCAAATAAATCGTTTGCCTAACCTTCCCTGTTGAGGTTCCTTGTGGGATGAGTGTAAGTATTTTATTAATTTTTTGGCAGCAAGCTCCTATCAGTTCAGTCTTAGCTCAACCAAGACGCTGTAGCTATTTTGGGAGGCACACAGGCTGAGACAGGAGAAACAGTATAAAATTATTTAGCTGTGGAGCAGAGATAATCTTACTTGGTCTCTGAGTATATTTTGAAATGCTGTTTTGTTTTTTTTTTTTAATTTTCATTTTTTGCAAATTGCCTTTGTGGGAGATTGGCCCCTTCTAATGTTTTCTGTAAAGGGCAGCTGAGTGTTTCTGGTGGGGGTTGCCCCCCCCGGGACAAGTCCTGGTGCTGGACGTGAAGCAGGTGAGCTAGCTGTGGTGGCTCCTCCTGCCTGGTCCCCATGTGGCATGTGTGCTCGTGATCCAGCCTTCCCAGAGTGACTGCCTCTTCTGTCCAGCCCACAGCTCCTGCCCATGTTCCCACCTGGTCTCTGAAGCCCCATTCATACTTTGTGCTTCTCAAGGATTCTGGCTGCACAGCCTCCTTCCCTGCCCAGTTCTGGCTCTTTTTGAGACTCTAGAAAGGTCACAGAACCTGTGAGCCTCAGTTCCTCATTTATTTCATGTCATGAGAATCACCTTGCAGAATTATTGAAAGAATATTCAATATTTAGTTCAGTGATATTTAAAAGTAAAATATTACAAGCACATATGTGCACTGCTCTAAAAAAGGGCAAAAGCATCCAGTAGCTGTGTGTTCTTTGACTAGGATGACTGATTTTGCAAGACCTGAGACCCTGCTTTCTTTTTCTTTTTCTTTTTTTAAACAAGGGCATAAAAATCAAGCAAGAAATCATGTGTTCTTGGCCTATAATCAGCCTTTCTTGCCTCAGCTCCTTGCATCCTCTACTGCTGCTCTTCCACATCTGGACTTAATATTGTCTGTCTGAAAATGCATTTTAAAATAAATTTGATACTTTTCTTGATGCCTAGAAGGACTTGAGGTGTCCGTCTCATGCCTATTTTTGCCCCAAATTCTTGTCTCTGACTGACCCCCTCCTTTGTCACCTAAGTGTGCAAAACCCGTTAGACACAGGCCCTGTGAGAAACCAGCACACAGCAAAACGGGAGGCGAAGACGCAGAAACCATCCAGTGCTCTTTGGTGTGCCGAGGCTCTTTCATCAGCAAGAGCATTTGGGTTCCCTGTTTCTTTCACTGCTACTTTCTCCTTCCCATCCCAAATGAGGTGAAACTTTGCCAGTTAGCAGGGTAGGCATCATCTAGCCCACGTTTTGGTATATGGTTTTCTTTCTGATTGGTTATAAGCATCTTAGCAACCATTTGTCTTGCTGCCTAACACAACTTTATCCTGCTCTTTCATCATTCATCCTGTCGGGTGTTTCAGTCTGCAGAAGAAAGCGGAAAAAAGTGATATGAAGGTTACATACAAGAAAAAGGTTGCATACAGGACAGAGATGGGATAAGTTAGCCTAGAAAAGCCAGGTGCTGAGGGGGTGGGGAATGAATGCTGAGAAATCACTTAGTCATTTCTTAGTAATGACTCTCTGTAATGAGATTACTTTCAATGATCAAGTACGCTTGAAAACGGGTTAAAGGTAGGGAGGATTTTCCTCCAGCCCCAGAAACTTATGCTGGGCATTCATTATACCACTGTGTTCTCAAATGCATGTGAAATTCTCTCTCTCTGTCCACAACTTCCTCAGTGTAACCCTGTTTCTATGACTCCTGAACTCAACCTTGCACTGGCCCCTGTGTTTAGAAATTGCATTTGGTTTCTCTGACAGTCGATGTTTTCCAGCCAACTTTGCATTTTTCCTAGGCAGACAGTGTGGAGTCACAAAAACGACAGTGCATACACTGAATGCTGCAGGGGTTAAGGCGTTTTCCCGAATTATCTTGTTTAATCACCAGGACATGGTGGTTACCATCCTCATTTGCAAGTGAGGAAAAAAGCTTGAGAAGGTCAGTTAATCTCAGGGGCTAAGTGTGAGGTGGAATCCAGAATCCAAATTTCGGTGCAGGAGTCAGAGCTGTGCTTCCGAGCTGAACCGGCCAGGATTCAATTTTCTGTCCTCCTAACAATCAGCAAGGATTTCAAGGGCTCAGCATATCAGGGCCTGTGTCACGGTGCATGGATATACAGAAGCCCTAGTAAACGTTGCACCATTGCATCCACTTACATAATATGATGCCCTACTTGTAATATGTTACTGGGGTTTATCTCTCACAGGAATTGGAGGAAAAGGGACAGAGATAATATGATTTTATGCAGTACTCTCCTCCTTCCCCCTGCCCTTCAAAAGTAATCCCTTGGAGCCAAGAAGGCTGCAAGTCTGGCTGTCAGGGCCTGGCAGGGAAACTTTCTGTGTTTACTTTCTCATACGTTCTTCTGTGACCTTCTGTATCTGCCTCTGCCTCCCAGGATTGTTTCTGGGAAGCAGAAAGCTGAAGAGTCGCTCAAGAGAGCACTGGTCCCCCTGTCAAAGGGCAGAGGCTCTGGAACTTGGGCGGAGCACTAATCATACATGTGACATCTTGCCCTGGCTGCAGGCTTTCTGTCTCTCATTTTGCCAAGAAATTGGAAATTTGATGTTAAAGCAGACTTCATCCTATCTCGTGTTTTGTTCTAGATATTTTGTAACATGATATTTTATGCCAGAAGTTTTATTTTTATGATTATTAATTAAAAAATAAGTGACACAGCACTTAACACATACATGGCCAATGCATGTTGATGCATCAAATGTGCATACATTGTTCAAAATGATTGTTTAACGTCATTACATTTTATTGGACCATTTTGCAGATTATCTTATTTGGTGTTCACAACAGCCAAGTGAAAAATACAAAAAGGAATTCCACATAACAGGTGAAAGTTTGCTGCACAGAAACATGGCTTGCAGGTGGTCTAAGGTCTAAGGGAGCCAGCTGGTGCCGTCCTCTGCATCAGATGCCCTTGTTAAGTCACAGCCATTACTAGTCCTGCCCTGGGAGTTAAAGCGCAGACCACACAGAAAGACTTGAAAGTGCAAATTCATCCCTAACATGAGTATCCCTTGTTTATTCCTCAGTAACATCAATTATCCTGACCCTTTTAATAGAAGGGGACATCTGCAGGCCTGGCTGTGAGTGAGGCAGCTCACCTGATCTTCCCCCTCAGGGAAACAGTGAACTTTTCCCTACCATTCACTTGGTGTCCCAAACTAGGGCCCTTTTTCTTTGTAACACCCCTAAGTGTTTTAAATTAAATTAGTATTTGTTGTTTACCCTTTGTTTTTCTTAAACAACAACAAAAAATTAGCTGAAAAGAACTGAGAGCAAACTTCAGGGTAAACCATCTATTTGTATATGTATGTGTGCATGCACGTGCATGTGTACATATGTGAATGTGTATGTGTATGCCTGTGTTTTTGAATTTATGCATTTTTTTTGCGTGTGTGTGGGCATGTTTTTATGTGTTTGTATGCATGTATGTTTGTGCATATGTGTGTATGCATAGATGTATACTTACAAGAGGAACAGATATAATTGCTGTGGTGTTTCTTTGCAGATTCGCTACATTACTATTTTTTTCTTTTCTATCGTCCCAGGTCTGCTAGTATGGAACATTCCAGGGAGGAGTATAGTGGTTCCCACTGGACAGATGAATTTCTTACCTACTGAATAATCTCAACTTTTCCATCATTACTCATAGGAGAGTCTATATCTTTAGCTCTTTCTTCTCTGATTTGCTAAAGGCTACATCCTTGTGCCTTGCAGACACCCACCTCCTCTCTCATACAAAGTCCATAAAATGCCTGGTACATTGTCTCTCCCCCCATGACTCCCCAACTTTTCTGTGCAGCAGAGAAAGAGACTCAGGACCTATTGCCAGGCTGTTTACTCCCTCTTTCAGCAGAGATTCATGGGGCCCATCTTTGGAGGAGTGCAGGGTGCATGGCCCGGAGACACAGCCTTTCTACTGCAGGTCTAGCGCAGATACTGATGCAGCTAACAAACATGAAAACAAGCTCATCATCCCTGGTCATTAGAGAAATGCAAATCAAAACTGCAACGAGACACCATCTCACACCAGTTAGAGTGGCGATCATTAAAAAGTCAGGAAACGACAGATGCTGGAGAAGATGTGGAGAAATAGGAACACTTTTACACTGTTGGTGGCAGTGTAAATTAGTTTAACCATAGCAAAAGACAGTGTGGTGATTCCTCAAGGATCTAGAACCAGAAATACCATTTGACCCAGCAATCCCATTACTGGGTATATACCCAAAGGATTACAAATCATTCTGCTATAAAGACACATGCACACCTATGTTTACTGCAGCACTGTTCACCACAGCAAAGACTTGGAACCAACCCAAATGCCTATCAGTGATGGACTAGATAAAGAAAATGTGGCACATGTATACCATGGAATACTATGAACCATAAAAAAGGGATGAGTTCATGTCCTTTGCAGAAACATGGATGAAGCTGGAAACCATCATTTTCAGTAAACGAACACAAGAACAGAAAACCAAACACCACACGTCCTCACTCATAGGTGGGAGTTGAACAATGAGAACACATGGACGTGGGGAGGGGAACATTACACATCAGGGCCTGTCAGGGAGTGGGGGTGGGGCTAGGGGAAGGATAAGATTAGGAGAAGTACCTAATGTAGATGACAGGTTGATAGGTGCAGCAAACCACAGTGGCACGTGTATATCTACGTAACAAACCTGCATGTTCTGCACATGTATTCCAGAAGTTAAAGTATATTAAAAAAAAAAGTGCACAGGCGACATCAGCGCAATGCACCTTAGGTCCAGGCAGGCACCAACACCAGAGGATGGGGCACATCTGACAGGATTTGGACAGAAAGAAAACTTGCCCTGTCCTGGAAATAACTCAAAGTGACTCCTTTATTATTCACAAATATTTCACATTGCTACGACTCCTCCTACAACTGTATTCATATTCTCCTTTGAATAACAGATGCCCTCTAGTTTCTTTGTTGCAATTAGGGAGTGACTCCTTTGAACTCTTCTATGCACTCAGATGTAGATTGCAGCGGCCTCTCCTGCCATCACCCTGGTGTCTCCAACAAGCTCTTTGAGAAAGAGCTTGTGGTCACTGGGTCACACACTTGATGGTGTCAAAAAACATGTTGCTTATGGCAACCTTGTTGCAACTTGAATATGCAAGAGATTTTTAGGTGGCTGGGATATACTTAACTTCCTAAGCAGAAATAGGAGAATTGCTCAGGAAAGAAGTAACTGTAACAGCTATTTCAGTTATCCACTCTTGGCCTCTTTTATTTGGCCACATTTAATTTTTCTTCCCAGACCAGTTGGGAAAAAAAGATGCTTTTATTCCTTGCTGCTACGACCAAAATAACAATAGATTACTGTGAAAGATAAAGAAAGGAATGGACTTCCATTTAGCTCCACTCTGAACCACCTCCTCATGCTGGGACCCAGGGAAGCTCAACTCCCTTGTGCTCTATACTTTGCCTCTCCAGCCTTCTCTTTCCTCCTGTCCTGGGTGTGCCACTCACCACACTGTTTCCTCCCTCCACTTTCCTAACCAGAGACTTGTGGACTATGGCCAGTGGTGCTCTTTGAGCTGAAACCTGTTCTGCAACTCCTGCTCTACAGTCCCCTGACATTGCAGCCCCACAGAAGTTCCCAGGCTCCCAGTACCCTCAGGAAGCCCCTCAAGATGCTGCTCCTCATCCTTCCCTGCAGCCCAAATGACAGAGTCCACACCCTCCCCTGGGTGTGCTGATCCTTTGGCCACCTGTCCTCATCCATTGCTGCTTAAACTTTCCTGTCAATCCTCAGCTCATGAGGTCTCTGCTCTCCATGAACTTCTGTAGACAGTTTTTCTTGCCACATTCTGCAGTCTTTGCAAATCTACCATTTGAGTTTGGGGTCTTTCAAAACATCCTTTCTGACTCTGAAAACTTGAAGAGGCTGTGATGCTGACAGGCACTGTGAATGCCCTTCCCTCATGGGGTATGGCCATGTGGCAAACTTCTCGTAAGACTGTAATCTTGAGTGGAAGAAGCATGGCTGCAACACTTCCTTGCATTCTTTCTTAAGGTGGGAAAGTGGCTTGCGAGACAAAGATTATCAATAAATATTTCCTGATTGCTTGACTCTAATACATTTAAACCCTACTGAATATATATTAATATTGTAAATACAAAAGCATTCTCATTTAAAAATTATAGGAATCGCATTTAGGAGAATACGGGAAATGAAGTGTAAATATACTGACAAGAATAGTCAAACAATATTTGAAACAATGAAATTAACTATTAACCAGTGTTTATTATGATGTATCCAGAATCCCCCAAAATTCCCTTGTTCTTTCATGCAGCAGTTTAGGTAGGAAAGCGGAGACAGTTTAAAAACCTCTGTGCAAGAGATGTTATTTCTGCACTTTGTGCAAATATTGGCCCCAAAAAATTCAAGTTTCAGTTGTAGAAAACGGTGTCATTAGAAATGTGGTTTTTCAATCTATGAAACATTATTATTTGGATATTTCATCTATTATTTCAGATATTGAAATGGCAATCGCGAAAAGCATTATAAATATAAAATAATGCTTTGCTAGAATTTTAGGTTTAAGAACGTAGATTCGTAAATGTGCACTTTAGCAGCTGCGAATCTCTACGGGTCTGTAGCAACTTCAGTTCTTGCCTCCTCAGAAAAAAAGAATTCAACACAAGGGGCATAAGATAGAGTCAGAGACACAGGCAAGTTTTAGAGCAAGAGTGAAAGTTTACTAAAAGATTTTCGAGCAGGAACAAAAGGAAGTACCCTTGGAAGAGGGCCAGATGGGTGACTTGAGAGATTCAAATGCATGTTCGACCTTTGACTTGGGGTCTTATATGTTAGCATGCTTCCGGGGTTGCATTACTTTTCCCCTGATTCTTCCCTTGGGGTGAAGGGTCTGCATGTGCAGTGCCTGCCAGCATGGGAGGGGACACATGTGCAGTGTGTTTGCTGAAGTCACGCACATGCTCACTTGAGGCGTCTTCCCCTCACCAGTCAAGAATTCCCAGAGGAAGGTCATATTCCGGTTAAAGTCTGCCATTTTGTCTCTTAGTGTGCAAGCTTGAGCACACTCGCCCAACTCCTGAGATCTTATCGGAGAGCTGCTGATCATCAGTTTCAGGTGTTTTCTATCTATTAGGAGGCTGCCTCCCCATGGCATTGACTTCGACCAATTGTTATTTTAGAGAAACAGTTTAACAACCACCTGGCATTGGCTGTGGCCAATTATGATTTTAGAGAGACTGGTTAACAGTGGCCTATCATCTGACATTGCTGGTGAGTGGTGGGGAGTGGGGGGCTCTCCTGTCCTTCTCATGCCTAACTACCTTCTGTAAGATGCAATGTACGCAGATGGCATTGACAACACATGTATATGCATATCCCCGGTTATACATAGAAAGTAATTTATAGCTAACTAGCTAGCCAGAGATATATTGTCATTTATATGCAGATACCCATGCACATATATATATATATCTAATTTGTTTGTGTATCTATACAGAAATGTCCATCTGTATGTCTGTCTATACCACCGCATTAAAAATCTCACCAAAAAGATAACGGTCGTTGTATTTAGAAAAAGGCATATATGCAACTAATATTTTTCTTTTATACGATGTGTCTCCTAGGTTTGCTCTTATAAGCATGCATTACTTTTTTTTAATGAAAACAATGTATTTTTTTTTCAAAAGCACTTTGTCCACTGTTTCACATTTATGACCCTCAAGACTTTCTAAAAGTTGGACTGCAATTTAAATAAAAATAGCCGCAGCCAAGACAATGGGCATTTTTCCTCTCTGGCAGCCACACAATGAGAATGCATTTGATACACAGCCCAGAACATTCCAAGTGAACTAACAGCAGGAAACACACTCAAGCTGAGATCATTATAAGTTACTAGATGACAATTTGTTCTAAGTTTTGAAAATTAACCCAGCAAGTATGATTTGGCCATAAGAGTAAAATATCAAAAAATAATCTAAACCCAACTCTTCCAACGTTGAACAATCTTTTGTTGTTGCTTGAATATAACCCAGATGTCTGCATTTTGTGTTGGTGACTTTACAGAGGACCCCACTAATAACGAAGAAGTTCCTACAGCTTGCTGAAAGCTCAGCGCACCCCAGGTGCCCTGCTGGTATTTTGAATGCAGTGTTTCTTATTATCATAGCAATCCTGCAATACAATACAGGTGTTGTTTTCTGCTTTTATAAAAGAGGAAGCTGAGGTAGACTGATGCTAAGTAACTTTTCAGAGTGTTGTGGTGACGAATGAAAGAAAGTAGGTAAAATGCCAGTTTCAATGCGGGGGTCATAGTAAGCATTTAATAATGTTAACTGGTGTAATTAACAAGGGCAGCATTCCTGGTGGGTCAGGCTTGAGAGGGATCTTTCCACAACAGAGCCCTGAGATGCGAGGTGTGTGGTCAGCAGGGTTCCTGAGCAGGGATTCCCACAGATATAATTTACTTCTTTGAGGCTAGGGGGCCATGTGAATGGGAGCTGAGTTCCTACCTGTTCTTCATGGTGGCTGCTTTAAGACAAAGACCAGAGAGAATCTGATATTGGGGAAAGAGCTTTCATATCAGGAAAGGAGTTAGCAGGCAGAAAGGCAGAACGATTTCTCACTTAGAAAAAGTAAACAAGAACTACAGGACACTCTGAGTTCCTGGAAGGGAAGAGGATTGGAACTACAGATGTGCAATAAAGACCCAAACACCCACTGAGTGCGACTTCTAGCCTTCCAGAAAGCTTCATCTTCATGACATTGTCCCCTGGAGCCACCCGTGACTGGCTCAACCTCTGTTCCTGATTTCTTCTTCATTGCTCTCAGGCTGTCTGTCCTCAACACAAATCCACAGCTCACCCACTCTATGCTCAGGTAGGAAAGCACTGAAGGAGATTGAAGTAGTCTACCTAAACCTAGTATTTGTTGCTAATGTTCTTTCCAGGATATTTTCCCATTGTGGTCTACACAGCAAGTCATAATGAAAAGGTGGCATGTGTCCGTCTTCTTCAACTCTTGACCTAGAGTCTGGACAACAGTAGCCCAGGGATTTACGTAGCCTGTAGGCATCTCACAGCTAATCCAAGCTGCTTATTTGTGCAAGTTACAACAAGCATGCCCCTGGGGAAGCACTGCACTGCAGGCAGGTGCTTCCTCCTCAAGGCAGACTTACCCTGCCCCAGCAAAGAAGCCTGGATTTTAGTTCTGTCTCCCCTCTTTGGCCAGACATCCTGAATAAAAACAGTGCACAGCCTATGCAACTGTACATGCTGATCTTAGGTGGTAGAAGGCTGAATTTATAAAAGAAGCAGGATGAATTTATGTGAATAATAACAAATGTTTTTAAAAGGGACTAAGATAAAGTATTCCTGGATATTTCAAGAAACTTTAAACAAATTAATTTTTTTCCACTTAAACATGTTGCTGACCAAGGAACACAATGCATGATCTTGACGATAAATGGACCCCACTGGCCGTCCTGATTAATTCCCATATTCATTCAACATTCACCTACTGTCTGCCTGGCCCTGTGTTGGCATTTAGGATTCAGGGACTAATGTGGCAGCGGCTGTACTTGTGAAGCATCTCACTTAACCTGGGGCCCATGGACTTGGCATCTAAGGACATATATGTGAGTAAGAGTGAGTGTGGATATGTGTGTGCATTTTCCAAGGATGGAAAGATTTCAGGAGATTTTAAAGAGATAGGGCAGGGAAAGGTTAATTAACCCCATGAGTGCAACAACAAAACAGACATCCAGATGAGTCAAAACAGAGTCAAAACAGAGCCAGAAAACAATTCAGCACACAGTGTTATTTTTCTTCTTCCCATCCCTTTTGGTAACTTTTCTTTTTCTAGTAGAATAGAAGAAAAAAGTGGAAAGAGCCAGAAAGAAGAGAAATGTTAATAATCAACCATTTGAAACAAGAAAGAAGCTTTAAACACTGAAAGCAAATAGGTGAGGGTGGGAAAAGTGGTATAAAGGCAACAGCATGGCGTACAGTGCACATGCACATACACACACCCACACGCCTGCACAGAATGAAGGTGTGCAATACCCCTTCCCGTGGCTTAGCACATGTACACACGTGTATCCACATGTACAGAAAGAAAACCTGTGGCACACCCTTGGTATGTCTTACTACATAATTACATGCATGCACACACTGAGAAAAAACAGGCAGGCAGCATCCCACACATAGGCATACACACGCGTGTGTCTACACAGAAAGGGGAATGCATGCAGGACAGCCCTCCCTGTTGCCTATTACACACATGCACACATGTACACAAACACGGGGAAAGGCTCATAGTTGGTTTAAGAAATTGTTGATGATAAAGGTTATTAGATTTATTTTAGTTAAATAGATTAACTAGTTAAATCTATTTCGTTCTTTCTTTTCTTTTCTTTTTTTTTTTTTTTTTGAGACTGAGTCTAACTCTGTCACCAGGCTGGAGTGCAGTGGTGCCATCTCGGCTCACTGCTGCCTCCACCTCCTGGGTTCAAGCCATTCTCTTGCCTCAGCCTCCCAAGTAGCTGAGACTATAGGTGTGTGCCTCTATACCCAGCTAAGTTTTGTATTTCTAGTAGAGGTGGAGTTTCACTTTGTTGGCTAGGATGGTCTCAATCTCTTGACCTTGTCATTGGCCTGCCTCAGCCTCCCAAAGTGCTGGGATTATAGGCATGAGCCACCATGCCGGGCAAACATATTTTTTTCTTTTTGTTTTGAGACAGTCTCATTCTGTCACCTAAGCTGGAGTGCAGTGGCATGGTCTCCGCTCACTGCAACCTCTGCCTCCTGAGCTCAAGTGATTCTCCTGCCTCAGCCTCCTGAGTAGCTGAAACTACAGGCACATGCCACCACACCTGATTAATTTTTGTAACTTTAGTAGAGACGGAGTTTCACTATATTGGTCAGGTTGGTCTCAAACTCCTTACCTCAGGTGATCCACCCACCTCAGCCTCCCAAAGTTTTGGGATTACAGGTGTGAGCCACCGCGCCAAGCCCGCAAATGTATTTCTTTACTCTGGCATTTCTCCAGCTCTTTAATATGCTAAAAGGAATTAATATATCTCAGAGGGAAGATACGTAATTCATATTATGTCCAAAGGATATATATATATATATATATATATTTAATTTTTAAGGCATCTCATAAGAGTAGTATTTTGTGGGAGAACTGGAGGAGAGTGAGCTGGATGTGACAAGCCCAACCACCTATCCTGATTTGAAGGAATAGGAATGGTGTCATAAGTTGTAGTGCAGAGTGGCCAGGATCCTTCAAACTGTGCTTATCATGGCTGGAGGGGCCAAAGAAGGATTCTCTGGGGCCTACTACACATGACCAAAGTGTAGTAGTGAGGTGAGGAATGAAGATGAGAAGGCTGAGGAGTCAGGGGGAACGTGCGATGATGAGGATGTCGATGTTGCCGATCCTGATGATGATGATGATGAAGATGATGATGGCAGTGGTGATAAGGTTGATGATGCCGATGACAGTGACAGCGATGATTAGGAAGAGGATAGTGATGACAATGATGGTGATGACGGCAGAATTGGTGCTACTAAGAGTGAGCATTCCTGAGAGCAGAGTGAAGATGCAGTGAGAGCACGTGGAGTATCCCCTACGCTGACAGCCACCGTGTGTACTGCCGCTGCTCTTATTGTTGCACATTAGCTTCCACTCACAGTATCTTGTAAGTGTTGAGTGTCTAATGTGCATAATCCCTAGGAAAGTACAACCACCTCACTCCTATTTAATAGATGGGAAAACTGAGGCTTAAATGGTTTACTTTGAATAAACATTTAATTAATACAAGTTCATCCAGCCACTAAGCCGTAGGGCCCTTAGTTTGTTCAACGGTGCACTAACCCCAGGGCTCCACCCTTTGATCAGTCACTTATGGAGGAGTGTCTTTATCCCAGACAGTGCTATGTGTTTACAAATATCAATCCTCGCTGTAGCCCTTTGCCAGGTGTGTTATTGTTCCTTGTTTGTAGAGGAGAACCTGAAGGCTGATATTGTTAGGCAACTAGCCTGAGCTCATCCAGCTGATGCAAGTCAGAGCCCATCATCAAAATCAAAGCTGCCCCATTCACAAAGAAGAGCACATTTCAATATGTGCGTTTGATTAAAGATTGGTGTCCCTTCTGTACTTTAGGGTCCATCAGGGACAGATGACACAGCAAGTCAGGGGAAGCAGCACACAGCGTGTGAGTTCTGCAGAATGATGCATGGTTGGCCTCCAGCAAGCACGTGTAGGAAGCCTGGAGCCAACCACTGAAGAAACTCTCAGAGACCCTGTGCTCTGACTCATTCTTTCATGCATTTTGTTATTTCTTGGGCACAATATAAGGGGAAGGACCATCTAGACAGAGAAAGAGTGCATGTAAGGACTTAGGCACGTGAAAAATGACACATTACTTGGTGAAGGGCAAGAAGTTAGAACCAAAGATTTTGAGGCCAGTAGGAAAGTAGGGGTATGTAAGGTAGCAAAACTGGGATTATGTGTCAAAGGCCTGTGAACCAGGCTGGAAATGACTGGCCCTGTACCATGCAGGAGTTAGCAGGGACTTTGTTTTGTCTTGTTTTAATTGGTTTGGTTTGTTGTAGGTTTGGGAATGGCTTGAGCCAGTTTGTTTCCTAGGATGACATTCCTGGAGGTGTATAGCAGTATATCCTGGGATATGAACAAATGCAGAGAAAACACAACTGTCAAATGAAGATGAAAATAATGAAGACCTGTGAGAAGCGAGAGGGTCAATGGGACATTGTCATGACTTCCGCCAGCTTTAGCCTTCTGCAAACTCTGAAATCCAGGGACAGGGTAAAGGATGCAGAGAATTTTCCAACAGGAAGTTTCCTGTTTCATCTCGTAGAGAATGGACATGTTGTAATGACTTGGCTATAAAGTAGAATGAAAAACACATTTTTCTAAAGCCTACATTTCAAGGTCTTGTATTGTAGATGGAATACTACTGCAAGTCATGTCTTTTGCGGGTTAAACAAGAGAGGATTCTGTTCTGTCTTTTTTTCCCTGGGAGTGCAGATTATAGAACAAAAGCATTCTGTTGCATAAACCCAACACAAGGCATCAGAGTTTGGGCAGTTCACTTTCCCATGCATTGGTGCTTGGCTAGAGATCACCAAGGGTCACACATCTAAGGGGATTCTCATTATTTATGGGGAACCTCTGACTTTCAGGAAGATAAGTTTTTGAGTGAAAAAAGAGCATTCAATTCTCCAGAGAAGTATAGAAGAGCCTAGTTTTCCAAAGTGTCTCTTTTTAGATGCCATCTGATGTGGCAGAATAAACTTTGAGATTAGAATAATCTGGAATTGAAGTCCAATCTTCCAACGAAGTGGTTCTGGGATTCTGGTCATTTTCCTTAGTTTCTCTGAGGCTCTCTTTTCTTACCATCAAAACTGGGAATAGTAACAAAAATCTAGTGAACAAAGTTGTTGTGAGATGAAATTAATTAATGTAGGTGGAAACTGGGTTTCCTGGCATAAGGAAGTTATATAAATGGCTGGACCTGGTGGCTCACAACTGCAATTCCAGCACTTTGAAGGGCCAAGATGGGCAGTTCACCTGAGGTCAGGAGTTCGAGATCAGCCTGGCCAACATGGCAAAACTCCATCTCTACTAAAAATACCAAAATTAGCTGGGTGTGGTGAAAGGCCCTGTAATCCTAACTACTTGGGAGGCTGAGGCAGGAGAATAGCTTGAACCCGGGAGGCGGAGGTTGCAGTGAGCCGAGATTGCACCATTGCACTACAGCCTGGGCGACAGAAAGAGACTCTGTCTTAAAAAATATAATACAAATAAATGAATAAATACTGATTTGCGGCGTCCCTTCAGTACTTTCCTGAGGTGCTCCCATACAAGGGTGTATGCATTTGGAGGCTGGAGATGGTACTCAGGTGCAAGTGTGAGCTTTATCTTAAGAAGCCACAATTGCTGGAAGTCATCTGAAAATGGTTCAAACCTGCTATGGAGGTATTCACAGCAACATCACCTAAAGTCGGGGTGGAGCCTGGGTTGGGAGTGCCCTGGAGCCAGGCGTTCAGGGAGAACTAAGGCCCCTGACATGGGGGTGGCATTCCTTCCATCCCTTTTTCTGGGTGTCCATGTCCTACCAACCCAGGACACAGTAGTGAGTGATTCATCCTTGTCACAGTGAATGTCTAGGGCTGGGTGTGGTGGAAGCAGGATGAGTGTGAGAGACCCCCGGAAAAAGGGGGTTCAGTGTGGCCCAGTATAGCTGCCTCAGCTTTGGGCTTGGGCAGTTGCTGAACCCTGGGACTTTATGCCAGTTATTGGATATCCTAATCTGAGAAGTAGGATCTGCCACTGCTCTGCTTTTTGAGGTTCTTTTATAACCATTTAAAGTTGTACATGGCACAAAGACTTGAGAGTCTCACATACCATAAAATGCTCAGAAAAACTGTTCAGGGGATGTTTTTGGTTTGCTTCTTGTGCCATATTTTAGAAAACTTGTCAAGGTAATACATATTTATGATTTTAAAGGTAGTAATGAAGAGCTAGTAATAAAAAGCAAAATTTCTGCCTCATTCTTTTCACTTACAGTCTCACTCTGCAGGGGGAAGCAAGTTTTATTCTCTTAACAATCTGGTTTAGTTTTTCAGCAACTCCATATCTTGAAGTAATATGCTCATTCATCTATTCTTTTATTGATCCAACTGAGATATTGTCTAAGATTCCTAGTTCTGATTTCAGGGATTTAGAACACAAGTTCTGTGATTCAGAATCTGCACTTCAGCCCAAGTGTGTCCTCTTCAAGTTCCTTCTTTCTGCTGCACTCTGGGCCTTCAAGGTCAGGTTTCAAGTTGCCTTAACAGCCAGGCTAAGGGATTTGAACATTGCCCAAGGTCAAGAGGAAATCATAAGGGAACTGTTGCATAGGGGAGTTATATTGTTAACCATTATCATGCCATGGTTTGAGCCCAATCTTCCCAACAGATGAGAAAATACAACAATTTGTGATCTTTAGAAAACTTCTGGCTGGGTGTGATGGCCCATGTCTGTAATCCCAGAGCTCTGGGAAGCCAAAACAAGAGGATCACTTCAAGTCAGGAGTTCAAGACCAGCCTGAGCAACATAGTAAAACCTTGACCATAAAAATAAAAAAAATAAAAAATAAAAAAAATTAGCCAGGTGTGGTGCAGCATGTGCCTATAATTGCAGCTACTTAGGAGGCTGAGGTGGTAAGATTGCTTGAGGCCTGGAGTTCCAGGTTGCAGTGAGCTGTGATCTTTCCACTGCAATCTAGCCTGGGTGACAGAGCAAGACTGTTTAAAAAAAAAAAAAAAAAAAAAAAAAATATATATATATATATATATATATATATATATTAGTTGGAATGAGATATAGATCAAAATTACTCTTCAAAAGTCAGTTATGCCTTGGTGGAGGAGAGGGAGTTGTGGCTGATGCCTAATGGTAGCTCTCACCATTATTTTCATGACCTTTGTTGTAGTTGGGCTTTGTAAGGTTTTTGGCTTTTGGTTTTGGTCTCCACTGCCAACCTCTTTCTATAGAACTGATGGAGCCGGATAAAGCATGGGTGATGGTTGCCGTGCTCTGAGCCTCAGGAGCTGCATGCTTGCAGGCCAACCCTCTAACCTACATCAGTCAAACACACTATGTGTTTTTGCCCCAAACAGCGTCCTAGATTTTATGGAACGGGAATCCAGTGCCTCATAATTCTCTTAAAGTGTGTTGCTGAACTAAAGAGATTTTTATCCCCACGATTTGTACCTTATTAAGTTTTCATGGTTAATATTTTGTTGTTTACATGTGAGTGACTCTCCAGAAGTGCTTCAAGATGGTTCCCATGTGTTTCCTTCCAAAAATATCCATATTCCTCTACTATATAAACCTTACAGCTGCTTGTTTGGCAGATTCTCCTCCAATGCTTAATTCTGAAAAGATTCCGGGGAAGAACTTTTGTCATAGAACATAAAAAGTTATTCTTCTCACTCCAAATGAAAAATATTAGAGTAAAAGTCAGTAAATAGAGGAATTTTACTGTATTACTCCAATCTTATGTAAACCTTCAGATTTTTATTTTGCCTTTCTCTAACAGAAGGGTGTCTGTTAGAGAATAGCTTCATAATAGGGAAAAATACAAATTATAATTCTGATATTGTACCACTGGTGGGTTCCCAAGGGTTTAGCAAGGGTTAGCTCCCCTGGACATACATCAGTTTTCATATCTGTACGTTTTATGAAGTAATGAGGAACTTAATTGCTTTATTCCCCCAGCTCTTTATCCTTGTATACATTTTTCTCGACATTGAGTAATGCCTAAGATGATAACAGAATATGGAATATTCTACTTAGGTAAAAGTTATTTATGCAGTGTCAAATATTTAGGTATTTGGCAATAGATGAAAAATCACTTGAATTTTTATTTTGTGTGGCTATATAAACACTGCCATGCCTGCCTCACATTCATAATGCTTTAATTGAAGGCTCTGAAATCTAACCTGCTTGCTCACTATACATTTAGAAACATTTTTTCTCACAGGACAAATTTGTCTCCTACTCTGCCATGCCCACCGATCACACTTCATAGCTTTGGGAGAGATACAGTGTAAGTGAGTAGTGGATGTAAGAGTGCCTCACATGTTGGATATATGTCTGTGTCCATTTGTTGGAGTTGCTGTGACAAGGAAACAGAAACTGGGTGGCATAATCCGTGGGAACTGATTGCTTCACTGTCCTGGAGGCCCAGGGCCTGAGAGCAAGATGTTGTCAGGTCTGGCTTCTTCTGAGACCTCTCTCCTTGGCTTGTGGATGGCCGTTTTCTCCGTGTCTTTTTTTATTGTCTTCCCTCTATGTGAGTCTCTGCATTCCACAGCTCCAAGCCCCTCCATTATGGGGCTATCACCCTCAGGGCCAGATATGAGACAACTAGAGACAGTCCTCTGTCCCAGAGGCCGGAAATTAGTTGGACCAGCCGATCCTAAGTCTGCCTACCCGGCCTTGCCTGTGCATTTCTGCAGAAGCAATAGTATAGGCTCTTGTCCATGTTTTGCTCCCTCTGCCTCCTGGTGACACTGTTGCCTCCTTGTGTGACTTCCCACGGTCTGAGAAGCCCCCTCACCTCAAGCTGTCTTTTCAAAGGCGATCATCTCCTGATCTGTTGGCCTCACCGTGCATCACATTTTCTACCAATACGCTGCATTTTCAAACACACTCACCCTAGACACAGCAGCAGAGCCCCGTGGTGCATGGTCCCTGAAGCAACACAAACCTCATGTCAGTTTTGCTTTGCCACCATCTCTGATGTTCCTGAGCCTTTGGGATTCTTCCCAAGCTCATTCACCTCCTCCTCCAAAGATCCTCACCATGACCTGCAAAGATTTTCCCTCTCTCTCTTCTGCCTCTCCACAATGGCTATTACAAAACCAGTTGTGTCGTGCAGTGCTTGGCTATGCTCACGTGTACCCTGCTGATTGAAGGTAGGAACTATGTCTTTCCAGATGTGAGACCCCCCCAGAGCCAGTAAATGTCCCTAGGATGTAGGAAACACACCCACCCCTGTCACATAGCCTTTCCTCTTAACCACAGAGGCACACAGATGGAGAATTAAAGGTTGACAAAGAAAGGATTTATCGTTAAATCCTTGTGAAGTCAGACCTGAGTGAAATTTTATTTTCCTGGGTCCCTGTTCCCATTGGAATATGTCTTAGTATTTTCAAATAAACTCAATAAGCTTTTAAGTAAGTAAAGAAGATTGTGGTGTGATCTTACGGTCTCCTAGCCCCACGTCAGTTAAAACTCTCACTTTTAACTGCTTACTTGGGATTAGTTGTCACATATGTGGGCATAAAATACCATGTATTATATTCATGAAAGCTTAAATAAAAAAAAAGAAAGTGTGTATTTGTATTCTGTGCCCACCTTTCAACAGAGAAAGGCAATGCTTAAATCTCCTACTTGCAGTTACCCATTTAAAGGCTGATTCTGAGAGTCATTCAACCTTAGAGTGAGAAGATCTGTCCTGGTCCTGTGGCCTAAGTGTGAGCAACAGCCAGGGCCTGGAGAGGTCAGATGACTTTTTCAATTAATGAGAACTGTGACTGTGTGTGTAGAGAGATAAAACCTCTGAGTAAATATTACAAATAAATATAAACCAGTGAATTACTTTGCTTATAAAAATGCCGCCGGGCGCTGTGGCTCATGCCTATAATCCCAGCACTTTGGGAAGCTGAGGCAGGTGGATCACGAGGTCAAGAGATTGAGACAATCCTGGTCAACAAGGTGAAACCCAGTCTCTACTAAAAATACAAAAATTAGCTGGGCACGGTGGTGCATACCTGTAGTCCCAGCTACTCAGGAGGCTGAGGCAGGAGAACTGCTTGAACCCAGGAGGCGGAGGTTGTGGTGAGCTGAGATCGTGCCATTGCACTCCAGTCTGGGTAACAACAGCGAAACTCTTTCTCAAAAAAAAAAAAGGCCAAAGTTTTGGATGCTTACAGATAGCCAGATGTTTTGCGACTTGCAGGATATATTTTTCAGTGGATAAAAACTGAATTTATTTGCATGTGATTTAGTTGGTTAACTGTCATCTAATTATTCTAGATCTCCTTGGTGATGATAATTGGCTAATTGGTTGATAAGACATTAATAATTATAATTTAGTTAATGAAATGTATGCATATTCAATTTAAAGTATAATAATGTAATATTTTACAAGTTATTTTCCTAAATAGATGTCCCCTGTACGTAATTATTATTCACTTCAGTTCTAAGTTAAATTACTTTATGATAGTCTACAATTCTGACATAGCAGGGGTGCTATTTTTTAAAAATAGAAAATGGCCCAGGTGCTGTGGCTCACACCCTGTAATCCCAGCACTTTGGGAGGCACAGGTGGGTGAATCGCCTAAGGTCAGGAGTTTGAGACCAGCCTGGCCAACATTGTGAAACCCCTTCTCTACTAACAATACCAAAATTAGCTGGGCATGAATGGCGGGTGCCTCTAATCTCAGCTACTCTGGAGAGCGAGGCAGGAGAACCACTTGAACCCAGGACAAGAGGTTGCAGCTAGCCGAGATCGTGGCACTGCACTCAACAAGAGCAAAACTCATCTAAATAAATAAAATAAAAAACAATTAAAAATAAAAGCAGAAAATGTTTGGAGAAATCTTGATTTTCTCCCTTTCCTTCTTCTTTCTTTTAAGTCTTTCTTTCCTTCTTCCTTCATCGCCACTCTCCCATCCTGCTCTCCTTTATTCTTGATCCTCTTCTTTCCTTTTTCCCTTCCTTCTCAGAGGCCTGAAATAAAAGGCTAGGTAGCAATGTCCCAAATATCCTGCCAAATATACGTTAATTTAAATGAAATTTGAATTAGGGTCTACACCAATAAAAGAACATATAGTCAATGTTTGGTTATTACGAAGAGAAATGGCCTAGTGTTCCAGACTTAGCAAATAAAATTATAGAATGGCCACTTCAATCCAAATTTCAGATTAAAAATTGACACTTTTTTAGTACATCTAAGTTCCACGCAACATCTAGGACATACTTACATGGAAACATTACTCTTGGTTACCTGAAATGTAAACAGAACTCAGCATTCAGTATTTTCTCTGGCAACCCCATATGGCAAGATAATTGATTCTGGAAAAAGGCAGACCCAAGTTGAATTGCACAATGCATTGGATTTGCACTTTATTAGTGTGTGATGGCTGCACCTCTCTAAATGTCTCCTCAGCAGCACAGGGATTCTTGCTCATGTATCAAGACGCTGCCCTGAGGTCTGAGGAAGATCATGCTTATGCACCCTGAGCATATAGGAGGTGCCTAACCAGGCAGTTCTCCTCTTTTGCATAGAAGTCCTTGGGGATACTAATGCCCTTTATTCGGAGAGAAATTTCTTCTCTCTCACAAGTTGAACAGAGCCTGGCAGTTGTGCAGGATAGCTAGCCATTGGGACAATTCTGTAGACATTATTTTCAGTTATTTTTCCTTCCATCTCCTGATGGGAGTAAAAACTGTAAATTAAAAACAGGCTGCAGACTCTTGTTGTTAACTGGGCCAAGTTTCATGAACAGAAGATTTAAGGCTGTTTAAAGATGTGCTCTAAATTCTAGTGGGAATTAACTTTTATTAAACTCTAGTTTGGTCTCATTTCATTGCTCAGGTTTAAGAGCAAAAAAAAAAAAAAAAAAAAAAGACAATAAAGGATTTAAACTTAAGTGATTTTCTGCAATTAAAGTCTTCTGGAATTTTTAAAAGCCCAATTATATTGGCATTTGCCAAATATAAATGCATTTTCCATCAGCCCAGCCAAGAGGAGCTGAACTAACCATCAGATTCTCAAGGAGCTGGTGGTGACTTTGCAGTCAACAGCTTGGGAATCAGGGGTTCTAGGTCCTTCCACTGATGGTGGCACAAAAGACCACCTTCTCCCAGGGGTCTTGCATGCTCACAAATCCTCATGGCCCCTTGGTGTTATGCATGTTGGAAGATAAAGAACTCAAAAGCAGGGAAAGAGGCAGAGGAACGTGTAGCCCTTTGTATGACAGAAGTGATGATTTTCAGAAAACTGCAGCTATTTGGGTGGTATCCTTAGCATTACTTTAGTCAACAGATACCCATACCTGGCTGCCTATCAGGTGGGCTGAGGCCACATTTACAGGGTCTCAGCCTCTACAAAGGGTCTGCAAAGGGGCAGACTCAAGATTAGAAATTCCTGCCTTACCCGAATGTGACTACATTTACTTCCAAGTGTAGAAAAACTTTGCAATGCACTAAATAATTTTTTCAAATGTTCATTATAATATTAATAATAATATTCACAACAGGACCAGTAAGCGTACTGTGTGCTAACCTCAAATGCTTTACATCACTTGTGGAATTAGCATGCAGAGCCCAGCTGCATGAAATGACATCTCAGGCCATGTGGTTAGTGCCTGGAAGGATGGGATCCTAGGTCCCTTGTCCATAACCTGGTGCAGCTGGGAAGCCCTAAGATGTGTTCAAATGATGGGCTCTTCCTACTTTAAGTTCAATTCTCACAACATCCATCCAACAATCCCCAGAAAGTACTAAATTGTTGAATGATGTCACTCAGTTTGGTAAATGTTTTATAAATGTAAAATTTTAAATTTCTATAAAAACAGGAAATGTTCTAATACCAGGTGGTCCTCCTCAAGCAAACTCATGCTCCCAAATTGGATGGCTAACAAATAAGGCCAGGGTCATTGGCTTGCCTTCTCCCCAAAGGGCTAGTTATCTTCACTCACAAAATGTAGCCTCAGTGTTTACCTCTAATCCCGGGAAGACATCCAGGCAGCTCTTGTGTTTGATATTATTATGATGCTGGAACAGCACAACCAACAAACAAAACAGCTCATCAACAGCAAAATCTTGGAACCTGCAAGGCAGGGACAGCAGGTGACCTTAAGAGCCTTGCTCTGGAGCAGAAGCTGCAGCTTTTGCTCCACTCCACGGTAACCTGTTCTGTGACTTTGCTCATGCCATTGGACCTCTCTGTGCCTGTTTTCACAGGCATGAAACAGTGGTAATAAAAGTATGTACTTGATAGGTTTTTGTGAAGATTTAGGGGTGGTATGCATCAGCACATAGAACATTATCTGACACACATTAACTTCTGTGTTAAGTGTTGCTGATGAGCAGCAGTAGAACGGGTGATAGCCAACTATCTTGAAATGTGTATTTCCAATCCAAAAGGAGATTGCAATGGTGGAAAAGGGGAGAAAACCTGGATGTCAATCAAAAAAGATAGATAAATGATGATGGAGCTTTGCATCGTGTTTGTTATAAATCTATGTATTCTTCACTGTTAGACAACAAAGTAGAGCTTTTCTTGCTGTCTGATGGCAGCACAACAGTAAGCTGCAGCACTTCTGTGGACATTGCAGATGAACACACAAAACCCTCCCTCAACCAGATCCTGTACATGACAATGAAGAAATATGCTCAGCTGCTGAAAACTAGATTAGAACAAAAATGTCAGCACATTAAGCAAGGACCACAATAGAACAACTTAGCAAAATAACCCTAACCATAAATATTACTATTCCTGTGGGCAGTATCACAGTCTCACAGTTGTGGTAAGAAAGTGGAGAGCCCAAAAGACAAATAATATTGAGGATCTCAGGAATCAAAGAGAAATGTTACCATGTAACGTATGGGCCATTTGAGAAAATGCTATCTGGTGTATTCACTAATACGTCATCTAGTGAAATAATAATAAAATATATTTTCAGATATTTACAAAAAAAAAAGATGCAAATTCCAGATGCAAAATTCTGGTAAGCAGCAGAGCTGAGATTTGAAACCCATCTGGGCATCTCTAAAGAGCCTATTCTCTGTATTATGAAGCATAAATTTTGCTTCTGCTCTTCACAGGCTGAGACCAGGGAGAGACTGGCCCAGGATGCAAAGGCAGGAGAGGTGTTTCCCTGGTACTGGGAGAACTTTCACAGCATTAGCCATCTGACACTCACAGAAAGCATGAATCCACAGATCCACTTTGTGGCCAAAATACCTTCCCTTCTCTCTTAGTTACCTCTTAAGTGTAATTTAAGATTAACTAAGCCATTGATATTTTCTATCTAAAGTTGATATTTTCTAATTATCTTCATTAGCCTTATCAGAATCAATATCTTGAATTGTAATTTTCGTAGAATTTTAATTTCTAGTAGAAAATCAATAGAAACAAAAACAGCTGCCCATGACCCTCCAGATGGATATGAGTAGGGAGTACGTGTATGGTGTGACCCAGTCTTGTCAGCCTTGTGTGTTTTTGTTTTGTTTTTAGATTTTAGGTTTCTGTACTTGAAAATTGCAGAAAACAGGACATGATAGTCCTATAGTTCTAATTGTTAAGAAAGCTTCAGGCTGAAGCCAACTTTCTTCTGCTAGTAGAAAAAAGAGTCTGTGATCATATCCTTCAACCTCTTGTATAAATTCGATTTATATATAAACTCAACTTCTTAGATACACCATGGGAATTTTGGCAGTGTTTACTTACAAAGTTAAAGTGAAATAGCCAGTAAAATACTTTTAAACTGAATATTGCCAAGTATTGTCGTTGAAGATTCATATTGTTACCATTCACAGCACAGCAGTGAATCTGCTGGATTGACAGCAGGAAGTAGTGCCTGAACTCAGTGCCAGGAGCAAGCCATGTGCAACCCATTTTTGTTTTAAGTGTTTCCATAACCAGACACAGCTTCAATTAGGAAAGTTGGTATAGGTTTTTCATTTTCATGTGGTGTTTAGTCAAACACTAAGGGATAAAAATGGAAACCAGCAAGCCCCAGGGAAATCAGAGGTTTTTATTTATCCTGAAGGCCACTGGGCATTCAAGACTGTTTCTAAATATGGAAGACAGTTCCTGAATCTCTTCTCAGAAGATTTTATGTGCAAATATTAGGGACTATTGGTCAGCTGAATCACACCTTTGCTCTCCATCAACAGAATACGGACAAATGTTCTTTCTTCAGTGAAATAAAGTATACGTAACTGGAAAATAAAACCAGTATACAGAAGGTCAAAATAATTGTTAAAAAAATATTTGAAACCTCTGTTCCAATTTTCCAAATGCTCCCTCTGACCTTTTAGCAACGTGCTATTCTTTAGCACCTGGATAAACTTAAATCTATGCACTTGAAAGCCAATCCCAGGCAACAAGAGGACCACGATCCACTTAATTTCCAGGATACCAAGGTGATAGGTTCTGGACAGCAATGCAATTTATACATGAGTCTCCTTTATTTCTAATATATGTATTAGATGTGTGAATAAATAGCATTTAATTTTATTCAGTGCATATTAAATAAAATTTACCTGCTATCATGTGATATATATTTTTAAGTATAAAAAGAAGAAATAATTTTTTAAAAATTCTTATTAATTAAAAACAGTTTTAACATAGCTTGGTGGTTAGGAATGCTTTTAGCTGCAAGTAATTAAAAATTTACTTTATAGTGGCTTAAACAAATATGGATTCATTTTTAATACACAACAGGAAGTCTTAAGAATAGCAGTGGCTGCTGTTGCTAAAGTTGCTCAGCAGTGCCATCCAGAAGCCAGAGTTTTTAAACCATTCTTAACTGAGATAAGTCCAACTGCCCTAACTCCTAAGACAGGTTCCAGATGCAATTGTTTCAAGGTGCATATCCACAACTTATCAAGAGCCTGGAAATTCAGAATGCTGCTGTGATGATAATGGTGCTTAATACTTTATGGCACTCAGTATTTCATACTGGAAAAAGACTTCTTTGATCATTATAATGGAAATAACTTTCATTAAGTTGTAACTCATTGCCAAGAATTATATATGGGCATAGGCTTTCCAGATGGGCATGAAGTTCAAATAAACCTTCTATTGTTTATGTGACTAACCTATTTAGAGTCCCAAACAACCTAGTGGCCAATTACCTGATCTTACCAATTTGGGTTAATCTCAGATACAACAGGTATTCTTTAACAATTTAGAATTTCTCTCTCTCTCTCTCTCTCTCTCTCTCTCTCTCTCTCTCTCTCTCTCTCTCTCTCTCCTCTGAAAGGTATCCTCAGGGCTGCTGGAGATATTTTTGTGGGCACTGTCTATCTTCTACTACCACTAGCTGAGGTGTAGCTCATCTGTGCTGGCCTTGGTTGGGAGTCTTTTTTGGCATTTTTGATGCCATCTTATCCTTATCATCAGGTCTTCCCAGGGATCTTGCCATCTCTCCTAATGTCAGAGCACCTTAGTTCTGGCAGTGTTCTGTCAGCAACTTGTTTGTCTCTTTCAAGGACAAGAATACTCTCCAATGCTTTTATATACTGTCCTAAGGCTACTGGAAACCCTGAGGATGGCTCAACTCCCGCTCTTTCTAGACATACGCTGACACCACGACTGCTGTTTCTGTTGCTCATGGAGACGCTGCGCAGGTCTTCTTTATCATGTTTGCAACCTCCTTGATTCACAAGTCTCCTCTTGCCCATGGTCCCCCCATCTTCTCCTTACTCACACGCCTGTGACTCTCTACCATCTCAGTGATCTTTCTCCTGCTCTCAAGTTTCCCCTGCCTCAGCTTCTTCTTTCTCAAACTTCTCTTCTCTGAAGCTTGTCTTCCCTACAGCATCTCCTCTCTCAAGCTTCTTCCTCCTGTCCTCCCTCTTTAGGCTCTTCCTTCTGTCAGTTGGGTTTCAGTTAGAGTGGGGAGGCTGTTATAAATGAGACTGTTTATAGGTATTTGAGTTTAAAATAATATCCAGTTTATTAGCCTGCAGATTTAAAAACAGCATTTCTTAACTTTTAGGGAAAACTTTGCTTTACATATGAATCTAGTCAAATTTGTCTTCTTTGTTTAACATTCACTTACAGATTGAACCCCTAAAAATTTAACTTCATCTGCAAGCAAATTTACTTCTTCAACTTTATCAAACCAAAATTACAACAGTATTTCTGGTCAACTCATTGCACATTCTGAACATGGAAGCCTTAACAGTCAAACAGACAAATGCTCTCTAGGTTGTGGTGCTACTGAGGCAGGAGAATAGGGCCATGACAGGAATGTGAATGGCTTTGTCCCCACTTCGCTTCATCCTCTCCATTTACATTGACCCCACACACCAAGTAACATCCTCTCCATTCACACTTTGTAACTTGGCATTCATCCTCTCCATTTACCTACCTCTCCATAACCACAACTTATCAAGAGCTGGAAACTCAGAATACTGTCTACTCTAAAAGTTATGCCTTGAAAATTCATATTAAACAGAATAATCATTGTCTGAAACTTTTGTAGGAGATGATTCTCTTAATGGCAGATCTTTAGAGACACAAATGAAACAAAAAAATTGTTCTTTTGCTTTATGGCCAATAGCAGCACATCACAGCTTCAAAACAACAGCACATATGGTTCAGAAAATCCATCCAGAAAAGTTTCCCTAAACAAGTAAAAACCTATTTACTGCCAGATACAAGAAATAGCATTGTAGGCCCTGAGAGAAGTTCTGGGTCCCTGAAGAATGGGTTATATAATGTATCTAAAAGAAACCTTCAGAAACCCTATGATAGTGTACCACTGCCTCCCTTGTGTTTCAGCCTTGAAGGTGGCTACCAGGAGCCCTGCCCATATCTGTTTCACCCTCACCCCAGCCCTTGGGGAGCCTGCTTCCTCATGCCCCTCATTTTTGCCACTGTGGAGAGGTTTATCTTTCCTCAGTCTCTTGAGTGAGGTTACCTGTGCAGTGAAATAAATGCTGGGCAGCCCAACAAACACCAAAGAGAAGGATCTTGAAAAGAAAAACGAGGAGGAACAGATACACATACCTGGACCTTAACTTTATTTTTATTGCAGTACATTGAATCGCACTGAGTTACATTAACTGGTAGGACGCTAGCATTCACATGTCAAGCTATACTGATACCCTCCCAATTCAAAGAAGAGGTGGATAATAACCTTCTCCACAGAATCAAGAAAATCTTCCCTTTTAAGTAATTACACTGTTCCTGAAAAATTACCCAAATCAGATAGTAATTTTACTGTAGACTTTTTCTTATTTGCTACAAATTTCTTTTAAACTCAACTTCACTTATATTTCTTTTTTCCAAAAAATACTCACTTCATTTAAGGTATTCATTTTAAGTTTTCTACTTTTTGAAAATGTATATTCAAATTTCTTACCTGCATTGAGTTACATTCTTTTTCAAGATTAATTCAATCATTGTAAAATTACTACTTGGTGCCTTTATCATTCCAGACTTTTTGAAATAGATCAGAGTTAGAGATACTAGATTAGTCTTACATATTTGAATTTTTCCGTTTGGTGAAGATAAAAAAAGAAGGCTTTAGAGTCAGACAGACGTAAGGTAGAGTCCTGGCTTTAAGTACCTGCTATCTGACCTAGAGTGATATTTTAATTTTGTAAGTTTCAATCTCATCTTCTATAAAACAGGCATTATGCTCATTTTGAGTGGTTCTGCTGAGAAAATAAATTCATTTAATGTTAAATCAAAGGACAGCTCATCATCAAACACAATCAACATTCGATGAATACTTGTTGAAGGAATAAATGAGTGCATGAGTGAATACAGAAGAATGAATAAAGATTTTTATTACTTTTTTAAAAAAATACAATTTGGATACTTTTAGTTTTTGTGTATCTTGTATTCATAAAAAGGTTTGAAGGACTTTATGGGGTTCTAACTCTGGTCAACAGTTAAACCCTCCCATACTCAATAGCTATTGATTTGGGTTGATTACAGCTCAGTAATCAACAAAGGCCACTCAGTCTTTCACTGAAATTTTTGAGACAAAGTTATATTTCAGAATTAAAAATTTTCAGAACCGTATTGTAAGGTCTGACTGTGCCGTGGATGGCACAGTGACCCCCATGAACTGCACAGTGACCCCCATGAACCGCACATATACCTCTGGAGGGCCTTCTGGAATCAGAAAACCTGAAATGGCTGTATGATTGTAGAAAGAGGAAGAAATGATTAACCCTGTGGTGCCTACTTAACTCTGAGACATTCTCTATTGTTTCTTATTCCAGCCTCAATTGACAAGGCCATTGGACTTTGTAACCAACCTTGGCCAACCTCATAGGGTGATGCCACACCCTATGACCCCCTCCCAGCTGACTCCACACCCTAGAATCCCCTCCCAGCTTGCAAAAAACCACCCACTGTAACTTTTGTAACTTTCCACTGCCTCCCCCATAACCTGTAAAACCAATTCCTATCCCACTGCCCTTTGCTGATGCCCATTTTGGCCTCAGCCCTCCTGCACCCAGGTGAATTAACAGCCATGTTGCTCACACAAAGCCTGCTTGGGGTCGGGGGTGTCTCTTCATTCAGTGTGCAGGTTTTAACATTTGGTGCTGAAACCTGGGACCGGGCAACTTCTAGGGGAGACAAAACCCCAGTCCCTGTTCTTGTGCTCCCTCCGAGAACAGACCTACTTATGACCTACACTCATCAGACCAGCCCACAGATCCACTCAGCATCCTCAGATCGGGTAAGCGATTTGCCTCAACTCTCTTCTTTAGCTTTTCTCGATACCTGTCAACCGCCTTCTCCTATCAGTTTCATTTTCCTCTCCCTTTCAACCGAGACAAGAAAGACAGGACTTTCTCTGAGGTTCATGACCGGAAAAAATCCTATGTGGGTCACGGATCCGGGAAGGCAGTCTTCCCTCAGTGACTGATCATTGCAGAGACATCTGCTCTGGGCACTCACTTGCACTCATAGGTGACAGAACAACGTGGGGGACCCCCCCTTTGACCGATTCACCCCAGGATCAGACCAGGGTTTAGGCTGGGACTCCTGCTAAGCTGTTGGGCACGCATTCACTTTCTTTGTCTCCGCTGCTCTTCATAAACTATGGGCAATCTCCTCTATTCCTCCCTCCTTTTCCTTAGCCTGCTTTGTAAGAAACCTCAAACCTCTCTGGCTGTCACCTGACCTAAAACCGAAGCATCTTATTTTCTCCTGCAATATCGCTTGACCTCAGTATAAATTGGACCATGGCTCTAAATGCCCAGAAAACAGCACCTTTGATTTTTCTATCTTGCGGGATCTAGACAACTTTTGTCATAAAATGGGCAAATGGTCTGAAATTCCCTACATCCAGGCATTTTTTTACATACCAATCCCTCCCTAATCTCTGCTCCTTCTCTCCCTTCCATCCGCCCCTCCTGCCTCTGCCAGTAACCCAAAATCCTCCTTGTCTATCGACCCTTCCGACCTTTCTCCTCCCCACCTGTCCAAACCAGGCCCCAATCCGAGCCCAACTCCTCCCGGCCAGAGCCTTCCTCCTCTTCCTCTGCCCATAACCATCTCCTTATGCCCCTCCTGTCACCTCCGCACCTCATATCCAGTCCAGCTTACACTGTAGTCCCTCGGCTGACTCCTCCGCCCCTGCCCAGCAATTTCCCCTTTGAGAGGTGGCTGGAGCCAAAGGCACAGTTAGGGTGCACCCATGGATTTGGCCAAAAAATATCTAACATAGAAGTTGGCTAGAAGTGCATTTGTTTCATTACTTCAAAGGCTTTCTTTGGTCTCTTGGTTTTTCTAATAATTGGTAATATCCAATAAAACAGTTTATGTTTGATGTTCACGTAGGTGTTCATTTTGATGAGCCTCAGAAAATGTATTATTTTCTCCTGCAATACCGCTTGACCACAGTAAAAACTGGACCATGGCTCTAAATGCCCAGAAAATAGTACCTTCAATTTTTGTATCTTCCAGGATCTAGACAACTTTTGTCATAAAATGGGCAAATGGTCTGAAATTCCCTATATCCGGGCATTTTTTAACACACCAATCCTTCCCTAATCTCTGCTTCTTCTCTCCCTGCCATACACATTTAATTTTTTTTTTTTTTTTTTTTTTTTTTTTTTTTTTTTTTTTTTTTTTGAGACTGAGTTTAGCTCTTGTTACCCAGGCTGGAGTGCAATGGCGCGATCTTGGTTCATTGCAACCTCCGCCTTCTGGGCTCAGGCAATTCTCCTGCCTCAGCCTCCCGAGTAGCTGGGATTACAGGCACACGCCACCAAGACCAAAATACATGAAAGAACATACTGTGTTAGTGAAATGGAAGACACATTATCATAAAGATCTAAATTCTCTTAAAATTATCCTAGTTTAGTGCAATATTGATTGAACTCTAGACAAGATTTGTTGTTTGTGTGCATGTGCAGAAATTGACATGGTATTTCTAAAATTTTTGTGTAAATGCAAATAAATAAATACTTCTTCCAATTCACTTCAGGCAATAGTTTTAGTAAATATTTCATGGCTATGTAACACCATTTATTCAGCCTCCTATAATAGTTTTCTCATTACCCATTTTCTGGTTCTCAAACCAAACTTACGTCTTTGAGGTTTTATTATGGTAGCATCCCACTGCCGTGTACCTATTTGTCTTTATTAAATATTGCTACATAATGAAAAATCAGAACATTGCAGTGGCATACACCAATATGAATTTATATAGTTCACATATCTGTGGGTCAGCTGAGTGCCAGTTGGTCTAGACTGGGTTCATCCTAGGTGGTTGTGTGGATCACGGGTTTATTCATACAATCGCAGGTCAGATGTGAGTGGTTAGGCTCAGCTGGACTGACTTGCCCAGGGAAACTGTTTCATGCTCATCCCCTCCTGAGAATAGTCAGGTCATATTTTTCTCATGACAATGGCGGAAGAGCAAGAATAAAAACCCAATCATATGAGGATTTTAATTTTTTTTTTAAAGATGCTTTATTTATTTATTTATTTAATTTGATTTTAAGACGGGGTTTCACCATGTTGTCAGGCTGGTCTTGAACTTCTGACCTCAGGTGATCCGCCCACCTTGGCCTCCAAAGTGCTTGGATTACAGGCCTGAGCCACCACGCCCGGAATGAGCACTTTTTAAGCCTTGAAAAGCAGCATCTATTAACATTCCATTGGCCAAAGCAAGTCATTTGGCCAAGTCCAAAGTCAGGTGAGTGAGGGCAAATTGTTCTCTACCCATGCAGGAAAAACAAATATTTTTGAAAAATAATCTAATCTATCACAATTTGTAATGAACTATTTTATTTTTTAAAAAATATGCCTTTTTTTAAGAGCAGTTTTAGGTTCACAGCAAAATGGTGCAAAACACCAAGAGTTCTCATGCACCAATCTCTCCCACTTGACACAGTTTTCCTCTTGAATTAGTAGGGAGCATTTGTTACATTTGATGAATCAAGAGTGACACATTATTATAATTAGCTAAAGTATATAGTTTGCATTAGGGTTCACACTTTGTGTGGTAAGATCCTATGGGTTTTGACAAATGCATAATATTTAGTATCCGTCACTGAAGTATCATACAGAGTAGTTTCACCTGAAAACCCCCTATGCTCAACCTACTTTTTCCCCCCATACTCAAATCCCTAGCAACCTGACCTTTTTATTGTGTCCATAGTTTTTCCTTTTCCAGAATGTATACAGATAAAATCATACAGTACATACTGTTTTCAGATTGGCTTCCCTCTCGTACAGATTAAATTTTTCTCTACATCCTCCCATGGCTTGATGGCTCATTTCTTTTTAGCCCTAAATAGTATTCCAATATTTAGATGTTTCAGATAATTTACCTACTCTCCTATGAAAAGATATCTAAGTTGCTTCCGAATTTTGGCAATTATGAATAAAGCTGTTACAGATATCTCTGTATAGGTTATTGTGTGGACATACATTTTCAACTGATTTTGGTAAATAACAACGGGTGCAATTTCTGGATCACATGGCAAAATATGTTTAGTTTTGCAGGAAATAGCTAAATGGCCTCTAAAAATGGGGGTACCATTTTGCATTCCCATCAGCATTTGCTCTTGTTTCCCATTCTCAACAGCATTTGAGAGTGTTAGGGTTTTTTATTTTAACCACATGCCCACATGTCATTGCTTTAATTTGCAATTCTTGAATGACATATGATATTGAGCATCTTTTCACATTCTTATTTGTCATCTACATATCTTCTTTTGTGAGATGTCTTTTCAAATATATTCCATTTTTTTGCTCCTTGTTGAATTTTAAGAGTATTTTAAAAAACGTATTTTGAATTATATGAATTATTTATGAGATACAAGATATGTGTTTGCAAATATATTCACCTAGTCTATGGCTTATGTTTTTATTCTCCCAATATTGTCTTTTGTGGAATTTTTTTTTTATGATTTTAACGAAGTCCAGTTTATAAATTATTTATTTCATAGATCATGTTTTTTGTGTATAGTTAAAAATCGTGATCAAGTCTAAGGTCATCTAATTTATTTTATGTTATCTTCTATAGGTTTCAAAAGTTTTGCATTTTGCATTTAGGCCTATGACTGAATTAAGGATGTAAGTTCAGTGTCTAAGTTCACTTTCTATATGTGGGTTCTAGTTGTTCTAGCATCATTTTTTGAAAAAGAATCCTTTCTCCACTGTGTTGTCTTTTCTTTTTCATCAAAGATCAGTTGATTTCATCTTTGTGGTTCTACCTCTGGTCTCTCTACTCTGTTCCATTAATCTATTTGTCTTATGCCACACTGTCTTAATTACCATAGCTTCATTATTGTGTTGGCTATTCACTCTTGGTCTTTTGCCTCTTCAAATAAACTTTAGAACAAGTTTGCCTATATCATCAAAATAAATTTCTGGGAGTTTGATTGGGATAGCATTGAATCTATAGGTCAAGTTGGGAAAAGCTGACATCTTACTAATACTGAGTCTTTCTAGAAATTGATCATATTTTCATTTATTTAGTTCTTTGATTTCTTTCATCAGAGTTTCATAGCTTTCCTCAGATAGAGCTTATAAATACTTTGTTAAATTTATAACTATTTTACTTTTGGGGTGCCAATGTAAATGATATTTTGTTTTTTTCTCAAAATTCAATTATTCTTTGCTGAAACTGATTCAATTAAATATATATATATATATATATATATATATATATATACACACACACACACACACACACACACACACACACATTCAGTTAAATGTGTATATATATTTATATTCAGATTATTTCTTCTTGTGTGAATTTTGGCAGATTGTGTCTTTCAAAAAATATTCAGTTTCATCTAGATTTTTGGTGAGCATAAAATAGTTTATAATATTTTATTATTATCATTTTTTGAGACAGTCTCACTCTGTTGCCCAGGCTAGAGTGCAATGGTGTGATCATGGCTCACTGTAACCTCTGCCTCCCAGGTTCAAGTGATTCTCTTACCTCTGTCTCCTGAGTAGCTATTTATTATTCTTTTAATATCCACAGAATCTGTGGTGATGATTTCTTTCATTTCTGATATTAGTAATTTGTTACTTCTCTTGGCTAGATTGTTAATAATTTTATTGAATTTTTTAAAGAGCCAACTTTTAGTTTCATTGATTTTTTAAATTTGTATCCTGTTTTCCATTTTATTGATTTCTGCTCTAATTTTTATTATATTTTTTCTCTGCTTGCTTCAAATTTAATTTGCTCTTCTTTTTCTATTTTCCTAAGTGGAAACTTAAGTTACTGATTTTAGATTTTCTCCTTTCTATGCATTCAGTACTATAAATTTTTCTCTGCTTTCACTGCCTTCCACGAATTTTGGCAAGTTGTATTTTTATTTATTTCAAAGTATTTTTAATTTCCCTTGAGATTTCCCATGTGTTCCTAGAAATGTGTTGTTTAACTTCCAAGTTGGGATTTTCCACTATCTTCCTGTTGTTGATTTCTGGTTTAATTCCACTGTGGCCTGAGAGCAAACATTATTTGGTTTTATTCTTTTAAATTTGTTAAGTGGTGGTTTTTTTTTTCCCCCAGAATACAGTTTATCTTGGTTAGTATTTCATGCAGGCTTGAAGACAATGTGCATAATTTTATACATGTTAATTAAAGTGAGTTGATTAATGATGCTGCTGAGTTCAACTATGGCCTTACTGATTTTCTGCCTGCTGGTCTAATGGATAGAGGGGTGTTGAATTCTCCAAATGTAATAGCGAATTTATCTGTTTCCCACTGAAGTTATTTCACTTCTTGCCTCATGTGTTGACACTCTGTTGTAAGGTACATACACATTAGGGATTGTTATGTCTTCTTGGAGACTTGACTTGTTTATCATTTTGTGATGACCTTCCTTATCCCTGGTACTTTTCCTTGCTGTGACATCAGCTCTATCTGACATCAAAATAACAACTCCAGCTTTCATTTGACTAGTGTTAGCATGATGTATCTTCCTTGATACCCTTACTTTCAATCTATATGAATTTTTATATTTAAAGTTGAGTTTGTGTAGATACATATAGTTGGTTGTTTTACTCTGACAGTCTCTGTCTTTTGATTGTATATTTAGACCAGTGGCATTTAAGGTGATTATTTATGTAGTTGAATTAATATCTACTTTATTTGTTACTCTTTTCTATTGACTTTCTTTGTCTCTGTTTCTGCTTTCTCTGGTTTTAACTGGACATTTTATATGACTTCATTTTCTTTCCCTTCTTTGCACATCAACTATACCTATCCCCTCCACCCATCCTTTTAGTGGTTGCCCTAGTATTTGCAATACATATTTACAACTAATCCAGCTCCAGCTTCAAATAACACTATACTACTTCCTGCATGGTGCAAGTTTCTATAATAAAGCTTTCCTAGTATCTCTTGCTTCTCCCTTGTAACATTGCTGTCATTAATTTTTTTTATTCTTAAACTATAACCAATGGATGCATTGTTGCTACTATTACTGTAACAAAATATTATCTGTCAGATTAAGAATTTAAAAAGGTAAACTTTTATGATTTTACTTTTGCTTATTCCTTTTCTAATACCCTTACTTTCTTTTTGTAGATCTGATTTTCTGACCTATAAAATTTTCCTTTACTCCAAATAATTCCCTTTAACATATCTTTCAGGAAAGCTCTATTGACAATAAATTCCCTTAAGTTTTGGTTGTCCAAAAAAGTCTTTATTTTTTCTTCACTTTTGAAAGATAATTTTACTGAATATAGAATTTTAGATTGGTGATTATTTTCTCTCAACACCTTAAATGTTGTATTGCATTCTCTTCTTGCTTGTATGATTTTTGAGAAAAAGGCAGATATAATTTTTACCCCTATTCCTATATAGATGAGATTTTTTTCCCCCTCTGGCTTCTTTGAAGATTTCTTTATCTTTGATTTTTCATGGTTTGAATATGATATGGTTAGGTGTAGACATTTTGACATTTATCCTGTTTAACGTTTTCTAAGCATTCTACAATTATATGAAATAAATTTCACAGAAAATTAAAATTTATAAATTAAATGATAAGCATAGAGTTACCCAATAGAACTGTAATGTGGACCATATGTAATTGTAAATGATTTAATTCCCATGTTTAAAAAGCTAAAGGTAATGGTAAGTATGGATGATGATGGCTATATTAGTTAATTTGGTGGTGGTAATTACTGCACAATATATATGCCTATCAAATTATCATGTGATATAGCTTGAATACATAAAATTTTCATCAATTAAATATTTGAAAATAAAATTAATTTTAGTAATATGGTTTATTTGACTCAGTATATTTAAATATTATCATTTTGCCATCTGATCAATATAGAATTAGCAATTGTACAGTATATTAATATTAGTTTTTGATATCTGTTTATTTTACACTCACAGCCCATGTTAATTTAAGCTACCCATATTTCAAGTGCTCAGTAGTCGTGCATGCTTGAGGTTACCATATTAGACTGTGAAGGCATGTAAAGTTTTGTATGCTAAAATACTTCATAATATAAACACTAAAAACCTAAGTTACTGTGATAAAAGATTTTAAATATGCTTATATGTACACTTACAAATAATCTTAGCATAGGAAAACATTTTAAAGCAAAATAGATATAGAAATTCACAAAGAACTTAATGGAAAAAGGCACATGGATAGCTTACACACGTGAAAAGATACTCAGCCTTGTTCATAATTAACTAAATAAAAACAAAAACAAATATATTTTTATCAAATTTTCAGCCAAAACAAGAGTGTTAGGAGGATTATAAAGGTATAGAAACATGGGGGTGCTCATGTAGAGTTGGTGGGTCACTATGTTTAGTGGGGAGTTATTCTATTCTAGTACAAATAGGTATAAAAATCTAGGTTGAATTTTTTAATTTCAACATTTTAAATGTTTGACACCATTCCTCTTTCTTGCATGGATTTTGACAGAAAATCTACTATAATTATTTTCTTTGTTCCTCTATAGATAGGGTATTTAATTTTTTCTGGCTTCACTCGAGATTTATTTTGTCTTTGATTTTATGTAGTTTGGTTATGATATTTCTAAGTGAAGGTTTTCAGTATTTAATTTGTTTGATACTTTCTGAGCTAGCTCCAGCTATGGTTTGATGTCTGTCATAACTTTGGATTATTCTTGGCAGGGCATGGTGGCTCATGCCTGCTATCCTAGAACTTTTGAAGGCCAAGATGGGAGAATCACTTAAGGCCAGGAGTTTGAGACCAGTCTGGGCAACACAGTGAGACTCCATCTGAAAAAATAAAACAGTTAGGGAGACATGGTGGTGACCACTTGTAGTTGGACCTGCTAGGGAGGCTGAGATGGGAAGATTGTCAGAGCCTAGGAGTTCAAGGGTGCAGTGAGCTATGGTTGTTCCATAGTACTACAGCCTGGGTAACAGAGTGAGACCTTGTCTCAAAATAAAATTAATGAAAATTCTTGGAATTAATTTTTTTTTCTGCTCTTTTCTCTACTTTTTCCTGCTGGTATTCCAGTTATTTCTGGTACACCTATCTCACACATTTGGAAATTATCCCATAATTCTTAAATGTTCATTTCTGTTCCTTGTTTCATTAATTTTGGCATGTCTTTTTTTTTTTTTCCTTTTTCTTTATTTTAGATACGGGGTTTCATCATGTTGGCCAGGTTGGTCTTGAACTGCTGACCTCAGGTAATCCACCCGCCTCGGCCCCCCAAAGTGCTGGGATTACAAGCGTGAGCCACCACGCCTGGCCTAATTTTGGCATGTCTTATACCTTTTTCATTGAACACTAGACACATTGTATTCAGTAATAGTCACTAAAGGACATAGGCCCATAGTGTAAGAATTCGTATTAATCTCCTTGGCCTCCCAAAACGAAGGCTGTGACAGTTAACTCCACCCCAGTGTATTTACCTTTTACCTGTAGATGCTAGAGGCTTTAAATAGCTCCTTGTCCTTATCTTTGTCTCCTGTCCTGCCTTTGGGCTCCCCCGGATGCTCTTCAGAGGGGGAGTCTGCGTCTTTCAGCTCTTCACTCTGTAGTCCACTGTGATTACAAGGGAGCCCTGTTGGTGCGGTGGTGAGGAGTAAAGATGGGCAAGCATTGCAATCTATAATCCTATGACTAAGTCTCAGCCTTTTACTGGGTCCGTATCCCTGTGCTGCAACTTTCACAATCTTTTTTGTCTTCCTAGATGAGACAGCAAGGCGGGAGGGGGAGTAATGCCCCCGTTCTGCTTGGGATGATGCTCTAGTAAAGTATTTCACCTTGGGGAGCAGTCGTTGTTATGGAGAATGCTCTAGGGTTATTTCACAATAATTTTTAAAATAACCTTCTCCTGTCAGAGACATGAGGAGATTTTAAAAATTTTTACTACGGGAACCTCATGGGGTACTTGGAGGTAAAACTCGAGAAAGTTTGAAGGAGCCCTCAGGCTGCAGCATCCAGGAGTTTAATCACTCTTCAGCAGTCCACAAAGCCTCCAGCAATTTGTCAAAATTGTTATTGAGATATTTCTACCAGTTGTGGCTCCAGTGCTTTCAATGGCTTCAGAGATTCCAGACCTCAGCCATGATTCTCTGGATTCCCCTGTTTCTTCAGATTTTGGATGATAGTTTGCCCTACACCCCATTTTGTTGATGGGAACAAGAAAAGTTACTGGTGTTTAATTTGTTCTGATTTTCTTTAATTGTAAGGATTAGGGTGATTAAATTCAAGCATTTTATAGGAACTGAAACCGGAAGTCTTCTAGGTTTCATTTAAAAAATGTTCATGTCACCAATTTCTATAGAATTACAGTGATAAAAGGAGGGAGGGAAGAATTTTTGTTTTGTTTTTGAAAATCAAGAACCAATATTTCAAAAGATCAGATTTGTTTTCCATCTGCATATAAGCAGGTAGAGAAATTGTAATAGTGTAGACTTAACTTGTCTTTCACTTACAGAAGTTTGATATAACCCAAGATAGCATATTCTTTAAATTTTGTGCATGCAATAGAATGTGAGTTGAAATTATTTTTTTCTAAACGCTTTCTCTATTTGTTCCTCTAATATCTTAATCATGTATTAAAAATATTTACTCTAGTTTCTAAGATTTCTCACTAAAGCTTGCTTTACTTTCTAAGTTTGTAATTTTAAATTCAGGCAGTTTTTCCTTTGGAACACATTTATAAAAATATCCAACAAAACCAATTAGAGAATGAATATTTTCATGTCCTGACCTGTAAACAGTTAAATGTCAATTTTTTCCAGAACCAACAAACAAAAACAAACAAATAAACAAAGAAATCACTTTTGGGTAAAAATTGACAATGGAAAATTTCAACCAAAGGAAAATTATTCATAAAAGTCAAGTGTCTTCAAATTAAAGCTTATAGTGGAAACTGTTTCACAACTTTAATTATATTGACCATCCTCCCCAGTGTTTACAATGGGTTGCAATATGTAAACTCAATGAGAAAAGCCAAGTACAAAATGTCAGCCCCAAAACCACATAAAGGCTCTTAATAATTTTTCTAATTTCTGTTCCCCTGCAGGCTTCTGTTGTGAAACATAGATGTCTTCTGCAAGCAGCTGCCACACCCATATCTCAAAGTTCCAGTGAGTTGTGGAGAAGTTTCAAGAGTTAGAGTTTTTCCTCCGTGCATTAACTAAAATAATAAAAAACACAATTTTTATTCATAAAATTTCAATATAATAAATGCCTTTTTATTTTGGGACTCATTTGTGCCTTAGTTACAAATTGGATATACTTGTGTCTGTGTCTGTATCTGTGTTTCCCCTGAGGCTTATAAATCAAAATATAATTATTGCTCCAAAGGAAAACAGTTATGTGCATTGAGGAAGTCTATGCTATTCTCAACTGCTGCTATTTTCCAACCTTTCCCCAGTTCCAGTTCAGATGGATGCTTGATCCCATAACTCACTTTTCTAGCTCTGGTCTGAAAATGTATTTGGTTCACAAATAGAAAGGGCAATTGGATTCATAATCCATAGCAACTTATCAGACACATTATCTGCCAAACAACAACCTCTTTTGCTTTTCAGGTTTATTCTTACTGTAATTCAAGGGGGTAAATATTATCCTTCCTCTTTTCAAGATGCCTACTAACTCTTAGGGACTGCTCTAAACTGATTCAGCATCCTTCTGGTAGGGAGAGGATGCCTGGGAAAAGCAAATAAAAGGACTGTAAAAGGGAAAGGGCTAATTCCAAAGAACAGAGGGCTGGCCCTCCAGGGGTGAGCAGCTGTTACCCTGCCATAGCAGCCTGGTATAGGTTTACTCAACAGCTCAACATATAATCAAGACAACCTTATTATTGTGCCAAGATGCTCTTATTTGTTGCCATGGCACTACTAGTCCTGAAGCAACTTTAATAAAAGCAAGATGGCACTGACTTGCAGAAGCTTGGGAAATTTCACTGTGGCTGTGAGGTTTGGCTAGAGTCTGTGGAACCAGGGCATAGCTGTCTCCACTTCAACTCTCAAGCGGAGCTCTGGACAAGAAAGAAAGCCCCTCCCCCTAGTGCAAAATTTTGCAATCTCTTCAGTAGTTCACCACACTCTCTCCCTCTGGATACCTACAAATCCACACCAAATGGCTGGGTTTGGAGTAATGTTTCTGAAAGACGTGAAACCTCAGTCATGTGAGGCTGGATTATTATCCTGAGAGATTATCTCCTCCAAGCTCCTTCTTGAAAGCTTTTTACATTTCTTTTTTATTTGGTCTACTCTCCGTCTGCAAACATGAACATTGTCTTTATTCATCATCTTGACTGCAATGCATTGTTGGTTCCTCTATCAGCATCGTTAGATCACACAGCATAAAAATTTCACATATAAGTGAGTTAACTCTGTAAACATGACAACTGTAACAGTCTATTATATTGGAGAAGATTTGACTTTCATCACCACTATTCCAAGCAGGGGTCACACTACCAGTTCCAAGATTCTAAATAAAGATGCCCTTAACACATATAAATAAGTACCCAGGACCAGAGGAAATTAAAGCACAAGAAGAAAATCAGGTCAAAATAGGAACAATGAAATTATTCACACTAAATAGGATGAGTGTATTTGTCATAGTGATTCTAAAACTTGGATTCAAACTTTATGGAAATCAGAAAAAGGCCTGACTACCAACATATATGTTTGAAATTATCTGAAATAAGAAAGTATGCCAAATCATCAAAGGAAACAAAAAACATACTCTTTTATTTTCTCAACAAAATTTCTAAAAATTTATTGGTTTTTTTTTATATTGGAGTCTGAAAATATAAAATAAAGTAAAAAGAAGTTGGGTAAATGTAGTCCTAGTGAAAGAATTTTTGATCATTGAGTTTATTGGAGGGTAAAGTTTGAGCAACCATTTGTGCAAAATCTTCCCTAAGCATGAAAGAAAGATTGGTTAAAACTGCAAGAATATTGGACTAGAAATCAAAATCCCAGGTTTGAGTTCTAGTTCTGTAGGTAGCGATGTGTGACTTTAATTAAATCACTGCCTTTGTTTCCTCATTTTTTTTCTACGTGTGTTATGACAAATGCCACATGGGTTTTGCTCACTTCTGTACCTCTAGCCTGGCACATCATAAATGCACAATAAATATTTGTTACTAAATTTGTTGAATGGGTGAAACAGCATAAGATTTACAAAGTAAAAACATTTGGTGAATATAAAATACTTTACAAATATGGGGTAAGTGATGGTGGAATTAGAAGATTATTATCTTATTTTCACATGTAGCCTTCTTGGGCTACCATGACAAAACTCCATAGGCGAGGTGGCTTTCACAGAAATTTATTTCTCACGGTTCTGGAGGCTGCAAAGTTCAAGGTCAAGTTTCTTGAAGCGTTTGATTTCTGGCAAGATCTCTTTTCATGGTTTTCAAGAAGAACTCTGGTGCCTTTTTTAAGGACACAAATCCTATCATATCCAGATTTTGCCTTTATGACCTCATTTAAACTTAATTACTTCTTGATAAGCCCTGTCACCAAATACAATCACTTAGAGAGTTAGGGCTTCAGTGTATGAGTCTGGCAGAGTGCACAATTCAGTGCATAGCACTAGTGATGCCAAAGAGAACTAATTCAATGGCACCCTGGTAGCTTAGCAAGTGGAAACACAAGTAGCCCAATGTCATTTTTCAAATGAGGCAGGATAAAGAATAATACAGATGATAAAAATAGAATTGCAAAGGTATTCTAAAATATATTAAGAAACTGAACTTTAATTATTAAAACCCAAATACAGTTTCTCAGCCAAAATTCTTTTAAACTCAGGTTGTATACTATAGAATTAGATGAGAGATATGATTATCTTGCAGTAATAAAACATTTAAGAGTGAGAATACATAATTTGAGCTTTATTTTCTCATTGCTCAAGTCCTTCAATGGTTAGCATATTTTGAAATTCAGAAAATGTTCTGAAAATTAAATGGGGCCATAAAGTCTAAACAGGAAAAGTCACGAATGCCAAGTCAAAACACTTGAAAGTTATGAAAAGCACATAGCATTAGAAAAGATGAAAAATGATCCTAATTCTTTCTGCCTATTAGCATAATTTCCAAAGTAATTGCAAATCATATGAACTGTCAAAACCCTTGGTCAATTCTATTACTTACATTCTCAGCAACAGAGATGCCCATTCCCTACTTTTAAAAAATGCTTTTCTTTTTCATTTGGCTTATGAGCCACAATATTCTTCTATTTTTCCTAGTTCTCTTTCTTTTTAAATCCACACTCTCAGAGGCTGTAAATACCAGCAATCCACATTGCTTCCCGATTTTACATCTGAAGCTCTAACCTCTCCCTTGAGGCCTAGTGTTACATTCCCAAATTCTCATTTAATACTTCCATTTGGTTCTCCAATAGACATCCCATTTATCAAGTTCCAAACTTCTTCTTGAGTGCAACACAGCCATCTGACTGTTGAGACCCACAACCTCAATGCCACACTTGGTCTCTCTTGCAAGCAAGCTCTTCAAACAGGCCTCACATCTGCCACCTCTCATCTGGATTTTGGCAATCATCTCCTGGTTGGTCCCTTGGGTCTACTCTAGCTTCCTAGTTTTCCTGCTCTCCCCAACTCAGACTACAGGGCCCACCCAGAAGCTTTTTGGATTAATGAGGTTGCAGAAGGAAGTAAACTGGGAGGTGATTGATGTCTCGCCAGGTCATGGTGACCCTAGAGATAGACAGAATAGAAAACAACCGTCCATGCCCAAGAAGCTGTGATCTTCTATATATAATTTTGTTTCTACTAAACAGTGAAGGGAGACATAAAGATGCCCAAATTGCCATCTTTATTAGCCCTTTTTATGTGCTTTTGCTGACAATAACCTCTGCTGGGTCACACATGTTTTTTTTTTTTTTTTAAATTCTTAACCTCTTAGTGGCTACATTCCCCATGCAGAAAATAGACTTGTTGATATTTCCTTCTTCCTAAGGTGGATGGGAGAATTAATGACATAACAAAGTGTCTACTTCAACTCATGCTGAAGGATTATTTCTACTTGTATAATTATTTTATTAGATAATTCCTATGGAGGTGTTCGGCTACAAGCCACACATGTGGATGCAGTAGTTTAACTCCCAGGACTAACTTAGCACCCTCATCTCCAAGTGCTTGTCATTCTCTCTTTGTATTCCAGGCACCCAACCAATTATTAATACACGTTATCTGCTTCCACCAAAGTATGATCAAAGTACCAAAGTATTTAAAAAGATAGTAAAAGAAAGGACACCTTTTAGCCCCAAAAGAAGAAAGGACATTATCTCAGAATAGAGATCAGATTTGTGAGTGGAACACACTGGTGTTGACATCTCTATATTTGATAACTATGATCCATTTGGGTGGCACTTCCCAGAAACAAGGAGAAGAATACACCACAGCTAGGATTTCTCTCCATATTTTTCATAAGACACATCTTAAGTAGGGAACCATCTTAGAAATGTTAGCTTTTTGTTCCTACGTTGGCCTTTTCACCCATGTTTTCAAGATCTTAAGGTTGGGTTCCAGCTGGAACAAAAGCTTTGGGAGTTAGTGTTTCCCTGTGTCTGGCCCAGTGGTCTCTGGAGGAAGGCAGGTGCTCCCCAAGTCTCCAAATCAGGAACAGAACCCTGGGAACCTGAGGGGCAGGACTTCTGGCTTCTTCTTCATCTCTTCAAAGATTTCTGCATGCAAGAATTCCTTGTTCTTTTATTTTTATTGTTTCTCTACCAACTGCCTTTATTTTTTCCAGCTTTACTGAGGTATAGCTAACAAATAATTTTGAAGGTGGCGGCATGATATTATGACGTGTATTTGTTGTGAAATGATTACCACAATCAAGCTAATTGACATGTTCATCATCTCACAACTCACAGTTTCACATTTTTGTGTGTTGTGAGACTATTTAAGATCTATTCTCAGAAAATTTCAAGTATATAATACATTTTTCTTTCTTTCTTTCTTTCTTTTTTTTGAGACATGGTCTCACTCTGTCATCCCATCTAGATGGCAGTGGTACAATCATGGCTTACTGCAGGCTTAACTTCCTGCACTCAAACAATCCTCCTGCCTCAGCTTCCTGAGTAGCTGAGCCTACAGGTGTGTGTCACCACACCTGAGTAATTAAAAAAATTTTTTTTCATAAAATTGGGGTTTCACTATGCTGCCCAGGCTTGTTTTGAACTCCTGGCCTTAAGCAATTCTCCCACCTCGGCCTCCCAAAGTGTTAGGATTACAGGCATGAGCCACTGCACATGGCCTACATCATTCTTAACTGTGGTTACCCAGATCTCCAGAACTTATTCATCTTATCACTGAAACTTTATATCGTTGACCAGCATCTTCCCAATCTCCCACACCAGCGTTCAGCAACCACCATTCTACTCAGTTTCTATGACTGCAATTTTTTAAGATTCCACATATAAGTGAGATCACGTAGAATTTGCTTTTCTGTTCGACTTATTTCACCAAATATCATTCCCTCCAGGTTCATAAGTGGCAAGATTTCCTTCTCTTTAAAGGTGGCTAATATTTCATTTTGTGTCTATAACACATGTTCTTTACTTATTTAATATTGCACATGGGAGTACAGATATATCTTTGAGATTCAGCTTTCATTTTCTTCAGATATACACCCAGAAATGAAATTTCTAGATTATATGGTATTTCTATTTTTAATTGTTTCAGGAACTTTCTTGCTATTTTCCATAATGGCTGCACGAAATTACACTTCTACCAACAGTGTTCAAGTTTTCTTATTTTCTCTTATACTCATATAACAATATATATGGTATGTATAATAAAATATAGAGTATTTCTCTGTATACTCTTATGTAAAGCATTTATCAGACGAGAAACTTCAGTCTCAGTATAATGATTCTTGTGTCGGGAGTGTGTAATAAATAAAGTGAATTGGTAGTTGGAAGTAGAAAGTGGAGGATATACTTTTCCAGCAAAGACTTGGGATGGAGAGGAGGCTGCAAGAACATAAACCTTCCACTCTGGTGTAAAATAGAGGGGTTCTCAAATCTGAGTCAGGAGGTCTTCCATGAACTGTAGGGAAGACCTCCTTCAGTGTAGGGAAGCTGTGTCCTTCAGGCTTTATGTCTATAGCTTCCACTGGGCCAGATGGGCTCTGGAAAGCCAGGTAAATCTGCAAGGAGCACCAGTGTCCCTGAGGCATATAATCAAAAGGCCTTTCAGTTGTCAAAGGAAGTTGAGAAAGGAGGGATGAATGTAGACCGGCATAGGCAGGGGAGGGTCAACAGCAGGAAGAGCTTAAGCCATCTTTAAAAAGTAGCAAAGCTCAGCTTGGCATGGTGGCTCATGTCTGTAATCCCAGCACTTTGGGATACTGAGGTGGGTGGATCACTTGAGGTCAGGAGTTTGAGACCAACCTGGCCAACATGGCAAAACCCCCTCTCTACTAAAAATAGAAAAATTAGCTGGGTGTGGTGGCACGTGCCTGTAATCCCACCTTCTTGGGAGGCTGAGGCAGGAGAATCTCTTGAACCTGGGAGATAAAGGCTGCACTGAGCTGAGATAGTGCCATTTATTCCAGCCTGGGCAAGAGAGTAGGACTCTGACTCCAAAAATAAAAATAAAAAAATAAAAAATAATAACAAAGCTAAATGCAGCAACTTTTTATTGGAGCAAATATTCTATTGTATGCCAGGTAAGCTGTTTACATTTTTAAAATCTTCCCCATAATCCTATGAGATAAATGCCATTATATTCCAATAACTATTATTACTACTATATTATTATTATGGGAATAATCATAGACTCTAATTAGACGCTCAATCCCAGAGGATATTTTAGAGAGCTGAATGGGGTAACATGCATATAGAGTATTCAGATGTGTTCCTGACCATCAGGCTAAGTCCTACACAGGTCTTCACAGACACTGACATTATTCTCATTCTTCTAACCCTGGTAAGGTTAGAGAACGTTGCTCAAGTTTTTACTATGTATTTTAAAATCCATCTGTTTATAATAATTATTACCGAATGGTGTGCCTGATGACCATTTACCATATCCCTCTTTCCTGTTACATTTTTAAATTAGAGATCTAGTGTAAGAAAGAGTGGTTCCTTTCTTTTTTAATTTGATTATTTATTAACTTAAGTATAAGCTTGTGGGTGTTTACTTTATTCTGCGGATTAGAATCCTACATTGTGATGAGTTTTTTGCTCAATTTGTTCCAGTTTTGACCATCAGAAGCTCTTACATATTGTCCACCATATTCTTTCAACAAGTCCCATTGTTTTGAGGGCACTTCTTTACTTTCTGGTACTACAAAGTGTTAGGTTTGTTTTGTCTTTTCCTGACTCTAACTTTGCAGTAGAAACCTTCTCTAAGGAGCTGTGCTTCTTCTCATTGATAAATTGTATTTAGAAACCAATGCTTAACATTAGACGCCATGTTTCTACTGTGTCACTGCTTCTAGTCTCTTTCAGCAGACAAAACTAGAATATACACATGATGTATGTATACTAACCCACCAATGCACACATCTCTATATTTTGGTATTCATTTATCTGTATATGTACAAATAAGTCCCTGGACTGTAATTTAACTCTACAAAGTGTACTTTAATTTTTTTATTTTCTTTTTTTTTTGTAGTTTCTTTCACCAAAAGTGAGAAACATGGTTGCCATTATCTACATTTTATTGACCTATTTGTTTAATATTGATACATATATAAAGGTAGTTTCAGAATTACTAACCCATAAATAATCCTGTGGTCTTGTGGAAAGTACTTTAACTCAATTATACCATTTTTGTGCAGTTTTTTGTTTTCTTTTCTCTTTACCCTTATGGTATCCAGTCAAGGTACTGTTTCCCACAGTTATTTAGGTTAGCTCCTTCTTTCCTCACTCCCTAAAGTGTTGTTATTCATTTACACACAGTGGGTTCATTTGTGACTGTTGGTGCTCCATTTTCGGTTACACTACATCCTGGTTGGTTTTGCTTGTTTACATTTTGGGTATGTGAAGGTCAGATGATACACCACTATAAATCTAAGAGTCAGAGATATACCAAAAATAATGAATTCTTTCCTCATTCCTGCTACCCTGTTCCGACTCCCACTCATTACACAGTATCTTTTTTCTGCATTTGTCTTGCTCACTGCTTACAGGTAACTAATCACTAATCTCTTTAAATCCTTTTTTTAAAAAAAATTAGTTCTGTATTTTTTGCATGAATAAACAGATCTGAGTAGATTTTTCTTGTATGCTCTTCTTTCTAACATGAAGGATGGCATGCCATAGATAAGCTTTAGGACTTTACTGTTCTCATTACACAATGTCTCCTGAGTAATGATCACTCTGTATCAATTCAGTAATCTGCCCCATTCATTTTTATGGTTGTATAATACTCCATCATGTGGAGCATTACCAGAGTTTACTCAACCCTCTTTTGTATATGGGCATTTGGACTGTTTTATAATCTTGCAATTACAAATAATACGCAATAAACAAACGTGTATATTTGCATTATTTAAAATTATTATTATTTTAAATTTAAAGACAAGTTCTTACTCTGTTGCTCAGGCTGAAAAGCAGTGGCATGATCATTGCTTACTGTAGCTTCAAATTCCTTGGAACAAGTGACCCTTCTGCATCAGCTTCCTGAGTAGCTGGGACTACAGGCACATGCCACCACATTTTGCTAATTAAAAACATTTTTTTTTTTTTTGGCAGAGAAAATGCCTTGCTAGATTTGGCCTCAAACTCTGGGCCTCAAGGGATTCTCTTGTCTCCCAAAGTGCTGAGATTAAAAGCATGAGCCACCATGCCTGGCCAGGGTGCTGCTTTAAGGCAAGAAGTTTGTGGTGATGGGTTATGCACCCATAGAAAACAAATGCATATTTTAATACTTGGAAGTGAGTTACTGAAAATAGGTGAGTAGTTTTCAGACTGGGCAGTGGGCAGAAGATGGAAGAATTTGGCACAGCATGTTAGAGAAACCCAGATTTCTGTGACCAGACTGTTGGTAGGAATCTCAACTTTGAATGCACTATCAGTGATGGCTCAGAAGGAAATGAGGTCTATGCTACTGAATACTGGAGGAAAGTGTTCTTTGTTATATGGAGAAACCTTTGCAAACTGTCTTCTGAATTTATGTGAAAACTGGGAGATGTAAGCAATGAATTTTGATATATATCTAAGAGATTTGTAAGCAAATGTTGAAAGTGCTGCCTGGTTTCTTTTTGCTGCTTACTGTAAGGTGCAAGAAGAGAAAGATAAATTGAGGGAAGAACATTAAACAGAAAAGAACAAGAACCAGATGAGTTTTGACAACTCTTAGCTCCTCCAGATGGCACAAAATCTTTAAAGTTTTCATCAAGAAAAGGCTGAGTTTATGTGAGTGTAAAAGTTTTTTGCTCAAACTTTAAAGGCTGTGCATGGTGGCTCATGTTTCTAATTCCAGCATTTTGGGAGGCTGAGGCAGGCAGCTCACTTGAGCCCAGGAGTTTGAGACCAGCCTGGACAATGTGGTGAAACCCTAGGTTTTTACCAAAATTTCAAAAATTAGCTGGACATGGTGGTGGGCACCTGTGGTCCCAGCCACCTGGGAGGCTGAGGCAGGAGGATTGCTTGAGCCCAGGAGGTGGAGGTTGCAGTGAGCTCTAATCCTGACACTGCCCTCCAGCCCAGGTGACAGAGCAAGACTGGGTCTCAATAAACAAAAAATAAAATAAAATAAACATGTTAGAAAGATCAAAAGATTAGAGTGTGTTCACTCACACAACTGACCTTTTCAAGAGATTAATGATGTGATCCTCTCAGGAGATTTAAGGGTCTGTCTCTCAATTACTTCAGCAAGCACCAAAGATTGAGCAAGGATTATCTTGAAAAAATTTGTAGATGTGGCTTTTGTTTAATGGAGTATAATCCATGGAAAACCTACAAAGTTCTTTAGAAAACTGTTTCCTCAGAAACACAGCCAGCTTGACCTACAAGAGACAGAGAGAGAACAAAAGGGAGGAGGCTGTTGGACCTCTAAAACTCTGCTACCTGGAAGTAGACTAACAAAACTCTTCTGCAAAAAGCACACGCTCCCTTTCATGAAAAAGGAAGGATGGCTTAGAGAATGGGACCAGGAGCCCAGAGGACAGAGCTGAGAGCTAGGAAGAATTCTTCTCAGGCTCTGAAACTTAGTCAAGAACTCTCATTTTTCTAGTTGGATTTCAGAGCTACCATGGACTAGGGACCCCTTTTTATCATTGTATTTTTTTTTAATTGCGTTTTAGGTTTTGGGGTACATGTGCAGAACATGCAAGATAGTTGCATAGGTACACACATGGCAGTGTGTTTTGCTGCCTTCCGCCCCTTCACCCACATTTGGCATTTCTCCCCATGCTATCCCTCCCGAGCTCCCTCCCCCCACTGTCCCTCCCCTGTTCTCCCTAATAGACCCCAGTGTGTAGTACTCCCTTCCCTGTGTCCATGTGTTCTTATTGTTCATCACCCGCCTATGAGTGAGAATATGCAGTGTTTCATTTTCTGTTCTTGTGTCAGCTTGCTGAGAATGATGTTCTCCAGATTCATCCATGTCCCTACAAAGGACACAAACTCATCATTTTTGATTGCTGCATAATATTCCATGGTGTATATGTGCCACATTTTCCCAGACCAGTCTATCATCGATGGGCATTTGGGTTGGTTCCAGGTCTTTGCTATTGTAGACAGTGCTGCAATGAGCATTCGTGTGCATGTGTCCTTATAGTAGAATGATTTATAGTCCTTTGGATATATACCCAGTAATGGGATTGCTGGGTCAAATGGAATTTCTATTTCTAAGTCCTTGAGGAATCGCCACACTCGCTATCCCCATCAAGCTACCATTGACATTCTTCACAGAACTGGAAAAAACCATCTTGAACTTCATATGGAACCAAAAGAGAGCCTGCATAGCCAAGTCAATTCTAAGCAAAAAGAACACAGCGGGAGGCATCACATTACCGGACTTCAAACTACAAGGCTACAGTAATCAAAACAGCATGGTACTGGTACCAAAACAGAGATATAGACCAATGGAACAGAACAGAGGCATCAGAGGCAACACAGCATATCTACAACCATACAATATTTGATAAACCTGACAAAAACAAGCAATGGGGAAAGGACTCCCTGTTTAATAAATGGTGTTGGGAAAACTGGTTCGCCATGTGCAGAAAGCAGAAACTGGACCCCTTCCTGACACCTTACACTAAAATTAACTCCAGATGGATTAAAGACTTAAACATAAGACCTGGCACCATAAAATCCCTAGAAGAAAATCTAGGCAAAACCATTCAGGACATAAGAGTAGGCAAGGACTTCATGACCAAAACACCAAAAGCATTGGCAATAAAGCCAAAATAGACAAATGGGACCTAATCAAACTCCACAGCTTCTGCATGGCAAAAGAAACAGTCACTAGAGTGAATCGGCAACCAACAGAATCGGAAAAAACTTTTGCAGTTTACCCATCTGACAAAGGGCTGATATCCAGAATTTACAAAGAACCCAAACAGATTTACAAGAAAAAAACAAACAAGCCCATCCAAAAATGGGGAAAGGATATGAAAAGACACTTTATCATTGTATTTATTAAGCCAGAATGTCATTAGCTTTCATCCAATGCCAGTGTATGTTGAGAGTTTTGACAACTCAGGACCTGTCTCTACTTTTATATGTCAACAAATGGGAAGAACTTGCATTTCAAGAGCTGTACTTAATTGATTACACCCAGGAGTCTCATGCAAATTGGATTGAGATGATAACAATCATAAGAATTTAGACTTCAAGCTGAGATAAAGAGATACAGATTAGATGATGAGATTTTGGTCATTTTGTGCTGATGCAGCAGATAATCCTTGCTTAGACTACTGATCCCTGATACTATGAGATAATAAGTAAGCATTGATCAAAGCCAGTATGTTTATAATAGCTTCCTGTTCACAGCATAAATCGAATACAAATATAGGCATACATTTTCCACTGCTTCATGGTTGTTTTTCCCTGGGGAAATTTACCTACCTTGATTTTTATGACATTTTTGTTTTCTCATTTTCTGTACAGTTCTCTACAGACTTTTTGTTCCTTTTAAAAACATTATGTATCTTATCAGGATCAAATGTAACTAGTACATGTAGCATATCTTGGCTTTTCAATCAGTCTAGCAAAATACAGGTATCTTAGAGAGTCTTCTTGGTTTGTTTTGATGGTGGGGATAGGCGGAGAGTCCCCCAATTTGGAGTTGTTCTTTTTACCTTGTAGGTTTGAAATTTGTCTTCTTCACCACTTCATTGCCAATAGGCACATCTTCCTTTTTTTTTTTTTTTTTTTTTGAGACAGAATCTCACTGTGTCACCCAGACTGGAGTGTAGTGGCAGTGACATGATCTTGGTTCACTGCAACCTCTGCCTCCCATGTTCAAGAAACTCTTTTGCCTCAGCCTCTTGAGTAGCTGGGACTAAAGATGCATGCCACCATGCCCAGTTAATTTTGGCATTTTTATTAAAGATGGGGTTTCACCTTTTTGGCCAGGGTGGTCTCCAACTCCTTACCTCAAGTGATCCACCTATAATCCCAAAGTGCTGGGATTACAGGAATGAGCCTCTGTGCCTGGCATCCTTCTTATTTTGTAAGAAGAGATAGGCATGAAAATGTTAACAATGATTGTTTCTGAGGGATGGGTTCTTGTTATCATTTTTTTTTATTTTGAAATTTGTCTCCAGTGATCATGCTTTCATAATATAAAACTATTAACAGTAATAACAATAATAATACCAGCTAATAATTATTATTGGCTATTCTTATGTAATGTATCAAACAAAATACTTTCTGTAAGTGATTTTATATATTCTGTGCAGCGATATCTTTTGTAAGCATTATAATTCTCTTCTGAGGTTTAGTTAACTTAGCTAGATTGCAAAACTTCAATTTGATATGTCATGAAACAAAACAAAATTTTGGTGGAAATTCTAGAAAACTTTCTGGGAAGAGGGCCTTTTCTCTTTCTACTTATTCTTCCTTTTCCTTCTCCTTACCGTATCTTCATTGTGTGACTAACATTTACTGAGAGCTTACAATGGTTTAGGTACTTCCCATTCATGATCCCTTATAATGCTCCCCAAAGCCATATGGAATTAATGCATCACCATTACATTTTTACGGTCTAAAAACAGGTTTACAGGATTATTAGGTAGAGGATCTATATTTTGAGTGCAGATTTCTAGGTACTTCCAGGTATATTTGTAGTTAGCATAAAAATTCTGTATTTATAGCTATTATTATTTCTCCTTCTTTGTCCATGTGCAGAAGAAGAGTCTTATTGATGGCCGTTCAGTCATACATAAATGGCAAGGATGTGAGCCCAGGTCACAGATGTTAAGAGCTTTTCCCCCTGTAGCACAGTTATAACTGCGTACGTTAGAAGAAGTGGATTATGTAAACTAATTTCTCAAACTATTTAGTGTTAAATGAGAGGCATTAATGATCCTTGATTGTAGCTAATATTTTGTCTTATGACTTAAAAACACTCTACTTAATTGACTGTGGATACGGTAAGTAATTTATCTACTCAATGAACCTCTTGGTTCCGTAAAAGCAAATTATATTCAATTTTGGATAAGAAAATGTTTGATTAGGCTGAGCTAACATTTCCTTTTCCTTAGTACATTCCACTCCTGGGTTGTTGTTACCACAGAATTAAAAAAAAAAAAAAAAGCTTTCTAAGCAGTTCATTGGTCTGGGTCAAACCCTGTCTTCATCCTCACACCTGGGTCATGACTCACATTGAACCAAAATGCTGAAGTCTACTTTGAGCAAAGAACTATTCACCACTGTTCTGAGTCCCCTCTCCCCCAATGGCCTGAACAAGACCCAATTATGTTTTCAAGATGATATAATAAATATTTTCCCCCTGTAAGATTGGTTAGGCACACATACTATTTCTTTGCTTTTTCTTTCGATGAAAGTATCACTGTCTTTTCTTTTAGGGAAACATTTTCATATCGCCACTCCAGAAAGGTAAATGTGAAAACATGAAAACAGAAAGGTAAATGTGAAAACATGAATCAAGAGATGTTGACTTTGCAGCCAGGCCTGAGATGGAGCCTTGCTGTGAGCTTTGACCCAGCTCCAAACTAAGCTGCCACAGCCTCAGCCTGCAATCCATGGTCTGCGTTATGGTGCCAAGACTATCTCCTGGTTATGCTCTGGGTATGTGGCTTCTTCCTGAGAAGCACTCGGCTAACTATTAAAAGACTCCAAAGGGAACAACCAAATTTCTGTGTGGTACTGAAGCGATATTTTAATCCTAAGTAAACAATTATAAGGTTCAGTTATTGAATGATGGGACGGCGATGTTATTACCTTGCCTCTCAAGCTCTTGAAACAATTCATACTTTCTCGGATCATTTTAAAGTTACCAACACCTTCTGTAAGTGTAAATCAATCCAGATATAGTTGGATGAATTTGTTTCGACACTTTCCTTTTCCCGGCAAACTTTGGTGTAGAACTTAAAAGATAAAAAAAAATATAAACAATTTTCTAAACAATCCTGACATAATCTCAAATTCAGTTTAATACATTAGACGTAAATTGTAGTAGTCTAATATGAGAGATGAAACAGTCCTATGTTTAGTACTATGATATTATCCAGGTAAGTCGTTAAAAACCTAGAAGTAGCAGCACATAATACTGAGAATGCTTCCATCTTTGTTACTATGTGTGAAAGACAGGGGAGACTAAAGTGCTGAAAAACAGGGACAAATGGTGCCAAATCCGAAATCAGAAGGCTTGTAGATTAAAATTAATAATGTAACAGCCAGATTTTGTGAGGACCGTTTTATTCAATAGGTAACATTTATCTAGCAACTAATAGGTGCTCACCCTTGTGTTAATTTCCAAGGGAGCTGAAAACAGAACTTTCTGCCCCTTGTGTGTTTAGTTTCCTGAGACCTTGTGAGGAATACACACTCTGCACACATATATTCAGGGATGCATATCCCCACCTTAGCTTTGTGAGATTGTCCCTCATCCAAAGGCATTCATTTCCAAATGGAGGCTCATTCATGAATAGATTTTATCGTGTTCTTATTGGACTTTTGAGGAGAATCCAGGGATTTATTTGGGCCTAACAACCTCAAGTTTCCTCTCTCAACATCCAAGACAAACATCTATCAAGTTCAAGGGTGTTGCTGCCACTGAAATACCACCTTCAGCATATTAAAACTTCAATTTCCAAAATCTCTTTAAGTTTTAGGAGGAAATTCAATGACATTTCTTCCTTCACACAATATAAATTAAAAGTTTTTGACAAAAATGTTTCTTTTGGTGACTCTAGTTAAAAAAGTTTTAAACAGTATGTTGCCAAACTTTAACAGGGCCCATTTTAAGAACGTATTTTCTGACATTACAAAAACAAACAAGGCCAGCACTCATGGTGAAGAGGAGTTACCTCATATCCCTCCTTTGGGAATAGCCTGAAGAAAGTGGGGTGTCTGATTATAATGGGGTCCTAAGGACTCGGTTCAGATGACGTGAAAAATCTCTGAACTATGTTCTGCTTCAAGGGTTAGCAAGTGGTGGCTCCCTCTGAGTGTCTCCGGAAGAAGTCATGAGTTTTCACTGACTGACAGTTTTGGACCAGGTATGCAAAACTGTGAATAGATGAGAGATATGTCATCCAGAAAGCGTGATTGATGGCAGGAATTCTTATTAGAATGGAGCAATCCCTTCCTAATATTAGATCAAATTCCAGAGGAAGACACCTGTTGTGTGAAATTGTGCCCCTTACATTTGTTCAGAAAATTCATTGACATGTGAAAGTCATTGATCTGCATACCCTGTGGGAAGTGTCCTTTCCAGATCCAGTTCTCATTGCACTGATGAGTGGAGTCAACTCTATATTGATTTCCCAGTTCTTACTGGGCTTGGAAGGGACACTAACCCATAAGGAATGCAGATCCACTGACACCTGTTTCTTCTCTTCAGCCCCAGGCTTGGTAAAACAGCTTCCCCCTTTTGCAAGTCTCTGAAAGTTTCATCTTATCTTCACCTTGCCCATACAAGTAGCTCCTTTAGTAAATTCTCCTCATTTGAACCTTTGGTGACCAGGTTTCAGGTTTCTAGCTTTGGGGACGAGGGAACTATTTGTCGTAACAACCAAAATAAAGAATGTCTGATAAAGTTCACATTAAAGATCAAATGAAAAGTTTCTCTTAACACATTGAATTTTAGGAAACCAGAGCACTTGCAATTATTCAGCAGGAATTTGTTTACAGTGTTCTAGAGGTCAGGAGAGAAGTCCATGAGAAAGATGTGCATTAGAGATTTATCATTCATATGGAAAGGAGAGGAGATAGAGTTGGTTGATGAAATTGTCTAGGAAAGTGTAAAGAACAGGAGGATGAGCCAAGGGACAGCCGTGTTTGAATGACAGAGGAAGAAAGAAAAGTAACTCATAGAATCAAGAACTACAGTTAAGAGTTTCAACAAGGAAGGAGATGTCAGAAGAAGAGCTGCAAAACAAATGCACTGTGATGTGGTTAGATAACTGCTCACGGAATGTATATGGGGGAGGCCGGAGGGTTATTTGTGCCCTGAGTGATACCAGGCTCAGTGGAGAAATAGGAACAGAAACTGGACTTGGGTGCTGGGTGAGGCAAGTTGGAGACACAGTCATGGGATTGGTGAGTATAGTCAGCTGTATGCCAGTTTCCATGATCCCAATCTTTCTACATAGAGTTTGTGAGGTAGGATTCTCAGGACTCTACCTGTTTCCTGTGACTTTGGATTTACTCTGGTTCATGTGACTGTGGTCAGAGAGCCTGGAAGATGCTTTGTGAGCACATCATGAATACTCAGTGAAAACCTACTAGGTACTAGACACTAAAAATGATGCTTTACATTGCACTGTGACACCACTACATCAATAGATTAATGAATGCTACAATGCAACCCTCTCTGTTGCACTTTCACAGGCTTTCTCCTTGAGATAATGTGCATCTGGGTAAATAATAATTCACGTCTTTTTTTTTCCGTAACGTGACATGCATCTGGATAAATGATAATCCATGTTTTCCTGATGTTTCAAATCTCTAGACAGATCATGTCATGTGGACAAAAATCTATATAATTCACCTGAATGTTCACATTTCATTGTGTGATCTTGTGACACTAAAGGTAAAGTAATAAATGCTTCTATATCTTGCCAAATGAATGCAATTATGTGCGTCAGACAAATTTGATCCAGAAACGATAATAATTGTACCTCAATGTTCTATTTTAAAAGCCTCGCTCACTAAAGTTTAGAACATTTGTACCACATCTGAAAAACTTTAAAACAGCTTTGTAAATAGTTATCCACTAAAGCAACGTTAAAGATTCAATTTATGTTTAATAGTCAGTAAAAGTAAGCGTGCTAATTCATTTTGCTACCTGTGAAACTGGCTTGAAGCTACATTTGTGAGTTAATAAATACACTTACTTGAAAATGATGCTTTAATTAAGTCATCTAATTAAATTCTCATAACCTAAAAGGTTGATGGTATTTGTTTCTATTTTATAAGCAGGAAACAGTCATTAAATGGGAGTGCCAGGATTGCAATTTAGGTCTAACTCCAGAACTTCATTTTCTTTCCATCACATCACACCGTGACCTTGATGGCCAGGCTCACAGATTGTTCTCTTTGCAGATGATAGATCTGGTGTGTGGTCTAACACATTTAGTGGCAGAGCCAGGATTCTGGCTTGGAACAAGAATTCTAACCGTTGGCTCTTTGAGCTCCACCACTTTGACTGTTTTCAGTCAGCGATAGTGCACTGTGCTAAGCATCCTGAAGGAATAAGTGTTGAAGACGTGATCTGTTTCCTTGAGGAGGTTAGAGTCCAAATGAAACAATGTGCAGGGATGTAAGAAACAGAATGATTCTGACTTTCAAAGTGTGTGTGTGTAACTTAAGGAAGGAGCTTAGACTTGAGCTGTATTTGAAAGGTGGATTAGCTTTGTTAAGTGGAAGTGGCCTCTAGTTAAAACTTGTTTGACAATGCAGAAAAATTTTTTAAATTTTAGCATTAATGTAATGTAATATAAATTGATGTATTTTATATTACATTTTGGGTTAAACATTTTTAGGTATTTGGCCATGTTATGTAATAAAAAATAACAGCATAGCATGTATAAAATGAAATAGTCATATTTCCTCTTTTGAGAATTTCGAATTACCATAATTTTTTTGTTCAAGTAGATTTTGTACTTAATAAAAATTTTTGAGATAGAGTCTCTCTGTGGCTGTCACCCAGGCTGCAGTGTAGTGGCACGATCTTGGCTTACTGCAGCCTCTGCCTCCCGGCTTGAATGAACCTCCCACTTCAACTTCCCGAGTAGTTGGGACTATAGGCAGCTGCCACCATGCCCGGTTAAGTTTTTGTGTTTTTGGTAGAGCCAGGGTTTTACGATGTAGGCCAGGCTGGTCTAGAATTCCTGGCCTCAAGTGATCCACCCACTTAAGCCTCCCAAATTGCTGGAATTACAGGTGTGAGTTATCTCATCAGGCCAGAATATTTAGATTTAAAATAAATTTTTACTACTTAAGTTTTCTTGAATATCATAAAGAACTTTGTTATAATTTTTAGAGTATTCATGGAATGATACCTTCTAATATTATTTTCCATATGTAAATCTTAAATTATTTCACAAGTAGTTTGAGTTAATTAATAAATTTTTATGTTTTTTAAAGTGTGTTCTTCAGAATACCAGTTCCTTAAAATGCTCCAAGTAAAACAGCTTCCATGGTCTAAATAAGTTGAAAGATTCTGTACATTATTTCTATCTTTTCAAGATTTATTGTGCACTTTCATAAATTGGGGGCTCTGAAGAGTCTTAGGGAAACAAACCTATGAAGTTGTTACAGTGTTTTCCAAATTCTTTGGACAATGAAACATCTAACAATAGCATAATAACTATGCAGAAATAGCATCCTTGAAACTTATTAGAAAGGGCATGGACTTATAAGTTGAATTCTTTTTGCCATTTTCTTTGTAATTCAGGTTGTTGGTGTGACCTTTTGAAAAGAGCACTGAAGTAATTATATTCTGCTGCTAAGAGGCAGTTTGATTTTAAGTTACTAATTCCTATGAGTCTTGATGTACACACTGATAAACAAACATATTACAAAATACTTTGGAATTCTTTCCTAAGTCTCTGATGTTCTGTTATTTTGTAATGTATATTTTATCCTGCTTTTCAAAGACACGGGCTTTTTCAAATTTTCTGCATCCCAGTTAATACCATAAGGCAGGGCATAATGTTTATTCAATGCAAATAAAAGGCTCCTAAAAGTGTGTGAAAGTAACAGAAATCAGTTTCAGAATTTTTGTGCTACTTATTAAAAATTATACCTACATTAGTGTTACAGCTGTTTTAGAATTTGCCTAGTGATCTTTCCAGATTTTTGCCAGAAATCCCATAAAAACAAACAAACAAAATAAATTATATATGTATATATATAAAACCTATATATTCATGGCTTTCAACAAAAGATATAGATTAATTTTTCTCTTGTATGTTAAGCAATGTGGAGACAACTCATCCAGGGCTGAATCACAGGCCAAAGTCTCTCAATTCTATTAGCTTTTCCCTCATGTTGACATGATGGCTGCTGCAGCTCCAGCCATAATATCCACCCTTCCAACAAGAAGAAAATTATGATAATGAAAAGCAGGAGGTGCCTACAGGAAGAAAGCAATAACTTCTCAACTATCTCTAGCAGACTTAGTTTTGCCATCTCATTTAGCATGTAAAGAGTATCTAGCACATTGGAAGAACTCAGAAATAGCTGTTGAATGACTCAAGCTCATAAGCCAGCTCTCTCTTTCATGACTATGCTCAGACATTCCCAGGTTCAGAAATGTATGTTTCTTTTTCCTTAATCTAGGCCAGTTGGTGAGTAAAATCCTGGTCCTGCTGGAAAAGAAGGGAGCATTGTAGTCAATACCAGTGTTCTTTCTGAGTACTGTACGAATACAAACTAGTTCTTTCTGAGTACTGTACTAATACAAAGTACTTTTCAAACAAACAGAAACATCCATGGTGAAAAAGGGCCACAGATACTGACTCAGCCTCTTTGGGCAGTGTGGAAAGTTTTTGTCATCAGTGTCCCTTTTAACTGCCAAATCGCCTTCCTTTTAAAAACTAATCATAAATGACTGCAGGTAATATTAACTTGACTTCAAGCATCCTATGAAAGCACAGTATAAACCTCAGTGTGTAAAAATGTCCCAAACTTAGAACAAGATCCGTGAATGGAAAATATCAAATAGACTTTATTGCATAACTAGACCAATAAAATTTCATTATAAAAGGATGACCAAAAAAAAAAAAAAAAAAAACCAACAACAACAAAAAACCCAGATCCACACTATAATTGAAAATAATGGTAAAAACAAAAGTACCTCATAATTACAGAAAATGGGACTTGGGAATGAAAGAAAACTCACACTCAAAATCTCTCTAACAAAGGAGTAAGTCATATCCACTGATAGTAGCAGAAAGTGGTCTGAAATGCCACAGGCCTTAACTAATGAATTACATTTTATGATAATTTATAGTCAGCCAAGCATTGTTCACATATGTCATGCATCTCTGTGCATTTAATCTTCCCAACCACCTACAAAAGAATGGTTCTAATCAGCCCCATTTTGCAGCTGGTAGAAACTGAGGAAATGGGACAACTTGCCTAAAGTCATGAAAGTTCAAACATTATCCATTATGTCTGTGATTCCAACATAGACACAGCATGATATGTTAAAAAGGCTGTAGCCTTTTTCATTTTCAATTTAATACTAACATGATATTCATTTGGTCCCATCATAGTGCTGTCTCCAACATATTTTTTATTTACTTCAAATTCATCTAGAATTTTCCTGGCTCCAGGTTTTTTTTTTTTTTTTTTTTTTTTTTTTTTTTTTTTTTGCTAAGGATTGGTTTTGGCCTTGGGTCACAAGGCATAACCATACTTAGACTGTCCACATGGAGAACCTGGTTTGGATGGCTCTGAAGGTCGTTCTTCCTTAGTTTGTTCCTCAGCTGCTGATCCTCCTTCTCCTGGGTTTGAACATAAGAAGAAGTGAACCAGGATATCACACACTTGCCCAGTTTTAAATCTGTGCCCTTTTTACTACATCTTTCTCTTGCCCAGTGTAATATTTCAGCAAACTTGTTTATGCTATTTGTTTACAAGATTAATGTAGATAGTGATTCCTAGGACATGTTATCTAAATTATTATGCAAATCTTGTCAATTCTGGATTCATAGCAAAAATAAAAATTTATCCAATTAATTTAATTTATACCTCCAAAATTTATTAGAAATCTGTTTTACTGCAGGCACCTGGTCAACTTCTGACATCCCAAAGATGAGTAACACCCATCCCTTCCCTTTGAGGAATTTTATATTCCATCCATATAATACTTGCACTGTTTCTGGTTAATGGTTTCTGATATTTTTCTGGAAGTTATTATTAATATTTCCTCTTTCCCTCTTGCTGAGAATTTTGATTTCTTAGTTTGCTGGTTAAATATATATTGCTTGTCTGAATATTCATGACCACTAAATTCCTTCAGTAGACCTTGGAAAACACCGAGCAAATAGTATACAGCAGTTTTCGTGCTGTATATTATTGTGGTTTTTCCACAAAGTGGGCCGTGTTTGGGGCATTCCCCAGAGTAGAGCCTCTTGAATTATTCAGAAGAGCAATTTCTTGTGAGTGCTGTTGGATAGATACAGTAGAGTCACCATACTAAAGTCTATGTTCTTAATTTTGCAGATTAAAATTTGACACAAGAACAAGTAAAGTTTGAAGAGAAACCTCATAAATGACCATTCACTGTGATAGATAAGCAGAATTGCTTAGAAGTGTTAAATTAGACTAAATTTAATTGCTTCGACAATTAAACAGCTACAAGGAGGAGCTGTTTGAGCAGGATTGGGTGTTTTACTTGGAGGGCTGCAATAAAGCTCAGCTTCCTTGGAACCAGGCCTTTTTTCCTTCATGAGGCAGGGGTGGGAGGTGAGTCTATATGTGGGCCCTGGGCACGGGACCAAATTGAGAACTAGTTGAAACCAGGCTGGGGCGGAAACACCTTTCCACAAGACATGTGCACCAGTGTGCCGTGTCAGTTTACCATCACTGCAGCAACACCCAGAAGTTACCATCCTTTTCCTAGAAATTTCTACATAAACTACCCCTAATTTGCATCTGTAGACTTGTATTTTCTTTTCTTTTCTTTTCTTTTGAGACAAGATCTCACTATGGCTCAGGCTGGAGTGTGACGGCGTGATCTCGGTTCACTGCTGCCTCGCCTCCTGGGCTCAAGCAGCTATCCCACCTCAGACTCTGGAGTAACAGGGACTAACTATAATCTTGCAGCACCGTGCTCAGCTGATTTTATTTTTTGTAGAGACGAGGTCTCACTATGTCACCCAGGTTGTTTTCAAACTCCTGGACTCAAGTAATTCTCCGACTTCAGCCTCCCAAAGTGCTAGGGTTACAAGCATGAGCCACTGTGCCTGGCTAGACTTGTATTTTCAACTGTCCACTTCTCCATGTATGTCCCATGGGCACTCTCATTAAAAACCAAAATGCTTCCAACTGTATTCGTCTTCCAAGCCTGTAACTCTTGATATACTCACTGTTGCAAGTCAGAAGCTTGATTTTATCATTGATGTTTTTCTCATGTTTCACATCTAACTCGTTACCAAGTCATGCTGCTGTTAATTTCTGATTAACTCTTGAATTTATCGTCTTATCATCCTCTGCAAAAAAGCCTCAAGTGAGGGTCAAATTCAGCTATTATCCTGATTAGTTGGTCCCCATTCTCAATCCACCTTTTTCCAAGTTGATTTCCCAAGGACTTCTAACATAATAAACTCGTTACCTCTTTTGCACCATAGACTTCTTTGAAAATATATATGCTGTTGACCCTCTCTGTAGAAAACGGCACAAATAAAACTTACCAACAGATTTCATTGGTTCTTGGGTTCTCCTGAAGCCTATCCATGATTTATAGATTAAGAATTGATGACGTAGCTGGGCGCGGTGGCTTACGCCTGTAATCACAGCACTTCCGGAGGCTGAGGCGGGAGGATCACTTGAGGTCGCGAGTTTTGGACCAGCCTGGCCAACGTGGTGAAACTCTGTCTCTACTAAAAATGCAAAAATTGGCCGGCCGTGGTGGTGGGTGCCTGCGGTCCCCACTGCGCGGGAGGCTGAGGTATGATAATTACAGCACATTGGGCTCAGGAGGTGGAGGTTGTGGGCCGAGATGGCACCACCACCCTCCAAACGGGGCGACAGAGCGGGACTCTGTCTCTAAAGAAAAAAAAAAAAACCAAATTGCTAATGTGACCCATGAAGGGAACTCATTTACCTCATAATTTTTGGATTGCCACACATTGGTATCTTTAGTTCTTTGAAGGCCCATATTTTTAACACTAAGACCTATTTGTGGCCGGGCGCGGTGGCTCACGCCTGTAATCCCAGCACTTTGGGAGGCTGAAGCGGACGGATCACGAGGTCAAGAGATGGAGACCATCCTGGCCAATGGTAAAACCCCGTCTCTACTAAAAGTACAAAAAAAATTAGCCGGGCATGGTGTCATGCCCCTGTAGTCCCAGCTACGTGGGAGGCTGAAGCAGGAGTATTGCTTGAACCCGGGAGGCGGAGGTTGCAGTGAGCCGAGGTCACGGCACTGCACTCCAGCCTGGCGCCTGGCTACAAAGTGAGACTCTGTCTGTTTAAAAAAAAAAAAGACCTATTTGTCTATTTGTTAGTTAGTAGAGCTTTAATTTCACTGTCTCCAAGAAACCTTTTGTAACCACAATGACTACAAGTAGTACTTTCTCTGTTGAATTATCAGGTCCAGAATAGAAGATGTCATTGTGTACTTTATTTCCCTCACACTGTTATGCTCTGATGTGCTATGCTTGACTATCTGCCAGAGATGGGTAAATTATAAAACTCATGTGTACTACTTAAGTTTATATCTTATGCCAGTTTATAAGAACAATTAAAAGGACAAAAGATTTTTAAAAAGTGGATATAACTATGACTGCTGTACTGCCTGTGAGCTGCTATTCTGGGCACCCTGCCTAGCGGGTAGACCTCCTTTGTAAAGAGCAGTATGGCTGCTGCTGCCGTTCACTGCTGCTTCAATAAGAGTTTCTGTTTAACAACACTTGCTAGCCCTTGAGTTGTTTGCTGGGCAAAGTCAAGAACTTGGGGGCTTCCCTGTCCTGCATCATCAGGGGAACTATAATTTCCCATGAGTCCCCAAGTTCTCAGGGGTGGGCAGTTGTTTTTTTACCGGATGAGTCCTGTAGCTAGCTGGCACCCCAAATGCAGATTGCATGGCACCAAGCAGAGCCTTAATATCACCATTGTCAAAACTGCCTAGTCGAGCTTGCACTAAAGAAACAGAGACTATGAGGAGGTCAACTAGATGTTCTTTCATTCAGGAAGCATTGCCAGTCTCCTAAGAGTGAGTTAGTTTCTCTACCAGGAAGCTGTTATATTTTCTGTTGTTCTATGACTTTAGCACATATCACAGTGTATTTTAATTACAATTTCACTTTTTGGCCTCCTCCCCATTTTGTCAGTTCCACAAGGGCAGGGCTTGTGGTTAGGTAAGCATTGACTCCCAGATTCCTGGCAGTGTTTATCATGTGAAAATGCTCTATTAAGTTTTAATCAATTATAAATGCAATGCACTGTGGCATTTAAAAGGGTGTGAATTCTGCAGTACAATTAGCTGCCTCTTGCCTGCTGAGCAGCCCTAGGTACGGTTAACCTCTTGGTACAACAGGCCCCTCATCTGCAAAATAAGTACAGTAATAGTAATGATCTTGTGACATTGTGAGATGAATTAGTTAGTAAGAAGAATGCTTTAAAGAAAACAGTGCGCAGTTCAAGCTAATGAATGAGAGATAGCCTTAAGATAAAAGCAACATAGAAATGAGGAAACTAGAGAATAATGGAGCCACAACTAATAGATTCAAAGCAAAGCTTAGACTACCTTGAAACTTCCAATTCTATAACACATTTCCTTTCTAGTAGTTAAGTCAATTTTAAGTTTCTATTAAGTTGAAAGAATTCTACTAGTCACATTTGTTAATATTTTCAATTTCGAAGTTAAGAAATTAATGTTCCTATAATTTAATTAGCATTTCTCTGCTAAATTAGTGAGATGAGAATCTCCACATTGCTTATTTTTGTTCTGTTTTTAGTAAATTTTTTGTTGTTGCTGCTTTATGCTAACAATGTTCCTATTTGAGGGTGTGTCTATTTTGTGGATTCTTATTGATCTGTGCATACATGTTTATGTATGTATTCTGGCCTATATGGCTGATCCTTGAACAACATGGGTTTGAACTCTGAGGGACCACTTATACATGGAATGTTTCAATTAAACTTGGATTGAAAATTCCGTATTTATGGGATGTGAAACCCTCATTTACTGATGGCTGTCTTTTTGTATCCATGGGTCTTATAGGGTCAAATGTGGGACTTGAGTATTTTGGTTTGCTCAGGCTCCTGAAACCAATCTTTCAATTATACTGAGGGACAACTAGAACACTTTTCTGTGACATGAGATTTAAAGCTCTTTTCTAAGTCTACAAGTCTGAAGCTTAGTTTTAAACTATTTATGGTGTGATTTGTTGTGCTGTTTTAATATTTTAATGAGACTTTTTTCCTTATGATTGCTTCTAAAATTTCATTTAAGAATTCTCACTCTTACTTTATGAAGATATCTTCAAAGACTTTAAAAGAATTTTCTCTTGATATTTGGTTTTCTGTAACACACCTGGAACTAATTTTGAGGTATGATGTTATTGCTACAAATTTATTGTTTCCATTATGGAAAGCCAATTGTCCTAGCACTGTTTAATAAAGGAAATCTTCTCTTTGTGTGATTTGTAATGCATTTACTATTGGGCATGAAGGACCCATTATTTCATGGGTCTATTTGTGTTTTATTCATACTTTTGTCTATATCTTTACCATCTTCATATTGTCTAAATTAATATCATTTATATAAGTAACAAAGTTAATACGGCATATAAATAAAACTTTGTATTCACTAAGCCAAGGCATCTTATTTGCAAATCTTCTCTATATGTGAATTGGCTTTTCCAGTCAATGTGTTTCAACCAATATATTAATTTTTTAATTGAGATGAAATGCACAGAAATTTCACCATTTTAACCATTTTGAAACGTACAGTTTAGTGCTTTTGGCACATGCACAATGTTGTATAACTGCCACCACTACCTAATTTCAGAATATTTTCGTCACCCCCAGAAGAAATCCTGTATCCGCTGAGCAATTTCTCCCTTTTTCCCTCTCTCCCAGTACACGGAAATCACTAATATGTTTTCTATTTTTATGGATTTGCCTGCACAAAAATCACTAATATGTTTTCTATTTTTATGGATTTGCCTGTTCTGAACATCTCGTATAAATGAACTCATTTAATCTGTGCTATTTTGTGTCTGAGTTCTTTTACTTAGCATAACATTTTCATGGTTCATTTATGATGTTTGAGATTCTTTCTACTTTTGGACTGCTAGGAATAATGCTGCTATAAATGTTCATGTACAAGGTTTTGTTTGAACGTTTGTTTCCAATTATCTTAGAAGCGAAACTGCTATGTCATATGATAATTCTATATTTAACTTTTTGAGGAGCTACCAAACTGTTGTCGGCAGAAGCTGCACCATTTTACTTTTCCACCAGAAATATATGAGGGTTCAAATTTTATTACATTCTTCCGAACGCTTATCATTTTCTGTTTTTTTGCAGATGCCCTAGTGACTGTTAGGCAACATCTTATTGTGATTTTAATTTGCGTCTTCCTAATGGCTAGCAATGGTTAACCTCCTTTCAGGAGTCTTACTACCCATTTATACATTTGGAAAAATTTATAGTCAAGTCATTTGCCATTTTAAAATTGTGCTATTTGTCTTTTTGTTGCTAAGTTGTAACAGTTTTTTGATGCTCTGAATACTAGACTCTTATAAGATATGTTATTTGCCAAAATTTCTTTCCATTCCATGGGTTGCCTTTTCACTTGCCTAATTGTCTTTTGATGTACACATTTTTAATTTTGAGGAAGTTCAATTTATCTTTTCTTTTCTTTCCTTGCTTGCATGTTTGCTGTCTTGTTTAAGAAACCATTCCATGTGAATTTTAGGAATAGTCAATTTCTTCATCAAAAAAATGTTGGAATTTTGATAGTAAACAAATTTGGGGAATATTGCCATGTTTCAATCTATGAACATGGATAGTTTTCCATTTACTTAGGTTTTACTTAATTTCTTTCACCAGTGTTTCATAGTCTTCAGTATTTTACCTGCTTAAAAATTTATTTTTAAGTATTATTTTCATTTCGATCCTATTTTAAATGGAATTGTTCTTATAATTTTATTTTTTATGGTGTTCATTGTTAGTGGTTAGAAATACAACTTTTCTATGTCACCCTTGTGTCTCTTAGAGGTAAGAAATGTGAACTCATTTCTTACCTCTAATAGTTCTTTACTATGTATGAATTACTTAGTTGTTCTTATATATAATTCATCATCTATGAAATGAGATAGTTTTACTTCTTTGCTTCTTTCTAATTTGGATGCCTTCTATTTCTTTGTCTTGCCTGGTCAGAATTATTTCAGTGTAATATTTAATAGAAAGAGTAAGAGGAGAAATTCCCTAGTTGCTGATCTTGGGAAGGAAGACTTTTGGTCTTTTACCCTTAGTTATAACATTAGCTGTACATTTTTGAGTAGATGTCCTTCATTAGGTTGAGAAAGATTCTTTGTATTCTTCTTTTTAAAGTATTTTTTATCATGTAAAAGTATAAGATTTTGTCAAATGACTTCTGCATCAATTGAGATGACGGTATGCTTTTTTCTTCATTCTATTAATATTGTATTTATAATGACCGATTATTTTGTGTATTAAACTATCCTTGCATTCCTAAGCTGAATCCCACTTGGTCATCATGGTAAACAATTTTTGATGTCAATTTGGCTAGGGGATGGTATCCAGATGTTTGATCAAACACCGGTATAGATGCTAATGTGAAGGTATTTTTCACTTGAGATAATATTTAAATCAGAAACTTAAGTAACTATTAACTTCCATAATGGTGAGGGCCTCACCTAATAAGGTAAAAGCCATAAGAAAAAACAGGCTGAGATTTTATGAGAAAAAATAAATTCTTCCAGAATGTCTTTGGATTGGAGCTGCAAAGTCAAGTTAACCTCGAGTTTCCAGTTGGAGAGCCTACCAGGCAGATTTTGGACTTGCTAAATTCATGATTATGTGAGTTCATTCCTTAAACACAAATATTTGTTTCTGCATATACACCCATCCTATTGGTTCTAGTCCTCTAAAAGACCCTGAATAATACATTCATAGTCTATAGTCATTTTAATAAGCTGCTGGATTCAATTGGCTAGTATTTTGTTGGGGATTTAGGCATTATATTTAGAGAGAATATTGTTCTGCCATATTCTTATGTTTGTCTGACTTTTGTGTCAGGGCAAGAACGTTCTTATAGAGTGAGTTAAAAATGGTCCCTCCTTTTTGATTTTATGGAGGAGTTTGAGAAAGATTGATGCTAATTTTGTCCTTGATACATTTGGTAGAATTCACTAGTAAAGTCACCTGGTCCTGAGATTTATTTTGTTATTTTGTTGGATTGTTTTTCCTTCCCTTCCTTTCCTCCCTCCCCTCCCTCCCTCCCTCCCTCCTTCCCTTCCTTCCATCCTTTCTTCCTTTGTCCCTTCCTTCCTCCCTTCCCTCCCCCTCCCTCTCCTCCCCTCCCCCTTCCTTCCTTCCTTCCTTCCTTCCTTCCTTCCTTCCTTCCTTCCTTCCTTCCTTCCTTCCTTCCTTCCTTCCTTCTTTCCTTTCTTTCTTTCCTGATTTAACATCCTGCTGTCATAACAGGTTTTCTGTTTCTTCTTCAGTCAGTTTTGGTAACTTGCATGTTTTAAAAAATTTTCTTATTTTATGTAACTTACTGAATTTTTGGCATTCAATTGTTTATAGAATCCTCTTACAATCTCTTTTATTTTTATAAGGTCTGTAATAATATCTTTATTTCCATTTCTGGTTTAGTGATTTGATTTTTCTGTCTCTCTTTTTTCTTGATCAGTCTAGTTAAAGCTTTGTCAATTTTAAACTAGCTTTTGTTTTTAATTATTTTTTTATTGATTTCAAACAATTTAGTTTGTTTATTTCTGCTCCCATCTTTATTTTTTTCTTGCTTTTTTTCCCCTTTGGGCTTAGTTTACTGCTCTTTTCTACTTTTTTAAGGTGAATAGTTAGGTTAGTAATTAGAGATCTTGCCTTTTTTTAATGTAGGCATTTACAGATGTAAATTTTCCTTTGTGTAATGCCTTTAGTGTATCCCATGAGTTTCTTGTGATTTCTTCTTTGGCTTATTGATTACTTAGGGGTGGATTTTCTTATTTTCAAATACCCCATATTGTCTTCTGTTATTGATTTCCAATTTCATTTTATTCTGGTCAGAAAAGATACTTTGTGTGATTTCAGTCTTCTCAAATTTAGTGAGACTTATGTTGTGGCCTAATATATAGTCTATCCTAGAGAATGTTCCATGTGCATGCATATGTGATTTTGCCTGGTGTAATGTTATATAGATGCCTGTTAGGGTTAGTTGATTTATAGTGTTGTTAAATGCTCTATTTTCTTATTGATCTTCTGTCTGTTTGTTTTATCTATTACTGAGAGTTGTGTATTGAAGTCTCCAACTATTACTATACAACTATTTACTTCTCACTTCAATTCTATTAGTTTTTGTTTCATACGTAGTAGGGTATTGCTATTTGTGTAATGCCTTTACTGTATCCCATGAGTTTCTTGTGATTTCTTCTTTGGCTTATTGATTATTTATGGGTGGATTGTGTTTATAATCACTATATAAACACATATGTTTATATGTGTTTATAATCACTATATCATCATGATTAATCAGTTTTTTTCCCATTATAAAGTATTTTTCTTTGTCCCTCTGGAAAATTATGTCTAATGTCCATTTTATCTCTTTTGGTAATTATATGAGATACCTTTTTTCTATTATATTACTTTTAACTTATTGTGTCTGCAATGAGTTTGTTTTAAACAGAACATAGTTTGATTTTTTTTCATAGTGATCTTTGCCAGTGTTTATTATTTGTTTGTATGACTTTAAGTTAATGTCTATTATCCTTTCATTTCATCCTAAAAAATACCCTTTAACATTCTTTTTCTTTAGGTAGTCACTGTCTTTTATTAAAGAGCATTCATATTTATTTTTCTTCTCAACTTGAACTGAACACAATATTGCCCAGGTTTAAAACAAAAGCAAACCAAAACATTCCAAAAATGTCAACAGCCTCTTTCTCTCTCCAGTTAGTGTTTCTTGTCATGCAGTTCTGCTAGCAATGAACCTTGTCATATTTTATTATCCTGAATATGTCTTTGTTTCACCTTAATTTTTTAAGGATAGTTTTTTTTTCCTGGATGTAGCAAACTTAACAGTTTTGTTTTTTTTTTTCCACAACACTTTGAATATGTCATCCTATTATCTTCTGGCCTTCATAGTTTCACATGAGAAATCAGCTGTTAATTTTTTTGGGGATCCCTTGTATGTACTGTGTCACTTCTGCCTTTAATTTTTGTCAGTTTATAATGTGTGGATCTTCTTGATTTGATCCTACATATAGTTTTTAAGCTCCTTGGATATATAAATTAGTGCATTTCATCAAATTTAAATTTTTTTTTGCCAAATATTTTAAATATTCTTGTTGTACCTTTTATTCTCTTCTCTGATTCCTGAACTTCTATTATGCATATGTTGGTATGCTTGGTGATTTTCTACAGATCCTTTAGGCTCTGTCCAGTTGTTTTTACTGTTCTCCAGACTAGAAAATTTTCTTTGCCCTATCTCCAAATTTACTGATTCTTTTTGTCTTCTCTTATCTGCTGTTGAACCCCTCTAGTGAATTTTCCATTTCAGTTATTATTATTATTTTTTTGAGATGGAGTCTCTCCCACTGTCACCAGGCTGTAGTGCAGTGGCTCAATCTTGGTTCACTGGAATCTCTGCCTCCTGGGTTCAAGCAATTCTCCTGCTTCAGCCTCCCGAGTAGCTGGGACTACAGACATGCACTGCCATGCCCAGCGAATTTTTTTATATTTTTAGTAGAGACGGGGTTTCACTGTGTTGGCCTGGATGGTCCTGATCTCCTGACCTTGTGATCTGCCCACCTTGGCTTCTCAAAGTGCTGGGATTACAGGGGTGAGCCACTGCACACAGCTCATTTCAGTTATTCTTAACTCAAGATATGTAGTTTGGTCCCTTTTATAATTGCTATATCTTTGTATTTATAAAATACAGAAATTTTTATAATATTTATATCTTCTTGTTGTTATAATTCCTTTTTGGTGAGAAAGGATTTTATAGTGCAGGTTTTAGAAATGTTTTCTTTTTAGTTCATTGAATATATTTAAATTAGCTGACTTTAAGGGTTTGTCTAGTAAATTCACTCTCTGGTCTTCCTCAGAGACAATTTCTATTTGTTTTTTAGACTGAGGAAGTACATGAGCAGGTTTGTGATGGATAAATTGCATGATATTGAGGCTTGGGCTTTTAGTGATCCTATCACCCCAGTAGTGAACATGGTACCTGATCGGTAATTTTTCAAATCCTTGCCAACTTCCCCTTTCCCTCCCCACTTTTGGAATCCCCAGTGTTTCTTGTTCTCATCATTGTGTCCCGGTATACTCAAGGTTCAGTTCCCACTTGTGAGAACATGCATTATTTGCTTTTCTGTTTCTGTGCTTTATTATTATTATTTTTATTATACTTTAAGTTCTGGGGTACATGTGCAGAATATGTAGGTTTGTTACATAGGTATACACATGCCATGGTGGTTTGCTGCATCCATCACCCCGTCATCTACATTAGGTATTTCTTCTGATACTATTCCTCCCCTATCCCCCCCATCTCCTACTATCACTCCCCTAGTCCCCCACTCCCTGACAGGCCCCAGTGTGTGATGCTCCCTTCCCTGTGTCCATATGTTCTCATTGCTTAACACCCACTTATGAGTGAGAACATGCAGTGTTTGGCTTTCTGTTCTTATGTCTGTTTGCTGAGAATGATGGTTTCCAGCTTCATCCATGCCCCTGCAAAGGACATGAACTCATACTTTTTTATGGCTGCATAATATTCCATGGTGTATATGCACCACATTTTCTTTATCTAGTCTATCATTGATGGGCATTTGGGTTGGTTCCAAGTTTTTGCTATTGTGAACAGTGCCACAATAAACATATGTGTGCATGTGTTTTTATAATAGAATGATTTATTTATAGTAGAATGATTTTATAATAGAATGATATAATCCTTTGGGTATATATCCAGCAATGGGATGGCTGGGTCAAGTGGTATTTCTATTTCTAGATCCTTGAGGAATTACCACACTGTCTTCCACAGTGATTGAACTAATTTACACTCCCACCAACCATGTAAAAGCATTCCTATTTCTCCACATCCTCTTCAGCATCTATTGTCTCCTGATTTTTTAATGATAACCATTCTAACTGATGTGAGATGGTATCTCAACGTGGTTTTGATTTACAATTCTCTAATGACCAGTGATGATGAGCTTTTTTTCATATGTATGTTGGCTACATAAACGTCTTCTTTTGAGAAGTGTCTGCTCATATTTTTCATCCATTTTTTGATAGAGTTGTTGTTGTTTTTTTTTTTTTTTTTTGGTAAATTTGTTTTTAAGTTCTTTGTAGATTCTGGATATTAGCCCTTTGTCAGATGGGTAGATTGCAAACACTTTTTCCTATTCTGTTGGTTGCTGGTTCACTCTAATGATATTTTCTTTTGCTATGCAGAAGGTCTTTAGTTTAATTTGATCCCATGTGTCTATTTTGGCTTTTGTTTTTATTGCTTTTGGTGTTTTAGTTATGAAGTTCTTGCCCATGCCTGTGTCCTGAATGTTATTACTTAGGTTTTTGTCTAGGGCTTTTATGAAGTTAGGTCTTATGTTTAAATCTTTAATACATCTGGAGTTAAGTTTTATATAATGTGTAAGGAAGTGATCCAGTTTCAGCTTTCTGCATATGGCTAGCCAGTTTTCCCAACATCATTTATTAAATAGGGAATTCTTTCCTATTGCTTGTTTTTGTCAGGTTTGTCAAAAGATCAGATGGTTGTAGATGTGTGGCATTATTTCTGAGGCCTCTGTTCTGTTCCATTGGTCTATGTCTCTGTTTTGGGACCAGTACCATGCTGTTTTGGGACCAGTACCATGCTGTTTTGATTACCATAGCCTTATAGTATAGTTTGAAGTCAGGTAGTGTGATGCCTCCAACTTTATTTGATTGTTTAGGATTGTCTTGGCTATGTGGCTATGTGGGCTCTTTTTTGGTTTCATATGAAGTTCAAGGTGGTTTTTTCCAATTCTGTGGAGAAAGTCAATGGTAGCTTTGACTTTCTTCACAGAATTGGATGGAGAATGATGGGGATAGCATTGAATTTATAAATTATTTTGGGCAGTATGGCCATTTTCACAATACTGATTCTTCCTGATCATGAGCATAAATAAACCAAAAACTTCTCATATTCTTTGCAGAGGGGCTTTTTTGTGTACAGTGGGCATGCTCTCAGCCCACACTCAAGCAGACTACAACTCTGCTTTAGCCTTAACCTCCTGCTTTTACAGCCCTAAGGTCAGCACAGATGAGAGATTAGAGTCTTCTCAGGTCCTGGGCAAGTGTACAGCTTTAGGCATGTATGTGATCTTCTATGCTAAAATAGCATAGGGCTTTTCAAAGCCCTTATTTTTCAAACCATTTTATTCCCCAGCCCTGACTTCCAAATTTTTAACATACTGTTTTTTCTCAATTTTTGTTCATTGCCTTAGGAAAAACAACCAAAATATAAGTTTTTATTTTTTTTTGGTAAAATTTTGAAAAAAATATACCTTAAGTAACAGTTACAGCACTGGGTGAGTTCTGAGTTAGGCAAAATAAAGTCAAGCTGCCAGACAAGTCAAGACAATTACAATTGATTATATATTATCTTATTTTGAGACATGGTTTCACTCTGGTCACCCTGGCTGGAGTGCAGTGACACAATCATAGCTCATTGCAGCCTCGACTTTCCAGGCAGAAGAGATCCTCCCATCTTGGCCTCCCAGAATGCTAGGATTACAGGTCTGAGCCACTGTGCCTGGCCAATCATTACAGTCATTTGTGACTGAAATTAATTTGACTTTCTCTAGAACTGGTACTGTGAATGCAAACTGTTATTTTCAAAGCTACTGCTAAGTTGGGGAGTGGAGGCTGAGACTAGTATAACTTAAATTACCACAAAGCACAATGTTTTTACTGAAACAAGAGCCATGTTTCTTAAATAAGGGCTCCTCTGGTTTCTGAAGTTTTGGTTAGTTTCCAAAATTCCTAAAATTTGACTGACAGTTTTGCCAGTATTTTGGTTGCTTTTTGGAGAGTCAATTTTTTTTTCCAGTTTCTTACTCTGCTATTTTCACTGCCATTGCCCAGAAATTATCTTGAACTTTCTAGACAAATACTCATATGATCTTATAATTAAATCAGGCGTTTTTAGCTTTTATATATTGTTTTTAGCTTTTATATATTGTTTTACTGCTGTTGTTAGCAACGAAGCACCATCATAAAAAATAGCTGTGATAGTTCTGATTAAATGGTTATTCTTCTGGAAGGTCACACTCAGTTTTGATGTGTGCTGTAAGTTTAATTGAAGACTTTGTATCAAGTCAATAATGTTCTCTTCCACACCCAGTTTATGACTGTTTCTAATCATGAAAAACATCCTAGGAGAGATGTTATGAAAATGAACTTTTAAGCTAAACCTGGCTTAAGTTTGGCTCTCTCATTGTTATATAAATGACCTGTGGTAAGTTACATAAATTCTGTGTGCCTCAATTGTTTTATCTTAAAAAAACACCATTTCTTTTCAAGTTTTCTACTTAGTAGAAACGATAACTAGGTCCAGCCTGAATCAAAGGACTGTGATCACAGAAGAGTGTGTGTAGCAGGAGGTAGAGATAATTGAGACCCATTTTAAAGACTGCCTCCGGCACTTATATTTTTTTCATTAAATTTCATATTTCTTTAACATTCTCCTTCATATTTATACATTTTCTCTCTATGCTTTAGATGAGATATTTTCTACTAGATATTGGATAATTTCTGATTGTTGTCCACTCATATATAACCCCATTTTTGTTTTGTCCATCTGCTGTTAAATCTGTAAGTTCTTGTTTCAGATATGTTTTCTTTGTGTTTTTCCCCTAAAATTATTTGATTATTTTTAAACATTACAATTCTTATTTGATTATTTTTCCTTTTTTTTTCTTATTTTGTCTATCCTTTTGTTGAGCACATTAAGCACAGGTATTTTGTTTTGGCCAGCTAACTTCCATATCTAGGTGGTCCATGGGTGTGTTTGTATTATCTATTTTTGTCCTCAGCTATACCTTATGTAATCCTTTCAGACTAAATAGCATTTTTTTGAATGCAACTTATTGTATATTTTAAAATTATAAATTCTTCAGATAATATATTCCTCTAAAGAAGGTTTACTCTTCCCTTCACTGGTCAGGTGGTACATGATTATTTTAATCTGATTAGAGGTTATGCTTAGTACAAATGGAGTTGCATTTTCAGAGGCCTTATCACCATTGGCATTCAGGGATTTTAGTGACGAATCTGTGAATTCCTTTGGGCCATTCTCTTGGATGCTTTTGAATTATAATCTTTATGTTGCCTACTGCAAAAAAAAAAAAAAAAAAAAAAAAAAAGAAAAAGAAACCAAAAACTCTTCTAATACCTCTCTGCCTTTTAGAGGGTTTCTGCTTATGTTTTTAGACTTCTATCTGGTGATGCTTGTCTGTAATCCCAGCTACTTGAGAAGCCGAAGTGGGAGGATCACTTGAACCCAGGTGATCACTTGATCACTTGAACAGATTCCATCTACAACAACAAAATAAAACAAAAGTTCCTATAGATTTCTACTTCATGTAGCACCATTGCTTTATATTATAAACAGGAAGAAAAAATTGAGAGTAAGTAAAGTTGAAGAAGGGGCTGCCATGCTAAATGTTGCAGCCACCAAGTGGCCATATGGATGCTTTTACCATGTAAATTAGATCATGTCACTACCCTGTTTGACACCATGTGATGGTTTAGGAGAGACTCCACAGTGCTGACCGTGTTCTACAGGATCCTCTGTGACTGACCCCAGATTCACTCCCCAGACACAGTCCTTCAGTCCTTCCACACTTCCCTTCACTCTTTAAGCTCCAGCCCTGCTGGCCTCTTGCTGTTCCTTGAACAGGCCATGTGTAGTTCACCTTAGACACTCTGAATTTGTTCTTTTCTCTTTCTGGGACAATCTTTCCTACAGGGTGAGAGAGGTGGCCCTTTAAACTTTACTTTGGCCGGGCACAGTGGTTCACACCTGCAATCCCAGCACTTTGTGAGGCTGAGGTGGGTGGATCACCTGAGGTCAGGGATTTGAGACCAACATGGTGAAACCTGGCCATTTCACCTGGCAAACATGGTGAAACCCTGTCTCTACTAGAAATACAAAAAATTAGCTAGGCATGGTGACGGACACTAGTAATCCCAGCTACTAGGGAGGATGAGACAGGAGAATCACCTGAACCAGGGAGGCAGACATTGTCCAGCCTGGGCAACAAAAGTGAAATTCTGTCTCAAAAACAAACAAACAAACAAGCAAGCAAACAAAAAGCTTTATTGCATGAGGCCCCATCCCTGAAGTTTCTGAGTCTGCAGCTTCCCTTGCTTTACTTCCTGTAGGTATATGATGTGATGTTATAGATATGTTAATTGTATGGTGGCCTCACTCCAATATAGCCTCCGTCAGATTGAGGAGTTGCTCTGTCTTCTTAACTAATCTCTCCTTAGGCTTAGAGCAGTGCCTGGTACATGGCAGGCAAGGTACATGGTACATGGCAATTACAATACGTAATTTTTTTCAGTGACTTTTGTTGAATAAATGAAAAGTCCAGATTGCTACTATAAGACCACAGCTGTCTTAAAAACTTAAAAGGCCCTCTGTTCTGTCTGAAGAAACTGGAGATTTCTAAAAGAAGGTAAAAATAGAGCTATCCAAAGCTCCTGATTTCAGAGGAAAGGACAAGGAAAGAATATTCCAGCAAAGGAAAGAAAAAAAAAAAAAAAGAGAAAGGATACAGGAAAGAACCTAGTTATTATTCCTATGATTCCTATAAAATCTGTTAAAATGCCTAGAACAAAGGGATGTGTGTTAATTACTCACTGACAGATTGAAGATAAAAATTCTAAATCAAGGCTTGTTTTGATAGGAAAATCCCATTCCAAATTTAGATCTAAGGCCATTTCTAGATATTTCTTAGCATTTTTATTGATATTTTTTAAGAGGGAAAAGTTTTTTTGTACAGCTTGTGGATAATTTTGATTTATAGGAATGTTGTGCCACCAGTAAGCCTTTACACAAAGTCACATAAATTAAAAGGCCTGAAAGAATTGGGAAGATATGCAACATAAAATTGCCATAAGCACCTGAGGTTAAAACAATTTGACGTGTCCAGGAAATCCAGCCATGGAAACAAAGTCCAAGCCTGGAAGAGTGTTTTAGTGCCTCATTGACGAGGAAGATGAAGAAGAGACCAGGGTCACTCTGGCTTTATTTGGACCATAATAAGCCTCAGCAATGGGTCTTCTACAGGGTGCTAGGTAAAGACCAACCATCATCACAGTATATAGTGGAGAACTTTTACTATTCAAAGCTTAATGTTTACTAAAGTTAAAACTTATTAACAATAACTCATGAGATCCAACTGGAAGGTACCTGCCCTTTTCTGATTAAAACATTAACCAAAATTATTGGACCACACAGCACTTGGGCTATGACACATGCAGGTTACAGCATGTTGCAACAACTCACAATAAATTTATTTAACAGTGTTTATTAACTTCGGCTTGAAGTAATACCAATTTTGGATGGGTTACTTTCCATTTCCTGCCAGAGATCTGGTTGAGGAAATTGATGTTTGAGAGAGATAAAGGCAGAAACCGTTCAGCCACCTATTTTCCCATCTTCTCTGGGGCACAGTTTTATAATTTTTGAGTTTCATTAGCTTAGAATCCTTCATTCCCATAACATAAACAATGTACTTGCATCAGTCCTATGAGTATTTTAAAGTTAATACAAGGACAAGTCACAACATTTTAAAATAGTTACTATCACAGACATTGCTCACAAGCTGGCCAATGTTCTGGGAAAAGGTCCTAATATGAAACTGAATTTTGAGTTTATTATAAGCACGGTGGAAAGAGATTCATATTTCAAGATCTCAATGAATCTATGTTTCAGTCCTTGCTTTTTAGGACTTGGAAGGTAAGTAATTTTAAGCAATTGTAATTTGTCTCTTTTATCCTTAGTTTTTTCATCCGTAAATGATACTATTTTGGTGTCTGATTGAAAGGGCATTGTATTAATAAAAGTATATTTACAGATTTTGTAAGCTTCATTGTTTTTCTTCATGACAACTCTCACTTCAGCACATTATCAGTACATCTTTGATCTGTGCTCAGAAGTTTACCTGCTAAATTTTATCAGACAATGAAGTTGGAGAATCCATAATGTTTTGTCTTTGCTTTTAGAATAGTCAAACTGAATGTAATGATTATTATGAGCATTGTCAGTTTGTTACCATATGGTAGCTATATCAATATGAATTTTTGTGTATGTCATCTTTTTGTGTTTTAAATTCTAGAAATGTAGGCACAGTGTTTAACCCTTTTAAGGGTGTCAGAGTATATATTATGAACGATGAATCATTTTTATAAAAAAATTTAGATTGTGAATGTTACACATCCATTAAATAAAATACGATAATAGGAACCACTAACACCCAACCACTTGGCAAATCTTGGGAATGGAAGTTCTGAGTTAAATTAACAAATCTAATTTGGCTTTCAATGACAAGATTATTAGATTGAATTCATTTGCAAAAGAGACAATTGAGACATGAAGAAAACTTGTAAGTTACTGAGTACAATGCAGCTGTTTTGCAGGGGAAACCTGAGAGCAATGAAGTGAGATGCAGAGTCAGTCAGCAACTGGTACCTGGTGAACCACAGGCTCCTATCTTCAAAGAACTCTCAGTTATAAAGAAAAAAAGGCAAGTACTACTCAGGTTGATCAAGTTATGTTACTACAGCAATTATTTTATTTTTGCCACAGAAAGAGTGAATTAAACAGTGTAGAATATAGAAAGAGACTGAAAACTATGGAATGTTGATAAATGATGATATGCTATGGCAGGTCATTGTCTAAATGAAGAACAATAAATGTATGCAGCTAAGAAAATATATTTCTACATGGAGTTAATTAAATCAGTTTCTACCTCACACTGTAGAAAAATTAAGTCCAGATGGATTAGGAATTTAAATGTCAGAAGCAAAGTTTTAAAACTGGCAGAAGCAATGTAGATGAAAATCATTCCGACCTTAGGATTAAGAAGGATTTTGTAAACAAGACACAAAAAACACTTATCACAAAAGGCATGATTGGTGGGAACCACTATGTTGGGATTAAAAACATCTGGTTATCACAGACTATCTTAGAAAAAGTAAATTAAAAAAAAGCTAAAAGTGTGGAGAAAATATTTGTAACACATAATACATATACAACAATGTGATCAGTATCTATCTATCTATCTATCTATCTATCTATCTATCTATCTATCTATCTATCATCTATCTATCTACCTACCTACCTATCGGTAAAAATAAATGAGAAAAAGACAAACCACTCAGAAAAATGGACAAAAACCACAAATAGTATTTCACTGAAGACAAAAGCATGAATAGTTAATATAAAAATGAAAAGATGCTCCACTTCCTAGTGATCATGGACATGTGAATGAAACCACTATGAGATAAAGTTTTATGCTGACTTGATGGGCAAAAATTAATATGGGAGGCAGTGCCAACGTGGTTCACTGGAACTTCTAGTAAGAGTATAAACAGATGCAACAATTTGGAAAATAATGCAGCATTTGACTAAAAGGGCCTAAATTCCAGCCCCGCATGTGGCTCTTCTCCCAGTCTTCATCTGCACGCACCAGGTTTTGGCCTCCCGAGGTATTCAGTAAGATGTCAGAAATGATGCTGAGAAAGGAAATGTCTTTACCATCAAAGTCAATAGCAAAGATAATTAGGGCTAGACCAGAAGAATCAGGCCCTTTACTCTCCACCTCCATTAAAATTCTCTCTGTTTTATTTTTTCTTTTCTTAAGAACAAAAGAAACAAAGAAAAAGGTGGTGATGTTATCTCTAGCTTCACATCTCATTCCACTGCCGTCTGTTCTAGGGCTTGACTATTGCAGTATCCTAGTGACAACAGAGGAAAAGGTAGGGGCATTTTGTCCTGCGTTCCTTGGAATCCTGCCTCGGTGTTTTGTAAATGGAGGTTAGCTGAGGCATGGGGAGTTTTATGGACAACATGGAAGCTGTCAGACAACTACTTTGATTAGTGGCAAGGAAATTAGCTCAACTGAAGGAAACACAGAACTTAGACTTGGCCTTCAGATAGTCCTACATATTGGGACCCATTTTGATGCCTAAAAATTGAAGTGAATATGCTCTCTTTCCTGCCCCTCATTATGTCTTATCATAGCTGAGTGCTCCTGCACTACAGTTTTTTCTATGTTTATAAACCCATTTGTAACAGGTGTAGATAAAATTCCTCAGCCTAATTTTTCTCTCTCTGCCTTGGACAATGCTGTCATGTGGCACACCAATGCTTGAATGATTTCTCTCTCTGTCTCGACAGGATCAAGAGAGTTCCATCTTTGAAGTTTCAACTTTGACTTCCTCCCAGAAAAACTGAGCAAAAAAACTAATGTGAGTTTTCTGGGATAAAGCAACAAGTCAACCCTCGAATTAATTTGACACATCAATTATTATGAAGCTATGAAGCCTGAGGAAGGGTTCGCAAACTCTGATAACCTACTGGCTGCACCAGCAGGTCTTCATTTATGAAACACTTGTCCACTGATGCCTGCTCTACACCAGGGAGTGCCTTGGGTGCTGTATCGATCTGGGTCTGCAGATGCAACTGGGAGGTACAGATCAGAGCATGGAATTCCTCCTTAGATTCCATAATCATTCATACCTCAAATGAACTTGACAGTCAACTTGTTTCTCAAGTTGATCTGTATTCTCATGAAATACAGAATTGTTAAAGAAATTAATAATAAACATACTCTCTCTCTCTCTCTCTCTCTCTCTCTCTCACACACACACACACACACACACACACACACACACACAATCACTCATACATGCTATTAAGATACAATAATTGCCATGCAGAGAATTTGAACAGGAGATGTGATAGTGACTTGTTACCAAGATATATCTGTCTATATGCGTAGAACATCAAACAGATTTCTAACTTTGAGTAATTTGTGATAGACCCAGCTTGTGTTAAATGTGTTTATATTCCTCTGGATCTTCTTACATTAGGATATGGTGACAATTAAAGTGCAAACCAGATGTGTTCCTTTTGATGTGTTCTGGTACGTACAGAATGCTGTGCATGTAAGTTTGCTATCTGTCTGAGAGACACAGAACGGCTCCCATTGCTTCTGGAGTGAAATAGCCCTTTTCCAGCTCATATCTTTTTTATTAATGGTGCCATGTGGTATTCTGTGCCATATAGGTGGGAGGAGGGGACCAAAATCATGGCCTGAGTAGATCATGAAGACTAATAGTGATAGCTAACTGTGTTTAATCCAGGCTCTGCCTCAGGTAACCTTCATTCATGCAAGTTATGAATATTTCTGCAATCAATTTTTTAACCCTAAGTTGTCATGCTCCAATGTTTTAAGATCTTTTTTTTTTTTTTTACTTTATGAATCTAATTTTGTTCATAAAGGCAACTCAATGAAAGGATGCATCTTAAAAGGCAAATAGTACCTTTATCATTCTACAATTAGCTTTCTAATTTTTCCTAAACATTTTTCAGTGTCAACTCCATGAAGACTATATTAGCAAATCTTGGTATAATGTTATTAACATGTGCTTAAAGGAAAACAAAAGGAGAGCATGTGGCTTAGAGGGTGAAGACAAAGGAGAAATAATGAGGACATAATGTTCATATACCGATGACTTTATTGTCCCTCGTTTCCTCCAGGGACCTATGGAAATGCCAGCCATGGCCAGAGAGGAGTAGCCAGGTTGGAAACATGCAGGTCTATTTCATGCCACACCCGGGCCATTCTTCAGTGCCAAGCACAGGCCAACATATTATGTGTCCACTCTTGTTATGTGTAGAGAGATGAACTTATTTACAATGAGTGTACAATGAGCATACCGAGATTTTCTGTAAGTGCTGATTCCTTCTGTCGCGGACCCTGTGGTAGCAGATGAGGCCCGGTGGGGCAGTGGCTGCCATCTTTGTTGACAAGGCCCACAGGGAATAGAGCCGGGAATGAGCCTAGGTCTTTAGACTATTAGAATAATCATTTAGGAATAGGATCAGCTGTTGAGAAGCTGTGCCTGAGTACAAGTTGGAACTGGTCACTGCAGCAAGAGTGACATAAAGGGAAGGTAGCTGAGATGATGCAGAGAATGCACGTGGTTTTGATTAAACACAGAAACATGATGGCTGAACTCTTGCTCACTCCAAGAAACATGCAAAAGACCCACAAAAACCACATGTACGATTCCAGTTTTGGTTCAGCAGTGATGACTGAGGGTCCAACTAAGCAGAGGGAGTGAATAGACTTTTACTGCAAAGTCTTCATATCTCTGGAAATCCTACATACTCAGATAAAACTTAAAACCTAACATCTTGTTTCCTCAGATTTAAGGCATCAGCAAAATTCTTAACATAAAATCTGAAGACATTGGAAACAAGTCATTTGTAGGCCAGGCATGGTGGCTCACACCTATAATCCCAGCACTTTGGGAGGCCAAGGCAGGCAAATCACCTGAGGTCATCAGTTCCTAATCAGCCTGACCAACATGATGAAACCCTGTCTCTTCTAAAAAAAAATACAAAAATTAGCTAGGCATGGTGGTGGGTGCCTGTAATCCCAGCTACTCTAGAGGCTGAGGCAGGACCTAGGAGACAAAGGTTGCAATGAGCTGAGATTCCCACCACTCTAGCCTGGGCAATAAAGTGAGACCCTGTCTCAGAAAAAAAAAAAAAAAAAAAAAAAAAGGCATTTGTACCAACCCAAGTGTGCCAAAAGCATGAACATACTCATGAATTTCTTGTTTTCTTTTTCTTTTTCTTTTTTTCTTTTTGAGATGAATTCTTGCTCTGTCACCCACACTGGAGTGCAATGGCATGATCTCGGCTCACTGCAACCTCTGCCTCCCAGGTTGAAGCAATTCTCCAGCCTCAGCCTCCCAAATAGCTGGGATTACAGGCGCATGCCATCACACCTGGCTAATTCTTATATTTTTAGTAGAGGCGGAGTTTTATCATGTTGGCCAGGCTGTTCTTGAACTCCTGACCTCAGGTGACCTGCCTGCCTCGGCCTCCCAAAGCGCTGGGATTACAGGCGTGAGGCACTGCACCTGGCCTATGAGTTTCTATATATGCTACTGGGGTTCAAGGAAAAAGTAATTAATCTTGTGTTTCTGATGTAGTACACCCTTGTCATTTACTTCATCATCCTTTACACTAATATGTATTAAATGTTTTGTGTGTGATTGGCAGAAACTACAAATTGGAATCGCCACTTGTAGTTTGTAATGGATGGAGGGAGATGGCCCACAAAGCCTCTCTCTTGCCTAAGCAGAGTAGAGAAGCTGGTCAGCAGAAGGTCTCAAGTACCTGGGCACTAACTAGCTCAAGTATGGATGCTGAGACAAGTGATGCTTGAAGACCTTATATACTTTTGCAAGATAATCTGAACTAAATGTAATGAAAAGTGACCTGGGATGCCAACAGGAGGGGGCCAACATATGATGCATAAAGGAACATCTTTACATTTCTTGATTTGTCCCTGGATTGGCACTTGCAGCTTCCTGGAAGGTATTTTCTTTCTAACAATCGGCAGCCTCACCTGCTGCATTGATGCTGGGCACACCCTGCTATTTGCTTATACAATGCCTTATTTTTCACATAGCTTTTCCACATAACTTATCCTCTTTGCGAAATAATAGCTACCATTTCCAATGTGCTAAATACGTGCCAGCTTGTGAACGGACAAAACGCTGACTCTTACCCTTTTGATTTTAGAGAGGTGCCTGATCTGAGCAATGAGTGCAGGTTCTGGGTTCTGAGCCAGGTCTGCTGGCTCTGGCTTAGATGCCCCTTAGATGCTGCATACACAGTCTCACTCTTTGCCCTTCCTTCAAGTTTTTCCCTCTGTTTAGTCACCACTAGCAGGTGAACTTGGTGTTTCCACAAATAAATCAATTATAATAGAAACATTAATTTGTTTAGATGTATTTGTAATCACATTGCTCCAAGGGAAATAGAATAGTGCAGATGTGTGTTCCAGTGTGTAATCTCTCTCTTTCTCCTCTCTGCACACACACATGCACCTAGACACCTGGTTTTGACTTTGTCACTACACAGTGGATAATACTTAAGCTATATTGACTATTTGGTCATATTCTTGAATACCCGCAATATCCTCACTAGTATATTCTGACTTCAATAGGAACATTTTTCCTTGTAAGCACACATTGGTCAAAATGTAGACCCACGGTTTTCTTGGTGTTAGGTGCTGGGATGCTGGTGGTTTAGCATTGATATTTATGAAGTCTCTGTACAGTCAAGGTCCACATTATTTAATATGACTTAAAATTTTGTCAATGTGTAGAGAAAAGTAAAAGGAATAAAGACATGGCATTTTCTCCAGTTTCTGGGGTGTCCTTTGGTGTTGATCACATGGATGTATCCTGCCATTACTTTTTGCAAATGTAACCGTAAAACGTCCAAAGAAAAACGGAGTGTCACATAGTAAACTTGGGATGGCAAATGCTTTAAACTCCAGCAGGTGACTCTTCTTTCTTCCAGCCACACTCACCCATTCTTCTCTGGAAATAAAGGACATTCTCTTTTAAATGTGTCAAATAAAAGTGTTTGTCAGTGTTAGAAAATCACTAAAGAATAACATAATGCTCAAATAAATGGACTACCATTTTCAAGCTCTATGTGCTTATGTATTAATATAAACCTATGCATGCAAATAATACTCTGATTCCTGAATCAAAACTCAGGGCCACTTCATTCCAACAAGGCAGATAGGGCCCCACTTGGAGCTCAGCTGGGAACAGGCTGTCTCTGAGTGCAGCTGTTGAACTGTTCTATGAACACTGAAGAGAAGCATTTGTACTTTACTGAACTTTATTCATGGAGAAAAAATGAGAAAAGTAGATGGAATTCTGTGCACCTGTGCCCCCAGCAGAATCCTGAAATGGGCTGGACATGAGGATATCTCACTGTTCTCATCCCACTGAAGAAAGGGGCTGCTGCTGAAAGCTGCAGGGCAAAGGAACTCATTTCAGAAACAAGCCTATGAGAGGAAGAGGCAGAGGACTCACGAGCTGGTGTCAAAGGTCAGAGTTTGCCACAGGCAGGCAGAGAGGCAGTCTCCCTCCCTCTGCTGGAGGTGAGGTTATATTGAGCACAGTGAAAATTTCAGTGAACACACTACTCTGGTTTGCATCCCAAGCAGCAGGAATACAATTCTTGGTGTCACCTCATATTTGGGGTCCTGGAAGCTCATTCATCCTTAATACTGTAAGGGGAAAAAACATAAACACAGTGAGATTTGCTAAGTTTGTACTAAGCCTGTGACCACTGAGTAAAAATTAATTTCTCCCCTTCCAGAGAAAATCAAAGTGTTGTGTTTAGAATATGGGCTTTAAAACCAGATGGGCCTAAGTCGGAATCCATGTTTTGGCGATTTGATTAGCAATGAAATGTATGACTTGTCCTTGTGTTTAAAATCTGTATACGCTGGCTAAAAATGCCCTCTTCTGAATGCTTGGAGAGAAATAAAGTGAGGTGATGTTATGTAATGAGCTAGCCTAGGGACTGACATGTAATTCTTTGTTGGTTTGGTAAAGCTCTCCAAATATTTATAGCATAGCTCTCACATGCTGGGCCTGAGCCAGGCATGGAAGACAGAGAAGAAAAGATACATGGTGATCTTCAGAAAGCTCACTATCACAGTCCAGCTGGGGGTGGAAGGGTGGGAGTGGGTGCTAAACCAGAGTCTATTTCAATGTGACACAGTGGACAGGTGGTCTATTCACATCAGTTGGTGGTGTAGTGAAATCTGGTGTAGTGCAGTGGCAGGGTGTGGTGGATGGAGTTCCACCTGAATTAAACAGCCTCTCCATGGAGGAATTTGATGCCTGCTACTTCATTTCTAGGAAGCAGCGGCTGATTGAGATGTGTGTTATTCTAGGAAGTCCCTCCTTCCCAGGCAGCATTACATGTACAGTTCTTCTTAAACCTGACTTATTGCAAGGAAGGGATCCGGTCAGAAAATGACCCCCTGAAAGCTCCAGGGGAAAAGGAACTCATTTCAGAAGCAATATCAGCTGTCCCCCGGTTTCAGTTCAATAAGTACCAAAATGGACAGAGAAGGAATTTGCTTCCCCCAAGAATAACCTATAGAACTCTATTTTTCTATATATTCTACTAGAAATGTTTATAATAAGCATATTACTGGAAATATTTACAATATTTTGAATTTCTGATGCAGCACCACAGATGATCTATTATGTAGTTAAATAGATGAACACCATGGTTAACAGATTAAATTCAAACAAGGGCTTCTTTCTGCATACTTCTGTGGTTTGGGATTATAGAACCGTTCCCAAACTTACTGGATCCTAATACCTGTTCATTTAGGACAATAGTACCTGCCACTCTTGGAATAACCTATGTAAAATGTTCAGCAAAGAGCTTAGTAGTAGTTAGTATTCAATAATATCTTTACTTGAACCCAAAACTGTGATTCATTTTCAACTTAGAATTTTTTTTTTCTCAAGGAAGAGGTGAATCGTTGTTAACGTCTGTAAATTGTGATGGCCTTTTCAGATTAAAGGGCAGTATCATGTGGGCTCTGATCAGTCATTTATATTCTTCTAAGGATGTCAGTTTAAGGACAAGGTGCTTTGACGGTGAAGTTTATTAAAAAACCTCACCCTTTTGTCACACTGAAAACATTTCCTTCTGGGTCTGCACTTAGGCTAAACAATCTTTTTCTATCTTCTTCTTTTGACAGAAAAGGCAATTGTTTGCTTACTCTTTATTTTTCAAAAATGCTGAAACAAACTGTGACGGCCTTTACCCCTCTACCCATTGTGCTAACCTAGTTGCATGCACTTTCTACTGTAGCCTTCCTTTGACTGCATATCATTTCCCCATTTAAAAAATTTTCTTCGTTACTGATGCGCTGCCTTAGCATGTGTTTTGAAGTAATTTGTTTTAATTATTACTAAATAATATTACTGTTTTAAATTAATTTTTTTTTTTTAGACAGATTCTCTCTGTGTTGCCCAGGCTGGAGCGCAGAGGCGCGATCTCGGCTCACTGCAACCTCTGCCTCCTGAGTTCAAGTGATTCTCCTGCCTCAGTCTCCCCAGTAGCTGGGATTACGGCTGTGTACCACCATGCCCAGATAATTTTTGTAGTTTTAGTAAAGACAAGATTACACCATATTGGCCAGGCTGGTCTTGAACTTCTCACCTCAAGTGATCCACCTGCCTCGGCCTTCCAAAGTGCTGGGATTGCAGCGTGAGCCCCTGCACCTAGCCGGTTTTTAATTTTATATGAGCTTCATGAAAATATGTACATGAAATATGTATGATAATGGTTAAAAGGTACAGAGAAGTAGAACAGTGTAGAAAGTCACGTAACTCTAACATTAGAAGTGGCATCGAAAATTGGCCTCACTGATGGAACTCAAAGACCCAACTGGTCCATTGATGGGGAGAACATGGATAATGCTTGCAGGACACACATGCTGGTTATCAGGGAATGCAGCAATCCCAAGAATGTGAACCTCATCTACATGAGCCACACACTACTAAGCGTGGCTTGCAGCACCTGCAAAGCAGTCGTTCACCCTGTGTAAGGCATGTGGGACTTGGCAAAAAAGTAGGGTCCTGGAGAGAGTGCGTGCTGTGGGCATGAGACAACCATGCTTGCACAGCCTGCACAGAAGGGGGAACGGAATATGGCTGGCAGGGCAGGAGCAGCTTGGAAGGTACTGTGGGAGCCCACAAGCAGGTGTGGGTAGTCAAGACCTGCCACTGGGCAACGTCAGTAGCAGCTGAAAGAGCAAAGGAGGCCAGGAGGCAGGTGCTGCTGTGAAGGGCCCGGAGCAGCCTGAAGGTCAAGGTAGTACTGTCTAGGAACCGGGCACTGCTGCTTCTGACTAAGAGGAACTCCCGAACACGGGGAGAGTCTGCAGGGCCGCATGAATGCTCAGCATGACCAAGGGCATCTTGTAGAGCAGGGATGCAGCCTGGAGGCCTGCGTGCTGCTCAGGATGGTCTGTGGCTTGTGTGGAGCCTGGTGATGCCTACGGCAGCCTGGAAAATACAGACGCACTCTGCAGGGCCCACCTGATGCTCAGCCTTGTGCAGTCTTACAGGTCCTTAAGGGAAATGTGGGATGCAGATTTGGGGATGCCGTTACATGTTTTTTTGTAAATTTTGCAAACAAATTTAAATTAAAATATCTGTGTAGGTCAACACCACAATGAATGCATGGACTTGAATGAACATATCTCTCACTCTCGCAGCCTCTGATATGAGAGCATGCTCTTTTCTTAGGAAGTGCCAAGGGTAAAATTGCAGATGTTGTCTTGAATAAGTTCCTAGTGAATATGACTGTTTTATACTTATCCGTGTTGTCTTCTCACAGCGTCCCTCTTGCGCCCTGGACTGTGGTAAGTTGTACAGAGTGGACCCTACGGGCACAGCCTGGTCCCTCCCTGTCCCTTCCCTCTGGCCGCTCTGGGCCTCTGCCCAGGTTCCCTGCCCTCTCCATAAGCTCTTGCTCCCTTGCTGTTCTTTTCCAGATCACACTGTTCCCTTTCTTGAAGTTCTCCATGGTTTGGTTTCCCATGGAAGCCCCCAAACTCCTGAGTGATCTCCATCTTTCTTGCTGTCCCATTGGAGAGCACTCCATGCTCCCGAGATTTGGAGCCTGTCCCTCCCCCTTCCTCTGCCTGGAGGCTCTGTCACTGAGTCCTTTCCTGATTCTTCCTATGACCTCTTCAGTCACTTTATCACATCCATCCCATTGATGTTCCCTTGGGCGATGTTCGTTTGCTTATTTACTCCTTTCCTATTTGTGCCCCACCCTCTACCCTGGAGTATAGGGCTCAGGATCAGGGGGACTTCATCTCTCTCTCTCTCATGCCTGCTGTGTTTCCAGTGCCCAGACAGTGCTGGGCAGGGCCAGCCTCCAGCAGGTGCTTCCCATTTATACCCTGGGTGCATTGCTCCCCTCTTCAGAGTGTGATCAGTGCCTTGTCTGAGCAAGCAGATGGTTGCTAAGGATTGAGGCTTAAGGGAATTATTTTTTCCCTCTGATCTATGGGGCTGGAGTTAATAAAGCTTTTCCCAGTTGATTGTATCAAGGTCACTGGAATGCCTCGCAATTTGTTGTTAGGGATAACTGCTTGCTTTTGCTTTTTATATATAGAGAAAAATACTTTTTCCTGAATCATAAGTGGCTCTTGGTTTTTGCTGTACTCTCTGCTAAAACAAAAGATTATTACTGTGAGGGGTCCAATTGTGTCCCTCCGGAATTTGTGTGTTGAAACTCAACTCTCAGGACCTCAGGAAGTGGCTGTATTTGAAGATACCGATTTCAAAGAGATAATTAAATTAAAATGAGGCCGTTAGGGTGGACCCTAATCCAGCATAATTGGTGTCCTTAAAAGAGGAGATTAGAACTCTCACACACACACACACACACACACACACACACACACACACACACACACACACACACAAAGACCATTGAGGACACATGGAGAGGAAGGTCACCTACAAGCCAAAGAGAGAGGCCTCAGCAGAAACTAGTCCTGCCCACACCTTGATCTCATACTTCCAGCCTCCAGACATGGGAGGAAATACATTTCTGTTGTTTAAGCTACTCAGTGTGTGGTGGTTTGTTATAATAATCCTAGCAAACAAATAAAGTTGCTTAAAAGTCAGATTCCAGCAGTTTTATTTTGTAAATTTCTGTGTTTCTAATATGTTTCTTTCCTACACCTTGAAATGTGGTATCTTATGATCCCTCAGGAGCTAGCAAAATTGTATTTTTGTTTACCATGTCAGTGTTATATTAGAGATTTTGTGAAATATTTTATTTAGCTCATCCATTTTACGGCAGTGGAAATGGAAGTGAGCAGGCCTGTGTGAGCCGCCCATGCTGTATGGCGGGGGACAGTAGAGCTTCACCTGCTTTGGTGGGGACCTCATCCAGTATCCATGCCACTTTGTCCTTAACAATGCGATGGTGACTTTATCATGCGCAGTGTCAATGGGTGATGGAAGTGCAGGGTTAGCCTTTTCTGTGGAAACAATTAGTTTTGTAGGCAGTTGAAGAGGGAAACATAGAGCCATAGGTCCAAATCTTGAGGCCTGGACCCTGATGTGACAATGAAGCAGGAAAAGGCCATGAAACACACCTCTCAAACACCGAACTGGGAAGGAAGCAGTGATTTATTTGGCCAGGAGCTGCGGTGGCATGAATGCCTAACAGTGGAGCTCCCCTAACAAAGAAAACCCCTGCCCTTTTAAAGGTATACAACTCTAGAAATTACATATAGGCTGGGCGTGGTGGCTCACGCCTGTAATCCAAGCACTTTGGAAGCCAAGGCAGGTGGATCACCTGAGGTCGGGAGTTCAAGACCTGCCTGACCAACATGGTGAAACCCATCTTTAAAAAAAAAAAAAAAAAATTAAAAAAAAGAAAAAGAAATTACACGTGAAAGGGTTTTGGGCTTACAACTCTAGAAATTACATGTGAACGGGTCTTGATCCATGAAGCAGGCGTGGGTTACGTGACTTAGGTGGGGTGTGATCGTGTTTAAGTAAAAACAATGCCTTCTGGAAAGATTCCTCCACACCATGCTTGTGATCTACAGGAGTGAGATTAAGGGCCGTGCCCAAGCCTGCCAGCCTTTACTTCTCCTATTGAAATACAATGTAGACGTCTAAGGCGAAGGGCTCTTAGAAGCTTAGGAGGATTAAGGGTCTCCTTCCTCAATAAGACAAGCAAAGGTCCTTTTGGAACCAGAGAGTTACTAGATCTACTCCCAGCACCTAGTACAGGGCTCCAGGTAGGCTGTGGTGGAGGGCAGCTATGAAGCCCACAGGGAATGGCTTCATGAAGGGAGATTAAGCAGGAAAAGAAAGAAGGGGAATCAATCTTAAGTATCAACTCAGCTACAAGGAGGGATCATAATTTTAAAAATTGTGGAGAGAAGGACAAAGTCAGATGGTATTCAGCATACAGAGCTCCGATCGCATGCTGAGTGAGGTTTGGTTTGTGACAGGCACTTAGATTTTTGTAATTACTGTCAAATGTACAAAGCTCTTTCACCTACACTTCATTAAACAACCCTGTGGCTTCGTGATTACCAAATTCATGCAGCTCACAGCAAACAGACCAACTCCCTCAAGTTACAGGCCACAAATTCAAGATGGGAAAGACGCGTGTGCACGGCAGGCAGTTCCCAGAAAAGATGACAAGATAAGGCAGGAACATTGCTTTTTAAAAATATATATTACTTATGTGTTCAGGAAAACACAAATATTTGTATTATTTTCACTTTGGGACATTTCCCAACTGCCAACAACTCATCAAAGCTTCGAGGTTGTACAGGATTTTGTGGTCATTTAATTTCTTAAACACATGGAGGGACTGTTGATTTTGGAGATGACTTCCAAAGACTATCAGTTCTCAAAATGACCATATAAACATGATTGTTCTAGTTGCCCATTTTATTTTATTTTATTTTATTTTTCAAGACAGAGTCTTGCTCTGTCACCCAGGATGGAGTGCAGTGGCATGATCTTGGCTCACTGCAACATCTGCCTCCCAGCTTCAAGCAATTCTCTTGCCTCAGCCTTCCAAGTAGCTGGGATTATAGGCACCTGCCACCACGCCTGGCTAATTTTTTGTATTGTTAGTGGAGACAGGGTTTTGTTGGCCAGGTTGCTCTTGAACTCATGGCCTCAAGTGATCCACCCACTTCAGCCTCCCAAAGTGCTGAGATTACAAGCATGAGTCACCATGCCTGGGCTATTTTTTAATTTTATAAAAAATGCTATGGTTTTCACTGGCTGTAAAGTGCCCTAACAAGAGACAGCTTGCTGGATACCCACTTCAGCATGGCTTTGAGGAGTCTGTGTCTGAGGTCCTCTTCCAGCATCCACTCCTCCCAAAGTGTGTCTCTTTGCTTCAGGGTTTGCCATTTGCCTGCTCTCCCAACTGTGCAGATCCGGAGGCTGCTCCTCTAAATTCCCCTAGGTGGATGCAGGCTGTTAGTCACGCCCTCACAGGCCAGCAGGTCCCAGGGTAGCACACTACCACTGCAGAGCTCACAGGGATAGTGATTTAAAATTCTTGAATCCACAATTTTGATTTATCTCTTCTGTGGCTGAACCATGCTGGCTGGCTTTCCAGGGAAGGAGACGGTGAGCACTCCTGAGAATTTCTCCATCTCTGAGTAACACTGTTGGTAGCCAAGTCAAAGCTATTCTCATCCATCCGGGCCTTTCCTGGAAGAGCTGGCTCCTTTCAGCTAGCACAAGAGCCCTCTCCCAGGTCCTCGTAAGGGTCCCAGGTGGTCTGGGGAGGTGTCTCTTCTCTACAGAAAAAAACTCCTTTTGAATGCAGCTGGGTAGGGACACCATGACTAAATCTGTGTGGCTATGTTGCAACGAAGAGAGGACTTTGAAGGAGGAAATCATCTCTTAAAAGGATCAGGCCAAAATCTGCATCTGAACTAAAAGCCATGGGTTCATCTGCATTTCCTGTTATAAGAAATAGCAAATGTTTTGATTATTTTATTAAACACCTTTAGTTAGGTATTCGTATTTGTAGACTACAACAATCTATTTCCACCACTATAGTGAGCAAAAGTTCAAAAATAGGCTGAACGCAGTGGCTCACACCTCTAATCCCAGCAATTTGGGAGGCTGAGGTGGGTGGATCACCAGAGGTCAGGAGTTTGATACCAGCCTGGCCAACATGGTTAAACCTTTTCTCTACTAAAAATACAAAAAATTAGCTGGGTATGGTGGCAGGTGCCTGTAATTCCAGTTACTTGGTAGGCTGAGGCAAGAGAATTGCTTGAACTTGGGAGGCAGACGTTGCAGTGAGCCAAGATTATGCCACTGCACTCCAGCCTGGGGACAAAAGCACTCTGTCTCAAAACAAAACAAAAGAAAAAAAAATCAGGCACTGGTACATACATACACACACACACACACACACACACACACACACACACACACACACAGAGAGAGAGAGAGAGAGAGAGAAAGTTATTCTAAATTTCTTGGCTCTAATAGGATTTTAAGATAAAATCTGCTTACATCTATCATACTTTTACTATAACCCAGGATAGAAAATTAGGAAATGGAATAAAGGGAGAGAAAAGCCCAGCCCTTGAGGCCCCACAAATGGGGGAGAAGTCAGAGGGGCCCTAAGCTTAGCCATAGGGGAAAGTTGAGAGATAAGGAGGTAAATGCAATGCAGAGAAGGGTTGGCTCTGCTCTTCTTCTAGTGTTTCTGGGGACAACCTGGTGGCCATGACCAGGTGCCTTCATTAAGTTAAATTAATTTTATCTAATTTTCATTTTCTTATTGCTCTATTTTTCTACCAGTGATTGAGCCTGTCTTGTTTTTAAAGCATAAGTGAAGATGCAAAGACTGAAAGGAAATTTCCACAAAGACATCCTATCCAAAAGAATTGATGACATCCTCCAGTAAACAAAACCTGCTCAGGACAGAGGTGTGGCGTGGAAACAGGTGCCGGTGAGGAAGGAATGGCACAGCTGTCTGCCTCCTTGTTCCAGATGGAGCCGGGAGCAAAGGATGTTTTATCCTTAGAGAACAGAATTCTCACTGGAACCTGGCTCAACATGTCTCCAGCCCCCCACCGTTTTTTGGCTTACACTTTGAATGTCATTTCAGTTTAAGTGCTAGGTCTTTTTCCTGTTCAAGGAGATTCTCCCCTTCCATGTCTCTGCTATGCTGAACATCCTCTTAGGTGACAGTTCCATTGTCTAATTGACACTCCTTTACTTTGATTTTCCATTTAAAAAATAGAGATCATGATTTTGCTCTAGAGTGTGAGGCCTCGCAAGGCTCAGTGAGGCTGTTTTCATTCTGCAGCCCTCAGATCGCTGTTGCTTAAGACGGTGGCTGGGGTCTGGGTCATCTCAATGTCACCCTGGCCCACTAGTCTTATCCTGGGCTGGGAAGGGTCAGGGCTGCCGAGGCAGAGGGGGCTCCTTTGTCTTTTTCTCTCTCTCACCTTTCTACTCAGTGAACTCAGACTGGGGTGGTTTCTTACATGGCTAAAGGAGAGAGAGGGTGACAAAGGAATGACAAGGGAAGCCTTCAGGGATGTCACCTCCTTAAACACAGCACCATTTCTTCTATCAGGGAGCAGTTATAAGGCCTTCCAATTTCTAGGGCTGAGGGAGGAGAGGGAGACCACCTCATATTGGGTGAGATGTTAGAGAATTTGTGGACAGGTTTTTAAGCCACCAGAGTCAGACATCTAGCCACAAATCATGTATGTTCCTCCTACATGAAAATGGTAACCACCCCTACCAAATTCTCCAAAAGCATCATTATTGTCTGAGTTAGTTCAAGATGCAAGTGAGGTTTCCGGCTTGAGGTTCCTCAGATCCAGTTTCTCTCCATCTGGAGAGAAGAAAAAACCACAGAAGAGGCAGTGTCTCTGTCCCTCACTCACCTAACTTACAGCTGCAGAGCAGAAATAAGATGGCCCCAATAAACTCTCAAGCTGAAAAAGGGAGAAGTGGGAAAGGGGGCACAACAATTCCTGGTCCATATCATGTGGAAATGCATCAGACACTCACAGTGCACAGACTAGGGCCTGGCCTACTAACCTGACAGGTCTCCATGGCTTCTGGCTTCCCCCTCTGTGCTCCGAGTAAGGCTTCTTTTTCCATAAGGAGTGATCTGTTTCTGGAGCTGAATAGTGTCCTCAGCCCAGTTCCTGCTTTGGAACAAATTACAACAAATTAGTGGCTTAGAACAACGCCTGTTTATTATCTCACAGTCTCCTTGGTCCTAAGTCTAGGCCCAGGCTGATGGGTTCTCTGCACAGGGGCTCATGGGGCCATGACCAGTTCTTATCAGGGATCAGCGTCCTCTTACAAGTGCACTGTTGCTGGCAGAATTCACCTCCATATGGGTGTGGGGCCTAAGTCCTTACTCTTCCATTACATCTCATCTTGAGGACACCCACAATTCCTTGCCAAGTGGCTCTGGAGGGAAGTTTGCAGCATAGATGTGGGCATTCTGCCAGGCTCACCAGAGTGCATCCCTCTGACTTCCTCTTCTGCCACCAGCTGGAGAGAACCTCCTGCTTTTAGGAGACTCATGTGATCAAATCAGGCTCACCTGATCATCTGCCCATCTCAAGGTCAGATGATTCAGGACCTTAATTACATTCACATAATCCCTTCACAGTTGTCCCTAGATTAGCATTGGATAGAGTAACTGGAGGTTGGTGTGTTTCCCCCAGAGAAACAGCCGTTTTCAAATTCTGCCCACTATACCACTCCTGGCAGTTTTGGGGTCCATAATTATAATTTTATTTTGTCTATCTTTGTTCATTTTAGGCCAAGTAGGACGTGTTTCCAGAGAATAAATCTCTTTATACCTTTGGGGATCTCCTGTGAAATAAAGGTGCCTTCCAGTATGCAAAGGCTGCAAACACACATCTCTGAGATAAGCCCCTCTCTACCTGAGGCTCCTAGTGAGACTGTGATCTTAAGCCTTTGAGAAGCTTTATTTCTAACAGACAGAATCTGAGAGGCCCAGACTTTCAAGTCTCAGAAGTTCTTCTGTCTCTCTGAAAGGATCTATGAGGCTCAACTTAGGTCTTCCTCAGGCCTTAACAGGTCATCTCTGACCTTGGATTTTAGATTCTTTCTTCATTTTAGCATTGTTTTCCATCTGGACATGCTAAGAATAACTGAGCTTTATTTTCTTTATCTTTGTTTTGGGATGGAAACTCACTCTGACACCCAGGCTGGAGTGCCTGGGTGTAATCTCGGCTTACGGCAACCTCTGGTGTCTGGGTTCAAGCGATTCTTCTGCCTCAGCCTCCCAAGTAGCTGGAAATACAGGCCTGCATCACCATGCCTGGCTAATTTTTGTATTTTTAGTAGAGACAGAGTTTCACCGGGTTGGCCAGGCTGGTCTTGAACATCTGACCTCAAGTGATCTGCCTGCCTTGGCCTCCCAAAGTGCTGGGATTACAGGTGTGAGCCACCACCCCTAGCCCTGAGCTTTATTTTCAAACATCTGAGACCTGGAAGGTTATTTGTCTTTCCTATAAATTTTGCACGAAAAGTAAGTGTTTTTTTTTCAACTCCTCTCTTTATTCTCATTTTGTCAAGCATAGCTAAAATACACCAATTGTCACTTTCAACAAGTCTCCTAGATTTCCCCCAGATTATTTATTATATTTACTCTTTTCTATTTCACTGTATGGGGCCATCTTGCTTAAGTGTCTCCCACTACCTAACAGGGCGCCCTTTCCTTTCCTTCAGCTTCCAATATTTCCCTCACTTTCCTCCCAGCCCTTATCCCCTTGTCACCACCAAGACTCTTCCGATCTTGATCTGCTACCGCTCACAGAGCCACCACCTCATTTGAAAGTCCTGAACCTTGTGAATTAGCACTCCACTCCCAGGTACGCACATCTGCTCTGGCTGTCTTCAGCTCTGTGACAAGCAACCCGTATGCAGGGGTTTCAAACAATGACCATTGTATATCTTGTATAACTTGCTTAGAATCTGCAGATCAGTGGGGCTCAGCCAGGTGGTTCTCACTTGGGTTGTCTTATGCTTTTGTAGTGAGATGGTAGCTAGGGTCGTCTTTAACGTTTCTTCTGGTGTCTGGGCTGGGGCACACCACGCATCTAGAGGCTGGAACTCTGGGCTTCCTTGAGCTTAAGATCTCTCCTGGTCTGTCCCTCTCTCTCTGTCTCCATCCCTCTTTCAGCAGCTCTGTCTATCTCTGTCTCTCTCCATGTGATCTCTTCATAAATTCTTTACATGTCACAGCCTCAGTGTAGCCAGATGTACATTGTGGCTACAGGCTCCAAAGATCGTCTCCCAAGAGGAGCTACTCCTTATCTCTTAAAGTTTTTTTTACATGGTTTTGCTCTCTGTCACATTCATTGCACATGACACTTTATTTAGCTTTATTATTTAATTACATGTTTTATTACTCATTTCACATAATTTATATTTCTTAACCAATTTATAAGGAGTTGATATGGCTATTTGGGTCATTTGTTGATGGTTTTCTGCTTTTTTTAAATCCTTTCCAATTTCACTAGTTATATTTATAAATGCTGATACTTTTTATTAAAGATTTTCTATAGAATAGATGAAATACCCTCTTGAATCTGTCTATTGAAGTACTTTATGCTTCTATTAATATATTTATTAATCTATTATTTACTTAAATATTTCACAAAGTTTTACTGGTTGAGTTGGTTTTCTTTATTTAGAACTTTTATGTCGATTCTTCATTTCTTTTTATTTGGATATAGGAAATAAGTTTCAAGAGGTCATGTGAGTGAATTTCTACAGCATAACAGAAATTGCTGATCAACTGTGAGTAAGCATGCTTTCTGCTGCTTCTGGCATGGAAGGGGAGGGTATAATTTTTGGGATGGTGTGGTGGAATGCAACACCAAGCATATTTTTTCGATTTCTTTGGTAACATGGCTTCTGGCTGTTAATAGCTCCAGTTTCCTCTCTTTTATGCTATTTCTGGTATCAAAAATACACTACTTTATACCTAAGACTTATGACTCCAAATGTGGTGGGTAGTATAGTGGAAATGGGGAGCAGGACCATCTCTAAGCCAAACACCTGTTTCTCCATCCCACACTCCATCATACCTTCAACTCCTGTTTCCGTGACGTACTAATGGTTAATCCAGTAACACTGTGTAGCAGAGTATGGTTATTTTCTCTATCAGTCCGTTTTTACTCTGCTGATAAAGACATACCTGAGACTGGGTAATTTATAAAAAAAAGAGTTTTAATGGACTCACAGTTCTACATGGCTAGGCGGCCTTGCAATTATGTCAGAAGACAAAAGCCATGTCTTACATGGTGGTAGGCAGGAAAAGAATGAGAGAACCAAGTGAAAGGGAAATCCCTTATAAAACCATGAGATCTTGTGAAACTTACTCATTATCATGAGAACAGTATGGGGGAAACTGCCCCCATGATTCAATTATTTCCCACCAGGTCCCTTCTGCAACATGTGGGAATTATGGGAGCTACAATTCAGGATGAGATTTGGGTGATATTATCTTTCTTCAATAAGATTACTCCTCCAAAAGCATACACAACTAATGTGAACATTTGTTTAATATCCTCCAGCTTTATGGAAGTCATTTAACTCTGGATAGGGACATTTCTTTTCTTTTTCCTTCCTGTATCGCTGACATGTAGACATCATATAGTGGTGTGCATTCAGCAAGTTTACAGTAAATGAATGAATGTAAGAATAAATGGTTAATATCTAAAGAAGTTTTTTTTTAACTTGGTATAAGTTCAATACAACTTTTAATAAAGATTTATCAAACCCACAAAATGAAATGATAATTACTTGCATTGGACTATTGAGTTTTTTTATTTTAATTCACAGAAAATTATATACCTAGCATAGCAGAGTTTTTCTGTTACATCCTCCTTCCTTTCTCAGCAGAATGTTGGTGAGAAGCCTTAACTAAGAAGTGGTCTGTGTTCTAGAGAAGATGAGGTTTCTTTGAGTCTGTCCTGCCAGGTTCCGACTTGGTCCTTGGGTGTCTATGCTTTTCTCAAGCCTATGCCATTTTGCATAGTGTAAATTACTCTTTCAGCTTATTGTGAATTATAAACTCAATTTCTAAATGCAATTTGTCTCTTATTCTGTATAAGGAAGTTATTTTTCATTTAATACATTGCAAAAATAACAGTTAGTACCGAAGATCATTCTCCCATCTGTTCTTGTTTGGTCTGCCAACTCCTTATCAAGGGAGAACAATACCGGGACAGTGTCCCAAATCAAATTTTTCTACATCGAATGACCAATACCATCTGCATTTCCTCTTCCACACCCTGCAAGACACACCCAGTCACAGTATCTCAAGAGTGTCACTCTTTTGTCATTTGATCAATTTTATGTGGGCCACCCCAGTCATAAGTAAGCACTGTTGGAAGATGCCACACAGTTGGAAGACATGGGGAGACATAAGTGTGAATACAACCAGACCTTGCTTAACAATGGGGATACATTCTGAGAAATTAAAATTGCGTTTTTAGATAATTTTGTCTTTGTGTAAACATCAAAGACTGTGCTTGTCCAAAGCCCAGATGGTAGAGTCTACTACACAGCTAGGCTGCACTGTAGCCTATTTCTCCTAGACTGCAAACCTGTGCAGCATGTCACTGAACTTGATACGGTAGATGAGTATACACAATGGTTCCAAACTCTCATATCTAAAGATATCTAAACATAAAAAAGGTAAAGTAAAAAATATAGTATAAATATTTTTTTAAAAGGCACATCTGTATGGGGAACTTACCATGAATGGAATTGTAGAACTAGAAGTTGCTCTGGGTAAGTCAGTGAGTGAGTGGTGAATGAATATGAAAGCCCAGGGAGTAAATTACTAAACAATATGATACACTTTATGAACACTGTGCATTTAAGACTATGATGAAGTTACACAAGCGTATTTTTCCTTTCTTCAGTAACAAATTAATTTTAGCTACTGCAACTTTTTAACTTTATAAACTCTTAAATTACTTAAACATTTTGACTCTTTTGCAATAAGAGGTAGCTTAAAATACAAACATATTGTATACCTACTACAAAAACCTTTTATTTCTTTATATCCTTGTTCTATAAGCATTTATCTATTTTTAAAATTTTTCTTACTTTTTAAACATTTTGTTAAAAATGAAGACAGAAACACATATATTAGCTTAGGCATACACAAGGTCAGGATCATCAATATCACTCTTTCCCCTCCACAGCTTGTCCCACTGGGAGGTCTTCACGGAGCTGTCATCTCCTATGACAACAACGTCTTCTTCTTGATGCCTCCTGAAAGATCTACCTGAGGCTGTTTTACAGTTAACTTTTTTTTTTGTGAGTATAAGGAGTACAATCAAAAATATCAACATACAGTATGCTAAATGCATAAAGTGGTAGCATAGTTGCTTATTATCTTTATAAAGTAATACATCCTTTACATAATTGTATGTACTATACTTTTAAACAAATGGCGGCATAGTAGGTTCATTTACACCAGCATAACCTCAAATGCCAAAGTAATGCATTGCACTATGATATGACTAGGCAGGAGGAGTTTTCCAGCTCCGTTATAATCTTATGAGACCACTGTTGAATACACAGCCTGTCGTTGATGGAAACACCATTGTATGGTACATGACTGCATGCTTTAGATTCTGACCTAATGGAGTAGACCATTGCAAGGTCAATGCTAGAGAGAGCTCCTTTGCAAGAGAGAGAAATATGGTGGAGTAGAGGAACAGGGAAGTTCGGTGGATGATGGGTTTCATCTGGGTTTTGGAAGATGGAAAAAGCTTGGTCATATAGCAATTGGGACTAAACATTTCATCAAGAGGAAGCAGATTATGAAAAAATTACCCAGAGGTCAGTAGTTCAACTGTTCCACCCAGAAGCTAAGGTAGAAATTATACAGAAGTTATTCCTTTCTGTACTGGAACCAAGAAAGTGAGCAGGGACAATATGTTTGGTTGTTTGTTTTTTAGCATCTTTACAAGTTTTTCCCATCTAATTTGTCTCAATTGTCTTTCCAAAATTCCTTGATCTGTAGATATAATTGTTATAATATTGTAATAATAATATTATCCCTCTATTATATTATTATTTATCTGTAGTTACATTTTTTGACTTATCCCCATTGTATTCAATGCTTGATTTGTTCCAATACTCACTAATAGCTTATAACAGAAATGTCAATTTAATCGTAAAAACATTTAAAGATTATCCAATGCCTAGGAAATTACCCAATTTTACAGATGAGTCAATCTAAGCTATACTTATATGATTAAAAATAATTAGTTTGAGTTGTCTATGCTCTAATTGCACCTTCCTTCACTCAAAGTTCTCTTTGCTCAGTTGCAGAGTATTGTGTAAGCACAGCAGGAAACTTTTATGTTGACTCTTTGTATTAATGTAAAAATTATGCTTAATAACACAAGGAAGAATGATTCTAGGGTGTTTAGCCATGTGTTGCAATGGTCATTATTTCCTTCCAGTATACTTATCTCTGAACAGATCATTTTATTGGCTCTTTGGTTATAAATGTTTTCAGGAAGTGTTTTCTGAAACAATAAATACTTCTCTGTCCCATTATCAAGAAATTACTTGCATTTCATGCCTACATTCAATTTTGGCTACACACGGGGGGAAATAAAAGAAATATAAAAGTAGCTTTTGTTAATCAGACTTACAAACTAAAACCTAAAATGTTGGAATTAAAAAACAATAATAATTTAACAACTTTTTAAAAGGAATGTTAGAGAATATTTAATTCCAACTCTCACTTTAGTGGAGTCTGTAAGAGTCAAATAACTATTAGTTCTAGAAAGAATAACAATGTCTTTTTCTCTATAGCCTGCAATGTTCTGTAACACTTTAACTTCTGTGTTCATCCTGAAGTGGGTGCTCTTGTCCTCATTTTACAAAGAAGGAAATGGGGTCTCAGGGAGGGTAGGGAATTTGTAGCAAGTATCAGAGCAAGTGAAAATGAGAAGTGAGTCAATCACAGTGAGCCCTCTTCACAAATCCAGCATTGTTCCCACTGCCCCTCAACTGAGAAGCTGTTTTTCCACTTAAAAACAAAATAAACATAGAAAGAAAAACACAAATCCTCTCTTCTACTCTGGATTCAGATGACCATCATATTTTCCTCAAGAACATTGAGCAATCATAAATGACTTTTTCCCTCCACACTGGAGATAAACCACGACTTATTATTATAACAAAACTGGTCACTGCCCTCTCCGAAGAATTTCATAAGCTTCTGACATGCGTTATATCTTCATATGCTTATCCAGCATGGTGGCTGGTGTGATTCTCTGCCTACTTAGTATATAGGCTACTTCGGCAGAGGAGTTAATCACAGGAGATTTTTCTTTGGCTCCAGGGATCAGCATGCACAGACAGGACCATGTGTGAATTCTCCAGCATGTGATGATAAGATACTTTCAATCTGCCAGCATCGAGAAACTTCAGTTATTAAAAACACATTGAGTGTTATCACAAAAGATTCATTTTTCTAGGAAGAATTACCCTTTGGCATTTATGATGAGCATGAAGAAGAACAGATAATACAATTACTGACAGGACTTTCCTCAATTTAGGACAGCAAATGTTTAAGATTAGGATTAAGATTTCAGGAGAGACATTTTGTGATTATTCTGCAAAGAAAATATTTGGGACTGCTGTTTTCGTTTTGTTTGGGCTGACGCTGGGAGGTAAACATTTGCTCAACCATATTGAGTATCTGTGATTTAATGGGATATGGGTCCTAAAGTTTAAAGAACATATTTTAGTACTTCACCCTATTTGTGCTTAAAACAAAACAGTGCAAAATAAACAATAAATGGAGTAGTTAAAAAGTTTACAGAGCTGCAAATGCTAAAAAAAAGTCTGGTGAAGTCAATTTATCTCTTTGAAGGAGATTACTGATATTTTCAGCAAGAAGGGCAGTGTTGTGAGAGTGTCTGGCTGTCAGGGTACCAGTGTAGAACGATCATGCAGGAGAATCCGGGTTCCGAAGCCACACAAGGGACCATTTATGTTTTTGTCCAGCATTATGTAGATATTCCCAATATCTCATCAAGTGGTTGTGTAGTCCCTGCTTAAATTCCATCACAGACCTCATTATTTTACAAAATCTGTGTTTAAACCAGAAGAGCTCAAATGGATAGGAAATCCTCTTTGAGTTGAAGTGATACATTTCTACTTTCTGCTGTGACACATCAAAACTTTTCTATTTGAAACTTCTACCATGTCCCACCTAAGTTTTCTCCTTTCTTACACTAAATGTTCCCCATGAAGTTTGCTACTTACCATTTAAAATATCCAGGATCTCCTGGGTCCTAGACCCCTGCAACATCCAGGATCTCCCCTAAACAATGGCAGTTTGCAGTGACCCAAAATCAAGTATGGTGATCCAATGGCAAGTACAACGAAGCATCTTATCCTTAGATTTCTACTATTCATTCATATTAAAGCTGCCTAACTTGAGTTTAGATGTTTAGGCTGGGCTTTCCTGGAAATTTCATTTTTGAGTTGATGATGAATCCTATTATGGCTTTTCTTCCAATGAGCTGCTTGTTAAATAAGTTTCCTTCTGCTTCGGTCTAGTTGAAGTGGGAGAACCAAAGGTAGGTGTTTTTACACCATAAAACACTGCTTCACTAGTTTCAGCCCTTTCTTTCAGCCACTTAACTTCTCTAAAAACATGACTTTACAATCCTTTGCTTTATTGGCGTGGCCTTGCTCTACGGCCTCTGTTTACCTGCCTTTTATGTCCTACTGAAGACACTAGTGGACAAATGCTTGTAGTAGATAGAGCTACCTCTCACTCTATTCTGACAGGTTATACACAGAAATGAAGAAAAGTGCTCAGAGGAGGGTCTATTTACAACGAAGCATTTGCATTAGGTACATAAAACACTGGAATCCTTACATTTTTCCTCTTCTGTCCATTTTGATTTAATATAAACATAAGCTGGATGCGTCATGATATCAAACACTTATAGGTTACTTAAAGATTACCCCAAACATGGAAACTCAGAAAAAAAGTCACTGTAATTTGAATCATCCACATCATATTTATGTTTTAAAAAGTTTACTTTACTGAATATTGTTCTATCAAACACATGTTTTGGTACAATGTAAAATCAATTAATGCTTAGGATGAGGAATAGGATGGAATGGTACTGTTTATGGATGTGTAGGATTTTACATTAAAGTTCACTGGTTGTAGATTTCTGTTCGTTTGCTTTTATTTACGTTGTGAAATCTACACACCTTAGATGGTAGGTAAAGCACAAGACTGCTCTGATCTTGACTCTCATGACATTCCTCTGCAACTCTTATCATACTTCAGCCTCTAGCTCTAAATCCACCGCATGGCGTCACTGTCCCTGCTTTGCTGATGTTTCCTGTTTCTAGAATGCCTTTTCATTTCTGGGGGCCTGTGAATGCAGTCGCCATTTTTCAAGGTTCAGTGCACAAACCACATCCCTAGGTTGTTCCCTGTTTCCTTAACTAGCCGCAGGTAGAATTTTGCTTGTGTTACCACAAAGGGTGAATCTTAAATCCTTGCGTCACTACTAGTGGTGTACATTTCCATCAGCCTCGCTTTTATGTGGGTTCTTAAAGGGTAGCGTCTGTGCCTGATTTCTTCATGTCTTTCTCTCTCCCCTTTGTGCGGCAGAGCATCTGCATGAGTGCTGGATGGAGTTGACTCATCTGTGGGCTGTGGGATTGACTCAGCCCTGGACTGTCCTGGCACTTGTTTGTCTTAATCTGTGCTTTCATTGAAAAATAACACTGTCTTCAAAACTTCTAAATCATAGTCTTCCGATGTTCCCAGGAACTCAGATTTACATTACCTTCACGGCACAGAGAATGCGAATCCTAGAAGTTAACATTGTGTAGTCACACGTGGGTAAGAATGCCCTAGGGTACCTGGCAGGAACACACTGTATTCAGCTCTGACTTTCCGAAGGTTTACTCTTTCAACCCATGCTTTCCAGGATTCCAGCAAATAAAACCCAGAAAAGCATGAAACATGAGCTCCCATTTCAAAATCACCAAGTATATAAAGAAACAAGCCACCGCAAGAAAGCCAACAGAAACCAGGATCTTCTGGTAACAGAATCACAGAGCACACAAAAAATATATTATTTACATTTTTCAAAGAAATATATGATGAAAAAGAATAATATGCTACAAAATATACTAGGAAGACTAGAATATAACCAAATATAATGGCTAAAATTAAAACAAAAAAGCAGTCAGTAAAATTAAATACCTCACCCAACGATGTTTTCAATGGCAGGTAAGAGATACATGAAAAAGAATCAGTAACTCGAAGATAGACCTGAAATATTTACCAGGAATCAGACACACATAGAGAAGAGAGGAAATATGGAAGCATAAAGGAGAGATAAGGAGAGATAGAGAATAGTAAGGGGGCAAATATTCATCTAATTGTATCTTTAAACATAAGGAGCATGAAATGAGGCAATAGAAAAAGTGCTAAATGCCAAGAGTTGTCTAGAATTAATGAAGAACAAAATTTTTCAGATTTATAGGGTATAATAAATTCAAACAAGAATGAATAAAAAGAAAAAAGAAGACAATCCACAGCTGGGCACACAGAATATCACAGGCAAAGATGAGATCTCAAAAACATTGGAAGATAAACATTGCCTGTAAAGAAACAAGTGTACGAATTGCAAAATTAGTAGTAGCAGCAGAGTGGATGCATTTTTATAAGTTCCAATTTCTAGCATACTTTATACCTTAAATATTGTTAAGAAACTAAGAGATATAACTGATAATCTGGAATTTTCTTCTTAGATTAACATTTTAAAATAATAGTAATACTTTAAACACACAATAACAACGTTTATCACCAGCAAACAATCTCTAAATCAACTTCTAAGGGATTACTTTCTGAAGAGGGACATTTTAGGCAGAAGAAAAGACTGACATGTGAGAAAGAATGTTATCTGATAGTCTGAGATTATAAAAAGACGTGTAAATGCTTCCTTTATGGAAAGCGTGGATTTTGTATGGAGGCGTGGAGGAGGTACTGAAAGGAAATTCCTGCATTTGAAACCACTCCCCTCACGGACCCAGAAAGAGACATTTTTAAACTTTATTTCTTAGAATACTGAGAAATAAATGCCTGTTGTTTAAACCACCCAATCTATGAGATTCTGTTATAGCGGCTCAAGCTGACTAATGCAGATCTATCTACTCCAGCTCTTATTAGCCAATAAATCATGTCTGGCTTTCAATAAAAAATTACAAGTCATGCTAAAAGGCAAGAAAAATGTCATAGTCTGAAGAACCAAGGCGAGCAACAGAACCAGAATCAAATATGACAGAGATATTGACTTATGAGACAAGGAATTTAAAATAGTTACAATTAATATGTTAAGGGTTCTCTTGGAAATAATCAACAACATGCAAGAACAGATTGGGTATGTAAGGAGAAAGATGGAAGCTCCAAGAAAGAATTGAAAAAGTATCCTAAGGTCAGATGCAGTGGCTCATGCCTGTAATCCCAGCCCTTTGAGAGGCCAAGGCGGGCAGAGCCCAGGTGTTGGAGACCAACCTGGGCAACATTAAACCCTGTCTCTCCAAAAAACACAAAAATTAGCCAGGAGTGGTGGCTGCACCTGTGTTCCCAGCTACTCAGGAGGCTGAGGCAGGAGGATCACTTGAGCCTAGGAGGTGGAAATTGCAGTGAGCCAAGATCATGCCACTGCACTCCAGCCTAGGTGGCAGGGCAAGATACTATTTCAAAAAACAGAAACAAACAAAAATAGAAAGAGAATCCTAGAAATTAAAACAGTGTAATGGAAATAAAGAATGCCTTTGAAGAGTTCTTCAGTAGACTGGATGAGGTCAACAAAAGAATCAATACTCTTGAATATATGTCAATAGGAATTTTCCAAACAGAAATTAAGCATAAAAAAGAAAGGGAAAACAGAATAGAGTACTCATAAAATGTAAAATAATTTTTAAAAGTGCAATGCATAATAGATGGGAATGCTAAGAGATACAGAAAGATGGAATGGAATAGAGGTATTTAAAATGAGAATTTTTCAAAATCAATGACATAAACAAAAGCAGAGATATAAGAAGCTTGCAGAACACCAAAAAGAAAAACACAAAACCCCTAAATATTGGAAATATCATATCCTTGATATTTACCCAGCTGATTTAACAACTTATTTCTACACGCACATGGATGCTTATAGAAGGTATTTTCATAATTGCTAAAACTTGGAAGAAACCAAGATGTCTTTCATTAAATGAATACATAAGTAAACTGTGGTACATCTATACAATGGAATATTATTCAGCAGTAAAAATAAATAAGTGATCAAACAAAAAGACAAGGATAAATAGTAAATGTGTATTTCAAAATGAATGAAGCCAGTTTGAAAGGTTATACTATATGACAGCAATTACATAACATTTTGAAAAATGTAAAACTGTAGTGATGAGAAGATAAGTGCTTTCTAGGGGTTTAGGGATTAAAGAAGGCTAGGTGAATCAGAACAGATATTTTAGGATGGAAAAAAGCTATTCTTTATAATATGTGATGGTGGAGTCTATGAGTCCATTGACATTTACAGTCAAAATAGTAAAATATTTAAGAGATTACGGGATTCCAAAATGAAATGCAGAATATGACAAAACTATGTAACTTCATTACAAATGTATGAATCAACCTCATGGAAAGAGGTAAAGGAAAAGGTGCTGACTTAACTAACTTTGGAAATGAATAGAGTATGTCAGACTAAAGGGAAAAAAGTGCACATAAGAACTGTACTCTAATTGATAAAGTTGCTTTCCACAGGGACATGGGTTAACATTCTGATACTGCTATCCATGTATACTGGAAAGGAACAGTTAAATCAATGGATAGTGGAAAATGTGAGCTTTCTTACTGTTAAAGTGACTGTTTACAGATAAACATGCAGAGGAGCTAGAATTATCCTTGTGGTAATTAAGAATTGGAGATAGAAGTATGAACTCATGTTCAGGATATAGACAAAAATGGTGCACACAGAAATATTCACAGATACGTGTTTATATATTGGCTAGCGTACACGCATCTATTTTCTTACTATTTCAACCAAGAAGCCTAGATGCAACTACATCTCAGTGGCAACAAACATGGCTATCTTTTGTTTCTAGTGTCTTTTTCTAATGTAAGAAACTAGAGGTTCTTGTAGAAGTGGCTGGTGCTAGGACTAAGACAGGAAGTCTGTCTTACAAAATGAGCCTGGGGAATCTATCCTTTAGCATGGGAAAGTGGGAAAGTGCTCTAAGAAAAACAGGCAAATGTCCCATAATGGGGTATGTCAATGGGATACAGAAGTTAATTAAAAAAAAAAAAATTCCAGTTGCTAAGGCTGGAACAATTTGAGCAACAAAATAAATAAAGCAGTATTTGACTATAAGTCAATTAAGAAAATAAATGTATATCAGTACTGATATAGTGATATAAATAAATAGTTGCATAAATAAATAAGTAAAGAGAATAAATAAACTTCCTGTGCAGGAAAGTCCTAAATGATTTATGTAGTTACTCTACATTCAAGGAGATGAAGCATAACACTCCACTCCTAAGTGTGCCCTATACATAATAATTCCCTTTGGAAGGGCATAGCATGTAAAGAGAGGAAAAGAGAAACTTCACAGTGGAGAAACCTGATAAATACTACATTAGGAGCTTGGCACAGTGGCTCATGCCTGTAATCCCAGTGACTGAGGAGGCTGAGGCAGGAAGACTGCTTGAGTGTAGGAGTTTGAAATCAGTCAGGGCAACATAGCAAGACTCTGTCTCTACTGAAATAAACACTACATTAGCCAGGTGACCAAGGTCAACATTAACAGTCATGCATTGTATTGAGAGTATGTATCCTTGATGTGATGTGAGGCAAATAGCACTTTAGCTGTGTGGTCTTCCTCTGACAAGCTCCTTACCCCATTCGAATCATGAGAAGAACATCAGACAAATTCCAACAGAGGAGAATTATACAACGTAATGCCTGACCCCTTGAAACTGTCAAGGTCGTCAAAAACAAAGAACCTCTGAGAAGTTGTCACAGTCACAAGGAACCTAAAAACAGTTATAGTCCATAACATACTAGGTATCCTGGGTGGGATCTTGGAACAGAAAAATAACATCTGGTAAAAACTAGGAAAATCTGAATAAATGGTAGACTTTATTTCACAAACATATATTATCATGGATTCATTAACTGTAACAAACATGCCATACTAATGTAAAGTGTTAATAATAGAAAAAATTTGAGTATGGATAATATGAGGATACAATGTACCATCTCTGCATTATGGCTTTGCATCTAAAACTGTTCCAAAAAAATAGAGTCCATTAAAGAAACGGGGGCTGAAATTCACAACAATTAGGGTATAGGGAAGCCTTGCTGGCAGGGGGACATTTGAGCTATGAAGAAAGGTAAGGAAGAATTAACAGCAAAAGAGGAGATAGTGCTAGTCATAAGAAACAGCTGATGCCCACAGTTGGGTTTGAGAGAAAGAATGGTCCTTGGGGAGGACTGCAAGCACATCATCCCCAGGTAGTCTTTCTCCAGGAGCAACATGGGACAGGAGGCTGAGGGCCACGTAAGCAACATCGAGAATTTAGAGCTTTTCAGACAAAGGGAAGTCACTGGAGACTTTCAGGCAGAGAAGTGGCATGATTAGACTTGTGTTTTTGAAAGATTACCCTCAACATTTTTTGAAAATGAAGAGCTCAGTTACTTCCCTCCCTTTCTTTGCTGCTTTTTTCTTACCCTTGCCATTAGATAACCATAGGGCTGACTCTGGAATACCTGCCTTTGAATAGCAGTGTTGAAAGAAGTCCTTGGTCCCAACTTCAATTCCCTACTTCATGCTTGGGAGTGTGAAATTCACCCTGCAAAAGCCATAAATGAACCTTATAAGGAGGTGAAGAAACCTCCTTCTCAGATGTTTCTCTCCTGGAGCCATCTAGAGTGTCTTAAACATGTTTGCTAATTACCTGGAGTCTTGGAAAACAGGCTTGTGCCTTGCCTCCTTCAGACATAATGTTTTGGTAATTAGTAATCAATTACTGCTCTGCTCTCCAGACAAGCTCGATTCCTTTTCCATGATGTTCTCTCCTCACCTAAGCTGTGCTGACAGGGAATTGAGTCATACCTTTCTCAAGCCCACCAAAGTCACACACTGAATAAAGGGGGAGGGAGAGAGGAAAATGAAATGCTACACCCTGGATAATAGATAATTAGATAATTATCCCTAGCTGAAAGCACACTTTGGAATGTGCATTCAAAGTGAGCAGTATTGGCAAAAAGAAAGCTGATGTCAGGGAATGGGTAATTTTATTTCAGAGAAGTAGCTAGCAGGGAGGATTTAGTCATCCTCTGACTTGCTCCAGCCTCTTCATTTGTCTTTTTCCCTTTAGCTTTTTCATCTAAAATCTAAACTCCCCACCACTGCCAGAGAGAACATTCTAAATGTCATGCCAGAATTTCTATACAAAAAAGAAGTATCGGGGTGGCGGTGTCAACACACTTTCATCATAAAATCCAGGTGTATGATACCTTCTATAACCGATCTCTTCCTGGATTTTCTGCCTCATCTCCCAATCCCTTGTATGCTCTATTTCAGCAATATTGAGCTATGCTTTGGTCCCCAGACTCACACTGTTTTTTAAATCCGTGCTCCCTTCTAAACTCTGTTAAGTGCACCACTCTCAACCCTGGTCTCTGAACACATATCTCCCTGTCCTTGATTATTCTTTCCTCTTTCCCACGTCCAATCTGTTGGTATGTCCTGTGGATTTCGTCTTTTCCAATTCTCATCAACTTTTCTGTGAACATCTTGTCCAGGCCACCACCTGACACCCTGATACAGTCTTCTGACTCACAGTCCAGTGCTCTCTCCTAGACAACTGCATCAGCTCCCTGAGTAGTCTTTTTCCTTTTTTTTTTTTTAACTTGTGTTTCCTTACAACCCACGAGGCTCTTAAAACTGGAAACTGGATCACATTACTCTCTGCCTAACACATTCCAGTGGTTCTCATTGTTCTTAATATCTATCTATCTATCTATCTATCTATCTATCTATCTATCTATCTATCTATCTTATATTTAACCACATCCTGCTTTACTGACCTCTGCTCTCCTTCACTCATTTCCTTACATGTTTCATTTAAGTCATGCAGAAATGGTGGCACCATAGGGTTTTGAGGAGCCCTTCTTGAAAAGCTCAGATGCCCCCTCCTCATTGTCCAGCTAAGAAAAGGTCGTATGAATTGCCTTTTCAAACAGGGGGCAGCTTTGGAGCCCAGGAACATAGGTCTCTTGACTTACAGTCAGTGCTCTTGGGGCTTGACTAAGTTCTCTGCTGTCAGTAAGGGTACCCTTAGGCTAGCATATGGCTGCATTGGCCCTGGGTTCCCCAACTTTTCCAGCATGATAAGGATCTGGACCAGGAGCTACAAGCTCACACACCGACAAGGACTAGACAAACAATGCAAATGTAGATGTGAGCTCTTTTCAGAAGAGAATAGGGGTCTTGGTAGAGGTGATGGGGAGACCGCCTGTCCCTACTAAGACGGGAAGCCTCTATTTAGCATTGTTGGCTTTTGCATACGTAATCCATTGGTTAGTAATTTTTTATTTTAAAATTTATGTTCGGTTTTAATAAATAAACAAAAAAATTGCCTATGGGGACTGTTAGGCCAGTGAGTGGTCTATGGTGTAGACCAGGGGAAATTTGGGGGTAATGTTGCAACCCTGGCAGGTGGAAAGGTAAAAGGTTCAGGAAAAGGTGGAAGGGCCAACTGTGGAAATATGAGAGAACTGTAGGGGCAGGCCAGGACTGTGGGAAGGGAAGGAAGAGGTGAGGGAGGGAGGAGAGGGAGAGAAGCCAAAGAGTAAAACCCTTGGAGATCCCCTTGTTACTAGTGAGCTAAGATTACATTATTTGCTTCAACATCAAGATGAAGGATAGGCCTCCAAACGCCTTTCCCTGTATCCTCGTCTGTTTTTGGTGTGGTCCTCTCCAGCAAGCCCACTGACCTGCCCCCTGCAGCCCTGGTGCTGATTCTCCCCCATCTGCACACAGGCACACACTGCCCCCTTCTCAAACTCATGGATTCTTCGCCAGGCAAACAGGAAATGTTACTACATACTGCTTTATGAGGGACAATAAATGAGTGGGAAAGTGGAGAGGAAATATTAGGAGACAGAATAAAAGAAACAAGATGTCTAAGGTGGATGCGGGAAGCTGTGGAAGCAATCATCAACTCGGAAGTCCTGGAAATGAAGTATATCTGAGAACAAAAGACCCCCAAACACCTGAAGACTTCTCTTCTCACCTGGTGTCTGGGCCACAGGCAAGCCTCCCCTGCCTCTGTTCTCTTGGTTTCTTTCTGTGACTGCTGTCCACAGATGATTGGAAGGACATCCATTTCTAATTCTCTGCACTGGAAGTTTGGACCACGGCTCCAAATTGTTTCACCTTCTACAATGTAGAAAGTTCTCCTCGGATTTGGAGTAAACTTTGGTGGGAAATGAGCCTGAATTGAAGCATCAACTAGCAGGGGTAACACGTGAGGGGGAGAAGCTCAACTCAGTGGCTGCTCTTCTTCCACTTTTCTATGTATACATTTAAAACCTCACCACCTTTCCTCCTCACCAATATCATGAGGCAGATAGAAAAATCACTGCTATTGTGTAGCTAAAAAAACAAAACCCAGTTACATGATCCAGATCTTCTAACTTCAAAGTGTTTTCTGTTTTTTACTCCATAAAGAAGTTATTCATTATTTTTCAGTTACTTCTTCTTCAGTTTCCAGTTACGTATTCTCCTTTCCTCAGTTCTACATCTAGGATCACCTGCCCTATAAGTTAGATCAGGATGTCAATGCAGGGTTGAGCAACCCCTCTGCCTAACTCATCTATCCCATATCAGAGTTCACTTTTTTCTAACCATGTTCATCACTGGGGAAAAATGTATTGACCACTTTCTATGGGCTGGCAGTATGGCATGTAATAACTGTTCTAGTTTTATTATAATAATACCAGTCTGGAAAAGACTTTTGAGTTAAATAAACACAGCTTTTCATATAACAGATCAATTATCGCTGGGTAATATAATAATTCTATCTTAAACTTTTGGAGGAACTGCCAAACTGTTTTCCACAACCATGCCACTGTGACGGTACCATTTTTTATTCCTACCAGCAATCTTTTCAGTTTCCAATTCCTCCACACCTTCAGTCAACACTTTTTTTTGGAGATAGTGTCTCGCTCTGTTGACAGGCTGGAGTGCAGTGGTGTGATCTTGGCTCCCTGTGACCTCCACCTCCTGGATTCAAGCAATTCTCTTGCTTCAGTATCCTGTGCTGGGATTACAGGCATCCACCACCATGCCTGGCTAATGTTTGTGTTTTTAGTAGAGATGGAGTTTTGCCATGTTGACCAGGCTGCTCTCAAACTCTTGACCTCAAGTTATTCACCTGACTCAGCCTCCCAAAGTGCTAGCATTACAGGCATGAGCCACTGTTCATGGCCAACGCTTTTTATTTTTCATTAAGAAATTGTTATAGGTATCTTACTGGGTATGAAATCATATCTCATTATGATTTTGATTTGCAATTTCTTAATGATGAATGATGCTGAACATGTTTTTATGTGTTTTTGGCCATTTGTATATATTCTTTGAACAAACGGCTATTCAAATCTGTTGCCCAAAATTAATTGGGTTTTTGTTTTTTAAACAAACATTGAGTTGTAAGAATCTTTATATATTTTGGACACAACTCTTTTCAGCTATATGATTTACAATTATTTTCTCCCATTCTGTGAATTGTCTTTTCCATTTATTAATGGTGTTCTTATAAGAGAAAAAGTTTTCAGCTTTGATGAAATCTCTTTTCTGTTTGCTTGTTTGTGTATGCATTTTGTGTTTTACATATATAAGAAGCTATTGCATAATCTAAGGTGTCATAGTTTTATACCTGTTTCCTTCTAAGAGTTTAGTTCATATTTAGGTCTTTGATTTATTTTGAGATAATTTTTGCATTTGGTGTGATTTAGGGTCCAGTTCATTCTTTATCATGTGGATATGTCCAGTGTCCATTGAGATTTGTTGATAAGACTATTCTTTTCCCAGCTGGGCATGGTGGCGCGTGCCTGTAATCCCAGCTACTCAGGAGGCTGAGGCAGGATAATTGCCTGCGCCCAGGAGGCGGAGGTTGTGGTGAGCCGAGATTGTGCCATTGCACTCCAGCCTGGGTAACAAGAGCAAAACTCCGTCTTAAAAAAAAAAAAAAGACTATTCTTTTCCCATTGAATTTCCCTGCCATCCTTGTCAAAAATCAGTTTACCATTTATGTTTGGGTTTATTTCTGGACTCTGAATTCTATTCTGTTAATCTATATGTCTATCCTTATGCCAGTACCACACTGTCCTGATTATTTTAGCTTTGGAGTATGTTTCAAAATTGGGAAATCTGAGTTCCCCAACTTGGTTAATTTTTTTCAAGACAGTTTTGGATATTCAAGATGCCTGGTGTTTCAAAGTGAGTTTTAGGATTAATTTTTCCATCTCTGCAAAACCCATATTTGGAATTTTGATAGAAATTATACTGAATCTGTAGATCAAAATAAGAGTACTGCAATTTAAATAATAGTATGTATTTCTGTCCATGAAAATAGAATTCCTCTCCATCTTATTAGGTTTTCTTTGATTTCTTTAAACATGTTTAGCAGTTTTCAGTGTACAAATTATACACTTTTTTGGTTATATTTAGTCAACTATTTTATTATTTGGGGTGTTCTTTTAAACTGATTTTTCTTAATTTTAATTTTGGATTATTTATTGCTAGTATATAGAAATTGGTTTTTGTGTATTTGTTTATCTTGCAACTTTGCCAAACTTGTTTTCTAGCTCTAATAGATTTTGTGTATGAGTATGAAGGGGCTATGTGTGGATCCTTTAAGGTTTTCTATGGAAAAGATTGTGTCATCTGCATATAGTGATAATGTTTGTTTTTTCAATCTGTTTGTGTGGGATCCTTTTCTTTCTTTGTCTTGCGTAATTGCCCAGGCTGGAAACTCTAGTACAGCATTGAAAGGAAGTAGCAAGAGTAGACATTCTGAGGGATTAGATTTTTAGTCTCAATCTTAGAGGAAAGTGCTTAGTTTTTCACCATTAATTATGATGTTTTTGTGGGGTTTTCATACATGTGCTTCATTAGGTTGAAGAAGTTCACTTCTAATCTTTGTTTGTGGGTGTTATTATCATGAAAAGTTGTTGGATATTATCAAATGTTCTTTCTGCATCTATTGAGATGATTGGTTTTCCCTTTTATCCTGTTAGTATTGTTACTTTTTGTATGTTGGAACAACCTTGCATTCATGTAGTTTCCCCTTTATCCTGTTAACATTGATTACTTTTTGTATGTTGGAACAACCTTGCATTCATGTAATAAATCTCACTTGGTCATGGTGTATAATCCTTTTAATATATTGCTAGATTTTGAATTGGTTTGCTAGTAGTGCCATGGTGTGATCTTGGCTCACTGCAACCTCCACTTTTGGGTTTAAGCAATTCTCCTGCCTCAGCCTCCCAAGTAGCTGGGACTACAGGTGCATGCCTCCACTCCTGGCTAATTTTTTGTATTTTAGTAGAGATGGGGTTTCACCGTGTTGCTCAGGCTGGTTTTGAACTCCTAAAGTCAGGCAATCTGCCCCGCTCAGACTCCCAAAGTGCTAGAATTATAGGCGTGAGCCACCACACCCAGCTCAGGTTTCTTTTTTAAAGTTTTGTTTAAACAGCCAATTATTTAAAATATTTAAATAAGAGAAAATATTATATATTTACCCTTCATTATTTGGTATACATATAGATTCTCACCTGTTATTAATTTTCATGCCTACAGATCTCCTTTTTAGTATTTCTTGTAGTTTGAGATGGCAAGGAATAATTACTATTTTTTTTCTTTTAGCTTTTGTATATCTGAGGAAGAATTTATTTTACATTTGCTTTTAAAAGCTATTTTTACTGGCCAAATAATTTTAGGCTGACAGTGCTTTTCTTTCAGTATTTTAAATATATTGCTTCACTGTCTTTCTAGATTTTTCTGGTGATAAATCTGGTGTCATTTTATCTTTGTTCTTCTGTGTGTAGTGTGTTTTTTCTTTGCCTTTAGAAGTTCTGTATTTTTATTCTGAGCAATTTGTTTCAAATATCCTTGATGTGATTTCTTTTTGTTTCTTTTCCTTGAGGTTCATTGATCTTTTTGGATAAGTGGGCTTATAGTTTTCATCAAATTTGGAAATTTTGGCAATTATTAATTCAGATAATTTTTCTGTCCCTTCTTCCTTAAGATTCCAGATACATATATATTAGGCCATTTTGAAGTTGATCCACGACTTGTTGATGCTCTATTTATTTATTTCTAAAATTATTTTTTTCTTCATTGCATTTTAAATATTTTCTCTTCCTATGTCTTCAAGTTTACAAATCTTTTTCCCTACAATATCTCATATGCCATTAACTTCATCATTGTATTTTTCTTTGTAGACATTTTAATTTTTATCTTTAGAAGTTTGATTTTTAAAATATTTTCCATTCTACTTGTTTAATGGTTCTTCTAGTTTGCACAGAGACTACAGTTATAACTGTTTTGATGTCCTTGTCTGATCACTCTGACATCTGTAATAGTTCTGGATTAGCTTAAACTGATTAATTTCTCTTCTCAGAATGCCTTAAATGTTCATGTATCTTTCCTGTCTCCTTCCTGAAAACATTTGATTGAATGTCATACATTAAAAATTTTACCTCTCTGGTGCTGAACATTTCTGTATTTCTTAAATATTCTTGAGCTTTGTTCTGGAATCCGTTAGGTTACTTGGAAACACTTTGAGCCTTTTGGGACTTACCTTTAATGTTTGCTAGGTAGGTGATCTGGTTTGGATGTTTGTCCTGCCCAAACCTCATGTGGAAATGTCATCCCCAGTGTTGGAGGTGGGGCCTGGTGGAGGTGTTTGGGTCATAGGGGTGGATCCCTCAGGGCTTAGTTCTGTACTTGGTGATAGTGAGTTATTATGAGATCTGGTTGTTTAATTCTTGTTGCTCAATCTTGACTTAAGTGGATGTCTCTCTTGTTTGCATTTTAACACAGGCAAATTCTTTAGAAAGATTGCAGATTACTCTATAACACATATTTTTTCATTCTTTTAGTAACTCAAAAGATCCACATGTTCATCTCTCTCTCTTTATAATGCTTTACCTTCATTTATTACTCATCCCCAAATGTCTCTTTACTTTTCTGTTTTCCGTTAGCACTGTGGTGCATAGTCATTTTCACACTGCTTAATGATGTGTTCATCACCTTCAGTGAACTCTCAGCTCCTTGCAGGCACAGATTGTGTTTTATTCATCTCTAACATTTCTTCCATTTACAAACAAAGTTGGTTTTAATAAATATTTTTGAAAGAATGAATAAATGAATGGAAAGAAAGTTGTGAAATTATAGTTAGCAGACATTGGCTAGTATCTGAAGGACATTTTGGAGTGATTGTGTGTTACACTCTGGGTGCTTCTAGAAGCAGACACCAACTCAAGATAGACATAAAGGAGACTTTGGGAAAAGTATCTGTGAAAGGTAAAGAAACAGCAGGAGAAGAGAAAAGACTTCTTACCATGATACCACACGACACTTGTGACAGCAGAGACAACAGAAAGGATTGGGTAGAAAGCTTCTGACTGAAATGCAGCTTTGAAAGAGTCTTGCCCAGGCTGATGGGGAGAACTGAAGCAAATAGTGCCTGTCACAGGAGACTCACATCAGACAGAAATGGCCAGGTGTTGGTAGCCCTGTGTCCAGCGATTGACTGGAGCACCCCTGGGGAGTCAGGGCCCCTGCAGGGACACAATGGCAGGTCCAAAGACATTGACTTGCAGGCGGCTAGTCAGCTGAGCTCCCAATGGCAGGTTTTCTTGAAGATGGGAGGGTGTAAATCTATGGGTACCAGATATGGGCATATGGGTAGCTGTGGTGATTCAAATGCCTGCTGCCCACTCCTGTGACTCCCCATGACAGAGTCCTGCCAGCAGCTGGTGTCAACATGCAGGGGCATTCATGGGCAGTCCATCACTATAAGCATACAGGTCTTGCTGCTGGTCCATGACTGCCTGCAACCCAGATTCTAGTTTTCTCTGAATCTACTGGGCCAGGGCAAAGAGTCTTATTGCTTATTCAAGAATCTCTTTATGAGCTTTCTGTTTGGCATGCTAGCAGATATAATTTGTTGCCTTTATTATCTTGTAAAAATGTTAATCTATAACCACAGTGAGGGGTTGCTTCTGTGCTTGAATTTCTTTGCTACTTGACAGATTGAAGAGCTTGCAGAATCTCTGTGCCATGCTTCCCAAGGTTCTCAATCCCTCATGTGTCATAGAGAAAGTGGTAGGGATAAAATTGTGCAAGCAGCACCTTGTTGAACCTCTGCTATAGGCATCCATTATGAATCATAGGATGAAGGATAAGAGAGGAGCCAGAGGCTTCAGCATTGTATATCTGAGTCCTGGAGAAAGGGTTGGAATCCACAAGACTTTCACTACACTATTGCCACTAAGTTGCACTTTGCTCCCAGCACACGAAGATCTTGTCCAATATGTCGATGGAAAACAGCGAATGGGATAAAGGGGTTGGATTCTGCACTGGCAGGCACTTCCTTTATTGTGCTATGGCCCTAGGCCAAACTCTTATTCCTATCTGCATGTTCTGCTCACTCATATCCATAGTCCCATCGTGTGGTTCTAGTTCTAGTCACCAGGCCTTCTCACAAATGGAGCCCTGGATATGGGCACTGGGGTGACACTGTCTCTGAAGTCCGTGCTCTTGATCACTGTGTCTCATCCCATTGCTTCTGCCAATGGCTGGCTGGAGCAATGGAGGCTACAAAGCTGTCACAATCACAGTCTGTTCAGAGATCCATAGACACATACGAAAAACAAAAACCGAGGACATTTGGAAATAGAGGCTTAGCAAAAACACCAAAGCTGTACTTGTTTCCTTTTGATGCTGTGACAAATATTTACAAATAGAGCTGCTTAAAACAACACCCAAGTCACAGTCCTATAAGTCAGCAGTCTGGGAGCAGCATGGCTCATCTGGGCCTCCAAGCTAAAATCCAGGTATCAGAAAGACACTGCTTCTTTCTGGGGGCTCTGGGATGAGTCCATCCCCCAGATCTTGCAGGTTAGCAGAAGTCAGTTCCTTGTGGTTGTAGGATTGAGTCCCTGTTTCCTTGCTAGCTGTCAGCTGGAGGTGGTTTTCAGCATCCAGGTGCCACCTGTGTTCTTTGGTTTGTGGCCTTTTCCCTCCAAGTTCAAAGCCAGCAATGATGGTGAAGTCTTCACATTTCAAGTCTTTTTCCCTTCTGCCTTAATTCTTCTGCTATCTCTTCTTTTCCCAGATAGCTGGAGACAGTTCTTTGTGAGGGCTCATGGGATAGGTTAGCCATACCCAGAAAATCCAGGGTAATCTCTCAATTTTAAGGTCCATAACCTAACTCACATCTGCAAAGCCCATCTTGCCATGCCTTGTGGTAATTCATATGTTCTGTGGAGTGGGATGTGGGCATCTTTGTGGGGAGAAGCGGAAAGGGGGAGATGAAAACACATACAGTCCTGGGGAATAAAAACAGGGAATTTCAAGGAGTTAAAAATGAGAATGCTGTTCCAGGTAGTGAAAATGACATAAAGATTAAACAACAGAATTTAAACAAAAATATCCATTTTATTACATTTGACTTGAAGACAATGGGCCCACATTGCCTAAGACATACTTTGGAATAACTACAATCTGTCCCATTTTTTTGATCTTTTGGATTCTCACTCTTAGATTGTGACTTGAATAAAATATTAATTACTTTCAGATATCAAAGGGTAGATGACTCCAATAAGTGTTGGCACTGAGACAATAAATGATGGATAGTCCTAAAGTTTTTTCTAAGTTTTATCTTCCTGTGTTAAATTGGAGGGGCTTGTATGGAATGTTAACTGAGGGAAGTTGAAGCCAATGCCCACATGCCTAGGAGAACTGGGGGAGTTACTCATGTTAATCTCCTTGCAGCTTGATGCTTTCCAATGTTCAACCCACATCTAACCTAATGGAGTCGTTATCAGGGGAAAGGGCATGCGTGGAATGTGGGGCCAGAATACCTGAGTCAAATCTGGATGCTAGAGTTTATAGTTATGTTATCTGAAGCAAGCTACTTAGCCTGCTGGGGAATTTCTTTATCAGCTGTAAAAAGGGAGTTTTACATCTAAAAGATGATTATAATCCTCAATACATGACAGTATAACTTGTTGTTAAGCATCTTACACTTATCTTACTTTTCCAATGTGTCCTCTGGATTTGGTCCTAGGAAATCCAGAAGTTAGTTTAGCATTCATGTCCATGTAATGCATCCTTTCATAGTAAAGAATTGTCCAAGAGTCCACAGAGAGTGGCCTCCAGCCTGGAGGACAGTGAAGGCCTGCCATGGAGGAAGAGCTGAAGGACTTGCGGAGTCTTACTTGCAGAAGAGAAGGTCCAGGGAGCCATGGGTTGAAGTATATGAAACTGATAATATTCAACCATTTTGACCTAAAAATGGTAATTTTATAAGATTCAACATAATACATGAAAACTCTTTCAGGCATCCTGCAGCCTGTCATGGGAAATATAAACTGAGTCAGTATATACATCAACAAAACAAAGACATCAATTAATTAGTGAGAGCTTGCTTGGAAACTGCCAATGTAAGAAAGAAATTCAACACAGTTAACCTGTCTAAAGATGCAATAAGCTATTATCAGAAACACAGTTTCCTGTCAGTGGAGAAGTTCAAGAATAACCTGGACTACCACAAGGTAATTCAATCTTTGAATATCAGATTTTTACTTTACAAAATTTATGTCCCCTCTAACCCTGAAATTTTGAATTTTAGACTTAAGTAGTCTAAACAGTTATTATTTAGCATTCAAATCCAGTGCATGTGATATGTAAATTTTTAATGGTTATCACTTAATAGAATGTGGAAAATTAATTAAACATGTAATTTTTCTTGTTTTACTTGGTTAATATTTACTCCTCATCTATTTCCAAAATAGATAAGGCAGATTGTTAACTTAAAATTTAAAAGTAGGGGTAAATACATTAGAAGAAATAGAATTCAAAATCATTTTGCATTACTTAAAGGTGCATCTCACAATTTTATAAATCATAAAAATTACTTAGCTGATTCTTGACATGAAAGTACATTGAGTTCCTTAGCTGTTTGTTAATTTTAAAAATGCATTCATTTTATAAGTATTTATTTTATTTTTTTGAGACAGAGAGTCTCACTCTGTTGCCAGGCACCAAGCTGGAGTGCAGTGGCATAATCTCGGCTCACTGCAACCTCTGCTTCCCAGGTTCAAGCAATTCTCCTGCCTCAGCCTCCCGAGTAGCTGGGACTACAGGCACAGGCCACCACGCCCAGCTAATTTTTGCATTTTTAATAGAGACGGGGTTTCACCATATTGGCCAGGATGGTCTCGATCTCTTGACCTTGTGATCTGCCTGCCTTGGCCTCCCAAAGTGCTGGGATTACAGGCTTGAGCCACCACGCCCGGCCTTATTTTCTTTTATAGAGATAGGGTCTCCCTATGTTGCCCAGAATTGGCCTGGTATATCTATGATCATTTATCTCTCTCTCCCTCTATATTGGTTAATCTGTTTATTTTTAGCCATTGTGTATCATTTTTCTTAGGCCAGTCTTTTGTAAATATTTAATTTTTTCCAACTAATTACTTATTTTTAAACCATTAAGTTTGTCTTACTAGATTTTTAAAAAAGAATATGAGATCTTTTTAATGCTAAATTGAATGTTTGACTCTTTTATAATTTAGGAGCCTAAAATAATCTTCCCTCCTTCCCCACTTCTCTCTCTTCCTCCCTCTCCCTTCCTTCTTTCCTTCCATAAGCACTTGCATGACACCATGCAGAGTTCTAAGTGCTTTATAGATGTTAACTCATTTAATCCTAATACAAAATGTCATGGAGGTAGGTGCTGTTATCATTTCCACATTGCAAAGGGAGAAACTAAGGTTCAGAGAGACAGGAAACATTCCCCATTTCATAGAGAGCTGGCCCCGAGTAGCCTGGCCCTTACTTAAGAGAATAACAATATAAAACGTTCTGTTCCTTCATTTGGTGGCTACAAAAGTTGCCTTAATTTTGCATCAATTGGCATTAGCTTCATAACTCTTAAGAATTAATCTTATTCAATGTGGCTTATTACAGAGTGGTCTTTATATATGAATTGTTGACAGTACATTAGATGTCCACACAGGTTCATTGTATATCTGTTGGACTATGTATGAACAACTTCTAAACTGATATATGTCTGCAATAAAGAAAAAGGTCATTTATGTTGAATTAAACCATTAGACGATTATATATTTAGGTACACACACATATGTATATAATCATGGCGAATTAAATGTTAGCTAGTGTGGAGATATTTGAAGGAACAAGAGTGACAACAGAGATACTTTTATGTTGCTCAGGTTGGCCTTGAACTCATAGCCTTGCCTCCTCAAGTGCCAGGACAACTGGCAGGAGCCACCGTGGCTCCCCAGAGATACTTTTAAAATAACCTATGTAATAAACTTTCATTTGAGTTGGTAAGAAAAAATTTGAAATACAGCATCCACAAAGAGACCCAATTGAAAAATCAGCAACTACTAAGACGACAGGCGGATAAATCCATAAAGATGGGAAGAAACCAGCGCAAAAAGGAGGAAAGCACCCGAAACCGAAACACCTCACCTCCTACAAAGGACCAAAACTCCTCACCAGCAAGGGAAACAAGCTGGACGGAGAATGAGTGTGACGAAATGACGGAATCAGACTTCAGAAAGTGGATAATGAGAAACTTCATTGAGCTAAAAGAACATGTTCTAAATCAGTGCAAAGAAACCAAGAATCTTGAAAAAAGATTTGAAAAAAGATTCGAGGAATTGATAACAAGAATGGACAACTTAGAGAGGAATATGAATGAATTGAAGGAGCTGAAAAACACAACACAAGAACTTCGTGAAGCATGCACAAGTTTCAACAGCCGAATTGACCAAGCAGAAGAAAGAATATCAGAAGTTGAAGATCAACTCAATGAAATAAAATGAGAAACCAAGATTAAAGACAAAAGCACAAAAAGGAATGAACAAAATCTCCAAGAAATGTGGGACTATGTGAAGAGACCCAACTTATGTTTGATAGGTGTACCAGAATGTGATGAAGAGAATGAATCCAAGCTGGAAAACACTCTTCAGGTTATTATCCAGGAAAATTTCCCCAACCTAGCAAGACAGGTCAATACTGAACTCCAGGAAATACAGAGAACACCACAAAGATACTCCGCAAGAAGAGCAACCCCAAGGCACATAATCGTCAGATTCACCAGGGTTGAAACGAAGGAGAAAATACTAAGGGCAGCCAGAGAGAAAGGTCGGGTCACCCACAAAGGGAAGCCCATCAGACTCACAGCAGATCTCTCGGCAGAGACTCTACAAGCCAGAAGAGAGTGGAGGCCAATATTCAACATTCTTAAAGAAAAGAACTTTCAACCCAGAATTTCATAACCAGCCAAACTGAGCTTCATAAGTGAAGGAAAAATAAAATCCTTCTTGAACAAGCAAGTACTCAGAGATTTTGTCACCACTAGGCCTGCTTTACAAGAGTTCCTGAAAGAGGCACTACACATAGAAAGAAACAACCAGTACCAGCCATCCTAAAAGCATACCAAATGCTAAAGACCATCAACAAAATGAAGAATGTACATGAACCAACGGGCAAAACAGCCAGCTAGCATCAAAACGGCAGTATCAAACTCACACATAACAATATTAACCCTAAATGTAAATGGGCTAAATGCACCAATCAAAAGACACAGACTGGCAAATTGGATAAAAAACCAAAACCCATCGGTGTGCTGTATCCAGGAAACCCACCTCACACGCAAAGATACACAAAGGCTCAAAATAAAAGGATGGAGGAAGATTTACCAAACAAATGGAGAGCAAAAAAAAGCAGGAGTTGCAATTCTCGTCTCTGATAAGGTAGACTTTAAAGCAACAAAGATCAAAAGGGACAAGGAGGGTCATTACATAATGGTAAAAGGATCGATACAACAAGAAGAGCTAATGATTCTAAATATATATGGACCCAATGCAGGAGCACCCAGATATATAAGGCAAGTTCTTAATGACTTACAAAGAGATTTGGACTCCCACACAATAATAGTGGGAGACTTTAACACTCCACTGTCAATAGCAGACAGATCAACCAGACAGAAAATTAACAAAGATATCCAGGACTTGAACTCAGACCTAGAACAAGCAAACCTGATAGACATTTACAGAACTCTCCACCCCAAATCCACAGAATATACATTCTTCTCAGCACCACATCACACCTACTCCAAAATTGACCACATAATTGGAAGTGAAGCACTCCTCAGCAAATGCAAAACAACTGAAATCATAACAAACAGTCTCTCAGACCATAGTGCAATCAAGTTGGAACTCAGAATTCAGAAAATAACTCAGAACTGCACAGCTTCATGGAAACTGAACAACTGGCTCTTGAATGTTGATTGGATAAACAATGAAATGAAGGCAGAAATAAAGAAGTTCTGTGAAACCAACGAAAATGAAGACACAACGTACCAGAATCTCTGGGACACATTTAAAGCAGTCTGTAGAGGAAAATATATAGCAATAAGTGCCCACATGAGAAGAGTGGAGAGATCCAAAATTGACACCCTATCATCAAAATTGAAAGAGCTGGAAGAGCAAGATCAAAAAAGCTCAAAACCTAGCCAAAGACAAGAAATAACTAAGATCAGAGCAGAACTGAAGGAGATAGAGACAAGAAAAACCCTTCAAAAAATCAATAAATCTGAGAGCTGTTTTTTTGAAAAGATCAACAAAATAGACCACTAGCCAGACTGATAAAAAAGAAAAGAGAGAACAACCAAATAGATGCAATAAAAAACGATAATGGGGAAATCACCACAGATTCCACAGAAATTCAAACCATCATCAGAGAATACTACAAACAACTCTATGCACATAAACTAGTAAATCAGGAAGAAATGGATAAATTCCTGGATGCCTGTGTCCTCCCAAGCCTAAACCAGGAGGAAGCCGAAACTATGAATAGACCAATAACAAGGTCTGAAGAGGAGGCAGCAATTAAGAGCCTACCACACAAAAAAAGCCCAGGTCCAGATGGGTTCACAGCTGAATTCTACCAGACACACAAAGAGGATCTGGTACCATTCCTTCTGAAACTATTCCAAATAATCCAAAAAGAGGGAACCCTTCCCAAATCATTTTATGAGACCAATATCATCCTGATACCAAAACCTGACAGAGACTCAACAAGAAAAGAAAACTTCAGGCCAATATCCATGATGAACATAGATGGAAAAATCTTCAATAAAATACTGGCAAACCGATTGCAACAGCACATTAAAAAACTTATCCATCATGATCAAGTAGGATTCATCCCGGGGATGCAAGGCTGGTTCAACATACGCAAGTCTATAAATGTAATTCATCAAATGAACAGAAGCAAAAACAAAAACCACATGATTATCTCAATTGACGCAGAGAAGGCATTTGACAAAATTCAACAGCCCTTTATGCTAAAAGCCCTCAATAAACTTGGTATTGATGGAACATATCTCAAAGTAATAAAAGCTATTTACGACAAACCAACAGCCAATATCATACTTAATGGGCAAAAACTGGAAGCATTCCCTTTGAAATCTGGCACTAGACAAGAATGCCCTCTCTCACCGCTCCTATTCAACATAGTACTGGAAGTTCTAGCCAGAGCAATCAGGCAAGAAAAAGAAATAAAGGGTATTCAAATAGGAAAGGTGGAAGCTAAATTGTCTCTATTTGCAGACGACATGATAGTATACCTACAAGACCCCATCACCTCAGCCCAAAAGCTCCTGCAACTGATAAGCAACTTCAGCAAAGTCTCAGGATATAAAATCAATGTGCAAAAATCACAAGCATTCCTATACACCAATAACAGACTTAAAGAGAACCAAATCAAGAACGAACTGCCATTCACAATTGCTACAAAGAAAATAAAATACCTAGAAATACAACTCACAAGGAATGTAAGGGACCTCTTTAAGGAAAACTACAAACCACTGCTCAACGAAATAAGAGAGGACACAAACAGATGGAGAAACATTCCATGTTCGTGGTTAGGAAGAAGCAATATCGTGAAAATGGCTATACTGCCCAAAGTAATTTACACAATCAATGCTATCCCCATCAAACTACCATTGAATTTCTTCACAGAACTGGAAAAAACCACCATGAATTTCATATGGAACCAAAAAAGAGCCCGCATAGCCAAGTCAATTCTAAGCAAAAAGAACACAGTGGGAGGCATCACACTACCAGACTTCAAACTATACTACAAGGCTACAGTAATCAAAACAGCATGGTACTGGTACCAAAACAGAGATATAGACCAATGGAACAGAACAGAAGCATCGGAGGCAACACAACCTATCTACGGCCATATTATCTTTGATAAACCAGACAAAAACAAGCAATGGGGAAAGGATTCCCCATTTAATAAATGGTGTTGGGAAAACCAGCTAGCCATGTGCAGAAAGCAGAAACTGGACCCCTTCCTGACACCTTACACTAAAATTAACTCCAGATGGATTAAAGACTTAAATGTAAGACCTGACACCATAAAAACCCTAGAAGAAAATCTAGGCAAAACCATTCAGGACATAGGAGTAGGCAAGGACTTCATGAATAAAACACCAAAAGCATTGGCAACAAAAGCCAAAATAGACAAATGGGACCTAATCAAACTCCACAGCTTCTGCACGGCAAAGGAACAGTCACTAGAGTGAATCGGCAACCATCAGAATGGGAAAAAATCTTTGCAGTTTACACATCAGACAAAGGGCTGATATCCAGAATTTACAAAGAACTCAAACAGATTTACAGGAAAAAAAACAAACAAGCCATTCAAAAATGGGCAAAGGATATGAACAGACACTTTACAAAAGAAGACATACATGAGGCCAACAAACATATGAAAAAAATGCTCATCATCACTGGTCATTAGAGAGATGCAAATCAAAACCACATTGAGATACCATCTCACGCCAGTTAGAATGGCAATCATTAAAAAGTCTGGAGACAGCAGATGCTGGAGAGGATGTGGAGAAATAGGAACACTCTTACACTGTTGGTGGGAGTGTAAATTAGTTCAACCATTGTGGAAGACAGTGTGGCGATTCCTCAGGGACCTAGAAATAGAAATTCCATTTGACCCAGCAATCCGATTACTGGGTATCTATCCAAAGGACTATAAATCGTTCTACTATAAGAACACATGCACACGAATGTTCATTGCAGCACTGTTTACAATAGCAAAGAACTGGAACCAACCCACATGCCCAATGATGATAGACTGGACTGGGAAAATGTGGCACATATACACCATGGAATATTATGCAGCAATCAAAAATGATGAGTTTGTGTCCTTTGTAAGGACATGGATGAATCTGGAGAACATCATTCTCAGCAAACTGACACAAGAACAGAAAAAGAAATACCGCATATACTCACTCATAGGCGGGTGAGAAAAATGAGAACACATGGACACAGAGAGGCGGTCTACTATACACTGGGGTCTATTGGGGGGAATGGGGGAGGGACAGCGGGGGGAGCTGGGGAGGGATAGCCTGGGGATGAATGCCAAGTGTGGGTGAAGGGGAGGAAGGCAGCAAAACACACTGCCATGTGTGTACCTATGCAACTATCTTGCACCTTCTGCACATGTACCCCAAAACCTATAATGCAATAAAAATTAAAAAAATAAATAAATAATTTTGAAATAAAAAATGCCATAAATAGAGATTTATGTGAATGTGAAAGTTGTGGAGAATTTATGTGTTTTATTTTGAGATGGAGTCTTGCTCTGTTGCCAGGCTGAAGTGCAGTGGCTGGATCTCAGCTCACTGCAACCTCCTCCTCCCAGGTTCAAGCGATTCTCTTGCCTCAGCCTTCTAAGTAGCTGGGGTTATAGCCACGCACTACCACTCCCAGCTAATTTTTGTATTTTTAGTAGAGATGGGGTGTCACCATGTTGTCCAGGATGGTCTTGATCTCTTGACCTCATGATCCGCCCACCTTGGCCTCCCAAAGTGCTCAGATTACAGAGGTGAGCCACCAAGCCTCGTTGGAGATTTTAATGAAAGCAGAGATTTATGTGAATGTTGTGGAGATTTTAATGAAAGATTTTAATAAGAAATAGGGAAAGAAGGAGTAATTAAATAAATGAGCATCACAATTAACAATTCAAAGATTAAAGTGACACATAAAACAGACAACAAAAATATATTGAAAAGATGTGACGATAACATGGAAAGATTAGTACAATTTCATGATGTGACTTTCCACTGAGTGAAATGAGAAAGTTATTTTCTTATAGCATTCTATCCCACTGCAAAGAAAAGAAGATTCAAGAAGGAATCTTACATAACAACAATGGCTACCAATCCATCACCACAGTTTTTAATTATTTTAATCCATCAGTTTTTAACCTGAGGTCTATGGGTGTTTAATAACCTGCATTTGGGGGCAATGAAGTTCTGCCTTAGTCTTCACATGACTGTAACAGAATCCCATAGACTGGGTGGCTTATAAACAATATGGATTTATTTCTCACATTTCTGGAGCCTGGCAGTCCAAGATCAAGGTGCCAGCAGATTTGGTATCTGGTGAGGGTTTGCTTCATGGATGGTGTCTTTTTCCTGTATGTTCACAAGGCAGAAGAAATGAGGCAACTCTTTAAGGCCTCTTTCATAATGGCACTAATCCCATTCATGAGGGCTTCATCCTCGTGACCTATCACTTCCTAAAAGACTTGCTTCTAAATATTCACATTACAGATTAAGTTGCAATATGTGAATTATGGGGTTGGAAGGCACACATACTCAGTCTATAGCAGGTTCCATAGTTTTTACAAAATTCTGAGAATGATCTATATTCAAAGGAAGAAAGGGAAGAATTAATGTAATTCCACAAATAAGCAGAAAAAATTTAACCGAGAGTTTTAACATAGAAGGTTCTAATTGCAATAGTCTAGGAAAGAAGAATCCATGAGTTAATTCAACTCACTATTATCTGTTTTGTTTTTTACTAGGACAGGACCCAGAAGACTCCTGGCTTCCACATATAACACAAATCATCTGATTAAGCCCCACTCTCGGGATTCTTCCTTATCAATTCACTGAATGTACTTTCAGCCAAGGTCCCAATAACTTCATTGTTCAGTCTAATAAACTTTCAATGAAGTCCTACTTATCCTGTGTCTTCCAGCAGTGTTGCCAACACCCTGTTTTAAAGTTTGTGTTCTAGTTTTCCTTATTCTCTGTCTCTGGTTCTTTGTTTACTTTCTTCTATTTTTTCTTAGAAGAGTTTTCACATAACTGGTCTTTTTCCCTTGCCTCCTTCTATTTCCTAAAACATAAAAAGAACTCTGTCATTATCATGTTTACAAACATTTAATGCCCCCAAATAAAGCGAAAACCAAACTCGCTTTTGTGTGAAAATAAACTGTTTTTAGGTCATCCCCTGAAAGTATGCACAGGCTAAAGAGGTCCTCTTCTCCTTTGCGTGTGGCTGGAGTGAGTGATTATAAAGACCAGACAAGAATCAGAACCCCAAGCACACCGCACTGTTGTGATATCAAAAGAATAAACTAGAAGAAAAAAATCTATCTGACTAGTTGCATAAAGCTTCTGACTTCAAATAATTTGAGTTGTTGCATTACAAAGAAGCATAGGATAATTGCTTGTTGTACACACAAAAGACACCTTATTTATTTATTGATTGATTTTTGAGACAAGGTTTCACTTTGTCACCTAGGCTGGAGTACAGTGGTGAGACCTTGGGTCACTTCAACCTTGACCTCCCAGACTCAAGTGTTCCTTCCTCTTCAGCCTCCCAAGTAGCTGGGACAACCGGCACACACCACCACACTGGGCTAATTTTTAAATCTTTTGTAGAAATGCTGTCTTGCCATGTTGCCCAGGCTTGAACTCCTAGACTCAAGTGATCCTCCTGCCTTGGCCTCCCCAAAGTGCTGGGATTACAGATGTGAGCCACTATGCCCCCCACAAAACATCTTTACAAATAAAGTTGAATTTATTCTTGAAAAGAATACTTTGAAGTTGTACTTAGTCACTCTCACTTACAAGTGAGTAAGTAGGCTCAGAGAGATTATGACTTGAGGTGAATCAGAGAGTTTTCAATTGAGGGAGTTCAGATCATGTAATTTTGTATACTATGTTCTTTTTGTTCCTTGAGCCACATGTTCCTTGAACAGCAGATGAGTGGCCCTTAACATTCTAGATGTTTATATTCTCTCTAGCTATGATCCAACTCCAGAGAGGTCATGTTTAATAAGTGATTGACTGCAGATAATTCACCTGATCTACCCACTACTGCTGCTATCTATGTCTATTTCGCCACTGTAAACTAAGACCTATTTCAATATTATAAACTAAGAGCCTTGGTGCAGAGGGAGTAGTGCCTGCTAATTAACCTAATCAAAACAAAGTGTTTGAAGACTCCATTGTAACCAATAAGCACAGCAAGACCCACAGCAAGAAAATCCACCCAAAACCATTCTTAAAAATAAAATTCAGAGCTTTAGGAGCAGAGAACACAAAGGAGTCATTCTGATGCACTGGAATAGCAAAAAATAAAGGCACATGTGGGCTCTTGTGTTAGAAAACTAATTTACAAGTTTGTTCTGGGAAAAGGATTCTTTGGGCTTCCTAATTCCCTCCAGTGGCCTGACGATAAAGCTAGATTGTTAGTTTTAGTTTTAGCATATTATCTACAACATACAGTAGCACTTTAAATAACGGTAGGGTGGTATCCCTGATCCTACTAATAAAATGAGGCTGTCTTTTCTCAGACTCTGTGGCACCACTGCTGTACAGTTTAAATCTCGTGACTCGGACAGGAACTTTTATTGGCGCCTACCAGAACAATCTGTGTTTGAATCAGTTTCCTGGCTTGCATTATAAACTTTGTGGATTTCTGCACAAGCAATTTGGGAAAAGCAAGCACTAATTAAATCGCTTGACCCAAAAATTTGTGCAGGTTCAAAGGGAAACAATTTTCCTCCCTCTGAAAAGCCACCAGCCAGGTCGTAACCTCTCAGCCTAACAAGATTTCATCTTTGGTGCAAGAAGCAGGTAGCACCTGCATAGGACAAAATTCAACGGGGTAAACATGCCAGCTGATTTTACATACTGGCGTTTCACTCAAAAGCACTATATAATGTGATTATTAAGGATATTTGGGTACAAAAGAAAACACACCCTACTGCCATCTTAAACATATTTTTACATTCTCTCTCTGTTTCTGTATTGATGTAAACCAATTTCAAAGCTGTATAACATTAGAGTAGACATAATTCAATTCACTTATCACAGTGAGTATAATGAATATGTAATGCAGGGAAGTCTATCTTTAGAAATGCCTCCTGCTTCACCAGATCATTCCACTTAATTACAGCATATATAAGATTTTTCCTTTTTTTGGTCTTATTTAGATGATGCTGAAATAAGGTTTTGCTTCTTGGTATTAAAGATTTCTAAGCATGTGATTATGGAGGCAGAAGACTGGGACAGCTATAAAATGTTACAATGGAGAATTTTTTTTTGCTTACTATTATGTCTTTGAAAATATGATGACCAAGTTAAACTGTCATTAGAAGCCTAAGTATGTATTTACATCATCACATGTTGCCAGCATTTAAGTACTACCATGAATGATCTTTTTTTTTGTAATTAGTACTTACAAAGTTCACATAAAGAAATAAAATTTACTAGTTTGAAATATATTATTAGTGAGATTACACAGTTCTAAATAGTTTGAAGTTGTTTGCTGATTTGATATCTTCTGCCACCTTGTCTAATGGAGTATTCATTTTTCTGCATTTCAGTGTGATTATTTAAATATTGTAGTAAGTAGTATTTTATCTGCTATATTTTATGTAAATATTTCTACTTAGTTATATTTTTTTACATTTTAGTCTAATTCATACTGGCACTTTAAGCAGTAAATATTCAAAACCGAATTATAAAGGTTATATTTTTAATGTTTTACAGTATAAATTTTTAATAGTAAGAACCTTAAAAGACACAAATCAGGCCAAGTGTGGTGGCTCACACCTGTAATCCCAGCACCTTGAGGGCCAAGGTGGGAGAATCACTGAACCCATGAGTACCAGACTAGCCTGGACAACATAATGAGATCACCATCTCTACAAAATAAATAAATAACAGCTGGACATGGTGGAGCACACCTGTAGTCCCAGCTACTTGGGAGACTGGAGCAGGCAGGCTGCTTGAGGCCATGAGTTCAAGGCTGCAGTGCAGAGATTATCACGCTACTGCTCCACTGAACTCAACTCTGGGCAACACAGTGAGAGCTTGTCTCAAAAAAGAAAAGAAAAAAAGAAAAACATCTTCCAAAGCAAATATTTACCAATTCTACTCAAATGTTGAGGGATTAACAGAGCTCTGCCATCTCAGTTTCTGAAGCCCAGAAGTGGTGTCAGAGTTGGCCTTTTCCTAGTCAAGAAAACCTTTCTTTTGTTTGTTGGAGAATATTCAAATATATCAATTGTCTAATGTGCCTGTGAGTTCATTCTGTGGTGCAATTTTGTTAGGTACCGTAAAGCTGCTTGACTGGAACCTTAAATAAAATATATTTGGTTCAAAAATGATTGCTTCTTTGAAAATACAATTCAGAGGACAAACATCTTTGTTTTGCTTAAAAGAAATATTTTCACTGTATAAATCACTCAGGGATAACCAGGAATTGAGAAGTTTGTGAGTGTGTAAACTGTCACAAAAAATCATTGCTGGAGAAAAAGTATCAAACTTTAATACGAATAAAGTGTTTTGATACAGAAAAATAACTTTTTTATTTTCTTATTTTTAATTTTTTAGTTGACAAAAGTTGTATATTTTTATGGTGTACAACAGGATGCTTTGAAATATGTATACATTGTGAAATGACTAAACAGCTAATTGGCATATGCATTATCTCACCTGCTTTCTGTGTGTGTTGAGAATACTTCAAATCTACTCTCAATGATTTTCAAGGATACAATATATTGTTATTAGGTATAGTCACCATGGCGTACAATAGATCTGTTGACGATGTTCCTCCTCTAACTGACGTTTTATGTCCTTCGAACAACATCTCCTCTGCTCCCCATTCCATGCCCAGCATCTGGTATCCATTCTTCTGTTCTCCACTTTAAGAAGTCAACTTGTTAGCTTCTACATGTAAGTGAAATCATGCAGCACATATCTTTCTGTGTCTGTCTTATTTCACCTAACATAACGTCCTCCAGGCTCATCCATGTTGTTGTATATGTCAGGATTTCCTTCTTTTTAAAGGCTGAATAATATTCCATTGTATATACATTCCACATTTTATCATTCATCAAGAAAGAAACTTTCTAAATGGGCAATTTAAAAATAAGCATCTTATATTTTTTCAATAGGAAAACAAATTTTAAAACATTTGGAGACAATTTTCAAAACCTTTTAGAGACAATTTGACATTTGTATACAAATATTCAAAGAAACATTGACATCATTTAATTGAGCAGTTCCACTCTAGTCCTAACAAAGTAACGGAGTACATGATGACCTATGCCCAGAGGTCTTCAAGGCAGTGGTGCCAGTGAGGTGAGCACTGGAAAGGATGATCACCTTGATTTTGGTGTATCTGTATATGAAATAATAATCTGTTGTTAAAATGATATTTTAGGAGAATATTGAAGGACATATTCCAGTTGCCACTCTGCAAAGTCATCCAAAAATTTGCTTTGGCCAGGCCTGGTAGCTTACGCTTGTAATCTCAACAATTAGGGAGGCTAAGGAGGGAGGATCACTTGAGGTCAGAAGTTTGAGACCAGCCTGGCCAACATGGTGAAACCCTGTCTCTACTCAAAAAAGGCAAAAATTAGCCAGGCATGGTTGCGGGCACCTGTAGTCCCAGCTACTCTGGAGGCTGAGGAAGGGCAATCACTTGAACCCAGGAGGCAGAGGTTGCAGTGAGCCAAGGTTGCACCACTGCACTCCAGCCTGGGTGACAGAGTGAGATTTCATCTCAAAAAGAAAAAAAAAAAATTACTTTCCATTATTTCAAATCAATCTGCTCTTGACTTCTGTCTCTTTCAGACCTTAAATCATATCATAATCCTATGACAACATAACATTTCTCTTTCTCATTCCTCTGGGTGTCAGTTACAAGGTCCTTGTCCCTTATCTTCAGCCTCCTATCCTTTGCTCTGTGACCTTGAGGCTGAGACTGTGCAAACCACATCCCTGCTTTCCTATCTGCTCCTTGTAAGGTTCCACCAAGACCAGATCTATAGGGGGACTGAAAGGCTGGGGAAGGAGCAGGGACTTGCTACGTTTTGTCTGGCTTCTGCTTTCTGTGGGCTTTCCTCTTCTGTGAAAGTCACTTAGTCGCATAGCCTCCCTGCAGCAGCAGAAGTTCCTTCCTGTAGCAGTTAGGTAGAAGGCGGGACTCCACTCCAGAGGCAGGACATGGACACCAGACCAGATTGTGGACTAGCTGAAACAAGGACGGGATGGAAGCAGCTTTCCAAAAGACACGCCCACCGCTGTGCCATGTGTTTCCCATTACCATGGCAACACCCGGGAGTAATTACTTCTTTGCGTGGGAATGACCCGATGACCCAAAGCTACCAACCTTTTCCTATAAATTTCTGCATAAACTGGCCCTTAATCTAAGTGTAATTAAAAGTGAGTATAAATATGACTTCAAAATTGCCCTGAGCCACTTCTCTCAGCACCGTACCTCTGGGGTAGGTAGCCTTGCTCTTCAGGAGCACCACGGAGCTGTAACACCGCTGGTGCTCTAACACTGACTCTTCAATACAGCTGAGTTTTTCTGCCCTACCACTGGCTGGCCCTTGAATTCTTTCCTGGGAAAAGCCCAGAACCCTCGTGGGCTAAATCCCAATTTGGGGCTCGCCTGTCCTGCATTGGTGGTAATTGAGCAGTCTTCCATTTTTTTCAGCACCTAAAGCAGCTCCTGCCCCAGAGCTCTGGGTCCCACCCAAGAAGCCCCTCTTCCAAGCTTCTAATTTTAATCATGCCGGCCTCTTCCCTTTCTTTCCCAGCTCCATGGGTGGCAGCTGTTTTCTGCAGTTGTGACCTCCACAGTTTGTTAGTGCTCTTCTCCTGCATTTTCACTTATCTATTTAACAACTCTTAGGTTGATTCTTTATGTTGAATTCTCCCTCTCCAAAGAATAAAGGTGTCTTGTTTCAGGTAGAAACCGAGCAATATATTGCACTGAAAAATTGCTTTAGTTTTTTGACCTTTCTGATAACATATGTGTCATTGAATCTTAATGTTCTCTTAAATTTGTATCTATGGCTTATCCTTCCTCCCTATCAGTAGAGAGTAATATAACTTTTGCTCTTGGTCTCTTTCACTTTGCTTAGAAGAATGCTGTGTAACAATGTGTGTGGCTTTCAAGACTGGAACTGCCTTGTTGCAGGCCTTTTTTGCAAGATAGTGTTTAACTGCTCTGCCTATTCTGGGTACAGGTTTAACTGCAAACATTGCCTTAAGTTTCATCAGATAAAAGTATACTAAGTGGCCCTTTAACTGTCGGCTTAAAAATCACTTTGAAATAACTGATGCTTGAGGATGGCCAAGATGGATATAGACGCATGCTTAAATGTGAACATATGAGCACAGCTATCTATAAAAGATTAATCTTATCGTGCAAATAAAACCATGGTTAGCTCTTGAAATGACTGCAGACTCTGCTAGCAACGCGATTCCTCGTAAGCCTATTCGTGGGGCAACATTCTGCCACCACCTGATTTCTAGCCCTTTCTCTGCCATCTGGTTTTGTGTCATTGAGTTATTTCTATATCCCATAGTAATCTATATTACTTATGCTGAATGGTTCACTTTCTTTAAAAGAAAATTGTATCAACAGTTGATAATTCTTCTTTCTGTCAGCACAGCAATTTGTGGAGTTCATAATTTTAAGTAAATATCTTATTGGTTTAACATCTAGGGCATTGGCCACTAATTCCTATTAACAGTCACACAAGTCACAAGACAGAGGTGTCTTTCCGCCCTTGAAATTGACTCTTGCATTTGCTTGTATGCGGCACTAAGAACTTACTTTCTCCAGGTTTATCCTGTGCTAAGACAGTTTCACAGTTTGTTTCTGGTTCGTCAAAAGTCCTCATAATTCTGTGGTTGCCAGCTCGTTTTTCTTATTAGCATTTCCTGTAGAAGTTACATGTAGGAATTTTGCTGTTTTAATGTGTCATATTTACTTATATATGTGTATTGTATCTGCATATTCCAGAATCTCAAAAACTGCTTTTAGCCAGAATTTGAATCCTTTGAAATTGATGCATAAGTATGGGAAGTGTATGGTTTCTTGCTGTTTCAACTTCATGTGTATATAAAAATTTGATAAGCTATGTTGAGATATCATCGATATTATTGAGGTTTAGAGCTAAAAAAGGACTTTAAGGGTCATTCTCCCTGAGACATATGATTAGAGACTTGTAGGGATATGTCCAGCATTATGTGACCAACATAATATAATCCAGCTGTGTACCAGAAGTTTCTGTCTTTCCCAGGTCAGGGGTCTTTCTGTCACCTGGGACGATTAGAGGTTTCTTGTGCAACCAAAGATCCAGGCAACTTTCTCATGTTTATCTTAGGAAATAGGTGGAAATCACTAATACTCGTCTGTCACCTGGCCAAGTCATTTGTCTCACTACCTTTCTAAAAAATGTTGCTCATTGACTTTATTTAAATAAGAGGCACACTGCTGGATTATATTATGTTGGTCTATGTCTGGATTTTTTTTGTTGTTGTTTAAGTTTTTAGTGCTAAGCATGTTAATTGTGTTCCTTGACAAATCAGGGAAATCTTACAGAAGATTTTCTATTTCTCTTGTAGGAAATTTATACATTCTGACATCTTGCTATCTGTAAATGAGCCACCATTCAAACATCGTTTTTCAAAGTTAAATACGACCATGGTTTCTAGGAGTAGCAGAAGATCTAGTTACAGCTGGCTTGTGAGCTGCTTGACCTACAACAAAATCTAACGTACTTTCCTGTGGTTTTTAAACTTCAAAATGGAAGTTTCCCATGGCTCTATTCATGGCACTGTTGGCTTTTCTATGCCACTTATGAACAACAGCCTGCTCAGTCCTGGCCTCTTTGGTCCTCACACAGAGGCCGTTGTCTCCACCCAGGGCCCCCTGGGATGGGCTGCAGGCCTTTGTCAAACAAACTTTAAATACCAGTAACAGGCACAATGCATCAATAGAAACCTAGAAAGAAATTACCATTAATGTTTGGAAGTTAGCCCATGTGATCCTAAACAATGCTTGGGTCAAAGCAAACGTCTCAATGGCAATTAGAAAATATTTTGAAGAAAATACAGTTTAAAATGATACATATTAACCATGTGGGGTGCACTCAAAACTGAGCTCATAGAGACACTTGTAGCATTAAATACATATATTAGGAAAAAAGTCTAAAAATTTAAGTTTCAAGTATCTATACCAGGAAGCCAAAAAAAGCCTCAAATTAAATTAAAAAATGTAGAAAAATAGTCAGAAGAGAACAGACATTAACAAAATAAGAAACAATTATAAAAATAAAGTTGACAAACTGAAGAATTACTTTGAAAAGACCAAAATATTACTAAATTTCTGTCAATATTGATAAAGTTAAAAAAATACCTGTGATGGCTAATTTTTTGTGTCAACTTAGCAGGGCCCTAAGACCCAGATATTTGGTCTAACACTGGTCTAAATGCTGCTGTGAAGATACGTTAAAGATGAGATTGACATTTAAATAAATATTCTTTGAATAAAGCACATTATTATTCATAACATGGCTGGGCCTCATTTAATCAGCTGAGGCCTTAAGATCAAAAGATCAAAGTCCTCTAAGGAGGAGGGAATTCTGCCTCCAGAATAGTGGCTGTACTAGTTTATATTTCTACCAGCAGTGTAGAAGTGTTCCCTGATTGACACATCCACGCCAGCGTCTACCGTTTTTTGATATTTTGATTATGGCCATTCTTGCAGGAGTAAGTTGGTATTGCATTGTGGTTTTGATTTGCATTTCCCTGATAGTTAATGATGTTGAGCATTTTTTCATATGTTTTTGGCCATTTGCATATCTTCTTTCGAGAATTGTCTATTCATGTCCTTAGCCCACTTTTGGATGGGATTGTTTTCTTACTGATTTGTTTGAGTTCTTTGTAGATTCTGGATATCAGTCCTTTGTCAGATGTAGAGACTGTGAAGATCTTCTCCCACTCTGTGGGTTGTTGGTTTACTCTGCTGACTGTTCATTTTGCCATGCCAAAGCTCTTTAGTTTAATTAGGTCTCAGCTATTTATCTTTGTTTTTATTGCATTTGTTTTTTGGGATTTTAATCATAAAATCCTTGCCTAAGCCAGTATCTAGAAGTTTTTTTCCAATGTTATCTTCTAGAATTTTTATAGTTTCAGGTCTTAGGTTTAAGTCCTTAATCCATCTTGAGTTGATTTTTATGTAAGGTGAGAGATGAGGATCCAGTTTCATTCTCTTACATGTGGCTAGCCAATTATCCCAGCACCATTTGTTGAAAAGGTTGTCATTTCCCCACTTTATGTTTTCAAGTCCTCTATGTCTTTTAATGGCTTGATAGCTCACTTCTTTGTAGTGCTGAGTAATATTTAATCATCTGGATTTACCACAGTTTATTTATCCACTCACCTACTGAAGGACATCTTGTTTGACATTTCCAAGTTTTGGCAATTATGAATAAAGCTGGTATAAACATCCATGTGCATGATATGTCAAGTGTTGACAAATTTCTGAAACAACAGAAACTTCCATAAACTATGCGAGAGTGAAAAGTGGTGTAGCCAATTTGGAAAACACTTTAGTACTCTTTATTAATGTGGAACATTTATTTTCCCTTTACCCAGCAATCCTATATATAAAAACTATCAAAAATGGTTCACATGAATATGAACAAGAGACACACATAAGAATGTTCATAGCAGTATTATGTGCAATATCCCCAACTTGGAGATAAACGGAATGTCTGTTTAGACTGGATATAGGAACTGTGGAAAAGACTATCCATTAACGAAAAAGAAAGAATTATTATTACATGTACCATTCAACAAGAATGAATCACACAAATGCTAAATAGAATGAGACAAGTCAAACACAAAAGACCACACACTGTGTGTAACCCCATTTATGTAAAGTCCCAATGAGGGAAAACTCATCTCTGGTGAGGTAGTTGCATTAGTTTTTGCCTTTGGGAGGAATTAATCACTGGGTTGGCACATGTGGTTGGTCTCAAAAGTACAGATTGATGGGAGTGTTCACTTTATATAAAAATTGTTGAGCTCCACATACATCAATTGTGTACTTTTTATAGATATTTTATTCTTGAATAAAACATTTATGAATGTAAGAAAAGTTATGCCACATTATCTTCATATACTCTAATGCTTTTCTGAGTCCTCAAACTTTTCATGTTTTCTATATTCTCCTCTTTAATTTCCTGATTCAGTCATAAAACACAATGCCTGGTTTGAGTCAAATAATGTATCTTTCAAAACAAGTAAAATAAAAAATGAAATGACTAGCTCTTCAAAATTTCTAGCAGAGACATAAAATTCATTTTATTTCTTTGTATTATCAGGTCGTGTGGAACAACCTATGCGTTGGAGTAACTCACACGCCCTAATGGATTTGCCCACTGAAATGAAAATGTTAATTTATTTGAGCAGCAATAATTCAAAACTGTCTTGTTAAAAAAGGAGATACTAGTATGAGATGCCAGCCAGTTCTGACATAAAATAAACATTAAAAGTTATGCATAATTATGTTATGCAACATTATATAATTGCTATTTTAGTGTTTTTCTACTGCATTTTATTTGAAAGGCTTAGGATTGTGTCTAACATGTAGACATTTAAAAAAAACAGATGATCTGATTCATTAAGTATCTGCTATTGAATGGCAGATATGTAGATTCACATTAACCTGCTTAATTCTAGCTACTAAACAATGCTGTAGATATCATAATTACGTGTTTCAAAGGAGAATATAATGCTCAGAGAAGTGAAGCTAATTGGCTAGGAGCACAGAATTGGCTTTGTAGGCAAGCCTGTGTTCAAGCCACACACCTACTGGGTCAGCATAAGTGCCATTTGCACAGCTTCTGAGTACTGAGACACTGACGTGAGATATGCACAGACAAACCCGCATGACACCTGGCCTGCTCCTGATGAAACAGCTGTAGCTGTTCCAATACAGGGCAGAATGGAGATTGATCAATGCAACTTAGATCAAGGACTTAGGCACTTGGTTGTTTTCTATGCCCAAGGCACAGCAGCATGATCTGTAACTCGGGAATGCTGCTGTCTCTCCGCAAGGTCACAAAGACCTGCAAATGGAAAGACTAGGCCAGCTGCCACCATGTCAAGGAGTAATTTCTTTAGTTTTTCTGAAATTTCTATTACTGTGCTCTGTGGAGTATCTCCGTTATACATTTGCGTGATTCAGAGTTATTTGTATTAGAGTCCACTTCTATTGCTGTGAGTGGAAAGTGATCATTCAAACCATGACTAGAAAGTGACCATTCAAACCATGGCTAGATGTTTCTTGGAAGCACAAGAGGAGGACAGTACAGTGACCCCAACAGATTTTCATGGAAGGTTAAAACTTTTAAACCTCCTATCAGCTTTATTCACGTGAAGGTGAATAGTGAGGCAGTTAGTGCATTTAGAGATGAGTTAAGACTCCATCTTCACTAGTAAAAGCACTAACTAGTAGTTTTCAACTAAGAAAAACTCTTTTATAAAACTATTTAGATCTAATCAGTTAACTGCAGGGTACCCTTTACTTTAAAATTATAACACAAATTAATACAGAAAAATATCAAATTTGGGTCTTGATCTGGCTCTTAACACCACTGTGGTCAGCAGAACGTTCTTCATCTCCAAGATGTCCATGCCCTGGACCTCGGAGCCAGTAGAAGTTAACTTAAATGTAAAAAGAGACTTTGCAGATGTGACGGAGATCAAGGATCTTGAGATGAGGAGATGATTCTTGATTATACAACTGGGTCCAATATAATCACATTAATCCTGAAGCACAGAGAAAACTTCCCAGCTGTGGTCAGAGAGATAAGATATGAAAGAAGGACTCTTTCCAGAAAGGAGGAGGAAGAGGCCACCAACAAAGAAATGTGGGTGGTCTTCAGAAGATGGAAGTGCAAGAATATAAATTCTCCTCTAGCGCTTTCAGAAGAAAGCACCATCCTACTGACAGCTTAATTTAGTCCAATGAGACCCATTTCAGATTGCTAACCAGCACTGTCAAATAATCAGTTTGTGTTGTTTTAAGCCACTAAGTTTGTGGAGTCTTATTAAGTCAGCAATAGAAAACAAATACACCCACATTAGAGAAAGACATTAGACCTTATTCTTTCTCCTACAATGGAATCAACAGAGTGACTTGTTTTCAGTCACTTTGACGACAGTGCTGAAGATACTGTATTATCTTTCATTCTCAACAGGAGAATTGACAAACATAAATCCATCATTTGTATTTGTGGAGTACCATCTTGCTTTTGACTTTGATGTTTCCTCTTTCTGGAATAAATTTTTCTCTTATTTCTGGGATTTTTCACTAATCCTTCAAAACGCAGAGCAAACACCACCAGTCATAACCAACACAGGCAGATGTGGTCACTGTGCTTCCAGGTTTCCTGAGGGATAGCTGAAAAGATCTAATTAATGGTTAACCTGAATTTCCCATATGGACAATCCTCAGTCCAAATCCAGCATCCACAAAGCCTCTGAGTTCTTGCTTTTTCTCTTTCAGCCCTAATCTGAAAAAGTCTAGGAATGTGGTCCATGTGTGGGGCAGGGTCATGGAAGTCTGGAGGTGGCTCGAGAGAGGGCAGCAATGTTCACCACTGTGCGCTCTGTACTCAGGCCAGAGCAGGGCAAGAAGTCTCATCCACAATTACTTGTGAATGAATGAAAGAGGGAATAAAGCCAGTGGTTGGGAGAGGCAAAGAGGAAATTCTGTTCACCCTGACTTCCTTGTAGGTGAGAGGACAAATTACCCTCGGCTGTACCAAGGGCCAAATTAGCAAAGCTGAATAATAATCTATAAACTGTGACCTTCATCTTGAGGCCAGTGGTCTAACAGCCAGTCAGTCAGTCAGTTTGGCGGTCCAGGCTGGGAAAGGCAGTAATGCTTAGATGGGATTGTGGAGGCATGCAGAATTGAGGTAGCCAGAAAAAGACAAAGTAGAGAAATCATGGACAGCAGTGCTTGATAAAACAGCATCTTGGATCAAACAGCAGTGAACAACAGCCTGAGAATCACCAACTGTTTAAGGTTCAACACCTAGAGTCATATGTGAAGGCTCCCAGAGTGGGTCAGGCTCATTGTTGTGGGTGATGGTTTGGAGTGCCATCAGAGCTGATGGCTGGGGAATTTGGATGCAGGTGGATGGGTTACTGAAAGGCAGAGGCTAACTAGTCTGTCCTGATCCACCAGGATGAGGCTTAAGTTTAGTGTTTCAAGCCAAGGGGAACAAGGACAGAGAGGGCCTTGTGCAGGAAGGGGGTTGGGGTCAGTGCTATGACCAGATTATTTCACATCCTCTATGGAATTAAGGCCACAGACTAGTTCAAAATCCCAGCGTCTTGCACCAATGAGATTCTTAATAAGTACCTTTCTTTTGCCTATACTCTCTCACTAACTATGCTAGTGGATTGAAGTTCTCCACATTTGCAGCTGAGCAGTATTGCAGAAAGCAGGGCTTGGTGGCATCAACCTCTCAACAAAGCATTCTCTGACATGTATTCTCACACTGTGTTCTCTCATCAGCTCTTGGCTCATGCTTCCATGGTGGCTTGTGACATATTTACTATAATTTGTGTGTGCCTGTATTGCTCCTGGAGGTAAATGTCTTAAGGACAATGGCCATGCCTAGCCCATCTTGCTTTCTCAAGGTCAACCACAAGGACAAATAACATAAACTTCATAAACGTTGATGATCAAAATGAGAACATTTTTCAGTTCACAAATTGTTTTGGTTTCTCGTTGACAAGAAAGAAGTATGAATTGTTATTAATTGAATGTTCTATTTATTTATAAATTTGGGATATGTTTATGTGTCTCTGTCTCTGCCTTGAGATGGGCTTGGCTTATTCGTTGGTTTGTCTGAAGTGGCTATAATTTTACGATAAAAATGTGCAGAATTATGAGCTACTCCCAAACACAATACAATTCATTGTTCACTTCTCTAATTTATGTTTCCTTTATTTTGGTGAAGTTTTGGTACATGGTGTTTCTCAGTTTTTAGGACTTTTTAAAAATAGAAATTTAATATTTAGGGTAGTCTATTCTCTCATTTCTAAACATTCCTCTTGGCTTGTAGAGAGCAGAAACCTGTAGAAATAGCAGCACATTTTTTAGTTAAGAGTTTTCAAATGTAGAAATTTCAAACTTGTTGAAATTTTAGAACATTCTGTATTCTTTCAATTAAGGTCAAGAAGGCATTTTTCTCTACTACTGTGCAATTGCTGAGAAGGTAGGTAAAATGGATAGAGTGAGAAAGTGGAAAGAGAATAGACATTTACTAGATGGGGTGAATTTAATACTTCCTTTCTCACAGGACTTGCTTTGATTCAAAATAAGTCCAACCTAAGTCTGAAGAGACAGGAAGTACAGGTCTGTCCATTACCACATGGATGACTCTGAGCAAAGTATATAATTTCTCTGAGTCCCAGTTTCTTTTTCTATCTGTAAAACAAGTGTCATAAAGTTAAATTATGATTCTGAACCAAGAAACGCCAATATGATACTGAAGGAGAAGGGTGTCCAGAGGACTGATACTACTTGACTTAAGACTTTAAGAAGCTACAATAACCTAGGCAGTATGATATTGGTGAGAGAATAGACAAACAGATCGATGAATCAGAAAAGACAGCCCCAAAATAGACCCAAACAAATATTCAATTGAGCTTTGATAAAGAAGCAAAGGCAATTCAAAGGTGCAAAGATAGTCTTTTCAACAAATAATGTTGGAAAAATTGGACATCCATGTGGAAAATAATAAATCTAGCCACAGACCTTATACCCTTTCCAAAATGTATTCTGAATACTTAATAGACCTAAGCAAAAAAATTAAAACTATAACACTTCTAGTAGATAACACAGAAAAAATGTAGATGACCTTGAGTGTGGCAATGATTCTTTAGATACAACACCAAAGCAAAGGCATGATTCATGGAAGAAGGAACTCAATACATCGTATTTCATTAGAATGCATAATTTGGACTCTGAGAAAGACACCGTCAAACGAACAAAAAGATGAGCATAGACTACGAGAAGATAATTGCAAAAAGTATTTATGACGGAAGACTGGAAAAGAATGAGAAGATAAGCCACAGACTAGAAAAAATACCTGCCAAACACATAAGAAGAACTTGTATCCAAAATAGATGAAGAGTTCTTAAAACTTAACCATAAGAAAACAAACAACCCAACAAAAAGTGGTGAAAATATATGGACTAACACTTCAGCAAAGAGGATATACAAGTGGCAATGAAGCATATCAAAAAATACTCAACGTCACATGTCAGGCAATAGAAAAGCAAAACTAAAATGGGAAACCATTACACACATATTAGAATGGCAAAATCAACTAATTAAAAATACCAAATGCTGATGAAGTTGTGGAGGAACAAGGATTCTTAGTAATCCTTGCTGGTGAGAATGCCACTTTGGAAGACAATTTGTCAGTTTCTTATAAAACTAAGCATATTCTTAATATACAGTCCAGCAATTGTGCTTCTTGGTATTTGCCCCAAAGAGTTAACAACTATGACCACACAGAAACCCTCGCACTGGTGTTTATAGAAGCTTTATTCATAATTGTCAAAATTTGGAAGCAAATAAGTCATCATTCAGTAGGTAAATGGATAAGCTGTGGCACATCCAGACAATGGAATATTATTCAGGGCTAAAAAGAAATGAGTCATTAAACCGCAAGACGACACGAAGGGACCTTAACATGGATATTACTGAGTAAAGGAAGCCAAACGGAGAAGGCTACATACGATATGATTCTAACTACTGACATTCTGGAAAAGGCAAAACGATAGAGACAGTAAACAGATCAGTGGTTGCCATGGGATTAGAGGGGGAAGGAGAGACAGATAGGCAGAACATTGAGAATTTTTCAGGCAGTGAAACTATTCTGCATTATAAATGCTGTAACACATACATGATATTGGGATTTGAATTGTGAATGTATTAAATATACAGATCAATTTAAGGCCCATTGACATCTTCTCACTATTGTGTCTTTTAAACCATGACTCTGCTATAGGCCTCTATTTATGTTGGTCTTTTAATTTTTCTCAATAACTTATTTTTAGTGTTTCCCTGGTATACATTTTACATCTCTCATTAGATTTATTCATAGATATTTGATATTTTATTGCTGCTGTAATGAGGTCTCATCTTAAATGTTTGATGGTAGTTAAAAATAGATTTTTCGTTATATTGTCTTTACACCTATATACTGGATATTCACTTTTTAATTATACTTTACTATAAAAAAACCACTGGCTCTTTTCCTCTTTTCCAATGCTTGTAAATTTTTTGTTCTCTCTGTGTTTCACTTTTTTTTATTGCCTTCATGTGTGTTACTTGACTATTACTTAGAATTCCTTTTTGATGTATCTATAAAGTTTTTAGTGTATTACTTTTGTGTTTTTAGTGGTTTCTAAAATTATTATATATATGTAACATCATAGTCTACTGGGTCATCATTTGAACAGTTCTATTAGTAGTAAAGTATAGAAACTTTACCTTCTTTTATCCTCTCTCCTTAATAACAAAATTATATTAGGTATCCCCTTTAAAGCATTAAAGTCATCAGGCAGCGTTGGAATTTCTGTTGCTTCAAACATTAAACATGAATTAGAAATGTAAGGAGGAAAGGAAAGTGTATTATATTTACCCATTTTTTTTTTTGCTCCTTTCATGTTCTTTTTTCCTGGCACTTCTTAAAAAAATTATTTTCAGTTTAGAGAATTTTCTTTAGTTATTCTGTTAGAATAAGTCTGTTTAAAAAGTGTTCTTCATCTGAGAATTGTTTATCATCTGAGAATCTTTTCATTTTTGAAGGATATTTTTGTGAAAATAGGATTTTGGATTGATGACTTTTTTCTTTCAGCAGTTAAAAAAGTTGTGCGACTCACTTCTGGTCTTTCTAATTACTGATGAGAAAACCACCGTCACTGAACAGTTTTCTCCCTAAAGGTAAGCTTCCCTCCTACCTTTGTCCTTTGTAGGGACATGGATGAATCTGGAGAACATCATTCTCAGCAAACTGACACAAGAACAGAAAAAAAAATACCGCATATACTCACTCATAGGCGGGTGAGAAAAATGAGAACACATGGACACAGGGAGGGGGTCTACTATACACTGGGGTCTATTGGGGGCAATGGGGGAGGGACAGTGGGGGGGGCTGGGGAGGGATAGCCTGGGGATGAACGCCAAGTGTGGGTGAAGGGGAGGAAGGCAGCAAAACACACTGCTATGAGTGTACCTATGCAACTATCTTGCACGTTCTGCACATGTACCCCAAAACCTATAATGTAATAAAAATTAAAAAAAAAAAAAGATTTTTCATTGTCTTAGTTTTCATGAGTTTGATTAAAATATGTCTTGGCTGCAATATCTTGGGTTTATCCTGTTTGAGGTTCATTCATCTTCTTTGATCTCTAAGATTGTGCCTTTTGCCAAATTTGGGATTTTTTTTACCCCCATTCTGAATTTGGGACATTGCCATTATTTTACCAATTATCTTGTTAGTCTCACTCTTCTTCTCCTCTCTTTTTGAGACTTCAGTGACGCCAATGTTAAACTTTTTACATAGAGTCTTACATGACTCTGGGGCTCTGTTTATTTATTTATTTTTTGGGCCTATATTCTCTCTGCTGTCCAGATGAGTAACTTGTTGTTCTATCTGCAAGTTCACCAATATGTCTTCTGTCCTCTCCAGTTTTTCTGTTGGTCTTGTGATGCTTTGGATGTGGTCTGCCCCTGCCCAAAATCATTTTGAAGTTTAATTGCCAATGTAGGTATTGGAGGTTAGGGCCTGGTGGGAGATACGTGGGTCATGTGGGAGGATTTCTTGTGAACAGATTACTGCCCTTGGGCAGGTGTGATGACATTCTTGTTCCCTTGGCAATGAATTAGTCCCCCCAAGAGCAGCTTGTTATAAAGAGTCTGGCTTTCTTGGCTTCTCTCCCTTGCTTCCTCTCTCTCTATTTGAACCCTTTGCACATGTCAGCTCCCCTCTGCTTTCCACCATGAGTTGAAGCAACCCGAGGCCATCACCAGATGCAGCTGCCCAATCTTGAACCTACCTGCCATCAGAATTTTGAGCCAAATAAACCTCTTTTAGCAGTTACCCAGCCTCAGCTATTCTGCTATCACAACACTAAATGAACCAATACAGATCCAAACCACTAAGTATTTTATTTCAGCTGTTATATTTCTCATATCTAAAATTCATATTTGGTCCTTGTTTCTATTTTTGATTCCCGGCAGAGGCTTTCTATTAGTTTTTGGCATGTTTGCAATTGCTCACTGAAGTGTTTTATGATAGCTGCTTTCCATGCTCATCAGGTACTTCTAACACTGGCTCATCTCGGCTGTGTTGTCTGTTGGTTGTCTCTTCTCATTTGAATTGTGATTCTCTTGGTTCTTAATTGGATGAATTACTTTCCATTGAAACCCACATGATTTGGATATTATATTGTGAGATTCTGAATCTCATTTAAATCTTCTCTCATGACTCCACTGACAGTGCTTTGGTGGGGAAGTGGGGACAGCAGTGCATTATTCCAAAGTGGGGGTAGAAGTCTGGGCTCCCCACTGAGCCTCTGAGGGCATTCAGTGAGGGAAGGGCATCTCTTAACTGCTGGGGGGAGGTGAAATTTCTGGTTTCTCACTGGGCCTCAGTGGCTCCCACCCTGCATGGGAAGGGCAGGGTGTCTCACTATTGTTCCCAAGTGACCTTTACTGACATAGGAAGTGGGGGATGCCTTTGTGGCTACAGGGAACGGGGAAAGATCCTGACTCTCCACTATGCCCCTCTGAGGCTACTCCAGCAGGCAGGGGTCACCCCCTTGTTACTGCTAGATGTGGATGGAAGTCCTGGCTCCCAGGTGGCTTCCGAGATGAAGATGGAGGGTCTCCCACCAGCTGGCAGGGATGCATGTCTTAGCCCCTTTCGGGGTCTTCTCTGGTACCCCTGTTGGCAGTGCCCAGGTTTCTTGTCACAGGTAAAAGTGTGGATTCCCACCTTGGTCTTTGTTTCTGTGGTAGAGGTGGTAGCTTCAGTTTTCCTGTGGTGTTCAGCTTGAGTAGAGCTATTATTATCTGAAAGTTTTCTGTCTTGCTAGGCTGCCCCTCTTTTGATCCTTTCCTTAGAAGGAGAGGCTTTTGTTGGTACTCTTGTTGCCTGTTCCTACTGGAGTTTCCAAGTTCCTGACTTCTCCAGCTCCAACTCTGAGACATAAGAGACAAAAAGAAAACTCGGGAACTTCATCAGCATGTCAATCCCCAGGTCTGGAGGTCCTGGGCAGGTCTAGCTTCTCTCTTTCTTTCAGTGTTTTCTCAGGTTTCGCACATAATCTCCAGAGGTTTGTTTTTTATACTCTAGTGATAGGAATAGGGAAAAGCGTGTCTGCTCCATCTCTCCAGAACTAAAAGTCCAATGTGGTTTTTTTATGTAATATTTTTGTCTTAGCTTAATATACTGCCTAGAACTGGGCTACTTTATGGGTAAGGGAGTGTGTCTATGAAAGATGGGTGTGTCCATGTGAGAAAGAGTGTGGGTGCTTTAGATGATGAGTGTGAGTGTGAGAGGTGACATGTGGAGGGCTTGTTACAGAGCCTTGTGGAAATGGGAGCTGTGTGTGTGTGTGGGGGTGTGGGTCTAGATGTGAGGGGTATCCAGGCAACAGGCATGGGCTGCATGTTTGGAGGCGTGTGGTGTCAGGAAGTGTGTGTGTGTGTGTGTGTGTGTGTGTAAGGGATAACTGTGGGAGACTGTGCTTGACGGGATATGCGTGAGTGAGAGTCAGCATGAGGGAGTGTTAGATCTGTGCTGTGTGTGGGGAGTGGGGGTGCATATGTGGGGCTCAGGGTGAGGACATGGGTGCTCAGGAGGATGGGAGAAGATGGAAGAGGGTGGAAGAACGGGGAGTTCTGCTCTGGTGGGTGGGCTAGTTTGAGAGAGAATGGTGTGCAGGCCTGAGGGATATTTATGAAGTGTGTGAGAACCTTGACATCTGGGCTTGTGTGTAAATATTCATGTGGTCATGGGAGGATTGGCAGTGCCCCTATGTGAGTCAAGAAGCAGTACCCAAGAACACACAAGAAAATGCTAGAAGAATAAACAATGGGAGAGACAGAGAGAGACAATGTGAGTTGGAATGGCATGCAGAGTATAGAGTTTGTGGCTGAAAGATGGTGATGGTGAGCACATCCTTGGCCTGTCTCAGGAGAGGGTGGGATGTATGCACATGTATGGGTGTGATGCCACCACTTATGTGGGTGTTGGGGAACCATGTGGTGTGTGGGTGTTGGGAAACAGATCTGTTGTGGGAGGGGAACTGGTCATGCACATGTAATTGTGTGGGTGGCTTTGTGTGTCTGACAACTACACCCCCAGGGTGTGCATGTACACATGTATTATCATATATTGCATGTCACTCACAGGGTTTTAACACACTCCCATTAATTTTCATTGTGATAATTGTGCAGGTGGTGCACCCAGGGGTCAGGGAAGTGCCACTCAGTTTGCAAAGACAAGTGTTAAGCTATGAGCAAAATAAGCAGGATCTCTATTTCGTGGAGTTATTAGCTCCTTCTACCTGTCTTCACTGTTACTCTCTACATTTGATTATATTTTTTAAAAGTAGAACCAGATATGGGCAGGAAAATCTCATCTTTCCATCCTAAGCCCTTCAGTTCAAATAGTCCCAGCATCAACCAACATTTGGTAATTCCAATGGTTTAGAAAAATAAAATTACAAAACAAAACCCACAGACTGTGCCTCTGGTCCTGAATTGTTTTACTCTTTCAGTTCTGCAGAGCTGAACACAGAGTGACTTGGTATTTCTGTACCATCTTTTCTGTAACAGGAAACTACATCTGAGACATAAACTGGATGGGGCTGTCTGAGAGTGCCTGAGTCAGTCAGGGCCCTCGGGGAAGAGGATTCACAGCTTTGGAGACCAGGACCAGAACCAGCCAGGGCCCCTTTCCCACCCTTGGTATCAAACCTTCCTGCTCTTTGGTCTCTGTCATCTTCCTCAGGGGCGGATCCAAACTGCACTTCAAGCCTCCAAGACCCACTTTCTCCCCTTAACACAAGGAAGGGGGCTGGGCTTCTTGGTTTATATAAAAAAAACCCGAGGTTTGTCAACAATCAATTCCCTTGAATTCCTACTCCCCGTGCACTCACATGTTTCATTCTCCTTTCTCCTTCCCTTCTCTCCTCAGTCCTAGAAATGAAGGACACCCTTTCCCAACACAGGCCATCCTGAGCACTGTGCTGGTCCAGTCTTTCCTGGCCCATCTGTCTGGACCACCCTCCTGCTCTTAGCTCTCCCTCCTCCCCTTTCAGCATAAATGTGCTCACCCTGCAGTTCTCAGAGGGCCTCCCTTGTGCTGCAGGGTACAGCTCTGCAGCTCTCGCGTTGGCTGTTCCCATCCGCAGTCCTCATTGGCTTTGACTCCCTCCCTGCTCCCTTCCCTGAGTCCCTGTGAAAGCACACTCTGGGACCCTTCTCAGCAAAAAGAGGACAAGTGGGATGAAAGCAATGAGCATCTTACAGAGGAGGAGCCCGAGGCTGTGCAGCAAACATCACATCCAGGTGTGCCTGTTCGGCAGTCATGGCAAGAGGGGCCAGACGCGTGACTCTCCAGCCGCGGCCTTTCCCAAGCTCCCTGGCTGACTTACTTCCTCCTGGAATTGCTTCACAAAGAATCCTCAGGAATCTTGTCTAATTCCTGCTGAAGAATGGAATCACAGCTCACACGCTGCTTTAAGACAATGGTTCTCATACCATGGGGGCATGTGGCAACGTGGAGACCCTGATGGCTGCCCCAGTTGGGGAGGTGCACAAGGAGGTGGCTACTGGCACCTAGTGGAAGAAACCAGGGCTGGTGCTAAACATCTTATAATGCGGAGAACAGTTCCCCACCACACAACGTGATTGTGAGACCACAAACGTGCAGCTTTAGGAAAACAATAGGAACAAAGACATATTTTATGCATTTTTTTTCTCTTGTCGAAAAATAAAGGGAATAAAAGGAAGACATAGAGGGAAGGTGAGGTGGAGGAGGGAGAAATGGAGTGAAAGAAAAATCGGATTTACAGGCAGAGATCCATAGGGGTGAGACTGGAGAATGAGATCCCTGCCACCGAGGCCTTCCATCATGAGGCTGGCTGCAAGGAAAGACGTCAGAACAGGCAGTGAACAGACAGGACCTGGGCTCCTCGCAGGGCGCTGGGCCTGCTGTCTCCACCACTGGGCTTCACTAACCAAGTACAGAGGCCTTCACTGCAGAAGGGAGATTGTGGTAGCATGTCAGCCTGAGAGTTTGAGGCTTAGCCAAAGTGATCAAAGGATAAGGCTGTGTTAAAATTCAGAGTACCACGAACTCATTTGTCAACTTTAGATAAGAGTTGAGAGAGAATGGAAAGTAGAAAGTTGAAACGAAATCAAGACAAGGAAGCAAAGAGCAGTTGTGGCTTGCGGAAATGGGGCAGAGATCGGTGTATTAGAAAGGTAGGAGAGTGGAGAGAGAAGAAAAACATTGGATAATTAACAGAATTACAAAAGAACAACTGGAGCCTTTCCTGAGACGGGAGTGAAGGGATGGATGGGAGGACAGGGCAGTGCAGGACAAGAGGGAGAAACATAGAATCAGCAGACAGGGAGGGAAAGGAAAGCTCAGGCGATGGGAAGGAGGGGCCAGAGCGTGTGAGTCCGGGAAAGTTGGACTGACAAGGGTCCGGAAATGTGCATGAAAAATAAGGACACATGTTATCTGGTTTGGACAGAGAGTGATGCCATTAAAGGGGATGCCCGGTGCTGAGAGAGAGGAACAGAGATAGCTTTGATGAGAGGAGAGCTGGGAAAGGAGCAGGTGGGCAGCTGGAGTGGGAGAGCAGGGGCCTGCGACAGGGATCCATGTGGGTGGGTGACTGGCAGGGAAAAGGAAGTGAGCTCAGGTTTCCTGGCATGAAGACATGCTTCCCAGAGGATGAGCTGCCTGAATCAAGCCATTAAGAGTTGCCAAGTGATTCCAGCAGACAGCATGCCTCTTTCAATTGGATTTCATATCCATGAGTAACAAACTGGGCCACATCTTTCCATGCATCAAAAGATAAAGTTTGCTTTATTTTAAGCTGTCCAGTTACATCCTTTTGGAAGGAAATTCAAAACCAAAGAGTTTTCTTTACTTTTGGTTTCTGAAAGGAAAACATCTAGTAACAAATTTTTGCATTTTCCCAAAACCTGGGAGAAAGGGTAGGGGGTGGCAGTGTGCACTGCTTGGGTGATGGTGCACCAAAATCTCAGAAATCACCACTAAAGAACTTGGTCATGTAGTCAAACACCACGTGTCCCCCAAAAGCCTATTGAAATAAAAAATTAAAACTCTGGAAAAAAATATCTAAAATTAATCAGAAGGTTTTTGGAGTTGGACTTTGGAGAAGCTTTAATGTCAGCTGGTTTTGAAATGTGTCATATACTTATTCAACAGTTTCTGGGCCAGGAAAATAGCAATATATTATAACATTTGGAGCTATAATGAAGGAAATAGTCCCAATGCAGATACTTTTCTAGAAAATGGAAAGAACCAAAAGGGGGCAAAAGTCAGCCAGGGATAGAAAAGAGTTCTAGAAAGCTTAAGTCTATTTTCCCAAGAGTCCAGAATTTAGGAGGTAGTACTTGGGAAAGCAAAGTCTTCTCGTATACTTGATAGCCATTTGCATACATTTTGGAGAGATGTCTATTCAAGTTCTTTCTTAATTGGGTTCCATTTATTTGAGTCTCATTCCTTTACTGGCTGTTCGGTCTTTTGTTGCTATTGTTAGTGCTTTACTATTGAATTGCAGGAATTTCCTCACATATTGTAGATATTAATTCCTCATTAGGTATATGGCTTACAAATATTTTTCCCCATTCTGTAGATTCCCTTATCACTCTACTAATTATTTTTTTTTTTTGCTATGCAGAAGGTTTATAATTTGATATAGCTGCGTTTATCTATTTTTGCATTTGTTGTTTGTGCTTTCGGTGTCAGACACATTGCTAAGACCAATGTCATGAAGCTTTTCTCCTAGAAGTTTTATAGTTTCAGATCTTACATTTAAATTTTACATTTTGAGTTGATTTTTTTCTATCAGGTAAGAGAGGGGTCCAAGTTCCTTCTTTTGCATGTATATATCCAGTTTTCCTAACACCATGTAGAAGAGACTATCCTTTGTATGTATTTTTGTCACCTTATCAAAGATAAGTTGCCCATATATGCATGAATTTATTTCTGGGGTTTCTATTCTGTCCCATTTGCCTAGATATCTTTACACCAGTGCCACATATATTTTGAAATCAGGAAGTGTGATGCCTTCAGCTTTGTTTTTCTTTCTCAAGATTGTTTTGGCTCGTCAATATCTTTTGTGACTCCATATTAATTTTATGATTTTGCATCTATCTCTGTACAGAATACAGAATTTTGACAAAGATTTTACATTGAATCTACACTAAGGAAATACAAATCAAAATCACAATGAGATAGCACCTTATACTTGCTAGGATAGCTATTTTTATATGATATATATTATCATTATATACATAATATATGATAAATGTTAACAAGAATGTGGAATTGGGATTCATGCACACTTTCGGTGATAATGTAAAATGGTGCAGTTGCTATGAATAACAACATGAAAATCCCTCAAATAGTGAGGAATAACACTACCATATGATCCATCAATCCCACTTCTGAATATGTATTTAAAATAATGGAAATAAACATCTTGAAGAGGTATTTGTGCTTCCATGTTCATTATTCACAACAGCCAAGATGTGGATACAACTCAAGGGTCCACCAACGGAGGAATGGATAAGGCATTTGTGGTACATACACAGTGCATTACTATTCAGCCTTAAAACAGAAGGAAATTCTTCCAGCTGGATTTGTAAACCAGGAGGACAAGATGTTAAGTCTAATAAGCCAGTCATAGAATGACGAATACAGCACATAAATGAGGTATCTAATTAGTAAAACCCAGGAAGCAGAGAGTGGTTGCCATGGCCTGGAGGGGGAAGGAAATTTGGAGTTGCTAATCAATGGGTTAAAAAATTTCCATTGAGTAAGATGAAAAATTTTAGAGATCTGCTGTACAACGTTTTGCCTATAGTTAATAACATCAAATTGTATACTTAACATTTTGTTAAGAGATTAAACCTCATGTTAAATATTCTTAACACATACACAAAAAATGGTGTTAAGTCAGGGGTATGGTATCTGAAAAGGAATAATGTAACGAATGTAGGACAGAGTATAAGTTTGTTTTACAAGTGAGCAATATGGAAACTTGTATTTAGTTGTTATGAAAAGAGAGCTGCCGCTATGTGCATAAATATCTGTTATGTTTGGCATTATTTGCATAAATGTGGGAGAGAGCACATAGTCTTTAGGACATTAGCTATGGACAACAGAATTACCAATCTACTGAAGCAAATGATGAAACCCATGCATGAGAGATGCCTGGGGAAGTGTATATCCAGAAAGCTGGAGGTGGAAATGGAAGAACCATGGCCTGACTCATTCTGGCTTGACAAGTCAGTCAAAGCTAGCCTAGAATTTTTAGTATATTTTGGTTTTGCAGAATTGTACTATGTGCTAAGTATTTTGCTAGGTACTTAAGAGATAAAGTAACACAATCCTTGCCAAAGACTTTACATAGTCCAGGAGAAAAGCTAATACTACTGAATCTCTTAAATGAAGAATGGAAACTCAGAGTGTACCTAAATCTAGAGGAGAGGACCTGCCCTGACCTGGAGGATCACTTTGCCTCTCAAAAGATGCAACATCTACTAAATGACCTCGATTGGCAACAGATCTGTGCCGTACACTGTGTAGTAACGATTTAAGTCAATCCTTCCAACATCCCTCTAAGGTGGATATTATTTCCCTCATTATATCAAAGAGGAAACTCATCTTGAAAAAGTTTAGTAATTTACCCAAGATGACAGCACTGGCAAGTGGTTTCAGTAAGAACTAGATCAGCCTGGTTTAAGGACCATGCTTCTCCCTCTACATCTTAGCTACCTTAGTCCGCAGACAATCCTGGTTGAAGTCAGGGGGACGTGGAAGTGCTTAGAATGTCTGTGTGTCCCTTTGGAGGAGAGAAACATGGGAAAGTTCAGCCTAGGATTAATGTGCTGACACTGATGGAGGGAAGGCCCTGCAGTGGTCGAGGAGTAGCTGTGTCAGTTAGGACACGGGCATCCAGGATGCCTACGCTCAGTCCAATGCAGTAGAGACAGGTTAACTGGTCACCAGGAAAACATCCATCATCACTGGATAAAAGGGAGGGCCTCAGGGGCTGGTTTACCAGAGACTCAAGAGTCATGGCTGAGGTCAGTATACACACACTGCTTACTCCATACACCCCTCAAAAAAAAAAACTGTTAAACTTTTTTTAAACAAACTGGGGTAACAAATGGTACTCAGTTTTGTTTGATTACGTTGTTCTCTAGATGTCTGATTGATCCAGTAGACCAAGAACCTCTCCAAGGGGAGAAACTATAAAATTAGTAGACTGAATCTATATTACCTTGCAGAGGTACAAGAGTTCAGGAGTGGTTCAGTGCCGTTTTGTTGAATGCAATGAGGAACCACATCAGAGCATCAGGATAAGACCACAAGTCACCAGGATAATAAATGTTGTAACCCTGCCTGCTTATGGTCTCAATTTTTAGAAAGCATGTTTGCCCTATACATAGAAATTGGCTTTTATTGAAGAAGGGTAGACTATTTGTTGACATGGTTCTTTGGAAAGATTTTGCCTCCAACTCCTGACTAGTGTTCTCTGTAGTCCAAAATAAAGCTGGGAGTCATGGCTTCCTGAGGCATCTGACGAGGGAAGGGGTGGTCAGAACAAGTGCCCTTGAGGGAAGTGCAAAGGGCCAAAGGTGACCAGATGTCCAGGTGTGTGTGAACATTTTGCAATGTCTCTTTAGTGAAAAATTTGAAGAATGAAAGAAATGTGTTTTTCTAAATTATAGGATAGAATTTCTATTGTGATCTACCATTTTTCTGCATTTAAGAGAGGACTTCTTTAATAATCCAGTGGATAATATGATTCATTTTGTGGATAACAGTCAGCTCAATCTTTCCCCAGCTACACTTTCATCTTCCAATGGGCTCACGAACGAACAAAGTGGCAATGGTGGCAGGGATGTAAGTTATGCATGGACTCAGCAACACGGACTTCCACTCACCAACGCTGATCTGGATATAGTCTGTTGAGTGATCTGCCAACAGCAGAGACAAGCACTAAGCCTCCCAGATGGCATCATTTCTGAGAGTGAACAGTCAGCTAGCTGGTGGCAGGTGTATTACACTGGACTGAATCCATTGAGCCAGTTCCCTATTTTACACACACACACACACACACACACACACACACACACACACACACACACACACGGTAACAAAAATGTGCTGCCACTTTGAAAACTTTGATAATTTTTCAAAAGCTTAAGCACACACCTATTATAAAACTTAGTTATTTCACTCCTCCAGAAATCCCAAGAGGAAGGAAAACACGTTATATGTCTGCAAAGATTTTGATATAAACATTAATAAAAGCTCTATTCACAATTGCTAGAAACTGAAAACAACTCAAATATTCATCAAGAAGTGAATGGATAAATTGTAGTATATCCATAGAATGGACAAACCTCAGCATTAAAAAGGAACAAACTGTTGATTTACACAACATAGATAAATGTCGAAATCATTATGCTAGTTGAGAGAAACCTGATGCAAAAGAATATGTACTGTATGATTTCACTTATATAAAATCTATAAAAGGCAAACTAATTTATAGTGACAATAAAAAAATCACAAGATCAGTGACTGCCTGGGTCCTGGGGCAGAGGGAGAGAGGAACAGCAAATGATGACAGAAAATCCTCTGGGAATGATGAAAATATTTGGGAGTTTGAATGTGGCAGTAGTTTTACATACTTGCAGAAACTCATACAAATGTGTACTTTAAATATGTCCCTTATAAAGAACACATAAATTAACCTTACAAAAGGTTAGGGTCATCTACGTGCAGCAGGAAAACATAAATTGAGAGTGGCTCAAACATGATGGAATTTAATGTCACAGGGTGATTCAAAGCTGATATGGCAGCTCCACATTGTCTGCAGGGACCTGGACTACCAGCACCCTGTCTGTTAGCTCACAGTCATTTCTTTGTTCAAGGTACTACTGTAAGTATTCATGACATACAGATTCCAGACTGATGGCAGAAGGAGTGAAAGATAAAAAGGTTTGTGTTATGCCAAGTGTACTCTTTGTAATTAGCCTTTCTAGAGGTACATGTGCACATCTGCTTATGTTTTACTGGTATGATTTTAGTCACATGTCAATGCCTACCTGCAGGAGAGACTGGTGATCCAGTAGAAATCTCAGCTGAAAATTGTGACATATTTTCAAAGAAGGGAGAGTAAATACTTGGAGTAAGAGTTTCTGGCCACAGAAAAATTGTGTGGTTAAGAGTTTACTGGCTATTTCTCAAATGGTGCTGGGAAAAGTGAATATCCACATACAAAAGAACAAAATTGGACCTTTATCTCACCTTGTATGCAAAAGTTAACTTAAAATATACCTAAGACTTAAAGGTTAAACCTAAAACTATAAAACTCTTAGAAAAAAAATAGAAGAAACCTTCATGATGTTGGATTTGTCAATAATTTCTTGGATTTTTTTTGGATGATGCCAAAAGCACAGACAATGAAAGAACGAAAGATAAATTAGACCTCACTAAAATTAAACTTTTTCATATATCAGTGAGCACTATCAGTGGAATGAAAAGAATGGTAGAAAGTATTTTCAAATCATACATCTGATATGGGATTGATACCCAAAACATATAAATAATTCCTGCAATCAGCAACACAAACCGGCTTGATTAAAAAATGGGAAATTGACTTGAATATATATTTATTTAAAGAAAATACATAAGTGGCAATTAGGACGTAAAAGATGGTCACTTTTATGACCAAGCAAGGGGCTTATCCTTGATGTGTATTGAAGCTGATCCTACGGCACTGTTTTTTGAGAGAAGAAAAAGCTTTATAGTGAATCATCCCACAAGAAGACAGGGAACAACACTCACATCTGTCTTCCCCCATCTGAGTGGTGGGCTGAGCTTTTACTGCATTTCTAACTAATGGTCAGTGCAGCCAGTCTGCTGGGAAGGTGGTGTTAACAATTAGGTGAAAGCCTTTTCCCATTGCACAAGCCAGGGCTGCATCAATTTGAGCTGGTGCTATGGTTTCAATATCCCTAATCACTAGGGAAATATAAATTAAAACCACAATGAGATGCTACTTTACACCCTTGAGGGTAGCTATTATCAAAAAGAAAGAAAGAAAATAATAAATGTTGGAGAGGATGTGGAAAAACTGGGATTTTTGTGCATTGCTGATGGAAATGTAAAATGAGGCAGTGACTATGGAAAACAGTATTGTGATTCCTCAAAATAGTAGCAATAGAATTACCATACCATGCAGAAATTTCACTTCTGGGCATACCCAAAAGAATTGAAAGCAGGGTTTCAAAGAGATATTTGTATAGTCACGTTCTTTGCAGCATTATTCACAATAGCTGAAAGAGGGAAGCAACCCAAGTGTCCATGGATAGATGAACAGATAAATAAATTGTGGTGCATTCATACAATAGAATATTCCACACCCTTAAAAGGAAGGAGATTTTGACATTTAGAATATGGATAAACCTTGAGAACATTATACCAAGTGAAATCTCCAGTCACGAAAGAGTAAGAACTGTATGATTCACATATATGAGGTCCTTAGAGTATTCAAGTTTATGGAGATAGAAAGTAGCATGAGGGCTGCCAGGGGATAAGGGAAAGGAAATGGGGAGTTAATGTTTAATGGGGACAGAGTTTCATTTTGTGAAGATGAGGAGTTTCTGGGGATGGACAGTGATGATGATTGCACAATTACATGAATGCACTTAGTGCCACTGAACTAGACACTTAAAAATGGCCAAAATGGTATATTTTGTTTTGTAATTTTATGATAATAGTTTAATATAAAGCATTTACTGACCCTGAGGATCGTTGCTCAAAAGCTGAGTTATTGGCTGAGGATGGTGACTCATGCCTATAATCCCAACACTTTGGGAGGTCAAGGTTGGTGGATTACTGGAGGTCAGGAGTTTGAGACCAGCCTGGTCAACATGGTGAAACCCCATCTCTACTAAATATATATATATATATATATATATATATATATATAGCCAGGTGTGGTGATGCATACCTGGTAGTCCCAGCTACTCAAGAGGTTGAGGTGGGAGGATCCCTTGAACCTGGGAGGCAGAGGTTGTAGTGAGCTGAGATTGCACTGCTGCACTCCAGCCTGGGTGACAGAGCAAGAAAAAAAATGCTGAATTGTTATCTGTCAGAAATCCTACAGAGGAAATTTCTATAGTGGGGAAAACAGTCTACTGGGGAACCTATAAACTCTTCTAATCCTGTCTGCTGTGAAAGAGTAGAGAGATAGAAGTACAGACCCCTCACATTCAACCCCAGACAACATCTTCCCTCATGTAGCATTGCCAGCACTACAGGAAGGAAAGAAAATGAAAAGATTGTCTGATTTTACTATGACAAGCTTTCATGAGGTCTGGTCCAGAAGCCACATTCTATGGCTCTTTGCTCTAAGGAGAATCTGCCTAAGCTTCCTCCCAACCTGACAGTTTACAAGTACTATGCCAGAATTTCCTAACCTGGACTCCCTGGGACACAAATAGGCTGGATTCTGTTCCTCAGGAGGAAGATGGATTCATACCAACTACAACGGGGAAAGCATTGTTACTGAACTATTTATAAAGGATCGTATTTTATTTTCCAGAGATGGTTACAATGATAGCTTCTTTATCACATTTTTCTGATGTGAGAATGTGATTTTTTCTCCTTTTGAGTAATAGGGTTTATGTCATCTCCCTTGAATCTGGGTGGGACTGTGACATGTCCGTAAGCAATAGAGTATGGATGACCCAATGCTGCATGTGTTCTGAAGTCAGGGCAGAAAGCCGCTACTGCCTTGCTCATTGGACACTCCATTTTGGAGCCCCAAGGGCCTTGCAAGGCATCCAGCTATCCAGAGTCCACCAACACCTGAGGACATCATGCTGCTGGGAGCCCAGGCATAGGTGCTTCTAGTGATGATCCTAGTCTCTGACTCCTCCCAGCCAGATACCACACATGATGAATATTGGAGTCCTCAGATGAATGCAGGCACCAGCCATTGAGTCCCCTCTACCTCTAAGTCTTCCCCACCATCTTGCTCTGCTGTGTCTGTGTTTCTAAACCTTAAATCCATAAATATGACCAAATGGTTATTGTTGCATGTGACTAAGTTGGGGATTGCTTGCTATTTAGCAATAGTTGATAGAATGTACACGTGCACAGAGAAAAATTTCTAATTCTTAGAGTAAAGATATCCGTTTAACTTTTTTTACAAAGCACATCCTTCGACCACCGATCTCCTTTTTCGGGCAGTATTTATTAACATTATGGGAAACTATTAGTCACTAAAACTCATTTTAAAAATAATTTCAGCTTTTAGATTAGAGTCAGGGTGTACATGTACAGGTTTGTTACATGGGTATATTGTGTAATGCTGAGGTTTGGGGTATGAATGATCCCATCATCCAGATGCTCAATAATTAATTTTTTCAACCTTTGCCTCCCTCCCTCCCTTTCCCCACCAAGAGGTCCCAAGTGTCCACTGCTGCCATCTGTGTGTCCATGTGTTTCCAGTCTTTAGCTCCACTTTTAATGAGAACATGCAGTATTTGGCAAAACTCATTTTAGAAAGTGCTACCTCATTTTATGTGACAGAAGTGATTTTTAAAGTGTTGAGCAGGAATCAGAATTTTGTCTAGAGGATACAAACCAGCTGAATGATTTGGGTATTTGGAACAACTTAATTCAGTTGAAGCTGTTGAGCTAGGAGTCCAGGACAGGTAAAATTAAGAATTATTTCTGAAGAACTTTTTACTTACATATTGATATTTATATTTTAACATCTATTTAATTTGGATGGTTTGCACTGTAGTCAGGAATTATAAGTACTATGCCTTGGTTTCCACAGGTGTGAAATTGGGCTCAGGATATTTTCTAACTACAGAACTCTTGTGAGAATTGAATGTGAACAGTATCCAAGCACCTGACATAACAACAGCATTGGCTGGATCACTTAAACTAATATTGGCCCGTTAGTCAGTCATCCCATAGAACAGAAAACATAATAGAGAGTAGAAAAGAAAAAGGATCAGTGCTTTGGGAGACAGAAGTGGAGAGGATCACTTGACCCTAGGAGGCTGAGGCTTCAGTGAGTCATACTTGCAGCACTGCTTTCCAGTCTGGGTGACAGAGCAAGACCCTGTCTCAAAAAACCAAACCGAAAACAAACAACAACAAAAAACCCAAAGGAACAAAAAATGACGAATACAATAAAAAAGTGAAGCTATGACATTAGAATTAGAATTAAAACAATCTAGTTCAAATATGGAGTATAATGAATTTAGCAAGCACCAGTGTTGTCAACCTGGGAGAGTGAAGTACTCAGCAATGTTTAAATTGTCTTCATAATTACTTCTACATAAATGAGGAATGCTGTTAGGATGTAACTATAGCTTCTAGGAGAATGGTTTTCCCTTCAATATAAACCAAAGCATCTATGTTTTTGCTTATCCAAAGGCTGGATAAAGAGGAAGTTTATAATTTTCTTCCAAGAGGTCGTAAACTTCCTTAAGATAAATACAGCAACCAACTGTGTCATCTAATTGCAGGATGTTGTAGGCATGCTAACAGGCCTGAGAGACTCTGCTTAACAGCGGTTCTCCTTGTGACATGTAGCGTGGGAAACCTCACATTTTTTGGCAATTGTTCACTAAACTTCAATTTGAGGCTCAATAAAGAGTCTTTAAAGATCATTGTACTGACATGTAAGTAGTGCCACATTTGGGGACACATCTGTTCTTAATTATCTTGAACTTGGCCCATAATCCAGAAGGCGCCAAATAGTCCCAGCAGAACTTCAAACACGTACCACCTTGGACAACTCCATCTTGTTTTCTAACTTTACTGGCAAATGATACCCACAGAGTAGGGCCAGACCATGGAAACACCTTCCCTTCTAGGGAATGTTATCAAATTTGGCAGATAAAAACAGAATTCCTATTTAAATTCAAATTTCAGATCAAAGCCAAATAATTCTTAGTATAAATATGTCCTGTGCAATATTTAGAACACATACTTATTTTTTTTAATTCTTCAACTGAAATTCAAATTTAACTGAGTGTCCTGTGTTTTATCTAGCAACCCTACGTTATGAGTACAATGGAACAAAGACTAGGCCAGGCCCAGGTCAGACATGCAAGCCAGGTACAAAGGTTCTACATAAATATCCAGCAGAAAATGGAGGATGATTGTGTAACTGGCAGGACTACCAAACACCACCCATGAACCGAATAGCTCATGTACCCAAATTGAGAGCTTAATTTTTTTCCTCTCTCTCTTATGCCTTTGCTTGCTTATGGCAGTCTGGGATGTGTGAGGCAGTATAAAGTGCAGCAGACCCAGACAGGAAACGAACCATGTGGATGCTGTTCTGACGAGTTACAGCTTCCTGTTGCTGGGTGCCCTGTGTTCGGGCACTGGATCTCCACATAACCATGCAACAGAAACCAGAGCAGTTCCAGAACTGGGTCTTGGCGACAACAACCGAAGGATTTGTTGAGAATGATAGAATCCACTCTCTGGGATCACAAGGATATATGCTGTTTGCTTTGAATAGTTGATATAAACATACATGTTTTCAAGAGATAACCAATATATGAGAAGTTGACGAGTTCCATTTCTCCCTCCCCAGAGAAGCTGATGGATGCTTAGCCAGGGGATATTCTTTTTCTAGTTATAGACTCTGCTTGACTCAAGATTTTGCTGATCGAGCCCCAGGTTGTCCAAGTCCCTAGGCCCTTTGTATCAATAATCTCATGATCAGTCTTTGCTTTTCTACCTGGGGAAAGTTAAAATGAAGTTGGTGCATTCAGAACTGTGCAGTATCTGGTGCATGGGCTTGGGAGCCTGTCTTCTGAGCTCAGCTCCTGCTCTGCATGCACAAACTGAACAAACTTGTCTTCTCCATTGTCCATTGGTTGTTGTGAAGATTGAGTAATTTAACACATTGTTCTTAGAACAAGCGCTGATACATGGGAATCGATTTTATTTTACTCTAATTTTTTATGAATATTCTTTCCCTTGAACAGGACACTGGGTGCTCTCTGGTCAGACCGCAGAGGCTGGGCAAAGCCGTTGCTGTGTGGTTTCTCTCTGAGCTGAGTTCTCCACATTGTCTATGATCTTTCAGGCCACTGGTTCTAAGCGTGCTTCCAGAAGACACCAATAGTTTTGTTAAAGTCGTCTCAGATGGCACTCGGGCCATAGCATGTTTTAAAATCTCTGCAGATAATTCTAATATCCATCAAGAGGTGAGAAACATGGATGTAGAAAACACTTTGTTTGGGAACAGGACGTGCCTGATTTATGCTAAGATGGAAGTGATTTTCCTGTCCTTAATGTGTACCCAGGCAAACCCCCCTATAATAGACAAATTCTCCACCAGGAGTTGACTCATCTTTTGCCTGCCATAGTCATGGGCCACATAAGCACTTTATGAGTAAGAATAACTCAACTGAAAACTCTCTTGGGAAGTGATTTGGAGTTAGTCCCCTGACAGTCCTGTAAGATATCCTGGAAGAGGTTGGTCTAGAAAAGGCACAAATCACAGTATTCTCTACACGTTCTGGCCTGGCCTCTTGGAGCAGAGACCCTGTCAACTGGTGAGCAACAAATTGTAGATACTCAAGCCTTAACTGAAGGAGACCTGTCTGGGGATTTTTTGTGCTTCTCTCCATCTATCAATTCCTTTTATTCTCCACAGAACAGCCCAGATCCAGGGGTAATTTGACATACAATAAAGTAGTTTCTGGATAGAGTTTACTTTTACCTCTGCTAGATACCCAAGTTAACCAGCTTCAAAGAGGTGGTAGAGGACCAGAGGGGACAGGGAGGACTGAGGAGAGCAGAATTGCAGCTGTACTCCACTGCACTCCCCAGAATGCGGTCAAGTGCAGGCTGATGGGGCAGCTTTGCACAAGAAACTTACCAACGGAGACAGGAACTGCAAACTAGTGTCTCACACCTTCCCAGGTTCTGCTTAGGGAAAACAACCCTTTTCTAGAGAGGGTTAGGTTTTAACCAGTGTCTTATAAGTCACAACACTTGTTCCTCCTAGATGAGTGACAGAAGGCACCAATCACCTTGAACTATTTCACATGCACAAATTCAGAGACAATACAAAGCATGTTTTAAATATTTAAGACAGACTCATCTAAGAAGTTTCAACAAAAACTGTATTAACTAGACAAAACAAAAGCCAGAGTTTATTTATAATGGCTTACAAAGAAAAAAGCCTCTTAAAAATAATTAAACTAATTACATTTGGCTATTTTTAGACCAATCCCACCAATCCAGTATCCAAATCATCAATTTAAAACAATGTGTTTCCAACGATAATATGTGTGTTCATGCCCTCTGATGCCTGGGAGGGAAAGAGCGGGCAGAGGAAGAGGGAAAGTATCATAGAGTTCCTATTGCAGGGGTGGTGAAGGAAGCCACAGCTGATGGGGGAGGTTTCCAATATTGCCCCCCGGACACCATCTGCAGTAGATCATGCCAAGATAAGACTAAATGTTTTGCTGTACCTTAAAATTCACAAACACACTTGACATGCAATAGCCCATGTGTTTTAGTGGGAAAATTAGGGTCTTGATCTTTCCATTTCAAAGATGAGAAGCTACATACAGCAGAGAGTCTGTTTTTTAGCCTTGTTAGCTTTATTGTGTTCAGATATTTCCTCCTCCTCTTCCTGTCTCGGGGCAAGATAATACTAGTGAAAGGTAGCAAAATATGTCACCCCAAAATATGCCATTTGGGCATAAGGATCATTTAGAGCTGAAGGTAGTTGAAAAGGAGCAGCTGTAAGGAGATATTTGCCTAAAAGCAGAACATAAACTTACAAAGCTGTCCCTCCCCACTTCACCAGAAAGGACAAAGATCGGTCACCCAAGATGACCTTAGATCCTTATCAGCCTGGAGACACCAGAGGAGCCGACCTCACAGACTTTACTAACTTGTCCATCTACCATGAGTTTCCGTATACAGTATTGCTTTCCCATAATTTGGCACCCATGAAGACTCAAGGGGCTTTTATTTTGCCCTGTCACTTGCCTTAAACAGGCGTATGTTCTTTATTGAAGATGCTGTATAGATTGGAGTTCTAAGCCACCTCTGTTGTGCCGAACCCCTATTAGTCTCAATAGGGAAGGCACCACGTTCAAGAGGCTGAAGAAGAGACCCAGAGACAGCAAACGAGACATGGAGTTTTATTAGGAGATTACATATAGGAGAGAGAGTCCAGTGGCAGAGGGCTGGCTAGGAGAACCACCTTATGCACAGAAATGTTCCAGGGGCAGTGGGCTAAACAAGGTATCTTGCCTTACACACCGTCCAGTGGTGGTGGGCTGAACCACATATCTTCTTTACATATAGTCCAGTGGCAGTGGGCTAGACAGGATAACTGCATGGCCCAGTGGCAGTGGGTGGGGCAGGAAAACCACACCTACTTGCAAACAGCATGCAGTTTATAGAGCATTTTCACTTAACAACCTCCCTGTAACAGCCTCCACCTGGCAACCCTCATTGACCCTAAAACTCAGGGCTTCAATCCCCTATACAGTCTGTGTTATGCAGGATGGGCTAGAGGGGCTCAGATGTTCATCATAGACAAGAAACTACTCTTGAGTTGACCATGCCCAGATTCCTTGGTTTGCAACACACATTTAGGTGCATGTATCAGGGTTATTCTAAGGATGTGCTTAAGTTATTGCTGTCAGAGGCATTTACCTGCAGTCTCACAGAGAGTTTCTTTTCCCTTGGTTTTCTCCCATGTGTATATAAAATATGCATGTTAATAAACTTCTGTTCATTTCTCTCATGCTAATCTGTCTTTTGTTACAGGTGTCCCAGCTTAGAATTTAGAAGGGCAGAGGAAAATTATATTTTCCTCTCCTCCTGTTTCTGGCATTCTGTGCTAGGTATATTCTGAGTGATCTAAGCCAATGGTTCTCAAGCCTGGATGAGAATAGAATCATCTGGAGAAATACTCAGGCCTACCTGAGACCAAATGATTCAGAATCATGACAAGTCCTGCAAACCACCAGACACTGGGAGTGGGGCCAGGGCAGAGCAAACATGCTGGACATCACAACGGGGAGATCTCAGTTCTGTTAGCACCTGATGGATCTCAACAAAAACTTTCCAGCCTCAGTTTCAGTTTTCAAGTGATTTTATTTTAGAAAACCATTTTCAAAAGAATGAGATAAAATGCCACACATAAAGTTCTCTGTCTCTGCTTGACCCCTGACATTGGCTTCTTATCTTTCTCCTCTTTTGGGAACAGTGAGAGCCTCCAGGCTCACAGAGGAATGAGTAAGTGGGACCAGAATGCAGCAATGGGCCCCACTGAGGCCAGAGAACAGGGTCTGGAGGAAGGAAACCTAAGGCCAATTCATACTGACTTCATAGAACTAAATCAAAAGGAAAACCCTAACTCTCCATGCCCAGGCAACAAAAGTACCAGAGACTATGCCCTGTGCAATCTTCCCATCCCCTATTTTTCTGTGTGGCAGATGAAAAATTGAAAGTACCTCTAATTGGTCTCCTCCCACAACCAGATTGGTCTTAAGCCTAGTCTTTATTTGCATAGGAGTATAAATTTGTAACTTCAGCATCTGATTGGTCCCCTCTCACAACCAATCAATCAGATGTTTGCATGGAGTGTAACTTCATAACTTCACTTCAGCCTCTGATTTATTGCAGAAAGTCCATGCAACAAATAGACTTTCTGCTCTGCCCACTGGGATCTACAGAAAGCCCAGAACAACTTTAGGTCTCAGAAAAATACTGAAGATAGTACAGAAAGTTCCCACATACTCAAACTCAGACTCCCCAGTTATTAACACTTATATTAGTGTGGTACATTTGTCACAATTAATGAACCAATATTAATACATCATTATTCATCAAAGTTTATAACTTATTCAGATTTTCTCAGTTTTTAACCAATATTTTTTTTAACTGTTCCAGGATCTTGTCCAGGACATCACATTGCATTTAGTTGTCATATTTCCTTAGGCTTCTCTTGGCTCAGACTTCTCTTGTTTTTTATGACCTTGACAATTTTGAGAATAATTGGCCACATCAGAACATTTCTCTATTGGATTTATTTCATTTTCCTCATAGTTAAATTGGGGGTATGGGTTTTGGAAGAAAAATGAAAGAGTAAGGTGCTATTTTCCTTCCATCATATTAAGGGTACACAATAATTAGTTAATCTTCCCATTTAAGGGTACAATCCCCAATAAACACCACCCACTTCAAACACCATCCTCAAACTTGGGAGTCTCCAAGCCACCCTCACTTCTGATCATCTGACTACAAACTTGGGTTTCTCATTAACCCCTCAAGTTCAATAATTCACTAGAAATGCAATATTTACTCTTATAGTTTTATTATAAAGGTATCAAATCAGGACCAAATTGAGAGACATATAGAAAGACCTTTGTGAAGTTCCCAACTGTGAATCTCCCATGTCCTTAGGACAAGGCACCCTCTGTGCACACTGAGGTGTATCACCAAATGAGGGAAGCTCACCCCAGTTTCAGTGTGCAGAGTTTTCATTGAGTTTCATTGCCTTGGCATGATAGATGGAATGTAATTGAATTCAGTCCCCAGCTTTCCTCCACTCCCCTGGAGGTTGAGCTGATATCTTGTAGCTTAAAGCCCTATCACATTGTTTGACTTTCTGAAACAACTAGGCCTCCATGTTAAAACTATCTAGGTCAACCCTGAGTCACTTGATTAGTAAAAATTCAGATGTGGCTCCAGGAGTCTGGCATGAATAATAAAGATATTCCTTTGACTCAGGAAATTCCAAAGGTTTGGAAGATGTCTCTCAGGAATGCTAGATAAAGATCAGCCAAGTTCATTATTAAATAACAGATGCATACTATTAACATGATTAGCATGACTTGTAACTCTTGATATTGACTAATATCACCTGGCTGAGGGAGCTATTGTCGGGTTTCCTTGCTCCAAAGTTACTTTAAAAAAATTTTTAGCAAGAGAAAAAGTTTACTTATTAGGGAGTTCACAAACAAAGCGAATTTAAAATTACTTTTTCTTCCTCTCTCTTTTTCATACTGTACTCTTTGGAAATGTCACCGTAGGCATATATTCTGTTTTTTTCTACTGAAACCCTATTGTTGTTGTGGTAAGATGTTGAGAAGGGAAATGTGCTGTAATGTTATAATTAAATCTTGGTGTTTCAGTGAGTCTGAGTCCTTGGGCTATTACTATCAAAAATGTTGCTCCCGTATCTGTTCGGTGAGATAGGAAGGCTTAAACAGGCTGTAGTTAGGAAAATGGTCTTTTCCTTCATGGGAAACAGCTCTGATAATGTTATGGATAATGTTCTGGGTATATTTAATAGTAGTTACTTTATTCTATCTCCTTGTCAGAGCCAAGTGCAGAGTTCTTGGCTCTTCACTGTGAAACTTATTGGGGTTCCTGGATTTAAAATTTACAAAGGTATGTAGATATACCCTAAGACTGTAGCATTTGGAGCTTTTCATTTTCATGCTAAGTCCACAATAAGTCCCCAGAAATTGGTCAATATTACAATTTTGGTGTTCTTACTAGGTTAGGGTTCCAGTGGCTTCTGTGTCACGTAAGCTGACCTTAGCTATTATTCTCTGGATTTATGTATCTCTCAAAATTTCCCCTAGGGTGGCAATTCGCAAATAGTTTTTTTTTTCCTTCTTGGTGTTTCAAAATTTCTTTCATTTTCTTTTCTTTTTCTTTAGAGAACCTTTATTCAACCATTCTTTTAATGTAGGTAAGCTGATAACAAATTTTCTATTTTTTCATATGAGAATTTCTTGATTTTCTTTTTATTTCTGAAAATTTTTTTGTGGTTATAGAATTCTATGTTGGCAGAGTTTTTTCTTTTAGTACTTGAAAATCATTGTGTCACTTCCATCTGGCCTTCCTGGTTTCTAACGAGAAATTAGCTCTTGTTAATAGAAATAAGGTCTAATTTCTCCCTTACTTCAAAATTTTTTTATTTCCCTTTAGTTTTCACAAGATTATGATGTGTCTTGATGTGGATTTCTTGAATTTATCTTATTTCTGGTTCACTAATCTTTTTGGATATTTTAATTTGAGTCTTTTGCTAAATGAAAAAAAATTTTATAAAATTTTTGTGCCAGTAGCTCTCAAAAGCTTTTTAATTCTATTCTCTTCTGTCCTTTTGGTATTTTGATAATGCAAGTCTGATGTTAGATATTTTGTTGTAGTTCCACATTTAGTGGAGGCTTTGTTCATTTTTTAAGTCTGTTTTCTCTCTGATATGCACAATGACTACCTTCTATTATTGTATTTTCAAGTTCACTATTTCTTTTCTCTGTTCTTTCATTCTAACCACATCTATTGAGTTGTTTATTTTAATTATTATATTTTTGTTTTTAAATTTCCATTTGTTTTTTCTTTAATAGTCTATTTGCTGATATATTTTATTTCTTTGCAGAGATTTAATATTTTTCCTTTTATTTCCAGGGTATTTGTAATTGCTATTGAAGCATGTTTCATTATGGGCATTTAAGTTTCTTGTCAGCTAATTATAAGGCTTGTGTCATCTGAGTTTTGGCATCTGTCAATGTCTATTCTTATTTAAGCTGTGATTTTCTTGCATCTTAGTAAAATTAGTGATTGTCAATTGAAATGCAAACTTAGTTTTGAGACTCTGGATTTTTCTTAAACCTTTGGTCACAGAAGGTCTCCTCTGACACCACTTTAGTGAATAAAGTAGAACACTACCTTAGTATTTCCAGGTTGAGGTGAAAGTCCAGGTTTCTGACTTGATCTCTGTTAACACCAGTGGGTGGGGAACCCCTCATTATTCTTAGCTGGGGTTGGAAGCTCTGGCTTTCCACTAGGTCTGTGTGGATACTACCTTGACTTGAAGGGACAAGGATGACCTTACTATTGTTCATGTAGCCTCTGCAGGCACTATGTATGGTGACAAAGCCTTCATCTCCACTAAGCCTCCTCTTATACCACCTCTTCAGGGAAGGAGAGGGGCATTCTTTTACAACCCAGTAGGTATGAAAGTTTAGTCACAAAGTGGGATCATCACTGACTTGGTGTGACTGCTGGGCAGTTATGAAATTTTTGGCTTCCACTCTGCCTTCTTTGACTCTGTCCCAGCAGGGGATAGGATACTTCATTGCATTTGCCTCCCTACTCTAACTTCTTTACTGGTTAGGATGTAAGTGGGACTACAGTTTCTTGCGGTATTTGGTTGGAATGGAGCAGTTCTTGTCTAAGTTTTCTGTCTTTTTAGAATGACTCTTTTTTATCCTTTGGCAAAGGAAGCAGCCTGGTTATTCTTGGGGTTCTTTTTCTGCCCCTACTGAAATTTTCATTTTCCAGTTTTCCTAGCACCCAATCTGGAATATGTGAGGTAAGAAAACTCTCTGCTGTGTTGTCCCTTGGGAAGTCCCTGGCTCATCTGTCTGTCTTCTATCCACTCTCCAGGGTCTTCCCATGATTGATGTTTATGTATAGTGCCCAGCTGTACTTAGTAGGTAAAATAGGGAAACATATGTTTACTCCATGTCTCCAGAGGCAGAAATATATCCTCTGAAGTATAATTATCTAGTTATATGTACCCTATGTAGAAAATCTTTCACATGTGTGGTTTTTCTCCTTTCTTTCCCATTTTGGGTACTTTTTTTTTTTATATTTAGGAAGGATTGTGTAGCAGATTTTGCCAGTTTCCATACAATTAGATGGCTACTTCTTGCAGGCTTCTGTGACTGTCTTAATAGAGGCTTTCTCTAGTTACAGGAATATGCACAGAAAATACTGGAAGTACAGTTGCAGTAATGCTCTAAAGGGCAGCTCTTAACAAAGAAGAAATGGAAATAGATGGATAAATACTCCAGCTCCCTTACCATTTTTGTAGGTTAACTCTCAGGTATGTTTTGCATAATCTATCAAAGATGACAATTGGAATTAAGCCAAAATTGCCTACAGGATTAGTATATTAATGAACACACCTTATATTTGTGTCTTTCCCTTTCTTACATTATTTTCTCATTCCCATACTAGATCTTCTTCGGTCACCTTCCCCAAAACTACCCTCTCTCCAGTCTTGTCTCACAGTGGTCTGTTTTAGAGGCAATCCATGCTACAGCAGTTTATAACTCAAGATCAATGTAGTTACAATATTCATAGTGCTTTTCTTTTGTCATTCCCTATTGTTTTACTACTGTGAGCAATAATATACTTAGTAAACTTATTTTTAGTCAACCTTCTTCTTCCCACTTTTAATTTATTTTCAGTTTAGCTAATACTGTTGAGTTAATCTATGAGCTTATTCATCCTTCAGCCTACTCTATTTCTCTTTCCTTTTTGTTAATTGTATTTTGTTGCATTGTCAATCTATCTAATATTACCTAATATTTTATAACACATTTCTTGAAATATTAGTCTTAATTATACAATTAAATATACTCAATCCTCACCCTAGATATTATGGCAAGTTTTCTTTAATTATTTTTTTCATTCTTGTTCTCTAATAAGTTTTATAGGAAGGGCTCATGGGAAAAATAGTCTCTATGTCTATGCTCCTTTAATTTTTGAACCCATTTGTTTGCAGACTCTAAGAATCAAGGACTTTTTGCAATATGTTAAATTCAATGCTTATGTTTTCTTTCCTTTAACATAGTTAACATAACTCTATGTACTTCTGCTACACAATGTTGGTATCAAAAGTCTAATGCTACTCTCTTTCCCAGAGGATAACCTTTTAATTTGTTGTTCAAAGCAGGGCACTTGAGAATGTAAAAGAAGGTGCTGTTACCAATAAAAATAGAACAACAGTTCCCTTTACATACACACATATTCATTTCAAAATGGCTTTCTCTCTATGTGGATCATAGAGCATCAAATTTTTTAAGTATACAATGTACCCTTTAACTAGGTATCAACTTGCATTTACAAGTCTTTTGTTTCATGAAAATTTTCTTGAACTACAGTTTTAAATGTTTGCTTTTTCCATTGCTTTCATTTTCTTCATTGGGGATGCCAATTATATGTATGTTGAATGTCCCTTGCCAGTCTTCTACAGCAGGGATAGGCAGACATTTATGAAAGCATGTTAGGCTTTGCAGGCCATATATTATCTCTTCTTTTTCTTCTCTTTCTCCTTATCTTCCCCTCCTTCTTCATTTTTTTCTTCTTTTTTTATCCTTCTTCTTCCTCTTTCATTTTCAAACATGTACAAAATGATTTTATACTTAAAAAATGTACAAAATGATTTTATGATTAGTAATTACACAAACACAGGATGAAAACTAGAATCGATTCATGATCTGTGTTTTTCTGACATCTATACTTAACAAATTTCTCTGAAAGATATAAAAAATTTCTCTTTCTTTTTTTCTGGTACTTTTGTTTCTGACTTAAAAAAAAATTCACTACTTTTTGTACCATGTTTCCTATGATGTCTTAGCCAGCTTGAACTGTGATAACAAATTGCAGTAGAACATGTGGTTTAAACAACAAATGTTTCTTTTTCACAGTTGTGAGGGTGGAGAAGTCCAAGATAAAGGTGTCAGAAACATAGATTTCGTTCTAAGTCTTCTTTTCTTTGTTGGTATGTGGCTGCCATCTTGCTATGTGTTTACATAGCTGCTTCTCTATGAGCTCATTGAGAGAAAGTGAGCAAGCACAAGCTCTCTGGTTTATCTTTTTATAAGGACACTAATCTCATCATGGATACTCTGTCCTCATTATCTTATCTAACCCTAATTTCCTCCCAAAGGCCAGTTCTGGATACTATCACATTGGGAATTAAGGCTGCAACATATAAATTTGCAGGGGAATACAAACATTCCATAGCAATTGTCATTCCGTAATAAGTGGTATTTATTTTCTCTTGAGTTTTTAAAAATTGAACCTTAATTTCTAAATATATTTTAGAAATTAATTTAGTTCCTTGCTGTGGTTCTTTCTCTCTCTATTCATATACTATTATTGTTGTGTTGACCAGAGATTGGCAAAGCTTTCTGTAAAGGGCTGTAAGACCGCTATTACAAAGATGAATTCTGCAATTGAAGCACAAAGGTAGCCATAGACAATATGTAAACTTATGGATGTTGCTGTGTCCTGTTAAATCTTCAGGTACAAGAAAAGCAGTCGGCCACAGTTGTCATAGTATGCCAATTCTTGGTATAAACCTTTGTGTTTCAAAGTGGAATCCACAGACAGATAACATCCTTATCACCTGGTAGCTTACTAGAAATACAGTGTCTCAGGCCTTATCCCAGACTTACAGAACCAGAACCCGCATTTAGCAAGACCACATTATGATCCCCAGGCACATTAATGTTTGTAGAGCACAGGTCTAGGCATATTATTTTTAAACTTTTTTTTACTATGTTGTTCATTCATAGATATTTTTTCAATTTCTTAATTCATTTTTCTTCGTTTAAAAATGTCCATTGTATCTAATCCATTTCTTTCTGTTGTGCTTCTATTTTCTGTTAGAAGGTATATGGTTTTTATTTTTTTCTTTTTCTGATTTTTAAATTTTTTATATTTTTGAGAAGGAGTTTCACTTTTTCACCCAGGCTTAAGTGCAGTGGCATGATCTTGGCTCACTGCAACCTCTGCCTCCTGGGTACAAGCAATTATCCTGGCTTAGTCTCTCAGGTAGCTAAGATTACAGGTGCCCACCACCATGCCCCACTGATTTTTATATTTTTGGTAGAGACAGAGTTTCACTATGTTGGCCAGGCTGATCTTGAACTCCTGACCTCAGGTGATCTGCCTGCCTTGGCCTTCCAAACTGCTGGGATTACTGATGTAAGATACCACACCTGGCTATTTTCTTTCCTTAAAATAAACTTAAATATGTTTTGACTGTAAATTTGTTTTGTTACCCATGCTTAAACGAGATGGGTTTTCCTGAATTACCAGGAGAACACTGAGGAGAGGTTAAGCAGGGATGGGACAGAGCTCTTTTTCAGCTTTACAACTCCAGGGCTTCCTCCTCCATTATTATTATGAGGTGCTCAGATACATGCACCCTTTTGTTGTAGCCACATCTGTATCTGCCAGAGCTAAGCCTATTTTGGAGTTCACTTGCCTGTAACTTTGCATTGTCCAGATCCTCACGGACCTTGCTTTTCAAGCTGGTGGCACTGGCTGTAAGTTCTCTGTTTTGCAAAGTTAATACTTTCAGAGATCTCTGTCTTCTGAAGCCAGTGTCTGAATAATGTCTCTCTTCTGTACCCACAGTATCTCTGACCTCAGCTCCTGGCAGTGTATCTTCAGAATGTATTGTATACTATTTCTGGAACCCCCAAGAGCTTAACTCCTAGTACTATTTGATCTTTTCACAGACCTTTTAAGGTTTTTTGTGCCCTTACACACAGTGGGAGCCTCTGGCATCTTCTCTCAATTTAGTATGTCATTCACACAATCGCTCGTCTGTGTTCCTAATTGTATAAGAGACATCACATCCTGGGTTCTGTAGTTTTTGAGGTTAGTTAGCACTTGCTTATTGCCCTTCTTCCTGCTTCCCTACACATCTTCTAGTCTTGGGTAAGACTTCCTGCTAGCATGTCTGGTTTGAACTACCATATTCAGGGTACCGTATGATTTCTTATTACTAAGTTTTATACAGTTATCATATGTGGGTTTTCATTTTCTACCTTACTTGTGAATATATATATATATATGCATACGTATAAAATGGACTAGTCTCTAAGTTCTAACCATGGGGCTGAATACTTCTGCATTTGGGGAGAATCTGTGGCTCATATGTTATCCTTTTATAGGATCTGCCCCAGAAAGTCTTCACTTTTCTTCTGGGCACACAGGTGGATGTGCTTAACCTCACTTCCACTAAACCTCATGTTTTGTGTGAGTGGAAATGACATGATCATAGCCGCCTCAAGGCCTGTAAGAAGTAGCTGTTTATTCTCCATGCTCTTTTCCTGATGACCTGCTAAATGCAGATCAGAAAGTTGCCTCAGGGAGTCATGGAATCACAAGATGAATAACACCTCAATCCCTGAATCACAGGTATGCAGGAAAATACCCGTACAGCTACAACATCCACCTCGGACTTTCTTGTGTCCAAGAAACAAAAATAACTCATTTATAAATCATCTGACATTTTCATCAAGCAGTTAGACATTTTGGGAACTATTTGTTCCAACTAACATTATATTAATTATATATAATGCTTGCAGGCTTCAGGAACTCCCTTATCTGACACGCCTTATTTTATACTCAGAAAACACAGACTATATTTAATGGGAACATAATTTAAGCATAATTAAGATCCTGTGTTCAGGAGTAAAAATCAGGAAAAAAAAACCTAACAAAAAATAAACCAAACTTTTAAATAGATTAAGAAATGATCACTTTAAAATTATTCCACTTTTGGAATACTCCAACTCATTAGTGAGTAGTCAGAAAGTGTGTTAATTAGTTGGGACCTAGTAGAAAACGGTTTTGTTGACATTGGTTTGCATTTCTCCCTGAGGATTGTTAAATCCCATGCTAGTCATTCCAGGGGAAAAATCAAGACACTAAGGGAAACATCAGAGTTCCAACAAGTATTATTTAATTTTAAACATTTCTCAATTTTCAAGTTATAATATGATTTCTTAGTGGCCAGGCTGGTGGGAGGCTAAGAGAAGAAAACAGCACACAACCTTAAGGGTTTACCCTTATGCACTTAATATCAGTGCATTGCTCAAGTTTTCAAGCAAAACTGAGGAAGCTTCTCCACCACCCTCAGAATGCTGGTTTTTATCTTTTCCTTTATTTCATGCAAGACTTTTTCTGGGGTTCTCATCTCTCAACTTAAAAATTAACTGCAGTTATGTTCTAGGTTTTGCTTAGCTGTTGTATGGTTTTTCTCTTGTTTCTATCAAGTTGCCTTTACATTTAATCTTCCTGGGCTCTGCTGGTTTCTTGAACAATGACCATTTCTCCAGATGTCTCGCCTGAGCTTCTGTTGAGCCCAGGTCAAGCCTCAGAGCCAGAGTGAACAATGCAGGCAAAGCTGGCTTTGAGCCTTTGGATGTGCTGTCTTCCTCTGCATAGTCTACAAGGGGATCATAAATCCAGGGCCTCCAGGACCACTGAGACCATCTGCATCACAGCTTTGGAGTCTAAGGACTCATTCAGCTCCGGGATGTTCCTTGGAGCTTCTGCTTTCATCAGAAATGTTTCTTTTTGAACATATCATGATTATTGAACCTGAGTTCAATAATCCTGATTGAACTGATCCTGATCCTGACCTTCCCATTCGCTTGTCTTTTACAAGATCATGAGAATAGGCTGCTGGAAAGAATGGAAAGGCTTCCTTTTTTGAAATTGTGCATGTGTGTGAGTCCTAGACAGACTCAGCCTAACTAAAAGTCTCCCTTTTCCCTCTAAAAAAAGCTCTTAACAGTCATATATATATATATATATATATATATATATATATATATAACACAATAGCATTATTGTCAGTTACCCTGCCTAGGGTAGTAGTCTTAGTATTAGTAGTAACAATTATGAGTAACTATCCTGGGCAACAAAGTGAAGCCCTGTCTCTACTAAAATATAAAAAATTAGCTGGGCATGGTTGTGGGCACCTATAGTCCCAGCTACTTGGGAGGCTGAGGCAGGAGAATCACTCGAACTGGGGAGGTGGAAGTTGCAGTGAACCGAAATTGTACCACTGCACTCCAGCCTGGGCAACGGAGCAAGACTCTGTCTCAAAAAAACAAACAAACAAAAAACCCGTTAACAACATTTGCCATGTGGTGATGTGCCCCACTCACTCAGAGATAAGTTCTTCACATACAACAAATTTTGCTTTTGAATACAAAACAAAATTAATGCTCTCAAATTTAAACAATATGAATTATTTTACTCTAAGTTTGGTCAAAATTGAACACGAGAACTGAACACGAGAGGCATTTATCATCAGCCTGTCTATGTTATAAAAATGAAGTTAGTTTCTGGCAGGGAGTGAGGAGTGTGGGAGGGTTAACTCTGACTTTGTCCAAATGGAAACATTCTGATAATATTTTCAGCTTAGGAAGAGATTTAAGAGATTTCCTAGTGTCTGATGTTTTCTCAAACATAATGTAGGGTCAATACGCTCACAATTTCCTAGTTAACTCTGCAAAGGCTTGTATTATGTGAGTAGACCAACAGATGTTTCTCCGAAGGTACACCTTTCTCCCGTGTCCTTACAAATGTGTATGTACTGTGTGCTTAAGTGAGGACAGGTCATAGCGAGATGCTCGTTGCTTGTTACCAGCAGCCAATTTCAGGAACCGGAAAACACTGAAAACTCTCTAAGAGTTTCCATTATGCCCACCCTTCCACAGAAGGTGCAACCCGACACAAGACAGATCTGCTTTTCCCAGAATGCCTCCTCTGTTTCCCTCTCAGTGCCTCAATGTGAATCTCACAGGAGGGGAGTTTCCAAGGACCACACCAGTAATTGTTCTGTAGATCTTTCACTGTGAGTAAACTTCAGTCGACAGTTGCCTCATGGCTTTTAATTAGGGTGAAATTGAATGCAGCCCCAATCCCAGAACTTCCCACAACATCACTTCCTCTCCCTAATAGAAGAAACTGAATGGTACACAGACTGCTCAGCACCACATACACCTGGGTTTTCTCAAGCAGCTTCCAGTGTTCATCAGTCCTTGGGACCTTGCGGTTTGCCCATCCCTCCTGCTTCCATCTGGGTGATGTCATCCTGCAGTACCCCGCAGCTCTGAGCTGGGCTGGATGATGCTATTATTAGTGAGCCTGAGCTCAAGGCCAATTGGCTTGTCTGTTGGCCTCTCACTGTTATGAATAGGCTTAATTGCTTATGCCCTTTCAGTGGGTTTTCTGAATAGACATTTTTGTTAACTTAGCATTCTTCCCAGCTGTCTTGAAGCAAGAAGTGAGGTTGAAGACAGTGGGAGGGGAAATCTCAATCTCCTCTCCTTAGACATAGGTAAAAGAGAAAGGTGTGCATGGGGAGGGAAAGCCTCTTACTGGTCACACTTCACAGCCATGTTTGGCCATCTCTGGGCTGAGAAGCCCTTTTGAGCCCACAGCCCAGTAAGCCTGATTTGTCTGAACAGAGGTGACATTGTACCTGAGGTCACCCTGGCCAGGCAGCACCATGAGAGGAGGCACTGGGCAGCTTCCTTCCTGGCAACCTTGACTTCAGGGACACACAGCGTCTCAAGCTTTAACTCTCTCTGTGTGTCTCTTTCTTCCTCTAGCCAACTGCTAGAGGAAGAGAGGATTACACATTCTTGGGAAACTTAGCAGATGTTCTTGGTTTTCTGTGTCTGTACACTTATATGATGAATGAAGAGCTGTCTCTTATCCTATCAGTTCTGAATCTACCAAATAGGCAGTGATATGGACAGGAAGCAGGGAGATACTGGGTAGAAGAGGGTAGTTCCCTGGCAAGGGCTCCACTTTCAAGCCTGGAAACCTGCAGCCCTACATGGGAACAGGCATTTCTACTTTCACACCCAATTTTTGCCTTTTGGCCTGTGACACCCCCCTATCCTGTACCCATATAAACTCCAAACCCCAGGCTCCACAAGCAGAAGAGCAGAGGAGCAGAAGAGTGGCATAACTGTAGAATGGTGCAGCAGAGGAGAGAAAAGAAGGAGTATCTGGACATCAACTTCAGGGGAAGATCATCTTCCCACTCCATCCCCTCTCCAGCTGAAGCCATCCATCCCACTGAAAGCCACCTCTACCACTTAATAAAACATCTGCATTCATCAATTTTTAAGTCCATATGTTACCTGATTCTTCCTTAATGCCTGAAAAGGACCTGGGTACCAAGAGGACACTGAGCTGGTTAACACTTAAGCTGTCTGCAGACAGCAGAGCTAAAAGAGCATGCCCACTGGGGCTTTGGGAGTTACAGGCCCTACCCTTAGATGCTACCATGGAGACAGAACCCAAAAAGCGCTGCCCTGGTTCCTGCACCTGCCAGTCTGTGTGCTCCCCCTCCTGTAAGGGGTTTGAGAACAAAGCAGCACCTGAACAGACAAACCACATCCCTGTCACACATCCTGCAAGTGGGTCAGGGAACTCTCCCATTTCAGCAGGAAGAGTCTCCAGAGCCACTGTTGGGTATGAGGTTTGCAAAAGTCTATTTAAAAGCCATTATCCAGTAATCTTTGGAGAAAAGGTGTGTTGTACTTCTCTCTTGAACTTCACTGGCCCTGATGTGGGTTTTTGAAATTCAAACCCTTTCTCTAGTGTTAGAGCTATGCTGAGCTACTCCTGCTCAGGCTCCCTTTGCCTGCAAGCAGGCAAGGAGCTCCTGAGGCCTGGGACACTCAGGGTGAATAGAGCTCCCTCCAGTTAAGGACAGCTTGTAGTGCAACTTTAAGAAATATGTAGCTTATGGGGATGCATTTTAATTGAAAAAACATATTTTTTCCCCCAAAGAGATCTGAGAAAGCTACTTTCCTTAAGCACATCAGATAAGACTAACATCTCTTCTTGACACAGCAAAATGACAATTTATACATTTTATGAGACTCATCATGCACAAGAGAAGCCATGAGTTGCAGCAGAGGCGGGAAAAGAATAAATTCAGTCAGATCAGAAGGCATTGAAAACTGAACACGGAAATCAAAGTCTCTTAGCCTGCGTCTCTGAACCCAGGAGCAAGTGCAAAAAGACAGTGGGTAAAAGCAGACCTGAGGTTTCAAAGTTAGTTAATATTACTGCATAAGCTTGGACATACATGCTCTACGATTTCTAGGCCAAACACTTGAAATGTAAATGTTTTCTATGCATTTGGATGGATAAGGATAAGGAGAAAAGAGAGACACAGGGAAATAGAAGAGTGGAGGGGAGAGGCGATTAGAGAGGCAAAGTGGAAAGTAGAGAAGGGAAGGGAGAAGGGGAGACTTGGGGTTCTCCTCATTTCACCTAATTCTGGGGAGGCTAGAAATACTAGCTTCACTCTACTGGGGCGAAGAATGGGTTCTTACCTTCTTCATCCCCAGGGTTCTTCCCTTAGGTGTGGCAACTGAAGAATGAGGATGGCAGGCTCATAAATGTGGAGAGGAGAGCTTTGTTCCTCTTAAAGGGTTGCAGCCTGCGGGGTGGCCATTCTGACAGGCTGGGAGAGTAGTCTCTGGCCGGAAGCGGCAAAGGGAACAGAAATTAATGCTGAACAAGGTGATCAAATATACATATTTAATAAGTTATAGAATAAGTTATGAATTTATTTTTTTAACATTTAGGTTCAGGGTTACATGAGCAGGTTTGTTACGAAGGTTAATTGCATGTAATGGGGGTTTGGTGTATAGAATAGTTTGTTACCCAGGTAATAATGATAGTACTCAATAGGTAGTTTTTGAATCCTCCGCTTCCTCCCTCCCTTCACCCTCAAGTATGCCACCATGTCTCCTCCCTTTGTGTTCATACATATTCAAAGTTTATTTCCCACTTATAAGTGAGAACATGTGGTATTTAGTTTTTTTGTTTGTGAGTTAGTTTGCTAAGGATAATGGCCTCCAGCTCTGTCCATGTCTCTGAAAAAGATATGATCTCATGTACACAATGGAATACTATGCAGCCACAAAAAGAGTCATGAATATTTTTGAGAGCAGGAATGCACAGGCAGTTGTGTTTTTGTACCTCTTCACAGACAGTTTTCATGTACAAAAAATGCAAAGTAGGAGGATGGAATTTTTGGCCCTCTGACATCAAAAGGTGAAGCAGAGCATGCAAAAACTCTCGCTGTGCATTCTCTGTGGTTTGCCAGAATCAATCCATGGCTCGTGGTCTCTAATCAGGTAAAAGATGAGGGGCAGCATCAGGAGATTGGAAGATATCAGCGATGGAGTCTTCTTAAAAGGCTGGCTTCTTTTTAGCCCTTAGGGAAGAAAAGCTAATGGCGGTTAGTGAGGGAGTATGAGGAGGCCTGTCTGACCTCAGTTCATGGAAGATAACTCAGTTTTCAAGGTTACTCTGGGGTCCTCTTGGCCAAAAGATGGTCCATTCAGTTGGTTAGGAGGTTTAGAATGAATTTTACTTCTCAGGTTTTATCCTCAGGCTACTTGGAAAGGCTCACCATGCCCCCAGCCCACCATGGCATTTATAGGTGGTCCTGGTGCTTTGCTTTGCCCAGCCTTTCACCTTGCCCAGGGACCTACTGGCCAGCATACCCTTTGAGCTCCATTGATTCCTCTGCTCTGTTTTCTGCACTTCCAGTCTAGGGTTACAGATTGCATTTTTTTTTCTTCATTAATCTTGCACTTGAAACACATGCTTTTTGTTTTTAAATCTTTTTAACAGTGAAGGTCTGACACAATGCTCAAAAATCTTCACTGGATATTGAACTAAACCTTTACCTGACACCTCGTGTTTCAATTATCTATTGACTTTCTCTTCTTCTCCACTTCCTGAGCACAATTTGAGAACGGTGACTAGGCTATGTTACTAACCTGAGTGTGTCTAGTTCCTAGCGTAGTTCCTGGTAGTTAGAAAATGATCAACTTGTGTTATTGTATAAGAGACTGAGGGTTTTACTGGATGTTCTTGATCCTGAAGTGTACATTGGCTTACATTTTAATATATCTGATATAAAGGTGTGCTTTACAATTGATGTATGTCTTTTTCACCAATTTTTTGGAAAAGCTATTAATGCACTGGTGACTCTTTAAAATGAAATTATTATAATAATAATTGTATAGGCTCAGGCTTACCTGAAACAATTTGAATGTCTTATAAATTATGAAAATGTCCCAGAACATTTGCACTGGTCTGAATATATAACAGAATAACATTAATGATCATGGAATTGTTACCTTTTCTGACTTTTTAGAAAAAGTATCAGAACTCACTTTCACCTGGGACAAAATTCTACAATAATTTGGAGCTTATCTAACTAACATAACTGCATATTTTGTTGATATAAATAATGCAATGAATGACATAACTGATGATGCACTTACTGTTTTGTTATTGCTTAATTGAATAAAGAGGCTTGCTAATTGTTTTCAAATTGAGTATGGACACTGAATCGCCACAGAGTTTGCAGTTTATAATGGTAAGTGCCCTGAGGTAAGTATCCTGCCTGCTGGTGGGTTTGGCATCTGGCAAAAAGTGATGACGAAATTGGGAATAATGGGTAGCTGTGAGTTGGAAGACATTGTTATGTATTTGGAAATAATGAGAAGCCAAACCCAAGGAATTTTCTGCAGAACGGTGAGGGACACTCAAGGAAGAAGAAGAAGAAATGTTCTGGGTTGCATCGGAGCGGTTTTCAGAGTGTGGGATGGAAATGAAACACAGGAAACTATGCAACGAAAAAAATATCAAAACTGGAAGAGGAAGGGAAACACAATAACTGCATGAGTAAACATGAAATTAGTTCCAATACCCATTCAAAAAGAGATGATTCACATCAAGTTTTCTTGGGGAAAAACAAGGACAACAAAATAACACAGGAGCTATTGTTTACTAAGCTGCTAAGGTTATGGAGTAGGGAAGTAATGCATAGAAATTCACAATTGAAGAAAAATTAAACTAGAGCTAACTTAGACTCCTTGAAAAAAACTGTCTGCCATAGTGCTGAGGGCTGTGACCTACAAAGGACAGAAGACCTGACACTAATAAATCAGAGTTTGCCAGAAACACAAACCCAGGAGAGATACTCAAAACTGGAAAAGTAGTGAAGTTTCTAATTTCTTTTTTTTATACTATATCTTCTCTTACAGAGGTGTCATAGGTTTATGGGTTATCCTCTTCACATTTTGGCAATATGGAAAATGCCATTCTTAATATGCTAAAATGAAAGAGAAATGAAATGATTAAAAAAAAACTCTCAAAAACCAGCAATTGATTTGCAAGATTATCGTCATTCCCCATAATCCTATTTTGACCTTACTGTGGAAAGCAACTGTTCCCACCAAAAGAAAGGTTGCCACTCCTGACATAGCCAACCATGGATTACAGTAACCAATTTCCTGCCCTGTGATACTCTCAGAAGCCCACTCAACTTCTCAGAAATTGGCCTATGTTCCTAGGGGGAGAGAGAGAGAGAGAGAGAGAGAGAGAGAGAGAGAGAAAGCCTTTAGTAATCCTTTGATTTTTTTTTATCTGTATCTTGTTTTGATAATCCTTTATTCTTAGTAGCTTTTCAATACCTTTAAGAACATATTTGGAAAAATATCTTTTCCAACTATTCTCAGTGAAAGGATTTGGTAGAATTAGATAGTTATGTACATTATTAGGAGAGGAATTTTTTATTTTCCTAATTAAATTTATTGAATGTTTACTCTGTTCAGATACTCTTCTAATAGTGAAAAACAACCAACCAACCAAATAAACAAACAAAAAAAGATCAAATTCAGCCTTTATGGAACTTACACACTAGAGGAAGGACAGAGAATAACCATCAAAAGTAAAATGTGTGGTTTGTAGATGAGACTTCCGGAATGGTGATGTGAGGAGCTTGGAGAAATCTCTTTCCCAAAGAGACAACTATTAAGCTGGTCAAAATTAACAAGGGCAATTATTAAAGATCTTTGGAGACTGTTCAAAGAACTTAAATGAAATTGAGAAGCATTTGTTGAATACAGTCTATAGAAACTTGGTAAGAGTATGAGAGACCATGACATTCAGTTCAGTGAGTGCTAATGGAAGAGCTGGTCCAACAAGCTCAGCAGTTCCTGTCTCCTCAGCTCCCTAGTGTAGAATAAGTGTTGTAGTTGAATTCAGTCACCCATTAACATTGATGAGTCCTTTTTTTTTTTTTTTAATAAACGATGCCTATATTGAGTGGGAACAGGCAGTTACTATTCCCCCAACTCTAGCTCCCATTTGTAAGGAGTATCTGAGTGGGGAACCAATAGTCAGATCCTCCTCTCCTGTATGAAAGCTGCTCCACTGGGCTTAGCAATGCAACGATAGCTCCTATATACTCCACATTCCTGGTTTTGGGGCTGTGGAGAGGTGTTTTTGGTGGATTCAGTAGCTGGCAAAAACAAATAGATCTTATCCCCTCTATCTTTGGGCAGTGGAAGATCAACATTTGATGGTGGTGGCAACCAGGTAGTGTCATCCTCTTTCCCCAATACAGCACCTGCTCTATAGGAAGAATCAAGGTAAGGCAGCCAGTGAAGAATGAGTTACTCATTTCCCCAATTTCCTGTTCTAGAATGCAGATATTCTTCCCAGGGAAGGATAGGAGCAAGCCTCAAAGACTGGTCATACTCTAGCCCCACCAAGGAGATCAAAACATGGATAAATCAGCTAGTAATTGGTGGAGACTAATGAATAGGTGTAATAACAATAAAGGCAAACCACCTATAATTTTAATAAAGAAATCAAGGGGAGAGACAATAAAAGAGCCCATCTAGAATCACAGTAATTCATTTCTTGTGCACAGGATGTGTGTTTATGCCCAAGTGCACCTTCTTCCTCTGAGGAGCAACTGGAGAGGGACCTTCTGAGCTATAAGTCCTTGGATAAACATGGGTCAAACTCATAATCCCCAAACAGTGAAAACAGCCTCTAAACCACACATAAATCCAACAGGCAAAAGTGAAAATCTTGCTGGTTTAGGGGCTTATGCAAAACTTCTGACCAATCAGTGGCTGATCACTAAGTGATTCTGACCCAGGTATAACCCTAAGAAGCCAAGTTTAAAGATAAAAATAAGGAAAAATATCTTGAGTGGGGTCATCAGAGGATGCATACTGCAAGGGAGGTAGGCTTCACTCAATCCATTCAAGTCAATAAAGAAGTAAATAAAACAAAACAAAACAAAACAAAAACAACAACAAAAAAAGAAGTAAATCAATGAGAGAAAGCCCCAGATTGTAGAGAAAGTTCCTATATATAGCATTGCTATAATATTATTATTTTAATATGAATAAATATTATCATATTACTTAAAGTGTCCAGTTTTAAAAACTAAATTATGAAATTTGGAAAGAAACAAGGAAGTGTTTTCCATAGTCAGGAAAAAAATATAAGCTATATAAAATAGCTTTGAGGAGGCTCAGTTAGTGTACTTAGCAAAGACCATTTGAAGTAGCTGTTAAAAATGTGTTTTAAAATTAAGAAAAATAATTTTTGAACAATTAAAGATAAAATAATAATGCCTCAAGTAGAATATAATAATAAAGATATAGAAAATTCAATTAAAAAAATGGGCAATGGGAATTTTGGAGTTGAAAGGTAAAATACTCCAATTTAAAAGGATCCCAGCAATAGACTTGGACTGGCAGAAAAAAACGATCAGTGAACTTGAAGATAACTCAATAAAGATTATGCAATCTGAAGAACAGAGAGAGAAAAAAAAGAACAATGAACAGATTTGGAGAGCTCTTATATTTAAGGCACTATACATAATGATAGCACCAGAGGAGAAGAGACAGAGAAAGGAGTGGAAAAATATTTGAAAAATAATGGCCACAAATAACCCATATTTGGTGAGAAACAGTAATCTGCACATCCAAGAAGCTTAGTAAACTTCAAAGAGGGTAAAAACAAAGACATCCATGCAGACATATCATATTCCAAATGTTGAAAAGTAAAAATAGGAGAGAATCTTGAAAGCAAAAAAGGAAAAAAATGACATATGATGTGCTATCATGTACAATGTAATACCAATATTACATTGGTAGAGTAGATTTCTAATAAGAAATAATGAAGAGCTAAAGGCAATGCATAGCATGTTTAATATGCTGATGGGGGATAGAAACCACATCTGTCAACCTAGAATCTCACATCTAGCAAAATTATCTTTCAAAAATAAAAGTAATGGAATCTCTGGTCTTGGCTTTAGCAGGTGAAGTTTTGAAAGTTATCAGTCTATTCTTATGACAAATAAAATGGAGGACAGAATGAAAATCAATCAATTACTTTTCTTGGATTCATCAAAGAATCGAGGTCACAGTGAACTTTAGCACCCAGAAATCTGAAGTGACACACAAATACAGAGAAACATGCTGATATCAGCTTACCAGGAGCAGAGAAGCCCATGGAGCCATAAACACATAAGTGGTAATTTTATAAAATAGCTAGAGACTGAGTGTGGACTAACTTGAGTGTGAGAAACTGCTGAGGGCCACAGACAGGGGGCCTTTACTTTTTTTGTGTAGGTTTTAAGTCTAGGAGCCATCAGATTCTCCTGGAGAAATAGCCAAGAAAAATCACCTGTGTCTTTGGCAGAGGGTAAGGAAATGTAACTCTTTTGGAATATGCCCAGAGCCTTCTCCATAACAAAGGCCTAAATACTTTACCATAACCTTATCTGACGTAGGAGAAAGAAAAATTACTTAATTCCAGTAGCATCAATTCTTTCTGTCCCATTTAAGAAGTGGGGCTGGTGGGGGGTAGTGAATGTGGGAAACATTTATGAAAATCACTCTCTTAGGATGACAGCCTGAAATTTATTCATAGGATTATACAGTGTGTCCTCCGTTCCATACAGTATTGTCATACATCATGAGGGTTTCAGTATAATAGCATTGAATCAAAGCTGAAGAAGCTGCCAGTGTTCAGAGTCTACTTAAGAAATAGTTCTCAGGAAAACATGTAGACAACAAGAGAGACAAAAACAAGGACACTGGAGAAAACTAACGCCTCTGGCACCCAGGGCCACAACAAACAGTAAACACAGCCCGACTCCTAACCAGATTAACATAAAACCTCTCTCATGAAAGGCCAATTTACTTTATTACCTGTCACTATATAATTTTCAGGGTTCAAGATGATTACAAGACATGTAAAAAGCAGGATAAAAAATGCAGTGAAAAAGACAAAATAAGAATTAGTACCATGTTGAGATATGGTACAGATTTAGGGATTATCAGATGAAGAATTTTAAATAACTACAAAAGTATGATAAGTGTTCTAGTGGAAAAATGAGATAACATACAAGAATGAATGAGTAGTTAACAAAAGCAGAGAGATGGGAACTCAAAGAAACCCTCAAAGGAAGTGATAGAAGAAAAAAAGCTACTTTACATAAATGAAAATGTCTTTGATGGGCTCATCAATAGACTGAGCATAGGTAAAGATAGAATCAGCGACCTTAAAGAGAGGTGAATAGAAAGTTCCTAAACCAAAATGCAAAGAGGAAAAACAGAAAAATTAAAAACAAGGAAACAATTTTAAAGGTGAACATATTTGTAATTACAATAATGAGACGTAAATGATAATAAAGCAGAATACATATTTGGCACAATAATGTCTGAGAACTTTTCAAATTTAATGTCAGAAACTAAAAACCACAGATTTAAGAAGTTCACTAAACACCAACCAAAATAAACAACAAAATATTAATACCTATTATACTCCAAATAGGAAAAACTAAAGACAATAAGAACATTTTGAAAGAAGTGAGCTAAAAAATACAGTAAAACATTTACAGTACTGAAAGAAAAATAAATCCTGTATGAAGCAAAATTTTTTTCAAAGTGAAGAAGTAAGGATTTTTCAGACAAACGTAAGCTGAGACAATTCATCATCAACATAACGGCTATGCAAAAAAAAAAAAAAGAAAAAATAAAGTTCAACAGAGATAAGGAAATAATATAGGTCAGAAGCTCAAGTATACGAAAAGAAAGGAAAAGCATCAGAGATGGTAGAAATAACACAGTAAAATATTTTGTACTTCTTTATCAAAATTAATACATTAGATGATTGTTTAAAGGTAATAGTAAAAATATATTGTGTATTGTTGCATTGGACAGGTGACACCAAAGACAACTATTTTATCAGGAAGAGGAGGGAAGGACTGAGAATACTCGATTAAAACAAACCTGAATTACCCCATGAAATGATAGTGTTTCATTTGAAAGTGCATTTGAATTACTTGTAAATGCACATTACTCTAACGAAACCACTAAAAGAGAAAGTAAGAAGAAAAATGGAATCACAGAAAAAACTAAAACCAAATTAAGAAAAAAGAACAAAGAAGAAAGGCAATGAATAGAAAACAGTTTCAAATATGCAACACATTTTTCCAACTACATGAATAATTTTTAAAATACAAATGATCTAAATGAATCAATTAAAAGAGAATGACAGAGTAGATTAAAAAAAACTGTGTTGTGGACAAAATATTTATTTGAAATATAAAGGCATTTGTGTACTAAAAGTAAAAGAGAAGAAAAGAAAATAAAGTTCTAAGGAGTAGCTATATTAATTTCAAACAAAGCAGACTCAAAACAAGGAAAATTATCAGATATAAAGAGGAATATTATATAATGATAAGGGGCCAATTCTCCAAGAAGACATAATAATTTTAAATGTATGAGAAACTAAGGACAAAACATCAGAATACATGAGGAGAAAAATTGACAAAACCACAAAGAGAAATAGACAAATTCACCCTTTACACTTGAAGACATCTTAAGAGTAAATAATATATCATGTAAACTAGAAAGTCAGAATGAATAAATTCGACCTGAAGAGCACTATTGATCAACTTGATCTAGTTGGTATTCGTAGGATGCTCGATGCAACAACAGCAGAATACACAATCCTCTCAGGTTTACATGGAATGTTCATCAAGGTAGACAACATCCTGATCAATGAAACACAATTAAACAAATTTAAAGTAATAAAAATAATGCAATGTATACTCTCAGACCACAGCAGACTTAAATTAGAAATCAATCACATAAAGACAATTGGAATTTCTTCAAATATTCAAAGATTAACCAGCACATTTCTAACTAATATGTGTCAGAGAAAAAGTCTGAAGAGATATTGCACATTATATAACCTATCAAAATTTTGTGATGCAATAAAAACAGTGATTAGAAATGTATAGAATTAACTGTATGTATTTAAAGAATGTAAAAGCTATAATCTAAGATTCTCCTTATAAACTACAGAAAGAGAAAGAAACTTAAGCCTAATAAAGCAGAGGAAAAGAAAGAATAAAATTCAGAGCAGAAAAGAAATAATAAAGTTCAGAGCAGAAGTGAATGAGATTAAAAACAAGAAAACAATAGAGAACATCATCATAATCAAAAGTTGGTCTTTCAAAAAACATTGATAAAATTGATAAACTACTATCCAGGCTAACCAAGGTCGAGAGAAAGAATACTGAAATTACCATTGTCAGAAATAAGAAAATGATGCTTCCTTCAGATCAGCTAGATATTAAAAAAAGTAAAGGATTGTTGAGTATAACACTCTTTCCCAAAATCTGGAAACTGACATAACATGAAGACACAAACTAACAGCCCTAGCACAAGTATAAATAGATAGTCCAAACAATCTAAATCTATTAAACAAATTAATAAATACTAGCCCTCGGAAAAAATAAAGCTAGATTGTTTCACTGGTAAGTTCTACCAAATATTTAAGGGAGAAAAACAAAACAAAATAAATCCTCTCAATATCTTTCACAAAACTGAAGCAGAAGAACCGATTTTTAATTCTATGAAGCCAGCATTATTCCATCCTAATACAACAAAAACAGATTAAGACATTATGAAAAAGAAAAACTGCAGACCAAGATATTTTTTGAAGACAAATTTAATAATTATCAACAAATTATTGGCAAATTGAATCCAGCAATGTTTGAAAGAATTATTCAACACAATCATCTGGAATTTATTTCAAGGCTTCTTTAAACATCAGACATGAATTAATCTACCACATGAACAATCTGAAGAAAAGCAACTATGATCTTATCAATTGACATGGATAAAAGTATTTGACTAACTATAACATTAATTCACTAAAAAAAATCAGCAAGCTAAGAATAGAGAACTTCCTCAAGGTAGGAAGAATATGTTCAAGGAAACTGCAGTTAACATTGCACTTGATGGTGATAGACTGGATGCTTTTCTCTTAAGATCTGGACAGAGGCAATTGATATGGTTTGACTTTGTGTCCCCATCTGAAACTCATGTTGAATTATAATCCTTAATGTCAGGGGAGGGACCTGATGGGAGGTGATTAGCTCATGGCGGGGGTGGGATTTTCCCCCAGTTATTCTCATAACAGTGAGCGAGTCCTCATGAGATCTGATTGTTTGAAAGTTTATAGCACTTCCCCTTTTCATACAAATTATCTTAAAATAAATCATGAAACAATGTAAAAATGCAAAGTAAAAATCTAAAAGAAAACAGGATAAAATTCATGTGACCTTAAACTTGGTGATGAGTTTGTAGACACAACACAGAAAGCATAATTTATGAAAGGAAAGAACAAAAAGATTAGTCAAACTTTGTTAAAATTAGGAACATCTACTCAGCAAAATAAACTATTAAAGGTATGAAAATATATAGTACATATTAGAAAAGAATCTTTGAAAAACACAAGCCTAGTAAAGGACTGGTATCTAAAATATACAAATCACTCTTAAAACTGAAATAATAAGACAAAAGAAAACCCAATTAAAAATGGGCAAAATACTACAGAGACTGCATCAAATAAGATACACAGATGGCAAACACGCCGCCATGCAAGAGTCTGCAGGCTGAAGCCCTGGAGACTGGCAGACTCAGGAGGAACACTTGGACAACTTTAAAAGTTATTCCACCTGCAGTGAGTTTTCTATTTGTTCATGTATTTTATTCCACCTCTCATTTTCACAAATAATGCCTTAATGCAAGCATATAAGATAAGGGCAGACCAGAAATTCTATTATGGGTTTTCATTCCCTTCAGAAGGCTGCCAGTAGTGTTGCAATTCCACAGACTACAACTCTCTTTGATGAGTGGCTGGCTGAGTAATTTGAACAAATTTGAAACTGCTTTCACTACAAAGGCAAGTTTTCCCTCTTCTTTCATCTTCATCTGTCCTGTGGAGAAATGCATTACTGACAGCTGTGAGCAATTGAATTTTTAATATTCACCTAAGGACATGAGAAGGTGGGGTATTAAGTTACAATTCAAAGAACTGTGTGTCATGTAACTGCTTATTTCACAGGCTTGGATTGTTCAATGTCTGCTATTGACCGCAGTGCTAAATCAAGCACACTCTTTCCTGGTACTACCTCCTTGTAAAACTTCTGATTCTGGGTTATTAGGAACATCGTTTTCAAGGGTGAAACATGACTAATTAAATGACTATTCTTTCTCTGAAGGCAAGTAAAAAAACAGTAAACTGGCATTTGTGTATGGCTGTAGAGACTCCCACTTCCTTTTAGATATTTCTTTTCCTCATCTGCAATCTTGAAATAAAAACTCTATTGCAGTCGGGTATGACATTAAAATGGAGAAATATTTAAGAAGTGCCCCTGCATAGTGCCTAGCTTGTGAAAAAATCCAAACTAGGGTAAGCTAATATTTGATTGTTATTATTACTGTATTTATTTTCAAAACAGTAAATGTACTTGATAATTTCTTTATGAGTACACTAATAAAATAACTTAAAATGTGACAGAAAGAAAATTTATTAGGTTGGGACCTTGACTTAATAGAACCAATAGCATGCATATCTGGGTTGCTTAGCCAGTTAATATAATATAACCTAACTAAAACCAAAATACCAATAAAAATAATTTAAGATTAGTCAACATAACTTCACACCAATGAGACAAATGCTTATGGTAGAATCGTGTATACCTGTCATTTTATTTGTTTTCAATTATATACATATGCATCGGGTGAAATTGTGTTAAAGGGAAACTGACTTCTCTTTAACAATTTTTCAAAATCAGGCCAGCCTCTTTTGAGGCTCCTAGAATATCCATGGAATCCTAGGTATAACAAAGTTGTTTCTTAATCCTGTAATTCTCAGTTTAACTACTACTGAATAGTGACCAATATTGACACAGTGCTTTATATACAGTGCTTTAAAACTTATCAAGTGATTTTTCATTTAATTTCTGCAAAAAACTAATGAGATATGTGAGTGTATATATGTGTGCATACAAACACACACACACACACACACACACACACACACACACACACACACACATCCTTTTAATGAGAACACTGAAGACCGTAGAAGTTATGAGCTTTACCAAGGCTATACAGCCAACAAATGAAGGACCCCAAATTTAAATTTAGTTTCAACTTCAAAGCTTATGTTTTAAACATACCATATTTCCTTTTCAAGGTCAATTAATTATACATGTTCCACATTATTCTAAATACCTGCTACTTGTCATGTATGAGAATCATAACACAGGCTTTATCTGTGACAACTGGTAAAACAGAAATATTTGGACCAACTGACTCTCCATACTGAAAAATGACCATCTGTCTTGGCTGTGGACTTTAGATGTTAAAGTTCTGGAAATCAAAGTGGAAGTTCATTTACAACTAAACAGCTCTGGGTGAGTGACTCACACTAACAAAGTGTACAGGATCTGATTCACACACCTAAATGCCAATTTATTAATGGGTAAGGAGCAGCCTTCTTGCTATGGGCATTAATGCCCTTTCTTTTTACAAAGCACCTTTCTCAGTGTGTTTGTCCATGGAAGTACCAAGATGTCAGTGCAAAGGCAAGATACTGAACTTGGCATCTGAGGAAAGGAACTTGCATTCTCTAAACGCGTGTTTCTGGATATCTCTGCAAGTCACGCAAATAAGCCTTTTCTAATATTTCAGAAAAGAATTAAGGTTTATTTAGAGCAAATCTTATACGAATAATGAGTAATTAAAAAGTTGGGTGATTTCAGTGTAAACTAAATTAACAAGGGGCAACAGAAATTCTCATCTGTTGGTAGATGAAATGCGAAATGGTGCAACCACTTTGGTAGAAGTTTGGTAGTTTCTTACAAAACTAAAGTGCAGTGTTAAATATGACATAGCAATTGTGTTCCTACTAATTTACCCAATTGCATTTAAAATCTCTGTCTACACAAAACATTATGGTATATAATCCTGCTGCTTCAAATTGCCTTTGCTATCATTTTTCTTATCATTAGGATTCTTATCAGTAATTTGGCAGGACAAATGAAATTACTTTGGAATACAAATGTCATGCATATATTATACAATATTAAATGCTAATATTATGGTCATGCTTGGTTCAAAATGGTGGGCTTGACAGGTTAGGATTTAGCAATATGAAACTTATAGAATCTCCACTAGAATCTTTCCACATGATGATTTTCAGTGTATGTCTCAGATAAAATGTTAAAGGCAGTGGGGGGAAAGATGCAAATTGGCAGGGTAAATTTTCTCAAAACTCGTTCCCTTCTACATTCATTTATTCATAATTTATTTTTATTTTATGTATTTAGTTTGCTTTTTTTCCTTGACACACAAGGAATTAAGGCTAGATTGTTTTTTTAAAAATCCTCTGTATCTGGTTATTTGACCCAGAATCTTGCCTAACTTTTTTTTGTTTTTTTTTGAGATCGAGTCTCACTCTGTTGCCCAGGCTGGAGTGTAGTGGCGCGATCTCAGCTCACTGCAACCTCCACCTTCCAGGTTAAAGCGATTCTCCTGCCTCAGTCCTCAGCCTCCTGAGTAGCTGGGACTGTAGGCACATGCCACCATGCCCACCTAATTTTTTATATTTTTAGTAGAGATGAGGTTTCACCATGCTGGCCAGGGTCTTGAACTCCTGATTTCAGGTGATCCGTCTGCCTCAGCATCCCAAAGTGCTGGGATATGATACAGGTGTGAACCACTGTGCCCAGCCCTTACTGCTTTTATGGACCTAGATTTATCACACATGTCTATAGTTGTACATCTATAATCACATACTATTTATAAGTTATTTTCAAGACCTCTCACAATGTTATAATAGATTTCTTCTAGGTCTTTTTTTTTTTGAACTGGAATTTATTTATAGGCTAGACAATAAGTTACTCAGATTGACACAGATCAATAGCTCTTTGACTTGGTGACCCAGAGAATTCTAGTTAGTTTTAGATGCATTTTTCTTTTTCTTGGTATCTAATACGTCATCTAAATTAGTAACCATGTTAAGCAAAATTAAAATGACAAGTTATAGCTTACTTCACAGTCTATTTCAAATCCAGTTTGTCTACTAGGACAGTTTTACAGGAAATGGTCTTTTAGCACATGCAGAGTTTAGATAATCTGGCAGGTCTCTTCTCTCCCGATTAAGAAAACAATATATATATATTTTTTTTGCTAGCTTGACAATTTTATAAGGGAAAAACATGAAGTGAGTAAATAAACTAAACCACAAAGATGGACAAAAAGCAATATGATATAATACACATCACTTTCTCCATTTGTATTCGGCAAAAAGTTTTACATTTCAAGTAATCAAGCTTTCATTAAAGAAAAACAGATATATTTAAAAAATTAAAGTACCTTCCAGTTCTATCTTACTAAATTTCCTTCTGCCAGAGTACAAAAATAAATCTCTTAGCAACTAAACAAGACAGGGCCATGGTAAAAGCAGAATGCTGCTTTATAGCTTTCTGCATCTTAAGGCAAAGCCTAAGTCCCAAATTATATTTTAAAACTTTTATTAAGGTAAAGTTTACATAAATTAAAATCTGTAAATCTGAGGTTTACATGTTTTTATTTCTATAATTTGACAAATGTATGAATCTGAGAAATTTTAGTTGTATACTTTTGACAAATATATAATACAAACTATACATCTTTATTATGATATAAATAATTCCCAGGTTCCTAGAAATTTCCTCATGTACTTTCTGTATCAGCTCCTTCTATCCTCCTCATCAGGCAATCAGTGATATATTTTATATTACTACAGATTAATTTTGTTCAAAAATTCATTTAAATGAAATAATGCAATATGTATTATTTTATGTCTTCTATTGTGACACGTGCTCCAGTACTTCATGTCCCTGTCCCCCATTTATGAGCACAGATGGCTTCCCAGCTTCCCTACTTAACAGCTGCAGGACTAAGTTGTTCAGAAGGGGAAGTGGCACATAAGTAGTAATGAGAAGACTGTCCATTATCTTTTGTTTAGCGTTTCCATTTTCACAAAGTATTCTTGCTGTGTTTTCTCTTCCTCTAACTGAAGAGGCAACATCCAGATGCCCTCTGTCTTGCAGCTGAATGCAAGCAAAGAGCCAGCCTATGCCTATCTTGTGCCCATAGATGAAATGTGGCAGAGGAGTGTGAGGATGCAGGCTCTGCAGGAACTCTCCTTTTTTACAGTGTGTTTGGGTGTTGGTGGAGCACGTGGCCTTTGCTGGTGGCTGTGAGTGAGTGTAGTTTCTAGGAACTGTGCGGTCAAAGGGCTGGTACAAAGTGAGTTCCAAACCTTGACTCTAGCTTCTTCTACACTTGGGTGGGGCAGAAGAAGTGACAACAAACAGCTCCATCATCAAGCCCCTTTTGCAGCACAGTGATGGGCACTCTTCCTCCAGCTCTTCAGAGTACTCTCTCATATAATTTAATAAACATGTTTTCTGCTTACTCAGCTGGAGTCATCTACAGTTTCTTAAAACTACCAATAAACTTCACTGATGCACAATATGTTTAAATGGTTATGTCTGGATGAGATTTCCAAGTGAGAGAGATGGTGGGGGAGTATTCAAAATAGTTGATTGAAAAGGGAAGGCTGAATTTTTGTCAATATATTGGGTATTTAAACAATCACAGGAGATCAATTCTGTCATTTCCCTGAGTGCATTTGGTGACTCTCCAATAACCTTCAAAAAGTGCCAAATGAGCTGTATTGTAAGCAACTTTTCAGATCTCATCACTCATTGCAATTAAAAAAAATTTTTGTGGGTACATAGTATGTGTATATATTATGGGTTACAGTAGATATTTTGATCCAGGCCTGCAATGCATAATAATCACATTAGAGTAGATGGGGTATTCATCACTCAATCCTTTGTGTTTCAAACAACATATTCTTCTAATTATTTTAAAAAGTATGGTTAAATTAATTTTTCCATAATCATCCTATTGTGCTAGCAAATACTAGGTTTGTTTATTCTTTCTTTTTTTGTGTGTGTGCCCATTAACAATTCTCCTTTCTCCTCATCTCCCAGTAGCTTTCCCAGCCTCTGGTAACCATTCTTCTACTCTCTATGTTCATTAGTTCAATTGTTTTGATTTTTAGCTCCCACAGATACATGAGAACATGCAATATTTGTCTTTTTGAAGTAAGCCTGGCTTATTTCACTGAAAATAATGACCCCAGTTCCATCCATGTTGTTGCAAATGACTGAATCTTTCTTTTTTATGGCTGAATAGTACTCCATTGCATATATGTACCATATTTTCTTTATCCATTTGTCTGTTGATGTACATTTAGGTTGCTTCTAAATTTTGACTATTGTGAATAGTGTTGCAATAAGCATGGGAGTGTGGAGATCCCTTGGATATTACTGATTTCCTTTCTGTTGGGTATATACCTAGTAGTGGGATTGCTGAAACATATGGTAACTTTGCTTTTAGTTTTTGAGGAATCTCCAAACTGTTCTCCATAGTAATTGCACTAATTTATATTCTCGCTAATAATGTAAGAGGATTTCCTTTTCTACACATTCTCACCAGCATTTGTTATTGCCTGTCTTTCAGATTAAAAACATTTTAACTGGGGTGAGATGATATTCCTCTGTAGTTTTGTTTTGCATTTCTTTGATAATCAATTATATTGAACACATTTTCATATATCTGTTTGCCATTCATATGTCTTTTTTTTTTTTTTTTTTAGAAATATCTATGTGGGTGTTTTGCTCATTTTTAAATCAAATTATTAGGGTTTTTCCTATGGAGTTGTTTAAACTCCTTATATATTCTGTTTATTAATCTCTTGTCAGATAGGTAGTTTGAAAATATTTTCTCCCATTTTGTGGGTTCCCTCTTCACTTTGTTGATTGTATCCTTTGCTGTACAGAAGCCTTTTAACTTCGTATGATCCCATCTGTCCATTTTTGCTTTGGTTGCCTTTGCCTGTGGAGTATTTCTCAAGAAGTCTTTGTCCATTCCAACATCTCAGAGTGTTTTCCTAATGTTTTCTTTTAGTAGTTTCAAAGTTTAAGGACTTAGAGTTAAGTTTTTGCTTAAATCTTGATTTGATTTTTGTATGTGGTGAGAAATAAGGGTCTAGTTTAATTATTCTGAATTTGAATGTCCAGTTTTCCCAGAAACATTTATTGAAGACACTGTTCTTTCCCCAATGTATGTTATTGGAACCTCTATTGAAATGAGTTTACTGTAGATGTATGAATTTATTTCTGATTCCTCTATTCTGTTCCTCTGGTCTATTTGTCTGTCATGCCAGTACCATGCTGTTAGTATAATTTGAAATCAGATAATGTGATTCCTCCAACATTTATTTATTTATTTATTTATTTATTTATTTATTTATTTATTTGAGATAGAGTCTCGCTCTGTCACCCAGGCAGTGCTCACTGCAACCTCTGCCTCCTGGGTTCAAGCAGTTCTGCTGCCTCTGCCTCCTGAGTAGCTGGAACTACAGGCACCTGCCACCAAGACTGGCTAAGTTTTGAATTTTTAGTAGAGATGGGGTTTCACCATATTGGCTAGGCTGGTCTTGAACTCCTAACTTTGTGATCTGCCTCTCTCAGTATCCCAAAGTGCTGGGATTACAGGCGTGAGCCACTGTGCCTGGCCCAGTTTTGATCATTTGGCTTAGGATAACTTTGGATATTCTGGGTCTTTTGTGTTTCCACATAAATTTTAGAATAGGTTTTTCTATTTCTGTGAGGAATGTAATTGGTATTTTGCTAGAAATTGCATTAAATCTGTACATTGCTTTGTGAAGTAGGGATCTTTTAACAATATAGATTTTTCTAACCTATGAACATGGAATATCTTCCCATTTGTGTCTTGCAGCAAGGTTTCATATTTTCATTGTGGCAATCTTTCACTTCTTTGATGAAGTTAATTCCTAGTTATTGTATTTTATTTGTAGCTGTTATAGATGGGATTACATTCTTGATTTCTTCAGATTAATTGCTGTTGGCATATAAAAATCTACTGATTTTTTTTATGTTGATTTTGTATTCTGCAACTTTACTGAATTTGTTTATCAGTTCGAATAGTTTTTTGGTGAATTCTTTAGGTTTTCCAAATACAAGATTATATCATCTGCAAACAAAGATAATTTGACTTCTTCATTTCCAATTTGGAGGGTTTTTATTCTTTCTGTTGTATATTCACTCTAGCTAGGACTTCCAGTATTATGTTTAATACCTGTGGTGACAGGGAGCATTTTTGTTGTGTTCCAGATTTTAGAAAAAAGGCTTTCAGTTTCTCCTCATTCAGTCTGATACTAGCTGTAGGTCTGTTGTATATGGTTTTTATTATGTTGAGGTATGCTCCTTCTATCCCCGGTTTTTTGAGGATTTTTATCATGAAGGGATGTTGAATTTTATCAAATGTTTTTTTCAGTGTAAAAAATCATGATTTTTGTTCTTCATTCTGTTTATATGACATATCACATTGATTGCATATATAAAGCCATCCTCGTATTCCTGGACAGATCTCACTGGGTCATGATGAATGATCTTTTCAAGTGATGCTGAATTTAGTTTGTTAATATTTTGTTGAAGATTTTTGCATCAATATCATCAGTGATATTGGCTTAAAGTTTTCAATGTTTTGTCTAGTTTTAGTGTCAGGGTAATTACTGGTCTCACAGAAGGAGTTTGGAAATATTGCTTTCTTCTCTAGTTTTGAAATAGTTTAGTAGGATTGGTATTATTTCTTCTTTAAATGTTTGGTAGAATTCAGCAGTGAAGCAGTTGGGTCCTGGTCTTTTATTACTGGAAGTCTTTTTATTACAGTTTCAATCTCATTGCCTGGCTGCTTAAATTTTGGATTTCTTCTTGGTCGGTTGGATGTGTCTAGGAATTTTTCCACCTCTTATAGGTTTTCAAATTTAGGATCATATAGTTGTTCATAGCAACCACTAATGATTCTTTGAGTTTCTTCAGTGTTACTTGTAATGTCTCAATTTGCATCTGTGGCTTTAAGAAAAGTAACTTTTCATTTCATTGATCTTTTGTTTTGTATTCTTTATTTCAATTTCAATTATTTCTGGGTGATCTTTATTATTTCTTTTCCTCTACTAATACTGGGTTTAGTTTGCTCTTGCTTTTCTAATTCTTTAAGGTCCATTGTTAGGACACTTATTTGAAGCTTTTCTTCTTTTTATATGTGGGCACTTATAGCTGTAAACTTCTCTCAGTACTGCTTTTGTTGTATCCCATAAGTTTTGGTATTTTGTGTTTCCATTATCATTTGTTTCAAGAAACTCTTCAATTTCCTTCTTAATTTCTTCATTGACCCACTGGTCATTCAGGAAGAGTATATTATTTGATTTCTATGTATTCCTCAGTTTTCAAAATTCCTCTTCTTATTGGTTTCTAGTTTTAATGCATTGTGGTCAGAGAAGATATTTGATATTATTTTAATTATTTTATTTTATTTTTATTTTTTTTGAGATGGAGTTTTGCTTTTGTTGCCCAGGCTGGAGTACAGTGCCATGATTTCAGCTCACTGCAACCTCTGCCTCCCAGGTTCAAGCAATTATTTTGCCCATCCCTCCCTAGTAGCTGGGATTACAGGTGCCCACAACCACACTTGGCTAATTTTTTTGTATTGTTAGTAGAGGTGGGGTTTCGCCACATTGGGCAGGCTGTTCTCAAACTCCTGACCTCAGGTGATCTGCCTGCCTCGGCCTCCCAAAGTGCTGGGATTCCAGGCATGAGCCACCATGCCTGGCCTGAATGTTTTAAGACTTGTTTGTGACCTAACAGATGGTCTATCCTTCAGGATAATCCATGTGCTAAGAAAAAGGATATGTATTCTGCAGCCATTATTGTATTGGGATCTATTTCTCTCTTTAGTGCTAATGATATTTACTTTATATATCTGGGTTCTCCAATGTTGGTTGCATATATATTTAAAACTGTTGCCAAATTGACCACTTTATCATTATATAGTGACTTTGTCTCTTACAGTTTTTGTCTTGAAATCTATTTTGTCTGATATAAGTATAGCTATTCCTGCTTTCTGTTTGTTTGTTTGTTTCCATTAGACTGGAACATCTTTTTTCATTTCTTTATTTTCAGTCTATGTGTGACTTTATAGGTTAAGTATGTTTTTTTGTAGGCAACAGATTATTGGGTCTTATTTTTTTAATCCATTCAGCCACTCTGTAACAACACTGAATGGCAGGTGTAAGTTCTTACTTATAAGTAACAACATTGAATATAATGGTCTGGTTATTTTGTGGTTTTCCCAAAATAGCCAGAAAACAACAAAATGGCAGAAGTAAGTTTTTACTTATCAGTAACAACATTGAATATAAATACATGATAAATGTGAAAACATGGTTTGCATAAATAACAGATAAGAAAAAAAAAACTAATGAAGACTCTATACCTTACCTTTCCCCCCATGTTTTAACTTTTTGCTACTTCTATTATATTTTATTATGCTGTCTATGTCTTAAAATGTTGTTGGAATTATTATTTTTGATTAATTCATTGTTTAGTCTTTCTACTTAAGGGTAGTTTACACACCACAGTTACGTGTTATAATACTCTGGTCATTGGTCACCTACTATTACCATTGAGTTTTGTACCTCCAGATGATTTCTCACAGCTCATTAAAGTCCTTTATTTTCCTGATTGAAGTACTCACTTCAGCTTTTCTTGTAGTAGAGGTCTGATGTTAATGAAATCCCTCAGCTTTTGTTTGTCTGGGATGGTCTTTATTTTCCCTTCATGTTCGAAGGATATTTTTGCTGGGTATACTATTCTTGGGTAATTGTTTTTTCCTTCAGCCCTTCAAATATGTCATGCCAGTGTCTTTTGGGTCTGCTACCAGACATACTGAAGTCCATTTTATGTTAGTTTGTTTCTTTTTTCTTGCTGTTTTAGAGCTTTTATTTATCCTTGACCTTTGGGAGTTTGAATATTATATGCCTTGAAGATAGTCATCTGTGGGTTAAATCTGCTGGGTATTCTATAACCTTCTTGTACTTGAATATTGAGATCTTTCTATATGTTTGAAAGTTCTTTGTTATTATCCCTTTGAATAAACTTTTTACTCATATCTTTTTCTTTAATTCCAATAACTCCTAGATTTGCCCTTTTGAGGCTATTTTCTAGATCCTATAGATGTGCTTCATCTTTTTTTCTTCTTCTTTTGTCTTCTCTATGTGTTTTCAAATAGCTAGTTTTCAAGCTCGCTAATTGTTTCTTCTGCTTGATCATACCTGCTATCAAGATTCTGATGCATTCTTCAATATGCCAATTGCATTTTTCAGTTCCAGAACTGCTTGATTCTTTTAAATTTCAATTCTTTCATATTTCAATTTCATTGCTAAATTTAGCTGATAGTGTTCTGAGTGCCTTCTCTGTGTGTTCTTGAATTTCTTTGAGTTTCCTCAAAACAGCTATTTTGAATTCTGTCCATAAGATCACATATCTTTGTTTCCCCAGGATTAGTCTCTGGCACCCTATTTGGCTCATTTAGTGAGGTTATGTTATGCTGGATGGACTTGATATTTGTGGATGTTTGTGTCTGGGCATTGAAGAGTTAGATATTTACTGTAGTCTTCACAGTCTAAGGTTGCTTGTACTCATCCTTCTTGGGAAGCCTTTCCAGGTGTTTCAAAATACTTCAGTGTTGTGATTTATGCTGTATCTACAATAGGGGGCACCCCAAGCCCAGTAATGCTGTGGTTCTGGCAGACTTGTACCAGTATTACCTTGAAGGTCTTAAACAAGATCTAGAAGAAATCTCTGGATTACCAGGCAGAGACTCTTGTTCTCTTCTGTTACTTTCTACTAAACAAATGAAGTCTCTCTCTGTTCTGAGCTGCCTGGAGCTAGGGATGCAGTGACATAGCACCCCCTGTGGCCATCACCACTAGGACTGTCCTGGGTCAGAACTGAAGCTAACACAGCACTGGGTCTCACCCAAGGCTTGCTGGAAGCATTCCTTACCTACCACCTATGTTCTCTCAAGGCCCTGGAGCTCTACAACTAGCAGATGGCGAAGCCAGCCAGGCCTGTGTCATTTCCCTCAGGGAAGTGAATTCCCTAGCCAGGTCCAGACATGCTGTACAGGAACTAGGGATGAGAGTTAAAAAACTTAAAAGTTTACCTGGTGTTCTATTGTACCGGAGCTGTGTTGGAACTCAAACCACAAGATGCAGTCCTTCCAACTCTTCCCTCCCATTCCAAAGGCAGAGGAACCTCATGTGATGGCTTTTGACACCACAGGCCACAGAGAGTACAGCTAGACTACCATTAATGTTTACTTAAGGCTCAAGGGCTTTTCAGTCAGCTTGTGGTGAGTGCTGCCTGATATGGGACTCACCGTTCAGGACAGTGGGCTTCTCTCTGGTCCAGAGCAGGTCTAGAAATAACATCTGAAAGCCAAGGCCTGGATATCTGGGCTCAGGTATCCCAAGAGACTGTTTGGTGTTCTACCCCCTGTGGCAGAGCTGGTACCTAAGGTGCAAAATGAAGTCTCTTTTACTTGTTCTTCCACTTTTCTCAAGCAGGAACAAGCTCTCCCTATAGCCACCGCAGATGGGAAGGTTCTGAGTCTTACCTGAAGCCAACAAGTTTCAGTAACTTATCCAAAGCTCATGACATACTGCATAGCTATTAGCTGGTTATTGCTCTTTAATTAGCCACTGCTGAATCCTTCTAGGACTGGGTTCTTCTCATCGAGGCAGTGGGTTTCCTTCTGGCCCAGGACGTGTCTAGAAATGTTGGCCAGGAGTTAAAGCCTGAAAAGGGGAACTCATGACCCTGACTAATGCCATATCCTGCTGTGCCACTGCCAGAGGATGAGGTAGGGGAGGCATAAATGATTCAAAACTCTTTTCCTACCTATTCAGTACCTCTTTCAGTGATATGAAATTAAAACCAGATACTGTGATTGTTGGTTCTTACAAAGGTGATTTTTTGTGTGTGTAGATAGTTGCTAAATTGGTGTCCTTGTTGGGGAGGTGATCAGTGGAGCATTCTATTCTGCCACCTTGCTCCACCTTTCCACTCATTATTCTTTTTCATCTATTCTACATCCTAGTTACACTCATTTTTCTAGGCTTTCCCAAACTTTTCCCCCTTTTGTTCATATATGATCTTGCCTCCACTTGGGCAAATCAAGAGACCTGTTCTTCAGAGTCTTCCATTTTCTCTCCATTAGAAATAAACATCTTTTCTTGTCAACTTTTCTGGAACATAATGTGTTCATCAGGTGTTAACATGTTAGTTTCATGAGTTTGTTCCTTGAGTCACTACATCTTATTTATTTTTGTATCATTTAAATGCCTAACAGAACTGAGAGGCTTAGTGAATGTGTGCTGCATTGAATAAGCAGAAGAAAATAATGGACAAAGTTGCTTTCTGTTAGAGAAAAAAGACATGAATTCATAAAACAAAGGCATGGCCAGGCGTGGTGGCTCATACCTATAATCCCAGCACTTTGGGAGCCAGAAGCAAGTAAATCGCCTGAGGCCAGGGGTTCGAGACCAACCTGACCAATATGACGAAATTTTGTCTGTACTAAAAGTACAAAAATTAGCTGGATGTTGTGGCATGCACCTGTGATTCCAGCTACTCAGGAGGCCGAGACAGGAGAATTGCTTGAACCTAGAAGAGCTGGAAGTTGAAGTGAGCCGAGATCACCCCATTGCACTCCAGCCTGGGCAACAAGAGCAAAACTCCATCCCAAAAAATAAAAACAGGCACTAAGGCAGCAAAAATAACATGCCATGTGGTGATAATCATGTACCAAGACCATAATATAGATCACGTACCAAGAATGTAAGTTGTGTTTCGTGTTGTGAGAAGATGGCAAGTTCATCTAACAAACATTTTAATAACCATTTTTTTTGTGCCAGACATAGTGCCAGGAATAAATCAGGTATGATCCCTGCCCTCATGGAACAAAGTAGGAGGTTAATCAGTCATTCACCTCATTCAGCAAATGCTCATTGAGCACCACATTTTAAGGATCTCACAGGTAACAGCTTCTAATCTCGTAGAGTTTAGAGTCCTGTGGTTTAAATAGTCATTATATATTATTGGCAAGTCCTTCATATTAGAGGTAAGACTTTTGGTGACCCTGAGGGGTTTTGAAGTTATAAGGAGGGCTGTTTTCCTTTTATATATTTATTTATTCTTTTTTTACACTTAGAATTAGCAAAGTCAGGACTTAGATGGAGTTTGAGAGTAAGGAGAAGCATAACTCCTCACTCCCAGAAGGAATTGGGATGGGGAGAGTTGAGTCAGTATTGTTAGAAGTGATAGAAAGCAGAAGCATGTACCTGTGAAGAGCATGAAATGAGCATGCGGATGATCACGCTTATTGTGGACTTTGGAATCTAGATGAGCCATGATAAAACAGTGCCTTGGGGACACTTGGTTTTATGTTTCATAGAATGCACTACACATAAATGGTGTCCTATGCATGAAAATCAGTTGTGAAATAATGAACCATGAGAGAATGTTTCAGACAAATATAATAGTCCCCAAAAGCACATTGTAACGTGTGATTATGAAATTTGAATAGTGTATTATGGAATCTTAGAAGCTGAAGACTTAAGCGGCTTAGGAGTATGAGGTTTTGATCTCTATTTGTCTGAGGTTAAGGAGGACTTGAGGAGGAAGTGAGAGCTCCTAGCATGTCCCCATTACCAGTCTCGTGCCTGTCTCTCCTATCTCAACTCTCATAGCAATAGAAATCAGATTTTAAATTTTGACCATGCCCAAGTAGTTTAGTTTCTCAAGATTCCCATGCAGTTTCTACCATAGATTATCTGATCACATCTCTCCTGAGATCACCTTCCCATTTCATAACTAAAAACTCTTATTGAACATTTAGACTGTTTTGAGACCAACATTCTCTAAAGTCTTCTCTGATGTTCCAGGGAGTAGTAGATGATGCTGAATCTGTATTCATTTTTATCCTGTATTGAATTATATCCTTAAAATTCTGAAACCCCATCGCAAGTATTTGTTTATATATGTTCCTTGCTCACTAGAGTAGAACCTTGAGGACAAGGATGCTTTCATTGGTTGCATGTTTTATAATCCCAACAATTAGCATAGTGCCTGGACAACTGGACATCTCTCCCTTTTTGTTGTATAAAATAATAGAGTTGCAGCTTGGATGGCCAGTTACATTTTGGGAGGGTGGGCTTTGGACAGTATACAGACTTCTTGGATGAGCTTGTTCTTAGAAAATTCAGGGCTTATTACTGTCACAGCCTTTTGAAAAAATTTATTGTACTTTGCAAAAGAGCGTTGGGCATATCATAAGACTTTCACACCTTAATAGATAATTAGTTCACTTCAGATGAACAAATAACATCATCAAATGATATTTCTTGAATACATTGATTTCTGGAGTCACTTTTGGCTCAGCAAAATTACGGATAAGTGGATAACTTTAGGAAAAAGTACAACACTCAATTTGGCAGGGAGGTTTGCCAGTGATCCATAGAAAGAGTAGCACAAAGGAAAAAAAATCATAGATATGAGACTTCTTGCCACATCCTAAGCATCCCAGTTGTGATGATGTTCTATTATTTCTCGCAGAAAAGAAAAGATATTCCACGGTAGGGCTGGATGCCCATGTAGGCCAGTGGCCAGTACATGTGGAACGAGTTTTTCTGTGCTACTTGCTGCAAGTAGCTTTTTTTACTCCAGTGGAAAAAAAAAACACGCCACCTAGGTCAGAGTGTATAACCAGACAAGCTGCTTACTAGCAATACAGGGAAAAATACTTGTGGAATAGAGTAATGACAATGAAAATTAGCACTCATCTCTAGGATGCAAGACCATAGCCACTCAGAGATCACAGGGAGCTTAACATGCTGTCTATCATAGCCATGCATTTACAAGCCAATGTTAGTATAAACAATGTGTTAAAAAAGAGTATAAAACTGTACCTATTATATTAGATCTTGGGGAAAAGGATCTTGGGACAGAGGACAGGTGTTGACAAATCAAAAATTCAACTTTTGGATGAGTTATAGTTTTCTTTTCTTTTTCATTGGGTTTTTAATGTTGTATGTAACTAAAAATACAGAAGGGTTAAGGGAGTTTTGTTCCTTAATAATATACTGAGAAAAATACATGAAATGTAAAAATAATTTAATGTGTATCTCTGATACTTCCTCCAAATATATACATTTATAGGAGCCAATGAACCAAGAAGGTAGACAGACTTGCAAGGCCTTCATTACCCACTGCTATGAGAAGGCATCAAGTGGGAAGCCTAGATTTTCTGATACAGTTATTCTTTTTGTTATCTCTTAAAACACATACAGCACAGACACACAAGAACACACACCCACACACACATATGCCTCAAAAGGAATGTGAACATCTGTTAGCACAGCTTTATGCCTTCCAGTTGTCTACAACTAGAGCATAATCCTTCTAAATAAATTTGTCACTCTGTCATCCTCCTCAGATGGACTAAAGGTGGAGCAGTTAGTACCAAAAGCAACATGCTGCATTCTGGAAGTTTCACTATTAGTCCAAGAGGGAAGAAAGAGTGATCTCCATGTCTATCCTAGAGGCTTCCTCACTGCAGACCAGATTTATATGTGTACTGTGAGCACACCTGCTGCCCCTTCCTTCACCAGTCCTAGAGGAGTGAGCCATCTGCCAAACAGTATCCTTTAAAATTGTCCCCCTTTATGCATACCCAAACCCTGTTCCCACTTTACCAAGCTCCATGCAGCCAGCTTGAGGGCTGACAATGGAGGCGGGGGGTAAGGGCTGGTTTGGATTGAGCTTGGCTCTTGTTTACATTGCATTACAATTCTTTAAAAATTGGAGTTTTATTGTATTTATGAGTATTTTATTCATTGATTGATTTGAGGCAAAATCAACACGTCTTTGCTTCAGCAATGTTTGTGTGAGGTCAGCTATGTCAAGGTATATCCACCATAAAGATTCCCATAAGTTAACACTCTACTTCTTTAGAATGTAATTCTGAGTAAGTCAATTAACTTAGGTTCACTTATAGGCTTATTTTATCTCACATTTATTTTATTACAGATATGTTTTAAATACAAGCTTATAAATGAGTACCTGAGCAACTGTGAAGCAAATTCACTATGTGCTGGTTACCAACTTATCTGAGTTTGGTGAGACAGAACCCTCATGCCCAGAAAGTTACATGAAACAGATTTGTTAAGTACGATTGGCAGCAAGAGCCAACAGAAGCCTAGGATCCATTCTGAGCCAGTCCCCCAAAGCTTGAGAAAACTGCCTAGGGCAGATGGAGTCTCTTTTTTATGTGCCCCATTTGCACTGCAGCTTAGAGATTCTGAAAGGCAGCCCACCCCGGATTGTTTACTGTGGGGCCTTGTGAGCTGTACTAAAGCATTGAAGGACCTCCTATTTGGGGGAAGAAGCACCAGCCGGAACAGAGCACAGATTGTTCTGGCCAGCTTCTTGCTAATTTTGGAATGCTGCATTCCTAGTACATACTACAGTTATTATTGAAAACTACAAGCCAAAAAAAAATAAAATAAAAAGGGGAGAACTATCCAGAATCCCCAGAGAGCAGTCCTGCAGCAACCACATCCCATTTTATAGACACCAATCTCATTTCTCTCCCATTGTGAGTAAGCAGGATTACAAGGTCTTAGAGCTTCAGAGCTTCTCCTCAATTTTGAGTATAGTATAGTTTAGCATCCCTGGCCCTAGGATCCATGTTTCCCCCCAAATTCTGTATCCTGCCAACCTTAATTCTGTGACTGTTAATATGCTACATTTACTTTACTATGTATTATGCATTTATTCATTTACTTAAAAAAATTAAACACAACAAAATAAAACAAAAATGAACAAAACACTTTTGTTTATTGTGAAGCCTATATAGAGACAATTTACAATAAAAATATCCTCCAAACATCCTACACTTGGGATGAAATATACAGATCAATAAATCATCACAGGAGAACATTCATGTAACCATAACAAAGGTCAAATAATCAACACACTGCCAGAGCCTAGAGTCCCAACCTGCTAGTTGGGTCTTCTGGATCACTTCTAAGTTTTATCCCGGGTTTGATGCGGATCATTCCTGAGTTATTCTGGATCACTCCTGAGTTTTATCCTGAGTTTGATCTGAATCACTCCTGAGTTTTTTATGCTGAGTTCTATCTAGATCACTCCTAAGTTTTTTATCCTGTGTTCAATCTGGTTCACTCCTGAGTTTATCTGGATCACTCCTGAGTTTTATCCTGAGTTCGATCTGGTTCACTCCTGAGTTTATCTGGATCACTCCTGAGTTTTATCTGGATCATTCCTGAGTCTTATCCTGAGTTCAATCTGGATCACTCCTGAGTTCAATCTGGATCACTCCTGAGTTTAATCCTGAGTTCGATCTCAATCACTCCTGAGTTTATCAGGATCACTCTTGAGTTTTATCCTGAGTCCGATCTGGATCACTTCAGAGTTTTATCCTGGGGTCTATCTGGATCACTCCTGAGTTTATAGTTCGATCTGAATTACTCCTGAGTTTATCTGGATCACGCCTGAATTTTATCATGGGTTCGATCTGGATCACTCCTGAGTTTATCTGGATCACTCCTGAATTATATCCTGAGTTATATCTGGATCACTCCTGAGTTTTATCCTGAGTTCAATCTGAAACACTCCTGAGATTAAATCTGAGTTTCATCTGGATCACTAATGAGCTTAATCCTGAGTTTGATCTGGATTATTCCTGAATTTTATCCTGAGTACAATCTGGATTACTCCTGAGTTTTATCCTTAGTTCGATCTGGATCACTCCTGAGTTTATCTGGATCACTCCTGAGTTATACACAGAGATTGATCTAAATCACTCCTGAGTTTTATCCTGAGTTTGATCTGAATCACTCGTGACTTTTTATTCAGAGTTCGATCTGGATCACTCCTGAGATTATCTGGATCACTTCTAAGTTTCATCCTGAGTTTGATCTGGATCACTGCTAAGTTTTTACCCTGAGTTTGATCTAAATTACACCTGAGTTTATCTGGATCACTCCTGAGTTTTATACTGAGTTAGATCTGGATCACTCCTGAGTTTAATCTCGGGTTTGATCTGGATCACTCCTGGGTTTTAACCTGAGTTCGATCTGGAATACTCCTGAGTTTAACTGGATTACTCCTGAGTTTCATCCTGAGATTGATCTGGATCACTCCTAAGTTTTATCCTGATTTTGATCTGGGACACTCCTGAGTTTATCTGTATCACTCCTGAGTTTTATCCTGAAGTTGATCTGGATCATTCCCGAGTTTTATCCTGAATTTTATCTATATCACTTCTGAGTTTTATCCTGAGTTCTATCTGGATCACTCCTGATTTCTATCCTGAATTTGATCTGGATCACTCCTGAGTTTTATCCTGAGTTCTATCTAGATCACTCTTGAGATTTATCCTGAGTTTTATCTAGATAACTCCCGAGTTTTATTTTGAGTTTGATCTGAATTATTTCGAATTTTATTCTGAGTTCGATCTGGATCACTCCTGACTTTATCTGGATCACTCCTGACTTTCGTCCTGAGATCAATTTGGATCACTTCTGAGTTTTATCCTGAGTTCAATCTGGATCACTTCTGAATTTTATCCTGAGTTCAATCTGGATCACTGTGAAGTTTTATTCTGAGTTTGATCTGGATCACTCCAGAGTTTTAACCTGAGTTCGATCTGGATCACTCCTAAATTTTATTCTGAGTTTGATCTGGATTACTGTGAAGTTTTATTCAGAGTTTGATCTGGATGAATTCTGAGTTTTCTATCTTGAGTTTGATCTGGATCACTCCTGAGTTTATCTGGATGACTCCTGAGATTTATCCTGAGTTCAATCTGCTTCACTCCTGAGTTTATTTGGATCACACCTGAGTTTTGTCTTGAGTTTCATCTGAATCCCTCCTGAGTTTATTCTTAGTTCGATCAGGATCACTCCTGAGTTTTATCTGGAGTCGATCTGGTCCACTCCTGAGTTCTGTCCTGAAGTTGATATGGATCAATCCAGAGTTTTATTCTAAATTTTATCTGAATAATTCCTGAGTTTTATCTTGAATTTGATCTAGATTACTCCTGAGTTTTTATCCTGAGTTTACTCTGGATCACTCCTGAGTATATCTGAATCACTCCTGAGATTTATTCTGAGGTCGCTCAGAATCACTCTGACATATATCCTGAGTTTGATCTGGATGACTCCTGAGTATATCTGGATCACTCCTGAGCATTATTCTAAGTTTTATCTGGATCACTCCTGAGTTCTATCCTGAAGTTGATCTGGATTACTCCAGAGTTATATCCTGAATTTGATCTGGATCAATCCTGAGTTTCATCCTGAGTTTGATCTAGATCACTCCTGAGTTTTTTTATCCTGAGTTTGCTCTGGATCACTCCTGAGTATATCTGGATCACTCCTGAGATTTATTCTGAGGTTGCTCTGGATCACTCTTGACTTCTATCCTGAGTTTGGTCTGGAACACGCCTGAGTATATCTGGATCACTCCCAAGTATTAACCTGAGTTTGATTTGCATCACTCGAGTTTTTTCCTGAGTTCCATCTGGACCACTCCCGAGTTCTATCTTGAAGCTAATCTGGATCATTCCAGAGTTTTATTCTGAATTCAATCTGGATCACTCCTGAGATTTATCTTTAATTTTATCTAGATCACTCCTGAGTTTCTATCCTGAGTTCACTCTGGATCACTCCTGAGTATATCTGAATCACTCCTGAGTTTTATCATCATGTTGCTCTGGATCACTCCTTACTTTTATCCTGAGTTTGATCTGAATGACTCCTGAGTATATCTGGATCACTCCTGAGTATTATGCTGAGTTCAATCTGAATCACTCCAGAGTTCTATCCTGAAGTTGATCTGGATCATTTTAGAGTTTTATTCTGAATTTTATCTGGATCACTCCTGAGTGTTATCTTGAGTTTGATGCAAATCACTCCTGAATTCTATCCTGAAGTGAATTTGGATCACTCCAGAGTTTTATCCTGAATTTGATGTGAATCATTCCTGAGTTTTATCTTGAATTTTATCTAGATTACTCCTGAGTCTTTTATCCTGAATTCGCTTTGGATCACTCCTGAGTATATCTGAATCACTCCTGAGATTTATCCTGATGTTGCTCTGAATCACTCTTGACTTATATCCTGAGTTCAATCTGGATGACTCGAGTATATCTGGATCACTCCTGAGTATTATCCTGAGCTAAATCTCTATCACTCGAATTTTATTCTGAGTTCAATCTGTATCACTTTTGAGTTCTATTCTGAAGGTGATCTGGATCACTCCAGAATTCTAACCTGAATTCAATCTGGATCACTCCTGAGTTTTATATTGAATTTGATCTAGATCACTCCTGAGATTTTTTATCCTGAGTTTGTTCTGGATCACTCCTGAGTATATCCAGATCACTCAAGTATTATCCTGAGCTTGATGTGGATCACTCCTGAGTTCTATCCTGAAGTTGATCTAGATAACTCCAGAGTTTTATCCTGAATTTTATCTGAATCACTCCTGAATTTTATCCTGAGTTTGATCTGGATCAATCCTGAGTTTCATTGTGAGTTCAATCTGGATTACTCCTGAGTTCTATCCTAAAGCTGATCTGGATCACTCCAGAGTTATATCCTGAATTTTATCTGGATCAATCCTGAGTTTCATCCTCAGTTCAATCTGGATCACTACTGAGTTCTATTCTAAAGTTGGTCTGATTCACTCCAGAGTTTTATCCTGAATTGATCTGGATCACTCCTGAGTTTTATCCTGAGTTTGACTTTGATCAATCCTGAGTTTAATCCTGAGTTCGATCTGGATCACTTATGAGTTATTTCCTGAAGTTGATCTGGATCACTCCAAAGTTTTAACCTAAATTTGATCTGGATCACTTCTGAGTTTTATCTTGAATTTGATCTGAATCTCTCCTGAGTTCTATCCTGAAGTCGATCTGAATTACTCCAGAGTTTTATCCTGAATTTGACTTGGATCACTCCTGATTTTTATCTTGAAGTTGATCTAGACCACTTCTGAGTTTTTTATTCTGAGTTCACTCTGAATCACTCCTGAGTATATCTGAATCACTCCTGAGTTTTATCCTCAGGTCGTTCTGGATCACTTAAATTTTATCCTGAGTTTCATCTTGATCACTCTGGAGTTTTATTCTGAAATTCATCTGAATCACTCCAGAGTTTTATCTTGAATTTGATTTGGATCACTCCTGAGTTTTATCCTTAGTTTGATCTGGATTACTCCTCAGTTCTATCCTGAAGTTGATCTGGATCAATTCAAAGTTTTATCCTGAATTTGATCTGGATCATTCCTGAGTTTTTTCTTGAATTTTATCTAGATTATTCCTGAGTTATTTATCCTGAGTTTGATCTGGATTACTCTTGAGTATATCTGAATCACTCCTGAGATTTATCACAAGGTCACTGTGGATCACTCCTGACTTCTATCCTGAGTTCAATCTGGATGACTCCTGGGTATATCTGGATTACTTCTGAGTTCTATCCTGAAGTTGATCTGGATCACTCTAGAGATTTATCCTGAATTTGATCTGGATCACTTCTGAGTTTTACCTTGACATTGATCTGGATCACTCATGAGTTTTATCCAGAGGTCGATCTGTATCACTCCTGAGTTCTATCATGAAGTTGATCTGGATCAATTCAGAGTTTTATCCTGAATTTTCTCTGGATTATTCCTGAGTTTTACCTTGAATTTGATCTAGATCACTCCTGAATTTTTCATTCTGAGTTCGCTCTGGATTACTCAGAAGTATATCTGAGTTACTTCTGAGTTTTATCCTCAGGTCGCTCTGAATCACTCCTGACTTTTTCACTGAGTTTGATCTGGATGACTCCTGAGTATAACTGGATTACTCCTGAGTATTATCCTGAGTTTGATCTGGATAACTCAAGTTTTATCCTGAGTTCAATCTTGATTACTCCTGAGTTCTATTCTGAAGTTGATCTGAATCACTCCAGAGTTTTATCCTGAATTTGATTTGGATCACGCCTGAGTTTTATCCTCCATTTGATTTGGATTTCTCCTGAGTTCTATCCTGAAGTTGATCAGTGTTAATCCAGGGTTTTATCCTGAATTTGATCTGGATCATTCCTGAGTTTTATCTTGAATTTGATCTAGATTACTCCTGATTTATTTATCCTGAGTTCAATCTGGAACACTCCTTAGTATAGCTGAATCACTCCTGAGATTTATCCCGAGGTCACTCTGTTTCACTCCTAACTTCTATCCTGAGTTCGATCTGGATGGCTCCTGAGTATATCTGGATTACTCCTGAGTATTATCCTGAGTTCGATCTGGATCACTTCTGACTTCTATCCTGAAGTTGATCTAAATAACACCAGAGTTTTATCCTGAATTTGATTTGAATCAATCCTGAGTTTCATCCTTCATTATATCTGGATCACTCATAAGTTCTATCCTGAAGTTGATCTGGATCATTCCAGAGTTTTATCTTGAATGTTATCTGGATCACTCGAGTTTTATCTTGATTTTGATCTTGATCACTCCTGAGTTTTTTTATTTTGAAGTCGCTGTGGATCACTACTGAGTATACCTGAATCACTCCTGAGTTTCATCCTGAGGTCCCCCTGGATCAGTTTTGACTATTATTCTGAGTTCTATCTGGATTGCTCATTAGTATATCTGGATCACTCCTTAGTATTATCCTGAGTTTTATCTGGATGACTCCTGAGGTCTATCCTGAAGTTCATCTGTGTAACTCCAGAGTTTTATCATTACTTTGATCTGGATAAATCCTGAGTTTCATCTGAAGGTTGATTTGGATTCCTTTTGAGTTCTATTCTGAATTTGATCTGGATCACTCCTTAGTTTTATCTGGAGGTCGACCTTTGTCACTCCTGAATTCTATCCTGAAGTTAATCTGGATCACTCCAGAATTTTGTTCTGAATTTGATCTGGATTAAACCTGAGTTATTTCTTGAATGTGATCTAGATCACTCCTGAGTTTTTAGCCTTAGTTCACTCTGGATCACTCCTGAATATATCTGAATCACTCCTGAGTTTTATCCTGAGGTCACTCTGGATCACTCTGACTTTTATCCTGAGTTTGACCTGGATGACTCCTGAGTATATCTGGATTACTCCTGAGTATGAGTTCGATCTAGATCACTCAAGTTTTATCCAGAGTTCAATCTGGGTCACTCCTGATTTCCATTCTGAAGATCATCTGGATCACTCCAGAGTTTTATCCTGAATTTGATCTGGATTACTCTTGAGTTCTATCCTGAAGTTGTTCTGGATCACTTCAGACGTTTTTCCTGAATTTAATCTGGATCACTCCTGAGTTTCAACCTGAGTTTGATCTGGATTACTCCTGAGTTTTATGCTGAAGTTGATCTGGATCAATCCAGAGTTCTATCCTGAATTTTATCTGGATCACTCCTGAGTTTTATCTTGAATTTGATCTAGATCACCTTGGAGTTATTTATCCTGAGTTCACTCTGGATCACTACTGATTATATCTGAATCACTCATGAGTTTTATTCTGAGGTTGCTCTGGATCATTACTGACTTTTATCCTGAGTTCCATCTGGATGACTCCTGAGTATATTTGGATTACTCCTGAGTATTATTCTAAGTTTGATCTGGATCACTTCTGACTTATACCCTGAAGGTGATTTGAATAACTCCAGAGTTTTATTCTGAATTTGATTTGGATAAATCCTGAGTTTCATCCTGAGTTTGATCTGGATCACTCGAGTTTTATTTAGAGTTTGATCTGAAACACTCCTGAGTTCCATCCTGAAGTTAATCTGGATCACTCCAGAGTTTTATTCTGAAATTGATCTGGATGATTCTTGAGTTCTATCCTCAAGTTGTTCTGGATCACTCCAGAATTTTTTCCTTAATTTGATCTGGATCAATCCTGAGTTTCTTTCTGTGTTAGATCTAGATCACTCCTGAGTTCTGTCCTGAAGTTGATCTGCATTACCCAGAGATTTATCCTGAATTTAATCTGGATCACTCCTGAGATTTATCCTGAGTTACATCTGAATCAGTCCTGAGTTTTTTCTAGAGGTCAATCTGTATCACTCTTGACTTCTATCCTGAAGTTGATCTGGATAGATCCAGAGTTTTATCCTGAATTTGATCTGGATTACTCCTGAGTTTTGTCTTGAATTTGATCTAGATTACTTCTGCATTTTTTATTCTGTGTTTGCTGTGGACCTCTCCTGAGTATATCTGAGTCACTCCTGAGATTTATTTTGACATCACTCTGAATCACTACTGACACTTATTCTGAGTTTGATCTGGATGACTCCTGAGTATATCTGAATCACTGCTGAGTTTTATTCTGAGTTTGATCTGGATCACCCCTGAGTTCTATCCTGAAGTTGATCTGGATCACTCCAGAGCTTTATCCTGAATTTGATCTGGATCACTCCTGAGTTTTATTCTTAGTTTGATCTGGATCATTCCCGAGATTTATCTTGAATTTGATCTAGATCACTCTGGAGTTATTTATCCTGAGTTCACTCGGGATTACTCCTGAGTAAATCTGAATCACTCTTGAGATTTATTCCGAGTTCGCTCTGAATCACTCTTGACTTGTATCCTGAGTTCGATCTGGGTGACTCCTGAGTATATCTGGATCACTTTTAAGTATTATCCTGGGTTTGATCTGGATCACTCGAGTTTTACCCTGAGTTTGATGTGGATCACTCCTGAGTTGTATTCTGTAGTAAATCTGGATTCCTCCAGAGTTTTTTCTGAATTTGATCTGGGTCACTTCTGATTTTTGTCTTGAATTTGATCTAGATCACTCCTGAGTATTGTATCCTGAGTTCACTCTGGATCACTCCTGAGTATATCTAGATCACTCCTGAGTATTGTGTCCTGAGTTTTCTCTGGATCACTTCTGAGAATATCTGGATTACTGCTGAGTATTATCCTGAATTTTATCTGGATGGCTCCTGAGGTCTATCTTGAAGTTGATGTGGATCACTCCAGAGTTTTATCTTTAATTTGATCTGGATCAATCCTGAGTTTTATCTTGCATTGATCTAAATTACTCCTGAGGTTTTTATTCTGGGTTCACTCTGGATCACTCCTGAGTATATCTGAATCACTCCTGAGATTTATCCTGAGCTCACTCTGAATCACTCCTGACATTTATTCTGAGTTTAATCTAAATGGCTCCTGAGTATATCTGGATCACTCCTGAGTATTATTCTGAGTTTGATCTGGATCACTCCTGAGTTCTATCCTGAAGTAGATCTGGATCATTTTAGAGTTTGATCCTGAATTTGATCTGGATCACTCCTGAGTTTTGTCTTGAATTTGTTCTAGATCATTCCTGAGTTTTTTATTCAGAGTTCACTCTGGATCACTCCTGAAAATATCTGAATTACTCCTGAGATTTATTCTGAGGTCACTCTGAATCACTCCTGACATTTATTCTCAGTTTGATCTGGATGACTCCTGAGTATATCTGGATCACTTCTGAGTATTTTCCTGAGTTTGATCTAATTGACTCCTGAGATCTGTCCTGAAGTTGATCTGGATCACTGCAGAGTTTTATCCTTCATTTGATCTGAATCAATCCTGAGTTTCATCCTCAGTTCTATCTGGATCACTTTTGAGTTCTCTCCTGAATTTTATCTGGATCACTCCTGAGTTTCATCCTGAATTCTATCTGGATTACTCCTGAGTTCTATCCTCAAGTTGATCGGCATCACTGCAGAGTTTTATCCTGAGTTTGATCTGGATCAATCCTGAGTTTTTTATTCTGAGTTCACTCTCGATCATTTGAGTATATCTGAATCACTCCTGAGATTTGTCCTGAAGTCGCTCTGAATCACTCCTGCAATTTATCCTGAGTTTGAGCTGTATGACTCCTGAGTATATCTGGATTACTTCTGAGTATTATTCTGAGTTTGATCTAAATCATTTTTTATTTTTTTATCCTGAGTTTGCTCTGGATCACTCCTGAGTATATCTGAATCAGTCCTGAGTATTATTCTGAGTTCAATCTGGATCACTCATGAGTTCTTTTCTGAAGTTGATCTGGATTACTCCTGAGTTTTATCTTGAGTTCGATCTGGATCACTCCTGAATTCTATTCTGAATTTGATCTGGATAACTTCAGAGTTTTATCTTGAATTTGATCTAGATCACTCTCAGGTTATGTATTCTGAGTTCACTGGGGATTACTCCTGAGTATATCTGAATCCCTCCTAAAATTTATTCCAGGGTCGCTCTGGATCACTCCTGACTTCTAACCTGAGTTCAATCTGGGTGACTCCTGAGTATATTTGGATGACTCCTGAGTATTATGCTGAGTTCGATCTGAATTACTGCTGAGATCTTTCCTGAAGTTTATCTGAATCACTTCAGAGTTATATCTTGAATTTTATCTGGATCAATCCTGAGATTTATTCTGAGTTGGTTCTGGATCACTCCTGAGTTCTATTCTAAGTTGATCAGGATCATTCCAAAATTTTATCTTGAAAGTAATCTGGATCACTCCTGAGATTTATCCTGAGTTGGATCTGGATCAATCCTGAATTCTATCCTGAATTTGATCTAAATAACTCCAGAGTTTATCCTGAATTTGATGTGGATCACACCTGAGTTTTATTCTAAGTTTGTTCTGGATCACTCTAGAGTTCTATCCTGAAGTTGATCTGGATTATTCCAGAGTTTTATCTTCAATTTGATCTGGATTACTCGAGTTTTATTTTGAGTTTCATCTGGATCACTCCTGCATTCTATCCTGAATTTGATCTGGATCACTCCCGAGTTTTATCTTGAATTTTATCTAGATTACTCCAGAGTTTTTTATTGTGTGTTCACTATGAACCACTTCTGAGTATATCTGAATCACTCCTGAGATTTATCCTTATGTCACTCTGAATCACTTCTGAGACTTATTCTGAGTTTGATCTGGATGACTCCTGAGTGTATCTGGATCACTGCTGAGTATTATTCTGAGTTTGATCTGGATCACACCTGAGTTCTCTCCAGAAGTTGATCTGGATCACTCCAGAGCTTTATCATAAATTTGATTGTGATCACTCCTGAGATTTATTTTGAGTTCAATCTGAATCACTTCTGAGTTCTATCTGGAAGTTTTTCTGGATCACAGCAAAGTTATATCCTGAATTTGATCTGGATCAATCCTGAGTTTTATTGTGAGTTCAATCTGGATCACTACTGAGTTCTATCCTGAAGTTGATCTGGATCAATCTGGAGTTATATCCTAAATTTGATCTGGATCACTCCTGAGTTTTATTCTGAGTTTGATATGGATTACTTCTGAATTCTATTTTGAATGTTATCTGGATCACTCCCGAGTTTTATCTTGAATTTGATCTAGATCACTCTGGAGTTATGTATTCTGAGTTCATTTGGGATCACTCCTGAGTATATCTGAATTCTTCCTGAGATTTATTTCAAGGTCGCTCTGGATCACTCCTGACTTCTAACCTGAGTTTGATCTGAGTGACCCTCAGTATATCTGGATCAATCCTGAGTATTATGCTGAGTTCAATCTGGATTACTCCTGAGTTCTTTCCTGAAGTTTTTCTGGATTACTCCAGAGTTATATCCTGAATTTGATCTGGATTACTCCCAGAATTTATCCTGAGTTTGTTCTGGATCACTCCAGAGTTTTATTTTGAAGTTGATCTGGATCATTCCAGAATTTTATCTTGAATGTGATCTAAATCATTCCTGAGATTTATCTTGAGTTTGATCTGGTTCACTCCTGAATTCTATCCTGAATTTGATATGAGTAACTTCAGAGTTTTATCCTGAATTTTATCTGGATCATGCCAGAGTTATATACTGAATTTGATCTGGATAACTCTTGAGTTTTATCCTGAGTATGATCTTGATAACTTCTGAATTCTATCCTAAATTTGATCTCGAAAACTGCAAAGTTTATCCTGAATTTGATCTGGATAATGCCTGAGTTTTATCCTGAGTTTATTCTGGATCACTATTGAGTTCTATTTTGAAGTTGATATGAATCATTCCAAAATTTTATCTTGAATTTGATTTGGATTAATCCTGAGTTTTATCCTGAGTTCCATCTAAATCACTCTTGAATTCTATCCAGAATTTGATCTGGATAACTTCAGAGTTTTATCATTAATTTGATCTGGATCACTCAGGAGTTTTATCTTAAATTTCATCTAGATTATTCTGAAGTTTTTATTCTGTGTTCGCTATGGACAACTTCTGAGTATATATGAATCACTCCTGAGATTAATTCTGACATCACCCTTAATCACTTCTGACACTTATCCTAAGTTTGATCTGGATGACTTTTGAGTATATCTGGATCACTGCTGAGTATTATTCTGAGTTTGATCCGGATCACTCCTGAGTTCTATTTGGAAGTTGATCTGGATCACTCCAGAGCTTTATCTTGAATGTGATCTGGATCACTCCTGAGATTTATTCTGAGCTGGATCTGGATCACTCCTGAGTTCCATCCTGAAGTTGATCAGGATCATTCCAGAAATTTATTTTGAATGTGATCTGGATCACTCCAGAGTTTTATCCTTAGTTGGATCTAGATACCGCCTGAATTCTATTTTGAATTTGATCTGGATAACTCCAGAGTTTTATCTTGAATTTCATCTAGATGACTCCTGAGTATTTTATTCTGTGTTTGCTATAAACCACTCCTGAGTATATCTGAATAACTTTTGAGATTTATCCTGACATCACTCTGAATCACTTCTGACACTTATCCTAAGTTTGATCTGGAAGACCCTTGAGTATATCTGGATTACTGCTGAGTATTATTTTGAGTTTGATCTGGATCACTCCTGAGTTTTATCCTGAGTTTGATCTGAATCACTCCTGAATTATATCCTTAATTTAATCTGGATAACTCCAGAATTTTATCCTGAATTTGATCTAGATCACTCCTGAGTTTTATCCTGAGTTTTTGTGGATCACTCTTGAGTTTTATTTTAAAGTTGATATGGATAATTCTAGATTTTTTTCATGAATTTGATCTAGATTACTCCTGAGTTTTATCCTGAGTTTTATCTGGATCACTCCTGAATTCTATCCTGAATTTGATCTGCATAACTCCAGAGCTTTATTCTGAATTTTATCTAGATCACTCTGGAGTATGTATTCTGAGTAACTCGGGATCACTCCTGAGTATATCTGAATCCCTCCTGAGATTTATTCCAAGGTCGCTCTGGATTACTCCTGACTTCTAAACTGAGTTCAATCTGGGTGACTCCTGAGTATATCTGGATTACTCCTGAGTATTTTGATGAGTTCGTTCAGGATCACTCTTGAGTTCTTTCCTGAAGTTTATCTGGATCACTCCAGAGTTACATCCTGAATTTGATCTGGATCACTCCTGAGATTTACCCTGAGTTTTTTTCTGGATTACTCCAGAGTTCTATCCTGAAGCTGATCTGGATAATTCCAGAATTTTATCTTGAATGTGATCTGGATCACTCCTGAGATTTATCCTGAGTTGGATTTGGATTACTTTTAAATTCTATCCTAAATTTGATCTGGATAACTCCAGAGTTTTATTCTGAATTTGATCTGGATCACATCTGAGTTTTATCTTGAATTTCATCTAGATTACTTCTGAGCTTTTTATTGTGTGTTCACTATAAACCACTCATTCATATATCTGAATCACTCCTGAGGTTTATCCTGACATCACTCTGAATCACTTCTGACACTTATTTTAAATTTGATCTGGATGACTCCTGAATATATCTGGATCACACTGAGTATTATTCTGAGTTTGATCTGGTTCACTCCTGAGTTCTATCTGAAAGTTGATCGGGATTATTACAGAATTTTATCTTGAATGTGATCTGTATCACTCCTGAAATTTATCCTGAGTTGGATCTGGATCACTCCTGAATCCTATCCTAAATTTGATTTTGATAACTACAAAGTTTTATCCTGAATTTGATCTGGATCACGCCAGGGTTAAATCCTGAATGTGATCTGGATCAATCCTGAGTTTTATCCTGAATTTGATCAGGATCACTCCTGAGTTTTATCTTGAATTTCATCTAGATAACTTCTGAGTTTTTTATTCTGTGTTCACTATAAACCACTCCTTTGTATATCTGAATCACTCCTGAGATTTATCCTGATGTCACTCTGAATCACTTCTGACACTTATCCTAAAATTGATTTGGATGACTCCTAAATATATCTGGATCACTGCTGAGTATTATTCTGAGTTTGATCTGGTTCACTTCTGAGTTCTATCTGAAAGTTGATCTGGATCACTCCAGAGCTTTATCTTGAATTTGATCTGGATCTCTCTTGAGTTTTAATCCTGAGTTTGATCTGGATCACTCTTGAATTCTATCCTGAATTTGATCTGGATAATTCCAGAGTTTTATTTTAAATTTGATCTGGATCACTCCCGAGTTTTATCTTGAATTTGATCTAGATCACTCTAGAGTTATGTATTCTGACTTCACTCGAGATCACTCCTGAATTTATCTGAATTTTTTATGAGATTTATTCCAAGGTCGCTCTGAATCACTCCTGACTTGTAACCTGAGTTCGATCTAAGTGACTCCTGAGTATATTTGGATCAGTCTTGAGTATTATGCTGAGATCAATCTGGATCACTTCTGAGTTCTTTCCTGAATTTATCTGGATCACTCCAAAGTTATATCAAAAATTTTATCTGGATCACTCCTGAGACTTATACTGAGTTCCTTCTTGATTACTCCTGAGTTCTGTCCTGAAGTTCATCAGGATCATTCTAGAATTTTATCTTGAATGTGTTCTGAATTAATCCTGAGATTTATCGTGAGTTGGATATGGATCACTCCTGAATTCTATCCTGAATTTGATCTGGGTAAATCCAGAGTTTTATCCTTAATTTGATCTGGATCACTCCCAAGTTTTATCTTAAATTTGATCTAGATCACTCTGAAGTTATGTATTCTGAGTTTACATGGGATCACTTCTGAGTATATCTGAATTCCTCCTGAGATTTATTCCAAGGTAGCTCAGGATCACTTTTGACTTTTAACCTGAGTTCGATCTGGGTGACTCCTTAGTATATCTGGATCACTCCTGAGTATTATGCTGTGTTTGATCTGGATCACTCCTGAGTACTTTCCTGAAGTGTATATGGATCACTCCAGAATTTTATCTTGAGTGTGATCTGGATCACTCCTGAGATTTATTCTGAGTTTCATCTGGATCACTCCTGAATTCTGTCCTGAATTTGATCTGTGTCACTCCTTAGTTATATGCTGAATTTAATCTGAATAACTCCTGAGATTTATCCTGAGTTTGTTCTGGATCACTCGTGAGTTCTATTTTGAAGTTGATCAGGATCATATCAAAATTTTATCTTGAATGTGATCTGAATCACTCCTGAGATTTATCCTGAGTTGGATCTGGATCACTCCTGAATTTTATCCTGAAATTAATCTGGATAACTCCAGAGTTTTATCCTGAATTTGTTCTGGATCACGCCAGAGTTATATCCTGAATTTGAACTGGATCACTCCTGAGTTTTATCCTAAATATAATCTGGATCACTCCTGAATTCTATTCTAAATTTGATCCAGATAACTACAGAGTGTATTCTGAATTTGATCTAAATCACGTTTGAGTTTTATACTGAGTTCATTCTAAATCACTCTTGAGTTCAATTTTGAAGTTGATCTGGATCATTCCAAAATTTTATCTTGAATTTTTATCTGGATAACTCCTGAGTTTTATCCTGAGTTTCATCTGGATCACTCCTGAATTCTATTTTGAATTTGATCTGGATAACTTCAGAGTTTTCTTTTTTAAAAAAATTTTTTGAAATTTTTACTGCATTATAGGTTTTGGGGTACATCTGCAGAACGTGCAAGATAGTTGCTTAGGTACACACATGGCAGTGTGTTTTGCTGCCTTCCTACCCTTCACCCACACTGGCATTTATCCCCAGGCTATCCCTCCCCAGCCCCCCCTGCTGTCCCTCCCCCATTCCCCCAAATAGACCCCAGTGTGTGGTAGACCCCCTCCCTGTGTCCATGTGTTCTCATTTTTCTCACCCACTTATGAGTGAGAATATGCAGTATTTCTTTTTCTGTTCTTGTGTCAGTTTGCTGAGAATGATGTTCTCCAGATTCATCCATGTCCTTACAAAGGACACAAACTCATCATTTTTTGTTACTGCATAATATTCCATGGTGTATATGTGCCACGTTTTCCCAGTCCAGTCTATCATCGATGGGCATTTGGGTTGGTTCCAGGTCTTTGCTATTGTAAACAGTGCTGCAATGAACATTCGTGTGCATGTGTCCGTATAGTAGAACGATTTATAGTCCTTTGGATATATACCCAGTAATGGGATTGCTGGGTCAAATGGAATTTCTATTTCTAGGTCCTTGAGGAATCGCCACACTGTCTTCCACAATGGTTGAACTAATTTACACTCCCACCAACAGTGTAAGAGTGTTCCGATTTCTCCACATCCTCTCTAGCATCTGCTGTCTCCAGATTTTTTAATGATCGCCATTCTAACTGGCGTGAGATGGTATCTCAATGTGGTTTTGATTTGCATCTCTCTAATGACCAGTGATGATGAGCATTTTTTCATGTGTTTGTTGGCCTCATGTATGTCTTCTTTTGTAAAGTGTCTGTTTATATCCTTTGCCCATTTTTGGATAAGCTTGTTTGTTTTTTTTCCTGTAAATCTGTTTGAGTTCTTTGTAAATCCTGGATATTAGCCCTTTGTCAGATGCATAAACTGCAAAGATTTTTTTTCCCATTCTGATGGTTGCCGATTCACTCTAGTGACTGTTTCTTTTGCCGTGCAGAAGCTGTGGAGTTTGATTAGGTCCCATTTGTCTATTTTGGCTTTCGTTGCCAATGCTTTTGGCGTTTTGGTCATGAGACCTTGCCTACTCCTATGTCCTAAATGGTTTTGCCTAGATTTTCTTCTAGGGTTTTTATGGTGTCAGGTCTTATGTTTAAGTCTTTAATCCATCTGGAGTAAATTTTAGTGTAAGGTGTCAGGAAGGGGTCCAGTTTCTGCTTTCTGCACATGGCTAGCCAGTTTTCCCAACACCATTTATTAAACAGGGAATCCTTTCCCCATTGCTTGTTCTTGTCAGGTTTATCAAAGATTATATGTTTGTAGATATGTTGTGTTGCCTCTGATGCCTCTGTTCTGTTCCATTGGTCTATATCTTTGTTTTGGTACCAGTATCATGCTGTTTTGATTACTGTAGCCTTGTAGTATAGCTTGAAGTCTGGTAGCATGATGCCTCCCGCTGTGTTCTTTTTGCTTAGAATTGACTTGGCTATGTGGGCTCTTTTTTGGTTCCATATGAAATTCATGGTGGTTTTTTCCAGTTCTGTGAAGAAATTCAATGGTAGTTTGATGGGGATAGCATTGACTGTGTAAATTACTTTGGGCAGTATAGCCATTTTCACAATATTGATTCTTCCTAACCATGAACATGGAATGATTCTCCATCTGTTTGTGTCCTCTCTTATTTCATTGAGCAGTGGTTTGTAGTTTTCCTTGAAGAGGTCCCTTACGTTCCTTGTGAGTTGTATTCCTAGGTATTTTATTTTCTTTGTAGCTATTGTGAATGGCAGTTCGTTCTTGATTTGGTTCTCTTTAAGTCTGTTATTGGTGTATAGGAATGCTTGTGAGTTTTGCACATTGATTTTATATCCTGAGACTTTGCTGAAGTTGCTTATCAGTTTCAGAAGTTTTTGGGCTGAGGTGATAGGGTCTTCTAGGTATACTATCATGTCATCTGCAAATAGAGACAATTTGGCTTCCACCTTTCCTATTTGAATACCCTTTATTTCTTTTTCTTGCCTGATTGCTCTGGCTGCCTGATTGCTCTGGCTAGAACTTCCAGTACTATGTCGAATAGGAGTGGTGAGAAAGGGCATCCTTGTCTAGTGCTGGATTTCAAAGGGAATGCTTCCAAGTTTTTGCCCAGTAAGTATGATATTGGCTGTTGGTGTTTCATAAATCGATTTTATTACTTTGAGATATGTTCTATCAATACCAAGTTTATTGAGGGTTGTTAGCATAAAGGGCTGTTGAATTTTGTCAAATGCCTTCTCTGCATCGATTGAGATAATCATGTGGTTTTTGTTTTTGCTTCTGTTTATGTGGTGAATTACATTTATAGACTTGTGTATGTTGAACCAGCCTTGCATCCCCATGGTGAATCCTACTCGATCATGATGGATAAGTTTTTTAATGTGCTGTTGCAATCGGTTTGCCAGTATTTTATTGAAGATTTTTGCATCTATGTTTATCATGGATATTGGCCTGAAGTTTTCTTTTCTTGTTGAGTCTCTGCTGGGTTTTGGTATCAGAATGATGTTGGTCTCATAAAATGATTTGGGAAGGGTTCCCTCTTTTTGAATTATTTGGAATAGTTTCAGAAGGAATGGTACTAGATCCTCTTTGTGTGTCTGGTAGAATTCGGCTGTGAACCCATCTGGACCTGGGCTTTTTTTGTGTGGTAGGCTCTTAATTGCTGCCTCAAGTTCAGACCTGGTTATTGGTCTATTCATAGTTTTGGCTTCCTCCTGGTTTAGGCTTGGGAGGACACAGGCGTCCAGGAATTTATCCATTTCTTCCCGGTTTACTAGCTTATGTGCATAGAGTTGTTTGTAGTATTCTCTGATGATGGTTTGAATTTCTGTGGAATCTGTGGTGACTTCCTCTTTATCGTTTTTTATTGCATCTATTTGGTTGTTCTCTGTTTTCTTTTTTATCAGTCTGGCTAGTGGTCTATTTTGTTGATCTTTTCGAAAAACCAGGTCTTGTATTTATTGATATTTTGAAGGGTTTTTCGTGTCTCTATCTACTTCAGTTCTGCTCTGATCTAAGTTATTTCTTGTCTTCGGCTAGGTTTTGAGCTTTTTTGATCTTGCTCCTCTAGCTCTTTCAATTTTGACGATAGGGTGTCAATTTTGGATCTCTCCACTCTTCTCATATGGGCACTTATTGCTATATATTTTCCTCTACAGACCGCTTTAAATGTGTCCCAGAGATTCTGGTATGTTGTGTCTTCATTCTCGTTGGTTTCAAAGAACTTCTTTATTTCTGCCTTCATTTTATTGTTTATCCAATCAACATTCAAGAGCTAGTTGTTCAGTTTCCATGAAGCTGTGTGGTTCTGAGTTATTTTCTGAATTCTGAGTTCTAATCTGATTGCACTATGGTCTGAGAGACTATTTGTTATGGTTTTAGTTGTTTTGCATTTGATGAGGAGTGCTTTACTTCCAATTATGTGGTCAGTTTTGGAGTAGGTGTGATGTGGTGCTGAGAAGAATGTATATTCTGTGGATCTGGGGTGTAGAGTTCTGTAAATGTCTATCAGGTTTGCTTGTTCCAGGTCTGAGTTCAAGTCCTGGATATCCTTGTTAATTTTCTGTCTGGTTGATCTGTCTGATATTGGCAGTGGAGTGTTAAAGTCTCCCATTATTATTGTGTGGGAGTCTAAATCTCTTTGTAAGTCATTAAGAACTTGCCTTATATATCTGGGTATTCCTGCATTGGGTCCATATATATTTAGAATCATTAGTTTTTCTTGTTGTATCGATCCTTTTACCATTATGTAATGGCTTGTTTTGTCTCTTTTGATCTTTGTTGCTTTAAAGTCTATTTTATCAGAGATGAGAGTTGCAACTCCTGCTTTTTTTTGCTCTCCATTTGCTTGGTAAATCTTCCTCCATCCCTTTATTTTGAGCCTTTGTGTATCCTTTCATGTGAGGTGGGTTTCCTGGATACAGCACACCGATGGGTTTTGGTTTTTTATCCAATTTGCCAGTCTGTGTCTTTTGATTGGTGCATTTAGCCCATTTAGATTTAGGGTTAATTTTGTTATGTGTGAATTTGATACTGCCATTTTGATGCTAGCCGGCTGTTTTGCCCATTGGTTCATGTAGATTCTTCATTTTGTTGATGCTCTTTAGCATTTGGTATGCTTTTAGGATGGCTGGTACTTGTTGTTTCTTTCTATGTGTAGTGCCTCTTTCAGGAGCTCTTGTAAAGCAGGCCTAGTGGTGACAAAATCTCTGAGTACTTGCTTGTTCATGAAGGATTTTATTTTTTCTTCACTTTTGAAGCTCAGTTTCGCTGGATATGAAATTCTGGGTTGAAAGTTCTTTTCTTTAAGGATGTTGAATATTGGCCCCACTCTCTTCTGGCTTGTAGAGTCTCTGCCGAGAGATCTGCTGTGAGTCTGATGGGCTTCCCTTTGTGGGTGACCCTACCTTTCTCTCTGGCTGTCCCTAGTATTTTCTCCTTCATTTAGACCCTGATGAATCTGACAATTATGTGCCTTGGGGTTGCTCTTCTTGTGGAGTATCTTCGTGGTGTTCTCTGTATTTCCTGGAGTTGGGTATTGACCTGTCTTGCTAGGTTGCAAAAATTTTCCTGGATAATATCCTGAAGAGTATTTTCCAGCTTGGATTCATTCTCTTTGTCACATTCTGGTACACCTATCAAACGTAGGTTGGGTCTCTTCACATAGTCCCCCATTTCTTGGAGATTTTGTTCATTCCTTTTTGTGCTTTTTTCTCTAATCTTGGTTTCTCATTTTATTTCATTGAGTTGATCTTCAACTTCTGATATTCTTTCTTCTGCTTGGTCAATTTGGCTGTTGAAACTTGTGCATGCTTCACGAAGTTTTCATGTTGTGTTTTTCAGCTCCTTCAATTCATTCATATTTCTCTCTAAGTTGTCCATTCTTGTTATCATTTCCTCGAATCTTTTTTCAATTATTTTTTCAAGGTTCTTAGTTTCTTTGCACTGATTTAGAACATGTTCTTTTAGCTCACTGAAGTTTCTCATTATCCACTTTATGAAGTCTGATTCCGTCATTTTGTCACACTCATTCTCCATCCAGCTTTGTTCCCTTGCTAGTGAGGAGTTTTGGTCCTTTGTAGGAGGTGAAGTGTTTTGGTTTTGGGTGTTTTCCTCCTTTTTGCGCTGGTTTCTTCCCATGAATTTATGGATTTATCTCCCTGTCATCTTAGTAGTTGCTGATTTTTCAATTGGGTCTCTGAGTGGATGCCCAGATTGTTGATGATGAATTATTTCTGTTACTTAGTTTTCCTTCTAATGGTCTAGCCCCTCTGCTGTTCGAGTACTGAGGTCCACTCCAGGCCCTGCTTTTCTGGGGTACACCTGTAGCAGCTGCAAAACAGTGAGGGATGCTACCAGTTTCTTCTTCTGCTCTCTTTGTCCCAGAATGATGCCTGCCAAATATCAGTCTGATTAGTCCTTTTTTGGGGTGCCTCTTTGGATATACAGGGTTCAGGGAGCTGCTTGAGGAGATGGTCTGTGCTTTATAGAAGCTCCAGTGCTGAGCTGTGAGCTCCATTGTTCATTCAGGGTTGTTGGGAGAATGTGTTTATGTCTGCTGCAACATAACTCATAAAACCTCTCTCTTTTTCCCCCTTAGATGCTCTGTCTCAGGGAGTTGGGGCTTTCTTTATGAGTATCTGTTGCACTGTCCTGCCTGGCTAGGAGGTAGTGAATTCACTATTTGCCTGCCGAGGCTTTGCCCTGCTAGCATGGGTCTGCCCTGCTGCCCCTGGGCTCCATTCTGCTGTGGTGCACTCCACCCTGCTGGTGGAGTCTCTCTGTTATGGCTGATTGCTTTGGCAACATCAGGCTGCATCAGCACTGGGTAGATTGTGGCCATAGTGGTGGATGCCCCTCCCCAGCTGGGCTGCACCATCCTAGATTCAACTGTGTGGGCAGCAAAACTCTCAGCCCTGAGCACCTCCAATCACTGCCCTGCTTGTCCCCATGAGGGTGGGACCCACTGAGCCTCATCACCCAGCTCCCTGCCTCAGAGTCCATCATCTCTCTCTCTCTTCCTCTCCTCAAGCTAAATGGTTGACTCTCTCACTGGCACCCCAGTAGCCTGCTGATAGGGCACTGGGATCTGTGTGATTTCACGTGCCACTGCCCACTGCACTGGCTCAGATCATGCCTCCCAGGAATCTCCTGGTCAGGCTCATTGTCCAAGTCCCGTTCAATCAGATGGACTTGCCAATCTGCCCTTTCAAATCTCAGATTGCCGGTTTAACAGGGCACCCAGACCAGTGAGTTTTGTGCCAGATTGTGCTGTGGTGCAGGCTGAACTGGCCACTTGAGCCAGCTATGCTGGCATCCCAAGTCTCTCCCTTACCTGGGACTTTCAACGTTCTGTGGGCAAAAAATGTCCATCCGAGAATGCAGCTTGAACTCACCCTCTGTGCCTTCACTGAGAGCTGCAATCCTCAGTCACCTCTACGATGCCATCTTGGAAGATCTCCAGAGTTTTATTCTTAATTTGATCTGGATTTCTCCTGAGTTTTATCTTGAATTTCATCTTCATTAGTTCTGAGGTTTTTATTCTGTGTTTGCTCTGGACCACTCCTGAGTATATCTGAATCACTCCTGAGATTTATTCCAAGTTTTCTCTGGATTACTCCTGATTGCTAACCTGAGTTTGATCTGGGTGTCTCCTGAGCATATCTGGATCACTCCTGAGTATTATGCTGAGTTCGATCAGGATCAGTCCTAAGTTCTTTTCTGAAGTTTTTCTTAATCACTCGAGTTATATCCTGAATTTGATCTGGATAACTCCTGAGATTTTTTCTGAGTTTGTTCTGGATCGCTCCAGAGTTCTATCATGAAGTTGATCTGGATAATTCCAGAATTTTATCTTGAATGTGATCTGGATCACTCCTGAGATTTATCCTGAGTTGGATCTGGATCACTCCAAAATCTATACTGAATTTTATCAGGATAACTTCAGAATTTTATCTTGAATTTGATCTGGATCATGCTGGAGTTATATCCTGAATGTGATCTGTATCACTTTTGAGTTTTTTTTTTGAGTTTAATCTGGATCACTTCTGAATTCTATCCTGAGTTTGATCTGGAAAACTTCAGAGTTTTATTCTGAATTTTATCTGGATCACTCCTGAGTTTTATCCTGAGTTTGTTCTGGGTTACTCTTGAAGTGATCTGGATCATTCTGATATACTGAAGTTGATCTGGATCATTTCAGAATTATATCTTGCTTTTGATCTCAATTACTCCTGAGTTATATCCTGATTTTGAACGGGATCACTCCTGAATTCTATTCTAAATTTGATCTGGATAACTCCAGAGTTTTTTTCTGAATTTGATCTGGATCACTCCTGATTTTTATCTTGAATTTCATCTAGATTACTTCTGAGTTTTTTATTCTGTGTTTCCTATAAACCACTCCTTCGTATATATGAATCATTCCTGAGATTTATCCTGAGATCACTCTGAATCACTTCTGACACTTATCCTATGTTTGATCTGAATGACTCCTGAATATGTCTGGATCACTGCTGAGTATTATTCTGAGTTTGATCTGGTTCTCTCCTGAGTTCTAACTGGAAGTTTATCTGAATCACTCCAGAGCTTTATCTTGAATTATCTTGATCACTCCTGAGTTTTATTCTGAGTTTAATCTGGATCACTCTTGAATTCTATCCTGAATTTGATCTGGATAAATTGAGAGTTTTATTTTGAATTTGATCTGGATCACTCCCGAATTGTATCTTGAATTTAATCTAGATCACTCTGGATTTATGTATTCTGAGTTCACACGGGATTGCTTTTGAGTATATCTGAATCCCTTCTGAGATTTATTCTGAGGTCGCTCTGGATTACTCCTGACTTCTAACCTTAGTTTCATTTGGGTGACTCTTGAGTATATCTGGATCACTCCTGAGTATTATGCTGAGTTTGATCTAGATCACTCCTGAGTTCTTTTCTGAAGTTTATCTGGATTACTCCAGAGTTATATTCTGAATTTGATCTAGATCACTCCTGATATTTATCCTGAATTTGTACTGGGACACTCCAGAGTTCTATCCTGAAGTTGATCTAGATAATATTAGAATTTTATCTTGAATGTGATCTGGATCACTCCTGAGATTTATTCTGAGTTTGATCTGGATCACTCCTGAATTCTATCCTGAATTTGATCTGGATAACTTCATAGTTTTTTTCTGAATTTGATCTGGATCATGCCAGAGTTATAATCTGAATGTGATCTGGATCATTCCTGAGTTTTCTCCTGGGTTTGATCTGCATCAATTCTAAATTCTATCCTGAATTTAAACTGGATTACTCCACAGTTTTATCCTGAATTTGATCTGAATCACTACTGAGTTTTATACTGAGTTTGCTCTGGATCACTCCAGACTTCTATCCTGAAGTTGATCTGGATCATTCCAGAATTTTATCTTGAATGTGATCTGGATAACTTTTAAGATTTATCTTGAGTAGGATATGGATCACTTCTGGATTCTATCTTGAATTTGATCTGGATAACTCCAGAGTTTAATCTTGAATTTCATCTAGATCACTCTGGAGTTATGTATTCTGAGTTTACTTGGAATCACTTCTGAATATATCTGAATCCCTCCTAAGATTTATTCCAAGGTCGTTCTGGATTACTACTGATTTTTAAACTGAGTTCGATATGAATGACTCTCGAGTATAGCTAAATCACTCCTGAGTATTATGCTGAGTTTGATCAGGATCACTTCTGAGTTCTTTCCTGAAGTTTATCTGTATCACTCCAGAGTTATATCCTGAATTTGATCTGGATCACTGCTGACATTTATCCTGAGTTCGTTCTGGATCACATCAGAATTATATTCTGAAGTTGCTCTGGATCATTCCAGAATTTTATCTTGAATGTGATCTGGATCACTCCTAAGATTTATCCTGAGTTGGATCTGGATCACTCCTGAATTCTATCCTGAATTTGATCTGGATAACTCCAGAGTTATATCCTAAATTTTATCTGGATTACACCAGAGTTATATCCTGAATGTGATCTGAATTACTCCTCAGTTTATCCTGAGTTTTATCTGGATAACTTCTGAATTCCATTCTGAATTTAATCTGGATAACTCCAGAGTTTTATCCTGAATTTGATATGGATCACTCCTGAGTTTTATTCTGAGTTCATTCTGGATCACTCTTGAGTTCTATCCTGAAATTGATCTGGATCATTTTAAAATTTTATCTTGTATTTGATCTGGATCACTCCTGAATTCTATTCTGAATTTGATCTGGATAACTCTAGAGTTTTATCTTGAATTTTATCTAGATTACTACTGGGTTTTTTATTCTGTGTTTGCTATGGACCACTCCTGGATATATCTGAATCACTCCTGAGATTTATCCTGATGTCACTCTGAGTCACGCCTGACAGTTATCCTAAATTTGATCTGGATGACTCCTGAGTGTATCTGGATCATGGCTGAGTATTATTCTGAGTTTGATCAGGATCACTCGAGTTCTATCCTGAATTTGATCCAGATCACTCCTGAGTTTTATCTTAAATTTTATCTAGATTACTCCTGAATTTTTATTCTGTGTTTGCTATTTACCACTCCTGAGTATATCTGAATCACCATTGAGATTTATCCTGATGTCACTCTGAATCACTCCTGACACTTATCCTAAGTTTGATCTGGATGACTCCTGAGTATATCTGTGTCACTGCTGAGTATTATTCTGAGTTTGATCTAGATCTCTTCTGAGTTTTATCTTGAGTTTGATCAGGATCTCTTCTGAATTCTATTTTTATTTTGATCTGGATAACTCCAGAGTTTTATTCTGAATTTAATCTGGATCACTCCTGATTTTTATCCTGAGTTTTTTCTGGATCAATCTTGAGTATTATTCTGAAGTTGAACTGGATCATTCCAGAATTTTATCATTAATTTGATCAGGATTACTCCTGTGTTTTATCCTGAGTTCGATCTGGATCACTTCTGAATTCTATCCTAAAATTGATCTGAATAACTTGAGAGATTTATTCTGAATTTGATCTGGATTACTTTTGAGTTTTATCTTGAATTTAATCTAGGAACTAGATATGTATTCTAAGTTCCCTCAGGATCACTCCTGAGTATATCTGAATCCCTCCTGAGTTTTATTCCAAGGTCGATCTGGAATCGACTTTTGACTTTTATCCTGAGTTCGATCTGGGTGACTGCTGAGTATATCTGGATCACTACTGAGTATTATGCTGAGTTCGATCTGGATCACTCCTGAGTTCTTTTTTGAAGTTAATCTGAATCACTCCATAATTTTATCATGAATGTGATCTGGATCACTCCTGAGATTTATCATGAGTTGTATCTGGATCACTCCTGATTTCTATTCTGAATTTGATCTGGATAACTCCAGAGTTTTATCCTGAATTTTATCTGGATCATTCCTAAGATTTATTCTGGGTTCGTTCTGGATCACTCCTGAGTTGTATCCTGAAGTTGATTAGGATCATTTCAGAATTGTATATTTAATGTGCTTTTGATCACTTCTGAAATTTATCCTGAGTTCTATCTGGATCACTCCTGAATTCTATCCTAAATTTGATCTGGAGAACTCCAGAGTATTATCCTGAATTTGATCTGAATCACGCCAGAGATATATCCTGAATTTGATCTGGATAACTCCTGAGTTTTATTCTGAGTTTGATCTGGATAACTCCTGAATTCTATCCTAAATTTGATATGGAAATCTCCAAAGTTTATCCTGAATTTGATCTGGATAACTCCAGAGTTTTATCCTGAATTTGATCTGGATCATTCCTAAGATTTATTCTGGGTTCATTCTGGATCACTCCTGAGTTGTATCCTGAAGTTGATTAGGATCATTTCAGAATTGTATATTTAATGTGCTTTTGATCACTTCTGAAATTTATCCTGGGTTCTATCTGGATCACTCCTGAATTCTATCCTAAATTTGATCTGGAGAACTCCAGAGTATTATCCTGAATTTGATCTGAATCACGCCAGAGATATATCCTGAATTTGATCTGGATAACTCCTGAGTTTTATTCTGAGTTTGATCTGGATAACTCCTGAATTCTATCCTAAATTTGATATGGAAATCTCCAAAGTTAATCCTGAATTTGATCTGAATAATGCCTGAGTTTTATCCTGAGTTTGTTCTGGATCACTCTTGAGTTCTATTTTGAAGTTGATCTGGATCATTCCAGAATTTTATCTTGAATGTGATCTGGATCACTCCTGAGATTTATCCTGAGTTGGATTTGGATTACTCCTAAATTTTATCCTGAAATTGATCTGGATAACTCCAGGGTTATATCCTGAATGTGTTCTGGATCACTCCTGAGTTTTATCCTGAATTTGATCTGGATCTCTCCTGAGTTTTATCTTGAATTTCAGCTAGATTACTCCTTCGATTTTTTATTCTGTATTTGCTATGGACCACTTCTGAGTATATCTGAATCATTCCTGAGATTTATCCTGATGTCACTCTGAATCACTCTTGACACTTATCATGAGTTTGATCTGGATGACTCCTGAGTCTATCTAAATCACTGCTGAGTATTATTATGAGTTTGCTTTAGATCACTTCTGAGTTTTATCCTGGGTTTGATCTAGATCACTTTTAAATTCTATCCTGAATTTGATCTGGATAACTCAAGAAATTTGTCCTGAATTTGATCTGGATTACTACTGAGTTTTATCCTGAGGTCTTTCTGGATTATTTTTGAGTTCTATTCTGAAGTTGATCTGGATCATTTCAGAATTTTATCTTGAATTTGATCTGGATTATAATGAGTTTTATCCTGAGTTCGATCTGGATCATTTTGGAATTCTATCCTGAATTTGATCTGTATAACTCCAGAGTTTTATCTTGAATTTGATCTAGATCACTCTGGAGTTATGTATTCTGAGTTCACTCTGGATCACTTCTGAATATATCTGAATCCTTCCTGAGATTCATTCGAAGGTCACTCTGAATTACTCCTCACTTCTAACCTGAGTTTGATCTGGGTGACTCCTAAGTATATCTGGATCACTCTTGAGTATTATGCTGAGTTTGATCAGGATCACTCCTGAGTTCTTTCCTAAAGTGTATCTGGATGACTCCAAATTTATATCTTGAATTTGATCTGGATCGCTTTTAAGATTTATCCTGAGTTTGTTCTGGATCACTCTAGAGTTGTATCCTGCAGCTGATCTGGATCATTCCAGAATTTTATCTTGAATGTGATTTGGATAACTTTTGAGATTTATCCTGAGTTGGATCTGGATCACTCCTGAATCCCATCCTGAATTTTATTTGGATAACTACAGAGTTTTATCCTGAATTTGACCTGGATCACGCCAGGGTAATATCCTGAATGTGATCTGGATCACTCCTGAGATTTATCCTGAATTTTATCTGGATCACTTCTGAATTCTAAACTGAACTCGATTTAGATAACTACACAGTTTTATCCTTAATTGGTCTGGATCACTCCCGAGCTTTATCTTGAATTTGATCTAGATCACTCTGAAGTTATGTATTCTGAGTTCACACGGGATCACTCCTGAGTATATCTGAATCCCTCCTGAGATTTATTTCCAGGTAGCTCTGGATCACTTTTGACTTTTAACCGGAGTTTGATCTGGGTGACTCCTGAGTATATCTGAATCACTCCTGAGGATTATGCTGTGTTCAATCTGGATCACTCCTGAGTTCTTTCCTGAAGTTTATATGGATCACTCCAGAATTTTATCTTGAGTGTGATCTGGATAACTCCGGCGATTTATCCTGATTTGGATCTGTATCACTCCTGAATTCTGTTTTGAATTTTATCTGGATCACTCCTGAGTTATATCCTGAATTTGATCTGAATAACTCCTGAGATTTATCCTGAGTTTGTTCTTGATCAGTCCTGAGTTCTATCCTGAAGTTGATCTGGATCATTTCAAAATTTTAACTTGAATGTGATCTGGACAACTCCTGAGATTTATCCTGAGTTGGATCTGGATTACTCCTAAATATTTTCCTGCAATTAATCTGGATAACTCCAGAGTTTTATCCTAATTTGATCTGAATCATGCCGGAGTTATATCCTGAATTTGATCTGGATCACTCCTGAGTTTTGTTCTAAGTTTGATCCTGATCACTTCTGAATTCTATCCTGAATGTGATCTGGATAACTCCAGAGTTTATCCTGAATTAGATCTGGATCACGCCTGAGTTTTATCCTGAGTTCATTCTGGATCACTCTTGACTTCTATCCTGAAGTTGATCTGGATCATTCCAAAATTTTATCTTGAATTTGATCTGGATTATTCCTGAGTTTTATCCTGAATTCCATCTGGATCACTCCTGAATTCTATTCTGAATTTGATCTGGGTAACTTCAGAGTTTTATCCTTAATTTGATCTGGATCTCTCCTGAGTTTTTTCTTGAATTTCATCTAGATTATTTCTGAATTTTTATTCTGTGTTCGCTCTGGACCACTCCCGAGTATATCTGAATCACTTTTGAGATTTATCCTGACATCACTCTGAATCAGTTCTGACACTTATTTTGAGTTTGATTTGAATGACTCCTGAGTACATCTGGATCACTGTTGAGTATTATTCTGAGTTTGATCTGGATCACTCCTGAGTTCTATCTGGAAGTTGATCTGGATCACTCCACAGCTTTATTATGAATTTCATCTGGATCACTCCTACATTTTAGTCTTAGTTTTGTCTGAATTTTTCCTGAGTTTTATTTTGAGGTTGATCTGTTTCACAGAAAAAGTCTATCCTGAATTTGATCTGGATCAATTTTGAGTTTCATCATGAGTTCAATCTGCATCACTACTGAGTTCTATTTTGAAGTTGATCTGGATAACTCCAGAGATTTATACTGAATTTGATCTAAATCACTCCCAAGTATTATCTTGAACTTAATCTAGATCATTCTGGAGTTATGTATTCTGAGTTCACTCGGAATCACTCCTGAGTATATCTAAATTATTTTTGAGGTTTATTCCAACATTGCTGTGGATCACTCCTGACTTATAACCTGAGTTCGATCTGGGTGACTTTTGAGTGTATTTGAATCACTCCTGAGTATTATGCTGAGTTCAATCTGGATCACTCCTGAGTTCTTTTTTGAAATTTATCTGGGTCACTCCAGAGTTATATCCTGAATTTGATCTGAATCACTCTTGAGTTTTATCCTGAGTTCTATCTGGATCACTTTTGAATTCTATCCTTAATTTGATCTGAATCACTTTAGAATTTTATCCTTAATTTGATCTGGATCACTTCCGAATTTTATCTTGTATTTGTTCTAGATCACTCTGAAGTTATGTATTCTGCATTCACTTGGGATCACTGCTGAGTATATCTGAATACCACCTGAGATTTAATTTTAGTTCACTCTGAATTACTCCTGACTTCTAACCTGAGTTAGATCTGGGTGACTCCTGAGTATATTGGGATCACTCCTTAGTACTATGCTGAGTTTGTTCTGGATCACTCCAGAGTTATTTCCTGAAGTTTATCTGGATCACTCCAGAGTTATTTCCTGAATTTAATATGAATCACTCCTGAGATTTATCCTGAGTTCCTTTTGGATCACTCCAGAGTTGTATCCTGAAGCTTATCTGGACCATTCCAGAATTTTATCTTGAATGTAATCTGGATCACTTCTGAGATTTATCCTAAGTTGGATCTGGATCACTCCTGTATTCTATCCAGAATTTGATCTGGATAACTCCAGAGTTTTATGCTGAATCCGATCTGGATCACTCCTGAGTTTTATCTTGAATTTCAGCTAGATTACTCCTGAGATTTTTATTCTGTATTCGCTCTGGACCACTCCTTAGTATATCTGAATCACTCCTGAAATTTATCCTGATGTCACTCTGAAACTCTCCTGACACTTATCCTCAGTTTGATCTGGATAACTTCTGAGACTATCTGGATCACTGATGAGTATTGTTCTGAGTTTGATCTGGATCACTCCTGAGTTTTATTTTGAATTTGTTCTGAATCACTCCTGAGTTTTATCCTGAGTTTGATCTGGATCACTTTTAAATTCTATCCTTAATTTGATCTGAATAACTTTAGAATTTTATCCTGAATTTGATCTGGATCACTCCCTAATTTTATCTTGAATTTGATCTAGATCACTCTGGAGTTATGTATTCTGCATTCACTCAGGATCACTCCTGAGTATATCTGAATCCCTCCAGAGATTTAATTTTAGTTCACTCTGGATCACTCCTGACTTCTAACCTGAGTTTGACATGGGTGAATCCTGAGTATATCAGGATCACTCTTGAGTACTATGCTGAGTTTGTTCTCGATCACTCCTGAGATCTTTCCTCAAGTTTATCTGGATTACTTCAGAGTTATATCCTAAATTTAATCTGGATCACTCATGAGATTTATCCTGAGTTTCTTCTGGATCACTCCAGAGTTGTATCCTGAAGCTGATCTGGACCATTTCAGAATTTGATCTTGAATGTAATCTGGATCACTCTTGAAATTTATCCTGAGTTGGATCTGGATCACTCCTGAATTCTATCCTTAATTTGATTTGGATAACTACAGAGTTTTATCCTGAATTTTATCTGGATCACGCCAGGGTTATATCCTGAATGTGTTCTGGATCACTCCTGAGTTTTATCCTGAATTTGATCTGGATCACTCCTGAGATTTGTCCTGAGTTTGTTCTGGACCACTCCTGAGTTCTATTTTGAATTTGATCTGGATAACTTCAGAGTTTTATTCTTAATTTGATCTGGATTACTCCTGAGTTTTATCTTGAATTTCATCTAGATTACTCCTTAGTTTTTTATTCTGTGTTTGCTATGGGCAACTCCTGAGTATATCTGAATCACTCCTGAGATTTATTCTGACGTCACTCTGAATTACTCCTGCCACTTATCATAAGTTTAATCTGGGTGACTCCTGGGTATATCTGGATCACTGCTGAGTATTAATCTGAGTTTGAACTGGATCACTCCTGTGTTCTATCTGAAAGTTTATCTGGATCACTCCAGAGCTTCATCTTGAATGTAATCTGAATGACTCTTGAGATTTATCCTGAGTTGGATCTGGATCACTCCTGAGTTCTATTCTGAAGTTTATCAGGATTATTCCAGAATTTTATTTTGAATGTTATCTGGATCACTCCTGAGATCTATTCTGAGTTGGATATGGATCACTTCTGAATTCTATTCTAAATTTGATCTGGATCATTCCTGAATTTATCTTGAATTTCATCTAGATTACTTTTGCGTTTTTTATTCTGTGTTCGCTATGGACCACTTTTGGTATATCTGAATCACTCCTGAGATTTATCCTGACATCACTCTGAATCACTTCTGACACTAATCCTGAGTTTGATCTGGATGACTCCTGAGTATATCTGGATCACTGGTGAGTATAATTCTGAGCTTGATCTGGATCACTTTTGAGATTTATTCTGAGATTAATCTGGATCACTCCTAAATTCTATTCTTAATTTAATCAGGATAACCCGAGTTTTATCCAGAATTTGATATGGATCACTCCTGTGTTTTATCCTGAGTTCATTCTGGATCACTCTTGAGTTCTATCCTGAAGTTGATCTGGATCATTCCAGAATTTTATCTTAAATTTGATCTGGATTATTCCTGAGTTTTATCCTAAGTTAGATCAGGATCATTCATGAATTCTATCTTGAATTTGATCTTGATAACTCCAGAGTTTTATCCTGAATTTGATCTGAATCACTCCTGAGTTTTTCTTGAATTTGATCTAGATCACTCTGGAGTTATGTATTCTGAGTTCACTCGAGATCACTCCTGAGTATATCTGAATCACTCCTGAGATTTATGCCATGGTCCCTCTGGATCACTCCTGACTTCTAACCTGAGTTTGATCTGGGTGACTCCTGAATATATCAGGGTCACTCCTGTGTATTATGCTGAGTTTGTTCTGAATCACTCCTGAGTTCTTTTCTGAAGTTTATCTGGATCACTCCAGAGTTATATCCTGAATTTTATCTGGATCACTCCTGAGATTTACCCTGAGTTATTTCTGGATCACTCTAGAGTTGTATCCTGAAGCTGATATGTATCATTCCAGAATTTTAACTTGAATGTGATCTGGATCACTCGAGATTTATCCTGAGTTGGATCTGGATCACTCCTGAATTTTATCCTGAATTTGATTTAGATAACTAAAGAGTTTTATCCTGAATTTGATCTGGATCATACCAGGGTTAAATCCTGAATGTGATCTGGATCACTCATGAGTTTTATCTTGAATTTCAGCTAGATTACTCCTGAGTTTTCATTCTTTATTCGCTATGGACCACTCCTGAGTATATCTGAATCACTCCTGAGATTTATCCTGATGTCACTCTGAATCACTCCTGACACTTATCCTGAGTTTGATCTGGATGAATCCTGAGTCTATCTGGATCACTGCTGAGTATCATTCTGAGTTTGATCTGGATCACTCCTGAGTTTTATCCTGAATTTTATCTGGCTCACTCCTGAGTTTTATTTTGAATTTCATCTAGATTACTCCTGCATTTTTTTATTCTGTATTTGCTATGGACCACTCCTGAGTATATCTGAATCACTCCTGAGATTAATTTTGATGTCACTCTTAATCACTACTGACACTTATTTTAACTTTAATCTAGATAACTCCTGAATATATCTGGATCACTGCTGAGTATTATTCTGAGTTTGATCTGGATCACTCTTGAGTTCTATCTGGAAGTTGATCTGGATCACTCTGGAGCTTTATCTTGAATGTGATCTGGATCACTCCTGAGATTTATCCTGAGTTGCATCTGGATCACTCCTGAGTTCTATCCTGAAGTTGATCAGGATCATTCCAGAATTTTATCTTGAATGTGATCTGGATCACTCCAGTGATTTATCCTGAGTTGAATCTGGATCACTCCTGAATTCTAATTTGAATTTGATCTGGATAACTCCAGAGTTGTATCCTGAATTTGATCTGGATCATGCCAGAGTTATATCCTGAATTTAATCTGAATCACTCCTGAGTTTTGTCCTAAGTTAAATCTTGATCACTTCTGAATTCTATCCTGAATTTGATCTGGATCACTCCAGAGTTTATCCTGAATTTGATCTGGATCACGCCTGAGTTTTATCCTGAGTTTGTTCTGGATCACTCGACTTCTATTCTGAAGTTGGCCTGGATCATTCCAACATTTTATCTTGAATTTCATCTGGATTACTCCTGAGTTTTATCCTGAGTTTCATCTGGATTACTCCTGAATTCTATTCTGAATTTGATCTGGGTAACTTCAGAGTTTTATTCTTAATTTGATCTGGATCTCTCCTGAGTTTTATCTTGAATTTCATCTAGATTATTTCTGAGTTTTTTATTCTGTGTTCACTCTGGACCACTCCTGAGTATATCTGAATCACTTTTGAGATTTATCCTGACGTCACTCTGAATCAGTCCTGACACTTATTTTGAGTTTGATTTGAATGACTCCTGAGTACATCTGGATCACTGTTGAGTATTATTCTGAGTTTGATCTGGATCACTCCTGAGTTCTATCTGGAAGTTGATCTGGATCACTCCACAGCTTTATTCTGAATTTCATCTGGATCACTCCTACGTTTTATTCTTAGTTTTGTCTGAATTTTTTCTGAGTTCTATTTTGAGGTTGATCTGTTTCACAGAAAATGTCTATCCTGAATTTGATCTGGATCAATTTTGAGTTTCATCGTGAGTCTATCCTACATTTGATCTGGATCAATTTTGAGTTTCATTGTGAGTTCAATCTGTATCACTACTGAGTTCTATTTTGAAGTTGATCTGGATAACTCCAGAGATTTATACTTAATTTGACCTGGATTACTCCCGATTTTATCTTGAACTTGATCTAGATCACTCTGGAGTTATGTATTCTGAGATCACTCGGAATCACTCCTGAGTATATCTGAATCATTTTTGAGATTTATTCCAACGTCTCTCTGGATCACTCCTGACTTCCAACCTGAGTTCGATCTCAGTGACTTTTGAGTATATTTGAATCACTCGTGAGTATTATGCTGAATTCAATCTGGATCACTCCTGAGTTCTTTTTGAAGTTTATCTGGATCACTCCAGAGTTATATCCTGAATTTAATCTGGATCACTCCTGAGATTTATCCTGAGTTTGTTCTGGACCGCTCCTGAGTTCTATTTTGAATTTGATCTGGATAACTTCAGAGTTTTATTCTTAATTTGATCTGGATCACTCCTGAATTTTATCTTGAATTTCATCTAGATTACTCCTGAGTTTTTTATTCTGTGTTTGCTATGGACAACTTCTGAGTATATCTGAATAACTTCTGAGATTTATCCTGACGTCACTCTGAATCACTCCTGCCACTTATCATAAGTTTGACCTGGATGACTCCTGAGTATATCTGGATCACTGCTGAGTATTAATCTGAGTTTGAACTGGATCACTTCTCTGTTCTATCCAAAAGTTGATCTAGATCACTCCAGAGCTTTATCTTGAATGTAATCTGGATGACTTTTGAGATTTACCCTGAGTTTGTTCTGGATCAATCCAGAGTTCTATCCTGAAGTTGATCTGGATTATTCCAGAATTTTATCTTAAATGTAATCTGGATCACTCCTGAGATTTATCCTGAGATGGATTTAGATTACTCCTAAATTCTATCCTGAATTTGATCTGGATGACTCCAGAGTTTTATCCTGAATTTGATCCGGATCACTCCGGAGTTTTTTTCTGAATTTCACCTAGATTTCTCCTGAGTTCTTTACTCTGTGTTTGCTATAAACCACTCATTCGTATATCTGAAACACTCCTGAGATTTATTCTGACGTCACTCTGAATCACTTCTGACAATTATCCTAAGTTTAATCTGGATGACTCCTGAATATATCTCCATCACTGGTGAGTATTATTCTGAGTTTGATCTGGTTCACTCCTGAGTTCTATCTGGAAGTTGATCTGGAGCACTCCAGAGCTTTATCTTGAAGTTTATCTGGATCACTCCTGAGTTTTATACTGAGTTCTATCTAGATCACTCTTGAAATCTATTCTGAATTTCATCTGGATAACTCCAGATTTTTATTCTGAATTTGATCTGGATCACTCCTGACTTCTAATCTTAATTTGATATGTGTGACTCCTGAGTATATCAAGATCACTCCTGAGTACTATGCTGAGTTTGTTCTGGATCACTCCTGTGTTCTTTTCTCAAGTTTATCTGGATCACTTCAGAGTTATATTCTGAATTTAATCTGGATCACTCGTGAGATTTATCCTGAGTTTGTTCTGGATCACTCCAGAGTTGTATTCTGAAGCTGATCTGGACCATTCCAGAATTTGATCTTGAATGTAATCTGGATCACTTCTGAGATTTATCCTGAGTTGGATCTGGATCACTCCTGAATTCAATCCTGAATTTTATTTGGATAACTACAAAGTTTTATTTTGAGTTTTATCTGGATCACACCAGGGTTATATTCTGAATGTGTTCTGGATCACTCCTGAGTTTTATCTCGAATTTCAACTAGATTACTCCTTCGTTTTTTATTCTGTATTTGCTATGGACCACTTCTAAAAATATCTGAATAACTCCTGAGATTTATCCTGATGTCACTCTGAATCACTCTTGACACTTATCCTGAGTTTGATCTGGATTACTCCTGAGTCTATCTGGATCACTGCTGAGTATTTTTCTGAGTTTGATCTGGATCACTTTTGAGATTTATTCTGAGATTGATCTGGATCACTTCTAAATTCTATTCTTAATTTGATCAGGATAACTTCAGAGATTTATCCTGAATTTGATCTGGATCACTTCTGAATTTTATCCTGAAATTGATTTGGATCACTTTTGAATTCTATCATGAATTTGATCTAGATAACTTCAGAATTTTATCCCAAATTTGATCTGGATCACTCCTGCGTTTTATCCTGAGTTCATTCTAGATCACCCTTGAGTTCTATCCTGAAGTTGATCTGGATCATTCCAGAATTTTATTTTAAATGTAATATGAATCACTCGAGATTTATCCTGAGTTGGATCTGGATCACTCCTGAATTCTATCCTGAATTTGATTTGGATAACTAAAGGGTTTTATCCTGAATTTTATCTGCATCATGCCAGGGTTAAATCCTGAATGTAATCTGGATCAATTCTGAGTTTTATCCTGAATTTGATCTGGATCACTCCAGAGTTTTATCCCGATTTTGATCTGGATCACTCTGGAGTATTTTTTTAATTTCACCTAGATTACTCCTGAGTTTTTTTATTTTGTGTTCACTATAAACCACTCAATTGTGTATCTGAATCACTCCTGAGATTTATCCTGAAGTCACTTTGAATCACTTCTGACACTTATCCTAAGTTTGATCTGGATGAATCCTGAATATATCTGGATCACTGCTGAGTATTATTCTGAGTTTGATCTGGATCACTTCTGAGTTTTATCCTGAGTTTGATCTGAATCACTCTTGAGTTTTATCCTGAGTTTAATCTGGATCACTTTTGAATTCTGTTCTTAATCTCATCTGAATAACTTTAGAATTTTATCCTGAATTTGATCTGGATCACTCCCGAGTTTTATCTTGAATTTGATTTAGATTACTCTGAAGTTATGTATTCTGCATTCACTCGGGATCACTCCTGAGTATATCTGAATCCCTCCTGAGATTTAATTTTAGTTCACTCTGGATCACTTCTGACTTCTAACCTTAGTTCGATATGTGTGACTCCTGAGTATATCAAGATCACTCCTGAGTACTATGCTGAGTTTTTTCTGGATCACTCCTGAGTTCTTTCCTCAAGTTTATCTGGATCACTTTAGAGTTACATTCTGAATTTAATCTGGATCACTCGTGAGATTTATCCTGAGTTTGTTGGTCCAGAGTTGTATCCTGAGGCTGATCTGGACCATTCCAGAATTTGATCTTGAATGTAATCTGGATCACTCCTGAGATTTATCCTGAGTTGGATCTGGATCAGTCCTGAATTCAATCCTGAATTTGATTTGGATAACTACAAAGTTTTATCTGGATCACACCAGGGTTATATCCTGAATGTGTTCTGGATCACTCCTGAGTTTTATCTTGAATTTCAGCTAGATTACTTCTTCGCTTTTTATTCTGTATTTGCTATGGACCACTTCTGAGTATATCTGAATCACTCCTGAGATTTATCCAGACATCACTCTGAATCACTCTTGACACTTATCCTGAGTTTGATCTGGATGACTCCTGAGTCTATCTGGATCACCACTGAGTATTATTATAAGTTTGATTTCGATCACTCCTGAGTTTTATCCTGGGTTTGTTCTGGATCAGTTCTAAATTCTATCCTGAATTTGATCTGGATAACTCAAGAAATTTATTCTGAATTTGATCTGGATTACTACTGAGTTTTATCCTGAGGTCTTTCTGGATTATTTTTGAGTTCTATCCTAAAGTTGATCTGGATCATTTCAGAATTTTATCTTGAATTTGATCTGGATTATAATGAGTTTTATCCTGAGTTCGATCTGGATCATTTTGGAATTCTATCCTGAATTTGATCTGTATAACTCCAGAGTTTTATCTTGAATTTGATCTAGATCACTCTGGAGTTATGTATTCTAAGTTCATTTGGGATCACTTCTGAGTATATCTGAATCCCTCCTGAGATTCATTCAAAGGTCACTCTGGATTACTCCTCACTTCTAACCTGAGTTCAATCTGGGTGACTCCTAAGTATATCTGGATCACTCTTGAGTATTATGCTGAGTTTGATCAGGATCACTCCTGAGTTCTTTTTTGAAGTGTGTCTGGATGACTCCAAATTTATATCTTGAATTTGATCCGGATCACTTTTAAGATTTATCCTGAGTTTGTTCTGGATCACTCTAGAGTTGTATCCTGCAGCTGATCTGGATCATTTCAGAATTATATCTTGAATGTGATTTGGATCACTCGAGATTTATCCTGAGTTGGATCTGTATCACTCCTGAATTCCATCCTGAATTTGATTTGGATAACTACAGAGCTTTATCCTGAATTTGATCTGGATCATGCCAGGATAATATTCTGAATGTGATCTGGATCACTCCTGAGTTTTATCTTGAATTTCATCTGATTACTTTTGCGTTTTTTATTCTGTATTCACTATGGACCACTCCTGAGTATATCTGAATCACTCCTGAGATTAATTCTGAAGTCACTCTTAATCACTCATGACACTTATCCTAAATTTGATCGAGATAAATCCTGAGTATATCTGGATCACTGCTGAGTATTATTCTGAGTTTGATCTGGATCACTCCTGAATTCAATTTTGAATTTGATCTGGATAACTCCAGAGTTTTATTTTGAATTTTGTCTAGGTTACTCTGGCGTTTTTTATTCTGTATTTGCTATGAACCACTCCTGAGTATATCTGAATTACTCCTGAGATTAATTCTGATGTCACGCTTAATCACTCCTGACACTTATCCTAAATTTGATCTATATAACTTCTGAATATGTCTGGATCACTGCTGAATTTATCCTGAGTTCGATCTGGATCACTCTTGAATTCTATCCTGAATTTAATCTGGATAACTCCAGAGTTTTATCCTGAATTTGATCTGGATCACTCCTGAGTTTTCTCCTGAATTTGATTTGAATCACTCCCAAGTTTTATCTTGAATTTGATCTAGATCACTCTGGAGTTATGTATTCTGACTTCACTCGAGATCACTCCTGAATTTATCTGAATTTCTCCTGAGTTTTATTCCAAGGTCTCTTTGGATCACTCCTGACTTCTAACCTGAGTTCGATCTAAGTGACTCCTGAGTATATTTGGATCAGTCTTGTGTATTATGCTGAGATTTATCTGGATCACTTCTGAGTTCTTTCCTGAAGTTTATCTGGATTACTTCAAAGTTATATTTTAAATTTTATCTGAATCACTCCTGAGACTTAGACTGAGTTCGTTCTGGATTACTCCTGAGTTCTGTCCTGAAGTTTATCAAAATCATTCTGGAATTTTATCTTGAATGTGTTCTGGATTACTCCTGAGATTTATCCTGAGTTGGATCTGGATCACTTCTGAATTCTATCTTGAATTTTATCTGGGTAAATACAGAGATTTCTCCTTAGTTTAATCTGGATGACTCCCAAATTTTGTCTTGAATTTGATTTAGATCACTCTGAAGTTATGTATTCTGAGTTCACTCGGGATCACTTCTTAGTATATCTGAATCTCTCTTGAGATATATTCCAAGGTAGCTCTGGATCACTTTTGACTTCTAACCTGAGTTTGATCTGGGTGACTCCTGTGTATATCTGGATCACTCCTGAGTATTATACTGTGTTCGATCTGGATCACTCCTGAGTTCTTTCCTGAAGTTTATGTAAATCACTCCAGAATTTTATCTTGAGTGTGATCTGGATCACTCCTGAGATTTATTCCGAGTTGGGTCTAGATCACTCCAGTGTTCTATCCTGAAGTTGATCTGGATAATTCCAGAATTTTATCTTGAATGTGATCTGGATTACTCCTGAGATTTATCCTGAGTTGGTCTGAATCACTCCTGGATTTTATTTTGTATTTGATCTGGATAACTCCAGAGTTTTATCCTGAATTTGATCTGGATCATGCCAGAGTTATATCCTGAATGTGATCTGGATCACTCCTGAGTTTTATCCTGAAAGTTATCTGGATCACTTCTGCATTCTAAACTGAATTTGATCTGAATAACTCCAGAGTTTTCTCCTTAATTTGATCTTGATCACTCCCGAGTTTTTTCTTGAATTTGATCTAGATTACTCTGAAGTTATGTATTCTGAGTTCACACAGGATCACTCCTGAGTATATCTGAATCCCTCCTGAGAATTATTCCAAGGTAGCTCTGGATCACTTTTGACTTCTCACCTGAGTTTGATGTGGGTGACTCCTGAGTATATCCTGATTACTCCTGAGTATTATGCTGTGTTCAATCTGGATCACTCCTCAGTTCTTTCCTGAAGTTTATACAGATCACTCCAGAATTTTATCTTGAGTGTGATCTGGATTACTCCTGAGATTTATCCTGATTTGGATCTGTATCACTTCTGAATTCTGTCCTGAATTGGATCTAAATCACTCCTGAGTTATATCCTGAATTTGATCTGAATAACTCCTGAGATTTATTCTGTGTTCCGGATCACTCCTGAGTTCTATCCTGAAGTTGATCTGGATCATCTCAGGATTTTATCTTGAATGTGATCTGGATAACTCCTGAGATTTATCCTGAGTTGGATCTGGATCACTCCTAAATATTTTCCTGAATTTGATCTGGATAACTCCAGAGTTTTATCCTGAATTTGATCTGGATCACTCCTAAATATTTTCCTGAATTTGATCTGGATAACTCCAGAGTTTTATCCTGAATTTGCTCTGGATCATGCTGGAGACATATTCTGAATTGCTTCTAGATCACTCCTGAGTTTTGTCCTGTTTGATCTCGATCACTTCTGAATTTTATCCTGAATTTGATCTGGATAACTCCAGAGTTTATCCTGAATTTGATCTGGATCATGCCTGAGTTTTATCCTGAGTTCATTCTGAATCTCTCTTGACTTCTATCATTAAGTTGATCTGGATCATTCCAAAATTTTATCTTGAATTTGATCTGGATTACTCCTGAGTTTTATCCTGAGTTCCATCTGGATCATTCCTGAATTCTATCCTGAATTTGATCTGGATAACTTCAGAGTTTTATCTTTAATTTGATCTGGATCTCTCCTGAGTTTTATCTTGAATTTCATCTAGATTACTCCTGAGTTTTTTATTCTGTGTTTGTTATGGACCACTCCTGAGTATATCTGAATCACTCCTGAGATTTATTCTGATGTCACTCTGAATCAGTCCTGACACTTATTTTGAGTTTGATTTGAATGACTCCTGAGTACATCTGGATCACTGTTGAGTATTATTCTGAGTTTGATCTGGATCACTCCTGAGTTCTATCCTGAAGTTGATCTGGATTATTTCAGAATTTTATCTTGAATGTGATCTGGATAACTCCTGAGATTTATCCTGAGATGGATCTGAATCACTCCTAAATATTTTCCTGAATTTGATCTGGATAAATCCAGAGTTTATCCTGAATTTGATCTGGATCATGCCTGAGTTTTATCCTGAGTTCATTCTGGATCACTCTTGACTTCTATCCTGAAGTTGATCTGGATTATTCCAAAATTTTATCTTGAATTTAATCTGGATTACTCCTGAGTTTTATCCTGACTTTCATCTGAATCACTCCTGAATTCTATCCTGAATTTAATTTGGATAACTTCACAGTTTTATCCTTAATTTAATCTGGATCTCTCCTGAGTTTTATCTTGAATTTCATCTAGGTTATTTCTGAGTTTTTTATTCCGTGTTTGCTCTGGACCACTCCTGAGTATATCTGAATCACTCCTAAGATTTATTCTGACGTCACTCTGAATCAGTCCTGACACTTATTTTGAGTTTGATTTGAATGACTCCTGAGTACATCTGAATCACTGTTGAGTATTATTCTGAGTTTGATCTGGATCACTCCTGAGTTCTATCTGGAAGTTGATCTGGATCACTCCACAGCTTTATCCTGATTTTCTTTTGGATCACTCCTAAGTTTTATTCTTAGTTTTGTCTGATTTTTTTCTGAGTTCAATTTTGAGGTTGATCTGTTTCACAGAAAAATTCTATCCTGAATTTGATCTGGATCAATTTTGAGTTTCATTGTGAGTTCAATCTGCATCACTAGTGAGTTCCATTTTGAAGTTGATCTGGATCAATCCTGAGTTTTATCTTGAACTTGATCTAGATCACTTTGGAGTTATGTATTCTGAGATCAATCAGAATCATTCCTGAGTATATCTGAATTATATTTGAGATTTATTCTAACGTCACTCGGGATCACTTCTGACTTCTAACCTGAGTTTGATCTCGGTGACTTTTGAGTATATTTGAATCACTCCTGAGTATTATGCTGAATTCCGTCTGGATCACTCTTGAGTTCTCTTTTGAAGTTTATCTGGATCGCTCCAGAGTTATATCCCAAATTTGATCTGGATCACTCCTGAGCTTTATCCTGAACTTTTTTCTGGATCACTCCTGAGTTTTTTATTCTGTGTTTGCTATGGACAACTCCTGAGTTTATCTGAATCACTCCTGAGATTTATCCCAATGTCACTTGAATCACTCCTGCCACTTATCATAAGTTTGATCTGGATGACTCCTGAGTATCTGGATTACTGCTGAGTATTAATCTGAGTTTGAACTGGATAACTCCTGAGTCCTATCTGAAAGTTGATCTGGATCACTCCAAAGCTTTATCTTTAATGTAATCTGGATAACTCTTGATATTTATCCTGAGTTGAATCTGGATCACCCCCTGAGTTTTATCTTGAAGTTGATCAGGATCATTCCAGAATTTTATTTTGAATGTTATCTGGATCACTCCTGAGATTTATCCTGAGTTGAATATGGATCACTCCCTAATTCTATCCTGAATTTGATCTGGATATCTCCAGAGTTTTATCCTGAATTTGATCTGGATCACTCCTGACTTTTATCTTGAATTTCATCTAGATTACTCCTGAGATTTTTATTCTGTGTTTGCTATGGACCACTTTTTGTTATATCTGAATCACTCCTGAAATTTACTTTGACATCACTCTGAATCACTCCTGACACTTATCCTGAGTTTGATCTGGATGACTCCTGAGTATATCTGGATCACTGTGAGTATTATTTTGTGTTTGATCTGGATCACTCCTGAGATTTATTCTGAGATTGATCTGGATCACTCCTAAATTCTTTTCTTAATTTGATCAGGATAACCCCAGAGTTTTATCCTGAATTTGATCTGGATTACTCCTGAGTTTTATCCTGTTAGATCAGGATCACTCCTGAATTCTATCCTGCATTTGATCTGGATAACTCCAGAGTTTTATTCTGAATTTGATCTGGATCACTCCTGAATTCTATCTTTACTTTGATATGGATAATTACAGAGTTTTATTTTAAATTTAATCTTGATCACTCCTGATTTTTTTCTGAGTTTGTTCTAGATCACTCGTGAATCCTATCCTGAATTTGATCTGGATCATTCCAGAATTTTATCATGAATTTGTTCTGGATTACTTCTGAGTTTTATACTAAAATCGATCTGGATCACTCCTGAATTCTATCCTGAATTTGATCTAAATAACTCCAGAGTTTTATCCTAAATTTGATCTGGATCACTCCCGAGTTTTATCTTGAATTTCATCTAGAACACTCTGGAGTTATGTTTTCTGAGTTCACTCGGCATTATTTTTTAGTATATCTGAATCCCTCCTGAGATTTATTCCAACGTCACTCTGGATCACTCCTGACTTCTAACCTGAGTTTGATTTGGGTGACTCCCGAGTATATCTGTATCACTGCTGAGTATTATGCTGAGTTCAATCAGTATCACTCATGAGTTCTTTCCTGAAGTTTATCTGGATCATTCCAGAATTTTATTTTGAATGTGATCTGGATTACTCCTGAGATTTATCCTGAGTTGAATTTTAATTACTCCTGAATTCTATCCTGAATTTGATCTGGATAACTCCAGAGATCTATCCTGAATTTGATCTGGATCACTACTGAGTTTTATCCTGAAGTCATTCTGGATTATTCTTGAGTTCTATCCTAAAGTTGATCTGGATCATTTCAGACTTTTATCATGAATTTGATCTGGATTATAATGAGTTTTATTCTGAGTTTGATCTGGATCATTTCTGAATTCTATCCTGAATTTGATCTGTATAATTTCACAGTTTTATCTTGAATTTGACTAGATCACTCTTGAGTTATGTATTCTGAGTTCACTCGGGATCACTTTTGAGTATATCTGAATCCCTCCTGAGATTAATTTGAAGGTCATTCTGGATTCTCACTTCTAAACTGAGTTTGATCTGGGTGACTCCTAAGTATATCTGGATCACTCTTGAGTAGTATGCTGAGTTTGATCAGGATCACTCCTGAGTCTTTTCCTGAAGTTTATCTGGATCACTCCAAATTTATATCTTGAATTTGATCTGGATCACTTTTAAGATTTATCCTGAGTTTGTTCTGGATCACTCGAGTTTTATCCTGAAGCTGATTTGGATCATTCCAGAAATTTAACTTGAATGTGATTTGGATCACTCTTGAGATTTATCCTGAGTTGGATCTGGATCACTCCTGAATTTCATCCTGAATTTGATTTTGATAACTACAGTTTTATTCTAAATTTGATCTGGATCATGCCAGGGTTATATCCTGAATGTGATCTGGATCAATCCCGAGTTTTATTCTGAATATGATCTGGATCACTCCTGAGTTTTATCTTGAATTTCATCTAGATTACTCCTGCGTTTTTTATTCTGTATTCACTCTGGACCACTCCCGAGTATATATGAATCACTTCTGAGATTAATTCTGACGTCACTCTTAATCACTCCTGACACTTATCCTAAGTTTGATTTAGATAACTCCTGAATATATCTGGATCACTGCTGAGTATTATTCTGAGTTTGATCTGGATCACTCTTAAGTTCTATCTGGAATTTGATCTGGATCACTCCAGAGCTTTATCCTGAGTTGAATCTGGATCACTGCTGAGTTCTGTCGTGAAGTTGATCAAGATCATTCCAGAATTTTATTTTGAATGTGATCTGAATCACTCCAGTGATTTATCCTGAGTTGAATCTGGATCACTGCTGAGTTCTGTCGTGAAGTTGATCAAGATCATTCCAGAATTTTATTTTGAATGTGATCTGGATCACTCCTGAATTATATTTTGAATTTGATCTGGATAACTCCTGATTTTTATTTTGAATTTTATCTAGATTACTCCTGAGTATTTTATTCTGTGTTCGCTATGGACCACTCCTGAGTATATCTGAATCACGCCTGAGATTTATTCTGACATCACTCTGAATCACTCCTGACACTTATCCTAAGTTTGATCGGGATAAATCCTGAGTATATCTGGATCACTGCTGAGTATTATTTTGAGTTTGATCTGGATCACTTCTGAGATTTTTCCTGAGTTTGATCTGGATCACTCCTGAATTCTATCCTGAATTTGATCTGGATCACTCCAGATTTTTCTCCTGAGTTTTTTCTGGATCACTCTTGAGTTCTATTTTGAAATTGATCTGGATCATTCCAGAATTTTTTTATGAATTTGTTCTGGATTACTCCTGAGTTTTATCCTGAGTTTGATCTGGATCACTCCTGAATTCTATTTTGAATTTGGTCTGGATAACTTTAAAGTTTTATCTTGAATTTGATCTGGATCACTCCAGAGTTTTATCTTGAATTTGATATAGATCACTCGAGTTATGTATTCTGAGTTCACGGGATCGTTTTTGAGTATATTTGAATTTCTTCTGAGATTTATTCCAAAGTGGCTCTAGATTACTCCTGACTTCTAAACTGAGTTCGATCTGATTGACTCCTGAGTATATCTGGATTACTCCTAAGTATTTTGTTGAGTTGGATCAGGATAACTCCTGAGTTCTTTCCTGAAGTTTATCTGGATCACTCCAGTGTTACATCCTGAATTTGATCTGGATCACTCCTGAGATTTACCCTGAGTTTGTTCTGGATCACTCCAGAACTCCAGAGTTCTATCCTGAAGTTGATCAGGATCATTCCAGAATTTTATCTTGAATGTGATCTGGATCACTCCTGAGATTTATTCCGAGTTGGATTTGGATTACTCCTAAATTCTATCCTGAATTTGATCTGGATAACTCCAGAGTTTTATCCTGAATTTGATCTGGATTACTCTGGAGTTTTTTCTTGAATTTCACCTAGATTACTCCTGAGATTTTTATTCTGTGTTCACTATAAACCACTCATTTATGTATCTGAATCACTCCTGAGATTTATCCTGACATCACTCTTAGTCACTTCTGACACTTATCCAAAGTTTGATCTGGATGACTCCTGAATATATCTGGATCACTGCTGAGTATTATTCTGAGTTTGATCTGGTTCACTCCTGAGTTCTATCTGAAAGTTGATCTGGATCACTTCAGAGCTTTATCTTGAATTTTATCTGGATCACTCCTGAGTTTTATCCTGAGTTCGATATTGATCACTCTTGAATTCTATTCTGAATTTGATCTTGATAACTCCAGAGTTTTATCCTGAAGTTGATCTGGATCACTCCCGAGTTTTCTCCTGAATTTTATCTAGATTACTCCCGAGTTTTATCTTAAATTTGATCTAGATCACTCTGGAGTTATGTATTTTGACTTCACTCGAGATCACTCCACAGCTTTATCCTGAATTTCACCTGGATCACTCATAAGATTTATTCTTATTTTTTTTCCTGAATATTTCCTTAGTTCTATTTTGAGGTTGATCTGTTTCACAGACAAATTCTATCCTGACTTTGATCTTGATCAATTTTGAGTTTCATCGTGAGTTTAATCTGCCTCACTACTGAGTTCTATTTTGAAATTGATCTGGATAACTCCAGAGATTTATACTGAATTTGATCTGGATCACTCCTGAGTATTATCTTGAACTTGATCTAGATCACTCTGGAGATATGTATTCTGAGATCACTCGGAATCACGCCTGAGTATATCTGAATTATTTTTGAGATTTATCCCAATGTCACTCTGGATCACTCCTGACTTCTAACCTGAGTTTGATCTGGGTGACTTTGAGTATATTTGAATCACTCCTTAGTATTATGCTGAGTTTAATATGGATCACTCCTGAGTTTTTTTTTTTTTTTGAAATTTACCTGGATCACTCCAGAGTTATGTCCTGAATTTGATCTGAATCACTCTTGAGTTTTACCCTGAGTTCTATCTGGATCACTTTTGAATTCTATCCTGAATTTGATCTGAATAACTTTAGAATTTTATCCTGAATTTGATCTGGATCACTCACGAGTTTCATCTTGAATTTGATTTAGATCACTCTGGAGTTATGTATCCTGTGTTCACTCGGGATCACTCCTGAGTATATCTGAATCCCTCCTGAGATTTAATTTTAGTTCACTCTGGATCACTCCTGACTTCTAACCTGAGTTTGATCTGGGTGACTCCTGAGTATATCAGGATCACTCCTGAGTAGTATTCTGAGTGTTTTCTGGATCATCCCTGAGTTCTTTCCTCAAGTTTATCTGGATCACTTCATAGTTATATTTTAAATTTAATCTATATTACTCATGAGATTTATTTTGAGTTCATTCTGGATCACTCCAGAGTTATATCCTGAATTTAATCTGGATCACTCATGAGATTTATCCTGAGTTTTTTCTGGATCACTCCAGAGTTGTGTCCTGAAGGTGATTTCTACCATTCCAGAATTTAATCTTGAATGTAATCTGGATCACTCCTGAGATTTATCCTGAGTTGGATCTGTATCACTCCTGAATTCTATCCTGAATTTGATCTAGATAACTTCAGAGTTTTATCCTAAATTTGATCTGGATCACTTCTGATTTTTATCTTGAATTTCATCTAGATTACTCCTGAGATTTTTATTCTGTGTTTGCTATGGACCACATTTTGTTATATCTGAATCACTCCTGAGATTTATTCTGACATCACTCTGAATCACTCCTGACACTAATTCTGAGTTTGATCTAGATTACTCCTGAGTATATGTGGATCACTGGTGAGTATTATTCTGAGTTTGATCTGGATCAGTCCTGAGATTTATTCTGAGGTTAATCTGGATCACTCCTAAATTCTATTCTTAATTTAATCAGAATAACCCCAGAGTTTTATCCTGAATTTTATTTGCTTCACTCTTAAGTTTTTTTTTTTTTTTTGCCAATCAATGAGAGCTTGTAAGGTTGCTGAGGTTGGTTGGCCTTGAACTCTTGGCCTTGCCTTCGCAAGCACCATGACATCTGGCCGGAGCCACTTTGGTCCCCAACTCCTAAGTTTTATCCTGAAATTGATCTGGATCACTCCTGCATTTTATCCTGAGTTCATTCTGGATCACTCTTGAGTTCTATCCTGAAGTTAATCTGGATCATTCCAGAATTTTATCTTGAATGAGATCTGGATCACTTTTGAGATTTATCCTGAGTTTGATCTGGATCACTCCTGAATTCTATCCTGAATTTGATCTGGATAACTCCAGAGTTTTATCCTAAATTTGATCAGGATTACTTCTGACTTTTATCTCGAATTTCCTCTAGATTACTCCTGAGTTTTTTATTCTGTGTTCGCTATGGACAACTTTTTGTTATATCTGAATCACTCCTGAGATTTATCCTGACGTCACTCTGAATCACTCCTGACACTAATCCTGAGTTTGATCTGGATGACTCCTGAGTATATGTGGATCACTGGTGAGTATTAGTCTAAGTTTGATCTGGATCAGTCCTGAGATTTATTCTGAGGTTGATCTGGATTACTCCTAAATTCTATTCTTAATTTGATCAGGATAACCCCAGAGTTTTATCCTGAATTTGATTTGCTTCACTTTAAAGTTTTATCCTGAAATTGATCTGGATCACTCCTGAATTCTATCGTGAATTTTATCTAGATAACTCCAGAGTTTTATCCCGAATTTGATCTGGATCACTCCTGCATTTTATCCTGAGTTCATTCTGTATCACTCTTGAGTTCTATCCTGAAGTTGATCTGGATCATTCCAGAATTTTATCTTGAATGAGATCTGGATCACTCTTGAGATTTATCCTGAGTTGGATCTGGATCACTCCTGAATTCTATCCTGAATTTGATTTGGATAACTGAAGAGTTTTATCCTGAGTTTGATCTGGATCATGCCAGTGTTAAATCTTGAATGGATCTGGATCAATTCTGAGTTTTATTCTGAATTTGATCTGGATCACTCCTGAGTTTTATCTTGAATTTCATCTAGATTACTCCTGAGTTTTTAATTCTGTGATTGTTATGGACAACTCCTGAGTATATCTGAATCACTCCTGAGATTTATCCTAATGTCACCCTGAATCACTCCTGACACTTATCATAAGTTTGATATGGATGACTCCTGAGTATGCCTGGATCACTGCTGAGTATTAATCTGAGTTTGAACTGGATTACTCCTGAGTTCTATCTGAAAGTTTATCTGGATTACTCCAAAGCTTTATGTTGAATGTAATCTGAATGACTCTTGAGATTTATCCTGAGTTGCATCTGGATCACTCCTGATTTCTATCCTGAAGTTGATAAGGATCATTCCAGAATTTTATTTTGAATGTGATCTGGATCACTCCTGAGATTTAGCCTGAGTTGGATATGGATTACTCCTGAATTTTATATTGAATTTGATCTGGATAACTCCAGAGTTTTATCCTGAATTTGATCTGGATCACTCCTGACTTTTATCTCGAATGTCATCTAGATTACTCCTGAGTTTCTTATTCTGTGTTCGCTATGGACCACTTTTTGTTATATCTGAATCACTCCTGAGATTTATCCTGACATCACTCTGAATCACTGCTGACACTAATTCTGAGTTTGATCTGGATGACTCCTGAGTATATGTGGATCACTGGTGAGTATTATTCTCAGTTTGATCTGGATCAGTCCTGAGATTTATTCTGAAATTGATCTGGATCACTTCTAAATTCTATTCTTAATTTGATCAGGATAACCCCAGAGTTTTATCCTGAATTTGATTTGCATCACTCCTAAGTTTTATCCTGAAATTGATCTGGGTCACTACTGAATTCTATCGTGAATTTGATCTAGATAACTAGAGAGTTTTATCCCAAATTTGATTTGGATCACTCCTGGGTTTTATCCTGAGTTCATTCTGGATCACTCTTGAGTTCTATCCTGAAGTTGATCTGAATCATTTCAGAATTTTATCTTGAATTTGATCTGGATTACTCCTGAGTTTTATCCTGAGTTATATCAGGATCACTCCTGAATTCTTTCTTGAATATTATCTGGATAACTCCAGAGTTTTATCCTCAATTTGATCTGGATCACTCCTGAATTCTATCTTTAATTTTATCTGGATAATTCCAGAGTTTTATTTTAATTTTGATTTTGATCCCTCCTGATTTTTTCTTGAGTGTGTTCTAGATCACTCTTGAATTCTATCCTGAAGTTGATCTGGATCATTCCAGAATTTTATCATCAATTTGATCTGGATTACTCCTGAGTTTTATCCTAAAATCAAACTGGATTACTCCTGAATTCTATCCTGAATTTGATCTGGATAACTCCAGAGGTTTATCCTGAATTTCATCTGGATCACTCCTGAGTTTTATCTTGAATTTGATCTAGATCACTCTGGAGTTATGTATTCTGAGTTCACTCGGCATCACTTCTGAGTATATCTAAATCCCTCCTGAGATTTATTCCAAGGTCACTTTGGATTACTCCTGACTTCGAACCTGAGTTTGATTTGGGTGACTCCTGAGTATATCTGAATCACTCCTGAGTATTATACTGACTTTGATCTGGATCACTCCTGAGTTCTTTCCTGTAGTTTATCTGGATCACTCCAGAGTTATATCTTGAATTTTATCTGCACCACTCCTGAGATTTATCTTGAGTTTGTTCTGGATAACTCCAGAGTTGTATCCTGAAGCTGATCTGGACCATTTCATAATTTGATATTTAATGTAATCTGGATCACTCCTGAGATTTATCCTGAGTTGGATCTGGATCACTCCTGAATTCTATCCTGAATTTGATTTGGATAACTACAGAGTTTTATCCTGAATTTTATCTGGATCACACCAGGGTTATATCCTGAATGTGTTCTGGATTACTCCTGAGTCTTATTTTGAATTTGATCTGGATCACTCCTGAGTTTTATCTTGAATTTCAGCTAGATTATTTTTTCATTTTTTATTCCATATTTGCTATGGACCATTCCTGAGTATATCTGAATCACTCCTGAGATTTATCCTGACATCACTCTGAATCACTCTTGACACTTATTCCAAGTTTGATCTGGATGACTCCTGAGTTTTATCCTGAATTTGATCTGAATCACTCCTGAGTTTTTCCTTGAATTTCACCTAGAGTACTCCTGAGTTTTTTATTCTGTGTTCGCTATAAACCACTCATTCGTATATTTGAATCACTCCTGAGACTTATCCTGACGTCACTCTGAATCACTTCTGACACTTATCCTAAGTTTGATCTGGATGACTCCTGAATATATCTGGATCACTGCTGAGTATTATTCTGAGTTTGATCTGGTTCACTCCTGAGTTCTATCTGGAAGTTGATCTGAATCACTCCAGAGATTTATCTTGAATTTTATCTGGATCACTTTTGAGTTTTATCCTGAGTTTGATCTGGATCACTCTTGAACTCTATCCTGAATTTGTTCTGGATAACTCCAGAGTTTTATTCTGAAGTTGATCTGGATCACTTCTGAGTTTTATCCTGAATTTGATAAGGGTAACTCCCGTATTTTATCTTGAATTTGATCTAGATCACTCTGGAGCTATGTATTCTGACTTCACTCCAGATCACTCCTGAATTTATCTGAATTTCTCCTGAGATTTATTCCAAGGTCTCTCTGGATCACTTTTGACTTCTAACCTGAGTTCGATCTAAATGATTCCTGAGTATATTTGGATCAGTCTTGAGTATTATGCTGAGATCAATCTGGATCACTTCTGAGTTCTTTCCTGAAGTTTATCTCAATCACTCCAAAGTTATATCCTATATTTTATCTGGATCACTCCTGAGAATTATACTGAGTTCTTTCTGGATTACTCCTGAGTTTTGTCCTGAAGTTTATCAAAATTATTCTAGAATTTTATCTTGAATGTGTTCTGGATAGCTCCTGATATTTATCCTGAGTTGGATCTGGATCACTCCTGAATTCTATCTTCAATTTTATCTGGGTAAATACAGTTTTCTCCTTAATTTGATCTGGACCACTCCCAAGTTTTATCTTGAATTTGATCGAGATCACTCTGAAGTTGTGTTTTCTGAGTTCACTCGGGATCACTCCTGAGTATGTCTGAATCTCTTCTGAGATTTATTCCAAGGTAGTTCTAAATCGCTTTTGACTTCTAACCTGAGTTCGATCTGGGTGACTCCTGTGTATACCTGGATCACTCCTGAGTATTATGCTGTGTTTGATTTGGATCAGTCCTGATTTCTTTCCTGAAGATTAGTATGGATCACTCCAGAATTTTATCTTGAGTGTGATCTGGATCACTCCTGAGATTTATTCCGAGTTGGGTCTAGATCACTCCAGAGTTCTATCCTGAAGTTGGTATGGATCATTCCCAAATTTTATCTTGAATGTGATCTGGATCACTCCTGAGATTTATCCTGAGTTGGATCTGGATCACTCCTGAATTCTATTTTGAATTTGATCTGGATAACTCCAGAGTTTTATCGTGAATTTGATCTGGATCATGTCAGAGTTATATCCTGAATGTGATCTGGATCACTCCTGAGTTTTATTCTGAGTTTTATCTTGATCACTTCTGAATTCTAAACTGAATTTGATCTGAATAACTCCAGAGTTTTCTCCTTAATTTGATCTGGATCACTCCCGAGTTTTATCTTGAATTTGATCTAGATCACTCTGAAGTTATGTATTCTGAGTTCACATGGGATCACTCCTGAGTATATCTGAATTTCTTCTAAGATTTATTTCAAGGTTGCTCTGGATCACTTTTGTCTTCTAACCTGAGGTTGATCTGGGTGACTCCTGAGTATATCTGGATCACTCCTGAGTATTATGCTGTGTTTGATCCTGGATCACTCCTGAGTTCTTTCCTGAAGTTTATATGGATCACTCCAGAATTTTATCTTGATGATCTGGATCACTCCTGAGATTTATCCTGATTTGGATCTGTATCATTCCTGAATTCTGTTTTGAATTTTATCTGGATCACTCCTGAGTTATATCCTGAATTGATCTGAATAGCTCTTGAGATTTATTCTGAGTTTGTTCTTGATCACTCCTGAGTTCTATCCTGAAGTTGATCTGGATCATTTTAGAATTTTATATTGAATGTGATCTGGATAACTCCTGAGATTTATCCTGAGTTGGATCTGGATCACTCCTAAATATTTTCCTGAATTTGATCTGGATAACTCCAGAGTTTTATTCTGAATTTGATCTGGATCATGCCAGAGTTATATCCTGAATTTGATCAGGATCACTCCTGAGTTTTGTCCTAAGTTTGATCTCGATCACTTCTGAATTCTTTCCTGAATTTGATCTGAATAACTCCAGAGTTTATCCTGAATTTGATCTGGATCACGCCTGAGTTTTATCCTGAGTTCATTCTGGATCACTCTTGAGTTCTATCTTGAAGTTGATCTGGATCATTCCAAAATTTTATCTTTAATTTGATCTGAATTACTCCTGAGTTTTATTCTGAGTTCCATCTGGATCACTCCTGAATTCTATCCTGAATTTGATCTGGATAACTTCACAGTTTTATCCTTAATTTAATCTGCATCTCTCCTGAGTTTTATCTTGAATTTCATCGAGATTATTTCTGAGTATTTTATTCTTTGTTCCCTCTGGACCACTCCTGAGTATATCTGAATTGCTCCTGAGATTTATCCTGACGTCACTCTGAATCAGTCCTGACACTTATTCTGAGTTTGATTTGAATGACTCCTGAGTACATCTGGATCACTGTTGAGTATTATTCTGAGTTTGATCTGGATCACTCCTGAGTTCTATATGGAAGTTGATCTGGATCACTCCACAGCTTTATCCTGAGTTTCTTCTGGATCACTCCTAAGTTTTATTCTTGGTTTTGTCTGAATTTTCCCTGAGTTCTATTTGAGGTTGATCTGTTTCACAAATAATTCTATTTTGAATTTGATCTGGATCAATTTTGAGTTTCATCGTGAGTTCAATCTGCATCACTACTGAGTTGTATTTTGAAGTTGGTCTGGATAACTCAAGAGATTTATACTGAATTTTATCTGGATCACTCCCGAATTTTATCTTGAACTTGATCTAGATCACTCTGGAGTTATGTATCTGAGATCACTCAGAATCACTCCTGAGTATATCTGAATCATTTTTGAGATTTATTCCAACATTGCTCTGGATCACTCCTGACCTTTAACCTGAGTTCGATCTGGGTGACTTTTGAGTATATTTGAATCACTCATGAGTATTATGCTGAGTTCAAACTGGATCACTCCTGAGTTCTTTTTTGAAGTTTATCTGGATAACTCCAGAGTTATATCCTGAATTTGATTTGGATCACTCCTGAGATTTATCCTGAGTTTGTTCTGGACTACTACTGAGTTCTATTTTGAATTTGATCTGGATAACTTCAGAGTTTTATTCTTAATTTGATCTGGATCACTCCTGAGTTTTATCTTGAATTTCATCTAGATTACACCTGAGTTTTTTATTCTGTGTTTGCTGTGGACAACTCCTGGTTATATCTGAATCACCCCTGAGATTTTTTCTGACGTCACTCTGAATCACTCCTGACACTTATTATAAGTTTGATCTGGATGACTCCTGAGTATGCCTGGATCACTGCTGAGTATTAATCTGAGTTTGAACTGGATTACTCCTGAGTTCTATCTGAAAGTTGATCTGGATCACTCCAAAGCTTTATGTTGAATGTAATCTGGATGACTCTTGAGATTTATCCTAAGTTGGATCTGGATCACTCCTGATTTCTATCCTGAAGTTGATAAGGATCATTCCAGAATTTTATTTTGAATGTAATCTGGATAATTTCTGAGATTTATACTGAGTTGGATATGGATCACTTCTGAATTCTATCCTGAATTTGATCTGGATAAATCCAGAGTTTTATCCTGAATTTGATCTGGATCACTCCTGACTTTTATCTTGAATTTTATCTAGATTACTCCTGAGTTTTTTATTCTGTATTGGCTATGGACCACTTTTTGTTATATCTGAATCACTCCTGTGATTTATTCTGATGTCACTCTGAATCACTCCTGACACTTATCCTGAGTTTGATCTGGATGACTCCTGAGTATATCTGGATCACTGGTGAGTATTGTTCTGAGTTTGATCTGGATCACTCCTGAGATTTATTCTGAAATTGATCTGGATCACTCCTGAATTCCATCGTGAATTTGATTTAGATAACTTCAGAGTTTTATCCCAAATTTGATCTGGATAACTCCTGCGTTTTACATTCTGGATCACTCTTGAGTTTTATCCTGAAGTTGATCTGGATCATTCCAGAATTTTGTCATCAATTTGATCTGGATTACTCCTGAGTTTTATTCTAAAATTGATCTGGATCACTCCTGAATTCTATCCTAAATTTGATCTGGATAACTCTAGAGTTTTATCCTGAATTTGATCTGGATCACTTCCGAGTTTTATCTTGAATTTGATCTAGACCACTTTGGAGTTATGTATTCTGAGTTAACTCAGCATCACTTCTGAGTATATCTGAATCCCTCCTGAGATTTATTTCAAGGTCGCTCTGGATTACTCCTGACTTCTAACCTGAGTTCAATCTGAGTGACTCCTGAGTATATCTGGATTACTCCTAAGTATTTTGCTGAGTTCAATCAGGATCACTCTTGAGTTCTTTCCTGAAATTTATCTGGATCACTCCAGTGTTACTTCCTGAATTTGATCTGGATCACTCCTGAGATTTACCCTGAGTTTGTTCTGGATCACTCCAGAGTTCTCTCCTGAAGTTGATCAGGATCATTCCAGAATTTTATCTTGAATGTGATCTGGATCACTCCTGAGTTTTATCTGGATCACTTCTGAATTCTAAACTAAATTTGATCTGGATAATTCCAGAGTTTTATGCTGAATTTGATCTGGATAACTCCTGAGTTTTATCCTGAGTTCATCCTGGATCACTCTTGAGTTTTATCCTGAAGTTGATCTGGATTATTCCAGAATTTAATATTGAAGTTGATCTGGATTACTCCTGAGTTTTATCCTGAGTTTGATATTGATCACTCCTGAATTCTATCCTAAATTTTATCTGGATAACTTCTGAGTTTTATTCTGAATTTGATCTAGATCACTTCTGAATTGTATCTGGAATTTCATCTAGATTACTCCTGCGTTTACTCTGTGTTCATTATAGACCACTCCTTGGTATATCTGAATCACTCCTAAGCTTTATTCTGACGTCATTCTGAATCACTCCTCACACTTATCCTAAGTTTGATCTGGATGACACCTCAGTATATCTGGATCACTGTTGAGTATTATTCTGAGCTTGATCTGGATCACTCCTGACTTCTATCCAAAAGTTGATCTGGATCACTCTAAAGCTTTATTCTGAATTTGATGTGAATCACTTCTGGGTTTTATCCTGAGTTCGATCTTGATCACTCCTGAATTCTATTCTGAATTTGATCTGGATAACTCCCGTGTTTTATCTTGAATTTGATCTAGATCACTCTGGAGTTATGTATTCTGATTTCACTTGGGATCACTCCTGAGTATATCTGAATCCCTGCTGAACCTGAGTTCTATCTGGGTGACTTCTGAGTATATCAAGATCACTCCTGTGTATTATGCTGAGTTTCTTCTGGATCACTCCTGAGTTATTTCCTGAAGTTTATCTGGATCACTCCAGAGTTATATCCTGAATTTTATCTGGATCACTCCTGAGATTTATTCTGAGTTCTTTCTGGATCACTCCAGAGTTGTATCCTGAAGCTGATCTGTATCATTCCAGAATTTTATCTTGAATGTGATCTGGATCACTCTTGAGTTTTATTCTGAGTTGGATCTGGATCACTCCTAAATTCTATCCTAAATTTGATTTAAGTAACTAGAGTTTTATCCTGAATTTGATCAGGATCACTCCAGAGTTTAATCCTGAGTTTTTTTTCTGGATAGCTCTTGAGTTATATTTTGAAGTTGATCTGGATTATTTCAGAATTTTTTCATGATTTTGATCTGGATTACTCCTGAGTTTGATCTGGATCACTCCTGAATTCTATTTTGAATTTGATCTGTATAACTTCAAAGTTTTATCCTGACTTTGACCTGGATCACTCCAGAGTTTTATGTTGAATTTGATCTAGATCACTCTGGAGTTATGTATTCTGAGTTCTCTAGGGATCGCTTTTGAGTATATCTTAATCCCTTCTCAGATTTATTCCTAACTCACTCTGGATTACTCCTGACTTCTAAACTAAGTTTGATCTGAGTGACTCCTGAGTATATCTGGATTACTCCAAAGTATTTTGATGAGTTTGATAAGGATCACTCCTGAGTTCTTTCCTGAAGTTTATCTGGATCACTCCAGTGTTACATCCTGAATTTGATGTGGATCACTCCTGAGGTTTACCCTGAGTTTGTTCTGGATCACTCCAGAGTTCTATCCTGAAGTTGATCAGGATCATTCCAGAATTTTATCTTGAATGTGATCTGGATCACTCTTGAGATTTATCCTGAGTTGGATTTGGATTACTCCTAAATTTTATCCTGAATTTGATCTGGATAAATCCAGAGTTTTATCCTGAATTTGATCTGGATCACATCGGAGTTTTTTCTTGAATTTTGCCTAGATTACTCCTGAGTTTTTATCCTGTGTTTACTGTAAACCACTCATTTGTATATCTGAATCACTCCTGAGATTTATCCTGACGTCACTCTGAATCACTTCTGACACTTATCCTATGTTTGGTCGGGATGAATTCTGAGTATATCTGGATCACTGCTGAGTATTATTCTGAGTTTGATCTGGGTCACTCCTGAGATTTATCCTGAGTTTGAGCTGAATCACTCCTGAATTCTATCCTTAATTTGATCTGGATAACTCCAGAGTTTTATCCTGAATTTGATCTGGATCACTCCTGAGTTTTATTTTGAATTTCAGCTAGATTACTCCTTCGTTTTTTATTCTGTATTTGCTATGGACCACTTCTGAGTATATCTAAATCACTCCTGAGATTTATACTGACGTCACTCTGAATCACTCTTGACACTTATACTGAGTTTGATCTGGATGACTCCTGAGTCTATCTGGACCACTGCTGAGTATTATTATGAGTTCTATTTGGATCGCTCCTGAGTTTTATCCTGGGTTTGATCTGAATCACTTCTAAATTCTATCCTGAATTTGATCTGGATAACTCAAGAGATTTATCCTGAATTTGATCTGGATAACTCAAGTGATTTATCCTGAATTTGATCTGGATCACTACTGAGTTTTATCCTGAGGTCTTTCTAGATTATTTTTGAGTTTTATCCTGAAGTTTATCTGGATCATTTCAGAATTTTATCTTGAATTTGATCTGGATTATAATGAGTTTTATTCTGAGTTCGATCTGGATCATTTCAGAATTCTATCCTGAATTTGATCTGTATAACTCCACAGTTTTATCTTGAATTTGATCCAGATCACTCTGAAGTTATGTATTCTGAGTTCACTCAGGATCACTTCTGAGTATATCTGAATCCCTCCTGAGATTTATTCAAAGATCACTCTGGATTACTCCTCACTTCTAACCTGAGTTTGAGCTGAGTGACTCCTAAGTATATCTGGATCACTCTTGAGTATGATGCTGAGTTTGATCAGGATCACTCCTGAGTTCTTTCCTGAAGTGTATCTGGATGACTCCAAATTTATATCTTGAATTTAATCTGGATCACTTTTCAGATTTATCCTGAGTTTGTTCTGGATCACTCCAGAGTTGTATCCTGAAGCTGATCTGGATTATTCCAGAATTTTATCTTGAATGTGATTTGGATGACTCTTGAGATTTATCCTGAGTTGGATCTGGATCACTACTGAATTCCATCCTGAATTTCATTTGGATAACTACTGAGTTTTATTCTGAATTTGACCTGGATTATGCCATGGTTATATTTTAAATGTGATCTTGATCACTTCTGAGTTTTATCCTGAATTTGATCTGGACCACTCCTGAATTTTGTCTTGAATTTCATCTTGATTACTCCTGCATTTTTATTCTGTATTTGCTATGGACCACTCCTGAGTATATCTGAATCACTCCTGAGAGTTATCCTGATGTCACTCTGAATCACTCCTGAAACTTATTTTTAGTTTGATCTTTATGACTCCTGAGTATCTGTGGATCACTGCTGAGGATTATTCTGAGTTTGATCTGGATCACTCCTAAGTTCAATCTGGAAGTTGATCTGGATCACTCCAGAGCTTTATCCTGAATGTGATTTGGATCACTACTGAGATTTATCCTTAGTTGGATCTGGATCACTTCTGAGTTCTATCCTGAAGTTGATCAGGATCATTCCAAAATTTTATTTTGAATGTGATAATTCCTGAGATTTTTTCTGTGTTGGATCTGAATCACTCCTGAATTCTATCCTAAATTTGATCTGGATGACTCCAGAGTTTTATCTTGAATTTCATCTAGATTACTCCTGAGTTTTTGATTCTGTGTTCACTATGGACCACTCTTGATTATATCTGAATCACTCCGGAGATTTATCCTGATGTCACTCTGAATCACTTTTGACACTTATCCTGAGTTTTATCTGGATGATTCCTGAGTCTATCTGGATCACTGCTGAGTATTATTCTTAGTTTGATCTGGATCACTTTTGAGTTTTATCCAGAAGTTGATCTGAATCACTGCACAGCTTTATGTTGAATGTGATCTGGATTACTCGTGAGATTTATTTTGAGTTGGATCTGAATTACTCTTGAGTTCTATCCTGAAGTTGATCAGGTTCATTCCAGAATTTTATCTTGGATGTGATCTGGATCACTCCTGAGATTTATTCTTAGTTTCATCTAAATCACTCCTGAATTCTGTCTTGAATATGATCTGGATAACTCCAGAGTCTATCCTGAATATGATCTGGATCACACCTGCATTTTATCCTGAGTTTTTTCTGGATCACTCGAGTTTTATTTTGAAGTTGATCTTGATAATTACAAATTTTTTCTTGAATTTGATCTGGATTACTCTTGAATTTTATTCTGAGTTCAATCTGGATTACTCCTGAATTCAATTCCACATTTGATCTAGATAACTCTAGAATTTTACCTTGAATTTGATCTAGATCACTCTGGAGTTATGTATTCTGACTTCACTCGAGATCACTCCTAAATTTATCTGAATTTCTACTGAAATTTATTCCAAGGTCGCTCTGGATCACTTTTGACTTCTAACCTGAGTTCGATCTTGGTGACTTCTGAGTATATCTGGATCACTCCTAAGTATTATGCTGTGTTCAATCTGGATCACTTCTGAGTTTCTTCTTGAAGTTTATATGGATCACTCCAGAATTTCATTTTTAGTGTGACCTGGATCACTCCTGAAATTTATCCTGAGTTGGATCTGGATCACTCCTGAATTCTGTCCTGAATTTTGTCTCAATCACTCCTGAGTTATATCCTGAATTTGAACTGAATAACTCCTGAGATTTATCCTGAGTTTGTTCTGGATCACTCCTGAGTTATATTCTGAAGTTGATCTGGATCATTTCAGAATTTTATCTTGAATGTGATCTGGATAACTTTTGAGATTTATCCTGAGTTGGATCTGGATCACTCCTTAATTTTTTTCTGAATTTGATATGGATAACTCCTAAGTTTTATCCTGAATTTGATCTGGATCATGCCAGAGTTATATCCTGAATTTAATCTGGATCACTCATGAGTTTTATCCTAAGTTTGATCTGGATCACTTCTGAATTCCATCCTGAATTTGATCTGGATAACTCCAGAGTGTATCCTGAATTTTATCTTGATCACACCTGAGTTTTATCCTGAGTTTGTTCTGGATCACTCTTGAGTTCTATCTTGAAGTTGATCTGGATCATTCCAATATTTTATCTTGAATTTGATCTGAATTTCTCCTGAGTTTTATCCTGAGTTCCATCTGGATCACTCCTGAATTCTATCCTGAATTTGATCTGGAAAACTTCAGAGTTTTATCCTTAATTTGATCTGGATCTCTCCTGAGTTTTATCTTGAATTTCATCTAGATTATTTCTGAGTTTTTTATTCTGTGTGCACTCTGGACCACTCCTGAGTATATCTGAATCAATCCTGAGATTTATCCTGACGTCACTCTGAATCAGTCCTGACACTTATTTTGAGTTTGATCTGGATGACTCCTGAGTATATCTGGATCTCTGTGGAGTATTATTCTGAGTTTGATGTGGATCACTCCTGAGTTTTCTCTGAAAGTTGATCTGGATCACTCCACAGCTTTATCCTGAATTTCATCTGGATCACTCTTGTGTTTTATTCTGAGTTCGATCTGGATCACTCTTGAATTCTATCCTTAAGTTGATCTGAATCATTCCAGAATTTTATTTTGAATTTGATCTGGATTACTCCTGAGTTTTATCCTGAGAGTGATCTGAATCACTCCTGAATTCTATCATGAATTTGATCTGGATAAATCCAGAGTTTTATTTTGAATTTAATCTAGATCCTTCTGGAGTTATGTATTCTGAGTTCTCTCTGGATCACTCCTGAGTATATCTGAATCCCTTCTGAGATTTATTCCAAGGTTGCTCTGGATCACTCCTGACTTCTAACCTGAGTTTGATCTGGGTGATTTCTGAGTATATCTGGATCACTTTTGAGTATTATGCTGAGTTCGATCTGGATCACTCTTGAGTTTTTCCTGAAGTTTATCTGGATCACTCCAGAGTTATATCCTGAATTTGATCTGGATCACCCCTGAGATTTATCCTGAGTTCGTTCTAATTCACTTCAGCATTCTGTCCTGAAGTTGATCAGGATTGTTACAGAATTTTATCTTGAATGTTATGTGGATCACACCTGAGATTTATCCTGGGTTTGATCTGGATCACTCCTGAATTCTATCCTAAATTTGATCTGGATAACTTTAGAGTTTTATCCTGAATTTGATCTGGATCATGCCAGAGTTATATCCTGAATGTGATCTGGATCACTCCTTAGTTTTATCCTGAGTTTGATCTGGATCACTTCTGAATTGTATCCTGAATTTTATCTGTATAACTCCAGAGTTTTATCCTTAATTTGATCTGGATCACTCCTGAGTTTTATCCTGAGTTTGTTCTGGATCACTCTTGAGTTCTATCCTGAAGTTGATCTGGATCATTCCAAAATTTTATCTTCATTTAATCTGTATTACTTCTGAGTTTTATCTTGAGTTTGATCTGGATCACTCTTGAATTCTATCCTGAATTTGATCTGAATAACTCCAGAGTTTTATGCTGAATTTGATCTGGATCACTCAGGAGTTTTATCTTGAATTTCATCTAGATTATCCCTGAGTTTTTCATTCTGTTTTCGCTATGGACCACTCCTGGGTGTATCTGAATTACTCCTAAGATTTATCCTGATGTCACTCTGAATCAATCCTGACACGTATCCTAAGTTTGATTTGGATGACTCCTGAGTACATCTGAATCACTGCTGAGTATTATTTTAAGTTTGATCTGGATCACTTCTGAGTTCTGTCTGGAAGTTGATTTGGATCACTCCAGAGCTTTATTCTGAATTTGATCTGGATCACTCCAGAATTTTATCTGAATTTGATCTGGATCATGCCAGAGTTATAATCTGAATATAATTTGTATCACTCCTGAGTTTCACCCTGAGTTTGATCTGAATGACTCCTGAATTCTATCCTTAATTTGATCTGGATAACTCCACAGTTTTATCCTGAATTTGATCTGGATCACTCCTTAGTTTTATCCTGAGTTCTTTTTGGATCACTCTTGAGTTCTATCCTAAAGGTGATCTGGATCATTCTAAAATTTTATCTTGAATTTCTTCTGAATTACTCCTGAGATTTATTCTGAGTTCGATTTGGATCACTCCTGAATTTTTTCCTGAATTTGATCTGGATAACTTTAGAGTTTTATCTTGAATTTTATCTAGATCACTCTGAAGTTATGTATTCTGAGATCATTTGTGTTCACTCCTGAGTATATCTGAATTTCTCCTGAGATTTATTCCAAGGTCACTCTGGATCATTCCTGACTTCTAACTTGAGTTCGATCCAGTTGACTCCTGAGTATATCTGGATCACTCCTGAGTATTATGCTGAGTTTGATCTGGATCACTCCTGAGTTCTCTCCTGAAGTTTATCTGGATCACTTCAGAGTTATGTCTTGAATTTGATCTGCATCACTCCTGAGATTTATCCTGAGTTTGTTCTGGATCACTCCTGAGTTCTATCCTGAAGTTGATCAGGATTATTCCAGAATTTTATTTTGAATGTGATCTGGATCACTCCTGAGATTTATCCCGAGTTGAATCTGAATCACTCGTGAATTCTATGCTGAATTTGTTCTTGATAACTCCAGAGTTATATACTGAATTTGATCTGGATTACTCCTGAGTTTTATCCTGATTTTGATCTGGATCACTCCTGATTTCTATTCTGAATTTGATCTGGATAACTCCAGACATTATCTTTAATTTTATATGGATCATGCCTGAGTTTTATCCTGAGTTTGATCTTGATCACTCTTGAATTCCATTCTGAAGTTGATCTGGATCATTCCAGAATTTCATCTTGAATTTTATTCGGATTAATTTTGAGTTTTATCCTGAGTTTGATCTGGATCACTCCTGAATTTTATCCTGAATTTGATCTGGATAACTCCAGAGTTTTATCTTGAATTTGATCTAGATTCTGCTGGAGTTATGTATTCTGAGTTCACTCGGGATCACTTCTGAGTATATCTGAATCCCCTCTGAAATTTATTCCAAGGTCGCTCTGGATCAATTCTGACTTCTAACCTGAGTTTGATCTGGGTGACTCCTGAGTATATCTGGATCACTTTTGTGTATTGTGCTGAGTTCCATCTGGATCACTCCTGAGTAATTTCCTGACGTTTATCTGGATCACTCCAGAGTTATATCCTGAGTTTTATCTGGATCACTCTTGAGATTTATCACTTCTGAGTTTTATCCTGAAGTTGATCTGTATCACAGCAAAGTTCTATCCTGAATTTGATCTTGATCAATCCTGAGTTTCATTGTGAGTTTAATCTGGATCACTACTGAGTTTTATCCTGAAGTTGATCTGGATTACTCCAGAGTTTTACCCTGAATTTTATCTGGATCACTCCTGAGTTTTATCCTGAGTTTGATCTGGATCACTCCTAAATTCTCTCTGGAAGTTAATCTGGATCACTACAGAGCTTTATTTTGAATTTGATGTGGATCACTCCTAAGTTCTATTTTTAGTTTGATCTGAATTACTCCTGAGTTCTATCCTAAAGTTAATCTGTTTCACAGCAACGTTCTTTCCTGAATTTGATCTGGATCAATCTTGAGTTTCATCATGAGTTCATCCTGCATCACTACTTTGTTCTATCCTGAAGTTGATCTGGATCACTCCAGAGTTTTATCCTGAATTTTATCTGGATCACTCCTGAGTTTTATCTTGAATTTTATATAGATTACTCTGGAGTTATGTATTCTGGGTTCACTCGGGATCACTCCTGAGTATATCTGAATTTCTCCTGAGATTTATTTCAAGGTTGCTATGGATCACTCCTGACTTCTAACCTGAGTTCGATATGGGTGACTCCTGAGTATATTGGGATCACTCCTGAGTATTATTCTGAGTTTGTTCTGGATCACTCCTGAGTTCTTTTCTGAAGTTGATCTGGATCACGCTAGGGTTATATCCTGAATTTGATCTTGATCTCTCCTGAGATTTATCCTGAGTTCAGTTTAGATCACTCCAGAGTTGTATCCTGAAGTTGATCTGGATCATTTCAGAATTTTATCTTGCATGTGATCTGGATCACTCGAGATTTATCCTGAGTTGGATCTGGATCACTCCTGAATTCTATCCTGCATTTGATTTGGATAACTACAGAGTTTTATCCTGAATTTGATCTGGATCACTCCTGAGTTTTATCTTGAATTTCATCTAGATTACTCCTGAGTTTTTTATTCTGTGTTTGCTATGGACAACTCCTGGGTATATCAGAATCACTCATGAGATTTATCCTGACATCACTCCAAATCACTCCTGACACTTATCCTAAGTTTGATCTTGATGACTCCTGAGTATATCTGGATCACTGCTGAGTATTATTCTGAGTTTGATCTGGATCACTCCTGAGTTCTATTCAGAAGTTGATCTGGATCACTCCAGAGCTTTATTTTGAATTTGATCTGGATCACTCCTAAGTTTTATTCTTAGTTTGATCTGAATTACTCCTGAGTTCTATACTGAGGTTGATCTGTATCACAGTAAAATTCTATTCTGAGTTGATCTGGATCAATCCTGAGTTTCATCATGACTTCAATCTGGACCACTACTGAGTTCTGTCCTTAAGTTGATCTGGATCACTTTGGAGTTTCATCCTGAATTTGATCTGGATTACTCCTGAATTCTATCCTGAAGTTGATCTGGATCACTCCTGAGTTCTATCTTGAATTTTTTTAGATTATTTCTGAGTTTTTTATTCTGTGTTCGCTATGGTCCCCTCCTGAGTATATCTGAATCACTTTTGAGATTTATCCTGACGTCACTCTGAATCACTTTTTACCCTTATCCTGAATTTTCATCTGGATGACCCCTGAGTATATCTGAATCACTGCTGAGCATTATTCTGAGTTTGATCTGGATCACTCCTAAGTTTTATCCAGAAGATTTTCTGTATCACTCCTGAGCTTTATCATAAATTTGATCTGGATCACTCCAGAGTTTTATTCTTAGTTTGATCTGAATTACTTCTGAGTTTTATCCTGAAGTTGATCTGTATCACAGCAAAGTTCTATCCTGAATTTGATCTTGATCAATCCTGAGTTTCATCCTAAGTTCAACCTGGATCACTACTGAGTTTTATCCTGAAGTTGATCTGGATTACTCCAGAGTTTTAGCCTAAATTTTATCTGGATCACTCCTGAGTTTTATCCTGAGTTAGATCTGGATCACTGCTGAATTCTATTTTATTTCATCTGAATAACTCCAGAGTTTTATTCTGAATTTGATCTAGATCATTCCCGAGTTTTATCTTGAATTTGATCTAGATCACTCTGGAGTTATGTATTCTGAGTTCACTCAAAATTATTTCTGAGTATATCTGAATTTCTCCTGAGATTTATTCCAAGGTCGCTCTGGATCACTCCTGACTTCTAACCTGAGTTCAATCTGGGTGACTCCTGAGTATATCAGGATCACTCCTGAGTATTATACTGAGTTTGTTCTGGATTACTCCTGAGTTCTTTTTTCAGGTTTATTTGGATCACTCCAGAGTTACATCCTGAATTTGATTGGATCACTCCTGAGATTTATCCTGAGTTCGTTCTGGATCACTCCAGAGTTGTATCCTGAAGTTGATCTGGATCATTCCAGAATTTTATCTTGAATGTGATCTGGATCACTCTTGAGATTTATCCTGTGTTTGATCTGGATCACTCCTGAATCCTATCCTGAATTTGATTTGAATAACTACAAAGTTTTATCCTGAATTTGATCTGGATCACGCCAGGGTTAAATCCTGAATGTGATCTGGATCACTCCTGAGTTTTATCCTGAATTTAATCTGCATCACTCCTGAGTTTTATCTTGAATTTCATCTAGATTACTTCTGAGTTTTTTATTCTGTGTTCACTATGGACCACTCCTGAGTATATCTGAATCACTCCTGAGATTTATTCTGACATCACTCTGAATCACTCCTGACATTTATCCTGAGTTTGATCTGGATGACTCCTGAGTCTATCTGAATCACTGCTGAGTATTATTTTGAGTTTGATCTGTATTACTCCTGAGTTCTATTTGGAAGTTGATCTGGATTACTCCAGAGCTTTATCCTGAATTTGATCTGGATCACTCCTAAGATCTATTCTTAGTTTAATCAGAATTACTCCTTAGTTCTATCCTAATATTGATCTGTTTCACAGCAAAGTTCTATCCTGAATTTGATCTGGATCAATCCTGAGTTTCATCGTGAGTTCAATCTGGATCACCACTGAGTTCTAAACTGAAGTTTATCTGGATCACTCCAAACTTTTATAGTGAATTTGATCTGGATCACTCCCGAGTTTTATCTTGAATTTGATCTAGATCACTCTGGAGTTATGTATTCTGAGCTCACTCGGGATCACTCCTGAGTATATCTGAATTTCTTCTGAGATTTATTCCAAGGTCGATCTGCATCACTCCTAACTTCTAAGCTGAGTTCCATCTGGGTGACTCCTAAGTATATGTGGATCACTCCTGAGTATTATGCTGAGTTTGATCTGGATCACTCCTGAGTTCTTTCCTGAAGTTTATCTGGATCACTCCAGAGTTATATTCTGAATTTGATCTGGATCACTCCATAGATTTATGCTGAGTTTGCTCTGGATCACTCCTGAGTTCTATCCTGAAGTTGATCTGGATCATTCCAGAATTTTATCTGGATAACTCCAGAGATTTATCCTGAATTTGATCTGGATTACTCCTGAGTTTTATTTTAAATTTCATCTAGATTACTTCTGAGTCTTTTATTCTGTGTTTGCTTTGGACCACTCCTGAGTATATCTAAATCACTCTTGAGATTTATCATGACATCACTCTGAATCACTCTTGACAATTATCCTGAGTTTGATCTGGATGACTCCTGAGTATATCTGGATCACTGCTGAGTATTATTCTCAGTTTGATCTGGATCACTCCTAAATTCTCTCTGGAAGTTGATCTGGATCACTACAGAGCTTTATTTTGAATTTAATGTGGATAACTCCTAAGTTCTATTTTTAGTTTGACCTGAATTACTCCTGAGTTCTATCCTAAAGCTGATCTGTTTCACAGCAATGTTCTTTCCTGAATTTGATCTGGATCAATTCTGAGTTTCATCATGAGTTCAATCTGCATCACTGCTTAGTTCTACCCTGAAGTTGATCTGGATCACTTCGGACTTGTATCTGGAATTTGATCTGGATCACTTTTGAGTTCTATCCTGAAGTTGATCTGGATCACTCCTGAGTTTTATCTTAAATTTTATCTAGACTACTTTTGAGTTTTTTATTCTGTGTTCGCTATTCACCACTCATGATTTTATCTGAATCACTCCTGTGATTTATCCTGATGTCACTCTGAATCAATTCTGACACTTATCCTGAGTTTTTATACTCATCTGGATGACTCCTGAGTATATCTGGATCACTGCTGAGTATTATTTTGAGTTTGATCTGGATCACTTTTGAGTTTTATTCTGAATTTGTTCTGGATCATGGCATAGTTATATTCTGAATGTAATCTGGTTCACTCCTGAGTTTTATTCTGAGTTTGATCTGGATCACTTTTAAATTCTATCCTACATTTGATCTGGATAACTCCAGAGTTTGTCCTGAATTTGATCTGGATCATGCCTGAGTTTTATTTTGAGTTTGTTCTGGATCATTTGAATTCTATCCTGAATTTGATCTTGATAATTTTAGAATTTTATCTTTAATTTGATCTGAATTACTCCTGAGTTTTATCCTGAGTTTGATCTGTATCGCTCCTGAATTTTATCCTGAATTTGATCTGGATAAATTCAGAGTTTTATCCTGAATTTGATCTGAATCACTCCTGAGTTTTATCTTGAATTTCATCTAGATTACTCCTGAGTTTTTTATTCTGTGTTTGCTGTGGACCACTCCTTAATATATCTGAATCACTCCTGAGATTTATCCTGATGTCACTGTGAATCACTCCTAACACTTATGCTAAGTTTGATCTGGATGACTCCTGAGTATATCTTGATCACTGCTGAGTATTATTCTGAGTTTGATCTGGATCACTCCTGAGTTCTGTCCAAAAGTTGATCTGGATCACTCCAGAGCTTTATCCTGAATTTGATCTGTATCACTCCTGAGTTTTATTCTTATTTTCATCTGAATTACTCCTGAGTTCTATCCTAAAGTTGATCTGTATTACAGCAAAGTTCTATCCTGAATTTAATTTGTATCAATCCTGAGTTTCATCATGAGTTAAATCTGGATCACTACTGAGTTCTATCTTGAAGTTGATCTGGATCACTTTGGATTTTTATTTTGAATTTGATCTGTATCACCCCTGAGTTTTATCCTGAAGTTGATCTGGATCACTCCTGAGTTTTATCTTGAATTTTATCTAAATGACCTTTGAGCTTTTTATTCTGTGTTCACTGTGCACCACTCCTAAATATACCTGAATCACTCCTGAGATTTATCCTGAGGTCACTCTGAATAAATCCTGACACTTATTCTGAGTTTGATCTGGATGACTCCTGAGTATATCTGGATCAATGCTGAGTATTATTCTGAGTTTGATCTGGATCACTCCTGAGTGCTATCCAGAAGTTGATCTGTATCACTCCAGAGCTTTATCCTGAAAGTGATCTGGATCTCTCCTGAGTTTTATCCTGAGTTCGATCTGCATAACTCCTGAATTCTATTTTGAATTTCATCTGGATAACTCCAGAGGTTTATCCTGAATTTGATCTGGATCATGCCAGAGTTATATCCTGAATTTGATCTCGATCACTCCTGAGTTTTATCCTTAGTTTGATCTGGATTACTCCTAAATTCTATCCTGAATTTGATCTGGATAACTCCAGAGTTATATAATGAATTTGATCTGGATCACTCTTGAGATTGATCCTGAGTTCTTCTGGATTACTCCAGAGTTCTATTTTGAAGTTAATCTGGATCATTCCAAAAATTTATCTTAAATGTGATCTGGATCACTTCTGAGATTTATCCTGAGTTGGATCTGGATCACTCCTGAATTTTATCCTTAATTTAATCTGGATACCTGCATAGTTTTATCTTGAATTCGATCTGGAACACACTAGAGTTATATTCTGAATGTGATCTGGATCACTGATGAGTTTTATACTGAGTTTGATCTGGATAGCTCCTGAATTCTATTCTAAATTTGATCTGGATAACTCCACAGTTTTACCCTGAATTTGATCTGGATCACTGCTGAGTTTTATCCTGAGTTTGTTCTGGATCACTCTTGAGTTCTATCCAGAAGTTGATCTGGATCATTCCAGAATTTTATCTTGAATTTGATCTGGATTACTCCTGAGATTTGTCCTGAGTTTGATCTGGACCACTCCTGAATTCTATGCTGAATTTGATCTGGATAACTCCAGAGTTTTATCTTGAATTTGATCTAGATCACTCTGGAGTTATGTATTCTGAGTTCACTCGGGATCACTCCTGAATATATCTGAATTTCTCCTGAGATATACTTCAAGGTCGCTCTAAATTACTCCTGACTTCTAACCTGAGTTCCATCTGTGTGACACATGAGTATATCTGGATCACTTTTGATTATTATGCTGAGTTCAATCAGGATCACTCCTAAGTTCTTTCATGACGTTTATCTGAATCACTCCAGAGTTATATCCTGAATTTGATCTGGATCACTCCTGAGATTTATCCTGAGTTCATTCTGGATCACTCCAGAGTTCTATCCTGAAGTTAATCTGGATTATTCCAAAAATATATCTTGAATGTGATCTGGATCACTTCTGAAATTTATCCTGAATTTGATCTGGATCACACCAGAGTTATATCCTGAATGTGATCTGGATCACTCCTGAGTTTTAGTCTGAGTTTTATCTGGATCACTCCTGAATTCTATCCTAAATTTGATGTGTATTACTCCAGAGATTTTTTCTGAATTCGATCCTGATCACTTTTGAGTTTTATCCTGAGTTCATTCTGGATCACTCTTGAATTCTCTCCTGAAGTTGATCTGGATCATTCCAGAATTTTATCTTGAATTTGATCTGGCTTACTTCTGAGTTTTATCCTGAGTTCGATCTGGATCACTCCTGAATTCTATTCTGAATTTGATCTGAATAACTCCAGAATTTTATCCTGAATTTGATCTGGATCACTCCTGAGTTTTATTTTGAATTTGATCTTGATTACTCCTAAGTTTTTTATTCTGTGTTCGCTTTGGACCACTCCTGAGTTTATCTAAATCTCTCCTGAGATTTATTCTGATGTCACTCTGAATCACTCCTGAGTTTGATCTGGATGACTTTTGAGTCTATTTGGATCACTGCTGAGTATTATTCTGAGTTTGATCTGGATCACTCCTGAGTTCTATCTGGAAGTTGATCTGTATCACTCCAGAGCTTTATCCTGAATTTGATCTGGATCACTCCTGAGATTTATTCTGTTTGATCTGAATTACTCCTGAGTTCTATTCTGAAGTTGATTTGTATCACAGCAAAGTTCTATCCTGAATTTGATCTTCATCAATAATGAGTTTCATTGTGAGTTTAATCTGGATCACTACTAAGTTCTATCCTGAAGTTGATGTGGATCATTCCAGAATTTTATCTTGAATTTTATCTGGACCACTCCTGAGTTTTATTCTGAGTTTGATCTGGATAACTCCTGAATTCTATTCTGCATTTGATCTGGATAACTCCTGAATTCTATTCTGCATTTGATCTGGGTAACTCCAGAGTTTTATCCTGAATTTGATCTGTATCACTCCTGAGTTTCATTCTTAGTTTGATCTGAATTACTCCTGAATTCTATCATGAAGTCGATCTGTATCACAGCAAATTTCTATCCTCAGTTTGATCTGGATTAATACTGAGTTTCATTGTCAATTCAATCTGGATCACTACTGAGTTCTATCTTGAAGGTGATCTGAATTACTCCAGAGTTTATTCTGAATTTGATCTGGATCACTTTTTAGTTCTATCCTGAAGTTGATCTGGATTTCTCCAGGGTTTTATCCTGAATTTGATCTGGATCTCTTTCGAGTTTTATCTTGAATTTGATCTAGATCACTCTGGAGTTATGTATTCTGAGTTTGCTCAGGATCACTCCTGAGTATATCTGAATCCCTCCTGAGATTTATTCCAAGGTCACTCTGGAATACTCCTAACTTCTAACCTAAGTTCGATCTGAATGACTCCTGAATATATTTGGATCACTCCTGAGTATTATTCTCATTCAATCTGGATCACTCCTGAGTTCTTTCCTGAAGTTTATCTGGATAACTCCAGAGTTGTATTCTGAATTTGATCTGAATAGCTTTTGAGTTTAATCCTGAGTTTGTTCTTGACCACTCCTGAATTCTATCCTGAAGTTTATCTGGATCATTTCAGAATTTTATCTTGACTGTGATCTGGATCACTCCTGAGATTTATCCTGTGTTCAATCTGGATCACTCCTGAATTCTATCCTGAATTTGATGTGTATCATGCCAGAGTTATAGCCTGAATTTGATCTGGATCACTCCTGAGTTTTATCCCGAGTTCGTTCTGGATCACTTCTGAGTTTTCTTCTGAAGTTGATCTGGATCATTCCAGAAATTTATCTTCAATTTGATCTGGATCTCTCCTGAGTTTTATCTTAAGTTCGATCTGGATCACTCCTGAATTCTATCCTGAATTTGATCTTCATAACTCCAGAGTTATATCCTGAATTTGATCTGGATCACTCCTGAGTTTTATCTTGAATTTCATCTAGATTTCTCCTGAGTTTTTTATTCTGTGTTCGCTTTAGACCACTCCTGATTATATCTGAATCACTCCTGAGATTTATCCTGATGTCACTCTATATCACTTCTGACACTTATCCTGAGTTTGATCTGGATGACTTTTGAGTATATCTGGATCACTGCTGAGCATTATTCTGAGTTTGATCTGGAATACTCCTGAGTTCTATCCAGAAGTTGATCTGAATCACTCCAGAGCTTTATTCTTATTTTGATGTGGATAACTCCTGAGTTTTATTCTTAGTTTGATCTGAATTACTCCTGAGTTCTATCCTAAAGTTGATCTGTATTACAGCAAAGTTCTATTTTGAATTTGATCTGGGTCAATCCTGAGTTTTATCATGAGTTCAATCTGGATAACTACTGAGTTCTATCCTGAAGTTGGTCTGAATCACTCCGGAGTTTTATCCTGAATTTGATCTGGATCACACCTGAGTTCTATCCTAAAGTTGATCTGAATCACTCCCGAGTTTTATCCTGATTTTGATCTGGATCACTCCCGAGTTTTATCTTGAATTTGATTTAGATTACTCTAGAGTTATGTATTCTGAGTTCACTCGGGAACACTCCTGAGTATATCTGAATCTCTCCTGAGATTTATTTTAAAGTCGCTCTGGATCACACCTGACTTTTAACCTGAGTTCGATCTGGGTGACTCCTGAGTATATCTGGATCACTACTGAGTATTATGCTGAGTTTGATCTGGATCACTCCTGAGTTCTTTCCTGAAGTTTATCTGGATCACTCCAGAGTTATATCCTGAATTTTATCTGGATCACTCCTGAGATTTATCCTGAGTTCATTCTGAATCACTCCTAATTTCTATCCTGAAGTTGATCTGGAACATTTCAGAATTTTATCTTTTATTTTTTAAATTTTTATTGTATTTTAGGTTTTGTGGTACATGTGCAGAATGTGCAAGATAGTTGCATAGGTACCCACATGGCAGTGTGTTTTGCTGCCTTCATCTTCTTAACCCACATTTGGCATTTCTCCCCGGGCTATTTCTCTTCAGCTCACCCCCCCCCACTGTCTTTCCTTTATTCCCCCCACTAGACCCCAGTGTGTAGTACCTTCCTCCCTGTGTCCATGTGTTCTCATTTTCCTCACCCGCCTATGAGTAAGAATATGTGGTATTTTGTTTTCTGTTCTTGTGTCAGTTTGCTGAGAATGATGTTCTCCAGATTCATTTATGTTTTTACAAAAGACATAAACTCGTCATTTTTGATTGCTGCATAATATTCCATGGTGTATATGTGCCACATTTTCCCAGTTCAGTCTATCATCAATGGGCATTTGGGTTGGTTCCAGGTCTTTGCTATTGTAAACAGTGCTGCAATGAACATTCGTGTGCATGTGTTCTTATAGTAGAACGATTTATAGTTTTTTGGATATATACCCAGTAACGGGATTGCTGGGTCAAATGGAATTTCTATTTCTAGGTCCTTGAGGAATCGCCACACTGTCTCCCACAATGGTTGAACTAATTTACACTCCCACCAACAGTGTAAGAGTGTTCCTATTTCTCTGCATTTTCTTTAGCATCTGTTTCCTCCAGATTTTTTAATGATCACCATTCTAAATGGCGTGAGATGGTATCTCAATGTGGTTCTGATTTGTATCTCTCTAATGACCAGAGATGATGAGCATTTTTTCATGTGTTTGCTGGCTTCATGCATGTCTTCTTTTGTAAAGTGTCTGTTCATATCCTTTGTCCATTTTTGAATGTGCTTGTTTGTTTTTTTTCTGTAAATCTGTTTGAGTTCTTGTAAATTCTGGATATCAGCCCTTTGTCAGTTGGGTAAACTGCAAAGATTTTTTCACAATCTGTGGTTGCTGATTCACTCTAGTGACTGTTTCTTTTGCCATGCAAAAGCTGTGGAGTTTGATTAGGTCCCATTTGTCTATTTTGGCTTTTGTTGCCAATGCTTTTGGTGTTTTGGTCATGAAGTCCTTGCCTACTCCTATGTCCTGAATGGTTTTGCCTAGATTTTCTTCTAGGGTTTTTATGGTGCCAGGTCTTATGTTTAAGTCTTTAATCCATCTGGAGTTAATTTTAGTGTAAGGTGTCAGGAAGGGGTCCAGTTTCTGGTTTCTGCACATGGCTAACCAGTTTTCCCAACACCATTTATTAAACAAAAAATCCTTTCCCCATTGCTTGTTTTTGTCTGGTTTATCGAAGATTATATGTTTGTAGATATGCTGTGTTGCCTCTGATGCCTCTGTTCTGTTCCATTGGTCTATATCTCTGTTTTGGTACCAGTACCATGCTGTTTTGATTACTGTAGCCTTACAGTATAGTTTGAAGTCTGGTAATGTGATGCCGCCCACTGTGTTCTTTTTGCTTAGAATTGACTTGGCTATGCAGGCTCTCTTTTGGTTCCATATGAAGTTCATGGTGTTTTTTTCTAGTTCTGTGAAGAAATTCAATGGTAGCTTGATGGGGATAGCGTTGATTCTGTAAATTACTTTGGGCAGTATATCCTTGTAACTTGTATTCCTAGGTATTTTATTCTCTTTGTAGCAATTGTGAATGGCAGTTTGTTCTTGATTTGGTTCTCTTTAATTAAAGTCTGTTATTGGTGTATAGGAATGCTTGTGATTTTTGCACATTGATTTTATATCCTGAGACTTTGCTGAAGTTGCTTATCAGTTTCAGGGGATTTTGGGCTGAGGTGATGGGGTCTTCTAGGTATACTATCATGTCGTCTGCAAATAGAGACAATTTGGCTTCCACCTTTCCTATTTGAATACCCTTTATTTCTTTTTCTTGCCTGATTGCTCTGGCTAGAACTTCCAGTACTATGTTGAATAGAAGTGATGAGAGGGGACATCCTTGTCTAGTGCCAAATTTCAAAGGGAATGCTTCCAGATTTTGCCCATTAAGTATAATATTGGCTGTTGGTTTGTTGTAAATAGCTTTTATTACTTTGAGATATGTTCCATCAATACCAAGTTTATTGAGGGTTTTTAGCATAAAGGGTTGTTGAATTTTGTCAAATGCCTTCTTTGTGTCAATTGAGATAATCATGTGGTTTTTATTTTTGGTTCTGTTAATCTGGTGAATTATGTTTATAGACTTGCATATGTTTAACCAGCCTTGCATCCCTGGGATGAATCATTCTTGATCATGATGGATAAATTTTTTAATGTGCTGTTGCAATCGGTTTGCCAGTATTTTATTGAAGATTTTTGCGTCTATGTTCATCATGGATATTGGCATGAAGTTTTCTTTTCTTGTTGAGTCTCTGCTGGGTTTTGGTATCAGGATGATGTTGGTCTCATAAAATGATTTGGGAAGGGTTCCCTCTTTTTGAATTATTTGAAATAGTTTCAGAAGGAATGGTACCAGATCCTCTTTGTGTGTCTGGTAGAATTCGGCTGTGAACCCATCTGGACCTGGGCTCTTTTTGTGTGGTAGGCTCTTAATTGCTGCCACAACTTCAGACCTGGTTATTGGTCTATTCATAGTTTTGGCTTCCTTCTGGTTTAGCCTTGGGAGGACACAGGTGTCCGGGAATTTATCCATTTCTTCCTGGTTTACTAGTGTATGTGCATAGAGTTGTTTGTAGTATTCTCTGAAGATGGTTTGAATTTCTGTGGAATCTGTGGTGATTTCTCCCTTATCATTTTTTATTGCATCTATTTGGTTGTTCTCTTTTCTTTTTTATCAGTCTGGTGAGTGGTCTACTTTGTTGATCTTTTTAAAAAAACAGCTCTTGGATTTATTGATATTTAAAGGGTTTTTTGTGTCTCTGTCTTCTTCAGTTCCACTCTGATTTTAGTTATTTCTTGTCTTCTGCTTGGTGTTGAGTTTTTTTTGATCTTGCTCCTCTATCTCTTTCAATTTTGACAATAGGGTGTCAATTTTGCCTCTCTCCACTCTTCTCATGTGGGCACTTATTGCTATATATTTTCCTCTACAGACTGCTTTAACTGTGTCCCAGAGATTCTGGTATGTTGTGTCTTCGTTCTCATTGGTTTTGAAGAACTTCTTTATTTCTGCCTTCATTTCATTGTTTATCCCATCAACATTCAAGAGCCAGTTGTTCAGTTTCCATGAAGCTGTGCAGTTCTCAGTTAGTTTCTGAATTCTGAGTTCTAACTTAATTGCACTATGGTCTGAGAGACTGTTTGTTGTGATTTCAGTTGTTTTTCATTTGCTGAGGAATGCTTTACTTCCAATTATGTAGTCAATTTTAGAGTAGGTGTGATGTGGTGCTGAGAAGAATGTATATTCTGTGGATTTGGGGTGGAGAGTTCTGTAAATGTCTATCAGGTTTGCTTGTTCCAGGTCTGAGTTCAAGCCCTGGATATCCTTGTTAATTTTTTGTCTGGTTCATCTGTCTGCTATTGACAGTGGAGTGTTAAATTCTCCCACTATTATTGTGTGGGAGTCTAAGTTTCTTTGTAAGTCATTAAGAACTTGCCTTATATATCTGGGTGCTCCTGTATTGGGTCCATATATATTTAGAATCCTTAGCTTTTCTTGTTGTATCAATTCTTTTACCATTATGTAATGACCTTCTTTGTCTCTTTTGATCTTTGTTGCTTTAAAGTCTATTTTATCAGAGATGAGAATTGCAACTCCTGCTTTTTTTTTTGCTCTCCATTTGCTTGGTAAATCTTCCTCCATCCCTTTATTTTGGGCCTTTGTGTATCTTTGCATGTGAGATGAGTTTCCTGGATACAGCACACCAAGGGTTTTGGTTTTTATTCCAATTTGCCAGTCTGTGTCTTTTGATTGGTGCATTTAGCCCATTTACATTTAGGGTTAATATTACTATGTGTGGATTTGATACTGCCATTTTGATGCTACCTGGCTATTTTGCCCATTGGTTAATGCCAATTCTTCATTTTGTTGATATTCTTTGGCATTTGGTATGTTTTTTAGAGTGGCTGGTACTGGTTGTTCCTTTCTATGTGTAGTGCCTCTTTCAGGAGCTCTTGTAAAGCAGGCCTGGTAGTGACAAAATCTTTGAGTACTTGCTTATTGGCAAAAGATTTTATTCTTCCTTCACTTATGATGCTCAGTTTGACTGAATATGAAATTCTGGGTTGAAAGTTATTTTCTTTAAGGAAGGTTGAATACTGGCCCCCACTCTCTTCTGGCTTGTAGAGTTTCTGCTGAGAGATCTGCTGTGAGTCTGATGGGCTTCCCTTTGTGAGTGACCCAACCCTTCTCTCTGGCTGCCCTTCATATTTTCTCCTTCATTTCAACCCTGGCAAATCTGATGATTATGTGCCTTGGGATTGCTCTTCTTGTGGAATATCTTTGTGGTGTTCTCTGTATTTCCTTGAGTTGAGTATTGACCTGCCTTGCTAGGTTGGGGAAATTTTTATGGATAATATCCTGAAGAGTATTTTTCAGCTTGGATTCATTCTCTTCATCACATTCTGGTACACCTATCAAATGTAGGTTAGGTCTCTTCACATAGTCCCACATTTCTTGGAGACTTTGTTCATTCCTTGTTGTGCTTTTTTCTCTAATCTTGGTTTCTCTTTACATTTCATTGAGTTGATCTTCGACCTCTGACATTCTTTCTTCTGCTTGGTCAATTTGGCTGTTGAAACTTGTGCATGCTTCACAAAGATCTCGTGTTGTGTTTTTCAGCTCCCTCAATTCATTCATATTCCTCTCTAAGTTGTCCATTCTTGTTATCATTTCCTCAAATCTTTTTTCAACATTCTTAGTTTCTTTGCATTGATTTAGAATATGTTCTTTTAGCTCACTGAAGTTTTTCATTATCCACCTTCTGAAGTCTGATTCCATCATTTCATCACACTCATTCTCTGTCCAGCTTTGTTCCCTTGTTGGTGAGGAGTTTTGGTCCTTTGTAGGAGGTGAGGTGTTTTGGTTTTGGGTGTTTTCCTCCTTTTTTTTTTTTAATTTTTTTAATTTTTATTGCATTATAGGTTTGGGGGTACATGTGCAGAACGAGCAAGATAGTTGCATAGGTACACACATGGCAGTGTGCTTTGCTGCTTTCCTCCCCTTCACCCACACTTGGTATTCATCCCCAGACTATCCCCCCCAGCCCCCCCCGCTGTCCCTCCCTCATTCCCCCCAACAGTCCCCAGTGTATAGTAGACCACCTCTCTGTGTCCACGTGTTCTCATTTTTCTCACCCACCTATGAGTGAGTATATGCGGTATTTCTTTTTCTGTTCTTGTGTCAGTTTGCTGAGAATGATGTTCTCCAGATTCATCCATGTCCCTACAAAGGACACAAACTCATCATTTTTGATTGCTGCATAATATTCCATGGTGTATATGTGCCACATTTTCCCAGTCCAGTCTATCATCGTTGGGCATTTGGGTTGGTTCCAGGTCTTTGCTATTGTAAACAGTGCTGCAATGAACATTCGTGTGCATGTGTCCTTATAGTAGAACGATTTATAGTCCTTTGGATATACACCCAGTAATGGGATTGCTGGGTCAAATGGAATTTCTATTTCTAGGTCCCTGAGGAATCGCCACACTGTCTTCCACAATGGTTGAACTAATTTACACTCCCACCAACAGTGTAAGAGTGTTCCTATTTCTCCACATCCTCTCCAGCATCTGCTGTCTCCAGATTTTTTAATGATCGCCATTCTAACTGGTGTGAGATGGTATCTCAATGTGGTTTTGATTTGCATCTCTCTAATGACCAATGATGATGAGCACTTTTTCATATGTTTGCTGGCCTCATGTATGTCTGCTTTAGTAAAGTTTCTGTTCATATCCTTTGCCCATTTTTGAATGGGATTGTTTGTTTTTATCCTGTAAATCTGTTTGAGTTCTTTGTAAATTCTGGATATCAGCCCTTTGTCAGATGTGTAAACTGCAAAGATTTTTTCCCATTCTGATGGTTGCCGATTCACTCTAGTGACTGTTTCTTTTGCCGTGCAGAAGCTGTGGAGTTTGATTAGGTCCCATTTGTCTATTTTGGCTTTTGTTGCCAATGCTTTTGGTGTTTTGTTCATGAAGTCCTTGCCTACTCCTATGTCCTGAATGGTTTTGCCTAGATTTTCTTCTAGGGTTTTTATGGTGTCAGGTCTTACGTTTAAGTCTTTAATCCATCTGGAGTTAATTTTAGTGTAAGGTGTCAGGAAGGGGTCCAGTTTCTGCTTTCTGCACATGGCTAGCCACTTTTCCCAACACCATTTATTAAATAGGGAATCCTTTCCCCATTGCCTGTTTTTGTCTGGTTTATCAAAGATAATATGGTTGTAGATGTGCTGTGTTGCCTCCGATGCCTCTGTTCTGTTCCATTGGTCTATATCTCTGTTTTGGTACCAGTACCATGCTGTTTTGATTACTGTAGCCTTGTAGTATAGTTTGAAGTCTGGTAGCGTGATGCCTCCTGCTGTGTTCCTTTTGCTTAAAATTGACTTGGCTATGCGGGCTCTTTTTTGGTTCCATATGAAATTCATGGTGGTTTTTTCCAGTTCTGTGAAGAAACTCAATAGTAGTTTGATAAGGATAGCATTGATTGTGTAAATTACTTTGGGCAGTATAGCCATTTTCACGATATTGATTCTTCCTAACCACGAACATGGAATGTTTCTCCATCTGTTTGTGTCCTCTCTTATTTCATTGAGCAGTTGTTTGTAGTTTTCCTTAAAGAGGTCCCTTACATTCCTAGTGAGTTGTATTCCTAGGTATTTTATTTTCTTTGTAGCAATTGTGAATGGCAGTTTGTTCTTGATTTGGTTCTCTTTAAGTCTGTTATTGGTGTATAGGAATGCTTGTGATTTTTGCACATTGATTTTATATCCTGAGACTTTGCTGAAGTGGCTTATCAGTTTCAGGAGCTTTTGGGCTGATGTGATGGGGTCTTCTAGGTATACTATCAGGTCGTATGCAGATAGAGACAATTTGGCTTCCACCTTTCCTATTTGAATACCCTTTATTTCTTTTTCTTGCCTGATTGCTCTGGCTAGAACTTCCAGTACTATGTTGAATAGAAGTAGTGAGAGAGGGCATCCTTGTCTAGTGCCAGATTTCAAAGGGAATGCTTCCAGTTTTTGCCCATTAAGTATGATATTGGCTGTTGGTTTGTCATAAATAGCTTTTATTACTTTGAGATATGTTCCATCAATACCAAGTTTATTGAGGGTTTTTAGCATAAAGGGCTGTTGAATTTTGTCAAATGCCTTCTCTGCCTCAATTGAGATAATCATGTGGTTTTTGTTTTTGCTTCTGTTTATGTAGTGAATTACATTTATAGACTTGCGTATGTTGAACCAGCCTTGCATACCCGGGATGAATCCTACTTGATCATGATGGATAAGTTTTTTAATGTGCTGTTGCAATCGGTTTGCCAGTATTTTATTGAAGATTTTTGCATCTATGTTCATCATGGATATTGGCCTGAAGTTTTCTTTTCTTGTTGAGTCTCTGCCAGGTTTTGGTATCAGGATGATGTTGGTCTCATAAAATGATTTGGGAAGGGTTCCCTCTTTTTGGATTATTTGAAATAGTTTCAGAAGGAATGGTACCAGATCCTCTTTGTGTGTCTGGTAGAATTCGGCTGTGAACCCATCTGGACCTGGGCTTTTTTTGTGTGGTAGTCTCTTAATTGCTGCCTCAACTTCAGACCTTGTTATTGGTCTATTCATAGTTTCGGCTTCCTCCTGGTTTAGGCTTGGGAGGACACAGGTGTCCAGGAATTTATCCATTTCTTCCTGATTTACTGGTTTATGTGCATAGAGTTGTTTGTAGTATTCTCTGATGATGGTTTGAATTTCTGTGGAATCTGTGGTGATTTCTCCTTTATCGTTTTTTATTGCATCTATTTGGTTGTTATCTCTCTTCTTTTTTATCAGTCTGGCTAGTGGTCTATTTTGTTGATCTTTTCGAAAAACCAGCTCTTAGATTTATTGATTTTTTGAAGGGTTTTTCTTGTCTCTATCTCCTTCAGTTCTGCTCTGATCTTAGTTATTTCTTGTCTTCGGCTAGGTTTTGAGCTTTTTTGATCTTGCTCCTCTAGCTCTTTCAATTTTGACGATAGGGTGTCAATTTTGGATCTCTCCACTCTTCTCATGTGGGCACTTATTGCTATATATTTTCCTCTACAGACTGCTTTAAATGTGTCCCAGAGATTCTGGTACGTTGTGTCTTCATTCTCATTGGTTTCAAAGAACTTCTTTATTTCTGCCTTCATTTCATTGTTTATCCAATCAACATTCAAGAGCCAATTGTTCAGTTTCCATGAAGCTGTGTGGTTCTGAGTTATTTTCTGAATTCTGAGTTCCAACTTGATTGCACTATGGTCTGAGAGACTGTTTGTTATGATTTCAATTGTTTTGCATTTGCTGAGGAGTGCTTTACTTCCAATTATGTGGTCAATTTTGGAGTAGGTGTGATGTGGTGCTGAGAAGAATGTATATTCTGTGGATTTGGGTTGGAGAGTTCTGTAAATGTCTATCAGGTTTTCTTGTTCCAGGTCTGAGTTCAAGTCCTGGATATCCTTGTTAATTTTCTGTCTGGTTGATCTGTCTGCTATTGACAGTGGAGTGTTAAAGTCTCCCACTATTATTGTGTGGGAGTCTAAGTTTCTTTGTAAGTCATTAAGAACTTGCCTTATATATCTGGGTGCTCCTACATTGGGTCCATATATATTTAGAATCGTTATCTCTTCTTGTTGTATCGATCCTTTTACCATTATGTAATGACCTTCTTTGTCCCTTTTGATCTTTGTTACTTTAAAGTCTATTTTATCAGAGATGAGAATTGCAACTCCTGATTTTTTTTGCTCTCCATTTGCTTGGTAAATCTTCCTCCATCCCTTTATTTTGAGCCTTTGTGTATATTTGCATGTGAGGTGGGTTTCCTGGATACAGCACACCGATGGGTTTTGGTTTTTTATCCAATTTGCCAGTCTGTGTCTTTTGATTGGTGCATTTAGCCCATTTACATTTAGGGTTAATATTGTTATGTGTGAATTTGATACTGCCATTTTGATGCTAGCTGGCTGTTTTGCCCGTTGGTTCATGTACATTCTTCATTTTGTTGATGGTCTTTAGCATTTGGTATGCTTTTAGTATGGCTGGAACTGGTTGTTTCTTTCTATGTGTAGTGCCTCTTTCAGGAGCTCTTGTAAAGCAGGCCTAGTGGTGACAAAATCTCTGAGTACTTGCTTGTTCGTGAAGGATTTTATTTTTCCTTCACTTATGAAGCTCAGTTTGGCTGGATATGAAATTCTGGGTTGAAAGCTCTTTTCTTTAAGGATGTTGAATATTGGCCCCCACTCTCTTCTGGCTTGTAGAGTCTCTGCCAAGAGATCTGCTGTGAGTCTGATGGGCTTCCCTTTGTGGGTGACCTGACCTTTCTCTCTGGCTGCCCTTAGTATTTTCTCCTTCGTTTCAACCCTGGTGAATCTGACGATTATGTGCCTTGGGGTTGCTCTTCTTGCGGAGTATCTTTGTGGTGTTCTCTGTATTTCCTGTAGTTGAGTATTGACCTGTCTTGCCAGGTTGGGGAAATTTTCCTGGATAATATCCTGAAGAGTGTTTTCCAGCTTGGATTCATTCTCTTCATCACATTCTGGTACACCTATCAAACGTAGGTTGGGTCTCTTCACATAGTCCCACATTTCTTGGAGATTTTGTTCATTCCTTTTTGTGCTTTTTTCTTTAATCTTGGTTTCTCATTTTATTTCATTGAGTTGATCTTCAACTTCTGATATTCTTTCTTCTGCTTGGTCAATTCGGCTGTTGAAACTTGTGCATGCTTCGCGAAGTTCTCGTGTTGTGTTTTTCAGCTCCTTCAATTCATTCATATTCCTCTCTAAGTTGTCCATTCTCGTTATCAATTCCTTGAATCTTTTTTCAAATCTTTTTTCAAGGTTCTTAGTTTCTTTGCACTGGTTTAGAACATGTTCCTTTAGCTCACTGAAGTTTCTCATTATCCACTTTCTGAAGTCTGATTCCGTCATTTTGTCACATTCATTCTCCGTCCAGCTTTGTTCCCTTGCTGGTGAGGAGTTTTGGTCCTTTTTTGGAGGTGAGGTGTTTTGGTTTCGGGTGCTTTCCTCCTTTTTGCGCTGGTTTTTTCCTGTCTTTGTGGATTTATCCACCTGTCATCTTAGTAGTTGCTGACTTTTCGATTAGGTCTCTGAGTGGATGCCCAGATTGTTGATGATGAAGTATTTCTGTTACTTAGTTTTCCTTCTAAGTGTCTAGCCCATCTTCTGTATGACTGCTGAGGTCCACTCCAGGCTGCACTTGTCTGGGGTACACCTGTAGCAGCTGTAAAACAGTGAGGGATGCTACCAGTTTCTTCTGCTGCTCTCTTTGTCCCAGAATGATGCCCTCCAAATGTCAGTCTGATTAGTCCTTTTTTGAGGTGACTCTTTGGATATACAGGGGTCAGAGAGCTGCTTGAGGAGATGGTCTGTACTCTATAGCTCCAGTGTTGAGCTTTGAGCTCCATTGTTCATTCATGGTTGTTGGGTGGGTGTCTTTAGGTCTTCTGCAGCAGAACTTATAAAACCCCCTTTTTTCCCCTTAGATGCTCTGTCTCAGGGAGTTGGGGCTTTCTTTATGAGTATCTGTTGCACTGTCCTGCCCGGCTAGGAGGCAGTCTAGTCACTATTTGCCTGCTGAGGCTCTGCCCTGCTGCCATGGGGTCCACCCTGCTGCCATGGGGCTTCACCCTGCTATGATGGGCTCTGCCCTATTGGCAGAGTCTCTCTGTTATGGCAGGTTGCCTTGGCAATGGCAGGCTGCATCAGCAATGGGCGTGTACCTCAGTAGGGGTGGTATGCATCCGTAGTGGCAGATGCCCCTCCTCCACCAAGCTGCACCATCCTGGATTCAGCAGGGCTCACAGTAAATCTCTGAACCCTGAGTGTTTCAAATTGCCATTTGGTTTGTCCCTGTGGGCATGGGACCCACTGAGCCTGATCACCTGACTCCCTGCCTCAGAGTTCTTTCTCTCTCTCTCTTTTTTTAAGTTGAACAGTTGACTCTCTCACAGGTGTTTCAGTCACCTGCTGATAGGGCAGTGGGATCTGCATTATTTCCCATGCTGTGGCCCACTGCGCTGGCTCAAATCATGCTTCCCAGGAATCTCCTGGTCTGGCTCACTGTCCAAGTCCCATTTAATCAGATGGATATGTTAATTTGCCCTCCCAAATCTGAGATTGCCAGTTTAACAGGGAACCCAGACCAGTGAGTTTTGTGTGGGGTGCCACTGCTCTGTGGCACCAGCCGAAATGGCCGTGCAAGCCAAAAGGGCTGTGCTGGTGACCCGTGTCTCTCCTACACCTAAAAATTTCCCAATTCTGTGGGCAACAAAGGTCCATCTGAAAATGCAGCTAGGACTTACCCTCTGCGCCTTCACTGAGAGCTGCAATCCTGAGTTGTTCCTACCACGCCATCTTGGAAATTCCTCCACTTTTGAGTTTTATCCTGAGTTTTATCTGGATCACTCCTGAATTTTATCCTGAGTTTGATCTGGATCACTTCTGAGTTTTATCCTGAGTTGTATCTGTATCACACCTGAGTTTTTTATCCTGAATTCGATCTGGTTCACTCCTGAGTTCATCTGGATCACTTCTGAGTTTAATCCTGAGTTTGATCTGGATCACTCCTGAGTTTTATCCTGTGTTTGCTCTGTATCACTCCTGAGTTCAAACTCAATCACTCCTGAGTTTTATCCTGAGTTCAATCTGGATCACTCCTGAGTTTTATCTTGAGTTTGATCTGGATTACTCCTGAGTTTTTTTAATCCTGAGTTTGATCTGGATCACTCCCGAGTTTATCTGGATCACTTCTGTGTTTTATCCTGAGTTTGATCTGGATCACTTTTGAGTTTATCTGGATTACTCCTGAGTTTTTTATTTTGAGTTCAATCACAATAGTTCAGTTTTGCTCTTACTTTTTAAACAAAATTTACATTTTATTTAGATTGAAATAAACTGTACAAAATTGATTTTCTTCACCAAAAATAATAGCAATATTTTCCATATTTTTCTAGATAAACCACAACACTTATTTTTGTTGATTTTCCAGGTTTTGCTTATAAATCAAGATGAGGCAGTAGATAAGAGTCATGGAAAAGAGAGAGAGAATAAATACAGACAAATTGGTTGTCAGTATCCATGGCCTCTGAATCTGTCTTAACCATGAAACAGAAGTGTTCAATGTATACCTGCTAAAAAGCTTAGGAAGATGTAGGCTTCACAAAGGAATGTAAACAGCCAACAACGAGATGTGGAACAATGGCAGCCTCCTCCATTCAAACTTTTACTGTTTTTTGTTCCTTACGTTCATTTCATAAATACAGAATCTACACTGAAATTTTTTTTTTGTGAGCTCACAAGCTTTTCTCTGTTAATTTCTTGTAACTATCCAGTACAAATTTTTAACATACTTAAAACTCCTATTAGTCAAAGGTCAACTGTGGACTTCACTGTAACATTTTATAAAGTGTATATCTTCCTCCCACACCTCTTCAAAATATATTTCTTCAAAGAATTCATAACACCCAGAATAGAGATCCACAGTGATAATAAATGCTATGTCTAAAATGACTTAACTAAAACAATTCCAGAGTGCCACTGGCAGAGATCACACAGAAGGAAACATGGCACTTTCAATGTTCTGTTCTGGAAGAACAGATAGGCTTTCAAAGCAGGAGAGTTCAAATAGGGGCGATTTAAACAGGTAGATTATCAATGGCTAATGTATTCAATGAAGTTCTATAGGCAAAGATATTTAGTGATTAAGTGCCCTACATACACCTTACAGCTTTTCTTCCAAATATAAAATATAAGAAAACCTATTTTTAAAAGTCTCTTAGGTATTTTCCATGGTTTCTGAATTCTCTGTGGGAAGCTCTGACTTACTTGTATGGAGTTTAATATATGTGTCCACCATTAAATCCAGGTTGTGTTTTATATCAAAATTTATGTTAAGCAAAGCCAAGTTACTCAAACTTTGGTCTGTCAAAGTGTTTCTCAAATATGCTTTAAGATGTTTTTATCCATTTTCATACTGCTCATTTTCAACCTTCATCACAGGAAGAATACACAGGACCTTTAGCAATGCATGCACATTAGGAAAAAACTTGATGTCAGGCAGGTGAAGGGCTTCACAGATAGTGGATGGAAGCTCTTTATTTCACTTGAATAATACAGTATGCATTATTTTGGGTGTGAATTATTTTACTTAATAGTATCTAAGTTTCATCTAAATTATCCTACATCAAGACAGTTTATGCATGGGATAATATCCTACTGCATGGGATAATAAATATTACCACAGTGTACTTATCTATTCTATAAATGTCTTTAGGTGTTTGGGTTGGTTCCAAGATTGAGATGTTGCAAATAACATTTGAATTAACATTTGCTTGTGTGTTTCTTGATGCAAATTTGCATGAATTTGTCTAGAAGTGGATTGCTGAGTCTTAGGAAATGTTTGCCTTCAAATTTAGTAGTTAACATCAAACTCTTTTCTAAAGATACTGTATTCATTCTTCTCAAATTTTCTTTATCATCTTATTGAAAACGAGTTTTTCTCTAATTTTTTTACCACATAATTTATTTTAATTATAGAATCACATATTTTAAGAGTTATAAAAATATTTGCAAACCAAGTAGCTGTACCTTTTAATCCTGTATGTGAGGAAACCAAAATTTGAGGACAGAAATAAGATTTCTAAGTATACCTTTCAATGTAAGCAGCTTTCATCTTCCCTGCTAGATTTTATTATTCTTGGATTTCTTCACAGCCTTAAATACCTGTGTGAAATAGAATGTAAGCACATTTTGTGAATTTGGAAGAAAGGCATTTTCTTTCTTCTTGTTTTTTCTTCAATGTTCAGTTTCCTTTAATGACCCCCATCTCCCCGAAGGGGAGGTGCAGACAGCTAGGTGATGGCAAGAGATGTTCCTTGAAGATCTTGTCCCAATTGAAGGCTTTGCCTACATGCAGGAAGGCCCCCTCCCAGGAGAAGAACTCTTGAACCAGCACTGTGTCTCATCGCTGCCAGGATTCAGTTTCTGCCATGTGTAGGACTCATAGTCCACCTGCCAATCTGGACTCAGAGGAAAGGCAAGCTCCTGGCCTCTGAAGATCCAGACTCCAGAAATGGAGCTGCTATTGTTGGTTCCAAAGAAGATGATACTGGCAAAGGCATTCTTCCTCAGCCTGTCCAGTTACCAGAACATTCCAGTGATGAGATTGCAGCTCATGAATGTCTGAGTGAGTTCTTCAGGGAAGCAATACTCTGAGTACCACAGGAACCAGCTGTCCTTATCAAAGCACTTCCAGAAATATGGCAGTGCCACAGAGAGTGTGTCCTCACTGGAGTAATTGAGCTTAAATTCATCTAACATAAAGGTACTCTTGGGCAGGACAGTGAAGGGGTCCTTGGCCTCGGGCTCAGCAACCCGCTCCTGCTCACATTCATCAGTCTTCTCCCAGAAGCAGGGCAAGCTGCGTTTTTCTCCTGTAAACCCTTCTCTTTCCGTGGCGCGTACTTTTTAGGTTGGCTCTCTGCACACTTTTTAGCATCAAACTGGGCCATCTTCTCATACAGTTTCACTTCCCCCAAGACAGCCAGGAACTGGGGCTGGTTAATGCAGGTGAGGAACCAGCGGTTGATACTGGAAAAGGCCTGGCAGAAAGAAGGCTCTAGGACCTGCTTATAGAGCCACAACAGGGTGCAGACAACTGTGATGTCAGCCAGTGTCACTTGTTCACCCACCAAAAAAGTCCTTGTCTTCAAGTGAGCATCCAGCAGCCCCAGAATTCAGGAAGCAAGGCATTTTCTTTGTAGAACTTTACTCATTGTGATCTGACAAGGTTTCCCTTCTTAGAAACTAAGTAAAACCTACATATACATTTATCAGTGTATTCCTCAGATATCATCCTAACACGTTCTTAACTTCAAATTTTATATAACAAAAGTTGAATTGCTTAATGCATAATATTGTTAGCTTTCTGGTGGCATTTTTTTTTCCTCACCTATCCATTGTTTGTTCTCCAATGTGAAAAACCCAAAGTATGGGAAAAGAAATTGTAACCATTTTCTTCAGATTTGTTTCTTTTCTGTACTTTTTTTTTGTTATGTGGTTATATCAGCTATGAAGAAATTTTATATATACATATATTTTTAAAAATTATATATGTATTTAAATGTATACCCATTTAAAATATATACATATATATTTAACAAATGGTTTTAGGACTTAAGAGCAGTTAAAATGTGGTTATAATGCTGAGAATATTTATTAATATAAGGGAAATTTGGTTCAGCTTAACCACAAGCAAACTCTAGATTTTAATTTCATGTTAGAATTAAATGTTATAAAGAAAGTATATTGCAAGGAAAGCTATTTAGAAAGATTTAACTTTTGTTGCCTTCTCTTAATGGCACATTTATCTGACTTCTAATTACTAGAACATCTAGTCCCTCTCAAATGAAGATGACAATCAATGAGCAACCAATAGAGTGATGACTATTGAAAGTGAAATGCTATAAAGAAACTCACTATTATAAACATCAAACCCTGTAGCAATGAGGAGGAAGACAAATAGAAAAAAAGTTATTAATGGGGTTTCACCTTGACATACACAAAGCTTGGAAGTCATCCCTCTCATCCTTACACAAGCAAAACCTGAACAAATTAAAAATCAATGACTTTATTTGGACTCATTGGAGACTCTAGGCCACAGGGTGAGCTACCTCCTCAGAATCTAGAGAGACAGGTGATAGAGAATTAAATCTGAGATAAGCTTACCTGTGAGCCATTAGACTCATAACCTGGTACATAGATGGTAATTTTGACAAAATACTGGAAGCTGAATACCGACTAGTATGAGAGTGAGAAATCCCTGGGGGTCACAGTCTTAGGGGTCTTTCATACTCTCCCAGGATTCATTGTTCATGCCTCTAGGAACCCTACTAAGTTCTCATGGTGAAGAGCTAATAAAAAAATTCTTTTCTGTATCTAACATGGGCAGAGATGAAGTAAATTACTGTGAAATATACCCAGAGAGCCTCCATAAAAAAGACTACACTCCAGTGGAAGAGACTTTACCAGATACTTATCTCACATGGGCTGAAGGGCAGCTAAACACCTCCAGCCTGCTCTAGTCTTCCTGCCTTACTAGTGGAGGGTTGGGGAAGAATTCAGATATAAGAAACACAGTGATGGTCATAATCCAAGGACATGGACACACTAAAGATTATGCTCCACCTTCCCCTCAGAACAAGAAAATGATCAGAAACACAGAGGACACCATTTATTGATAAAGGGGCAAATTCAAAAACATATAACAATCCTTGATGCCCACAGTCTAATGATATGTGGAACAGAAACAGATGTCAGTCAGTATAGGAAAGATAAGCAAGTTACAAATTTGTAAGAATACTGTCAGTCTAAATAGCACTATCAAACAACTCTATCTAATGAACATTCATAGAATACTTCATCCAACAACAGCAGAATATGCATTCTTCTCAAGGTCACCCAGGTATACCACCTTCTGGGACACAAAGCATACATTAACAAATGTAGAATAAAGAAATTATACAAAGTATGTTCTCAGACCACAAAGGAATTGAACTAGAAATAAGTAACAAAGATAGCTAGAAAGTTTTTAAAGACTTGGAACAACATTTTGTTTTTTAACTAAATGAAAGTGAAAACACAGCTTATCCAAATTGATGGGAGGTAGTGGATGCAATGCTTGGAAAGAGTTTATAGCTTTAAATGTGTACATTATAGAATGTACATTTAGAAAGAAGAAAGATTGCAGGTAAGTGGTTGTGACCAAAATGCTCATGGAAATATAGATACTGAAGTTCAGGTTGATGGGGGATTTAGATGGAAACAAGGATCTTAGGAAGTGGAACAACGTTCACCCTTGCTACTCCTTAGTAAAGAATATAACTGCATTCTGTTCATGCTCTAGGGATCTGTGGAAGGTTGTACTGAAGAATGATGAACTGGAGTATCTGGCAGAAGAAATTTCTAAGCAGCAAAGAGCTCAAGAAGTGACGTGGCTGCTTCTAACAACCTACAATCAAGTATGGGAGCAAAGGAAATATTTAAAATTGGAATTTATAATTAAAAAGGAAGCAGAGCATAAAACTTTAGAAAATTCACAGCTGGCCGTGTAGTAGGGAAGAAAAGAGTATTTTCAAGGGAATAATTCAAAATTATGACTGAGCAGGAACAGCAGGTTGCTAAAGTTATTAGCATAACTCAAAGGGAGCCATGTGCTAACAGTAAAGACTGGAAAAAAGTTCCCAAAAGCATTTCAGAAATCTTTGGGGCAGCTCCTTCATCACAGAGGCCTAATAGGACAGAAAAGTTTCAAGGGCCAGGCCCAGAGTGCTGCTGCCTGTATTGCCTGGAGATGCTACTTTCTTGTGTTCCTGCAGTTCCAGTTCCAGCAGCTCAAAGGGCTCCAGGTACTGCTCAGGCAGCTGCTCCACAGGGCACAAGCTGTAAGCCTTGGTGGTTTTCACATGGTGCTAAGTACATAGGTATGCAGAATCCAAAAGTGGTGGAGACTTGGCAACTTCACCTAGTTCTCAGATGAAGTGTTGGAAAGCCAGGGTGCCCAGGCAGAAGCCATCCCCAGAAGGAGAACCCCTGCAGAGAAAGTCTAGAAAGGCAATGCCAAGGGGAAATGTAGGGTTGAAGCCCTCACACAGAATCCCCACTAGGTCACTGCCTAGTGGAGCTGTGAGAATAAAATTATCACCCTCCAGATGCCAGAATGTTAGAACCACCAGCAAGTATGCACCCTCAGTCTGCAAAAGTCACAGACACCAGACTCCTAGCAGTGATAGCAGCCATGCGGGTTGTATCCAACAAAGCCATGGGGGCGAGGGTGCCCAAGACTTTGGGAACCCACTCATACCACTGTGCCCAGAATGCAGGACATAAAGTCAAGTGAGGTTATTATGGAATTTTTAAGATTTAATGTATGGCCTGCTGGACTTCCTACTTACATGGGCCTGTTACCCTTTTATTTTGGCCAACTTCTCCCTTTTGGGATATGTTTACCCAGTGTCTATACCACCATTGTGTCTTGGAGGTAAATAACTTATTTTTGTTTCTACAGGCTCACAGCTATAAAAAGAACTTGCCTTGAGTCTCAGATGAGGGTTTGGACATTTGAGTTGAATTGAATCAATTTAAGACTACATTAAATAAGCTACATATGTCTTTGTGGACTTTAGGGAACCTAACTATTATTATTAACTTAGAATAGAATCTTGAAAATTTTGTTAAATATCAAAAGTTTAAAACACTGGATATCACAAAATAGAATCCCAGGTCACCATAAGTCATTTATTTAGCCAAAATGATAATTTAAAACATTTTAAAAAAGGAAAAACTTTTACTCTGATAGAGAGGAAACTCAGCTTTCCAAATAACAAGACTCAAGGAATATGGCATGAGGCCAACTGAGTCTGTTTCTTTCCTTCCCCATCCCTGCCACCTTTTTTGTTTTTGTAGTTTACTTAAAAGGAAAGCAAACACTTTTTATTGTTTCTTAATATTACAAAAAAAATTTTCGAAAGAGGAAACCAAATTTTATGTTTGCTTTAGTGCATCTTTAATGCTAAAGCTAGTTTTTAAATAAAATTTTATAAATCCATCCAGGTTTAATTAATTTGACCACAAGGTAATAGTTTTATAAACTTTTTTAGAATGCTTTACAATTTTCCATTAAACAGCAGATTAATTTTCTACAAAAATCACATTATTTGGGCTCATGGGCCTAGATTCTGACCCCACATTTGTGTGCTCTTATTTTAGTGATTAACCTATGAAAAAAAAAGGAAAAATCCCCTTCAAATCTTGGTCAATTTGCTCATACAAAGAGAACTTTCCTCACAAGACCAACCCTTTGCAAACCCTTTTAAATTTGCTTAAATTGTCAATTTGTTCTACTACGCTTCTAGTTTAAAACAATCTTTAAAACCCTCTGAACTAGACAAAATTACATTCCCTTTAACAAAAATCATACTCCCATGTCATCTTATAATGTTTTACCAAAAACACATTTTACTTTCCTTACACACCTTGTATGTAAAACTGTTTCTCCAGTAGTCTCAATTACATGTTGTAACTTTAACTCTAAGCAAGTTTTATTTTTGGTGAAAGCAATTTATTTATGTACAAGATGTGAAGCCTGGAACATCAGACTGAAGTGCAGATATGATCTGACTTTTTTCAGCATGGCTAGGAGGCGTGGCTACCTTGCATGTCCCCAGGCCTTATCTAGACTCTAATGCTCCAAAGAAGGCAAAGGGAACAATTTCCTGAAAGTCAAAATAGCAATTTATGACCTTAAAGCACTTAGCAAATCTGATATTTGACCTAAATTTAGACCAAATATATAAATTTTGAAGACATTTTATTTTACCAATAATCTTTAAAATTGTCTTTATTTCCAAAAGATTACTAACATTACATGAATGAAAAGGCATTAAAGTTTCTATTTTTTGACAAAATATGATTTAAGTGCTTATTTTTCTAAGACAATTAATTTAAGCTCTTTTATATAAACATCACACACACAACACATAAATAGAAGAGGAAGAGAGTGAGGAAAGCTTGCAGTTTCTACGGCCTAAGAAGCAGGCACAGCTGGAAGGCAAGAATAGATCCCCCAAATTAAGGATGTCATTTTGTAGTGAATCCTGGTTCCCCAAAAAGGAGAGAAATACTGTGGGAGGAGATAGGGTAGTGCTTCTACCATGCAACTCAAAACTAATCAGCCCATTTTGTAATCAGCCCATCCTTCATGGGATTCTCGTCTGTCAGTGGAAGGTAGGAATGTTCCTGTATCTTCCAGGAGGCCAACAGCATGTGTCTCTGGTTCAAGCATGCAAAGAGCCAAGTATTCCTTCATAACTGCATTAGCCTTCCTCAAAGTATATTTTCTGCCTAGCTATAATACACCAAAGCTAAAAGCATTCCTGTAATGCAAAGTAATTTTTGATACTCCTAAAAGTCAAAACCATCAGCTAATGCAGGGCAAAACAGAACAGAGTCAGATTTTGAGAGGGACCTACTTTTTTTTTTTTAATTTTCAGGGTTTCAAGAGGTAAACAGGTTCTTCTCAGAATGAGATCTGTGGTGCCTCCTTAATTTTTTCCCCAGGAGTCCCAGGAATTCATCTTGGGTTCTTTCACATGGACATCAACAGTGGCAAGAGGACAAATGGAGAAATAAATTCAGTTGACTGAGAAGAAAAACTTCTTTTTTTGTTTTTTTTTTTTTTTTTTTTTTTTTTTGAGACAGAGTCTCACTCTGTCACCCAGGCTGGAGTTTAGTGGTATGATCTCAGCTCACTGCAATCTCCTCCTCCTGGGTTCAAGCAATTCTCTTGCCTCAGCCTCCTGAGTAGCTGGGATTATGGGCACCTACTACCATGCCCAGCTAATTTTTTGTATTTTTAGTAAAGATGGACTTTTGCCATGTTGACTAGGCTGGTCTCAAACTCCTGACTTCAGATGATCTGCCAACCTCAGCCTCCCAAAGTTCTGGGATTTTAGGCATGTGCCACTACACCTGGCTGAAACTTTTTTCTTTTTTCTTTTTTTTTAGAAAAACACCATTGAGGAAGAGAAAAAGGTAAAGGCCTTTTAAATATATGCAGCTTGAACATCTATTTTTAATTAAGCTAATTTTAACCATAGAGCTCTTTTGTTGAAAAAGAAAATCTTTTAAAATCTGTTCCTAGCCAGGACAACCAATATTTCTGCCTATTGAATTCTACCCCAGGTAACCTTCCACATGAAATTAATAAGTTTTAACTAAGGATATGATTTAACCATGGACACATAAGGCGTTTTAAAGGGATAGTAAGCAGTTTTCTTTGTTTAACAAGATTTAGAATCTTCCCAAGAGTAGTTCAGAGAAAGAAAAATTCAAGACAAGAAATCAGAAGCTATCCATGGGGGAAAAGAATCTCTCAATAAATGGCAAAGTTACACAAATAATAAACTAGAAAGGAATCATTCTGGAAGTCAAGAATTGAACCTGGGATGCCACCATTAAAGGACAAAGCCTTAGCTACTGAGCTACACAGCATTGAACAGTTTCTATTGCTTTTCCCAGAAGCCTAGAGCTGCCAATTTCAAGCTCACAATGGCTTTTAACTACTTAAGGTAATTTTTAGGGCTATGACATGAACTCCAAAATTCCTGTCCTCTGAATGGTGGAGACCAAGAGAAAGTATCCACACATGGTCACAAGGCCAAGCTCTTAAGTACACAAAAGAAGACAGTAATTTCATCTGGTATTGGTTTCAGGGACCTGCAGCAAAGTTTGTACCTGACTATCCTGCTGGGCTTCCTTGAAAGCAGTCTTATATAGGTCCTAAACCCACATTCTATTCTGAGACCTCTCCATTATAGAAAGACAAATTCTTAGTACAAAGCGCACCAGATTTGCTATAGCCTAAGACTGTGTCACAAATCCTGGTATATTTTCTATTAACCAAACCCTTGTAGAGGAGACAAACAGTGATGTTTATTGTTTACACACACACACACACCCCAGAAACTTGGCTGGAAGGAATTTCTTACTCTTTTTTCTGGCATACCAGGTTTTCAGGTCCTCTTTCTCTCTAGCTTTTAGAAGAATGGAGCAGCTTTTGTTGGTCCTGTTGACTGTGGCATTGTTGTTGGAGACCAAACTCCATTTCAAAAGAAAATCATCCTTATCTGTTTTATAAATCCACAGGCAAAAGCTTCACAATTTTGCAAGATGCTGCCCAATGGGCTGTATAGGGACCCAAATTAACATTTTCCATCCCCACAGAAGCAAAAATACACATAACAAAAGACACTAGTCACCTCATTTAGCACCTGATATCGACCTGGCAAGGCTCAAACTTTTTCCCATTGGTCCCGGTTGTCATCAGTCCACTCCACATGGGGACGGGTGACCTTCAACCAGGAATTCAATGGTGGTCTCTGGGCAAGATGAAGTGTGGTCATCCTGAATCAGGCCTATTAAACTTCTTTCAGGGATCACCGAATGTGACCTGATAAATAAGCAAGGTTCTCTGAGTTAGGCCTTCTGGACTTCCATCAGCAATTCCTTCATAGATCCCCTCCTCCACATGTAGAAACACTCGCACAGACAAGATGGACAGAAGTTGATATTGTTTGGCTGTGTCTCCACCCAAATCTCATCTTGAATTATAGTTCCTATAATCCCCACATATCATGGGAGAGACCCAGTGGGAGGTAATTGAATCATGGGGGTGGTTACAGCATGCTCTTATTCTGGCTGCCATATGAAGAAGGATGTGTTTGTGTCCCCTTCTGCCATGATTATAAGTTTCATGAGGCCTCTCTAGTCCCTTGGAATTGTGAGTCAATTAAACCTCTTTCCTTTGTAAATTACCCACTCTTGGGCAGTAGTTTTTTTACAGCAGCGTGAGAGTGGACTAATACAGAAGGCCTTTCAAATTAAGATACCTAACCAAGAATTCCCAGTGTACCCCTTCCAAACTCTCCTATTCTCCTCCTGAGAAATATCCCCAAAATCTTGATTGAGGAGAAATCTTCTGAACTAAGACTCTTCCTACTAATTAGGGAAGGCCAGCTGAGACCCCAGAAGGAACTGAACCAAGACAGATACCCTGCAATGGTGCTGCAGACAGACACTCCACTATGGGGCTACAAACCAGTCAGGAGAAGGAAGGAGGCATTGGCAATGCCTAGAATACTCACTGAATCAGACACCTCATCAGACTATGGCTACAGACACTCCCATTACTGGGCTTCAGATAGACACCTTGGGATAGGGCTAGAGTTATTATGGGATATCTCCCCAGGACAATTTCTCTATTGCAATTAAGTCCATGCACATTGGGTCAGCAGCACTCCACCAGTAGAGACAGTACCAGAGTCATCCCCAAGTCCAAGAAAACTAAGCAGGTTCTTGGGCTGGCCTCTGAATCCATCACCAGAGGGAGGCTACCAAACCATGGGCAGGTAACCACAAGGGCAATCCTGGATGAGCTCCCAAAATTTGTAACCACCCAATGGGTTCACCTTGCTTGCTGCTTAGAGCCAATCTATCAAGACAGGGGAATTGCAATAGAGAAATGATAATTCACACAGAGTTGGCTGTGCAGAAGACCAGAAGTTTATTGTTACTAATATCAGTCTTCTCATTTGTTCTTCCTAAACTTTCTTCCAATAATGGTTTCAGAGACTTTTCTCTAGTGCTGTGGTCAAGTTCTATTCAAGCACAAGTCACAAGAGTGCAGCAAAACTAGCTTTAAAAGAAAGGGACATTATTTCAACCTGTTTGAGGTCTGTATTAATATCAGGACATCGGGATGGCTTCCACTCAGCTGCAAGGTGTGCTCTGAGATCACTTGACTTGTCTTTTAATTTCCCCTTCTGTGGTTTGTCTGATGTGGAAGCATCTGTAGAACCTGTCCGAGCCTCACTATAATTTGATATCACAGCAGTACCTGGGTGCATGGCTATTGAGAAAACCATAGCATTCTCATGCCAGTGCTGTTCATCCATCTAAACCCATGTGATCATTGAGCAGTTGCCAGGTTAAACCTTAGTGTTAGGAGAGGGATGATCATGGGCAGAAAAACAAATGAATGACCCTACTGTGATGGACACAGGAGTTCTTCATAATATTAATTAATATTTATTAATATTATTTCACTAAGTTTATTTATACTGTTTAATGTATTTGATAGAGTAATCGAATACAACCACCATTCATTTTCTTTATTGTTTGACAGTGTGTAGAATATAAATACCTGAACAAAATTATCTTCAGAGAGCCAAAACCTTGCTGGGTAAATAAAATATTAATTAACTAAAGGTTTGAGAGTTTAAACTTTTAGGAGATTTGAGCTCCAAGGAAATCCAAATCAAAGTGGTCTGAGGGTGAAGCTTTATGGTTTCCCACAAGCCAGCACCCCAAGGTAAGAAGCAGAGTTTCACGGCTGCCCTTCTGCTTCAGGAATGCTTCTGGTTGGGATTCTCCTTGCTGACTTTGTTCTTAGGTTGGGAGAAAATGACTATGGCAGTCTTAGAGCCCACAGCTGTGTAATGCCACTTTTAGGAGAGAGGCTATTATTTATTTATTTATTTTCAGAGTCAGAAAATACTTCCCAGAGTGTTCAGAAATTGTCTCTTATTGCTAGATCTTATCAATAGGTTCTTTCCTGCATAAGCCCCACCTCTGGGTGACATGCACGCAGAGTGGCTCCAGCTTGCCATGCACAGGCCTCATAGAGGCAGTCCGAGTAGCAGTGTGTGGCTGGGACTATTTGAGGAGGGATAATTCCCTGGCATGAAGGCCCAGACTTTACAGCATGCTCAGTGTGCGGTCAACCCTCATTCATACAACAGCCCACACCTCAGGACACTGGGAGACCTGGCATTCACAGATTCATGCTCCTTCTCATTTCACATGCAAAACATCCATCTCCACAAACACATACTGAGTTTCTAGTCAAATAGAAAAGCCCAAAGCCTCATCCAGTTACTGCATTCAAAACCAAGTCCAGAATCTCTGGCTTGTGCAGCTTCTGCTCTGCCATGTTCCTCCTATTACCGCAAAACCCACCCTGCAACAGCCAACACATAGTGGTATTGAAGGAGGGGGTCGCAGTGTCAAAAACTCAATCTTATATGATGCAACATGAGAAACACGCTCTGATGACCAGTTGTTGCCAGTTCCCCTGCACAGATACAGAGTGGACACCTTGTTCAGCAAGTCCAGCTAGCTGTTACTGCTCACTCTAAGAATCTTCATTGCCCTGAGGCCCATGCAGCTCAATTCTGCCATGGGACACCTCACCTTGCCCATTGAAATGCATCCGAGATGTTGGATGTCCTCCCTGATTCTACTTTAACAACCTAAATCTTACTGTTGCAAATTGAGCTGATGGAGATGCTGGGCTGGTGCTCACCTTAGAAGCTACACAAGCCAAGACTTGGATTTCTTTGGCAGTTTGAATCCTTTAAATGGTTAGTATCTTCTACTAGGCAACTAATGGTCTTGACTGCCCCTTTCCTTTGAGTCTGGAAATTTCTGTCTCTTAGCAAAATGCTGCTGCCACTGAGCCCCTAGAGTCAAGTTTTAAAGACTCGACTTTCTTCCAGCCACAGCTTTGGGACATTTAGGTGAAAATAATATCAAGGAATCAGGATGCATCTGAGTTGTACCTTCTCAGAGATTGCCTTGCCCTCTGTCAGGCCAACAGTGCCTAAGAGGGGGTGCTCAGCAGGTGATATAATTTGGCTCTGTGTCCCCACCAAAACCTCATTTCAAATTGTAGTAATCCCCATGTGTTGTGGGAAGGACCTGGTGGCAGCTCACCGAAGCATGGGGGTGAGTTTTTCTCATGCTGTTCTTGTGATAATGAATAAATCTCATGAGACCTGACGGTTTTATAGAAAGGAGTTCTCCTGCACATGCTCTCTTGTCTGCTGCCATGTAAGATGTGCCTTTGATCTTCCTTCACCTTACACTATGTGAGGCCTCCCTAACCATGCAGAACTGTGAGTCCATTAAGCCTTTTTTTCTTTTAAATTACCTGGTCTCAGGTATGTCTTTATTAGCAGCATGAGAACAAACTCATACAGCAGGGTTCAGATTTGTCTCATGTCTCATCTACCTCCTGCTAAACTTTGCACCTGCCTAACTAGTCTCCTAATAGATTTTTATTGGGATCAAATGGCATCTTCTTAACCCCAGGAGATGGCTTAACTTTTTGTCTTCCTTTTGAAATTAATTCCACTGGCTAAAATGGTTTTGGTCTTTCTTGCCATTTTACTTTCAGGCAGGTCACCTTCAGCCTAAAGCCTTACTGCTTCTTGACTTGTGGTTTTGAGGAAGAGCACAAGTCAACACATTGCTGATGACAACACTGAACTTCAGCTGAGTCCCTGAGCTCCTGGAAATCCCCCTACTCTGTCTCTACATATTGCCAAATAAGAGCCACCTCTATCCTTCCTCATGGCTCTGATAAGGCCACATTAAACTCTCTTGTATGGCTGCCTTAAAATGCCAGGACCCTCCATTATTTATTAATAAATATTCTCCCTTTCACAATAGCCGGAATATGGTCCTCTCCTGACTTTCTGGTTTCTTGCCATATTTCCAAATGCAGGAGTACCATTTGGCCTGTAACACAGTGCTTTAATCCACTTCCCAACTTAGTAGAGGGGGGTCCTCACTGCCCCTCACTCTTTTAGCCTGAGATTTTAGTCTATTATGTGAGCACTCCCAATTTTAAGTTCTGTGTTGACTATGAAATCTCGATTTTAAGTTCTGTATTAACTTGGACTTTTTGAGATGAAAGTGATAGAAACTGAAAGGGAAATTGACATTAAAAATGAAAGACACTTACAAGTTTACCAGTTGGGGATCTGAGACAGGGACCCCTCAGGATGTGCTCAGTCAGAGCCCAGTTCTGATTCTCTGAGATGCTCAAAGGTCTGCTCTCTTATGCACGTTCATTTAAGTCCTGACAGGCAGAGAGATGATCTGTTTCACATCCACAGGAATTAATGAAGATTACCCAATGATAACAGGCAAAGGCCATTCATTCAGAGCTGCTCTAGCAAGAGGGCCAGCCACCATCACTACATTTGTTCAAGAATCACAGGCATGCAGAGGAGAGGGGAAGCTTCACAGTGGGAAATAGACAGCTCAGGTGAGCCCTGTTGCAGTGCAGACAGCCTGCCGGGGAAACTGAGGCAGTTCCCTGGAAGCAGGCTGCCTACATGATTGGTTAGGGGAGAATATTTGGCTTTTTCTGGTTGGTCCTAAGCAGGGACAACATCAGGGAACTAGTTAGTTAATAACTAGGGAACTGCTAGTTATTAATCATGTCCTAGTCATTTGTGACAGAGTATTACAGGAGTTACTGTTTAGCCTCCTGAACCAGCTGTTAGAGTGGTCTGGCTTCCTATGAGTCTGACTCACAGGTCGTGGGCTGGTTTCCTGGGCTGGTACTACAGTGTGTGAGTTGGCTTCCTGGGCAGGTTGCCACAGATTGTGGGTCAGTTTTATTTTTGTATCTGTATCTGGCCATTGTCCATTCATATCTCTGCCCTCCATTCTCAGTCTCTCACATCTCTCCATTAAAGCATGGAGAGAGAGAGGAGAAGGAGAAGGAAAGAGAAGAAGAAAGAGGAGGAGAAGGAGAAGGAGAAAAGGAGAAGGAGGAGAAGAGGAGGAGGAGGAAGAGGAAGTAGAGACAGAAGATGTAGGGAGAGAAAGGGAGGAGAAAGAAGGGAAGGGGAAGAGAGGATGAGAACCAAAAGCTAATTTTTCTAGATGCCACAGGGAAATATCCAGATGTATTGATTTGGCCTTAATTGTTCTAGAAGCCCACTGCTAAGGCCCACTGATGGGGAACAGGTTGTGACTGTAGTTAAATTTGTTGTGCCCAGGGGTCTAAGAAAGAGTTTATGCTTTCCCAGAGGGAAACAGGTTACCTGGGGGAGTAGCTATCTGACTACAATAAAGATTCTATCAGAAGAAGAAAAAAATACTGCCACAACATTTTGTCTTTCTGGATAATTTTTTTATTTGTCCATGTTAAACAATTCAACTTTAAATCTGTCACCGACTATCTGGGACCATTTCGGATAGAAAAAGATGCCATGTCTAGAGTTCCATTTTCAGAGGAGCCCCCCAGCACTGTTACACATGGAAGTATTTCAACTACCCAGTATAGCTGGTGTTATTATTTACACATGGCATGGCCCATGGGGAATCTGGTGCACACAGTTATTGTGAAACAATGGATATTGCCTAAGGTTTCTGAATTTCACCCACATTTATTTTGTTGTTACAAAGTTAGAAAAAAAATTCCCTAAATAACCAAATCCCTTGCAAAGTGGTTTGGTAAATTTAAGATTTGGTTGTTAAATACTTCCTTATTTGTGCTTCAAAACTTGTAAAAGACACTTACCATAACTGATTTTCATTGTTAATTTTTAGATTTTTTTAATAAAAGCATTTTAATCATGAAAACAAGTATTTTCTTATTTATTTATATATTTACTCATCTAGAAAACTAGCTACTGATCAACATCAGCAAAGAAAATATGTCTTGTCAGATACACGAGGCAAGATGGCATCATAGAGGCGACTCAGGATTGCAGCTCTCAGTGAAGGCGCAGAGGATGAGTCCTAGCCGCATTCTCGGATGTTCCTTTTATGCCCACAGAGCATTGAAAGTCCCAGGTGTGGGAGAGACATGGGACGCTAGTGCAACTGGCTAATGCAGCCGGCTCCCACCACCTCTTCAGCCGGCGCCATGGTGGGACCTGGCGTGGAACTCACTGGTCTGGGTGCCCTGTTAAACCGGCAATCTGAGATTTGGAAGGGTAGATTGGCATGTTCAACTGATTGAACGAGACTTGGACAATGAGCCAGAACAGGAGTTTCCTGGGAAGCGTGATCTGAGCCGGGGTAGTGGGCAGCGGCACAGGAGATTGCACGGATCCCAGTGCCCTATCAGCAGGCTACTGGGGCGCCAGTGAGAGAGTCGACCTTTCAGCTTGGGGAGAGGAAGAGAGAAAGAGAGAGGACGGACTCTGAGGCAGGGAGCTGGGTGATCAGGCTCGGCGGGTCCCACGCTCACAAGGACAAGCAGGGCGGCAACTGGAGGTGCTTGGGGCTGAGAGTTTTGCTGCCAGCATCTAGGACGGTGCAGCCCGGTGAGGGAGGGGCATCCACCATTGCTGACGCAGTCCACCCCCACTGAAGTACCACCCAGGACTGACGCAGCCTGCTGTTGCCGAGGCAACCTGCCATAACAGAGAGACTCCCCCAGGAGCCGGGAGTGCTCCACAGCAGAAGGGAGCCCAGCAGCAACAGGGCAGATCCGTGCTAGCAGGTCAGAGCCCCGGCAGGCAAATAGTGAATAGACTGCCGCCTAGAGGGGCAGGACAGTGCAACAGATACTCATAAAGAAAGCCCCAACTCCCTGAGACAGAGCATCTAAGGGGGGAAAAAAGGGTGGTGTTTTATGAGTTCTATTGCAGCAGACATAAACAACCTACCAACAACCCTGAATGAACAATGGAGCTCACAGCTCAGCAATGGAGCTCCTATAAAGCACAGACTGTCTCCTCAAGCAGCTCCCTGACCCCTGTATATCCAAGAAGTCACCCCAGAGAAAAACTAATCAGACTGACATTTGGCTGGCATTATTCTGGAACAAGGACAGCAGAAGAAGAAACTGGTATCATCCCTCACTGTTCCGCAGCTGCTGAAGGTATACCCCAGACAAGTAGGGCCTGGAGTGGACCTCAGCACTCATACAGCAGAGGGGATAGACAACTAGAGGGAAAACTAAGTAACAGAAATACTTCATCATCAATAATCTCAGCGTCCACTCAGAGACCCAATTGAAAAATCAGCAACTACTAAGAAGACAGGCAGATAAATCCATAAAGATAGGAAGAAACCAGTGCAAAAAGGAGGAAAGCACCCGAAACCAAAACACCTCACCTCCAAAAAAGGACCAAAACTCCTCACCAGCAAGGGAACAAAGCTGGACGGAGAATGAATGTGACGAAATGATGGAATCAGACTTCAGAAAGTGGATAATGAGAAATTTCAGTGAGCTAAAGGAACATGTACTAAACCAGTGCAAAGAAACTAAGAACCTTGAAAAAAGATTTGAAAAAAGATTTGAGGAATTGATAACAAGAATGGACAACATAGAGAGGAATATGAATTAATTGAAGGAGCTGAAAAACACAACACGAGAACTTCGCGAAGCATGCACAAGTTTCAACAGCCGAATTGACCAAGCAGAAGAAAGAATATCAGAAGTTGAAGATCAACTCAATGAAATAAAATGAGAAACCAAGATTAAAGAAAAAAGTACAAAAAGGAATGAACAAAATCTCCAAGAAATGTGGGACTATGTGAAGAGACCCAACCTACGTTTGATAGGTGTACCAGAATGTGATGAAGAGAATGAAACCAAGCTGGAAAACACTCTTCAGGATATTTTCCAGGAAAATATCCCCAACCTAGCAAGACAGGTCAATACTCAACTACAGGAAATACAGAGAACACCACAAAGATACTCCGCAAGAAGAGCAACCCCAAGGCACATAATCGTCAGATTCACCAGGGTTGAAACGAAGGAGAAAATACTAAGGGCAGCCAGAGAGAAAGGTCGGGTCACCCACAAAGGGAAGCCCATCAGACTCACAGCAGATCTCTCGGCAGAGACTCTACAAGCCAGAGGAGAGTGGGGGCCAATATTCAACATCCTTAAAGAAAAGAGCTTTCAACCCAGAATTTCATATCCAGCCAAACTGAGCTTCATAAGTGAAGGAAAAATAAAATCCTTCACGAACAAGCAAGTACTCAGAGAGTTTGTCACCACTAGGCCTGCTTTACAAGAGCTCCTGAAAGAGGCACTACACATAGAAAGAAACAACCAGTTCCAGCCACCCTAAAAGCATACCAAATGCTAAAGACCATCAACAAAATGAAGAATGTACATGAACCAATGGGCAAAACAGCCAGCTAGCATCAAAATGGCAGTATCAAATTCACACATAACAATATTAACCCTGAATGTAAATGGGCTAAGTGCACCAATCAAAAGACTGGCAAATTGGATAAAAAAACAAAACCCATCAGTGTGCTGTATCCAGGAAACCCACCTCACACGCAAAGATACAGAAAGGCTCAAAATAAAAGGATGGAGGAAGACTTACCAAGCAAATGGAGAGCAAAAAAAAGCAGGAGTTGCAATTCTCATCTCTGATAAAATAGACTTTAAAGCAACAAAGATCAAAAGGGACAAGGAAGGTCATTACATAATGGTAAAAGGATCAATACAACAAGAAGAGCTAACAATTCTAAATATATATGGACCCAATGAAGGAGCACCCAGATATATAAGGCAAGTTCTTAATGACTTACAAAGAGACTTAGACTCCCACACAATAATAGTGGGAGACTTTAACACTCCACTGTCAATAGCAGACAGATCAACCAGACAGAAAATTAACAAGGATATTCAGGACTTGAACTCAGACCTGGAACAAGCAAACCTGATAGACATTTACAGAACTCTCCACCCCAAATCCACAGAATATACATTCTTCTCAGCACCACATCACACCTACTCCAAAATTGACCACATAATTGGAAGTAAAGCACTCCTCAGCAAATGCAAAACAACGGAAATCATAACAAACAGTCTCTCAGACCATAGTGCAATCAAGTTGGAACTCAGAATTCAGAAAATAACTCAGAACCGCACAGCTTCATGGAAACTGAACAACTGGCTCTTGAATGTTGATTGGATAAACAATGAAATGAAGGCAGAAATAAAGAAGTTCTTTGACCAATGAGAATGAAGACACAACGTACCAGAATCTCTGGGACACATTTAAAGCAGTCTGTAGAGGAAAATATATAGCAATAAGTGCCCACATGAGAAGAGTGGAGAGATCCAAAATTGACACCCTATCGTCAAAATTGAAAGAGCTAGAGGAGCAAGATCAAAAAAGCTCAAAACCTAGCCGAAGACAAGAAATAACTAAGATCAGAGCAGAACTGAAGGAGATAGAGACAAGAAAAACCCTTCAAAAAATCAATAAATCCAAGAGCTGGTTTTTCAAAAAGATCAACAAAATAGACAGACCACTAGCCAGACTGATAAAAAAGAAAAGAGAGAACAACCAAATAGATGCAATAAAAAACGATAAAGGGGAAATCACAGATTCCACAGAAATTCAAACCATCATCAGAGAATACTACAAACAACTCTATGCACACAAACTAGTAAATCAGGAAGAAATGGATAAATTCCTGGACGCCTGTGTCCTCCCAAGCCTAAACCAGGAGGAAGCCAAAACTATGAATAGACCAATAACAAGGTCAGAAGTTGAGGCAGCAATTAAGAGCCTACCACACAAAAAAAGCCCAGGTCCAGATGGGTTCACAGCTGAATTCTACCAGACAAACAAAGAGGATCTGGTACCATTCCTCCTGAAACTATTCCAAATAATCCAAAGAGAGGGAACCCTTCCCAAATCATTTTATGAGACCAACATCATCCTGATACCAAAACCTGGCAGAGACTCAACAAAAAAAGAAAACTTCAGGCCAATATCCATGATGAACATAGATGCAAAAATCTTCAATAAAATACTGGCAAATCGATTGCAACAACATATTAAAAAACTTATCCATCATGATCAAGTAGGATTCATCCCGGGTATGCAAGGCTGGTTCAACATACGCAAGTCAATAAATGTAATTCACCACATAAACAGAAGCAAAAACAAAAACCACATGATTATCTCAATTGAGGCAGAGAAGGCATTTGACAAAATTCAACAGCCCTTTATGCTAAAAACCCTCAATAAACTTGGTATTGATGGAACATATCTCAAAGTAATAAAAGCTATTTATGACAAACCAACAGCCAATATCATACTTAATGGGCAAAAACTGGAAGCATTCCCTTTGAAATCAGCACTAGACAAGGATGCCCTCTCTCACCACTTCTATTCAACATAGTACTGGAAGTTCTAGCCAGAGCAATCAGGCAGGAAAAAGAAATAAAGGGTATTCAAATAGGAAACGTGGAAGCCAAATTGTCTCTATTTGCAGACGACATGATAGTATACCTAGAAGACCCCATCACCTCAGCCCAAAAGCTCCTGCAACTGATAAGCAACTTCAGCAAAGTCTCAGGATATAAAATCAATGTGCAAAAATCACAAGCATTCCTATACACCAATAACAGACTGAAAGAGAACCAAATTAAGAACGAACTGCCATTCACAATTGCTACAAAGAAAATAAAATACCTAGGAATACAACTCACTAGGAATGTAAGGGACCTCTTTAAGGAAAACTACAAACAACTGCTCAACGAAATAAGAGAGGACACAAACAGATGGAGAATCATTCCATGTTCGTGGTTAGGAAGAATCAATATTGTGAAAATGGCTATACTGCCCAAAGTAATTTACACATTCAATGCTATCCCCATCAAACTACCATTGAATTTCTTCACAGAACTGGAAAAAACCACCATGAATTTCATATGGAACCAAAAAAGAGCCTGCATAGCCAAGTCAATTCTAAGCAAAAAGAACACAGCGGGAGGCATCACGCTACCAGACTTCAAGCTATACTACAAGGCTACAGTAATCAAAACAGCATGGTACTGGTACCAAAACAGAGATATAGACCAATGTAACAGAACAGAAGCATCGGAGGCAACACAACATATCTACAACCATATTATCTTTGATAAACCAGACAAAAACAGGCAATGGGGAAAGGATTCCCTATTTAATAAATGGTGTTGGGAAAACTGGCTAGCCATGTGCAGAAAGCAGAAACTGGACCCCTTTCTGACACCTTACACTAAAATTAACTCCAGATGGATTAAAGACTTAAACGTAAGACCTGACACCATAAAAACCCTAGAAGAAAATCTAGGCAAAACCATTCAGGACATAGGCGTAGGCAAGGACTTCATGAACAAAACACCAAAAGCATTGGCAACAAAAGCCAAAATAGACAAATGGGACCTAATCAAACTCCACAGCTTCTGCACGGCAAAAGAAACAGTCACTAGAGTGAATCGGCAACCATCAGAATGGGAAAAAACCTTTGCAGTTTACACATCTGACAAAGGGCTGGTATCCAGAATTTACAAAGAACTCAAACAGATTTACAGAAAAAAACCAAACAAGCCCATTCAAAAATGGGCAAAGGATATGAACAGAAACTTTACAAAAGAAGACATACATGAGGCCAACAAACATATGAAAAAGTGCTCATCATCATTGGTCATTAGAGAGATGCAAATCAAAACCACATTGAGATATCATCTCACACCAGTTAGAATGGCAATCATTAAAAAATCTGGAGACAGCAGATGCTGGAGAGGATGTGGAGAAATAGGAACACTCTTACAGTGTTGGTGGGAGTGTAAATTAGTTCAACCATTGTGGAAGACAGTATGGCGATTCCTCAGGGACCTAGAAATAGAAATTCCATTTGACCCAGCAATCCCATTACTGGGTATCTATCCAAAAGATTATAAATCGTTCTACTATAAGGACACATGCACACGAATGTTCATTGCAGCACTGTTTACAATAGCAAAGACCTGGAACCAACCCAAATGCCCATCGATGATAGACTGGACTGGGAAAATGTGGCACATATACACGATGGAATATTATGCAGCAATCAAAAATGATGAGTTTGTGTCCTTTGTAAGGACATGGATGAATCTGGAGAACATCAATCTCAGCAAACTGATACAAGAACAGAAAAAGAAATACTGCATATACTCACTCATAGTTGGGTGAGAAAAATGAGAACACATGGACACAGAGAGGTGGTCTACTATACCCTGGGGACTGTTGGGGGAAATGGGGGAGGGACAGCGGGGGGGCTGGGGGGATAGCCTGGGGATGAATACCAAGCGTGGGTGAAGGGGAGGGAGGCAGCAAAACACACTGCCATGTGTGTACCTATGCAACTATCTTGCACGTTCTGCACATGTACCCCAAAACCTATAATGCAATAAAAATTAAAAAAAAAAAGAAAATATGTCTTGTCTTTAATAATATAAAAATATATCAACAGTTATTCTTGAGAGGGGTTGGAAAATAACTTTAAATCTGAATACCTGTTACAACTTTGAGATAAATTAAAATATTTTTCCTTCCTCTATTTTGGGGAAGAGCTGATTCCTGCTATGAACAGTTGGCATACACGTAGAAAACAGGATGCAGGAATGCCGTGAAGTCAAAGAATTTAGGCTGTGTATACTGATCAAAATGATTTCAAAATGATATTCAAGCTAATGTAATTTAAAGTCAACATATATATTTTTTTTTTTTCTTCTACCTGGGTGTATACATTCATGACATACATAAAACAGTTGTAAAAGACGAATGAATGCTGAGTTGCTAGTCCTATGTCTCAATTAGTCCCCATATGCACACACACTTGCGTTGATTGGCTTTCCATGTACGTTAATTTACTGTCATCAGCTACTCTCTGCTGAAGGAGCCTCCATGACATCTCCCCAGCTCTTTTTATTCATCTTGATAAGCCAGATTTCTGTCCTCTGTTTTCAGGACACACCTCTGAAATTTTAAAAACATCAGTTATTCTTAGGGAGCACTAAGTTTAATATTTATAGATCATCTGTATTTTGCCAGATGCTGTAGTGGCTGATGGGGTTTATATAGTAAAGTAACATAGCACATGTCCTCTTTGGACCTTTAAGCCAATGGTGGAACAATGGTGGTGCACATCAGTAAGTATTATAGGAACACAGGACCTGGGCAGAAGACAGAAGAGACACATAAAAGACGAAAAGGAATAGCCCAAGTGTGGTGTAGAGAAATTTATTCTAAATGAGAAACGTATGTCCACAGGCTGGAGACCCAGAAAAGAATGAAGCTCCATGATGGAATACACAGATATCTGATGTGACCCATGTGCAGTCTGGATGTCGGAAGTTGGCTGGAGGCTTGATTAATAAGGGCACACAGGCCATGGGAGGAGTCCTGGAGGCAGACCCCTGAGTGAGGGGAGTTGCTGAAGAGCGTTAATCTGGAGAGGGGATAGACATGTAATGAGGAGCCAAATGTGTGAAGAAATGTAGGAACTATCCCCTCATTAGTTCTCACATGCATTCAACACACATTAAGTGATAAGTTCCTGTGTTGTAGTTGGAAGTCATTCCGAGACTGGAAGGCCCAGAGACACCATGGGAACTCCTGAAGACACACTCTGAGGGGCATAGAGTCTTGTGTGGGATACCCAGGGCATAAGAGGCAGACAGCAGTGAATTGTCAAAGGGCCGTGCAGGTTAAGTGCTGTGCAAGATTCAAGGAGAGATAAGTAATGTGAAATAAGAGGAAGAAGATCTTCATGGAAGGAGAGTCCATGTAGGGTACGTATGGAATTAATAGGTGGGGTAGATATGGGACTGAAAGAAAATTTGCCTCAACACAATTTGACTAAACGAAATAGGGCCAAAAAGTATTGGATTAAAAGTAAGTTGCTCAAAATAGCAAATCCCATTTGAATGCCATTTTGGGGAAAAAAAATATGATCTTCCTCGGTTACTACATGTTTGAATTTATTAATTTCTTTATTTGACCTTTATTCAATGCTCACTATGTGCCAGACCCAGTTCTGGGCCTTGGGACACATCAGTAGATTAATAGACTACATGCTCTCAAAAAGTGTGAATTCCAGGTAGTATCCACTGCCTAGATCATAAATATACTTTATAATCTCCTGAATGCATAAGTTAGAGTTAGTGAATAAAATGTCTTTGTATTTGTTACTATATTTATCTTTGAGATAATCAAGAGAAATGAATGAATACTCATTACATGAGTAATGTATACCAAAAATTATGACTTTATACTATATTTCAGTTAATAATCAGAAAAATATCTGAGATGTAGATAGTATGTTTTTTGACTTTCTCATAGAAGAAACTAAAGTAAGGCTCAGAGAGGTGTATTAATCCAGTAACCGTTAAAATTAAATGAAAGTTCATCAGAATTGCTGGATGTATGATCAAAGCACAAAATGAATGGCATTAGTGTAAACCAGTGAGAGGTAGCCAGGAAAAGCAGGTGCACGAACACACCGCTGGTAAAGAAAACAAAACCATGGGTTCACGCAGGAATCAAGGTAACAAAGTGTTTACCAAAATATGGAAAACATATATAAAATGATATTGAAGATATTAAATAAGTATTAAGGAATACCTTAATTTTAAAAATGTTGTAAGTGGCTGCAGGGCACCGTGGAAGACCCTTTCCTTCTTCACTATTGACTTTCATGTTAGAATAACCTCCCTTTTACCTTTCTGACACGGAGACTTCGTGGCTATTACATTTTTTTAAGATGGAATGTAAAATATACCCCTAGATTTGAAAACAAATGAAAACCAACTGTAAAGAAAAAAAAAGTAAGGAAAAGAAAACACACTGTAATTAAATTGTTGTAAATCTTAAACCAGCCTTGTGTGAAAAACATTGTGATCACATTAAATTGCTTTGTTTTCTGCCTATACAAAAAAGAATATCTTAATTTAAAATGATATAGTCCATATTTAATTGTGATGAGAATCAAAGTTACAAAGATTTTATTGATGGATAAATCAATCTATACAACTTATTTCCAACTAAATAATAAGAATTTGACATATGATTATAGAATGCATTTGGAGTAAGAAAACTCAAGTAAGAGGGCAAAGTTTATGAAAAAGTTTAACAAAGAAGGTAGACATGGCCTGCTACATATTACATTTATTTTAAAGCTATAATAAGATTAACTTAGGCTGGGCACGGTGGCTCACACCTGTAATCCCAGCACTTTGAGAGACCAAGGTGGGCAGATCACAAGGTCAGGAGATTGAGACCACCCTGGCCAACATAGTGAAACCCCGTCTCTACTAAAAATACAAAAATTAGCTGGGCATGGTGGCATGTGCCTGTAATCCCAGCTACTCAGGAGGCTGAGGCAGGAGAGTTGCTTGAACCCAGGAGGCGGAGGTTGGAGTGAGCCAAGATTGCGCTATTGCACTCCAGCCTGGCGCCTGGTGACAGCGAGACTCTGTCTCAAAAAAAAAAATAAAAAATAAAAAATAAGATTAACTTAGTGATGAATACATACATTAATGAAACAGAAGACAGAATCAAGAAAAATATATGTGTATGTCAAATGAAAATTGTTAGTAGAACATAGAAAAATATACTTTATGATCTGAAAAGGTAAGTATATATTAGACAAAATGTAAAAAGAGTAGTAGAGAAAAGAATTAGTCTACATCTATCTGAAAACCTCATTTTGAAAAAAAACACGCTATAACAGAAGCTAAAAAATAGAAAGCATTTGGAAAAAGTATTTATAACATCTATAATAAACTGATCAGTATCCAAAATTTTAAAGTAATTTCTTGAAATGAGAAAGCAAACAAAAAATCTGAGAGATAACTTGCCAAAATATGAACAAGAAGTTCACACAAGAGGGATATATGACTCATAAACATCTAAAAGATTCTCAGTTTCCCTAGTAATCAGAGTCATAGACATGCAGCCAACACTGAGAAACGTCTTCACACAAATCAGATTAGCAAAAATTCAACAGTGTCATAATACAAATGCTTCTGAGGATATGGGCAGATACCTTGCTTGCTTGAGAGCCCACAGAGTGCAGAGTGGTATGACTTTAAAGAGCAATTTAGAAATATCCAGTTAATTCGAAAAGGGACACACTCTAAGCCCAGCACTTCTGCTTGTGAACACATCGTCTATTGAATCTTGTGCTCACAGCAACACTGCGATTAAATGTGACATTATCTGTTAGTGCAAATGTGGGAACCATCCAAATGCCCGTTTATGGAGAATAGTCACATGTCCAATATTAAGAAAACAAGGGGCTCTTTGAAGCATCCGTGAGTTTCCATCATGTGACATTTGCCTCCTTGTGACCAGGGCCTTGTAGTTTATAGGAAAGTGCAGCTCCCAGGGGCAGAAAGCAGGAAGGCTGGGGTGGGCCAGCTGCCTGCTGTCTCTAACTGGAAGCCACTACCTTTAGGGCAGGAACTCTGACTACTTCACTCCCCACTGGATCATCTGGGTTTTGGTAGGTGGATGGTGGGCGGGTTACAGATGAGAAAGAGCGGAGATGATGGACTCAGTGTTAAGTGCTCTAGTCAGGCCCATGCATCTCAGAGGAGACTTCCAGCAGGCTCCTGGATATGTGGGTTTGGACTTCAGCAGAAGGGCCCAACACAGAAATTACATGTGGAAGTCACTGGTGTATGTGGGTATACAGTGGTTTCTCTTGTTGTCAGTTTGGAAGAAAGTTGCTGTTACGGTAACTTTCAAGTATGTGTCTCAAGGAAAGACCTTGGCAGATCTTTCAGTTTTACTCTTTTGGGCACAGACTACAAAAACTCGATTTCCTTCCACTTATTTCCCTCCCACCACCCCTGGTAAATGCCTAACCACAGAAAGGCCAAGGGCTGTGATGTGCCAAGATGTACAAAATGTAAACAGCAGGACTTTCAGAAACCAATCACAGAACTCTACTCTCTCAAGTTTTGCTCCTTCTGCAGATCCATGTACCTCCCAGATTCAATTCCAGAGAAAAGTGTTTGATGATTTCAGGGATTGCTAAGGAAGAACATAAAGGAAAATTAAGCTGGGTATGAGTGCATTTAAAGTTAAATTTTAAGTTTTAATCAGGTACATTAATTAGGGAAAAGAAAGAAAATATTAACATGCAATTTTATTCCAAAATCAAACTGGGAAGATTCAAATTTTAGGCTTCTGAAGATGAGGGAAAATGCAAGATATTAATTTATCAATCTGTGTATCGATGACTGTGTGTGGATGTGTAAGGCAGCATGTGATAAGATTCACATAAGTGAGGTTCCAACTGCAATGCGTATGTTAAGCAGTGCATGGTTCTCTCCCCACCACCTATGAAGGCTCCTAATGTTCTCAAAGTATCACCTGCTGACAGCTTTCATTGGAGAATGTCTTGAAAATCTTCCCTTCAATGCACATCACATATTCAAATTATAATCACATGGCTTTAGAGTCAGTTCTCCAAATTATGAACACAGTTGTCTCAAAAAGTTAATTTATTAATTGCCTTGGTCTTAAATATCAGTTTTCTAGAAAAAAAAATTTCTATTGTAAACAGTGCTGCAATGAACATTCGTGTGCATGTGTCCTTATGGTAGAACAATTTATAGTCCTTTGGATATATACCCAGTAATGGGATTGCTGGGTCAAATGGAATTTCTATTTCTAGGTCCCTGAGGAATCGCCACACTGTCTTCCACAATGATTGAACTAATTTACACTCCCACCAACAGTGTAAGAGTGTTCCTATTTCTCCACATCCTCTCCAGCATCTGCTGTCTCCGGATTTTTTAATGATCGCCATTCTAACTGGTGTGAGATGGTATCTCAATGTGGTTTTGATTTGCATCTCTCTAATGACCAGTGATGATGAGCATTTTTTCATATGTTTGTTGGCCTCATGTATATCTTCTTTTGTAAAGTGTCTGTTCATATCCTTTGCCCATTTTTGAATGGGCTTGTTTGTTTTTTTCTTGTAAATCTGTTTGAGTTCTTTGTAAATTCTGGATATCAGCCCTAAATGAGAACACATGGACACAGAGAGGCGGTCTACTATACACTGGGGTCTATTGGGGGGAATGGGGGAGGGACAGCGGGGGGAGCTGGGGAGGGATAGCCTGGGGAGAATGCCAAGTGTGGGTGAAGGGGAGGAAGGCAGCAAAACACACTGCCATATGTGTACCTATGCAACTATCTTGCACGTTCTGCACATGTACCCCAAAACCTATAATGCAATAAAAATTTAAAAAAAAAAGAAAAGAAATATTTCAAAAAATAATTAGATGCTAAAAGAAGCCTAGCTGAATGTCTCCTCCATTGTAATTTGAGAAAAAGGAAGGTTTCCATAGTGGTAAAGGAAGTGGCAGTCAAGAACTCCCTGGATGAGAGCAGAAGCCAGGCTCATCATACATAACAATGTAATACTAGAGTTTCTTCATCCAGACCCAAGGGCTCTCTCTGCAGTGGTATGAAGGGGAAGTGGAGTATCCTGGGGAGGAATTGGAAAGTAGAAAGAGCACAGATTTGGGGATGAGAAAATTCTTCTCCCAAGCTTAGCCCTGCTACCAACTGGCTGGATGCCCATGGGTAAATACCTTTCTCTCTTTGGGTATTTTTAGTTTGTTGTTAGTCAATAAGATTCATAAGATCAAGAGTTCAAATTCTATACATTTGGATATAAGACCTGGATCTCGTGCATCTTCCTTTTTACTTTCCAGCAAATAGTGCTGTGCCTACTAAGGGGGACGAACACTCAACACAGCTGTGGGCTGAGTATTTACTGGTATGTTTATTCATGATTTAACTTAATATTTTCTGTCTCCCTTCCCTCCTCTCTTTGCCTCTGTCTCTGTTTTGAAAACTTAAAAATCTTTTTTTTTTTTTTTTTTTTTTTTTTTGAGACGGAGTTTCGCTCTTGTTACCCAGGCTGGAGTGCAATGGCGCGTTCTCGGCTCACCGCATCCTCCACCTCCTGGGTTCAGGCAATTCTCCTGCCTCAGCCTCCCGAGTAGCTGGGATTACAGGCACGCGCCACCATGCCCAGCTAATTTTTTGTATCTTTAGTAGAGGCGGGGTTTCACCATTTTGACCAGGATGGTCTCGATCTCTTGACCTCGTGATCCACCCACCTCGGCCTCCCAAAGTGCTGGGATTACAGGCTTGAGCCACCGCGCCCGGCAAAAACTTAAAAATCTTATATAGAACAGGTACCCCACCCATGATGCTTCTTGTTGGGCTATGTGTGCTTCCAGAAGGCAGCTCACAGGACAAACCAACTGCTTGATTCCAGGTGTCAGACTTGCCTGAGGATGGCAAACTGAAAGAAATCACAGGGCCACAGCCCCAGGCCTCTCTTTTCCTGTCACCCCCAGGAATCAGAGTAAGGAGATATTTTGGTTAAATATTCTAAAATAATTGCTTTTACAATTGTTCAAGTTTTTAAAGGTTTTTTTGAGGTATAGTTGATATTCAAAAATTGCACATATTTTATGTATACATTTTGATGAGTTTAGATATCTACATACGTACAAGATACCATCACCTCAATCATGTTACTACAATTCCTAGTGCTTCTTTTTTCAGTAAGAACACAACATGGGATATACCGTCAACATGTTTTAAAGTACACAGCACTGTATTATTAACTATAGGCATTATGTTGTAGACTAGAAAACTAGAACTTACTCATTTCTCCTAACTTTTTACCTCTTGAGCAACCATGTAATCTAGCAATCCCATTTCTGCATATAAGTCTAAAAGAACTGAAATTAGGATCTTGAAGAGATATCTTCATGTTTATGTTCATAGCAACATTAGTCACAATAGGCAAGATATGGAAACAACCCAAATATCTAACCACAGATGAATGAATAAAGAAAATGTGGCACATACATGCAATTGAATATTATTCAGACTTACAAAGAAAGAAGTCTTGGAATTTGAGATAACATGGATGAATCTGGAGGACATTGTGCTAAGCTATTCAAATAGTTTCCTATCATTAAAATCATGTCATGAAATAAAGGCACTGTGAGGGCAAGCGCATTCGAGTTCAGCCTCTGAATGTGTCCAGGAGGCAGGCACACCCTGGGACATCACGTGCCCACACTTCGTTATTCATTGTATTGTATGAGGTATGCATTCACACACGCAGATTTTCATGGGAAGGCCCAGGATGGAGTAAACTTTGATGACCCTAATGAGCAAGGTTAGTTCGTTGGTAAAGTAGGGGAAATTATATGATATGCATTTAGTTTATATATATGTATTTTATTTACTTATGCTTATTATGTGCTTTTCAGCAAGTTTTCTTATGTAATTGCCTCTGATTTCACTTCAGTTTTTGGTTGATACTTCTGATTTTTCAAAAATTATTTTAATTTTTTCTTCTTTTCAACTTTTATTTTCAAATCAGGGGTTCGTGTGAGGTTTGGAGCATGGATGACTCTGTTACCCAGGTAATGAGCATTGTACCCAGCAGGTACTATTTTAGTCCTTGCCTCCCTCCTTCTTTCCCTTCTCGAGTACTCCCAGTGTCTATTGTTCCTGTCTTTATGTCCATGCGTACCCAACGTTTAGCACCCAATTGTAAGTGAGAACATGTGGTATTTGGTTTTCCATTTCTGTGTCAGTTCACTTAGGGTTATGGCCTCCAGCTGCATTCATGTTGCAAGAGACATAATTTTTTATGGCTGAGTGATATTCCATGGTGTATATGTACCACATTTTCTGTATCAGTTCACCTTTGATGGGTCCCTAGGATGATTCGTGTCTTTGCTATTGTGAATACTGCTGTGATGAACGTAAGGGTGCATGTGTGTATTTCACATATACCCAGTAATGGGAATGCTGGGTCGAATGGTGGCTCATCTCCTAGTTCTTTGATTACTCTCCAAACTACCCTCCATAGTCACTGGACTAATTCACATTCCCATCAGCAGTGTATAACCATTCCCTTTCACCTACAGTCTCACCAGCATGTGAAATTTTTTACTTCATGTTTAATAAAAATGAATCCAAATAAAATGTGCATAGAAATGGGGATATCCAGATTTAAAACACATAATTCTTACTCAAGATGAACTTAAAGTAAAAATATTAATAGTTACTGCTTGGAGTATTTCCTGTGTGTCACGCACTCTGCTAAGTAATTTATCTCTATCGCTATTAATCCCCAAACAGCTGTGCAGGTCAATCGTTTTATTCCTCCTGTCAAAGATGAGTGACTTGGATAATGTCGATAGATGTACAAATAAAAATAGGGACTGCCTGGTTAAATTTAAATTTCAGGCAAACAATACATAATTCTTAAATAAGAATGGAGACATCCTTACACTGAAACATTATTTGTTGCTTGTCTGAGATCTGAGTGTCCTGTATTTTATCTGGCAATCTTACGCTCAAGGCCACAATTAGAGCCACTCTCCCAATACCATCTAGCTTATTTCAGTGAAAACTCAGAATCTGACCTGTGTTTGTCTGGTTCTAATGCTTATTTAAAAAAAAAAAAAAAAAAAAAAAAAAAAAACTTTTTCAGCTCATTTTCCTCTAAAAAGGAAATAGGTCATGCAAATCAGAAATATAGGTAGATAAAAAGACCTGATTTTTAGAGAATATCTTTCTTTCTTTCTCTCCTGTTCTTTCTTTCTTTCTTTTTCTTTTTCTTTTTTTTTCTTTTGCATTTCAGTGATTAAAATAATGTATATTTTCCATCTTCTGTCCTCAGTGTTGAATACTGCCCGGGGGCTTTACTCCTTTTTTTTAAAATCCATGTAGTTTATGAGGTCAGTATCTTTCTCATTCAAAGTTAATTCCAGATGTTCCTTTCTTTTCTCTTAAACTTTGAAGTAATATTATTCTTTCCCATTAGTTTTTGATGGTTACATCAAAACAGTAGACTTTCCAAAGAAGAGGAATTTGGTATGAGGGTTAGTTGGCCTGGCTGTGCCAGGATTTATGTGCTGGGAATGTTTGCCCTTGAGGGGGCTGAGAGGCCCCTGGCATGAGACTGTGGGACCCACCTTCTCATTGCCTTGCATATCAAGTCACCCCATCCAGAGACTCTGGTTCTGTCTTCTGGATGAAGAGAAAGCAGCAGCAGCAGCAACAACAACAATCTAGCCTTCTTCTAAGTTTGACTTTTGAATCCTTTATTTAAAAAAAAAGTGTAATTTTATTTAACTAGATGAAACCTCCTCAAATGTAATTTATTAATTTTTTCCTATATTTCTTCGGTGGCTCAGCATAGACCTGAGATATTTCCAAGAACCTTTCTTTACTGAGGACAGGGTGGTGGGGACATAGGCATTTTGGCCTGGTGTGTTTTGCGTAGTCTTATCCTATCAGCTGGCATTGGTTTACCAGTGAAAACAGAGGCTTGGCATTAGTCTTATCAATGAGCTTCACGTTGGTTTACACACAGTGACAGAGAAACAATTATTGCTTGGGGAAGAAGGGCAGTGAATGCTATAGTACGATAGTTTCCAAAAATTTCCAGGTTGGAAGCTTCTAGGATAGGCAATCAAGACAAAATAAATTATTGGATATAGATCCTTGCCTTACAGTCTTATCTTTAGAATGTGTCTCTGTTTAAGCCCAGATTGATGTACTTTGTTCATTTGGTTTATTCATGTTTCTTTTCTTCTCCAAGAAATGTTTATTAAGCCTCTATTTGACGTTCAGTGTTGTTTGATCATGGCTCAAGCTATGTCAAGGAGTAGAAAGTGTCTTTTATGAAGCACAATCTGAGTGATGTGTTCCACAAGAATTTATCCCTCCCAGTAACCCAGAAGAAATATGTACTTTCTTTTAAAGGTGATAAAACGGAAGTCCACTGTCTCATGAGTAGCATAATCAGTGCTAGAATGAGCGCCTGAGGGGAATGACTCAAAGTCCTACTGTGTCTGTAGACTGAACTCACAGCCAGACACAATGCAATGCTCCCCAAAGGAGAGGGAAGAAAAACAAACACCAAAAGAAGAATAATTGTTGTAATTCCTTTTAATCTTGCCAACAGAATCTTCATTGACAAGTCCAAGAGACAGGAGGGGAGACAAAAGAATTTGTTGTGTCTTTCTCCCGAGGCTGTTGTGTTTTCCTGCTAAAGTCCTATGAGGGGAGACCACCACAGGTGCCCGGTGAGGCCAGCACCACGGTGCCAAAGTCCGCCTTGCACACCTTTGCTTGCATCACCTCTTCTTTGCCCCGCTTCCAAATTCTCTCTATACACTTCTTGACTTCTCCTTTTTAGCCCAATTTAGCTTGTCATATGCAAGCCCCTGTCCCCACTGCCCCAAGGATCCATTGCCTTGACTTGCAAGCATCTTCCAGAATTTCCTGCTAATTGGAACTGAAGAGATGGAAATGCACCATAAACATTGGGTGGGAGGCCAGCCAAGGCAATACCTGACGCCAAGACTTGGGAGAGTGGTTGGATGCTGCAGGAAAGAGATGGTCCTTGGTCTCAGTGTCTGTTTGTGTTTGGAAATGTCTGCATCTTTTACAGTTTCACTACATTGGCCAGACTCAGACCTCTGATCACACTCCTGTCTCTGCTAGTTCTGGTCGCTTCAGGGCTCCCAAGGGACTCTGTCTTCTTGTCTTTCACTGGACAGTTCGTGGTCCCAGTTGTTAATCTATAATACCACTCTTGACAAGAGAACTAATAAATAATTTCTGTATCATTATACTCTGTAAAGAGTATAATGGTATCATTATACCTGGTATTTGATACCTGGTATCAAATACCAGGTAAAATTTCCTTTAATAATTTTTTATCACCTGTGCTTCATCCTCACATAATTCTTTCCATTATTTTGCCACATTGTTGCATCTACATTTTAAAAGGTACTATGTAATTCCTGTTTTGCAGGCGAAGAAACTGGAACTTAGAGAAAATGGGTGAGGCAGCAGCACTGGGTTTTAAATCCAGGCTGTCTGATTTCAGAACCTTGTATCCTAACTACAAGAAAATGTGTTTATTTTGTCTTGTTTGCCTAGTCTAGAAGCTTCCAAATTGGAAAATTTTGGAAACTATCGTACTATAGCATTCACTGCCCTTCTTCCCTAAGCAACAATCGTTTCTCTGTCACTGTGTGTAAACCAATGTGAAGCTCATTTTCCTAATTTGTAAAGTGGGATAAGAATACAGATCCTACAGGGTTACTTTGAGTTGGAAGTTAAAAGTAATTGAACCTGCTGTTGGAACTGTGAGTACAGATAGTGCTATGCACCCATAAATAGTGCAATACCAGATCTTTCTGTACTCAAACATTACCCACGTTGATTTATAAAGAAGAAACAATGATTTCACCCTTCTCAATCACTGCTAGGCTTGATGGGATGGTAGATAAAAAGAAAACAAATTAAGTATAGGAAATATGCACTTCCTCTTTATGGTTATTAATTTATTTTTTTCTTTCTGTGAAGACTCTTCAATTGTGAGTCAGATCATAAATCATTGCTTCACATTTGGGTTTTGGTGGGGTTGGAGTGGATGACTTGAGAGTCTATTTACAACGTGTTTTCCCTTTACCTGGCTCTGCTGGACTTCAAAAGGCTATTTCTCTGTGCAGGGTAGAATATGGACCTAGAACACTGAGATATTCCAGCTTATTTTTGGCATCAAGCCTCTCATTGGAGAAACTGGAAATTATTAAGACGTTCTAGTACTTTTTCAAAGCATATAAAATCCAAGTTTTTCAATACTGAATCTAGGGACAACAATATATTTGGAGACTTATTAGGTCCCAACATGTATCTTTTAGTTTACCTTTTTTAGTCCCAAATAAATTTAACTTAAAATGTAGTCATTGTAATTATATTACATAAGAGTATGAACCATGCTGCCTTGGGTCAAGTGAGGTTTCAGCATTGGACATCTTCCAAGAGATTCTGAGTGAGGCACGTTTAACATGTTCTGCAGATGCGTCTCACAGGTTGATCTGGCATACCGAGGTGCTTCAAAAAGGTAGCTGGGCCATGGCGCTGTGTAGCCAACATAACCAAAATGTGGGCCTTCAGCACTGAGTCCAATCGGCCTTACTCAAGCCTCAGCTTTCAACCCCTTGGTTTTTACCACATGTTTCACACATATCAGCTCACTCTCAAAACTTATTTCAGCAAGCATGACTGACCTCTTTGGGACTTAGCATCTCAACAGTGTATTCCATTCCCCCTCTGTGATTTCTGTCATCATTCAGACTTGAGTGATTTCTTCTCATTACAAAATCTACTATAGGCAACAGCCCTCACTCCTTCGTGGATATCTCTCTGCTGGATGACCAGGGTTTTAAGCAGATAACCCACACTGACTTAGGGAGCCTGCAATTCTAAAATCAGCTGCATGATTAACTCGTGTGCTTTGACTTAGATGCAGGAGACGTTTTTCTCCAAGTGGAAGAGCTTTAGGGAGAGTGGGAAGCCTACCTCTTCCAAGGGCCAGCTGAGTGACATTGGTAACTTACTTGACATTTCTGGGACATGATTACCAAATCTGCAGAATAATATTCATTACACCTATTATCTAAGGTTGCGTAAAGATTAAATTAGCTTGCTCATGCTAAGTGACAGCTCTAACAGATGATTAACAAATTTCAACACGTCCTCCTCCTTTGTAGAATATTTTGTATCACTCCTTTGGCATTTTCATGCAATGTATCGTAGTTAATTATTGGGGTTGTAAATCCTTTGAAAAAATAATCAGGTTTCATATTTTTAATATACTCTTGAATGTATTCCAACCTATTTCTCATACATTATAAATGCTAGATAATTTCCAAAAAGACGGTTAAAGAAAATTACTGTTCTCTTTTTCTGTGCTCAGTGGAAATGTGCTCTACCAGTGTCTCCTTTTTATCCCAGTTATAACTCTTCATCATGTGGTTGCAGATTCACTAGTTTTCCAATTTATCCAGTTCACCTGGTGCTGCTTGACCTGTGCTTTCTTACTTGTGCCCACAGCCAAGTCTGATGGGCACGGGAGAAACAGCTGGAGGGAGGCTGTGATCTGGGGTGATGTTCTAGGGAGCAGGAGAATCCTGTGGATTCTCTCTGCATCGTGCTACGTGAATTAGCGTTTTGCTCCTCAGGTACCTAGATAAAGACTGGCATTGGTTTTGGAGCAAATTTTCTGAGTGTTCCCTGCTGCAGTAATATTTAGCCTCAGCAATCTCCAGAACAGTGCACAGAGCGAGGCTCCATGCACAGGAGCCCTGAAGACACCTGTGTGAAGGGGCTCTCTCCTCAGTAGCATCAGTCAAGGCCACCAGGAGACCAGCAAGCCTCCTCTTGTTCCATAAGGTGCCTGTACTCGCTTGGACAGATTCCTCCTCAGGAGCGGGAGTCTGTGTTTCAAAGCGCAAGCCACATGACTGTAACACAGATCATGCCCCACTGCATCACTGCATGAATGGTTTGTCTCATGCCATGTGACACAGGGGAGGGATCAGGCATTAGTGTCAGCTCTATAGAGTTCTGCTTTCACTCCAAAGACTGTTATTTTCCTCCTCTTTTAACTCCTCATCTCCTAATATGAGGCCAATCACAGTCTGTCTAATCTTCCTTCGTCTCATCCACAAGCTAGAGTCCCCTCTCTCAAGTGACTTCCATTGCATTGTAAGTGTTGTTTGCATATCTTTCTCCTGAAGAAGGCCCTGTGCTCCTCTATGGTAGACATAGTCCTCATTCCCCTCATGGTCCCCAGGCCTGGGCCAGCTTCAGGCCTACAGAATGCAGTCAGTGTGCTGGCCCCATGTCTTTTTCCTTTCCTTGCTTCTACTCACCAAGGGAAAACACAGCCTTTGCATCATTATTAAAGGTTGGTTTTCTAGAATATTGTCACCACAGCTGGGGATAAGAAGAAGCTGAGTTTATTTTTACAGCAGGAAGGAAGACCCACTGGTATAGTTTGATATTTGTCCCCACCCAAATCTCATGTTGAATTATAATCCCCAGTATTGGAGGTGGGGCCTGGTAGGAGGTATTTGGCTCATTGGGATGGATCCCTCATGGCCTGGTGCTGTCCTCAGATAGTGAGTGAGTTCCCAAGAGATATGATTGCTGTCAAGTGTGGCGCCTCCCCTGTGAGGGATGCCTGGTTCTGCTTTGCCTTCCACCATCAGTATAAGCTCTTGAAGGCCTCTTCAGAAGCTGAAAAAATGCCGATTCCATGCTTCCTATACAGCCTGCAGAACCATAAGCCACCTGAACCTGTTATTTATAAATTACCCAGTCTCAGGTATTTATTTATAGCAATGCAAGAATGGCCTAACACACCCACTTCAACAGAGTCTTATTACATCTCAGAGGGAGAGGGCAAAGTCGGGATATTTATTAATACCGCATATACTCACTCATAGGTGGGTGAGAAAAATGAGAACACATGGACACAGAGAGGCGGTCTACTATACACTGGGGACTGTTGGGGGGAATGGGGGAGGGACAGCAGGGGGGGGCTGGGAGGGTTAGCCTGGGGATGAATGCCAAGTGTGGGTGAAGGGGAGGAAAGCAGCAAAGCACACTGCCATGTGCGTACCTATGCAACTATCTTGCACGTTCTGCACATGTACCCCCAAACCTATAATGCAATAAAAATTTAATTAAAAAAAATAATAATAATAAAATAAAATAAATAAAATAAATAAAATAAAGTCTGGTCACATTTTTGTTGGTGTCTCCTGTTCCTTCTGCAGGGATGTCCTTCTCTACTGGATCCTCAGCCTTCTCTGTGGAGTGTGGGGTACAACCCCCACCCCCCGTGTTCCCCCATTTGTTTATGTTTGGGTTGAAAATAGGCACGAGAAATATGCGTTCTTCCTGTAGTTCAATTAAGAAAAGAAGTCTTCCCCCAGTCATAAACTCCTGGCAGAGGACTCCTGCCTCACCCCTGCCAGGGGTAAAAACCCACAAAGACACAGATTTCAACTTGGGATGCTCAAGGAAGGGTCAGTTCTAAAACATGTTTTCCCAAAAAATGGTTCTGATTGGTTTGACCAGCACTATCTCCCTAAGGAGATTTAATTCTTATCTTTGAGACAGATGTATTCAGCACTCAAGGAGGTAAAATACGATAGTACTGCCTTCAAACATGCAATATTCCTTCATGTGATGAATTTCTATTATCTGGGCAGCCCCGATGCCACTTTTAAACTTCTGTCTTTGATTGAAATTGCAGTAAAGGCACATGTCAATTAGAGAAACTATGACTCAGAATACTGAGGACTCCATTACATTCACTTATTTAGTCATTCAAAAGACATTTGATGAATATCAATAATGTGCTAGGAGCTATTCTTGGGTGTAGAGATGCAGCAAAGAACAAAGAGAGTCAGACAATACATTTTAAACATGGAAATGTATATATTTTTCAGGTGACAGTGAAAGCCTTGGCAAAAGAAAAAACAGGCTTAAGTGTAGGCAGTGCTGAGGCTGAGGTGGTGGCTGTATTTTCAGGTGGTTAGAGGTGTTCTTGTCTCTAAATTGACATTTGAGCAGCCATCTGACAGGAGAACTAAACTCGATTCAGGAGAAGACAGAAGTGAGGGCAAAGACCATGGAGCAGAGGGCTCTTGAAGGGAGGCTGGTACACCAACAGCAGAGAGGGGGTTTGGATGAGATGGAGTTGCAGAGGAAATTAGATTGTGTAGGGGGGTCTTTAGGCAAGTTGGACTCCAAATGCTAAGAATGCAAGGTAAGTAGGAGATCATAAGTTCCTTTCCATCTCTGAAATTCTGACGTGCTTTATTTTTATTTACTCTTGACCATACAAAATTAATACAGTTAAATTAAATACATCAGCACCTTTGGGATCATCCACGTGGATATTAGCTTTCCAGGTTCAGTACTAAGCGTGGAAAACAAAAGCTTTCTTTAATAGAGAAGATGTCAGGCAGGCATACATTTTCTATGCAGATTCACAAAGACTTATTGTCAATTTATTGTAAAACCACAACACTGCACCACAGTTCTATTCACTTTTTCCATGGAAACCATACAAAATTGTATACAAGTAGTTCTAGTCTAAATGAATGCTTTTTGTAATAAACTCCACTTGGGGAATTTAGGAAGAATCAAGCAATATTTACAAGAAAAAGATAAGAAGAGGACGGGTTACTGGTTTAATTTAAATCTTCTTAGAATTGCTTTGTTTTTCACTTGGATTAACAATGTGGTTCAGAACTTTCGGGAACCATTTCTTTAAAATGATGTGTGATTGGGAAGGATGGGATTCCAGAAAACCACAGATGCTAACAGTAAATCACCTTGACCTCGACCTAACCAGGAGAAAAGCAAAACAAAATCTTACGTCGAAAAGGAACTTTGGCAAGCTTCAACATTTCTAGCTTTGAAAGTGTCTAGATACTCACTGAATTAGCTAGGTCCTGGTGTGAATGAGAGGTTTCTCCACAGGCCAAGTGTGAACACATTGCTTTCCTGTCCTTTCTCTTGGAGAATTTTTGGAGGATCCTCTACTAAGACTGACGTGTGTGTGTGTGTGTGTGTGTGTGTGTGTGTGTGTGTGTGTGTGTGACGGAATCTCATTCTGTTGCCCAAACTGGAAGACAGTAGTGAAATCTCGGCTCACTGCAACCTCTACCTACCAGGTTCAAGTAATTCTCCCTCAGACTCCCGAGCAGCTGGGATTACAGGTGTCTGCCACTACACCCAGTTAATTTTTGTATTTTTGGTAGTGATGGGGTTTCACCATGTTGACCAGGGTGATCTCAAACTCCTGACCTCAAGAGATCTTCCTGCCTTGGCCTCCCAAAGTGCTGGGATTACAGGCATGAGCCACTGCGCCCAACCAAGACTGACTCTTAGTGTGGTCTTCCTAGGGAGCCAGGGTGGAGTTGTAAAAACAGCAGATATAGCATAGATCCTGACCTGGCCCTGCAGGGATGAGCTTTATCACCTTTAGCATGTCTGTAAGCACTGACCCTCCAGAGAATCACAGGAAGTGCATACACCACCACAAGCACACACACATTGATTCCACTCAACCTCCATGAGTAGTTCACAGCACGTACTCTACAAGTGCCAGTTTTCAAAAAACTTTGCAAGCCAGGCAATTTTTACCCTCACTAGTATCCAGAGGGTAAAAGGAGAGGGAGGCTCATATGTGCTGACACATATGCCTGGGGGAGTGACACTTGCTATATATTTTGTGCTGAGTCCGGTGAGCCTCCTCACTATCACTGCTTTCTTGATAAACTGAGTGGTAGACATCCTTAAACGACACCACCAAGTAGTGAGAGTTAAGGCTTAGACAACACCTCCAAATTCAGGTACACCTTATCCTCAATCTCCTTCTGTGATGGCAGAAGGAGAACATCACCTTTGTAGCCACAGGATTTTAGTTACGGAGGTGACTGAGTGACTGAAAGAAGATTTATTGCTTATATTTCCCAGGAGAAGTGGCACATCACACCACACAGGACTGTGCAGGAAGCTCAGGGAGGTCAGGAGACAGAAGACAGGAGCAAGAGGAAGGCACCGGCCAGAACCTGTATTGAGGCTTCTGTGGGGAAGTAAAGACAGGGACAGGTACACAGCCTAGGGTGGTCTCTCATTGCCTGGTACCTGGCCCTGGAATGATTTAGGATAAGGGCAATGTTGGCTTGCTGTGCAGATTAGGGAAGAAAGTAGGAGCTCAGCCTTGAATCAGCAGATCTGCATGTGAGAAGTGAGTCCCAGGCAGTGAACTAAAAGGAGAGAGGTCGACACTTTGGCTGAGAGTTGGGCCTTTTGATGGACGATGGTAAATACACATGTAGAATCTAAGAAAACACAGAACAGAGAGGGGCCGACTTGGGGGAGATGATGTTTCCATTTTGGAACTTTTCAGTTTGGAGCTGTAGGTATCTGGTGGCCACCCAGAGGGTGGTCGACAGGTGTTTGGATGTGTCTGTCTGCATGTGAGAGCCAGGTCCTACTCGAAAACTCGATGGGGAAGGAGTCTGCCTGCAGCCTCATCCCTGGATGGGCGGGATCCAGAACCCATGGGCAGGAGGAGCTGCCGCTCCTTCGGGACTCGGCCACATGGGGCTTCTCTCTGTGTCCTCTGCCTTTACTGCAGCTCTGCTGTGAAACGCTGGGAAGTTGGAAAAGTTTCTGCTGGTGTGTATTGTCCTCATTCAGCATAAATCCAGTCAGAAAATGTTTGTTAAAACTAAATGGAGAACACTAAGGAAACTTGGGAAACTGTGCTGGAATAAAGAGAACATCCTTCAAAATGTCTGTTCCTCACTTAGAACAAACTGGGCACATGCTATTTTGGTCTAACTTTCAAGACAGAATTATTAATATTGCCACTGAGGAAATTCAAATGGGTGGAAACTGAAGGGAAGGCCAAGGTGGTCTGGTACGGCAGCAAGTGCAAAGTGCAGTTGAGTCTGCTTATACCACACTCCGGCAGCCAGAGATGCTGTGGGAGCAGAGTTCCTCTGCCTTAGACACCGCTGGGCACAGTCTGCCTCCTTCTTACTCTGTTGCTCTCTCTGGACACAAGGCTGATTCTCTCTCCTGTCTGTAGATTATGTTGTTGATGACCAGTTACATGATGTTTCATATCACGTTTGCCAAACCATGCTTCCCACTGAAAAGATATAACCAAAAAAGCTGTGAGCTCCACCCCCATTTTCCAATGTCTTATAAATTTTCTACTTTCCCTCAGAAATACTTGTGACAGCCTGTTCCATACTCTCCCTTGCAAGCTGTTAAATCCCATATACATTTTATTTACTATTTGATCTTCTGCCTCATATATGCAGCAATTATTTTTCTGCATCTGATGACTCACTAGGAAATTCACTGAAAATGTATCACCACTCTTCATTTAAGACCATACACTCTGTCAACCCCTGATTACAGCCCATTCTTTTCTTTTACTCAAGAGAATAAATGTAAGGTATTTCATTATATTCCTCGTAAAGGCGCAGTTTTTCCTGTAGATTATTCATTTTATTCATCAGGTTTTGACTTTCTAAAACCGCTTTCAACTTTAACAAGATAATTTCTTAACATATCACCACTAGTTGTTTTTGTTTTTGTTTTTGTTTTTGTTTTCGGAGACGGAGTTTTTGCTCTAGTTACCCAGGCTGGAGTGCAATGGCGCAATCTCGGCTCACCGCAACCTCCGCCTCCTGGGTTCAGGCAATTCTCCTGCCTCAGCCTCCTGAGTAGCTAGGATTACAGGCACGCGCCACCATGCCCAGCTAATTTTTTGTATTTTTAGTAGAGACGGGGTTTCACCATGTTGACCAGGATGGTCTCGATCTCTTGACCTCGTGATCCACCCGCCTCGGCCTCCCAAAGTGCTAGGATTACAGGCTTGAGCCACAGCGCCCGGCCTCACCACTAGTTTTATACTATCTCTCAGCTAAGCATGCAATCGTCCTCTGCTTACTGACTTTAGGTGCTATTTTTACCAGTAAAAATTATTCTAAACAGCCCTCAGTAAAGACACTGAGATTATGGGTTTGAGGAATGCCAACATCAACAGAATCAGGTGTTGGAACTACCTGATAAGGGTTTTGAAACAGCTATCAAACATTCGTTGACAGTCTATTAGAAGCAAATATGGTAAAAGAGAGAGAGAATTTCTGCAAGGAAATAGGATCACAAAAAAGAACAGGATCAAATTATAAAACTGACAAATACAATAACAGAAAAAATTGCTGGATGGATTCAATGGCACAATGCAAAAGAAAATGATAAAATAAGTGAAACTGAGTACAGAAAATTAGAATTCACCCAATCTGAACAACAGAAAGAAACAGACTGGAAAAAAATGATACAGAATGGAATAATTAATGAATGAAGACTTGACAAATTTTGCAAAAGATACACACTTAAAAATTCAAGACATTTGAAGAAACCCCCATGAGTGGTTTATAAAGCATATGATAATTAAAGTTCTAAAACAAATAGCAAAAATTAAAAGAAGCTAGAGATGATTGACATGTTACCTACAAGAGAACACCAATTAAAATGACATCAGATTTCTCATTAGAACTAAGGGGAAGAGAAGGACATGACACAACGCCCTTTACCCTTTAAAGTCTGAAAGAAAAGAGCTGTCAACTGTGTTTCTATACCCAATGAAGGCATTTTTCAGGAATGAAAGAAAAATAAAAACAGTCTCAGATATAGAGAAACTAAGGGAATCTGTCATTAGCAGACTTAAAGAACGCCTAAAGGATGTTCTTCCATCAGAAAAAAGAAAAAAGATAAAAGAGGGAAACTAGAAGCAGCAGGAAGGAACATGAAACAATTGAAAGAGCAAAATATAGGTACCGTCACATGCTGTATAAGGACGTTTTGCCAGTGACAAACTGCCTATGCGACGGTGGTCCAATAAGATTACAGTGGAGCTGAAAAACTCCTATTGCTTAGTGACGTCGTAGCTCTTGTAACACTGTAGCACAATTACTTTATTTTTTATTAAATGCAGTTCAGCTTCAGTGTACAGTGTTTGGAAAGTCTACGGTAGTGTTCACTAATGTCCGAGGTTTCGGCATTTGCTTACCGTTCCCTGACTAACTCACCCAGAATAACTTCCACCCTGCAAACGCCATTCAGGGTAAGTGCCTTCTACAAGCGTCCCATGTTTTATCATTTATACAGTATTTTTTTCTGTATCTCGTCAGTGTTTACATACTTTTAGATCCATAAATACTTGCCATTGTGTTATAATTGCCAACAGAATTCAGTATAGTAACATGCTATACAGGTGTGTAACTAGGAGCAAAAGGCTTGACCATACAGCCTAGGTGTGTAGTAGGCTGTACCATCTAGGCTCGTGAAAGAGCACTCTGTGATGTTCACACAACAGTGAAATTGCCTAATAATGCATTTCTTAGAATGTGTTGTTGTCATTGACACATGACTGTACATACAATTATCCTTTTTATTATAAATTTTATTAATTGTATTTAATTATTTAAGCAAAAGTTATAATACCATCTAATACTCAAGAAAGAAATATCAGAATAATTTTTTTTTTTTTTTTTTTTTTTTTTTTGAGACGGAGTTTCTTTCTTGTTACCCAGGCTGGAGTGCAATGGCAGGATCTCGGCTCACCACAACCTCTGCCTCCTGGGTTCAGGCAATTCTCCTGCCTTAGCCTCCTGAGTAGCTGGGACTACAGGTGAGCACCACCATACCCAGCTAATTTTTGTATTTTTAGTAGAGACGGGGTTTCACCATGTTGACCAGGATGGTCTCGATCTCTTGACCTTGTGATCCACCCGCCTCAGCCTCCCAAAGTGCTGGGATTACAGGCATGAGCTACAGTGCCCGGCCCAGAAGATTTTTTTTAATGCATGAGGCTGAATAAAAACAAATCTGCAACAGACCAAAATTGTGGGATAGAAGCAAAGCTGTACTGACAGAAAACTGTATATCACCAGATGCTCACATTAGAAATGAGAAAAGTCTTCAATCAATGTCCTACATATCTACCTTGAGGAAGAACGAAATACAAAGTAAGTGACGGGAAGGAAACAATAAAGATAAGAGCACAAATTAATACAAATTTAAACAGAAAAACGACGGAGAAAAATCAATGAAACAAACCTGGTTCTATAATAAGATTAATAAAATTGATAAACCTCTAGCAAGATTAGAAATTTTTTAAAAAGATAAGTTACTGATACCAGGAATGAAAGGGGTTATTACCAGATACTGTGCACATATTAAAAGGATAATAAGGAAATAGCATGAAGCTGACTATGATACTTCAGGTGTACTTGGGCATACAAAATAGCAAAACTCACATAGGAGATTTAGATAAACCATATGTCTGTATCTATTAAAATTAAATCAATACTTTATCTATAGTTTAAAAAACACACTAGTTCCAGATGGTTTCACTGGTGAATCTTACAAATATTTAATTAAAAATAACATGAGTTCTATAAGGACACATGCACACGAATGTTCATTGCAGCACTGTTTACAATAGCAAAGACCTGGAACCAAACCAAATGCCCAACGATGATAGACTGGACTGGGAAAATGTGGCACATATACACCATGGAATATTATGCAGCAATCAAAAATGATGAGTTTGTGTCCTTTGTAAGGACATGGATGAATCTGGAGAACATCATTCTCAGCAAACTGACACAAGAACAGAAAAAGAAATACCGCATATACTCACTCATAGGCGGGTGAGAAAAATGAGAACACATGGACACAGGGAGGGGGTCTACTACACACTGGGGTCTATCGGGGGTAATGGGGGAGGATAGCGGGGGGGGGCTGGGGAGGGATAGCCTGGGGATGAATGCCAAGTGTGGGTGAAGGGGAGGAAGACAGCAAAACACACTGCCATGTGTGTACCTATGCAACTATCTTGCACGTTCTGCACATGTACCCCAAAACCTATAATGTAATAAAAATTAAAAAAAAATAACATGAATTCTACACAATTTCTTCCAAAATGTAGACATAAACACTCTTTAACTATTCTGTAAAGTCAACATCTTTTTACCAACACAAGATAGTGACATTAAAATAACAAAACTACACACCAAACCTCTCACGAACACAGATGCGAAGTGCAATCATCATCAGTGTCTGGGAAATCCCAGTTCCTAGTTCTCAAACCTTTGTCTGGAGTGCAAGCTCCTTACCTCCAAGGCCAATATCTACTTGTGGGGTACTTCTCACTCCTCTTCCTTCCTATAAAATCCTATGAAGCCTTCCACCAGGTTCTGGGTTTTCTCTCTGGATCTACAATAGCACTAGCATCGCTCTTTGGTATCCAATAACATATTGAAAAAAACAACAATATACCTGTTCAGAGTTTTTGTTGTTGTTGTTGTCGTTGTTTGTTTTTTTCTGTCAGGTTATATTCCCTTAAGTTGATAATCATTGTATGGACAAAACCAAACCAAAATAAAACAAAAATTAAAATGTCAGGCCTTCAGTTTTTTGACATTAATTCAAATACTATAAAATACATTGGATCACTTCTCACTGCTCTGAGTCCATTTCCAGGGAATTCCTGCTAAGTTACAGGAGTGTCACCTTAAAATGACCTCCTTAATGGTTTAGTAATTAAACCTTCTTGCACAGAGTCAAGACAGTTTTATATATTCTAATTGTTTTACAGTATAACCTTGAGTTCCCAGAGCTGACATAAAGGACCATTCCCTATGTGTGTCCCAATTATGTTTTTAAAAAGCCAAACAAAACTTTAAAGACAGCATATTCTCATTTTCTTATTTTACAAATGAGAAGTATAATTCCAGGAAGGTTGAGTGTCTTGAAGTAATTAAGCCAGGGCCCTGTTAATAATTTACAATTCATGTGGTCCCTATCTTTCCCATCTCACTATTGAACCTCCATTAAACTAGGGAGTCGCCTTCTGTTTCATATAAATATCTGAAAACAAAGTACCTCTGTACACTCACATGACATCAAAAAATCATCAAAATGCCATTTTAAAACATCTTTGATATACTGAGTTAGGAAATTTATGGCTATATAACATCTTTAGATGAAAACGCCATGTCAAAAGCTATATAAATTATCTGATTTTTGGAGACTTGCAAAGGCTGTTGAGCTACATTGCTATTTGCTCTACTGCCCTTTACATTTTAAGGTACTATAGTGTTGGTCAAGCCAAACTGAGTTTTTGTCTATCTCTTCATCCTGAAGTGAAACACACTGGGCCATGAACATTATTTGCTTGTTTTTGTTTGTTTTAGTTTATTTCTTCTTATAAGAATTGCGTAGTCTGTGCCCACCTTTAAAACTCAAGCTAGGCCTGTGTTTTCATGATAAAATTTGTAACCGATTGAAAGGTATTGATACTGAAATTCATACTGACAAATAAAGCCACCCAGTGGAGAATGTCATGTTAATATCCAAACGCACAGAGAAATGAACCATTCTGAATGGTTCCATCTCCTGGATTCACCTCTTTGCCAGTGACTGGAAGAAATCATTGAATCTTGCCAACAGTTATCTGTGAAACAACCTGAGTGCCTCTCATGATTTTTCAGGGTTCTCACCCAGCTCAGATATCCACATTCTCTTAGGAATCCTGAGACTTCTCCCTCTATAGTCCAGGGCTGATTTCCGTGTGATGAACACTGCTCCTGCTAGCTGCCCCAGTCATCTCTGGCTGCCTATGAGTAAGTGTGATTGTGGTCTCTCCTCATTCCCCAAGCTATGACCAACTCAAACTTGTTGAGTACAACAAATGTGGAGATAGCACAGAGGTTACCAAAATATAAATACAGTAAAATGAATGTAATTGTCTTAACCTTGCCGTCAGACGCCATAGTTGCTACGTTTCATGGCCTTCCTGTCTGTGGGAAACCATTCTGACAATGTCCCTCTGTATCTGGGATCTGTAAATGCACATCCCCTGCCAATGAAGATAACTCTTCTCTCTTTCTCCTCTTCACCTGCTTTCAAATATTCTTAAAATTTCTCTCTGGATCCAGCCAGATGGAGTCCTCAATTGGTTTACATGATTTCTCTCAGTCTATATCCGAAAAAGTTCTACTTTTTCTTTTGTACACATAGTATCTTATCTTAGTTTCCTTTTAGAGCAGCTAAGGCTTCCTTTCTTCTATCAATTGAGGTATTTTTTTCCTAATGAACCCATGTCAATAAAACTGCTATTAAAACAATAGGGTTCCAAATCGAGGCAGTTTGGGACTATCTAATGGGTTGCTAGAGCCAGAGACTTTGTGGCTAGCAATCAATGTTTATAACTATATGCTGAAATGCCATTATCTATTTCTAAATTGTAGAGAAAAATGACTAAAGTGTGGTCATCCAAGATGGCAGAATAATGCTAGCATATTTTAAAAGAAAATGTCATTCACTTTGTTTGTTTCTGTACTAGATGAACCCTTTTGGAACTTAAGTCTTGCTGAGAGAGGCAGAGAGGTCTAAACAGGATAAAGGGGTTCCTCCCTTGGGGAGGCAGAAGGTGTCCTGAGCCAGCTCTGGCTCTTACACTAATAGTGTGACCCTAAGCAGTGAAGATTAACTTATTAGTCTTTGATTCTCCACTGATGAGATGTGGGCATTGAGCTAAATATTCTCTGGAGTCCCTTCGAACTATTAAAATTGTGGATTGATACAATAACTTATAAAAGATGCCTACTAATTTTCCAAGAATTCGCATCCCAACTTTCCAGTCCATTGTGCACTGTCAGCACTCTTTGTAGCAGTGTGACATGGCATTAGTATTTTGCTGTCGACTTTTTGGTGTTCATTTTACCAAAATGTAGTGTGGTTATAAAGCTAAACATTGCCATGTGAATCTCATGCTTAATTCCTCCTTTGATTTCACTCCATTAAGAAACAAAGAAGGCAAGCTTTCTGTTCCCTTTCTTTTCCATAACCCAAATTCCTTTTATATCAGACAGGAGTGAAGAGCAGCTTTGTAGTCTCGTGACTTGGCCTCCTAAGAGACAAATAGCTTGGTAAAAGATAGACAGATTTTCATTCATAGGTATCACGTTTGTGAGGAAACTAATGACTGTAAGTTCTTTTATGAGGCATGATGTTTTCCTTATAGTGGTGGACCCAGGAGTTCCGCTCAAATATTAACACATGGGAGATGCTGACAAAATGTTCTCTGGCTTGAAACATAGAAGGGTGACAGTTTGCTTGGCTCAAGTCTCATCTGAAAAAATCTGTGGAAAACGTCTTCCCTGGACAGATGAACAAACACCATCCATATAACAGGCACTCTCTAGACCTTCTCTATATGCTGTCTCTGATCCTAACACCCTGTTATTTGGGCTTTATAACAGATGACAAAAGCAAGACTCCAAGAAGTTGAAGAGACGTGAGTCTGGGTGCGAAGTCCCCAAAGTCCCTAAGTAGAAGTTCCCTAGTCACAGAAGAACATTTTAGCAAATGGGGACAAAAATTAGATTTGCAAATCATAACTTATGGTAACTGAACAGCATCTGTGTCCTTGAATTGAAATCTCCTAGCACTATTAGTAGAAATATCAGCAACAGAGTATTTTTATACTGCTTTTCTTGGAAAGCTGCAACTATAGTTTCCCGAAACTTGGGAATCCAATTCAAATCTATTTAAGCATATCAATAAATCACAAATCTTTCTTTCTTTTTTGAAAGGACAAAATATACTTTCCTGTCTTGTACTTTTAATAATCTAACCAGAAAAAAACACATGTTCTTATTTTAAAATCATATTGCATTAATCATGTGATGTTAATTGTTTCGTTTCTTCAAAATGAGAATGACATGCCAAGTTTCTTCTAGCTCTACTTTAAAATAACTCACTTTGAAGTTATGAGACAGTGAGAATAGGTTTAGTCAGTTCTGATTGGGGTTTCTTTTGAATATGAATGTGCCTTTCTACTACTGGTCCGCCCACTGCTTGGTGACCTGATGCATAAGAATCACCTGCGGCAGCGTGTGGTGGTTCACACCTGTAATCCCAGCACTTTGGGAGGCCGAGGCGGGTGGATCAAGAGGTCAAGAGATCAAGACCATCCTGGTCAACATGATGAAACCCCGTCTCTACTAAAAATACAAAAAAAAAAAATTAGCTGTGCATGGTAGCGCGTGCCTGTAATCCCAGCTACTCAGGAGGCTGAGGCAGGAGAATTGCCTGAACCCAGGAGGCGGAGGTTGCAGTGAGCCGAGATCGTGCCATTGCACTCCAACCTGGGTAACAAGAGCAAAACTCTGTCTCAAAAAAAAAAAAAAAAATCACCTGCTGAGCTTGTCCCTGTGTGGAAGTACCCCTCTTGGCTCCACCTCTAGTTCCATGTGAATATAGAATGGGGATGTGGAATTCATATGGGCCCCAAGTTATGCTGATGGCTGAAGCAGGACAGTATCTGATGACTTGGATGGACTTAGAGTTGCAGATGTGACGAACCACAAAAATTACCTGGTTGGCAAACTCCTATTCTTCTGAAAACTGCCTTTGTTACTTGGGTGGCTACAGTTTGTAGTCTTCCATTTTTTTTTGAGAAGGGCTCAGAAGTGCTGGAGTCCCTGAATTCTCCCATGTGTAAAGACCAGTGAAAATACTCAGCTCCATCTATCAAGTACTTGCTAAGTATTGTTTCTCTGCCTTCCAAAGTTGAATGTATCTATAGCGACATCTATGGCTGCTGCTACCTTCCCCTTACAAATGTCTTTATCTTTTAGAATGGTTAAATTATTTCCTTATATTACTTGAACAATAATTCAAATATATATTTGGATGTTGATAAATGTAAGAGATTCTGAGAAGTGGCAGGAGATTCGATCATGTTAGTTATTATACATCAGATTAGAATAATGGCTTTCACTAAGAAAATCATAGGAAGACCCTGAAGAGTTTTGAGCTGAGCTGTGACATCATTCAGCTGTGGAATTTGACACCAATTCAGCATTCCAAGGGCACATTTATTTAGGTCTTGATTCACACTAAGCTCAAATCCAGGGAGTCTATTCTACAGTCCCTAGCACTACAGTAGAAAGCTACCCATTATTGTTTTAAATGTTCCCAAAGAGCAGAGATGGAGAATGTGAGGCACAGTGACCACCGTCTGCACAGAACTAGCTTTTTAAAAACTTTTTATTTCGAGAGAGGATTACAGATTCAAATGAAATCGTTAAAAATGTACAAGGAAGTCTTATGTACCCTTTACCTGGTTTCTACCAATGGTGTCATCTTGAATAACTACAACACAGTATCAATAATACAAAATCAGCTTGATTTTCATCCAAGGTGTTGTGTGTCCTCTTTGTTGCTGAGAATATTCCATAGAAGGGATGTACCGCCACAGTGTCCACAGTTTCTTTAACCAGTCACTTGTTGAAAGACATTTTTGTTGTCTCCCGTTTTTATCGATTTAGAATAAAGCTAACTTATGTTCACACATAAGTTTCCTTTTCTCTGGAACAGACCACTGGATTTTGTGATAGTTGCATGTCTAGTTTTATAAAAAACTGCCCAGCCGTTTTTCAGGTGTTTGCTTGCTTGTAATTTTCAAAGGATTGATCCATTTCTTTCAAAATTGTAGAGTTAATGAATGCACAGATGCTCATAGTATTCTCATGCTATCTGTTTCATTGCTGTGGGATCTTATTTCACTTCTGTTTTGTGATTTGTGTCTGTTCTCTTTTTATTATTTTCCCTCTTTCTAGAAGTGTTTTCGTTTTGCTTTTTTTTTTTTGTAATCATCGTTTTCCTTTCACTGATTTTTCTCTATTTTTTTTCAATTTTCAGTTTTGTTGATATTTGCTCTTTTCCTTATTATCTCCTCCCTTCTACTAGGCTGTGCTTATTTGATCTTCTCTTTCTGGTTTCCTAAGATAGAAACTTAGGTTACTGACTTGGAATGTTTTCTTATTTCTATTGTTGGTATTTAATAAAATTAATTGGTCTTTTTAGTACTGCTATTTTCTATGTGTACTATCGATTGTTTTTCTACACCATAGTTTCATTTTTACTCACTTCTATTTAGTTGTAAAGTTTCCTTGAGACTTCTTTGATCTGTAGTTTATTTAGAAGTATGCTGTTTCATTTACAGGTTTTTGGAGATTTTCCTTTATCTTCCCATTGTTGATTTATAGTTTGAATTCACTGTCATGAGAGAATGCACTATGTATTATTTAGTTCTTTTAAATTTGGTGAAGTTCATTACATGCCCCAGGATATGGGATATTTTAGTTAATGTTCTAGGAACGTTTAAAGTGTATTTTGCTGTTGTTAAATGCTGATGTGTTCTGTATATGTAAATTGGTTCCCTTGATTGATTGTGTCTTCCAGATCTTCTATACCCTAGTTAATGTTCTAGTTAGTAGTTCCATCAGTTACTGAGAATGATGTATTGAAGTCCACAACTATAATTGCAGATCTTTCTATTTTATTCCTTAAGGATAATCTGGCAAAACTATTCTTAAGGAATAAAATAGAAAAGCCTGGTTCAGGCTTCTTTTTTTTCTTCCAACACTTGAAAAATATTTCACCATTTCCTTCTAATCTTCATGGTTTCAGATGAGATATCTATTGCCAAGATGAGATGAGATGTCTATTGCCAAGATTTCAGATGAGACATCTAGTGCATTTTTCATTTTTGTTGAGACTTTCTCTTTTACTCATGGGTTATTTAAAAGTGTGCTGTTTAATTATTTGAACATTTTACTGTTACCTTTCTGCTGTTAATTTCTAGAGTTTAATTTTACTATGATCAGAGACCACATCCTATATGATTTCAATTTGTTTAAATTTGACATTTTTATTATTTGTAATGACCAGGATATGCTTTATATTGGTGGATTTGCCATTGTGGCTTGAAAAGAGTGTGTATTTTCTTGCTGAGTAGAATATTCTGTAAATGCACATTAGATCTTAGTGGTTGGTGGTGGCATTCAATTCTATCATCACCTTTGCTGATTTTCTATTTGTTATTTGAATTGCTAAGGGTGGCGTGAAGTCCCCAAAGATAATTTTGGTTTTCTCTATTTATATTTTTAGCTCTATCGATTTTTCATCATAATATTTTGAGGCTCTTGGCCAGATCTCTTTTCTGGAGAATGGAGAAAGAGAATCAGTCAATATAACTTGGTTTGGATGTTTCTTCCACAATATTATTTACCACAGAAGTCAGGGGATTTTGAAATTTCAAAGCAAGAATTCTGTATATTTGCTGTTTTATTCTTGTTCTTTATATTAAAAAAATGTATTTAATGAGAATCATTACCAGAATAAATACTATATACTAGTTAATTAAATCTAACACTACAGAAATATAAAATTTACTCAGGAATAAATGGAGAAGACATGAATAAATATGAATTATATTTTAAAATAGATATTTAACTGTCAGCAATTTTAACTTGTATTAGATAGTGGCTCTTGATTCAAATTAATTTTTATTTTTCTCTTTCATAAGGTAAGTTTTGATAATCAGCAACTATACAAATTTTCTAAAATCTCTTTCAGAAAATAGAAACAGAAGAAATATTTTCTAAATATTAAATAGTGGTTGATGATTCAAATTAATTTTGATTTTTCTCTTCCATAAGATAACTTTTGATAATCAGCAACTATACCAATTTCCTAAAGTCTCTTTCATAAAACAGAAACAGAAGGAATGCTTTCTAACTCATTCTATGAAGCCAGCATTACCCTATTACCCAAACCGAAAACATTATAAGAAAAACAAATCAACAAACAAAGACCAATATACGTTATTGCAAATATTTTCAATAAAATATTAGCAAATCAAATCCAATAATGTATAAAATGAGTTACATTCCAGTTACGCAAGGCTAACTCAACATTCACAAATCAATTAATGTGACACATCACATCAATAGACTAAGGAAGAAAAATCACCTAATATCTACAGAAGGATAAAAAACATTTGACAAAATGTAACACCGTTTTATAATAAAAACTCTCGATAAACTGGGGATAGAATAGGACTTCATCCACCTGACAAATTATATCTATAAATATATTACAGCTAACATCACACATAACAATCACATATTAGAGACTTGATGCTTTCCCACTAAGATGTGAACAAGGCAAGGGCTGTGCATGGTGGCTCATGCCTGTAATGCCAGCCCTTTGAAAGGCCAAGGTCAGCTGATTGCAACATGATGAAACCCTGTTTCTACAAAAAAATACAGGAAATTACCAGGACACGGTGGTGCATACCTGTAGTCCCAGCTACTCAGGAGGCTGAGGTAGGAGGATCATTTGAGCCCAGGAGGTGGTGGTTGCAATGAGCCGAGATAGTACCATTACACTCTAGCCTGGGTGACAGACTGAGCCTGTCTCAATTTTTTTTTAAAAAAAGAACAAAGGTGGCTCCTTTCAGTAATCATTTTTCATATCATACTGGAAAGCCTGACTAATGCAATAATAAAAGAAAAAGAAAAAAAATATGCAGATTGGGAAGGAGGAAATAAAACTGTTTTTCTTTGCAGATTATATGATTGACTAAAGAATTGAAAAGAATTGACATGAAAAACTTTGAAACTAGTAAGTGATTACAGTATAGTTTCAGAATACAAGATTAAAACACACAAGTCAATTGCTTTTCTGTATACCAGGAATTAACATGTGGACTTTTAAATTTAAAACACAATTTATTTACAGTAGCACACAAAATGAAATACTTAGGTATAAACTTAACAAAAGTTTAAGATCACCCTGGCCAACATGATAAAACCCAGTCTCTACTAAAACTACAAAAATTAGCTGGGTAGGTGGTGGGCGCCTGTAATCCCGGCTACTTGGGAGGTTGAGGCAGGAGAATCACTTTAACCCAGGAAGCAGAGGTTGCAGTGAGCCGAGATCATGCCATTGCACTCTAGCCTGGGTGACAAGAATGAAACTGTCTCAAAAAAAAAAAAAAATATATATATATATATATATATATATATATGAGAAGAATCTATTTATACTATCATGGAAATATGTCAAAGATATGTTGTTAAGGGAAAAATATACCATATAATAGTAAGACTATATTTGTGCAAAAAAATCCCTATAATATATATAAACCTATGTTCATATTTGCATCATCAATTTGTAAGATTCAAAAATAAGCTTAATAGTGGTACAGCTGGGAGGTAGGTTTTTGTTATTGGCCATATACTCCTTTATGCTAGTTCATTCATTTATGATTTTTATATGTTTTACCTGAACAAATTAATGCTAAGGGGAAAAACATACATTTTCTAGTGCTTGGTGAAATAATTTTTTTTTTTTTTTTTGAGATGGGTTTTTCTCTCTCACCCAAGCTGAAGTGCAGTGGTACAAACAAGGCTCACTGCAGCCTCAAACTCCTGCGCTCAACCAATCCTCTAACCTCAGTCTCCAAGTAGCTGGGACCACAGGTACATGGCAACACACCCAGCTCATTTTTTTTTTCTAGAGACCTTGCCATGCTGCCCAGGCTGGTCTTGAACACCTGTGTTCAAGAGATTCCTCCACCTCAGCCTCTCAAAGTTCTGGGATTACAGACGTAAGCCACTATGCTCTGCTGGAATGAAAATTTTTGTGCACTTGGCTGTTATACTCGCCTGTTTCATCCATTCTCTAGAATGCTTAAACTTCTCTATCCTGTTTTCTTGATTAGTTTCAAATCATGAAACACATCTATACAATTTGTCAAAATTTTTCTCAAAACTGCTTGAAGTAATATAAAAACAACTGTTTTATCTAAACAGTTTAGAGAAAAAAATTAGCATAACAAGAAGTAGTGATAATTAATCACAAGATGGTGAAAAACATAAGACATATTTCTGATAAAATCAATCATTAAAGGCACATATAGCTGGGCATTTTTAGTTTTGCTCCCAGGAATATGTTATACCTATGACTTATATTTACGTATTAGAAAAACATTTTAAAGAACTATTATTTGTGATAATGTATCATGTCCCTCAAAAATACGCAAACACAATACATTTCTTTTAGAATTCAATGCTAGGAATAGTTTACTGGACATAGAATTGGCTTCATTTTTTAAAAATAAGACAGTAAGAAGTATTTGAACAAAAATGTTTTCCTTTTTGTTTTGGCTGTGAAGGTACCTAAAATGGTCAATTTGATATCCAACTAACATAAGAATATTTCAAGGTGACTTACATACTTATATTCCTTCCTTTGCTAAGGTTTTTTATTTTCTCTTTTGACCATACTGCATAGGTATCTTAATGTAAGCCACCTCTGATATTTTAGAATATCTGCAGGTTATTCATGTTAAATAAGGTAAGATCATGAAACATAAAGGGGCTAATGAAATATTTTATTTCTGGAATCTGAGATTGCAAAAGTAAAAAGGGAGCTCAATTTTATTATTCCTTTTATTTGAACTTGAAACCTCATAAGAATCACTCTTATTGCCAGTTTGTCTGCTTCATGTTCTAGTACATTCTGGTACATTTCCTCTAGAACCAAGAAGAAACAAGAAGCAATTACACAAACATTTTCAGAAGATTACAGAAAGGTCATCTTCTGAAGTTAAGGTTCCAGTAACTTACTCCTTTCTAGATGATTAATGTAATTTTCATTTTACATAGACCCTGGTATATTTCTCAGTTCAAATGTTCTTATCCAGTTGCTTTAATATTTACTGGATTTTTATCCAGTTGCTCTGATTTTTAAAGTTTATAATATATTTATTTATATATACCTGTGCTTGTGTGTTCATATGTATATATGTATATGTATACACACACACACACACACACACACATATATATATATATATATATATATATATATATATATATATATATATATACTGAGCCAATAACTTTTTAAGGGATTAATCTCAATATAGTATCCCAAGGATAGTATCCTAAAACTTCAGCCCAAAATAAAGTTTTGCAAAGGGACTTGGCTGTGCTTACATAAACACACACACATATGTTCCCTCACACTCACATGTACATACACAACGGGATGGGAGAGAGGAAGCAAAGTCATGTATTCAATGTGTCATGTGATGGAACAGGAAGGAAGGGAGGAAAGGGAGCTCAGGCTAAGTGCTAAATGCTTATCTTCTATTATTTGAAACTCCAACAGCAGAAATAGGGCATATATTTCTTTGGAGCTAAGATGAATGTGTGGCAAGTGAGAGAAAAATCTGTAATTTAAATAAAATATAAACATCATAATCATTAACACTAATTCAAAACATGAACGTGATTGCCTGTCCAATTGTCATGTGGGTTTTCACGCTGAGCACTGCAAGACCACTCCTAAAGAGCTCTGCAGAGAAGAAAGACAATGAATAGAAAGTACATGAATCACATGGCCTGAAGTGTCCTCACATTCTGCAATCAATTAACTTAAATGCTAATACCAAGAACATCTCCATGGCCAACATCACACCTAGTCAACTCTCCCTGGACTCAGGTCATTGTTTAACATATGATACAGTGTTGCCGGGTTTCAGGGTACAGGGGAGCACTCAGCTCGCTCCCCGGTGTGCTGTCTTTCCAGGCTCTCGGTCTCTCACTTGCCCAAGAAATGGGAGAAGCTGGGCGCAGTGCCCTCGCAAGTAAATATCGGATCCCAAAGAGTTTTTGAAGAAAGTAATTTATTTAGGCAGAGAAAGAGAAAAAGGAGAGAGAAAAAGAAGAGAGAAAGCTTCCATGAAGGTCGTGGAAGGGGACCCAAATATGAAATCCGAAGGAAGTGGAAGAAGGGGACTTTTAACCTGGGAGGAATTCCCACATTCTCCAAGTCCCCTGGCCAATGAAAAGAGTTCCTTTAAACTTCCGCTGGAGTGATTGAGTCTTGATTCTTCCCACACCCAGGAAAATGTAAACAAAGACCTCTAACTCCCGAATGGAGAGAAAGAAAGGGGCAAGGTTAAGGCGCTGGGCAGTTCTTGCTCTTGAAACTACACCCCCTTGAGGACCCGGGAAGAGAGTACATTCCCTCAATAGGAGATGTATGAATTTGACAAAATATGATATTGAAGTTCAGAACGGTGAAGGGATTTTCTCCAAAATAATCATTAATGGCAAAAATAATACTAATAGTTGGTATTTATTGGTCCGACTCAGGTACTGTTCTATGAGCTTTACATATCCTAAGAAAATCCTTTCAGAGATGGAAAAACTGATGCCCTAATAACAATCTTTTTATAGATATCATTATTATGTCCATTTTATAGGTGATAAGGCCAAAGCCCAGGCAATAGGTAGTAGAGCCTGATGAAAGCGAAGAGAGGCCAGCTCGATGGGTCACCGTCTGTGCCAGAACCTCACTCCAGGTCCCATAAGGCTTCATAGGTGATGCTTTCCCTGCAGCCTCCTGAGTCTGTGGACAGGCTCTAACATTCCCTGATGTATCCATGTTCATGGTACCTTCCCACTGACAACCTCATCTCAGTTGAGCTTCTCTAATCAATCAAGGGAAAAACAATAAAATCTATTTTAATCTTTTAAATGTGGATTTAAATATTTGTCTATGTCTAAATATTTGCATTATCCTTTATCATTTCGTCCATGGAATGGGTAAACCTCTTTTGAAAGCCAATATTTAATAGTTTATCAAAACACAAAATATTAATTTCTAAAAAACACTTTGAACCCTCCAAATTTAAAGAAAGAAAAAAAAATGAAAGGCAGGAAAGCATTAAAAATAAGGAAGAAAGAAGAAAGGAAGAAAATAAGGAAGGGAAAAGGGAAAGAAGGAAGGAAAAAGAGATGTTCAATGAGTTGATTAGATGAATTCTAGTATTTTCCAAGGAAGGCTAAATAATGGTGACAATAATTAAATAATAATGGCATAAGTATTTAACAAAGTTAAGATGACAGCACTAAAAAGACTTTTATAGGATTGTGCAATATAGTAGTTTTCAAGTTGGGGTATGAAAGCTATTTTTTTAAATAAGATAACGAGAAATCCCCAACCACTGGGACTGTGGTTGAAAGTTGACTGCAAGAACATGAAAACCCTCCTTATTGACCTTCTCTCCTCCTCAGGGTTATTCTTACAGCTCCTCTGAGTAAAATTTATTTGGAAGGCATCTTCCTTTAGAGGAATGGTGTCTGAAACCACTACTAACTGGGTATTAAGGCCGACTGGATGAAAGTACCTGCTTGATGCCACCTGCCCAGGTATGAGTCAGGCTCCATCCGGGAATGCAACTGCCTGAGGAAAACGTTTCGAAGATCCCCTGTGCCTTCAGCCATTCCTCTTCCATAGAGAGGAGTGGGTCGCTTGAATTCCTTACAAGCACATTGGCTGGGAAACCTGGGTATGCAACTAACCTGGAGGGAGATCAGGAAGGAGCATAGAGCTCTCCTGGTGTCTGCAACCCTTGTTCTGTCTTAGCTGTGTCTCCTGGCTTTGAGGTTGAGGAAGAGGAGGAAAGTGGTTTAGGGTGACTAGACTGGAGATGCTTTCCAGCTCTGCCCTCAGGAATCATGGAGAAAAGCGAGGGATGAGAGGGACTTCCAGGCGCTGTCCGAGAAAGGAGGCAGCCACTGGCAAGAACTCATTGCCTGTGAGAACTCTAGAGGTTCAGACTCACGTCTCAAGTTTCCAGCTTCATTTTTTTTTTTTTTTTTTTTTTTGCTCTTGTCCATAGGCTGTAAATTTTACAGTAATAGAAGCCTTATTTAGAAAAAAAATCCTGGGCTGTATTCAGTTATTGTAAAAGTAGTGAAGTGTTCAGGACTGCATCACCCTGGAAAGCTGGAAACCCCAGACAGCAGGTTAGCCATGAGATCAGAAAACATAGGGAGGACGAGCAGCCTGGTGGATAGAGCAAATCGAGCTATAAGAAAGCCAGTCTGCACGGGCAGGTGACGCTGGACAGCCATCTCTGGACAGCCATCAGCATGAACATCTGAAAATCAGATTTTTTTCAGCCATATCTTAAAACAAGGTATCTCATAGGGAGGCCTGCCAAATCATATATGTTTGGTATTTTAAAAAGAAAAGGAATGACTAAAGTAGTATTTTAAAATAACGGTTATTTTATATAGACTTTTAAGCTTTGTTTCTAGGAAATCTACTTGAGTACTTATAGAAAATTTAATTTGAGGGTATACCTGAGAGTATTTGTAGAAATTAAAATTGGAACCACATTGTTTGCTTATCATTTATCTAGTCACCTGTGACCTTTGCACTTTAACGTTTTGAGCTTCCACACGTCACAGTAAAAGCAAGTCCATGAGTAGCGAGGTGCACACATACAGAAACATAAGCATGCATTGTGGGATATGGAACAAGGGGACTAACCTTAGTACTACTGATAGCGGCTGAAGACCAGAGCACACAGCTCTTTGGGGGAAGCTGTTTGGCCTCTGCCCTACTAATGGGGTCAGGGACGGGGTTAGAAGTCTGGTTTGGCAGTCCAGAGTTCCTAGTCTATATTTTGAGGATATAAAGACACCCTCGGGGTCAAAGAAACCAGCTGCAGAATTTGGAGTCAGAGTCCATGGGGCCTATGGGAAAGAAATACGGAGCAAGATAAGTTTTCTAGAAACTTCTGATTTAGATGCTAAATAATGGCTGCTGGCCAAAACTCACCAACCTTTAGCTCCGAGCTGGGCAGTAGCAGTTTGTGGAAAAACAGCAAACCAGCCCTGAGCCCTGAGAGGCTAAAACAAACTAGAGGTCGTTTACCTGCATTAGCTGATCTTTAACTTGGGATCAAGGCTACTGAGGGCTGAGCTATCTGTCTTTTTAAGAAGAAATTCCTTTGCTCTGTGTTTAGATACTTTGGTTTGCTCTTTTCCTCTTTCTGTCCTCAAAGCATTTTTAATCTTTGCCTAGAGGTGGTACTGAATGAAATGGCATCTCCTGGCCCACTGTGTGTGGACAACTCTGCCCATTAGGACAAGATTTTTCTGAGTCCTTTGTTCTCAGGCATGTCCTAAATAAATTGTTAGCAATAATTGATAAAGAGTAAAACTTAAATTATGAGTATTTCAATCTATTGAAACAGATTCAAGATGAATGTCTTGATTCTTCCTCACATTCCTTCTGAGGTACTTATGTGCCTTCCAACCAGACTGCCAAAGTGCAGAATTTTTTGTCTCTGTCAATGTATCCCAGATTGTCTTCTGTGTAATTCTACATGCCACGTCCTCGTGTCCTCTGGAGTGGGGAGAGAGCATAATCCTGAAGCCACATCCTGGGATAATGCTGTCTAATTATATCACCCTCTTAGAGGAGGCTCATATTGCACACTGTGTATGGAACCCTGTGGAATTTGTTTATTGCATAATTTCCATGGAACAGTTTTTTTTTTGTTTGTTTGTTTTGTTTTGTTTTGTTTTTGTAGAACATCTAATATTTTGTAGCAGTGTTCCACAGGGCACGCAGTAGGAAACACCATTCTCTGTGAGCCTCAGAGGCATCTAGGATTACATCAGTCTTGCCCAGAAAAGTAGAGTGGTAAGAAGAATAACTGTAACATTTTGGAAATTTTCTTTGTAATGGGTACCCCACTAGGAAATTTACATGTATTCAGTATCCTATTTAAGTCTGATAATGAATTTGAGAAGAAAGTAGTATTATCCTCCTTCCCCCCACCCCTTTTTTCCCCTCAGGATAGCAATTTAGGTGGTTTAAAATCAGACCTGTCTGACTACAAAGCCACCAGGGCAAACTGGATGAGACTGATGTATAAACTGTATCTGGTTCTCAGAGGGCAAGCACATCATCAAAGTTCAGCCCTCTCCTTGCTCCAGTTTATATCTGAAGAAACAGAGGCACCTGAAGTCATATATTTTCCTGATAAATCATTTGCCAAATTGTCCTCACATTAGCACATGAGACAGATGCACCAAGGCAGGAACCAGCCCTCATGCATGAGAGGGTCTGGCGCCTGGCTAAGGCTCAATGTGCTAACTGAAGAATTAGCGGGAACAATGGGCAATAGATCTGTGATCCTCTGTCCCTCCACACACATCCTTAGATTAAAAGGATCATGGAGTCCCAGGTTCTGAAAATAAAGCAGTAACTATGTAGCCGTCCATTTCATCCAATACTCAGAAGTGCAGTCTCTTACCACAATATCCTTTGGACAAGGCAGTGTTCATGTCACAGGGCACCTCTCCACTGGTGAGAAATGGATGGTCTCCCAAAGCAGGCAGTTGTGTGTTCCAGTGGCCTGGCTACATGGGAGAAAACAGTGCAGACTTTAGAGGTCAAAGGCCAGAATTTGTAAGCTGGCTGTACCACCATTTGCCCGCGTATTTTGAAGCAAGTTTCTCAGTATGCCCGAAATATGTTAGAGAAATTTTTTCTGTGATGCTCAGTTGTAACTAAAAGAAGATTGTCTTTGAAATAGAACTTATGGCAAGCACTTCCATGGTTTTGGAGAGGATTGAATGGTATACACAGACAACAGCTCTTAACAAATCTATACAGAATGTTGTGGAAGTAAGTTCTAATTACTAAGATGCATGGAGGGTGATCCTCATTACCATCCCTTCAATATTAAGATTATTTTATTTTTAGTCCTGAATGGCAAATAGGTATAGTTTCATCTGCTACCTGAGACTGCTGTCTAGAAGTTTCTTAGTCACATCTACACTCAATGACAAAATTGTTACGGTATGGATGTATTTAAGCGATGGGAGATTTTCTACTAGGAAGGTTGCAAAAAATAAGGTTAAATGTCTTCTAAAGTTGATTTTCCATTTTGAGACTCTTGATTCTGTGAATCCAAGGATTGCCATTAAAAAAGTTTTAAAGCAGTGTCCATGTCAGAAAAAAGACAACTTACTTCTCCTTGCTAAAATCACTTTGCACTTATTCTTTGGTTAGCTGGTTGCTTTTCTCCCCTTACAATTCAGTGTAACTATCATCTCCAAAGTGACATTTAAAACAGCAGGAAATTTAATATACTTTGAAATAGTTTCATGTTTTCCTGTGCCAGGGGTGGTCTTTCTAAAAAGAAAAATTGATGTTGCAGCAAAATATTATAAAATATGTCAAAGGAATACCTATCTATGCTTAAAAATGTGTATCAACTAACTTGGTCCAGCTTTTTAACAGTGCCTGATAGTTGCATGTTTTAGTCTGTTAACATGAGTGATCAGTAAACAAGATAAAGTTCACAACGTTTAATATTAGGAAACTGCTCTCTAAACATTCCTATTTACAACAAATTGCTAATCTGCCAAGTGTTTATTGTACAATGCACAGTGTTTCAAAATGTCTGCCACAGTGTCATCTGAAAGAAATAACTGCCTAAAATATATTAGAGGGACTCTTTTTTTTTTTTTTTTTTTGATGTTCGACTGTAACTAAAAGGATGCTGAATCACAAATGCTTAAGAAGGTTTTAGCACAATTATAGAAGTTGTCAGGACCAAAACTTAAATTTTTTTCACACAGACCTTTTAATTTAGAAACATGATGTTGCTTCCTGTTTCTGCTTTGTTGCTTAATTATAAATTCATGGCCCTCAGTATAGTCTCCAAGTTGCACAATGAGCTTCTTTCCTTGAGGCTTCATTTCCAAAGGCAATCACACATCAGTGGAAATTATCTTCCTGTCTCTGAATGTCATCCATAAAGTGAGAGATTTGAACAAGAAGTCTCTGCCAGTTTAAACACTTCTCAAGGTCTTTCTTAGTGATACAAATTTATGAACATTTTAGCTTGGAATGGATGTATGTATTCTCTACCGCCCACGTTCAAAGCCTTCTTAGGATACTAACTCCAGCTCAGATTTCTTCTAACTGTACTATTTGAGGAGCCTCCAAACTAGGCTTCCTGCCTTCAAACTTGGGCCCATACATCCACCGTATACTAAATAGCTGAAGGAATTTATACAAATTGTAAATCTGACCATTCCTTCCTCTAATGAAAAAAGTCCCAGGGTTACCCTGGCCTGTAGGATCAAGGCCAGAAGAAGCATGGCAGAGCTGAGTAGATGGGAGGAGCCCATATGTCCCCACTGGCCCTCACATTGCCATGGGGCATGCCTGGCATTAGAGGCTGAATCTGCCCTAGATGCTCACCATCATTACCCTGGCTGGAGAACAACCTTCTCTGTCCTGCGTTTGCTCTTGTGCCGACCCTTGCTTTGGTGCTTGCAGAGTTTGTCTTTCTGGAGTTAACAACTTCTCACTCACAAGTGATGGGGATGAAGCCAGGGAGTGGGTCCAGGGCAGCATTGAACAGGGTGCATCTTCCCACATAGCTGCGCAGGTAGCCTCTGTAGCTCCATGCCCTCTGCTCCTGCAGCCTCTGGTCCTGCAATTCTCTACTCCAGAATCATCCCAGGAAGAATCAGTCCTACCTCTTTGGGGAAAATTCCATCTATGGAAAGAATAAAGGTCTCTCTTTTCTATTCTATAATTTATTCAATATACACTGACTAGGAGATGGCAAAAAGGGAGCAATCATCCCTGGCTGAAAAAGTCCACCCACGGGGAAGACGGGTCAGTCGCAGGCCTCTACTGCATATTCACTCCTAGATATTTTTTTTTAATTAATATTTCTTTTATTTGTATTATTTGTGGCACATAAAGAACTAGAGGAGTTGAGTGTTCCCAGTTCCTTAACACTGAGTATGAGTACTAGGAAGAGCTATACGCTCCTGGTTTTTTTCTTTATAATCTTTTCTTTGTTACAGTGATTATATGTATATATATTTCTCAAGAAAATGCTCAGTTATTAAAAAGTATAGTTTTATGCTGAGGAAGGTATAAACGAGGGCTTTTGTAGATGAGGGAGGGGGAAATAGAAATAAATATCTCTCCAGAGCAAGTTAGACTTAAGGTATCTTTTGAATCATTAAATAAATCAAAGACAGACTCAGAGGAAACCACATGATCCATGGAGAAACAAACTCCATTTACCTATCCCCTCTGGGATTGTTTGGGATTTTCCCAGGCAAGAGTTGACCACTTGTGAAATAGCTGAACTTTGAAGTTCAAGGGTGGATGGATTCCCAGTCCAAGGTGACATGGCTCTGGGCAAGGAGAATTGGTATATAAAAGAGAGGAAGCCTTTCCATGGCAATTTCTCCTTTTCCTTCTCCTGTTGTGGGTTTTTGTAAGTGTTATGTACTATAGAATGGTATGTGCTCAGAGACTTGTACAGGGACCCACATGACACGTAGAGCACAGCACAGAAACCACGGGGAAAGACGTGTCTGGAAGTCTTTTGAAGGGCCACAAAGGACATCTGGGAAGCAAGGCTTGCCTGTCAGTGGAGGGAGGAGTGGGAACTGGGAGAATTTTCCATAAAGATGAAGTGCACTCAAGTTTTCTTTAGCCATAACACAAACAGGCTGGCTATTCACACTGTTGATATTTCTGAGCTGATGGGAATGGTATGTGATTTCAGTCCTATTCAGTTTTTTGACTTTGTTCATGGCAACACTTTTTCCAATACCACTGAGAAGTGACAACCTTGTTCTTCCGTGTACTTATGGATTTAAACCTTCCTCTGTGGGATAGAGTCTGTAGCTCCAAAGATGATGTACAGGCTTCCAGGCTGGCCAATCTCAGGTCTGTGTGGCACTGGGGATTGTCTTATTCATGGTCAGAGAGTGAATGCAAGGGAAGGGGCAACATCATTTAAGGGGTTTTCATTGCTGGACATGCAATAGAATGAAGTTTGTGAGCCCTTAAAGACAAGTCTCCCCTGCACTTGAACACCAGTGTCAAGAAGCTTCCAGAAGGCACTCAATAACCATATTTTTTGTTTTGTTATTTTTTTTTCTACTTGTAAAAAAAATCCTGTTAATTGGCATCTGATGAAATAATCTCTCTTTGGAGGACTAATTTGGAAACATTGGGTAGTGCTGGAGCAACCTTAGGGATATTCATAACTTATTGTTTCAGTCCTTCCTCATCTTAACAGAAGAAACCAAGGTGCCTTTCATTAATTCTTCCCACGAAATTAATAGCCACTGCATCTTGAAGACCATCAGGAGAGCAGAGACAAAAGTATTGGCTGGAAAAGTAAGTAAATATTTGACTTCTCTTTTTCAACTTGAGCTGAGAAGTGGGTTGGAATTGTCCATCTAATGGGTTTTCTGGCAAACATTTTAGAATATCTGTGTTTAAGACAGGTCAAATAAGGAGATAATTTGTTTTTCTTTCCCTACGATTACTACTACAATAGACATATTTTCTGGACCGAATACCAGGCTGTGTTGTCTGGAAAGGACTACTTGCTTACAGGGAAAATGAAGCCCAATAATCAAAGGGAATGGAGAAAGGGCATGACCTTGCAATAAAGAATACTGAAGAGGGCGGGGGAAAACATCTGAAATTCTAGTTCTTTTCTTGTCTTAACCAGTATCCAGTGGGAGGCCTAGGCCTGCCTCTCCCTGTTCCCAGGCCAAATTTCACACTTTGTGGAATGAGGGTCATTTCTGGGGCTCCCTTTAGAGGTGAGATTCTGTAATTCTGATAGGAAAATTATTCTCTTACTTACAATTTTTGCCCCAACACTATCTTGAAACAATTCAATTACTATTGAGAACTTATAATTTAAAGAAGAAAATGTAACTTTATTTGAATTTAATTTGGTTAATTTAGAGGAAAGGTATATGATATGGTTTTTCTGTGTCCCCACCCAAATATCATCTAGAATTGTACTCCCATAATTCTCACGTGGTGTGGGAGGGACTTGGTGGGAGGTAATTTGAATCTAAGTGGTGGTTTCCCCCATACTATTCTCATGGTAATGACTAAGTCTCATGAGATCTGATGGTTTTATCTGGGGTTTCTGCTTTTGTATCTTCCTCATTTTCTTATGCTACTACCAAATAAGAAGTGGGTTTCACATCTCACCATGATCCTGAGGCTTCCCCACTCATGTGGAACTGTAAGTTCAATTAAACCTCTTTTTTTATACAAGTTTTGGTATGTTTTTATCAACAGCATGGAAATGGACTAATACAACATACCAAGTGTTATCAAGAGGCACATTAATAATGAAGGTGGTAAAACATCCCATTGAAGTCAATATTTTAGATAAGCAAACAATGAGCACTTACTGTGTACCAGTGGTGACACAATACTCTAGAAAACCCAGGTAGGCACTAAACGAAGCTCTTTAAAAATTTTTCACTCATATTCTGTTTTGTGAATCACGTATGGTATAGTCAGCTAAGAAATATCTTTTCTCATTTTATAATATTTAATTATAAAGTTGTACATATTTGAAGTGATGATTTGATATACACTGTGTACTGATTACCTCAGTCTAATACATCTGTCAATACCCATTTTTAACACTGTGTGTATGTGTGTATAGGGGAGTGAGGACACTTAACACCTGCTCTATAATTAAACTTCAAATAAACAATGCAGTATTATTAACTAGAGTCACCACATTGTACATTAGATCACTAGAACTTATTTATCTTATAACTGGAAGTTTCAGCCCTTTGACCAACATCTCCCCATTCTCTCCCCCATTGTAGCTTGTCAGCCATTGTCCTACTCTGCTTCTGAGATCAACTTTTTGTATTCCACATATAAGTGAGAACACATAGTATTTGTCATTGTATGTGTGTTCACATACAATTATACAAGTGAAATAATTTCACTTAGTATAATGTCCTCGAGGCTCATCCATATTGCAGCAAGTAGAAGGATTTTCTTCTTTGCTTATGGCAGAATAATATTTTATTGTATATAAATACACTACAATTTATTTATTCATTCACTCACTGATGGACATTTAGATTGTTTCTATATCTTGGTTATTGTGAATGATGCTGCAATAATGGGGGTAAATCTCTTTGAGACATTGATTTTATTTTTATTTATATTGGCTATATACCTAGAAGTGAGATTGCTGGATCACATGGTAGCTCTAAATTTAAGTTTTTAAGGGACTTCCATGGAGTTTTACAAGATGGCTGCACCAATTTACATTCCCCAAAAAGTGTGCGGGGCTTTCCTTTGCTCCCCTTCCTCGCCAATACTTCTTATCTCTTGCCTTTTTATAACAGTCATTCTATCAGGTATGAGGTGATATTTCATTGTGGTTCCAATTTGCATCTGCCTATTGATTAGTGAGCTAAGAACTTTCTGATCAAGTCTTCCTCCATTTTACTTCATCCAGAGAAAATAAAATGACTCCTCCGTGGGAAAAATTTATTCCCCGTCAATGATGGGTGGATGGATACAAGGGCCAGTCCAGTACTGCAGGATCTGAAGCTTATTTTTTAAGGTCCCTCATGAAGAAAAAAAAAAATATATATATATTTATATATATATATATATGTGTGTGTGTGTGTGTGTGTGTGTGTGTGTGTGTGTAGAGAGAGAGAGAGAGAGAGTTAAATATGAAAATAAGTATTTCATTAGAATAAGGGAATAGAGGAAATAAAACAAAAAAATTAAAAAATGACAAATACCACAAATACCAAAGTCCAGAAAATAACATAATATTCTTCCTGACATAGTTCTAGAATACCTTTTCATATATTTTTGCTTGCAGACTTTTTTACCCCCAGAGCAATTCATGTGCAATATAGAATTTTTGCTATGTTGAAAATCATTGTATAATTGAAGTCTTATGCTACATGTTAACTTTATCATGAAGATATGCACAATTTTTATCACTGATATACCTGTGTCTTCAGCCTGTTTGACTAAACCAGGACAATTTCACACACCCATTCACCTGGAGTTCCCAGACATTCCTAGAACAAGTTATTTTAGATTTGACCTGTTAGATGTATATTAGACATGAATGTTCAGAGATTGACATCCTGTGAAGTTCTGTGCCTTATAAACACAGAATTCTGATAAAATTCTATTTCACATGAATTACCATCACAATGAAAAAAGTAATCTTAACACATTTTATAAACATGCAGACTTCATCACTGGTATCCCTCTCAGGAGATAGCTTCTTTGTACAGATAAGAACCAAATCCTCAGCTCAGCGTTATCCACTTGATGGTTGGAAGACTCCTTCAGACAAGCGTCCGGCTCTGGATACTTCAGACACTGTTTTATTTATACCACTCACCTGCTTGCAAGTGCTGACTGCTGAAGTGTTAGAGTTAAATTGCGATAGAAATGTTGTAGTGTATCTTTGCATAACAATACTAGGTGAGTTGGTACTTTGGAGGAAGAAGTATATCTGGAAGCTATTCCACACTAGGTCACCCTGCAGTAACTTAGTTATACATATGACAGTGTCTATGAGCCATATAACTAACTATATCTTACTACACCTAAACTAAAAATCATTCAACTTCCCATTAACCAGATTCCAAAAATGCCTGAAAACTACTCCTATGCCATCCTACACAAGGGCAAGCATGAAACCTTAACCAATTGTCAGCAAAATAACTTACTTTTACAAATTTGCAAGACACACTGCCAAGGCCTTGGAAGGAGTTCATATAAGTGCAAGGACCTGAAGCTTCAGCTTCATACTTTCACCAGAAATCCACCTCTGGGAGATAACTCTAAAACACTAAATTCAGATATTTGAAAACATAATTGATTGTTAATATGTTAACACTGAAATTCAACATATGACTTTAAATTGGGCTACTTTTGATAGAAAAGGAGAAAAAAAAATAGACACCTCCTGAAACAGTAACAGTTCATAGTCTGGAATGAAGGGATCTCCTGCCAAGAAGAAAATTCCAGTTTTTCAGAGGCAATAACAACCATATCTGACCCCTTAGAATGAAGACAGATTTGTGGTTCTTGGAATTGTCATGGGAAGGGTGATATAACCTTGATGGATGAGCTTCGGGCTTGGGTCATATAGTTTGCATATTAAACAGCAAGTGCTTTGTTTGACATCTCAGTATGTGAGATGAAATTGTTACTTTCTGTAATTTAAACATGTGGCATTGTTTGTGAAAGATGATGAGTAATAATGGGTCGACGCAACAGCAGCCAACAATTAGCAAGAGCCTAATTGAAGGACTTTAATGTAATTATTTAACCCTCAGAACAATCCTATGAAGTGTGAATCATCTCTATTTTATCAATTACAAAAATGGAACTAGAGAAATAGATTCCTCAGAATTAATAAGTGGTACCTTCTGGCTCAAACTTCGGTGCTCTTTCTTCTATGAAGCTGAACAATATTTCTTGCTTGCACACATGGAGCATGATTCGATCCTCAAAAGAATTTTCTTTCAAAAAATGATCTACTTTGCAATTGAATTGTTGATTGTTAGGAAAAGTGCATATAACTTTATATAATCACCTATTCAGAATCAAAACACTTATGAAGACAAGTTAATGCAATTCAATGAAGAACAAGCAATTCTTATAGATGACTCAGTTTTCAGAAAGAGAGCTTGCTGTCCAGATACGAACCATGTCTAATATCTACCGTATCTTGAAGACTTGCTATGTGCCAGGCATTCTGCTAAGCTGACACACACTAAGCATATGAAACATTCAATACCTGATCATTCCCATTTCACAGCTGAGGACATTGTGGAACAGATGGATTATTATCTACCTGGGCTCACACATCTAGGAGGTGATAAAGGAAAGAAGCAGTATGCAGCCATTGGACCCAACCCCTCAGCCACTGTAGAGCTTGAGAGAGAGCTGGATCTCTGCGAGTTATATCCAGCTTTTCAATTATTTGACAAAGAAGAATATGAAGGATGAATTCCATCATCACTAAGAGGTCATAGTGATATTAACACATACCCTGATAACCTGAAAAAGTTGCTGAGAGACCAGAACGCAGTTCCATAATGAGCCTCGGACATACACAAGGAAACCTGAGCTATAGAGTCAGTGTCTGCAAAGCCCAAGAGAGCTCCCGTTATGCTCATTCTCCTGGAGGTTGCTTTATCCAACTCACAGTGGCTTCTTCTCTTCTTTACTTTCTGATGGTATTTGGAAATCTTGAAATTCATAAGGTTGCTTTGACCTTCTTAGATGAAAACATTGGACAAAACAAAGAAATCTGGCAGCACGCATGTTGTTGATCTCCAATCTGTTTCATAATGTTGACTTCCTAGAGAGAGCATTTCTCTAACCATAAATTATACTTGGTTTGTATGGATGGATTCCTGTATCATGGAAATTATGTCCTTATTTCCTGTACACAGTATATTCACAAAAGCCTACCAATGTCTGTGTAAATAAGCTGCACTAGAGGAATGGCTAAATGTACTATTTTTCTGAAATTTGCAGTGTCTGAATTTTACATCAGTAATAGCAATTCCTGCCAAAGGTAAATTTCTGGGCTAGTTATAAACCTGACAGGACAAAAGCCTTAGTGAAGTCTGACTTTTGCTTTTGTTGTTGTCAAAACCAAAAATTGCCAGTAAGAGTAAAAACTAAAAACATCATCAATTTAAAGAGAGGCACCTGGGGAAATTGGCTAGCACAGAGCTAACAATATAAATAAAAATAAAGCACTGGATAGTAAATGTTGTAGGCTTTTTAGGCCATAAGGTTGCTATTGCAACCACTCAACTCTGTTCTTCTAGTTCAGAAACAGCCATAGATAACCCATGAAGGAATGAGCATGGCTGTGTTCCAATAAACTGTATTTACCAAATTCGCTGCTGTTTAATGCCCTTCCCCAACTAAATTCTTCACTCCAGGATTCCATGTTACAGCTTGCTGTGTCACAGGCACAGTGCTCCCAGCGTTCACTCCCTTCTAAGCCCACGCCAGATTTCTGAGACTAGTTTTCTAAATCCATCGTATATTTAAAAATTGAAATAAGAAGTCCACATTTTGCCAGGAGAATGAAACTTCTTCTGCCCACAAGGGTGAAGGAATGCCTACATTGAACAGGGAGTTCCTCTTTCTGTAAGTTTCATTATATTACTAAGAAGAGGTTAAGGGTTTATGTTCTGGGAGAAAACACAAGTAATAGCTGAAGAAGCCCTGCAGAACTAATCCAGAATAAAGGCATTTAGCTTGAAATACATTACATAGTTGTTTCTCTAAAAGACATTCTGCTCTTATACCCACATCTAAGTTGCTTCAAAATACATCTATCAGGGCTGAGCACGGTGGCTCACGCCTGTAATCCCAGCACTTTGGGAGGTTGAGGCAGGCTGATCACTTGGGCGCAAGAGTTCAAGACCACTTGGCAATATGGAAAGACCCTGGGTCTACAAAAACATGTGAAAAATAGCCAGGCTTGGTGGCATGCACCTAAAATTCCCAGCTACTCTGGAGGCTGAGGTGGGAGAATTGCTTGAGCCCAGGAGATCGAGGCTGCAGTGAGCTATGATTGTACTACTACACTCCAACCTGGGTGACAAAGAGAGACCCTGTGTCAAACAAAACAAAACAAAATGAAACAAACATAAAACCACAACTATTTATTAAAATATGCTATTTTTAAAATGTGCTATTTTCTGGCATTTTTCGCAAATAACTGGATTTCCTATCACTAATGAAGCTGCCTGCATATTAAATAGGCATGCTAGTTAAAAAAGTTTAACAAAAAAGGCAAATCAAGTGAAAAGGGCCTTAAAATCAATCACTACATTTCTTATATAAACTTGGTTGATATTTTAGGAAATACAGAAAAGCAGAAAGAACATAAAAATAATAACTTCCCACACAGTGATTAATATTAACATTTGCACTTATTCTTCTCCCAAGTTTTTTGACTGCCTAAATGCAATTTCATATTTTTCTTATTTTTACATATATTACATAAACCGAAAAGTATCTGAGACAAATCTCAATTAATTTAGAAGTTTATTTTGCCAAAGTTAAGGACTTGCCTGTGACACAGCCTCAGGAGGTCCTGAGAACATGTCCCCAAGGTGGTTGGATCATAGCTTGATTTTATATATTTTAGGGGGACAAAAGTTACAGGAAGCATCTATCAATATATGTATTGGTTCAGTCTGGAAAGATGGAATATCTAGAAGAGAGTGGAACAGCTTCCAGGTCATAGGTTGATTCAAAGATTTCCTGACTAGCAATAGGTTGAAAGAGTTAAGTTTAAGGAATTGAAGTCAGCAGAAATATATGCTTGGGGTTAAGATAAGGGGGCTGTGGAAGTTAAGGTTCTTGATCTGCAAATGAAGCCTCTAGGTAGTAGGCATCAGAGATAATAGATGCAAAGGTTGTCTTATCAGACCTTAAAAGGTGCTAGACTTTCCTGAAAAGATCTAGTAAGGGAAGGAGATTCTCTACAGAATGTAAATTTCTCCCTCAAGAGACACCTTTGTAGGGCCATTTAAATATATGTCAAAGAAATATATGTTGGGATAAAATACCTCGGTTTTTTCAGGACTTGCTGTCTCTCACATGATCTTATACCAGTCAGATTGCAATTTAGCATCTTATTGCTACAGTCTGTTTTTTCCAGTCTGAGGTTTTCTGCTTTAATGTAAAGGCTGGTCGATTCTGCCTGAATTCCAAAGGGTGGAGGGTAAAATGAGGAGTGTCTAACCATCTTTTCCCATCATGGCTTAGATTCGTTTTTTCCAGTTTACTTTGTTATGCTCTTGGTCAAGGGTGGTGATCCATTTAGCTGGTTGCTGGGCTTAGAATTTTATTTTTGGTTTATAATTGGTTAACATATTTATTGTCTTTTATTACTGAGAGCATAGAGAATTTTTTTGGAGATACCTACTTGGCCTTCTTTTTGCATTTGCAAAGAAAGACATTTATTCAAAACTAAACATTATATTTTCTTGTTTCCTTACAGTTTGTATATTTTTCTCTTTTTTATGTGAATCTTTTTACCTATTGGGGTCTAATGTTTCTCTTATCAACTTCTGTGAGCTCTCAAAATAAGGACATCACACTTATATTTGCTGTATTTTAAAAAAATCTATTTTGACTTAATTAGAGTTACTTCAAATGGATTTTAAAGTTGTCTTGTTTTCAAGTACTCAAAAGTTGAGTTTTTTCCAAGATCTGCTCACTGAATACCCGTAAAGCTTAAAAAAACATCTGAGGCTATCCTCCAGCCCTAAGGAGCAGCTGACATTTGCTCACAGGTGTCTTGCTGTCTCCTGACCCTGGCTCTTGCCCATGTTGCCTTCCCTGGCTTTCCTCACCTGGTTGCCTTCTCCGTGGTCTCAGCTCAGACATGAGCTCTAGGTGAGTTGTCCTTGGTTCTAACAGACTGAGTCCAGTTCCCAGTCAGCCCTGTTATCATGAGAGTAACAACCAACACTCTACAAGGTACTGTATTGTCCGATGAATTTGCCCAATTGTAGGCTAAATGTTCTAAGCATCATTAGGTGCTCCCATTAGGCTGATGCCTAACCTAGGTTAGATGCCCAGCTTCGGCTAGGCTAAGATAAAGCGCTCAGTGAGTTGGGATCATTAAATGCATCTTTGACCTGCAAAATTTTCAACTTAAAATGGGTTTGTTAGGCTGTAACCTCGACATAAGTTAAAGAACATCTGTAAGTGTGTATACCTACTAATGTCTTATAACTTCTTATTTTGATATAATTCCTATTAAAAATTAAAAAATTTTGCTGGCTGTGTTGGCTCACACTTGTAATCTCAGCACTTTGGAAAGTGAGATGGGGGCATTGCTTGAGCTCAGGAGTTCCAAACCAGCCTGGACAACATGGTGAGACTCCACCTGCACAAAAAATGCAAAAATTAGTTGAGCTTGGTGGCACATGCTTGTTGTCCCAGCTAGTGGGAGGCTGAGGTGGGAGGATCACTTGAGACTGGGAATTTGAGGCTACAGTAAGCCATGATTGTGCCTCTGTACCCTAGCCTGGACTACAGAGTGAGACCTTATCTTGAAAAAAAATTCGAGAATCATACACAATTTTTCTGCATGCCCTACACACAGATTCACCAGTTGTTTACATTTGGCCTCATGTGCTCTGTCTTTCACTCTCTGTCCCCCAACACATACACATTTATACATATTTGGTTATGTGTGTACTGTCTTGTCTGAATTATCTGAAATTAGGCTGGAGTCATCAAACCACCTGGCTCCTGAAAACTGTAGAGAGAATTTCTTACAAACAAGGGCATTCTCTCAGAGAACCACAACACTGATCAAAATCAGGAAATTTAATATCCATAAAATACTATTCTTTAATCTGCAGATCTTATTCAAATTTCAATAGTCATCACAATTATATTATCTAGGGCTGTCTTTCCAGGTTCTGGTGTTTAATCGAGGATCACAGTTTCCATGTCTGGTCTCCTTCAATCTTAAATGTATGGCAGCTTTCTTTGTATTTCATGGCATGAAACCTCTCGAGGCAGAGAGCCTTTTCATTTTATAGAAAGTATCTCAGTGTGGATCCTGATAGATTTCAGCTCTGCCTCTTTGTCAGGGCTGCCACACAGGGAGGCTGTGTTCTCTCTGCTTCATTCCAGGTGAGTCCTGATATCAGCTTGCTTCATGAATGGGGTGTTTCCTTCCATCACTTGATTACAATGTAGCCACTTCGAGGTTTTACCATTGTAATTGACAAGTCATTTATGGTGAGATACTTCCAAACTGCAGAACTGTCCTGTTCATCACCATCCCTTGCTGCCTCCTCCTTGACTCACTCATTAATATCATCATTGCTAAGGTGTGGTTTTTATGCTCTATTATTTTTTCTAAATTTGTGAGTTAGTCTATTCTGTAAGAAAGAGCATTCTTATCTTCCTTCTAGTTTTTGTATGCATGTGTGTATTTGAAGATATAAAATTTATGGGCAAGTTCTATACAACCCCTCTCCCTGGAGTGCTGATGGCCCTGGTCCTTGGGCTAAACTCTGTGCTAATGACTTTATGGACATCATCTCATTTCATACTCTTAGCAGGTGACATAACATTATGTTCCTCACTTTACAGCTGAGAAGATTGAGAGGTTAAGAAACTGTTTACAATAGCTAGTTGTATAAGTAATAAACCCAGGATTAAAACTTCAAGGGTCTAAGTCCAGGACACAAACCCTCTAGTTTTACACCAGTTAGGATTCTGAGGGTTGTAAATGACAGAAATCCATGTTGTACCACCTTAGACAGAGAAGAAAATTTATCAGAGAGATACTAAAGAATCTCATTACAGCCAGGCGAGTGTTGAAGCATCCAAAGATGTGGAGGAAAATAACGCTACCAAGTCTCGGGAATAGTGACTGACTCAGGAACTCAACTAGTACTAAGTTCCTTACTTTCTCCCTTCTCTGTCTGTGGCATCATTCTCCTTCTTTGCAGCCCAGATGAGAGCAAATTCTGGGTGACATGGTCCCCGATGTCTCCAGTTCATCACCCCTCACAGCATATACATCTGCAATAGGCCTAACTTTTGATCCCAGTTTTGGATTTTAAAACTTTGGGTCAAACCCTAAAGGAATCATTCAGTAAATGGCCAACCTTTCTTGGTCATTCAGATGTGCTCAAGATATCAGGATTGGGGAAAAAAAAACAAACAAAAACCAAACCAAACAAACAAAAAATACTGCTATTCCTGGAAATATGGTTTGATGTCCAGAGAGGAAATTACCAAGAGCACAGAACAAAATCTTAATTGGTGGGTGGGGGGCCTAGAGAGAAAACAGGAGATTCTCACTCTCTGTGTAGAAACAGCAAAGGCACATGCCGACTATGCTTGTGTGGGGGGTTTTTGTTAATTGGTTGATCATAAATTGGGGAATTCACATCTGTGTGTATTTATAAATCTGTCTCTGTATCTATACAGTTTTGACTGAGCAATGAAATGAAAACCCACTTTTCCCACTTCTATCCAACATAATACTGGAGGTCCCAGCCAGAGCAATCAGACAAGAGAAAGAAAGAAAGGGCATCCAAATCGGTAAAGAGGAAGTCAGACTGTCACTGTTCACTGATGATACATTTATATACCCAGAAAACCCTAAAGACTCATCCAAAAAAACTCCTGGAACTTATAAATGAATTCAGTAAAGTTTCAGGATACAAACTCAATGTACATAAATAGCACTGCTATACACCAACAGCAACCAAGCTGAGAATTAAATCAAGAACTCAACCTCTTTTACAATAGCTGCCAAAAAAAGAGGACTATACATAACCAAGGATGTGAAAATCCTCTAAAAGGAAAACTACAAAATATTGCTGAAAGAAATTATAGATGACACAAACAAATGAAAACACATTCTATGCTCCTGGATGGGTAGAATCAATATTGTTAAAGTGACCATACTGCCAAAAGCAATCTACGGATTCAATGCAATTACCATCAAAATACCACTATCATTTTTCACAGAACTAAGAAAAAAAAATCTTAAAATTCATATGGAATCACAAAACAGCCTGCAGAGCCAAGGCAAGACTAAGCAGAAAGAACACATCTGGAGTCATCATGTCACCCAACTTGAAACAATATGATAAAACCACAGTCATCCAAACAGCATGGTACTGGTATAAAAATAGGCACATAGACCAATGAGACAGAATAGAGAATCTAGAAATAAGGCCAAATACGTATAGCCAACTGATCCTCAAGAAGGCAAACAAAAACATAAAGTGGGGAAGGGAGACCCTTTTCAAAAATGGTGCTGAGATAATTGGCCAGCCACATGTAGCAGAATGAAACTGGATCCTTATCTGTCACCTTATACAAAAGTCAACTCAAGATGGATCAAACACTTAAATCTAAGACTTAAAGCCATAAAAATTCTAGAATATAACATTGGAAAAACTCTTCCAGACATTGGCTTAGTCAAAGACTTCACAACCAAGAACCCAAAAGTAAATACAAAAAAAAAATACGTAGATGGGATTTAATTTAAAAGCTTCTGAACAGCAAAAGCAATAATTAGCAGAGTAAACAGACAACCAAAAAAGTGAGAGATCTTCTCAAACTATGTATACAACAAAGGACTAATATCCAGAATCTACAAGGAACTCAAATAAATCAGCAAGAAAAAAAAAAAACAAATAATTCCATCAAAATGTGGGCTAAGGACATGAATAGATAATTCTCAAAAGCATATATACAAATGGGAAGAAAACAAATTAAAAATTTTTTATCATCACCTGGGTATGGTGGCTCATGCCTGTAATCCCAGCACTTGAAGAGGCTGAGGAAGTCAGATCATGAGGTCCAGAGTTCAAGACCAGCCTGGCCAACAAGGTGAAACCCCATCTCTACTAAAAACACAAAAAATTAGCCAGGTGTGGCAGCAGGCACCAGCAGTCCCAGACACTTGGGAGGCTGAAGCAGGAGAATTGCTTGAACCTGGGAGATGGAGATTGTAGTTAGCTGAGATCAGGCCACTGCACTCCAGCCTGGGTGACAGAGCCAAACTCCATCTCAGAAAAATAAATAAATAAATAAATAAATAAAAGCTCACCATCACTAATGATAAGGGAAATGTAAATCAAAACCACAATGCAATACCACTTCACTCTTGCAAGAATGTCCAAAATCAAAAAATAATAGATGTTGGCATGGATTTGGTAAACATGGACCACTTTTACACCGTTGGTGGGAATGTAAACTAGTACAACCACTATGGAAAACAACATGGAAACTCCTTAAAGAACCAAAAGCAGATTTTCCATTTGATCCAGCAATCCCACTAGTGGGTATCTACCCAGAGGAAAAGAAGTCATTGTATAAAAAGATACTAGCACACACATATTTATAGCAGCACAATTTGCACTTGTAAAAATATGCAACCAGCCCAAATGCCCATCAATCAATGGGTGAATAAAGAAAATATGGCATATAATTTATGAAATAACTCAGCCAAAAAAGGAATGAAATAATGGCATTTCCATAAGCTGCATGGAATTGAAGACCATGATTCTAAGTGAAGTAACTCAGGAATGGAAAACTAAACACCATACGTTCTCACTCATAAGTGGGAGCTAAGCTATGAGGATGCAAAGGCATAAGAATGATATAATGGACTTTGGGAACCTGGGGTAAGGGTGGGAGGTGGGGAGAGAAAAAAGACTACACATTGGGTACAGTGTACATTGTTTGGGTTATGGGTGCACCAAAGTCTCAGAAATCATCACTAGAGAACTTGTTTATGTAACCAAACATCACCTGCTCCCCCAAAACCTATTGAAATAAAAATTAAAAGTTGAAAACTGAATTGTAAAAAGAATCATAGTAGTAAATGCTGCATATTATAGGGTGTTTTTTTTTAATGCTTTCAGCTACTCATAGCCTTAAAAATATTTGAGTTACAGAAAATAAACTAAATCAACCTAAAATGGCATCTGTTTTATAAAAATTTACAATGTTTTCTTTTAAAAATGTTGACCACTAAATCATTCATGAAAGTGTGTTTCTATTGCCTATTTCATAAAATGCATTGTGTGTGTGTATGTGTGTGTGTGTGTATATATATATATAAAATACTAAAATACTTCACTGTAATTTGATGCACTTAGGTGTGTTCTAAAAGCTCTCAGGTACCAGTCAGACATTATTTTCAAATTAAAAAAGCTCATTCATTCTGCAGTGTTACCATGCTTTTTGAATCAACTCATGGGAAAACACTATCTAATGAAATTGTTTCTCTATATTTTTTAATCCAAAGGCATAAGTTAAATTTTTTTATGCATTTCATATATTTAAATTAAATTTCATGTATCTCATAAATTTTGAATTTTTAAATTCCCAAAAAAACCATATTAATCATAACCTTAAAGAAAAATAGGGTTTATGATACGTAAGTTCAGTAATACTAGGACTGTATTAATAGTACTTAACATAGAAACAAGATAATGGCACAAAGGGACAAAAGGAGGCAGTGAGAATCCTTGCAACGTGATGTTTTGAATTATTTTCTATGTGCCTCTGCTGAGCTGGAAAGCTGGGGTACTCAACCTCTGTCCCTAAGGAAACAAATGTCACAGATGACCTAGAAACACTAGAGCTTTCAGGATCTGAGAGTAGAGACCCACCACCCACTTTCTGTCTGGGCTTTTGGTGGAACACTGGCCTTGCAGAGCCCTGTAAGCAGCAAGTTCATAAGGCTGCAGGGCAGAAACAGCCCATTTTTTAGGAGCCCAGAGTGGGATTACTTAGTGTTTCCTGTATGCCCCTCCCGCCGGTTGTCCATGGGATCAAGCCTCATTAGTAGGTAAGAGTGGCAGTCTGGATTAAAGATAGGATGAAAACTGGAACCTCTCTGAAGATCCTCTTTGGAGGACAGTGTCAGTGGGCCAGTGGATGAGAGGCACAGGGAGGATGGCTGAGGTCCAGCTGAGGCTTTAATTCACACATCCCCTGCACTGCACATCACAGTTTGAATGCCTGCGAGAGAGTGGGTGGGGCAAACCCAGGATAAATGAAGAAAGCCAAAGTTAACTGAGCAAACTGAGAGGTAACACACAGTTGGGTTTCTGCTACCACTGGAAAAAGGAAGATTTTAAAATACAAATCAAATCCCAGTCCATAAAAATTAAAGCAAATCATAGCCATAACCTTGGCAGGAGGCTTAGTGTTTCCCATGCAGCCTATCCCACCAGCCTGAGATTGAGGCTCAGTAGCAGAAGCGTGGCAACCTGCATTAACGATAGGATGGAAACATGAACTTAAAGATCAGTGGAAACTGGAGCCTGGGATGCTGGTCTAAGGTAGGGGGTGGGATGTCATTAGGAGCCTCTGTGTACAGGGCCACCTCCTCCAGGCCTTTGCTGGGGAGTAAGAGCTTTTGTCTGCACATGCTGTCAGTTCTGGGTCAGGGACTTTTTCAGACCCCAGACTGGAATAGACAGGGGATACAACAAAATGAAAAAAAGATGAAACAAATCAGGTGGTACCCCAAGTCCTCAGGTCTCTGGCCCATCTTTTCAGAATCTTCTGATAGTTACTGATATTTTGTCCAGCATTTATGTTTGAACTGAGCAAGAAGAATTGAACTCTATGTTGCCCAGAACTTGAAGACCACTATTTTTTTAAGTTTTTATCTAATTATAAATGTACTGCATGCCCCATAGAAAACATGCAAAATATGAAACAATAGGAGGGAAATTAAAACCACCCGCAATTCTAGAAATACTATAAAACCCGCAAACACATTGTCAAATTGCAGAACAGGGGTCAATAGTCAGACCTCCTCAGTGACAGATATCGAAACTGTGTGGTTATCAAAACCTGATGTTTTAAAGAATAATGAGTAAATATATGCTATGACATGTCAAATTCAGCTATCTTTATGAAAGCTGCATGGATAACTACCTCTGTTTTAAATATATTATGTAGCTATATCTACATCTATTCTATATCTATATATCTACATCAATATCTCTATATATCCTTCTATAATATATTTACACATGCATGCATATATATGAATAGAAAGTAGAACAAACTGGACCCACACAAAGACTATTCAGACTTGGTAATTTTCTACGCAGAGCAGCTCTTCTGATCCCTCTTGGCCCCTCTCACCACATCTTGGCTACTGAAAGAATCTTCCTTTCAGATCTCCCCTGGGAGGTGATGCATTGCTGAGGGGCCAACATTCACAGCAGAAAGTCACCAGAAGGAGCTCCAGGTGGGGCCTGGCTGACTCCAGGGGGAGCTTCTTTCTCCCATTTTGCTGACAAGGGATGAAGGCACTGCATGCAGCTTGTGAATCTGTTCAGTCTGATTCCTTTTCTACTGTAGGGCACATTTCCCAGGTGTAATGTCCTCCTTCAGCCCTACCCTAATAAAATCCTACTGTAGGGACTAAGGGTCTTCAGTCCTTACACACTTTAAGCTGGGAAAGACAGGATCAGACTTGTGCACTCTTTAGATAGCCACTCTGCTGTGGCCGCAGTTCAGAATCCTTGGTTAGGGGAGTGCAGGAGCGGGCGTGCAGGAGCAGGAGGCAGGGAGTGAGGTGTGATGCTGAAAATGATGAGACGGATTAGTGGGGTGGAGGAACCATAGAAGTGATAAGACTTTATGATTTAGGTGGTGTGACTGGTGAGGACATGGTCAAAGATGAGAGAAAACTTAGTACATTCTATTTTAAACAAGTTGGCTTGTGAAAATACAAATTATTATGCTCAAAGTAATAATACATACTCCGTCTAGAGTTAAAACTCCGTTTTTACCCCACTATACTTGCAGATTTGTGTCTAGGACTGGGGTTGGGGATTGTGGCGAACACAAGCGCATATGAAAGAGCAGGGTGGACACACTGCTCCAAATTTAGATTCCACTTAAATGCCCAGTGCCTTGCCTGTCTTTGCTTATACTGCAGGTTCACAGCAGTACAGAATAAAATGCTACTGATATTCAGAAGAAACTCTCCATGTTTCTTAAAAAGGCAAGTTATTACAAATTATGAAAGATCATTTGTAGTTTAATAAAAACTGTCTTTACTTGCTAACATGGGTTTAAAAAGTAAATTGAAAACTGTGTATGATTTCATTTACCAGGAGTCAATCAAGTGATTTTTCTGAGATAATGCCAAAAATTGAAGTTGCATAAATAAAACATATCAACATGCAAATTAGTCTTGGCACAGTTATGAGGCCTCTCTCCAAAGTAAGTCTTCATTTAAACTAAGCCTCAGTGTTAAAACATATGTGTGTATATACATATTTTTAGTATATATCCTAATTATCTTGACTTTTTCAAGAAAGGAAGATAAATGACCAACTCTGTCTCCTTTAAAACACTCTGCCTGCAACTCAAGATATTTTTCTTCCTCAGCATTTCCCATCTTTCTAACCAACCCTCCTCTCCTGGAAAGCTGAACTGCCATCTGTTTTCACTGATATGTCTTTCAAACCAAGAGAGTCTTTAGCATTTTGAAGATCTTAAGCAATGTGTATCATGGCAAAATGTATACCCTGTAAAACAAAAGTTAGAGAAGCAGCTTGGGAAACCTGAGTGAATCAGATAAAATGACCCAGGGAGGCCTTTTTCTGTTCCTCCAAGTCAGAGCAGTGTTTGAATGCAGCTAATGGAATCTGGCAAGTATAACCAAATTGCAATGCCTTTCTGTGTGGCCCAGCCAGGATTAGCTCAGTGATGGCCATTTGTACAGCATCCCACTAAATGCCCTAGAAATCCTGAAAATCCTGTGAACTAGTTTGTTGTTCCCATTTTATGGGTTACAGAGCTGTGGTTCAGTGAGAATAGCTGGGTTAAAATCACAAGTTTGATGGTCTACAGAGGAAGAAAATGACTCAAGGTTTCCAATTTCAAATCCCACATTCTCTCATTTCTGTTAATGACTCAGGAATCAGCCCCTCAGGTGCTGATGCAATCCATTTCACAGAACAGTTTAATGTTTTACTCCTATCATTCTGAAAAGACACAGCAATGTTGCCTTTTGGAAAAAAAAAATCTTTCTTTGATACACAAAAACATCTTACATTTTGTGATGGTTAATTTTATGTATCAGCTTAACTGGCCATAGGATGCCCAGATTAAACATTTTTTCAAGAAGTATTTGTAAGGTTATTTCTAGACAAGATTAGTACTTAAATCAGTAGACTCAATAGGGTAGATTTTATGCCTTCATGTTGTTGGGCATCATTCTATCCACTGAGGGCCTGCATAGAACAGAAGGCAGGAGGAAGGAAGAATTTACTTTTTTTTTTCTGCCTTACTGCTGAGCTGGCACATCTCATCTCATTTCATTTTCTATGGGCTGTTGGATTAGGGTTTACACTATTGGCTCCCCTGGTTCTCATACCTCCAGAAATAGACCGAACAACACTCCTGGCTTTCCTGAACTTACAACTTGCAGATGGCAGCTGGTGGAACACCTACGCCTCCGTAATCACATGACCCAATTTCCATATTACCTTTCTCTCACTCCATGTATGTATACACATATGATACAGGGAATGAGTGGTTCTAGAGGAACAGAATTAAAATAATACAATTTTAAAGATGAGTTTTCTGAATTGAGGCTGGGGTTTCTGGAACTGGCCCTCTAATGTGGTTAGATTTAAAGATGCTAATGGCCCTATTATCAAAGTAAAGAGAGCACTGATAGCCCCTGGTGAGAATTGTTTATAGAGATATACAAAATATCTGCACTGTATACTCCTAATTAACCCCTTATAATAAGCAAGAAGTGAAGTGGCTCTATACAGGATACTTTTGAACATTTCTGGAAAATGAACACATATGAAGGCATTGGTTGGTTGCACCTAATGTTACTAAACAAAGTGATGAAAGAAAAAATTGAGTGCAGGGATTGAAATTTCATCTCAAGTGCCATGGGAATAATGTAAGAGCTTTTATATGTGTCTTAAAGGAGACCTTTATCTCCTGCAACCACAGGGCTGCAATTGCTTTACCTCTGCTCCTGGGGAAGGAATTAGTGCATTAACTGGTTGTACATAGGATAGGTGTATAATGTTCAGTGGCATTGTGACCTTGTTATTATTTTTATTTGAGGATTAATTATGATTTGAGGTGATGCATTTGTGTGCCAAGGTGACAAGGGTTGAACTTGTGATGGTTGATTCTATGTATCATCTTGACTGGGTCATGAGATGCACAGATTAAGTGCTATTTCTGGGTGTATCTTTCAGGGTTTTTCTGAATGGAATGAGAATTTGAATCAGTGGACTCAGTGAAACAGTTTGCCCTCCCCAGTGTGTTTGGCCATTAACCAATCCATACAGGGTCAGAGTAAAACAAAAGACAAAGGAAAGAGGAATTTGCTTCTTCTTTCTTCTGATTGACTGCATGAACTGAAACATCCCACCTCATCTCATCTTCCCTGGTCCTGAGACTGGGATTTATACCATTGGCTTCTCTGGTAATCTGGCTTTGGGCTTGGACTAATTTGCATCACCAGCTTTCTGGAATCCACAGCTCTGAGTGCAGATCATGGGATTTCCCAGCCTCTGTAATTTCAGGTGCCATTTCCTCATAATAAATCTCCACCTATATCCTACAGGTTCTCTTTTTCTGAAGAACCCTGACAAATGTGTTTTTCTCTTGTCCAACAGCTCATTCTGTTTTAAATATTTGTGTATTTAACAATTATAAATATTTGTGTATTTAACCTGTTTTTACTGAATATATATATATATTTTTTTTTCGCAAGAGCAAGCATTGGATTTCCCCCACTTCTACACCATCTTCAGGTCTTGGAAATGTGTTTAGGTACCTAAGAGCTTCAGAAAGTGTTTCAGTGGAAATGAATAAATTAGCAAGTGTGTGTCTGTGCACTCACTCATGCAAATACAACTTTTTTCTACTGTCTGTAATATTTCAATTTTCTAAGTTATGCTTCTACATTTCAAATATTGCCACTTCATTAGTAGAGAGCAGAGAAAGAATCATGTAGAAGCCCCCTAAAATTCAATTCTTCAGACAATTTTCCCTCAAAAATCCACAACTGAGGCCCACATGTTTGTATGAGTTTTTTCTCAGGGAGTTCTCATGTTACACTAACATCTACTTCTAGGTATTTATCGTGAGTCTTAATACTGAAAGATTTTCAGGACTTCTTGCTAACTTGGAATCATCAAATGGCTCCAGATTGGCCCATTAAGGTCTTTTCCTAACTTATCCAACCACCCAACACAGTATTAAAGGATTCTTGTTCAAAGCATCCATGTTATTCTTTAGCTTCCAGATATATTTATTTACTTTAACTACATTTTAAAATATTTTCCCTCTTCTCCATTATCCCTGACCTGATCTTTTAGATATATGTTTAACTCCTAGACATAGGGTCAATGTTATTATTATTTTGTCTCATGTTTTCCAACTTTTTCTTTCTTTTGAGCTTTGTTAAGTTTTCTTAATAACCAACTTACTGTTCAAAGTAACCACCTGACTATTCAGTATACACACTTATATTTTTACTGTATTTCTTATAATGTCTAAGATCTTTTTCTTCTTCTTTTCGTTTTGCCATTCAAAGCTGCCATTCTTGTTTCATGTATGCGACATCTTCTTAAATCTGATGAATGCATTATCTTCTGCTTCCCAAAGTATATTAGTTTTTGTTGAGTTCAGAGTCCCAGGAGTTCCCCCAGCCCCCTATTTTTCTGTTTTTCTTTCTTTTCTTTTTGTTCTTTTCTTTCTTTTTTTTTTTTTTTTGATGGAGTCTCACTCTGTTACCCACGCTGGAGTGCAGTGGCAACCTCCACCTCCCATGTTCAAGCAATTCTCTCGCTTCAGCCTCCTGAGTAGCTGGGATTACAGGTGCCCACCACCATGCATGGTTAATTTTTGTATTTTTAGAGACAGGGTTTCACCAGGTTGGTCAGGCTGGTCTTGAACACCTGACCTCATTATCTGCCTGGTTTTCTCATGTCTGTTGAGGGCAGATGGTCTGTTTGCATCACTCCTGTTAACATTTCCATGGGTTAGGTTGGCAAATATGTTCACGTGGTGCAGAAACTTGTAAATGCCAGGGCTCACAGCAGACAGCCCAGAATTCATAGAGTGAGCAGACAAGCAGGTTTCACTTAGGGAGTATGGGGAATGGCCTGGAGTGTTTCATTTTGTTTCTTCCTGGCCAAGAAAACAATATTTGTCCCTTCTGAAAGAATGTTTCTTTTTCTTCTGAGCCTGGGTGAAGGTCTAGTTTCCTCATTTTCTGCTTTCTTTCTCAGGTGCCTATCCCATCTCTCAGAACTGATCTTCAGTTTAGCCTGGAGTGGGCATCAGCATTCTCCATGTGCCCAGGGAAGTCTGTCTCTGGAGTGCCTGTTCATTATGGATATGCCACATTCTACCTGTTATGAGGTTGCTCAAAGGCTAAAAGGTAAGATCATCTGTGAAACACTGGTGTATATCTCTGCCTTCACATGCCTAGTTCTTGTGGGATGAAATACTCTGTTACTTCTTCCTTGCTGGAAAATCCCTACTCAAGTTTGTAAAACTAGAAAATGAATCAGCTTTCTGCATGAATCATGCCCACACCTGAGAGAATAGGGTCAAAACTATTGTTTCCATTTTGCAGATGTGGAAAATGAGGCCTGAGTAGAGCAAGTAAGACAGGCAACCTGGAATCTTTGATGCTATAAGGCATGGAGGGGTCACCTGAGATTTTGTTCTCTCTGGTAGAGCTCACTTTCCTTCTTCATAAATCAATCTCTGGAGCATCTGCTGTCCTATGAACCTCAGTAGGGAAGGCACCAGGTTCAAGAGGCCCAAGAAAAGACCCAGAGTCAGCAAATGAGACACAGGGTTTTATGAGGGGCTTTCATACAAGGAAGAGAGTCCAGTGGTGGCAGGTGGGGCAGAAGAACCACCTTATGGACAGAAACAGTCCAGTGGCAACAGGCTGGACAATGTAAATACACAGCACAGTGGCAGTGGGCTGGGCAGGACAACCACAACCACTTGCAAGCAGCATGCAGTTTATGGAGCATTTTCACTTAACCCCTCCACCTGACAACCTTCGTTTACCAATCCCCAAAACTCAGAGCCTCAATCTTCTATACAGCCCGAGTTCCACAGGACTTGCCAGGGGCTCAGATGTTCCCCATAAACAAGGAATGAATCATCAGATTGGCCACTCCTGGATTCCCTAGCTTGGAACAATGCTCAGGCGTGTCTGCCACACAGGGTCATTCTAAGGGTGTGCTTAAGTTATTGCGGTCAGGCACGTTTACCCAACAGCATCTAACAGCGAAAGAGACTTCCACAAGTCAACATGCTGTGTTTACCTACCCCTATCTTTATTCTCAGGGAGATTGTTTTTGCCCCTTCATATTTCCCCCCTTCATATTTTATATTTTTGCTCAAATTTTTAACTGGTTTGGAAACCTGGGCCTCCATTTCATTGAATTTGAGTGATGACACAAAACGATATTAAAACCTTTAACGAAACCTTCTTGGTCTCAAAAAAATCATTAAAGTACCACGAAAATCCAAATAACTGCACTATTTGATACAGAAATAACTAATTAAAAATAAAAGAACATATTTTCAACCTCACTTTCTCTCTAAGGAAATTTTACTTATCATATTCTCTCTTTATTTTCCCCCCTTCTCTGGAACTTCAGTTGATTGGATGTGGTATCTTCTAAAGTAATCCTCAAATTTTCTTTTCATTTCCCCCTTCTGATTTTCTTTTTTTCCTTCCTTCCTTTCTTCTTTCCTTCCTTCCTTCCTTCCTTCCTTCCTTCCTTCCTTCCTTCCTTCCTTCCTTCCTTCCTTCTTCCTTCCTTCCTCTCTCTTTCTTTTCCTTCTATTTTCTGGTATCTTTCATTTTTCTGCTCAGTTTTACATTTAGCTATCATATTTTCAATTTTTAATAATTATATGTTTTCTAATTAATTATTTTTTAAAAAGTTTTATTGACTCAGGAAAAATAATAAAAATGGATAGAAGCATAAATTATATGTTTATTAATAAACAGAAATATTGATTTCAAATGGCATTGAATTAGGGGATTATTCTCTTCCGGTCAAAACCAGGCTATCTATGCATCTCCTCCTGCTGTTGCATATGTTCTGATGAAGAAGCCAAGTTTTGCAATATCTTCAGCAGTGCCTGTGGGATATGGTAGGGTACACCTGTAGAAGAAGATATCTTTCTCAGTGTTGTTTGTGCAATAGCAACTTAGGAACAGTGGTAGCTAGAGCTAGAGTAGTATTTTCAGTGAAAACAGTGATGTTTGGACATTGAGCAATTGTAGACTCAAATGTTCACTGTAATTAACACTGAAGTCATTGTAAAGGGAAGTACTAATTTCTGGTAAAAGAGATGCAATACTTAGAAAAAAACATAGAGCATAACCGAATCTTAAAAGTGTTTTGTCTCTACTGTTAAACTTAGCTAAGGATTTCACCCACCCACAGTGAGAAGAGATTGGGGTTAACCTCAAAATTGCTTCATGTTTTTCAAAATCAGAGCTTTTAAAAAATATAGCCATGAAAAACTAACTGCATAAATCATAACTCTGCATAAATCATTCTGCAATGTGAATTCAACACTTTCAAATAAATTTTTTCTTGTCTTTATAAAGTTTCAATTACAGGCTCTGCATTTACAAGAAGTCTGCTGGCTCATGCAAGTCCATCCTGATCAAATAAAATTCCTAAAGGTTGGTGTCTGAAGGATCTGCTTAACAACTGAGGACATTCAGAATATGGAAAAAAAAAATGGTAATGTTTGTATAACATTTTGAAGTACAAAAAGCATTTCATATTTGTCATTTCATGTGAAACATCCAAAATCTTTGAAGGTAAGGATTTTTTTTTTTCTTACTTTTCAGCATCCTAATCTTGCAGATGAGAAACTCAAGGCTTGGGGGTACTGCCATGTTGTCTAAGGTGGCGCTGGCAAACCATTCTGAACTCCAGTCCTTAAATTCCAGAGTCATCTCTTGTTTGTCGATATGGCTTGGCTGTGTCCCCACTCAAATCTCATTTTGAATTATAGTTCCCATAATTCTCACCTGTTGTGGGAAGGACCTCGTGGGAGATAATTGAACTACAGGGGCAGTTTTCTCCCTACTGTTCTCGTGGTAGTGGTAAGTCTCATGAGATTTGATGGTCATATAAGGAGTTTCTCTTTTTGCTTGGCTCTCATTCTCTCTTGCCTGCCTCCATGTATGATGTGCCTTTCACCTTCTGCCATGAATGTGAGGCCTCCCCAGCCACATAAAACAGAGTCCATTAAACCTCTTTTTCCTTACAAATTATCCAGTCTTGGGTATGTCTTTATCAGCAGCATGAAAATGGACTAATACACTAAATTGGTACCAGCAGAGTGGGGCACTGCTCTAAGGATACCTGAAAATGTGGAAGTGACTTTGGAACTTGGTGACAGGTAGAGGCTGGAAAAGTTTGGAGGGCTCAGAATAAGACAGAAAAGTGTGGGAAAATTTGCAACTTCCTAGAGACTTGCTGAATGGCTTTGACCAAAATGTTGATAATGCTATGGACCATAAAATCCAGGCTGAGGTGATCTCAGATGGAGATGGACATGAGGAACTGGAGTAAAGATGACTCTTGCTATGGTTTAGCAAAGAGATTGCTGGCATTTTGCCCCTGCCCTAGATATTTCTGGAACTTTGAACTTGAGGGAGAGGACTTAAGGTATCTGGTGGGGATAATATGTGAGTCATGCATACATTAAAGTCTAAGGACTGTCTAAGGGATTCTTTCTCCAGTTCACATGCAAAAAAATATCAAAAAAGAGGCCAACGCTGGGGCCTCTACCTCCCAGAATTATTTTGAAGGTGGGATCACCACAGGGAATGCCTGAAACAGTTCTAGCACATAGATGGAGCCCAACAACTAACCACCTCAATTCTTACAACTGCCCAAGGATGCCCAGCCTGATAGGACAGTCAGGATTTGAATTAACATATCTGTTTTGCTTTGTGAAATTTACTGCTTTTTTGTTGTTTAAAATAAACAATGTTGAAGATTGGTGAGAACTTCCAGTGTGGAGTTTGGATCAGAAAAGTCTCAACACAGGAATCTGCTTTTCTAGGCTTTCTGTCATCTCTGGCTTCCTGCATCGTTGAAAAGGTCAAAGAAGTGATTAAAACAGCAGCACAAACATCATGGTTTGTGATGCTGCCTTTTGAAGGTATGCGGGAATGCATGCTGCTATAGGTAGCACCTTCATTAGATCTTTGAGGCCCAGGAAATGGGGATGGGAGGGTGTGGGGAAGAGGGAGGGGGATGTTCCCTTCTCTGAAAAAGAAAAAAAAAAAAGCCCATTACCTATCACTTATGGAGCAAGCGTGTTCTGCATCACATCCTGAGCTGCTTCTCCTCCAAGGAGCCTGAGCCGGGACCTGTGGTTGGCACAGCCTAAGGCACCAAGGGTAGCTGTGTGGAGGAGAATATGTCATACAGCATGGGACCACTTCACCTGGAAGGAGGAGGTCACAATTTCCCTTCCTTCTCCAAGGGGAGGGGGAGGGATAGAGAGAATAGATGTTGCAATCCAGCTGCAGCTCTTCCAGCGCAGGACTTCATTGTGGGTGGGCTTTCTTTTCCTCACCGTTTATCCCTTAAGAGGGATCTTACAGAAGCAAATCAGAGACCTTTCCGTACCACTTGACTATTGTTATGCCTGACTTGCCAATTGGACTTTTTGGGAAACCAGGCCTGCCCAGCTCAGGGTTCCTCCTCTTCCTCTCTGGGTGGGCTTCCTGCTGTGGGAGCAGTGGAGACATCTTCAGCCAGACGTGCAAGACTGGGAAGAGGCCTGCTTGAGCCTAGGTAATGAGAGAGCAAGAGTTGGCTTGGCTATGAGATGTAAAGTGGCACTGCCCAACCTATCCAGGGTGGATGTCCCAAGAGTGACATGGTGACAGAGGGGTTCAAACTTGAGAAAGCAGATGCTATGGAAAACACGGGACCTTCTCATGTCCCATAACGTAGTCATTGGATCTGGTGCTGTTGTCCCTGAGATTCATTCAGTACTAAGTATGAGTCAGGAGCTGGGAATAGAGGTGAGCCAGACCGATGGCTCTCACATACTGGCCTGCCAGTCAGATGAGAGCATGCAGAGGAACCCGGGGGTGAATTCAGCTTCTTATGAATTCTTTGAAAAAGGGCTGTGTTCGAGAGTAACCAGGCAAAGGCCGGGCATTCATCTCTTGCTATAACATTTGAGTTGGGACCTTGCTGCATTCTGGGGATGTAGATTCCCAGAGGAAGTGACAGGAGTCCCCAGTGTCAGAGAAAGGAGCATCTATAGACTGTTGTGGCCCTGGAGAGGGGCTGTGAAGATGGATGCCAGAGTGGAGGAGGACCATAAGGGGATGGGCAAGAGAGGTAACCTGAGACTGGAGACCGAGTCAGAGTCCTGCTGTATCCTGTGTCCAAAGGCTGCCGAGCTCCTTGGATGTGTGACGAGCTCTCAACTGGCTTTTCCAGTTCTGCCAGGGCTTCTAGGAGAGGGTCCCCTCCCCCTGGCCTTGTGCTTCTGAGCTGGGGCCTTGCAGACACTAGGTCCCCTGATGCCCTGGCCCTGCAGGCCTACTCACCCTGAAGTCAGTGTGCATTTCAGACCAGCTGTGCCCTGCATTATTGCTTTTTTCAAGGGGCCTGACACCAGCACTTTGTTATCCATGCTCAGGGCCATCTGACAACGCTTCTGCACCCCTTGGATAGGGTGTATACAGGCTGAACAGGGATACTTGCCTTCCTTGCATTTGAAATACAAGATTTGCCAATTTCATTATTTGTTTCATGGAAAGATCTCTGCCATTTTTGGTGATTCATTTGGTTGTCTGTTTGTTATCATCTTTTATTTTGTTTTGCTTTTTACCATTCTGATAAAATCCGACGGGCTCTGCAGGGATTCTTCAAGGACACCATTTCTGGGAGAAAGAATTTGTCTTGGTAATTAAATTTATCTACATTGTACTAGTTTGGTAGAGCTGCCATAACAAATGGTCTGAAACTTCGTGGCTTAAACAGTAGAAATGTATTCTCTCAAAGTCCTGGAGGCCAGAAGTATCAGATCAGCATATCGGCAGGGCTGCTTCCTTCTGAGGCCATGAGGGCATCTGTCCCAGCCCTCCCACCTGCCAGTGGCTGCCGGCCACTCTTGGAGTTCTTCAGCTCATGGCTACGACACTCCAATCTCTGCCTCCATCTTCACAATGACTCCTATCCTCTAGCTCTGTGTCTTTAACCTCCTTCTCCTTTTTCTATGAGGACAGTATTATTGATTTCAAGATGATTTCATCCCAAGATCCTTAATTGAATCTGCAAAGGCTCTTTCTTTCTTTTTTAAATTGTACTTTAGGTTCTGGGGTACATGTGCAGATCATGCAGGGTTGTTGCATAGGTACATAGGTACTCCTGACACGAATATCACACATCACACATACACATCACACTCCAACACACACACCACACACACATGCACACACACATATTGCATACACCATGTCACACACACCACACATGCTGCACACACAAATACACATACCATACACATATACACACCATACACACAACACACACACACTACAGAATACATGTACATATGCACATCATACAGCAAACCACATATATACCCACCACACACACATACCACAGACACTTTTAATTATATCATTTTAATTTATTATCTATAGATATATTACATATGCATTGACATATGCATTTCATGTATTTGGATATGCACGATGCCACGTCTCTCCTTTAGATGTGAAAATTGTGGGGGATGCCTTGGGCTAGGACAGCACACTTGTCTATGTCCCTGTCCTGCCTTGCCCAGACTTTCTGGACTGTCTGGCTGGATAGCAGAGAAAGACAGGTTTTCTCTCATCTGAGCTCTGGCCTGAGTGGAGCCAGACCAGAAATGAGAAAGAGGTCCAGAAATAAGCACTTTCGTGCAATATCTGATTTGTTGGCTTGACTGAGAGTTGGGAAGTGAGAGATGGACTGCAGACCCACAGACATGGTTCTGGCTCTCTGTGGCCAGCACAGTGCTTTGGGCAATGTTTGGCCTTGAACTTGAAGGAGGAGCAGGGAAGGACATTCACACAAGGGGCCTTGTAGCTTGTGCTATTCCCACTAGGAACTGTTCCCGAATTTTCTCTTCCTGAGGTTCTTTCCTCCATCTCTTATCCAGGACAACCAAAGATGAGGCTTCAGAGCCTGACTTCCTGAGCACTGAATAGGGGCATTTCTGCTTCTCAGAGGTTGGATTTCTGTGGGTGAAGGATGATCCAGGACCTCCTGTTAAGAGGCTCCAGAGTCAGCATAAATGTCAGATGGGGCTGTTGCAGTACATCCAAGTGCTCCTTGCTAAAGTGTTCATGAGTTCAGACATTCAGAGGATGGAATGTTGACTTTTCAAATGGAAAAGCAGAAGCAATGGCTTTAATTTACAGGTTTCTAAAAGATTCTGTTGCTGTCTGCCCTTCAGTGTCTTTTCCTTTGTTTCTCCTTCCTGATCATCATAAGCGTCCTGGTGTTTGAGGTCTCATCCCTAAACCCAGCACATAGCACGGTACCCCCAATTAGGCAGGACACAGTCACCCTGTGCAGCCCCGTGCTGAGGACAGTGCTTCGTCATGCTGTGGGCAGGCCACACTGTGACCAGTGGTGGGACATACGGGCAGTCTCGGCCAGATTGAGAAGCACCTAACAACCTTACTAAAAAATATGGAATGTCAAAAACGTGGGAGCCACATAAGGGTTCCCAGCAGAACAGTGACATGGTAAGGCATCTTTGATAGATTTTTATTATTATTATTATTATTGTGGTGGTAAAATATAACTAACACAAAATTTGCCAACTTATTCATTTTTAAGTGCACACTCTAGTAGCATTAAGTATATTCACAGGTTTGTGCGGTCATCACCATCACACAACTTTTTCACCTTTGTAAACTGAGACCCTATCTCCATTAAACAAACTCCCCATTCCCCTCTCCCCAGCTCCTGGGGATCACTATTATACCTTCTGTCTCTGAATTTGACCACACTGAGGACCTCAAGTAAGTGGAATCATACAGCATTTGTTCTTTTATGACTGATTTATTTCACTTAGCACAGTGTCAGGGTCTATTCATGTTGTAGCGTCTATTAAAATTTTCTTGCTTTTTAAGGCTGAATAATATTCCATTGTGTGGATAGATCACATTTTTTTTAATCCATTGATGGTCACTTGGATTATTTCCACTTTCTGGCTATTGTGAAAAATGCTGCTATGGACTTGGTTGTTGAAATAGATACTTTATGGATTCTTACCCTACTTCTTCTGGAAGCATTTAAAGTGGTTGACTATCTCAACCTCATGTTGAACATTGGTTACTATTTGGTTTCCAGCAGTCACTTGGCCTCACACCCCCAGCAGGCCTGGCAGTTCTACCTTCAAAGTCCATCTCACTGCTTCTCTTACCCCATCGTCGAAGCCCACTGTCCATATATGGCATGCCCATTCCCACTCTTGTGCCAGAGAGTCTGTTCTTTATATTATGGACAGATAGGCCTTTCAAATATTAAAATCAGATAATGTTGCTCCCCAGCTAACAACCCTCGAAGATTTCTTTCTCACCGAGAACCACTTTTAGGAATCCACTCTCAGCTGCTGCCAGTGACGACAGTCCACCCTTTTCCCAGCCTTTTTACAGGACTGCTCTTCTTCCTCCTTACTAGCCATCTAGCTGTGTCTTGGTTAGAGGAGTCCTCCTGGGCTGGGGTTCCTCTGCCTGGAACATGCTTCCCCAGACCCCCACATGACTTCCTCCTCACTGCTCATTCTTAGCATGATGCTCCAGCCACGAGGCCTTTTGATCTCTAAAAGCTGGTAAGTCCAGCCACCCCAAGCTAGCATGGTCTTACCAACTTTTATACTTGATTTTTTATAGCATGTATACTGCTTAATGCTATATTTTACAATTTGTCTTAATCATGTCTTTTATTTGCTATATTCTGATGCTTTGTCATCTTGGGGAGCCTTGCTGACCCTGGGGTACTGTCCCTTCAAGGGTGAGCTGATTCATGGAAATAGCACAAGATTTGTCTACCAGTGTGCTTCTTATACGTAGATCAACTAGTATAGAGCTCATATTCCTACCACCTTGTGGGACACTCACACTCAGGGAAACTGATCATTTTCCCTGATCACCCAGGGCCAGGTATCAGACAATGAGACCCTCTGCCCAGAGCTCACTGAAATTATCCAGACTAGCCAAGCCTAAGCTCACCCTGCCTCACCCATGTCTTCCCACAGAAACCGCAATAAAGGGTCATGCTCACGTGTTCCCCTGAATGCACGGTGGGTGTTGTCTGGCCTTGCATAGCGTGGCACTCCTGATCCTCTGGGAACTGTGAGTAACTATCTTTTCAATGGCAGTTGGCTGCTGAACTTTTGGCCTTGCTATATGTAAATAATAATAAAACTTACATTTTAAAACACATATATTTATCTTTTGACTATCTGTCTTCCCTAGCAGACTTTAAGGCTCATGAAAGAAAGGGCATAACCTTCTCAAAACAAAAATCCCATCAAGTCATTACCTGTTCCAAGGCTGCCAATGTCATGACATTGCTCTCTGGATAAAATCTCCAAATTCAGTTTTTCAAAAGTACCTTCTCCCAGGGCCTGGGTCCTCCTGTTCTTGTGCTTGGGATGCTGCGCTTATCTGGCAGGACTCAGGCCGGAGTATAAAACAGTGAGTGTTATTGATTTTAATGCTGCCCCTAGAAATGAGAAAGAATATCCTAGCCTGCTCAAATTCCTCCTCTAACGCCAGTGCCAGGAACATAGGCTTCTACCTGTTCAGCATATCATCACTTATAAAACTCTACATACATACATATTTATTTTCAATCCTACTAAACATTTCAGCAGTAGATAGGGACTTATGTCCACATTAAATTGAGAAAATGAAAGTTTGGAGAGAGAAGGAGAGTCTAAGACACCCAGAATCTACAGGAGAGTAACATCACTCAGATTCTTTCTCCTGACAGACAGTCCCAATGCTCATCCTACCACATGGAAACTGTCTCTAGGACATAGTATTGATGGCTGCAAATAAGTGGGGGATGTTGGTTAAAGTGAACAAACCTCCCAAAACACCTAGGAAGTGATCCCTTCTCACCTAATTGTGCTGTCCGCTCCTTCCCAGAAGATGCATTTTTTTTCTCTATGACCTGCAGAGAAGAAGGGTGGAAATAGATCCTTTGTCAACCTTTGTCCACCCAGCCCTGCCATCCTTAGAGAGTCCCTCTTCCTTGTTCAGAAATGACTTTGGCCCTTGTGCTAGTTCAGCCAGCATTCTGGGAGACAAGCCCACACATGGGCAGCCCTCCTGAAACCCTTCCTCTCAGGGCCTTAAGATTCTCCCCTGCAAGAAAGGACCTTCTCATCTAACCCTCTTGGTTTTCCATTTCCAATGTCCCAGCCTGATTTGTCAGCACTGATAGCTGTTTCACCTCCAGTCTCATTAAGCTAAGCATGTTGCTTGCTAACCATCATCTCATCTTCTTCCAGTTGACCTGTTTGTCAACTCTCCTTAGCAGTATTTTCAAGATCATTGGACCCTACTGTCTGCTGACTCTTCTTTTGTTTTACTATCCATAAGCCTCTTCTTTCTTTACTTTCCTTAATTTTTTTTCTTTTGTTAGTTTTTATTTTACATATAGTAAAATCTACGGCTTTCGGTGTATAGTTATCTCAGTTTTGACCACTGCATGGAAGCACGTAAGTCTCGTCACCATCAAGTTACAGAACAGTTTCATCATTCCTAAACATTTTCTCCTGCTGCCCTTTGTTCTACCTTCAAAGTCCATCTCACTGCTTTGTGTAAATCTGTCTCCAGATCCCTAACCCCAGTTAACTACTGATTTGTTCTGTCTTCCTACAGTTTTGACTTACCAGATGAAAATGTAATCAGAATGTCATTGCTGTTTATTCATTATAAAAATTGCATTCACCTGATCATTCTAGGCAGCCATTTGAAAATCATTGTAAACAAATCCTCCTTCAGACTCTACATCTAACCAATTATTAATACATTATTTAATGTTTCTAGAATTCAATTTTCTTTTCAATATGGCAAGCTTTGGGGCCTGTGGCAGAGGACATGACTGAAAGCCGCTCATCTGACCCAGTATGACCTCTGGAGCCTCTTATTCCCCTTCAGGCATCCTTTTTCCATTTCTCCAGCTGGTATTTGAGTTCTGTCTCTTAGGCTTTCATGACAACACAGGTGGCCTTCATTTCCTGATATTTTCCCGACAGTGCATATTACTGTATAATTTCCATTCTGCACAGCACGGAACAGCCAGTCACTTTGGAATCTGATAATTTGGATTTGATCTTGGGTCACTGTTCACACTCTATTCATGTTTGGGGAATTGCACGTCCTCCCAGGCCCAAGTAAAAATGATTGACCCTGGAGGCCTGTGTGGCCTCCTGTTCATCTTCCCAGCCAGGGGCCGCTGTGTGTGGCTCATGTTACTCAGACATGATTGGAGGCTGGAATCTGGCCACATGTGCACAGTGGAGATCCATCCGCAGCTCTGAGGTTAAAAGCAGATATTTTCTTCTTGGGTGTTTTCATGACAGGAGGACACATGACTGGTGCCTGTGGGCCAAGGTGTGCTGAGAGCCTTCTTGATTCAGGGCTGCTCAGTTGCTGCCATAATTATTTGAAAGCTCCCCCACTCTAACAGTAGGCCAGTAATCTCTATGGACATTGAAGGTATGCTGAATCAATCCATCCCTTTGAACTAGACCAGAAGGCTAGGGTCATCCTTGCTGCTTCATCATTTCAGGTAAATGAGTGGTAAGCCTACTAGACTGCAAATATCCAGTCAATTTAAAATAAAAAAATAAAATAAAAAATAAACAGTGTTTGGTGAGAAATAGAAGTTTCTCAGCTTCTCTCTTTCAGCCCCTTGGCTCTTGCATTAATTATTTCTGTGAGGATTATTCCTGTATTTGAACATCTCTCTTTGGACTTGCTTTTTGATGCTTTGAGAGGTTGATAAAATATTTTATTACGAACTGCCCGAGAGGATCTGATGCATTTGTGATTTTTCTTACGTCGATGAGTTACACATCCAGTTTGACTGTGTTTAATACCCGATGCATGCATACTTTACTCCTGAGCTCAGTGCTAGGAGATGCAATGAGTGGTAGAGGAAAGTTATCTTCAAAGGTGCTATCTGGATTTTAGAAAAAACAAAACAATAGACACGTCAAGTACAGTGATGATGTGAAAATTACTGCAATTATCAAGGATAGATAAATTTGAACTGGAACACCCTCAAGGACAGCTCATTCTTGGCCCAGTCTTCCCTCCTGCTTTGAATCTCCATGTGCAATTTTTGTAGCTCTCCAGGAAGAACAATGGGCATGAGTAGAGGCATGGATTTTTCTTATTTTTGTTTTTTTTTTTTTTTTGTGGAGAGTGAAGGCATAACGTTGTTATTAATTCATAACTCTGAATCAGTTAAGGAAGGGCACTTTTAAAAATCACAACTAAACAAGGTTGTGCATGACTTTTGTAGGTGCTTCTGACAAAGTATAGCACCTGAGCTTCGTATATGTTTCCAACCAACCCTCTGCTCATTTTGTTCTGTCAGAAGTATTGCTTTTCCCAATCCTGCCTATGATCCTAGACCCTCCACTACAATTCCTTCTTGATTCTGCTCCAAATAAAAAAATTGGTTCCCTTCTGAACATAAAAGCACTCGGTTTTGGGGGGCACATCACTTTTTATGTCGTCAAATTTCTGTTTTGCTGACTCATTCTTCTCCCTTTCTCCCCCTCAGTAGCACACACAGATTGGGAGTTTCAACTCATTTTATGTGAGCAGTTTACAGAGATTTCCATTAAGGAAGTGGAAGGAAGAGTCCAAGAGGAAGAAAGCACAGAAAAAGAAGGATGGAAAGTGCTAGAAAAAGGGAAGAGATTCTAGGTGATGTTTGCAGGTTGCAGAATGTCAAGGGAGAAAGAATCATACCTTCAGGATCATATTACAGGATGTAAAGTGCCTGCTGTATAGATCCATGTCTCCACAAATGGTGGCCATTATTAATTCTACTCTAGTGAATGTAGCAAGGTCACAGACGTGATTTTGGTCACAGGCAATCCAGAGATCTTCAAAACTGAGCTACCTTGCCCAATGCCTGGCAAAATAATATGTAAATGAATCAGTTTGTTACTTTTCAAAAAACGGCTTATGTCCTCCTCCTCCCCAGAATTGAAATATCTAGTGTTGAAGACAAGGAACTTAAAAGTGTTTAATTATTTAAAATAATTATTTGATATATTTCTCTATGCTTGTAAAGATTTCCTATGTAATTAGGTGAGATACCTAGAAGCAGACACAGATTCTAAAGAATGTAACTTTTAAGAAGCTTGACTCATGCTGCCGGTCTGTTCATCAAAGAATATAACACCCTGTTCATGATTGACATTCTTACTTTGTATTTTTAATTTCTACTTAATTCAATTTTTAATGTGTAACTTCCAGCAAAATTCGTGTTTAATTTCTAGTGAACTTCATTTTTAAGTTCTAGTGAGTTTCAACTTACTTACATGTCAAATAGACATTTGTATTTATTCTTTTGTGACTTTACTCTGAGGGAGTGTTTTAGTCTTCATGCTGCTGATAAAGACGTATTCAAGACTGGGTAATTATAAAGAAAAAGAGGTTTAATGGACACAGAGTTCCATGTGGCTGGGAAGACCTCACAATCATGGTGGAAGGGGAAAGGCATGCGTTATATGGCAGCAGGCAAAGAGAGAATGAATGCCGAGCAAAAGGAGTTTCCCCTTATAAAACCATCAGATCTCATGTGATGTATTCACTACCATGAGAACAGTATGGGGGAAACCGTTCCCATGATTCAATTATTTCCCACCGGGTCTCTCCCACAACATATGGGAGTTATGGAAACTACATTCAAGATGAGATTTGGGTGGGGACACAGCCAAACCATATTAAGGGGCAGTATTTGTGATCTTATCTATTTTGATCTTTTCATGTATTGAGAATATTAATGTGTTTAATCTACAATATTTGTTGGACATTTTATCACAGTATGACATATGCATAGAGTTTTGAGTATTTTAATATTTTTCCACTATTTAATTTTTTTGAGAGTAAGTTTCACTCTTGTTGCCCATGCTGGAGTGCAATAGCACGATCTTGGCTCACTGCAACCTCCGCCTCCCGGGTTCAAGCCATTCTCTGGCCTCAGCCTCCTGAGTAGCTGCGATTACAGGTGCCACCATCATGCCTGGCTAATTTTTGTATTGTTAGTAGAGACAGGGTTTCACCATGTTGAGTAGGCTGGTCTTGAACTCCTGACCTCAGGTGATCCACCTGCCTTGGCTTCCAAAAGTGCTGGGATTACAGGTGTTAGCCACTGTGCCAGCCCTCCACTATTTTTAAATTTGAAAAAGTTTCTCTAGTCAAAAAGTAGATCTATATGCATCCTTATTTTCTTCTAGAACTTCGCTTTTATTATTTTCACCTTTTTTGTTAGCTTATCATTAGAAATGTTTAATTTATTTACTGTTAGTTAGCCAAGTCTCTGCAAACCATTATTAAATACTTTCCTTTCTCACCAACTGGTGATATTTTTCTCATCCTACATGAAGTTTATTTGTATCAGGACCCAGAGCTTGACTTGTGTAGTAAAAATATCTCTGTTATTCTTATCCAGAATTGTCATAATTATATATTAAAAGAGTGATTTAATATCTGGTAGAGCACTATTAGAATATATTTTTAAATCGTATACTATTTATTCTCACCATAAATACTTGAATGATCTTCGATTTTTTGACAACCCATGACCCAAACAATCCCACTGAGCCAGTATTGTTTCATTAACAGAAATGCTGTTTATTTTCATTTAATGTCTTCATAATTATTGGTGGTATATACTGAAACTTTTGTTTTCTGTTCTTTTCTTTTTTAAGTTGATCACTATATTCTACTCTTTTAAAGCAAATCCAGTAGTATTCTTTGAGTATTTTAGGTATACAATCACATAATCTTATAAGCTACAAATAATGACAGTATTATCAATCCTTTTTTAAAAATCTATTTTGATACATTTACTTTGATGTTTCGTTAAATTCAATTGTTAGGATAAACAATATTGATAATTCCAGAGTGCATATTAATGATAAAAGCCTTTACCTTTATGGTGACCTACCTAATGCTCTTTAATTTCTATTTTACTCTATTTTGCTTTAAAATTTTTCCAAATTTTTAAAATTTTAAAGTGTTTTAGCTTACAGCTTGCATGTGATGTGCAAGAATTTATGTTTATAGTTATCAGGACATTAGAGACTTCCAACATTTCCATGGCCATACTTTTTTTTAAAAGACTTAAAGGAAATAATGTATTTTTAATGTGAGAGTGAAGGAGACATGAGAGGTCAGAGGTTAGTCTCCACTCATAGTGATTAGATTTTGTACTCTAGCCTAAGTAGCATTTTTTACATTTAATTTATCTGTTTCTGTTAGCATGGGGGCAGCAGATGGTTCTTTTGATTACAGCAAAGGGAAGGTAGGAAACAAGCCTGCAAAGCAGAAGTCTCACAGACACTCAGAAACTCAAGGAAGGGCACTATGGTAGTGGTGCTGAAGTGCCAGGGCTGGCAAGTCTCTGAGGACCAGTTGAAGGGAGATTTGTTCCCTCCCAGGAGGCTCACAGCGGCTAAGCATGTCTCTGTTTTCACTGTTTGCAGGTTGGAGGGAAAGGACTGGGGTCCACTCTCATACCGCTGGATGGCCAAATGCTGCTCTGACTAGAGAAGGGAAAGTCTCTGCTTTTAACCTCAGAGCTGCGGATGGATCTCCACTGTGCACTTGTGGCAATTCCAGCCTCTAAGCCGTTTGAGTAACATCAGCCACACACTGAGGCTCCTGGCCGGGAAGGTGAACAGGAGGTCACATAGGCCTCCAGGGTCTCATTTGTTACCTAAATTAGTGGGTTGCTGGGTGAGATGATTTTCTGCTCCCTTGGCGTGAACCTAAGAATGAGTGGAAAGGAGCTGTCAGCTTTCAAAGTAGATGTTTCAGCTGCAAAGAAATATCTGAATAAAAGAAGGGATGGGTAAAGAAAAGTGGAAGCATACAGGTAAGCCCAAATAAGTATTGAAAACATAAAATAGTAATTATGATACTGTCTAATTTGCAGAATTATAAAATGACATGAAACTAAAATACAAAGCAAGCATAAGCTATAAATCCAGAGGGGAATAGTTGCATTAAATGCCTAGGCCCTTGTATTGTTTTGGAAAGACAATGAAAGTTCTTGAATCAGACTTTGTTGGGTTACGTATGCATGTTAAAATTTCTAGTATATGCAAATAGAAAGAAAGTAGATAACTTTCAAACTTATATAGAAATAGAAGAAAGTAGAAAAATTTCAAATAACGTTAAAAAGGAATAAAACCAAAAGAATTGTTGATAATCACAGGCCAGAAAATTCTAAACTAGCAAGGTAAACATAAATTTAAATTTAACTGTCTTTAAATTTATTATATTTAAATTAACTGTAAAGTTAACAGTTACTTGGTAAATTTAACTGTATTTAAATTTACCAATAAGTGTAAATGACTCAGACTTTCTAGTTGCAGATGAAGATTGTCAGACCAGATTTTAAAAGATAGGGGAGCCGGGTGCGGTGTCTCAAGCCTGTAATCCCAGCACTTTGGGAGACTGAGGCGGGTGGATTACGAGGTCAAGAGATCAAGACCATCCTGGTCAACATGGTGAAACCCCGTCTCTACTAAAAATACAAAAATTAGCTGGGCATGGTGGCGTGTGCCTGTAATCCCAGCTAATTGGGAGGCTGAGGCAGGAGAATTGCCTGAACCCAGGAGGCGGATAGGGGAGAAAGGATATGCCATTCAAAAGAGAAAATTAGAACGCATTAGAAACATGTTTCAAAGCAAAATATTGAAAATAGTATTTTACTGTGAATAAGCACTTAGCAGTTAATAGAAACAGCTATTGTGAAACATATAAAGCCCTAAAATGATTTGGAGTTTTGTTTATATTATTGAGAAAGGACTGTTGCATTCACTGTCAAATCCATACATTTCCAATCCAAGTAAAATCAACCGATCAGGCAGTGAAATCCATCTCATTGAAACTGTGGAAGCAAAACATGTCAACTAGAAGTTTGGTAATCTTTTTACTTATGTCACAAGCCTCATTGTTTCTGAACTATTGGTGTAAGTTTTGAAATTTTAAAGATTAATAATGCACAACAATAGTTTAGATATAAAACATATGCAAAAATTCTAAGAGGATATTAATAAACTTATGTCCTGATCAAGTTGTAGTTATTCTGGAGTTGCCAAGTTGCTTCATCTTAAAAGATTCCTTCAGTAGAACTCATTTTTGAAAAGCATAAAGAAGAAAATCTATGGACTCATCTCAAAAGCTTAAATGAAAGGACTGAAAAATAGAATTTTAAGAATTTTTACAAGTATTATTAATAACAATAAAACTACAAAATAATTAAAAGGATAGTTTACAAGTATTAGCAAACTCTGTAGGTATAGAGTTATAATTGTATTGAAAGGAATAAAGAATAAAGGAGGATGGCGGAGGCAAGATGGCGTCATAGAGGTGACTCAGGATTGCAGCTCTCGGTGAAGGTGCAGAGGGTGAGTCCTAGCCGCATTCTAGGATGTTCCTTTTATGCCCACAGAGCGTTGAAAGTCCCAGGTGTGGGAGAGACATGGGACGCTAGCAGCCGGCTAACGCAGCTGGCTCCCGCTGCCTCTTTGGCCGGCGCCGCAGCGGGACCCAGTGTGGAACTCACTGGTCTCGGTGCCCTGTTAAACCAGCAATCTGAGATTTGGAAGGGCAGATTGGCATGTCCATCTGATTGAATGGGACTTGGACAATGTGCCAGACCAGGAGTTTCCTGGGAAGCGTGATCTGAGCCGGGGTAGTGGGCAGCGGCACGGGAGATCGCACGGATCCCAGTGCCCTATCGGCAGGCTCCTGGGGCGCCAGTGAGAGAGTCGACCTTTCAGCTTGGGGAGAGAAAGAGAGAGAGAGAGAGGACGGACTCTGAGGCAGGGAGCTGGGTGATCGGGCTCGGTGGGTCCCACGCTCACGGGGACAAGCAGGGCAGCGACTGGAGGCGCTTGGGGCTGAGAGTTTTGTTGCCGGAATTTAGGATGGTGCAGCCCGGTCAGGGAGGGGTGTCCACCATTGCTGACGAAGTGCACCCCCACTTAAGTACCGCCCAGGACTGATGCAGCCTGCCGTTGCCGAGGCAACCTGCCATAACAGAGAGACACCGCCAGGCAGCAACAGGGCGGACCCGCGCTAGCAGGTCAGAGCCCTGGCAGGCAAATAGTGAATAGACTGCCACGTAGTGGGGCAGGACAGTGCAACAGATACTCATAAAGAAAGCCCCAACTCCCTGAGACAGAGCATCTAAGGGCGAAAAAAAAAAAAAAGAGTGGTGTTTTATGAGTTCTATTGCAGCAGACATAAACAACCTCCCAACAACCCTGAATGAACAACGGAGCTCACAGCTCAGCACTGGAGCTCCTATAAAGCACAGACTATCTCCTCAAGCAGCTCCCTGACCCCTGTATATCCAAGGAGTCACCCCAGAAAAGGACTAATCAGACTGACATTTGGCTGGCATCATTCTGGAACAAGGGCAGAAGAAGAAGAAACTGGTATCATCCCTCACTGTTCTGCAGCTGCTGCAGGTATACCCCAGACAAGCAGGGCCTGGAGTGGACCTCAGCACTCATACAGAAGAGAGGATAGATCATTAGAGGGAAAACTAAGTAACAGAAATACTTCATCATCAAAAATCTCAGTGTCCACACAGAGACCCAATTGAAAAATCAGCCACTACTAAGACGACAGGCGGATAAATCCATAAAGATGGGAAGAAACCAGCGCAAAAAGGAGGAAAGCACCCAAAACCAAAACACCTCACCTCCAAAAAAGGACCAAAACTCCTCACCAGCAAGGGAACAAAGCTGGACGGAGAATGAATGTGACGAAATGATGGAATCAGACTTCAGAAAGTGGATAATGAGAAACTTCAGTGAGCTAAAGGAACATGTTCTAAACCAGTGCAAAGAAACTAAGAACCTTGAAAAAAGATTTGAAAAAAGATTCGAGGAACTGATAATGAGAATGGACAACTTAGAGAGGAATATGAATGAATTGAAGGAGCTGAAAAACACAACACGAGAACTTCGTGAAGCATGCACAAGTTTCAACAGCCGAATTGACCAAGCAGAAGAAAGAATATCAGAAGTTGAAGATCAACTCAATGAAATAAAACGAGAAACCAAGATTAAAGAAAAAAGCACAAAAAGGAATGAACAAAATCTCCAAGAAATGTGGGACTATGTGAAGAGACCCAACCTACGTTTGATAGGTGTACCAGAATGTGACGAAGAGAATGAATCCAAGCTGGAAAACACTCTTCGGGATATTATCCAGGAAAATTTCCCCAACCTAGCAAGACAGGTCAATACTCAACTCCAGGAAATACAGAGAACACCACAAAGATACTCTGCAAGAAGAGCAACCCCAAGGCACATAATCATCAGATTCACATGGGTTGAAATGAAGGAGAAAATACTAAGGGCAGCCAGAGAGAAAGGTCGGGTCACCCACAAAGGGAAGCCCATCAGACTCACAGCAGATCTCTCGGCAGAGACTCTACAAGCCAGAAGATAGTGGGGGCCAATATTCAGCATCCTTAAAGAAAAGAGCTTTCAACCCAGAATTTCATATCCAGCGAAACTGAGCTTCATAAGTGAAGGAAAAATAAAATCCTTCACGAACAAGCAAGTACTCAGAGATTTTGTCACCACTAGGCCTGCTTTACAAGAGCTCCTGAAAGAGGCACTACACATAGAAAGAAACAACCAGTTCCAGCCATGCTAAAAGCATACCAAATGCTAAAGACCATCAACAAAATGAAGAATGTACATGAACCAATGGGCAAAACAGCCAGCTAGCATCAAAATGGCAGTATCAAATTCACACATAACAATATTAACCCTGAATGTAAATGGGCTAAATGCACCAATCAAAAGACACAGACTGGCAAATTGGATAAAAAACCAAAACCCATCGGTGTTCTGTATCCAGGAAACCCACCTCACATGCAAAGATACACAAAGGCTCAAAGTAAAGGGATGGAGGAAGATTTACCAAGCAAATGGAGAGCAAAAAAAAGCAGGAGTTGCAATTCTCATCTCTGATAAAATAGACTTTAAAGTAACAAAGATCAAAAGGGACAAAGAAGGTCATAACATAATGGTAAAAGGATCGATACAACAAGAAGAGATAACGATTCTAAATATATATGGACCCAATGTAGGAGCACCCAGATATATAAGGCAAGTTCTTAATGACTTACAAAGGGACTTAGACTCCCACACAATAATAGTGGGAGACTTTAACACTCCACTGTCAATAGCAGACAGATCAACCAGACAGAAAATTAACAAGGATATCCAGGACTTGAACTCAGACCTGGAACAAGAAAACCTGATAGACATTTACAGAACTCTCCACCCCAAATCCACAGAATATACATTCTTCTCAGCACCACATCACACCTACTCCAAAATTGACCACATAATTGGAAGTAAAGCACTCCTCAGCAAATGCAAAACAACTGAAATCATAATAAACAGTCTCTCAGACCATAGTGCAATCAAGTTGGAACTCAGAATTCAGAAAATAACTCAGAACCGCACAGCTTCATGGAAACTGAACAACTGGCTCTTGAATGTTGATTGGATAAACAATGAAATGAAGGCAGAAATAAAGAAGTTCTTTGATACCAACAAGAATGAAGACACAACGTACCAGAATCTCTGGGACACATTTAAAGCAGTTTGCAGAGGAAAATATATAGTAATAAGTGCCCACATGAGAAGAGTGGAGAGATCCAAAATTGACACCCTATCATCAAAATTGAAAGAGCTACAGGAGCAAGATCAAAAAAGCTCAAAACCTAGCCGAAGACAAGAAATAACTAAGATCAGAGCAGAACTGAAGGAGATAGAGACAAGAAAAACCCTTCAAAAAATCAATAAATCTAAGAGCTGGTTTTTCGAAAAGATCAACAAAATAGACAGACCACTAGCCAGACTGATAAAAAAGAAGAGAGAGAACGACCAAATAGATGCAATAAAAAACGATAAAGGGGAAATCACCACAGATTCCACAGAAATTCAAACCATCATCAGAGAATACTACAAACAACTCTATGCACATAAACCAGTAAATCAGGAAGAAATGGATAAATTCCTGGATGCCTGTGTCCTCCCAAGCCTAAACCAGGAGGAAGCTGAAACTATGAATAGACCAATAACAAGGTCTGAAGTTGAGGCAGCAATTAAGAGCCTACCACACAAAAAAAGCCCAGGTCCAGATGGGTTCACAGCTGAATTCTACCAGACACACAAAGAGGATCTGGTACCATTCCTTCTGAAACTATTCCAAATAATCCAAAAAGAGGGAATCCTTCCCAAATCATTTTATGAGACCAACATCATCCTGATACCAAAACCAGGCAGAGACTCAACAAGAAAAGAAAACTTCAGGCCAATATCCATGATGAACATAGATGCAAAAATCTTCAATAAAATACTGGCAAACCGATTGCAACAGCACGTTAAAAAAATTATCCATCATGATCAAGTAGGATTCATCCCAGGGATGCAAGGCTGGTTCAACATACGCAAGTCTATAAATGTAATTCACCACATAAACAGAAGCAAAAACAAAAACCACATGATTATCTCAATTGACGCAGAGAAGGCATTTGACAAAATTCAACAGCCCTTTATGCTAAAAACCCTCAATAAACTTGGTATTGATGGAACATATCTCAAAGTAATAAAAGCTATTTATGACAAACCAACAGCCAATATCATACTTAATGGGCAAAAACTGGAAGCATTCCCTTTGAAATCCGGCACTAGACAAGGATGCCCTCTCTCACCACTTCTATTCAACATAGTACTGGAAGTTCTAGCCAGAGCAATCAGGCAAGAAAAAGAAATAAAGGGTATTCAAATAGGAAAGGTGGAAGCCAAATTGTCTCTATTTGCAGACGACAGGATAGTATACCTAGAAGACCCCATCACCTCAGCCCAAAAGCTCCTGCAACTGATAAGCAACTTCAGCAAAGTCTCAGGATATAAAATCAATGTGCAAAAATCACAAGCATTCCTATACACCAATAACAGACTAAAAGAGAACCAAATCAAGAATGAACTACCATTCACAATTGCTACAAAGAAAATAAAATACCTAGGAATACAACTCACTAGGAATGTAAGGGACCTCTTTAAGGAAAACTACAAACAACTGCTCAACGAAATAAGAGAGGACACAAACAGATGGAGAAACATTCCATGTTCGTGGTTAGGAAGAATCAATATCGTGAAAATGGCTATACTGCCCAAAGTGATTTACACAATCAATGCTATCCCCATCAAACTACCATTGAATTTCTTCACAGAACTGGAAAAAACCACCATGAATTTCATATGGAACCAAAAAAGAGCCCACATAGCCAAGTCAATTCTAAGCAAAAAGAACACAGCAGGAGGCATCACGCTACCAGACTTCAAACTATACTACAAGGCTACAGTAATCAAAACAGCATGGTACTGGTACCAAAACAGAGATATAGACCAATGGAACAGAACAGAGGCATCGGAGGCAACACAGCACATCTACAACCATATTATCTTTGATAAACCAGACAAAAACAGGCAATGGGGAAAGGATTCCCTATTTAATAAATGGTGTTGGGAAAACTGGCTAGCCATGTGCAGAAAGCAGAAACTGGACCCCTTCCTGACACCTTACACTAAAATTAACTCCAGATGGATTAAAGACTTAAACGTAAGACCTGACACCATAAAAACCCTAGAAGAAAATCTAGGCAAAACCATTCAGGACATAGGAGTAGGCAAGGACTTCATGAACAAAACACCAAAAGCATTGGCAACAAAAGCCAAAATAGACAAATGGGACCTAATCAAACTCCACAGCTTCTGCACGGCAAAAGAAACAGTCACTAGAGTGAATCGGCAACCATCAGAATGGGAAAAAATCTTTGCAGTTTACGCATCTGACAAAGGGCTGATATCCAGAATTTACAAAGTACTCAAACAGATTTACAGGAAAAAAACAAACAAGCCCATTCAAAAATGGGCAAAGGATATGAACAGAAACTTTACAAAAGCAGACATACATGAGGCCAACAAACATATGAAAAAGTGCTCATCGTCATTGGTCATTAGAGAGATGCAAATCAAAACCACATTGAGATACCATCTCACACCAGTTAAAATGGCGATCATTAAAAAATCTGGAGACAGCAGATGCTGGAGAGGATGTGGAGAAATAGGAACACTCTTACACTGTTGGTGGGAGTGTAAATTAGTTCAACCATTGTGGAAGACAGTGTGGCGATTCCTCAGGGACCTAGAAATAGAAATTCCATTTGACCCAGCAATCCCATTACTGGGTATCTATCCAAAGGACTATAAATCGTTCTACTATAAGGACACATGCACACGAATGTTCATTGCAGCACTGTTTACAATAGCAAAGACCTGGAACCAACCCAAATGCCCATCGATGATAGACTGGACTGGGAAAATGTGGCACATATACACCATGGAATATTATGCAGCAATCAAAAATGATGAGTTTGTGTCCTTTGTAGGGACATGGATGAATCTGGAGAACATCATTCTCAGCAAACTGACACAAGAACAGAAAAAGAAATACCGCATATACTCACTCATAGGTGGGTGAGAAAAATGAGAACACATGGACACAGAGAGGCGGTCTACTATACACTGGGGACTGTTGGGGGGAATGGGGGAGGGACAGCAGGGGGGGGCTGGGGGGGATAGCCTGGGGATGAATACCAAGTGTGGGTGAAGGGGAGGAAAGCAGCAAAACACACTGCCATGTGTGTACCTATGCAACTATCTTGCTCGTTCTGCACATGTACCCCCAAACCTATAATGCAATAAAAATTAAAAAAAAAAAAAAGAAACAAGGATAAGAGAAAATACATACCTTTATACTATATGTTACATACGTATATTATGTAAATATAAAGTCTTAGTGTCACATGAAAAAAAAAAAGAATAAAGGAGATCTAATAACTGGAGGGACATGCTTTCTCATAAAGACTGTGATGAAAGGATGTCAAGTTCTCACAAGTGATTCATGAAGATTCCGTAAAATTTCTAAGACATCTTATAAAACTAGATGAAATGACTCTGATTTTTAAATGGATTCCTAAAATAATAAGAGGCAAGAAGTTGTTTTCTCTAATATTAAGCTTTATATTAAGAAATAAGGCTGGAAAAATGATCCACAAAACAGAATAGGGCCTGCAAAGAGTCATGGGCATTTTGAAAAATAAAGAGATAGCAGAAGTAACATTCAGACTGGGGATATTAGTGTTAGAGATTGGAACCAGCAGCAACATGATACAAATTTTTTTTTTTCTACTGCTTCAGGAAAAATATTTCTTCCGGGGTTAAAATTTTCAATGTGGAAGGTAAAGTTTCAAAATCTTTAGAGGAAATATAGGGAAATTTCTTTCTGACTTCAAGGTAAGGAAAGATTTCTAAAATAAGATACAGAAAATAAAGAATAAGGCTGATTGGCTTACTTGAATTTAAGAACAAAAATGCATTAAAATAAACCATAAAAATTAAATAACAATCTACACACTGGGAGCATATTTTTTTAAAATAAGGATAAGGATTCTGAATATATGAATAGCTATTTGAAAATCAATATTAAAGTAATAAACTCTCAGTATAGTCAGAAGCAAAAATATGAGAGAGTAATACAAAATGAAAAGATGTGCAGTCTCATTAGGGAAGAGGGGGTTGTAATACAATCCCACATAAGGACTTAAAGTCTGATATGATCATACATTTGTGAAGATGTGAAGCAATCCTCAAACCCCATTGGAGGGGATATAAGTTGTTGTAATCACTTTGGACCACCATATTACAGTACCTGGTGAAGTACCACATCACCTAAAACCAGGCAACTGCAGTCCTGGGAATATCCCACAAAGAGTCTCTTGCACATTTTTCCCAAGATATAAGTTCAAAACTGTTCATGGCAGTGAAATACTAGTAACAATGGAAATGTCCATGATTTGCTCACTGAATGCATTTATTATAGTATTCTCAAGCTATAGAATACTCTACAGTGTATTTATTTCGGCCTTTTCATAAATTTCATCATTCAATCCTTATAAGGATAAGGATTCTGAATATATAAATAGCCATTTGAAAATCAATATTAAAGTAATAAACTCTCAGTATAGTCAGAAGCAAAAATATGAGAGAGTGATGAAAATTACTGAAATACAGCTCAAACATAAAATTAAAAGCAAAATTTTGTGTAAAAAAGCACATCATAAAAAATTATGATCACAGAAGAATGATGAAATTTATGAAAAGGCCGAAATAAGGCCAAACTAAAAAATAATTATTTGGCAGTGCATTTTAATGTAGAGGAAGGCAATAGATTGATAGAGCCGATTTCTTAGTTGGGAGAAGAAAATAAGGTATAGGATTGTGAGGGGCACACAGGAGCGTAAAGAATGATGAAGACACTGGTTTTGTTGTTCGGCTAAGCCGGGGTGGTACACCGATGACTGTTTTATTGATATTTAAACTGTGATATGCAGTTATACATTATATATACTGTTACATTGTTTATATAAACAATATAGTACATATTCTAATATAATATTCATATTATTGCATATAAATACATTAATATAGCTAATATATTATATTACAACTGTATATTATGTATCCTTTTGTATGTATATTTGATAACAGGATAGAATAAAATAAAATCAAAGAAATAAATTTGAAGTTAATTGTAGAACAAATAAATAAGAGAAAAGAAGCTGACCACCTAGTGATGACCCAGCCCAATCGACACATTGAATCAAGCGCAAACTTGTAGTCCCACAAAATCAGATTTATTTATTGCCCCATACATGGTATCATTATTACCACACAGTGAGGAAGGCTGCATATCTGATGAAACATGGGGTTCCTTACCAAGCCAGAAAAAGAGAAAAAGAAAAAGATTGAATTGTTCTAGGATTTGTGGACAGGAGGGGATTTAGGTGGAATAGGAAAGATGTCGTGTCTGAAGGCTCAAAGCAAATTAGGGCTCCGTGCAAAGTAGTCAACATCAGGTCCACACTGCAGCATGGACCCAGGACTCTGTTTCTTTGAAAATTGCAAAGTAGAGATACATGTGGAATGTCATGTTCAGAACCCTTATCTGAATCTCTGGTTCTGAGCTGGAGGCTGAAGCTGCTTCTCTGTGTCAGCGTGACTTAGATCCTTCAGGCTGGAGGCAAATATTTCATGCTTAGTGATAAGATTTCAAACAGATAGACTTCCATGATTTAATGAAAGCTCAGTAAGAAAGCAGCAGTCACTTGAAAAATGGAGCTGCTACCCAGACACTACAGCAGCAATGTATGCTTGGGAGAAATACTGCTTCCTGTTAACTTGGAAGCTGAGACTTTCTGTGTTTTATTCCAGCCTGACAAATGGGTGGACAAATTCTTACAAATATATAGTGAATGCTTACTTTCACAGTAGAAGAATGAGAGGGTGTGTTAAGAGGAGGTGCAGGCCAGGCGCGGTGGCTCATGCCTGTAATCCCAGCACTTTGGGAGGCTGAGGCGGGTGGATCACGAGGTCAAGAGATCGAGACCATCCTGGTCAACATGGTGAAACCCCATCTCTACTAAAAATAAAAAAATTAGCTGGGCATGGTGGTGCGTGCCTGTAATCCCAGCTAGTCAGGAGGCTGAGGCAGGAGAATTGAGCCGAGATCGCGCCATTGCACTCCAGCCTGGGTAACAAGAGCGAAACTCCATCTCAAAAAAAAAAAAAAAGAGGAGGTGCAGATGGAGAACATGAAGGGAACCAAAGATGCACATATTCAATGAGGATTTTCTATAAGTAAAGGCAAGATTCCTCAAATCTCACACTGAATTCTAGATTAAACAAAATTATAGCTACATCTAGACATACTAGGGTGGAACTTCACACCTCAAGAAAATGAGAAAAACTCCAAAATTCTCTAGAAAAAAAGATAGGTGGTTGACAACAATAATGGCACTTAGAATGGCATCAGATTTCTCATCAGCAAAAGCAAATGCCTCATGGTGGCCAGTAATATCCATTGGCTTCTCTGAAGAAGTTCCATGAACCCTCAGCGGTGCTAGTGACCTAAGAAGAGAGTTCTAGAAAGGCTAAAGAAAAAAATAATTTTATGTTTATGATTACAGAAACCTTACTCAATAACCTGTTTTGTTTTGAGCTATTTGTATGGCACTTGAGATATTCATTTATGAGAGCAAGTTATTGTATACATTTAAAGTGAAACAGCCCAAACAACAACTGAACCAGAAATAAAAACTTCTTCCTTTCTTCTGATTTCTGATTTTTATTGAGAATGATTCCATGATGATGCCTACCATCTTATTCTTCTATATCATGTTTGCATCTCCTATAGTTTTGTGTTTCTTCATTTCTAGACCAGAGATGAGGACAATCTATCTGGACTTGGTGCTTTCCATGAGATCTACTTCATGCTCTTCCCGGCAAATAATGCTGCTGTGTGAATTTTAAAGAGGGAATTGACCTCATGTTTTAAAATCTCAAAGGCAAAATATTTGTAATGGCATATATCATAAGCCTAGATATATGATATTTACTGAATATTTATATGTACTCAGTATTGGTGTTAACATATAACATACACTGTCTTGTTTAATCTCTAAAAGAATGATGAGTGAGCTATTTTGGCTCTCATTTGAAAATGAGAAAAAATGTTTCAGTAGTTATTTTTCAAAAGATTGTGGAACCAGGGGTAGGTTTTAGAATTTGAACCCAGGACCATGTCTCTTGAAAGCTTATGCCTATCACCATTGTATTATATTAAGACTTGGATTTTTCATGCAATATCATAGCAAGTTCTCAGAGGGAAAGTGCAATTATGAGACAAATAGGTTGAAGAAAGACATCCCTGCAACTGTGTTTCTCAGACCTTGTTCTGAGTTCTGTGCCTAGAAGGCACAGCACTGCCCCAAATCTACTGTGTCACAAATGTTTCTCTACCTTCCCACGACCTCCCTCTCCAATTTGCTTCTGTAAAATCTGCCTCCACTACTTCTGCCCCCTCTTAGCTTTTGAGAATAGATTTCCCACCACTGGAAAATGGTGGGAAAATCTACTGGAAAAATCTACTCTTAGCTTTTAAGAATAGATTTCCCACCGCTAGAAAGGAAGAGTAGAATGAGATCTCAGGATGTCAAATAAATTAAAGATAGAGAACACCACAGAGCTTCTAAAACAGTCAATGAAAACCATCATTTCTGTGTGACCTCTGACTGATAATTATCACAGACACTGACATCCGAGATCACATTGATAAATGCCGGCAGGCAAAAGAGTGGGATACTTAGATTTTTAACATCACTTTGCACTGAGAATATCCACAGAAGGGATATATAAAAATACGAATGCAGATTACAGCAAATTCACATAATGCAGAAGCTGTGGTCAAACAGTAAAAGAGAGAAAATTGAATCTTTTATAAGTTGTAGTTTGCATTTATACATAGTCCATTCTTTTTTCTTTTTAAAAATTTTTAAGTTATCTTTTTTGTTTTTTCTAACCTACCAGACAGAACATAGATCATTCTAAGCAGTGTTTAATAATGATAAAAATGATAATTAGTGTTTAATCTCATTCTTATTAGTATTTTCTATTTTATAAAGCATAAATCATCAGTGTCATGCATATTGCTCTCTGTCGATCCTTGCAGGTATATGACCAGAGTTCAGTTCATTAGCACCAGCAGCCTTTCTGAGCTGTCTTTGTAAAACCAAACATGAAAAATGCATGGAAATGCCATTGTAGGTAGGCTGGAAGGTCTATACAGAGGCATGGGCTGGAAACATGATAGACTTGGAAGGTTCAATAACATCTGAAAGATAAAGTATCACAGCCTTGCTTTTTGTTTGGTTCTTAACAGATGAAAAAGTTGAAGCTTTGCGGTGTTAAGAGATTTGCTGAAGCCACTTCAATGGCATAGCCCCAAAGAGCATGGAGCACAGCTCCCACAAGGACCTGCTGGAGTCACCCAGTTCTGGCTCCAGCCATGCCTCAGCCTTTCCTCTGATGGAGATTTGAAGATAATATAAGTGGCTTATGGTGCTAAGATGAACTATGTAGAAAAAAAAATTGTTGATCTTGTAAATAGACGACAAGTTACAGCCTCCCCCAAATTTTTTAATAGTATAAATTTTTCTCATTACATTTAAAAGCATTTATACATTTAAAAAAGATGAATGATGTTGGTATTATGGTGCTCCTTTTATTTCTGTTGCACTGGAAATAGTTTGGCTGTTCTTTGGATTGGGAAGTGGAGTAGGGAAATACCTTCCAGATGTCCTTAAAAATAAAGTAAAAAGGTCTTGTAGATGAATCTTGGCTGTAGGATCATAGCACAAAAGTGCCTCAAATGTAAATCATCTTGTGATTAGATTTTTAACAAGCATTCAGGGTAAACCAAATGACAGCACTCGGTGTCTTAGTATCTGGTTTCAAATAATTAGTTTCCCTAATAGCTTGCATTCTCTGACCTGGCACAGAGTTCCCCTTGCATCCTGGATATGATGTATATTTTCTCATGCACACAGGGAACAGGATGAATCAACAAACCTTAACTAGAAACTCAGCCAGCCAGGTTTCTGCTCTCTTAAGACCTTCTCCGGATGCTCACCTGGAACTTCTGATTGACACTCTTCTCTGATTCTGAACAATGTCATCAGTGGTCCAAGATTCAGAAAAATTGCCCTATGTGTGATGTGTGCACAAATGGGGCTTGGAAATTGTCCCTAATATTTACTGTTAAAGACATCTGAATTTTTTAAATTTCAAAGAGTCTTGCTTTGTTTTTGAAGTATTTGCTTATATTGAAAGTGATTACATATAAATGTAAATACAAATAAATTAATAATAAATTTTTATTTTAAAGAAAATCATCTTATTCTCATTATCTTAGGTCTAGTTAGGTATCTATAATCCCATGACAGTCACAAAGAAAAAATCGTCTTTAGAAAAAAAGGTATTTACTATTTCAGGTATAATTTTACCCAGACAGTAGCATTGCTTTAAAAAGAAATTGGCACTTCAAGAGAAAACAATATGTTTTACTAAGTCAGGAAATTTGCTATAATATATCATTGATTTTCAATTAACTTTTTATTGAATAAAGTATTAATTGATTTTTTATTAAATGAAATTTTTAACTTAAAAATTATAGCATTAACATAAAAATATTACTTGTATGTTACTTTGCCACAAATGTGTATACATTTAGAATTATACATATATTTCTATTTTATTTTAGTACTTAAATAAAATATTTACATGGCTTCACATTTTCAACCACATATAGTTGTGTGTTCAGTTTATGGCTATGTGTATCATACATTTCTCATTATACTTCTTATTTTATGATGTTGAGGATTTGAAACTCTGAACACTTGGTGGGAATACAAACTGGTATAGTCATTATGGGAAAAAGCATGGAGGTCTCTAAGTAATTAAAAAATAGAACAACCATATGATCTGGCAATCACGCTTCTGGGTATACATCCAAAGAATTGAAATCAAGAGCAGGAAGAAATACCTGCACTCTCATGCCCACTGCAGCATTAGTCACAACAGCCAACACACAGAAACAAACCAAATGTTCATTGATGGATAAATGAATAAAGAATATGTGGTATATACATATAACGAAATACTATTCAGCCATAAAAAGAAGGATATCCTGTGATTTGTGACAACAGAGATGAATCTGGAGGACATTTTGCTACTGAAATAAGCCAAGCAAAGAAAAACAAACACTACATGAGTCCACTTTTACGAGGAATCTAAAATAGTCAAACTAATAGAAGCAGAAAGTTGAATAGAGGTTTTCAAGGGCTGTGGGGAGTGGTAAATAAAGAGTTGTTGTTCAATAGGTATGAAGAAGTTTCAGTTACACAGATGAATAAGTCCTAGAGTTCTGCTGTGCAGTATTGTATTTATAGCTAACAACAGTGTATTGTGAACTTATAAATGTATTAAGTGGCTAGGTCTCATGTTATCTGTTCTTATCACAATTTTTAAAGAGAAATATTTAAAAAATAATAAATAAATAATCTTGCAATAAAAATTCTCATAAATATGCCTTCTAGCTTCTGCTAAATTATTTCTCTTGCCAGTGATTTCCTAAGACATACCTACCAGGTGACATGATTTAAATATTTCAGTGGCTATTGCTCTGTATTTCTATCCTCCAATCCAGAAAGATGAGTCATTTCAAAATGTCACCAGAAAACGTATGCACTCATGTTTTTACCTCCCCATCCTCTCTTTCCATGACAAGAAGCTAGAGGCTGAAGCTTTGATGAGAGTTGATCCATGGAGTCATGGTGGGGGAAGGCTGGAGGATAGAGCCCAGAGTGACCATGAGGCAGAAAGGGAGTTCCTCATGGCCCTCAGGAGGCAAGGGGTTCCCAAAGAACAGCTTCAAAAAGGGAACACCTGTATTTTTTGGATGTCAGGTTTTTTTTTTTTTAGAAAAGTAACTGACAGAGCTTCACCCATTTCCACAGCTGCTCAATTACCTTGAGCCTCATATTTCATTGGAAATGACATGGGGCCCAAGCCATGTGCAGGAGACCATGCATTCCAGTCCTTCCTTAGCTGCATGGCTTTGAGCAAGCCACCTGTCCAAGCCTCAGCTTCTCCCTCAACTTGTTCCTGTGCAGATCTGTCACAGTGTGCAGATATGCTTAGAGTATGGCAGAGCCACCAGAGTTATCATAGTAATGAAAGAAAACCAGCTTCTAATACTGTCCCAAACTATGACCCCAACTCCCAGATCCATAACTGGTGTTTCATAAATATATCTATTATTTCACTTTCTTAATCTAACCCTGTCTTTGGCAACTTTAGTATTCTCCTTTCTTTCAAGGCCCAAGTTTTTCCCAATTCTTGTCTACAATATATGCTCAATTGGTTTTGCAAACCCACGTGCTTTTCTGAGCTGATCATCCTCCAGTCACCCTGTCAAAGACTCTCATGTACAATACTCTGATAAGGAAGCCATTCTTCTCAGTCCTGGTTAGGTTATAGCTCAGAGGGGCTGACATTCAGGGAACAGAAGTTAGAGTTTAATGACTCTGGACACAGGACTTGGTCAGAGAAAGGAAAGATGGCCAATGGGGATAAATGTTGATAATGGTAAGCAGGTTCCATGCACTCACTTCACACAATGGCCCTGTGAGATGGGGTACGATTTATTGTCTAATTTATAGATGGACAATTGAGGTTCAGGAAGTTTACGTTAGTACTGCAAGTCACATAGTAGCCAATTGGGAAGCCAAGATGTACATCAAAGTCTGTGGTACTCCAAGCGCTAATTCTGTTCCACTCTATTTCATTTATTCTGGTCTCCAATTCATCAGCCTTCTCTCGTTCAGGTGAGTACCTACCTACTAATGCCCAGGCACAGCTGCCAACCCATGATCCCACCCCAACTAAACATAATAGTCTCCAGAATGAAAAGTAAGCAGGATCAAGAGACCCCAGTGCCCTTGGCTCAGGGGAGATCTCTAATGTGCTGCAGTAATTCTTTTATTAACTATGAGTTTTGGAAATGGGTTTTGTAGCTGAGAGCTCAAATTTATGATATTCTAAATCCCAACCAAACCAATCTCTTCCTTCTCTGAAATCTCATGGAATTTGCAATAGTAAGACAAAACAGCATGAATTGTGTCATCATAAAGATCTGGGTTTCATTTCCAGCTTTTCTTAGAAATAGCTCTATGATTAGGGGAAAGTTATTTAATCTGGCTGAACCTCAGGTCCCAGCCTTGCTTCAAAGGGTCGTTATCAAAACAAAACAAGATAACAAACCTGAAATCATCCAGTACTTTCCACATCAATAGATATGACAATTTCCTGTTCAAAAAAGCACCTATTATATACACAAACATCTGTATAACAACAGTGAAAAATGAGGTTATTTTCTTTATATATCTATACATATAGCTACCTGGTTAACTAATTAGGCTCTACATGAATGTTTACTGAATTAATAAAAGAAAATAATAAATGCGTCAAACCAAGAGCATGTACTGCATGTAAGCCCCAGTTGGCTGATGCCCCAGGACCTTCCGGATCATGTCATGTTGTACTTAGAGAAATTCCCAATGGAGCTTTATATGGTGCCTTTGAAAAATGTCTCTTTCTTAAGACACAGGCAGTGAAATTCAACAAACACTTTATCTCAATGGTAATACTTGGAATTTTTACTTCGAGGATTTGTCTACTGGCAGTCAGAAGATTTCTCCTCCATGGCAAGTTTCTGTGCCAGAAGAAATGAGTTATGGCCAGAGGAGGCTATGAACCTATAGGCTTGGAACACAAGGCTTCAGCTAAGCTTCTGCAGGAGCTACTGACAAGAGCTTACAAAAACATTGAGTTTTGTGTTTGTTTTCTGGAAATGCCTTCCTCTATCTAAACTGAAGCAAGTATGTTATAAAAAATAACACTGCAATACATACACATATGTACACATACAGACATTCACACACATATACACACATACAGATACACATCACACAGATACACACACATTTACAGATATAGGCATATATAGACACACACACACACACAAACACACACACACACACACACACAGAACAATTTTCCCAGCAATTGGAGATGATGCATTTTTATAATATTGCATGGTGAAAATAAATCAAAGTAATTGTTTGCTCATATTGGATAATGTTTGATGCACAGTATTTTCTTGACTTTTGAGAGATTGTTGAGTAAAAGCAGAGGGTCTTATTCTTTTTTACCCCCTCCAAAATGCCACTATCCAACTATTAATTATAGATTTTGGGGGACTGAATTGATGCCTGTTTTAGAACTTGTTAAATTCATAAAGTACTGCTCAAGTCTACACTTCTGTTAGCCTAACTTTCAGGCCTAGTAACATTTTAGAATATGAGTGGAAGGTCATATTTTTCCAGAAGGGTTTTCTTAGAACCTTGTTTCAAAGAAAAGCAAAGCTTCCTGGTACACAAGATGAAAGACTTAAAAAAAAAACTTGTGACGAAGACTCTTTGGACATTAAATAGCTTATTAAATAGCTCTTTGATGAATTACAGTAAGTGTAAATAAATAAAAAACATATGGATTGGATTTCTTTTGAAAGATAAATGGATTTGAATTACATAAAAAATACTTTTTTAAAAAACAACAAATAAACAAAACTCTAGAAATAGAGAATACGGTATTACTGCTCCGAAAATGTCCCATGTTGTTTTTCAACTTATATAAAACCTAATTATGAGGACGTAGAAAAAAAGTCAGTGACTGGATATTTCTTGATTATAATTCAAAATGGATGCTTATAAATGTAGATTACACTAAGAACATTGACTGGATATTTCTTGGTTATAATTCAAAATGGATGCTTATGAATGTAGATTACACTAAGAACATTGATATATTTTTAAGACATTGTATAATTGTTATTCACTGTTTGACTCAAGTATGTTCTCAGGTTGAATAAAAGATACACTATTTTCTCTAGATCACTAAAACCAGATGAATTTGCATCATTTCATGCATAAGAAGACTTTCATTTCACTGATCTTCTAAAATATTGTATCAAGTTTTTTATATCAAGTTTTTTAGTTTTTTAAAAAGATTTTTATATACTTACTTGCAAGTTGTTAAGACTCAAGGTATTTTCTTGTGGAATTAAGAATCCTCCAGCAACTCTATTTCCAAATGAGAAATGTATGGAGTTAGTGAGAGAAGCAAGAATGTGGGTTATAAATAACCATGAATTAACTTTGCCTGGCTTGTAGGAACTTTTCCTAAAGATTGAATTTTGGTTCTACCTAGTTTCCAATTCCGTTTTTTTTTTTTTTTTTTTTTTTAATGCAAAGATCCATTTCACATATAATGCTTGGTATAGCTGAAATTATATAAAGGGGGAAAACCAAAATTTGGGCCTCCCAGAAAATCATAATTATGAATGGCAATAACATAATAATCCCTGTTACTCATGTAGTGCCTGTTCTGTGGCAGCCACTGTGCTGATTTCTATATATGCTTTGACTTACTTAATATTCACCGAAAACTCATAAAGTAAATGGCATTGCCTTCATTTTGTAGTTAAAGAAGTGGGATTCTCCAGAGGTCCTGGCAGACTGAAGAAGCTACGTGCTAAGCTTACTCTGACTTGGGACCATCACAATATATGGGCAACTTAGAAAACCCTCACGCCTGGGTGATCAAACTTCTATTTTTCTTTTTTTCCTCAGCATGAATGATTTAGCAGGCATTTTGACTAACACACATGTGCCAGGGATTACAAAATTAAAAGGGAGCCCAGAGAGACAACAGGGGTAGGAGAAGCGTTTTCTAACGGCTTCAAGTTCTAAGCATCCAGCAAAGCAGAACACCTAGTTATCATTATGCTTGCCACCTGTGCAATTGACCCACTGGCTGGGATGTGGTCTAAGAAACATGTGCCTTCTGCTGAAACTTTTGGAACTCCTCCGAGATAAAAGAAATTCCGATGCCACATTCAGCAGTATCAACTTAAGGGAGTTACCACAGAAACATTCACGGATCTCAAGTAAGTCCTGGTAGGATTCCAGTTAGCTGAGAACATTTGTTCTTGGAAAGAGCTTTATTGAAAGGACATGGATTCCCAAGAGGGCTCTTTTGGTGGCTTCCTAAAAAGGCTCTGAACTTTCAGTAACTTATGTAGGGTGGCCTGGTGTGGGTGTGTTAGTTTATCAGAAGTCTTCCTCTGGCATCAGCTCACAGCATCAGCAGAGAGTATGACCAAATCTTTCCTGTGCACGATTCATGATTGTACAACTGAAATACTTGAGAGTTGTTTTGAAAAGGTCATGTACTTATCCCATGAAAAGAAGAAAATAAAATCTTTTTCATTTGAAAGGAAAGGTCATGTTGATAGTTTGAGAATATTAAGTCTCTTCTCAAAGAATGTTTCTATCCCTTGTTGGAAACCTGGAATAATCATCCCCTTATATTTTTATGGCACTTTACAGTTTATAAACCTTTATTTCCATTATTTGATCATATTATCATCTAACACAGAATTCCCCAGAATGGCTTTGTAATTAATTCCACATTCCCTGACTTGTGAGTCCATGAAGCCCCAAAGAGCTACATCTGAGTGGCCAACCTTAAAGACTCACGAAAGTGGAAGATGCCCTGACCACAGGCCAAGTTGCTGTGTGAATTACTCTTGGAGAGGCACAGGCAACGAAGTCTGCACTTAGTTTTAATATGTACTTACTAATGCTGGGCGTGGTGGTTCACATCTGTACTCCTAGCACTTTAAGAAGCTGAGGAGGGTGGAGCACTTGAGGTCAGGAGTTTGAAACCTGACTGGCCAACATGGTGAAGTCTCTACTAAAGATACAATGTGTACTTACTAATTACATAAAGGTTAGCAACAGAACTCTCAAGGCTTCATTTCCTCAATTAGAAATTATAGATACTAATGCCTACATCCCAGGACTTCCAGGAGGAAGACATGGGATGAATATTTGTGAATTCACTTTGAAAACTGCCCTGGGCTTTACCAAGCACTCTAATGTTTCCTCTTTGGGCCCAGCAGCAGGCTGAGAGCAGTAAATATTGACTGAAAAAAATGAAAATAAAATGTAGTGCCAATGATGGACTTTATTACCATGATTAGGAAGTTTATGTAAATGATCTATAGCTTTCAAACTATCATCATTCATGTATATATATTTGAATTATTAAATGGTCAGTCTAAATGCCCACAACAAACCTCTTATTATTACTCCTTCCTAAATAAATTCCTACTTTTTGGAAAATATCACCACTATTGTTCAAGCTGGAAACAGAAAGACATCTTTGAATATTTTTTCTTTAACTACTGGGTCTAAGCCATCTATAATACTGTATAAACTATGTGTATATAATACTGTATAAACTATCTGTAGGTATGTTAATTATGTACCTATATAATTCTAATAGATAAAAGTATACATACTATGTATTATAAAACATACACGTACATAACTATATATGTTTACATTACAACATAATGTTTATAATTAGTTATATATACATTATATTAGAAAAATATATATGTTATAGAAAAAATATACAAATATACAAGCCATTTATAATTACTGAAAATTAATTTTTAAGTATTTACTCCCTGGGCAGTGGAAGTATAGAACTGAGAGGAGATGTAAGTTTTCAAAAATTTCCTAATGTGATGTAATTAAAAAAGTTGCATGTTAATTAAACAATGTCCCTAAACTTCTCAGCATGGAAGTCATGTGGCGGCAGGCCCTGGCCTGCCTAAATCACAGCTGCAAGATTACTAAGTTTCTGGGTTTACCACAAAGCAGACACAGGATAACTACAAAACCTTGGGAATTTTAAAATTTTTAAAAAGCCATGCTGAGACTTTAGCAAGATAAGGAAAAACAACAAATGTCCAAAACCATATCTGGCCCTACAGAGGACTACATCAGTACTAGCATAGTGCAGAGAGATGGGGAGTGCAAGGGCTCAGAGAAAACAAAAATAAGCCTTTTTCAGAACTAACTTTTTTTTTTTTTTTTTTTGAGACAGAATCTCGCTCTGTCGTCCAGGCTGAAGTGTAGTGGCATGATCTTGGCCAACTGCAACCTCCGCCTCCTGGGTTCAAGCAATCCTCCTGCCTCAACCTCCTGAGTAGATGGGATTAAAGGCACGTGCCACCACACCTAGCTAATTTTTGTATTTTTAGTAGAGATGGTTTTCACCAGGTTGGTCTCGAACTCCTGACCTCATGAATCTGCCTGCCTCAGTCTCTCAAAGTGCTGCGATTATAGGTGTAAGCCACTGCGCCCAGCCAGAACTAACTTATTTTAAGTCAATTGATGTTCTGTGAAGCCCAGTGAACCACCTAGACCACATTCTCTGCATGATATTTTATTGCTAAATTTATGTGAGTGGAATGAGCACAGCATCGGACTTAAAGAGTAAGGCCCTGTGGCCAGAAGAAGGATGCTCTTTGATTTCCTCCCAGGGTTTGAGCAGTGTCGCAGCACCACTCAGTTTGATTGGGAGGAAGAAGAGCTCCAAATAACATCAGAGCAGCTGTCAGCTTCGGTCTCTCTCTGCGAAGACTCACAGAAAGAGAGAATGAGTCTAGATGCTCTGTACCTCTAATAATTCATGTTTCCTACTTTGGAAATAATTGATATTCATCAGAGAGAAATATGTAAATAATGATTTGAGGAACTAAGCAATGTGAAAAGTGGTCCCCACTGAAGTATGCTCATGATAGTCAGCTCTACAGCATCTGATTAACTACTCACTCTTATTTTATTGCTCTTCTTTTTCTTCATTCAGTCACTATTCTGAGAACCTGCTATGTGCCAGGCACTGCTATAATTATTACACATACAAAAACAATTAAGACATAGACTCTGACTTTAAAAATCTCATGGCCTAATGAGGAACACCAATCAATAAGTAGACAATTACAGTATAGAGTGATCAATGGGTGTTATAACAGAGAGGAGTGCAGACCACAGCAGGAGAGGAAAGGCATCCCCTGACTTTCAGGGTACTCTTCCATAATATTTCTTGGTATCAGCATCTGGCTCCAAATCTTTCTATCCTTCCTTGCCTATTTTTTTCTTCCCTCAAGGACTATCGAATAACTTCATTTTAGATTTCATGAGATATATCCCCATTTTCTTTCTGTCTTTTTTGAAATGACCCATCCCATGGTCCTCATCTTTCAGGCCATGCTTATAAGATGAGGCAGCGTCTGCTAGGAACACTTCTTAGGAGGTCCAAGAAGCCAAGTAAAATGGGCTGGGTTGGTTTCTTGGGAAGGCTGAAACCACAGAAAGACACCCTAGGAAAAAAGCTAGAGTTGCATTCAGGGAAGTTGTGCAGAGGCAGGACTGGATAGAAATACGTTCCCCAGATTAGAAGTCAGGAGAAGTAGGTACAAATGGAAGTATAGGATGAGGTGTAGGTTTCAGTAAGTGGTTCAGAACTGAGACCATAATGCTCAGCAGATGTAAGGGTTATGTCTCCAAAGGCAGTTGGCTGTCAGATTGACGGACAACGCTCCAAGACTAGGCAGAGCTTGGAAAATTGACAGAGTTGTGCTGCAAAGGACCGTGTCCTGGTTCTTAGTCAGTTGCAGGGGTGGCTCCAGAAGCCATCCACAGAGGGGTCTTCAGTTCTGATTCACCTTCTTGAATCCCATTCTGCTACTGAAACACTTTTAGCTGTAGGGTTGAAAAGCCACCAAGGTTCTCACAGGCACCAGGATACCTGGACCTCATTATGGTTCCCAGGAAGATCCTGCTGATGACAGCTGTTGAGAAAACCTGAGAGAAGTGGAGCCAGCCAGGACTGGAAGACGCTTCCACTTGTTCACAAATATATTCCATTCATTCTCTCCACTGCTCCTGATTGCACAGGTATTTAATGGAAGAATTGTGTTGATGAACTGAGACTCACATGCCATTAAAATGCCCACTAAAATGTTGCAAACCACTCACTGAATGTATTGGGGAAAAGGATTATGGTCTATACTAGTAGACCTATTCAATAGGATCGTTTGAATTTTATTCATTCATTAAGCAAACACTTATTGAGTACTTCTTACGTCTCTAATCATCTAAGGTAATGGAGATACAACAGTGAAGAAAATACAGAAAACAGGGGCTAGGGAAAGCATACAGAAACATGAGAAAATTGTTACTATCTTCTGAGAGGTTTGGTAGATATGGTGTCATTTTGATTTTAGGGGAGTAGGTTTTTGACTTCTGTGACTACCCCTCAATCTACCTCATATTTTAGAATCACAGACTTGAGTGCCTCTTCAGGCCCCCTTACTCCCGACATACCCTGGTTGCAGAAGTTGTTTTAAGAAAATTATACTAGTTTATATCTTCTAGCATATTCTCCTAGAAATAGAGGACAACTGGCTATTTGCTTCCAATTGAGTTAGATTAAAATAAAATCTTGACTTTGGAATTACAGACCTCAGTTGGAAACCACATTTTTTTTTTCATTTGACAGCCACTTGACTTAGTTTCAGTTCCCTCTGGAAAATAAACATACTGTTAATAGGTATCTGGTTGCACTACTATAAAGTAAAAAATGCAGCAATTAACATAAATACATCTTGTAAAATATAAATCACTAGTCAAAACAGGTCAACATTAACTGTCATAATTAATAATAACTTGCCTAGTTATTTTATCTTTGAAATAAGAAGAAAAGAGAGACGCTCCCTTGCAAAAGGGAAGGGGCTCTACACACATTTCAGAAGCAGACATTTCTGTGATCAGACATGGATTAGATCTTTCAGCAGCTGATAAGCACAGCACAAGAAAGAACAAAGTGCCTTCCATGGCTCCTTATCGACTGGCAGAAAGTGTATGCCAATGGGTTAGGAAAGAAGCCTTAAATGTTGAAAGCAATCAGTCACATGTGTGCTATTTTTTTAAAATTAGAAACATGGAAAACATTAACTCAATGCATGTTTATAGAAAGTCTACTAGCATTGTTTTTGTGCTAAAGTTCTAGAGAATATGACCCAGTTACTATTTTCAAGAACACACAGCTCATGAGGGACAGGGCCATGTAAACAGTAGGAAGCACTGGCGGGCGGTGAGAGCTCTCCTGGGACTAGGTACGCAATGTTCTCAAGCCACTGGCTCCTGACCAACAGGCTGGAAGGGACGAGGCTGGGGCTGGGAGGAAGGAAGGCATTCCCCAGAGCAAGGGCACCAATCCATGCCGGCTACTAGACTACTGTGCTGTAGTCAGACCAGGGGATGCCGCTGTGTGGAAAGGGTGAGGGAGGATGGAGGTGAGGTCAAGGTCAGGAGACAGACTTGTGATTTTTATTTATAGGTCAGTGTTTCTCAATTACATTCTCATACTCTGAGGTGATACAGACCCATGGGTGATGGGGAGGGGGCCAGCCTGTGCACAGTGAATCACATAGGACCCCAGGCCTGTTTATCCCCAGGGCAAATAAATGTTATTCGTGACAACCTATCATATGTCATTCTCACAGTAGGTGTGTTGTCTTCTTGGTGTGCCGGTATTGCAGAATAAAACACAAATGTTATGCCAAGATATTGTGAGTCCATGGGATGTGAGGAGGGCATTCTTCCAAGAAGCTGGCTTCACAGCGTCTTTGCACCAGCAGCACAGCATCATCTGGGAACTGGTAGAAATGCACATTCTCAGCTGGGCCTATACCGATGGAGTTGTCAAGTGGGCTCTGCAGTGTGAGTTCTAGCAAGCCCATGGGGAGACTCCAGTGCTTGCTCGGCTTCAGGAATCTCTGGTGGCCCGGTGTCTCCAGCCTCAGATACCATATGAAGCACACAGAGTGATTAGAAACAAGCCTTCCAAAGCAGAATCACCTTGCAGAGGCCCCTTCACCCCAGGTAATCCATTCCACCAGGCAAGGGACCCTGACCAAGGAACACCTGAGAATTGGCCAGCAAGAAATTTCATATTGCGACATCCACACCCCTCCTTGCAGGTGCCCGTTCAGAAGGCAGGGTGGTGTGGACATGAGCACCACCTAGCTGGACCCCACACAGGCCTTTTCTCTGGTTGGAGGAGACCATACACTAGCTGTGTAACACTGGGCCAGTGGCTTAACTTCTGAAAGTTTGCTTTACTCTTCTGTACGATAGTCACAATAACAGCAAGTCCTTCCAGGGTTCCTATGAGAATGAATTGACTTGATGTGGTACAAATTCCTGGTACTTGTTGAGGATTCATAAATGTGAAACATTGTCATCAACGTTATAGCAGTATATTACAATAGCTCTGATTGGTGATCCCAGAGGCCAGATTTATCAAATTCCTGTTACTCACACTATGGCTGCTCCTGCTACTGTTACTATGAGCCCTGCTGCTCCTGCTACTACTGCTACTGTTACCACTCCTACCAATACTACTACTGCTGCTAATACTACCACTGCTACTAGTACTGCTAATACTGCCCCTACCACTAGTGTAATACTATTCCTATTGCTACTACTAATACTACCACAATAGTGCTGCTGTTCCTGCTCCTGCTACCACCAGTACTACTAGAAATGCTGCTTCTGCTATTGCCATTTCTGCCCCTACGACTGCTACTGCTACTACAGCTAATACTGCCACTGCCACCACAACTATTACTAGTGCTATTGCTACGAATGCTGCTACTAATGCTACCACTGATATCACTGCTACTACAGTCACTGCTACTACTGCTATGGCTGCTGATGCTACCATCCCTACCACTATTACTACTATTGCTGCCACTAACACTGCCATTGTTCCCACTGCTATTTCTCTTCCTAGGAAGAGAAAATACAACTGTAGAGAGAGATGGAGAGAGATAGGACTATGGAATCAAGGAAACCAAGAAGTGGAGAGGACTCCCTGCCAAGGAATGCATTTAACCAGGAAACAAACAAAGAATTTTTGAGGAAGAAATAATAAACTGTACCAATGGGGGCACCAGAATATGCTTAGAGGGCTCTTTCTCTGGGAAGTTGGCCACCTTTTTTTTCTCTCCTTTCTTCCCCTGGTTCTCACTTCTGGCTTTAAAGACTCCTGCCAACCCACCTGGATGAGCTGGGTGAGAGGGTTACCCTGGTGGGTCATTTGTAGACTAAGCTCTCTGCACGGATTCTATTTGAGAGTTTATTAATTTTGTGACATGGTATGAAGGATCCTTGTCACCCTAGTGCAGTCCATGGCCCCACTCAGGTCATGCTTTCTGTCTACCTGTGGCAAGAGTTTACCAAATGCTAGGTGAAGTACAACAAATGAGAGCAGGCATCCTTTTCTCAAGTATACTGGGCACTGCAGTTTGAATCTTAAAGAAATCAACATTTCTTCTGTATAAGTGCCTAATAAAACACAGTATTCAGTTATATTTTGCAAAACTTTTTGCATGGACCTAAATAATATTTTCCTAACATGACACAGCATTGAGATGAGACTGGGGAACTTCTGACTGGGATGCTCCTCCATAATCTTTTTATAAACTTTTTTGATACAAAGACATTAAATATTGCTTAGAATTTACCATTTTTAAGCGGAAAATTTCCGTCATTAAAACAATACTGTTCAGGGGGGACTTCCAAGATGGCGTCGTAGAGGTGACTCCAGATTGCAGCTCTCAGTGAAGGCGCAGAGGGTGAGTCCTAGCCGCATTCTCGGACAGATCTTTTTTGCCCACAGAACGTTGAAAGTCCCAGGTGTGGGAGAGACACGGGACGCTAGCACAGCCGGCTTGCACGGCCGCTTTGGCCGGTTCCACAGTGCAGCACCAGGCACAAAACTCACTGGTCCGGGTGTCCTGTTAAACTGGCAATCTGAGATTTGGAAGGGCAGATTGGCATATCCATCTGATTGAATGGGACTTGGACAATAAGCCAGACCAGGAGATTCCTGGGAATCGTGATCTGAGCTGGTGCAGTGGGCAGTGGCATGGGAGGTCGCATGGATCCCAGTGCCCTATCAGCAGGCTACTGGGGTGCCAGTGAGAGAGTCAACCATTCAGCTTGGGGAGAGGAAGAGAGAGAGAAAGGATGGACTCTGAGGCAGGGAGCTGGGTGATCGGGCTCGGCGGGTCCCACCCTGATGGGGACAAGCAGGGTGGCGATTGGAGGCGCTTGGGGCTGAGAGTTTTGCTGCTGGCATCTAGGACGGTGCAGCCCGGTGCAGGAGGGGAGTCCGCCACTACTGACTCAATCCTCCGCTACTGAAGTACCGCCCAGGGCTGACGCAGCCTGCTGTTGCCGAGGCAACCTGCATTAACAGAGAGTCTGCACCAGCAGTGCGGAGCAAGCCACAGCAGGGCAGAGTAAGCCACAGCAGGAGCCCTGCAGCAACAGGGCAGACCCGCGCTAGCAGGGCGGAGCCCCTGCAGGAAAATAGTGAATAGACTGCCACCTAGCTGGGCAGGACAGTGAAACGGATACTCATAAAGAAAGCCCCAACTCCCTGAGACAGAGCATCTAAGGGGGAAAAAAGGGGGGTGTTTTATGAGTTCTGTTGCAGCAGACATAAACACATCCTCCCAATTGAAAAATCAGCAACTACTAAGACGACAGGTGGATAAATCCATAAAGATGGGAAGAAACCAGTGCAAAAAGGAGGAAAACACCCAAAACCAAAACACTTCACCTCCTACAAAGGACCAAAACTCCTCACCAGCAAGGGAACAAAGCTGGACAGAGAATGAGTGTGACGAAATGACGGAATCAGACTTCAGAAAGTGGATCATGAGAAACTTCAGTGAGCTAAAAGAACATGTTCTAAATCAGTGCAAAGAAACTAAGAACCTTGAAAAAAGATTTGAAAAAAGATTTGAAGAAATGATAACAAGAATGGACAACTTAGAGAGGAATATGAATGAATTGAAGGAGCTGAAAAACACAACACGAGAATTTCGCGAAGCATGCACAAGTTTCAACAGCCGAATTGACCAAGCAGAAGAAAGAATATCAGAAGTCGAAGATCAACTCAATGAAATAAAATGAGAAACCAAGATCAAAGAAAAAAATCGCAAAAAGGAATGAACAAAATCTCCAAGGAAATGTGGGACTATGTGAAGAGACCTATCCTACGTTTGATAGGTGTACCAGAATGTGATGAAGAGAATGAATCCAAGCTGGAAAACACTCTTCAGGATATTATCCAGGAAAATTTCCCCAACCTAGCAAGACAGGTCAATACTCAACTCCAGGAAATACAGAGGACACCACAAAGATATTCTGCAAGAAGAGCAACCCCAAGGCACATAATCGTCAGATTCACCAGGGTTGAAATGAAGGAGAAAATACTAAGGGCAGCCAGAGAGAAAGGTCGGGTCACCCACAAAGGGAAGCCCATCAGACTCACAGCAGATCTCTCAGCAGAGACTCTACAAGCCAGAAGAGAGTGGGGGCCAATATTCAACATCCTTAAAGAAAAGAACTTTCAACCCAGAATTTCATATCCAGCCAAACTGAGCTTCATAAGTGAAGGAAAAATAAAATCCTTCATGAACAAGCAAGTACTCAGAGATTTTGTCACCACTAGGCCTGCTTTACAAGAGCTCCTGAAAGAGGCACTACACATAGAAAGAAACAACCAGTACCAGCCATCCTAAAAGCATACCAAATGCTAAAGAGCATCAACAAAATGAAAAATCTACATAAACCAATGGGCAAAACAGCCAGCTAACATCAAAATGGCAGTATCAAATTCACACATGACAATATTAACCCTAAAAGTAAATGGGCTGAATGCACCAATCAAAAGACACAGACTGGCAAATTGGATAAAAAGCCAAAACCCGTCAGTGTGCTGTATCCAGGAAACCCACCTCACATGCAAAGATACACAAAGGCTCAAAATGAAGGGATAAAGGAAGATTTACCAAGCAAATGAAGAGCAAAAAAAAGCAGGAGTTGCAATTCTCGTCTCTGATAAAATAGACTTTAAAGCAAAAAGGATCAAAAGGGACAAAGAAGGTCATTACATAATGGTAAAAGGATCGATACAACAAGAAGAGCTAATGATTCTAAATATATATGGACCCAATGCAGGAGCACCCAGATATATAAGGCAAGTTCTTAATGACTTGCAAAGAGACTTAGACTCCCACACAATAATAGTGGGAGACTTTAACACTCCACTGTCAATAGCAGACAGATCGACCAGACAGAAAATTAACAAGGATATCCAGGACTTGAATTCAGACCTGGAACAAGCAAACCTGATAGATATTTACAGAACTCTCCACCCCAAATCCACAGAATATACATTCTTCTCAGCACCACATCACACCTACTCCAAAATTGACCACATAATTGGAAGTAAAACACTCCTCAGCAAATGCAAAACAACTGAAATCATAACAGTCTCTCAGACCATAGTGCAATCAAGTTGGAACTCAGAATTCAGAAAATAACTCAGAACCGCACAGCTTCATGGAAACTGAACAACTGGCTCTTGAATGTTGATTGGATAAACAATGAAATGAAGGCAGAAATAAAGAAGTTCTTCAAAACCAAAGAGAATGAAGATACAATGTACCAAAATCTCTGGGACACATTTAAAGCAGTCTGTAGAGGAAAATATGTAGCAATAAGTGCCCACATGAGAAGAGTGGAGAGATTCAAAATTGACACCCTATCGTCAAAATTGAAAGAGCTAGAGGAGCAAGATCAAAAGAGCTCAAAACCTAGCCGAAGACAAGAAATAACTAATATCAGAGCAGAACTGAAGGAGATAGAGAAACGAAAAACCCTTCAAAAAATCAATAAATCCAAGAGCTGGTTTTTCAAAAAGATCAACAAAATAGACCACTAGCCAGACTGATAAAAAAGAAAAGAGAGAACAACCAAATAGATGCGATAAAAAACGATAAAGGGGAAATCACCACAGATTCCACAGAAATTCAAACCATCATCAGAGAATACTACAAACAACTCTATGCACATAAACTAGTAAACCAGGAAGAAATGGATAAATTCCTGGACGCCTGTGTCCTCCCAAGCCTAAACCAGGAGGAAGCTGAAACTATGAATAGACCAATAACAAGGTCTGAAGTTGAGACAGCAATTAAGAGCCTACCACACAAAAAAAGCCCAAGTCCAGATGGGTTCACAGCCGAATTCTATCAGACACACAAAGAGGATCTAGTATCATTCCTTCTGAAACTATTCCAAATAATTCAAAAAGAGGGAACACTTCCCAAATCATTTTATGAGACCAACATCATCCTGATACCAAAACCCAGCAGAGACTCAACAAGAAAAGAAAACTTCAGGCCAATATCCATGATGAACATAGATGCAAAAATCTTTAATAAAATACTGGCAAACCGATTGCAACAGCACATTAAAAAACTTATCCATCATGATCAAGTAGGATTCATCCCAGTGATGCAAGGCTGGTTCAACATACGCAAGTCTATAAATGCAATTCACCACATAAACAGAAGCAAAAACAAAAACCACATGATTATCTCAATGGACGCAGAAAAGGCATTTGACAAAATTCAACAGCCCTTTATGCTAAAAACCCTCAATAAACTTGGTATTGATGGAACATATCTCAAAGTAATAAAAGCTATTTAGGACAAACCAACAGCCAATATCATACTTAATGGGCAAAAACTGGAAGCATTCCCTTTGAAATCTGGCACTAGACAAGGATGCCCTCTCTCACCTCTCCTATTCAACATAGTACTGGAAGTTTTAGCCAGAGCAATAAGGCAAGAAAAAGAAATAAAGGGTATTCAAATAGAAAAGGTGGAAGCCAAATTGTCTCTATTTGCAGACGACATGATAGTATACCTAGAAGACCCCATCACTTCAGCCCAAAAGCTCCTGAAACTGATAAGCAACTTCAGTAAAGTCTCAGGATATAAAATCAATGTGAAAAATTACAAGCATTCCTATACACCAATAACAGACTAAAAGAGAACCAAATCAAGAATGAACTACCATTCACAATTGCTACAGAGAAAATAAAATACCTAGGAATACAACTCACAAGGAACGTAAGGGACCTCTTCAAGGAAAACTACAAACCACTGCTCAACGAAATAAGAGAGGACACAAACAGATGGAGAAACATTCCCTGTTCATGGTTAGAAAGAATCAATATTGTGAAAATGGCTATACTGCCCAAAGTAATTTACACAATCAATGCTATCCCCATCAAACTACCATTGAATTTCTTCACAGAACTGGAAAAAACCACCATGAACTTCATATGGAACCAAAAGAGAGCCCGCATAGCCAAGTCAATTCTAAGCAAAAAGAACACAGCGGGAGGCATCACACTACCAGACTTCAAACTATACTGCCAGGCTACAGTAATCAAAACAGCATGGTACTGGTACCAAAACAGAGATATAGACCAATGGAACAGAACAGAGGCATTGGAGGCAACACAAACACAACATATCTACAACCATATAATCTTTGATAAACCAGACAGAAACAAGCAATGGGGAAAGGATTCCCTGTTTAATAAATGGTGTTGGGAAAACTGGCTAGCCATGTGCAGAAAGCAGAAACTGGACCCCTTCCTGACACCTTACACTAAAATTAACTCCAGATGGATTAAAGACTTAAACATAAGACCTGACACCATAAAAACCCTAGAAGAAAATCTAGGCAAAACCATTCAGGACATAGGAGTAGGCAAGGACTTCATGAACAAAACACCAAAAGCATTGGCAACAAAAGCCAAAATAGACAAATGGGACCTAATCAAACTCCACAGCTTCTGCATGGCAAAAGAAACAGTCACTAGAGTGAATCGGCAACCATCAGAATGGGAAAACATCTTTGCAGTTTATGCATCGGACAAAGGGCTGATATCCAGAATTTACAAAAATCTCAAACAGATTTACAGGAAAAAAACAAACAAGCCCATTCAAAAATGGGCAAAGGATATGAACAGACACTTTACAAAAGAAGACATACATGAGGCCAACAAACACATGAAAAAATGCTCATGATCTCTGGTCATTAGAGAGATGCAAATCAAAACCACATTGAGATACCATCTCACGCCAGTTAGAATGGCGATCATTAAAAAATCTGGAGACAGCAGATCCTGGAGAGGATGTGGAGAAATAGGAACACTCTTACACTGTTGGTGGGAGTGTAAATTAGTTCAACCATTGTGGAAGACAGTGTGGCAATTCCTCAAGGACCTAGAAATAGAAATTCCATTTGACCAAGCAATCCCATTACTGGGTATATATCCAAAGGACTATAAATCGTTCTACTATATGGACACATGCACACAAATGTTCTTTGAAGTACTGTTTACAATAGCAAAGACCTGGAACCAACCAAAATGCCCATCAATGATAGACTGGACTGCGAAAATGTGGCACATATACACCATGGAATATTATGCAGCAATCAAAAATGATGAGTTTGTGTCCTTTGTAAGGACATGGATGAATCTGAAGAACATCATTCTCAGCAAACTGACACAAGAACAGAAAGACAAATACCGCATATTCTCACTCATAGGCGGGTGAGAAAAATGAGAACACATGGACACAGGGAGGGGTCTATTACACACTGGGGTCTATTGGGAAGAAGGAGGGAGGGACAGTGGGGGGGGCAGGGGAGGGATAGCCTGGGGATAAATGCCAAGTGTGGGTGAAGGGAAGGAAGGCAGCAAAGCACACTGCCATGTGTGTACCTATGCAACTATCTTGCACACTCTGCACACGTACCCCAAATCCTATAATGCAATAAAAATTTAAAAAATTAAAAAAAAATACTGTTCATATGTTGTCTTATTTTTTAATTGTTTTGCATCTTAAATCATAGTTGCATTAATACCATGTGCCATTTTATATTTTATCACATCAGTATTCAAACAAAGTTTCACCTGGCTACTGAGTTGTTGAAATGATCATTGTGTTGGGACACAGAGGCCTAATTTACTATTCATCATACTTTGCTGAACCATTTTCTTAATTTGTAATATTTCCAAATGGTCGTTATTAAAAATAAATACTGTAATTGATATCTGTGTGTTTTGGCTTTTCTGTGTACGGTGTTTCTTTATGTATTATTCTTGGTTTAGAGCATATTCATGAAAATGGACATTTTGGTACAGTGATTTTGAACAGTTTAGAGCTTGTGCTGTATTTTGCCAAATGATTTACAAGGAAAAAATTAAAATTGATCATGTCAATGTCTGAAAATGTCCCTTTAACTACATGCCCTTTCATTTGGAAATATTTTCACTTTTGAAATCTTTTCTAATTTGGCATTTAAAAATGAAGAGCAATTGTTACTTTCATTGGTTATTTTGCTTGCTGGAGAAGTTGGCTAGTTTTTCTTACGTTCATTGTTTCTCTTCTATGAAATGTTGATTTCTACACTGTTCAGATGTGGATGCTTTGAAAGCTTGAAGTCAGAATCTTCTATTTTGTCCCAGTTCCAAGATTTGAGGTCAAAAAAGACAAGATAATGTAACCCTGAATATATTTCTAGCTCCAAGGATACCCTGAGTGGCATGTGCAGAGATGCTGAATAATTAGAACGTCAAATACTTGGTCCAGAACATTAACTAGCTACAAGCTGGCCTTCCAGAAGCCCTCTGAGGAGGTCAGTCAATGAGCAGATGAGCTGATTTCAGTGGACCTGGGGCAACTGGTGATGGAGGTCAGGCAAGGGCTGCTAGGGAAGCTTAGGGAGGGCTCACAGTGCTCAGCCCTGGACCCTGGAAGTTATGTTTGACATTTGCTTCTTTGTTCACTCATTGAGCAAGTCATTTATTAAAATAAGTATCACAGAAATAGCTTCAGGACAAGCTTTTGTTCAGGTTTCATACCTGTCTAGTATAAAATCATTGTGCATGAGTATCACAAATTTATACTCTTGCAGTCAGGTTTCTAAGACAGAAGTGCAATATTGATGATGTCTCCTTGACTTTTGATAAAAGTGTTTCAAACATTTTAAAATAAAATCTCTGGGGGGGTGGACCAGCAATCTTGGGCTTGTCTGTATAGCAGGAAGATGGGCAGGTTCCCCTCCAGCTGGTTTTCTAAGCAAGCAGATCTTAAGCAGATTGGATTTCACAATTGGAAGCATTCTGGGAGATAAATGGTGCATGTTTGTAAGAGACACCAATGTTTTAGGTCACGGGGCTCGCAAAGAAGCAGAGAACACTGTTCTCTGTGTGGGCATCTGGGAATGAGTTGCTTCACTTCTGCAGCTTCCTGTGTTTTCTCCTTCTTTGTAAGAAGCTTTCAATATAACCTTGAGGGGCTAAAAACCACTCTGCACTTCTCATGGCCCCTGCAGCACCTGATCTTCCTACCCTGGAATCAGACACCCCCCAGGACATGTTTGGGAAGTGCAGAGACCTAGATTCCAGGCCACTGCCAGCTCCTCAGCAGAAATTACCCAGCTCCTTTCATTGTGTTACCCTTGGGTGGACAGGCTTGATGTGATAGATAAGAACACAAAGACCAGACTATCTTTTTACATTTACAGTCAACCTTCATTATTACTGGATTGAGCATTCAAGATTTACCTCCAAATACACTTTACACAAAAGTGTATTTACAAATACACTAAAATGTATTTGTAACCCCCAAATTAGTATTCTCAGTACTTTTATGGTCATTTGTAGACAGGGTAGAGCAGTGAGAAAGTTTGCGTCACCACTGTTTCTGTTCTGAGCTGAGGTGAAGAATGGATTCTCTGCCTTCTTTATTAGCTCATACTGTAAGCACGGCTCCTTTTCAAGGTCTTGTTGGTTTAATGTCTTTTGTATTTCTGTGCTTTTTTGTTGGTGATTTTTATTGTTTAAGAAGTGCTGCCTTGGGTCCCATCCCACTAGAAAGCTGTGATGCGTGGTTTGGAGAAAATACTTGTGTTCGATGAACTTTCAACCATAAATTATCGAGCTGTCAGCCCTTAGTTCAATGATAATTCATCAGTAAGAGCTATTAAATAAGGTATCTCTAAGCAGAACACACATAAAACAAGGTCACGTATTAATTGGTTTATTAAAATGTTGTGAGCAGAGGCTTACAGGAAGCTAAGCCTTCATTTCCCCAGGAGTAACAGGGTGCTACCATCTAATTCAGCATTTGCAGCAACTTCATAAATCATAATTACTGCTAATAATAAAAATCAACTGTATCTTACATGTCTATATAGAAATACTGGTTTCCACATAGTTTGGGGTTCATCCAAACCCCCAAACTTTTAGAACTTGTAGAAATTTTTAGAATTTTTTTAGAACATTTTTCTTTTAAAATTCTTTGGGACTGTTTTTTTTTTTTTTTTTTTTTTAAATTTTTATTGCATTTTAGGTTTTGGGGTACATGTGCACAACGTGCAAGATAGTTGCATAGGTACACACATGGCAGTGTGTTTTGCTGCCTTCCTCCCCTTCACCCACATCTGGCATTTCTCCCCAGGCTATCCCTCCCCAGCTCCCCCCCACCACTGTCCCTCCCCTATTTCCCCTAATAGACCCTAGTGTGTAGTACCCCCCTCCCTGTGTCCATGTGTTCTCATTTTCCTCACCCGCCTATGAGTGAGAATATGTGGTATTTCCTTTTCTGTTCTTGTGTCAGTTTGCTGAGAATGATGTTCTCCAGATTCATCCATGTCCTTACAAAGGACACAAACTCATCATTTTTGATTGCTGCATAATATTCCATGGTGTATATGTGCTACATTTTCCCAGTCCAGTCTATCATCGATGGGCATTTTGGTTGGTTCCAGGTCTTTGCTATTGTAAACAGTACTTCAAAGAACATTTGTGTGCATGTGTCCATATAGTAGAACGATTTATAGTCCTTTGGATATATACCCAGTAATGAAATTGCTTGGTCAAATGGAATTTCTCTTTCTAGGTCCTTGATGAATCGCCACACTGTCTTCCACAATGGTTGAACTGATTTACACTCCCACCAACAGTGTAAGAGTGTTCCTATTTCTCTGCATCCTCTCCAGCATCTGTTGTCTCCAGATTTTTTAATGATCACCATTCTAACTGGCGTGAGATGGTATCTCAATGTGGTTTTGATTTGCATCTCTCTAATGACCAGAGATGATGAGCATTTTTTCATGTGTTTGTTGGCCTCATGTATGTCTTCTTTTGTAAAGTGTCTGTTCATATCCTTTGCCCATTTTTGAATGGGCTTGTTTGTTTTTTCCTGTAAATCTGTTTGAGATTTTTGTAAATTCTGGATATCAGCCCTTTATCAGATGGGTAAACTGCAAAGATTTTTTCCCATTCTGATGGTTGTCAATTCACTCTAGTGACTGTTTCTTTTGCCGTGCAAAAGCTGTGGAGTTTGATTAGGTCCCATTTGTCTATTTTGGCTTTTTTTGCCAATGCTTTTGGTGTTTTGATCACGAAGTCCTTGCCTACTCCTATGTCCTGAATGGTTCTGCCTAAATTTTCTTCTAGGATTTTTATGGTGCCAGGTCTTATGTTTAAGTCTTTAATCCGTCTGGAGTTAATTTTAGTGTAAGGTGTCAGGAAGGGGTCCAGTTTCTGATTTCTGCACATGGCTAACCAGTTTTCCCAACACCATTTGTTAAACAGGGAATCCTTTCCCCATTGCTTGTTTTTGTCTGGTTTATCAAAGATTATATGGTTGTAGATATGTTGTGTTGCCTCTGATGCATCTGTTCTGTTCCATTGGTCTATATCTCTGTTTTGGTACCAGTACCATGTTGTTTTGATTACTGTAGCCTTGTAGTATAGTTTGAAGTCTGGTAGTGTGATGCCTCCTGCTGTGTTCTTTTTGCTTAGAATTGACTTGGCTATGCGGGCTCTCTTTTGGTTCCATATGAAGTTCATGGTGGTTTTTTCCAGTTCTGTGAAGAAATTCAATGGTAGCTTGATGGGGATAGTATTGATTCTGTAAATTACTTTGGGCAGTATAGCCATTTTCACGATATTGATTCTTCCTAACCATGAACATGGAATGTTTCTCCATCTGTTTGTGTCCTCTCTTATTTCGTTGAGCAGTGGTTTGTAGTTTTCCTTGAAGAGGTCCCTTACGTTCCTTGTAAGTTGTATTCCTAGGTATTTTATTCTCTTTGTAGCAATTGTGAATGGCAGTTTGTTCTTGATTTGGTTCTCTTTAAGTCTGTTATTGGTGTATAGGAATGCTTGTGATTTTTCACATTGATTTTATATCCTGACACTTTGCTGAAGTTGCTTATCAGTTTCAGGGGTTTTTGGGCTGAGGTCATGGGGTCTTCCAGGTATACTATCATATCATCTGCAAATAGAGACAATTTGGCTTCCTCCTTTCCTATTTGAATACCCTTTATTTCTTTTTCTTGCCTTATTGCTCTGGCTAGAACTTCCAGTACTATGTTGAATAGGAGAGGTGAGAGAGGGCATTCTTGTCTAGTGCCAGATTTCAAAGGGAATGCTTCCAGTTTTTGCCCATTAAGTATGATATTGGCTGTTGGTTTGTCGTAAATAGCTTTTATTACTTTGAGATATGTTGCATCAATACTACGTTTATTGAGGGTTTTTAGCATAAAGAGCTGTTGAATTTTGTCAGATGCCTTCTCTGCATCAACTGAGATAATCATGTGGTTTTTTGTTTTTGCTTCTGTTTATGTGGTGAATTACGTTTATAGGCTTGTGTATATTGAACCACACTTGCATCCCCAGGATGAATCCTACTTGATCATGATGGATAAATTTTTTAATGTGCTGTTGCAATCGGTTTGCCAGTATTTTATTAAAGATTTTTGCATCTATGTTCATTATGGATATTGGCCTGAAGTTTTCTTTTCTTGTTGAGTCTCTGCTGGGTTTTGGTATCAGGATGATGTTGGTCTCATAAAATGATTTGGGAAGTGTTCCCTCTTTTTGAATTATTTGGAATAGTTTCAGAAGGAATGGTACCAGCTCCTCTTTGTGTGTCTGGTAGAATTTGGCTGTGAATCCATATGGACCTGGGCATTTTTTGTGTGGTAGGCTCTTAATTGCTGCCTCAACTTCAGACCTTGTTATTAGTCTATTCATAGTTTTGGCTTCCTCGTGGTTTAGGCTTGGGAGGACACAGGTGTCCAGGAATTTATCCGTTTCTTTCTGGTTTACTAGTTTATGTGCATAGAGTTGTTTGTAGTATTCTCTGATGATGGTTTGAATTTCTGTGGAATCTGTGGTGATTTCCTCTCTCTCATTTTTTATTGCATCTATTTGATTGTTCTCTCTTTTCTATTTTTTCAGTCTGGCTAGTGGTCTGTCTATTTTGTTGATCTTTTCGAGAAACCAGCTCTTGGATTTATTGATTTTTTGAAGGGTTTTCCATGTCTCTATCTCCTTCAGTTCTGCTCTAATCTTAGTTATTTCTCGTCTTCTGCTAGGTTTTGAGTTTTTTTTATTTTGCTCCTCTAGCTCTTTCAATTTTGATGATAGGGTGTCAATTTTGGATCTCTCCACTCTTCTCATATGGGCAGTTATTGCTATATATTTTCCTGTAGAGACTGCTTTAAATGTGTCCCAGAGATTCTGGTATGTTGTGTCTTCATTTTCATTGGTTTTGAAGAACTTCTTTATTTCTGCCTTCATTTCATTGTTTATCCAATCAACATTCAAGAGCCAGTTGTTCAGTTTTCATGAAGCTGTGTGGTTGGGACTGTTTATATGTTAATGTTTACACTTTTTCATGACAACATTACCATTTACTTAATATTGTATTAGGTATTTTTTTCTCATAAATTCAATGTGTTTATGCCCCCAATATGTTAGTATTCTATTTTCTTATTTCTTATCTTTATTCTACTAATTTCTTTTATTTTATTTTCAGAATTCAAATACAATTTGAGTCCATCTGTTTTCTTTCATATTTTCAACTATGTCTTCCTTATATTCAAAACACAATAGTGAATCATTTTACTCATCAGAATGGGTGAAGTATTGCTGCAAATACAAACAAGCCCCCAGTCTCAGTGGTCTGGAATAGCCTATAGAGCACCATAGACAAAAGTAACTGCATCTTAGAAAAGGACTTTACCAACAAAGATAAGATGGTTTATTTAATAAATAACAACAACAAAATACTGCCTCCAACTGGATAAGGACACAGGCAAGCATACTTTTCCACTATCTGTTCTCACTGGAAGACTCTGAGGTTACAGAAGAGCAAGCTCTCAGCAGCTCTAACCATTCGTCCCAACTGATGAATATCCCACTGTGACCCGTGATAAGAACTTGGCATCTGTCACTGAAGGCTGTGCCACCTCAAAGACTCTCCCTCACAAGACCCAGGGCCTTGGCCATCAGGCCCAGACCAGGACTCCTTTTGTCTTCTCTCCCACTGGGCTAGCTCATTAACACTTCCTCCTATCTCTTTTTCTCTGGATGCTAAATGTTACTTTGCTTGCTGTGGAATGTTTAATTTCTAACTTTTATTTACTAATTAAGCATATTATTACATATGGTTTGTAATAGCAACTGAGTTGTGGAGCGGCTTGAGCCAGTGTGCTCGCAGCTCTGACTGCTGAATGAATGAGATGTAACAAGGAGAATTGCCTCCTTGGAAACTCCATGTGGCTTGTGGCTTTTGTGATTGAATCACAACCAATAAAAGCCTGATATTGTGGAAAGGCACAAACATGCATGGACCTGGTTATTTCTAACCTTGCACCACTCATGACAGGTGGGAAAGATTTATGTTTTTCTTATGCAACATGTCTATTTCAGCTTAGGTGGGGCTTTTGTTCTATGTCATGTTGACTCAGAGGTGTGAACAGCAAAGCTCCCAGTATTTGGCATGTTGTCAGTTGCTAGAGCAGAGAAAAGAGAACATGGCAAATCACACTTGCACCGGCTTTGAAATATTTCCACCTGGGGGTGATAAATATTATTGTTTCTCACATTTCCTCCACCAAAGCAAGACACAGGGGCCCTGGCTTGCCTAACTTCAAGGAAGCAAGACTACATCCTGACAATGAGTCTGGAAGAGAAATTCTAGCACCAATGACAACCATAGTTTGTTGTTCCAGTTCACTGTTTGTACACAAAACACACCCACCCTCTCCCCAAGAAAAACAACCCCAAGATTCCATTCATAAAGCACAGTGCAAAAAGCCAAGGATATCTGGGATGACATAAGAATTAAAGGGGCAAAGTCCCTACCTCCTCACTGCATGCTCACTTTGTAATGGCAGAATAAGATTGTAGTAACCTCAACACATATCCACCATGTACAAAGGGAAGAACAGAAGCCACATAGATACCCTGGGATAAAGCAATTTTAATTTCTCTTAGACATGTATTTCGAGGGCCTTCTACTTGGGGGGGACAGGGAATGTTCTCTTCACAAGTCTCTAGACTTAGAATTCTGAGAGACTCTAGACTCAAGAATTAGAATTCTTGTTCCTGTGGACTTTTCTGCATGGCTGCTTGCTCTGCCATCTGGAAGATTCTCCCTTTTACAATATACTCAACCCCACTGAACATGGACCTTGGGACACATGTCTTTGCTGAAGTCTGAGAGTTCTCAGTTTGCTTTCTGCCCCTATATATGTGGGGCACCCTATGGGTCAGTTTAGGACTCTAATAGTCAATCTTGACAAATTTTGTGATTATTTTGGTAGTACATTTATCTTGAATACTTAGTAGGCACCTTATCCTTGTGATTTCTATTTACTAGTAGCTGTAACTTTTCCCCTTCTATTTTATTTTATTTTAATCTTCTTTTTGAGACAGGGTCCTGCTTTGTCACTTAGGCTGGAGTGCAGTAGCTCAATCATGGTTCAGTTCAGCTTCAATCTCTTGGACTCAAGGGATCCTCCTGCCTCAGTGCCCTTATGTAGCTGAGACCACAGGTTCTCACCACTGCACCTGGCTAATGTTTTTATTTTTTGTAAAGGCAGCATCTCAATTTGTTGCCCAGGCTGACCTCCTGGGTTCAAGTGATCCCTCAGCCCCAGCCTCCCAAAGTGCTGAGATTACAGGTGTTCCCCACCATGGCTGGCTCATCCCTCCCACCCCACATAGCTCTCATAGTTACCAGGTGTCTTTGCTATTTTTCCCATCTCTCTGTCTTTTGATTTAATTACTATCTCATGTAACTAGAGCTTATTAAGTTTAGTGGAAAAGCTATATACTTAGACACTTTTCTCTGAGCTGCTGGATGAAATTAAAAGAATTTACTGGATGCCACATTTTAATTAAATTTTTACTCTGAGATATTTGTGCAGGGGCATTTTTCACTGAGTTTAACAGGCATAGATTTTACTTAATCTTTTCTACAAAGCTAAGATTTAAATATTATTTTTTATTTGAATATTTCAAAATGTCACTGATAATGGTCGAGGTGAGAAGTTATTCTCTTTATAACACTACAGGCCCCTAAATGTGTGGACTCTTTCTATTTCCTTTCATTCTTGTTTGCAAAATAGTCAATTCTTTACTGAGCTCTTTCTTTTCCTTTCACTATGCCTTCTCAAATATAGCAGCAACCCACTAGTACTCTGTTTTCCAGTACTTTCCTCCTCGAAAGTTACTAGAGATGGAAAGTTTATAAAATATTTCACTACAGTTTAATGGATTACCAGATTTCAGCCTCGGTCAATCATTTCATTTCTATCTACAATGCAACAATGTGTCCATACATTTTGAGTTTGTATTATGCCAAACTTTAGGTACAGTTATGATTGAACTGTATCCACCCAATATTCATATGTTAAAGGCCTAACCCAAAGTGCCTTAAAATGCACTAGGAGTTAGATTTTATTTGGAAATAGAATCATTGTGATTTTAATTAGTTAAATAAAGATGACCCTATACTGATATGACTGGTGTTCTTATTAAAAGGTGATATTTGGACATAGGCACACAGGGAAAACACCATGTGAAGATGAAGGCAGATTGAATCACACAGTAGCTGTCCAGGAAAGTCAAAGATTTCCAGCAAACCACAGAACCCAGGGAGAAGTCCTCGTACAGATTATCTCTCACTACCCTCAGATGGAAACAACCCTGCCAACATCTTGTCTTGTCCTTCTACTCTTCAGAACTGTTAAAGAATAAATTTCTGCTGTGTAAACTGCCCAGTTTGTGGAACTTTGTTATGGTAGACCTCGCAAACTACTATAGGTCCCGGGTACCATTTTCTTTGAATTAGTATAGACTATACTGATGCTGCAATCATTAACACCTCCAATATCTCTTAATGGGTTAAAACAAAACAGTGTTTTTCTCACTCTTATTACATGTCAATCATAGGCAGTTGGGTGCTCTGCTCCATGACTTCTTCACTCAGAGACACAGGCAGCTAAGTCCTCACCAGCTGGAGCATTTCTGGTCTCCAGAGCAGGAGAAAGAACACAGCAAATTGGGCACCAGCTCTGAAAGTTTTCTGCCCAGGATTGGAATGCACATTCCTCCTGCTTACATTTAATTGGCCAGAGCATGCCACATGCTATGTTTGAAAGGGTAGGAAGAGAATGGGTATGTTGGTCAATAGCACTAGAGACTTCTAAAAAAAAAAAACATATTTCTGTCCATCTGTTTTCTTGACTCCAACTACAGATTCACCAGATAAATAAGAAGTGCTCTGCAGAATTTTTTTCATTGAAATTGTTTTGAAAACTGCAAGTCTGATTCTTGGCTAATTGCATTCCAGTGCATGTGCCTTTAATTCAATTGGCACACACATCCTGTAGCACCATTATGTGTCCAGGACCACAGTGTGTATTGTCACTTCATAGTCAAACAAGTGCAAATGTGTATCCCTATTTTTGTAGAGGGGAAAACTTAGATTCCAAAACGTCAATAACTCATCAAAATTTGGAGTTCTGAATTCAAGTTCAGATATTTAGCCTTTTAATCTCATCTCCTTTAAATTGTTTTTTTTTAACTTTTAAGTTCAGGGGTACAAGTGCATAGGTAAGCTTGCATCATGGGCGTTTGCTGTACAGATTATTTCATCACTCAGTTGTTAATCCTAATATTCAGTAGTTATTTTTCCTGATCCTCTCCCTCCTCCCACCTTCAACCCTACAAAAGGCCCCAGTGTGTGCTGTTCCCCTATATGTGTCTATGAGTTCTCACCATTTAACACCCACTTATAAGTAAGAACATACAGTATTTGGTTTTCTGTTCATTACTTTGCTAAGGATAATGTTTCATAAGTTTGCTATTTATAGCTATAATGAAACTATACGCTATAATGAAACTGTTTCATTAGTTTGCTAAGGATAATGCAAAATTGGTTTGATAAGGATAATAATTCCTTTAGCTCCATCCGTGTCCCTGCAAAGGACATGATCTCATTCTTTTTTTATGGCTCCATAGTTTTCTATTGTGCTTATGCACCACATTTTCTTTATCCAGTCTACCACTGATGGGCATTTAGGTTGATTCTATGTCTTGGCTAGTGTGAATGGTGCTGCAAAGAACATATGTATGCATGCGTCTCTATAACAGAATAATTTATACTCCATTGGGTATATACCCAGTAATGGAATTGCTGGGTTGAATGGTATGTCTGCATTTAGGTCTTTGAGGAATTGCCTCACTGACTTCCACAATGGCTGAACTAATTTACACTCCCACCAACAGTGTATAAGCATTCCATTTTCTCCACAACCTCTCCAGCATCTGTTACTCTTTTGACTTTTTAATAATAGCCATCCGGACTAGTGTTGGTAGGTGTCTCATGGTTTTGATTTGCATTTCTTTAATGATTAATGATGTTGCCGATGCTCTTTAAATTCTACTTATCAAAAGTGAAATACTTTCTTACATGCTAAATGACTTAATCATTTTGTCAATGCTTATGGGTTTTTTAAATAAACATTTTTATATGTTTAAAAAATGGCAGTTTATACATTAAACATTATTCTCATATAAGTGTTGAGATTTTTCCATTAACCCTTTGCCCTCTCGCTTATGTTGACAAAGACATCTGTATACTTCCATAATGAACTTTCCCTGCTGAAAGAATTATATCAATCTTTGAGGACAAATACATGTTTTTGGTTACTTTATTTTTGAATTATTTTTACAATCCAGGATTTAAACCACCAAAGCATTAATACCATCAAACATACCAATGAAATGTTCATTTTAGAGTGGGCCTGGAAGTTAAATAATTTTAAGCCAGGGACTGAGGGGAAAAAAACTCTTGAAATTGAGAAGATTAATTGATTGCCAGATTGTTTTCTACTTTGAAATTTAGGAGACTTGGGAAGTTACTTAACTACTTTCTGATTCATTCAAAATATAATTGAGAAGTTTTCAACTTTTACCTCTGATCCTAAAATTATGTTCCAATTAGAAGTCCTCAGTCTAGGAGGAGGTTCCAAGATGGCATCGTAGAAACAACTCACGATTGCAGCTCTCAGTGAAGGCACAGAGGGTGAGTCCTAGCCGAATTTTCAGATGAACCTTTGTTGCCCACAGAATGGGGAAATTCCCAGGTGTAGGAGAGACACAGGACAGCAGCACAGCCCTTTTGGCTTGCGTGGCTGTTTCAGCCGGTGCTGCGGTGCAGCAGCAGCCCACACAAAGCTCACTGGTCTGGGTGCCCTGTTAAACCGGCAATCTGAGATTTGGGAGGGCAGATTGACATATCCATCTGATTGAACAGGACTAGGATGGTGAGCCAGACCAGGAGATTCCTGGGAAGAGCGATTTGAGCTGGTGCAGTGGACCACCACACAGGAGATCACATGGATCCCAGTGGCCAATCCGCAGGCGACTGGGGCACCTGTGAAAGAGTCAATCATTCAACTTGTAGAAAGAGAGAGAGAGAGAGAGAGAGAGAGAGAGAGAGAGGAGGGACTCTGAGGCAGGGAGCCAGGTGATCAGGCTCGGTGGGTCCCACCCTCAGGGGGACAATCAGAGCGGTGATTCGAGGTGCTTGGGGTTGAGAGTTTTGTTGTGGGCTCAGCTGAATCCAGGATGGTGCAGCTTGGTGTGGAAGGGGCATCCGCCACTATGGATGCAATCTGCCCCTACTGAGGTACACGCCCATTGCTGTCGCAGCATGCCATTGCTGAGGCAACCAGCCATAACAGAGAGACTCCACCAACAGGGTGGAGTGCACCACAGTAGAACAGAGCCCCACAGCAGCAGGGCGGACCCGCACTAGCAGAGCAGAGCCCCGGGAGACAAATAGTGAATAGACTGCCTCCTAGCTGGGCAGGACAGTGCAGCAGATACTCATAAAGAAAGCCCCAACTCCCTGAGACAGAACATCTGAGGGAAAAAAAGGGGGGGGTTATATGTCTTGCTGCAGGAGACCTAAACACATCCGCCCAAAAACCCTGAATAAACAATGGAGCTCACAGCTCAGCACTGGAGCTCCTATAAAGTACAGACCATCTCCTCAAGCAGCTCCCTGACCCCTGTATATCCAAAGAGCCACCTCAAAAAAGGACTAATCAGACTGACATTTGGTGGGCATCATTCTGGGAAAAACATAGCAGAAGAAGAAACTGGTAGCATCCCTCACTGTTCCGCAGCTGCTACAGGTGTACCCCAGACAAGCAGGGCTGGGAGTGGACCTCAGCACTCGTACAGCAGAGGGGCTAAACTGTTAGAAGGAAAACTAAGTAACAGAAATACTTCATCATCAACAATCTGGGCGTCCACTCAGAGACCCAATCAAAAAGTCAGCAACTACTAAGATGACAGGTGGATAAAACCACAAAGATGGGAAGAAACCAGTGCAAAAAGGAGGGAAACACCCGAAACCAAAACACCTCACCTCCTACAAAGGACCAAAACTCCTCACCAGCAAGGGAACAAAGCTAGAAGAGAATGAGAGTGACAAAATGATGGAATCAGACTTCAGAAGGTGGATAATGAGAAACTTCAGTGAGCTAAAAGAACATGTTCTAAATCAATCCAAAGAAACTAAGAACCTTAAAAAAAGATTTGAAAAAAGATTCGAGGAAATGATAACGAGAATGGACAACTTAGAGAGGAATATGAATGAATTGAAGGAGCTGAAAAACACAACACGAGAACTTCATGAAGCATGCACAAGTTCCAACAGCCGAATTGACCAAGCAGAAGAAAGAATATCAGAAGTCGAAAATCAACTCAATGAAATAAAAAGAGAAACCAAGATTAGAAAAAAGCGCAAAGAGGAATGAACAAAATCTCCAAGAAATGTGGGACTATGTGAAGAGACCTATCCTACATTTGATAGGTGTACCAGAATGTGACAAACAGAATGAATCCAAGCTGGAACACTCTTCAGGATATTATCCAGGAAAATTTCCCCAACCTAGCAAGGCAGGCCAATACTCAACTCCAGGAAATACAGAGAACACCACAAAGATATTCTGCAAGAAGAGCAACCCCAAGGCACATAATCATCAGATTCGCCAGGGTTGAAATGAAGGAGAAAATACTAAGGGCAGCCAGAGAGAAGGGTCGTGTCACCCACAAAGGAAAGCCCATCAGACTCACAGCAGATCTCTCGGCAGAAAATCTACAAGCCAGAAGAGAGTGGGGGCCAATATTCAACATCCTTAAAGAAAAGAACTCTCAACCCAGAATTTCATATCCAGTCAAACTGAGCTTCATAAGTGAAGGAAGAATAAAATCTTTGGCCAACAAGCAAGAACTCAGAGATTTTGTCACCACCAGGCCTGCTTTACAAGAGCTCCTGAAAGAGGCACTACACATAGAAAGGAACAACCAGTACCAGCCATTCTAAAAACATACCAAATGCTAAAGAGCATCAACAAAATGAAGAATCTGAATCAATCAAGGGACAAAACAGCCAGCTGGCATCAAAATGGCAGTATCAAACTTACACATAACAATATTAACCCTAAATGTAAATGGGCTAAATGCACCAATCAAAAGACACACACTGGCAAATTGGATAAAAAAACAAAACCCATCAGTGTGCTGTATCCAGGAAACCCACCTCACATGCAAGGATACACAAAGGCTCAAAATAAAGGGATGGAGGAAGATTTACCAAGCAAATGGAGAGCAAAAAAAAAAAAGCAGGAGTTGTAATTCTCATCTCTGATAAAATAGACTTTAAAGCAACAAAGATCAAAAGAGACAATAAAGGTCATTACATAATGGTAAAAGGATCAATACAACAAGAAGAGCTAACGATCCTAAATATATATGAACCCAATACAGGAGCACCCAGATATATAAAGCAAGTTCTTAACAACTTACAAAGAGACTTAGATTCCCACACAATAATAGTGGGAGACTTTAACACTGCATTGTCAATATCAGACAGATCAACCAGACAGAAAATTAACAAGGATATCCAGGACTTGAACTCAGACCTGGAACAAGCAAACCTGATAGACATTTACAGAACTCTCCACCCCAAATCCACAGAATATACATTCTTCTCAGCACCACATCACACCTACTCCAAAATTGACCACATAATTGGAAGTAAAACACTCCTCAGCAAATGCAAAACAACTGAAATCATAACAAACAGTCTCTCAGAACATAGTGCAATCCAGTTAGAACTCAGAATTCAGAAACTAACTCAGAACCACACAGCTTCATGGAAACTGAACAACTAGCTCTTGAATGTTGATTGGATAAACAATAAAATGAAGGCAGAAATAAAGAAGTTCTTTGAAACCAACGAGAATGAAGACACAACATACCAGAATCTCTGGGACACATTTAAAGCAGTCTGTAGAGGAAAATATACGGCAATAAGTGCCAACATGAGAAGAGTGGAGAGATCCAAAATTGACACCCTATTGTCAAAATTGAAAGAGCTAGAGGAGCAAGATCAAAAAAACTCAAAACCTAGCAGAAGACAAGAAATAACTAAGATCAGAGCAGAACTGAAGGAGACAGAGACAAGAAAAATCCTTCAAAAGATCAATAAATCCAACAGCTGGTTTTTCAAAAAGATCAACAAAATAGACAACTAGCCAGACTGATAAAAAAGAAAAGAAAGAACAACCAAATAGATGCAATAAAAAACGATAATGGGGAAATCACCACAGATTCCACAGAAATTCAAACCATCATCAGAGAATACTACAAACAACTCTATGCACATAAACTAGTAAACCAGGAAGAAACTGATAAATTCCTGGACACCTGTGTCCTCCCAAGCCAAACCACGAGGAAGCTGAAACTATGAATAGACCAATAACAAGGTCTGAAGTTGAGGCAGCAATTAAGAGCCTACCACACAAAAAAAGCCCAGGTCTGGATGGATTCACAGCCGAATTCTACCAGACACACAAAGAGAAGCTGGTACCATTCCTTCTGAAACTATTCCAAATAATCCAAAAAGAGGGAATCCTTCCCAAATCATTTTATGAGACCAACATCATCCTGATACCAAAACCCAGCAGAGACTCAACAAGAAAAGAAAACTTCAGACCAATATCCATGATGAACATAGATGCAAAAATCTTCAATAAAATACTGGCAAACCGATTGCAACAGCACATTAAAAAAATTATCCATCATGATCAAGAAGGATTCATCCCGGGGATGCAAGGGTGGTTCAACATATGCAAGTCTATAAACGTAATTCACCACATAAACAGAAGCAAAAACAAAAACCACATGATTATCTCAATTGAGGCAGAGAAGGCATTTGACAAAATTCAACAGCCCTTTATGCTAAAAACCCTCAATAAACTCGGTATTGATGGAACATATCTCAAAGTAATAAAAGCTATTTACGACAAACCAACAGCCAATATCATACTTAATGGGCAAAAACTGGAAGCATTCCCTTTGAAATCCGGCACTAGACAAGGAATGCCCTCTCTCACCACTCCTATTCAACATAGTACTGGAAGTTCTAGCCAGAGCAATCAGGCAGGAAAAAGAAATAAAGGGTATTCGAATAGGAAAGGAGGAAGCCAAATTGTCTCTATTTGCAGACAACATGATAGTATACCTAGAAGACCCCATCACCTCAGCCCAAAAACTCTTGAAACTGATAAGCAACTTCAGCAAAGTCTCAGGATATAAAATCAATGTGAAAAATCACAAGCATTCCTATACACCAATAACAGACTTAAAGAGAACCAAATCAAGAACAAACTGCCATTCACAATTGCTACAAAGAGAATAAAATACCTAGGAATACAACTTACAAGGAACATAAGGGACCTCTTCAAGGAAAACTACAAACCACTGCTCAATGAAATAAGAGAGGACACAAACAGATGGAGAAACATTCCATGTTCATGGTTAGGAAGAATCAATATTGTGAAAAATGGCTATACTGCCCAAAGTAATTTACAGAATCAACGCTATCTCCATCAAGTTCCCATTGAATTTCTTCACAGAACTGGAAAAAAACACCATGAACTTCATATGGAACCAAAAGAGAGCCCGCATAGCCAAGTCAATTCTAAGCAAAAAGAACACAGCAGGAGGCATCACACTACCAGACTTCAAACTATACTACAAGGCTACAGTAATCAAAACAACATGGTACTGGTACCAAAACAGAGATATAGACCAATGGAACAGAAGAGAGGCATCAGAGGCAAACCAACATATCTACAACCATATAATCTTTGATAAACCAGACAAAAACAAGCAATGGGGGAAGGATTCCCTGTTTAACAAATGGTGTTGGGAAAACTGGTTAGCCATGTGCAGAAATCAGAAACTGGACCCCTTCCTGACACCTTACACTAAAATTAACTCCAGATGGATTAAAGACTTAAACATAAGACCTGGCACCATAAAAATCCTAGAAGAAAATCTAGGCAGAACCATTCAGGACATAGGAGTAGGCAAGGACTTCATGACCAAAACACCAAAAGCATTGGCAACAAAAGCCAAAATAGACAAATGGGACCTAATCAAACTCCACAGCTTTTACGGCAAAAGAAACAGTCACTAGAGTGAATCAGCAATCAACAGAATGGGAAAAAATCTTTGCAGTTTACCCAACTGACAAAGGGCTGATATCTCAAATTTACAAAAAACTCAAACAGATTTACAGGAAGAAATCAAACAAGTCCATTCAAAAATGAACAAAGAATATGAACAGACACTTTACAAAAGAAGACATACATGAGGCCAACAAACACATGAAAAAATGCTCATCATCACTGATCATTAGAGAGATGCAAATCAAAACCACATTGAGATACCATCTCATGCCGGTTAAAATGGCAATCATTAAAAAATCTGGAGACAACAGATGCTGGAGAGGATGTGGAGAAATAGTAACACTCTTACACTGTTGGTGGGAGTGTAAATTAGTTCAACCATTGGGGAAGACAGTGTGGCAATTCCTCAAGGACCTAGAAATAGAAATTCCATTTGACCCAGCAATCCCATTACTGGGTGTATATCCAAAGGACTATAAATCGTTCTACTATATGGACACATGCACACGGATGTTCATTGCAGCACTGTTTACAAGAGCAAAGACTTGGAACCAACCCAAATGCCCATCGATGATAGACTGGACTGGAAAAATGTGGCACATATACAGCATGGAATATTATGCAGCAATCAAAAATGATGAGTTTGTGTCCTTTGTAAGGACATGGATGAATCTGGAGAACATCATTCTCAGCAAACTGACACAAGAACAGAAAAGGAAATACCACATATTCTCACTCATAGGCGGGTGAGGAAAATGAGAACATATGGACACAGGGAGGTGGGTACTACACACTGGGGTCTATTGGGGGAAATAGGGGAGGGACAGCAGGCGGGGGAGCTGGGGAGGGATAGCCTAGGGAGAAATGCCAAATGTAGGTTAAGGGGAGAACGGCAGCAAAACACACTGCCATGTGTGTACCTATGCAACTATCTTGCACGTTCTGCACATGTACCCCCAAACCTAAAATGCAATAAAAATTAAAAAAATAAAAGAAAAAAAGAAGTCCTCAGTCTAGACATAATGGGCCTTTGATTGTCCTGAAATTTATTATTATAAATATTTACAATTGCTAAGGTAAGTTTGCAACTATGTTCTAATAAATTATATGTTTAATTAGAGTTCAGGCTGCACAGAGCCAACTTTCTCCCTCACTCATAAGATTTTTAAGGAACCTCATTATTTCTTCCCATGTGACAATGGCCACAGTGGTTCGCATGAGTCCTGCTGCATTATGCTGTCTGTATGTTTGAGCTCTTTAGGGATCCTTCTGAATTTTAATGTGTACCTTGTTTTTGTCATAGTGGAAAAATCCCAACTGTTCTATCAATATCTACAGGACAAAGCAGGGAGATACATGGATTAACAGATCAGCAAATGGTGGGGCAGAGCTGAGCACCTGCCCTCAGGAGGAATAAGGTCCACTGATCTCTGTAGTACCAAAGAAATGGTGCTTTTTCCTGGAAGGTACGAGGAATTTGCTTACATGTATATGAGACAGTGAGAGCCTGGATGTGAACATTTTAACTTGAGCTACAACATGACATTGAAAGGTTACCAAAGAATGGATTCTGTGACTGAGGATAACTTTGGAGGTCTCCTGGACCAATGTCATACTACAAGGCCACCTGAATTGACATTGATAATATATTGTCTGATTTATTTAATCCCTTCACACCTGTGGGGGAAAATCCAATAGCTAAAAGTCATATTGTGAACACATAGGAGTTTTGAAACCCTGAGTTACAAAAATTATTTGTGTTTTACTTGTTCATTTTATGAAGCCCAACATTAAAAAAAGAGAGAGAGAGAAATAAAACTAATACTAAGAGACTAGGGGGCTTTGTTAAACCCCTGAGACTAAAACCATACACGATGTCATCTATTGGACACGCTGTGATTGATTTCTCCATTCCAAATTTAGACCCTATAAATGCAAACCATTTCTTACAGAGTTTAAATAGCAGAGAATACAGAATAATCACTCATCTAATGTAGCTTTCAAGACTTGTTAACTTTCCAAATCCTTTTGTCTCTGAGAGACATCGAATCAAGAGGACTTTTATAGGGTGTGACTATGCTGACCCTGGAAAGTTGTTCCTTTTTTTTTTACCATTTCATGTTTCCACACTTCCTGGTGGAGTCATTGCAGCACCAGATGTCACATTGTCTGATTTTTGTCAACTGAAGTGACTGTGTTAGAATCAGGCTGTTTGGGTCACATAGCCCCACTCGTGTTAGATAATGGATTGCCTCCTACTCTTCCATGCTGAAGATTGCAAAATACCTCACACCTCAATAAAATACATGTTCCAGGGATAAATGTTTTGCTAACATAAAGCTATGTATTGTCATCAGTTTTTAAATTAGGTCCTAATACTCTGTTATTAGATTAAAAAGCCTTTCTGGTCTGGAAATTAGGTTCCAGTTCCTTGAGTATATATTCTGATCCCACAGTAATGTTGTACCTGCTTACTTCTCTGCTCTTATTTCTACTTGTGACAGACAGGTGTCCTGCACTTCAGCCATAGCATACCCGTTACGTCTTTCTTACTCGGACTGAACCTAGGCTGATTACTTTTGTAACTGTCTACCCGTCTCCCCAGGATGCTTTATTCAATCATTAATTCATGCATTGACTTATATTTAATATGCTCGACTATTTGACTTAGCAATATGTTCAAAACTGACAATACAGATATAAGTGAGATATGGTCCATTAAGCCTAGAAATCTACAATATTAGGAAATAAATTTGAGTTCAACAATGAGAACACATGGACACAGGGAGGGGAACAACACACATTGGGACCAGTTGGGGGTGGGGGTGAGGGGACGGAGAGCATTAGGGCAAATATCAAGTGCATGCAGGGCTTAAAATCTAGATGACAGGTTGATGGGTGCAGCAAACCACTGTGGTACACATATACCTATGTAACAAACCTACATGTTCTCTGCTTGTATCCTGGAACTTAAAATAAAAAATAATAATAATAGCAATAAAAGAAAATTCACACTGAGTAAGCAAGAATTCAACCTCAGAAAAAAAATATAAGATATTTCTAAATATCTGACAGGACCAGCACAAATAAATGCCTTTAATTTCATCTTCCCTGATCACCCAAACTGTGTTACCCCTCTCTCATAATGCTCTGTTCTGTTTGTGCTTGATTATCTTGACCTGTGGCCTTTTCCTCCCTGTGATTTTAGAATGTTTGATGACAAATCTTTCTATGTCACCTAGCACTTAGTGGCTTATAATTGATAAATATCAGTGGAATGAATGATTCTCAAACTGGAGTGCACATGAGAATCACATGAAAGACTTGTTAAAGCGGGGGCATGGTGGTTTGTGCCTATAATTCCAGCACTTTGGGAGACCGAGGCAGGTGGATCAGGAGGTCAAGAGATTAAGATCATCTTAGTCAACATGGTGAAACCCCATCTGTATTAAAAATACAAAAAAAATAGCTGGGCATGGTGGCACACGCCTATAATCCCAGCTACTTGGGAGGCTGAGGCAGGAGAATTGCTTGAACCCAGGAGGCAGAGGTTGCGGTGAGCCAAGACCATGCCATTGTACTCCAGCCTGGGTAACAAGAGTGAAACTCTGTCTCAAAAAAAAGACTTGTTAAAATGCAGACGCTGGGCCCCACTATGGATGGAATTTTAAGTCTCAAAAAATGGATTCCAAAAGCATTATCTTTCAGTTGATTAAAACTTAAACAAAATTCTGACACAGAGTCACATAATTTTTGAGCTGTAGAGGGCCTAAAGTGGGAAGCACACACCTTGATTGTTCCCAAAGATGTGGTGACGACTTTTCTCAAAGTCAGAAGCCAGGACCAAAACTCACGTCCTGTGTTTTTCAATTCAGCACTCTTCCTTCTCTTGAATCCCACCACTGCCCCACAAACATATGCTTTAGTGATGGTTCTATCTGTGATCTCTTCCTGAAAATAGTAAAATTAAAACAAATTAAAGGCTTTTTTGCTGATTTGGGGTTAAACCTGGAATGGCTGAAACTCCCCTTTGCATGGATTTAAATGGTTACTATAAATGTGCTCATTTAATGAATGTCACAATCGTATGAAGTATAATTGCTCAATGTCTTGATAGAAATTGTTCTAAAACATGTGAACGTTAATGGGAAGGAAATTAGAAGGTGAACCAAACCTTGTGGCAGACTTCCATTGCAAAACTTCAAGATAGTTCATGAAGATAGTTTACGAAGCCAGTAGTTGATGAATGGAGTGTAAACTGTCCGTGTAATGTTGCGTGTAACTATCAAGGAAGCAGAGTTAATGACAGCAGACAAGGAGGCCAATGTGACTAAGTCAAGCAGCAGATTCTAAGCAGAGGAACATAGAATGCCTCCCAGGAAAAGCAGTGCCCATCTGGAATCATTACACAGAGTGGCACAGTGCTACAGGAAAATAGGTTAAATGTTCTGAGAATGTAGTGAGGATTACAAGTTTTTGTTTTGACATGTAACATGATGAATTTCAGAATCTGAAAACCTGCAGACACGTATGGAAGGAAAAATTACCATATTTAACAGAAGCTATGAAATAGCTCTGATTCCAGCTCATTTTTCCCTTGATAGAGTAACATGTTTGCTCTAAGTGGAGGGGAAAAGAATGGGGAGGTACAGGAATGGGAAGATTATGTGAGAGTTTAGAAACACCCTCAGAAACATGTTGAAGGCTCTTCCATTGCAGACTACATCTGTCCACACCGAATCCCATTCCCAGGGGGACAGCTTGGATGCACGGGAGGATGAGGAGAAATTCCCCAAGCCCTCGGGGGAAGTTCTCAGAATAGCACAGTGAGGAAGCTCCAACCAGAGGCTTTAAACTTATATTCTTTGATTAGACACATTTGGGCATTTTCTGACCCTTTCCTGAGGGTGTTTAATCCCAAGTCCTCAGGAAGGTAAAGCTACATGTTTGCATGATTAGTGAACAAAAAGTAAGTGTTCCTCAACAGCTAGAGAAGCAAGCAAGGTCACCAGGGAGAAACAACCGTGAAGATTAGAGAAAAAGACACATGCATAAACTCACATCACTCCAAAACCATCTCAGGGATGGGACCACAGCAGGTCAGCAACAGGATAGATAGCATTTATTCTAGGACCTCAACATATGTGGATTTCAGCATCTGTGTTAATGATAACATGCACGGATGGAATTGAAATATTTCCTTGGGCTTTGTGTGTCCCTTTGGGATAGCAGTTTGGTCCTATATTTAAAAAAACATTTTGGTGTGTAGCAAAGTACTAAGTACAGAGAAGGGATATGTTTGTAGAATTAATTACTAGCATGTAGATATGTCTTTGTTTCTATGACAGTTTTCATTCTTGTTATCCTCGTCTGTCTACATCCCACCAAACATTAGAAGGGTTAGCACTCATCCCCTGTGAATTCCAGTGTCATTGCCTCTGTTGCCTCCCATTGACATGAAATGGTGCCATGTTTGTTTCCCACACTGACTCTTGAGCTGCTTCAACCTCACGCTGCTTCTCCTTCACTTTGTTTCCTGGTACATAGCCTAGTGTGGTGCACAAACCAGTCACACAGGAAACAGAGGCCAGGTGGACCAACAGAGTTCAGGAAATGGCAATGTGGTGGCTGGGCTATGTTGTGAAAACATAGGAGTATGCCATTCAGACACACAGACTGGAGTAAGTAGGAGGGTGACTTGGCAGGTGGAGTTCCTGGGAAGACATCTCAAGGCAACAGTTCTCAAAGTGGGGTCCCCAGACCCAGCATCACCTGAGAATCTGTTAGAAGGTCTCAGGCTCCACCCCAGATCTACCAAATCAGAATCCCTGGAGCTGGGGCCTTTAATTACCCAGCATCTTTAAGTACAAATACCACAGTCGTAGCCTGACTCAACTAGAACTGAGAAGAATCAGGAATTTGCTATCGGTGGTATGAGGCTGAAGTTTGAGTGTCAGGACCTACATTGCAGGTATGAGGCCTGCAGTCTCCAAGGGACCCGCTCAGAATGACCTCATCTTTGGTTCCATGTTTCTGCTGTCACCATCTTGCAATTCTTAATAATTTATGAACATGGAGGCCCTCATTTTCATTTTGCACTGAGTCCAACAAATTATGTAGCTGGCCCAACAGATTATCAGAGAAAAGACTTATGACTTTAGGCTTCATTTCCTCACAGGCAAATGGGAAGAAATGACCCTGGGGAATGTACTCATTTGGAAATCCAATTGAATAATAGAGTTAGATGTGCTTTTATGAAAACCTATACAGTTCTACGTAGCTATCCATATTACTCAGTTATTATCACTACTAGTTAGTATTTAATGACCTGTGGTGGAGAGATGATTTTTCTGTCCTAGATTATTAAAAGCTCAGGGAAACCTTGTTCAGTTATTCCTACCCTTGGCTCCTTAAACAGAGCCTGTTTTAAAACAAAGAGATCCTCTGAAAGCTGGCCACAGGGACGGTCACCTATCCAAGCTATGCTTCTAGATACATTCTTCCTCTTTGGCACCTTACATCTGGAATTCTGGCTCACTGGAGTCATCACTATGGCAACTCCTTTTTTTTTTTAGTGTTTATTTTTAGGTTTGGGGGCACATGTGCAGGTTTGTTATATGGGTAATCGTTGGGGTCTGGTGTACAAATGATTTCATCACCCAGGTGATGATTATAGTATCTGATAGGTAGTTTCTCAACCCTTGTCCTCCTCCCATCCTCCCTCTTCAAATAAGACCTAGTGTCTGTTTTTCCATCTTTATGTCCATGGGTTCTCAATGTTTAGCTGCCACTTGTAAGTGAGAACTTGTGCTATTTGGTTTTCTGTTCTTGAATTAATTCACATAGGATAATGGCCACTAGCTGCATCCATGTTGCTGCAAAGGATACGATTTCATTCTTTTTCATGGCTATGTAGTATTCCATGGTGTGTATGTACTACATTTTCTTTATACAGCCCACCATTCATGGGCATCCAGGTTCATTCCATGTCTTTGCTATTCTAAATAGTGCTGCAATGAACATATGCATGAGTCTTTTTGGTAAAATAATTTATTTTTCTTTGGCTGTATACCCAGTAATGGGATTGCTGGGTCAAAAGGTAGTTCTGGAGATTTCTTTGAGAAATCTCCAAACTGCTTTCCATAGTGGCTCAACTAATTTACATTCCCACCACCAGTGTTTAAGTGTTCCCTTTTCGCCACAACCTTATGAATATCTGTTATTTTTTGTTTTTAATAATAGACATTCTGACTGGTGTGAGATGGTATTTCACTGTGTTGTTGATTTGCTGTTTCTAATGATTAGTGATGTTGAGCATTTTTCACATCTTTTTTAGCCGTAGCCATATGTCTGTCTTCTTTGAGAAATATCTGATCATGTCCTCTGCCCATTTGTTTAATGGGGTTGTGTCCATGTATACTCAGTGTTTAGCTTGTTAAGTTCCTCATAAATTCTAGATGTTAGACCTTTGTTGAATGCATAGTTTACAAACATTTTCTCCCATCCTATAGGTTGTCTGTTTACTCTGTTGATAGTTTCTTTTGCTGTGCATAAGCTCTTTAGTTTAATTAAATCCCATTTGTCAATTTTTCCTTTTGTTGCAATTGCTTTTGGTGTCTTTTTCATGAAATCTTTGCTCATGCCTATGTGCTGAATGGTATCGCCTAGGTTGTCTCCTGGGGTTCCTATAGTTTTGAGTTTTACATTTAAGTCTTTAATCCATCTTGAGTTGATTTTTGTATTTGGCGAAAGGAAGGGGAGCAGCTTCAATCTTCTGTGTTTGACTAGCCAGTTATCCAAGCACCATTTATTGTATAGGGAGTCCTCTTCCCATTGCTCATTATGATTTTGACTTTGTCAAAGATCAGATGGTTGTAGGTGTTTGACTTTATTTCTAGGTTCTCTGTTCTGTTCCACTGCTTTATGTGTCTGTTTTTGTGCAAGTAGCATGTTGTTTTGGTTACTGTGTAGCCTTGCAGTATAATTTGAAGTCAGGTAGTGTGATGCTTTTGGCTTTGTTCTTTTTGCTTAAAATTCTTGTAGCTATTTGGTCTCTTTCTGAGTTCTATATGATTTTTGGAATCTTTTTTTTTTTTTTTTTAGTTCTGTGAAAAATGACATTAGCAGTTTGATAGGTAGCATCGAATCTATACATTGCTTTGGGCAATGTGGCCATTTAAAAAATATTGATTCTGCCTATTTATGAGAATGGAATGTTTTTCTATTTGTTTGTGTCTTCTCTGATTTCCTTGAGCAGTGTTTTGTAATTCTCAGAGAAATCTCTCACCTACCTGGTCACCTGTATCCCTAGGTATTTTATTCTTTTTGTGGCTATTGTCAATGGGATTGTGTTTTTCATTTGACTCTCATATTGGACGTTATTGGTGTATAAAAATGCTACCGAGTTTTGTACACTGATTTTGTATCCCGAAACTTTATTCACATTGTTAAATAAATATCATCTGACTGCCTCTCATTCCAGACTACACTCTCAACTCTGGCATTTTTGATTAGGAAAACGATCGCAATGATGCTCCTACCTAAAGGCCTAGAGGAGTCTCTATCCACAGAGCTATCACCACTCAAACCCACATTTTCTTTACTCTTAGCTTAAATTACTCTATAAGATTTATCATATTGCTTTATTACAGTAAGTGCCCAATAAATAGTTGATGAGTCATGAAATTCTATTAGGGTCTTCTTATCATTTTTCTCCATTGGACATATAAATTCACGATGCTGTCTTATACAGTAATCCTCAGTAGAATGTGGCTACAGATCACTGGGTAAGATCCATCCCAAGGATCCCATTTATCAGTGATTCATTTTGTAAGAGATGCTGGTTCCAATGTAAAATGAACATTGAGGAAGCTACAAGGAAAAATGCCATTTTTTGAAATGTCTTTAATGTCACTTTCTTCCATCTCCAGTGGTCATAGCCGAAATGACAACTGTCACTTTTGAAACAACCGCCATGGCCTCCTAAACTGGTTTTGTCATTGCAGCTCCGTGTCTTCAACATTCCACTTCTCCCAACACCCAGAGGCAAGGTTCTTCATTTAAATCCACACCATCATACTTGAGGGTTAAACCGTTTAACTGCATTCCTTATCTCCCACCTGTAGTGAAATCCAAACTCCCGGTTATTAGTCCCACAAAATAAAGCCCTTTTCTCTTCTTCAGCCTTCTGGGGGTCACTCCTGCCTCACTCACTACCCTCCAGCCATTCAGGTTTTCTTCAGGTCCTCATAGATTCCCAGCACTTTCCTGCCTTGGGCTACCACATGCAGTTTCCCCACCAGGTTCCTCTTCCTCACCTGTGGTGCTGCTGCCTGTCTCTAATCCTTGGGACTCATCAGGGGTCAGTCCCAAGTGTCCATCTAAGCTCATCCTCCCTCCTGTGCCCTCTCACAATTCTTAGCTATCATCCTGAATGGAATGTGTTATATTTACAAGTGCGCATTCATCTGAACGCTGCGTCTGCTTGAAGGTGATCAGCACCACTAAACAGACTATAGATTCCTATTCTCAGGATGACAGGCATGATGGCTCTTTATTTCAATAATTATTTCAGACTCTGTCACAGGAGTCATTTGGTAAAAATGAACAAAATTGAATAAATGAATGGATTTATTAAAGTGATTAAATCCATAATCTGCTCTAATTGAAAAAGAGCATCAGAAAAATCCAAAACCACATAAATATTCTGATATCGACACAGAATTTTAGAGTTAGAAGTTAGTGTAGTGAAAATATTTAAGCACCCATCAAGAAAAGGGACTTAAGACCCATCCGGTGAGCATTTTTGCTCCTGCCCAAGATGAAGTAACAAAAAGCGTATTTATATTCCCACCTGAAACAACTCTCCATCTCTCTTGCTCTCTCTCTCACACACACATGCCCACACATAAACACACACACACACACACACACACACACACACACAATGTATACGACAGTGATATTTAAGACTTTGCACATCAGGCAACACAAGACATTGACTCCTGGGAGAAGGGAACCAAGGAAGTAATGCCTGTACTTGCCCCAGACAATTTTCAAGCCAGGGTACATAAGGACAAGCCCAGGTGGAACTCCAGAGTCTCTCTGAGTAGAAGACAGAACTGGAAGTCCAGGGGGATCAGGGAGCTAGGGTTTGCAAAGCAGAATACAGGGAAAAGAAAGAGGCACTGAGAGAGAGAGTTCCAAGACCAGCACAGATTTCTCTTAAGCCTTCAGCTAAGTACAGACCAGCCCATTTGTGCACATGAGGAAATCACACAAAGCTGGAGAAAGAACCATCTGAAAGCAATAGAGGAAAACATCCTCAGGACTCACGCAGAGAAGGAAATATTCCAGTTTCTACCAGCCAGTTTGGAAAGCATCATAATTCACAGAGCATCAAGCACAGCACTCAGAAACATGTTTCAGAGAAGGAAAAACATATTTTTGTTGTTAATGCTCTGGTCTCGCCTAACACAGCAAGACCTGAAAAATATCCCACTGTTTCCAAGCAATTTAACTATGTACCAGAGGCAAATTCAAGAATATCTGTAAAAATACAAAAATATCCAGCACATAATAAGGTAAAATTCTTGTCTGGCATTCAGTCAAAGATACAAGAAATGCTAAGATAGAGGAAAAAAATCATTGCAACTGACCCAGGTGTGACACAGATGATAGAATTTTCAGAAAAGGCCAAGAACACAGTTACTATGCCTGTGTTCCACATGTTCAGGAAGTAAAAATGGAACATGTTAAGAAGAGATACAAAGATATAAAAAGATTCCAGTCAAACTTCTATAGTGAAAAAGGATAATATTCAAGATGAAAGTTATACCACACAGACTTAACAGATTAAATACTGCATTGGTGAGTACAAAAACATAGCAATAGAAAGAATTCAATAGATAGAGAAGTAAGACAGGGAAGAAAAAGAACTGAGTGTAATTGAGCTGTGCGACAACATCAGATGGTTAAATAACAGTATAATTAGAATCCTCAAAGAAGAGGAGGGGGCAAAAAAAAACATTTGAAAGAATAATGACTAACATTTTCCAAATTTGATGACATCTGCAAACCACAGAAGTAAGTAGCTCAAAGAAATCCATGTACAAAAACCCCGAGGAAACAAACACCGAGACACCTCATAGAGCAATTGCTTAAAATCAGTGATAAATGGAAAATTACAAATCAGCTAGGGCTGGGGCAGAGTGGGAAGAGAGTGTTGGATACAGAGAAACAAAGATCAGGATGACAGCAGGCTTCTCCCCTCAAAAGTGAACATCGGTGTTTGTTTATTTGCTTGTTTGTTTTGAGACAGGGTCTCACTTTGTCACCCAGGCTGGAGTGCAGTGGCGCAGCCTCGGCTCACTGCAACCTATGCCCCTTGGGATCAAGTGATTCTCCTGCTTCAGTCTCCTGAGTAGCTGGGATTACAGGTACCTGCCTCCACACATGCCTAATTTTTGTATTTTTACTACAGACGGGGTTTCACTATGTTGGCCAGGCTGGTCTCGAACTCCTGACCTCAGGTCATTCCCCCACCTTGGCCTCCCAAAGTGCTGGGCTTACAGATGTGAGCCACAGCCTGGCCTGAACATAGGTCTTATGCATTTCAGCCCTGCATTTTCTGTGCAGGAGGATTGAGGATGGGGGGATACTTTGGCAACTTTCTAGATGTTGTTGGTTACAGAATCAGGCCCAATGCCCAGTCCCTGGGGTCCAGCAGTCAGGTAGCTGCTCTGCCCTGGGTGATATGAGTGGGAATAGGGGTCTCCAGGAAGCCCTGCACAACTGGGAACATTCCTCAGACCAATGCCCTCCGATGTCATACTGCCCTTGTTGTAGCTGAAGATGGGAGTGAATGATGGAGGAGTGCGTGCAGCCAGTTAAATGGTATGCTAAATGTCACACAGAAAGACGTCCTCTTCTCATCCACACAGGGCATCCCTCTCTCCCTCTTCTCTACTCACAGGACAATCTTCTCTGCTGTCCCAGTTGTCAGGGACTTGGGTTGCAGGTGTTTGTACACAGACCTGTTTTCAGAGTGACAGTTGCTCAGAGCAAAAAGTGACTGTTCTTTGTTTTCACCTCCCAATCCTGCAACCTGAAGATCCCAGAAGAGCCACAAACATACATCCTACCTCTAACAAACGCGTTGCACAATGACTTAAACACAGGGTTCTCAGACATGTTTTTTCCAAATGCACAGTTGTTATATATATATATATATATATATATATATATATATGCTCACACACACATTGTACTAATCTATTATTTGTGAATTTGTGATCTAAATAGGATTCGTTTCCTTGGGATAAAACAAATGGTAATTTAGATGAGCCAATATTTTTGTTTCAAATTTTTGTTTTCTTGTAAATGGTTACAAGAAACCTGAGAATTTTTTAGTAGTTTTATCCATTTTGGAAGATAACTAATTAAATTGCTGGATGACTGAGAAACTCGATGGATGCATTAATTTCTGCAAGATAAAGTTTGACATTATGTAAGTTAAATCAACATGAACCAGGAAAGAGAGCAAGGAGGAAGTTCTTGGCCTTCTAGTATTTTCATTTGCCAGCTATGTTTAGACTTATCTGCACTTTATGTACTCAGCTGGGTGAGATACCCCCATGAAACAGACATCTTCGAGTCATTCTTTACTCTCTGAGGTCTGACTAGAAGGCAGAGGGGCAGGATCCCATGGGAATGCCTCTTCTCTCAAAGGTTTCACTCTCATTTATCGGATCTCTGAACAAACATTTTAAATTTTTTTACCTGATGCCATGCTGGCAGGGTTGCAGGTGGATGAGGTTCCCTGGTGAGGTCACATGTCACTTGTCACCAGGCTATGTGCACGCCCGCATCTGCATCTGACAGTGGGGTGAGCTCTCCTATACCCACAATAGCTCTCCCAACAAACCCTTCCCGTGAGAAGCCTTGATCCCATCAGGACCAGGAGGTTCACAACAGACTGCTCTCTGAGGCCATTTCCCAGCAAAAGTGTAGTGGGACAGGCAGGTAAGAAACAGCCAAATAGGTGACTGCAAAGACAAGAGAGTATGGTGAGTGTAACAGTTCTTGGCCCCAGAGGCTCTGCAGGGCCAAATACGCTGTTTGCTCCTTTCCAGAAAGCTGCTTATCAATCTTCAAGCAGTCTAAGGCAGGTGGACTGGGATTTAAGAAGAAAAAGAGGTGACGCACACTCACAAAGATTGAGTTTCTATTAGTCTAAGTGCTTCATACCGGTTATCTCATTCAGACTTACATAACAAATGAAACAGTTTATATAATCTCCATCTGTATGAAAATAAGAAAATAAATAGGAAGGCAATTAAGCCTGATGACTGCCTAAAGATGGAGGTAGCAAAGAAGGTTATGTCTGGATTTGACACATCTGTCCCCCAAGATGTCTCTGAAGATCATCTGGGGCAACTTGGGGTCCCCCAAGTTCATACCCTCATGATGTTCGCATCAGGTCACCCTGGATTGAGCAGGCCCTGGCAGTGAGCACAATGCTGGAAGCAGGGGCACCCACTCCCATGCTTGGCTGGAGTCTCGTCCCTGCCACCTGCACTGCTCCTGTGGCTCAAACCTGGGTCTGCCTTGCGCCTCCAGTCTGCTTCTCCTCCTCACTTTGACATAACCTTCTTAGAAGACTTCATTGCACTGATAGGGCAGCCAGCAGATGGGCAACCTGGCTGGTCTCTGAACAAAGTCTGAACAAACACTCCCTGCCTTACCCACTGACTGGATTACTCCCCTCACTCCAGAGGAAACCTCAAGGCTGAAGTTTGAAAACCTGAGCAGCCTCTGCATTTCTCATGCCACCATCCAGAGTGTTAGCTTCTTGCCTGCTGCACTGTGCCTGTGGCAGCCCTGGATCACACTGACCCCAGCACCACTCCCCAAAAATGCTGTGCCTTAAAGTCACAGACCCCACCTGTCTTCTTCCATGAAGGCAGATTCAGAAACTCTAGCCCAAGCAGGACAGCCTGAGCACATGCCTTTCCCTCTCAGGTTCCATCCACAAGAGTGTGATGTGGTCACTTGCCTTTGTTGGCTCTCTGTCTCCAGTGCTGGGGGCAAGGACATGTGGCAGAGATGGAAGATAGAGGCAGTCTTGTATGATCATGCTTAGAGTCCTCGTTGCAACTTGCTGCTCAAGGTAAGTGGAGAGGCCAGGACAGTACATGCAATGTCAATGAATAAATCCACATGCTCTATAAAAAACCGGAAACTCAGGATGACAACAGAGCTTTCTTGAGCTCAGGGTCAGCCTTTGCTTCAGCTCCTTCACATTATGTTCCTGAGCAGAAACAAAAACACATTGTGCACAGAAGCATGGGGGTTGAAGGAGGCCTGAATGTCTATGGTGACAATCAAAATAACTGATGAACTCAGATGGGGTGTGTCTATTAAAATAGTGGTAGCTGCCACTCAGGACTGCCCACTGTCTGCCAAGTTAGGAACATGGCCTCACATCCACCCTGTGAGGGGAGTGGCCAGATGTCCATTTTATAGAAGCATTGTAAAGAACTTCCGGAACTAAGGTCAGACGTGGGGTCTTCCAGCTCTAAGGACTGTGTTGAAGCTCTGCACTCTTGGACCGCCTCGGGACCTGCCTGTAACTCTTGTACCTTCATGCCTGCACCTCACCCTGTAATGTAAGCTCTCCAGGTATACGAGCCCCACCTACCTCCCTGTACAAACACACCCACATACTCCCTCACCCCAGATGGCATTCAAAAGCTTTATCTATCCTTCAGGGGTTGGTATAAATGTACCCTTCCTAGTCTATCCCCAGCATTTTGTTTCTTAAAGTGCTATTTAATGTTTCCCACTTCCAAAAAGCATTTCTTTATTTTTATCAGTGAGTTAATATCATCTGAGAAATAACGACTCAAGTATCTCCCTAGTAAAAGTGACTCTAGTTGATCATCCTTTGTTGTAGTGTGGAGATGAGTGAGGAGAGAATGTGTTCAACTGGGGAGAATATCCTAGAATGCTTGCCTAGACCTAGCACACAGTAGGAATGCAATAAACAAAGTTCTTGTTGACTAGCTGGCTCAGCCTGTCCTGGGTGAGGCTGTTTCAAGGGAGATGCTGCACCACAGACTGAAGTCTGACCTTGATCCCCACACGCCTTCCCACCTAGACCCCGGGAGTTTAATCTCCTGGGCTGGAGAAATGTGCATACCCCACCTGAGCTATTTCACATTGCTCACAGCTCTGGGCTAGCAAAGAAGCAGCAGCACTATAATCATTGAAACAAGACCAGTCGCTGTTATCGTTCTATAGTAACAAAGCAACACAGTTTTCCCAGCTTCATGGAAGACTGCCAACCAGGAGGTCATCTGAGAGAAGCCAGTCATCCATTATGACTGCCATGTCATGTTTCCCCCCATATTTTGTCTTAATTTTCTAAAGTTCCTTAGAAGAAAAGTGGCTGATGCTCAGATGATGGTTTCTCTTATCCCCAAGTGGTATGGGGGATTCTTTTCAAGGAATCTCATTATCCACTTTACTGCTTTTTTTTTCAGTTCCTTTACATTCATTCAGTCCTCCATTTATTTAGTTGCCCCATAATAGGGTCATCAACAAAGATCTGTGAGGTGATTGTTTCGCAGATAATAAACCAATCAGCTTCTTCGAGGCAGTAAACATTCTGTAACAGGAATTATTATGTAATGTATGACATCCAAGTTTCTCTGGTTTATGGAGTTTCTCTGGGTTGTGGGGAAGCAGAGATGAATGATATTTGGTCCCTACGGCCCGTGGGCTTACAGTTCAGTAGAGAGGACAACTTATAATGTGTGATAAAACAACAAGGTCAATACTAGAGCAGAAATACTGTTAAATCTGTTGGAAGAATTCACATAATCTTCATGAAAAAAGGTATAAGGTAATCCAGGCCATGCAGGGGATAGGATGTCACAAGTGAAAAGAAGTAGAAGGCCTTAGTGGTACCTATAACTACCTATATACCGTCCCCTATGTAGTTACAGGGGATGGACAGTTTTATTTAGCAGAAGCACAGAAGATACTGACATACTTTCATTTCCATGTGATCAGAAGCAAATGTCAAATATAGTCATAAATACACATACATAAATGTTCACATGTAGGGACCAAAGACAGTATTCTCTGAAGATATGTGTCCTAATTAAGAGGATCCCTCTTGTCAGGCCAGGTGGGGCTCCCATTGAGAAATTACAGTAGTATATTATCCATTAGCACCAGAAAGAGGTAAGAGAGAACTAAGAAGCACCCTGCAAGCCTGGACCAAATTACAAGGCAGAGTTGAAGAGAGACTTCTAAACACCTGAACCATCTGCTTCCCAATTTGCAACCTTTGGGCAGCCTTTAAATGCATGATCCAGCATTTAAGTAATCTTCATTATTCATTTGTTCAGCTCCTGTGTTCAAGACATTACATTTTTCATTAAATGGCACTTTCTTAGGCTCAATTCAGATGGTAATAATTTGTCATCACTGACAAAGTGATGACACCCTAAATTTTCTTAACTTGAAGTGCTTGCTGGCTTCCCCAGGAATTATAGGAAAAGCTGAATGTGGGCACAAAGCTTATTTTTCTAAGGGGAGGATGCCAACATCTCATGAGATAGAGGATTCTGTTATCTCCTGAAAGTCAAGGATTGCTGTCTCTAAACGTGTTATAAATTATAAACACAGAGCAGAATGCCTGCCCAAACACATAAGCCATCCTCTTTTTTTTTTTTTTTTTTTTAAGGGAAATAAGGTTCCTTTTTATTGAAAAGTACAAAAACAACACATACTGGTTTCAAGCAGGGATATGACAGTTAAAAAGAAAGCCATCCTCTTAAGAAAGAAAGGAGGGGAATGCTTTTATATAATCAGCCCTCCCATTCTTTGAAAAGCTGCTTTATGGATGTAATGAAGTAGGGAATTGAGAACCACAGATTCAGTTCACATTTGACAGGACAGGGAGTCTGAACACTCACTCAGGCTTAAGTTCTGAACCATGTGGCTTAATGCTAACTTCCTGTAGAATGGTAGGCAATTTACTGATTCTGCCTGTGATTGTTTATTTTGTCTACAAGATGAATGGCTGAACGCCTGGGCTGTAAATTATGCCCGGCAATCAAATCTCTACAATTTTCTTAAAGACTATGCCTACATATTTGGGGTTTATATATATACCTTTAAAATTTTACGTACTGAGGAATCTGGTTACATATTTACATTTATCTACATGTATTTTATATTACATGTTTACTCTCCTCGATGGCCTCAAGCCTCCTACTTAAACACATAGCTGAACTTAAACTCACTACATGCTAGACTTCACATGCAAACTGTGAATAGAGACCTAGCTCAGAATGTACTTCGTTTTTTCTCCTGTTGCACAATGCTTAGTCATTTTCAATGGGCTTTATTTAAATTCTATTAATGGTCTTCTAGATTAAAATATGTTTCAAGAGGATAAAGAAAATGCATCTACATCAGATAAGATGAAATATACCCAGTGATCTCGTAATTCATTTGGGGAAAAAAACACATGATGAGAAAGGAAATGTGATACTCACATGGAAAACACCAGGTTACAGAGGCGGTGGCTGCCCTCTCTTTTGTCATTTGCTTAGTGCACTGTGCTAAATGTGTCCTGTCTTGACTAGGCCTAGCAAGGCTGAAATAAATCATTAAGTACTGACAAGCAGATGCTTTGTAAGTGGGAAGAGGTGTATAATTGTCCCGTGATCACACTCAGCGTTCCTGCCTCATTAGATACCTGAGAATTATGGGGCTTGGCTGACAGGTACTTGAGGGAACTGCTTCACCTTACTCCACCCAACTAATCACATTCAGATCCTGAAACTTTCATAGCCACACCCTCTGAAAAAGCTACAACAGCTCCTTGCATAATCCTTTCTCTTCCATACCCAAGACATTTTCAAGTTGTCATATTTGAGCCCTGTCTGTATAATTCACTATGGCAAAAGCTATTTGAGGCTAAGAGAAGAATCACATTTATTCCTGCTGTCTTCAAGTTGCTTTCAATAGATACAACTGCCTCTCTGTCTCACACCCCCAAACCCCATCTACCTATTTATCATGAGTCAAAACAATAAAATAGAAAAGTAAAGGGCAATGGAGGCACAGAAGATGGAGAATTTGCATGTAACCAAGGGGCTAATGAAATAAATTTAAAATGTGTTTGCTTTTTAGAAGGGTAAGATTGCATATAGAGACATAAGAAAAAAATAAGACATTCTGACTAAAAGGAGAGGTGGGTGAATATGCGGTTCTTTTAAAGAAAAGGGCAGGTTCTGGGATCATCCATGGAAACAAAAGTGGTGAAATAGCCTGAGATCTGATTATTGGAATAATGCGGGAATGTGGCCTCACACGCAGCTAGCAGAAATCCATCATTTCACATTTGTTGTCATCCTTGTTTTTGTTTCCTTGTTTGTAGTTAAAAGAGAGTAACATTTAGAGAAGATATTTCTGGTAGCAGCATAGTGCGTGATTGTCATGACAAGTACAACGGAGGGAGAGATCTGAGGTCATGGAACTCCACAGAGACCATTAACATATAGTGGTTAGTGTGTCGGGACATGAGTAAAAAAAAAAGAAATAATATTCATTCTTTAAGTTGTCTAATGTATTTCTCTCTCCTGTTGGGTTTAATTATAATTTTTTAAAATTATACTTTAAGTTCTGGGATACATGTGCAGAATGTGCAGGTTTGTTACATAGGTATACATGTGCTATAGTGGTTCGCTGCACCCATCAACCCGTCATCTATATTAGGTATTTTTCCTAATACTATCCCTCCCCTAGACTCCCACCCCATGACAGGCCCAGGTGTGTGATGTTCCCCTACTGGAGTCCATATGTTCTCATTGTTCAACTCCCACTTATGAGTGAGATCTTGCAGTGTTTGGTTTTCTGTTCCTGTGCCAGTTTGCTGAGAATGATAGTTTCCAGCTTCATCCATGTCCCTGCAAAGGACGTGAACTCATCCTTTTTTATGGCTGCATAATATTCCATGGTGTATATGTGACACATTTTCTTTATCCAGTCTGTCATTGATGGACATTTAGGTTGGATCCAAGTCTTTGGTATTGTGAACAGTGCTGCAATAATCATCATGTGCATGTGTCTTTATAGTAGAATGATTTTTAATCCTTTGAGTATATACCCAGTAATGAGATTGCTGGGTCAAATGGTATTTCTGGTTCTAGATCCTTAAGAAATTGCCACACAGTGGTTGAACCAATTTACACTCCACTAACAGTGTAAAAGTGTTCCTATTTCTCCACATCCTCTCCAACATCAGTTGTTTCCTAACTTTTTAATGATTGCCACTCTAACTGGCATGAAGTGGTATGTCATTGTGGTTTTGATTTGCATTTCTCTAATGACCAATGATGATAAGCTTTTTTTCATGTTTGTTGGCTGCATAAATGCCTTCTTTTCAGAAGTATCTGTTCATATCCTTCTCCCACTTTTTGATGGAGTTGTTTTTTCTTGTAAATTTATTTAAGTTCTTTGTGGATTCTGCATTTTAGCCCTTTGTCAGATGAATAGAGTGCAAAAATTTTCTCCCATTCTGTAGGTCGCCTGTTTATTCTGATGGTAGCATCTTTTGCTGTGCAGAAGCTCTTTAGTTTAATTAGATTCTACTTGTCAATTTTGGCTTTTGTTATCATTGCTTTTGATGTTTTATGTCTATGTCCTGAATGGTATTGCCTAGGTTTTTTTCTAGGGTTTTTATGGTTTTAGGTCTTACATTTAAGACTTTAATCAATTTTGAGTTAATTTCTGTATAAGGTATAAGGAAGGGGTCCAGTTTCAGTTTTCTGCATATGGATAGCTAGTTTTCCCAACATCATTTATTAAATAGGGAATCCTTTTCCCGTTGCTTGTTTTTGTCAGGTTTGTCAAAGATCAGATGGTTGTAGATGTGTGTTGTTGATTCTGAGGCCTCTGTTCTGTTCCATTGGTCTATATATCTGTTTTGGTACCAGTACCATGCTGTTTTGGTTACTGTAGCCTTGTAGTATAGTTTGAAGTCAGGTAGTGTGATGCCTCCAGCTTTGTTCTTTTTGCTTAGGATTGTCTTGGCTATGCAAGGTTTTTTTGTTTGTTTGTTCCATTTGAAATCTGAAGTAGACTTTTCTAATTCTGTGAAGAAAGTCAATAGTAACTTGATGGAGATAGCATGTACCTATAACTTACTTTGGGCAGTATGGTTATTTTCATGATATTGATTCTTCCTATCCATGAGCATAGAATTATTTCCCCATTTGTTTGTATGTGCTCTTATTTCCTTGAGCAGTGGTTTGTAGTTCATCTTGAAGAGTTTCTTCACATCCTTGTTAGTTGTATTCCTAGGTATTTTATTCTCTTTGTAGCAGTTGTGAATAAGAGTTCACTCATGATTTAGCTCTCTGTTTATCTGTTATTGGTGTATGGAAATGCTTGTGATTTTTGTATATTGATTTTGTATTCTGAGACTTTGCTGAAGTTGCTTATAAGCTTAAGGAGATTTGGGGCTGAGACAATGGGGTTTTCTAAATATACAATCATGTAATCTGCAAACAGAGACAATTTAACTTCCTCTCTTCCTATAAGAATACCCTATACCCTATTTTTCTTTCTCTTGCCTGATTGCCCTGGCCGGAACTTTAAATACTATGTTGAATAAGAGTAGTGAGAGAGGGCATCCTTGCCTTGTATTGGTTTTCAAAGAGAATGCTTCCAGCTTTTGCCCATTCAGTATGATATTGGCTGTGTGTTTGTCATAAATAGCTCTTATTATTATGAGATATGTTCCATCAAGACCTAGTTTATTGAGAGTTTTTAGCATGAAGGGGTGTTGGATTTTATTGAGGGCCTTTCCTGCATCTATTGAGATAATCATGTGGTTTTTGTTCTTAGTTCTGTTTATGTGATGGATTACATTTATTGATTTGCATATGTTGAGCCAGCCTTGCATCCCAGGAATGAAGCCAACTTGATAGTGGTGGGTAAGCCTTTTGATGTGGTGCTGGATTTGGTTTGCCAGTATTTTATTGAGGATTTTTGCATTGATATTGGCCTGAAATTTTTGTTGTTGTGTCTCTGCCTGGTTTTGGTATTAGCGTGATGCTGACCTCACAAAATGAGCTGGGGAGGATTCCATCTTTTTTTATTGTTTGGAATAGTTTCAGAAGGAATGATACAAAATCCTCTTCGTATCTCTGGTAGAATTTGGCTGTGATTCTGTCTGGTCATGGACTTTTTTTGGTTACTAGGCTATTAATTACTGCCTAAATTTCAAAAAATGTTAAGATCACCCAGAGAGAAAGGTTGGGTTACCCACAAGGGGAAGCCCATTAGACTAACAGCAGATCTCTCTGCGGAAACCTGACGAGCCAGAAGACAGTGGGGGCCAATATTCAACATTCTTAAAGAAAATTTATTTTCAAACCAGAATTTCATATCCAGCCAAACTAAGCTTCATAAGTGAAGGAGAAATAAAATCCTTTACAGACAAGCAAATGCTGAGAGATTCTGTCACTACCAGGCCTGCCTTAGAAGAGCTTCTGAAGGAAGCACTAAACACAGAAAGGAGCAACTGGTACCAGCCACTGCAAAAACATACCAAATTGTAAAGACCATCGACACTATGAAGATACTGCATCAACTAACGGGCAAAATAACCAGCTGACATCATAATGACAGGATCAGATTCACACAGAGCAATATTAAGCTTAAATATAAATGGACTAATGCCCCAATTAAAAGACACAAACTGGCAAATTGGATAAAGCACACCCACTGGTGTGCTGTGTTCAGGAGATCCACCTCATATGCAAAGACTCAAAATAAATGGATGGAGGAACATTTACCAAGCAAATGGAAAGCCAAAAAAAGCAGGGGGTTGCAATCCCAGTCTCTGATAAAACAGACTTTACACCAACAAATAGTTAAAAAAAAAAAAAAAAGACAAGGAAGGGCATTACATAATGATAAAGGGATCAATGCAACAAAAAGGCTAACTATCCTAAATATATATGCACCCAATACAGGAGCACTGAGATTCATAAAGAGTCCTTAGAGACCTACAAAGAGACTTAGACTACCACACAATAATAGTGGGAGACTTTAACACCCCACTGTCAATATTAGATCAATGAGACATAAAATTAACAAGGATATTCAGTATTTGAACTGAACGAATAGACATCTACAAAACTCTCCACCTCAAATCAACAGAATATACATTCTTCTCAACATCACATTGCACTTATGCTAAAATTGACCATAATTGGGAGTTAAACCATCCTCAGCAAATGCAAAAGAACAGAAATCATAACAAAAGTCTCTCAGACCACAGTGCAATCAAATTGGAAGTCAGGATTAAGAAATTTACTCAAAACTGCACAACTACATGAAAACTAAACAACCTACTCCTGAATGACTACTGGGTAAATAATGAAATTAAAGCAGAAATAAATAAGTTCTTTGAAACCAGTGAGAGCAAAGACACAGCATACCAGAATCTCTGGGACACAGCTAAAGCAGTATTCAGAGGGACATTTATAGCACTAAATGCCCACAGGACAAAGCAGGAAAGATCTAAAGTTGACATCCTAACATCACAATTAAAAGAAAAACTAGAGAGGCAAGAGCAAACAAATTCAAAAACTAACAGAAGACGAGAAATGACTAAGATCAAAGTAGAACTGAAGGAGATGGAGACACAATAAACCCTTCAAAAAATCAATGAATCCAGGAGCTGGTTTTTTGAAAGATTAAAAAAATAGATAGACTGCTAGCCAGAATAATAAAGAGTAAAAGAGAGAAGAATCAAATAGATGCAGTAAAAAATGACAAAGGGATGTCACCACTGATCCCACAGAAATACAAACCACCATCAGAGAATACTATAAACACCTCTACACAAATAAACTAGAATCTAGAAGAAATGGATAAATTCCTGGACACATCCACCCTCCCAAGACTAAACAGGAAGAAGTTGAATCCCTCAACTACAATTTTTCTATTCTTCTTTCCTCCAGGGCGATTTTTTCTTTTTAAAATTACAGACCCACTTACCATCTTCCCCTTACAAACTAACTGTGTGCTAAGGTCAATTCCTCATTGCAGAAAAGAACCAATACTACCAGTGAGTAATAAGCAAGAGTGAACATGCTGCTCTGCTCTTCCTTCCTCTCCTTTACTTAAGGTCTCTTTCTTATACTAGTATGAGGGGTAGCCAAATAGGAACTGTAATCAGGTCTTCTGTTTTAGAAAGAGTGGTTCATTGTTTTTTATTTAGGTTCCAGAAATGGATGGAGCTATTTGATTCTGCTAGAATTAATTCCAGATCACAATTCACATTATGAAGAAAACGATACACTGTTGGTTAAAACGTAGCACATGCCATCTGAAAACACAGAGTATGCAGACAAACCTGCATGTAAATCTGGAATTAACTGCCCGTTGTTTCCAAATAAAACCTATGAGGCCCTCACTGGCCAGCGTGTTAATGGGACCCTCCCTTCCCTGTGTCCACACCAAATGCTCATCTCATTGAAGATGACAACTGTGCTCTAATGATTTCTTGTATTGACCTTTAACCCCATATGCTCCCAAACTCATCTAGAAATTTTTTGGACTCAGAACTGCACTATTTAAGCTCTTTTAGGAAACCCCACACACTGTACTTGCTTCCTATGAAGGACATTTTGTGGATGAGCTGGAGGACTGGGGTGCCCTATAGAGCATCCTCAAGGACAAAAGACAACTTAGAATGACCTTTCCCCATGAGTCAGACGTGATTTACGCAACATAGACATTCTCCCTGGAACACAATCAAATGTCATCTTTCTCCTCCCTTTTCTCCTCTAGAGCTGGAAGGGTTAGAAGTGGCCTCTTTCTAACAAAAACACTAACATTTAGGGGTTTGGTAGTTAACATTAAATCTTGCCCTCAAAAGCTTACAGGACTATGGGGAAGTAAATGCAGAAATTTATAATTCAGCATGACATTTTCTGTAATATGCATTAAACACAATCAGGTTTTCCTTCTTGTAGATGCCTTCAAACATTATGAAGCCCTTGAGATCACCCCTGCTTGGCTTCGGAGAGAGTAAGCAGGAAAAAGGATAGCTTCTCTTTATGAACCCTGCAATCCCTCAGAAGATGAGCCCCCTTCATTAAGTGTCTTGTGCCAGGGCAGAGTGACACACGATGTTATTTTGGAAGAGGCATATTTGTGTGGTGAGCCACAGGGATTCCAGGGCCAAAACATCTCAGATTGAACCCTTGGATCTCACACTTACCTTTTCTATGATGTTAGGTTTTATCTCTCTGCACCTCAGCTTTCTCTGTTGTAAAATAGGCATAATAAAAAAATGCCTACCTCTTAGGGTGTTGTGTACATCAAATGAGTTAAAACACATGCTTGAAACATTGCATGGCCTGTAATGAGTCCTACCTAATTGTTAGTGGACAGTACCAGTGGACTAAAGATAACAATCAAAGATGCACAGGGCAACATACGGCTTGCACCAGACTCTTTATAAGCTCAAAGAAAGGGCATGACCCATGATATTCAGCCTTTGTATTTGAAGTAATACCACCAGAGTGAAGCTTCTTCCACACACACATCCAGCTATTTTCTCTAAATTGACAGCACCATGTCAGGTCCAGATCACTGTCATGGGCTCCCATCCAGGGCACCGAATTTCTCACTTATCAGTGACCCCTGAACACTGAATAGAAAAATCAAAAACTGAATCTGTCCCGTGGCCCTTTCCTTCTTCTATATTCACAAATACTCCACATTGAGTAAAAGAACTTTGGTCCCGTTTCAGTGAATGGCCTTCCCATGTGCCCCCATCCCACATGACAGGGATCTGGATGAGGCTGTCAGACACTTCTTCTTACTTTTCACGTGTATTAGTCTTCCTAGTTCTGGGCCTAAACGATCTCATGAAGTCACCTCTCTCTAATTCTGCTCTCCCAGCAGAGCCTCAACAGTCCCCTAAAGTTGATCTACAATCTCTGCTGTCAGATTCATCCTGTACAATCAAACTACATACTCACTCTCCTGGTCTGCACAGAGAACAAATGACCCAGTTTCAGACAATTAGACATGACAGCCTTGCAGTTTTCATCTAGAGAGTGATAAAAAGAAGCTGGCCCATGAAGCCCAACTGGGCAGAAACAAAGGGAAGAATATTTTCAGCACAGACAAAGGTAGCTTGCTAACTTATATGTGAAGATTATTCAAGCACATATATGGGGAGAGCAGTAACCAACTGTGTAAGTCAGAAAGCCTAGGGAGGTGGGGGTACTGCTTGAGATGTGTCTGGAAGGACAGGCAGAGGCTTCATTACTAAAAGCCTGCATGCCTGCTTAGGTACACACTTCATCTTCAGGAAACTGTTAAATAACAGTGAGCTGGCATTGCCAAAATTTAGCACTTAATCTATAAGCACTAAAAGATTTTCACATGTGCAATTTTAAAAACTCATCCAATGGCATGTCAGGTGAAACCTTATAAAACTGTAACAGAAACCAGCTGTTTGTGCAGACTCCCAGCACGTCCATGTTTGTCTCTGGCTCAGTGGGGAGTGAAGGACGTGGATTGGAGGTAGAAAGCTCCTGGCACAGGGACACCTGGGCTCCAACCAGGAAGTAAGGGAAGGGAGAAGGGAAAGGCAATCCAGGGGTGGGAATCCAACCTCCCTGGGTTCACGCACAGTTCAATCTGAGTTTAAAGTGGATACTTGGGACATTTATTATCTTATCTGAGCAAGTTATCTGCTTCTTAAGAGTGATGAGCTCATTGTTACGGCCTTGCTTTTGACTCTCAGGCTTCCCATGGGAACTTAATAAAGAGCCCATAAATACATGTGTATCCATGTCTCTAGCATGATCCAGGCTTTTGTTGAGCTGGAAGTTACCTTAAAATTAATTTTTATATGTGTGAATAAATAAAAATATACTGCCACTCCTATAAACAATGTACACATAGAATGGACATACTCTGAACCAGGAATTTAACTGTTAAGGCTGAGATACACACATCCATATTCAATAGACTATTGTATTGGTATTTTGTAAGCAGAGCAGTAGAAAGTACAATTATAAATTATTCTCTCTTTCCTTAAAATATAAATCGAAGTATGATGGTATTAATAGAATAGCTTGTATAATAGTTGCTTTAATTTCCAAGCATGTGATACTTTCTGATCTTCATTTTAACATTTAAATGCATATTATTGCATAAGAGAATTCAGAAAGAGAATAGTTTCTCTTACCCTACTACTGATTCATAAATTTTGACCAAAACTTTTATTAAACATAATATAATAAGAATTATACACATACATTGTACCAAGTGCCACTTTCCTTGTTTCGATGTTGCACTATAGTTATGTAAAATGTAGCCAACAAGGAAACCAGGTGAAGGGGACATGGGTCCTCGCCACAGGATCCTTGCTACTTTCCATGGGAAAAATTTTATAATTATTTAGAAATAAAATGTTACTTTAAAAAAGCACGCTTGCATTTCTGAATTGAGCCCATTTAGTCATGGTGCATAATTCTTTTTATGTATTCCCAGATTCTACTGATTAATTTTTAAAAACTATTTTTGTGTTGAACTATAAGAGACTATAGTTTCATATTTTTTAATTATTGGGTTTTGTATGGTTTTTAATATCAGATTAATACTGACCTCATACAATGGATTGCAAAGTGTTCACTCCTCTATTTCATAAGAAAGTTTTGAGTGGCTGTGGTGTCATTTTTTTGTTGTTGTTGCTTAAATATTTGATAATATTTATCAGAGGGGCCAGGTGTCCCTAGAGTGTTTAATTATTGGTGGAAAAGTGTTTGGCCAGGTACACAATTTCTTTAATATATGTATAAGCCTATTCACATTTAACTACTTCTTCTTGAATCAGTTTTGGTAATTTGTGTCTTTCAAAGAATTTGTTCATTTCATGTAAGTTATCAAATTTATTGACATAAAGTTGTTTATAATATTACCTTATTTTAACATCAGTAGAATTTGTAATTATATCTCCTTTTTTCATCTTAATAGTGTGATTTTTGTCTTTTCTTTATCATTATATCAGAGTATAAATTTTATTGTTATTTGCAGTGAAAAAGCTTTCAATTCTATTTATTTTTCTAATTGTATTTTTTTCTCTTTTCTTTGATTAAGAGAGAAATTGAAAATAGAGACAGATAAAAAAATAAATAATAGAAAAACATAATTTCTATGAATTGCTTTCTGTTTTTGTATTATTTTTTCCTTCTCCTTAATTTGGGAGTATTTATTCTTTGCAATTTTAAGTTAAAAACTTAGAATTTTAAATTGTTTTTCTTTGCTAATGTAACTGTTTAACACTATACATTTCTTTTGAAAACTGTAAGGTGTATACCGCAATCCTTTTAAATCATTATTCATTAAAAATGTATTCTTTTGATAATTATTTGCCTCTTTGATCAACATTATTTGTTTAATTTCTAATTATTTGAGGATTCCCCAGATTTTATTCTTTTATCGCTTATTAATTCTGCTGTGGTCAGCAAATATATCTGTATTATTTGAATCTTATACTTATTGTGACTCGTCTCAAAGACTAGAATATTGTCTATTTTAGTAAATGTTTGCAAATACTTGAGAAGCATGTATATCCTGCTGTTGCTAAATGCAGTGTGGCTTGCATTTCAATTTGGTCAAGTTCACTGATAACCTTATTCAAGGCACCTATATCTTTTCTCCTCACCTCCTATTCACCTCTCTAAATAGCATGAGATGGCCAAACACAGCACATTCAGCACCAGACAAGTGAGATACACAGCAGCTCATGACTCACATGCGCTACCTGCCTGGGGAAAGGGTACCACCCACCATACAGGGCCATGGAGGTTGTTCTCTGTGAGAGAAAGAACAACCAGGAGCCACAGGAGGCCAGCTTCATAGTAACAAGAGAGGGAGTGACACCTCATTTCTGTAGGAGAATGTGATCGACTTGTGTGGGCTGGCAGGGAGGCAAAACTCAACAGGCTGAGGACCTGATGTGTTGCAGGTGGTCCAGTTTATAGGAACTGGCCAGGTGAGGAGCCTCTCCTACTGAGTGGAGGGTGTCTGGTGACAGCAAGAGAACTCATGACTAAAATCTGCGGCTTTGTGAAGCTCAAAGATCCTAGGGCACCATGTGAAATTATTGGTCTTTGCTGATTTTTTTTCTCAATTAGTCTATCAATTGCTAAGAGAGGAGTTTTCAAATCTCCAATTATAATTTTAGATTTGTCTTTTCCTTTGATCTTCATCAATTCATATTCCATGTATTGTAAAGCTTCTTATTGAATTTGTACACATTTAGGATTTTTATATCTCCTTGTGTATGCCACTGGCAGAGAGATAGACACATAGACCAGTGGAAGAGAATAGAGAATTAAAAAAATAGTCTGACATGTACGGGTTTTTGACATAGGTGCAAAAGCATCTTTTCAGCAGATAATGCTGGGGCAATTGAATATTCATAGGCAAAAGGAAAAAAGGAAGCCCCAACATTGACTTTATATCTTATGCCAATATTAATTCAAACTGGATCACAAACTTCAATGTAAAATGTAAAACTAAATATAAATTAATTATTAATATATCTGGACATAAATCTGCCATTTATTATTTGTTTCCCATTTGTCTTCTCTTTCTCATTCTTCTGATCCTCTTTTCTCAACTTTCTGTGGGTTATTTATACATATTTTAGAATTCCAATTTGATTTACTTACTGTGAATGAGTATAGTATCTGGAAGAGTTTTCTTAGTGGTTGTTCTAGAGATTATAGTACACATATGTCATGAGTAGCACCAGGTCCATGCACATTTGTGTCCTTCCCTAAACTCAGATTTTTATTGGTGTTATTTAAGTCCCCAAAACCATGAGCTAGAAAAAGTTCACAAGGAGACAATTCTCCTTAGGACTACCCATTCACTAGGTAGTTAGAGTTGCAGGCACACAGGCTTATGTGATCCACAAGTCAGTCAAAATTGCAAACCATATGAAATAGTATCCTTAATAAATATATAAATGCTACAGATTAAACATACCACATTAAACAAAGTAACATTTAAAATCAAGAAAAAAGGGGATATAAAAATGGGGTTAATAAACTGGTCTAAGGAGAGTGTCTCAGCTGATCCAATGGATGTTAACGCCTTGCAGGAAGAGTCTTTGATTTGGGAAAAAAATAACAAAGTTTCAGGCAGATGCTAGGTGCTGATCATTAATGACAGCTGATTATGAGTGACAGTGTCTTAACATGGGCATCTCAAGCTGGTGAAGTCCTGCTCTTTTAATGGTCAAAGAGTCCTCTGATGAAGAATGACAGTCCTCTGGCTATGTCCCTCTCTGGTTGGGTGCAGTCTTTATGGATTAGGTAAATATCTGGTCCTGTTGGCATGATGCCTTTTGAAATTTAAGACAGAGTCTTTCTAAGATGGAGTTTCTTATATCAAGGGTTCTCTATACAACATACATAAATTATCACAGTCTAATGGTTTCAAATTTTTATGACCTTGAGTGAAGAAACCTTGCTCCCCTTCATGTCCCTTAATCTCCTTTATAAAATAATTGTCTTAAATATTTCCTGTACATACATTGAGCATCACATCAGGTGGTATTATAATTTTTGCTTCAACCATCAAATATGATTTGAGAAACTCATGAGAATTGGGAGAGTCTATTATAGTCACCCTTTTTTACACATTTCAACCTGCATGTGTGTGTTTTTCCTCTCTGAAGTTTCAAAGTAATGCATCATTTGTCTATGGACGCTTGCAAGGGTTTTTGTCTTCAGTTTTTACACATTTAATTATGATACATCTTTCTTACATGATTTATTTGGGTTTATCTTGATAGAGGCTTTCTCACCCTGAAACTCTCACCAGGTTTGGGAAAGTTTTCAGTCATTATTTCTTTGAATGCCTTCTAGTCTCTCTCTTTTACCTTTCTTCTGAAATTCTCATCAAATAAAATTTAGTATTTTAAAAAAATATATTGTCCTAAAGGTCCCTGAAACTTTGTTATTTTTTTCCCAGTGTATTTTCTCTTTGTCGTTCAGATTGGGTAATTTTAACTATCTGTCCTCAATTTCACTGATTCTATCCTCTGTCATCTCTAGTCTATTGTTGGGCTCATTTTGGGAGTTTGTTTTCTAATTTCTGTGATTTTTATTTTTCAGTTCTAAAATGACACTTTTTTTAATGACATATTTCTTTGTCGAGGTTTTCTATTATTTATTTGTTCCACAAGAATTCAGAATTGCTTGTTAACATATTTTTATTTTGGGCACTTTAAGATCCTTGTCAGATAATATCAACATCTGATTCATCTTTGTGTTGGTCTCTTTTCTCACTTATACTGTGATGTCCTTGGTTCTTCAAATGACAAGTAGCTTTTAATTATATCCTGACATTTGACTGCTTCTTTTTCTTCTAATTTTGAAACAATGGATCCGATTTACTCTTTCTCTTTTAGTAGGCAATCTGCCTGTTGAGATGTGTCACGAGGGCTGAGTATGTATATGTCCAGTTTTCTTTTGGGTCCTGCCAATGCCATCCCAACACAGTGGGCCCTTCAATGCAGATGAGTGGGGTGAATGCTCAGGCTTACCCTGGCTCTGTCTGTACTTTCCTAGTGAAAGTGTGGCAGTGACCCATACTCCCTCTGTTCCTTTGAGTAGGGGTGTGAGATTCACTCTATCCTGGCCTTGGCTGATACCCAAGGAAAGGAGCTTGAAAAGTAGACTCCAGGTAGGTCAACCACCCACCATCAAGCCCACCTTGTTTATTCTGATGGGAACTGGGACTCAGCTAGTCACTGGCTCCTACTCACAGTAAGGGAAGGGGTACTACCTCACTTTACATCACCTCATTCTGATTCAATGATGCCAGGTGAGAGTGGAGTTACTATAGTTATTACAGTCATGGCCATGGGGCTGGAAAAATATGGTAGGACCATAAGGAGTTGTAATTAGCAATGCTTTTGAAATTTATTTTGTCTGTATGCATCATTGTCATCTAAATACTTACACATTTTTCTCACTGCATTTCTCAAAATATATCTTAATACATAATCCTAAAAAGTAATGATGTAATATTCCCAAAGATGAATATTATAGAACAAGTTATGATAAAAGAGACTATGTAATCTTAAAGATAATGTAAATTAATTTAAATTAATTAATCTATAAATCAGATCTAAAGTCACTAAAATAAAAAAGTATGCAGTAATGTAAAAAATATTCATAATAGAATGTTAATTATAGAAACAAATGCCAAATTGTGCATAAATTACCATTTCTAGCAAATAAAAATATGCATGCTTCTATTTGACTGTTTTTGGACTGAAACCAACACTTTTCTCCAGCTTTATTAAGGTATAATTAACAACTAAAAATCATATGTGTTTATGGTATACAACATGATGCTTAGACGTATCCATTGTAAAATGATTGCCACAATCAAGTGAATTAACACATCTCTTATCTTATATATTTATCATTTTTCAAACCAGCAGTTTCTTAAAATTCAACCTAGTAAATTAAGATATTGATTATAGAAGCATTTAAGTGACTGGCATAAGTAGAATTATCAGACAAGGTAAGATAGGTTAAATAAGCTATGTACTAACAAACTCTCTGTGTTAGTACATAGCTTATTTAACTCTTCTGGTTACGAAATGAAAGGTTTATTTCTTGCTTTTACTACAAGCCCAATGTGAGCTAGGTGAGGATGTACCTCTATTTCTGTACCTCCAAGAGCTTTCAGGAGAAAGAAAATGCCAAATGTCGGTGAAGGGGAGGAAGGCAGCAAAACACACTGCCATGTGTGTACCTATGCAACTATCTTGCACGTTCTGCACATGTACCCCAAAACCTAAAATGCAATAAAAATTAAAAAAAAAAAGAAAAGAAAATGCCACAACATGCAGTAGCCCTCGATCCTTCAGTCAGGAAGCAAAAATAAACTGCATTTTCTCTGTACTAAGCTGAACTGAAGCCTCATTCTTTCTATACAAATTGTAAATTAGAATATTTCTGAAGCAAGTATTTTGAATAGAATATTCAAAGAATATCTCTGAAGCAAGTATTTTCAGGAACTCTATTCCAGTTTTACAAAGCAGTTACCAGACCAAACCCATGATTTGATCATCTCTGAAACCATAATATGTCAGGGTCTTATCAGTAGCATTGACAATTTCCACTGAAATTCTTCCTGAGCTGTACAAGCTTCTAACCCTGTTAAGAAGTGTGGTGTATCAATAATGTCTTCATTTCCAGCAATTCACATTTATTATCCAAAGGTGAATACATGGTTGGTAAACCCATGTGCTTTGTACTTTGTTTAAGCTTGCACCAATTTACTCTGCTTATGATGATGAGAAAATTGAGTCTATGTTAGCATTTGGATCAGTGAAAAGTTTTTTTATTTCAGGGCAAGAAAATATTAACTTAGCTGTTGAGAAATGACATGCTCAAACATTGCCTAACTTGAGGAGTTCAAACTTGTTGAAATTTATTTTACTGTATGCTTTTTGGAACCAAAAGTGAGCTGAATAATGCTTTTGGCAATGACATGAGCAGTAAGGTGGGGACAGTCCTGACCTCTGCTCACTGGAATCTCATATCAGGAGCCTAGTGTACATCTCATTTACTTGAGTCAGCACAACTTGCGTTTAAGAGAAAAAATAGTTTAGCTGCTTCTTTTATTCTTTTAGGAATGTGGGAGATCCTCAGTTTCTGTGTTCCTGAAGGTTTTGGTGGCACAGAAGGGCACTAAAAAGCAAGAAATAAAGATTTGCCCAGAAACTCAGATCAATGTATGTCTGCATTTGGAGGTTGTCTTGGGGTAGTGGTCAGTATGACAACAAAGGCAAAGATACTAGAAGCTGTTGGAATTAGAAGAACTCCTCATGAGCAATATCCTAAAAATATAAAGAAAGAGACAGATATGATGAGTAATTTACAATTAGATTAAGCTATTCTAGGGAAGAGTAGAATAAAATGATTTTTATTGATTGTAATTTCTCTGCCAAAACCAATTATAATTTAGCCATGTTATAGTATTTAATCTTTTCAAACATCATGTGATATAAGCATTATTATCCCTCTATGCAGTTGAAAGAACTAGGTTGGAGGACTTAAATAACTTTTCCTAGTTTATACAAAAAAAAAAAAAAAAATCTGGAATTTGAACACATGGCTGTCTGACATCAAAGCCTATATTTAATATATAAACAGAGAGAGAGAGAGAGATGTTAGATACATACATACATACACACTTACATACATGCTTCTGTGATGACATATGGTTCATGGATTATAAAGGAAAATGGTAAATTGAGAGTGGATCTGACATGTTAGTTTTGTATATGGTGTGAGGTAAGGAGTTTTCTTCCTGATGACTATTCAGCTGAGTCCTGCAATATTTTTCAAGTCAAATCATGCTTTATTATATAATGTATTTTCATATATGTTTCATTACTATTTCTAGAGTTTTCTTTCCATTCTTCATATGTCTGGAGACATGTCTATACCACACCCTTTGATCACTCTGTATTTATATTTTAGTGACTATACAGGCAAGACCCCTATTATTCTTCTAATTGTTTCAGTTGTATGTCAGGCTTTCCTTCATAGAGGATAATATAATTTTATTAAATTTAAAAAATAATATTTGAATTAAAATTGTGAACCTATTTCAATTTACATAAAATGTCATTTATATATTCATTTTGAAACAAAAGTTTCTAAATCTTTTATTATAAGAAAATACTAGGCCTTTTCATGTATTCACTTCTCAGTGTTTTTCATCTGACAAGATTAAGTTTATATTTTTATTTTTTAAGTATACTTTTCTGCTAAAACTATTCCTGAGGATTTTATGGCTTTTGAAAGTTTTGATGGCTATCAAAAGAAGAAGTTATAATTCCATTTTTATCTCTTGATGTTGAACTAAATAAGTCTAATAAAAATATTAAATAATTAAAGTCATAGAAGAGTCAGTACTTATAAAATTATATGCTTATCACTTGTAGTTCATTATATTAATAACTATATAAGAAGAAAAGTTCAAAGTGTTTTTATCCTAAATATCTGTGAAAATATTTCAAACCAAGAAAGAAACTTCAAAACCATTATTTAAAAAAAAATGCACATATTTTACTATATAGTTTAAAATATTATGACAAATTATGCCAGAGAAAATCAATAACAAGTGATAGAGTTTTAAAAATATATTAAGACATACAGATATATAGATTGATAAAAGATTATCTAATACCGAGATCAATAAAAGATTAATATGTAAAATGTGCAAAGAACACATATGAATTGTTTTTTGTTTTTTGTTTTTTGTTTTTTGAGACGGAGTTTCGCTCGTTACCCAGGTTGGAGTGCAATGGCGCGATATCGGTTCACCACAATCTCCACTTCCTGGGTTCAAGCAATTCTCCTGCCTCAGCCTCCTGAGTAGCTGGGATTACAGGCACGCGCCACCATGTCCAGCTAATTTTTTGCATTTTTAGTAGAGACGGGGTTTCACCATGTGGACCAGGATGGTCTCGATCTCTTGACCTCGTGATCTACCCGCTTCGGCCTCCCAAAGTGCTGGGATTACAAGCTTGAGCCACCGCGCCCGGCCTGAACTGATTTTTAAAGCAAACAACTAAATAGAATTATGGACACAAAATAAAATTAGAAAAATAATACAATAACAGATATTAATGCCCAATGTATATAAAGATACGTTATTACTTATTGAATTTTTATTGAATGCAGATTAAAGTTATGATGATATATTACTTTATATCCTTCTGTTTGGCAAAATATTTTTGAAATGATATCTGTTAAGCATATAAATTAAATGTGTACTCTGTTGTATTAGCAGAGGAGTGATGAATTGTGACAACCTTTTGGAAACATGATCTATCGTACCACAGAAATTTTAAAAAAGCATTAGTTTTGGTAAACTGTTTCCCAGAATTTAAAGCTCTGTTGTGTAAATAGTGCTAGATATTGTAAATTGGTAACAATTATATAGCTATTGTCCATGTGTGCCTGTGTCTATATATTGTTTATATATATATACACACACACACACACACGTGTGTGTGTGTGTGTGTGTGTGTGTGTGTGTGTAATAATTAGCGTGTTGGTAACTCTAACTCTAAGAAAATAAAAATATACATTAAAAGAAAAGCATTTAAACTATGAAACATGCATACAATTGAATATAATACAACAATTAAAAGGAGTTATATCTATATAAACTGATTTTGTTGTCAGTTTAAATAGATTTTAATAAACTACATATAATAAAGGTTACAATTTGATAACTTTTGAGATATATTTGCACCCATGAAACCAACAACAGAGTCTGGATAACAAACATAACCTTTACTTCTGAAAATCCCCTCATGTCCCTTTGTAATTTCTCCATCTTGCCCTTCCACAGCCCCTTCCATTTCCAGGCAAGCACTGCTTTCTCCTTCTCATAGATTAGTTCCAATTTTTCTGGAATTTCATACAATAGAATCATAGAGTATTTACTCTTTTTGTGTTGCTTCTTTCATCATATTTTGAGATTTATTCATTTGACTTGTATCAGGGTTCTTTTCATTTCTGAGTAGTATTCCATTGTGTGGACACAACCCAATTTGTTTATCCATTTACTTCATGAGCATTTGATTGCTTTGACTTTTGAACTATTAAAAAAATGAAGTTACTTTGAACATTTCTGTACATGTCTTTGCATTAACGTATACTTTCATTTCCTTGGAAAAATATCTCCAGATGGCACAAATGAGAAGACTCAATCACATTCATTCACAGTCAGTGAATGTTTAACTTTACAGGAATCTGTTAAGCTCTTTTCCAATGTGATTGTAACAATTTATATTTCCACAGACTGTGGATTCGAGTTTCAGTTCCTCCACATTATTGCCAGCACTTTCGTAGTCATTGTTTCCATTTTTGGCCATTCTAGTAAGTATATAATTGTGATTTTTCTATTTCCATAATGACTAATAATGCTGAGCATCTCTTTCATGCGCTTGTCATCCATTTAGTACCTTCTTCAATATCTGTTCTAATTTTGTGTCCATTTTTAAATAGGGTTGTTTGTTAGCTTATTACTGGGTTTTAGAGTTCTTGATATATTCTGTATTTTAAAATAAAAAAAAGAAAATGAAAAGCTGTCTATAACCATGTATTCATTTGATGAAGAATATTATGGAAGGTTACACATCTTGCTGTTAACACATTGTGTACCTGGGGATTTGGAGATATTGATGCATTTTATGACAAATGAGAGAGGGGTAATGTCATAAAAAAGTAAAACATGTCCAAGACAAAAAAGAAAGTATTATATGAAGATAGTAATTTAAACTTATATAGATGTGCATGAATAAATGATCACCAAAATATTTACATTATTTATTTCAAGATGGTCTAATTTCAAGTGATTTTTACTTCTTTATACTTCAATTGGCCACATTATTGTTTTTAAACCTGTATTATTAAAAAACTAATTTTCATTATTAACTAAACAGAATATCAAGGAAATCAGAAGTCTAAGTCACTGAGCAGACAGCGGTGATTCGAGGAAGAACCATGAATGTGGTTTGGGACACCTGTATGGCATGAGAGAAGAAAATCTTTTGTGGGCCTCACAAGTGAATATTATTCATGGTGGATTTCCTGGCTATACAAAAGAGCTTGGATCAAAAGAGAGCTTACGGATAAAATGACCGTAAAAGCATTAAATGTGCCCTTAATCAACCTACTGATGGATGTAGTCCTCCATTTTATAAGCAAGCTTTTAGTAAATTGGTGACCACTCTGAGGATTTAAAAGTGTTTCACCTTGGTGAACTTTAGAGCTCAGATTTTGGATTTACCACTCTAATCAGATCTTTCGTTGGCATAACTGAATAAGTCTTGCATTCAGATGACTCAGCAGCCTCTTCAGTGACTCATTTGTTTGATTAGTGAAAAAGCTCAAAAGAGATTTTTCTGCAACACCATGGTTATAGCAAGTTTTAAGAAGTTACATAAATATCAAAAAGCAGCCATGGTTCTTTGGCATTTTCCTACTTTAAACTATGTAATGGAAAACTTGACATAAATACAACATCCAAAAATTCTAGATAGTTATAACTGAAAATGAACTCAGAGTTCAACCTGTTCAACTCTCATAATGAGAATTCCGCAGGTATTTATTAATGACCTATCATGTGCCAGGCACATATCAAAACCTCTAGAATAAAGTTAAAGCAAAATTTAACAGGGTGTTTACAGATTTAAATATTCATATACAAATAGGTAAAATATAAACCATTTATAACTTCAATTATGTTAAATACCAAGGAATAAATCTAACAAAATAGAAACAAGATCTCTAGGAAAAAATACATAAAACAATTACTGAAGTGAATTAAACAATATCTAAATATCATGTTTATACTTAGAAAGACACAACATTAAAAACAAGTTTCTTCAAATTAATGTGTAGATTTAGTGAGGTAACAATAAACATCCTTGTAGTGTGTGTGTGTGTTTGTGTGTGTGTGTATGTGTGTGCATGTATGTGTGCACATGTGTGTGAGAGTGTGTGTGTGTGTGTGAGTGAGACAGAGAGGGAAGGAAAGAGAGGGAGAGAAAGGGGGAGAGAGAGAGAGAGAGAGAGAGAGAGACATAATGAGATGATTCTATAATTGGTATGGTATTATATTTGTATAGCCAAGAATGACAATGATCTTCTTGTAGAGGAAGCAGGTTATGCATAAGCTGACATTCAGAATTATTTAATAATTATATTATTAAGATTTTGTAGTGTTGATAAAAGGATGGGAGAATAGATCAATGGAATAAATGAAGAGCCCAGAAACAGCTCACACATATGTGGTCACTTGGTTTATGACAAAGTCAGAACAGCACACACACTACACTTTCACCAAGTGGTAGTGGGGCAAGTGCACATCTATATGGAGAGAAAAAATAAAACTCATTAAAATCAACTTGTACTATAGAAATTAACTCCTCATGGATTTTATTTCTAAATTGAAAGTCTAGATAAACAATAGTATATGCATATAAAATTGAATACTATTCATCAGCAAAAAGGAATGAGCTCTCAGCCATGTGCAAATGTGGATAGGTTCAAATTTATGATGTCAATGGAAAAAGCCCATCTGAAAAGGCTACATAATCGATGATTCCCGTTATGTGATATTCTGGAAAAGGAAAATATATAGAAATGGTAACCAGATCAGCTGGCAAAGATCAGATTATGAATTAACTGCACATCAAATTCCTTTCAGAAGGTAGAAAATTGCAACCAACATTTCCAATTCATGCCTACATTGTTCCAAGATTAGCCTTTAGAATTCTCAAGCAAACAGGAAGTTCAATATAAGTGTAGCAAGAAACAAAGCCACAGAGGGGTTACTTTTGGAGTGAGATAGCAAACTTGCCATATAGGTTACAAACTCCCCACTGTCAATGTCCATTCCATTTCTATGGGATTTCAGGGTGTCGACTTCATTCTGATTACTTACTGCTGGCTGTGAGCATTGCTAGGGGCCTGAAGAACGAACTTACTTCCTTGGAGTTTGAAATATTTCTGTGTTCCTGGGCTCACAGGGGTAACATGTTAAAGCATCATTGGATGAGGAGGTAAGAATGTCTGGGTAGAGTGATCCTGCAACCCCATGCATATTGTATAGCAGCAGTATAACCCACAGCAAAGAGGTATGCCTAGTCCTGGAAATATACTCAGAATGATGAGGTTTTTTTGTTGTTGTTGTTTGTTTGTTTGTTTGTTTGTTTTACCAGGAGGGTCTTGACCCAAAGCAAAAAGAGAGCCACTGGTTTAGTACCATCATAGGGTTGAACATTGCATTAATTTGTTTGTGCATGTCCTAGAGGGCAGAGATGTTTTCCAATTTATTTAGAATATACACCTAACATTCAGGGTTTTTTGGTGTGTTTACTGTGGTCTCTAAGATGATAATCTAAACATTGTAGGAAAAGGATGACTCGTACCTTTCTTTGACATTTCTGCAATTGTCATCATTTTTTGTTTTGTTTTGTTTTGTTTTCAATCAGGGGATAGACATGTGTTAACTATAAAATATATTACCCTCATATCAATGAGAAAATAAGTTTGTTTCCCACTGTTAATTGTACTCAGAGCTCCTATGGAGACATCACACAACAGGTTGATTAAACACACATTTTTAACAGGTTGCAGGAGGAGATATGAATATTTATGAAGGTGGTCCTGACACCTGTGTATTGAATAAACATCTATATAACTTATGGCCCATGCTTATTTTGGGATGGAGACTTAGCATCAAAATATATTACAACTAAGTCTTGTACATTAATAGATCTATTTAGGACGTAAATAGACCTAATTACAAAAGTGCTTAATTTCTGTAAACCAGCCATAATTAGACCATGGTCTGTGGTCTTTTTATCAGGAGAAAGTCACTGAAATCAGTCTTTGCCTAATCAAAGCTGCAGTTATAGCTGGCGGAATAGGGAATGGGGGTCAGTCAGCATCTAGAAGACATGTAAATTGTTAATTTTGCTTATCTTGAGGCCAGGACTTGTTTGGCTGCTTGAGAAAAAGATAAACCTTGTGGCAGTTAGAACAGAGTGTGCTTTTTAAGCCTAGGAGTGTGTGCCTTAACCCTTGTCTGGCATGGTCATAACTCCTGCTTATTATTTGGTATGTTATTGCCACAAAGAATCTGTCTCATCAGTTTTATGATCTTTATTTAGATGTTAATGCTGCTTAGCTGTGTCTAAACTTTAAATGAGGAAGGATATAACAAGGCACTTTCAACCCTTCCCTGCCCTTCATAACTTGAACTAATTTTTCAGGGGATTTCCTTGGTCAAAAAGGAGAGGTCCATTTAGTCAATGGGGGCTTAGGATTTTATCTTTTTAGTGTTTGTTTCCCTGGTTTTGGTCAAAATATACCAGAAGCAGTATCAGTGGCCAAGCATTTATTTTATTCCATATTCATGCTGGGGTAGTATGCTACCTGCCCCCCACCTCTCACGTCCCTTGGGGAGACCCCTATGGCCAAGGGGCTTAGAGTCAAAAGACTTACAGCCAATTAACAGTTTCAGGCCAGATGGGAACAGAGGCGAGCAGGAGCTCATTAGTCTTCAGTGCCTTCAAAATCAGCCATTGCAATGTCACATACCCACCTCTTCCATTGTAGTTCGTGGGCCTGGAGGGTTTAAATAGTTTTAAATTCTGAAGGTAGAATAAAACATAAAGAATCAGCAATGTAAACACAAAGGTGGTAATCCCTGCCTAGTCTTAGAAACGATGGGAAAGGAAGCTCACAAGTAGCTAAACACATAAATTACTTAGTATCAAGACACAGAATAAATATTTATTCAGATGGAGGCAAAATTATTAAACAAGTCTTAATGTTTTTGAACAGAGGCCTGTCCCTGTGTGCTCATGAAAACAGGTTACTTTGATTGATGTCTTTGCTTGGGTCTAAGACAAGATTTGGTTAACTTGAGTCTGGTGTCAGATAATGGCAGGAGTTGGAGACTCCATTAGATGAGATATGCCTACCCAGCAGTCAAAGCCTGTAACTCAACAGCACAAGATGAGTTAATAGTACCTAATAAGGATCTTTACGAGAGGCTGAAGGTGGTTATACTGGAGTCCATGACTTGATTGGAAGCTGTAAAAAGATTCTACAACCTTGCAGTGATTCGTTTTTATAGCTTTAATAAGTCCCCAGTAAATAAGTGGCCAAATACCTAATTTAGAATTTTGATTTTGAGGCTATTTGTCAAAGATATTAAAAGTCTCAAAACATTTGATCAAAATAGCATCACAGGTCATTGTAAAATAAGTTACTCATTTCGCCAAAGTGATAAACAAGACTTTAGAGGCAATACAGAAGGTTATATGGATGTGAAAATTTTAATCCTCTTAAATCATGTTTTTTTCTAAGTATCAAAAGCTGAATAAAGACAACATAGCAATTACCTTTATAAAACATAAAATCTTGTGGGGTTTTTTGTTTTATTTTTTCCAAAAAAGGCAAAGAGAAATCTGCAGTGTGACTGTTTTTCCTTATGAGAAGTCCCTTTAGGTACCCTGGTAGTCAAAACTTATAACAGAAGTACTTGGATTTAATCAAACACAGGGAGAGTGTGTTCAAGGTTATGAGTATAGCAAGTAAATACATGACTCTTAGTAATTGCATGAGAAGCTTCTTAATTGTGTTGAACAATTTAGACATGAGATGCTGAGGTGGGCAAATCGCTTGAGCTCAGGAGTTCAAGACCACCCTGGAAAACATGGTGACATCTCATTTCTACCAAAAAAAAAAAGTCAGTGATGCCTGGTGGGATGCACCTGCAGTCCCAGTTACTTGGGAGTCAGGGTAGGATGATCACTTGAACCTGGGAGGTGGAGGCTGTAGCGAGTTGAGATCATGCCACTGGGTGAGAGAATCAAACTGTCTCAAAAATATGAAAGAAAAAGAAAAATTCAGACATATTAAGAAAAGCCAAGAGTACAGAATGAAGTTATACTGGAGGAAAACATTGCTTTTCTGGACACTTTAAGATAAAACATTTTATTATCAGGCCACAACAACAGTAAAACTAAAGGAAAATAAGTCACAGAAGCTGAAGAAAAAGTTGAAGGGCAGAGCTACTGTCTCTACCCTTCTCAAGGAGAGAAAAAGCTGAACGAAACAACTGAACTTCTGAGATATGAATCCGAAAGGTTTTAAAAAGAAGCAGGGTATAGAATTAAAAAGAAAAACCTCTTGTAATTGTATTAACAGTAACTTAATTCCTTAAGAAAACTTTGTTTTGATGCAAGGGACCAATCTTCAGAAAGACTATCATATAGATAGATATGTTGATAGGTAAATTTTAAAATTATAGCCAAGTTAATTATACGATTTTATTTTTTAATAAATAACATCTTAAGTCCATAATTTTAATTAATCTTTAGATAACTTTTGAATTAGACAAACTTATTTTTAATAACATAATGCATGTAATTTTTATAATTAATTTTGTATTAAAACATGTTTTTTGTTAATCATTTTTGAAGCCTGTGAACATCAGATGTTCACCAATGTAAGAACCTTAAAGTTAAACACAAGGGCATTTTGCTAATCATTCAGAAAATGTAGGTGTTTTCCTTAAACAATAATATTAAATTAGTCTTATATTTGTCATGGGTTTGTAGTTATGAGCTTTTTAACCAGCCAAGGGATGGCCTCACGAGGTCTTAGGTGGAATAGAAATTGAGCCACCCATTCCTAGGGTAGGGAACGGAAGGGCACAAACATACAAAGATCAAAGCAAACGAAGGGAGTCCTCTCAAGCAGATTCCTAGAGGGACACAGGAACATTAATAAATTGTACCTCAAAGCAATCAGTATCACAAACGAACCAGATTAGGTCCAAATGGCACAAAGCTCAAAAGGCAGAGACAGGATTTCTGCTATGCACACCAGTTCACCTTCTGCCCTCCTGAGGCCTGTCAGCTTCCTAATCCCCATTTTCTTCGCACCAATGCAGTGTTGAAGGCAGCTGATACCACAGTGGGGAGACAAGGGGGATTCCTCAGTAAAAGAGATCTTGGCAGCTGCTGGGACATCCCTGGAATCCCAGCCGCCAGGTCAGCTCGCTAGAAGCAGCAAGAGCCGTTGCTGCTCTGCCCGACAGTGTGAACAGGTAAGCCCTGGCATGTTGCTACATCCAAATGCTGCTTCTGTTGGATACTGGGCTGGCTAGATAGCCTGAGGCATGTAGCCCTATGCTAGGCACCAGGTCACTGTAAGCAAACTCAGGATTGGCTGCTCACTGCTTGAAAAGCCACATACAGGACAAGCAAATCTGGGTAGAAGGAAAACAGCTTTATTCAAGTGCTAGTCACTTAGAAGACATCCAGACCCGAGTCTCAAAAAGCTATTTTGCATTCTCAGCCTGGCTAACGGAGCCTTAAAGGGAAGGGTGGCACGGAAACAATGTGCAGGAATGGTGTGAGGTGTAGGTTTGCTTGTCATTTTTTGATGATTGACTTGAGTAATGGACCATCCAGAGACCTGATTGGCATGATGTCACTGGGGAACCACATATGGAACTGTGCATTGATTTCTTTTTCAAACGGAGAAAATTGTTATCAACATTTCTGCTTCATGCCTGGATTTTTCCAAGATTAGCCTTTAGAATTCTCAAGCAAATAGGTAGTTAGATATATGTGTAGCAAGAAATAAAGTGAGAGAGGTGATACTTTTAGAGTAAGCTAGCAAATTGTCTATGCCAGTTACGTAAGTGGTTACTAAATGAATGAATGAATGAATGAAGTTACCCAATATTTAGGCTTATCCTACATTAGAAATAAAATGCCATATATATATATATATATACACACACACACACACCCCACACACACACACACACACACACACTTATTTTTAATTAGAGAGCTTTGAAATCTCTGACTTTTTTTGAGCATAAATGCATAGACAATATATTTATTCTTGAATTCTTTCCAGAATAAAAAAATACAATCGATTTCTTAAATATGGCAAAATGCTAATTGAAAAACTAGTCCAGACAGTATTTTCTATTTAAAATAGCTTAAATATCTTAAGTATTTAAATCACTTACTTAGCTCTTCCATTTTTCTTATAAAAATTTGAAATAGCTTTGAAAATAACATGCTACAATTTTTTAGATAATTATACATAAGTAAAAGTAAAATGGAATAAAATGTAACTAGTGGCTACTAATTTTTGAATGAACATTATGTACATGGCATTATTGTTGCAAATTCACATTTTCAAAGAACTCCATGAGGTAGACATTTTGCTGCCAATTTATACCCCAGAAAATTAAGGTTTGCAAGGCTTCCCAACTGTATACCAATTATGAGTGGCAAAGTGCTGTAGAGTAGTGTCCTGCCATTCCTACCACAGGCACCCGCTCCCTGCATCATGGAGAATAATCAGCAACACACGAGATTCAGACCACAGAATCTCAATGAGCTTCAATGCAGCCAAGAAAAAGAGGGGAAAAAATGCTTATTATATAGTATTTCTGCAAGAATGTCTTGTAGAACTCTAAACCTGAAAAGTTGTTTTGTACTCCAAGAAAAAGAGTTTTCTTGCCTAAAAGAAATTGGGAGAGCCTGCATTTTCCAGGAGAACTTTGCAGTATACATCAGAGTGCTAACAGCTTGGTATAAATGTCTAGTTACATCACAATTAACTGCATTTATCCAGGATTTCCTAAATGTATTTAGCCACAGCACCTTTTAAAAAACAAAACAAAACATCTTAAATCTCCCACATAACTAAAAATAAATTAAACAAATTTAAGTAAATGCTGTTCACATAGGACGCATCACACCAGGTCACTAGGAGAAAAAAGCTTTTCCTGGCCATGAATTCTGGGTGGATTTTGAATGGTTCTATAAATAAAGTGCATTAAATAATGTACATAGTAGAAATTTTATTTAAAAGAATATGAAAATATGCTGTGACATATTGTTAAATCTACATGTGGTAAATTCTTAAATCACAGCTCAGCAGAGACAATTTTAAGAGGCCCAAAGTAACATTAGTCAGATCTATAGTTTTGGAGTATACTGACTTCTAAATTCCAATTGTCAATTAGAAAACAATATTTTTTTCCCAGACTACAGAGCATGATTTACTTGGCATGTGTGAATTTCCAGTCAAATGGAGCTTTCCAGCATCTGCTGATTCACTTTGGCTTAATGACACCCCATTGATTCAAAGGAGAAAAGGAGAAAATGTTTATAAAAATATTCCTTTCTTACCGTCTTTCATCGAAGTTCACTGGGCTCCAGAACATGCTACCATCCAAAGGCTTCTAAAACAGAAAAGTATCGTGTGTGTTTTGTACTTACTTCAGAGATGTGATGTTGGCATTTTCTTTGAAGTACTTATGAAGCTGTCAATTAGCTGGAGATGAGTTTTGCAGAACATGTTTATGGATTATTCAGTCCAAATACGTTTTCAAAAATATTTTAGTTATTTTGGTGGGTTCAAAATACTTCCAGTACTTTTTCTTTTTCTAATTCTACACCAGTTTTCTGACTCAGCCCTTCCACTTGGTAGCAGAGAATGTAGTGAAAACTTAAGCATGTTTGAATGCTGTCAATTTCTAATTTTGAAAATAGCTATTCCACTGCAGAGACCTCCTTCACATTTCCCACAAAGACTCTGGCGTGGTGCAGCACACAACTGTGCATGAATGCCCTGAGATGGCATGCGCCTGAGATTCTGTTAATCTACCATTCCATACAAATGGGTGTTGTTGAACTTTCTTGGGATATGTCTAGGTGTTGGTGAACACAGAGTACAAGTACTGAAACTTCCCCTGTAGCTGGGGCTGAACAGGTTCTGCACAAATTATTTTTGGTACAAGTGAAAGAATGAAGGTGAATTATTGGGCTATATTAGTTCATCCTCACATTGCTATAAAGAAACATCGAAGACTGGGTAATTTATAAAGAAAAGAGGCTTAATTAGCTCACAGTTCTGCAGGCTGTATAGGAAGCATGATGGCATCTGCTCCACTTTTGGGGAGGCCTCAGGAAACTTACAATCATGGCGGAATGCAAAGAGGGAGCAGGCAAGCCACATGGTGGGAGCAGGAACAAGAGAAAGAGAAGGAGGGAGGCATGTTTTTTAATGACCAGATCTTGTGAGAGTTTTTCACCCACTATCATGAGGACAGCACCAAGGGGATGGTGCTAAATCACTCATAAGAAATCCACTGCTATGGCAGATATTCAGGTTTTATGAAAAATAAGTCAAGGATTCATCTTTCAAAGACTGGCTTAAGTTCATTCATTTTTTCATACATTCTACAAACATTTATTCAGCACTTGCTGCATACTATGTACTGGGTTAGGCACTGGAAATACAATTGATGAATGAAAGCTGGCCCTTAGTTTCAAAAAGTTTACAGGCTAGTGGAAGTACCATCAGGCAAACTGGCAATTATAATTGCCAGTGGGTGGCATATTTTAATCTCTAGACAAGATTATGGACCAATGTGGCTTCCAAGGGGAAAGGACATCTAACATGGGAAACTGAAGCTTGAAGAATTACGAGAAGAAAGCCTAGGATAAAGAAGACAAAGTGTGCAGACTGATGGGGGTGGGAACACATGCAGAGAACACCACGCACAGCTGAAGGTAGAGACCTGAGCAATGTTTCTGCACGCCAAGGAGCATCAAAGATTGCCCGAAAACCCACCCGTAATTACAAGACAGGCCTGGAGCAGATTCTGCCCTCACAGCCTCAGAAGGGAGCCAGTTCTGCTGACAACCTGATTTCGGACTTCTTGCTTCAGAACTGTGAGAGAATAAGTTTCTGTGAAGTCATGCAGGCTGTGACACTTTGTTGTGGCAGGCCTAGCACACCAATACAGTTGTTAAATGTATGCCACTCTTATTCTTGTGTCTATATTTTTTCCACTCATTCTTCTGTGTATGAGATACCCACCCTTTCTTAATCTGTGGGAAAATTCTTCATTATCTCCAAGATCCAGCACAGCATCTCTTCTCTGAAGCACTCACTGGCCAACCCCACACAGAGTCAGGCTCTCTTCTGTGTTCCAGTGGACTTCACACAGTCTCTGTGAACAGCACTCCACAGGCACCCTCTGTTGTCATTATTGCTGTCTTTGTCACTTAAGTGATCTCCTGGGCGGTAGGAGACAAAGTTTGTTTTCTCTGTCCCTAGGCTTGATCTTAGAGCATGACGAAGTGCTGACCCCAGGAAATGTCCACTAAATAAATGATTTAGAAATTCACGAGATTGTTGTCTCTTCCTCTTCCATAATATATTGACCAGGAGATTTTCAAAGGGTACAAAGATCATCTCCTATAACGGGCTATGAAACGCAGTGTTTCCCTGTGGAGGTCACTGGCGGGCCATGACGCCTTCCTTGTAACTTTATTATTTCAGCTGAGATCAGACGTCACTGATGAGCAGGTGGAATGTGAACGTATGTGTTGCTTCTGGTTCACTGCCACTGTCTCACTCCCAGCTCACTTGCAGTTTAATTATATATTTTTCTCCCTCAACTTCAATAAAACAAAAAGACAAACATAAGCACTTGAGGGAGGCAGTTGCTGATGGTGATAATTGTCTAAAAGAACAATTTGTTTCTTTACGAAAGACTATTCATGAGACAGATTTTGAAGAAAAATCAGTAGAGCTTGGTAAACAACTGTATACAAATTCCAGGTGGGGTCAGATCTGTCTCAATGTGTTCAGTTACTGGACGCCTCCAAGAATATTGGTGTGTTACCCATACAGAAGACACCACAACATACACATCTCTTCCAGTGAAGTCCTGATCCAGCTTCCTGCATAGTCAGCCTAGCTCTTCTCTTATGCTTTAGCCACACAAAGCCACCTGGCTGCTCTGGGCGTTTCCTTCTGCTGCATGCCCTTTGCTTAATACCCTTAGCTTCTTGGCTGTTTGGGAAATACCTATTTATCATACACTATCTCACGCAGCTCCAAATGCCACCTCCTTTTGCTACATTTCCCTTTAGCTCATCTTTCCCGAGTAGAAACCTCCCTTGCCAGCCCTCCCATGTGAGCAACCCATGTCATTTAACAGGCTACACATGGACCATTCACCCACTTCTCCATCTCACCCTCTGACAGAATGGAGAACAAGTATAAGAGACAAATACAATTTTTCAAACAAAAAAAACCCGGCTTATTGCAGATAACGCTGATGGACAAAGCCACTAGTTTTCTTGCTTCCTTCCCACTAGAGAGAGTGCACATAGCCAATGTCAGAATAACTCCCTCCGAGGGGCTGAGCCTTGGTTTACTGCTGAGAAGGTAGGAGTGAAAAGATCAACAGGTTCACTTAGAAGTCAGGACATCCAGAAATTCTGGGACAATTTGGCTTTCCCACAGGATTAGCCATTTCTCAGTCTTCTCTCACAAGAATGAGATGCTGCATGAGGGTTAGAAGAGAGGTATTTCCATTCTGGTGTTGGGGACATAGGCTCTTGGCCCTTTAAAATTTGCCAAAAATCACTGACATGAGACAAATTGCTTAATAGGAGAAAAGGCATACAAATGTATTCAGTGTGCATACACAGGACCCTTCAGAAGGAAGAGTCAACTTCTCAATAAGTTATAGAAGCTTGTATTCCATCTTAAGGTTACAGAAGAAAACAGTGGCTTAGAACATTGCCAAAACCAAGTTCTGCAGTAAGTCAGATTTAGTGGCAAGACAGGTTATGAGAGGGAGTAAAGAAAAGGCTTGGCCAGCAAGGGTTGATTTATTGTGCAGATGAAGCTTCCTCAGAAAGGATAGAAGGTAAATGTTTCTTTTTAAACTTTTAAAGATGTCAGATGTCTCAGTGTCTCTAGATCTGGGTAGTACCTAGTAACGGGAGGCCTGGCTGCATTAACAGAGATTCTCCATGGATGAAAACTTCCCCCACCTCAGTCTTCTGACCCCGTAGCAGCCATTTCAAAATAGATCAAAAAAGAATATTTGGGGTAAAATATTTTGATTTCCTTCACTGGCAATTTGAGAGGGAAGAGTTCTTGTTTTATAAGCAAGGGCAGAAGAGCAGGGTGAGGGGGAAAGTCCCTGAATGGGTCTCTGTTATTTTCTGTAACAGCAACCTGGATGCCATCTCCATGGAAATGACCACAATTCAAATTAAGCACTTTCTTATAGCTTAGTTGTTACTATCTATCTTCCACTCAAGCTTATAAACTCCCCAAGGATGAAAACAGTATCTGTTTTACTCATGAATGCATGAACTTAATTCTGAATAAGCATTCAATAATTCTTTGTTAGATGAACTTGTGAATGAGAGCCAATGGTCAGAGGTGACCAAACATGCCCTCCAGAAAGAGAGTGTGGAGGGGCAGATTCAGAGAATCAATGTCATTTACCATCCCAGCTCATGGGTCATTAAGTCAGTCGGGATATATTGGTGCTGACAAGAGTTGTGCCTTTTTCTAGAGCCTGAGGAAGTGAGACAAGAATAATACAGGATGGTCACAGGAGAACAGAAAATTCCAGGCCACAGTTTCCCATTCCCAGGACAAGCAAAAGGAAACTGTTAAAATAGCATAGAAGCTAGGAGCTGGTCAGACCTTGAAAAATCAGAGTGTGGGCCAAGCTGGCTAAGACTGGACCCAACAGGGCATTGGATATGACCTAGGTTTTTCTTAGGACCTCATGATATGCTCAGTAACATAATTACACACCCACTATGCCATGATAGTTCTGGTAACACCCATATTTGGTATAAAAATGGATGGCACAGTAAATGAGAAATTTCCATCTTGTTCCAGGTATCTTCATAAATATTCAACCCCTTGGTTAAAGGAACCCACAAAGATAGCAGTGCCCAAATGAGGCTGCTTGAGGCAAATTGTTCTGGTCATTATCCTCCAGCTTCCTGAAGGAATAAGTACAAATCTGAGTTCTCCCTGAGCTCCTCCACTAGGTTAGACACCAAGAACATCTAAGGAGCTTATTACAAAGTGTGTGGCTTGACCCCTTATCAGGCAAGACCTGCAGATGAGGACGTTGGGGCCACCAAGGAGTAGGGGTCTTGCTTTCAGGAAAGGAAATCACAGTGGACTGGGCCAGTGGTGTTCAGGGACTTACCAAGAAACCTGGAATGCCTGGAGGAACAAAGGACAGGGGAAGGAGTTTGGTGAGACTTCAACCCAAGCTCTGAAACAAGCAAGCCCTGGAAGCTCTATCCTTATCTGCTTTGTATATTGGTCCTAGACAAGGTTCTATTTACGCCAATGTTCTGGTTGAAACTATCGCCAATAATTTCAAACCATTAAAGAATATGTAGATGGTCTCTGTGGTGTACATTAGTCTCTCAGATGGAACAGAAGCCAAATTTAAATCAGCTCAGTCAGAAAAAGTGATCTGTTATCTCAAAGCTTCCATGGACCAAAAATCAAGGCATAGCATGGCTCACTGCTTCTCTGCACAAAGTCAAAATCTAAAGTGTTGGCTGCATCACATTCCTGGCTGTCAGCTAGGAGCTTCTTCCAGCTTCTTATCCCTTAGCCACCTGCATCCCTCATCACACTGCCACTTCCATCTTCAAATGAGAAACAGTGCATAGAGTTCTTCTCATAACTGAGCTCTCTCTCTCTCTCACTTTTCCTGCCACATCAATTGTCTTCCAGCCAGAGAAAAGTCTGCTCATAAGGGCACAGGTGATAAGATTGGGCCCACCTGGATAATCCAGGATACTGTCCCTGTTGGAAGGTCCCCAACATTAGTAACTTCTGCAAAGTCCCTTTGCCATGTAATATAACATATTCATATTCATATTCATACTCAGATGTAGACATCACTGGAGGGCTATTTGCCTGCCACAAGATCATACTAAACTTATGCTCAACATTCACTGGGGTGGCACTTGGAATCTAGAATAACTCAGCTTGATGGAACTATAAGTACACTGAATCCCAGGCCACTATTTAGCTGTAATGTTTATTCTGTTTGGGATAATAGGCAGGACCTTCCAAGGATGAAAAGTTTAACTTGTAGCAAGTGAGTGTCTGCAAGCAGTGCGGCCACCAAGGCTGCAGCTTTCTGTTGTCTTCCCACTCACCAAGGGAACAATGACAGTGAAAAAAAATCACAGCTGAGTAACAGGATTCTTGGCAATATGCTAAACATATCAGAAAGCTGGGGAAAATGTGAAATAAGATAAATAACCATGCACCGTCAGGACCAAAAGAAAGATAAAGGACACCCCAGCCAGTAGAAACTGAGAAAAAAACATTCAAACAAGAGGATGAGTCCTAGTTAACATTGTTACCAGAAAGGGGTCCCAATTCAGACCCCAAGAGAGGGTTCTTGGATCTCGCATATAAAAGAACTCGTGGTGAGTCCACAGAGTAAAGTAAAAGCAAATTTATTAGAAAAGTAAAGGAATAAATAAGAGCTGCTCCATAGGCAGAGAAGGGTGTTCCCAAAAGTAAGAGAATGAATGCATCCACCGTAGGGGCAATGCTTGTTTATGTAGAAGGTAACAATAACAACAAAACCGTGGGGGAGATGTGCTGCACTACAAGGGTCTGGGATGAAGGATTGGTAATCTTTCTAACTTCTATTTTTTTTGCAAGAATTGATATAGCGAATAAAGAATAAGAATAAAGTCAACCTTATTCTTAAACTAGGAATGCTTTTGTTCTTAAGATTTCAGGACATCAGGACATTTGCTGGGTCTGTCCAGTCATGGGTCTGTTTATTATTATTATTAATCTGTTCCCCTAACCCTAAACATTTTGTAACTAGGAATGCCTAACATCCTGGGAATGCAGCTCAGCAGGTCCCAGTCTCATTTTACCCATCCTCTACTCAATATGGAGTTTCTCTGGTTCAAATGCCTTTGACATATTTTCTCTTTCCCTTTTACAAGGGGACCTTTAATCTTAAGGGCTTCAGAGGCATGGATATCCATTTTCTGTAACCTCTTCATGCTGAATGGGGTGATGATATCCTTGCCGAACTATTAGGGTCTCTTATCTTCAGGTTAGAGAGGAGCTCAGTCAGATAGCATCCATATGGTGAGGGCCATTAATAACTCTGAGTCCCAACAAGAGGTGGTATCTGGAAGGTTAAGTGTCCAGTTTAAGAAAACATTGAGTTAGCCTATCCTGCATTCCTACACAAAGGGCACAACAGCAATATATTTCAGAACAGTAAAGCAAAATAAGTAAAATTATCCCAAGTGAACTAAAGAAGAAGACCTTCCATAAACTGGGCAGTTGTTAGAACCCAGCTGATATGGAGTCACTGGCCAATTCCAATACATGTCCAAAGCACTTAATGCAGATTTTTATGTTGCATGTTGCCCTTGTTTCTTCTGAGTAGGAGCCAGAGAGCACTGGTTGGTTCACTGGAATAAGCAGGGTCAGTCTAAATTGTAGGAAAAAAGCTCAGAAACAACTGACAAGACTAGAATGTAATAAAAGGTGCACCAGTTTGTGAAACATTTTTTTTCTCTCTCCCCAGTCCCCACTTTTATTAAAAACAAATCATGAGAGGAATGATTTGTTTACAAAGTAAGTTTTAGTTTTATTATACTTAGCTTATTTGTATAAAGTGCAGCAAGAATAATTATTTGCCATATAAGCTTCTTTTTAAATTGTCTTTGATGGAACTTTATTCCATAAGGCATATCAGATTAGATGTTTAAAAGTCTTGAACCTATCCATGAGTTTACCTATGCCTGCAAATGCTTGTAAGAGTTAGGTAAATTTCTGTCCTCTCAATGTTCCAAGTTAACTTGGGGCTCTTGGGTCTGTCAGAAAATGACATTCTTGCCAAGAGTGGTAGCTCATGCCTGTAATCCCAGCACTTTGGGAGGCATTCAATGAGTGTGCTTATTTGAGGTTGAGAGTTGGAGACTAGCCTGGCCAACATAGTGAAATCCCACCTCTTCTAAAAATACAAACATTAGCCAGGTGATAGTGGCACATGCCTGTAAGTCCAGCTACTCAAGAGGCTGAGGCAGGAGAAATGCTTGAGCTTGGGAGGCAGACATTGCAGTGAGCTGAGATCAAACCACTATCCTCTAGTCGGGCAACAAAGCAAGACTCCATCTCAAAAAAAGAAAAGAAAGAAAGGAAACAAACTGATGTTCTTTACTTACAACAGGTCAAAAACCCTGCAGAGGTGCTGTGTAGATAAAATATGAGGACAGTTTTCCAAAGGAGCTTTTATTTTGGCTCTATAAGTCAGCTTTGATTTCTTAAAGCAGTCTGTTTGTATCTGAAAGCATGTAATTCCAGTCAAAGCCTTGCTAAAATAACCAGTTTTTCCAATTGTGTTCTCTTGCAAAATAAAACAGATTCTTATTGTAATATGAATAACTATATTGATATCAGTTGAAAATACTCACAAATAGTTGCCAAACTATGGAGAAATTAGGTAGAGAGAAACAAATACACTCCAAATTTCATTTATGGGACTCAATTGCTAAAAGTTGTAAGAGCTCAAAAGTAAATTATTCTTGACTCTGAAAAAACAAAACTGAAAGAATTAGCAACTTTTTAAGCAAAAAGTCATCCATGCTACTATATTCTGTTTTTCTCAATGTTTATGAAGATGTTTTCCAAGAGAGTCTTTGAAGTTCTTTCCTATTTTATTGGCACACTTTCCAAAGTTATCAGAGACCTGTATTTAAGAGTACTTGTCAGAGTTCTGTAGCTGATTATAAACCACCTTTGAAAGAGGATCAAAACAAGACAGCAATTGTCTGTGGATGACGAAAGGTCTTAGGGAAGTCATGGTTAAAGATACAATTGCCTTTTTGTTTCTTCTGTGTTATACAACAATTTTACATAATAATTATCATTACTGATAACATACACTAAGTAATATCAGAATTATAGGAGTTTCTGATAATATTGGAACACATACCAATAATGAATTTATATAAATATAGCCCAAAGAAAGCCCAACACCATTTCATATTTTACAATGCTTTCTGTATAATTTTAATATGCCAACTAAGCTAAGTATGTCATTTTTGGACTTTGGGGCACCTAATATCTTAAGGGTTAATTAGATCAGAAAAAGACATAATTTAGAATTTGACTTTGAAAAATTCATCCATTTGATTATCAAAAGTTTAAAATACTTGAAACTCAAAAATAAAATTCCAGGTCACCCTGAGTCATTTATTTATCCAAAATTGTAACTCAAAGATTTTAGAAAGGCCTTTACTCATTGAAAGAAGGAAGACTCACCTTTCCAATCAGTCTCTTTTCTTTCTTTTCTATTTTCTTTAGCTTATTCAAATATCAAACAAAAATCTTTTCTTTGTATTACATGAAAATCTTCTTCAAGAGAGAAAGCCAAATTTCACCTTTTGCATTTGTGTACTATTAAAGTCAAATTCAATCCTTTACTTTTTTGTTTTTTAAGAAACAGATCAATGGTCTTAGAATACAATGTTGTGCTGAAGTTCAATTTTGAGAACAAATGAATAATCCCCTTTTAACTTTAGCTAATATGTTCATACATATAATTTATTTTATAATGTTAATCTTTCACAAACCACTGAAACCTTCAGCTTTACCCTATCTAACCTAAAACAATACTTTTCTAAACCAGGCCAAAATAAAAAACAAAACAAAACACATTCTTACATTTATTAGTTTTTTTCACCAAAAATACATTCTACTTTTCTTACACACCATTCATGTAATACTATTCATTAGTAGTCTCAGTCACATATGTTACAATGATAACTCTTAGCAACTTTTATTTTTAGTGAAAAACCTGGTAGGTAAGCTATTTCAATTATGTACCAAGCATGGAGCCCAGGACACCAAACAGAAGTACAGATACTCTTTTGAGCATAGCCAGGGGGTGTGACTCCACATGTCCCCAAGCCTTCTTTAGAATCAAAAAGTTCCTAAGCAGGTAAGTTGAAAAATTATCATGTCAAAGGCAAAGTTTATGTAGTTTCAGTAAACACAATATCTGACCTGCCTAATTAGACCAAATGTGTAAGTTTTGAAGATATTTTTATTTTACCAACAGTCTTTAAAACTGTCTTTATTTACTAAATATTACTAAAGTCATGCAAACTAAGAGGCATTAAAATTTTTATTGTTTTGACAAAATATTTGATTTAGCACTTATTTTTCTTTAAGCAAATTATTAGAGCTCATTTATATAAACATCAAATACACAACACATATAAATACACAGACAAGAAAATCCAGTAGTTGTAGGATTTTTCATTTGCCAGTTTTAAGTTTCTTAATTGAATTACTGGCTTCAGGGTGGAGTCCTACAAAAAAACAGGGCCAGGAAAGCATGCTGTTTCTAGGGTCCAATAAGAAAACACAGCTGGAAGGCAAAACAGATCTCCTAAAATTACAGGTATCATTTTTATACCAGATCCTGGATCCCTCAATGGAGTCTTATCTCTCAGTGTGTGTGTGTGCTGTGGGGAGGGATGTGGAGATTTTTTCATGCCTTCTAGGTGACCAAGAGCATGTTTCTCTGATCCAAATGTGCAAAGAGCAGAGTATCCCACCATAACTGCCATTAGTCATCCTGAAAGGCATATTTCCTACCTAGTTATTACACAGAAGAGCTGAAAGCTCTCTCATAACACAAAGTAATTTCTGATATTTCCAAAAGTCAAATTTGTCAGGTAATGCAATGCAAAACAAAACATAGCCTTCTATTTTGAGAGGGATCTATCCATCTGCTTTAAATTCCTTGAGTTCCATGTGGAAAACAGAGGTATTTCACAAAACAGGGTCTGTGGTAGTTCAGTCAGGGTGGAGGTAAACATATTAAGGGAAAAATACTAGAGAGAGTTATAGAAAATAGTCACAGACCATTTTGGAAGGCTGGAAGTTTTTGTAGAAGCCTCAGGATAGACTTATGGCTGAAGGCAGCCTAATCCACCTTTACCTTTAGTTGATAAAGAAAAGCAAATAAATAGGGAATGTGGGAGAGTTTATCTGCATAATTTGTTTACTCGTGTGGTCCTAAAACTAACCTTTAATCTTTCACAGACTGGATGGCTTTACTGGGAGGGAGGGCCAGATTTATCACTGGAAAATGGTGTTTTCTTTAGAACTTGGGACCTGGCCTTTAATCTTTACCCTCTAGTGGTGTTGACTCAAAGCCTTTTCCATTGAATGTGTGCTGAATAAAGGCCAGCAAGGCCAGGGAGTCAAGCTGGTGGCCGTTAACTCCTTTGGGTGAGTGGCCATGGACACTGCTAGCCGGCTCTTCCACTGTATTCTGTGTCTGAGTGAATTTACTCATCTGCCGCTGTGAGTTGGACCCCACGAAGGGTCTGTGGTGCCTCTTCTGTTTTCCCCAAGGAGTCCCAGAGTGTTAGAAATCATCTTAAGTCCTCTTATGTGGGCATCAAGAGTGGCATGAAAACAAACTGGAGAAAAGTTATTCAGTCTACCAAGTAAAAATAACAAACTTTTTATTTAGAAAAATGCAATCCAAGGAGGTAAAAAAAAAAAAAGAGACCTCTTAAATATAGCTATAGCTTGCATATTTGCTTTTAGTTGAGCTGAGTTTTAACTATAACATTCTTTTAAAAATTATTTTAAATCTCTTATTACCTGGCTCTAAGAAGGACAAACAGCTAATATTTCTGGCTTTTGGACTTTACCAAACATAACCTCCCAGGTGAGACCAACAAGCCTTAACTAAGGTTATTTAACAATGGTTAAAATGCCACATGTGAGATATTTTCAAAGAGGTAGTTAGCATTTTTTACAAGATCTAGAACTTCCAAAGGTAGCTCAGAGAAAGGAAAATTCAAGACAGGAAGTTGTTCATGGAGGGAAAAAGAATCAATAAATGGCAAAGATCACACAAATATCAAACCAGAAAGTACTCATTCCCTAAGCTGGGAATTGAACAAGACTGTCTCATTGTGAAAAGACAAAGCCTTAACTACTGAGACACAGCATTGGGTTGTTTCCATTGTTCTTCCCAGAAGGAGCCTAGAGCAGTCAGTTCTGAGCTTGCCAAAGTTTTCAATTGCTCAAGATAATTTTTAGGGGTAACTATGACATGAACCCCCAAATTCCTCTCCTCTGATGACACAGACACAGAGAAAAGTATCCCCACATGGTCATAAGGTTAAGGACTCAAGGATATAAAAAAAGACAAGAGAAAAATTTCATCCAGGTTTTATTTCTGGGACCTGAAGCAAAGTTTGTAACTGAACAATTTGCTGAGCCAGCTTGAAGAGAGGATTGGCAGGGGTGCTAAGCCCACACTGTATCCGTAGTGCCCCCTCTATAACAGAACAACGCAGAAAGACAAATTCATAGCCCAAGGTACACCAGATTCACTGTTGTCCTTTGTTGTTGATTCTGTGTTGTTCTTTCTATTAATTAGGCTGTAGTAACAGTCTAAGACTAGCCTCATCATTATTTTTTTTCCATTAATCAAACCTTTGCAGAGGAGACAGTGATTTTTACTATTCATTCACCCAATTTGCACAGAAAGAGAGAGGTCAGAAGCCTGACTGGTAAGAAATTCTTCTTGCCCTTGTACCTGCATGCCAAGTTTCTGGGTTCCCTTCTCTGAGTACTTTGATGGCCCTACTTACTGTGCCATAGTTATGGGGGCCAATCCATGTTACAAAAGAAAATCATCACTTTCCATTTCATAGAACCATAGGCAAAAGCCTCACAATTTTTCAAGATGCCACCCAACAGGTTGCATGGGGAGAACTGAATTAACATTTTCCTTTCTAGCTGGAGCAAAGTATACGTGACAAAACATAGACCCTAGCTACCCTGCTCAGGACCTAATATCAACCTGGCAAGGTTCAAATGTGCCCCCGTTGGCTCCTGTCATCTTTAATCTACTCGAAGTAAGATGGAATGATCTCTGATCAGAAGTTTCAACATGTTGTCTCAGGGCAAGATGGAAGAGTGGACAGTCACTCTGAGCAACAGAAAAGATAGAAAGGGAAAAGGAGAGAAAAAGAGGGAGAGGAAAGGGGAGAGAGAAAAGCATTGCCAGTGGCAGGCTTGGGGAGGTGAGAAGCTCACAGAGACCAAAGAAAGACCCACCTATTGCAGTGACACTGAATCAAAAGTTTAAGTAGCCACTTGTCAGTCAGAAAGGGACCTTTTCCAGCAGTCCCATCAGTTCTCAAGTTTTCCTCTTTGGAGGAGGAAAGCTCCCATGTTTCCTGCCTATGCCTCATCCTGTCATTCACAGCCATCAGCAAAAATGCAAGGCAGATTAAAGAGAATAGCTGTTAACATCTTGGAGTGCCAAATCTGTTTTTAACCAAAAGGGGCCTTTACCAAGGAGGACCTCTAAGCACTTATGTCTTAGTTAGGATTCTAACTTTCCTAATTTGAACCTCTAATTCAAGTTCAGACAAATAGTCTTGCACTTTACTAAGAGGCACCTTTAAGCCCCTGTTTCTGATTTTTATTTATTTTTTGAAACAGAGTCTTGCTCTGCTGCCAGGCTGGAGTACAGTGGCATAATCTCAGCTCACTGCAACCTCCGCCTCCTGGGTTCAAGCAATTCTCCTGTCTCAGCTTCCCGAGTAGCTGGGACTAGAGGCACACACCACCACACCGATAATTTTTGTTTTTTTAGTAGAGGCGAGGTTTCACCATGTTAGCCAGAATGGTCTCAATCTCTTGACTTCGTAATCCACCTGCCTCCACCTCCCAAAGTGCTGGGATAACAGGCACAAGCCACTGTGCCCAGCCAAGACCCTATTTCTTTTTTTTTTTTTAATTTTTATTGCATTTTAGGTTTTGGGGTACATGTGCAGAACGTGCAAGATAGTTGCATAGGTACACACATGGCAGTGTGTTTTGCTGTCTTCCTCCCCTTAACCCACATTTGGCATTTCTCCCCAGGCTATCCCTCCCCAGCTCCCCCCCCCCGCTGTCCCTCCCCTATTCCCAATAGACTCCAGTGTGCAGTACCCCCCTCCCTGTTTCCTATTTCTTAAGAGGAATATTAAACCTCCTAAATTGGACCTGTAACCCAATTCTACCCTTTACCCATTACAAAATACCCCACCACTGACACAAAGCCAGCCAACTGGTGCTGCAGTCTATTTCTTTTGGGTCAGGGATCTCTGCATTATCGTCTTTTTCTGGTTTGTCATGGAAGATGTTACTGGAAAGAGGTCCTGATCCACACCCCAAGAGAGGGTTCTTGGATCTCACACAAGAAAGAATTCAGGACGAGTCCACAGAATAAAATGAAAGCAATTTTATCCAGAGAGTAAAAGAATAAAGAATAGCTGCTCCATAGGCAGAGCAGGGCCTCATTTTACACAGCACTCTTCAAGATGGGGTGACTCTGGTTCCAACAACTCTCACAACACCACAGGGGAGCAGGGTGAAATGCGTGGGATCTGGTGTTGAGTGCCCACATGAAACAGAAGGCACGAGGGGCTACAGAGAACTGAGACTCCTAAAAGGTGAATAAGAAAGTCTCTCCTTTATGAGCAGGAGGGAAGTGAAACTCCATCTGCCAGCCTGTGGTAGTGAGGCTTGGAAACACAGTTGTGCTCCCTCCTCCATGCATGCTCCCTCCTCCATGCATGCTCCCTCCTCCATGCATGCTCCCTCCTCCATGCATGCTCCCTCCTCCATGCATGCTCCCTCCTCCATGCATGCTCCCTCCTCCATGCCTGCTCCCTCCATTTGGATTCCTGACACTTGCCCTCCCTTGGAGCCTTTCTGCTTGCTGTTGCTTGGGACATCTAGTCTCTGTATGTGAACTACTCAGAAATTGAGGGCTCATGGCTCAGCCTACTCCTGTCTTTCCTTTCCTGCCTCCTTGGTAACTTCATGGAGCCACATAGCTTTAAATATTAGCTATCTGTCGATTATTGTTTCATATCGCAGCCCAGAATCTTTCCCGGTGAACTGCATTTTCTTTTGCCCAAAGCCTTTTTGTTGCAGTTTCAGAGTTTTGAGGGTGTCTCACACATGACCTCCCAGAGTTGAAGCCCCGTTTGTTCTACTCAAATCTGCTCCTGTTATCTGCCTTTCACGGTGAACCTCAACTTCATCACAGCCTTGGGGAGTAATTTCTCTTGCACCTAATTTCAGGCCTGTCAACAAATCACATTGGCCATCATTCAAGTGACAACCTTTGATACACTCACCACCTTCACAATCCTTTCAAGTCACCACCAGGATCAGCGAAGGGCATCCTTGGGGTAGCTCTGTTTTTGTTCCAGCCCTTCGAGGATCTGTTACCACCACTGACAGCAAGCTAGTGTTTAAAAATCGGTTACATTATGCTCTGTGGCTCTTAGGCCCTCCCACAGCTTCCCAAACTCAAGTAAGAGACAGTCTACACTAACTCAACGGCTCCCACTTTTTCATCATGCCCATCCTCCAGGTACCAGGGTCATCTGCTGCTCCTTCCTCCCCTGAGCACTTTGCTGTGGCCCCACAGACTTACGTCTTCTGGACCCCAAAATCCGTGGGCTACTTACTGTGCCTAGAACCCATTCCCTGTTCTTTTTCTTCTTTTTTGAGACAGAGTCTTGCTCTGTCGTCCAAGCTGGAGCAGGTTTAAGCAATTCTCCTGAGGCAGCCTCCTGAATAGCTGGGACTACAGGTGTGCACCACCACATCTGGCTAATTTTTGTATTTTTAGTAGAGATGGGGTTTCACCATGTTGGCCAGGCTGGTCTTGAAATGCTGACCTCATGATCCACCCACCTCAGCCTTCCAAAATGCTGGGATTACAGGCATGAACCACCATGCCTGGCCAGGTTACCTGTTCTTCTTTTGGCTCTTGCTTAAATACCCAATTTCCTGGGACGACTTACCTTCATATCATGTCTTGAATTTGGCATGAAATAAATTAGAATATAAATAAATAAAATAAATATATAAAACATCTCTCTTGCCTTAACTTATGTATTCTTCAAATCACTTATCTGACAGACAATACAATTTATTTACTTCTTTTGATTTTTACCTTATTTTGTTTTTCACCACCAGTAGAATTTGAGCTCTCTAAATGCAGAAATGTTTACTGTTTCAGTCACAATCTGAGTCTCCACATTTAGTTTAGTGTCTGGCACTGGGTCAACGTTCAAGAAACATTTTTTTGAATGAATAATTGAATGACAGTGAGTACTGTACCCAACAAGATAGTGCTGAGGTTTCTTAAAAGTGAGTAGAGACCTAAGTCCTGAGAGTAACTTATATAAAAGAAAATTACATAAATGCACATAGGATCATATCCTACTAAAACTGCAGAATGTTAAAGAAAAAGGTTTTCTATTATTTAGAAGTCACTAGAGATCTGAATAAGTTTATTATCATTAATTTTTTGTTTCTTTTTTTAGAGACAGGGACTCTCTCTCTCACTCAGGCTGGAGTACAGTGGTGTCATCATAGCTCACAGTAACCTTGAACTCCTGGGCTCAAGTGATCCTCCTGCTTCAGCCTCTCAAGTAGTTAGGGCTACAAAAACCCACCACCATGCACAGCTAATTTTTTATATTTTGCAGAAATGGGGTCTTGCTATGTTGCCCAGGCTGCTCTCTGACTTCTGGCCTCAAGCTATTCTACTGCTTCAGCCTCCCAAGGTGGTGGAATTATAGGTATAAGACACTATGCCTGACTTGAAACTGAGTAAATTTAAACATTGACTCATTTATATATATTAAAATGTTAGGTAACTATTGAAGGAATATATAACCAAAACAATTTCAAAAATGAAAGTAAAGAAAACTTGACCTATCAGTTAAAGTCAGAGACGGAAAAATATCTAACAAAGGAAAATATGATAAAAAATAAAACAAAAATGGGAAAAAGGTAAAAATATATTCAAATGCAATAAAATATGCAACAACAGTTAACAGGTTAAGCATGACTTCTAAACTTCCAGTTTATACTAAGTGTTCTAGAGCATAGAAAATGAAGAAAAACCTTCTGATCTATTTTATGATGATTATATAGCATTGATATCTCCAACAAGAAAATAATATGAAAAGATCCTGAATAAATGTTAGCTTGCCCAATTCTTCAATTTATGTAAAATCCATGAATTATTACCAGCTAGGGTTAACATTTATAAATTATTTAACATTTATAAATTCATTGGTATAATTTACCATTAACAGTCAGAAGAATAATCATGACCATCTCAATTGAGACAGAAAAAGCATTTAATGAAATCCAATGTTTCTTTCCATCAAAGGAGGACAGAAAATTTCTGTATTATCTGCAGAAACCTTAACAAACTTCATACATAATGCTGACTTGCTAGGTGCTTTCCTTTCACAGCAGGAAGCAGATAAGGGTCCTACTATCCTAATGTCTGCTTACATTGTATAGGATATCCTACAGAGAAAACTGAGATGAGAAAAGCAAAGAGAAATGTAAGGACAGATGGAAACTTGTCGTTATCTGCCAATAACATGAATATCTACATAGTAAATCCAAGGGAATCTACAATTCATCAGGTCTAATTAGAGTGTTCAGCAAGGTTCCTGGCTGTTAAATCAATATGAAAAGTTGCTATTCCTTACACCAGCCTGCCCTTACACCAGCCACAACCAGTAATTTGAGATATGTCTTAAATGTGTTCATTCTGTCATCTGCATATTTATCTGTCCCAGTTTTGTGCCAATTTTGGTATTATTTATGGATTTAAAAAATATACATTTTTATCTTTTAATTTCCAAGAGCTCTTTTTTCATGTCTGCTCTGATCATTTTTTTCCTGAATACCCACAGCAAATTAATACTTTTACTAAGTTAGGGCCAGATGCAGTGGCTTATGCCTGTAATCCCAGTGCTTTGAGATGCCAAAGCAGAAGGATTGCTTGAGCCCAGGAGTTTGAGACCAGCCTGCACAAAATGGAGATTATATATATACATATATTTGCTGTTTTTGCCCACTTAAGTATAATTGCAAGACTGTCAGTTTCAAGCAAGGTGAAAGATCAAGAAAGGTATTTGAGGCAGATCCAGGCAGCTACCCTGCCATGTACACCTTATGATCCAGTAAAGCCACAAGAAGCGTTTATGGAAAATAATATACTCTATTGTAGGGAGCCCCCGGAAAGCCTTGTTAGGAGAGTCACAGCAGAGTCCCTGAGAGTTTGGTGATGCGCCATGCCTGCATCTCCCTGCACTGTAAAAGCAGTGCCTGGTTTGTTTCCAAGCCTGTTGGAGACTGAATAATTATGGGACGCTGTGTAGCCATGTAACCCTAATTTTCTATGATGAACTATTTGCTTCCTGATGAACAAACCTTAAAGCTATATTTGTATTAAAATATTACATGACAAAATGGAACTGATAAGAAATTAGATGAGGCCTGAACTGGGACAGAAAGGCCAAATAAACACACAAAAAAGCAAGTGGCTCTGATGTCCATGGCACCTGATTCTGCTGCTTCACTGCTTTTTCCTCCCACACCGGTATTCTAATGAGGAATTCCCCGTGATCAGATAATGGGAGATAACAAAACTTGATCTCATCCAAAGACAGATCTGCACAGTACAGAAATACCAATGCTGAACAGGTGGACACCATGCCCCAGACTCACAGAGGTAGCTCTGGAGACAGGGAAGATAAATCCTTGGAGTAGGCTGAACACTGGGTGATGTTCCCAGTTTCACAGGAAGATGAATGGTTAGGGATATGGCTCTACATTCATCCCCATGTTCTAGTTTATCCTTCTTAACTGTGTCCTTTGTTTCCCATTGTATTAGTCCATTCTCAGGCTGCTATAAAGAAATGCCTGAGACTGGGTAATTTAATAAGGAAAGAGGTTTATTTGGCTCACAATTTTGCAGGCTGTACAGGAAGCATGGCTGCATCAGCTTCTGGGGAGGCCTCAGGGAGCTTTTACTCATGCAGAAGGAAAGGTGGGAGCAAGGTCTTACATGACAGGAGCAGCACCAAGGGAGAGAAGGGGAAGGTGCCACACACTTTTTAACAACCAGATCTCATGAGAACTCACTATTGTGACAACAGCACCAGGATTGGGTGATGTTAAACCATGAGAAACCACTGCAAGGATCCAGTCACCTCCCACCAGGTCCCAACTCCAGCAAGGGGAATCACATTTCAACATGAGATTTTGTTGGGGACACAGACCCAAACTGAATAAGACATACTTGTCTTATATGAACATCCTGGCAATTCCTCAAATTTTAGTTCAGGTAGCAAGACCAGACTAACATCACTCTGCAAGTAGTTGATGAGACTTTGTACATTCCCTATGTGGAGGGCGATAGGAGGGGTCTGCTATTTACCTTCCAAAATTTCTTTCTACTCTTCCTCAATCTTTTTCCTGCAGCAGAAGCACAAGCTGAATAAATTTCATCAAAGAGCCCCTATGCCCTTGGATCCTGGCTGGATTTGACCAATCCCAACAGGACATGGGAGGGGGAACAGTGAGTAAGTCTGGGTTTATAAACCTCTGTTTTCTTCCCTGCCTTTGCAGCTAAGTGTGTCCGTAGCAAAAGTTACTGACCCTCTACGTGGACTGTGCTGTAAAACACTCTCTCTGGGGCCCAATCACTTCTTCTCTGCACCTCTGGCCCGGGAGTGGTTAGAGCTCTGCTGCTACTAAGATTCAGGATACTGCACTATCCTTTGTGGTTCTTCTATGCCCATACTCTTGTTAAATATTCCTTTGTTGATAACCTTCTCTGAATCAGATGGCTATTATGAAAAAGTCAAAAAATAACAGTTGCTGGTGAGGTTGCAGAAAAAAAGGAACACCTATACACTGTTGGTGGGAGTGTAAATTAGTTCACCCACAGTGGAAGGTAGTGTGGTAATTTCTCAAAGAGCTAAAAACAGAACTACCATTCAACCCAGCAATCCCATTACTAGGTATATACCCAAAGGAATATAAATTGTTCTGCAATAAAGACACATGCATATATATGTTCATTGCAACACTATTCACACTAGCAAAGACATGGAATCAACCTAAATGGCTACTAATGGTAGACTGGATTTTTTAAAACGTGGTACATATACACCATGGAATACTATGTAGCCAAAAAAAAGAATGAGAGCATGTCCTTTGCAGAAACATGGATGGAGCTGGGGGTCATAGCTTTAGCATACTAACCCAAGAACAGAAAATCAAAACTGCATGTTCTCATTTATAAGTTGGAGCTAAATAATAAGAACATAGGAATACGTAGAGGAGAAACAAACTGGCGCTTACTTGAGACAGGAGGGAGAGGATCAGAAAACGTCACTATTGGGTACTATATAGTACCTGGGTGATGAAATAATCTGTACACCAAATTCCTGGGACATGAATTTACCTATGTAAAAAACCTGTAAATGTACCACTGAACCTAACATAAAAGTTAAAAATAAACCCTCCCTGAATCATTCCTTTTCTCTGTCCATTTCCTTTCCTATAAGAATATAGTTCTCAGATAACATTACTACAACTGAAAAGACATTGCCATTGGCGATGATCAGTTAACATCATATGGGCATCTGAGGAAGAGAGAGAGGACTTTCCAGGAGGAGGCTGATGATGAGCTCCTTGTGCAAGAGCTGGCCTCGGACAGAGAAGTGGGATTGGTCCGTGTGGAGAAGCACTAGCGTGCTCCAGATAGAAAGAATGATGTCAACAGATGGAGATGGATGTGTTTGGGGCATGTGCCATGACAATGAAGACTGGAGATCGACTGTGGTGTATGGTCTGAAAAGAGGGAAGAGTGAAAACACAACTGGGGCTGTGAGGGGAGGACTGGAGAATTAATCACTTGGAGACTGGACAGTACTTGAAGATGTGACAAGAAACAGCAGGGCTCCAGGCTGCAGAGAGAGACAAATGGTTAGAATGCAGTCAGGGGAGGTAAGAATTAATGTAAGTCAGGCCTCAGGCATCGACATGAGGGTCTACAGCTAGGGTCCAAGGCATTGAGAAGAAATAGTGTGAGATGTGAGTTCCTATGCAACATATGTGATCTCCCAAGGTCTCACCTGAAATTTGAGGCAGACTTTATCCATCTATAACAGGATTCAGCTATACTTGCTGAAGTGACCTGTGCACAACCCTGAAATTCTGGAGTAAACAGTCATAAATTATGATTTGTCCTTTTCTTCAACTCCCAACATCAGGAAGCACCCAGTATCATTGCAATAAGAAGTGTAGAATGGCTAAGAAAAATAAATCTGGCAGACCCCAGGGTGCTAGCGAGGTAGTTCCTGGATGGGGCCTGAGAGGAGAGGGGAGAAACCTTTGAAGTCAAATGAGATAATGTACTTGGGTGAAAGTAAATCATCGTGGGGAACCCTGATTATATAATCTTTATTTAGTTGACATAGCTCAGATAAGCAAGCCTTTCATTCCCCGACCAAATGTGTAAACTTTACTTAAGCTTACAACCAACACCCAGTTGCATCTGCTGCTGCTGCTCCCTTGCTCTTGCAACACTCCAGGTCCTGACCTTCTTTTTCTAGGCAAATATGTGTGATCCCACGTCATCCATATGGTCTCAAATGTCATTCTCTCCACGTTATCCAGTTAGTTTGTCATCAGTATGTACTTCCTTAAAGTACGTGCATGGTTTTTCCATTGTGAAAGGCAATATATTTGGAGTCTGAAATCTGAGACCCAGAAAGCAAGAATCAAATGTGGAGTAATATTTACAGTGTGTTGTTTTTTTAATAAGATAAATGAACAACAGCAACAAATCCTCTAAATCTGTTTCATTTATCTGCGTACATGGAAACTGAACTCAACTCTTTTTGTGAGCTTTTTAATCATCTGGCCACATAGTTCTACTACTAATTAGCAGTGACCTTCTGCATTCAGTTTGATGCTTTATCCCCACAACCACCACTTATTTTTATAGGACAGAACCTCTCATTCCTATTTTAAAGATAGAGAAACTGAGGCTCAAAGAGCTAAAATGAATTTTCTGAAGTCACAGATTTTTATTACCTTTCCTCATTATTATTTTATGTATCTCAAATGCCCTTTGAAGCCTTATGAGGAGAGAAGGCTTCAAAGTCCACTATGGGGAATTGAGAGAAGGAGGCAGTCAGCCTGTTGTTTGAGTGTCCTGGCCCTGTAGCCACAGGGACCTCCATTAGAGCTCCAGCTCTATTCACATACCATGGAACTTTGGGCAAGTTTTAATTTATTCTCCTTGGGTCTTTGTTTCCTCATCTGTGACCTGTGAGCAACAACAGTGCCAGCATCATTGTGTGGTTGTGAAGCTGAAGGAAAAATGCATGTTGCATACCTGCAATGTGCCTGGCACACAGTAAACTAAATCATATGCTAACTGGTAAAGGAATATGTTACTATCATTTCTGTAGGTGGAAATTCAGACCACCTGCCAACACAGGCTGAACTCAATGGCACATCACTGGGGATATGGACCATTAATAATAATTTTCATCTTAGAAATAAGCTACATTAGAGTGGAAAGACATGGAAACATCCAATGCAGACAATACAACGCCAACCAAACCAAATGCCACGAGCAATGGCACTTCTTCTCTTGTAGTCAGACTCGCCATGTAATGGAAACAGTAAAACTGTTTATTAAAGCTGACCAAGTGTTCTCAGTTATGGTTAGAATATCCTGTTTCTGATTCAAATTCTTTCAAACACCTCTTACTCACTCTGTTGACAAAGGAGAGATTTCTACTCTAGGGTCATGTATGAACACATTATACCCTACACTGGACAGATGAGGTTGACAGTAGTTTATAGTCACGTATACTCAGACTGAAGGAGGACGATGTATACCACGTAGGGCCACAGAGTGGCTCTTGGGGCTCTTGGGAACATAGTGAACAAACACGGTCCGGGGGAGGATGATTTTGTAGTAACAAGAGGGTGATGCGCTCCCTGGTTTCTATGGGAGGATATATTTGGCCCGTTTCCTTGTTTGAATAATTGCGAAGGCTAGCAGGAAACTGGAGCCTGGTCCTTAGGGATAAGCAGGAACTGCTTCTGGTCTCTGATAGGAAGCTTTTGTTATGAAGGCCTTACCTGTGGGAGCAGAATGGGATCCTTTCATTGTCGTACCTCTAGGAGAACCAAGAGTTACACTATCAAAGTTCTCCTGGTTTCACCAAATACCAAAACACACATAATATTGTGCCTTAAATTTAGACCTTACACCACACCTGAACAGTGAGTAAAAATCCCCTCCTCAACCAAGGTACCACGATCACATTTCAGACTGTAGAGGTGAAGAGAAGATCCTATAAAATCTTACTCAAGTATGAAGGATTGAAACACCTTTAGACTTTTCAATAGCATTGTTAGTATCTAGAAATTTATGGATAGATGCTTTCAACAATATAAAATAAAATGGCTTTTGATGTAGAAATCTTCATACACAGTGATACTAACAAGTGTGAAGATAGAATAAAAGCATTTTAAGACATGGAAGTCTCAAGGGATATACTTCTCAATCATTCATTCTCAGGAATCTTCTAGAGACTCTTTCACTGAAACATGGTATTCGACAAAAAAGGAAAATATATGAAATAGAGAAAGCAGATATCCAACTCAAAAAGAAGTGAAATAATTTTCCAGCTTGTTGGCAAAAGAAGATCCTTAAACCTCCTCTGATTATCAGTTGCAGAGAGCCGCTAGTTCAAGTTGTAGACAGAGGGCTCCAGAAGAGATTTTCCAGCAGGATAGGACACAGGAAGAGAAAATAACTGCTAAAGCTGAACATATTGAAAGAATGCTTAAATAATTGAAATTGGACATATTGAAAGAATACTTAAATAATTATGATAATTATTTTAGTCTTGTAAATAATTAAGTTTTCCTGTTGAAAATTAATCCACTAAACAACAGTAAAGCAACGCAAATAAACATCAACATCAAAAGCATAGTAAAGTTCCACAGAAAAAATCAATTTAAATATCATATTATTAGGCATAGCTATATATTTTTGTTTCTCAAAATAATGTAAACACTTTGTATTTACCTAACAAATATTTTATTTAGTGCCTAGGGAAATAAACTGAAAAGGGTGTGACATAAGAGCAGAGGGATGATAAAGAACACTAACTCTTTATACTTAGTAGGACTGAAATATATGCTAGTTAAAGCTGCATAAGAATACCATTATAGCTATATAGTTTAGAGACATAAAATTAAATATCAAAAGGGTTGCTAAAGAAGTTCATAGTGGTTACCTGTGTGGAGCATAAGATATTGGGGAAAAGGGAGTAGAGACTTGTTTTTATTAAAAAAAAAGAAAAGCCTTGTAGAATTACCTGACTATTTAATCATTGTGTATTCACAACCTTAATCAAAGATAAAAATACATATTTTTATTTTTAAAGAAGGGCATTTAATAAAGCTCAGTCATTGATGATAAAATTTCTGAGATTTACTGATAAAAGGAAGCTCCCTAATCCGATAAAATTCCATCTTATCACTAGACATAGAAAGCGTTGTGCATATATATATGTATATATATACACATATATATATGGAATTGCATTGTCATAATAATAGGTGTAATATAAATATAATAAAACAGATTATTTCTATTATAAATGGGCAGCATAATTCAAGGTGTATTGAGCAATGCAATTAAAAATACAAAGAAATAGAAAAAAGACTTAAAGGAAAAGTGTTAAAAATAATTATTTTCTGGTAATATGTGAAGAATTTCTATCATATCAGTAGAAAAATGTATTAGAAGTCATAAGGGAGTTCAGCAAAGTTACTGAACAGTATACTGTGTCATAAAAATCAATATGCCACTTCAGAGTATTTTAGGTACTAACCTAAAAATTTCTAGGTACTAACCTAGAAAATGAGTGGTATCTCATTTTCTAAATAACCTAAATTATGAGTGGTGTCTCATTTTCTAATAACCTAATAACTGGTATCTCATTTCTAATAACTTAATTTCTAATAACTGGTATCTAATTTCTAATAACTGGTATCTCATTTGTAATAACTGGTATCTCATTTCTAATAACCTAAATTATGAGTGGTATCTCATTTTCTACTATATTTTATTTTAGGTTAGTACCTAAATGAGATACCACTCATAATTGCAAATAAAAACTACACATAACAAATGTAACAAAAAAATCACAAAAAGGAACATTTAAAAATTCTAATTAATTATGTTTTTTAAAGTGAATTAATGGACATACCCTGTTCATGGATGTAACAACCACCTCATAAAGGCATCAATTCTCCATAGATTATTTTATCATTGAATGAAATTAAATTTAAAATGATAGATTTAGTGTGTGCATTTGATCAACTGACTGAAATTTACATACAATATTAACATCTAAGAATTGATAAGACAAAGTTTACAAAGCAAAGCAGCAAGCGATAATCACCATACCTCATATTAATAAATACTACAAAGTCACAGTAATGAACAGAGTATTGTCGTCTTGTAAGAACAGACTAGTATCACATTTTAAGAGACTATAGTAACATATCTGTGGATTAACAGAGACTTGGTGATGACAGAGTTGACATCGCAAATAAATTTTTAAGGAATATATTGTACAGAAAATGGGGCTGGAATATTGGTCATGTAAGTAGTGAAGAAAACCAAGTGCAACTTCCCAAAATACAAAGGATTGTTAGACTAGACACAGTTAAGGTACAAGAAAGCTCCCTGCCTCCCTCTATGTGCAAAAGCAGGACAAAGATTTACAAAGACAAAGGGTCTTTCCAGTCGTCTCCCCATTTTTTTCCACTTAGAGACAGAATATAAATTTTCCTTTACTGTAGACAGCCTTTAAGCTGCCCTGAAATGGAGCCAGAGGAATCTGTGAGCAGAATTTGCTCTGTTAGTCTCTGCCCATAAATTTACCATCCTACAGTTTTTCTGCTTTTGGAAGCCTGGGACTGGTTTGTTTTTTTTTTGTCCTATTGCTTCTCTTAAATTTATTACTCTTCATTGAAGATCTTAGATAAACTGAAACCCTAAGCAAATGCCTTGAGTTATATTTCTCCAACATGGTATAAACTGCATGTGTCAATTAACTGGCTTGTTTTACTCTTGTTAATCTGTCTTCTGTTGCAGGAGTCTCTCCAAACTATGAATTAATGAGGTTTGAGGAAAAATATAATTTTTCCCCTGTGGTAGGAAAAATAAAAGCAGATACCTATCATACATTATATACACATTTGATCTCTAGATGTGTTTAACACTTAATTGAGAATGGTAAATTTCATACATATACATACATATGTACAAACTTTATATGTACATATATGCATATATATTCACACATTTAGATATACAAGCACATCCATATGTATACTACATGAGTAGACAAACACATGTATGTATATACTATATGGGTGTGTGTGTGTGTATAATTATTTCTATGCAGAGTGTAAAGAGACATTTTATTCTGGTTTCAGTTGCATTTATTCGATTGTCAATGAGACATAAAATCAATTGATTTACTTGTTTGTGGTAGGCAGAATTCTAAATTCTCGCCCCTGTTGTATATACACCATCTCCCAATTAATTATTGCTCTTCAGATGTTACTGTAATGAGACTTTTTCATACTTAATTGAAGTCCCAAATAGGTTACATTTAAAATGGCACTGACTTAATCGGTGAGACCTTAAATGGAACTGGGTTATTTATGGGAATGGCGATTCAACATATGAGAGAATAATGCATAAAATATTTCTCCTTTCCTGTAAAGATTCATGTGTCAAGAACTGTGGGCAGCATTTGGGAACTGAGAACAGTTCCCAGCTCAGTCAGCAAGGAAGCAGGAATTTCAGTTCAACAATTGCAAGGAACTGGATTTGGCCAGCCATCTGAATGTGCTTTAAAGAAGATTCTTCCCAGAGCCTCCAGAAAGGGACACAGTCTGGCCAATGCATTGATTTTAGCCTTGCAAAGATCTAAACAGAGAACACAGCCTGTCATACCCAAATGTCTGATCTATAAGACTTAGTGCTAGTTGTAAATGAGAGTTGTTCCAAGTCAGTAAGTTTGCGGCATTTTGTTATGCATCAGTAGAAAAGAGAACATTTGAGGGTTTACATGAAAATTTGTTGATTAATATTTTTGTTCATTTTGGGAGGAGGTTCTTATTGATTCTTTAAAAAAAACTTTATAATCTAGACATTAAGAAGAATATGACATATATATTCTTTCAGCCTATCATCATCTGTTTTCTTTTTAAAAAATACTTTATTTTTAACTTTTGTGGATACATAGTAAGTATATTTACTTATGGGGTACTTGAGATGTTTTGATACAAGTATGCAATGTAAAATAATTCCCTCATGGAGAATGGGATAACCATCCCCCAAGCATTTTTCCTTTGTGTTACAAACTTAATTCCTGAGGCCTTCAGTTTCCCTAACTCAGAGACTTCCTGATGCTGGCATGGAATTCTCCTTGAGATCAGTGTTTTCCTCTTCACCACCTACTGATTTGTCCCCTAAGTAAGATGCAGAGTTTCCAAGCCAAGAGATGCTCAAGTTCATAGTGACTCTGAATGATTAAGTTAGATTAAGGGCTAAATAAGTGTTTGTGGGATAATCTTGGAAATATTCCCACTTCCAACATAGACATTGTGGGGATATGTACTGCTAGGGGAAGAAAACGAAAAGCAAACAAAACAAAGACCAAAAAACCTTTTACTTGGTCACGTGTCACATCACAACTTGAAATTTGAATTATATATATTTCAAGATGTAACATAAGGTATTCACTTTTATATTTACTAAAATATTGAAGTTTTGTCTTTCTTTTCTACAATTCATAACTTAATTTTAAACTATTTTTTTTTAAGAATATCTGAAGTGAGGCTCACTAGTGTCCATTTTTATTTTGAGAATTATGTTCATTCTTTGAAATTGGTTGTTGAACCAATGTGTTCTCTGGCTTTTTCATAACTGGTAGTCATTTTAAAGGAAAAAGCAAAGATTATTTTGGAAATTAAATAAGTGGTGAGGAAAATCAAGAATGTTAATTCTATTTGGATTTGTGGTTAGATCACAGACTTTCTTCAGGAATCAAAATGTCTTTATCCTTGTTTGAAAGAGACTTTCTGATTTCATCTGAGGACTTCTACAGCTCAGATATATAGCCACATGAACACGATGGGGAAAAAATCAAATTTTTTCTTAATTAAAAAATGTTGAAAAGTTGAGAAACTGTTCTAATATGACTATTTATCCATTACTAGAACAAATTTAGAGGTATGTTCAGAGCACAACCAGGCCAAAGAATTGGAAAGACCCAAGTAACAGTTATCACTAAAATATGGGAAAAATATCCACACAAAGAGTATTCTATTCCTTCTCAGAAATATATAAAATTGAAGAACTCATAAGCAATTTTTACAGAAAACAAAACTTGTCATTGTAGTTTATGTAATGCTAATTTATACAAGAGTTTTATAAAAGCAATGATTTATATATGTATATAAAATGTATTTTGGATTTCAACAATTTGTGATTGCAGGCCATTTGGGCCATTTTATTTTCTGCCTGCCAGTTAATAATCTAAGACTAAGAGAAGTTAGTGCTGAACAGTTGCAGTGTGCAAGTTCCTTGAAGAATTCACACAGAATGAAAACAGGAAGATCCACAGTTTTGCAGGAAATTCAGGGCCGATCAGATTGCAAGCCTCATTCTGGAGAAAGGCTAGTTTTGGATCAAAATTACAAAAAAAAAAAAAAATTCTCTGAAATAAACTCCAACCCTTCCAAACTCACTTTTATTAACATTTAAATAGCCTAGATGTTTGTCTAATTTTTTAAGTAATAAAAAGGCCATTATTTTCTGTGATTTATGATTCTGGCAAGAATTTCAATCTTAAGCATCCCAGGTCTGCTATTTATATAAAATGATACTATTTGTTTTACTTTTATTTTTATTTTAGACCAAGGCAATAGATCTTGGTTTGAAGGAAAACTTGGTTTAGTGAAATTATGAAATAAATAATAAACACCTGTAATAAAGAAAGACCAGAACAAAAACAAGTTGATCGGTGTCCAAGTCCCCAAAGCTCAAGTTTGTTTCACTTGCTTTTTCTCGGAGACGATATGAAAAAGAGAATCATCTGATCCTATTTTACTTTCTTCATTTAGTACATGGCCTGGGATAAAAAGATCCAAGTTCATGTTTTGGTTTACCCTTTCTTGAGTGTTTTGACCAAGTTATTTCTCTGGGGAGAAGCCAGAAAAGTTATCAGCCTTGTAGTTCTATGAAGAGAAATTACTGTGAGAATGACTATAAATTTTTTAGAAACTTGAAAGCACATTCTGATAGATTTTGTTATTGTTGTTGTTACTCTTTTCATTCTGGCTAACGTCTTAGAGTAAAACCAGTACTGAGGATCTCTCATAAATCAAGAAGAATTTTCCAAAAAAAGAATGTTGGATGCTATTATCTGTGAGTTGAGAAGCTTTACATGGTTCCCTGGCAAAATTTAGAAAGGGATCTTCACGTGGTTTGGTTTAGGACAGAAAATGTATATTAAAATAATCACCAAGAGCTTGCACAAATTAACCTTCAGTGAGACAGAAAAATAGTACTATGTTTTCTCAACTGGCAGATAAAGGGACTGTCATAGATGTTGAATCATTCATTTTACAGCTTTTTGACACAGATTTTTTTGGAACACCTTATGGGTAAAATGCACAGAATGCTAGCTCCATTATTAGCTCTTATGTATGTTGAGATATTAAACCATACAATGATGACAATAGTGATGGTAGTGAAAGGAAGAGGGCCATGCTACCACACTGGAGCTCTGTGATGGCTCAGGTCCCACTTGAAATGTACTGTCATTGAAGATGATCATATTGGCTAAATTTAAGGTGACAGAATGGTGAGAGATTCAGTAAGATGATCCTAGCTTCAAATGTCAAAATCATTAAAATCAAGGGATTAGAGAAAGAATAAAAATACTAGCAATTAAGTCTAATAAAGCTGTGTGAAGTTTCTTCTTAATATTTAAAAACTCCAAGTCACATTTGTGCTGCATAATCAATTGCTATATCAATAATCAATCAAGATGTCAATCAATATTTCTCTTCTTTTCTTTTCTTTTCTTTTTTTTTTTTTTTTTTTTTTTTTGAGATGGAGTCTTGCTCTGTCACCCAGGCTGAAGTGCAGTGATGTGATCTCTGCTCACTGCTGCAGCCTCTGCCTCCCAAGTAGCTGGGAGTTCAAACAATTCTCCTGCCTCAGTCTCTTGAGTAGCTGGGATTATAGGTGTACACCACCATGCCCAGTTACTTTTTGTAATTTTACTAGACATAGAGTTTCACTACGTTTGCCAGACTGGTCTCAAACTTCTGACCTCAACTGATTACCTGCTCTGGCCTCTGAAAGTGCTGGGATTACAGGTATGAGCCATTGTACCTGTCCATCAATCAATATTTCTTAAATTAATATATAAATAAATGTGTGATTTGGCTGAAGGATAGATGAATTTCACATTCTGTGTGAAGAAGAGTTTACTTGACAGCAATTTATACTTAAAAATAAAAGTGTAGGAGTCATGAAATCAAAGCTGGGGTTCCCTCACAAGCCATCCGAGTGTCTCTGAAAGAGATCTGGAAGACCTGAGGTAAGGTGCCCATGGCCTCCTGGTCAGAAAAGAACACATCTGAGCTCAAAGAGGAGCTGTTTGCCTGCATACCTGGCTGATAAAAAAAGAGCAGAGGCAAAGAGGAAAGGAGGAATCAGGGAGCTCTGGAAGATTAAATTGTAGAATTAGTCAGGACTATCTACTGATGGCCATGTTCCCTTCCATGCATATCACTTGCTCTTACTGTTTGAAGATTCTCCGCATATATCACCTTATCTCGAACTCCAAAGATAAATAACCTGAATAAGTGATCTGGACAGCAGTTAAAAGGTAAGGAGACAAACATCTTTTTTTTAAAATGGATGTTTGAATGTTAAGATGTTTGTAAAGCACACAAACATCTTTTAATCTCCGTATTCTGCACCCTTGAGAAGATGTTTATATTGCAGTGGCTCTGAATCAGCGGTATCAGCAACTCCTGGGTGCTGGTGAGTAACACAAGTTTTCAGGCCCCTCTCCAGATCTAGTGAGTCAGAACCTCAGAACTGGGTGCAGCAGACTGCCTTGAGTCAAGACTTCCAGCTCATCTGAAGCACACTCAAGTCAGCGAACCACTGTTTTATTATTGGTGCGAACACCCCAACAGAGAAAGGTAGGCATACAATTTATGAAGATGTGAAAGAATAAGAGATGTCAAGATATCTGTAAAGGAAAATAGAATCTTATTTAGATGGTTAAAACCCAGCAAAAATGTATGGTTTAATTGACATCCAGGAAGGTTGACTCACTTGTTGAGGTTCACATAGCCTCCTAGGAGGTTAAATCATTATGAATTTTAAAACACATTTAGAAAGACTCCTGAGAATAAAAATAAAAAAGGACAACAAAAAATATTAAATAGGGAGGAATTCCAAATGCTAAGAATTGCTAAAAGAAGGTAGAGAGGAATTTATCTGTCAAAGCAATGCAGTTTTCTCTTCTCCGCCCTGCAGTACTAAATCATTCTTTTAATTCAATAATGGCATGTAAGAATAAGCTCATTAAATGAGTTAAGCTTTCATGACCCTGAAAACTAGTGGTTTTTTTTTGCTCGTTGAATCTGTTGAGAGCACAGCTGAAACCCATCTTCTCCCATCTCTGTTGATGTTTTTATCAGGCAAGAGGTCACTATGGTAATTATAGAAGAGAAAAAATATAAACAAGCATATACTTATTGTATTTCAGATTTTATCTTCTGTGGCTTTTATCCTCATAGGATGCAACTGTCTTTCACACAGATAAGAGTGGCCCTCCTCCATGCTCACTCTGTCAAATGCTTTACCACTTCATGTTTGGATGATAATGTCTGTGTCCATGTGAATGAATGATTCAGACAAGCACAGATTTCAAACTCCCAGCAATTAAGAACAAATAAATTTTGTAAGTAAGAAATTGAAGTTTTTTTTAAAACTTAACATTTGTTTCACTTATTTAGAAAACATGCTCTTTAAATATTAAAAATTATAATGAGACACACCAATGTGTGATAAGCCTGTTTGTCAGGTGGCCACATAAACTCAGGAATGGAGGAAATGTGATCGATATAAATTTATAGCAAGCACTTAGTGACTCAGGTGGTAGGTTGATAAAAACTCAGAAAAGGCCTGGACCTCAGAGTAACAAGGCTGGATTGTATTAGTTTAAATATCTTTAAAGATAATGCATTGGCCAAAGAGTCAGGGAATTGCCATGAACTCAGAAAAAAGACAGTAGTTGTGGCAGAGGCAGTTAAGACAGTTGACCCATAGACAACCATTGCTACTTTGCAAAAGCCACAGCTGTACCGCCCTGACCTTGCTTTTTAGGTTACCTGCTCTCATTGTTTTCTGATTCTATATTCCATAAAGCCTTGCTTTTGCTAGTTTTCCAAATATGGGAAAGAATGCCTGGTCAAACCACTGTGTATTCCAACCTGCAGGAGAATTTTTGTCATTATGAATTAGTAACACTGGCCATTCTATTTAGTTCACTTATTCATCCAAGCATTTCCTTAGAAATGAGCTTCCTGGGTTTCTGAGATAGCTCCCTCGTAGGGGAGAAAGATGGCATGCAGGTGTTACTGTGACTTACTTTGGAAAGTGACCCCATGGGACACAGCTCAGGGGAACGATCTACCTGTCAAGGAAGAGGCAGTGGCACCAAACTGCACTTTGGAGAAAATGACACTGTTGAGCTGGTTCTTTTTATTTATTTTCATTTTTATTTTTTCGAGACAGAGTCTTGCTCTGTTGCCAGGCTGGAGTCCAGTGGTGCAATCTTGGCTCACTGCAACCTCTGCCTCCAGAGTTCAAGCGATTCTCCTGCCTCGGCCTCCCGAGTAGCTGGGACTACAGGCATGTGCCACAATGCCCAGCTAATTTTTGTATTTTTAGTAGAGATGGAGTTTCACCATGTTGGCCAGGATGGTCTCGATTTCCTGACCTCTTGATCCACCTGCCTTGACCTCCCAAAGTACCAGGAGTGAGCCACCATGCCTGGCCAAGCTAGTTTTTAAAGGACATGTACAGTTTGGTCAGATTTGTGTTTTTGTTTTATTTTGCCTTAAGGGGGTAATAGGAAAGGACTTGGATGCAGAGAAGCGGACAGAAAAGCAACCCCCTAGGTAGAGTGCCCCACTGGGGGTGGTGTTGGGAGAGAGTGTTTCCACTAGGAGGCTTTGAGTGGTGATGTGCCAACTTCCAGCTGCAGTTCTCAGAACAGGGAGAGAAGTTAGGCTGCAGGGAACACTGGGCTCTATTCCACAGGCAGCGGTCATGAAGGAGGAACTGAAGAGCCAACAGAGCACTTCACTTGCTGGTGGCAGGTGGAATACAGATTGAGAGGTGGAATATGGATTGGTTGAAACAACCAACAGAAATATTGTGTGATCTGCAAGTGAAATTTTAAAATTCTTTAATAGTCACAAGAAACAAGTGGAATAAATGTAATAATGTATTTTATTTAACACAATACATCCTAACTTTTGTCATTTAAAATGTCATCATTATACAAATTTATTAATGATAGTTTATACTTACTCTTTTTGTACTAGGTCTTTGAAACCTTGCATGTATTTTATACATAAAGCATATTTTGATTTAGATTCTAAACTTTCATCAGAATTATTGGATCTGTATTTAGATTTCATCAAATTTAAAGTTGAAGAGTACATTAAAATGCTGGAGTTTTTCAGAATTCTTAAGGGTTCTCTCTCTCTCTCTCTCTTCTCTCTCTCTCTCTCTCTCTCTCTCTCTCTCTCTCTCTCTCTCTCTCTCTCTCGATGATGTCTGGCTCTGTTGCCCATGGTAGACTGTGGTAATGTGATTTTGGCTCACTGCAACTGCCACCTCCTGGGCTCAAGTGATCCTTTCACCTCGGCCTCCCAGGTAGCTGTGACCACAGGCACACACCACCATGCCCCCACCGGGTGAGCACACTGTGTGCTCATCTGTCCTAAGACTCAGATTTATTACCTCTGAAATGATAGCCTGTTCGCCTTAGGGAATTGCCACTTTTCTGATTCAGAAAAGAAAGGGAGTAAGATCTTGTATTTTAATTACCCACTGAACTAAGATTGCGCTTAAACTTGCCACTGTGACACTTAAGAGCTAATTTTTTGTGGTTTTGGTAGAGACAGGGTTTCACCAGGTTGCCCAGGCTGGTCTCAAATTCCTGAGGTCAAGCAATCTAACTGCCTTGGCCTCTCAAACTACTGGGATTATAGGTATGAGCCACCATGCTCAACCAGAGATTCTTAAAAGTTTTCTAACAACTGAATCCAGTATCTATATTTTCTTAATTTAATGAAATTAAATACTACTATAACTTTAGATAACTGGTTATGCCAGTTACATGTCAAATGCTCAGCAGCAGCATGCGGCCATTGGCTAGTCTATTGGACAATTGCAGGATAGAGCAAGGAGACTTGAAGGAAAGGATCCATTTGGAAGATTTATGTTGGATGCTTCTTGAATGCAGTGACTAAAACTTAGTCATGATTTTGTCCTTTTTTAATGACAGACACAGATGCCTAGGATAACTATTGAAATGAATTTTAAAATTCAGTAATCTCCAGGATAGTATTTGTTCGCATTAAGACCATTAAGACTTAAATGACTTTATCTAAATAAAGTTATTAAAAGAGGGATGAAACATAACATGAGAAATGTAAGCAAGTGATGAAAAAAGAGTGGGAATTAAAAATAAAGCGCCTCAATTATTCTGTTGACCATGTTAGGTAGACAGGCAATCTCCCATTAAGTTGACCATCAGAAACCAGCTTCTTCATAGTTGATAAAGCCATCTTGTGGAAGGGGATAATGTGAAAATTGCGGACCTCAAAAAAGCATTCTAGGACATGTATCTTTTCACACTGTCTGATTTTGGAAGGTCAAAGTATGAACTCTATTTACCAGAGTGCCTGGCTTTTAGAGTGCACTAAATATGTTATTTTCACTTCCTCTTGTTAAGAGACAGAAGATAAACATCTGCTTACATCAACGTGCTTATGCAGGGAAATTCTACAGTGCCATATTTATGATCAAGTCTTATAATAATCACATATAGAATAATATTATTGGTTCAATCTGCTTGACTAATAAATAGTTTAAAACTAATTTTGTGATCATTTACTAATAGCATAATTATTTAAAAATGAAATAAGCTACTAGTCATTATCTTCATATTTGTTTTCCTTGAAGTCTTTAAGTGGTTATGATCTTCAGTAAGTTCGAAAAGATGATTTGTTCTAAAGCTTTCCTTTGGTTTTTGGATTTTGGAAGGTCACATAATTCAGTGTCACACTAAATCAAATTGACATAACATTAAAAACACATTTCCTAAGTGGATTTTTAGCTAAAATTTTACTTGGATGAAGATTATCAATATTACCTTGAACTTCTCTAAGCCAGGAAAAGAGGCAAAATAGAGTGTTTTATTTCTCCCTTTATACTTGTAGGACTGTTGCCCAGTCCACCTCCAAAAGTCAAGCCTTTCTTGGTGGAGTCTTATTTACTGTGTCAAAAGGCATAAATATTGCATCTCACCCTGAATTTGAAGGAGTTGACACCTCTTAACCAAAACCAGCCTTTACTCAGAATATGTCTATCATATAATGGGCACATTCTGTGCTTACTGCATGTCTTAACTCACTTAACTTTCATCAATATCTCGAAAGGCAGGTACTATCATTCTACCCAACTCACAGATGAGTGAAGTGAAGCAAGGCACAGAAGGTGAAGTTAATGCTTGGCCTGGAAGGCTGCCTTAAGGACTTTGGTTTATATTCTGGGGGAAATAAGAAGCTATTGTAGGGTTCTGAGTCTGAGATAACACAATGTGATCTAAGTGTCAGTGCCCACTCCAGATGCTTTGTTGAGTCTGGACTGTGGTGAGCTGAAGATAAAGGTGGGTAGACTAGCCAGGAGGTCATCCAGGCCTGAGAAGATGATAACTGATCAGTACGTAGGTGGTAGGGCTGATGACAAGAGGTTGGCTTCTGAATATCTCCTGAAGGTGGAGCCAAAACGATTTTCTGAAAGATTGGATGTGGAATATGAAAAACAAGATAAAAATGTGGCTGACTCCCAGAACTTAACCCATGCTCCTGGAAACAGAGGGTTTCCAGAACCTAAATGAGAGTAGACTATGATTGCTGCAAGCATGGGTGGGTTCTGAAGATAACATGTTGAATGGAAAGCACAGATTATGTGTCCAGTCAGAGATGTTAAATGAGTGATTGGACATATGAGTGGATTTCAAGAGAGGGCTGAACTGAAGAGAAAGTCTGGGAATCTTTTCCATAGGAAAAATATTTCTAGTCAAGAGACCAGGAGAGATTGTCAAATGAGCATTAGAGATAGAAAAAAGAAGAGCATAAGTCAAACCCAATGACTTATTGCAACAATGAGCAGGTGTTCCTGTGACAAGGAAGTGATGAGCTCTACCAGCAGCTTCAGACATGGAGATTATGGCACAAAGGAATTGTAACTCAGATGCATGCAGGTTCTTCCATACCTTCTCCCTGAATCCTGTTCCCAGAAGCTACCTCGATGTTGGTGACCTGAGCTCAGCGATGTGAGTAAGTGAAACTGGACAGACTGACTTCAGGGCAGGTACCAGTCTAAGTGCAGTTACATTTAATAGAATAAAAAGCAAAAGGTGTTTTTCTTTGTCTTCCCAAAATGACATTGATACAACCCTGCCTACTTTATCTCCAGTGAAATTTGCCTATTCCCCTAGTGGCCAATTAAGTCTTATTGTGACTTTTCAACAACTTAGTTAGGCATCTAGGGAGGATACATTTTAGGGAAAAGACCCTAATCACTTGGGTCATATGGTTCACAGCTCACATTACTAAAGAGCCTGAGTGTCATGGCAGGAAGGAAAAGATGCATTGGACAGATCGGGCCTCCAGAGATGTCTGAGATGGGATTCAGGAACTAGGAGATAAGATTTTCCTGATGGGAAGAGGCATACCACAGTTCTAAGCTTGCTATTGTCATACACTTAATTCAAATTCACAGTAATGTGTGTTTGAAAAAGAAAAATAAAACTGTAATGAGCTGATATCCCATTGTTCAGAGGAGAAATTCTCGGACTTTGTCAGACTAGATTCCATGAAGACCCAAATCCCAGAGATGCTGGTACACTGTGTGCTCATCTGTCCTAAGACTCAGATTTATCACCTCTGAAATGATAGCCTGTTCGCCTTAGGGAATTGCCACTTTTCTGATTCAGAAAAGAAAGGGACAGGGCAGTAAGATCTTGTATTTTAATTACCCATTGAACTAAGATTGCGCTTAAACTTGCCCCTGTGACGCTTAAGAGCACACTGTAAAAGAGTGACCTGAAAGACAGCAATTCTCTATTTGATGGATTGCGACAGGTTCAGAGGCATATGTGTGGGCAGCAGAGAACATCTGACCTGGGGGGATCCTAAATTTTAAGGACCAGAAACACGGGAGCTTTAAAGTATAACGGTGAGACCTTAGAGGGAACTTCAACAGTGTGGGAAGAGCCTGGAAAGTACACTTGTCCTTACAATATTGTATGCCACAGAATTTTTCCTCTTCCTAAGACATAGACAAGGCACAAAGTATCTCTTGAAGTGTCCTAAAAAGAAACTATAAAAACCCAAGTAATTATTTCACATGGTTATCATGGGTTCTTTCTTGTTTGCTATTTTAAAGAATAACTTCATGTCAATTGCATCACTTCCAGAAAACTATTTAATATATGATTGGAGTAATACATTTTTCTTTCTCTGTTTAGAATTTGATTTAAGTGAATTTAGATTTTGATATTTTCATTTAAAAGATTGAACACCTGGTGCTCTGAAATATGTTGACTCTCTGTCCAAAAGCTATTTGTTGCAACATTTTATTTGCTTGTTTTTCCTGGAAGTATCCATGATACCCAAACCTTAAGGTGTGAATAGAATATTTATCAAGATGAAGAACTAGGTCCTGACTGGTAAAATGATGTTGGTATGGCCTGAAGTTTGCCTTTAATCAAGTCCATTGAATGACACGTGAGAATTGTTTCGCAATTCCTTAGCATCAGAAAAAGCATTTTCTGCCAAACAGATTTAAAAAGCCAGAGCCATGGAGAAGGGCAAGCACTTTAATCTAGTGCCGACTTGGCCCCTTAGAGAAGAGTGACGGGAAGAGAGATGACAGACCTACTGTGGATCATCAGATTGAAAGTCCAAGGGGAGATTCATTCTTTTCCAACCTAGTGAACTCCTCTGAAAGCAAAACGTCAGTCCAGCCTGAGCTATTTCTGACCTGCATAAAGGACCAGAAGTACATGCTTGCTTTCTCACAATCTCATTTTTGTAAAAACCACATCACTTACCTGTGGAACACTATTTCTAAAGGGGTCAACTAAGACTATTTTGAGGTGATTCCTGTACTTGGAAACTTAATAAGCAAGGTTAGCCCACCCAGCAGTGAGGTACTCAAGTTATGCATTGAGATTTTTTTAGTACACTCTTAAAAATTTTAAATGTGCCTACAAAAAACTATTGGTGACACCCACATATTCTTCGTGTGCATGTGGGTTTTTTGTTTTTTTTTTTTTTGCATTCTTTTTTTTCTCCTCACCCAAACTTATACCATCTTAATGATCATTTATTGGGACATTACAAATAATTCACATGGTGATTCTCCTAAATTGAGCTCTTTCCCTTGAACTGGTTAGAGTTTTGGGAGCTCTTCCATTTTCCATGTCACTCACTTTCTTTTTTACTTTTTCTTTTTTTTTTTTTGAGACGGAGTTTCGCTCTTGTTACCCAAGCTGGAGTGCAATGGTACGATCTCGGCTCACCGCAACCTCCGCCTCCTGGGTTCAGGCAATTCTCCTTCCTCAGCCTCCTGAGTAGCTGGGATTACAGGCACGCACCACCATGCCCAGCTAATTTTTTGTATTTTTAGTAGAGACGGGGTTTCACCATGTTGACCAGAATGGTCTCGATCTTTTGACCTCATGATCCACCCGCCTTGGCCTCCCAAAGTGCTGGGATTACAGGCTTGAGCCACCGCACCCGGCCCAACTTTCTATCTACCTCTCAAGCCCTCTGAGCTCTCTGCTCCTGACCTCCATCACACATTCCTCCATGCATGGTGCTGCTCATTCATCTAGAATGTTCTCAAAGCCTGCTCCATGTGAGAAACTGCATTAGGCACTCAGGAGACTCAAGGGACAACCATCCCTGCCTGTACTTTCTGAGATTGTACGGATCAGGGAGGCAAACAATGGCCAACAAATACAACTCATCATATTATTTACTATCTAGGTCAGACGTATATGCTGTGCAGATAAAATAAAGAAGGGTAATTTGTTCTGAGCCATATCTGGACCAGGAGGGGTGGCCAGGGGAGCCCGTGTTGTGAAGCAAAGGTTTGAGGGAGTTAACCAGGGATGGATCTGGTGAAAAGGATACACATCGTGGGATGGCAGAGCAAAGCTCTCACCCAGAGGGTCCGGACTGTCCAGGAGCAACAGGGAGGCCAGTGTTGTGGAGTCCATGGACAGGAGAGGCCTCTGTAGGGAAGGGGTAAGGAAAGCAAGAGCGGCCAGAAGAGAAGTACTGAGAATGAAAGGTTGAATGGAGCAGCGCAGAGGTCTTCCCTTAGTCTATAAAGAATGGCTTCTGCAGAGTTGTGGGGACAAGAGCGTGAGAGTAGTGGCTCAACAGCAAATTGGGGAGGAGACAGGAATAGCCCGCAGAGATGCCTCAGAGGCAATTCTGCTGAGAAAGGGAGCTAAGAAATGGGTTCTTAGTGAAGGCAGTGGGGGCATGTTAGTTCTTCATAGAAAATCGTGGGATTTCAGTGGGATGCCATTAATTAAAACCAGCACAGAGGAATAAACTTGTCCCAATTTAATGATCAAGGGTTTAAAAAGCACGCAATCTGTTGTGGTTGAAATAATAGAGATGTGAAGATCCAGTTGCCTTTAAATTTCAAAACTTCCCTGCCTATAATTTTAAAAGACTTATCATCTGAAGGAGGGATTAGGCTTTTCATGCTGGTAAATCACGGGAAATAATATAGTGAGAAACAGATTCTGGCTTCATTCAGTGGAGACTCTTTGATAATCAATCCCTCATGCTCTAGGAAGGACTCCCTGACTCTATCACCATTTGCACACTTGAAGGCAGTTGTAAATGGAGTATCCGCACAGTGTCAAGGGATAAAGCAGTGATTCTGCAGGTGCCCTCCAACTTTGAGTTTCTAAAGAGGAAGCGATGCTTTGAAGAATGTATTGTCTATGTAAATCTCTTCTATTCCCCACAGTGAAGGGTCAGAGATGGTTGCTTTCTCCCAGTGGGTCAGAAGTAAGACTGCACAGGTTCCATCCAGCCTCTACCTCCTGCTATGCAACCTTAATCAAATGCTTATCCTCTTCAGGACCTCAACAGATGCATGTTACTAAAATGTCTACAAAAATGGTAAATCAAATAAACTAATTTACAGAAAATTAGCTCCCTGGGCCATATATATTTCCGAAAGACAGAATGGAGAATTCTATGCATAGTCTTTCATAATCAAGGACATGGCTAAGAATAAATCCCTAATCAGGAACAAGGAGATCAACTATTTTGAACAAGGACAAGTGTCATGCAAATATCAGACAGAATTAGAAAAACTAGAGTGTGAAACCGCTCTGCCCCTTCCTGTCGAGTGCAGCCATTGCCATGTGGATACAGATGAAAATGCTCAGTTTATACTATGGCATGTGCTGTAACAATAATGCTTCAGGATCACAGACAGAGCCAGCACCTGACTCTGCCAAGGCTATGTCAGAGAAGGCTTTGGAAAGGACAGGACAATGGAAAGATGAGTGAGAGTTCCTTAGTAAAGGGAAGAGGGTGTTTTCAACCAGAAAGAAATCCCTGGGCAGAGTACAAAGACCACCTTGGGCTTTCGGCATGGCTCAACCTCAGGATTTGTTTTTGGGAAGAGATGACAGATTTGACTGGAAAAAATAAATTAAGACCAGGTCTTGAAGAGCTAAGCTATTTGGACTTTATCCTGAAGTCATCAAAGAATAATCCCAACTCCAGGTCACACAGATGATCCAGATGGCATGACTCAGACACACTTAGTCACCACTTCGCCCTGAAGACACTAGACCACACCGTACCATCATCTTTCACCTGCATTTCTATAATTTTCCTCTGCCTGGTGGCTCTGCTTTTCCTTGGCTGTGCTCTATTCTCAACAACAGCCAAAGTGGTCCAGTCAAACACTAAGCAGAACTGCTCCCCATCCTGCCATGCATCCACCTCACTCAGAGAAAAAACGTTCTAGTCCCTACAATAGCTAACACTGGAGGAATGTTTCTGAGCTCAGAAATTAGCACTTCTCTTCTCTAGAAGTTCTAATGGCTCCCTATGGCAGACCTAATAGGAGAAGCTTCTTACAGCCCTTCAGACTCTCTATCTACCTTTCCAAACTTACTCTGTATTTACTTCTTTTTGTATATTTTTGCTCCAATCAAACTGGCCTGCTTCATGGCTTCAGCATGATCCCTTTTATGTCTTTTGCTCATGTCATTGCTTCAGAAAGTGTTTCTCTCCTCAAACTACCATACACCTACCCTAATGCCAAAGTCATCCTGGAAGGCTCCACTTCTTCAACAAATCTGCTTTGCTTTTCTACCAACTGGCCCAGACCAGGTCTCTTCAGATTTTCTAAACTGAGGACAAGGATCTTCTAAAACTCCCAGCTCTGAATATTTCTTATAATCTAAACTTTCTTCTCTAAACATTTCTCATGAATCTTCTTGTGCTGCAGTAAGGATGCCATAAGCCAGTTGTGGAAGGGACTTGTGCACATATTTGTGGCAATATGGTAAAACCACCACAGTGATTAATACATGCTTCTGGGGAGATATTTTGAAGCTATGCAAATATTATTCTCCTCCTTAAAATGTCACCCAGGAATGTTAATACTGTTTGGTGGATCTTGCCTGCAGAAAATGTTACTATGGTTTGCTAATGGCAATTTTGTATTTCCCTCACATCTACATTTATTCTTGGAATTCTCCTGTAAGAACAATTTGCCCACTTTCCCTTATTTATGTATTTAATCAGTTATTTTTATTAGCAGAAATTTATGGATATTTAATTTTTTCAGTTATAATCCAATACATTCATAATTTTTCTTGTACTTATTAAAATATTTTCAACTTCTGCCATTGGGAACTCCTTCAGGATAGTTATGTGAGGTTTTTTTTTTTTTTTTTTTGACATGTTCTCATTCTCCCTTGTTTCTTTCTTCTTCCTTCCCTTTCTGTCATCTTTTCTCTTCCTCCTTTTTTTCTTCCTTCCTTCCCTCTTTCCTTCCTTCCTTCTTTCCTTTCTTCCTTCCTTCCCTTCCTTCCTATCTTTCTCTCTTCTTTCCTTCTCTCTTTCCTTCTTTCTCTTTCTTTCTTTCTTTCTCTTTCTTTCTTTCTTTCTTTCTTTCTTTATTTCTTTCTTCCTTTCTCTTTCACTTCTTTGCTATCCCTGTAAGATGCTTCAGGCTCTTCTTGCATTTTCTATACCTCAAACCCAGACTAAGTTATTCAGGAAACCCTGTTTTTTTAGTATAGGTAAATGGAACCTAAAAATATCTGGGTACTAGCTATTTTAATTCCTTCTGAATTATTAGTGCTTCTAGGATCCTCAGCAGACAGAGAAATATATATATATATATATATATATATATATATATATATATATATATAATATATATTATACAGATATATATATACAGATATATATATATATCTGTATAATAACCCATGAATATCCACATATGTATATTTCTATAAAAACCATCCTGTGTGTAGATAGATAGATAGTTCGATATCTCCAACTCTAATCTAGCATCAAACTCATAAATGTACTGTAATTTCAATACAGCATCACCTGTATGTCTATTTTATCAATATCATGGTTTCATCTTGCTTAGAAGAATGTAGGCCAGATTTAGAAAGGTTTTTAAGTAACCCTGATCGTCTCTTTAATAATAACTTTTTTTGGTATGTTGTTACATTATATCTGCCAAGATAGAGATAGAGGATGTTTTGTTAAGCTGATGGGTATCCCTAAAATCGTATCAGCTTAACACAATAAAAGTTTTATTTCTGGCTCAAACAAACCCTTTTGTGTGGCCAGAGGACATGCTAGTGGAATGTCCTTTTTTAAAAAAATTGTAATTTAAGTTCTGGGATACTTGTGTAGAACGTGCAAGTTTGTTACATAGGTATACACATGCCATGGTGGTTTGCTGCATGCATCAACCCATCATCAACCTTAGGTATGTCTCCTAATACTATCTCTCCCCTAGCCCCCACCCCCCAACAGGTTCTGGTGTATGCTGTTCCCCTCCCTGTGTCCATATGTCCTTGTTGTTCAACTGTCCCTTTTAAGTGAGAACATGCAGTGTTTGGTTTTTTGTTCCTGTGTCAGTTTGCTGAGAATGATCATTTCCAGCTTCATCCACATCCCTGCAAAAGACATGAGCTCATCCTTTTTATGGCTGCATAGTATTCCATGGTGTACATGTGCCACATTTTCTTTACCCAGTCTATCATTGATGGGCATTTGGGTTGGTTCCAAATCTTTGCTATTATGACTAGTGCTGCAATGAACATACGTGTGCATGTGTCTTTATAGTAGAATTATTTATAATCCTTCAGGCATATGCCTGGTAATGGGATTGCTATGTCAAATGATATTTCTGGTTCTAGATCCTTGAGAAATCACCATATTGTCTTCCACAATGATTGAACAAATTTACACTCCAACCAACAATATAAAAGTGCTCCTATTTCTCCACATCCTCTCCAACATCTGTTGTCTCCTGACTTTTTCATGATTGCCATTCTAACTGTCATGAGGTGGTATGATCTTTGACAAACCCAACAAAAACAAGCAATGGGGAAATGATTCCCTATTTAATAAATGGTGTTGGGGAACTGGCTAGCCATATGCAGAAAACTGAAACTGGACCCCTTCCTTACACCTTATACAAAAATTAAGTTATGATGAATTAAAGACTTAAACATATGACCTAAAACCATAAAAACTCTGGAAGCAAACCTAGGCAATACCATTCAGGACAGAGGCATTGGCAAAGACCTCATGACGAAAACACCAAAAACAATGGTAACGAATAGTAAAATTGACAAATGGGATCTAATTAAACTAAAGAGCTTCTGCTCAGCAAAAGAAACTATCATCAGAGTGAACAGGCAACCTACAGAATGGGAGAAAATGTTTGCAATCTATCCATCTGACAAACGGCTAATATCCAGAATCTACAAAGAATTTAAACACATTTACAAGAAAAAAACAAGCAACCCCATCAAAAAGTAGAGCTTTCTTTCTTAAGAGTCTCAGCGTCATTTCCCCTCAATATGATGTGTGTAAATCATGACATACAAAGAGAGAGAAGTGAGGAACCCGACACCAGCAATTAAATGCTTTAAAGTGAAAAAGACACAGGGTCCAGTTGCTCACACTTTATTGTCAAAGAATATCTCATGACCATAATTACCTTCACACAGGAGCCGAGGAAATGCAGTTTTTCTGCGTGTCCACAAAGAGCAGAGCAAATATTGATGAACAATAGAAAAATTTGCCCAAAAGACCAAGTGTAGTATTTTTAAAAATTATTCTTAATATAAATACATATCTTTCAACTTTAGCTCATTTTTCTATTATTTCCCTTAAGTGGCTTTATGTAATACTGTTATGTTCATGTAAGTTTGAGAAAATTATCATTTTTTATATAGCCTACATTTGTTGAAACAAAAAGATGAAAGATTTGCTCCTCTAATGATATTTCCCTGAAGTGGAAGGATATATATGTATAAGGAAGGGTAGCAGTAAGTGAAAAGCACAATAATAGAATTACAACCCACACTGAAGTTTTCTGCTTCTGAGTGGGATGGAGGATCCACTCAGCCCAAATTCTCAGTGAGAACAACCTGAAAGCTGGACAAATTCCCAAATATATGACCTGCCCACATATAGGTATCAATATAGATGTAGCAACAAAAACTAAAAGAAGAAAAAATTCCCGATGGGAGGTATGGTTCCAGGAGAGTCCCAGGATCCCTGGAAACCCTAGTAGCATCTGCCAGTTTTGAGGAGCCAGAGCTGCAAGACCGGGCTTGAGTGGAGCAAAGGGCAGCCACTCAGGGCAGAGGTTAGACAAGCGGTGGGGGCTCAAACACAAGGCAGTTTCTCCCTTCAGGTATTTGCTAAACTCTGAAGCTGTGTAGGCTGATGGCCAAATTGCTAAACCACAAAATCTGAAAAGCAGAGGGAATGCCCTGCCACCTCCCAGTGTTTGGATGCTCACAAGACAAGGACCCAAGAGAAGAAGAGGTACTGGACACGCAGGTGAGAACTGCAAGCCTGGAGGGAGTGAGGAAGCAAAATGATGTGGAAAATCTGCCACCACTTTCTCTTTGGGACCACTGGCCAATCTGGGCAAAGCTGAAGGCTAAGTAGCTGTGGCTGACATTCTACCAAAAATTACTAGCCATGAACATAGATTATCTGAAAACCAAAAGAAAAATTAAGGCAGACCTACAGGTGATTATAATTACAGGTAGCAGTAGACTTTAAAATAACTACTATGACTATTTTCAAGAAAATAGGAAAAGAAGCACAAAATAGGAGAAAAGCTATGAAAATTTTATAGAAATTTTGATTATATGAAGTAGGATGAAATTCATACTTAACTGAAGAATAACATCTGAAATTGAACCCAGGAGGCAGAGGTTGCGGTGAGCTGAGATCATGCCATTGCACTCCAGCCTGGGTAACAAGAGCGAAACTCTGTCTCAAAAAAAAAAGAAAAGAAAAAAAAGAACTCTGTACGTGTTGAATAAAAGACTGCAGGAAAAAGCAGAATTGATATAGAAATCGGATTCATAGAAACTACACAAATAGAGATACAGAGGGAGGAAAAAGAATTTTAAAGCATCACAAAACATATTAGAGCTGATATGTAGTACATCATCAAAAGGCATAATATTCTGGTCCCAGAGTAATACAGGGAAAATTAGTTAAAAGTAATTTTTTTTACAATGACTAAGAATTTCCCTGAAACTGATGAATAATGTCAAACTATACATTTGAGAAGCTCAGCTAGCTTGAGCAGGGTTTTTAAACAAAGAAAAGAAAAAGAAACACACACACACACACACACACACACACACACACACACACACCCCAGATACACAAAATCCAACTATTGCAAATCAAGGCAAGGAAAAGAATGATAAAGCAGCCAGAGAAAAAAGGGTGCATTGTTCACAAATTTACAAGTAAAATATGCACAGTTGGCTTCTCAGAACAGTGGAAGAGGTTACTATGTGAGAAAATGCAAAATAAAACTTATTACGCAGGCATTAGAAGTAGCATTTTCTAGGTTTAAAATTATAATAACTACAACTTTGTGGTTAACATAAAGCCAGAGTTGACAATAGGTAATATATACATAATTCCAAAGTCATGAGAGTATTAAAAAATAGTAAAAGTAATAATTTGGTTCATAGTTTACATTTTGTAACATCCAGGATGACAAAAAAAGTATAGATGAAAGATAAAACACAAGTATAGCAGTAAATCAATTAAATGCAGAAGGTCTGTGTACAATTTCAAACAAAAATCACAGCAGAGTTTTTAGTATAAATTAGCGTGCTGATTCTAAAAATATATATGGAAATGTAAAGGCAAAATACATTCAAGGAAATGTTGAAGTAGAACAAACTTGCAGGACTTGCAGTTCCAGATAATAATGCTCATTAAAATTTGGTGGTAATCAATAAATGAGGTAGTATAGCAAGTACAGACACATATACCTAAGGCATATCTCTTTTCTATTTCAAGATAGCATTCAAAGCCCACATTGGAGGTATTAAAGAGGCGGAATTCAAACTGTGGGAATCCAATTAACAGATTTGGGTGAAATACCTGAAAACCTCTACCCAGACTTCAGGGATAACAGACAGAAAAAAATAAGTGAAGATTGACATATTATAGGCAAATTCCATGAAAATGAGCAAAACCTGACCACATTCTTACAAAACAGTTAAACTAGAGAAATAAAAAAACATTTCAAGTAGGAGAAAATACCAATTTTGACCCAAATAAACATCCGCCTAGCCTTAAGGTATTCCCAGAAACGCTAAAAAATAGAGCAATGTGCAAAGATTTTAGAAGGCAAAAGTAGTAGATGTATTAACTTTCATTATTATATGAGTGTGTATATATGTATGTATATGTACTTGTGTGTATGTATTTATTTATATCTATGAAGAAATGTTACCCCATCAAATGAGAAATGAGAAAAAATTAGATATTAAGATATGGAATAACCGATAGTGAATAACAAAATCGTTTTAACAAGAAAAGGCAAAATAAATTCTGCCTGGAGACTGTGAAACTGTAAGCGCCTTACTTGGCCTTTCCCAACCTGGGTGGGGGTGAGGCCACTGTTTTTTTCTGTGGCGTTTAGTTTGAGTAGATTATGTTTTGTTTAAAAGTATTATTTTTGTTATGCTGCCCCTTTCCTGGTTCTTTGGCTAAGCAGATTAGGGCTTGGGTGGAGGGAGAGATTCAGTCTGTGCCAGTTAACATTTCTGAGTTGCAGCCTTCTTCATCTCCAAGTCTTAGATACACGAAGCAAAATGAAAACCCAGGGAACTCACCACCCCGTTGTTTCTAGGTCCCTGTGTTCCTGACCTATCTGCCTTTTCCTTTCCAGCTTTCAGAGTTTACATATGTTTGTTTTATATGTAATGACCATTACAGTTAACAGGAAGAATGTCCACTCCGTCTTCTGAAAAAAAAAAGTAAATTGTGATTTTAAAATGTAAAGTATCACAAAATGTACATAATGAAAGTGGAAATTTGAAAGTCCCTCATCCATGGGAAAAGACAACTGTTTTATAGCCATGGTAACAAGTAAATGCCAGAACTGGTTTTAATCCTGCCTGATCCATCAATGACAACACACCTTAATCCAATCAATTAATGACTGAAAACACCACAGAAAGTCGGCCAGTTAGTGACACTATGCTTCAAGAGAGTGGCAGCTTCCCTCCAGTGAACATACTTCTCAACCCTGCCAGTTCATCACAGTTGTGCCTAAAAATCTGTTTCTAAGGCTTTTGACAGCCCACTGCTATCACTGTAACCAAGACAACCCCAACCAACATTAACCTGATACAGCTTTAGACTAACATGCAGCTCTGCTCAGTGAGACTGTCCTGAATAAGCACAGAACTTCCTTAATTAAGTAAGCAATAAACTCAGGTTTCTTTTCTGTTTTGAAGTTGTTTATTCTTTCTTGAACAAAAGATAGTCTGTAATGAGGATGGGTTATGTATCCTTTTGATTTAGAAAATCGAAGTTCACCCAGAGGACCGAGAGCTCTTCTTCTCTATGTTAGGCTCTTTGCTGTCTACTCTTTGCCTACCTCCCTTCACTCTCAAGAGAGGTTAGACTGCTAAGAAAAGGTCATTAGTTAGAGGAATTAACAAACTCACTGCAGTAAATAAAAAAAAAAAAAAAAACCTTTCACTTCTTCCTTTGGAAGAAACATTCTCCTCTCCCTGGTTCGATATGGCTGTGTGGGTCAGTGAAGTCAGAGCTCATTATAGACTCTCTCTCTCTCTCCCCACCCCCGTCTGTCTCTCAGTTTCTCTCCCTCTGTCTCTGTCCCTCAGCTTCTCTGTCTGTGTGTGCGTGCACGTGTGTGTGTGCATGTGTGCAAGTGTGTGGTGTGTGTGTGCATGTGTGTGTGTATGTGTGTGTGGTGTGTGTGTGTGTGGTGTGTGTGTGCATGTGTGTGTGGTGTGTGTGCATGTGTGTGTGCACGTGTGTGTGTTTATGTGTGTGTGGTGTGTGCATCTCTAGTCACCTCTAGACATTATCTCTAAGGAAATAAAATAAAATTAGAATTAGAATTAGTAAGCCATTTGTTCCTATCTACTTTTTGCCAAACTTTTATGGCAGGAAATATGGAGAAGTTGAAGAGTTAATACATTTTTACATTGGTATTGATTGGAAGGCAGGTTAGGGTATTAATGCAACTCTGGAATAATGTCTTCTAAAGTCTTTCAACCTCTCTATATCTCCCTATAAGACTTATGTCCCTATAAAACCTGCCCACTTCTGTCAGGAAGAGATTAGAAAGTATAAAGGGGGCAGAAAATAAGCAACAGACTTATTTATTTATCATCAGTAGATAGACCATGCCTGGAAAAATGAATGGACTTGTGGACTTCTCTTCCTAGACCATATAGTAGAAATGGGATCGATGTATTGAGCTAGGTCCATGCTATCTATATCAATCCAAACATACAGTTATTGCTTCTCCTTGGCTGAACATGGAAAATACATGAAGATAGATAAATTAGGAGTCTTCTGTTAATATACTGTCACACCAAATGTGGTAAGTGCCATATTGACATTAACGGTCTTTTGAAAGTGGAAAATAAGAAATCATCATTTCCGAAGGGGTGTAAACCAGAAGGCTGCATAGATGAAGTAATATTTGTGGCTTTGAAGCATCCATAGAATTTTAACAGCAAAATATACAAGAAAGATAAGTGGGTAAGAGTGTTGTGGGATTGTGGAGTGAAGTGTGATTCTGGTGGTTGGGCCCCCTTAAATGTAAATCAGAATCAAGAAAGACAAGAGATGACACAGGGCAGGCAGGTTGCAGCCATATTATGACCTGCTTTGCTTAAAAAGATAAAGAAATTTGACCTGATCTACAGGTAATGAGAAGCCCTGGAAGAGAAATGGGCATGAGCAATCTGGTCATACTCTTGTCTAGAAACTGGAGAGGAATAGATAGATACCAGAGGCGGGGAACCCACTGGGGGACTACTATTCCAATAGTGCAGGTGAAAAATGAGCTGTGAAAGCTGAGGGGTGTGTGAGAGAGATTTCAGAGATGGGATGAAGGAGATCTCATTCATTTGGATTTAGAGGGAAGGATCACTGCAGTGGTTCATGGTAGAAGGCAAAATTAAGTTATTGAGGATTAAAGGGAGGCGACAGATTTCCAGCCCTGACAGCTGGATGAACTCTATTCAGTTAATCAAGCTAGAATAGTTCCACTGAAAAGCAACTGATCAAAAGAAGCTAAATAGAGGGCTTCCTATTTTCATCCCATTAATCAAAAAAGTTGTTCTCCACTTGGTTATATCCTTTCTAAATGCATAGGCTTTCAAATTCTAACATTCGCTCCACTCTTTGCCTTGCCTGACATTGGACAAAAATGCTAATCTGCTGCTTTAAATAAGAGGTCAAATCACAATAAATAATCTTTGAATTTTGCTGTTGAATACATAAACATTCATAACAACACAAACCTGAAGGCTACTATTTGATGCAAATAAGATAATATTGAAATTGAATTTTACCCCAAGAGTCACATAATGAAAAATTTTGCTACCTTTCTTCTCTACAGCCAAGTTCCAGGCTCCTGTCTTAAAGAGAGGTTGGCTGCCTCATTCATGTTCCTCTCAATTTCCTTTATCTTTTAAATTCTTGGCACTCACTTGTGCCAGGAAGCATGACATTTTGGGGATGGTTATTCCCTCCACATTTGCAGCCCTGATTGGAGTTTAGGTCCCGGTTGAGCATCTGGGCTCCATCTTCAGAACCTTTCAAAACACGACCCAGTTTTTCTCCTAAAATGACTTTGTTATCATCTCGAATGACAATGTCCCAAGGCTTCTCCAGACTTTTATAGGGGATTTAAAAGTAACTGCTGTTGAAAGTGGCAGAAAATGCCAAAGAAATCATTAACTCACTGCAGTGAGTTGCCAAACAAACAGAATAGCTGGTGTCCCACAGACTTCAAAGTGTTTTTTAGCTTATGACTAAAGGTACTAGGGGAAATATTGGATGAGTTTTAGGGCTTTTTTTTTTCTTTAGTTGTTATTGTTACAATTACACTTACATTTCCAGAGCAGCTCTATGAGAAAATCCAAATTCTCAAGAGATTTAAAATCTGATCAAAAGAAAAAAAAAAAGATATTATATTGGATATTCTTGTTCAAAAAACCCATCGCCCAGCCACAATTCTAAAAAGTATCAAAAGAGAATATTTTGTATATGATTGCGTATGTTGTGTATGTAAATCCACAAACATTTCAAAAGGGAGGACTTCTCAATATTGGTCAAGTTACTTGACCTCTTTGAAACTCAATTTCCTCACCTTTATAAAGTAAACCACAATTATTTGTGGTTAAGATAATATATGTTTCTTTGACAGTGTCCAGGCAGTATTTGATGAGAACAAAGTGGCAAGCAAAGACTAAAGCAAAAAGCATACATAAAAAAGTAAGCCTCGTGCAATGGGCCTATGGCACCTGGCTTGGTGCAGCTGCCCCTTCATTACAGCAACACCAGTACATGCAAACTAACATCTAGCTCTGACCTGCTCATTGAAGAGGAAATCCATGGACGATGAGTAGAAGATCTTCTAGGATATAATTAGATGGCCTGCATTCCTATCTCAACCCTATTATCAGTTCTGTGACCATGACCATGTTAATTAACCTCTCTGGGCTTCACTTTCCTTGTCTGTAAATTAGTATATTAATAGTAACTGGCTTAGAAGACTGTTGTAAGTATCAACAAAAACTTACTAAGCACATAGCATAGTCCCTGGCACATTTTAAACGTGCAGTTATTTATTTTCAAGTTGACATTTATGTCCTTCCACTGCAGTTATTTTGAGGAACCTCATTATTTTTTCCCAACAATGGTTTTACTGTGCTGGTATCTCATTTCATAGGAGGAAAAGAACACTTACTGGCCGGGTGTGGTGGCTCACACCTGTAATCCCAACACTCTGCGAGTCTGAGGCGGGTGGATCACGGGGTCAAGAGATCGACACCATCCTGGCCAACATGGTGAAACACTGTCTCTACTAAAAATACAAAAAATTAGCTGGGAGTGGTGGTGCGTTCCTGTAGTCCCAGCTACTTGGGAGGCTGAGGCAGGAGAATTGCTTGAAACAGGAAAACAGAAGTTGCAGTGAGCCAGGATTGCACCATTGCACTCCAGCCTAGCGTTAGAGCGAGACTCTGTCTCAAAAAAAATAAAATAAATAAGAACACTTACTGCAATGACAGATTTTATTGGGCCAGACTTGCCAAAGTAACACAAATATATGATAAGTATGTGTGCACAGGTAACTGATAGAAAGATAAAGAGAGAGAAAAAAGGGGAAGACAAGGAGGCATTCTTATTTTGTAAATATAAGAAAATACACACTTTTCTTTATACAAAATAACTACAAAACAAAAAAAGAAAATCACTAAGTCCACATGTCTAAAAATATCTCAATGCAGAATATCAATATCAATTGCTTCACACCAGTGACACATAAATTGTGAGAGGAATTTATAGGAAATAGAATTTGAATGTGAGTAGACAAACTAAAATACATATGCTGATCAGATTATAATGATGCTTCTTTCAACATTTAAGGAGTTATTTACATCCATCTTATTTGTAGTTACTGTTGTTTGCTAATATTGACCAAAATGTCTTGCTTAGATTTCTCTTTAATTTTCATCCTAAATTCATACTTCACTTTCATTTCTCACACACACACACACACACACAAACACACACACACAAGTCAGACACACAAATAATATAATCCATATTATTTGTCTGAAAGTTGTTTTGTCTCCTGGAACTTTTAGTTTATATCATATTTTTGGAATAATGAGTTTGTATGGGTATAGGCACGGAAGTATCTGTCTGGATTCTCCAAGTGTTAGAGCCATCTTTCCCCAGAAGATGAAGTTGGCACAGAGAAGAGGCCACAGAACCACAGGCAGACCTGGTTCCCTAATCACTAGACAAAATCCCCTTGAGCTTTCTTCACTGATATAATGTAAAATCATTTCAGCCAATTTCTGTTTGGAGTTTTTACTATGCACACTATTGCCATTAAAAATGGCAACCTAAGTGATCTAGAGAAGGCCCTTTACACACACACACACACACACACACACACACACACACACACACACACTGCACTGGATTTACAGAGAGTAATGTTCAAATTAAAAGTCTATCCTAACAGGAAGGAGTAATGTTGACATTCTAGAACCCACGTTAATGAATGTAATAATGTTATGCCAGAAATCATTAGCAAAATTCTAGGTTGACTGATGAGAACAGAATCACACAAAACCCTCCACAGGAAAACTGAGTCTAGTTCATGTGTTACCTTCTATCTCCTGATTCCAGACCTTACCTTCCTCTGATACACAACTGGTTCCCAACTCCAACAGACCAGATGCTTGGCCGTTGACAAGATTCTTATTTCAGTCAATAAGACCCATCCCATATTTTTCACTATATAGTAAAGAACTCCCTGTTATTGCTGTGTCTTCAATATGTGTGTTTTCCCGTCAAGTTCTTACAGAACCCAGCATAATATGCTAAAGAAGCAGAGATCCTGCACCATGACCATGGACTAAAATATTGATAGATGTGAAATGACAACCTGGTTTATACTTTGGAGAGCATTTGTCCAGGCCCAATAAACTAGTTCAAGAAAATGCATATTTGTTTCATTAACCACAGAGATCTGACCGAGGACACTAAAGCCAAAAGGTGTATCAAAACCAGTTACTTGTTCTTCTATTTTCTGTTAATGACAGTGTTGGTGGGGTAGGGGCAAGGGTTAGATATTGTGCTCAAAAACTTAATTCTATTTTAACAACAACAAATGTTGATATGGTGGCTCAATACTGATGCACAATGCCCACCTCTTAAATCTAGCAAAGTAAGCAGGAAGCGTACCCATATTCTTAGGAATTCCCTCCGAGATGAAGGTCACAAATCAATCAATACACTGGTACATTGATAATGTATATTTCTCCTGCATCCCTCGACAACAAGAAAACTCATAGTCTTTTTCAAAGCAACCTTACCATAGAGAGTCTGAACAAGAAGTCAGTCTTTTGAGGAGGAGCTTCCTAGTGCTACGATACTCTTTCGGAAATGAGGGTGAAATAAGTGTATGGAAGAGTTAACTTGTGGCTTCCCTTACTCAGAAACACTCTTAGCTTCCCTTCCATAAGCATTTTTTTCCTAAAACAAGAACAGATTCTTTAATAATCTCAGGAGTTACTCTGAGACAGAAAATTTTATAGAAACTTTAGATGTTTTACAGAAAATTTTAAAAAATGGAAGTGACTGAAAATCAAAACACGGTACATTAAAATATGTAGAATGCTGCTGAAGAAACTCCGAGAGGAAAATTTATAACACCAAATTCTTACATTTGAAATGAGAAAAGACCTTAAACCAATAATGCGAGTTCCTACCATAAGAATCTAAAAAAATAAAGACCAAAAAGCAAATAAGCAAACAGGAGAGAACATAAGGCAAAGGTCAGAAATCAATAAACAAAGATAGGAAAATAATAGAGAAAAACCATAAAATGAAAAACTGGTTCCTGGAAAAGTATCATTGAAACTGATTACTAATATGTAATAATATAAAAAGAAAAAAGTCAACAATAAATGAAATTGGAGATATCACCAAAAACCCTGTAGCCATTAAAAAGATAATAATAAGGGATAACTATGAAAAAAATATATGCTCATGAACTTGGAAGCTTAGAAAAAAGTGAACGTTCTGTAAAACCCATAAACAACAAAAACTAAATCAAGATGAAATAGATAATCTGAATATTGCTGTATTACAGATTTCTTTTAAAATGATTCTTTGTCTTATTGGCACCTTCCTTTTCATATCCAGGCTGGTTAAAACCAAATAAAACAACACAGCTAAACTCAGATGCTCAACTTCAATACACCTTACCTTTTCGCATGGCTTAGTAGAAAAGCTTGCAGTGTGTACCTATAGGAGGTCATATAGTTGTGTGATCCGTTACCTATTATTTCAGAATAACTTGAAGAATACCTGTAAAGTTAGGGAGAATCTGGAGTCCTTTATACTTTCATCATTCTGTACAAAGGCTCCTTTATACTTCCATCATTATTCTTGTAGAAGTAGAAAAATAGAGAGCTCAGATCACACCTCCTACTGAAAATACAACCTCAACTGTGTGTGGGGTCTATTGTAGAATCCAGCTCAGTGTTCAAAGCCATATCAGCCCTGAGAGTTTTTTCTTTTTTTTTTTTTTTTTTTTTTGAGAGGGAGTTTCACTCTTGTTACCCAGGCTGGAGTGCAATGGCCGATCTCAGCTCACCGCAACCTCCGCCTCCTGGGTTCAGGCAATTCTCCTGCCTCAGACTCCTGAGTAGCTGGGATTACAGGCATGTGCCACCATGCCCAGCTGATTTTTTGTATCTTTAGTAGAGACGGGGTTTCACCATTTTGACCAGGATGGTCTCGATCTGTTGACCTCGTGATCCACCCACCTCAGCCTCCCAAAGTGCTGGGAGTTTTTTCTAATCATTAAGAAAGAACTTCATAACAGAATTATGGTAGAGTTTTCATTCTGGTGCTCACACAAGTGAGGTCTGGTCTACCTGATAAAGACTCCTCACTTCCAGGGGTGTTAAAAGTCTGTATCTTCTCTTAAGAAAAAAATCGGTCATGAACAAGTCAATAAACTGCCCTGAAATTCACCTTTGCAAAATTTGGTGAAGTTTTGAAATCAAAGTAGAAGTTTGCCCAGACTCCTAGCAGAAACGAACCAACCAAAAGACATATTTACAGGAGGATGAAAGTGTGAGCCTAGACGTCAATATTTCTATAACATCTATATCTAGATTCTAGATTCCAATATCTAGAAAAGAGCAACAGGCAAATTGTCATGCATGAAGGCAAGAAATATGAGTGGGAGTCCATGGGTAGGTTAGTAGAGGACAGATATGGGTGGCATTCACTTAGATATTAACATGAAAAAATTCTGGTTATAAAATAAATCAACTTACTATTTACAAAAGAATACAAGCCACACTTTTAACATGGAAACTAGAAACCAGAACAAAGTGACATTGCAGATTTGGGAAAGAACTGGAACTGAAAATACTAAGAATGAAATTAAGAACACAAAAGAAAGCTAATAAACACAGCTGAAGAGACTGTAGTAAAACTGAATGTGGAACGAAAGCCCATAGAGAGACAGAAATTTAGAAGCTACGAAAAAAGGGCAAAAAATAGAGAAGGAATGCAGTGGCCAGTCTAACCTATATTTAGTTGGCATCCCAGAAGGAACAAATGAGGCAGAGGTGATTTTTTTTTCTGAAGTGGTAATGGCAGCAAATATTCAAGAACTAATAAAAGATAAATTCAAGAATCCCCAGAAACCAACACAATTCCCACATAGACACACTATGTTATAGAAAGAACTAGAGCAGTAAGAACAGATATCCACACTGAGGTTTGCAGCAAAAAAAAAGGAAGGCATTTATTTGCAGGTGCCAAGCAAGGAGAATGAGGCAGCTCATGCTTAAATCTTGACCTCCCTGACTCCTTGAAAGTAAAGGTTTTTAAAGGCAATGTAATGGCCCAGTGGGCCATTACCTAGGTAAATTGCCTAGACAGAGCCAATTTATCAAGACAGGGTAACTGCAATAGAGAAAGAGCAATTCATGCAGAGTTAGCTGTGCAGGAGACAGGAGGAGTTTTATTATTACTCCAATCAGTCTCCCTGAGCATTTGGGAAACAGTTTTTAAAGATAACTTGGTGGGTTGGGAGAAGCCAGCGCACTTACCAAGGTGCGTAAAAAAGCCAGTGAGCTAAGAGTGCTGATCACTTGGGTCAGAGATGAAATTATAGGGAGTCGAAGCTGTCTTCTTGCCCTGAGTCTGTTTCTGGATGGGGGCCACAAGATCAGATGAGCCATTTTATCAATCTGGATGGTGCCAGCTGAACCATCAAGTGCAGGGTCTACAAAATATCTCAAGCATTGATTGTAGGTTTTCCAATGATGATGTTATCTCTAGATGCAACTTGGGGAGAGTCAGAATCTTGTAGCCTCTAGCTGCATGACTCCTAAACCATGAGCTCTGGTAAGCCTTCTTTCGAGCCCAGTTCTTCTTCACCAAACAAATACAAACATGGACATCTATATTTTCAAACTTCCCTGTTTGTGTTTTTATTAGCCTATCAAAATCTGTTTTTGGTGCTTTTTTCAGAGCTTAATTGAGACATAATTGACAAATAATAAACTGAACAACACTTCCACAGGTCCTGAGAAATACTGTCTTCCACATCGTTTTATTATAATGTATTATGATGTTGATGAAGAAAAAAAAGTCTTCATTATATGTCATTTTGCTTAAAGTTGCAGTTTCCAAGAACCTATCTATGATGTTGAGTACTCACTGTATACAGTTTGATAAGTTTTGACATATGTACACAAGTAGAATCATCACTGCATCCAAATAATGAACATATCTGTCACCACCTCAAGGTTTTTCTGATTCCTGTCTCAGGTCAGAATCCTACTAGTAAAAGAGCATATCATTTTTCCTTTGTTTCTTTTCTGTTGACTTAGACATGAAATATTTTGAAGACCAGAAAATAACCAAAATTTTTTGACCAAGAAATGGTCAGTTTTATTTGGAAAATTTTTAACTTTTCCTTATTTTTGTTTATAGGCGTGGCATTTTAAAAAATGTTAAAATGTTTAAAAGCCTATCTGTTGAAAGCCTAAGTTTGTATTTGAGAGTACTAAACAATCCTTGGTAAGAAGCTTCTAATTTTTCATCTACTCTTAATTTTGTTTTAGTCTTAATGTTGATTTGTTTTCATTTATCCTTTGATTAATAAGGTGTTGTTTCACAATGACTTGAATTCCAAGAAGTAGGTTGGCCACTTTGCTGAATCTCCTTGGATAAACTTCCCTAAAAAGAGAAAAGAGCCATTTTGCATTGACCCAAAAGCTATACATGTGCTTCTTTTTGACATTTTGCTATAACGAATTTTAACTGTACACAGTAGTAAAAAGGATAGTGTAATGAACCTTCAGGCAGCCATATCCAGCTTTACCATTTATCAGCATTTTACCAATCTCACCAATTTTTACCTATCCTTCTATTTTCATTTTTAATATTTCACTTTATTATTTTAATCAAAACTACATATGTAAAACCTGACAGATTTATAACTCTGAGCTTATTAGATTCAATTAATTGAAAAGTTATTTGATATTTGTATTTCTTTACTCAGTGCATTAAAATTAAAAGGCACATTTAATCCTAAATATACACTTATTTAGGTGATAAGTGTCTGTAGTTTAATTTTTTTAATTTTATTTTTACATTTATGAATATTCTTGAAAGAGGACTACTGATTTTATTGGGACACCATGGTGAAAAAAAATTCTAACATTTTCCTCTTCTATCTTCCCATCCTGATTTACCTAATAATTCTGGCATGCTGCAACATGTCTATCAATATCCGCCAAGCTTCACTCACTTATGCAATGAAATTTTGCTACACTGCAGTCCCACAGTGATGGCCACAGGCTCCATCACTTGAAGGGAGAGGCTAATGTATTAAGTTTTTTATTTAAACAAACATGTTTGATTACCTACTATTCATTATAATATCACATATTTTGATTATCCTATAACTTTCATTTATTAGTGTTATACTCACCAAATGATTAAATAAATAAACTAAAAATCCAGATCAGAAATAGCTTGTTTCATTAATCATAGTCTGTCTTTTGTTTTTTCCAAGAAGCATTCGTTTCTCATATTTTTTGGTGTACATATCTACACTTAGTAATTATAGCATGGGTGTATGATTTCAATTTACAGATAGACTATAATAATGGCATGAACTTCTTAAGTTCAAGAAAAAAGTTTTTAGAAGTGCAGCCTGTGATCATTTTCATGATATATATATTTATAAACAGTCCAATTCTAGAATGTTCAAAGGAGTTTATATAATCTAATTATCAGTTATTTATAATGCATGACAAATACATCATTTTGTTTTATCTGCTTAAATTACTTTAAAAGCCAAAGGGTAAGTGAATACCCCGGAAGTATACAGACACCTCCCTTGGCTGTACTCCAGCCTGATCCCCTCCACCTAGGAACACTCTCCTGGAACAGGCCACCACTACAGAAACTATTCTCAGTTATCTATTTAATCTCAAACGAGTGATGTCTTACTGATCCACCTGGTAGATAGACTACTTCTTCAAATAAAAGGATTCTCTGCTATTTGAGAAGTTCTGTTGTTCTGGCTGCTCTGCCCCACATAAGGCAGCTCCTAGGTCACCTGCTCTGCCCAGGCTCCCTCTGTTTTAGGGGAAGCCCCATGCTCTTCTCTCCTTGCTGGGCTCAAGCTCAGTTCCCTTTCTAGATTTGATGAGTATGACATGGTGCCCTGCAGCTTCACCTTATATATTTGTTGCTCCACAAACTGAGGCAGGAACTTTGTTTTAGGTGTTGCCCTGTTCCCTCTTCTTAGTAAGTGCTTGGTAAACAGAAAGGATTCAATATATGTGCATCAATCAAGTTCCTGGCAGGAAATAAATAGCATTTTTGAAGGGCTAATTGAAAAGAGATCAAGGCAAGAACTAAGAAAACCAGAAAGGATCAAAGCCCCTAGGGATTTGCACCAGCAAGATGTTCAGATCTGGAAGACTTAGTCAATAAAGGGAGTGTTTGTTAACTGGTGTAGCAGCAGGACAGCCCAGCATTGACTGCAGCCAAACAGTGAAGATGGGAACAGTGAGGATAAGGAAGGAACAGTATTCTTTCTCTTCTATCTTCTGATATCATTTCACAGCCTCCCGTAGGTCAAACACAATCAGAAACTGGAGGGCAGAAACAAAAAAATTCATTGAGGTCATCCACAGCAAGGAGGAGATCAGAGAAGGGCAGAGGGTGGGTGGGATTGGAGGGCAGCAAAAGGAGAGTCACCAGCAAAAGATAATTGTGAAAGAAACTACAGGATATAACAAATACCAGGCTCATTTGCTGTCCACGGTACCATATGGCGATTGTGGGACCCAAAAAATGGTTGTGAATCAGGTTTGATAGCTAATTCAGGAGGTTGCAAGCCACAATTTCAGTGATAATATAATTCACTTAAGCTTTATATTCATATTTTCAAATTTATTCATTCCAAATATTTTTAATATAAATTCAAATATTTTCTTAAGTATTATTAAACAGTTACAATGTACTCATTATAATGAAGTATTCTGTATGCATTAACTTAGTCGATTAGAAGCATAGTCATTCTCTTTTGTAGACAAGGATGCTAAAATTCAAGAGGTCAAGTAACTAACCCAAAGGAGAGAAGGTGGCCTCAGGCTCAGAATCAAAGTTTGTCTGACTGAAACTTAAATACAGACTCAGCGGGAAGCTTGCAATTGCCAGCAGATATTTTCCCAAGCCCAATGTTTTCTTTTACTCTCTCTTCTCATCCACCCTGATGTTCGATCAACCTGATGAAGTTTTCTTAACTCTTTGCTTTTCCTTCTGTGGCTCTGGTGACGTGAAAATCCTTTCTCCCAGGACAACTAGCCCTAAACTCATCTTTCATTATCCAATTCTAGCAAAGGCCCTGTGACACCTTGTGCTGTAGAGGCACTGGCAACCTTCTAAGAGAAATGTGGCTTACAGAGATGCATGTGGAGTCCCTTCAACTGGTCATAAGGTGAAGAGTTGAAAAAAAAAATCTTGAGGAAAAGGGAAAGAAGGTCCCCCATGTAAGTGTTAATGGGGAACCCTAGGCCAGCTTGCTCTGAAGATTCCAAGGAAAGGATTTCCTATTGGACTTTCCAGAGAGAGAGAGACTAAGGATGGAAGCAGGAAAAGGAAATTAGAATTTGTTAAAGACACAATGAAGATTCTTTTTTCATTGAGAGAATGCATTGTTCCAGGCATTTTCAGAGCAACTTCACTTAAATACTTTTTCAAAACCTTCCAAGCAGGTACTTCCACTGACAATTTACAAACTAAGAACCACCTGAGAGAAGTGAAGCAGCTTTGCATCCCTGATATTTCAAAGAATACGTAGTGAGCTCATAGTTGTTAGAGGTGACCATAGACCTGATTACTGTTTGGACCCAGTGTTTTTGGGGGAACTCAAATGTTAAATGGGGAATTATCCTAGGAGACATATAAGGTAAATCTAGTCCTGAGATTTCACAGTTATATGAGATCTCTTTAAGGACCTGTGGAAGCAAAGCAGTGTCATGTACGGTCTAACATCGTGAACTCCCGGAGCTGAATTGCTGGAGTTAAACTTCTGCTCTGACATTTCCACCTGTGACCTTGGTGAAATAATTGACTTTCTCTCTGCTCATTTTATACAGTGGTTGTGACAACTGAGTGAGGCTGAATACGTGTAAACAGTCTTTAGGACACTACATAACACAGCATCAGACACCTGATGTAGCCAGCAAAAGTGAACAAATAACAATAGATGATAAGATTCTATTGTTCATTGCTACCCCATCAATCTTTTAGTTTATTAGATGACCCATTGTTTTTCTGTGATGATACACAATAATTGCACATATTTATGGGGTACATGTAATATTTCGATACATGCATGTAATAATCAGATAAGGGTAATTGTGATATCTATCACCTCAACTATCATTTCTTTGTGTTGGGAAAAATTTCAAATCTTCTCTTCTAGCCATTTTGAAATATACAATAACTTATTGTCCTATGTAATACTAGGACTTACTGCTGCTCAGTGTACTTTTGTACCCATTAATCAGCCTCCCTTCATCCCTCTTCCCTCTACCTTTCCCAATTTCTAGTAACCACCATTCTACTCTCTTCCTCCATGAGATCAACATAGCTGATCCATTGTTAAGGCATATTTAGAAATTCTTTTTGAAGAAAATACAGCTAAGTTCCAAAAACTATCACCCTGAAATTGGACAAATTTTGAGAAAAGGTTTTCCAAATTTTCAGTCTAAAATGAATAATAGTGGAATTTTATTACTTGATCGTAAATTATGTGACAGTAATAAAATCCCCTGCATAAACAGACAGCACACTTTTAAATCACTAAGTGCTCTAAAATCCTGCCCTTTGCTGGGAGCAGCCAACCAGCAGGAGATGCAAACACACTTTGAGGTCATCCGCATTCTAAGACCCTGAATTCAGTTGTTCTGATCTCTCCCCTTTGAAAGCAAATAATAATTTTATGTACAGAAAGGAAGTTTTCTGCAAGGATTGCAAAAGGAAGATTTAAATATAACTCACTCTTTTAGAAATCTGAGATTAGTTCAGTGTTAAGAGTGCACAGGGTGAGAGGAGAGGAACTGGATGATATCCTGTCTCTGTTTTTCCCCAGCCCAGGTTCTCCCTGCTACCATGCCTGAACCATGAAGAAGAAGAGACACTGGGGGCCTGACTTAACCATCAAAGGACTCATTGTTTAGTGGCTGAGATCAATTTTCTGGCAAGTGTAGACATTGAGAGTGTGCAGATCCTTCTTATTAGTGCCCACTTGAGACATTCTGGAAAAGTAGTTAAATGTGGGATATTTTGTAACAAGCAAAATCCTTAGACTTCTTAATTCCCTGTACTTAACAGTTCATAATTAAAATAACAGACCCCCAGTTGTGGTTATTAGCAGATGAGAGTATTGAAACAACAAACAAAAAAAAAAACACCAAAATAACCCCATTTAAAATTAGATTAGTAGAATATAGCCACTAATTATTTCAGAAATATGCTGTTAATTGTCAAGTAGACTAAAACAATTAATATTAAGAAGTGACACTAATATTCAGATGTTTCTTTTACACACATAGTCACTACAAGTTTGGGAATGTATGTGTCATTGTCAGAAGAAGTAACTGTCTATGTACCATTATATTTTATGGATATCACTTAACTGCCTAAAACTGACTGAACCACTAAAGCTTAAAGCTATGGCTACCTTAATGCCTAGTCTGTATTCTCTAAAGTACCATTTTTCATTAAACCTTGATTCCTTGACTGGGGCAGAAAATGTACAGAGTGTGCCTAAAATATCTTGTGAACCTATAAGCTATGACACATAAAAGACTGCCTGGGTTATGTTGGAGGAACTTGGAAGCCAACATGAAGACGCCCCCACTGCCTAGGGTGGGAGAGATTGAGCACTGGCAAGAATCATGACTGTAGCAGATAGAAAGCCATCATGTGCTCATACAAAACAAGTAAATCTGCAGGCCGTGTTGGGAGAAAACTTACCATTAAGGTGAAACTGGTTAAGAAGGGAGAAGACAAGTAATGTATCCTGCCTTTCCTCTGCAGCCTATCACTCAGGTTAACCAAACTATTAACCAAATGCAGGTTAAATAATTATAAAAATCTTTCAGCTAATAAATAACTGAGAAAAAATATCCTTAGACTATCATAATTTTGCAACCTCCAGTAAAATAAGGGATGTATACAATGCATCAATGGTGCTTATTTCACAAAAGAAAAAAAAAGAGACAAAGGCACATTTGCTCCTGACATAAGGACACACTAACACCTATTCTGAACTCTTACTATACACTTTTATTCAATCTCTTTCCATGTTTAGATGTCACTACCAAGATGTAGAAAATATAGAGGCCAGAGAAACACTTTTTTTTGTCTATGGACATATGTCAGGTTTTTTGTTTGTTTTAACATTTATTTTAAGTTCAGAGGTACAAGTGCACATTTGTTACACAGATAAACTTGTGTCATGGGGATTTGTTGTACAGATTATTTCATCACCCAGGTATTAGTACCCATTAAATATTTTTTCTGATCTTCCCCCTCCTTCTATCCTCCACCTTCCAATAGGTCCCTGTGTGTGGTGTTCCCTTCTACATGTCCATGTGTTCTCATTATTTAGCTCCCACTTATTAGTGAGAAAACGGAGTATCTGTTTTTTTGTTCTTGGCATTAGTTTGCTAGTGTGGCCTCCAGCTCCATCCATGTCTCTGCAAACAAAATCTCAGTTTCTTAGGGCTGTGTAGTATTCCATGGGGCATATAGACTACAGTTTCTTTATCCAGTCTATTACTGATGGGCATTTAGGTTGATTCCATGTATTTGCTATTGTGAATAGTATTGCAATGAACATATGCATGCATGTGTCTTTATAATAGAGTGATTTCTATTCCTTTGGGTATATATCCAGTAATGGAATTGCTGAGGTGAATGGTATTTCTCTCTTTAGGTCTTTGAGGAATTGCCACACTGTATTCCACAATGATTGAACTAATTTACACTCCCACCAACAGTGTATAAGCATTCCCTTTTCTTAACAACTTTGCCAGCATTTATTTTTTGACTTTTTGATAATGGTCATTCTGCCTCATGTGAGATGGTATTTCATTGTGGTTTTGATTTGCATTTCTCTAATGATCAATAATATTAAGCTTTTCCTCACATGATTGTTGGCTGCATGCATGTCTTCTTTTGAAAAGTGTCTGTTCATGTCCTTTACCCACTTTTTAATAAGGTTGTTTGTTTTTTTCTCATAAATTCGTGTAAGTTCCTGGTAGATGCTGAATATTAGACCTTTTTCAGATCCATAGTTTGCAATTTTTTCCCTTTTTGTACATGTCTGCTTACTCTATTGATAGCTTCTTTTGCTGTAAAGAAGCTCTTTAGTTTAATTAAATCCCATTTGTCAATTTTTGTATTTGTTTCGATTGCTTTTGGCATCTTTGCCATGAAATCTTTACCTATGTCTCTGTCCTTAATAGTATTGTCTATTTTATCTTCCAGGGTTTTTATAGTTTTGAGTTTTACATTCAAGTCTTTAATCCATCTTGAGTTGATTTTTATATATGGTATAAGGATGGGGTCCAGCTTCAGTCTTCTGCATATAAGTAATGAGTTATCCCAGCACCATTTACTGAATAGGGAGTAATTTCCCCCTTGCTTGTTTTTGTCAGGTTTGTCAGAGATCAGATAGTTGTAGGTGTGTGGCCTTATTTCTGGGTTCTCTATTCTATTCCATTGGTCTATGTATCTGTTTTTGTACCAGTACCATGCTGTTTTGTTTACTATAGCCATGTAGTATAGTTTAGTCAGGTAGTGTGATGCCTCCAGCTCTGTTCTTTTCTGCTTAGTATTACCTTGACTATTTGGGCTTTTTTGGTTCCATATGAATTTTAAAATAGTCTTTTCCTGGTCATATCGTTTGCCCACTTTTGAATGGGCTTGTTTTTTCTTGTAAATCTGTTTTAGTTCCTTGTAAATTCTGGATATCAGCCCTTTGTCAGATGGGTAAACTGCAAAAATTTTTTCCTTATTCTGTTGGTTGCTGATTCACTCTAATGACTGGTTCTTTTGCCGCGCATAAGCTGTGGAGTTTGATTAGGTCCCATTTGTCTATTTGGGCTTTTGTTACCAATGCTTTTGGTGTTTTGGTCATAAAGTCCTTGCCTACTCCTATGTCCTGAATGGTTTTGCCTAGATTTTCTTCTAGGGTTTTTATGGTGTTAGGTCTTAAGTTTAAGTCTTTAATCCATCTGGAGTTAATTTTAGTGTAAGGTGTCAGGACTTTACAAAGAAAGATATACATGAGGCCAACAAACATGAAAAAATGCTCATCATCACTGGTCATTAGAGAAATGCAAATCAAAACTACATTGAGATACCATCTCATGCCAGTTAGAATGGTGATCATTAAAAAATCTGGAGACAACAGATGCTGGAGAGGATGTGGTGAAATAGGAACACTTTTACACTGCTGGTGGGAGTGTAAATTAGTTCAACCATTGTGGAAGACAGTGTGGAGATTCCTCAAGGACCTAGAAATAGAAATTCCATTTGACCCAGCAATCCCATTACTGGGTATATATCCAAAGGACTATAAATCATTCTACTATAAGGACACATGCACACGAATGTTCATTGCAGCACTGTTTACAATAGCAAAGACCTGGAACCAACCCAAATGCCCATTGATGATAGACTGGACAGGGAAAATATGGCACATATACACCATGGAATATTATGCAGCAATCAAAAATGACGAGTTCATGTCCTTTGTAGGGACAAGGATGAACCTGGAGAACATCATTCTAAGCAAACTGATACAAGAACAGAAAATGAAATACCACATGTTCTCACTCATAGGTGGGTGTTGAACAATGAGAACACATGGACACAGGGAGGGGAGCACTACACACAGGGGTCAGTTGGGGGGAATAGGGGAGGGACAGTGCAGGGTGAGGAGTTGGGGAGAGATAGCATGGGGAGAAATGCCAGATATAGGTGAAGGGGAGGAAGGCAGCAAATTATACTGCCACGTGTGTACCAATGCAACTATCTTGCTTGTTCTTCACATGTAGCCCAAAACCTAAAATGCAATTAAAAATATATATATAGCTGACTATCCTATTAAAAAAATAGTTTTTTTCTAATTTCATGAAGAATCTCAATGGTAGTTTAATAAAAATAGCATTGAATCTATAAATTACTTTGAACAGTATGTCCATCTTAAGGGTATTGATTCTATCAATGAGCATGAAATGTATTTTCATTTCTTGTATCATCTATTATCTCTTTGAGCAGGAGGATTACTTGAATCCAGGAATTCAAAGCCAGCCTGAGTAACACAGCAAACCCTGTCTCCAAAATAAATACATAAATAAATAAAGGAGAAAATCTGTAGGTTAAAAGAGATCTAAGAAAGATATTGATTGATTGCAATGTACTCTTATTATCCCTTAGGTTTAGTTACAAATTTTCCTTTGAATTCCAGCTTAATTCATGTACAAGTCATTTTCACTTTTAGAGTCATCCTGGCATTTATTAATAATTATGCAATGCCATAGTTCTGGTTTTTAATGTCTGGTTTGTTATGCCATTTGGTCCAAAATCATGTCAAAAATATTAAAATTACCCAGTATGGGGCCCATCTTCCTCCCTCTGGACTGTGTGAAGAAACTCTCCTAATCCAGAAACCATCTGAATTCAATGTCTGCTATGGAGCTCATTTTCTTCTTGCTGATTGATAAACCTAAGGGCAACTTACCTTATGAATCTGTGTCTGAGTAAAGCTATCATGTCAGGAACTGTGTGAATGGTCAATAGCTCTCCAGGCAAAGTACAATTCAGAAATGTTTTAAGGAATATTGTTTAGATTACATATTTTTTATTAGTATTCAAATAATCAAAAATTTTCTTCCATACTTTTCAGAGTTCACTTGTTTCTTTACTAAAAAAATGTCACTCTCTCTATATTGTTATGATTGGTGCACTTCTTCAGATTAACACGGCACAGGCTCAACACTGTAGTCATTATGCAGCTCTCAGTTTCAGTCACTCTCCAGAGACTCACAGCTGAATTCAGAAAATTTGCTACCATTTTTTTCCCTGAGGACATCCTAAGACAGTGATATCAACTGACCAATCCCCTAAGCATAATTTCAGCATGCTCAGCTTAATATTCAGGTAGTAAAAGAGGCAGGTAGCTCTCTGGGGCCTCTGTTATAAGGGCACTAATCCCATTCATGAGGGTCCACCCTCATGACCTACTCAGCTACCAAAGACCCACTTTTTAATTCCATTCCCTTGGGGCCTGGAATTTCAGCACATAAATTTGCCAGAGGTGGTACAAACATTCAGACATTGACATAGAGACACAGGCATATTGGATTAGGGGCCACCTTACTCTAGTACAATCTCATCCAAATTTAACTAATTACACCTGCAACAACCCTGTTTCCAAATAAGATCTCATTCTTGGGTACTAGGATTAGGTTTCCTCATATGAATGTTGTTTCATATTCAACAACTCAAACTAAAACAAACACCATCCCTTCTCCTTCCCTTATTACTATTAATTTTTAATAGAGGCTTAGCCTGTAAGATAACTTAATGTTGAGTTTGATAACTTAATGTTACCAAACATTGAGATAACTTAATGTTGGGCCAGACTTCCTCTGTGTCTTCACAACAGACAACGTCCTCCCTTCTCTTTTGCTTTTCCCAACAACTTAATAGAATTTTGAATTCCATATCCCCCAAGCCATGGGCTTATTTTAATTACCCTAATCACATGTATTGGGGAACTACGAAGTGCTGAATCCTCAGTATGCCCTATTTCACCTGATCTCACTACAAACTTGCAGCCTTGGAATTATCCCCAATTTACAGATGAGTAAACTGAGCAGAGAGACATAAATGACTGGATCGAGATCACAGAGATTGTAGGTATCCTGAAGTACAAAAATTTTATTCCAAAATTCTTAAGTGTTTTGAAGGTGATTAAAACAATGTCATCAAATGTTTATTGAGATTTTCTTTGAAACTTTCATGTTAATTTTTTTTTAAAGAAAGCAAATGCTATATAATTCCAAGTGCTAGTTCCAGGAACATTTTGGATTGTTGTTGTTGTTGTTGTTGTTTTGTTTGTTTCTATTCGTTTTGTATGTATAGAAGGGGCAGTGTGGTCTAGTGGTTCATAGTGGCTCTGGAGTGAAAATAGCCAGATTCTTGCTTCAGTTCTCCAACTTTTTAGATCTGACCTGGGGGAATTGGTGTAACTTCTCTGTGCCTCACTTTTCTGATCTGTACAAGGGAAATAAAAATAGTACTCCTCTAAAAAACTGTTAAAGGGATTCACATATTTAAGCTTAAAACTGTGCCTGCCTGCAATATCTGTTACTCAACAAAATAGGTTCTGATGGCTCCTCTGGCATCTGTTTGTATCGCTGAGCTCATGTGAGCAACTGTGCAGCAGGAATATGGGGAAGTGGGGATCACTGGATCAAGCCCATTTCTTCTGCATCTGCAAGGCTGACTGAAGTGACTCATAGAAATCAGAATCTGTTATGTGTCAATTATTTGGACTATTATCAGTGACTTATGATAAGAGGACTTGAATTCTGTGGGGGAACTTGGAGGAACCTGGAGATGGAGATTCCACTTTGCTCAAAAAAATTCAATTTCTAACAAGACAGATCCATAGACATTTGGTTTGAAAAAATATTGAATGTTTTTAATAAAGTGTTTTTGATAGCTAGTAGGGCAATTCTTCTCACCAACTTTTTATTTCCTATTAATTTTCCTAATTGCAAAATACCTGCCTTAGAAGCATCACTATCCCCTCTTATGTTGTGATTTGGTAGTGCCATGGTTCTCACTGAGTCCTTGTCCTGATCATATTTCTACATTCAGATAGTGTCCCATGCTTAACTCAAGCTGGATGTTCCATGTAGAAGGAAACAGTTAATACCTGAGGACTGTGTAACAGTGTAAAGCATTTTCACATGACTTGTTTAAACTAGAATCCAAAGCTGAGTGTATACACTCTCTTAATTAGTTATATTGCCATGTAGGTATACCTATTAGAATATTGTCTCACTGGCAATAGTATATGGAGTAGAGAGAGACAGCCATGTGTTTCCATGGTTGTAAGAAATGGCTGTCAAAGTTGACAAAGACTCACTCCTGGTCAACATGGATCTTCAGGAATGTTGTCTGACCAGCCAGGCATGTGGAGCTGATGCTCCACCAAGGTTAAAGGACAAGAGTGGCTGCGGGCTTTCAGTCTTGATTGTTCATAAATGCCCCGTTCCCCATCCACCTATGCCAAACACACAGCTGGACTGTGAATTCATACTGAGCTGTTGTTCTAGTCTATCTGTTTTAATTCAACCTTTCTTAAATCTGCTCCCTCCTTTATAGCCCCTGATGTAAAGTTGCTCATCAGTTGAAGGTCTGTGAGGTCACTGTGATTACCTTACAACTAGCTTCTCCTCTCTTCAGTTTTCATGAAACAAGACTGCTAGAATTTTCTATCCAAAGCCTGACAGTACTGAGCATTCAAGAGCCGTCTTCTGCTGTCCAAATCCCTCCCTGTGATATTCACAGTTTTCACCAGTGTCAGATCAGTCACTTCCAGGAGCAACTTTCCCACCAAAGCCCCAACCACCTGAGATCACTTGCCACCCTCTGCCTGTCCATACTTTGTGCATCTCACTGCCAGCTCTGTTATTTCCGTTCAGAAAGTTCTTCCCATATGAAAGTTTGCTTTTTTTTTTTGTCTTGTCCAAGGTTTTCTTCTCGCAGACCTTAGAGCAGGAGCCTGACCCACCACCCCACAGCAGGGTGACATCACATGCCCCTTCTTTGATAGTCTCTGTACTCTGGCTTTGCATGTACACACATTAATAAATAGACTTTCGTTTCTTTTTAAACAATTTTACCTCTTGCTAAAGGAAAATAAATGTTAGGGCTTGGTTTAAAATTCCAAAATCATAAATTTTGCATGGATTTAATAGTTGCTGGAATATTTTCACCTTCCTTGTGACTGAGAGAGGGGGGAAAAGGAAAGAAAGAAAGATAAAGAAGAAAGAAAAAGAGAAAGAAGAAAGAAAGGAAAGAAAAAAGAAAGAGAATGAAAGAAAAAGAAAGAAAGAAAGAAGAAAGAAAGATTAAAGGATTTTCAGCAGTCACTGAGCACCTGAGCTGTCAGCTGCCAAGCTGATTCAATTTTAATGACTTCCCCATGTGTGGGAAGAGAGAGTGATGCATCCCTCAGTGTGTTTTACTTCTGGCAAACATTTCCCTTGACAAATGTGGGAACTCTTGCAAAAGTCATGAATAAAACAAGGCTGCAAAGTTTCCATTTCAAATTGCAAGTCAATATTTCCTCAGAACATGGAAGCTCCATAATGTAACACTCACCATGGAAAGAGATGCTTTCCCTGGGTGTAGCCAAGATGGAAGGATTTTTAAGAGTTTTTCCAAGCCTTTTACATTTCTCTAATCATCCTCTTTATGAAGATGAGCTGGGTATTTTGTTAAAAAAAACTGATTCTATCAATTATGTGTGAAGAATCAAATACATTCCATTCTAGGGCTGAGGCTAGGAATTTTCACTTCAGCAAGTACCTGAGTGAAATAGATGTACGTTATCCATGAACTGCATGTTGAAAGACACTGGGTATAGCCCAAGCTTCTCAGCATTGGTTCAAATGCCACCATCGGGGGTCCTTTGTTCCATTTCCAACCTCATGTGTCATTGGCCCAACTCATGCAGTCAAATGTGGGTTGCTCTGTGTTTGCAATTTCTATATGCATGCCATGCCCCCAGCTTCTCCCCATCTTTGTCACTGAACTTCCTAATCCAGCTCCAACTTCCACAAATGCTGTCCCTCCTGCCTTGAAAGCTCACATCATTTACAATCATTTCTAGGTGAACGTTCAGTGGTATTAAGTACATTCACAGTGCTTAGCAAACATCACCACTATCTACTTCTTGAACTCTTTCAGCTTTCAAAACTAAAACTCTGTGTTCATTAAACACTAATTCCTCACTCCCTCTTTCCCATCTCCTGGCATCCCTCATTCAACTTTCTGTGTGTATGAATTTGACTTCTTTAGATACTTCCCATATGTAGAATCATACTGCATTTGTCTTTCAGTGACTATCTTGTTTCAGTTTGCATATTGTCCTCCGGGTTCATTCATGCTGTTGCATGTGTCAGAAGTTTCCTCCTATTTAAGGCTGAATAATATTCCCTTGTGTGTACAAACAACATTTTGTTTATCCATTTGTCTGCCCATTGACATTGGGGTTGCTTCCACCTCTTGACTATGGTGAATAATGTTGTGATAGAGGTGCACATTTTTTAAGAGAAGGGGAATTGTGTGTAGTTTACATGACACATTTGAAGTGGGAAAACAGGGAAATTATAACAAATAAATTGGTGAAAGTATGTGGAATCCTGAATTTTACATATAAAGGCATATCTATCATGGGGCTCATCGAGCTGGAACTTCAGGGCTCCTCATGTGTGGTCCCTTCCTCCCAAGGACCAATGCTCAGTTTGGGTTCAGAATTCTCTATTCTTCCACTTAGGGAATGTTCCCTAAAAGTTATCACTTTCAAGACTGCAAAACCTGGCTGTACCTTTGTGTGCATGTAGGTAGTACATGTAGGCATTTCCCTTTATGTCTTGCCCTTTATGTCATTCCCCTACACTTGCCAGTTTCAGAGGATTCACTTCAAGGGGACGGGAGGACGTACCAGCTGCGATTCCTATTTTCATTCTCACTTTAAGAGCATTAAAGTGATTTGTAGATTCTGACTCATACGGTCTTAGGCCCTTGATCTGATTTTATTAGCCCTTAGAGGTAGACATTTAATTTAATCTTCAACTGTGTTTATTTGTAGCCATAATTCTGTGATGGTTCTAAACTTCCTATCAGGTTGTAACTTTTCTGAAAAATGAACATACATGTTTGAGTTATCTCGTATATTTGTCTTCCTCAAGTGACTTGGGAAGTATTAACATGTTTTTTTAATTCATTTATCTGCCCATGGACATTTGGGTTGCTCCCACCTCATGGCTGTGGTGAGTAATGTTATGATAGAGGTGCATGTTTTTAAAGAGAAGGGGTAAAGTGTGTAGTTTACATGGTACATTTGAAGTTGGAAAACAGGGAAACTATGACAGATACAATGGCGAAATTATCTGGAATCCTGAATTTTACATAGAAAGGCATATCTGATCATGGGGCTCATGGAGCTAGAACTTTGGGGTATCAGGTACAGAACATCAGCTGTCTCATGACCTACTCGGAACCCCCAGAGACTCCCTTAATTCTCCCTGTCCTGTGTTATCCTTATACCCACCTATGTATATCTGAGTCCTGCGCTCTTTTCTTTTCAATGAAGTCACAACAATTGGATTTTTATTAACCTCTCACACTTCCCAAGGCACTTTGAGGAAGACAAATATACAAGATAAGGATATTATGTCAGAATTCTGTGTAAGACATTTTTTAAATGGTGATATGGTTAAGGTCCTAAAAAGGTCTGTGCATTTTTTCTTTGTCTGCATGTTGAAGACCTTCCATTTATCATATATAAGAGAGAATTTGGATAATTTTCTTCCTGAAAGCAGAAAGACGCATTATCATTATTTCCTACAGGTACAACACACTCTTTTTCACCACACTCTTCCTGCAACACTTGATCTCACAATCCTACAATCCCATTGTAGGATGGACCTTTCCCATTAAACATCGTCCTTGAAGTTACAGCTTTTCTTTTTTTTTTTTTTTTTTTTTTTTTTTTTTTTTTTTTAAATTTTTATTGCATTATAGGTTTTGGGGTACATGTGCAGAACGTGCAAGATAGTTGCATAGGTACACACATGGCAGTGTGTTTTGCTGCCTTCCTCCCCCTCACCCACACTTGGTATTCATCCCCAGGCTATCCCCCCAGCCCCCCCCCGCTGTCCCTCCCCCATTTCCCCCAACAGTCCCCAGTGTATAGTAGACCGCCTCTCTGTGTCCATGTGTTCTCATTTTTCTCACCCGCCTATGAGTGAGTATATGCGGTATTTCTTTTTCTGTTCTTGTGTCAGTTTGCTGAGAATGATGTTCTCCAGATTCATCCATGTCCCTACAAAGGACACAAACTCATCATTTCTGATTGCTGCATAATATTCCATGGTGTATATGTGCCACATTTTCCCAGTCCAGTCTATCATCGATGGGCATTTGGGTTGGTTCCAGGTCTTTGCTATTGTAAACAGTGCTGCAATGAACATTCGTGTGCATGTGTCCTTATAGTAGAACGATTCATAGTCTTTTGGATAGATACCCAGTAATGGGATTGCTGGGTCAAATGGAATTTCTATTTCTAGGTCCCTGAGGAAAGGATATGAACAGACACTTTACAAAAGAAGACATACATGAGGCCAACAAACATATGAAAAAGTGCTCATCATCATTGGTCATTAGAGAGATGCAAATCAAAACCACATTGAGATATCATCTCACACCAGTTAGAATGGCGATCATTAAAAAATCTGGAGACAGCAGATGCTGGAGAGGATGTGGAGAAATAGGAACACTCTTACACTGTTGGTGGGAGTGTAAATTAGTTCAGCTTTTCTTTTTAATAAGATAACAACTACTGCATTTTTATTCACCTCTCACACTGCCCAAGCCACTTTGAGGAAGACAAATATATGAGATAACCCAAATATATATGTTGGCTTTTCAGAAAAATTACACACTGGCAAGAAGCTTAGAACCAACACAGAATTACAGCTACAAGTACACACAGTTGAAGATTAAATTAAATGTCTGCCTCTAGGGGTTAATATGATCTGACCCAAGTGTCCGAGATCATATGAGTCAGAATCTACCAATGCAAAGTTAGGATGTATCTTCACTGTATAATATATTTCAAAAACAATTCAGGATCCTGTGTTAACAATACAAGATTCAGTTGCTGGCTCAATAGCTTAAATGTGGAACTTTGGTAATATCCCTGGGCTTCTGCGTCTGTGTCCTCATTTTTAAAATAAATATTATTTATTTCTCTGACACTATTAGTTCTACTGTGATCAATGCTTAAGGCAGAGACTTATAGCTCTGATCAGGTGTCAGGTAAGGGCCTCTTCCTTGCTGGTAGACAGCGCTCACCTACTGGCTTTCATCTTCTCCTCAGCAGAAAACCACGAGGCCACCTGCACCTTGTTAGTCTGTAGCACAGATGAGACATTCAGTTCAGTGTTCCTCCCCTCTAGGGCCCAATCACTCCCCTTCACTCTTCTCCACTCAAGGAGAGCCCAAGTAGATGGGAAAACAATGAGCTGGCCTTTGAATGGCATCAGTTTTAGGATAAGTATATTTTGAAATGCCTCACATGGGTCATGTGTGGACCAGGTGCTTAGGGTGATGATACAGAGACAAATAAAATCCTGGTCCTTCCAGTTGAATGCAGGACTCAGACACACACAGGTGGGTATAAGGACAACACAGGAGAAGGAGAGTTAAGGGAGCCTCTGGGGGTTTTTCTGGGTAGGTCATAAGATTGAGAGAGAGACTAGGAGAAAAGCTAGGGTTGGAGAGGAAAATGGTGTATTTATTCTTTCTTAAATATCTCAGGGTTAATTGAGTTTGAGAAATTACAATGAATTGAACAAACTGTAATATTATATAATAGAGGTTAATTATTTCAAATTCTGGAGAGAAAAAAAAAGCTCTATTAAATAACACCTTGATTCTGAACTTCACATTTATCTGGTGCTCACCACGTATTAACGTGGTCCATTCTGGGAGTTTAAATAATTTTGCTCTTAGCCCTGAGGCTTAGACTTGGAACAAATGTACCCTATTACTAACTTTGGCAGAAGCATGTAACTAAGTAAATAGCAAGTCGTATGAATTGAATTGCAGCACCCCCTTCCCACCACAAAAAAAAAAAAAAAAAAAAAAAAACCGTTTTGAAGTCTTAACAGCTAGCACCTCAGAATGTGACCTTATTTGCAAATGAGGTCACCGGCAGATGTAGTTAGTTAATATGTGGTCATACTGGAGTAGGATGGGCCCCTTATTCGATATGACTGGTGTCCTTATGAGAAGATAGCCATGTGGACAGAGACACAGGAGGATAATGCCATGTGATGGTGAGGGCAGAGATTGGAGTGACACAACTGCAAGGCAAAGAATGCCAAAGACTGTCAGCAACCACCAGATGCTAATAAGAGGCAAGGAAAGACCCTTCCCTTTGGGCTTCCAAAAGGAGACTGGCACTGTAAACAACTACATTTGGACTTCAGGACTCTAGGACTATAAGATGATAAATGTCTGCTGTTTAAGCCACCCAGTTTATGTCACTTATGACAGCCCTAGCAAACTAATATAGCAAGTAGGAGTAGAGGATGGATAATCATCAGCATAAAGAAAGCAGTAAAAAACTTGAAGTGAACCCACTGTTAAATCCTTTATGGAGATGATCCTAACACTAGAAGCTATCCATGAAGAGAACACGTCAGACAGCTTCATGAAAGACAACACACAAGCCAACCTTGAAGGACACCAGCAGATGGGTAGAGAGTCTTTTGGGCTTCGGAGACAGCACAAACATAAGGGAATAGGTAAAAATGCACGGGTTCTTTGAGGGGACAGTGTATGCTGGTGACTGGAGGATGAAGGGACACTTGCAATGAGAGAGGGAACTGGTCAAATGGGGCACAGGCAAAGCAGGGCAGCAAAAAGAGAATGCTGAAGAGATTGGAACTGGAGCACAACCTCCCCACAGCCAAGCTTTAGGAAGGTGAGTGAGGAGATTGGATTGGAGAAGAAGCTAATGGGAAAGGCCAGTTAGAAGATGGCTGTAACTACCTGGAGGAGATGCAGGAGGGCCTTCCTGGCACAAGTTGGCTGCAGGAGCAGAAAATTAATTTTTACACTTGGCCACAGAAAGGAATTGGTCACTAATGAGGAGTGAGGAATAGAGAATAGTTCTGAGTCGATGTCATTAGGAGGTCAGAGACAACTGAAAGCTGGCTTGGGGCAGAAATGAAATGCTCCTGATATTCTGCTGTTGAGGAGCTAGTGGGACGTTGAGGGAGCAATGCTCAGCTAATGCTCGATGATGAAGTAAAGCTTGGAATTACAGGGAGAGGTTAGATATGCACATTTCTACCACCCTAGATGTGACCACTGGAAACATGGGAGAGACTGAGACCACTCAAAGAGACAGGATCAAAAGTTGAGGAATGAACACTTTAAAAAAAGAGAAGCCAGTTGCAGTAGTACATGCCCATAGTCCCAGCTACTCAGGAGGCCAAGGCAGGAGGATCACTTGAGCCCAGGAGCTGGAGACCAGCCTGGACCAGCCTGGGCAATGTAGCAAGACCCTGTCTCTAAACAACACCAACAACAAAGGAATCAGAGGAAGTGGTTCTATGGTGCAATTTTCCAAGAGGAGGTGGAGATGCAGTGCCCCTGCTCATTTCTCTTTACAAAGTCATGGAAACGGATGAGACCTGAAAAATTCTTAGGTGCTAAGTATTTGGCCTTGCAGACAGCTCAATAGTGTTCACAAGCAGAAACCAAATAAGAGTTCTCTCCATTTGCTCTGTAGGTTTTCTGGACCTATTGAAAACATAAACATCACAAATCATTTGTCTCAGGAAGGCTCTTTTATTAGATTGGACAACCCTAAGAATGGAAAATGCATCTGCCTTGGAGAGATGTCCTTGACAGTGAAACTGGATTGGATTTCTTCAAAGGAAACTCTCGCCAATGACCTCTTTTCCCTTGTATCCCATCCCTGCAAAGTTTTTAACCTCCAGCCTACAGCTAACCCCACATGGGCTGTGTACTTCACAAAGTGTTTACTTCTGTGGATTTCAGGATGTGGTGGAGCCCTTGAAAAGCAAGATATTTTTTGATAATTGACCTGTTCAGATGGGATGAAGATTAACCCCAGATGTTCCTGAGGTTGTAAAACATTCAATTAAGTGTTTTAGCTTCACTTTAATGCACCACCCCCCTTTTTTTTTCTGTAGCAAAGGAGAAGAGCCAGCAAATAAAGTTGGGAGGTTAACTACTCTCAGTATTTCCAACCTAAGGCAGAAGCACCATAAATCTCAGAAGGAAAGCTATGCTCAGCATGCAGCCAGCTCCACTGTGCTCACAGGCACAGGGTTCTCTGTGGTTCAGATAAGGTGAAGATTGCTAATCCAAAGGCCTCATCTGACCTGATTTCCAGTTCCAGCTCCTGCGGTGGCTGAAACATAGATTACTGGGAAGTGATTGCCCTGGGTACTGTTGGCTCTACTTTTAAATAGGTATGTGTTTTATGTAGTAGTTAAACTTAGGTTGGTTAAAGTGGACCAGGAAAGGACATTGAAGATTTAATAAAACCTTAAACTGGTTAATAGAATCCAAGCACTGCTATAAACCATGGAAGTAATCTCTGAGGCATACTTGAGTTAGTGATATTTTTACCTGAGCAAGAATGTTTTCATCAACACTTCACTCGAAGGGCTGCCTTGTATGGCTGACATTAGTTTATCATATCTTTGAAGAGAAGTTTTCTGTTTGTATGACTCTTCTTCATGGATACATTTGAAAAATGATCCCAGATCAAAGTGGACTCTAATCTTATCCCCAGTGGTCATTCCGTCACCCTCCCATGGGACATTTTCTCCTGCAACCTCTGTGAAGGAAGGCACTCTGTCCTAGTCTCTGCTCCTAGACTAGCGTTTTGCACAATGCCTGTGACATTTCTTAAGTACACTGTCATTCCAAAATTCTAGAAACTCACTCAGTTTTGTCACAGAGAAAAGTTATGTTTCTGGTGCTTTTTGGCTTTGTTTTGCCGAATAGGAAGCGAAGTCTTTTCCTTGTGCCCTGAGGAGGGTCCCTGGCACATTCACCACTTTCACCCTGCACATTCTCAAAACCCTCACAAGAGCTACAGGAAAGGCCTTCTCATTTCCACAGAACATAAGAAAAAAAAAAGAAAAAGAAAAAAAAATGTGACATCAGAAAACCAGATGTAGTGAAAGGCGATGCTGAGAAACCTGCAGTTTTTCATTGTGTTTTGTGTTTCCTGCTGGCCCGTGGCATCAAGGCTGGGTTTGCTCTGGGAAGCTGGGCATGCCACCCAGGACTGCCTCTTGTTTCTACAGATGGGAATTAGATAAACATTCAGACGCAGAATGGTCTTCCACTGAGTGTCCATGATTTAATCTCCTTTTTTTCAGTCATGAAAGGTGCCATCCTCTGCCAGTAATGGGAATACCAAGAGGAATTTCTGAACACTTAGCTAAATCTCAGCCATGACTCTCAACAATATGCACAGAGGTAGGATGCGGGTGAAGAGGTTCATCCCCTGCCATTCTGTCAGGGGTGGCACAGCCAAAACCAAATCCACTTCTCACCAACTCTTTCCCCAGCTAGTCAGGATGCAACTCCATGAGACAACACAGATGGAATTCTCAGGTCAGCCCAAAGCGCAGTGGCATTAGTAAGTGACAGCTCTCAGGTTTTATTTCCACAAATCCCTGTTCATGAGGTATAAGGACTAGAGAAGAGACTGGGAGCACCCATGAATACTTCATTTTACTTTTAGTTGTTTGTAACCAAGCTGCTTCCAAATGATTACCATTTAATTTTATAAATGCTCAAAATGCAGTCTTTTAAATATTTTACTTGGCCATGTCATCTCAGATGCAGGTCAGTGTCTGGCCCAAAGGTGACTCAATGCACCATCTCCCATTTTATGCTGTCTGTGGCTCTACCTGCCTCAACAGCTCCAGCCTTCTCTGAGGTTCTAGGAAGAGAGCTGAGCTGACCTCTCCTGTCAACAAACGCTCTGGGGCTCTCTGGCTTCAACTCCAAAGGAACCCAGCACTTTACTCCACCCCAAGAAGCACCAGGGTTATTAGGAGACCATGATTGTGGCCATAATAATAAAATGGAACTGGCTGTTTCTATTTTATGAAGAAAAATAATATTTAAGGTAGAAAGAGTCATAGGGAAGCTTTCTGAGTAATTGGAAGGATTGGAGAAAGACTTTCCAGGAATGATACCAAATTCCTGGCACAAATGAGAATTCAGCCATCACCCACAGCCACAGTTGAGCATTCAACATTAGTAACTTGGCTTGACTTGACTGATACAGCCATTAGCACGGACAGCTTCCTGTGCCTTGATTTTGACATTAAACTCCTGAAAAGCCATTGCTGCATCTGATGCCACTGTAAACAGCCTGCTCCTCTGCCCAGGCCAGCACAGATTAGTCTATGTTGCCCACTTTAGAACTGAAGTTCAGGACCTGGATGACTGAGTGTCAGCCAAGATCACAGACCTGTGTCCCATTTGCAAAGGGAGATGAAAACATGAGTCACAAGGTCCACATGAAAGGGTCCCATCATCAGGGACATTGTGACAACCTAACTGAGAAATATGGATAAGGAACTAAAATATAAAAGGCAGTCAGGAGTACCACACATGACCACGGCAGGCTGTGGAATCCGCAAAACTGGGCTGGCTTCCAACCCTGATTCCACACTTGGTGTTTAATAAATGGTAGTGAGTGTAACCATCCAATGGGTTCACTTTGCCCGCTGCCCAGACAGAGCGGATTTATCAAGGCAGGGGAATTGCAATAGAGAAAGAGTAACTCATAGAGGTCCTGTTGTGCAGGACACCAGGGTTTTATTATTACTCGAATCAATCTCACCAAACATTCAAGGATCCGAGTTTTTAAGAACAACTTGGTGGTGGGTGGAAGCCATTGAGCCTGGAGTGCTGCTTGGTCAGGTTAGAGATGAAATCATAGGAAGCTGAAGCGGTCTTCTTGCTTTGAGTCAGATCCTGGGTGGGGTCCACAAGATCAGATGAGCCAGTTTATCAATCTGGGTGGTGCCGTCAAGTTCAGGGTCTGCAAAATATCTCAAGCACTGATCTTAGGAGCAGTTTAGGGAGGGTCAGAATCTCGTAGCCTCCAGCTGCATGACTCCTAAACCATAATTTCTAATCTTGTGGCTAATGTTAGTCCTACAAAAGTAGTCTAGTCCCCAGGCAAGAAGGGGGTTTGTTTTGAGAAAGGGCTGTTTTTGTCTCTGTTTTAAATGATAAATATAAATGAATTTCTTCCCAAAGTTAGTTCAGCCTATGCCCAGGAATGAACAAGGACAGCTTGGGGGTAAGAAGCAAGATGGAGTCGGTTAGATCAGAGCTCTTTCCACTGTCTCAGTTACACTTTTGCACTGGCAGTTTCACAAGTATTAGTATTCAGAGTTCAGGTCTCTCTTGCAATGCCTTTGCCCATCTTAGGATTTGGGGCTGCTCTACAACAATTTTTTTTCCCTCTTTCAATCTGAAATTTATGGCTCAGCAGAGTAAAAGGGGCAAAGTAGACAGGAAGTCTCTTTTACTTTCTTCACTGTCACCCTTGATGCCACACCATGCCCTCGGAGACGTGCCCTTGAACACCTCATTCTTGCACCAAGCACAACCACAAACCTTTTTTTATTATTAAAAAATTCCTTTATTCTAACCTCATTCCTTATTTCTATTGTTACGCAATCAATTCCCACTCCAAAAAAAAAATAAAAAAGAAAAATGAAAAGAAAGCAATTAGGCAAATGTGTGACACATTGTGTTTGAATTCTATGCCTGGCATTATGAGCTACATGACCTTGACTAAGTCACCATCTTCTATTAAGTCATCAGCAAAATTCCTGTAAGACGGCCTGAAGATTTAAATGGGGTAATTCATGTAACAGTGTCTGGTGCTTATCACATTCTCAATAAAGACTGATTTCATTCCTCAATGTATGTAAAAAACATATGGTACAGTATGCAGCATACAATAGGCACTTAAAATGCGTGATTAATATTTCTGTATTTTAAACTAAAAATTCAAAAATATCATATGAAAATATGTTCACCTCACTTAAAGCCTCACTGAAAACAAGAAGCAATACAACATAATGTGTTCCCATAAACCCGTGGATTTGGTCCCGTCTCAGTCCTTTCAGGGTCTGTAACGAAAATGCCAGAGACTGGATGGCTTTAACAACATTTATTTCTCACAGTTCTGCAGACTGAAAAGTTCAAGATCAAGGTGCCAGCAGATTTGGTATCTGGTGAAGGCCTGCTTTCCGGTTCATAGAGGACACCTTCTTGCTCTGTCCACACATGGTGGAAGAAGCAAAGAAGATCCCCGGGGCCTATTTTATAAGGGTGCTAATCCTATTTGTGAGGATCCACCCTCACAAGCTCATCTAACTCTAATCACCTCACAATGGCCCCACCTCCCAATATCATAATATAAAATTTGCGGGACAAAATGTTCAGCCTATAGCAGTCTCCATTTGCAGGAAAGAATTGAGGTTCTGAAAATGGAGACATAGGACCAAACCGGCCATGAAAGAATGCAAAAAAATAAACCATGGTCTGTCCTGACTTGAGCTAACAAATCACCTAGCAGTCTGAAGATGAACTGTCTGCAAAAGATCAAGATAAGGTGGACTCCCACCAGGAGAAGATCGAGGAATGTAAATTCGCATTCCTTCAGAAACAAAAATAGGTTTGGAGCTATAGCAAGACGTGACTCTAAAAACATGAAGATTAAATTGTAAAATCTCTTCTAGACAAACTCTCTTCAAGAGCTAGGGATAATAATAAGTTCCTGAAGTCAAGACTGACTTGAAAATCTGTAGGCATTGCAAGGACTCCTCGCTGAAATTGGAGACACACACCTTTGATTTCTACACCTCCTGGAGGATTATGTAATGTCTGGGAACATAGCTCAGAACCCTAAGCCACTACCAAGGGGGAAAATCAGCAAATTCAACCATGTGACCTTGAACCAGAGCATCAGGATGACCTCTATATGTGGGATAGAGCAGGACATTTCTCATCAGAAATGAAGCAATAGTATTTCACCGGTTTTGATATTGGTATCAATAAACATGTAAATTGATTTATCAGGCCTATTACTTTTTGTAAGCTCTTTATTATTAATCTTGAAATCAATCTTAGTATATACAGATGTTCTAGGCTTCTGGCTGCAATGGACCTTGCCCTTTTCCTGTCTTATATGCAAGAAGAGAGATACCTGATTATTAGGAAAAAATATTTTCTGATGATTCACAAAGTCACAAGTTCTGGAAAAGCCTAATAGTTTTGAAATAAGTAATAACACAGTCATGAGCACAGAATATGGCCAAATGACAAGATAATTTGTGGGTGAAGAAGTTCCTGGATCTTGGATTGGAATAGAGTTAAGGAGTGACTTAGTGGGCCCTCGTTGTGTTTAAGATGTGACTCAGAGCCTGTTGATCTTGCTATGTTGGGTGTCTCTGAGAGAAGTAGCATTTGTGATTCATTGTAAACCTAAGAATTTTCCTATTTTTAATCATATTTGGGAAAGTTCTTTCATAACCATCTTGATGTTTTATTCCATGGCAACACTCTCTTACTACAGCCACAGTGTTGGGACCTTGTCTTATCTTTAAAACAAACAAACAAACAAACAAATATTTTTATAGCTGGTTTAGTCTAACATGAAGTGTTTAAGTTTCCTTGAATGAATTAGTGAATCTACGAACTGTGCATCACACGTAAAACAAACTATGCCCCTTGTACAATAACATTAATATTGACAAAATGAATTGATATAAAAAGATTTTTTAAAAACAAAAAATTAGTATATTTGTTTTAAAATTATTTGCAATTGGACTTACAAAACATTTAGGAATTTTGTTTTAAAATAATTCACAATAGAACTTGCAAAACCATATACTTGAAATATCACATATTCTGAGATAATATATGTATATTTGTAGAAATCTTTTTGAAATAAGCACAGTCAATTTGAATTTAGTAATTTAAGATTATTGGACACTAAAGTGGCCTTGTTTTGATGGACTTTATTTTTTGGGAGTAGTATAAAACTCATAGCAAAATTGAGTGGAAAATAATAGAGATTTTCCATAAACCTCCTAGCCTACACCCACTACCTCCACAGACTGCCCACTATCAACATCTCCCACCAGAGTGGAATGTTTGTTATGCTTGATGAATCTACAATGACACATCATTACTAACCAAAGTTCACTCTTGGTGTACATTCTGTGAGTTTGGACAAATGTGTAATGACATGTATGCACCATTACAGCATCATACAGAAGAGTTTCACTGCTTTAATAATCCTCTGTGTTCTGCCTATCTGAACTAACTTTTATTTATTTTGTTATTACCATATGTGTATTTATTATAAACTTCAAATAATATGGAAATAGCAAAAGTAGAAAGTCAAAGATCCCTGAAGTCTCTCATTTCCTCATCACTCCAGCAAAGACAATCTCAAGTGAAATTGAATTATAATTTTTCCAGCTTCATAATCTTTGGCATTAAAAGCTTTTTATGTGTACCATACAAAAATATCTAACAATGGGATGTCATGAATATATTCTTCTACATTTTGTTTTATGAGCTTTTCCATTTCTCTCTTTTTCTTTAGAGGAAAATAGAGGTCAGGACCCATGTATCTCCATAGAGAGATTCAACTGTTCTAGTCCTATTTATTTAAAAATACTTTCCTTTTTTGCTGAGTTGATGTGATGCATTGATCAAAATTAAATAGACTATTTGGATTTCGCCGCAGGTTTTTAAAGTGCTCGAAAGTTGATATTCCCTTCTTCACAACAAGAAAAAATTTAATAAATACAAATGAACAATTTGACTTTGACCCATTAGAGAGCAAAGTCACGGGACAAACCACCATCTAGAAACCTGTGGAGAGAGATGCCTGTAAAATATGCAATGTTTAAAAAATAAATTTTATATATGGAGAAAAATAAAACAGATTCTCTACTTTACACCACATTTCCAAGTAGATTCCAGCATATTAGAGCTCTGAATATAAAATATGACACAGTAAAGTTAACAGAAGAAGTTACTAGAAGAAAGTGTAGACTTGTATTTTTGTCTCCCAAAAGAAAATCCACAAAGTAAAATATGTATTGATTTTATGGAACAAAAATTAGATTTCTGTTTAAAATTAAGGATGTAGACTTCCAGTTTCAACTCTAGCATGTAACAGATAGGAAGTCATCACTTCTGTTCTTACAACAAGAAAAAGCTGGACAGTATAAAAAATCAGAGACCTTTTCTGGACCTATCAGATAACTGAGGTTACAGAGCAAACAACTACCTCCACATAAGGAGCAGCAAGTGCATCTAAAGACATAAAGCAGATGAGATCTGTTTATCTAGAGAGAAAGCAATGAGACCCCATAATCCTGCAGGAACATAAACTAGAATCTGAGTGGGCTGCATAACTGTGAGAAGTTCCTGAGTCATTACCCATAGGTAGGTCACACTTTCTAAAGCTTTTTTCCATATACCCCTCCACCCACTGCACTCCCGTGAGAAGACTCCTCAACTCCTCTCTCCCCTCTCTCTCTCTTCTCCTTCCTTACCCTGGCTCACCTGCCCTGGCAGTAAAAGGGGAAGAATGGTCATCATGAAATCTTCTCTAACCTTTCTTCCTTACAATACAGAAGGCTTAATTCCAGTGATTCTGCATGACAAGAGTGAAATTCGGTCCCAGCTAGGGAAGAGAACTCTACCCTGTTTCAATGCTGCTCAAAATGCACTTTGTCTATTAGCTGAGGCAAGGAAATAAACACATGAAAAAACATAAATTATAGGGAGAGGGCTCCAAAGGCACAGATTTCAGAGATTATTAGCTGCATGTGAAGAATGAACGACATTGCAGGGAAAGCTTTAACCCTTATTAAGAGGGATCTTTGAAGGTCTGTATCCTCAGGGTAGCCTGTTATGTACCCCAAAGGCTGAATATTAATCAAAAGATTAGAGATTCCTTCTTTTCAAACACACATAGCCTAGAAATATGTTTGTAAACTTTTAGTTATTAGACTACAGCTGGGAGAAGTGCAAGAAAGTCACTCTCTGAGAACTAGAGCAAATGGAAGCCACAAAACAAAGAAGAGAGGAAGAAACAGGGGCAATAGAGAAATGGCATGCCTCTACTGCCTGCAGGGATAAGAGATATCAAACAGCCCAACTCGTAAAGGCTAATTTAATCTCAGTATTCATTACCCTATACAACAACAAAAAAATTACAAGCCATGCAAAAAGACAAAATAAACACAGTCTAAAGATACAAAACAATTATCAGAAACAAACACCAGTATGGCATAGATGTTGAAATTATCAAATAAACATGGAATGTAATATGATGATGATTATGATGTGTTAAAAAGGTTAAAGGAAAAAATATATAGATAACACACAGGATGAGATAGATAATGCCAGCAGAGACGTGGAAACTCAAAGGAGTAAAAAAAAAATGCTAAATATCAAAGACAGTAACATAATAAAGAACAACTTAGATGGGCTGGATTATCAGTAGACCCAACAGGGTGACAAGGAAATAATAACTAAAAATGGAGGTTGGTCAATAGAAATTATCTAAACTTAAACACAAAGAAAAATAAGACAGAAAAAGAAGAACGTCCAAACACTGTGCTAAAATATCAAGTGGATTTAGCATTCATGTAATTGAAATACTAGGACGATATAAAAGAGAGAGGATTGTCTGTATGAAGGATTTCAAAAAGGCAACAGCAGAACATTGCACCACAAGCAGGACACTTATGAATGTAAGACCCGTGCAACTGCTTCACCAAAGGCCTACCTTTGATCTTCTTTGTATGGTACTTGAATTTTTCTTTGTTAGTATATAAATAAGGCCCTCCATGAACCCAGCCTGCTCAGGCACTTTATTTCCCACTGCTGCCTTCCATGCGCTATCGGCCAGCCCACAGTGCAGCATAGCTTGCCTCTGGTCTTCATTGCTGCATGCATCAGTACACACACCTTGCAAGGCTTGGATGAGGCAGACCAAGACAAACTGTGTTAAGGCTGTTACCACAGTGCTCTGGCAATCCTATGGCCTTATTAGAGTAACGGCACCTCCATTCTCCCCGTTCCACCTCACTTTCCCACCCTTTAAACAACCCCTCAACCTCCAAAACCAAACATAAGGCTTTTCTCTTCTTAGAAATTTGCTCTGACTTCCTCCAGGTGAAGTGACCATTCCTTCTTTTGTACTATTATGTACCAGGACTGCACATAATAGGACCTTCCCCCACATAACTGTAGCCTACAGATGAGCAGAAAAACAGACATCTACTCATTATGATGAAAAGCAGATTTGAGTTCAGAACACCAAAGTTCACTGAGATTTCTGCTCTCCTTTCTGCCAGGCACCACAATGAGCCACTTTGCTGTTGGTTTTGCAAGTGTGCTTAAAACCACACAAAGTAGATGCTATTAGCATTCTTATTTCTGACATGAGGAAACGAAATCCAGAAGGTTACATAACTTCCTGGGTGGCAGGTGGAGGTGGGTTGTCACATGAATAGCACTTTGGCTCCTTATAGGAAAGGGAAGAAGTAAAAAAGATTTCTATGGTAAACTTATGGGAAAGACAGATATTTTGTTACCTGTATTTAAGATATTTCCAGGCCAAAATGTTTGTAATCAGTGTTTTTCAGACTGGAGGTTTAAAATTTCTATTTAGAAAATTAGAGAATCAGATCACTTTAAATACATCTTACACAGACACTAAAAGACAGACCTGGGTTTGAGCAGAGCTCTGGAGGGCTCCATAGGACACATGTAGCCTTACTACCCACTGCCTGTAGCCCCTTCCCGACGTAGAGCACACATACTCACACACCCACTCACACACCCACATACACGATATTTGGGTCTTGATTGCTAAAGAGAAAATTTTTGAAAATCTAATCTTTGCAGTGCTAGGATAGAATGTGGACAATAGTTGCACACTTATCTATATAGTGGAGAATAGCCAAAATGTACCTTGAAGGAAAATCATGTTCATTTTTCTGAGCAACTGTGACATTGAACCATCTGCCACTATACTTATTCAGTTGAGATCAAATATATTAAAGATATTTTTAAGGTACCTAAGAAAGATCTATATATCCTTGAAGTACTATTTAAATTCAGACCATCAGCAAATTGTGTTTTGGGAATGTATCTTTTCACCTCCCATACAATTGCATTTTCTGAGATGCATTTAGGCCTAAATTAATTGTTAGAATCTGAGAAATAATATAAGAAACAGCCTTATAAAACTCAATAATTTTATTAATGTTGTCGAGGATTCATTTGATTGTTTAACATGTATTGAGTTCCTGGCTAGGTGTGGTGGCTCATGCCTGTAATCTCAGCGCTTTGGGAGGCCAAGGAGGGCAGATCATCTGAGATCAGGAGTTCAAGACCAGCCCAGCCAACATGGCAAAAACCTGTCTCAGCTAAAAACAAAAAAATACAAAAATTAGCTGGATGTGGTGGCACACGCCTGTAATCCTAGCTACTTGGGAGGCTGAGGCAAGAGAATGGCTTGAACCTGGGAGACAGAGGCTGCAGTGATCCAAGATGGCATCACTGCACTCCAGCCTGGGTGACAGAGCAAAACTTCATCTCAAAACCAAACAAAACACACCATGACTTGAGTTCCCACTATGTACCCAGCACTCTGCAAGGATGTAGTTAGAAAAAGAGAAAATGGTAGACACACTCATACCTCATAGATTTTACATTTTGCAGATAGATCATTAATAGTTACATAAATAATTACTTGACTTTGGTGGTATTAATTACCTGACAATCACAACAGTGGCTCCAATAGTGAAGTTCAGTCTGTCTTGGGGAGCAGAGTAAAGGCTTCCATAAGGAAGTGGCATACAAGACAAGTGCTGAACGATGGGTAAGAAATAGCTGGGTTTAAGGATTGTGGGACTGTATGGACATGCTTTTTTTTGAAGATTTGATAGCACAACAGGGTAACTACAGTTAACAATAATTTATTGTACATTTAAAAAAACTGAAAGACTAATAAGTGGATTGCTTGTAACATAAAGAAAATATAAATGCCTGAGGTGATAAATACCCCATTAACCCTGATGTAATTAATTAGTACTTATTGTATGCTTGTATCAAATATCTCATGTACCCCATATATATGTATATATATACACCTACTATGTACCCACAAAAGTTAAATTAAATAAATAAATAAAATAAACTGATAGTCTCAGAAGATCAGAAATATAACGCTCCCCACCCCACACACAAAAGGACACTATCAAGAAAATGAAAATAATCTATAGACCGAGAAAGAACATTTGCAATTCATATATGTGATAATGAGCCTGTATCCAGAATATATAATTAATTCTTACAACTCAACAATAAGAAGATAGACAGCCCAACTAAAAAAAATGGACAGAGGATTTGAATAGACATTTATCCAAACAAAATAAACAAATGGCCAATAAGCACATGAAAAGGTACTCAGTATCATAGTCATCAGTAAAATGCAAATCAAAACACAATGAGATATCACTTTGCACCCACCAGGATAGCTATAATCAAAACAACAAATATGAGTGTTGGTGAAGATGTAGAGAAATTGGAACACTCATACAGTGCTACTGGTAATGTAATACAGTGCAGCCAATTTGGAAAACAATTTGGCAGTTTCTCAAAAAGTTAAACATCGAGTTTCCATATGGCTCAGCAATTCCACTTCTGGAATTCCACTCAAAACAATTAAAAACATATGTTCACAAAATAATTTGGACATGAACACTTATAACAGCATTATTCATAATTGTCAAAAAGTGAAAACAACCCAAATGTCCATTAACTGATAACTGGATGAACAACATATACTGTCTTCACACAATAGAGTATTATTAAGCCATAAAAAGAAATTAAAGTGCTGATGTATGCTACATTTCCACAAAAGTGCACACACTGCCTTTGGATTCACAGGCTCAGGCTTTGTCTAGAGATCTGCCCATTAAAACACCTCAAGATAGCTGGCTGTCTAGTTAGGGGATCCAGGTCCGCAGACAGGTGAGGCTGTTTTGGGTCTGCTTCCCAGTCTTCGAAGGACTGATACTCTGAAAATATCACACTCACACTGCTGAGTGTGATATTTCAGTTTTAATAGTGGAGACTTAGCTTTGAATTTATTTTGCTTTCTGGACATTTATTTACACCATTTTACTAGGTTAAGGCATTTTATTCGCCAAGCAAAAAGATCTTTCTGGAGGAAGTACTTAAAGACAGAATTAAGTAAGAGAAGGCCATTAGTGAGTACAACGTGATTAAAGGAAGTTTTAGAGCAACATTCCAGTACGGATTTTATTCCACAGAGTTATCTTCACAAAGCGAAATTTGATGTGGCCAAACCATGTACAGCTTTTCACATTTAGTAGTCTAAAATTAAGCATGAATTGCAAGGGGGTTTAGAGACGTGGAAAATCCATTAGCATCCGGCAGAATTTAGTTTGAATGTAGTCTCCACTGTTCTGAAGCTCTATAATTTGAATCGAGCCAAGTAAACTCTGTAAGCTTAGCTCATTTTTTAAATGAACTATTTCTGCCTAGTTCATTGTGTTATCATTTTATAATGAGGAGTAAATGAAATTATAACTATAAAGTTTTTAGTATAGTGCCTCATACATAGTAAATGTTCAATAAGTGATCATTTATTATTATTATCATTGAGTTCTTCAACAGTTGACTATAACCAACATTTATAGACCCAGGTCTTCATTCAAAATTCATTTGAGTGCAAAAAACTGTGCTGAGTTCTAAGACGGTTTTGGTCAACAGACAAACAGCTTCAAACCTTCTGATAGAGCGAGGGAAAAAAATAGCCTTCACAGTTCAGTGGCAAATATAATACCATATCTCAGTAGTTCTGAAACACTAGTGTGCATGAAAATCACCTGGAGAATGGTTTGACACCATTTGTTTCTGATTCAGGAGGTCTGGGTTGAGATCTGAGAATTGCACTTCTTACGATTCCGCGTGACTGGCTGGAAAGCCACGTTAGGAGAAACATAATTATAAAGGAGGGACGGGAATTGCCAAGCATGACTTGGCAATGTTTTAGGCATTAGGAGCAGTGTGCATGGAACTCCACAGAGACAATGCTAAATCAGAAAATCTGGAGGAAATCACTAGTAGAGAAAGAATAGGAGCAGAGCAGAGATTAAGGGATGGGAACAGGTACGGAGGGGCCAAGCCTTTGGGCTCTCTCACACGTTGTTGGACATTTAAGCTTAATGGGGAGACTTTTAAGATAGTTAAGCAGCTGCGTGATGGGATATATTTGCCTTGTAGAAACATGGCTCTAGGTCAGCCCTTCGGTATCACACTAGACAGTTTGCTGTTTCTCAAAATCTTGTTCCATCTGCTTTCCTGAGCTCATGCTGTTTCTTCAGACTGAAATATGCTTCTCTCATATCTTCACATGCTCACACCCAAAAGTTTTTCCTTGGATTACAGCTTATTGTTTTCTTGTTTTCCAGAAAATGATGTCATATTACTTTCCTTAAAATAATAGTGTCTTTATCACGGCTTTCAGGGCGGGGAAGTCTTGTATGTCCCTTAACCAGGCTGCTAGTGCAGCCAGCTGTCACTGAATCCTGATAACTGAAGTCTGCAGTTTTGCCATTTCTTCTTTCCATTAATAGGCTTGTCTTCTTTGAGTTTTAAATGTAAATATGAACATAAACACAAATATGTAGTTAGTAGACACCAATCCACTATTATTCAAATACATTTTATTATAAAGATTGCAAAAATCTTTTCTTTTAAATTTCTTTATGGTGTATAGATAGCCAAGTAAAGAACAGTTTCTTTAATTTTATTTTATATATTATTGAAAATTCCTTTCCTATATAAAAGAAGGGCGTATAATAATAAACATGCAAATGCTTATTTGTGCAAATGTGTACATGGAGTTTACACAAGAAACCAAATAAAAAGGTAATCTATGGGGGAGGGTAAAGAAGAGGTGGAAGAAATACAGACTGAAAGTAGGATATGAGGGAGGGGAGGGAGGGAGGGGACCTCTCTGCATATACCTTTTCTGGTAACATTGACTTTTGAAATCAGAATAATGTTTTACATACTTCAAAAATAAACAATGAAAATTAATGAGGATGTGGGGCAAACCCTAACTGAAATTTAAACAGTAATAAATGAACCAAACTAGATTACAAATAGATAACAAAATCACGTTGAAAGAGGTGAGGGGGAATAAAATGAACTGACCTAAGTTACTCTGGAAAAAAGTATTTTGAGTAGATATTCTAAGGCAAAGGGGCAAAAGGTAACTGTAGGCAAACACTGTACTCCAGTTAGTATAACTTTTTCCATGGGGCAATGCATTAGCAAGTCTGAAACCACTTTCCATGTATGCAAGAGTTGAATAAACAAGTAAATATATCATAGATATTGAGAGACAGGATTCTCATTGTAAGAAGAGAAGTGACAAATCAGGGAAGAGGAGGCTGGAATGAACCTGTAGTGTTGAATTGGAGTCAGAGATGCAATTATGAACTCCTGGATTTTCAGTAAAAGCACAGTTAGATAGATATGGCAGAAAAGCAAGTATGAGTACGCATTGTTAATATATGTGTAAATATTTCCTGCCTCTATCCATGAATTCTAAATGCAATTCTCTAATAAAAGAAACCAGGAATCCTTTGAAAAGTAGTGATTTCAGGACTCAGGCAGAAGAAATAGGAGATGAACCCAGAGCATCTCCTGGTACCAGAAATTAAACAAATGCTCAAAAACCAAAAATATAGGAATATGGTGGAAGGACACAGGAGCCAACCTGAAAGAGCTCCCAATGGCTTAAGCAGGAACAATTTGAGCCACATGGTAAGTAAAAACAGATTGACCTATAATCCAAAGAATAAAATATGTTTTCATGAGTACATATTGATAGGTAATTGAATTAATAAATTGGGAGGATAACTCGTTCTTACAAAGTAATTTCTATTAATATACATGGAATTTATGAGGTATATGGAAAATCACCAGGAAGCAAACATCACTATGGTAGGCAAAATCCACTGATGGATGCTAAAATTAGGGGGTGATATTTTTAGAGGAAATGGGATATTTATATGGTCTCAACATACATTCTCCCAAGTATTTATCAACTATAAAAGGAAATATAGTGACTTTACCGTGAGGTCACATGGCACATACCCACTTAACTAAGTGATGGATGCTAACATCAGCAATGAGATGTAGACATCACGCACCACCTAATATGATGGGCTGAGAGTGGCACATCATTGCCATGGTGTCCCTGTCAAAGGTTCATACCTTAATCTAATCATGAGAACACAACAGATGAACCCAAACTGAATGTCAAAATCATGAAACCGTATTCTCCAAAAGTCTCCAAGTTTATAAAAGACAAGAAAAAAATTTAAAAAAAAAAACCGGAGGTGACTCAGATGGGAGAGACTAAGAAGACTAATGACCAAAGGCATTGTTGAAAACCAAATTGAATCATAAAAGAAAAAGGGTGTTAGTGAGAAAAGTGCTGGAATGCTAACAAAATCTGCAATTCAGCTAATAGTATTATATCAGTTTTAATTTTCTGGTTGTGATAATTGGATATGACTATGTGTGTTGTTAACATTAAGAGAAGATAGACGGGATATATGTAACAAATTATTATTGTAACTTTTGAATAAATCCGTTTTCAAACTAAAAGTTTCAAAAGTAAAACCTTTTTCTATTTTGAAAAATTATGCTGAGAAAACTAGATAGCTACATGTTAAACAGAAAGAAAGAAAGAGAAGAAAAGAAAAGGAAAAGAAAGAAAGAAGGCTTTGTGCAGCCTATAATCCCAGCATATTGGAAGTTCAAGGCAGGAGGACAGCTTGAGGGCAGGAATTTGAGACCAGCCTGGGCAACACAGCAAGACACTATCAGAAAGAAAGAAAGAAAGAAAGAAAGAAAGAAAGAAAGAAAGAAAGAAAGAAAGAAAGAAAGAAAGAAAGAAAGAAAGAAAGAAAGAAAGAAAGAAAGAAAGAAAGAAAGAAAGAAAGAAAGAAAGAGAGAGGAGAGAGAGAGAGAGAAAGAGAGAAAGAAAGAGAGAAAGAGAGAGAAAGAAAGAGTGAACAGACCACAGACCCTATATTTTTCACAAAAGTAACTAAAAATAAATTGTGTATATATAATATAAATATAAACAATATATGAATATAAAAAATAAATATAAAATACAAACTATAAAACTTCAAGAAGATAAGATAGGTGGAAAACTAGGTGACCTCAGGTTGTCAATAACTTTTTAGATACAACACAAAAGGGTAATTGCTGAAAGAAAAATTGATGAGCTTGACTTTATTAGAATTAAAAAGGCTATACAAAGATGTTATCTAGAGAATGAAAAGGTAAGTCACAGACTAAGAGATATTTGCAAAGTGCATATCTGATAAAAGACTAAAAATTCAGCAATAAGGAAACAAACAACCCAATTAGAATATGAGCAAAAGACTTGAACAGACACTTCACCAAAGATATTCAGGTAGCATTGGAAAATATGTTTAACATCATATGTCACTGGGGAAATTCAAATTAAAACAACAATGGGATACCATTACACACCAATGAGAACAGCTAAAATCAAAGATATTAACAATAATATCCAAGTCTGGTGAGGATGTGGATCAACTTCGTATTCACCGCTGATGGAATTGCAGAACAGTGCAGCTACTTTGGAAGACAGTTTATCCATTTCTCACATACAATCCAGCAATAGTGCTCCCTGGTGTTTATCCAAATGAGTTGAAAACTTATGTTCATTCAAAAGTCTGTACTCTAATGTTTACAGCAGCTTTTTTTATAATTGCCCAAACTTGGAAGCAACCAAGATGTCCTTCAGTAGGCAAGTGGACAAATTGTGCTATACCCAGACAATGGAATACTCTTCAGCAGTAATATTCCATTGGATATGAAGGTATTAAGAATATTTGGATGCATATTACTAAGTGAAATATGCCAGTGTGAAAACGCTATATACTGCATAATTTCAACTGTGAAATTCTGGAAAAGGCAAAACCCTGGAGACATTAGAAAGATTAGTGGTTGCCAGGGTTTTCGTGGAGGGAAGAAAGGTTGAATAGCTAATGCACAGGAGATCTGTAGAGAGGGGCAAATATTTATCTGTAGAAGATAAATGGCCTCATACACTTGTTTAAATCCAAACAATTGTGTCACACACAAAAAATGAAACAATGTAAAGTATAACCTTGAGTTAACAATCATTATAGATATGCCTGAGATATTGTGGATTTGGTATGAGACCAATAAAATAAGTCAATGTTCTTTTGTTTCCCAGTGCATATAAAAGTTTTATATAAATTGTCACGTAGTACATTGTATGCCATAACATTATATCTAAAAAAACAATGTACCTACCTTAATTTAAAAATACTTTATTGCTAAAAAAAAAGGCATACAATTATCTGAGCCTTCTGCGAGTTGCAACGTTTTTGCTGATGGAAGGTCTTGCCTCAATATTGAGGGCTGTTGATCAAGGTGGTGGTTGCTGAAGTTTGGGGTGGCTGTGGCAGTTGCTTCAAGTAAGACAACAATGAAGTTTGCTTCATTAATTGACTCTACCTTTCACAAAAACATTTATCTGTAGCATGCAATATTGTTTGCTAGCATATTTCCCATAGAAGAACCTCTTCCAGAATTAGAGACAAACCTCTCCAATCCTGCCACTGTTTTATCAACTGAGTGGATCGAAGGGAGAGGCCTCATTACAAGACTCAAAGATGTATGAGACAAGGCCACTGACAGCGAACTATTTTTTTTGAAGACTTCCATTGTGATGACAGGAAAGTGGGAAAAACATGACAAAAGGTCACAGTAATGAGGTCTTCGATGGACCCTGTCTTCGTGGAAGCACAATAAATAGAGTGTAACCAATAGTGTGTGAAACAGAGCTGAGGCACTAACTGTGTGCTTGAAGGTGACAAGCAAAGAAAGCTCTTGTGAGAGAATGATGATGGCAGGAAGAATCCCCAGGTGACATGGCTACAGATGACCATAGGCAGCTCTGGCAGAGCACTGGGGAGGAATGATGTGACTGAAGACCCCAGGATTGCTGAGCTGCATGAACCCTAGGCTGGGCTCTTGGCTTTATGACCCACGCACACTGAAGGTTCAGGGCAGGGAGCATCACACATTGGGGTCTGATGGCGGGGAGGGGGGCAAGGGAGGGATAGCGGGGGTGTGCAGTGGTCGGGGAGAGATAACATGGGGAGAAATGCCAGATGTAGGTGATCGGGGGATGGAGGCAGCAAACCACATTGCCGTGTGTGTAGCTATGCAACAATCCTGCATGATCTGCACATGTACCCCAGAAGCTAAAGTATGATAAAAAAAATTAATTAAAAAAAAAAAAGAAAGTTCATGGCAAAAGTCAAAGGACAAAGGGTGTCAATGAGCCTGTTCCCAAGGGCACTCACCCAGGGCTCTGCTTTGCTTTCCACTAAAATAAACAAAGAACTGCTGGATGTGGCCCAAGGAGGTCAGAACCCTTTCTCATTTTATTTTGTGAATAATCCCATAATTATATCTGAACTGAGGAGAGTAAACGTTAGAAATTCTTTCTCTTCCTGTCTTTTTTTGGTTGCTGTCTTCAGATGCTGAGTCTGTAAATGCAGCATTGATGACTACCACACTTTCCAGCTTCTATTCCCCTTCTCACTGTAAGCTAAATAGCTTTAGAATAAGTGTGCAGCAAAATAAAAAGAAAATTAAACAGTTCCATTTTTTCTAGTTAGTCTCCCCACAGCATACATTTTCCAAATCTACTCATTTAATGGGCACACTGTAATGGAACACATAATTTCTGAACAGAAAATGCACAACATGGGACATGTGCAGACAGACGTGCATATCTAGAAAAGCACACAGTCAGGAAGATATGCCTGACATAAGTCCCAGAGAGAAACTAGGAAAACTATTGCCTTGTGTAGCAATAGCACAATCCTAACTCCTATACTCTGATTAGATCATAAGAGTGAAACCTTCGGGATGAGATTCACGTCCTTCTCAATGAGGTCCCAGAGAGCTCCCTCACCTTCCTTCCGCCATATGAGGACTCTGCAGGAAGGTGACTGTCTGTAAACCCAAAAGAGCACCCTCACCTAAACATGACCATGCTGGCACCTTGACCTTGGACTTCCAGCCTCCAGAACTATGATAAACAAATGTCTGCTGTTTATTGCTGTCCTAGTCTATTGTAATTTGCTGTAGCAGCCCAAGACAAGACAATAGTTTTCCTATTTATTTATATATATATATAAAATTATATATAATTTGAAATTGTATTTATATATATTAGTATATATATGCTAATATAGTATATTATGGGACTGGGCCTATAATATACAGATATGCCTAGTCCTAGATAGACTAGGCCAGTCCCAGAGAGACTAGGAAAACTATTGTCTTGGCCTGGGCTACTCTAACAAATTACCATAGACTAGGTGGGCAATAAACAGCAGATATTTATTCCTCACAGATGTGGATCTGGAAGTGCAAGTTCAAGGTGCCAGCATGGTCATGTTCAGGTGAGGGTGCTCTTTTAGGTTGATAGCCACCTTCTCACTGTATCCTCATATGGTGGAAGGAGGGTGAGGGAACTCTCTGGGACATTGTTTGCAAGGGCATGAATCCCAGCCTGAAGGCTCCACTCTCATGATCTAGTCACCTCCCTGATCAGCAGAGTATAGGAATTAAAGTTGTGCTATAACCTCTGCCCATTTTTCTTTATTTTATTTGTTTATTCATTAAAATGTATAATGCTGGCATTGTTGTTTGTACTAGAAATACAGTGAAAACGTAAACTTTTTACATGTCCCTGCTGTTAGAGAACTTTTATTTATATATTTTATAAAGATGAAATCAAAATTTCTAGTTGTCCCTAGATACCCACTCTTTTCTCCTTTTAATATTGGAATGACAATTTTAGCTGTGCATAAAGTCTACTGTCCGGCCTTCCATGCAGTCAGGTGGGTCATGCTGCTACATTCTGGCCATTGAGGCATGCGTGAGAGTAATGGGTGCAGTACCGAAAACACCCTTTTAAGGGGAAAGAGCATGAAGGGCACCCCCTCATATACACTTCTGCTCCCTGCAGCTGGGCACTGGTAGCTGGAATAACCCTTAGGCATCACAGCAGAAGATGCGGTTCACAGAACAGAGCTCAAGCTAGCTGGGGCTTTTGCAAGAGAGAAAAATAAACCTGTACTTTATTAAATGCTATTCTATGTTGTGTTTTACTGTTTCAGTAAGAGCTGAGCCTACTTTTAAAATTCATATGAACACTCTGCTTGCTGCCACCTATCTGGCAGAGTCATGGGCTAGCTGTTTTGCCAGAATCTCACTCTTCCCAAGAAAAGGTGGGACATTGATATACCCCTCATGGTAGTAGAGTGTGGGCTTCAGATGTTACACATAAAAATTTCTTTTTCAAATCTTAAAAAGAGCTTAAAAGAATTTGTCTAGGGAAATAGTATAATTCAAACTGGAGCCTTATTACTCCCCTGATTGTAAATTCAGTGACAAATGGGAAGAGTCTCACTGGTGATGCAGGGATGGATTCAACTGCCCTCTTAACAAGTCTGGGTGTGGTGGCTAACACGTGTAATCCCAACACTTTGGAAGGCTGAAGTGGGCAGTTCACTTGAGCCCAGGAGTTAGAGACCAGCCTGGGCAACATTGCAAAAACCCATCTTGTACCAAAAAAACCCACAAAAATTAGCCGGGAGTGTTGACAGCCACCTGTCGTCTGAGATACTCAGGAAGCTGAAGTGGAAGGATCACCTAAGCCCAGGAGTTGGAGGCTGCAGTAAGCCGTGATCACGCCACTACACTCCAGTCTGAGTGACAGACCGAGACACTGTCTCCAAAAACAAAGAAGAAAAATTTAAAAACCCAACCATCTAATAATTGTATGGACTAACATTTTACTTACGTATGTAGATTTGAAGGATGAAAAGTGCTATCTAGCTCTTGCTAATGTGTTTTTCTAAAAGCATCAACATGCAAGTCATGGACAAGCAAGTTGGTTTCTTGTCCCAATTCTGATGACTCACTTGCTTTGAAACTTCAAGTGCAGATTTAAGCTGCTCACAGGAATACGGTGCAGAGGTGTCCCTCTGTAAGATGATGGCAAAATGTTTTGTGAACTCTACATCCGCCCACATGCCCTGGACCAGGAAGGACACTTCTGTGCCCTCCATTTTCTGCTCAAGGATACCCTTTTGCACTTCTGCACCTCCCTACACTTGTTCTGTCTCTACCTTTTCAGGGTCTTTTCAGAGCACAGGCCTTCCCCTGGCTTGGCTGCTACTGCTGGTGTCCACGTGTCCCCCTCATGGGGGTCCCAAGCTCCTCCAATGTGTGACTCCTGACCCCTGCAGTGCCTCCCAGCCCTTCCTGACCTCTAGCACCTCACCAGCTCCCCCTACCAAAGGGTAGCAGTAATTTTTCAATGACTAACACCCCTGGCTTCTTCCTGTCTTCCTCATCAGCCAAGCCGATTTCCCTGAAACCCAGTCATGATGTCTTATCTGAAATGGTCTGCAGTCTTGCGCCAGTGATATTCTCTTTCTCGCCTTTCTTTTGTCTTCCCTTTGCTAGCCTGGCGCCTATGGTTTGAGGCTTTTATTTCCTCCAAGACCAAATGCCCATAAATCTACACATCCACCCTGAGCTACGTGCCCTGTTTCTGAGGTCCACAGATTCCTCCACTAAGTCTGACATCAGCCCCACAGATCCTTTCTGTTGATGGCAGGAATTGCAATCTCAGGGGCCCATGCTGATGTTATTTAGAGTTCTTTCAGAGCATGGGTTCCTAAGCATGAGGTTTCTGTCTGCTTAGCCCCTCCACCCCTCTACTACTGCACAAGGAACTGAACACAATGGTGTGAATTGCCAAAGGCTGATAACCTTAGGAAAAACATTTCTCAGGTCAGTCTATTATATGAGATCTATACATCGGTATCTATATCTATATTGTTATAGGGTATGGCAAACCCAAATAAATAAAAATATCTTTTTGAATAGGATGATATATCTTATAAATTGGTATTTTTCCAAGTTATAAATGAGTTTGATTTATTCCGATTTCCAAAAGCATTCATCTTTTAAATTAAATGACTTAATTTGAAGTTCAACTGAAAAATTAATGTGCTAAACTAATTGAGTAGAAATAAAGAATAATGAAAAGATACTTGCCAGACCAGGTATTAGCACCTACTGTAAAGTCATTATGTTTTTGATGCAGAAAGTGATTTTATGTTTTGACACAGAAGCAACAATGCAGAGAATCCACAAATAGGTGCAGCAATATAGGAATAAGTATAGAATAAAGGTGGTATTCTGAATCAGGTAAAATGGAATGGATTATTGAATAAATAATTTGCAATATTTTTGCTACACATATGAATAAAAATTACCTTTTCTTTATAACAGAATTGCAACAATATTTTTTGTTAGACAAAGTATATAAGTGCAGCTAAAAATTAAAGAAAATGTAAGAGAACCATTTGCAAGCTTATGATCTCAACAGCCTTTCTAAGCACAAATTAGAAGGTAAATCTTTTAAGTTATAAGAAGTAAACAGTACCCATATAAAGAAAGTTAAAAGATGAGGGACAGACAATTTTTTGCAATTGAGAGTGTATACATAGATACACACAAAAGATTCATGTATCTAAAATCAAATTAAAAAAGCAAAAATCCTGTGATAATCATTTGTCATTTCACCTTTTCAATTTTTCATTTTCCAGGTTTTGAGTAGAATTTCCATTGTTTTTCACTTTTTAAATATAAATATGGATGTGCAAGTTACTTTGGACAATGAGATGTGAATAGATGTTAGTTTAAAAATCCCAAATTATTACATTAACCCGCAATGAATCTGGGATTGCTGGTTACAGCAGCAGCATATTCTATCTTGACTGATACAAAACTCAATTGAAAATGGTAATGAAATAAATCAGCATTTCATAAGAAAAACATGAGTGCTCTATTTAAATACATTAAAACATATACAGCTTTACTAATGACAGAAACAACTTCCATTTTTTATCTATCACAATATATTATTCTACTGACAATAGCAGTGTGATAAATTTAAATACATGTCATTAGTTAAATGGCATAACATGCAGCCACTAAATGAAAGATTAGATCTACAGATACTCAGAGAAGGTTGCACATAATGTATCACTAATTTTGAAAGGTATCTTCAGTAATCAAATATCTTATTATTTTCAAATCAAAACAAAAATGAGGAAGAAGAGAGATAGACACAAAGACAAAGAAGGAAGAAGCTAGAGAAAGGGGCAGAGAAGGAGAGTACCTGGAATTAGATGTATCCAACTATTAATAGAAATTTACTCTTCGGAGTAGAATACAGAAGTACAGAGAAAGAGCTTTCAACAGCCAATCTGCATAATTTTAAGGATTGATGGTGTGTGGGCTAATTTTATTTTTCTGTTTTTGATTTCCTGTATTTTCCAAAACATAAATATGATATAATTGATATCTAAAAAGGAAAAAAATAGAGCAGAACACAGTATAGGTAGAAGCAATAAATGTTATTCTTTCATCCAATAATTATTTAAAAGAAATGTTTTATTGTGTATATGTATCATATTTCAAATGTAAGTTGATTTTGCAATGAAAATGCTACACTTTTAAGTAGGAGTGAAATAGGTAAAACTTTTTTTATAGTTCCAATTTATTCATTGGTAAAATGAAAACCTGGGTTGTGGAATTTTTACCTTCCTTAATGATATGGAGTATAGCTAAACCCTTTAATGCCCAATGGACCCTATTATTTGGTCAAGACATCTCCTATAATTTCCCAGGACTTCCCTCAAATCCCATTAATTGGCCTGCAGACCCTTTGTTCTTTACATTCCAGAAAGCTATGTCTCTGTCAGCATCCCTTTCTCACCAACAAAATTGTAGGATTTTTTTTTTTTCCTATTAACATTTGTGATGTGTAGGAGAAAGAGAAACAGAAGTTTTCTCAAAATAACTCCACAAGCTCACAAGTTATCAGTTGTAGTTCATTGATGCTGACACCAGCTATAACCCTCTTGGGACAGAGACACAGAACTTTCTTACTCACAGCAGGAGCATCAGCGTATTCACATGGGTCTCCGTCCCCATATACCTCCAGGAAAACATGGGGCTCAGGTGGATGTCCCTTCCTTATGGGGTTCCCCTGCAGCTGGGAACCCTGAGCTTAGGAAAGCTGCTGCTTTGACAGTGAGCTGTGAGCGAGTCTTCTTAGTTCTGGGGAAGCTAGGTGCAGCACCTGGCCAACGGATGCAGTTCTGCCTGGAATGGCTCAGTGCTCAGAACTGCCAGCTACAGAAACAACTCTGTGAAGTGGTCCAGGTAAGGGAACAGACAAGCGCTTGCGATTTGGGCTCACGCAGCAAGATGTGCAGGTAGGTAGAAGGCCCATGGCAGACCACCTCCCAATTCAGACTGGAAGATTTTTGAGGGAATTTGTTTCCTTCTAATCTATTAATTTTACCAAATATTCCTTTTTATTGTGTTTCATTAACTGACTTTAAGTCTAGCTGCTGCCTTTGCTCATTATTCCTACTTTCCTTTGACAAACACCTATTTCAGATTAGAGATGGAGTTGGGGCCAGTCGACTCTGTCTCTCAGGGGCTCGGTCCAGCATGGAGTCAGTGACCACAGGCTGTACCATTATGACTGGTTCAGCCCAGAGGGGAGGTTCAGCCCAAGCCCAAGCCTTGGATTTGAATCCAAGCAGTGGAATGTGGATTCAAATCAGACCACTACGATAGGAGGCAGGATGACATCCACTTCACCGCTGATGAAGGTGAGGGGCTAGGCTACAGGTAAGAAGAAAACGAATTATTTTAAAATCATTTATTTTATTTTATTTTTAGTTATTAAAAGGGTTATAGATAAGGAAGCTAAGGTGAAAAGACAGTAATCGCGTCACTTAATCTTGCTACTGGCAAAATGAGAATAGGAAACCTTGTAGAGGCTGATGAGACAACACTTTCTCTATGCTTGAACCAATTTTAGGCACTCTTGGGAAATTCGCCACGGACCGGCCTGACTCCAGACTGGGACCTCCCAACTGTTGGATACAGCTGTCTTTGAGAAATAAGCCTGATTCTGACAAAGTGAGTGAATTTCCGGGACACTAAACTCACCTGCCCATCCACGTGCCGATACCAATTTCCTCTAGGGATTTGACCAAAGTTTTCACTTTTTCTCCAGGTAAGTTGCAGACTCACAGTTGTTAGAAAGTCAGGGCCAGATAGCAGGTCATTCTCCCTACCCATTTGTCCTATAATTACAGCTTTTACTCAGGCCTCTCCTACTAGCCTTTGCCTGTCTACACTTGAGTTTCTGACTGTGGTAGCCTAAGAAGTAGTTCTCAGAACTGAATAAATCTGGGTCCTGTGGGAATCACCGAGGAAAAACAGTAAATCCTTTTATTCCGGAGAATAGATGCATTTAGGTGACACTTTCACAGAAAACGTGCTTTAATGTGTTTATTTGTTGCTATTGAATTTCTTCCCTATTCTGAAGTCCTCTATGATACAAAACAAACTACTCAGTGGGGCCTGGAAAGTTAAGCCAGGACTGAAGAGTGATTACAACACAGACAGGTGTTACACTCACAAGAGGTGACTTGCTAGCAGCATTGACTTCTTGGCAACAGAGTGGTCTGCGCTGTGAAGTAATAAATTCACTTCAAGGAGAGATACTTAAACAAAGGCTCTATGGAGGACTGTCTGTTAAGGTTTCTGCAGTAGACTTTGGTGATCTTTAGGCTTACTACGTGCATTTTACAAAGGAATAAACTATCATTTACGAATACATAAATTTTGCATGCATAGAAAATGAAGTAAGTGGTCCATACGCTAAAAGCAGAGATCAGAGCTCATCCAGGTAAGGGTTGCTTGAGAACTGGAAGGGTGAGCCTCCCATGGTTGGCCCAGGCAGCACTCACTGGACAGCTCTCCCAGCGCCTTTAGCTCTCCAGGCCACAAAAGATTCTAAAGAGCAAGTCTGCATATCAACACCTATTGTTACGTGCTATTTCGACCCAGGTGTGGAAATTTGGGATAGAGAAAACAAATGAATATTCAGAACCTCCTTCCTTATAAATGTATTGTTAAACTTAGGACGACTTCACAAAATGCAGAAATGTGCTAACCGTTGTCCAAAACGCTTGTGCAAACTTTTCAGGGAAGGCATGATAGTGCTTATTCACCCTCACAGGAGATTGGAAATAGGTTAGTTTTATTGTGTTGTCATCATCCTTCTTCACCGAGGATAAGATTAAGTTCAACCATAGTTTTCTGAGAAAGTGACATTTAATGATTTCAAATTTCAAATTAATCTTTGCTGGTATGAGGAAAGGTCATTTTCATGATTTCTTCACTCATATTTGTGTCGTTCATTCACCCACATATTCATAATCCCCCTGAAGGGCTACCGAATCCCTCCATGAGATGGACAGAGGGCATTGTTCTGGGCTCTACATCTATCACACAATTCAGTTTTGTAGCTAATGTTAATATGCACACTCTATTGCAATCAATTGCTGCCACTGTGAGAAGATGACAGCCCACCACTGTGTTTTCCCTGTGACAGAATCCAAGCAGTGGAATAATGCCAAGAAACATACACACGAGTGACCTATGTTAACAGCAAGTTAACAAGTCCCCAGCCTCAAACGCTCACTCAGCAGAGCTCAACAAAACTATAACACTTCCCACAATCAGCTGGCCTCCTGATCGCCACAAGACATTTTTTTCTGCCTCCAAAACACTTTTGGAATACCATCTGTAGCTGCTGCCCTGTCCTGAACTGCCTCATCCATTATTTGGAATGTCACACTGGCCTCCTTTTCTGATTCACTTTTGTACCACTGCAATCCCTTCTCCACAGAACTCACTGAGGGATGTTCATAAAACATAAATCAGGAAATGACTGTTCATGATGATAGATTATGGAATTAAAGAGATGTCATAAATGGACTGATCCCATTGAGCGTGTGCATAGGGCAATCACTAACAGGGCAATATCATTACCCGTCAAACCATCCCAGTGACCTCATGCGAACCTGCTATGGGTCCTGCCAGGTACACCCTCATGGATGCAGGAGGCCCACTCCCTGGAAACAGTTAGGCTCAGAGGCAGTCACAGAGCCTGCCCTGGCAGCCACCTGCTCACCTGTTTCTTGTGTTTTCTGGCATTGCCTTTCCTGCAGTGGCCTCTGTAAGTTATCTGTGCTGGGGGCCATGACAAACAAGAAATTTACCCCGTTCCTACGGGATAATACACAGAACCACTCTAGAGCTCTCACACCTGCAATCGGAAGCCAGTGCCAGAGCCCTCCCTCGGCCCCACCCACGATCACCCTTCCCCGCCGTCCTGAGAATGATTTTGCCTCTTGCTTTCGGGAACCCCCTGGTGAACACCATGAGCAAGTCCCCCTGGGTTAGAAAAAAAGGAGCATGAGGAACACTGTCCTGGCTTCCCCAACACATCTCCAAGTGGTTTCAAGGACAGGGCCATGGACCTGCCTCTCTCCTTCCTCACTGTGAAATTGGGCCTATTCTGCTGCCACTCTCTCAGAAGGCTGGGGATGCCTCTCTACCTTTTGGCCATGGGGCTCAAGACCCTGTCTTGACATTTGACACTCTCTTTAGCATGGATACCTGGAGCCACACCTTGTCACTAACAGCCTGTCTGGGAAAGCTGAGTACCATTTCAACCAAAGGATGAGCACCTGTCCCACCACACACAGCACCGCAGTAAACCTCACCTTAGACATCATTTTCAGCATGTTTGCTGTCTCTTCAGGTTTGCTCTTTCTGTCTTTTCCACTTATTCGAAGGAAATGGCCATCTTTCTGTTCCCATTGTGTCTCCAACCCCATGAACAATAACACTCAGTGTCCAGCATATCTTCAAGCCAGCCCCTACTGTTCTCCCCTGGTCCATTCTCCATTGTCCAGTGACATTGCTTGGAATGCTTGTAGCCTTTAGCTTGAAAGAGTCGGTCGTTCTTGGGTGACAGTCTTTGACCCACAGCCCATTCTGCTTCCTGGAACTAGACTTATTTTTCTAGAAAACAATTTCATTATGCCGTAAGGACCTCAAAAAAACAAACAAAATTCTACCGAGGATGATTTTTTTTCTTTTAATGAAAGTTTTATTTACATAATTTGATCATAAGACAGATGTTTGAAATTGCTGTTACTCAGAACAATTCTGAATGAGTGGCTATGTTGCCTTTGGCTTACAGAAGAAAGCCATGACCTGATGAGTGGAGGGATGAGGGTGCCAGAAAAAAGTGTGCTGAAGGCCACAGAGAGGTCAAAAGACTTGTGAGAATTCCAGAGTGCCCACCCCTGAGGTGGCTGCCACCTCCTGCTCCCCAGTCACTCAGCAGATACCTATCCTGCACAGTCCATCCAATTGTGTGTCCAACATGGTGTCCCAAACCCTTTCTTGTGTCTCATGTTTCTGTACAAAAATATTTGGGACTCTTTTTGTATACACCCCAAGGTTTCCTGACTCAGGCCATGATTAGGACACATCTTCCATCAAAATGTTCCTTCTCCTTCCTCCTCATGTCTGCATAGCCCAGTTATGCCCACCATTCAAGATCCAACTGGGTTGCTGCGGCAGGGTTCTGAAAATTTCTGTGTTTGTTAGCCAAGAGTCTTCGCTTTCACCATAAAAGACTTGTTTCTATAATTCTCATTCATATTTATTCCTTTACATCATATGGGCAAGATAATTGGCTGTTTGATTGACCTCCTCTGGGAGACTGGGAGCTTTTCCTATTTCTTTACCCACAATGCTTCACACAGAACTCATGGAAGTGATCTATACATATTTTGGGGTATATGAATTGAATAATAAACATCTATTCACCTTGATTAGGTACTACATTCCTCTAGGACTTGAAAAATTTGTGGATTTTTTGTTCCTTTCTTATAATATCTACTCAAAATCATTGGGCAAGACGTTATTGACCATTGATTAAGTCATTAGCTTATTTCCTATGATCAATTATGCTGCAAAATATTGTGAACTAGTGCTTGTGTTCTTAAAAGGTAGCATAGCATTTTTTTCCTCATAGTATTTTTGAAAACTGGAGCTCTGTGTCTTGTGCAATTAAGATGCATGTTATTATGGACCAGAAAACCGAAGTCTGGAGGACCAACTGGTAAATCCATGGGGATTTGCAGCCCCGCATGGAGGCATTTTTCTCCATAACACGTGCCACTAGGTGCCAGTGTTGTTCTACCAAAGTGACCATCCAAAAGTACAGGTGGTCCCCACTTTTACATGCCTACCATTCTTGAAAATGATGGCTTTACACAAAAAGTAGAAGGGCAAGTCTAGTAGGGAAATGAACTGTGTAGCTTATGTTTGTAGAGGTTTGACATCATCGCATTAAATAAATGAACAAAAAGTTTGACTAAAGGGAAATACAGGTGCTTATTAGGTAGCATCAAATCAGTTTAGAGACAAAAAGTGAAAAATGAGCCCTGCTGGGATGCTCTTGAATTTGCAAACCAGGCATGCCCACTTGTTGCTCAATGAAAAAATGCAAAGTGACCTAAAAATTAGTATTCAATTTATGATACTATTGCATATTAAACATTTCTTCTCTCCTTCTCTCTCTCTTTCTCTGACATATATATACTCATGTATATATAGCTTTCCAGTAAAACTTTCCACATATAGAAACTTAGAATACAAGTAACTTGTTTCAACACGCCTTGTACCTGCACCTGGATAATTATGTTAAAATAGTTTGTCTAATTATCATTAGTTAGAGGTAAGCAAGCTAATGCCAAACTCATTTGTGTTTCTAATAAATTATTTGGCTATGCTTTATTCCTGTGCTGTGGTAAATACAGAATACCATGTGATTATTGCTTGTGATCAGTTTGCCATAGACCATACTAGTTGCAGGAATTATATGATTCATGATCAGTGTAGACAAGCTTGCCAGAAAAAAAATAGAAAAATGAAAGAAATGAACGCAGACAACACTTACTAAAGTTTTAGTGAGTGTGTGTGTGTGTGTGTGTGTGTGTGTGTGTGTGTGTGAGAGAGAGAGAGAGAGAGAGAGACAGACAGACAGAGAGAGAGAGAGAGAGAGAGAGAGAGAGGGAGAGAGCTGGGGGGATGACAGAGGAGAATTCATCTTGGCTATTGGACTTTTTAAAAATATATAATAGCATAAAAATAGATTGTTCTGAAGGATAATAAAATTAACTGGTGAATATTATGGGTCAAAATTTTCATTATTGGAAACAGTTCTAAGAGAAGAAAAGAGCACTTTAGTTTTTTATTCCATGTTCATTTCAAGACAAATCCTATATTACCTAGCAAAGCAGCACAGTTTAGCATTTAATTTCACGTGCTGCCTGAGATGTGAGACACCTCTACAGAACAACAGCAACAACAACAAAAATTTTAATCTCAAACTAATGCAGCAATAGCAAACGGAGTCATTTGCATGGTATATCTTCCTCCTTCCTTTTACAGTAAGCACATTATTAAGCAGCTGCAAAAGCATAAAGGAACATTTTTCAAACAGCCTAATGAAAGAGTCTGGTTCCTGAATTTGAAAGTTTCATCTATTCAAGAAAACTTTCATTTATATATCTTTGAATATCATCTCTACCAATTGCTTTTATTATCTTCTCCAGAATAGGATAAAATATTAAACTTTCTCATTGTATTTTTTATTTGTCTTCACTTTTTAAACAGTATTTTATATCTTTGTCTACACTCCAGAATTGTGAACCAAAAATAAGTCAATACATCAGAAATTTATCGATATATTGCTTATTAATAAAAGCAGCACTAATGGCAATGAGTAATTTTGTGGGTACAATACCAGAAACTAAAAAAAAAAAAAAATGCTGACATGAATATCATGAGAGGAGGAAGTGATGAGAAGAAACATTTGTAAGTTTTCTGTGCTACTTTGTAAGCACACAGAGAGAGTGATAGGGGACAGCTATTCTATTATGTCTGAATGTACCAGTTTGTTTAGCCATTCACTTGTTGAGGGACATGTGGGCCGTTTCTGGTTTTAGGTGGAGTCCTTTTTGCAGCCGTCCTCAGCAGCCCCTGAATCTCTGTCCTGGAAAGGGGAATCTCGAAGACAAAACCCCTACTGGCCACACCACTTGTGTCAGGCCCCTCTGTCTGTTGATCTTGTATTTGCACAAAACAGGGGAGTTTCAGGACTGCAGGGATGGGGAATAGGCTTCCTGGGTCAGGTCCCTCATCTGTCGGGGTACCACTTGCTGGTTTTCCTCAGGGGTGTTAGTGTCTCCTGGTGGTGGAGGACAGCCTTGAAGCCAGTGGAGAAGAGTGGGTGCCCTGGTTGCTTGCTATTATCAAGGTTCCATTTTGATCTCCCTTGCTGGAGACGCTAGAGATCTCAGGTCAGGCCAGGGGAATATGTGTCTACTTGAACTGTCAAATGTTGCTGGTCTCAGGGTAGGGAAATACTGGATCTCAGTGGCCTTCTTAGGTTGGGTAGGGGAGCTGAGATGCCCTGCTGCTGTGCCGTTCCTCCAGTTCTTGGGTACCAAATGAGTCATGAGTTCTGCTTTCTCTCACTGCTCTTTCAGGCTTCTCCCGTGGCTGTCTGTTGCGTTATTTCTATAGTTGTGTTTAGCAGGAAGGAGCAGAGAGAAAAAAGTCTCCATGATCTCATTGGGCCAGTAGCAGCTGCTAACAAATTGTAAAATAAATAGAAGCATCACTCTACAAAACATGTTGGAGGTAACAGAAAACCTTAATGAACAGCTAACCATTATCTTAATTGAAACAACACTGAAGACATTCACAGGAAACAACAAAAGTTGAATTTATTAAGTGAGTTATATCGAATATTTGAGGAACATAAAATTTTAATCTTATGCATGACTTTCTGCAGAATAAAAATAAGGAGTACTCCCAAAGTAATCTTAAGAGTATAGGATAAATATAAATGAATCACCAATTTAGCTATGTAGAAAAGAAAAACTACAGATCAAAATTATTTAAGGGCATAAATGAAAATATCCTAATAGAATTTTAGAATGCTTCAGCCAACAGTACATTAAAAAGATAAGATCCAAGTTAGCTTCTTCCCAGGAATGCAATGCTTATTCCAGTTTAGACAATCTAATTCTGTAATTAATTGCTTTAAAGATTAAAGAAGCAAACCATATGATTCATATAGTTTATGTAAAAGCAGCTTTTGATAGAGAAATGTTAAGAACCAGTGTAATAAGAGGTTACATGGAGTAAAACGGTGTCAATATGAGAAAGCTGCTGGCTTTCAAAGGAGGTGCCAAACCACATGTAAACTTTTCAAGGAAGAGAGCCAAAGATAATTACAAGAATTTTTCATTCCTTCACCCCAAAAAAGATTAAAATGGGGGTTCAAAGGGCAGTCTTCCACATGTCTAAACACAGAGGAAAATGGAATAGTAATTTCTTCCACATATGACAGACGTTGGTAATAATTAATAAATTGGAATTAAGATCTCATGTGATACTATTTCATAAACATAAGCTGAAGCAAAAAACTTCTACAAAATAATGTGGGTACAAATATAGAGCAAGGAGCATGTCAATACTGTGTGAGTATTTCTGCAAACTAAAGAGAAATTTGGAACTATTGAGTAAATTCAAAAATGTACCTATGATGAAACCCAACAATTGCATTCCTCTGTATCTACTCTAGAAAGACACATGAGCGTAAGGAGATGTGCAGAGGGAGGGTCACCGCAACTTTATAAGTCACAGTGATGGACGGAAAGGTTCTCATGATGCTGCCACCAGAGAAGGCTTAAGCAAATTGCTAGGTCTTCAACCCAGCATGAGCAGTGAAAATGACTGCCTTAAAAATGCAGGTATCCATATGAAAAGGTATTTAAAAGTAAGAAAAAAATGTAAAAAGTAGAAAAAGAACCATACAATAACCAGAGAGAATATGTTGGCCTGGAAGTAGTGATAATAAGAGTAGAAAAAAACAAAAGTTGTAAAAGTATATAAATCATGCTGCTATTCTACGAATGCAATAATATGCAAAAATGGTAATGTACTTTTACAGATTCATTTATATGCATGTATGTGTGGTCGTGTGTGCATATATCTCAGCTTTACCACTGGCAAGATGCACCGGAAACCCTGGAGCCTGCAGCCGCAGCTGGACTCCCTCAAACCCCTCAGTACCAGTCTCTGCCTAATGTCATGTGTAAAATGTTATAAACCTTAATTCAAGGCAATGGTGACCTCTAGAAAGAAGAGAAGGGACTGGATCTTGGAACGCTATGCAAGACAATGTTTTCATAATGTTTTATTTTGTAAGCAACTAGAGAAGAAATTACGTTTATTATATTATGTTTTATATGTGCATATATCTGAAATATTTTATAGTTTAAAGACAAATAATTGTCAGTCTGCAGCTGATATTAAATCCACAGCACAGTCTTGATGTCTAGAGAAAAATTATGAGCAGCTTCCTGTACATGCCTGTGGAAGTTTCCCTTGCACGTACATAATGGGTAGCTCCAGCTACTTCAAGCTCTACCTCTGTCTCTCTCTTTCCATACCCATTCTTATCCTTATGCCAGTTTCCATCTTCATCTCTATTCTTAATCTTATACTCCTCTCTCTCAACCTCTGTGTCTTTCCCTTGATCTAGCTTTCTCTACCTTTTTACCTACTTATAAGAAATCGTATTGGAAATACTCATTCTATACTCTGCTTTAACAGCATTAAATCACATTCCCTCAATTTGCTTCCAGTTCAGCTCCTGTCAACACATTTTATTCTTTCTCATATTTCCATGAATTTTCATGGATTTTGTAGGCCATGATAGATTTTCTTCCACTACTTTATCAATTATCATCTGGTTATTAATTGTATTTGGCTATTATAGACAAAACTTCCTAATTCTGCAAGGTTTTGCATAAAATTTGTAGGAAAAGTTAAAAGAAGTAGAGTTGCTGTTTCAGAACAGTTTTATATTTTGATAAAATTTAATACTATATATTATAAAACTTCTTAAATGTTACTAATAGAGGTAAAATGTGTCATCATATTACTGAGGAATTGGGGGTTTATTTTAGCATAAGTATATTTTCACCTAAAGTTTATTATTTTATGAAATTCACCCATGAAACTGCTCTTATTCTTATGTAGAAGCATATCTGAGTTTTTTCATTTTAATCATTTAGATTTATAAGATGTACAGTTATTTACATTTTATATCTCTCTGCTGTGGTTATTTTGAATGTTCATAGTCCCCTAAAGTCACATAGAGGTTTTCACATTTATTTGCACATAGTAATATATACAATTATTTAGCTTCCCCGTGGACCATTTCTGCTTCTCTCATTTACAGTTTTGGGCACTTCTTTTTTCTTGAGTTAACTACGATTTAACTCCTTTAATGCTGTTTTCGTTCTTACCCACATCTGTTCTTCCTTCGATGCACAATGGTTGTGTGTTCCTGAAGGAAAGCCTCAGCCCACTTGTCTCTGTGCCACCACACGGGACCCCCGGGAGGAAATGCTTGGTTACCCTCTGTGCAAGACACACAGGCACATGGTTTTACGTTTAGTTTGGCAACTAATCCCCTGACTTCTTTTTCTTCCCTCGAATGAAGACATAAGTATTTTGGAACATCACCTAATAATGTAGAAAAGGTAAATATCATCTTCATTTGAAATCTCTATAATTAGAGTATCCACGCTACATGGAAATTTGATTTACTTCTTAAGACCTAAAAATTGCATCAGTCCTAAAAGTTGATTATCCCATGTCCTTCATCATGATTCACAGCAAACGTTCAAATTATGCCCAGCCACTGACTGAATGAATGACCTCCTACATATTCCTTTTTCAAGCCTTATTTTTCCCATTTCTGAAATGTAGACTAAAATTTAATGAACATTTGAAGAAGCTATAATAAGGTATGTAGGAACAGAGTCCATAGACTGGCATGTATTAAGTACTCAGAGTATAGGTTATTGTTACATTTCTATTTTAATTAGTATTGGATGAGAACACTTTGCAAAGCAGTGACCAAGCCTGGCACTTTCATGCGCAGAACTCATGGTCTCCAAGCATGATAATGGTGATGCTAATGAGCCTGATTTAAGCATTCCACATTATATACTTCTATCAAAATGTTACATTATATTTCAGAAGTGTAAGCGTTATGATTTGTTAACCAAAAATAATGTTTAACAAAAGAACTCATGGTTGTACTGTATTGCCCATGAATAATATAAACTCCTTGGTTTTTCACCCCAAACAAAACCCATTGTTTATATTATTTCCAATATGTTTATTATACTCAGCCCAATTCCTTCCCATCTCCCTACCTATTGCTGCCAACAAATTGCCACAGGAGTTAGCAACCTAAAACAGCACATATGCATTAGCTCATGATTTTGGTGAATCAGGAATCTGGGCACAGGTTATTTGGGTCTCTTGCATAGCATGAATAACTCATCTGAAATTGTCCAGGATTTTCCCTATCTTTGGGCCGAAAGGCCTCCATCCCAGGAAACTCTTCAGTTTTCAGGCACACTGGGATGGTTTTCTAGAAACTGTTCCAATTAGAAAACCTAAAGCCCTGAATCTCAGGCACTTCCCTCAGTCCAGGTCTAACTAAATGGCTGGTCACCTAGCTTGATGTCTGTCACCTAGCTGCATCAAGGCATCAGCTGAGCTGAAATCATCTGAAGGCTCAACAGGAAAATAATCCACTTACATGTCCACGTAGTTGGTGGTAAGATTCATTTCCTTTCTGCCTCTTGGATGGTCTCTGGCTTAGTCATTTGTCATGTGGACCCCTCCAACATGGCAGCTTGCTCCATCAAAGCAAGGAACTGAGAAGGCAGTAGAATGTTAGTGATGTAGAAGCATCATGTTTTATAAGCTGATCACAAGGTAACATTCTATGACTTTGCCATATTATGCTGACTGGAAGCAGGTCACAAGGTCAGCACACTTCAGGGGAGAGACTTACAAACTGGCAGAAATACCAGAAGGCAGGAATCATTGCAAGTTATCTTAGAAGCTGTCCAAAATTCCTCTCCTTCAGGCACCTAATTCCAGAGCTATACTAAGAGCTCACCTTTCCCAGGAGTCTTTTAGGTTATTTTAAAATGTTGATTTTTTCATTGATGAAAAAAAAATCTCTCTTTATTTCCATGTACTACTAAAATATTCTTATTCCTAAATAATCAAATCCAATGACAATTCCAGTTTAGAAATATTCCTGATCTTCCTGGCCTCATTCTCCAAGCATCATTAATTATCCAACCTCTTTCTTATGGCAGTGTGTGTATGAGTATTAATTTTGTGTTTACTATATCCGGCAACTCATTGCTTAAATATTTTTCTTCTCTAGCCCATCAAGTCCCTAGGTAAAGGACTTTGTAATCTATTCACCTACAGCACAGTCTCTTTCACATCACGCCTTTTCCAAAAACACTCCTCAAAATGAACAGACAAAAAGCCTGCTCCTCATTTCTGTCAAGCCCACTGAAACAGTCCCAAGCGGAAGAGAAGTATTTGAGAAGGGGGCCGCACACCCATAGGCAGGGGCAGTGTGGAGGAGCTCTTCAAAGTCAGAGGAGACCTTGACAGGAGAATAACTCAGTGCTGAGCCACCACCTACACTTCACATCCTGCTATTTCACCTGCTCTTGGTGTCTCTCAGGGAATAATATTCCAAGAATGGTTAAACCCCGTGGTGTGTTTCTGAGTAACTCATCCCCATCATCAGCCTTGGTTCACAGGGTGGGGAGGCTTGGCTTGTCCTGATGTGATATTTATCAGTCAACACAGCCATTACCTAGTGGCTTTGTTGAGACCTGCAGAGGACTTAGGGAAATGTGGAAAAGATTGAGTGCACTTTTTTTTCCTACTGAAGATATATATCAGCAAATGACTAACCAAAGAAAGATATTCTTTGAAAATAGCTCCATACGCATCTTTGCATACACTCTTAGATTTATACAGAATTCAAGAGGTCAACTAGACCAGACATTCTCAAAGGAAACCCCTCTCATGAGGATTTTGTTATTGTTTAACAGTTAGTCGTATTTAGTTGAAATATTAAAATAAGCATTAAGTTTCCTCTCATTGCTGAAACTGTGAAAGAATATGTATTTTGTCATCAAGGTAATAATTTTTAACATGAAAAAACTATTTTTATTATTACATTTTTAGGTAAAGGTTATATTTGAAAATAAGTTTATATAGACTTCAAACAGCCGAGACTCAAAAGGAAGTGAAATTTATTGAAATACCACTACAGCTACATTGTATGCTGCTGGCATACTCATCTTCACAGTTTATAGCACATACACAAAAACCTAAACTCTTAAGATCAGCTCTAAAACAGAGGCATTTTCATTAACACGTCCACTACTTATGCATTTTCTGTAATAGGAGGAAAGACAGATAAACAAGATATTTTCTAAAGAACTAACTCGACATTTCAATAGCAGTTTCAGTTAAACTAAATTGGACACCAGTGTTCTGAGCAACCAAAGTACAAGGCCAGTTCTCTAGCTGAGACCAAAAGTTAGAGAATACATTGGAAGGCTTAAGAGAGTATAGGGCATACTGCATGGTGATTCATTTTTAAAATGTTTAAAAATATAATTCTCAGGCTTATGACTTAAGAACTAATTTTGATCTAGCCAAGAAAATATATTCAGAGGTACTAAAGCAAGTAACACCAACATCTAGGGTTATTCATAGAAAAGGTGAAAAAGTCGATCAATACATTCTCTCTAAAATACTCTTTGATGGAAAGCATACAGAACAGCACTATCTGCAAAATATAAAAATCACCAGCTTCATATTTAGATAAAATGATAATAACATCATCACTGTTCTGATATGTTTTTTATTTGGAGAGATGGAGAGAATTCTCAAAACAGACTCATGGCTTGCAAGTGGTGACATCATAACAAAAGTCTAGAGAGACACACACCATGAAATAATTCTTAGGTAATTGAGGTTTTTTTATTCATCCTCTGGGGGAGAGACGGTGCGAACTGGACACAGTCAGGAAAGCTAAAAAATAAATAAATAAGACAGCATCCCTTTTTTTATCAGTCAGATTAGTTGAAGTTCAATTTTGTCAATTATCCCATGCTCATGGATGGGTAGAATCAATATTGTGAAAATGACTATACTGCTGAAAGCAATCTACAGATTAAATGTAATTCCCATCAAAATATTACCATCATTCTTCACAGAACTAGAAAAAAAGAACAATCCTAAATTCATCTGGAACCAAAAAAGAGCCTACACAGCCAAAACAATACTAAGCAAAAATAGCAAATCTGGAAGCATTATATCACCTGACTTCCAACAAGGCTATAGTTGCCAAAACAGCATGGAATTGGTATAAAAATAGGCACATAGGCCAATGCAATGGAATAGATAATCTAGAAATAAAGCCAAATACTTACAGCCAACTGATCTTCAGCACATCATACAAAAACATATAGTGGGGAAAAGGTGCCCTATTCAACAAATGGTGCTGAAATAATTGACTAGCTACATATAGGAGAATAAAACTAGGTCCTCATCCCTCACCTTAAACTAAAATCAACTCAAGATGGATCAAAGACGAGACCTGCAACCATAAAAATTCTAGAAAATAGCATTGGAGAAACTCTCCTGGACATTGGCTTAGACAAATAATTAAATCGTTCTACTATAAGGACACATGCACACGAATGTTCATTGCAGCACTGTTTACAATAGCAAAGAACTGGAACCAACCCAAATGCCCAACGATGATAGACTGGACTGGGAAAATGTGGCACATATACACCATGGAATATTATGCAGCAATCAAAAATGATGAGTTTGTATCCTTTGTAAGGACATGGATGAATCTGGAGAACATCATTCTCAGCAAACTGAGACAAGAACAGAAAAAGAAATACCGCATATACTCACTCATAGGTGGGTGAGAAAAATGAGAACACATGGACACAGAGAGGCGGTCTACTATACACTGGGGTCTATTGGGGGAATGGGGGAGGGACAGCGGGGGGGGCTGGGGAAGGATAGCCTGGGGATGAATGCCAAGTGTGGGTGAAGGGGAGGAAGGCAGCAAAACACACTGCCATGTGTGTACCTATGCAACTATCTTGCACGTTCTGCACATGTACCCCAAAACCTATAATGCAATAAAAATTTAAAAAAAAAAATTTATGACCAAGAATCCAAATGGAAATGTAACAAACCAAATATAAATAAATGGAGCCTAATTAAACTAAAAGCCTTCTACACAGCAAGAGATAATCAGCAGAGCAAGCAGACAACCCACAGAGTAGGACAAAATCTTTGCAAACTATGCATCCAGCTAAAGAAAATATCCAGAATCTACAAGGAACTCAAACAAGTCAGCAAGAGAAAAATCAAATTATCCCATCAAAAAGTGGGCAAAGGACATGAATAGACAATTTCAAAAGAAGATATACAAACAACCAACTAACATGGAAAAATGCTCAGCATCACTGATTATCAGGAAAATGCAAATGAAAGCAACAACAATTATGGCCATTCTTGCAACAATGTACACCTGCAAGAATGGCCGTAATTAGAAAATCAAAAACTAATAAATGTTGATATGGATGTGGTGAAAATGGAACAGTGTTACACTGCTGGTAGGAATGTAAAATAGTACAATCACTATGGAAAAACACTATGGAGATCCCTTAAAGAACTAAAAGTAGAACTACAATTTAATTGATTCAGTAATCCCGCTACTGGTTATATACCCAAAGGAAAAGAAGTCATATGAAAAATACACATTCACAGGCATATTTATAGCAGCACAATTCACAAAAGCAAAAATATACAACAAACATGATCATCAGCCAATGAGTAGATAAAGAAAATGTGGTATATTTAAACCATGGGGCTGGGTGTGGTGGCTCATGCCTGTAATCCCAGCACTTTGGGAGGCCAAGGTGGGCAAATCACCTGAGATCAGGAGTTTGAGACCAGCCAGGTCAACATGGTGAAACCCCATCTCTACTAAAAATGCATTAAAAATTAGCCGAGTGTGGTGGTGCGCACCTGTAATTCCATCTACTCGGGAGGCTGAGGCAGGAAAATCACTTAAACCTGTGAGGCAGAGGTTGTAGTGAGCCGAAATTGTGCCATTTCACTCCAGCCTGGGCCATAGGGCAAGATTCCGTCTCAAAAACAAACAAACGAAAAAACCTTGGAATACTACTCAGCCATAAAATAGAATGAAATAATGGCCTTTGCAGCAACCTGGATGGAGTTGGAGAACATTATCCTAAGTAAAGTAACTCAGGAATAAAAACCCAAATATCATTATGTTCTCGCTTATAAGTGGGAGCTCAGAGATATGAGGATGTGAAGCATAAAAATGATATAATGGACTTTGGAAACTCCCAGGGAAGGGTGGGAGGGTGGGGGATAAAAGACTACACATTGGGTACAGTGTACATCGCTCAGGTGACAGTTCCACCAGAATCTCAGCAATCACCACTAAAGAACTTATTCACATAACCAAAAACCACCTGTTCCCCCAAAACTATTGAAATTAAAGTTAAAAAAAAATGAAAAAGGCTGTTTTTCATAGTGAAGACGTTTTGGCACCAAATGGCACTTTCTAGTGTATTACTTTTCTAAGGTTCTACAAAATGAATTAATGATAGATGTTGAGTTAAAAGCATTGAACTTAGAAGCAAGAAACATGTTTTCAAGTTTGTTTTTCATTTTCTAGATTTGCAACATAAATTTGCTATATTCTGCAGATCTTAATTGCTTCCTCTATAAAATGATTGTGATCTCTCATTTTTGTATTGCAGAGGAAGTTTGAAAAGCTCTGACATTCCTCATTTCATTTAGTTCTCCATGTTACCCTGTGGTGTAGACAGAACAAAGATCAGAATTCTCAATTTCATTAAACAGAAAAACATGATCAAGTGAGGTTAGGGATGTTCATCCAGCTCAAAAGTGGCCAGAGGAGAACCAATCCCATGAGTTCTGTTCCACAGCTTAGCACTCTTTTACCTTAAAAAAAATAAAAAATTTACATTTTTGACATAGTGGCAGCTTTATCCCAGAGAATTCCAGAACCTCATTTAACTTCTAATAAGGACTTTTTGAGAAAGAGATGATCTAAACTCTTTAGTTCTACTATCCAAGAGGCTCAAGTTAAAAATTGTGGTGGGATACGGTGATTTAAGCTACACCATAGCTTTACTGTCAGTCACTATTTCCAACATCCATGCTTACTTTTCCAGAATTTATAACCCAGTAGAACATTTCTTCATTGTAGTTATAACTAGAGACAAATTAGTTTCTAACTCAATTTGTATGTCATGGAAAAAAATTGCCTATGGATGATTTTCAAATATAAAAATAGGAAACAAAATTTCCACGTGATTTGGAGTCAAATTAAGATAATTTGATGTGCTAATGAAATAAGAAAAAAAACTTCTCATACTGTTTGAGCGGTGCGAACACTCGTTTAGTTTATATTACTCTAAACACTACAGTGAGGTGAGTAAGACGCAGGGACTCAAAGCCAGACAGATGGTTAAGAGCCCTTTCTGTGCTTTCAGAGACTGACACTCCTTTCTGTTCCTTTCTGCTCTGGAAAGCGATGATTAGCCAGACACACTGCTGAGGACACACAGCCACAGCATCTCTCTTCCCAGAGGCTTTTCTGTGAGGTTACACAGGGAAGGTAATGAATGCCATGCGACTTTAGAAAACCTCAAGGGCCCTGTCACCTATATAATGGCTCTGGGCAGCATTCTAGGCAAGTGCAATAGATTCTGGACAGGCATAGTCTTCCTTTTAAGAACTCATTAATTGGCTCTGTGTCTGTTCACTTTCAAATGCCAGTTCAGCACAACTGTTATTTCAATACCGCCAATTCATTTTATGTGTGTCTCAAGCAAATAACAATAAAAGCAACAGCAAACTTGTCCTTGACTGTTTTTTAAAAATAGAAATTTCTTCATGTTTAATAGCATCGCTTGGTTTTAGAAATTTAAATATAGATAAAAGGAAAACAGATAAGCAAAAAAATGAACTCTCCTGCTTAGATATAATTTATCATTTTCATTTTTGTTTGAATCTTTTACTGGGCCTGAGTGTCGTATCTTTTAATACTGTATTAGTATAGGTCCTCCAGATGTGTAGAACCATTTATTACGGCTATTTTAAAGGATCAAACTACTATTTGACAGTCATGGCAATAGTAAATGGCAACTAAAGAAAAATGAAAGAAGTAAGCAAAAGAAGGAAGGGCGGAGGAAAGGGAAAAAGAAAGGAAAGAAAAGGAAAAGGGAAATACAAGAAGAGGCCAAACAAATAAATATATAAATAAATAAGTGACTGAAAGTCTGGTAGCTGCAAATACATATTCAGACAACACTGGCAAAATAGACCTCTTGCTAAAAAGAGCAGAATGCACAAAGTACAGGAGCCGCCTGCCTGTCCTGAGAGGCTGGGGAGCTTCAGGAAAAAAGTCTGGGGAGGTTCGAGACAGATCTTGAAGTATGCAGTCAACTTTTACTTGGTGGAGAAAGTAATCATGGGTGATTCAGAAAAAAAGAAGATATTTACATAATAAATAATTGTTTTGTACTTCTTTTTTGGTCTTCTATTACTTCCATAGATCTAATTATCTTTACATCAAAAGTTATTAACACTTCAGGACTCCCTGTATGCGAAATTCTTTGATTGTATTTCTTAATTTGTGATCGCGCTGGTAATTTATCTAACACAATGAACTGGGTATGTGTCTTTATGTTTAAAGGGAAAAATAAAATTCAAAAATTCAAAACAGCATATTTGATATAACTTAGATAATGAATATCAATTTTGATGTCATTTTTAGAAATTAAAGCTTAATGAAAACTTCTTATGAGTAGAACTACTAAAAAATACAATGACTCTAACTTGTATCTTACCACACAGTAGGAGATGTATATCAGAATTTAAGCAGTAGAGAAACCATTTTTAATATTTTTTAACTTTTACTTATTAAAAAAAGCATATGAGCTAAAAATACCACGACTTCCTAAAATGTACAAACCTCACCACAGCTTTACCACACTGTTTTGTTTTGGGTTTGGCTATTTTGAAATAGAGAACAATTATTCAATATAACTCATAATTATTTAAGTATCAGCAATACTTTGTTATTTACATTAATAAATTCTGCTTCCTTTTGTGAGGTTAATCACTCCATAGCTTTTGCCAGTCTGTTTCTGGGCATTTTACTGTTTCTCTACTCAGATCTGCAATTGTCCTTTATCTATCCTTTTTAATCAGAACCTTTATACCACCTTTTAAAAAATAAATTTACACTTAACTCAATTTAATACTTCTAAATAAACATATATGTTTAATATAGTCAAGTTCATTAGGGATATACATGAGACTTTTCAAATTTCTTTAATGTCCGAAAAGATATCCCGCTGCATGTACGTTTTCTGGTGGGTTTTAATGTAGATATTATTTATTATTCTTTTTTCCTGACACTAGTGCTTCTCAAATTGTGAGTGATGAAGAAATAGGTGTGGGCTTTTTGTTTTGTTTTTCTTTGTTTTTATTAAAACAAAAACCTTTTATCTTAGGTTCAGGGGTACATGTTCAAGTTTGTTACATAGGTAACTTGTGTTGTGCAGGTTTGTTGCGCAGATTATTTTATCACCTAGGTACTAAGCCTAGTAGCCTCATACACAATTATTTTTGTTTTTAATTTCTTATTTGATGTAGAATGATATTTACTTTTTATAGGATACGGTGTCAAATTACTACAGAAGTTTGTGATCACTTACCATTTCTGATTTGTCCTGTTACTGAGAACGAATCTTTGGCACCAGCCAAGCGGGCCCCTGAACCAGCAGCACAGGGGAGCATCCTGCTGCCTCCTTGCTTCTTGTCAGTGTTCCACTCACTAGATCAGTGCCTGAACCACACGCTTCTCTTGTCTATTGATATTCAAGCAAAAGCTCAATGCAAAAAGAGAATCCACGATGTAATTAGAGAAGAGAAAGTGTTCTTTTCACATATATGCTAAAATATCTTTCCTCAAAATGTCAAGTATTCTATTACCAGAAATGTTCTGATTTTCCTAAAATGCAAGAATTCCTGGAAGAACATCTTACAGATTGCAATACTCTTTCATACTCATTAGCAAATTTTATTGTAACAAAACCTATTTATATTCACAGGAGATAATTTTTTATCCCCATTTTGCAGGCAATAAAACTGGCTTACAGGTACTTTCTCCAATGTCTCAAAAATAGCAAACACCAGGGTCAGATTTTCTATGTAGACTTTGAAAGGTTTCCCTCTCTGGTACCAATTGAAATCAAGATGGCAAATTTTGGTTTCTAATTCTAAAAGGCAGAAAATGTATGGTAAACTCTAGTTTCCTTAGCTATATAAGAATACAATAAATAATTTACTTTGAATGCGTTATTCCACATTGGACTTTATGGCTCAGATGTTTTCAATTATATAATACAAATTTGGTGCTACTACTTATGTAGATGAAATCATGAAAACATTTGCCAAAAATTCCCCATCACTTATGAAATTGATTTATCAATTTTCCCATAAGATGCTTAAACTGCACATTTTAGCTTTTTGGCATCTACAGCATGCACCAAATAGCATGTACCCTCTAGAAATTCAGAGTGGTTTTGAGGAGCACAAGCCATCCTATTATTTGCACTTTGAAGATTGCCACACCCAGCATCCTCTCTGCAACCTCATGCTTCTCAGCCTCTGACAGTGCAGATCCTTCTCTCTGTCTCAGTATCTTTCCTTATTTTCATTCACCACAAGACAGAACTCTTGCAATTCTCCTTTTCTGTTTTTCTATCCTTCTCTCCAGCTTGATCTTTGATAGACTAGTTCTTCAGGTTCTGCTCTTTTCAGCCTTCTTCTCTTTTGGGTCTCTCTCCAGATGAAGTTATTCCCATTGGTTGCTACAACTTCTGCATACCTATATCTCTAGTTTTGACCTTTTGCTAGAGCTCAAAAGTCATAATTCATGTTGCCAGTGGACACTTCTACTGAGATCTCCATCCAAAAAAAATGAACTCATCATCTTTGTCATCTTGCTTGTCTTCCCAGGGGGCACATTTTGTTCTGAGCCTGAAAGCTGATCCCCTCCCACTCTCATCTACAAGAGGTATCCAAATTTAAATATTTCCAGATAAGGTGATCTTCATTTAAACTGATTTGGGGTAAAAAAAGACACCCCAGGAGGAGTAACCAGCATGACCCAAGGCAGGGATTATCTGCAGTTGGCAGACAGGGTTAGCCAAGCTCAGAGATGAACACGTGGCCAGAAGTTTCAGAAGATAGTTGGGTAAGAAAGAGAAGTGGGAAAAAAATGAAATCTCAGAAGACTACCGAGAACAGGGAAATTTTCACCAAAAGGTTAGTCAGTCAGGAACAAAGGTCAGGTTTCACTGGGCTAGCATGAATAACTACAGGGAGGTAGAAACAATTAATATGCAAAATTATATATTACAAATAGTTCAATAATTTGGGATATGAAATGGGAAGAGATGAGAGAGAGAGAATCATCAGGGTACTGCTATGACATACAGTATAAAAGAAAAGATTAGGAAATTTTTAGTTATATTTTAACAGAAGTTAAAAAAAGGCAAATCTTATGTTTTTAATCTTCATTTCCACCTTCATAACATATTTTGAAAACTTTCTATTTCACAAACATTTTCTACAATATGTATAATTGAAACATTATATTTCATTGAACAGAGGAACCAAATGTTTAACTAATTTTCAATGTTAAACATAGCAGTTATTTCTAGTTCTTCCACTTATACTGTCACAGGTACATTCACACATTACAGTAGTCTCTCACCCTTTATCCACAGTTTTGCTTTCTGTGGTTTCAGTCACTCATGATAAACCACAGGCAAAAGTATTACATACAAGATATTTTGAGAGAGAGAAAGAGAGACCACATTCACATAATTTTTATTATAGTGTACTAATTGTTCTATTTTATTATTGTTGTTAATATCTTAGCATACCTAATTTGTAAATTAAACTTTATCAGAGGTATGTATGTATGTATGAATAGGAAAAAATATAGTATATGTAAGGCTTTCAGGCATCCCCTGGAAGTCTAGGAACATATCTTCTGCTGCAGATGAGACGGGATTACTGTACATCTTTAGGATGTACAACAGATGGAACATTATTATAACATTATTATATTTGTTGTACACCCTAAAGATATAAGAATGAAAGAGAAAGCAATTTCTGAGGAAGTTCGATGTTGAAAGTTGCCCTCTTAGGAGTTTATAATAAGATGATCTCTTAATAAACCTGCAATTGTCTGCGCCATGTCCACGGTGTGTCAGTGCTCATCAGAAGACTGTAGCCATTCTTGACTGATCATTCTAGGAAATGCCTAAGCATTGGTGAAAATATTTTTATTTGCTCAAGTAGGGACAGCAGCTTTTTACAAAATGTACGTCATGAGCAGTTAAAAGGTGTTTCCTGAGAAAAGAATGCAATGGTAAAACAAATTCCAGAAATGCTAGGTGAGACAGCCTTAAATTGTTCTCTTTTAAAATTACAAAAAGCTTTAGCACTTTCCATTGTCGGTGTCCACTGAGTCATCAAAAAGGAAATGGTATATGTGCCTCCTTCCCACACACCATGAGACAAACGGCAGCTTTTTCTTTTCTTTTTTCTTTCTTTCTTTTTTTTTTTTTTTTTTGACCAAAGGTCTTCCTCTGTCACCCAGGCTGGAGTGCAGGGGCATTATCATGGCTTACTGCATCCTCTGTCTCCCACACTCAGGTGTTTCTCTCACCTCAGCCTCCCAAGTAGCTGGAACTACAGGCGAATTCTACCACAACCAGCTAATTTTTTGTATGTTTTCTAGAGATGCGGGTCAAGCTATATTGCTCAGGCTGGTCTCAAAGTTCCGGGCTCAAGCAATACCCACTTCTCTACTTCCAAAAGCGCTGGGACTACAGGCATAAGTCACCACACCCATGAACAAAAGGCATCTTACATGCATTCACCACCAACATCTGATGTGGAGAAATTGGCCTTGAAACTTTAATAAAATGTAGGAAGAGGAGAAGATGACTTATACTTACGAATCTAGTTTCCAAAGCACAGCCCTGAAAGATTTCCTATACGTTGTCTCTTTTCACTTTCAAATGGTCCTAAAAGGTCAGCAGGCTGACCTTAGTTTGCTGGTACCCAGAAGTTAAGCAACGGGGATGCCTTAGCAAAGCTCAAGGACAGGCTTGTGCTGCATCAACCATGCTCTTCCCGGCTGCTGCACACCCTGTGGGTTAGACTCACAGTATGGCAAACGTTTATTTACATCATCTTTCTTGGCTGGGCTAACAGTTCCCCAGGGGAAGGGAATTTCGTTTTAAGCTTCTTTTCATCCTCAGCAGCAGATGCAATGTCTAATCCAGAGCAGGCACTTGGCACCCATTGTTCTCATAACTAAATACACATTTGAATTCATTGATGACTGCTGCATCACCTAACTTGGAGCTGTGCTGCCGCCTGACTTTAATTTTTTCAGCAATGTCATTACAAATGCGTTCACCCACTTTCCTCTCTGCCTTTTGTAGAACAGAGGAGTTCTGCTGTGGCTATGCTGTGGCAATTGTTTATAGCATACAACTACTTACTCTCTGTGTCCTACAAAAGACTGGTCTTTTTTTTTTTTTTTTTTTGGAGACGGAATTTCGCTCTTGTTACCCAGGCTGGAGTGCAATGGCGCGATCTCGGCTCACCGCAACCTCTGCCTCCTGGGTTCAGGCAATTCTCCTGCCTCAGCCTCCTGAGTAGCTGGGATTACAGGCACGCACCACCATGCCCAGCTAATTTTTGTATCTTTAGTAGAGACGGGGTTTCACCGTGTTGACCTGGATGGTCTCGATCTCTTGACCTTGCAATCCACCCGCCTCGGCCTCCCAAAGTGCTGGGATTACAGGCTTGAGGCACTGTGCCTGGCCAAAAGACTGGTCTTGAGTGAATGTGGTCATGTCTCAGAACCAAAGAGCTGCCATATCAAAAAAGTATCTAATTCATGTGCATCTTAGAGATTTGCTCTCTGCAAAGCAGTGGCTCATACTCTTGTATGATGTTTGTCATAACAAGACACTTTCTGTCCCTAGAATCATCTTCCTATGTGTACCTACTGCTTGTTAATGAATTATCCCAAAACTTACTACCTACAGCAACAATTAACAGCCATATCTCACCATTCTATGGATTAATTAGACTCAGCTCAGCAGATCTGGCTTGGGTCTAGCTGTTGTCACATATTGCTGATGGTGCAGTCCTGAAAGGCTTGATTTGGGCAGTGCAACTCTGGGAGCTCATCTCATGCTGGGTGACTGGCGCTGGCTGTTCTGTAAGCAAGGAGGAGGATATACTATCCTGGTTTGCCTGAACTGTCCCAATGTTATCACTGAAAGTTTCACATTCCAGGCCTTTTCTCTTCCCTTCATGAGAAAAGTCCCATTTTCAACCAATAATGCAGAAAATAGGGGTTAAAGTACAAAACCCTTATTGAAGCTCCCAAAAGAGGGGTTGAAAGCAATGTTAATTTTAGTGCCAAATCAATGACATAGATTATCTGCCTTCCATAGGTTTTTTCCACTGTTTTTTTACACTTACTGCTGAAGTTGGCAACCCTGATTTGTGGTCTCCAACAATAGACTTCCCATTGTCACATCACTATTGTGATGGGACTTAAGTCTGTAGTTTAAGTGTGTTGCCGTCCTCAACAGCCCATCTTTGCTTTTGTATTGTGCTTTGATGGACATAGTGCTATTTTACTCTTTGCAATGTAAACATTGACTGTTTTTTAAGGGTTCAGGTAATGAAAATAAGGATAATTATAATCACAACGCTAAAATGACCCAGATACCACCAAAAAAGCAGGCTATATGACTGTATTCATTTAAGAGCAGAAAGAATGATACACAAGCTGGATTAAGGAAGTAAATAACCAAAACAGATGTTCCCCAATATTCAGTAAGGAATTGGAGATTAGGCATGGCAAAGGAGGAATATGAAAGTATGTGTGAAGCCTGAACCTCACAAGTCATGGAGGAGACAGGCAAACACTTCTAAATCAATCGAAAGTTCATTTATTTTTTGTCTCCCTGCCCAACACTCATGCTTAGTCAAAAACAGTGGCAGGCTGGGCTCAGTGGCTCACACCTGTAATCCCAAAACTCTGGAGGCCGAGGCAGGTGGATCACAAAGTCAAGAGATAGAGACCATCCTGGCCAACAGAGTGAAACCCCGTCTCTACTAAAAGTACAAAAAATTAGTTGGGCATTGTGGTGGGCTCCTGTAGTCCCAGCTACTTAGGAGGCTGAGGCAGGAGAGTCACTTGAACTTGAGAGAAGTAGGTTGCAGTGAGCTGAGATCACACCACTGCACTACAGCCTGGGCAACAGAACAGGACTCTGTCTCAAAAAACAAAAACAAACAAAAAACAGTGGCTGTTGAAACCATTGTGCATGCCACACAAACAAGCACACATCATTGGATCATTCCGTTGACTGCTCCATGAAACTGCGTTCCCCTATACATCCTGATTCTGCAAATGCTACTAATATCCTCAGCATCAATCCCACTATAAAGAAAGGAAAAAGGCAAATGCCAAACTCTGGGAAATCTGAGCAAGACACCCCACCCAGAAACAAAGGTGGATGTCCTTGGTCCATTAAAATCTCTTTAAAATTTATGTGAGGTGGACATTGCCAGAGGAACAATAGATACTGCAGACCACTGTGGCATGGGAAGAGAGGCACCTGGGTTGGAAAACTATCTATTGGGTAAATGCTCATTACCTAGGTTATGGAATTTGTACCCCAACCTTAGCATCTAGCTATATAACTATGTATTAATAATAAACTTGCACATGTACCCCCATATCTAAAATAAAAGTTAAATTTAATTTTTTAATTATGTAAGAAAGATCAACACATCGAAAGGAAAACAGGAAAATGCATAAACTAGCCATCTACAAATGCAGACATGTAAGTAGACAATAAAGAAAAAAACTGCCAAACTTCACTTAAATTCAAAGCAACAGCCTTGAATAGTCCATTTTCCTTTAAAAAAATCCAGTTACCTCATTTAAAAAAATGACACAATAATGCTGCCTGTATACAACTAGTGTGAGACTAAGAATACTAAATTTAATGGATGTGTGGACAATAGTAGAGTCTGGTGCCTGGAGCCTTCAGCAGGATAAGACCCATGTAAGGAGAGTATATTGGATTGGCGAACAATTTCATATTGATAAGATTCACAATATTGTTTCTCTGTCTAGAATAACCAATTATTTTCTCATCTAGGGTGTTTCTCTGGCTGTGATGACGCCTGGCTTTGACATGTACACAGGCTAAAGGTTGAGCTATACCCCAGCATTATCACAGAGGAAGACACTGGGGTTGCCCCAGATATCATGACCTGCAGCCATGGGGTTCCACCTGCCCCTGAGCCTGAGGCCATGTGAGGGAACCAAGATGGGAGGGTGAGAATCTTACAACATCAGTTATTCCCAGGACTTTAAGTCTAGTCATCAAGGCTCATGGCGACATAAGGCATGTCCAATGAAGCATGAAGTCCAACCCTGTAATCAAGCACAAAATGTCACTGTAAATTCATCTTGAGTCAGCCATGGAAATTTAGTGAGATAATCAACAAAATTAGGGTTGGTGTACCTAAGGCTGAACTCCAGTTCCACTATGTACTTGTAAGATTTTAATTTAATCAAAGTTCTAAGCCCTAACTTGCTCATTCATAAATGGGTTAATCCCTACTGATAGTGTTATTTTAAGGATTCAATAAGGTAATATCTATAGAATATTCTGAAGTCATTTGGAAAGGTCATAAGATCAGAAGTAGGAACACTGGTCTTCAAGTCCAGTTCTGCCTCTAGAGCAAGACACTCACCTCCCCACCTGATGGTTTACTTCTGTGTAAAATGAAAAGATTACATGAGATCTCTCATCCTTACATTCTCTTTGTGGCCCAAGAATTCCAGTGTAGTCTGAGTGCTGGAGTGAGCACAGGCAGGGTCCTAAACTCACTCCTTTTAAAGACATAACCTATAATCCCCTTCTGTATCAAACGGTACATTGCAGCTCCACAGATGGACTGAGTACCAACATGGAAACTATGACAAGGGCTTGAAGGTGCCAAAAGAAATACAGCACGCAGCATATAAGCCAGATGTGTGTTGTCTAGACAACTTAAGATCATGACCAAAGTCCACTTTCACAAATCAAATTATCTTCTATGCTACATCCTACAGTTCCAGCCACAGAGAGAATCACTTAGAAAATGTCAACATTTTCCACAAGATCTGATCCCATTCATGACTCTGGAAAGTCCAATTTTGCCTCAAACACAGTTGCTAAAATTAAAAAGTTAACCTCGACTGTGCACGCTGCCACAGGAGGAATGAGTGGCATTCTTAGAAGAGGCAAGAGGGAAAATATTGTTCATCTGTGCCTCTTCAGGAATAGTGGGAAGCAGTAGCCATGTGAAGAAACTTGATGTGTCCTAAATACGGACTTCAGAGGATTCTTTAGTGTTGAATCAAATAAAAATGTGATGGCTTTGGGATGTTTTGATATTTCTGTTAGGACTTCTCACGCTTTTTCAGGCTCTCAGGGAGAGGTCTGAGAAATATCCTTGCAATGTGAAGTCTGGGATTCAAGAATCTAGGTTTGTTGAGGATTAAGAAAGTTTAGAGGCAGCTGATCTGGAGCAGACTAGATTCTAGTACTAATATCCCCTCGTTGTGTAAACTTCACCAGCTTCATTCCTGCCTTGAGCTTGTGTTCTCAAAGCTTAAGTGGTGAAAATATTTATAACACAGATATCAGAATAGTTATATTTTATCGGATAGACGGGGATTTTTTCTCAGTTAAAATTCCTATCAATGGTGCTGCTAGTAACGATTGTCTGCGTCTTCCAGGAAGAGGAACTTGGGCCCAGAGACAAGAAAGGTAAATAGTAACATGAGATTGCCAAATGCCAATGGTTGGCATATGTGCTTTGTGGAACTTCCTGCACTGTAGATCACATTCAGCACCCAGTTTCTATGTCTCTGAATGAAGTAAAAGAGAAGACAGATAAAGTATAGCTTTCCTTGTTGACTTACTCTGAGAATTTTCCTAGGCTAAAATATTCAGTAACAATTAGATTTGGCTTTAAGACACAGAAAATCCAAATAATTAGTTTCAGAGACTAATTTCTTCCTCATATACAAGAAGTCTGAAGATAGCAGGTCCAGGGTTAGTGCCAGTGGGGCGGCTCTGCAATTTCATCTAAAACTGGCACCTTCTGTCCTTGGAATGCCCCTTTTATCTTCTACTCTGTCTCATAATGCAAAATGACTACTGGAGCTTCAGCCATTTCAACAACATTCCAGATAGGCAGAAGAGGTAAGGGCAAAATATTACATGTCCCAACTAGGTCAGACCCTTTGAGAAAAGTTCCTTAAAGTCCCGACTAATAACGTCCCTCACACTCAGCTGGAAGAAAGTGAGAAAATGTTGCTTTTTAGCTGAGACATTGCTACCTGAAATAAATGGGGGATATGTTCATTGAGAAGAAAAGGAAAAATAGAAATTAAGAAGCAGCAAATGATCTCAGCTGTGATGATAAGCCATCATCTCAAACTCTGTTTGTCAGAAATGATAGAATATATCTAGTAAGTTTAAGAAGTCTTCACAAATTCATGCTGATATCCTGTTGATCACTGAGCCACATTAAAGTAATTGATCTGCCACAAGTATAGCAAATTGCAAAATGAAGATGAAAGATATTTGAACTGGATCACCTAAAGGATGGGTTACTAGGCTGTCCTCTGCTGTTGAGTAGCAGCATACCAAGAGAGACAGTCATCCCTCTGGCTGGACCCATCTTCCTTGTCCCTGAAAAGAAACAATTTGACTAGTCCATGAATGAGGCCACTAATAATTGTATGTTGTGCAAGAATCGCAGTTGCTCCCAGCATCTTTCATTGCTGAGCTCACAGTCAGAGTCATTCTCAACAGAGTTCCACTGACAAATTCTAGCATCAAGATAGTTTATAGCTGTTGGTTATTTATCACATGTTAAACAGTGTTCTTTAGGAGTTTATACAGATTGACATTCAATTTTTTTAATAGGCAGGTAATTATTACTCCAATATAAAGATAAGAAAATTGAGCCGAGAAGAATAAAATATCACATCAAAACCACACAGACAGAAAGTACCAGAGCTGCAGTTCCACCCAGGTACTTCGGTCCCAGAGCCTGGCTTAGATCCACTGAGTTTTAGTCTCCACATCCCATACTTGGACTGCATGACCCTCTATAGATCTTCTCAAGTATAAAGTCCTCTCATTGGTGTAAATATCTTCTCATGCCTGCTTCAGGAGGTTAACTAGACTCTGGCCCTCAAGGCATCTCTTAAACTCTTTAGGGTATACAGGAGGCTCCAGGAGATACAGTCATGCACAGTGTAGTGCCTCAGGATTCAGGGTTTAAATAGCTCTAGGGATCAATACAGGAACAAGACAGCCTCTAATGTGATCGACACAGTTCAGAAAATTCTCGTAATGCATGCAGAACGTCTACTTATAATTTTGTGACATACAATAATAATTTACCTCTCCAAGTCTCACTTTCCAATTATAGAATGGAACCCCTAACAATACCTAGTCCTTGAGCATGTTGCAAAGATCGCAAAACACTGTATGGGAAAACATGTTATAAAGGAGAAAAGGCTTGTAAATGGAGGCACCATGTTGTAGGGTAATTAAGAGGGCCTATGGGCTAAAATGGAGCCGGTTTTGATTCCTAAATCTGCCCTGACAAAAGGCATAAGCTTGAAAATATTAATGTCTCCCAATCTCCACGCATAAAAAATGAGAATAAGAACTCTAATCTCTGCATTTGGATCCGTTTAAATCTCTTGGTTGCCCAGTGGAGCCAAGCTGCTTCCATCCAACTTTAAATTACATTTTTCAAACAATTCAAGACAAAAGCCACTTAGCAAGAAAGAGCCAAGAAACCCCCAGGCATCCCAACCCCCAAGTTGCTGAACCATTGCATGCCTATACCTCCAGCCAGAGAAACAGCCTGGCAGCCCCACTCCCAATGAACCAGTTCCCAAGCATGTTGACCCACTGCATGAAGGCATGTGCCCCTGGCCTGAAGACCAGCCTGGGAAGTGTACCCCAAGATAAGCTACACCACCACCTCCACAAACTCTTGTAGACTAGGTCACTAAGGTGCTTGCAAACATTGCTAACATGGATTACAGCTGACAAAACCAAACTATACTACTGGGTCCACCCAGAACAAAAGCCAACACACCTTATGCAATTAACACCCTAGAACCCATCTACAAGAATATGTCTTTCCCTAACAAAGCTATTCTATAAAATTGGGGGGAAAAACTGTTCTCTCAGATGCACAGATATCAACATAAGAATACAAAAAACAGCCGGGCATGGTGGCTCAAGCCTGTAATCCCAGCACTTTGGGAGGCCGAAGCGGGTGGATCACGTGGTCAAGAGATCGAGAACATCCTGGTCAACATGGTGAAATCCCGTCTCTACTAAAAATCAAAAAAATTAGCTGGGCATGGTAGTGTGTGCCTGTAATCCCAGCTACTCAGGAGGCTGAGGCAAGAGAATTGCTTGAACCCAGGAGGTGGAGGTTGTGGTGAGCCGAGATCAGGCCATTGCACTCCAGCCTGGGTAACGAGCGAAACCCTGTCTCAAAAAAAAAAAAAAAAATACAAAAAAACATGAAAAAGCAAAGAAACATGACATCTTCAAAGGAATACCATAATTCTGCAGTAACAGTCCCAAGGAAAAGGAAATTTAAAAATTGTCCCAAAATAAGTTGAAAATAATGTTCTTAAGAAAACTCAAAAATACATTAGATAACACAGATGAGCAATTCAACAAAATCAGAAAAATAATTTATGATTTAAATAAAAAATTCAACAGAGGTAGATATTATAAGGATACAAAATCAACACAAATTAGTCAGTAGCATTTCTAAACATCAATGGCAAACTAACTAAAAAAGAAATCAAGAAAGCAATCCCATTTGCAATAGCTACAAAACAAAACAAAACAAAAAACAAAAATAAAAAAACACCCTAAGAATATATTTATCTAAGGAGATGGAAAACCTCTAGAGTGAATCGGCAACCAACAGAATGGGAACAAATTTTTGCAGTTTACCCATCTGACAAAGGGCTAATATCCAGAATTTACAAAGAACTCAAACAGATTTACAAGAAAAAAAAACAAACAAGCCCATTCAAAAATGGGAAAAGGATATGAACAGACACTTTACAAAAGAAGACATACACGAGGCCAACAAACATATGAAAAAATGCTCATTATCACTGGTCATTAGAGAGATGCAAATCAAAACCACATTGAGATACCATCTGATGCCAGTTAGAATGGCGATCATTAAAAAATCTGGAGACAGCAGATGCTGGAGAGAATGTGGAGAAATAGGAACACTTTTACACTGCTGGTGGGAGTGTAAATTAGTTCAACCATTGTGGAAGACAGCGTGACGATTCCTCAAGGACCCAGAAATAGAAATTCCATTTGACCCAGCAATCCCGTTACTGGGTATATATCCAAAGGACTATAAATCGGTCTACCATAAGGACACATGCACACAAATATTCATTGCAGCACTGTTTACAATAGCAAAGACCTGGAACCAACCCAAATGCCCATCGATGATAGACTGAACTGGGAAAATGTGGCACATATACACCATGCAATATTATGCAGCCTTCAAAAACGATGAGTTCATAGCCTTTGTAGGGACATGGAAGAATCTGGAGAACATCATTCTCAGCAAACTGACACAAGAACAGAAAATGAAATACCGCATATTCTCACTCATAGGCGGGTGATGAACAATGAGAACACATGGACACAGAGAAGGGAGCACTACACACTGGGGTCTATTGGGGGGAATGAGGAGGGACAGCAGGGGTGGGGAGCTGGGGAGCAATAGCCTGGGGAGAAATGCCGAATGTGGGTGAAGGGGAGGAAGGCAGCAAAACACGCTGCCACGTGTGTACCTATGCAACTATCTTGCATGTTCTGCACATGAACCCCAAAACCTAAAATGCAATTTAAAAAAAAGAAAGAAAAGAAAAACTGTAAAACACTTATTTAAAAAACAAATGCAAAAACATCCCATGTTCATAGATTGGAAGAATTCATACTGTGAAAAAAATAACCATCCCACCAAAAGCAATCTATGGAGTCCATGTAATCTCTATCAAAATACCAATAATATTCTCCACAGAAACAGAAAAAATAATGCCAAAATTTGTATGGAACCAGATAAGACCCCAAGTAACCTTTAAATTGAAGTCTAGGAGCTTTCTGGGGGAATCGTTAAGGTTTTCTAGGTAAAGAATCATATCATTAGCAAACAGCAACAGTTTGACTTTCTTATTACCGATTTGGATGCCCTTTATTTCTTTATCTTGTCTGAGTGTTCTGGCTAGGACTCCCAGTACTATGTTAAAGAGAATTAGTAAGAGTGGACATTCTTGTGTTGTTCCCGTTTTCAGAGGGAATGCTTTCAGCTTTTCCCCACATTCAGAATTATGTTGACTGTGGCGGTTCTAAGAAGAAATTTCCTAGCCCTAAACGCCTACATCAAAATGTCTGAAAGAGCACAGACACAATCTAAGGTCTCTTCTCAAGGAACTAGAGAGATGAGAACAAATCAAACCCAAACCCAGCAGAAGAAAGGAAATGGCCAAGGTCAGAGCAGAAGTAAATGAAATTGAATTTTAAAAATACAGGAGATAAATGAAACAAAAAGATGTTTCTTGGAAAAGATAGATAAAAATAATTGATGGATCATTAGCAATATTAACCAAGGAAAGAGAGAACATCCAAATAAACTCAATAAAAACAAAACCGGAGATATTACAACTGACACCACAGAAATACTAAAGATTACTCAGGCTATTATGAACACCTTTACATGCATGAACTAGAAACCCTAGAGGAGATGAATAAATTCCTGGAAAGATACCACCCTCCTAGCTTAAATCAGGAAGAATTAGATACCCTGAATAGACCAAAAACAAACAGTGGAATTGAAATGGTAATAAAAAATTTTGCCAACAAAAAAAAAAAAGTCCAGGACCAAAAAGATTCACAGCCGAATTCTACCAGACATTCAAAGAAGCATTGGTAACAATGCTATTGGCACTATTCCACAAGGTAGAGGAAAAAGAAATTCTCCCTAAATTATGCTATGACACCAGCATCACACCAATACTAAAACCAGGAAAGCACATAACCAAAAAAAGAACACTGCAGACCAATACCCGTGATTCACAAAGATACAAAAATCCTTAACAAAATACTAGCTAACTAATCCAAAAACATTTATAAAAAATGATAATCCAGCATGGTCAAGTGGGTTTCATACCAGGGATGCAGGTACAGCTTAACATATGCAAGTCAGTAAATGTGATACACCACATAAACAGAACTAAAAACAAAAATCACATGATCATTTCAATAGGCGTAGAAAAAGCATTCAACGAAATCCAGCATTCCTTTATTAAAACTCTCAGCAAAGTTTGCATACAGGGGACATACCTCAGTGTAACAAAAGAAAATTTAAACTACCATTAAAGGAAGGAGAGCTCACCTGACCAGTTTAGAAGAAAGAGTAACTAATGGAGCATCTCCACTGTGCTGATGGAAAATGACTGCCAAGCCACCTCTCAAGAATGAGGGCAAATTGTCCTTTAGACAAACAAATATTGAGAGAGTTTGCCTTGCAGACTCTCATTAAAGAAAATTTTAAAGGATGGACTAAAGGCAGAGCGAAGTAACCCTAAATTCGAGGCTTGGGGCACAAGAGAAAGTAAGGAACAAATAAAGTAGCCAACATATGAAACAATCCAGGTGAACTTGAATCTGTATGACGCCATAGTAATAGTACTAGTTTGTGCGAGGTTAAAAATATGGTAGAATTTAAATTTGCGAAAATGACAACAGAGGTGAAGAAGTGACTAGAAAGAGTTCAGAAGTTCAGTCACTGTAAGGCCCTTGCATTATCTAGACACTTAAGGATAAAGATATTCAACACCCTTAGATTTTGTCAGAGTGATTTTGCATTTTATGTATTTTATGGTACCCACTTAAAGAATAGAATCAGAGTGTATAACATCCAAATAGAAGAGAAAAAAAATAAAATGCTGAAAACACTTTATATCAAAACCCAACAGTACTTGAATATTACCAAACAAAATTCAGCAATATTAAAAATAGTAACAACAAAGACAACATGTTGGGTTCACCAGATGAACTGATGAGTTGGTAAGTACCCAAATAGACAGATTAGAAATTGAATAATCACATGATCATCTTTCAGTGGAAGCTGAAAGAACATCTGATACATTTCAATCTCCATTCACAATATTTTTTAAAATCCCTGAAAAGGAAATCACTTAACCAGATAAAGTTACCTATAAAAATAATACTTCAAACTTAGTCACAAAGTTAAAACCCTAAAAGCTTTCTCTTTGAGACTAGGAGTAAAGATGGCCAACATTCGATAGCTTTAAACATTGCATGTGGAGAGATGGGGAGTGTCACAGACAGTAAAGTGACACAAGAAAACGAAATAGGTGAGTATCGGAAAGCTGAAAAAGGAGTCTCGTGATTTGGAAACACTAGAACTGTTTAAAAAGAAAATTCCAAAACCTCCATCAAATGCCATACATGGCAGTTCCAACTATTTTAAAGCCAAAATGTACAAAGTAAAAAATTAAAGCTTTTAAAAATGATGTAGTAAATAGATCTTTATAGCATAACTATAGAGGAGGTTCTTAAAACAAAGAATAAAGAATTTTTTTAAAAATCACTAAATTTGTGTATTTCAAAATGAAATGATTATTTTTTTAATGTCAAAAGTTAAAACATATTGGGACTTAAAATTCCCAATCAGACCAGGCGCGGTGGCTCACGCCTGTAATCCCAGCACTTTGGGAGGCCGAGGCGGGTGGATCACGAGGTCAAGAGATCGAGACCATCCTGGTCAACATGGTGAAACCCCATCTCTGCTAAAAATACAAAAAATTAGCTGGGCATGGTGGCGCATGCCTGTAATCCCAGCTACTCAGGAGGCTGAGGCAGGAGAATTGCCTGAACCCAGGAAGCAGAGGTTACGGTGAGCCGAGATCATGCCATTGCACTCCAGCCTGGGTAACAAGAGCGAAACTCCATTTCAAAAAAAAAAAAAAAAAATTCCGAATCAACATATAATGGGTTAGAAATCAAAATTTATGCCACTGTCTTCAAAATAAGAAATAAATGGTTCTTTAAAATTAGAAAATTTTATGAAGAGTAAACTCAAAATCTTCCAACCTTATGCAGCTTTTCATTTGATACTCCTGAATTACATTCCTTACAATAAAACTATAATCATATGTATAGTGCTTTATTGAGTTCTGTTAGTCATTCTAGTGTATTACCAGCCTGGAAATCACCAAATTTATACCTTCAGTGTTTATGGCCTCTGAGATTTGTGGCTGGTGTCTAAAATGGGGACTAATATTAGTTAATGTCCAAATTGAATTAAAGCACACATCTTGGGGTGGAAATGAAACAGCAACTTTAGAACACTGATACAACCACCATCTCTTGATTAAGACCACAGCACTTCCACTGGGCTCTGTCCTACATAGTATTCTTTCATCATCTTTCTCCAAATTCAGGGAACAAGACACTGCCTCTCCTCTCCTTTACCCCTTTGCCTTCTTGTCACCTGAGATTGTATCTGTTGCTCTCTTTGTACACAGATTCCTTAAGCAAAATTACACCTTCCCGTGGACTCACCCCGAACTGAAAAATACCTATCTTCACATCCAACCGTCCCTAGGCATCTCCACTTAGATCACCAAGCATTCTTTAAATATAAGCACATTAAATCCATTCCCCCCTCTGAAAAATATTCTCTTCTTCAGTGTTTTAAGAAAGCTGTTAGAATATGTGAACGAGGGAAATGGTGTCGGCCCAGTCCAAGGGCACCACAGTGAGGGGAAAGCTTACTCATGTCAAGGTCCCTTTGATTGTCACCTGTGGACAAAACAGAACAGCACAGTTTTTCTCCTCAAAGTGCAGTCATGGGACCAGTAGCATCAGCCTTCCCTACAAGCTTGTCAGAAACATAGGCTCCCTGTCCCCACCCTGAACATTCTGAAAAAGTGGCTGCACTGCGTGAAGTCCCCATGATCCATGTAGACATTAGAGTAGTAAGAGGCTTGCTCAGGAAGGCAAGGGATGCAGGAGCCCTCTACAGCCTCTGTCTGTAGGGAAATGAGGTGACTGAACCCAGGAAACTCACAGTGCAGGCTCAGCGTTAGTGAAGTAAACTCACTGCAACTCCTGCACCTCGAATGTGCAGGTGAGAAATAGGGCTTTCCTCATACACTCAGACAAGCTCAAACTCCTGGAAATATACTCGTAATAAAAACATCAAAGCATAGATTAGCCTGGATCTCAGTACACATTGTGCTATCTACAGCAAGGATCTTCCTTTCCTTTCCGTCCCACTCCATGCACGCTCTGACTGAAATTAAAAGACTAGAGATGCAAGACAAATAATAAAATGAAGGGTCAACATATTTTTTAGTCGACATTTGTGATAAAAATTTAGAAAAAGCTGGGCATGGCAGTTCACGCATATAATCCCAACACTGGGAGGTGAAGGCAGGAGGATTGCTTGAAGCCAGGAGTTTGAGACCCACCTGGACAAAAAAATGAGACCTCTTCTCTAGAAAAGAAGTTTAAAAAACTAACTGAGTTTTGGGTGCACACCTGTGATCTCCACTGCTCAGGAGGCTTAGGCAGGAGGATTGCTTGAGCCCAAGAAGTTAAGGTTGTGGTGAGCCATGATCACACCACGGCACTCCAGCCTGGTGTCAGAGTGAGGCCTTGTCTCTCTCTCAGAAGAAAAAAAAGAAGAAAAGAAAGAAAAAGAAAAATTTAAGAATTAAACATTTAAATGTAAAGAAACTTTAGCAACTTGCACAGTGAGGCTTACCAAACTGTAGTTGAAACAGTATAGATTTACTATGACTTATCAAGTATTCATGAACTCAGATTTAGCCAAATAGAGACAAGTTCAAATCACATGTGAGTCATCATGTGTGGTGTAATATCGGCTGTTATTGCACTTCTTTGTGGCTCAGATTTCTGAAAATGTAGGAAAAGAGAGAGAAAAGTTTGAGGAACACACCTTTGACATTAGAATTTACAGTTTACTCTTAAATTTTCTTTTTTCAGACATACAAATGGATGTATGAAAAGGTGCTCGGCATTACTAATAATCAGGAAAATGCAAATCAAACCAACAGTGAGCTGTCACCTCACACCAGTTAGGAGGACAATTATCAAAAAGACAAGAGACAACAAGTGCTGGGCTCCCTGTCAGTCCCCCGGAGGCGTTATCAGGATTGCCCGATATTCTCAGAGTGTCTCCCATCTAATCCAGGGAAGGGAGGAGCCTGCCTGTACTGCCATTGGTTGTTAGTGTGTGGATCAGCAAAGGTCAGGTCTGAGTGGCCACCCCTGTGGGTGAGGGGCACAGGAGCCCCATCTGTGCTCTTTCTCAAGTCCTGGGATCCTAAACAGCTTCCCACCTCCTTCCCTCCCTCCTGATCTTCCTGTGGCTTCTAGTTGTGTTTGGCAGGCACCCATCCATTTGTCATAAACTTTAACAGTGATGAAACACTCCAACCGAGCAGTCATAGGTGAATGACAAGAGCTGTTTGACATGCTTGTGGGGACCTTCAGGGAGAGGAGCTGACCTTTGGTGCTCACACACTCTACAAGGGTGATGTTGGCCTCTTGGCCAACACGACTCCAGCCTTCACCCCCAACAAGATCAAGTGGCTGGAATCTCAGCAACTGAAGTGAGTGACAATCAGCTGATGAGCCCTGTCATGCCTACCTGGGCCCACAGCCTTACATTTGACTGCAAGCAATTCTCACAAGTGGGCAGCAGATATCTGATTCTCCAGAAAGACAAGTCTCAGACATTGGTCTCAGTCAAGCCCAGCTATGGATAATTTTATAAGAAATCTGTAAGTAGAGAGCTTTAAAAACTAATGGAGCAACACTAAGATTGACAAAAGAAGTAATTAAAAGATATATAAGTTCCTTAATGGGAAGATTGAATCTCAAAAATACATATAATATATCTTTAATCTAATAATAAAAATGGTACCAATAATGGTAATAAAATAACATTTTAATAGATAATTCAAAAGTTCATATGAAAAATTAAGGTGAAAGATGTCTACAAAATATGCTAAAGATAAAAGCAATGGGAAGACAGGCACCAACCTCATCATATAATAAAACATAATTAGAATACAACAATTTTATTCTGAGAATACAGAAATCAATGAAAGAAAATACAGAGTCCAGAAATAGAACTAAATTAATATTAGAAATTATATATGATAGATATTACATTTTAAATCAAAAGAAAAGGATGGATTATTTCATTACTGTCAATGGGAAGTATATAGCTATATGGAAGAAAATGAAGTTGCATTCTGACAATACTCCTTAAACCAAATAAACTCCAGTTGGATTGCCTGTTTACCCCAGAAAAACACAGTAAGTCAAGCAAGTGAGGGGAAAAAAAAAGGAAACATGGATAATTTTTATAAATTTAATTTGAGTGATGTTTTCCTTAAATGTATAATTCCCTAAAATAAAATAAAATGCATGCTTCATTTTTTTTTCCAGTGTGGCAGAAAAAGGGGAGAAAGAGTGAGTCGGTGTACGGATGTTTTTAGAGATATTCAAAGGGTGGGGGCAAGAAAACGAAAGAAAAATGGGCAAGGCGCATTAAACAGATAATTCACTGAAAAAGAAATCCAAATGCCACTTGAAGCTTTGCTAGATGACCTAACCTGGCTCACAATTAAACAACTGAAAGGACAAAATATTGTGTTCCTCCTCTCAGACTGCAGATACCAACATGTTTAGTAATGCACTTTTAAAGTTATTGGAAAATAGAAACCTCAAATATAAATGTTCGGTTGTGAGCATTCACTGCACACGTATTTGCAATTGATTTGGCAGTCCTGGCAGTTCCATCAAACACGAAATTCCAGCCATGTGGAAAATAAGCATGCATCCCCTTTATCATTTCACTTTTAATGACTTGAGGTGCCTGTGGACACATAGGTGCTCACACATGTGTACAGACAGGCACACAGTCATTGAATTCAGTGTGGTAATACATGACTGGAAAGCATCCTCAATGCTCAGCAGTAGGTCATAAATTGTGGTTAAATAGAGTTCATTGAAACCATGAAACACAATATAGTAATTAAAATGTTCTCCAAGTGATGAAAGGAAAGAAATAGAGATATTAAGTGAAAGGAGGCAAATGAAAAAAGTGTGTAAATCTCATGCTACCACTGATGGTAAAATAAGAAGTGGAGTGGTAAATTCTGTCACGTAAATGCCTGTGCAGTCATACCTGGAAAGGTACAAAGAAAGCAGGAAAGTGATGATGGGGAACTCCTCCCTCCATGAGCCTGGTGTGGGGTCAGGGAATAAGAAATACTTTTTCCAGTGTATTATTTTATGACACTTGAAGTTTCAACCTTAAACAATCAGTTTTGCTAAAAAAAAAATACTACGCTTTTAACATAGACTTTTGCAGGTAGCACATAAAACTTCATCAGAGTAAATAAAAGAAAAAGAAAGTGAGAAACAGACAAACAGATCCAGAGAAAAGATCCATTTCCCAAATGTGTCTTAAGACCCAACAGTTGTCTGTTAGAAAATTTCCAGGACCCCCAGCCATTGTCAGTATAACTTTATAACTGAACCATTTAGAAATGAGCATAATCTGTAAGTAAAGTTAGCCACATCTAACCTTCGGAGTGTATGTGGCTGTTTTCTTTCTCCAATACTTAAAATTGAGGCTATTTTTGTGCAGAATAGAGGTGTTTTTATTTAATATGTGTTTTCCTTCTTGTCTGTAGCAATTGATATGTCAGAAGGAACAAAAAGTACATCTTCGATCTATTCACTATTGAGCCTTTTAAATTTTTAATTTCTAGCCCAAATTTCAAACTCAGAGTTTCAGGAATAAAATAGTACCACTATAAATAAACACTACAACAGTAACTAATACAAAGGAAAAGGGGAGCCGGACCAAACAGTAACCTCCTCCTTCTTCCTCTCCTGAACTGGCAGTTCTGGGATGGATTTGCCATAGTCATGTGAAGTGTGGGGTTTATGGACCTCTTTGTGCTAGTCACACGGGCTCCAGGTTATGAACCCTGTTGTCAGAGGCCAAGGGAGCCCCTATTTACTGGGAAAGGAATGTTTCTTTACAGCAAAAGATGGGTAATCCCAGATGCTGAACTAAGAAACAGCTTGTTCTTTGTCTCAAGGAATTTTCTCTTAAAGCAAGCTTGTTATTTTTAGATTTCAAACCCCAAGGGCTTTGACTGTGGCTGAGTCAGTGTTCCTTAAAACTGTTAGTGTGTTGCTCTCCCACAACAAGTTTTAGTATGAATGATTAAAAATAACACTGCACATAACCTGCTGGCTTGTTAAGCAGATGGACAGGTAAGAGGTGTGATTATTTATCCTAGACGAGATCAAAATGGGCTCAAGATTCTCAAATGACACATTTAAGGAATAAGTAACTAATTCATTAATTTGATTTGAGAATGTTTTTATTTGTGTCTTGGGTTTTGTTATGCTTTGTTTTTCTAGAAAATCAAGGCATAGAACTACATAATGTCCTTAACCAGTAGAATCCAGTCTACTAAGGAAAAAGATGGACTTTCAGGTGATCAAGAGCTACGATCAATCACTCCCTGGGTACTCTTGTTTCATCACCCATCCATGCAAACACGAGAAACAAAATCCCTTTCACAGCCTCCTTGAGAGATGTCACGCTGGTGAGATGCATGTATTTGCCTGGAGTTGTCGGCTGAAATCAGGGGCCTCTGGAGCAACGTGAGCAATGTGGGTAATGGGATCAGCATGACTCTGGCATGCGTATGAGCCACGCCTGAGAGAGCCAGCTGTGCTCTCCCTCCCCAGAAAGAGGAGGTCTGAGTAATGGTGGCCTGGCTCCTCTCTGGCTGGGTGGGTCGCTTCTCTGGCCTAAACCCGGAGAACAGCTTTGCAGATTAAATCAATGGTTCGCACCACGCCCTGAAGCGAGTGGGGCCATTTCCAGGGACAGCTTTGGATTGAGTGTGCTGACTGTGTGTCCCAGCTTAGCCATCTCAGAGGCACCAAGTCCTGGTGTCTGGGCGCCTGGGAGACTTCTATTCTTAACCAGGTAGCCCTGAAAATCAAAGCTTCAATGTAGTCTCTTAAAAAAAGGGGGGGAATTATAGTCCCCATGCAACAGGGTAGGTATTCGCTGAATACCAGTTTCTTCCTTTTTAGAGGTTATAAAACCTTGGTTAAAAGAGGTTAAGTGCAGAAAGTCAACACTCAGTCCCTGTTTGTTGAATCTGAACCACTACTGGAAGAAAGGTAGGCAGGGGTCTTCCTTCTGGTCAGCAGCACTTTAGGATCTAGAGGCTGAATAAAGGACCTACTTCCTCCTAGTTACACATTTAAGATGGACTCATCTCTGTGAGGAGGAATATTCATTTGCAAGTCTTCTTTAGTGTCAGCATTGGAGGCTACTGCTGACTCAGCAGGAGGGGGGTCTGGTGTGTTCCTTATCAAACATGTCAGCACCACTTAAAACAATGGGCTCAGGAGCCCAAGCCTCACTCCTGAAACCTTCTCTCTGAAGCTTCCTGGACAATGACTTCGGGGGCAGAGGTAAAAAGATTGCATGTTGGAATAAAGCTGACCTAATAGGTTTCCAGCAACACAGGCATTTAGCAAAATAAAATCACACAAAAGTGGGATTCTATGCAACGTTGTACCAAGGGCATGGCAGTGGGAATGCCCCCCATTCTGGGTGCAGGCAGTAAGGGGTACATTGTCTGCAGAAAACTTAAAGACAGTCATAAAACCCGGTAAAAATCCGCCTGGTTTTCATCACCAGCATTTGCCAGAGATTCTAAACAACACCAGTGATAAAATGCTCCTTCACCCCAAAAATATGTTGTTGGCCTGTGACCTAAATAATTGTTCCCAGCTACATACTTGGAGGATTCAGCCAGACCTGCTCACTTCTAGAGTAAATTTGTAAGGGGTAGAAACCCTTTGGGTTCCATTTGAGTGTAATTTATGTGTCCAAACCCTGGGGTACAACCTATTACTGAGTTTTAAGCAGGACATTCTAATCAGTGATGATGGCACAGTGACCATCAGGGTGGAGAAGCAATCTCAGCCTTCCTCTGGCCCTGTCACCCTGGAGCACAGTCTGGGAGGCATGACCTCTTTGTTTAGGTAGAGAAAATGCCTATATTAAATATTTTCATATTTAACATTGAAGTTCCTATATTAAATATTTTACGGAATTTGAAGAATGGATTTTAAAATGACATTTATTCTTTTGAAAACTTATTTGATCATTAAAGAATGAATCTAGAAAATAATAATGATGACTGATTATTTCATGTCTATTACTGAAAATAATTTGTCATATACAAGAGAGAAATGCTAAAAAAAAAAATCTGCTTTGGTTGCCTAATACATAAGGTATACCCCCGGCTACATTGTAGGAAGTATATTTAAAGATTATTGGCCGGGCATGGTAGCTTATGCTTGGTAATCCCAGCACTTTGGGAGGCAGATGGGTGGATTGCCTGAGGCTGGAAGTTCAAGTTCAAGACCAGCCTGCTCATCATGGTGAAACAGTCTCTACTAACAATTCAAAAATTAGCAGGGCATGGTGGCAGGGGCCTGTAATCCCAACTACTTGGGAAGTTGAGGCAGTAGAATCGCTTGAACCTGGGAGACGGAGGTTGCAGTGAACTGAGATCACACCACTGCACTACTGAATGACAGAGCCAGACTCTGTCTTAAAAAAAAAAAAATTTATAATAAAGCAAAAGGCCAGAACAGAGAAACAAATTTTCTCATTCAGCAGATAGTCCATAGAAGGCCTCAGATCTTGGTGCATTGATTCTACAAGTTCTTTCTATATTTTTATAAATATAAAAATACCCAGGTATAAATCCATTTAAAAAAAATTGTTGGGTGAAAATAAACTCAGTCATTTTGGTATGCTCTCTGTTTTCAGGCACTAGATTGGGACAATATTACCCAAGTTCATGTCCCAGCTCTGTCATTTTTATTGCATGACCTGGAGCAAGTTAATTAAACTCTCCGAGCTTCAATTTTCTATCTTCTAAAATAGATATTATCTAAAATGACTTTCCCACTGGTTATTGTTAAGTCATTGCTGTCACTTGGAAGGCTGGTGAGAACCATCCTTTATCTTGTTCCTTACCTGGTGCAGAGTTGAGCTGGTATCTGTCACGTAAGTACTGTCAATGGTTGGTGTCTGACAACCTCAGAGAAAAGGCATGCTGTAGAAAGATAAAGACTGGCAAATTGCTCCTTCACATTCTCAAGTTGCAATTTCAACCTTTTTTTTTCTTTTAAAGACAGAGTCTGGCTCTGTTGCCAAGGGTGGAGCGCAGTGGCTCTATCATGGCTGACTACACCTTTGACCACCTGGGCTCAAGCGATCCTCCCACCTCAGCCTTCTGAAGAGCTGGGACTATAGGCCTGTGCCACCATGTGTAGCTAATACTTTTACTTCATTTTTTATAGAGACAGGGACTCACTATGTTGCCTAGGTTGATCTCAAAATCGTGGGCCTAAGCAATCCTCCCACCTTGACCATCAAAAATTCTGAAATTATAGGCGTGCACCATTATACCTGGCCCTTTGTTTTTTGTTCAATAGAAATTGCTGAGTATAAAGGATTCTAATGTCCCAGTTGAGAAACGTATAAAAGATGGCTTTTTCATGTTCGTGTTCGTACAAGCCAAAATGTCACTGCAGAAATGATTAGCTTTATTTTGCTGCTCTAACAACATCCAAACATGTAATCCTTGTGGTGCCTTGCACGCACACAGAAGGGAGGCTACAGGAAGAGCAGAGCACTATTAAGATTTAGAAGTGATTTTTGCTACATCACGGTTTCAGGCCATTAGTAAAGACTATGGATGTGTCCTTCCTAATTTAGACATTTGCAGCTTGGTTTTAAATGCATAGGAAGCTGCAAACTGTATGGAGTCCTTCCCTCAGAAGGTGGCTTTCTAAAGAAGCAGACACTGGGAAGATGAAAGCTGTGGGTGGGGAGGCACCCATATACCCACCTGAAGAGTAAACACGCCAAACTAATGCACTGAAAATGCATATTATGGGTCAGGAGATGGAATACACGTCTTTCTGTGAACTTTCTTTTTTAAGAGGTAGAATCTCCCTGTGTTGCCCAGGCTGGACATTAACTCCTGGGCACCAGCTCCTGATCATCAGTCACCTCAGCCTCCCACGTTAGCTAGGACCACAGGTGTGCAGCATTGTACTTCTGCCATTTGCAGCAATGTGGATGGAGCAGAAGGTCATTATGTCAAGTAAAATAAGCCAAGCACAGAAAGACTAATATCACATGTTCTCATTCATATGTTTGAGCTAAAAAAGTGGATCTTACGGAGATAGAGAGTAGGCTGGTGATTACCAGAGGCTGAGAAGGATGGGGGGAATAAAGAGAGGTTAATTAATACGTACAAATATACAATTTGATAGAAGTAATAAGACCTAGTGTTTGATAGGTCAGCAGGGTGACCGAAGCTTACAATAATGTATCGTATATTTTAAAATAGCTAGAAGAGAATAATGTAAATGTTTCTAGCATAAAGAAAAGACACATATTTAAAGTGATATGTATTCCAATTATACTGATTGGATATTTACCAATTATTTAATGTATCAAATTATCACCTGCACCCTGAAAATATGCACATCTATTATGTATGACAAAAATTAAATTAAAAAACGTTTTATGGTTTAAAAATTCCTTTTTCCTGCTGAGGTTACACCACCCTGAAGGCAGCTCGGTGTTTGTCGTTGTTGCCTTACTTCCCTAAACAGCTTACAGCACATACAGAAAAGTGGCTGGTACAAGACGCGACTTGGCATGCTACCTACTCTGTGCTGCTCTCTGATCTATTTTGATCTCCTATCAACTGTCCCCATTCCCAATTCACTTACCAGGCTTTGAGGAAAGTAGAATCCAGTTTAATACAGTGACTTGTCCACATTTATTCAGTAAAACAAGAATCAAGTCCTCTGGTCTGAGGCTTAAATGTAAAACCTAAAACTATAAAACTTCTAGAAGCAAACATAGGAGAACATCTTTGTGACCTTGGGTTGGACAGAGATACAACAATTACGCTTTTGGTGTTGTTTTTAGATACAACAGTAATTGCAGACACAACACCAAAAGCATAATTCATAAAAGAAGGGATAGATTGGATCTTATCGACACTAAAAATTCAGCTCCCTTTTGGAATGTGCTAAAATATTAAAGAGTAAAATGAGCTCTAATTACGAATTTAAAGATGAGACAATATTTATAAATAATATGTCTGATAAAGACCTTGAATCCAGGATGTAAAAATAAATTTTAATACTCAATAATAAGAGAAAAAATAACCCCGTTCAAGAAGTGGCCGGAACATATGAACAGAGACTTCATCAAATAAGATACACAGATGATAAATACTCACATGCTCAATGTCATTACTCATCAGGAAAATGCAGGTTAAAACTGCCATGAGATCACACTACAAACCTATTATAATGGCTGAAACCAAAAAGACAGCCCATACCGAGTGTGGAAAAAAATATGAAAAATCTGGAATGCTTACATACTGATAGTAAAAATTTTAAATGGTACAACCACTTTTGCAAACTATTTTTTTTTTCTTATAAGGCTAAATATACAACTATTTAAGACTCAGTCACTCCACTTCTAGATTTACCCCTGAAAAAAATTAAATTATGTCTACATAAAGCCCCACACATGAGTATTCACAACAGCTTAATTTGAAATATCTGATAACTGTAAACAACCAAAATGTCCATCAACAATTGATTGAAAAAAAATGATATATTCACACAATGAAATACAACTCAGCAACGCGGATAAAGCTCAGAATAAATTATGCTGAATAAAAGAAGGCAGACAAAAACATACACTGCAAGTTCCCACCTCAACCAAACAAAGCAAACAACACACACACCCGCACATATTAATGAGCTACCTTGGGACATCGAGAAGGTGGGATTGACTGGAGCCAGATCCACAGGAATCCATAAGACGCTGAATCACCTTAGCAGAGATGTCGACTGCAATCAAGAAATTGAGCCTTGTAGCTAGCAACAAGGGGGAAGGGAAAGGTTGACCAGAAAGCTGAGTCAAGACCTGCACACAGAGTGCGGGGGTCAAGTTTCTAGAAGAAGCAGAAACAAATCTATGCTGGGAAACACTTCTCTGCAATTTTGGGCCAAGGGATCTCACTGTCAAGATTAAACAGAGGTAGTGACCAAATTTCACAAAATCCAGAGAAAGCAAAAAACACTAGAATTAAGTGTCAACAGAAACAACAAATAAAAAGTTTGATCCCTAAGATCTACAGAGTTGGAGATTTTCAAACACATACAAAATGTTTCAAATGCATAATTTTTAAAAAAGGATCAATCAGCATGAGACTATTAGGAAAAAAACATGTAGAAATGATCATATAATTGCTAAATACATTTATGTATAACTCAATATCTAGTGAAAATAGACGATATAGGAAAAGAAATTATGTGCAATAAGATGAAATATATAAAAGAGACAAGAATGAATATATGACTGATATAATGAGATAGTCTCTTGGCTTGACTACATTTAGTAAAACTATGGTGACAAATAATCTCTTTTTTTTCTTTTCGAGGCAGAGTTTCACTGTTGTTACCCAGGCTGGAGTGCAATGGTGCGATCTCGGTTCACTGCAACCTCTGCCTCCTGGGTTCAAGCAATTCTCCTGCCTCAGCCTCCCGAGTAGCTGGGACTACCGGCATGCACCACCATGCCCAGCTAAGTTTTGTAACCTTTTTTTAGTAGAGACAGGGTTTCACCATGTTGACCAGGATGGTCTCGATCTCTTGACCTCGTGATCCACCCACCTTGGCCTCCCAAAGTTCTGGGATTATAGACAGGAGCCACCACGCCCGGCGGACAAATAATCTCAATAGCTCAGTGCTTTGAAACAGCCAAATGTGATTTACTGCCCACTCTGCAAGTCTATTCTGAGTCCTCTGAGGCTATGTTCCCTGTTGTCTTTCCTCTGGGACTGAGGGCTCAAGCTCTCACAACTTGAAGCATTGTGGTTCACCCTGGTAAAAAAAAAGAAAAGGGTTTCAGGAAGGCTCACAAAGGCTAACAAATGCTCCAGGCTGAAAGCATATCCACCATTGTAGCCTAGAAGTCATTAGTTAGTAATAGACACATAGCCCCAGGCAATCCAAAGAGGCCAGAAACGGCATCCCTGATAGTGTCCAGAGCAGTCAGCTGCACATGTTTGATGAACTGGATTGATGACTGTCACATTTGAAAATTAGAGTCCTAGAAGGAAGAGCAGAGAAAACAGAGGTGAGGCAATCTTTAAGAGCTCAAAGCTGGAAGTTTTCTATATCAAAAACAAACAAACAAACAGCACCAGAATTATGCAGATCAATGCATACTATACCATAGAAGATTAAAAATAAGAAACCTGATACTAAATATATTGTATTAAGACTGTAGAATATAAGAATAAATCTCAGTAACAGCCACGCAGGAAAAACAGAGAACTTACTAAAAAAAAAAAAAGTCAGGATAAAAATAGATTTCTCAAGATCAACAATGGAAGAAAGAAAATGGTCCAATATTGTCTTTAAAAAGACGTGAGAGAAAATAACTGTCAACCTAGTATGTATACAAAGAAAAATATCATTCAGAGTGAAATAAAGACATTCAAACATAATTAAAAAATGGAAAGAGTTATAAAAAATATTTTATTCAGGGGCCCAAAGTGGCTCCGGCCAGATGTCGTGGCGCTTGCGAAGGCGAGGCCAAGAGTTCAAGGCCAACCAACCTCAGCAACCTTACAAGCTCTCATTGATTGGCAATTATATATATATATATATATATATATATATATATATATATATATATATTGTTCAAAGAACTTCTAATGCAGGTGCTTCATGAAGAAGAAAAATTATCCCAGAAACAAAGCTGAGAGGCAGCAAGAAACAGTGAACAAACACAATGCTGCCTTGTACACAGAGCCTAACAAATGTCACCCATATAAAGCAGTCATAATTGCTATTTGGTATAACTTTTTAAAAAGCACAGAACTAAATCCTCTGTAGCAGTGGTGTCGGCTCAGGAAGAATGTGTTTGATTTCAGTTTCTCGTGTAGTTTTGTTGTTCAGATGGATCTTCCTGGGTTTGAAGAAAACCCTCCCCCACCAGCATCTTCCAGCCCTTTCTGCAGCCAAGCAGGGCTTGGTAAAGCTCTCCTTTTCCTGTCTGGACTGTGCATACATTCATTATACTCGCCAGTGAAGGTGAAACTCATCTGGATCCCACAGTGTTCCTATTCCTCACATGCCTCTGTGATGTTACCTCTCTGAAGTCAAGAGATTTTATTCCCAGTAGAACTCTAAAACTTCCATTCCTGCAGGGATAGACTTACTCCTAATCAACTCTTCCCGGAGCCTGGCACCTGCCTCGCTGCTCTCTACTTTCCAGTTTTCCTTTTCCTGAGCGTTCTCCCTTTGCTCAGGTCATCTCCGTTTCTTTCCCATGGGGACTTTACAGAACTCTGTGTCAAAGAAGCAGTTTTGGTATATTTCGTTGCATTCAATTTCTTCGTGTGTGTACAGACACAGTAATTTGCATAACTGCAAAAGTAAAACCAAGATATTTATCATGCTGTTCCTTTTTAGTCTAAGGTTTCTATTTTCTATTTTCTTTTTGTTTGCTTCTACTCTTCCTCTATCCTTCTTTATCTCTTTGTCTCAACTCTCCTAGACTAGCTTTAGTTCATTCATTTGAACCATTCAGTAAACTAGCTTTAGTTCATTCATTTCAACCATTCAGTATGCTACCTTCTCTTTTCTCCCTTATTTTCATAATAAAAGAACACAGACACACAAACACACACACACACACACACATACTGAGAAGATAGCATTGTTTTAAGCATTTTCTACATCTTGCTTTTTTGTATGTAACAATATCATGTAGAATGCCAAAGAAACTTTGAAGCTTTCTTCAAAGCTTTTTGATGGGAAAAATAATAATAATTTTAATATTGGCTTCAGCTTATTTAATGAAATGTGCACATACACACACACATTAACATACACACAGACATTATTGGCTTTGGTTCACAATATGGATCCCCTGTGGAATCTCATGTACAGCCCTTCTCCCGCTTCTTTAAGACTGCCTAGGGACAGGCATTATTTGTTAATATTTCATATTAAAGAACATAAAGGCTTTACAGGAATGGACATCCATGGACTAGCAAGTTATGTTCCATTAAGAATTAAATTGTCTGATGTATTAATAATAACTTCCTAAGTGTTCGTAGATATTTATGGCTGGGAAAACCCTCATGATAAATGGCAGACACCACACCCCTGGCTGTAGAGATAAGGAATGTGAAGCTCAGCAAATATGAAGCAGCTCACCTGAAATCATGCTGCTAGACACTGTGGAGCTGGGAACTCAATTCAGAAACATTCTTCCATAAACTTGAAGTCTTTTAAATTCATATTTATAAAAGTTCTTCTTATTAACTGGACTAACAAAAGATACAGCTGTTCTAGGTGCCTTAGTTACTCAACTTCACCCAGCCCAACTCTTAACTTCAAGCTTCAAAAGCTTGCTTGAGTTCTCAAGTGCATAAAGTGACCAGACATTTATATGCATAGGTTATTACACATATGTTTATATATCCACATATATGAAATAATTCTGATGAGATAAAATTTTTATTTTCAAATTTAATGAATCTGTGAAAAAACAAATCTAGTCAGAAAACAAGTCTAGTCACTAAAAGCCCAGTGTTCACTGTAAAATTTTGTTAAACTTTGTTGAAAGATTCATTTGGTTCTTTACCCTAACATATACAATAAAATTCAACCTCATATTCTGTCCTCTGGCTATTAAATCACCAGCAAAGACAACTGAACTTTCCCAGTCCACTATAAATTATATATTTTAAAAGGATAGACTCACTTTCAATGAAAAAATAAAGTGGTGATTACAATGAATATAAAAATCCACCCATTTGCCTCTCCACTACAGGCAGATAAAGTGTATGGGCAAATGCCCTCAGCATCTCACGCCATTCTGCATTCAGGAAAACCCCAGCCAGTCTGAGAGCAGAGAAATTTCCCTCTATATTGTAGACAAATGATCTTTTGCACTAAGCCATGGGTGCAGACAGAAAAGAGAATGGGCCAAAGACAAATCATGAAAGAAGTAAATGGAAGTTAGAAACTTCCTTCCTTTTGTGTTCCTAAAAAAAAGCAAAAAATACACTAAAGCAAATGAAGCCAGATTTCCGTTGTGAAATATAATTACCTAAAGAGCACCAGCTTTTCTTCATTCAAAAGAGCTGTTCAAAGCTTCATATCCAAGTACCTCCCTTCCCTCTCTTCCCAAGTTCTTTAAAAGGAATGAGTTTCATTAAGACCTTTTCTGAGATTCTTTCTGGCTATACCCAACTTATTGCAATGATCCTCAAATCTTTTCTAAGACTTCAAAGAATGGGTACTGCATCACTACAAAGCACCCAGCTCTATCATTTTTTACACAAAATACATAGGTTTGATTGGTTTTGTTTTTTGTAGCTGTGGCTGGCATGAAGTTCTCACATGCACACCAAGAACATGGCAAATAATAAGCCTTAAGTATATCCTAGTATTATTTTTAATCCAGTAAACAAGAGTGATTATTGTTGTGTCTCACTGTTCGTGATCAGTACCTGCAGAACCACAGTCTAAGGAGAAGACAGTAATGCGTTTATTCCATCAAGCTAATTGAGTTGTCAAACTAATTTATCCCTTTCTCTGCACCTGATCCTCTTATCAGCCCTGTAAATGGGTAGCTCATTTCCACTTAGACAAAATAACTAACTCACAGAAAGGTTCCAAAACCTAAACAAGATGGCATAACTAATAAGCGGTAGAGTTTAGTATCAAACCAGGGTCTTGTCAGCATTTTTTTTCTTCTGTCCAAAATGCATCTCACACAGAAAGAGAATGAATATGCGCTCTCTTCCTTCCCTAAGCTAGCCTAGCCTGAATGTTCAAGCATTTTCATTAGTAATTTACTTAGTCCTATAGGCAGCAAACCTGGCAAGAAAATACGTCACTATTGGCATTCTATAGGTAAGGAGAGCAAGGGGTCACAGCTGGTACTCAGCACAGGTTAAACCTATTTTTCTTTGTTTGTAACTGAAGCTTCAAACACTTTTGTTTAAAACCATCTTTCCATCTGCCTTGTAATTATTTTTGTAATATTGGGTAATCATCTCACCAAAGGGTGTGGCACAGTTGATTCAACCTCTGACATGTGGTTGGGCATTTAGAGAAACTAAAACTGTCTCCTGTGAAAAACGTAATGTAATTATTAACATCTTTGTACATGGTGCTTATCCTGAGATCACTACCTCAGGCAAATGTTTTAGGATCAAATATTTTAACTCTAGGGTAACCAGTAAAAATGTTAAAATAAAAAATGAAATAAGTAAGAAAACAAAAGGAAGTATATAAAATGCTTAAGTAAACCTAGAGAAGATTAAAAAAAAGGACACAAGAAAAAAAAACTATTGGAACCAATTTAAAACAGCTAGTAAAATGGGGTTAATCCAACCAAATCAATAAAGGGTTTAAAGGTAAGTAGTGTGAATAAACACATTAATTAAAAGACAGAGTTGTCAGATTCGATTTTAATAAAAGCAAGACCCACATTTCTGGCATCTATGCGAAACTCACTTTAATGTAAAGGCATAAATAAGTTAAAAGAATGAAGAATGATGTACCATAAAAATACTAATAAAAACAAAATGGGAGCTTTGTTATATATTAATCTATATTAATTTCCAACAGAGTAGATTTCAGAACAAGGAGGATTTATCAAAGACGAAGATGTATATTTAGTAATGATAAAAAGGCAAATTCTACAAGAAAACAAAATAACCCTAAATATAGATGTACCAAATAACCTAACTTAAAAACACATGAGGCAAAAATAGGTAGTTCTGAAAGGAGATACAGAGAAATCCACAATTATAATTGGAAGCATCAACCTTCTTCTCTGAATATTTGATGCGACACATAATCAAAAATTAGTAAGGATGTAAATAATCTGAACAACATGATCAACCAGCTTGTTCTAATTGATATTAATAGAACGTTTCACTCAATAGGAGCAGAATATACATTATGTTCAAGTGCACACGGAACATTCGCCAAAATAGTTTTGGGTTTCAAAACAGCCCTCAACAAATTTAAAATAATAGAAGTTATATAAATATAATAAAATTAAACTAAAAATTAATAATAAGAAATAGAAATTCTATTAGTATTTTGCAATTAAAAAGTACACTGCTAAATAATTTATGGGTCAAAAAGAGGCTCAAGGGTAACTTTAAAAAGTACCTTGAACTTAATGAAAATGAAGCACCACGTGTTGAATTTTGTGAAATGCAGCTAAAAAAGTGTTTAGCAAGAAAGTCACAATTTTAAGTGCTTTTATTAGAAAAGAAAAACATCAGGGCCAGACACAGTGGCTTATGCCTATAATTCCAGCTCTTTGGGAGGTTGAGGGGAGCAGATGGCTTGAGCCCAGTTGTTTGAGACTAGCCTTGGAAACACAGTGAGATATCATCTCTATAAAAAAAATACACACACACACACACACACAAAATAGCCAGGCATAGGGGGTGTGCACCTGTAGTCTCAGATACACAGGTGGCTAAGGTGGGAGAATTACCTGAGCTCGGAAGTTGAGACTGCAGTGAGCCATGATCGCGCCACAGCACTCCTGCCTGGGCAATGAAGTGAGATCCTGTCTCAAAAAATAAAATTAAAAAAAGGAAATAAAAGAAAAAAGTCAGGCTGTGTGCAGTGGCTCAGACCTGTAATCCTAATACTTTGGGAGACTGAGGCAGAAGATCACTTGAGCCCAGGAATTTGAGGCCAGCCTGGGCAACATAATGAAACTCCGTCTCTAAAATCAATCAATCAATTAATCCAACACTAAAGTTAGCCAGGCATAATGATGCATATCTGTCATCCCAACTACTTGGGAGGCTGAGGTGGGAGGATCACTGGAGCCTGGGAGGTCTAGGTTGCAGTGAGCCATAATCACGTCATAACACCACTGAACTCAAAGACCTTGAAAGGAAAATAGGGAACATATGAACAATCCTATGGCATGAATCTGAAAATGTTGAAGGAATAGCCCAATTTCTTTTAAATCATAAATTACCAAAGCACACTAAGAAATAGGTAACCTGGAGTTATATATACACACACATACAAGTATTCTTCAATTAATGATGAAGTTACATCCTGATAAACCATCATAAGTTGAAAATATCCTGTCACAAATACATTTAATACACTTGTTGTAGTCCGTTTTTGTACTGCTGTAAAGAAGTACCAGAGACTGGGTAATTTATAAAAGAAAGAGGTTTAATCGACTCACAGTTCCACATGACTGAGGAGGCTTCAGGAAACTTACATTCACAGCAGAAGGCAAAGGAGAGGCAAGCACCTACTTCACAAGGTGGCGGGAGAGAGAGGGAGCAAAAAGGGCCACACTTTAAAACCATCAGCTTTTGTGAGAACTCACTCACTATCAGAACAGGATGGGGGAAACCACCCTCATGATCCTATCACTTTTTTCCCTGGAAACCTGAGGATTACAGGTCTCTCCCTTGATGCACAGGGATCACAATTTAAGATTAAATTTGGGTAGGGACACAGAGCCAAACCATACCAACACCTAACCTAACAAACAGCCAATATTGCTTAGCCTGGCCTATCTTAAATATGCTCAGGAACACTTACACTAGCTTACAGGCAGGCAAAGTCATCTAACACAAAACTTATTTTATAATAAAGTGTTAAATATGTCAACCAATTTATTGAACACTGTTCTGAAAGTAAAAAGCAGAATGGTTGCATGGGTACTCAAACTAGAGTTTCTAATGAAGGTGTATCACATTTCCACCATCTTGGAATTGAAAAGTCATAAATTGTACCATCATAATTTGAGGACTGTCTGTATTTCATTTATTTCTGGTGTGAGTTCAAAGTTATACAGCCATTTTGAAAAGTAGTCTGAGATTTTCTTACAAAGGCAAACATACACTTACCATATTATTCAATAACCTCTCATATTTACTAAAGAAGATTAAAAGTTATACTCATACAAAAACATGTACACAAAAGTTTATAGCAGCTTTATTCATATTCATAATTGCCAAAATATTCATATTCATAATTTCCTAAATATGGAAACAATCCAGATATTCTTCAATAGTAAATGAGTAAACAAGATGTATGCATTCACACAATGCAATATCAACAATCAAAAAAGAACAATTGCTTGATGCACAGCATGGATGAATCTTAAATGAGTCTTGATAACTGGAAAAAGACAAAATTAAAAGGTTACATATCATGTATTCAATTTTCATGGCCTTCTGGAGAGAGCTGTAGCAATCAGAAATAGATGAGTGATCGTCAGGGGTTGGATTGTGAAAGGGCTGCATAGGGAATTTTAGGGCGATGGAACTTTTCTATATGGCACCATATTAATTGGTACATGACAAATTTTTTTTCCAAAATTCATAAGCTCTATACCACAAAAAATTTAAATGTATGCAAATTTAAAACAATCAACTAGTTTGTCGAAGGAAACAAGGTTATATGACATAACTGCACTAAATGGGTTGGGAGAAAGTTTGGATTACAATGTCTGGCAATGCACTCTAAGCCTATAGACAAAAAAAATCATATTCAAACACTCTGGGTGATAAATTTGTTTTACACTGGAATGTTTTTTAGCAATTCTGAAACAACCTTATGTGTACACTAGATTAAAAATATTAGCAAATACATTGTAGGTAATGAGAGTGATGCTTTTTACTGTCAGACCAAGAAGTTATACATAAGCGGGAGGAAATTTAGAATGAAACTGTGGTAACATACTGGAGTTCTATTTATCAGCATGAACTCATATGCATACACACACAGATAAATAGATATATATGTGTGTGCATGTGTGAGTTAACAAAGAGGAAGGGAGGGAGGGAGGGAGGGAGGAAAGCTGGGAGGGAGTAAGACAGCAAGGATTCCAATGAACAAATGTAGAAGAAATGAGGAAAATGAGAAATTGCCATCAAAACATTTTGACAATAATTGCTTCAGGCAAGAACTACGGATGCTACTAAAATGAGTGGGTGAGATTTTAAGGGAAAACAGGATATTTGCATAACCTCTAAGTATCTTCCCCAAAATACTCATCAATTATTTGCGGTGATTTTATTACAGGCTAAGAATTTAAGAAATTCTTTGAAACTCCTCCATCCTTCTAGAAGCTAGGATTAATTTCTACTCCTTGAGTGGAGCTGGACTTAGTGGCTCTAATGAACAGAGTACAGAAAGGGGACAGTTGTCACATGATAGTGGAGGAACCCAGCTGATGAGCCTCAGCCATATGATCCAAGCAAACATCATGGTAATAACCCATGTCAACATTGTGTATCCCTGATGAGACATGGTGAGAAGGACACATTCATCTCTGTGATCTTCTTTCCAAAATCCATAACACTGGTCTAAATCATTGAAAACACCAGGCAAATTAAAACTAGAAACATTCTACAACATACCTGACCAGTTCCCTTTAATGATGCCAAGACCATGACAGATAAAGACAGGCCGAGGTCTATCACAGAAAGAAGGAAACTAAGGTGGCTTCAAAATGAATGAATGTGGGACCCAAGTTTAGATACTAGGGACACTAGTGGAAAAAATTAGTGAAATCATAGTAAAGGCTAAAATGCAATTATTAATATTCTACCAATGATCATTTCTTGGTTTTGATAAATATTCCACGGTAACCATGGTAATGTGCGATGTTAACAGTAGAGAAAGCTGGATGACAGGTATGTGGAAACTTTCTATACTGTCTTGCAACTCTGTACATCTAAAATTATCTCAGAATAAAAATATTTTAAAGTATTTTGCAAATATTATAGGTAAAATAAGGAAAGTATGTTCTTAAAATTGTTATGTATTTGGAAAGTTTTTATATGTTTGCTGTTGTGTTTCTACTTTTGTGAAATATTTGCTTCTACCAGCATTTTTCTTATCTATCCACTTACCTACTTGTGATTGAGATGAGATTATGTTAAGGATGAGAAAACACAGACCCATGAATGAGAAGATTCCAGTCCTAGCTCTGTACTTAAATTACTGTCAGATTTTGGGTGGAGCGTTTGATTGTTCAGAATGTTTTCTAATCTGTTAAGTGAAAAGAACTTCTTCTATCTCATCAGATAATTATGGAGACCAAACTTAAAAACTACATTTATAATATCAAAGCATCTTAATTATAGTTACATTAAGTATTTTAAATTTTATATTCAATTTAGTTTCTTATATTATCATTTAAATTTATATTAAAATATATTAAAATTTGTATTAAAATATATTTAAAATATTATGTAAAGCCCATTGCTAATTATATAGGTTATAGAATTTGGAAATGCATACTGTATGACATAAGCCTGGCTTACAGAATAAGGAATAATGTTTTCCAAGTATACTTCCTGGAGGCTCAGTGGCTCACAGTGGCCACTAGGAGCTTCAGTGCACAATGGGATCTGATCCCCCTTTACATTATTCCAGTGTACACTGGTGTGCTAAATGCTCTGTGAATTCTACTGGAGACAAGCCTACTTAGTATTACTTAATCCAGCATTCTCTCAAACTCCTGACCTCTAGTGATCCACCTGTCTCAGCCTCCCAAAGTGCTGGGATTATAGACATGAGACACCATGCCCAGCTTAAGATGATATTCTCTAAATTTTGTTTACTAGAATACTTCATTAGCATCTCCTGGCCCTACAGTTCTAAAGCCTTGGTCAGTCTGTAAGAGAGAAGAGCCAGAGCATGAAGAAATGACCCCAGATGTGTGTAGGGGGAAATGGAAAGCCATTTCTTGGAAGTAGAGGTTATATAATTACTTTGGCAGAAGTTAAGTTTGGCTTAAAAAAAAAAAATCATAGAGGAAGAAGTTACCTCTTGATTGAGAAAGACGTCAGACATCAACTCATGACCTTAGGGGGAAGGTACCAATAAGAAGATACAGTGGCCAAAACCGAAGCAATTCTGCATAAATTCCTTGACATCTCCAAGTTCTACATATATTCTTATTCCTAGCAATGCCTGGTCTCCCTGCCTTAACTAACACTCTCTAAGGCACATTAATTTTTAGAGTTTAACTCTATAGATTTCTGCTTTCTCACAAGTACAAGTCACATCTTCCACAATGTCTCTCCCAAAAGATTCATCAGCACAAACTATTTTTTTTTATTTTATAGGTTTGTTTGTGTCTGATGTATTTAATAGTTCCAGGAAAAGAAATAAATTCTAGTTGTTTTCAAATCTGTAAACTTTTGTATAAATGTTCCCTTGAGCACCAAAACTTTTTTTATGTTCTTTAAAAAAAAAAAAAAAAAGGCTCACTTGCTAATATGAGTCTGGAAATGTAGCATTTTAAAAATCTATGTTGTTTTTGGGAAAGAGTAGACTGCGTAACATTGAGTGTAAGTAGATTAACTGTACTAGGTAAATTTCTGGGAAACAGACCATGAGAACTCTCTATGAAGCAACAAACTTGATGTTGTATTTATCATATCAGAATAAAAAAAGTTAGAATATAAAACTTTTAATTTGAAGGTGAGACTTTAAAATCATTTAAATTAACATTGTATATACACTTCACATTTTTCAGCATGACATTTCACCTGAATCTTCTTCTTTTAGAGTTGTGTATCCGCTGGCAAGTGAACAGTCTCCTAGCAAGTACCCGAGTAGCTTGAGTGTTGAGTATAGTTGCATAGGCTTCATGACCAGAGACCCCTGCCTTGGGAGTTCACGCACTCATTAAGAAGCCCAGTGTACTTGTGAAAGTTTGTGGCTAGATCAGAGCATCTGAAGTCAAGCCAAGGCTCTGCACCCTCAATTGTGAGACATGGGATAATTTATTAGCCTTTCTGAGCCTCAGCTTCCATGTCTGTCCAATGGAAATAACTGCCCACACCTCACCAGATTGTTTGGAGGGCTGGGAGGAAAATGAAGTACTTGGTAAACTAAATTGCAAAGCCTCTGATCCTCATTACTGAAGAATGACTACTTTCTATAACTATCCTGACCTTCCTTGGAGCCAAGAAGTAAATTTCTTTACTCCTGGAAAGATGGAGAAGAAGAACTGGGCTCTGCACTGTCCACTGGAATAGGGGCTGGGATTTGGGTTAAGGGAGGGAATTCTTGGGAGGGTTTAGGTGACCGGAAGGTGCTGCAGAGAGCTGTCAGGTAACGGCATGGGGTTGGCAGGGGATGTGCCTTAGAAGCTGAGAAAGGTTGAGCCTCCAGGAGTCCAGTGAAGAGGTGTCTGGCCTCAAACACCACACTCAGAAGTTTCTCTAGGGATGACAGAGGCTATGGTGTGGCTGGATGTTGAACATTTGTCCCTTGGGGGAGAAGAGGATCATGTGACAGCAGATTACTAAGCAGCTTATCAAGTTACAGACCTGGAAAACTGTCACTTGCAAAGGCTCCAAGACCCTGAGAAGCATCCTAGCAATGTGTACAGTTATTTATACATTTGCTTATTTTGCATAATTTTCGAAAGTTGTTTATTTTGACTGAATTTGATCAGGGACACATTCTCCTTCGGCCCTGCAGCTCCTCCTGCAGATTCTGTAGGTCAGTCACGCTGCCAGGACTGCAGACATTTCGGGGTATGAGTGGAGAGGGCAGGAGATACAAATCAACTAGTTTACTGGGATAGCTGGGTAGTTCTCTGTTATTGCCACATACAACTAGATTACTTCTAATTAACCCAAAGTAGAAATGGCTCTTCTGAATCTACCTAGTAACCTTAGAGCCTGTCACCAGGTGTCTGTACCCAAAGATCAAAGCTGGAAGTCACACATTGACATGACCATTTCTAAGGCACCTCACTGACATCCGTGTGAAGTGCAGAAGAGAGGACTGATATGTCCAGAGCAGAAACAGGAAGCACACAAGCTTTGCTTTCTGGACATTGGATATAAAGCTTTGTGCTCCTTTGAATACAAGTTCTCTCCTTCTGAGAAATAGACTAAGTTATGTAGTGGATACAAATATAAACACACACTTCTTAATTTCTTCTTAATGGGATTTGTGCTTATCCATTGTAGTATCCAAACCTACAGCCTTACCTCCACCAGGTAGGTTTCTGTCGGGCCAGCATTTGATACAACCTAATATATCAAAATGTGCCACAAATACCTGACAGGTCTTATTTGAATGAAGTCTGGCAGTTCCAGGTGGGACCACAGGCAAAGCTGCCCTGAAAACATCAGTCCAGGGAAAGCCTGAGGAGCCAGGGTACCAGCAACAAACTCCTGCCCAAGCTATGATGAGTCAAGAAGTCCGGGATAAGAGTAATTTCCTTCTTTCTTTTCTTCTTCTTCTTCCTTTCTTTTTTTTTTTCAGACAGGTCTTTCTCTGTCACCCAGGCTTGAGTGCAGTGACAGAATGAAAAGCTCACTGCAGCCTCCATCTCCTGGGCTCAACCTCCCACCTCAACCTCCAGAGTAGCTGGGACTACAGGCATGTGCCAGTACATCCAGCTATTTTTTTTTTTTTTTAGAGACATAGTCTTCCTATGGTGCCCAGACTGGTTTTGAACTCCTGAGCTCAAGGAGTCCTCCAACCTAAGCCTCCCAAAGTGCTGGGATTACAGGCATGAGCCATTCCAAAGTGCTGGGATTACAGGCATGAGCCATTCCAAAGTGCTGGGATTACAGGCATGAGTCACTATGCTCCCAGCCCAAGAATAATTTCACAATACAATTATGTGGTGCAAAACAGCAAAGTAGCATATAACAATATGGTTTAATGGATAGTATGCTGAGACTGGTTTCTTTTAGTTTAAAAATTACTGATCATGGAAAAATTCAGATATGATTGGAGGTATTCTTACTAAAAGAAAATGAGCTGAAAGAAGCATTTATAGTATTTTTCAGGTTTAAAAAATTTGTTGTAATTTCTTCCCTCATTCTAAATAAATACTCTAGTTTGCACCTAATTCTAAGTTTGCAGTTTTGTTTTTGTAATTGTATAATTTTTTTAAGAGGATTTTTCTGAATTGCACCAGCTTCAGGCCTCACAAAACCTGATCAACCCATGGATTCCTAAAGGCAGGGGCAGGCTCAAGTCCTCAAAGGAGGTCTGGATCAATTAAAAAGTGGGCAAAAGCTGACATGAAAAATTTGGACTGAGAAACCAGGAGTTCGAACTGTGATCCCTGGACAGAGTACTGCATGGAGGAAACCTGGAGGCAGGTCATGAGGCAGAGCACCACAATCCCAGCCAGCTGAGCATGGATCACTCACTCTGACCACCCTCCCAGACTACTGTGACCTCCTCTGAGAACCCAGAGGAAGATGGGTCCTGGATAGGTGTGACTGCAGGTGGGAAATCTGCACGCAGCTTAGAGAGGTCACCTGCATTCATCTGCTGGGGCTGCCTTCACAAAATACCACTGCCTGGGTGGGTTAAACAAAAAAAACTAGTTCTCACAGTTCTGGAGACCGGAAGTCCAAGATCGAGGTGTCAGCAGGGCTGGTTTCTCCTGAGGCTTCTTTTTTTTTTTTTTTTTTTTGGCCTGGCCTCATCTCCTTGGGCTCAGGGTCATCTCCTAGGATGGCCAGGAAGCAGGAAACCCGCTGACCAGACTAGCATTTTGACAAGGGCAGAAGTCTCTGGTTCAGGTAAGGAGCTGGCTGCTGTAACCACCTGCATGTGCTTCTGTAATAACCATGTCTCCTCTTTGCAAATTTCTTAGTCCTTGCTTTATCATGGCCTTCATTCTGCTGCGCTCTCACCTCGCTAAGGATAGAGCCCTGGAGTGCAAGGCCATGCAGATCCACAGATCCCAGGCCCAGCTTCACAAAATTCAGTGGAAATTGTAGAAACTTGATTTCTTAGAGGACTACAGCTGGGGAGAGACATGGGCAGCTCCCTAGCTGGACAGACAGAGACATGGGGGCCTCCTAAACTCACCCAGTACTGAGGTGGCTGAAGAGGGCCTGTGCTAGTTAGCAAAGTGTTCGCCACCAGCCAGAGTAAAAACTCATATTATTCACATGATATTGCTTTCAGTAGTCAAAAGCATAACTAGTGGGCTAAAATTAGTTCAGCCCTGTTTGTTCCCACCTGACAAAACTTTCAAGTAAGCTCTGAAAGAATCAAACTGTCTGTTACAATTTATTACATCCTGGGACAAGCCTCAGATATCATTACAGCAACAAAACATACTCAGAACTCCACAATGTAAAACTCACAATGTTCCATATCTAATAAAAACTTACCAGTCGGGCACAGTGGCTCATATCTATAGTCCCAGCATTCTGGGAGGTTGATGAGGGTGGATCAGCTGAGGTCAGTAGTTCAAGAGCAGACTGGCCGACATGGTGAAAGCCCATCTCTATTTAAAAAATGTACAAAATTCGATGGATGTGGTGGCATATGCCTGTAGTCCCAGCTACTTGGGAGGCTGAGACAGGAGAATTGCTTGAACCCAGAAGGTGGAGGCTGCATCAGTGAGCGTAGATCATGTCACTGCACTCCAGTCTGAGTAAGACAGAGCAAGACTCTTTCTAAAAAAAAAAAAAAAAAAAAAAAAAAAAACTACTAAGTATGTAAAGTATGTATATTAGCCAGTGCATGTGCACTTTGTTAAAAATGTTTGTCTTAAAAATAATCTAAACACTCTTTTTAAGGCTAGTTATCTGCAGATGTTCTCCACTCCCAGGAGAGGCTTGGTTGGGGTAAGAGAGGAGGAGAGGAAGGGAGGGGAGGGCCAAGTATTTCAGCCCCAGGTCCAAACTAGACTAAACAAAAATAGACTTGATTTAATTCACCTCCAGTCCATGCCCTGTTATCCATAAATAAGTACTATAAATTAACTAAAGGAAAAGGTCAGAAGTGTTATCAAGGGAGTCCCATGTAATTAGACATGAATGGGGTCAATTTCCCTGTGCAAAATCCTGTGACCCAAATAATTAAGTTTGGAAAATTGTTGAGAAACTGCATGACTTTTTATTTCAGAATTTTCTTTTATAATCCTATAATTACTTAAAATGGGTCAGTCCCTTGACATTTATTGAAGATGGTAGGTTTCAGCATCCTTGGTGGGCAGATGCACAGGACAGCCCAATGTTGGAGCACACTGTCCTGCAGCTCACTGTGTCCATGCCGCACTGGGTTGGTGCTTTATGGACATTCTGGTGCTGGAAATATACAAAGCTCAGTATTTTCAACATTTCATTAACGTTTTAATGCTAGCTTATAAAGCTTCATCTTGACTCACTCTTTACAATGGAGAAACATTATTTTGGATGCAAGTTCATTTGAAATTAAATAACTTGATAGTGCTGTGATTACCAGCAGAGGCTCTGCCCCACATGGCCTGGATTCTGGCCTCAACTGGAAGCTCACCTATTTAGAACAGTGGCCAAGTTGCTAGGGCTCAGTGTTGTCACTTCTAAAATAGGGGAAATAATGATTATCTCAGGCCTGCTGTAAGACTTCAATGTTTTAATATATACATTTTTATTATACTTTAAGCTCTGGGGTACATGTGCACATTCTGTAGGATTGTTGCATAGGTACACATATGCCATGGTGGTTTGCTGTCTCCATCCCCCCGTCACCTACATCAGGCATTTCTCCCAGTGTTATCCCTCCCCAACCTGCTGCCCCTCCCCCTCCCCTGCCCCCCATCTACCCCCATGTGTGAATTTCCCCTCCCTGTGCCCATGTGTTCTCATTGTTCGTCACCTGCCTATGAGTGAAAACATGCAGTGTTTGGTTTTCTGTTCTTGTGTCAGTTTGCTGAGAATGATAGTTTCCAGATACAACCATGTCCCTACAAAGGACATAAACTCATCATTTTTAATGGCTGCATAGTATTCCAGTGTATACGTGCCAAATTTTCTTTGTCCAGTCTATTGTTGACGGGCATCTGGGTTGGTTCCAAGTCTTTGCTATTATAAACAGTGCCACAATCAACATACATGTGTATGTGTCTTTACAGTAGAACGATTTATAATCCTTGGGTATATACCCAGTAATGGGATTGCTGGGTCAAATGATATTTCTATTTCTAGATCCTTGAGGAATCGCCACACTGTCTTCCACAATGGTTGAACTAATTTACACTCCCACCAACAGTGTAAAAGTGTTCATTGCCGGCCGGGCGCGGTGGCTCAAGCCTGTAATCCCAGCACTTTGGGAGGCCGAGGTGGGTGGATCACGAGGTCAGGAGATCGAGACCATTCTGGTCAACACGGTGAAACCCCGTCTCTACTAAAGATACAAAAAATTGGCTGGGCATGGTGGCGCTTGCCTGTAATCCCAGCTACTGGGGAGGCTGAGGCAGGAGAATTGCCTGAACACAGGAGGCGGAGGTTGCAGTGAGCCGAGATCGCGCCATTGCACTCCAGCCTGGGTAGCAAGAGCAAAACTCTGTCTCAAAAAAAAAAAAAAAAAAAAAAAAAAAAAAAAAGGGTTCATTGCCTAGGACAATACCTAAGATATAATAAGTCCTATATAAATGTTTGTTACAAAGAAAGTAAACTGGAATAATTATTTAAATAGTCTGCGGAATGACTTAAGTAAATGCATAATTAGTACAAAATATCTTCCTCATAGGTTAATTATGCAAAAAACTAGTATGCAAGTTTTCCCACCTCCATTCTAAATAATACCAGTAATTTATTTATGGGAAAAATAAATAATGGAAAATAGTCATACCAAAAAAATGTCTAGAAGATAACTTAAAAATAAACATGCAAAACCTGTCAATACAAATGTAGCCTTGCTCCAGCGAAAAGCTTAATGTTCTTCAGGGGAAGTCCCACATCATGAAAAGGCCAATTCTATCCACCTTAATTGTCATATTTAATGCACTCTCAGTGACAACCACCACCACCATAAAAAATGAGCAAAACACTTTAAACTTCACTAAGAAAAGAAAAATGCCAGAGGAGGTAGAATTCTGAAAAGCAGGAGAGAGCTACACAGAGGTACTAGCCTTACTAGGTAGTAAAAACATACTGTAAAGATGGTAATTTAAATAGGTTAACATTCACATACGAGAAGACAAAATAGTGGAACTGAAGACTAGAAATAGAATCAGATACATATGAAAATTTATTATGTGGGAAAATCGATATCTCAAATCTATGAGGATAAATACTGACTCTTTACATGTGGGTACTGCAGTCAACAGTATTCAGGAGACGGGTCAGCAGGCCAGTCTGTCACTTGCCCAGGGCCAGTGGCACACCTGCAAATAGAGGGCATACCAGGTGTTCTAGGGCTCATGCCTGCCCTGTCTTCTAGTCCACCGGATTTTTGCACCTGGAGGGGCTGCAAAGCCTGCATGTCTAAGGTAGACCTCCCCAAATATCCTCCTTGCAACAATGCTCCAGGCCATGTGCACTCTTTCTGTGGGTACTCTTGGTGGAAGAAACATCTATCATGTAGTTGAACGTGTTATCTCATGAAGAGGAGAAATTGATAGAGCTAAAAATATTGGGGAAATGGTTTCAAGCTTCCGGACACAGGTATTGAGTGCTGGAGTCAACTTTCTAGGAATAACACTATTATGACCTTTTGGTTACACAAAAATCCAGACACAGACCATTCTGGAAAACAGAGAGCTTGAAGCCATATGATTCTAGGATCTGAGCTCTTCTAACAACACTGGTTTAGAGCTCAGTGGAATAATGCAACACTGATTTTCTTTAAAATCCGAGTCATAGCTCTGGAGTCTGTTTCCCCTCAGAAATTCTGGCCTTTCAAAATGTTTTCTCACTGGAAAGTCCCTGAAAAGCTTTCTCCCAAGGTGTTTTTCAGCAGGTGTCTCAATCCATTCAGGCTGCCATAGCAAAATACCAAAGACTGGGTGGCTTGAATGACAGACATTTGTTTCCCACAGTCTGGGAGGCTGGAAGTCTTTGGTCACATGACAGCATGGTCAGGTTTTTGGTGAGGGCTCTGGTCCTGGTTTGCACATGACCACCTCCATTCATTGTCCTCACATGGGAGAGAGGGAGAGAGAGAGCACACACACACTCTGTCTGCTCGTCCCCTTCTTATAAGGCCACTAATCCCATCATGGAGGCTCCACCTCATGACCTCCTCTATAACAATTGCCTCCCAAAGTTCCCTCCTCCACAGAGTCCCACACATCAGGGGCTAGGGCTTCAACAGATGAATTTTTAGTGGACTCAAGCATCCGGTGCATAACGGCAGGCATGCTGAATGTATGTGCATGCCAGAGTTCACAGGAGACTAGGAGCAGGAACAAGAAGGCCGAATGCAAGGGAAACTTCTCTATCAAACCTCACGCGAGGAATATGCTGGTGCACTGTGAATGCATCTGTGCCATTACAGTGGGAAGGCTGAAACGAGAACACGCCCCCCATGTGGAGCTTGGAAGAAGGTCTGAGGGAGAAAGAACCAAACAAGGAGAGTACTGCTTTCCTTCTGTGGCCCTCGAGTTGTTAGGATTCTGTATTTTGAGTGGAGGGAGACAGACTTTCATGCTTTTCTTTAGGGAAAGGAAAACGTTCCTGTTCCTCCAAGCAGGTCAGATTCTGGGCTTAGAAGTATTCCCTAGGGGGCCGGACACATTGGCTCACACCTATAATCCTAGCACTTTGTGGGGCTGAAGTGGGCATACCACAAGGTAAGAAGTTCAAGACCAGCCTGGACAATATGGTGAAACCCTGTCCTGCTAAAAATACAAAAATTAGCCAGGGATGATGATGTGCACCTGTAGTCCCAGCTATTCAGGAGGCTGAGGCAGGAAAATCGCTTGAACCTGGAAGGTAGAGTTGCAGTGAGCTGAGATCATACCACAGCACTCCAGCCTGGATGACAGAGCAAGACTCCATCTCAAAATCAATCAATAAATAAATACAAATTTAAAAAAATTTTTTTAAAAGAAGTGTTCCCCCAGGGAACACTGTGGTGCTGAAAGGGATGGTGTCTGATCCTGGCTTCTCAGATAGAATTTCCCTCTCAAATCCTTACTGAGTGTGACCACGTTACCACCTGTCCTCTCTAATGAAACGCAATATAGCACTTCCCTAGGGATAGCAGTTAGGGAGGGCAACAGTGTCCTACATCAGCAAGGAGGCATGCATCACCTGTGTAGAGTATCACCTGGATCCCAAGAAAAACCATAGCAAAATGTCTGAACACTCAGTGCCAAATCTCCAAGCCCTAAATTCCAGATTCCATTTATCACATGAAGAGAAATCCTTTTTTCATCTTTACTGCATTCACTTTTGTTTACAGGAGGACTCTAACTGGCTTGGAACATTGGAGACAGGTTTGGTTAACGCATACGTTCTCAACAACTCTCAGAGAAGAGAGTTGACTAAAGAAGGTCTTTCCTCAAATGTCTGGCTTTCAAAGTCTTCATGATTCAAAGGACTTGGACAGAAATGTGAAAAGGGGATGATTCTGAGATGTTCTAATTATGCAATTGTCAGAGGCTTTCAACATTCAGACTTCATTATGATTACACATGATCTAACTCAATAATAAATTATTTAGATCCTTAAATGTTAACAGGAAGATTTCATGTTTTTATAACTTAAGAAATAAAGAGAGGCATTGAATATTATTGTGCAAAGAGTTATGCAAAGCGTTATTGTGCAAAATGGTAGTTGAGTAAAAGTACAAGAACAGGACAAATTAAAGATAGGAAACCCTAAGACATTTAGAGTGCTGTAGGTTTAGACCTAAGCTATGTTCAGGGAGAAAGAAAAGCAATGTTTAATTGGCATATGTGAGCAAAGAACAGACAACCTTAACTGAATGGGTGCATCTTAAAAGAGAAAAAGAGAGAGAGATTGAGATCTGGGGCTTGAGATTTGCTGTAGGCTTAGCTATATTGTAGCTGGTCAATAAATGTGTGTAAAATGAATAAAATAGAGAAAATAAATGCATGTCTGCAAGCAACATCTTGGAAATGAAGAGGCATATTTTATGAGGGGCAAAATACCCATGTCTTTTATAAATGTGTATGGGAATCTAGACAATTAGCATTATTGAATTATTTGACTTGGATTTGAATTTTGCTGGGCCTTATAAGTTGTGAAAGATAAGACAAGTTATTTAATCTTCTTAAGCTTCTGTCCGTCTTCTGTGAAACTAGTAATGGCACCTGCCTTATAGATTATGAGGATTCAGTGGCCTGATATGTGTACAGGGATTGGCACATGTCTCAAAAATATTCTTACCCTTATCTTTATCAACCCTCTCTTTGTCATTGGCCTTACTATCATTAGGTACCACTCTGGTCATCCCTTAACCACTCAGGTCACCCCTTGTTGGGAATTCAATCCAGAAAAAGATATTACCAACCCGGACATGAATATTTCCATGTGTCTCTCACTTTTAATCATTGAAATAAGCATGCAATAGAAAAAAAAAGTTGTTTAAAGTTTCTCAAGAAGAATAAAGAACAACACCTACAGAAAATGTGTCTAGATGGGAATTTCATTCATCTAAGATCAACTCAGAAAGCAAATTCTTCCACTTGCTTTTGGCCTTACAATTTCCAAGTCATTCTAGCTGAAGCTTTTGATGCCAAAACCCACATCAAAGAAAGCAGAGGCCCGCAGGAAATAGGAGCAGCTCCGAGTCAGCTCTTTCCAGGGCTGACATCCCTTCTTGTTCACATTCACAGCATATTTCTTAGAGCAGACACCCAATTAGAATATGGAGTCCAGACAATGGAAAATGTAATAAATTTGCACTCCCTGTCATTGCCTAAGGGTTGCAAGACCATCTATGGTTTCCTCACATATAACCTGAGATTACTGTGTTGGGGAACTCTCTCTCCAGGGCTCTATGAGAAAAGGCCTCTTCAAAAGAGAAATCAACACTTTTAGCCCTGAAATAAACTTACGATCACATTCATTCCAATTATAACATAAGCTGCTAAATATAATTCCTTTGATAAAAATGGGTACAGAGATGTTTCTGTATAAATATAATTACCTCAATTTATATTGAAGGATGTAAAAAAGAAACAATCTATATTTTAAACCACAAAGCTTTGCAAATCACATACCTACTACTACAAGAAGTATCCTCCAGGCATAGCTGCATGGGCTTGTACTGCACAGATCATGTGAAATGGCCAAGGTCAGGGTTCATTAGCGGTGAAAGATCCTACACTTAGCTTCCTGCTTTTAGGTTACTTTTGGTGCCACACAAATGAACCTCAGGGCTTATGGCATCTTAAAAGAGCTGTAGAGGAAAAAAGAACTTTAAGAAATGTCATCACTTCTATAAACAATGGAAGAAGAATAATATAATTAATAAAATCAAGTCAATATAAAATCAGGAAGACTCCCTGGGCTTATGCTACCAATGATAGATTTGTTCATACATTCAGTTAACGATTTATTCATTAAAAATGATTCCCACAGCTGATTACATGTATGTCGATGAGCTCTAAAAACACAGAGATAAGGACAATGATTATCAGATCATTTGCACTACATGGGGTATGCATGAATATATCAGTATATGGATTAATGCATGCCATGTGAGTGCAAATAGGGGAGAGTGGTTATTTCTCCTCCATCAGTGGGTGACACGAGATGCCTTTGCAGAGCGTCTGTGGCCCCACACACAGGCAGAAAGAAGTCCCTGCTCCCCACCCCTTTGCATCATGAGATTCTGAATCACAGGCTATGGTTGGTGGACTTGATTATCAGAGCTCTCATTATAATTATAAAGCTGCAAATACTCTTTTGTCTTGCCCTGTGAGTTTTGGCTTTATTTTCTTGTGCTCCAGCTAAGGTGATTTCCTCATGGATTGAACCCTGGATGTTCTGATGCTTGCTGGTGATAACAGAGAGGAGAATTGAGGCAGGTTTCTGAACTAGTCCACCCAGAAGTAACCTCTGTAATGGAAGTCAACAGCTGCATAAACCCTTGAAACGGTGTTGCCCAAATTGAGATATCTAAGTGAGAACCATATACCAGATTTTAATGATGTGGCACAAAAAAGAGTAAAATATTTCAATATTTTAATACTGATTACATGTTGAAATTATAATATATTGGATATACTGAATTAAACAAAATCTTATGAGAAACAATTTTTTTCTTTTTTCATCTTTTAAAAAATGTGGCTAATACAAATTTACGTTTCTCTATAGATTTCTATACTTGGTGTTTCCACTGGCTGCTGAGCTACAGACTGAGCCTGTCACCATAAATCAAACGGCCTTTGTATCTGGGCTCTACGTAGAAAAGATTATGCTTGTCCTATCCTAAGCCCCACTTTTCCTTATAGTATTGAATTTCCCTATACACGAGCATGGTAAACTTGAGGTTTTCTTGATGCCTCTCAATAAAGCATATAGCCATCTCTTATTGTTTATTCCTGGTAATTTATAAATGTCTTTTTTCTTTATCTTTTATTAGATTATCAGATTGTTTTTTGCTTCTTAAGAAATAATGCATTCTATCTCTATTTTTCTAGCTGTGGCCCCCTTTATAAATTCTTAGTCTATTATATTTATTCTATAATTAAAGCATGCAGATAGTAAACTTTCAAAAGTAAACAAGACAAATAGCAAGTATAAATTTACCTACCTTCATTTATCCCACTTTCTAAGGGCAGTGACAATTTTTGAAGTCTTCTAGATGCTAACTTAAATTTCTAATAAATTTTTTCTTTTTCTATAAAAAGCAAACATATTTTTTTTTAACCAAAATCATGCTTTCCTGAGAGATCGAGGAGGTAGGTAAGGATGGAAATATCTCAAAGCTCCAGTTCTGCCATCGCCTATCTGTAGATCCTGGAATAGTTCACTTCACTCTTTGAGCATCGAATTTTCAGTTTCTAAAATGAAAAGATGGTACCATCTCTTGATTGGCATGCCTAATCATGAGACCATCCTAACAAGCTAAGGCAGCTCCAGGTAGCTACAATGAGTCCAGGGAATGGAGGAGAGTAGGAAGTTCTTGGTTTCCATCTCCCAGCACCCCTACTCTGCTGGTCTCCAAAGGGGCATAGATTCCAATGCCTTCCATACCCTGTGGCCATGGTGGCATTTTGCTTCAGGGCCTGAGCGGCCAGGCTGCAGAGGCAGGCTGCCTGGAGCCTTCGGGCCAGCATGATCTCTGCCTCCTAGGTTCTAGCAATCCTCTGCCTCAGCCTCTCAAGTAGCTGGGATTGCAGGCACCCGCCACCATGCCCAACTAATTTTTATATTTTTAGTAGAGACAAGGTTTTACCAGCTTGGCCAGGCTGGTCTTGAACTCCTGACCTCATGATCCACCAGCCTCCGCCTCCCAAAGTGCTGGGATTACAGGTATAGGCCACTGCACCAGGCCAACATCACCTTTTTATACTGTGTGTCTGGTAGGGGGCGGGGTGAGGAATTGATGGCTTCTGAGGAAGCATGAACCTTGATTGCACCAGACAATTTCAACATTCCTCCCTACTCGAGCTCAGTGGAAGCCCCTTCCTCCAGCACTATGAATGCTGACCCTTTTCTCAAGACAGCTCAGATAACCGCTACCTCCTCAGAGAAGGCTTTCTTACCAGCCCTGGGAACACCCGACACCTGTCCCGTGCCCTATCTTCCTTGTATTCAAACCCCAGGGGAAATGAAGTAGCACCCTTTACTCACATTCTCTCTCTCATTTCTCCATCCTCAGGACCTGGCAGACCACCTGACCCAGGTACCCAACACCACCTATAGGATGAGTGTTTAGGATCAAAAACACACGTAGACATGGCTTCTGCCTCATGTAGCTTTTCATCTGCACAAGGCAAACATAAACCAAATTCCAACTAGTTCTTACAACAAAGTCCCATGAAGGAAAAGTGCAAATTTCTCAAGAGAACATTCAACAGAGGGGTCTGTTCCAGCCTGAGAGGTTATGGAGGCTTCCTTTTAAGTCCAAATTCAAGGAATGAGTAGACATTAAGTGGAGGGTGAGGCTGGGGAACAGAGTGGCAAGTGCCCTGGCAAATGTTTGTGCAAGACAAGGGGATATTGACACACTGTGTCCAAGCAACTGAAAAATAAAAAGTCAAATAACTTAGGTGTGTTCAATCTCAAAATGGATGTTTATCTCCTTCTGAAATAAAGAAATGCATCCACACATACTCAGATGTCAAGTTAGAATATTTTGCGGTCTCTTTGCATGGGATGTGCCAGGATGGGAGTGAGTGATGTCACTTGTGATATGTTAAGGGGAAGAATTTATAATCCATGTTTAAGCTAAACTTGCCAGTGACTTTATGTCATCAAATGTTTATAATAGTTTAACTTAGAAAAAAATAGTTTTTTTAACAATAAGATAAATGAGCTTTTAAATTTATTTTTTAGGAATGTTTTACTTAGGAAAATAAATCTTAAAAGAACACTTCAGTTCCTTAAGCCTTTGCCATAACATTTAGGTAGCATTAAAGAAAGCAGAATGGCATAGATTTCAAAGGAAGTTTTAAAAAATTAAAATGAAGGAATTTTCAGAATCTATTTTAAAATAAACGTATTTATTCTTTATAAAACAACCTTATGAAAAAGTGAATTAACTCAAATTTTCCTATATTTTAGTGTAAGTTGTCTGAACATAATTATAAAGGCAGAACTATTTTTGCTATATCTTAGTCAAAAATTGTCTTTTTCTTTTTCTCTAAAAGGGTTAAAAGGTAGATTAACATGCTGTTTACATTGATGTTTAGAATGGCTTAAGAAGTGATACAAGGTGTTCAGAGAGACTGATGAGGTAACACAACCATGGGATTAGGTGATGGACACAGGAGAAGCTGCATATGCCCCTGTGCATATGTGTGTGTGTGCACGTGTGTGTGCACATGTGTGTGCACATGTGTGTGTATGTGTAGAAATAAAAAGCACAAATTTTTGACATAGTAAATTTGAGGTGCTAATGACAATTTGATGATATTCAAAATATAGGTTTGAAAGTGCAAAAGGCAAATGGACATTTGCTGAAGCTGTACCTTGAGGAGCCACCCACAGCGGCGTTTGAGGAAGCTGCAATTGTGACTGAACTAGCCCACAGGTAGGAAGGATGAAAGAGGAAGAGAAGCAAGAACAGAATCTTGGAAATTTGAAACGTTAACTTCCCCAGGATAATTATCTAAAAGCAACAAAATGTGCTCCAAAAAGTCCCTATTAAGAAGTTTTTTCAATCTGTAAACCCAACAAGTAAGTCCTCAATATTTAAAGTAATGAACATAAAAAAAGACAAGGAAATCCAACAAACTATATCTCAATCAGTTGATCAAGGCCAACATCGACAGTTATGAATCATGTTATCATGTTGATAGTCTGTGTCCTTGGAATTATGTCATGAGACTGTCACTTAATCTCTGAGGTCTTCCTTCTGATAATCCTTAATCCTAGTCTAATCATGAGAAAAAATCAGATAAAACTCAATGGAGGGACCTCCTAGAAAATACCTGACCATACTCCCCACAAATGTCAAGGTCATCGAAGCCATGGAAGATCTGAGAACCTGTCACAGACAAATGTAGACTAAAGAAACATACTGTGCCAAAATAGACAAATGGGATCTAATCAAACTCCACAGCTTCTGCACGGCAAAAGAAACAGTCACTAGAGTGAATCGGCAACCATCAGAATGGGAAAAAATCTTTGCAGTTTACACATCTGACAAGGGGTTGATATCCAGAATTTACAAAGAACTCAAACAGATTTACAGGAAAAAAACAAACAAGCCCATTCAAAAATGGGCAAAGGATATGAACAGAAACTTTACAAAAGAAGACATACATGAGGCCAACAAACATATGAAAAAGTGCTCATCGTCATTGGTCATTAGAGAGATGCAAATCAAAACCACATTGAGATACCATCTCACACCAGTTAGAATGGCGATCATTAAAAAATCTGGAGACAACAGATGCTGGAGAGGATGTGGAGAAATAGGAACACTCTTACACTGTTGGTGGGAGTGTAAATTAGTCCAACCATTGTGGAAGACAGTGTGGCGATTCCTCAGGGACCTAGAAATAGAAATTCCATTTGACCCAGCAATCCCATTACTGGGTATCTATCCAAAGGACTATAAATCGTTCTACTATAAGGACACATGCACACGAATGTTCATTGCAGCACTGTTTACAATAGCAAAGACCTGGAACCAACCCAAATGCCCAACGATGATAGACTGGACTGGGAAAATGTGGCACATATACACCATGGAATATTATGCAGCAATCAAAAATGATGAGTTTGTGTCCTTTGTGGGGACATGGATGAATCTGGAGAACATCATTCTCAGCAAACTGACACAAGAACAGAAAAAGAAATACCGCATATACTCACTCATAGGTGGGTGAGAAAAATAAGAACACATGGACACAGAGAGGCGGTCTACTATACACTGGGGACTGTTGGGGGGAATGGGGGAGGGACAGTGGGGGGGACTGGGGGTGATAGCCTGGGGATGAATGCCAAGTGTGGGTGAGGGGGAGGAAGGCAGCAAAGCACACTGCCATGTGTGTACCTATGCAACTATCTTGCTCGTTCTGCACATGTACCCCCAAACCTATAATGCAATAAAAATTAAAAAAAAAAAAAAAAAAAAAAAAAAAAAAAAAAAAAAAAAAAAAGAAACATACTGTCTAAATGTAGTATGGTATCCTGAATGGGATCTTGGAATAGAAAAAGGACATTAGAAAAAAATGCAGAAATCTGGATAAAGTATGGATTTTAGTTAATAATAGCAATATACACATATTAATTCATTAAACATGTTATAAAGATGTTCAAAGGTTTTTAAAGTTAAAACATATAATACAATAAATTCTTATAAAAGTCACTGTGCTTTGATACTCAACAAAAACTGAGAAAATTTAGATCGTATTTTCCACTTTAGTATCTCGTTACACTCTGAAAATTAGGACCACTTATTCAATGGACCTCTTTTTATTTGTAATTAATTCATGTAATGATTCAGTGAGCAGGTATGTATTGAGCTCATACCATATAGTAGGCAATCTGCCCGTTTACTAGAGATACTTGGCAGAGAAGGTCAGACTGTATATGAATAATTTTAATACAGATTAGAGATGCCATATTTAAGGGAGCAGGGAGGCCACAAGATAGGCAGAGATTAATGCTATGAATTTTAGAAGAAATATTAGTAGAAATCCTCATGGCACAAAGAACATTGAAGCTGGATGGCGAAAATGAACACATTCAAGGAGCGGTTAAGGACGTATTAGGAGGAAGAATTGCATGAACAAAGCAGAGAGGAGGAACCAGGCAAACTGACCCCAGATAAGGGTGAGCAGTAGGCGTGGCTTGAGAGAAAGGGAGGAGCTGGTGGGTTGAGGAGGTGAGATGGGGAACATCATCAGGGCTGAGATCACAGTGCCAAGTGCTCTGGAGTTTGGATTTGTTGAAGTAAATGGGTCACAGCAGATGTTCCAGAAGCTGGCATATTATATAGGCAAAGATTCAATGTTAGAACCACACATATTCTACCCTATGAACGAACTCAATGCCCCAAATCTGAAAAATAAAAAATAACACATCATCATTCCCGTTCTCCTAGAGAATGAAGTCCCTTCCAGCTTGAAATATGATGAAAATCAGAGACGAGACATGATTTCCTGGGAAGATCCCTGTAAGCAGAGCCAGGACTCTGGTGTTTTCTTAAGAAAATGCTACAGTTTGGATGTTTGTCCCTCCAGATCTCATGTTAAAATTGGATCCCCAGTGTTGGAGGTGTGACCTAATGAGAGGTATATTTGTCATGGGGGAGGGTTCCTCGTGAATGAATTAATATCCTCCTGAGGTGGGTGAGTTCTTGTCTATTCGTACCCAAGAGAGCTGGCTGTTAAGAAAAGCCTGGTGCCCCACCCACTCCCTCTTGCTGTCTCTCCCACCCTGTGATCTCAGGACATGCCAGTTGCCCTTCCCCTTCCCAGGAAGCATCCTGAGGCCCTCAGCAGACGCAGACGCCGACGCCAGCGCCATGCTTCTTGTACAGTCTGCAGAACTGTGAGCCAAATAAACTTCTTTTCTTTATAAATTACCCAGTCTCAGGTGTTTTTTTATAGGCACACTAAATGAACTAAGATAGGAAAGTACTAAAGCAAGCAGCAGAAAGTGGGATAAAAAAGGAGATTTGAGGCAGGGAAAAGTAGGAGAAGAAAAGGATTTGCCTTCACACTCTGTATTAATAGATCAGAAGAGTAGAGAGAAGGATCTGCTCATCTATTTTTCAAAAACTGCTTTCTAGGCTGGTAAAAACGTGAATTGAAAGCCATCATGCAAGTTGCGGTTAGTCAACTAAATAAATGTGGTCAGCAGAATCTAGGCTCTTCCCATGTTCTCCCCAGCCTGAGTGTTACCATAGGGGAGGAAGAAAGCTGAAGATACAATACAGGACTAATGTTTTTTAGTTAACTTTTTTCTTGAGATAATTGTACATTCAGATGCATATGTAAGAAATAACAGTAAGATAGCATATGCCTTCTTTACTCAGCTTCCTGGATAGTTTTATAAGTTCTACAGTTTTATAACTGCTTTTCAAGGTGGCTATAAAATCTTACATTCCCACCAGCAACACACATGAGTGATCCATTTTCTCAACATCCTGGCCTGCATTCAATATTTTCACTGTTTATTGAAATCATTCTTATGGGTGTGTAGCAACATCTTAAGGTGATTTTAATTTGCATTTCCCTGTCATTTAATGATGTTGAGTATCTTTTCATGTGCTTACTTGCCATCTGTACATCCTCTTTGCTGAAATGTCCCTTTCTGTCTTTGTAAAAGTTTCTGATTGGATTGGTTTTTGTTTGGTTTCAATGTGTTTTGCTTCCTGCTGAGTTTTGAGAGTTCTTTATGTATCCTAGATACTAGTCCTTTGTCAGAGATGTAGTTTGCAAACAGAGTATTTCACAGAGCAAAGGTTTGTAATTTCGATGAGGTCCAACTGATCAATGTTTCTTTTATGGATAATGCTTTTGGTGTCGAGTTGATTAACTCTGCTTAGCCCTAGATTCTGAAGATGTTTTTGTATCTTTGTTTTGTAAAAGTGTGATAGTGTTAGCTTTGCATTTAAGTCTAGGTTTCATTTAGAGAAAATTTTTGCATAAGGTGGAAACTTAGGCTTCTTCTGCCAATAACAACTGATATTGATTATTGCAGATTTAGATAGGAATTAATATTGGGTAGAACAATTTCTCTGACTATTTTTGTTTTATATCTAAGTCTACATGAAATTTTAACGGGGACTTAATTAAGCCTGTAGAATGTGTTAGGATCATTGGTATCTTTAGTATGTTAATATTCCAATTCATGATTTAACAGGGACTTAATTAAGCCTGTAGATTGTGTTAGGATCATTGGTATCTTTAGTATGTTAATATTCCAATTCATGATTTAACAGGGACTTAATTAAGCCTGTAGATTGTGTTAGGATCATTGGTATCTTTAGTATGTTAATATTCCAATTCATGAACATAGCATGCCTCTACATTTATTCAGGTGGCTTTAATTTCTTTAGTTATAATTTTGTAGTTTTCAGCATAGAAACCTTATATAGGTTTTCTTATATTTATGCCAAAGTATTAATTTTCTTTGAAATGATTATAATTGGTGTAATATTTTAATTTTTCCCACATATTTATTGTTTGTTCATAGCCATGCAATTGATATTTCTATGTGGACTTTTTTCCTGTGACCTTGCTGAATTCACTTATTAATTCTAGTGAGGTTGTTTGCAGAATATTTTTGGATGTTCTGTGAAGATAACAATGCCATCTGCAAACAGGAATAGTTTTTTTTTATTACATTTTAGGTTTTGGGATACATGTGTAGAACATGCAAGATAGTTGCATAGGTACACACGTGGCAGTGTGTTTTGCTGCCTTCCTCCCCTTCACCCACATTTGGCATTTCTCCCCATGCTATCCCTCCCCAGCTGCCCCCCTGCTGTCCCTCCCCTATTCCCCCCAATAGACCCCAGTGTGTAGTGCTCCCTTCCCTGTGTCCATGTGTTCTCGTTGTTCATCACTCGCCTATGAGTGAGAATATGCAGTATTTCATTTTCTGTTCTTGTGTCAGTTTGCTGAGAATGATGTTCTCCAGATTCATACATGTACCTACAAAGGACACGAACTCATCATTTTTTATTGCTGCATAATATTCCATGGTGTATATGTGCCACATTTTCCCAGTCCAGTCTATCATCGATGGGCATTTGGGTTGGTTCCAGGTCTTTGCTATTGTAAACAGTGCTGCAATGAACATTCGTGTGCATGTGTCCATATAGTAGAATGATTTATAGTCCTTTGGATATATACCCAGTAATGGGATTGCTGGGTCAAATGGAATTTCTATTTCTAGGTCCTTGAGGAATCACCACACTGTCTTCCACAATGATTGAACTAATTTACACTCCCACCAGCAGTGTAAACGTGTTCCTATTTCTCCACACTCTCTCCAGCATCTGCTGTCTCCAGATTTTTTAATGATTGCCATTCTAACCAGTGTGAGATGGTATCTCAATGTGGTTTTGATTTGCATCTCTCTAATGACCAGTGATGATGAGCATTTTTTCATATGTTTGTTGGCCTCATGTATGTCTTCTTTTGTAAAATGCCTGTTCATATCCTTTTCCCATTTTTGGATGGGCTTGTTTGTTTTTTTCTTGTAAATCTGTTTGAGTTCTTTGTAAATTCCAGATACCAGCCCTTTGTCAGATGGGTAAACTGTGAAAATTGTTTCCCATTCTGTTGGTTGCTGATTCACTCTAGTGACTGTTTCTTTTGCTGTGCAGAAGCTGTGGAGTTTGATTAGGTCCCATTTGTCTATGTTGCCAATGCTTTTGCTGTTTTGGTCATGAAGTCCTTGCCTACTCCTATGTCCTGAATGGTTTTGCCTAGATTTTCTTCTAGGGTTTTTATGATTTTCTTCTAGGTCTTATGTTTAAGTCTTTAATCCATCTGGAGTTAATTTTAGTGTAAGGTGTCAGAAAGGGGTCCAGTTTCTGCTTTCTGCACATGGCAAGCCAGGTTTCCCAACACCATTCATTGAACAGGGACTCCTTTCCCCATTGCTTGTTTTTGTCAGGTTTATCAAAGATTGTATGGTTGTAGATATGTTGCGTTGCCTCCGATGCCTCTGTTCTGTTCCATTGGTCTATATCTCTGTTTTGGTACCAGTACCATGTTGTTTTGATTACTGTAGCCTTGTAGTATAGTTTGAAGTCTGGTAGTGTGATGCCTCCTCCTGTGTTCTTTTTGCTTAGAATTGACTTGGCTATGTGGGCTCTCTTTTGGTTCAATATGAAGTTCAAGGTGGTTTTTTCCACTTCTGTGAAGAAAGTCAATGGTAGCTTGATGGGGATAGCATTGAGTCTGTAAATTACTTTGGGCAGTATGACCATGTTCACGATATTGATTCTTTCTAATCATGAATATGGAATGTTTCTCCATCTGTTTGTGTCCTCTCTTATTTCGTTGAGCAGTGGTTTGTAGTTTTCCTTGAAGAGGGCCCTTACGGTCGTTGTAAGTTGTATTCCTAGGTATTTTATTCTCTTTGTAGCAATTGTGAATGGTAGTTTGTTCTTGATTTCGTTCTCTTTAAGTCTGTTATTGGTGTTTAGGAATGCTTGTGATTTTTGCACATTGATTTTATATCCTGAGATTTTGCTGAAGTTGCTTATCAGTTTCAGGAGTTTTTGGGCTGAGACGATGGGGTCTTCTAGATATACTATCATATCATCTGCAAATAGAGACAATTTGGCTTCCACCTTTCCTATTTGAATACCCTTTATTTCTTTTTCTTGCCTGATTGCTCTGGCTAGAACTTCCAGTACTATACTGAATAGGAGTGGTGAGAGAGGGCATCCTTGTCTAGTGCCAGATTTCAAAGGGAATGCTTCCAGTTTTTGCCCATTCAGTATGATATCGGCTGTTGGTTTGTCATAAATAGCTTTTATTATTTTGAGATACGTTCCATCAATACCGAGTTTATTAAGGGGGATTTAGCATAAAGGGCTGTTGAACTTTGTCAAAGGCCTTCTCTGCGTCAATTGAGATAATCATGTGGTTTTTGTTTTTGGTTCTGTTTATGTGGTGAATTACATTTATAGACTTGCATACGTTGAACCAGCCTTGCATCCCCAGGATGAATCCTACTTGATCATGATGGATAAGCTTTTTGATGTGCTGTTGCAATTGGCTTGCCAGTATTTTATTGAAGATTTTTGCCTCTGTGTTCATCATGGATATTGGCCTGAAGTTTTCTTTTCTTGTTGAGTCTCTGCCAGGTTTTGGTATCAGGATGATGTTGGTCTCATAAAATGATTTGGGAAGGATTCCTTCTTTTTGGATTATTTGGAATAGTTTCAGAAGGAATGGTACCAGCTCTTCTTTGTGTGTCTGGTAGAATTCGGCTGTGAACCCATCTGGACCTAGGCTTTTTTTGTGTGGTAGGCTCTTAATTGCTGCCTCAACTTCAGATCTTGTTATTGGTCTTTTCATGGTTTCGGCTTCCTCCTGGTTTAGGCTTGGGAGGACACAAGTGTCCAGGAATTTATCCATTTCTTCCAGGTTTACTAGTTTATGTGCATAGAGTTGTTTGTAATATTCTCTGATGGTGGTTTGAATTTCTGTGGAATCTGTGGTGATTTCCCCTTTATCGTTTTGTTTCTCCTTTCCAATTTCTCTGGCTTTTATTTATTTTACTTCCCTTACTTCAGTAGCTAGAATGTATTATTCTTCTCTTCTAGGTAAGAAATTACGTAAGCTTAGTGTTGTTATTTAAATATTTACTTTCAATCTCCAGTGAAATCACTAGAGATTCCTTTATATGGGAGCCTTTTAAATTGCAAATGCTCATCCTTGCCTTGTGTCTGATCCTCCAGCATAGCCTTCAGTGTTTCACCTTTAAGTATTGTGTTAACTGTAGGGTGTTGTGGATAATTTTTCCCAAATTCAGGTGGTTCCTCTTAATCCCTAACTTGTTGACTGAAAAAAGATTAGTCGAATTCCTTTTTGTTCTCAATTGATGTGATAATCTGATTTTTATTATTTAGCCAGTGATATGTTGGGTTGCATTGATTGATTTTTAGAACATTAAACATGGTTGCACACATGGAATAAATTTCACTTTGTCATAATGTATAATTTTTTATTATTGGTGAATTAAAATTGCTAACATATCATGGAGGAGTTTTACATCTAAGTTCTGTGAGATATTGCTCACCAGTTTTTATTTTTTGTAGTAGAATCTTAGAATTTTCTGTGGCATTATTGTGTTATAGTAATATTGTTCACATAAAATGGGATGAGAAGTGTTTACTTTTTTTTGGAAAAGATTATGTATAAATTAGAGTTGCTTCTTATTTAAATATTTGGCTTAAATGTCCAGTAAAATCATGTGTACCACAAGGTTCCTGTACTGGGACGTTTAAATCCCTAATTTAATCTTTCTTATGGCTAAAGTTATTTGTATTACTTACTTCATTTTGACAAACTTTTAGTAGTTTTTGTTTTTTGAAGAATTAGTCCATTTCTTTCAAGTCATTGGATTTATGGGCATAAAGCCATTTTACTTGTGATCTTATTATCATCTTAATGACTACAAGATCTTTACACATCAGATTTTATCCCAGATATTTGTAATTATTTGTGTTCTTTCTGTTTTTATACTTATTACAGTCGAATCAATTTTTATAGATTATTTAAAAGAATCAGCTGTTTGTTTTATTGATTTTCTTTCTTGTTCTTGGCTTTTATTTCATTGATTTCCATTTCTTTACCACTTTCTTCCTTCTGTTTACTCTTAGTTTTATTTTGCTCTTCTTTTTCTAGTTTCATTTTGCTCTTCTTTTTCTAGTTTCTTGATGTAGAAATTTAGATTATGTATTGAGAACTTTCTGATTTTCTAATGTGAATATTGGGTGCTATAAATTTCTATTTTTAGGACTCCTTTAACTACATCTCACTCATTTTAATATGCTATGTTTTTATATTTTAATTATCATCCAATTACGTGTGTGTGTGTGTGTGAGAGAGAGAGAGAGAGAGAGAGAGAGAGAGAGAGAGAGAAAGAGAGAAAGGTTGGGCTACAGTTTGATTTTGTACATTTTAGACACACATAAAACGTCTATCAATACACACAAGATATACATTGGTTCATTCCAGAAAGGTGGAACAACTCAAAGTGGGGGCATCTACGTCTGGGTAGATTAACAAATTTTTGAATTGGCAATTGGCTGAAAGAGTTAAGTTATTGTCTAAAGACCTAGAATCAATAGAAGGAATGTCTGGGTTCAGAGAAGGGGTTGTGAAGACAAAGGTTCCTGTTATGCAGATAGAATCAATATAAAGGAATGTTTCCTATCAGACTTAAAGAGGCCATTCTATCAATCTTAAAGTCTCTGTTTTCATGTTAATGCTGGTCAGCTGAGCCTGACTTCTAAGGGGAGGAGAGTATAATGAAGCATGTCTGATTCCCACTTCTCATCATGGCCTGAACTAATTTTTCAGGCTAATTGCCCTTGGTCAAAAGGAGTGTCTGTCAATCAGTTGTGGAACTTATTTTTTGGTTTAACTGTGTGTGTGTGTGTCCTTTGAGATTTTCTCTTTGACCCATTGTCATTTACAAGTGTATTACCAATATGCATGTGTTTAGAGATTTATCTTTTTATTATGATTTCTAGTTTGATTCCATTTTGGTTAGAGAACATATTACAGTATATGCTCCAACATCAACAAATGGCCTGCAATGATGACTATTCCATAGGCACTTGAAAGAAATATGTATTCTGCTGTTGTTGAGAGTAGGTATATATCTATATATGCCTATCTATTAAGCTATATCTAAATATATACATAGACAAGTTAGATATTGGTTGACTATATTGCTCAGACTTTTTATATTCTCGCTGTTTTTCTGTCTAGCAGATCTAACAGTTGCTAAGTAGGAGTATTAAAGTTCCTAACTGTACCTGTGGATTTGTCACTCTCCTTTCAGCTCTATCTCTTTTTGCTTCATGTATTTTGGGTTTTACTCCTTTATTTTCATTTGTTTTCCTAGTGTTTTAAATATTTGTCATTATGTAATGTCCTTCTTCATCTCATAATTTTCTTTTGTTGAGTCTATTTTATCAAATATTTATATTGTCACCTACTTTTTAAAAGTTAATGTTTCCACAGTATATCTTTTTTCCATCCTTTTACTTTCAATCTACCTATGTTTTTAAATCCAGAATGAGTTTCTAATAAATGCTAAGAGTTTTATTAGACTGTGGTTGTTTTTGTTTGTGTGTTTGTTTTTGCCAAACTCTGCCTTTAGCTAGTATATTAATTCCATTTACATTTAATGTTATTATTGATACATTAGGGCTTACAATTACCATTATTTAATCTGTTTTCTGTTTGATTCCTCCTATTCTCATTTTTCTGGTTCTCTTTTGCAGTCTTTTGGGTTATTGCTTTTCTTTGGCATTTCATCTTTATTTGTCTATATCTATGTATATTTTATGTATATCTTTGTAAAGCTCTTGTTTTTTTCTAGATATTACAATATATATATGAGATGGATGACAGCTATCAATATAAGCATTTTACCAGTTTGAATAAAGTATGGAAAGTTTACTTCCATTTAGTTTCCATACCCTTTCACTTTTATTTATTTATTTATTTATTTATTTATTTATTTATTTTGAGATGGAGTTTCGCTCTTGTTACCCAGGCTGGAGTGCAATGGCGCAATCTCGGCTCACCACAACCTCCACCTCCTGGGTTCAGGCAATTCTCCTGCCTCAGCCTCCTGAGGAGCTGGGATTACAGGCACGTGCCACCGTGCCCAGCTAATTTTTTGTATTTTTAGTAGAGATAGGGTCTCACCATGTTGACCAGGATGGTCTTGATCTCTTGACCTCGTGATCCACCTGCCTCGGCCTCCCAAAGTGCTGGGATTACAGGCTTGAGCCACCGCGCCCGGCCCACCCTTTCACTTTGAAATATCATTGTCTTGTGTATCAGATGGTATCATAATTTTTGTTTTAATCATCAGATATGGTATAGAAAACTCATGAGGAGAGGAGTATTCTAGTGTTATTAATCCTTATTTCCGCTCTTTTCATTTTTCTGTCTTCTTTCCTAACACTCTAAATGTCCTTCTTTTATGATTTTTCTATTTGAAGAACTTGTCATAGCCATTTATGCAGGTTAGATCTGCTTACAACAAATTCTTTTAATTTTCTCTTCTCCATGAATATCTTTATTTCTCCTTTTTTCTGAAAGATTATCACACAGGATATAAAATTCTGGGTTGTCAATCTTTTTCAGTGCCTGAAACTTGTGTGATACTTTTTTCTAATCTCTGTGGTCTCTATGGAAGATAAATCAGCTGCCATTTGAATTGTTATGCCTACAGGTAAGGCATAATTTCCCTCTAGCTTCTTTCAAGATTTTTAAAGTTTTCTTTTAGTCCTCTAAAGTTTATGATATGTTCTTTGTTTGAAACTCTTTGAGTTTATCTTGCTTAGAATTTGCTCAACTTCCTGGATCTCTAGGCTTGTGCCTTTCTCCAGATTTGGGAAATTTATAGCTATTATTTCTCTGAATACTCTGGTATACAGAAATATAAGTGTTTTCTTAGTCTGGAGAAAAAAGACCACCTATTTTTCTTCCCCCTTGTGAAACTCCAAATACAACTATGTTAAGATAGTTGGTATAGTCTAAAACTCAAGGAGATATGTGTTTTAAAAGTTTTTGGTTTCTTTTCTTCTGTCTATGAAGCTATTAATCTGCTGTTAACTCTTTCCAGTTATGCTTTTTATTTCAAATATAACATCCTTACCTCTAGAAGTTGCATTCACCTTTTTATACATTCATTTTCTCTTCTTCTTATGTTTATCCTTGTCTTTAATTTTGTGAGCATATTTGAAATAGTTGTTTCATAGACCCTGCTGTCAATTCCAGTAATTTAGCACTTTTGGTTTTAGTATGGTATCTATTGACTAATATTTTTTCCTGATTATGGTTCAGAGTTCCCTATTTCATCACAAGTCCGGTAAATTTTAGCTGGAGTCTGGACATTGTGAGTTTTACATTCTTGAGTAACTGGATTTTGACTCCAATGTTTAATATGTGTTGAATTTTATTTTGATAGGCATTAATTACTTGAAGATTACAAGCTTTGTTAGGGTGAATCTAGTTTAGCCTTAATAGTGAAGCTTGGCTGTTCTGGCATCTCTAACAAATGCCTGAGCTGGGAATGCTAAGTAGATAAAAGCATGGTAGGTAGAGACGCTCCTGCAGTCTGTCTGTGTTATCTTACTGATTCCCTTCTCACCAAGGTCCTGAATGACCTTGAGGCTGCTGAATTTAATGGTCCTTTTGTGCTCTGTCATCCTTCAGGCTTCTCTGCTACATTGGTTGTCAGTCATTCTTTCCTTCTGAAAGGGCTCTCCTGCCTTGGCTTCCTGACATTCATCTTGTCCCGCTTTTTCATCATTTCTGTCTGATTGTTCCATTCTTCTTCCGCTGAGGAGTATGACAGGGGACTGTTAATTATCTTTGACCTCTAGTCTATAGTAATTCTCAATCTGTATCTTTACTTCACAGCTCTCTCTCTCTCTCTCTCTCTCTCTCTCTCTCTCTGGCTCCTGGCTGTCTACAGTTGGAGTTCTCACAAAAACCTCAGACTCAACAGGCCCCACACTGAACTCAGCTTCTGTGCCAGCTGTTTACCTTTAGTTGTTATCTGTCTGCATAGCTTGCTCGCCATCTCTACCAGTGCACCTTTCTGATTCCCCGTCTTCACTGTGGGTCCCATTAGTCTTATCTCCCAAAGATTTTGCTATGATTCCCTTTTCTTCATCTTTACTCTCACGCAGATGCTCTGTGGAGGTTCTGACAAAGATTCTCTGCTTGACCGAACATTAGCCATGTTTCCAAACCTTCCCCTAGGCCCAACTGTCCACTTCCTTATAAAATCAAAATTTAGCAAAATCTTGCTGTGTTAATTTAGCAAGAACTCCTCATCTTTGATTGTTTTTCAGGTTCCTCACCTCCGCCATTCCCCAGGTGATGTCTGATTACCTGGCCCTGTCTTCAGCAAGATTTCTGCTGTTGGTTTAGCCAGAATCCACCCTTACCCTGACGTTTCCCCTTAGTCTTTATTTATGGGACTCCTTCAGTAGATGCATATATCTAAAATTGAGCAAGATGCTCATCACATGCCTGCAGCTCCATGCATACTTACTGAAATGGTTTGAATTAGAAAATGAAATAAACAAGAAATGAAGAAGTTTGTTCCCACAGGGCATTAATAGGTGCATGAGATGGGGACTAGGAAGCAGTAGGAAATTCCAAAGGAATGTCCCCCATAGGGTATAGGATGGGTGGGACACAGGACACAGAGGTTTGGTCAGCCCCAGGGTCACAGGCTGCCTCAGACTGAACCCTGGGAGTTTCATTCAGTGCCTTTTCCCTCCACAGTATCCTCATTCCTCACAGCTGCTTTCCTGAATACATCCAGGCCTGAGAAGTCAGGAGATTTCTTGCAGGAAGGAAGCACATGGCTACCTGCTTGCAGAGGGAGACAATGGAAGTTCAGGTTTCCAGTCTCATTTCCTTCCTGTCCTTTTCAGAGAGGATTTAGTGGGAAAAAAGAAAAACAGCATGTGAGAACTGCGGGGTGGGGAGATGCTGGTTGGAGAAAAAGGAAACCTGGATTACAAATGGCTAAATTTGTACTTGCTGTCTTTTCATGTGGCTAAATTTTAGATGACTGTTTTGGCAGCTGGAAGTAAAGGAAATGTAATAATTTCCAAATCCGAGATTCTCAACAATTCAGCCTACATCTGTGTGCCACAATGTGCTGCTAAGTGCTGGCCTAGTGGCTGAGGCCACCAAGGCACACAGGAAGTCCTGTGGGGCAAGAGTTCATGGTCCTGAGGAGCTGAGAAGGAGCAGATTCTGTCTGCTCCCAAGTCTCATTATAAAAGGCAGTTGTCGTAACAACTTACTCCACATTCTCTATACAAATTAGAAAACTGAGCACACAGGAGACAGGTCACTGAAGACTCCAGAGGGCTATGCCGGCTCTTCTCATATTATGCCTATGCCTTACGCTACTGCTGTCTAGAGGAGATGTACATTAAATGTACTGAATGTTAGATATTTGATGTTTCACATGATTTACATGTGACTAAAATCTTTGCTAGTTTTAAATTGGTGTGTAAGAATGTGGTGGTGATGTTTGAGAAATTGGTCGGCATCTTTAATAAAGGTGGAAATGCAGAATTGTTTCTCCCTTCGAAAATAATGGAGTATAAGTATCTTGTATCTGAGAATTGTAAGACATAGTTGCTAAAGAACTGCATGTGGTTCACCAGGGAATGCTGTTTAGCGTGCTGACCATCATTATGTGAAGCAGCATCAAAATCAGGTTAGGCAATCAATAAGGCTTTGCAGGTGCAGTGTTAAAAAAAAAAAAGCCAAACTCTGTGAAATATTTGAAGAGATTTATTTCAAGCCAAGTATGAGGACCATGACCCATGACACAGCCTCAGGAAGTTCTGAGAACATGTGCCCAAAGTGGTTGGGCCACAGTTTGATTTTATACGTTTTAGGGGGACAGAAGTTACAGGCAGACATCAGTGAATACATGTAAGGTGTACATTGATTTGGTCTGGAAAGGGAAGACAACTTGGAGTGGCTGAGGGGCTTCTAGGTCATAGTTGGATTCAAAAGTTTTCTGACTGGCAATTGATTAAAAGAGTTAAGTAATTATCTAAAGACCTGGAATCAATAGAAGGGAATATCTGGGTTAAAATGAGGGATTGTGGAGGTCAAGGTTCTTATTATGCAGATGAAGTCTCATAGGTAGCCACCCTTAAAAGCAATAGATGGCAAATATTTCCTATTCAGACCTTCATTTATTTATTTATTTTTTCTTGAGATGGTGTCTTGCTCCGTCACCAAGGCTGGAGTGCAGTGGTGAGATCTTGGCTCAGTGTGGCCTCCACCTCCCAGGTTCATGCAATTCTCTTGCCTCAGCCTCCCAAGTAGCTGGGACTAAAGGCATGTGCCACCATGCTGGGCTAATTTTTGTATTTTTTAGTATAGATGGGGTTTCACCACATTGGCCAGGCTGGCCTCAAACTCCTGACCTCAAGTGATCCTCACGCCTTGGCCTCCCAAAGCGCTGGGATTACAGGCATTAGCCACCATGGCTGGCCCCTATTCAGACCTTTAAAAGGTGCTTCACTCTCAGCTAATCTCTTCAAAATCAGAAAAAGACCTGGAAAGGGAAGGGAATTCTCTGCAGAATGTAAATGTCCCCCACAAAAGAGAGGGCTACTTCAAAATATGTCAAATAAATATATTTTGAGGTAAGTTACTCTGACTTCTTTCAGAGCCTGCTATCTGTCATGTGGTGCTGGACTAGAATCAGGTTGGAATTTGGAGTCTTATTGCTACAGAGGCTGTTTTGTCAGTCTTAATGTTGCTAGAGAGTTTTGGCGGATTTTTGGATGTCTGTGGGTATGACTCCAGCCACAGCTAGTTTTCAGATTCTTAACACTATCTCAAGAAAAAATTCATGGTTAAATCAGTGTGATGAGAAAGGCAAAAAAGTTTTTATTACAAAGCAAATGCCCACACTTAAGACAGAAGTGCGGGTGGGCTCATTAGAAGGTGTTGTGTGTACTGGAGTTTGGGTTTTTAATTTTGTGAGTGTGTCTTTAACTAGGGAGTAGAATCATCATTAGCTATTCTGTAAAAGGGATGAAGAAATTATTACATATTCTGGAAAAGAGGGAATTTCAAGGACCCCTCCCACCCCTGGTTACCACCCCCTTTCTTTCATACTTGGGTTTGCTTTGAAGAGTCATGGACAGGTAAAATAAACCAGACCTTGCAATTGCTATTGGAAGTGGGAGGCGGTACTGGGGACTGAACGCTCAACCTGTGGATTCTGATGCTGTACACAGGTGGATAGTGTCTGAACTGAACTCTAGTGGACTTACAGCTCGTATCCATTGAAGAAATGATACTTTCTTAATGCATGGGGTACATCCCACACATGTGGTAACAGAAGGCTTCTGTGATGATTGTCCTTGAGTGAGAGAATAGGAAAATCACTTTAAGTTTGTTATTCTATTATATGGATATATAACAATTTGTTTATCCACTTACCTGTCAATGGACATTTGTGTTGTTTCTAAACAGTTTGGAGCTATTATAAACGAAACTGCTATGAACATTTGTGTGCAAGTCTTTGTATGGGTGTACACTTGTTTTTCTTGGGAAAAACCCAGAGGTGTATGATAGGGTTGTCTGTTATTTTAAGTAATGGCCAATCTGTTTTCTAAAGGGTTGCACCATTTCACATTCCAGCAAATAAAGTACTAGTTGTTCCACGTCCTTTTCAACACTAAACATGGAGAGTCTTATAATATTAGACGCTCTGATAGGTGCATAGTGGTATGTCACAGTGGTTCTGATTTACCTTGCCCTAAAGACTAATGGTATTGAGCATATTTTCATGTGCTTATGTACCATTTATGTTTCTTCTTAAATGAAGTTCAAATTTTTGCCACTTTAAATTTTTTGTTTTGTCTTTATTGATTCTTTATTTTATATAATTTACAAACACTCTCCTAGTCTGTAATTGCTTTTTGCATTTTGAAACCATGTATTCCAAAGAACAAAACTTGATTTTTATGAAGTTCAATGTATCCATTTTTTTCCTTTACAGCTTATGTTTTGATATTGTTTTTTAAAAAAACCCAGCTTAACTCAATGTCACAAAAAATTTTTCTTCTTCTTTCTTGACATTTTGTAGCTATTCATTTTGCATTTAAGTCTGTGATCAATGTTGAGTTAACTTTTGTATATTGTGTGAAAGAAAGAAATCTTGTGTGCAAGTCTGTGGATACTCACTTGCTCTCCTATGTTTGTTGAAAAGTTCATATTTTCTCTCTCCACTGAGTAACTACTTAACTTTGTCAAAAACAAAATGACTGTATTTATACATGGTGGTTTATATTTCTGGACTTTGTAATCTGAGTCATTAATCTATTTTTTATCTTGATGCCAATCCTATGCACTTTTGATTACCATATATTACCATTTACCATATATCTTATATAAGCCCTATATATAAGATAAAAATATCTTATATATACAAGATAAAGAACTCAATAACCAGCCATATAAGATAAAGAACTCAATAACCAGCCAGATAGTATGTATACTCTAACACTGTTTTTCTTTTGCAAAGCTGTTTTTCAAAGTTCTTTGCATTTTTACATGAATTTCGGAACCAGGTTTTCAATTTGGGATTAAAGTGAAGTGACAGATTAATTTTTGCAGAATAGACACATTAATAATATTGACTCTTCCAATAAGTGAACATGGTATAGCTCTCCATTTATGTAGGTATTTTTTAATTTATTAAGATATGTTTTTTAGTTATCATTGTATACATTCATAGTTGGCTGGTCTGGTCTGGAATATGATCCTCCTTGGTAACTGTTTCATGAGCACTTAAAAAGGATGTGTGTTCTGCTGCAGTTAAGTGAACTGTTTTCTTTAACTGTCAAGTGAATCGATTTGTTGATGATGTTCTGTAATTCTACATCCTTACTGATTTTCTTTTTCTTCTATCAGTCTTTCAATGAAAGCTACTGAACTCACTAAATATAACTGTGTCAATTTCTTGTTGTACAGACACTGGTGTCTACATGAGTGGGGAGGGTGTGAGGTGGGGGAGAAACCGTAATGATAACTATTAGGTACTGAGATGTAATAATATGTACAAGTCCCTGTGACACATGTTTAGGTAACAAACCTTCACATGTACCCCCAAACCTAAAATAAAAATTTAAAAATTCTTGTTGCAGTTTTAAGAATTTTTGCTTTATGGATTAGGAAACCCTATTATTTAGTGTGAACATATTTAGGATTGCTGTTTTCTTGGTGAAATAACATTCTTATCAACATGAAATGACTTTTTATGTTCCTAATAATATTACTTACTATGAAATCTACTTTGATATATTCAAATAGTTACTCCAGCTTGCTTGAAATTATAGTCTATCCATCATTTATAACATAATAAACAGATGTGGTTGAGTCTTGCTTTTATGTCCAATCTGAAAATCATTGCCTTTTTAAAATTATTTTTAAATTTTGGTATATTTATAGATTCACATACAGCTATAAAAAATAATGCAGACGTCCTATGCATCCCTTAAGCAGTTTCTCTCAAATGTCACATCTTGCAAAACCATAATAAAATGTAACGACAATGTTACTGACATTGATACAACGCTTGCTTCACCTCAAGCATCCCTCGTGTTGTCCTTTTATTGCCACACTCACTTCCCTCCCAGCCCATTCCCTCCTGAATCCCTAACAACCACTAAATTTGTTCTACATTTTTATAATTTTGTCATTTCTATAATAATATATAAATGGAATCTGATAACATGTAAACTTTTGGGATTGGCTTTTTTCATTCAGAATATTCTTGGAGCTTCTTCCAAGTTGTTGTGCTTTTCATTAGTTCATTCACACACACTGCTGAGCAGTATTCCATGTATTGGACATACTACAGTATGTTTTATCATCCACCAACTGAAGGACATCTGAGTTGTTTTCAGTTTTTGGCTATTACTAATAAAGTTGCTATAAGCATTTACAAATGGGTTTTTGTGTGAACATAGGTTTTGTTATTCTGGGATAAATACCCAAGAGTACCCAAGAGCCAGTTTATATGGTAGTTGCATGTTTCATTTTATAATAAAGTGTCAAATAAAGTGCCAATTTTTTTGTGCTGTGTTTGTCTGATTTTTATAACAGCGTAATATTAGTTTCTTAACACGAGTTAGTATATTTTCTCTCTAGAGTGACTGTACAATTTGACATTTTCACCAGTAATAAATGTAATCCAGTTTCTCTGATTCTTTGCTAGCATCCGATGATTTTTTTTTTTTTTTAAATTTTCTGTTGTCTGGTAGGTATGTAGTGATGCTTCATTGTGGCTTTAATTGGCAATGGCCTGAAAGTTCATTATTTTGAGCATCTCATATGCTTGTTTGCCAATGATATGTTCTCTTTGATGGGATGTCTCTTCATGTATTTTAGTTATTTTCTAATTGGGCTGCATTATTTTATTTTATTTTATTTTACTGTTGACATTTGAGAATTCTTTATGTATTCTAGATACTAGTCCTTTGTCAGACATGGTTTGCAAACATTTTCTCCTACTGTATTTTATTCCATTCATTGTCTTCCTAGTCTTTGCATGGCAAAAGTTTTTGATGAACCTCAATTTATCAATTTTTTCCATTTATGGATCAAACTTTTAGTTTCAAGTCTAAGGTTTATGCCTAACCCTGGACCCTAAAACTTTTTCTCTATTTTTTTCTACAAGTTTTATAGTTTTATATTTTACACTTAAGTTCATAATCTGTTTTATGTTTATTTTTAATAAAAGGTGTGAGACTTGGAATGAGGTTTGTTTTTCTGTGTATGAATCACCAATGGCTCCAGCACTATTTGTCAAAAAGGCCATCTTTCCTTCATTGAACTGCATTTGCACCTTTGTGAAAAATCAGTTGGGCATATTTGTGAGAATCTATTTTTTGGTTATCTATACCATGTCCTTGAACTATGCAACAAATACATTACAGTCTTGATTACTTTAGTTATTTATATAATAAGGCTTAACATCAAGTCGATTGATTCCTACAAATTTATTCTGGTTTTTCAAAATTATTTTAGCTATTGCAGTTCTTTGCCTTTCAAAATCAATTTTAAAATAATCTCATCTAGTCTATAAACATTTTGCTGGGCCTTTGATAGACATTACTGTAAAGATATATATTAATTTGGAGACAGTTGTCTTTAAACTTCATTGGGTCTTGCCATTCATGAATGTGGCATAATTCTTTATGCATGTGGATCTTCTGTGATTTCTTTCATCCACATGTGGTAGTTTCCTGCATGTATATCTATATCTATATAGTTCATGTTTACCTAGATATGCACATATTTACTCTTTGAGAGGTTTAAAATACTGTATATTAAATTTTGTTGTCTGCATGCTCATTGCAAGTATATAGAAGTACAATTGAGTTTTGTATGTTTATCTTCCATTATGTGGCATTCTTGAACTTACTTATTAGCTCTAGGATTTTTTTTTTTTTGTAAAGTCCATGAAATATTCTATGCAAACAACCTTGACAGTTGCAAACCAGGACAGTTTTATTTATCACAATTTTTTTTTTATTTATTTTCTGTCTTATACCTACTAAAATTTTCAGTCCTGTGTTGAATAAGTATGTAGCAAGCAGACACTCTTGCTTCGTTTTGAATCTTAGAGGGGGGAAAGCATTTACCCCTTCTTCATTGACCACAATGTTAGCTATAGTTTTTTTATGGAATCTTTAAAAGTTGGGAAAGTTCAAGTTCTCCTTCATTTCAACTTGCTGACCTATTATTATAAATAGATTTTGGATATCATCAAAAGTGTTTTCTGCATCAATTAATATGGTTACGTGATTTTTCACTTTAGAAATATTATGGGACATTGAAATAATTGATATATAAATATTGAACCAGGCTTTCATCCCTGGAATAAACCACACTTGGTCATGCTGTTTAATTTCTTTTATATACTGCCAAATTCTATTTGCTAACAGTTTGTCAAGAATTTTTACATTTATATTCATATAGGATGTTAATCTGTAAGGTTGGGTTTTTTTGTGCTGTCTTTTATAACAGGGTAATATTGATTTCTTAACTTGAATTAATATGTTTTCTCTTTTTTTCTTCTCTCTGGGATACATTGTGAAGGATGAGTTTAATTCATTTTAATTGTTTGGTAGAATGCTCTAGTGAAACCATCTGGGCTAGGAACTTTTTTTTTGAGATGGAAGATTAATTGCAAATCCAATTTTTTTATACTTTAGATGATAATCCAATACAATTTTCTGTATTTGGTTGCTTGAATTGTTCTAGCTTTGGTTTCTCAATGAAGTCTATTTCCATCTAAGAGCATAGTTTTTTATTTTGGTCTTTAAAACTTGCTCTTTAGTCTTTAAAAGATAAGAGTGTTTTATAGCCCAGAATGTGGTTTATCTTGGTTAATGTTTCATTTGAACTTGAGAGGAATGAGTATTCTGCTATTGTTAGAATTCTTTATAGGCATCAATTAAATCAAATTGTTTGATGGTGCTGTTCAGGTCAATGGTATCCTTATTTTCTGCCTGTTTCATCAACTGTTGAAAGAAGAGTGGTAAAATTACCAGCTATAAAAATGGATTTGTCTATATCTACTTGTAATACTGTTAGTTTTTCCCTCCTATATTTTGACAATGTTGTTAAGTACATACACATTAAGAATTACTATGTCTTCTTGGGGAATATTTTTTATCATTTTGTAGTAGGCTTCTACATTTCTGAAATGTTCCTTGTTCTGAAATCTACTTTCTCTGAAATGAATTTAGCTAATTTAGCTTTGTTTTGATTAGCATAAGCATGGTATAGCCTTCTTCCTTTCTTTATGTTTAACTTATCTGTGTCTTTCTATATAAAGTGGGTTTATTTCAGGCAACATATAATTGGTTATTGTTTTTATGCACTATGACAGTCTCTATTATATGTTATATTGAGACTATTCACAGTTAAAGTGATTTCTTGTGTAATTAGCTTAAATCTATGATCTGGGGACCATTTTCTCCTCTTGCACTTGTTTTTTTTTTTCCTTTTCTTTTCTTTTCTTTTCTTTCTGCATTTTGTGCCCCCTCTGGTCTTGAGTATTTTATATGATTCAGTTTTCTCCCTTCTCTTAGCATATCAATCATACTTCTTTTTAAAAATGTTTTTAGCAGTTACTCCACAGTTTGCAATATATATTTACAACCAAATCAAGTCCACTCTCAAATAATACCATAATACTTCATGGTAGTACAAGCACCTTTAACAGCGTACCCCAGTCCCTCCTTCCTGTCCCTTTTAACTTTGTTGGCATCCATTTCCCTTACGTATATATACTATAATCATCTAATGTGCTATTACTATTAGTACTTTAAATAAACAGCTACCTATTCAATCAATTAAGAATAAGAATAATATAAAACTTAATTTTACAATCGCTCATTTCTCCTTTGATGCTTTCCTTTCTTTATGTACATTGAAGTTTCTGAGCAGTATTACATTCCTTCTCCCTGAAGAATTTCTTTCAAAATGTCTTAGGGGTTAGATCTACTGGCAATAAATTTCCTTAGTTTTTGTTTGAGAAGGTCCTTATTTCTCCGTAGCTTTTAAAGGATTACTATATAGAATGCAGAATTCAAGGTTCCGAGTTTGTTTTGTTTTGTTCTTCAAGCGTTAAATATTCCACTCCATTCCCTTCTTTTTTGCATGGTTTTTGATTAGAAGTCCAATGTAATTCTTACCTTTGTTCATATATCTGTTAGGTGTTTTTAACCTCTCTGGTTGCTTTCAAGATTTTCTCTTTGTCTTTGGTTTTCTACAGTTTAATTTTGATATTCCTAGGTGTATTTAACTACACTTATTTATCATGTTTTATATATTCTTTAAAACTCCTGGATCTGTGGTTTGGTGTCTGTCATTAATTTTGGAATATTTTTACCCACTATTTCTTTAAATATACCTTCTCATTCTTTTTCTCTCATCTTCTGATATTTCAGTAGCACACGCTAAACCTTTTGAAATTGTCTCACAGTTCTTGGGTGTTGTGTTCTTTTTTAGTTTGTTTTTTGGTTTTCATTCTTTAAATTTAAGTTTGGAAAGTTTCTTTCAACATAATCTTTAGCTCACTGATGCCCTCCTTGCTATGCCTAATGTATCAATGAGCCCATCAGAGACACTTTTTATTTCTGTTATGGGTTATTTTGATTTCTAGTATTTTTTAATGATTATTATTTGTTAGAAATGCTTTCTCTCTGCTTACATTACTCATTTGATTTTGCATGTTGCCTGTTTTTTGCTTTGGAGCCCTCAACATAGCCATAGTTATTTTAAAATTTTTATCTTATAATTCCAAAATCTCTGCCTGTATGAGGTTATCCTGATGCTTGTTTTGTCTCCTCCGATGGTGTTTTATCTTGCCTTTTAGCATATCTTGTAATTTTTTTATTGTTAGAAGCCGGACATCCTACATCAGGTAATAGGAACTGAAGTAAGTGGTATTCTAATGTTAAATTTAAATTAATTTGGGTAGGAGGTGGGTTGAATTTAATATTTGCTGTAAGTGTGAGCATCAGAAGCTTAATTTTTTTCTAGTGTCCCTATAGAGTCTAAAGCTTGCAGCCTTTTCATTTCCCATAGCACAGGGGAATTTATTATGAGAACCCTTTCCCATTTTGTAGGACATAATGTGTGTGTAGGCTGTATTTCCATAATAAGACAAAAGGAATATATAGGAAGTTGCACTCAATAGCTCAAACTTCAGCTCAAATATTCAGCAAGTGACTTCATACAGCCAACAATCCCCCAACAATTTTTTGAAGCAATCATGAGTATTACTTCCTAGATACTGACATTCAGAATCAGACAAAGGTTATGCCCTAAATGGCAGAGTCAAGCCCAATGAACTCCAAACCCCAAGCATTTCCCACCATATCAGGCTCCCTTCCACCCTGCTACCCTGAACTCTACCATGTCCAGAGGTTGCCTTCCACAGTCCTGTAAAGTAGCTTTATCAGGTCCTGAAAATGCAACCAAGGAAAGGGACTGGAATTTCTCTCTCAGGGAGAGAAGACTATTGGATGATGTGATCTTCCCGGGATGCAGATGCCTTTAAAATCTCTGCCATGAAACATGATTGTATTGTGTTAACCAGACACCCCACAGTGCTTTCTTCTCTGTTGTCTTCTTTGACACACTGTTCTGAGAAAAATAATACTTCTACTAAAAAAAAAAAGTGTAGGTAATTTTTGTTACATAGTAAGAAAAAGGAGGGTTAAGCTAGCTCTAGAGAATAATTTCCATAATGTTTGAATAATTCAACATGCCCTCCTAGGTACAAGATATTTAAACTGATAAACCAAGATTGTGTAATACTAATTTGCTTGGTTCCAAGTAATATATCATCTATTTTGTCTACCCTTCTTTAAAAAATGAGTAAAAAAAATAGAAGATTTGCAAAAGGAAAGAAAGTATAACTAACTTGTTGATTGTGACCTTAAGTGAGTCGAAGGATTCTTGTTTTACTGTACAAAGCCATATCATTTTCCACAAGCACTGTCCTTTAACAGCTACTGATCTTTAAAATTCATCAAACAGAACATTTTCATCTGGCTCAGAAGGAGATCAGTGAGTATCTTACCCTTCAGTCTTTCATGAAGTCAAAAGGAGAGACGAAAATTTAGGAGACTATAAAGGCCATCTGACAAAAGCATTATTCAGTTTGGCTTGATTATTAGATTATTATTAGTTTGGCTTAATTATTCTTGTTGCTGGATCCATCTAAGTGATGATATAATTTACTTTTGAAGGTTGTATTAAATATCAATATAACTTAGAGGCAAGAAGTGAGGTGAAATGTTTCAAAGCTAACAGTATCATCTACAATACACAGAGGAAATACAGGTGATGATGTGAGTAGATGCTTCACTTTTAGTCAACACTTTTAGTATAACAGGGCACTAAAGCTGAAGTCCAACTGCAGCACTACCTTTCAAGAGATGCCAAATTCTAAAGAGAATTTTAAAGTCATATATTTTAATGTGCTTTAAATAACATATTTTTAAACTTTTTAAAATAAACTTTCTAAAATTATCAAATGATATTTTTCTAAAACTATGTTCTTTCCCAAGAATGGTTACTGGACTCTGAAATTTACACGGGTGACAAGAGTGAGAGTGCAGGTGGAGAGAAGGACTTTACGTGAGGATATCTTTGGCAAAAGTGCTGCTGTGCACCTTTTTCCTCCCCACCGAGACAGAGGTGGAAATGGGGTGTCTGCTCCCTTCAGATCTCAAGAGAAAAGTCTCAAGGTTGATAACCAGGAGAACTTTGATATGGTGGCCAGCCATCTGCTTTGCCCGGGACTGCAGGGCTTCCTGAGTCATGAGACTCTCAAAACTGTAATCCCAGCACTTTGGGAAGCCAAGGTGGGTGGATCACCTGAGGTCAGGAATTCGAGACCGACCTGACCAACAAGGTGAAATGCTGTCTCTATTAAAAAAAAAATACAAAAATTAGCCAGGTGTGATGGCAGGCGCCTGTAGTCCCAGCTACTCGGGAGGTTGAGACAGAAGAACTACTTGAACCCGGGAGGCATAGGTTGCAGTGAGCTGAGATTAAACCACTGCACTCCAGCCTGGAGACAGAGCACAATTCCATCTCAAATAAGAAAAAAAAAAGCATAAATCCAGATAATCATGTGTTTTATACATGCCAGTGATGTCCAACAAGGAAGGGTGTTCCAATTTGCATTTCCCATTTTGAGTCCTGGCCTCGAAAACATCTTTCCATAGTAACAGGCAAGACTCCTCTACAGCATGCTCTGCCATGGCCCATACTGTGTGCAATGATTGCTTTTACTTTTGCTGACAGTGTGGTTGGATTGCAATGGCTAATTTTTTGTGTCAACCTGGGTGGGTCATGGTGCCTAGATGTTTAGCCAGGCATCAGTCTTGATGTTTCTGTGAAAGTATGTTTTAGATGTGATTAACATTTAAATCAGTATACCTTGCATTAAACAAATTGCCCTCCACATGTGAATGGGCCTTTTTCAGTCAGTTGAATCTGTTAATGGCCCTCTTAGCAAAGATTGAGATTGCCCAAAGAAGGAATTCTGCTTCTGGACTGAAACATACAAACCCTCCTTGTTTCTCCAGTCTGCTGGCCTGCCCTGCAGATTTCCAACTTGCCAGCCCCCACAATCACATACACTGATTATGAAAAATAAGTCCCTCATATTGGTTCTGTTTTTCTGGAGACCCCAATTAGTACAGGAGTGTGTGTGTGTGTGTGTGTGTGTGTGTGTGTGTGTGTGTGTGGGTGGGGTGTGCCTTTGATTAAAAGTAATTGAGTTTTTTGCAATTAAAAGAAAATCTAGGCAAAAACCATTCAGGTGATAGGCATAGGCAAGGACTTCATGACCAAAACACCAAGAGCATTGGGAACAAGGGCCAAAATAGACAAACGGGGCCTAATCAAACTCCACAGCTTCCGCACGGCAAAAGAAACAGTCATTAGAGTGAATTGGACAACCAACAGAATGGGAAAAAATTTTTGCAGTTTACCCATCTGATAAAGGGCTGATATCTAGAATTTACAAAGAACTCAAACAGATTTACAGGAAAAAAACAAACACGTCCATTCAAAAGTGGGCAAAGGATATGAACAGACACTTTACAAAAGAAGACATACATGAGGCCAACAAATATGAAAAATGCTCATCATCACTGGTCATTAGAGAAATGCAAATCAAAACTACATTGAGATACCATCTCACACCAGTTAAAATGGTGATCATTAAAAAATCTGGAGACAACAGATGCTGGAGATGATGTGGAAAAATAGGAACACTTTTACACTGTTCACGGGAATGTAAATTAGTTCAACCATTGTGGAAGACAGTGTGGCGATTCCTCAAGGACCTAGAAATAGAAATTCCATTTGACCCAGCAATCTCATTACTGGGTATATATCCAAAGGATTATAAATCATTCTACTATAAGGACACATGCACACGAATGTTCATTGCAGCACAGTTTACAATAGCAAAGACCTGGAACCAACCCAAATGCCCATCGATGATAGACTGGACTGGGAAAATGTGGCACATATACACCATGGAATATTATGCAGCCATCAAAAACGATGAGTTCATGTCCTTTGTAGGGACATGGATGAACCTGGAGACCATCATTCTCAGCAAACCAACACAAGAACAGAAAATCAAACACTGCATGTTCTCACCCGTAGGCAGGTGTTGAACAATGAGAACACATGGACTCAGGGAGGGGAGCACTACACACTGGGGTCTCTTGGGGGAAAATAGGGGAGGGACAGTGAGGGGTGGGGAGTTGGGAAGAGATAGCATGGGGAGAAATGCCAGATATAGGTGAAGGGGCGGAAGGCAGCAAATCACAATGCCACGTGTATACCTATGCAACAATCTTGCATGTTCTTCACATGTGCCCCAAAACCTAAAATGTAATTGAAAAAAAAAGCCACAGTTACTTTTGCATCAACCTAATAAATGCCTGACAGAGGTCAGGTTCTGTGGAATATTGTCTCTTAGCTAAAGATTTCGAAGAGGAAGTTTGTTGGAGAATGCTATTGGGATCAACAATCAAGGGGGGTTGAAGTTGATAGAATTGGGATGAAATGCAAGATATGTAATGCAATGTGGTCATAAGACAGAAAGCTCTGGGCCAAAAAGGGCCCAGAGCCACCCTCTGTAAGACAAGGGGCAAGGTCTTTCCATCCTCCACTGTCTCTAGTCTTGGCAAATGGGTTCCCCTGGAGAGAGGCAAGGTCTTGGGCTATCTTTGGCTCAGGTGATGCCTGGAGAAGCACTGGCTGGCTTGTCCTCTTTCAGCTGGCGGTGGGGAGGACGAGTGCCACATCCTAGACGTGGCTCTGGGACATGCATGCCACCATCCACTGCAACATTTTAGGATTCTAGAGCTGCAGCAGAGACTGATATTTATTTAGCCATTTAGCAGAAACTTTAAAAATGATTTTTTCAAATAATTTTGGACATACCAGATAGTCATAAAGATAGTACAGAATTCACCTATGTTCCCCTGATGTTAACATTTTACATAATTACAATACACTTATTGAAACAAAAACATTAACACAATACTATTAACTAAACTTCAGACTTTATTCCTATTTCCCCATGTATCCCACAAATGCCCTTTATCTGGTTAGGGCAGTCAAGAATATCACATTACAAGTATTAGTTTTCTGAGTCTCGGGAAAGTCAAAATGCAACAGACAACTAAGGAAGATGTTATTCCGGTGGTTAGAACAGGGAGAACATGCATCACTGCAGACATTCTGGAGAAAGAAGAGAGTCTGGTGTCTTATAGGGCAGGTAGACAGGTTGGGAGTGAGCATATGTGGGCTGGTAGGTAGAATTCTCCATCTTCTTGTAGGATATTCCCAATTTGGGTTTGTCTGGTATTTGCTCATTATTAGACTGAGGTTACAGATTTTGGAGAGGAGCAACACACACATGAAATGTCCTTCTCATCACATCATTAGCAGTACATGGTACGAACAGGTTTTATTCCTGGTGGTGATGACCTTGGTCATCTGGTTAAGGTGGCGTCTGCCAGGTTTATTCACTCTGATGTTACTATGGTTTTCTTCCTTAGGCACTTTTTTGAACTATCAATTGTGTTCCAGATACCGCATAGGCTCTGAAGCTTCAGATTAGAATGACATCTGCTTGTGGAATCCAAATATTTCATGCAGTCTCACAGGAGAACAGATGTGCAAAGTGGGGGTGAGAAAAGCAGTCTACAATGGGGATATGGTTTTCTGAGCCCCAGACTCCCAATGGAATCCCAGCCTTACAGAGTGGGAAGGTCAGTCTTAGATCTCTCTTCTCATGGTCAGAGGTCCCTTATGCTGTTGCAATTGGCATCAATCAAAATCAAAACTGTTCTCTGCAACTGTGCAGCTGCTAGATTAGAAGTAAATTTTAAGAATGGAAAGCAACTTCGAAATAAAAGAAGCAAAGGAAAAAACAACTTCTGTGATCGTTGCTGTATTGAGGGAAGTGTGAAATCTAGACTGAGGGAGGTGAGACTTCCAGTGAAGAGGAGATAACAAGGATGGTGGGAATGATTTCCTGTGGAAAGGCACAAACTGGAACCCAGAAACAGTGTTTTCAAACACTGCTCTGCCATATGCATAAAAGGAGTTAGATTTGTATCATAAGAAAAAGGGCAAGAACCATGTCCAGAAGTCGGGGACATTCTACATTCCTTTCCACCTTCCCACTCCTTAAGCAAGCATTCTCCAGGCTGCCTCATTGTTAGTTTCTAAATATTTGTTCAATCAATTTTTCTTTCCCAATCTATCACCTTAGTTCTCTCCCTCACCAATCCCGTCTCTGTGGAGCAAACAGCATGTTCTTTGTAAAACATGCCCTCACTCACCCCAAATATTCTGCCCAATGTCACCACACAGATCAACCTGGTTCAGCTTTTATGTAACAGTTGTGTGTTGTTTATCAGTTGCCATGGACCCCCAGGTTGAAGGTCATATAACTGGGGTATGCCCAAAGAAACAAGGCACCCGTGGAACCTAAGTGCTCAGGCAGAGGAGGGGGACTGAATTAAGAAGCCAAAACGGTACAGCAGGATCCAGGATCCAATCACATCTAGCCCTGGCATCTCTCTGTGGCAGAATCCATTCAGATCCTGTCTCCCAGCAAAACTGCAAGATCCAATCAGATCACATCTCATTACCTATGCTGATAAAGCTCCAACCCTTGCTCAGAGAGAGACAGAGTTGAGCATTTCCTGCTCTCTTCTGTCCAAACAGCAATCAAATTTTCTTGCTGCAAAAACCCAGTGCTTGGGTGTTTGACTTTCCACGGTGCAGACACCCTGATCCACTTTGGTTCAGTAACACTAAAACTCACTAGACAGAATTCCATCTTCTTGACAAACTGTCCAGGTCCCTCATGCCCTTCCAGCCCCTCAGCCCATGATGGTGACTCTCATCCCCCTCCCTCCACTCCAGCTACTCTGCCAATGCACCTCCCCTTCCAGACGTTCATCGTTTCATTCCTGCCAGTGCCTACTTTTCACAAGCCCTCTTCTCTGGACTTACTCCCATGTATCTTCTACGACCCTCCATCTGGGCTGATGAATGGGTTCTCCTGGATTCCCTGGGGTGCTTCCTCCACTCCTTCCCAGGGTCTTCATGCCAAGTGCCAGCTGTGGGGATGCGGACCTTTGTGGCTCATCAATCCTGTGACAGCAAGGACAAGTCCCTCAACCTCTCTGCACCTCAGGTTTGTCATCTAAAACTGTAAGGAAAATAGTGGCATGTACTTTTGACAGTGGTTGAATTATTATTACTGTCAAAAGTATTCACAGTGGTAGCTTATTATTATCCCAGTGTCACTGCTGCCACTGTTGTGTGTTAGTTTCTGTGACGGGCTCCCACACTGGACTGTGGAATCCCATAGGGCAGTACACTATGCCAGAATCTTCCTCGAATTCCATGAAAAAACACAGTTCCCACTGCATGTTGGCTTTCAATAAATATATTAGGAAGAAATATGAAAAAAGAAAGAAAGTTAAATCATATTATTTTTGTAACGCTTTCAAACCACTTTCTTATATGCCTAGTACAGACTACTCATACAATCAATTTCTTGTAAAAGGGCAAATCATTTATCATCAATGTTGATCAACACTAAAAATATTCAGAGATATCCAACCTAAACTATTATGGGATTTAAGGGAAAGAATCAGAATAGAAATAATTGCTAAACTCTGTTTTCCTTTAACAATGTCTTTCCATAAACATTTATTTTAAAAATAATGAGGCAGTGGAAGAACTTCTGAATGGAAAAAGCTCTGCTAAGCCAGAAATGCCAAAAGATTTCTAAATTCTAGACCTTCTCCCAAGAAATGCCTTCATCACTGTAAAATAAGTTCTTGGAAAATGTCTAATGTCCATCCAGACACATTCCTTGATGCTAAGAATGACTTCAGGTTCCTGTCTGACCTTTTGTCTGGGGTTCCCTATAGAGAACAGCTGCACAGTGATCCCTGAGTTGTCAACCAGGGTGAGCAGATAGTTGGGATCAGTGTCACCCACGTCTTGCTGGTCAGTGAGCCCAGTGTAAGGAAAGAGCACTCAAAGAGTCATGCACCACAGGGCTCAGATCTTTGCTAAAAGGTTTTTTGCTTTGCAGAAGAATTCACTCATAATGCAATTAAGTAGCAAATTACATAGTACATTTAAAATGTATTTTAATTTTGTGTATTTGATCTCTGCAGAAAATAATGGAGTTTGGAGATTTCCAATCCAACCTTATAATTGTTTTCTTTATCTCTTCTAAAAAAAAAAAAAAAAGGGAATACATATGCAGAATGTGCAAGTTGGTTATGTAGGCATACAAATGCCATGGTGCTTTGCTGCACCCATTGACACATCCTCTAAGTTCCCTCCCCTCATCCCCCAACCCCTTTACAGGCCCTGATGTGTGCTGTTCCCCTCTCTGTGTCAATGTGTTTTCAAAGCTCAACTTTCACTTATGAGTGAGAAAACATAGTGTTTGGTTTTCTGTTCCTGTGTTAGTTTGCTGAAGATGGTGGCTTCTAGCTTCATCCATGTCCCTGCAAAGGATATGAACTCATTCCTTTTTATGGCCGCATAGTATACCATGGTGTATGTACCACATTTTCTTTATGCAGCATATCATTGATGGGCATTTGGGTTGGTTCCGTATCTTTGCTATTGTAAATAGTGCTGCAGTTAAGTTATGTGAGCATGTATCTTTACAGTAGAATGATTTATATTCCTTTGGGTATATACCAAGTAATGGGATTATCCTGTTAAATGGTATTTCTGGTTCTAGATCCTTGAGCAATATCCACACTGTCTTCCACAATCAACTCTATCAGTATTTACTAGGTAGTTGCCAACAACATCATACTCGCCACATTATCCCTCTCGTTAACAACAATTTTCCCTAGCATTGCAATATTAACATGGTACCAGTATTTTTCACCTTTCCACCATTTGTTTTGCTTTCTTCTATCATGAATCCCTTGAAAGAATTGTTTATATCTCTACCTCTAATTTTTGTACTTCTTTTCTTCCATTCCATCATTCCAGGTGTCCTTCCTTCCAGTGAAAATGTTCTCATCAGGGTCACTAATTTCACTTGATCAGAACTAATGGGAAATTTGCAGTCTTCACTATAAAGGCCTTCAGCAGCATTTGACATAGGTTTTGACATCACTTCTTTTAAAAGGCTCTGTGGGCTCAGTTCTTATCATATCACACCCTCTGGCTTTCCTCCTGCATTGTTCCTTCTTCTCCCTAATTCCCAGAAAAGTTCCAGCTTAGTCTCCTTCTCCCATTCTCACTGCACTCACTCCTCTGAAGCTGCACTATGTGCTGATAGCTTCCTAATGTTTCCATCTCCTGTCCCGACATTTCTCCTGCATGGGGCTAGCATGCACAACTGTCTCTCAATTTCTATGCATTTGGATACCAGCTATTCAGCCTTCACATCCCCAAAACTGAATGGGTGTTTCTCCAAACCTCTCAAGCATGTTTCTAACCTGGTCCTCAGACCATAAATGGCTTTCCCCTGGTGATGATGTTGAGAACTTTGATCCCCATGACTCCTCTTCTCTAGTTCCTGATGCCCTTAGCCACTGCCACCACCAGCCTCCCGGTAGGACACATCTTCACTCCCTGGGTGGCTGCAATTTACTGGGACTGGGCTCCATGCCCATCTTTCCCCTCAACTCACTTCACAGTAATGACTTCTCAATGGTTTTTCATCATCAATGGAACAAAATCTAGCTTGATCATTTGTGTCTTTTAAAACATTTCTTGGCCGGGCACAGTGGCTCATGCCTGTAATCTCAGCACTTTGGAAGGCTGAGGCAGGCGAATCACCTGAAGTCAGGAGTTTGGGACCAGCCTGGCCAACATGGTGAAACCCCATCTCTACTAAAAATACAAAAATTAGCTGGGCATGGTGGCACACACCTGTAGTCCCAGCTACTCGGGAGGCTGAGACAGGAGAATTGCTTGAACCCAGGAGGCGGAGGTTGCAGTGAGCCAAGATCGCGCCATTGCACTCCAGCCTGGGTAACAAGAGAGAAACTCCGTCTCAAAAAAAAATTTCTCTATTTTAACAGCTAATGTGCCAAATTTATTGACATAAAGTTTTCCCAATATTTCCTATTTTCCTTGCTGTGTAGGAGCTATAGGTGCCTGTTTTCATCTCTCCTTTTTCCCCTCTTCTCTGTCCCCTGCCCCTACTTCCTCTCCAGCCAGAGATTTATCTGTTTCATTCATCTTTTCAAAGAATCATCTTTTGGTTTCTCTGAACTTCTCCAGTGGCTTTTGTTAAATAAAGCAGGTTCTTAGTGAGGGTAGGGGGATCCTGGAGTATGCTTTTCACTATCGCCCAAGGGCTGACCCAGAGAACCTGGCCTCCAGTGCTCTGTCTATGGCTGAACGGCGGGCCATTGTCCTTGCCCAGCACACATATTCCCAGCTCCACCTATTTATCTCGATCACTCCATGAAAATCACTGTGCAAATTTTATTACATGAAAAAATAAATATGAAAAGACTTTCAACCAGTCAAACACAACTAAACATTAAGGGCGAAGGTGCTCCCCAAACTGGAAATCCTCTTTTCTGTCATTTCCTCATTTAAATGAGTCAAGACTCATTTAAAATGTCATCCATTCACCTGCCCTTCCCAGATTTGAGCAAGCAATGTTCCTCCTTGGAACTGATAGGGGCTCCTGATTTTGAGTCTCTGGAAATCAAAGGAAACAAGAATCCCTGTACTCCTAAAACATACATCCCAGGAAGGAGACAGACAATAAAGAGATTAAAATAAAATAAAAGTATGTACAGAACAGGAGATGATGAGGTTCCTGGGATAAAGCAAAGCAGCCCTAGTTGGGAAGCAGATATGTCAGGAACCACCTGTCCTATCGGGCCCCAGCTCCTACTCTAAGCAGGACTCCCTTCTCCCAACAGAAGAGTTACCTGGTCAGAGTCACTTTGTCACAGGATCACGGAGGCCAGGAACTGGGAGCTTCCAGTTCATTTAACAGAGCCAAAAACTCTGTTACCTGGGAAGTCACGACAATACTTGAGGTAAATTGCAGCTTAAACTGTACCCCTGAGGTGTAATTGCTAAACAGAGCTCACACCCAGAGTGACCCATGATTGGTCTGATTCTCAGTTCAGACGATGAACAGTCCTTGCCGGCATCAGAGATTGTGCCTCAGGCCCCCAGGTGAAACTTGGTGAAGTTAATTTACTCTCTCTTCCTGACTTCCCACTCCTGGACAGCTCTGCCCACCTCCAAAGTCCCGTGGTATGCAAATATCTCTTCCCAGAAATGTCACCTCTTTTAGGGAGACTTCCACAAGCCCAGAGGCAAACTTAATCTCTCTTTGGCTTTTGGCATGGACTTCACCCCCCTTGTCACAGCACTGAACTGTAACTCATGACCTGATGGCTCTCTCTCCACCATTGAGCCTGTGGCTGGTACAGGTCTTATTCGTAAATGCTGCAATTGTAAACAGAGCAGCACTTTCAGCAACACTCTCCAGTCAATGGGCAATTCTGGAAGCTTCGGTCCTTTTGCTTCCATGGTGTTTAGAGAGGCCCCATTGCATCCAACTCTTTTATTTAAGTGCAATGTGAAAAACTGAGCTATTTTCCTGCCCACAGAGAATGAGTGGGAGAGATCAAAGAATAGTTGGAAAAGGGGTATTTAAGAAAGGTTGACAGTAAACTACAACCCCCCTTTCCATCATATCCTCATCCTGTGGGCTGACGTTGAAAGATGAAGAATCCCACAGGGCCAGGATTTGGGGAACAGGGCATATCACACGTCTTCTGAAAGATGAATCTATATTCCTCACTCCCCATTGTTTCCAACTATTTCAGTAGTAACAATAAAATTCATTTTTTTGAGCCTCAGATCATCTATAGGGTGCTAAATTTATAAAAGGATATTCCAAAAATAGTGAGCTGAAGCGTTCTAATTAATTGCGGGATAACTGTTCTATATTAAAACCTGGCGTTTTTAGGGCAAAAAAACAATAATTGCAACAGATGAATGAAACATGTTAATTAAGTATGAGGCAATGGAAATACTGACACAGTTGTTACAGAAGAGCAACTTCCTTAGAGAGCAATAGGAAACTCGGGATTTGTAGACAAAAGTCATTGTTTCCCACACACATGGAAATCTTGAAAAGTTAAAGTCAGATGAAAAGATCATGACACAGAGTTTTTTAAAGGATGGAAAATCACAACCGCAAAATTGTGTGCAATATTTTAATAGAAACATATAACAGGCAATATTTGTTTTTCCTATGAAATACAGAAGACAATAATAACAAATTTGAAAGATAGAAAGAAAAGGATGTTTCAAAGACACTAGACTACATTAGACGCAAAATCCCCATCAGAACATGTCAGGACCCCATGGAGAGGCTGGGAGCCGTGGCTTTTCACATGGATCTGAAAAATGCAGACAGAGGTTGTCAGTGTGAACCCAATCATGAAATCAGTGGGGTGGGCCAGACCCACCTGGAATACAGCAGCCTCTTCCTCTTACAAATCTGTCTTACCTATTCAGTGTTGTCTTTCTGGAGAAAGCTACACTATGGTTCATCCTACATGCAAATTGTGACTATTTCTCTGAGAGGCTTAACCTCTCAGACCTGATGCTTCATGAGGGGTGCAACCACCCTGTGACTAGGAGCACCTCAGTTGGGTGGCTGATAATGTGTCCTAGGCACGCAGCCCTGCTGGCCAGCTGGTCACAGCCCTGCTTCCCCACTTAGTGTGTGGCCCAGCAGGTGACTGACCCTCTGGCCACCTCAGCTCTCACATATGTAAAATAGGGATGGGAATGGCAGCCACCCACCGCACCCTGTGGTTTACGAGGACTAAGTGAATGAACACCTTGCCAACATGAGAAAAGGATGAATGGTTGCTGCACTGATGATAAAGATTGTTACCAACCTAACAGGGTTCTGGATCAGAAGTAGACCATGAGTTCTAATTCTCTTCCACGGATCAGGATTTATGCATAAAAACCTGACTACCAAAGGGAGAAAGTGACAAGCAGAGGCAGGAGGACAAATGTTAGGTCGCGGATTCCCAGACTGAGACGTTGGGTTAGATTCTCCACCAATTTTTTCCATTGCATTACTTAGATTATTCAGCTCATTAAAAATAACACTGCCTTCATGATGTATGAAGCTCACTCAAAGGAAGAGACAGGTTCGCTGTTTGTGGGGACTCTGGGGGCCCATGGTAAGCACTGAGAACAGAGGAGGCTGAGCTTGGATTTGGCTCATGGTGTCCATGGTTGATGTTGTACTAGCACAGGGTCTCAGGGGAAGCAAACCAGGACACGGTCCTCTTCCAACAGGGGAGAAGAGGACAATAAAGAACAATCGCGCATACCTGTTAAATCACAGCTGTGAGGTGAGCCTCCAAGAAGAGAACACAGCTCACCTGGAGCATTAACAGTGTCTAATCTTGTTGGGAACATCGGGTTTTGAGTCTGGAGAAAAGAGGAAGCAGGAGTTATTGTTGGCCCTGAAAGCTGAAGATGAATTGGGGTGCCTCATGAGAACACAACAGAGTGGACTCAATGTTGCATGCATGAACAGGCACTGTGGGTGAGTTGAGGACAGGGCTGTGCCCATACACTTCTAACCCTGTTGATGTGTGTTCACATAGTGGAGAAGATTCCAGAGTCCCAGGCACCTCTGCTGAGCTTGGGTATAGCAGGCAAATCCAGCCATTCAGTGACTGAGGAATTGTCTAGATGAGATGTTTGTGAATAAAAGTAGGGTGACGCTTTCCATACATTTTTTCCCATAATGGAAAATGAACTTGGGCTCCCACCTGCAGCATAACATTTCAGAGTCAACTCAGAAGTCTGAAGTGGGAGGGAGGGATCCCTGTGAGCTGCAAAGCTGGAAGCCCAGCTCTGCATTATCTCACAGAGCTCTCCGGAGACTGCGCCTGTGAATGGGCTTTTGTTCCCGCTGCAGGCCCCAGTCCTAGCTATTGACATGCTCAGCAAATGAGGAAAGGTGAGGAAGACCTGCCAGCATGGATATGTCCTCACCACCTGCTGGCACAAAGGGCTCTTTCTAAACTCCTCTTATGTAAGAGACTGTGTTGGCTTGGAGGGCTCCCAGACATTCACATTAAGGTCGGATAACAAGAGCCACTCAGTCACTGCGGCTCTGATTGGGGAACAATACTGCCAGAATTGTGTTTGTTGGAGGAGACTTTGAATGCGGCCTGGAGTTTCTCGTTTTGCTCCTGAAAATATCCTTTCTCTGCTGCTGGGCGAAGCAAGTCACCTTGTGCTGAGTGAGACCCAGTGGGTCTTTGTCCCACAGTCTCATTTAGGAGCCCCAGACACCCTCTTTTGTAAGCCCCAGAATGCTGTTTTTACACACTCAGAAAGAGAATGAAGACCTGGGAGGCTGCTCGTACAACCTATGTGTGCTAGGCTCCTCCGCCAGGACTTCCTGCCTGAGAACTGCTCATCTGGGGCTCTCTGAATCTCTCCCTTGTCTATCTCTCTGTCTCTCTGTTTCTGTCTCTATCTCTGTCTATCTCTGTCTCTATCTCTCTGTCTGTCTCTTTATCTGTCCCTCTCTGTCTCTATCTCTTCTCTCTTTGTCTCTATTTCTATCTCTTATCTCTGTCCTTCTCTGTCTCCCGATCTCTATCTCTTGTCTCTCTCTGTCTTTCTTTCATTCCCCTTTTCCCCAGGAAAAAATCTCTGGAAAATTTCTTATAATCTCTCTCCAAGCAAAGGGCAAGAAAGCCTTCCCTGCACTCTGGAAGAAAGTGCACTCTGGCTGTGAAAGTTCCAGCTCTAGTCATGCCCTGGGCTGGCATCCTGCAGAGAAGGGTTAACTCAGATGGTGCAGAGCAAGGAAGAATGTGCTTAATGGAAGATGTGGAACTGAATCTTCCCTGCACCACTTACCGGGAGGAGGAACTGGGATAAGATCCCTCACCCTGTGAGCCCCAGTTTCTTTATTTATGGGATGGGAATCAAATCACCACAGGATATTCGTGAGAGTTATCTTACATCTTAAGGTGAAATGTGTGGTGAGAATATCACTGCTAGTATCTATGTGCAATGAAGTTTCAACATTATTAGCAACCAGGACCAAGAAATTCTCAAAACACAATTAATCATATTTAGAAATTCAGCATTGAAGGAAGAGTACAGGCTCCTGGAACTATTGTCTATGTAATTAAAAAGAAAAGATGTAGGCTTTTCCCTGTGAAAAGAAAAAAATCTTCTGAGAATATTGGTTGAGCACACTCTTTGGGTCAGCCTGTATCAGAGACTCAACTCTCAGGCCAAGGGGTGGCTCAGGTGTGGAGATCCAGCAGTGCACAGGGCAGTGCATATGCTGGGCACCTGGAAAAAAGGGGGTCACAGGCTGGAAACTCAGGGAGATCATGCAGAGAATGAGATGGAGTCTGTGGGGGCGGAGATGCAGTCTCAGCATTGGACACCAGAAACTGCACCCAAGCAGAAGAGAACAAGGATGCAGAAGAGACAAGGATGCCCAAGAAGAGCATGTTACAGGCCCGGGGGCACAACGACCCAAGAAAGGACAGAGGGAGGGACCGGGAAAGACGGAGGGAGGGACCGGGAAGGATGGAGGGAGGGACTGGGTCTCGAGGGTCCGAGGCAGCCCATTGTCTGGAGGGATGCACCACATCCATCTGGGGTTCTGGGCTGGGGAAGGGATCCGCCCAGAGGTCTCATGTCTGCTCTAGGCCCAGTACATCTGGATACAGCTTTTCACCCACCAGTGGTTGGAATTTGCCTGGTGTCAATGATAATACACAGGCAGAAACAATTCTGATCACCAAATCACATTATCCTATTTTATTTTAATGTTCTAGCTATGTATATGATGGCAGGAAAATAATCAGAAAAAAAGATCAGCTGATGGACTTTCTGAATCCAGTCCACTGTTTGATTTTCTTTCTTTCTTTCTTTTTTTTTTTTCTGCCAATCATTGAGAGCTTGTAAGGTTGCTGAGGTTGGTTGGCCTTGAACTCTTGGCCTCGCCTTCGCAAGCGCCACGACAACCGGTCGGAGCCACTTTGGGCCCCCCACTGCTTGATTTTCTTCTGATGCAAGCAATGCCATTAAACAGTGTCTGCTCATCTCAGACCTGGTCCTTAAAGACCATAGCTGGAGCCATGTACCTGACCCATCCTAAGCCATACTACCTCATGATTTCTATTTGCTAGGGGTGGACAGTCTCCTTGATGGTAGCTCAGCTATCCTTTGAGGCTGATTTTTGGTTTGTTCAGCTAGTTTTTCTTCCACAGAAGAGATACAGCCCCTAATGATTTGGAAGCTAAACACTCAAGGCTGCCTAGCCCGTAGATATATTAACTACGGACATCTGGGGCTTTGCTGACCCCGAGGGACTGCCAATCCCAGGGTTAGTCAATTGCTAGAGATAGTAAACCCACAAATGTACTTTTTGTTATTGTTTTTGAGATGGAGTCTCACTCTATCACCCAGGCTGAAGTGCAGTGGTACCATCTTAGCTTCTTGGGTTCAAGCAATTTTCCTGCCTCAGCCTCCTGAGTAGCTGGGATTAAAGATGCACACCACTATACCCAGATAGTTTTTGTATTTTTTGTAGAGACGTGGTTTCAGCATGTCGGTCAGGCTGGTCCCGAACTCCTGACCTCAGGTGATCTGCCAGCCTTAGCCTCTCAAAGTGCTGGGATTACAGGCGTGAGCCACTGCGCTGGATCTGTACTTTCCTTTTTTTTTTTTTTTTTTTTTTGAGACAGAGTTTTGCTCTTGTTACCCAGGCTGGAGTGAAATGGCGCGATCTCAGCTCCAGGCAACCTTCGCCTGGAGGGTTCCCCTGGCGCAACCTCCGCCTCCAGGGTTCAAGCAATTCTGCCTCGGCCTCCCAAGTAGGTGGGACTACAGGCGCGTGCCACCATGCCCAGCTGATTTTTGTGTTTTTAGTAGAGACGGGGTTTCACCATGTTGACCAGGATGGTCTCGATCTCTTGACCTCGTGATCCACCCACCTCGGCCTCCCAAAGTGCTGGGATTATAGGCGTGAGCCACCGCACCCGGCCGATCTGTACTTTTCAAATACCAACCGAGCAATCCAGAGCTCCTCCTTATTGCTCTCACACTCTGACCACTGTCCACCTGCCTTAATCACCCCAGGGCCTGGCGTCAGACTGTGAGGGACATCCCCTCTGCCCCAGCACTCTGAAATTATTCAAACCACGCAATCCTAGGCCTTCCCACCCTGCCGTACCTGTTCCTTCCCATGGAAACCATAATAAAAGCTCTTGTCCACACTTTCCCCTGCTCCCTCTGCCCCCTGAGTGACTTCCATACTTCCCATGTGGCCCTGCATGGTGTGGTATGTCCCCTTCTCTTAGGAACTGTGAGTAACAAACTATCTTCCACTGGCAACCATCTCTTGAGCTGCTGGTCTTAGTATCCTTGAATAGTAATGAACTCCACATTTTAAAACTATGGGCAAAGCTGGAGAACGCCTCTAAGCTTCCCCTCTCCAACTCTGTCTTCGAACCAGCTGCTAAGTGTTGACCGGCACAAACAGCCGCTGAGGTCTGCCCAGCCCACTGTCTCAGGACTGTGTCCCACCTGCCTTCACCCTTCTTACCTCCCCACTGGGAGCAGACCTCTTCTGGCCTGCCCAGCTTCCCCAGCATTCCCCTCAATGCATCCTCAGCCCTGTGGAGGAGGGCTCTGACACCACAGCTCCTCTTTCTTTAGTTGAATATCTGGTTCCTGCATCATTTGTCTTCGGAATGTGCTCACTGGTGGCAAAAGGAAAGAAGAGCAAGGATTATCATAGGAAACCTTGAAAACAACTGACTTCTACCTAGACTGGGGAGACGCCTGAGCCGCTGGTGAGAGTCCCTACTGCACTGCATCCTATGCTTGCTTCAGCTGGGGAAAGAGACATTCTGGAATTGACAGTGGACAAAGAAACCATGGACATTGGCCAAAGACCCTCTGTGTAAGCTCCCTGGCACCGAACCCCACCTCAAATACCAGCTGGCCATTTTGGTAGTTTCCCTTTAAAGCAGTTGAAGGGCAGGCGCCGGGGCTCCTGTAATCTCAGCACTTTGGGAAGCCAAGGCGGGATTGCTTGAGGCTGGAGGACAGTTTGAGCCCAGGAGTTTGAGACCAGCCTGGGTAGCAGACTGAGGCCCTGTCTCTATGAAAAATAAAAGTTTTAAAATGTAAGACATTTTCAAAATTGAAGAAAAAGTAAGCTGAGTTCCAGCTTCTTACAGAATGATGCCCAGACCCTTCACATGTTGGGATTTTTGTATGAATTTGATGTAGTCACTTTGTAAGGATAGTGACACATTTCCTGTTGCACTTTAAATTGTTTTTATAAAGGCTTAATATCCTCTTCTCTTGCTGTCTCACACTGCTTTTTTTCTTTTCCAACAGACATTACTTTCCCATCTTCTTTAAAAAAGGCCTCTAATTTGGTTTCTACTTGGGAACAGAGGATATGATCAGGGTGGTGTGTTTGGGGGGTGTTCCTAGACAGGGAAAGGGTATGGTCCTGTATCTGGAAAGGGTATGTTCAAGGTGGTATATATGGGATTCCTGCACAGGGGAAGGGTATAATCAAGGCACTACATATGAGGGCTCCTGTAGAGGGAAATGGACTGATCAAGGCCATCTAGCCAACCTCGGCATGGGGTGAACATGTGACTTGATTTGGTTAATAAGGTGAAAAGATACACTTTGGGGTTTCTGTCAAATGACTTGCTCCCTGATAAAAGGAGTGATCCCTGTGGTGGCAGTGAGTCCGTTTTGTCCCACTGCCTTCCTTCTCGAGGTGCTGCCATGAAGACAGGGCGCTTGAGCTGCCGTCTTGAAAGTGCAAGGAGTCTTGCAGGGGTGCCTCCAGCCCATGGAGCCACTGAGCTCAGAGCCTCCCTGGAAGTGAGGGAAGCAGCTTAGGTTTCAGCCACGGTTCATAGGGTTATATATTTGCAGCCACAAACATCTTAAATAGCACAGCCGTGTGTGATTTCTGTAACAGTCCTTCATAGCTTGGAAGTCATTCCACTTGCCCAGAACTCCTTGGACTGATTTCTTAGCTCTCCCCCAATCCCAGGCTGCAAGGCCGTGACAGTTTACAGTGCTGATTTATTGTCGCTCTGTCCCACAGCACAGAGCTCATTAATTGTGATGAGCACCTCAGCATGTTTTGTTGAGTATTTATATTTACATGTCTCCATCCAAAGGTGAGCCTCTCCAGGACAGAGGGAGGATATAAACGCAAACCAACCGTCTGAGTGTGTGGCATGACACAGGGCTGCACTTATGAATGTCTGATGGATTTAAACTTCTCTTCCTGGAAAAAAAGCTCAGTTCTCCAAAGAAATTTCATGCCTCATACACTGACATTTGATTCTGATGTTGGAGGTTCAGCAGTGTGTGCCACGGGAAGCAGCTTGTGCTAATTAGAGGGCATCACAGCGTGAGGTTGTGGGATGTTCACCCCGAGGGGCCACTGGCGTCAGCTCCCTGATTCCCCACTTCCCCATGTCTCCCTCACTCTGTTTACATTGGACAGAAAAGCATTTTCTTTCACCCCTCAAAATCTATGTTAACCTCCTGTGCTCGTTACTAGGATTGAATTTCCTCTCCTTAGACCAGGGAACCAAAGATGGAAATGCAAACCTATACAGCCTGGGAAATAACAAAATCCTCTCAACTCAGTCCAGTGCTCAGTGAAACTGATACTGCCTTCCCAATTCATTTATTTTTATTTCCATAGCATTTCCTGGCAGTGGGCAGGAATTTATAGTAAAGTTCTGGGAAACCAGGAAGGTGGATTCCACTGGTTCCTGGCACATCTGGGGCTGACTCTCAGGCAGACACGTCCATGGGAGGCCCAGGGCTCTCTTGCCGGCCAGAGAACGTGCTTGTTGTGCAGGCCATTCCACTCCTGTGATTTGCCTCAGCATGCCACTCAGAAATGACCTTCAAACAGACTCTCTGACAATAATATGCTAAATAAGTGAACTCTCAAGAAATGAGCTGCATCATGTCCAGACGCTGATGATGAAGGAGGGCAGGAAACTGCACTCTCTGATCTGCAGCTTTCGTATATTGATTATCAAGCCAAAGGCACTTGTCGGAAAGCAGCAACTGCAAAGGCACTTGGAAAGCAGCATCATGATTCACAAAATCAGCCTTCCTTGAGTAAATGACCTGAATCAAGGAGAGGCTTTCTCAGAACTCCCCTTATCAGCTAAAGATAGAGCCCCGAAAGGAATTCAGTTGTTGTCCATTCCATCCCAGGGAGTTTCATTATCCAGGGAAAAAGGACTCTTATCACAGGGGAGGACACTAAAAATGGACACCATTCCCAGACAGACCTCATCATCTGTTCTCCTTAGAGCCAATTCATCTTTCCACTGAAGTCATGACTCGGCCACAAGTTGTCTGAAACCCCTTCCCTTCCCACCATGAAGAGGGTATATAGGCTTCTGCAGTTCACTGGGTTTTCGGGAACTCACTCACTTTCCTGTGACGCCCCTGTGCACATAATAAATGTGTGTACTTTCCTCCTGTTAATCTGTCTGCGGTCAGCTTTTTTTCAGAGACTCAGTTATGGAACCCTCAGATGGTGGAGGAAACGTCTTCCTATCCCCTCCAGGGATGAAGACAGGAAGAAGACCCCTCATACCTCCAATGCACCAGCATCACAAGGCCAGTGCCCTCTTGTCGCCTGAGTCGCACCGACTCAGCGCAGGAAACAGGAGCTGCCAGAGGGAGGTGGCGCTGGAGGCAAGGCTTGAAGGAAAACAAGTTCACTAAGTGGCGCTGGAGGCAAGGCTTGAAGAAAAACAAGTTCACTAAAGAGAAGGGCCATGGCAGTGGGTGAGAAAGGGGTGGCTCTTCCAAGAGCTGGGCCATGTGAAAGAGGTGCCTGGAATAAGGTGGGGAGGGACAGTGGAGGGAGAGCACTCAGGGGAGTCCTGAGGTCTGGCCTAGTCCTTCTTATGGGCTGAATTGTGTCCCCTCAATTCATATGTTGAAGTTCCAACCCCCAGGACCCAGCATCTGACTATATGTGGAAATGGGTTGTTGGTTAAGAAGTAAAATGAAGCCATTATGGTGGGCCCTAATCCAATCTGACTGGTGTCCTAATAAAAAGAGGAGACTGTGACACAGACACACACAGAGGAAGACCAGGTGAGGACGCAGAGAGAGGACAGTCATCTAGAAGCCCAGGAGAGAGGCCTCAGGAGGAACCAGCCCTACTGACGCTTTAATCTCAGATTTCCAGCCTCCAGGACTGTGAGAGAATAAACGCCCATGTGTCAGCCACCCACTGTGTGGCATTTTGTGGCAGAAGCCCGAGCTGACGAATACAGGGCCCGTTCAGCCACGTCTGCACCATGTGAGTCTAGCCAGCCCCCACTCTGCTGTCTGACCAGGAAGGGGGCTGCCCATGTCGGTCCCCAGCAGCGGTCCTCTCAGAGACTACATTTCTACATTTCCCTGGGACCCAGTGGGTTTGTGAAGCTGGGCCTGGATGTGTGGATCTGCATGGCCCTGTGCTCCAGGCTTTCCACAGCGAGGTGGGAGCAAAGCAGAATGAAGGTTCTGATCAAGCAAGGGAAAGAAAGCTGCAGAGAGGAGACACAATAATTACAGAAACACGTGCAGGTGGTTATGGCAGCCGACTCCTTACTGGGGCAAACAGGCATCCTGTGAGAATGTCAGTTTGGTCAGTAGTTTCGTGCTTCCCAGCCATCCTGGGAGGGAACTCTGAGTCTGGGGGATGGGCCGGCATTCCCCACACAGTCCTGGTCATGCATCTTGCACCCCTACTGTCCCCCTTCAAGTGCTGGTTCCTATTCACTGGCTGGATCTAGTCCTTTCAGGCAGGGGCTGGGGCGGGGTGGGAAACTCAAGGCACAGACACACCGGTCTGCATCCCGGCAGCTTCACCAGCCACAGAGCAGCATGGTGGTTTTGCGACATCAGGAGAGGTTGCTATGCCTCCTAACTGGGTCTTATGGGAAGGGGTCAGGCAAACATCTCAAAGGAAGCATCGTTTCTATTAAATCCAGACAAGGTGGGGAGGATTTTATTAGACACAAAAGGGAAGGGACAAACTTGCAGGTAGAGCCTGTGTGTTCAAACACAAGTGAGGCTGAAGGGTGCTTTGAGGGGTGAGGGACGCTTCCAGCCTGCATAGTGTGAGGACAAATAGGCTTTCCTTCCAGAGGTGCAGCAGAGTCATGCCAATGGGCCTCTCACCATCCTGGGGGGCACCTCCCGCCTCCCCGCCTCTGCAGCTGGGCAGGCCCACTGTGGTGTGATAGTGACTTGGCTTACAGACCTATGCAGCTGGCTTATCCCTTACCAGAAGACTATGTGAGTCAGGGGAGGCTGCCCCTGCCCAGCTTTGGGGATTGTTCCCTGGTGATGGGCCAGTGACATCATCTCCTTCCTCAAATGGTGCTATAAGTCTCCTGTTGGAAAATTGGTCTCTCCTCAATCTGTGGATACAAGTTGCTGATGACAGGTTTGGGGAGACCAGTGCTGCTGACTGGGAACCAGGAACAGAGGAGAAAAATGTGACAACACCACATGCTGGGAGTGGAAGGCACCCTGGTGCCTAGCTCCACAGGGGCGAACTACGGAGGAAGGTGCAGGGCCGCTGAGGTCTGGGGCTGCTGGTTTCCTGCCCCTCCCCCTCCCAGCAGTGCAGGTGAAACTCAACAGGGATTGGTTCTATGAGCCAAAGGCTTCTTGAGGGTCCATCTTGCCCATTCATCCCTGCCCCATCATGATTCACAAAATCAGCCTTCCTTGAGTAAATGACCTGAATCAAGGGCTTGCCAGGCACTTCCTGCTCCATCTTCCAGTGATCTCACTGAGGAGGTGGGGTGTCCAATGTAAAGAGTCGTTCTGACCCTCAGCTGCATTGAGCTTCAGTCCTCCACTGTTAAATGAGCTAGTGGGACAAGAGTGTCTCTAGGCTTCCCTTTGGTGCAAACTCTGAATTTTAGAGTAATTTAATGTCAGCACTGGGCTTGTGGTCGCTTAAAGTTTTCATCCATCAAGAAATGGGTTGAGAAACCTGTGCCTGATTTTAATTACACGTTCGCTATTGTCTAACATAATTACTACCTTTTTATAAGTACCTGTTCTTCTGTAGTTTGCAACTTTCACTGCCAGTGTCTTTCACCTCCTCCAACAATGTGCTTGAGGGGCCCTGTTTGCCTCACATTCCCAATTAGATAGCCAGACTGAGAGACTTGCAGGGATTTCCCATGGTTGTGCAGCTGATAAGAAATTAGACATGAGCTTCTTTGACCCCAAATGATCGTCCTTTGCACTCAGCCAAGAGCAAGGCTCATCTTTCGTAAAGAGCATCCCAGAGAGGGCAGCAATTGGGTTTATAGATTTGCAGTGCTTGGAGGAGCATCAAAGGTTGTAACAGGCTCTGTGTCTATCAATAGCAGTGGTAATGCACATGCAGGCACCCTACCCCCAGTTTCCAGGGAAGCAGGTTTAAGAAACAAACAAAGAAAGCAGAAAGGTGGAGAGAGAGGCATTTAGGGTCAAGGGGATTTCCCAAGCCTGCTCGAGATGACTGCACAAAGGCACCAGGAAAATGACTTCAAAGGCACCAAAGAACGATTCTCAAAGGGCCTGGACATGAACATGTTCAAATGTGGAGACAGTGCAGAGCTTCAGCAGACAAAGCCTCTGTTTCTAATGGAGACCTAGTGTGCTGCAGGCCAGAATGTCTCCTGGGTGGGAAGGTCCATGATCAGGGTGGTGTGAGGGTGAATGTGACATAGGCGGTACCCAGGGACCACTGAAAACCCTTTCTCAGGGCTATGCCCTTTTCTTAGGGAAAACGTGGGAGTCAGAAAGGGCTGGATGAAGTCCCTGCTTTCTCCCACAGGGGTGATGAGAACACCACGTCACACTGGCCTCTCTTCTCCCGCCATGCTGGTCCTGCCTGTGCAAATGCACTTCCCACCTCTCATGTTCCCCCCGGGCTCTGGCCACTTCTCCCCTCCCAGATCTGTGGGACCTTGAGCAGGGCATCTTGTTCCAGCCTCTATGCTTTTGTTCAAGCTTGCTACTCAGATGTCACCTGCTCTGAGAAGCCTTCCTGGACTCATTCACTCAGTCTTTCACTCATCCACTTACTTAGTAAGTATCTCTCTATTCCAGCCACTGACAGGGATATGGGCAAAGTAGAGAGCTTTCATGTGAGACCCATGACATCACTGGAGGCTGAGGAACTGTCCTTAGGAAAAAGACACAAAATTATGAATAAAAAATGAAGTGCAAGGTCCTGTAAATGTTGTGCCTGTGTGGGCACATGTCATGAGTTCCCTGATAACACACTCAGATTGCAGGGGAAGTCTCCCCTTGGGTGGGGCACCTGTATTCCAGTGGCAAGAGGGGATGGTAAGTGGAATAATAAACATGCATGTTTTGGATAATCATGCTGTAGAGAAAAACTAGCAGGGTAGAGACCAGAAGTTCTGGGTGCAGGTGCTCAGAGCTACCTGCTGTGACAGGACTCTGAGCCATGGGGCACACACACAGTGGGGGAATGTGTCCAGATGGAGGGAACAGTAAAGGGGAAATCAGAAGGCAGGGTGGAGGGAAGGAGCTGAGGCCATGAAGGAGCCATGTGGGGTACAGGTAGGTGGAGTGATATACAGCTTGGGCCATTCTGAGGGCCTTTGAGTGAGACAGAAAGGCGGGACAGTAATATACTTGAATCTGGCGTTTCAGCCTCCTCTTGTCTTTCCCTGTCATTGTGCACCATTTTTATGTCATTCACTGTATTAAAAGATAGATTTAGGTGCATCAAAATTCTAATAAGTTATTTGAGCATTCAGAGATTCATGAAGCAAGCAGCATCAGGCCTCAAACACTTCATTGTTCCAGCCAGGAAGTGCTTGGAGGAACCTTTATTAAGGTGCTTTGGAAACAAGACCAAGAAAATATTTGATTGGTTCAAGTGGAAAATTCCTACTTGGAGGTAAGTAGCTGGTTTCTGATTGGTTAACCTGAAGTTTCATTTTGCTGTTTGCATTGAGTTGGGTTTCTGTTTGTTCAGTAGGAGCCCACCTCAGCCTAATGGCTTCCCAATTCATTATTTTAACAACTGCAGTCCATTTTCCTAATGTGTATATATGACCAACATTCTCACTTTACCATAAACTTCTTGAAGGCCTAAAGCACAAATTTATCTAAATAGCCTTTTTTCTTGCCCCACCTCTTAGGCTCTTGGCAAAAGGCCCGGCACGTATTAGGTGCTCATTAAAGGCTCTGTAAAGTAGAAAATGTAGGAACATGGTTCTGAATCATTTTTCTCTGTGTCTCTATTTGAAGATATGAATAGGAATCATTTAATTTAGAACACATTCCTCCAAGCAGTTTCATGCTATGTCAATTCCTGGAGATATGTACAAGCATTATCTCCACTGTCACAAGAGGAGGGCGGTGCAAAAGCCTAGCAGAATTCCACGTGCTCAGGCATCTACTAGGAAAGTACAGCTCATCAGCTGCATGGGGTTGAGCAACTCATGATTTCATTTGGACTCTTGCTAGATAAATGGTAAATTCTAATGACACAGCAGGAATTTTAGGGTGGAACAAGCTTACAGCATGGAGAGAGGCTCTTGGGTAGGCAGTGGCTATGGGACATGCAGAGCGGACCAGGGTTGGGTGAGGGAGTTAACTGGAGTTCCCTACCGTGATTAAATGAATGAAGAATAGGTGTTTAACTGCTCTATTTTCAAAGTTCAGTAAAATAGCTCTATGATTTGTGAGTTTTCTTTTTTAAATAAAAAGATATGGCCGAGAATGTGAAAGAAAGGGAAAAGGAGAGCAGCTGCAGCACCCTGGGTCGCGGCTCTGGAGGCTCCCAGTCTTTCATGGCCTGAAGGCTTCCACTGCCAGCTCAGCTAAGCAGGAGCCAAGCCACACTCTGCAGGACATTTCAGAGGAGCAGTGGGGGGTGCAGAAAGGAAACAGAGCTCCTGTCCATGGAGGGTGGCTGTGAAGAAAGAGCCAGAAGAGGGACTGTGGCCTGGACATGTGTGTGTGTGGATATGTGTGTGTGTGTGTGTGTGTGTGTGTGTGTGTTCTCTGCATGTGTGTGTGCCTGTGTATATGTGGAGATTATAGGAAGATGAAACTAGAACCTACTTTTCTGTGATTGGTGAAGGACAGTAGGAAGGTCAGCAGAAAATGAATCCATTTGGGAGAAAGAATAGACCAAACTTGTAAAACAAATGCGTATGCTCCTGTTGCCGGTCCTAAGATGAATTTCGTCTCTATTGACATGGTAGAAAATGTATTTAAATTTATATCTGAACCAGAAAGCAAGGAATGACATCATCTAAACAAATGGAATCTAATTAATGAAGAAACCAGATGATGCCAGTTGGATGATGCCCACTCACACTGGTGAGGGTGTATCACATACTTTATGCATTCTATGGATTCAAACCTTTCTTCATTAATTAGATTCTCCACTAGTTAATTATATTTTCATCCATTTCAGCTAAAGGTTCACTGAGAGAGTCACTATATGAGTAAAAGTCATATCTTAGAATAAATAAAGCATTTGGTTAAACACACACATTGGAAATGATGAAGTTTTGAGATCCTCCCCTTCTCCCTCATTAATGGAAAGGGCAGCTGCAGGAGGTTCTGGAAATGTGCTGGTGTTTGGAAGCAAGGCAGAGACTCCAAATATCCAGCATCCAGAGTAAATGAGGCCAAGCCACCTGCAGTCCATCCCGACTGCGAGTCACCACATGTGTGTCAGAAACCAACACAAATAAATAGGAATATATTTGAAATTTAAATTAAGATTCGTATCTTCAAAGAGATTTGAGAGGATGGGCAGGTATTAAAAAGATGCTTAAAAAAGTCAATAGATGGGCTGAAAAGCAGCTTTTAAAAAAAGAACAAGACAAATTGAAAGCAAATTAGTAAGCTGAAAGAGGGGAAAGAGTTTTTCCAAAGATAAAGACAAAAGGGCAAAGAAGTAGAAACTACAGCAACAACAGCAAAACAAACAACAGCAAAACAGAAAAATGAAATTAGCTGCAGAAGTCCCAATAGCCAAAAACATCCCAGAGTGCAAGAATATGAGAGCCTAATTTATCTTGTCCAAAGGAAAGCTGCACTCATAACAATACCCATTTCTCCTCAGTCAGTGATTGTCCCTCCCATATTAAGCATCCATTATTAAGCCTAAAATTAATATGAGGGGCTAAAAGCCTTCAGAAAGAGGGACAACTGTAGAAGTTTCTACATGTTCTCATCCCTGCAGATTGAGGTCTCCAGGACTGAATCACTGCCAGTGCATGGACATGCAGCTTCTACTCTTTCCAACTGTGTCTTTCCTTGCCTGAGAGTGTCCACATGACCCACAGTTTATCTGATTGGGTCAAGATCCATGAAACCAAATATAGTGTAACTAGCTATTCTCTGCTTCATGCTGAACTTACCAACTTTGTGGCAAATAAAAAAAACCACTGGAATCTCTGAAAGAACAAACTGGAAATATCCTCTTTGTTTGAAACAAAAATTTCTTTTTTTGAGACAAAAGGAATTCTGAGATAAGATGGGCATGAAAATTACAAAGTCAGCTTTAAAAAGTTTCATGAAATTTTTTTCTTTCTCAGCCAGGTTTGGACCAGAGTAATACTTGACACCTTGGAATCTTAGGTAACATGTAATTAGGGCTGTTAACGTCCCTTGTGTTACTTTTAGGTGCCTTAAGTCCCCCAGATAGTCATGGCTTCTTAAAAGAGAAAGTGAAGAGGTGAGGGACGGGCACTCTGTCAACAGTATTCCAAAACTACTGTGTTAGTCGGGCCTCCCTCAGACACAGAACCATCTATCTCCTAGTATCTCCTGTTGGTTCTGTTTCTCGGAGGACCCTGACTAAAATGAGTAACACAGCAAGTTTGGAAGATAGGTAGATAGATGATAGATAGATAATAGATAGAAAGATGATAGATAGATAATAGGTAGATAGGTAGATAGATGATTGATAGATAGATAGATAGATAGATAGATAGATAGATAGATAGATAGATAGATAGATAGATAGATAGAATTCATTCACAAGGTTATGGAGACTGACAGGGCCAAGATCTATGATTAGTAGACTTGAAACCAAGGAAGAGTCAATGTTTCATTTCAAGCCTGAATGCAGGAAAAGATATCCAGCTTAACAGTCAGGCAGAAGACGTCCCTCCTACTCAGTTTTTTTGAATTGGATGATGCCCACTCATATTGGTGAGGATGGACCATGTACTTAACTCATTCTGTGCATTCAAATATTTATTTTAGCCAGAAACATACTCACAGACATACATGGAATAATATTTGACCAAATATCTGGGTAGTCCAGTTGACAACTGGAGCCCAGTCCAGTTGACATAAAATTAACCGTCATCCCTACTGCCTTCATCCATTTTGTGCTGCCATAACATAATACATAAAATGGGTAATTTATAAAAAATACAAAATTATTCTTTCACAGTTCTGGAGGCTGGGAAGTTCAATATGAAGGTGCTGCAGGTTATGACCCAGTTTCCCTACTTCCAAGATAGCACCTTGATCACTGCCTCATGTGGAGAGGAAGATTGTTGCATTTACACATAGTAGAAGAGTGGGAAAGAGAAAACCACTCCTGAAGGCCCTTGTTATGGCAGTGCTGTGGTTTGAATCTTTGTCCACCTCAAAAACTCATGTAGAAACTGGATCCCCAATGTGGTAGTATTGTAAGGTGGGGCCTTTAAGAGGTGATTGATTGGTCATGAGGAATCTGCCCTCATGAATGGAGTCATCCATTCATGGATTAATGGGCTCAGGAATTAACAGATTAATTGGCTGTCATGGGAATGGAACTAGTGGCTTCATAAGAAGAGGAAAAGAGAGAGGAACTACCATGATCAGCCCCCTCGTCATGTGGTGCCCTGTGCCATCTTGGGACTCTGCAGAGTCCCCACCAGCAAGAAGGTCCTCCCGAGATGCAGTCCCTGGACCTTGGATTTATTGCCTCTATAAGAAATAAGTTCCTTTTCTTTATAAATTACCTAGTTTTGGGTATTCTGTTACAAGCAACAGAAAACAAATTCAGACAGGCAACATTAATTCATTCATGAGAGTGGAGTTCTCATAAACCGAATACCTCTCATTAGATCCCACCTTCCAAAACTTTTGCATTGGGAATTAAGTCTCCAACACATGGATTTTGGGGGACACATTAAAACCATAGCACTTATCAACTGGAATAATTAGATATTTCAACACACAGAATCTAGATGTCTCACAGCTATACAGTATATCAACAAACATCGGCAAATGAGATGATTCCTTAACTGTCAACAACCTCAGCTTCACCCAGTCCGTGGTGAACAGGTACATGATGACACACAGGCATCCTGTGAGCTGATCAACAGAGAAAAACAGATTATGATAAGGCCCTTGCCCTTAGGGATTACACTGTCTTCTGGGGAGGATAAAGGGGCAAAATGAACTCTAAAGAAAGACAGATGTGTCCAAACACCCAAGATAAATGCTCTGGGTTAGTGCTTCTCCAACATGAGCACTGAAATAAACCAAGAGATTGAGGAGAGTTCACACATTCTCATGAGGGCTGGGAGGCACTGCCTGGAGGAGCCCTCTAAGAGGCAGAACATGCTAGCAGGCTTATGTCTCATTACAATATTGCACAAGGGCAAGGGAACCCAGCTAAGAGCAAGGACTCAGAGTAAGATAGGCAGCTGCTGATGCCTCTCTAACACACGATACTGTGAAATCTTGGGAATTAAGTTAACAATTGTGCCTCCAATTTCCTCATCTGGTAAATGAGGATAACAATACACTCCATAGGGACTGGTGAATATTACACAATTTTGTACTTGTGATATGTTTAGGACAATGACTGACACACAGCAAACGCTGAGTGTCCATTAAATAACCCAAAATATAAATTTTGCATTTTATTTTACAACATTAAAAGTGATTTCTTACGAGTGAAATCATTCCTCCTATTCATATCCTATTCCTAATTTTCTTATTCCAAATCTTTGAGGAATCTCCTGGAACTCAACCCTGGCTCATCTAGGCACACTCTGAAGAGTGTTTGGAGCTACAGATGGGGTGTGGGCTCTGCTTTCACAGCCAAAATCGGGACAAGTTTTTGAGATCAATAACAATTCTTTAAAAAAAATCAGTAAAGGAAACTAAACAGATTCTTTACAGTAGGAATTTTTGGAGGTTTTAATATGCAAATGTACACTATGATTCTCCAAAAGATGTTAAATTCTGCAATGTTGCCCTGATTTCTTTGACAGTGTGTCCAAATCATGTAACACATATCCTCTATGACACCTACATGCCTCAAAACACAGTGTATTGAAAGCTGCTCTGGGTGACAGAGGTGATGGATATTTTAATCAGCTGGGTTATGATGGATCTTTCACAATGCATATACATATATATAGTATAAACAAATTGTATACTTTAAATGTATACAATTTTTATTTAAATATTTGCAATTCTTATTTTCCAGCTACACCTCAATAAAGTTGGAGAAAGTTAGAATAAAAAAAAAAAAAACTTTAAAAAATGTAAAAGGCAATTTAAGCCTTATATCCTTCTATGATTTATGTGCAGGTACCCTACAGGCAGAAGTCATATCTGATTATTTTTATATTATGTACAGCAAATATTGTGCTATCCAATGCACTGTGTGTCTATTTAATTCAGCCAAGGAAAGAAGGAAAGGAAGGGAAGGGAAGGGGAGGGGAGGGGAGAGAAGGGGAGGGGAGGGAAAAGAAAAGAAATTAGATCCCAGGAAATTAAATATGAGCTACTCAGAGACTGTTATGTTTATGGAACACTGAGGCAACACTTGATAATTTCCTGTTATTATTTTCAATTTTGGAGAAGAGGAGATATAACTCAGAAATAACTAGATCATTTATGTATGCAGTAATTTAGCAATTCATGATTAATTTTAACAGAAAAAGATACTCTAGTCACATTTGAATGGTTTTTAAATTAAGCTAATATGCATTTTCATTTTCAAATACTTCTATCATATAAGTGTATCTTTCATTTTAAAATAAAGTGGGAAAATAGACCATTATATATAGACATTTGTAAGAAACAAAATTTCTGGATTGATCAATCTAAAGCCAAAAACAAATATAATCTCCTATCCCACAGTATATATTTTCCTCCTGCAAATATTAGTTTTCGCTGCCATCAGAAACTATTGTTGATGTCCGTTGTTTTATTTTGTGGTGGTGGTAGTGGTTGCTTATTTTTACTGAATGAAGTAGCAAGTCCTTCCCATGTGTGAGGTTGCTTTATGTTTCGATCGTTAGTCCTCACCACGCTTGTGCAGGATTTAAGTTGTTATTCTTCACTTTCTGATGAATAAGGCCAAGTTCAGAGAGGTTAAGCCTTGGAATGCTACAGCAGTTCAAATGGCTCTGTCCAGAGGCACGGCTGTGGCCCCTCCACACTCCCATGCTGTTATTGTTTGTGAATTACACCAGCCAAAGCAACAGATTAAACACAAAAGATATCTGAATTTCAGGATCTGTTGGGGTAACTGATGAGGTCCTGTCTGGTCACCTGATGTTAAGACAAGCACAAAACCAGAGAGATCCGTTGCTCTGCTTGCATCAATGTGAAGACAGAACGTTCTCATTAGACAGACCAGTGAGAGTCATTTACCCACTAACGTGTTCTCCAGAGCTAAGGAGAACATGAGCAGCACATTCTACCCCACAAAGCAGGGGCCAACATTCAGTGCCAAGGTTTTGGCAAGCAAGGATGCATTGACATGAAATGATGGGGAATTTAAACAATGTATCATTGAAATTTCGTAGCAGGCACCTGATTCTTGATTGGAAAAGTACCTGGAAGACTCACAACATGGTTTTGATTTTGGAGGAAGATGGTTGACAGTCAGGACAGGGCAGGAATTGGGGATGGAATAAAGAAGAGGAAATTTTTTTTTCTCGACAGATGACTGCACCCCTGAAAGAGGAGTCGGGACAGGAGGAAGGGCAGAGGGGAGAGATTCTGATGGGGTAAAGATGTAGAAAAATCTTTATTATAAATAAACGTTTGAAAGAGGGTTTAGTCATTAGTCATTATTTTATTCATTTATTTACTCACAAATCCAGGGAAACTATGGGAACAAGGCAAAGAACATTGCCCTTTTCCTACTAAGAAATTATGGTTTAGTGGCAGTTAGAGACTGGAGCAGGGTAAGCAACAGCACAGAGCAGATACCATTTGGTGAGGAGGTGGGAGGAGGGACTGGAGGGAAGGCCCTGGGATGCTGGCTGTGAGGGCCACTGCCATTGCTCCCTGAACTTTGAATTGAGGATCCTTTCATGTTAGTTTGTCCAACTAAACATTTATAAATTTATAGCTTAGACCCGGCACTATGGCACATGCCCATAATCCTAGCGCTTTGGGAGGCTGAGGCAGGCAGCTCGCTTGAGGTCAGAAGTTTGAGACCAGCCTGGGTAACATAGGGAAACCCCATCTCTACTGAAAATACAAAAATTAACTCAGCATGGTAGTGCATAGCTGTAGTCCCAAATATTCTACTCAGGAGGCTAAGGTGGGAGAATCATTTGAGCCCAGGAGACAGAGGTTACAGTGAGCCAAGATCGTGCCACTGCACTCCAGCCTGGATGACAGAGAGAGACCTTGTTTTAAAAAAAATGTATAGCTTAGTTTAGATGCTGTCTTGTATATATTCAGTCCCTTTGCTGTGACCTAGAAAATGTGACAACCCCATTCTGTATAAAACCGTCTAAAGAGGGAGGGACATTTAAAACAGCACTTACAGCACATGGGCTCCTTTCAGTGATGGAGGTACGAGTGAGCCCTGAAGGGGAAGTAGGAGTTTGGCAGAGACATTGGGTCTATTTGCATGTAGTTAGAGTCTACTAGATGTGATGCAGAAGTAAACGTGACTCCACCTGAGTTGATCGCAGGCTCAGCCTGAGTGTATTTGCTTCAAGTACCACCAACTGACGGGGAGAAATATTAGTCCTCAGAATGCCTCATCAGTAGGAACAAACACTTGATTATCTACTTGGCTTGGAGCTAATGTCTCCAAAGACATTCCTAACCTTTCCATGCTTCTAAGTGCTTGGCTAATCTCTCTCCTTTTTCTAAGGTACTTTTCCCCACAGTTTCCTTCACACACTCTTCTCTTTAGGTTTGACTGTGAAGCCTCATGCATGACCCTATACAGTGCCAATGGCTCTCTGCTTCTTAATCTTTAAGCATTTTATGGATACCCACCTCTAGGAGAGCTCTTACCACCACTGTGTTCTTTAACCCAAGAATTGTGTTCTGGGACTGTGGTATGTACATTTTTGTAGCTCTAACATAAGGCCAGGCATAGAGTAGGTTGCTAAATAAAATAAAATAAATAAGGAATTAATGCAGGCATATGTGTAAACTAAAAGAAATGCTCAGGACAAAGTGAGAAGCAAGTTCAGGGTCAGGCCAGGCAGGGTAGCAGGGTCAGTGTCAGGATGGGTGAGAATATGGTCAAAATCCAGGTCAAGGTTTAAACAGCCAGAATTCAAGACCAAGAGTGCAAAGCAGGGAGCTGGCAGCTCCAGGCGAACTTGATTCAGTAAAAACTGACCTTATGTTGCCTTCTAAAAACAAGGCATAAACTTGAATCCTAGAATGTAAAGACACTAACTAGAACTGGAAGAAGTTGATCTATTCATTAGCAGCTGCACTGCCTTAAGGTTTAGTCTCCCTAGACCTCAGCCTCTGATTTGAGAACTTGGAAGAATGTTGAGACACCATACTGTAAGGAAATTTGGGGGCTTGAATTCAGGGTAACAGCTCCACTGCAGTCCAGTCATTACCTTTGGTGTGATCCAACAGCATCTAGGACTAAAGTGAATGGAAGAGGACCCCACATGCTCTCAAATCCCACAGTTGGCAGACAGAGCAGAAACACACTAGAAAGTGAAGCACTCTCCCCACCTTGGTTTCCTGACTGTCATGAGTGACTGACTCCAACTCAAGACAGGGGTTGGATCTAGAAATGCATTTGCCTGAGCTTCTCAAGGCTGCTAAATGAGGGAGTCTGAGACACAAGGGAAGTCTCTGGAACAGTAAAGCAGGTGCAACCTGCATTCCTTAGACCACAGGGGCTCAGAATTCTCTAGAGCCACCCAAGTCGACATCCTGGCCTGGCATTCTTTCCCTTCTTATAAAATTAGGATGATATATTATTGCAGTACTGGCCATTATAAGATATCTGCATATTTATTTGTTTTTTAAGCAAATGTTTTTTTCAATTTGTAGGAGTACTTTGGTGTGACACTACTAACATAGTAGCTTACAACTTGCTGGAAAAGTGATCTTTAAGTTGTTGCTCAATTTGTCATAAAAGTCAGTTTGTACTGGTAAGCTGTGAAAGTAACTGAAGAAAGGTGGTCATTTAGATGCAAATGTTAGTTATAGTCAGGCCACAGCGTTGCCTTGCAATGAACCGAGGACTCAAGTTCAAGTGAACTAGTTATTTCCTTGATTCTGTGACTCATGAGATAGGAACAGAATGAAATCTTTTCCTTCTCTATATTTAACTTACTCCATGATTTCTACAGGAGGCGTCATATGCACAGGGCTCAGAATGTCACATCTACACTCTTGACCACAAGTATTCCTTCCAAAGTCTTAAATCTCTGTCAACTCTGCCAGGTAGTGTTCCCACTCTCCTCCCCTTCCTCATATTTATACTCAGCTTTTCTCTTCTACTTTTCAGAAAAGTTCTCTTGAACATGAGCATCCTGGTTCTCAACAAGTCTCCCAGATTCTGGAGGCTGGCTCATAACCAATCACAGGCTCAAATCAGTGGGTCTTTCCCTAAAAACATTATTGTACTGGCACTGTGCAGAGCTCCACTGAGTTATCATACGTATGTATAGAGAGACAAATCCATTATTATAATTGCAGACTTCAACACCTATCTCTCAATAATGGATACATTGAGAAAACAGAAAATCAGCAAGGATATAAATAATCTGAATAGTACTAGCAATCAGTGTGATCTACTAACACATATCTATTAAATTAATTGAACTCATGTTTAAAAAGCCTTCCAAAAAAAAACCCCACCAGCACAGATGTTTTCAATGGTGAATCCTATCAAGCGTTTAAGAAACAAATAATACCAATTCTCCACGATATCTTCCACAAAATAGAAGCAGAGACAATGCTTCATAACTTATTCTATGATGCCAGAATTCCACCAATACTAAAACCCAATTAAGACATTACAAGAAAATTAAGACCAATTATCTGTTATAAGAACAGATGCAAAACTTCAAGCAAAATATTAGCTTTAAATCAAATCCAACAATTTATCAAAAGAATTATTAACCACAACCAAGTGGGATTTATCCCAGCTATTCAAAGCTGGCTCAACATTCTGAAATCAATTAATTAATTCATCACATCAATAGGCTAAATTTTTTTTAAAAAATCATCACATCATAGTATCAATTGATGCAAAAAAGCATTTGATAAAATCCAAAACCTATTCATGATTTAAAAAAACTCTTACAAAAATATTCATTAATTGTAACAAATAACCATACCATACCCTTTATGTATGGATTTGTTACACACACACACACGCGCACACACACACACACACACACACACACGGTATGATTATTTATATATATAAATATGATGATCATATATGTGATGCTAATAATGATGGGGCAAATGGGTGTGAAATATGTAAGAATTCTCTTTGGAAACTTTCTGTAATATAAACTAAGTCTTAAATTGAAAGGTTTATTAAAATTCGTTTTCAATTTGGCCCCTTTTCTAGTGGAGAAAGGAAGCAACTTTATATACAACGTAGAGCAGGAGAGAAGGTGAATGTTAATTGCTCTAGTGGTCTGAAATGGTAGAACGTGATTAATCTGCAGAAAATAAAGTTGAGAAGTTTGTAACTTTGCAAGACATTTCAAGGCACCGCTGAAGGAGGATGTAGCAGGCTGCCTGGGAAGTCATCAGCACTGTGAAAACAGTGGCTGCCCAAGTTCATGACTGTATTGTCATAAAGGTACCTTCCTCAAAGGGTGGGTGCCAAACTGGGAAACTGTTTGTGCTTCTGGGGCGTGTGTGTGTGTGTGTGTGTGTGTGTGTGTGTGTTTCTAATTTAGTCTTAAGGTCTCTCTCACAAGACTGTGATACACTCTAGCACTTCCCTGGTTCAGGAATTTGGTGGTAGATGTTTACAGTGTGCCTTTAATAAGGTATTTCTTTACCCTTGTGGACAGGCTGATACCTAAGTGTCACCTGTGACCAGCTGTCACTTTCACAGAAACTGATAGCTGCTGGCAGATACCCTTGTGGATCATGTCTAACCTGTGTTCAGTTTATTCCTACTAAGATAGCCATGTCTAGGACAGCCCTGACCAAGAGAGAAGTTATTTCCTGGTCTACAGATCAGGTGAGAAAGAGGAGGCAATGCAGCAAAACCCACGAAATCACAGAAGCAGATTCTTACGGATTCCAGAGAGAAGAAGGCAGCACGCTTCACAGGGCCAGTGGGAAAGGAGGAGCCAACAGGGAAACAAACGTCCAAGCAGTGGATGGGGAGCAAGAGAGAGAACAAGGGACCTGTGGGCCAAAGTGTTTATTGAAGTCCAGGACATTACCCCAGCTGGCTTCCCAGGGGGAATTCTAATTGATTAGAGCTAGCAGGCATAAGCTCTGTGGACTGAGACACGGTCACTGTGGCACATTTGTGAGGTCCATGCCACGTGCTGGAGTCAGTGAGGTGAGTCAAGTAGGTTGTATGCAGCTGTTTCATGGGAAAGTGGTCACCAGGAGGTGATTTACAGAGCAGATATCCTGGTCAACCACACTGAGGAAGTGGGGGCAGGTGAAGAGCTAGGCACCATGTCAAGGATGATAAGAAAGTTAATCTATATTAAAATGGAAATTGAAGCCACACAAAGTTATAGGAATTCACTACAGCTTCCTATGCCAGTCTGCACATTAAAATCACAGAAATACGGCATGGAAATACCGATTCCTGGGCCACCTATGGCGATGTTAATTTAGTAGGTCTGCAAAGGGACCCAGGAATTTTTATATTTAAATGGGTGTACATTTCAGCCCTATGATTTCTGTTTAGATGATTGCAACCACAATTCTTTCAAGCAAATTATTCAACTACTTGGAATCCACATCCGCATCCTTTCCTGCTGACTGGAACTGAGGAAAGTACTTTTCCCCAGCCCATCCTAGAAACGTATAACTCACTCGCCACTCCCTATTACAAACAATAGTCCCATTCTATGGTTTGTATGGAATGTGACTAGAGGTACTGATGTCATTTGAATGGTTTCCTTTATGCCTGCATGGCCATCTGTGTGTCCCTGTCAATATTGTTTCTGTGTCTTTTCACATATCAATGCATATCTTTACAAGTACACACCTGAGACCTAAGAGAAGACTTTAACTTGATAAAAGTGAAGCTGGATGTCAGCTAGTTTGAACTGATGAAGTAGTGAGAGGTGTTGCATGGTACAGCTTGCATTAAACTGGTTTACACAGCAATCTCAGTGGGTATATAACCCCCCAGGGTCTTGTTAACTGCAGATGCTGATTCTGTAGCTCTAGGATGGAGTGGAGAATCTGTTCTCAGGTGATGTGGAGGCTCCTGGTCTCAAATGCAAGGTGTCACTCCCTCTACAGGAGGTGGATACTCTTGGTCTCTAAGGTAAACCATTACTCTCCCCAGGTGACTAGGTGCCCTTGGTCTCTGATGTAGACCATTGCCCTCTCTAGCTGATAATGATACCCTTTCTGTCTGATATAAGGCATTGCCCAGAAAGTAAATCTCCAGTGGCTGGAAGGAAGCTACATTACTGATTTTCAGCAAACTCTCTATGAGACAGAGACTTGAGTAGAGAGTGCTGTGCCCCGTGGTGTATGTAGAGTGAGGCTTGACTTACATACAACTCAGCAATGGTGAAAGGGAAGAATTTTCTCTTGAGAATTTGGTTGGTAGGCAAGCATCCACAGTAAGGGACCTTTCTTCAACAGCTTCCGGGCACCAAGAAGCATATCTCTCCCCTGCCCATGCTTTGAGAAAGTCAGGATGTGCTGCATTCCCTGGTAGTTACTGGGCTATTACTATTGCTTACCTGGTCCCTTCAAGCATGCTAATAAAAATAAAAAGTCACTATTCTGATTTGCAGAGATTTGCACAGTACTCTGATTTTTCACTTATCTTTGTAACGTTGATCAACATTAATTTGTGTTCAGCTATGTACAGCAATGAAGAAAACACAGCCTCTGCCCTCACATAGCCTTCACTGCCATTCAGGAGATAAGCATGTCAATCAATAAACCACAGAACGGCTCTATATGGATGTGATAGTAGATGCGTTTGCTACACAGATACTTTTGATCACCTACTGTATGCCCAGCATAACTCTGGATGCTTGTAATTCATCAATAAACCAATAGCAATAACAAAAAAACTAGATTTCTTGGCCAAATGTAGTGGCTCACACCTGTAATCCCAGCACTTTGGGAGGCCAAGGCTGGTGGATCACTTCAGGTCAGGAGTTTGAGACCAGCCTGGCCAACATGATAAAACCCCATCTCTACTAAAAATACAAAAATTAGCCAGGGTGGTGACGCGTGCCTGTAATCCTAGCTACCTGGGAGGCTGAGGCATGACAATCATGTGAACCCAGGAGGTTGGGGCTACAGTGAGCCAAGATTATACCACTGCACTCTAGCCTGGGTGATAGAGTGAGATTCTATCTCAAAAAAAAAAAGGATTTATTCTTAAACTCATTTTCTGGGAGGGGGTGATGCATACATAATAAATAAAACAAGTCAATGTCATACTATGCTGTATATTAATAAAGTCTATAAGAAAAAAAGAAAACACAGAGCAAGCTAAAAAAACTTGGCTTCCAGCAAGGTGCAGAGGAAGAAGATTGAGTTCTTTCTGATGGACTGTCACAAATGGCATTCTGGATGAGATGACATCTGAGGTGGGAAATCAAGAGGCTGGATATTTTCAAAGGTTCCCAGAAGACTAGGAGAGCTAAAGCACTTTAGCTGGAGGACAGACCACGTTAATGGTTTTGGCATCAGACTCCTTTGTGATTCTGGATGCAGCAGCTTCCTTTATAGCTCAGGAGTGACCAGGGAAACACAGGGCCAGTGAGTGGGAGGCAGGTGTCCTATTTCTCTGTAGTCTCTGTATATGGCACAAGTTAGTTAGGTTTGCCCTTACTCCCAATAAAAAATTCCTACTTATTAAAATTCCTTCTTCATTTGAGAGGAAAAGGCAAATGGTCACTCATTGAATCTATATGAAATCTGAAATTGACCTATTCCACGTTGAGTACAGACAGATTAAAAGTTAAGTAACAATGCCTCAGTTGGGGAGCAGTGTTGGCCTGAATATCAGGCTCTGGGCATGGCGCTTGGCCAGCAGTGCAGACTGTCTTTCTCACCTTCACTTCCCTCTGATAGGAGGAAGGTTGGGCAGCCTTCAGTGACGATCAGCCCAGCACAGAGAAAAATATGTCAGTTCCATGCTGAAAATGCCCAGGATAGGCAACACGGTGAGGCTGAAGACGACAGCCACAGCAGAGGGTCCCTCCAAGTTCAGCTCCCTCTTGCCAAAACAATCACGCAAACCGAAAAACACATTTGACCACGTCAGGGTGTGTGGCAACAAGTAGACTAAACATTGTGATGACTTTTAAATTTCCTCGTTTCCTCCAGATGTGTTCTTGATCAAACTGGAGTACTTTTGATCAAAAGTACATGTTTGTGTTTTAGCAAGTGCATGCATCTTGTTTAGCATCACACAGATGGAAACATACCTACATATAGTCATACCCTAAAAGCACCATGAAAAGATGATCATTGCCCAGACAGCAGGACACGCTACAAGACTCTTTTAAATGACAGACAGGTCCCCCCAACCCCCAAGCCCTGTATTCCTTCACTCAGCATGAAAGAGGTCTGGACTGCAAGCACTCAGTTCAGAGGTTAGGGTAGTTTGATATAAGTGCCCAGGGACTGCATCTGTTTTGAAGCCTAATGATGCAACAGCTCATGAATATAGGACATAGACAATAATGGGAGAAAGCGCTGGTCCTGACACTGAAGAAGATCCCAGTCTCAGACTAGTGAGAAGAGCAATCTAAATAAGTAAATACAAGGCATGGTAATGAGTGATGTAACAGAGGAACGCACCAGGAGAGGAAGTGAGGACCCTGCTAGGAAGAAAGAGCTACAACTGTGGCGGAAGAGTGAATTACAAAAGCTATATAGAAATGTCTACCATATCATTTAGATGAAAACACGTTATAAACAGGTGTTTGCTTCCCCTTCTCAATTGTATAAAAAATATGCTTATCTGAGAAAGATGATAATAAATGTTTTAAGATATAGGAATTGTAAGGTATTTCTGGGATGAGCTTAACTTTTATTTAATATTATACATATCTTAGTTTTAATATTAATAATGATTAACAAATAAAAATATCCAAAGTAAATTGAAATATATAAAGCTAGATATAAGGAAATTAAGATAGAATTTGGTACTTTTCTCACTATAGAAACAAATCAAATCACCTTACTCAAAGAGACCGCAGAATGCTTCTTTAGAGACTTTTCAAAATGATTTGTTCTCACTTGAGTTAATTTTGGTGGCTTGCTGTCCAGAGTTAAAACATAAACTAGAGGCTGTTTCCAGATCACTCTCTAATCCTTGATTTTCTTGGAGGCTTTCAATCAGTCCTCTCAGTTTGCAGAAATTAGCAGAGCCAAGGAGGCAGAAACAAGCCAGGTCCCTCAGTGTGAATCACTGTATTGTCACACCTCCTTAGATTAAGGTAGTAAAAAGCCAGCACCCCACTGGATTGTTCCCTGGGTCTGAGGATATACAAAATAGCTATGTGTACAGGCAACTGGGGAGTCAAGAGACCTAGATGTACATTTTGAGTAACGTCATATCACCATATCAAATGAAGTGAGGATAAAATTATATTCACATAACTCCTGTGAGAACAGTTTTGTAAACTGTGATTTGAAACATAAATGTCACTGTGGGTGGTTCCTGAAGTCCTTCACATTTATTGAATGTGGATGATATCAAAGCCATTGTTTGAAGTAAGTAGCATCTAGGACTCAGTCTGCTGGGCAAACAGACATGGAGCTCTGATTGGAATCATTCATGTCTGCAACTGTTCTGAGAAACGTGAAAGCATTCAGAAATGGGAAAGTTAAAGGTGTGATTCATGAAATAGCAAACTTTGGTACTGGACCTAAAACATGCAGCAGGTTCAGGGGAGTGAAGAGTAAACGGAGGAAGGAGATCAGGTGCAGTAGAGCTGAGGAAATCATCTGAATTTTATTCCAAAGCAATGGGGAGCAACTGAAGGCTTTGCAAGGAGGGCCTGGCACATTCTGGCAGGAGAAAGGCCACGCTGAGGTGGTCAAGGAAAGCAGAGTGGGATGGCAGCCCAAAGGAAAGTCACGATGTGCCAGGCATTATCTTCCCCAGTGACTCTTCTAGGTCATTTTACTTGCATCCAAAGCACTGCTCTGTGTTCATGTTGACATTCTAACTGAAGTTTTGACAGTCCTATTTTCAATGCAATCAGCAAAATTATTTGCCCCGGACCCCAGGCTCCTGCTATTTAGAGAACAAATTCTCCAATTGGCCCAAATTATAGTAGGGTGTTTTGTTTTTTTTTGTTGTTTTTTTTTTTTTTTTGGCCTATTGTTATGGTTTTGATCTGCATCTCACCCAAATTTCATGTTGAATTGAAAGCCCCAGTGTTGGAGGTGGGAGCTGGTGGGAGGTGATTAAATCAAGGGGGTAGATTTCTCAAGGATGGTTCAGTACCATCAATCTTGGTATGGTCCTCATGACAGTGGGTGATCTGGATCTGGTGGTTTTAGAGTGTGTGGTGCCTTGCCCATCTCTCTCATGCTCCTGCTTTCACCAGGTGATATGCCTTCTCCTGCTTTGCCTTTGCTTTAGCTTCCAAGGTAATTGTAAGCTCCCTGAGGCCTCCCCAGCAGCAGACGCTGGCATTATGCTTCTTGTACAGCCTGCAGAACCATGAGTCAATTAAACCTCTTTTCTTATCAATTATTTAGTCTCAGATATTTCTTTAGAGCAATACAAGAACAGCCTAATACGTCTATGATCCACAGCATAAGTTAATCCATTAGGGCCCTCGATCCAAAATCTGGTTTAGTGCAAGCCTTCTTAGGATTAAAAGACTAAAGAAATCGTGTCATCAAAACACTAAATCTAGTGTTAGCACCAAATCCTCAGGGAAGCTCCAGGTTCAGAGGTGGCCAACGCTCCTCAAACCCTGGAATGCCAGGCCACGCTTTCCTAGCCTGAACAGGCCACCGCATAGGAACGCAGAACCATCACAGAAGGGACCCAGGGAGAATTAAAAGGTGCTGCTTTTTTAAGGTAATATTTTTAATAGTACAGCTTTCTAGTCAATAGTATGTTATTAAAGGAAGAAAGCAAGCCCTTCACTCAGATTCCCATCTGAGATGTAAACAGGAAAAGATCCTCAGAGACAAAGCCTCCCAGGGTCTATGAAGGTGGTTCTGGCTGACCACATAATTCCCAAAATGTGTACCTGTCTCTGTGGGTGAAGCCATCAGAAGCTGACTGACCCTCTCCTTCTAGCCACACACAACCAGGTCAGGAGCCAGGACATCTAACTTTTGGACAGGCATTACATGCTCTGTCTTCTCTGTTTTTCTTTTCTTTAAGATATTGCATTTTATTACCACAGTAACCAACATCTTGATAAGATTCCAATCATAGTACTAGAGTTTGTGTTTAGCCACTGAGTGCATGGAATTAGATGGAAGCATGAAAACCATCTCATTGAGGACAGAGGGAATAACTGAGGCAGGGAGGGAAGAGAGAAATCCGCAGTTCGTGATGCGAAGGAAGCCTGGGTTGGCACACTCTCCCTGAGTAAATTTTCTGTGAAAATTAATGGATTCTGTGATCCAATGTAGTGAGAAATAGGCCATATGTGTCCCACGGTGCAATATTATATTTAATCATACAGATCTTTACTACAGCCTAACGCTGTGTCAGGCACTGTGCGGGGCACATGCCACAGAAGATAGTACACAAATGAATGGCACCTCGTTTAAGCACACACACATACACAAATGTACACACATACACATGTACACACACAAAAGCACATACACTCATGCACACACACACGCACACTCACATGCACATGCATGCACATATATACACACATACATATGCACAAACATACAAACCATGGCACAAGGTAACAAGCTTTCCTCACCGTCCTCATACCCCAGGCCTGTGTTTACATTCCACATGTGGATTTGATGAAAATGAGGTGGGCGGGTGGCCATGAGAGAGTGAAGTGACTTCAGGAAGGGGCAGAGGGAAGCTTGTGCTGCACCATGAGAAATGCATGGGTGTCTGTAGGCATATGTCTGGCAGTGCCGTCCAGGTGGAGAGAGATGGTCCAAATGTTCTGAAAGCATGGGCAACCACCCCATGGTGGGACAGTGCCTAGTGGATGAGGACAAGGGATGCAGCCGGGGACAAAATGTGCTGATCAGTGTCCCACTGACTCTCCTAGCACCTTCCCTTCAGGGGACATGGCAAGAGACCTGCTGCCTGTGTCCAACACTGGCCAGGCTGCAGACAGCAGATTTTGTTTTGCTTCAGGGCAGAAATCAGATAGAATAAATTCAGAGAGCAGATGAGGAGATTAAAGAGTCCAGGTTGATAAATGATGAACTTTCAACCATTAGAACAGTTCTGAAATGAAACAGACTTCTCTCCAAAATAAAGAAGTGCCTGCCCACTCCACAGCAGTTCCCAACACCTGCCAATAGCCAGCTCACCTACTGCCAGGTCCAACCCTCCACCTCTTCTGCCCCTGAACTCCTGGGCACTCACCCAGCCCACCGAGTGCTACAACAAGACTGTGAGTGTGAGCAGAGAACCAGGAAAGTTCCAGCAAGACAGGCCTTGGGAGAGCATCTCATTGATCTGTTCCATTTTGTAGATGGGAACATTGTGGTTGGAAAGGGAGGTAGTGTTGACAAAAGTCTCAGAGAGAATACTTTGTGTGGAATAATCATGTATGTGCAATATAATATCCACTCAAAAAGTGCACAACTCATAAGTGAGCAGCTCTCCACAGACAGATTAGGACATAGAAGAGTAGCTTTGCCTCCACCCCTCACAGACTCCTCAGAGGCCACCACTTTTCAGAGTCACTAACATTTTGACACGGTCGCATCTGACTTTTTGAGCTTTAAATAAATGGAATCATAAAGCTTGGTTCTTTCTATCTTGTGGGTAAAAAAAAAGTGAGAGCTTTTCACATCAAGAAATCATTACTGCCTGATCCTAAAATGGAAGAATGAAGGACTACCCAGATATTATTGGTAGCAGGGGACAGACTTTTCCCAGCCGTCTCCCTGGATGTTATTCTTGTCAGTGGGAGGGGAGGAAGACAATTTCATGCAGGAACTTCCACTGGAATTGAATCTTCAGGGAGTGTAGGATTGGTTCAGATGTAATGAAGCTAATAAACACTACGGCCAGAGTGTGGTGGGCTAGATGTACATGGATGCTGCAACAATCCACCTGCTAAGAAAACAAGAGGGAGCTGAGAGGGAGATCCTTGTCCAGGTTGCAGAACAGACCTGTGCGAATGACAGGAGAACTTGTTTCCAGGACTTCAACAGCATTCTGGGAGTTATTCATCACTTTTCTGAGCATGTTACCTGTGTTCCACTCTGTATGTTTTTCCATAATGCTTTCTACTGAAAAGGGCAAAAATTCCTTGCAAGATGGAAGCAGTAACATGTTTCTCTCTACTTACCATCTTCCAAAACTGACATTGAGATGAACAATAGAATACACAACATAGAAAAACTTAAAACAATGCTAGGAACAAACCATTCACATGCCAGGAACAGTGAAGAATCCCTGTCAGATAAAGTACATGTGGACCCAATTTGAAGAACTTCAAAGAAGTGAGTATGAAGCCTCAGACTATTAATAAATTAGGCTATTCATAAAGACATTGGAGGATGACTCAGGAGAGGGGGCGAAAAAGAGTACCCTCTTGTATCTGTAACTTAGGAAGAATTGGATCCAACTGAGGCACAGGGAAGTCTCAGCATTCTGGTTCACTTGTTCCAGCCACATTGGGCAGAGGGAAGGCACAGATAACTTCAACAGTCAGAAAATAGGGCTGGCCCGCCTCTCAGCTCCCATGGGACTATAACCCAGTGCTAAACACACCCAGAGCCTTTTCTATAATGATGAAAAATTATGACAAAAAAGATACTGTGGTTGAAAGAAGAATGACACTCTTTTAAATTTAAGGAAAGGCAACCTGCTGAAAATACTTTCCCCAGCAGGCAGTTCCTGATTCTGTTCTGCAATCACCAGGAGCAGCACATGCCCATGCTGGCCCACTGGTTTCAGGAACAGGATGAGAGACATGTGCAGCAGAGCCAGTCTAAGCTGAACTTAGCCTAGCTCTGCCAACCCTCAGTTGATCCCCAGAGCTATGAGTGACCCCAGCCAAGACAAACTTAGAAGAACTGAATCCCCTAGATGCACAAGAAACAAGAAACAAATTGTTCTTGTTACAAGCCACAGATTCCTCCTGCATTATTAACCATAGAAAGCCAACTGATATATTAGAACAAAATGTTTCAGCTTCTGCATTACTGGAATTTTGGATTGGATGATTTTAACTTAACGGCAATGTCAACCCACAGAATCTAATGATACTTATAGGACACTGCACCCAATAATAGTAGAATATGCACCATTTCAAGCACCCATGGAACATTCACCAAGATGGTATGCAGCAGACCTTCGTGGTGATGGAGCAGTTCTGTACCTTGACGGTGGTGGTGGTTACATAAATCTATACGTGTGATGAAACGTCATAGAACTGTCAGTACACACAGACACGAGTGCACACAAAACTGGGGTGGAATCTGAATAAACTCTATGGATTGCTCAACATCATCTACTGGTTTTGATACTGTAATCTAGTTATGTAAGATGTCATCAGTGGGGGTAACTGGGTGAAGGATACCTGTTATTCTTTTGTACTATCTTGGCCACTTTCCATAAAGTTAGTGATATGGTTTGGCTGCCTCCCCACCCTAATCTCATCTTGAATTGTAGCTCCCATAATTTCCATGTGTGGGCAGCAATAGACTCATGGGGCTGGTCTTTCACATGCTGTCCTCGTGACAGCGAACAGATCTCATGAGATCTGATGGATTTATAGAAATTAGTTCCCCTGCACATGCTCTCTGGCCTGCTGCTGTGTAAGACATGACTTTGCTCCTCTTTCACCTTCCACCTTGATTCTGAGGTCTTCCCAGCCATGTGGAGCTGTGCATCAATTAAACCTCTTTTCTTTATAAATTACCCAGTCTTGGGTATGTCTTTATTAGCAGTATGAGAATGAACTAATATAGTAAATCAGCAATTATTTATTTTTAAAAAGTAGAATAAACAAACCCCTAAAACAATATATGCTTATAGCTCATATCCTCCTAAGCGACCTCATCAGTTTACAATATAAAAAAACAGCCAAACAAATATAAAACACACATATATATAATTATGTAATTATATAATAATATAGATATCTTAAAAGATAAAATATAGACATTTTATCCATATGATCCGGAATATCTTTCTGTATTATCAAAATGAGGAAATAACATTAAAAAATAAATTTATGGAAATTTCACAACATTCTGAAAGTAATCTCTGACTCCAAAGAAATGTGTAATGTCAAATTTATCTTTGCTGTATTACTTTTGTATATTATTATATTATCCAGTTTAGCCTTGCTAACCTTTATTATCCCAACTTTTGACAGATAGATTAATACACAAAAAGAGACAGAAATGCAATTTACAAAAATGCTCACAAGTCAAGCAATATGATGTTTTTAAAAACAAGAGAAAAGGCTGTACATTTGCTCTGAACCCTATCTTCATTTTCATATATGTGTGTATTTATGGGTCAGAAGAAAACAAACCTGTGTGTCAATTGTGGTTTTGTCTCTGGAGTGGTATGGCATACTTCTGTATTTTGTTGATAACTTCTCAATGGCTTTCTGATGTATATAATAATATATGTAACATTATACAATAATACATAATAATGAGTGCACATTACTCAGGCAGCAGAACCCTATTTTACAAAACAGATAATGGAACAACTGATCTTTATGTTGTCATGGCTGTACACAATGCCACCTTTCCACACTCGACTTCTCTAGCCTTTATGCTTTAGAGATAAAGTTCTTAATTCTCCCCTATTTGCCTAAAAGCAGAGTATAGATGTCCCTCTGCAAAGGTGCGCTTTCCTCTCTCTCATGCCAGGAGGGGTAGAATGACTCTTTTTTTTTTTTCAGACGAAGTTTCGCTCTCTTGCCCCCGAGGCTGGAGTGCAGGGGTGCAATCTCAGCTCACTGCAACCTCCATCTCCTCGATTCAAGCAATTCTCCTGCCTCAGCCTCACGAGTATCTGGGATTACAGGCATGCACCACCACACCTAGCTGATTTTTGTATTTTCAGTAGAGATGAAATTTCACCATCTTGGCCAAGCTGGTCTCAAACTCCTGACCTTGTGATCTGCCCGCCTGGGCCTCCCAAAGGGTAGAATGACTCTTAATCATCAGAGATGACTTTAGACTCTTACCAGCTCAGAGATGGCTCAGAGAGAAATCAACATAACAAACCTCTCTAAAGTAAAATTTATTGTCAATTAGTCCCCCATATATTTATCTTCTCACAATCTACCACTCTTAGAGGCTCAAAACGCTATTCTTTGTCTTGTAGTTCCTCCACCTTTTGTTAAAATGGTATATAAACCTCCAGATCTGCCTGTCTCTGTGTGGCTTTCATTTTATTTCTGTGAGCACCCCCGCCTCATATGCATAAACAACAAACCATTTTATCCTGATAATCTGTTTTCGTATTAGTAAATTCATTTCTTTGATTGTGACTCTCATAAATTTGATTTTAAGAATGCACTGGCTATCGATCCTTTCCCTATTAAGAGTAGCCATTGTTTTCCTCTATCTCTGTCTTTCATGTCATTTGTCATTAGGAGGAAAATCATAGGACAAAATTCTCCTTTTGTCTTATTTTGTACTATGAGTGTTTGACCTGGATCCAAGAACCGTGCTTTCTCTCTGGTTTTTCAGCCTGGAAAAGGGTACAGGTGTCAGGCCTGTTTCTGCAGGTAGCCAGGCATCCAATTGGGGAACTGAGACACTCACTTGCCAATCATGTTGGCTCTTGAGGGAATTTGTCTAAATAAAATGTTTCAGCCCATGGGGCCCTTATTATCTCCCCCTTCATTGCCTTGTAGTACTTAGAAAGTTTTCAGTATTGCCTACCCAGTATCACACACTATCAGATTTGTAATTGGAGGCACCTCACTTTTGTGGGAGACCAGAGACACAAGTTTTCAAAATAACATTCTTACTGCCTGTGGCAATGAGAGTCTTTGCTTTTTTTGACTGTCTTTGGGAGTGACTTTGGGTCATGTGGGGTATGTCTTTTGGACCGTATTTGGAGATGCCTCTTATGTCCATAAGTCATAAAAAGATTAATTGGGATTTCTCAAATAACTTAAAACAGAGTTACCATTTGATCCAGCAATCCCATGACTGGGTACGTATCCAAAAGAAAATCAATTGTTCTACCAAAAGGATACATGTGTGTGTATGTTCATTGCAGCACTATTCACAATAGCAAAGACATGCAATCGATGTAGGTGCACATCCACAGTGGATTGGATAAAGACCATGGAACACTACACGGCCATAAAAATGAAATAATGCCTTTTGCAGCAACATGAATGCACCTGAAGGCCATGACCCTAAGGGAACTAATACAGGAACAGAAAGTCTCACTCTTGTACTCACTTGTAAGTGAGAGCTAAACATTGTATACATGTGGACATAAAGATGACAATAATAGACAGTGGGGACTACTAGAGGAAGCTAGAGGGAGACAAGGCATGTAAATACTACCTATCAGGGTACTGTGTTCACTACTTGAGTGACAGGCTCAAACTTACCCCAAACCACAGCCTCACACCACAAACCTGCACATATACTCCCCAAATCTAAAATAAAAGTTGAAATTATTTTAAAAAGAAGATAATCTGAATAAAATACAGTATCACTACTAAAAAAAATACATTTTCTTAATTAAAAAGCTCATCAGTTTAGAATTGCACCAGAATAGTTATACCTTTGAAGATTGGACTTATATGTCTAAAAGGATTTTTGAAGAGCTCTCACCTAGAGCAAATGTACTGCTCTAGGCACTGTACTTGTGAGGATCAAACTGAAAGTTAAAAAAAAAAAAGACAGGATAATGTTATGACTGGTTTACAACCTCTTTTAACAAGACTGGGAGATTGAAATCAGACTTGGAACAAAATGAAGAATTGAAAAGGCACTCCGGTAGGTGCAGAGAATACAAGTTATCTATGTCAACACTGACAGCCAGAAAACAGCTTTGCCAAAGACCCCAGGAATGGCAGCAAGGCTCTCTACTCAAACCCCAGCAGCTCGGGGTCTTCCTATGCAAAGTCCTTTGTGCATGTATTTAAAATCTCACTACCAAGAATTCACTGGACTGCCCTATACATAAGAAAGAAGAAAGAAAGAAAGTAGTGATTACTCTAGACCTCTGATAAAAGGCAAATATGCCCCAAAATTCCTTTGTAGAGAAAGCTTACATGCTTTTTTTTCCTCTACTTTGACCACAGATTCCATGAGATTATGTATCAGGGCAAATGAAAATATTGAAACTCTTCTCTACAAAAAGTAGTAAAAGGTTTTAGCCCTCACTAAGAAAGTAACCTTAATTCAGATCCCATTATTTTAAATAATTATTACATAGTAAATTTTGCATTACTGTTTGCCTGACTAAATTTTTTAAATGAAAGTTATGATATCTCTTTGCATCTATCTGTATTTTTATGTATGTCTATGTGTGCATGCTATGTGTATGTGGTATTTTCCACCTCCAGATGGTGTTGGCAAATGAAAATCCTTTTCTGCTTTAAGTGGCATTAAAAAAAAAAGGCACCTATATAAATTAAAGTATTCCTAAAACTTAGAAATGTATAAACTAACCCAAATGATGCTCAAGTTCACATGATCTGGAATAATCTTTGGTAAACAAGACTAATCTGTCTGCATAATACTTAATGCCAGCAACTCTGAAAACATACTGCTTTCATTGAGCCAAAAAGATTTGTTATATAAATAAAATACAGTCAAATACATATTTCTTAACTTTAAGATTATATACTTAAGATTATAAAAGTAAGCCTGTAATCCCAGCACTTTGGGAGGCCGAGACGGGTGGATCACGAGGTCAAGAGATCGAGACCATTCTGGTCAAAATGGTGAAACCCCGTCTCTACTAAAGATACAAAAAATGAGCTGGGCATGGTGGCGCATGCCTGTAATCCCAGCTACTCAGGAGGCTGAGGCAGGAGAATTGCCTGAACCCAGGAGACGGAGGATGCGGTGAGCCGAGATCGCGCCATTGCACTCCAGCCTGGGTAACAAGAGAGAAACTCCGTCTCAAAAAAAAAAAAAAAAAAAAAAAAAAAAAAAAAAACAAGAGAGAAACTCCGTCTCAAAAAAAAAAGATTATAAAAGTATAAATTTAACCTAAGAACAAAATGCACAATACACATATATTGCATTTACATGTATATATGTCAAGGGTGGTAGTAAAAAGGGTGGAGGGTGCCTATATTTAACTTTTAAGATCTTTGCTCTGTGATTTATACCTCTTTATAACATGTGAGTGCTATAAAATAGTTAACCAGAAAAAAAACTTAAAAGAAGGCTATCTTTTTATTAAATGTCCCATGAAATTTCAATAGGCAATTCAAGCACAATTATTAGAAACAAGCGAACTAAATAGCTGTGAGTGGGATACAAGTTTATAAATAAAATTTCAACAATAATTATGTTTTATACTAGGTCTGCTTAAAAATAGTTTCAGAAATTTTTTGGTAACTCGAAATTTTAAAGTTATATTAAGTTACATTGAATGATAGTAATTGAATTTCTAGATCATTCCTCAATAGGATAAAATACTGAAGCATTCATCGCTGAATGTAAGTTTTGTCTAATTTTGGCCTCTTAGTTTTCTAGAGAGACTAAAGATATTTGCATCTGTTAATAAACATATTCCTTTTGCCATCTGAAACAACTGTCTTATAAGAAAGCCTATGGCTCTATAACACTGTAAAGTGGTATGTTCATAAATGTGTAAACGTACTACAAAATGCGGATATGTGACAGTTCACAACTGCTAACTTCATTTCCACTGGAAACTATTACTAAGGGTTAGGAATTGTAATCAATTTATGCAAATTAACTGCCAGGAATAATAAAGGTAAAAAAGAAAGTTATATGCACAAAGTATGCAGGGAAATTAAGAGGTGTTTTTTGTAAGAAAAAGTCGAAGATATGAAGTATGTGTTTTTGTGGGAAAAAAAAAGAAAAAGAATTTTGTCCTAAAGTAGTATAATGTTGTGTACAGCTTGTTTCAGATTGAGAGAAGAAATTAAATGACAAAAGTCTGAGTGGATATAGAAAGTGTTAAAGTGACTGGGGAAAAGAGAATGAGAAAGAGAACCTTATCTCATATGATCAAGCTAGCTAAAAATTGAATTTATTATAAGATTTTTGAATGGGTTTTAGTATAAATAGTGTACAAATGAAAAACTGGAGTTTATTTTTCTCTGCTAAAAATGTAAAGTTTTCTTAGATTATTGGTCTATTCTTAAGGAATTGTAAAAGTTTTTCTTTACTTGAGTAATTTTAGGAAATAAGAATCCTGTGTCTTATTAAAATAATTTTCTTTACTTCATGTTCCTTTTCCAGGTCTTTGATATAATAAAAAAATTATGTATTTATTTAAAAATAAAAATTAACGACAACAACAAAAAAGACAACCAAACCCTCTAAACACTGAAAGTGGTAAGGGGTTTGCTTGTTTCTTAATCATATAATCTTCTGTATTTGCCGTTGAAATCCTTCATTGTCTCTGACTGAATGGATGAACTAAGTATTGTTTCATGCTGATCTGTAATCTTATTGAATCAAGTGTTCAACATTTTGATATTTTGACACCTTTCCAAAATCAAATACTAAGTAAAACCTTTTCTTTTTCTCCAACTGACTTTGCGATTTCCCAGATGACATCTGGAAAACTCAAGAAATTTATTTTCTCATTTTATTAAAAGGCAGATATTAAACTAATTAGATTTATTTGATTCTTTAAATTATATAGGAGGCACTGTCCAGAAATAACTATGAAATGATGTTTAACTTTCTTCTGCTGTATTTGTATGGGTATATTAACATCAGTGTTTGAGAAATTGTATGAAATTGCTAGAAATGTATCATTGTCTTTGCTGACCATAATATATCCTGGTACAATGTTATCAGTCATAATTCAAGTTACCTTAAAATGTTGCATGCCACAAAAATATGAAATTCCTTTGGCGATTATGTTAAAACAAACATTCATCAAATCTTTAATAGGTATTTTTCAGCCCTTTGTCATTCACAGACGGTTATTGTTTTTTACTCTGATACTTTCTGGAAATATGCTGCAACCAGCTATAGGTCAAAGCAAAGTGCTTCATTAAAAAAAAAAAGAAAGAAAAATAGAAAGAAAAGTAAGAAACAAAGAAGGATTTGTGTGACTTTGTGAAGAAGCTAATACATTAATCATACCACTAACCCAAGATCAATCAGAGTAAAATTTAATTACATGGGACTGAATTAACTGATGTGAATGATTATCATGGTTTTCTGTCTAAAACCTTGGTTATTCTTTTAACATTTTGTCTTCCATATTTGAGAAACTGCTTTTTCTCTTATCTCGTAAGCTACCCATCACTTACAGTCATTTAACAGATTATACTTTCATAAACAGTAATGAATCATTTTTTTACTATTACCATTATTATTATTTTGTTGTTGTTAGAAACCCAGCACAGACTAATTTAAGTAATGAACCATTTATCTTTTTCTTCCTACTGATGAATCTATTCTTCTTGTAAAAGGACACAGATGTGAAAGGGCACATTGATTATATTACCTAGGCTTTGAGTGGAATAACTGAAAATGATGTGCATAGAATTAGATATGGCCCAAAAGTTTTAAAGGCTTGTAGTTAGCTTTATACTTACTTGGGATAATGGCCTGCCACCTGGCTTACAGCTTCCCAGATTTACAGATGAGTAAAGACAGTCACTTACTGATAGCTCCAGGAATTTTAGAATACTTTGGGAATTTTGAGAAGAGGAAAATTCACTCAAATACATAAATATTGCAGGAAAAAAATCTAATGATGAGTTCTTGACTTGGCTTCTTAGCCTGAAGAAGTTCTTAAAAGTCCAATCGGAAAGCCATTAAAAGTTCCACAAATGCAAACTTAAAAAAGAGCCTATGTGGTCAATTACCATTCTTGTTGCACTTATGTAAATAATCAGGTCAAGTTTAATGAGACTAGAATTATTGTGTAAACAAAAATAGTCTTATTTTGATTCTTTCTGATAGGAATGCAGATGACTGCAAAGAGAAATTTATGTTTAAATGGAAAACTATAACCCACCCTTGTAAGTGTTCACTGTCTTTGAACTATTTTTAACTCTTTGTAAACTGAATCTTGCCTTTCTGTGCATTTTGTCAGTAATTAACATTTCTAATTTTTCTCTCATCTTCCTCACTTGGCACCACCGAGAACTAAAACCTGACTGCCCAGATCCTAATTGAGACTACGTGAAGAAGCCTTGCAGAAGCTAGATGCTTTAGTGATATTCCATAACTGGAACACTAATTTATATACTATTTCAAGTCATTTAAACCGCACATCAGGAAATTGGCCCTGCCTCTCTCACTCCACATGTTCATATGCTTCAAGCCTAACATCTCAAAATTTCTAAAGACTACCTTTTGGACTCAAAAACACCACCTTCTCTCATTTGCCCAAAGTAAGGACATGTATTTCCCTTTGTGAGGGTACCCTCCTCCCCTGGAAGAACAGAATCACTCTTAATGACAAGAGATCACTCTACACTATTATCAGTACAGCAACAACATCAAGAGGAGCCTACATAACAAACCTTACAAAAATAATACTTATCTTTCGTTAATTCCGTAATACCCTCCCACCATTTGTCACACCTGGAAGCTGAAAACCCTTTTCATGTGTTATGGATTTTCTCCACAAACACGCTACTCTTCGTTAAAATTGTATATAAGCCTCTGAGACTAACTGCCTCTTTGAATTTCTATTTCATTTCTGTGAGCCCATCCATGTGTATATAAAATAAGCATTTTCTCCTGTGATTTTGTCTTTTATTAGTTTAATTTTCAGGACCCTGGTTACTGAACCTAAGGGGATAGAGGAAAAAGTTTTTGACCTCCCTGACACAACAAAAGTTGATTTATTTCAATCCATTAATTACTTATACAGATTTTATAAAAGAGTGTGAGGACGGCCCTGAGGATATCTTATCATTATACCAATCTTGCCCTATTGTCTCCACATTCCTTATTTTCCTCCTCTCCTAAATGTAGGCTTCTTGATCCTCATGGTGCAAGTTTTTACACACATAGTACAACTCCATGCACACATGGGCTCTGGTATCCCCCCAGCATTTATCCAGTGCACCATTTCCACAGATGCTGTCTCATCCAGGAAGTATTATGGGACTTGGCATCATGTTATTATTTAGTATCAATTGCAATGATAAATTTTAGGTCAAAGACCTTCTCTAAATATTAGAGCTGAAGATGTTAGAACATTGAGACTAATTCCTGACTCTCTAGAAATGACCACCATAGTTAGGATTGTTAATAATGGGAATAGGCCAGGCACGGTGGCTCACGCCTATAATCCCAGCACTTTGGGTGGCCGAGGTGGGTGGATCACAAGGTCAAGAGATTGAGACCATCCTGGTCAACATGGTGAAACCCTGTCTCTACTAAAAATAAAAAAATTAGCTGGGCATGGTGGCTCACACCTGTAGTCCCAGCTACTAGGGAGGCTGAGGCAGGAGAATTGCTTGAATCCAGGAGGCGGAGGTTGCGGTGAGCCGAGATTGCGCCATTGCCCTCCAGCCTGGGTAACAAAAGCAAAACTCTGTCTCAATAATAATAACAATAATAATGGAAATAATAATAGCCTTTAAAAACAAAACACCAAGACAAAATGCACTGCTAGCAAACCCTGTCACAGAGAAATAATGAGCTAATCAAGAGTGCAAATGCAAAGCATGAAAACATTTCACTACTTGTCTTCTACTTCCTTCATCACAGTAAAGCATTTACCCGCAAAGGATGCATGTGTTCACAAGATGTGGCAGAGACCAGCTCTCTCATTCTGTGACCTTGGGTAACTCACTTTACACCTATTGACTTCATATTCTTTGTCTGTAAAGAAGGAAAAAGAGACACATTGCCTCGAGGATCTCTCAGCCTTATGAAGTGCTGCATCTTCAATCCCACTGGCAGAATTTGGGGGATTCCACCAGCCTTCATCCACATCCTTGCCCTCCCTGTTCTAGGGTTGCTCATTAATGACCCCCTCTTCCTCTAGCATCTCTTACCTGCTCACAGCAAATATGCCCTAATATATATATATATATATATATATATATATATATATATATATATACACACACACACACACACACACATATACACACACACATATACACATATATTTTATTGTACTTCAGGTTCTTGGGTACATGTGAAGAACATGCAGGATTGTTTCATAGGTACATACATAGCAATGTGGTTTGCTGCCTCCATCCCCATCACCTATATCTGGCATTTCTCCTCATGTTATCCCTCCCCAACTCCCCACCCCCTACTGTCCCTTCCCTAGTCCCCCGCAGAAGGCCTCAGTGTGTGATGATATGCCCCAGTATTAATAATTCTAGTGCTTCACATCATCTCAGCTGTTGCTTCACTGTACATCTCTAAGCAGGTGTCCTTATCCTGCTCTGAAGATGAAGGCGTAAGGGTCCAGTAACAGTTTCTTCTCCAGGGTCACCTGGCCACCAAGAAACAGACAGGGCACCTGCGTCCAAGACCACTACTTCTAGCTCCTCACCACTCAGTCACCAACCAATTCCTCATGGCTTTTGCTCCACCCTCTTCACACTCCTGAGATGACTCAATCCACAGGCCCTGGGAAGTGCCCAAGCAACAGATGCAGTGGCCTTGTCAGAGTGGGTTCCAGTCACACAGACTGGCTTTGGTCCAGAGACACATGATCTTCGGTGCTGCTGGGAAGTGGCATCCTGCATCATGCAAGTCAGTATCTTGTAGCCCAGTTCAATGTCATGCAAAGCCCTGTTGAGGGCTTGTTCTTAGTCCTGAGTAGTGGAAAGCTACTCTCCCCAATGATTATGTGAGCACACACAGTGTGAACTCTGCCCCGAAGTTGGGTCAGAGCGAGTTAACAGGAACAAAGTTCCTCTGAGAATTGAGCTCTTTCAGGTGAGGGGCAAATAAATAGGAACATGTGAACCGGGGTCAGGAGCGCTCCCACCCTGCCAGGCCTCACAGCTTTGACCCCATCTCTATGTAAAGAAAAATATGAAAATCAAAAAAAGAGAGACGGTTTTAAAATTGGGATGGTCCTTGACTTTCTAGAAATAGAAACAAATATAATTTCTTTTCAAAAACTCTGACAGTGACTCACATGAGGACCCCCAAGCAGAACACTCAGGGCTTCTCATTTTCGTTTCTGCATCCTGGATCTGAGTCAGCACAACCGACAGGCCTTGGTTCTGGCCCAAAGACCTGCTGTCTAAACATTCTGTGGTACAGCTCCAGATGCTGCCAGTTCTATTGAATGATTTAACAAAGAGCAAGCCATGCAAACACCTCTCTGATGACTTTTCCAGGCAAGCAGACCGGAGGCAGCAGACACCCTCCCAGGGCAGACCACAGCAATGGCAGGGTTAAGGCACCCCTCAGAACCTTTCTGCTCTGTAGGTGAGGAAGTATTTCTACCATCAGAGTGCTTACTCCATGAACGCATTCAACTTAGAACAAAAACCATGGTCCAGACAGCAGATTGCAACAGAAGTTAAATTTAAAAATCACAACATTATTCTTAAGCCATCGTGCCAGAAGAAACACACATCTTAATTTATTTAATCACAGTCTATGTGATGTGTATAACCTAGTGAGGGAGAAAAGGTAATCTAGAGAGGAAGAAACATTCTAAACCATGCAATTGGGACCTAAGGTGAGCCTATGGAAAATAAAGACCAGACTCTTAGAACTTACAGCAAGGAAACGTGATTTCATACATGTGGGCACATGTGAATACATGTTACCTGTGTGTGGCTGAGGGATTTCCAAGACACGTTTATATGGCTTTGAAAGACCACAATGACCACATGTGGAGAACAGATTGGAAAGGTTCTCTAAGGAGAAGACAGGCGGTGAGGGTGCTATTGGCAATTAAGGGCATGGAGGTTGAAGATGGTAGCTGCATAGACCAGAATCTGGTAATGGAGGTAAAATAAGACAAATGGATCTGAAAGATATTTAGGAGGGAAGTCAAGTGGACTTGACCACAGGATGGATATATGATGCCCACTATGACTCTGAAACTGTGACTTGTGCAACAGCTGCATGAGGGTGCTATCCATGGAAGCAAGAAATCTTGACAAGGGATCATATCTGAGGAAGAATTTTGTCTTGTCTGTTTTGCTGTTATAACAAAATATGACAAACTGGGTGGCCTCTAAACAGTAACAATTTATTTCTCATGTTTCTCAAGGCTGGGAAGTTCAAGACCAAGGCACCAGTAGGTTTGATGTCTGGCAAGGGCTCTCTTCCTGGCTCTCTTCCTCTCTCACTGTGTCCTCACAAGGTGGAAGGGATAAGTGCTTTCATAAAGAGATTGATCCCATTCATGAAATCTCTCATTCAAGACCTAATTACCTCCAAGAGCCCCACTTCCTAATATCATCACCTTGGGGGTTAGGATTTCGACATATGAATTTGTTTTTGTTTTGGTTTTTTGAGACAGAGTCTCACTTTGTCACAAAGACGGCAGTGCAGTGGTGCCATCTCAGCTCACTGCAACTTCTACCTCCTAGGTTCAAGTGATTCTCCTGCCTCAGCCACCAGAGTAGCTCAGATTACAGGTGTGCACCACCAAGCTCGGCTAATTTTTGTATTTTTAGTAAAGATGAAGTTTCATCATATTGGTTATGCTGGTCTCAAACTATTGACCTCAAGTGATCAGCCCACCTCAGCCTCCAAAAGTGCTTGAGATTACAGGAGTGAGCCACCACACCTGGCCTCAACATATGAATTTTAGAAAGACATAAAACATTCATACTATAGCAAATTTCATGAAATTCATTTACATTTGATGCACTAGAGACACCCTCAAGCTAGCAAGGGATTGTTTAAAATAAAGGAGGTTTGGAGTGTTCAAATCCAGGAGGGAGGATAAGGTTGAAGATATAGTAGAAAGAAGAAATTATTGATAGAAAGACGGGATCGTTGATAACACAAGGTTTTATGAAGGCAAGAAGTTCAAAGATTTACGATGTACATGGGGCTGGGTGTGATGGCCCATGCCTATAATCCCACCACTCTGGGAGGCCGAGTCGGGTGGATCACCTGAGGTCAAGAGTTCAAGACCAGCCAGGCACATATGGCAAAGGCCTGTCTCCACTAGATATACAAAAACTTAGCCATGCATGGTGGTTCACGCCTGCCATCCCAGCTACTTGGGAGGCTGAGGCAGGAGAATTTCTTGAACCCAGAAGGTGGAGGTTACGGTGAGCTAAGATTGTGCCACTGCACTCCAGCCTGGGCAACAGAGTAAGACTCTGTCTCAAAAGAAAAAAAAGAAGAAGAAGAAACTACAAGGGAAGTCTAGCATTAGACGGGGCAAGAAATGAGGTAGTTTCCTCAGTAATGTGACTTTAGCCAACTTACTCTATTTTTCTAAATATAAGCTCTTTCATTTCCAAAGTAAAATCTGTTTTTGCCTTCCTTGTGTATTTTCCTTTGCTTACTCTCTGACTGCATTGGCTTTCTCTCTGTTCCTCAAATGTGTCAGCTCAAAAGACAGCAACCTCCTTCCTGCCATGGGGGCCTTTGCACATACCACTTGATAGAATCTTTGCAGGAATCTCACTGTCATCATGATGAGATGAGATAAAAGTCCCTTCTGTCTAGACATTCTCTATCACATTACCCTGTTGTTTTCATTATATTTACTACCACCTGAAATTAGTGAATCTTTTTCATATTTGAATGGAAGTTCCTAAATGTATGATCTGTATGTACTGTATATCATGGACCTCCCAGCGCATAATCAGTCCTTCTCCAAAGAAAGGTCTTGGAAAGCATTTATTGACTAGATGAATGAAATCAATGAAGAAATGAATATTATAGGTAATTAATGAAAATTAAATAGGCCGGGCACAGTGGCTCAAGCCCGTAATCCCAGCACTTTGGAAGGCCAAGGCGGGTGGATCACGAGGTCAAGAGATCGAGACCATCCTGGTCAACATGGTGAAACCCCGTCTCTACTAAAAATACAAAAAATTAGCTGGGCATGGTGGCACATGCCTGTAATCCCAGCTACTCGGGAGGCTGAGGCAGGAGAATTGCCTGAACCCAGGAGGCAGAGGTTGCGGTGAGCCGAGATCGCGCCATTGCACTCCAGCCTGAGTAACAAGAGCGAAACTCCGTCTCAAAAAAAAAAGAAAAGAAAAGAAAAAGAAAAAAGAATTAAATAATGAAAGTGAAAATATCTAAAGCTTCAAACACAGTTTAGTCATTAACAAACATTAACTATCTTTTTGTTACTCGATTATCCCATTGAGTTTTTTCTTGAATGTGGGGTGGTTTCTGGCCAAGAATCAGCAAAATCACATCTTTGGCTTGTCCATGTATAACATCGAAGTCTAACCACATTTCTCTTCACTGCGTATATCAAAATGTGCCTAACTAAATTAAGCTGTCTTTACTGCATCTCCATACTCTTCAGATACTGCAATTGACTGCAGGGTGTGGAAGGAATATGTAGGATCAGCCACAGGTTAGAGTGCATTCTGGTTTTACCACTAACACCTGCATGGTGTCAGGTGTGCTGCTGAACATCTCCAAACCAGATGTCCTTATTAGGGAACAGGAAGTATTAATCACTGTTATTTGATTTCTATTGCTGCCATAAAAATTACCACACGCAGATATGCAGATCATCTTTAATCCATTATACAGCACATTTGCAAAAAAAAAGACGCACCTATCCAAGTAGGCCATAAGTATATAGTGCCCGTCTGCATGGACGTCAGCCCCCAGTGCAGCTGGGCAGTGACCCTGTGCATGGTCCAAAATGCGTCCACCCCAGGGAGGTCTCATGGTCACTCCTTCCTGCAGGCTCCTAGGGACTCTGGAGATCCCTTTTCCTGCTCTCTCCACACCCCAATGCCGCTAAGCTTCCCTGCGGTCTGAGAATCAAGCCCACAGTTCCTTTGGTTTTAAAGCCAAGAGGAAATAAAGAAGAGATATTTAGAGATATTAAATATGAGTATATTGAAGATATGATGGCTTCAGAACTTTATGAGGCTGTTAGGGTCAGTCATACTGAAACAGGGGGTCTGAGGACACTATGGCCCTCCAGTTCAACCACCCTTGTCATCAGAGCCCCCACCCTGATCCAGAAACCTACTTCCTCCATCTTCCTTCACCCCTGCACCAGGAGAGTGGGGAGGCGGTGGCAAAGAAGCAAAAGGGAAGCTCAGGGAGAGCCATTCAGCCATGAGAGGTGCCCAAATCTTGAGGGACAATGTTCTCACCGGGGTCAGTGCTTTACCCAACAAGAGTCCCCCAGCAGCGACTCCCACAGTGAGTCCCAGGGATAGCTTCATTTAGCAGGACACAGCATAGGCACAGTGCTCAAAATTAAAGTTACGTTTGTGAACATTCATGGATTGAAAATATGAAGCCACTGACAGATTTCTAAGATAACCTTATTTCAAAGGGAAATGATTCCCAAACCACACTGAGCTTTGTTAAACCCAGAGGAAATGACCATCCTGTCTCCAAGGCCCATATCAGTCTAGGCTCTGCTGCCTTCTAGTCTGGGCTCTCACAGCACTCCCATGTCTGGCTCCATGTGCTGGTGGTCACAGCCTAACACAAGAAAAAGAAAAATGCTACTCAGCCAAGGACTCCTGATTCTCCAAATGCCGGAGGACAGCACAATTGTGTTCATTCATTCACTTATTTTCCATAACTCCTTGTTGATCAGGTGCTGTAAGCTGGCTTTGGTGATGCAGTTGGTTGAGATGTGCTGAGAATGATGGGAAAACCAATGGCTTTACTGGGAGGGGCAAGGGTTAAGGGGAGCCTCTGAATCTGCAAGACACATGAACCATCTGTAGAGTCCATCCAAAGCCAAAACCAGGCAACTGAGAATTTTGTTTCCATATTGAAACAATAAAAATACATTATTCACTCTAAGGTTTTGAAATTGCAAGTCATTCAAACTGAATCTTAACATTGTCTAATTTCATCAAATGGGGCATTTGAATACCAAATTGTACATACACTGTGCCTTATTTTCAATGTTTTTGGTCAATTTTCCATTGAAAGGCAATGAAGCACAAACATAATGCCTCCTGAAAAACCAAGAAAAGTATTATGATGAGAAAAAAGGTTATCCAAAATAGTCTGCAAAGCACAGTTTCTTGCAGATTCTGTAAATGAACTTCTAAAATTAAGATGGATATTTCTAACCTTTGCCAAAAAAGTGATTATTGAGTCATGGTAAGAATTAACATGTATTCATTATTCAGAGCATAAGGAAATACGTTTTTATATATGTAACTTGGCATTATAGAAAAAAGGTACTAAATTAAAAGAAGGTACCAAATTGCTTTAGATACTAAATTACAAGATGCTGCCTTAAGTAGAACATTTGCCATTTGAATGCAACCTTCTTCTGGGCTCTCACTCAATCTTGACTTTGAATACATTTTTTCTTGTGCTTTTTCCTACCCTGAGTCTTTTGGCACAGACTCTTCCTGTCTTGCGCTTTCCCACCCCTCCTTCAATGCTGTTCTCTTGGAAGCTTCACCTTTACCTTCCAATGCTGCACCAAGTTCCAGGTTAGGGGCGGGGGAAACTCCACTCAAAAATGCATCATCTCCACCCACAAAGCTGTGGAATGTCAAACAGATGGGAAGGACTGGCAGATTCAAACCAGAACGGCTGAAGGACCAGCTGTGTTCTCACAAGAGAAAGTTGCTTTCTTGTAAAACTGTCTTCATTTCCACTCCCAAAAGCATCATGCTGCCACATGCCTGTGACAGGGTCCCAGCAAAAGCATCAACAGCCGTGAGGACATGAAGACATTTGTGGCACATCTCTCACCGAATGACCCCATGTGGACATGCCTACTCCACACTCTTCTACTTCACTGGTGGCTTTTTCTGCGTGCTTGTCAATCAGGCCACACAGGTCAGCACCATCCTCACTCCCAGGCCAGGGCTTAGGCTGATACTGACTGGGCCGGGCCTTTGGCCACGGCTGGTGTGTGGTGGGAAGGAAGCCAGACTGGCTTCTGCGTCTGGGCTGCTATCAACCCTAGGAGAGGAATTTCCTCTCCCAGCCTCTCTGTTCACTTTTATCAAGGGCACTACTCCTTTGAGAGAAAGAATTAAATTGTTCTCTCCTTTCCCCCCTTCTATCTAAACCTCGGTCTTTTGTAAACCTTTCTTTAAAACCACAGAGGCTTCTGTTGAATCACTTCTTGCAAAAACAGAAACACACATCAACAGCAGTGGGATGTGCCTGGCAGGAGCGCCTGTGTGTTACTACCTGTGAAGGTGGCTCGTCTCAGAATGTGGGAACCATTTGTCCCCAGGTCCTGGGCAGAGGCTAGAGGAGCCACACAATTCACTAACCTTCCTTCTGGAAGGATTCTTGCTGTCTGAGGAACCCCATCTCTTCCTTCACCAATACAGAGATGTCTGGTGACGGCGGGACACCATCCTCTACTGACACCCCCCACCACCCTGCATCCATAGCAAGCCTGCACTCAAGGCTTCTCGGCTCTGCATGTCCTCTCTATCTTCCGTTTGTCCCCCAGTTCACTTAACCACTATAGGAAGGGCCTGTGGCCAGCAGCCCCTTTCACAACTGGAGAAACTGAGGCTCAGGGAAACACATTCACCCATTTCGCTGCCAGCTGTCTTGGATCTGTAACTCTAAATACAATTCTGGTTGTACAATCCCACAAACAAAGCTATGGCCACTTCCCAAGGCCCAAACTGTTGAGTGTTTCCGATATCCTCATGGTGTACATGCAAAGAGTGTTCCCCTGACATGGGGACATGAGTTTAATATGTTGTTGAGAGTGAAAAGCATCGGATTAAATATAGACACAGATATAGATACAGTTACTGCTACAGGCAGGATGCTCACCCCTATCCCAATGACACTTGTAACAGGAGGAAAGCCAGGCCACTCTTTCCAGACCTGGAGGTAGCCCCACATTTCATTCGGAGGGAGAACCTCTAAGCGCCCTGTGATGGTTAATTTTTTATGTCAACTTGACTGGATAAGGGCTACCCGGGTAGCTAGTAAATTCTTATTTCTGGGTGTTTCTGCCAGGGTGTTACCAGATGAGATTGGCATGTGAATTAGTGGGCTGAGTGGGGAGGATTCACTGTCAATTTGGGTGGGCACGATTTAATTAGTTGGGCTCCCAGTTGAATTTTAAAAAGGCAGAAGGCAGCTAACATCTCGCCCTCTCTCTTCCATAGTTGGGAAACTCTTCCCCTATCCTTGGATATCAGAAATCCAAGTTCTCCAAACTTTGGACTCCAGGACTCCCATCAGAGCCCCCAACACTCTTCTGCCCCAGTCTTAGAGTTACACCGTAGGTTTCCCTGGCGCCGAGGCTTTCAGACCTGGACTGAGCCACACTGCCAGCATCCCAGGGTCTCCACCTTACTGATGACCTGTCATGGGACTTCTTAGCCTCCATAATTATGTGTGCCAATTTTCCTAATAAATCCCCTCTCATAGATATCTCTTTACATGTAGTCTATTGGTTCTGCCTCTCTGGAGAACCTTTATTAGTACACCCCACTCTCTGACTCTTTACTCTCCATCTGGCTTCCTTATACCTGCTCTGGGACCGCCTGAGCTGCTGGCACTTGAGGGTTCCTCCCCCGGACACCTGCTAGGCTGCCCCCTCACCTCCCTGAAGAGGCCCACCCTGAACTCAGGAACCTGAATCCCTGCTCCCTCAGGCACTCCAACACCACCGATTCGGTCCTGTCGTATCTAATTCTCCTTTCACCTTACTGTACATTTACTTGCTTGTTAATATTTTTCTTCTCATGAAATGATGTAACTTCAGGACAAAGCAGCAATCTTTATCCCTCTTGTTCACTGATGCTATCTGGAAGAACATGATGGCAGGCAGTGATGAAATGATGCTGAGCCTATTCAATTAATTAGAACATGAAAATGCATGTAAGAAATACAGTGCCATGTGGAAGATGATGCTATATTAGAAGCTGTTATTACTAGGCTCTTGGATTACTTTGATTGTTGGGTTTTCTTTCTCTCTGTACCACACGGCTATAAATTTTCCACATTTATAATTTTTAGTTTTCATTTTTCCCAGCAGGAAAATGGGTTGATAATTGTCTTTGTGTACTTATGACACCTGTACTGTCTCATTGAACAAATATTTATTGAATATTGATTCTTTTAGCATCAAGGTGAAGAGTCACAGCATGGTGAAAATTCTAGTTTAATTATAGTAAGTTTAGACAGAAAGTTGCATGTGTATACGTGTGTGAATATTTTGTTGAGCCTTGGCAATATTACTGTTACTGTGGTGTAGTTTTCCAAAGCTGGCTGATGTGTGGCCAATGGAGATCATGAACTAAATGATGCTTCCAAACTATGCTGTGCTTTGAGTGCCAATTATTCCAAAATAACATGTACATCTCACCATGTGGTAGTTTTCAGTGCCCTCACTGAGTTGTGACTTGGGGTGTGCGCTGTGCTCAGACTCTTCCTGTGTTATCTCTGGGCCTGATCATGTTTTGTGCTGGCCATTGGGACATCAATACATGTGGTGTCAGTGGAGGCCTTCAAAGACCTTGGCATGGGGGCTCCCCTTGCTTGATGGTTTGAAACCAACCTTCATGAGAAAAAGCCAGACCAGGCTGTGGAGAGCCATGGTCCAGTAGACAGCCAGCATTGACCACCAGACACATGACACAGGTCATCTTAAACTGTCCGGCCACAGGCAAGGCTCTGGATTAGTGCTGCCCAGTAGAAATTACAGTGATGATGGAAATGTTCTATAGTTGTGCTGTTTTACAGGGCATCTTCCACTGCCATGTAGCTAGTGAGCACCTGAAATGTGGACAGTGTTGGCTGAGGATCAGACGTTTTATTTTCTTAAATTAATTCATAACTAAAATTAAATGACCACATGTAGCTAGTGGCTAGAGGCCCAGGGGACCGCTCTTTGCAGGCAAGTTGAGCAAAACAAATGTCTAGCTGACTGCAGTCTACATCATGACACACAGGACAAAGCAAATGGCTCATTAAACTTTGGAGTCATTTCTAACACATTGGTTGGTAACTGATCCCCCATCTACAAGTACATGATGAAAAAATGTGACATTGTTTGCCTCCAAGTTATAGAAAATTTATGTCTAATGGTTATGCTACTTCAATATAAAAATCACCACTTACTCCATTTTTAGATTCTAATTTGAAATCCTATGAATTCTTACATAAAGGAATTTGCTTTCCATCCTCCTGATACTTTACATGCTCTCCTGAAAGTGAAATGGCATCCATTCTTTGGTCAAACAAAATACACTTGGATCCAGAAAGCAGCAATGGAATCTAGGCAAGAAACTTATGATCAGAACATATTCATTATTGAGAAACATTAGGACTCCATAGTCATAATCCCAGACCCATCTCTCATAGCCTCACGCTCCAACTTTAACATCTTGGAGTCAAGTGCTAAAGTGAAAATAAAATGAATATAATTGTGAAACACAATCATATACAAGGTAAAGAATGAAAGCATAAAATTCAGAGGGAAGACTGCCCAGCAGCTTCTGTACAGGACTAAGTCATCAGAGCAGGGTTGCCTGCAGATCCCTGCTCTCTCAAGGCTCCTGGGGGGTTGGCTTCTGATGTTAAGCAAGAGACTCTTTCAAAGCACAGAGACAGTTCTTCCTAAAGAACCCTCTTTCAGCCACTGCACAGCAAGTAAGATGAAGCAGACTGACCCCACAGGCAACCAATCACAGGAAGGGCTGGCACAGAACAGTTAACAGAAGGCTTTCTGTATTAGTCTGTTCTTGTGCTGCTAATAACAACATACCCAAGACTGGGTAACTTATAAAGGAAAAAGGTTTAATTGGCTCACAGTTCCACATGGCTGTGGAGGCCTCACCATCATGGAGGACAGCAAGGAGGAGCAAAGGCACATTTTACACAGCAGCAGGCAAGAGAGCATCTGCAGAAAGACTCTTCTTTATTAAAACATCAGATCTCATGAGATTTATTCACTATCACAAGAAAAGCACAGGAAAACCCCACCCCCATGATTCAATTACTTCCCACCAGGTTTCCCCCACACACGTGGGGATTACGGGAGCTACAATTCAAGGTGAGATTTAGGAGGTGGGGCATAGTGAAACTGTATCACTCTCCTTCCTTCTGCCCATCCTAAGCTGAGCTGTGACAGTAGTGCACAGGGCTGAGAGCCACAGGAACTGGGAGGTGCCTGGCGTTTGGGTGGGGCACCTGCTCTGAACCTCAGTTTCTCCATTCATAAGGTGGGAGGAGGCTTCATGCCTGCTCATCCACAGGTTCACTTTAGGTTTGAAAAGGGAAAGTGAGCAAATGCTTGAAAGTGCAGTGTGTTTCTGCTTTTTGGGATCCCAGTCAAGGCAAGCCCAGAAGGACAGGACCAGGACCAATGTGGGGAAGCCACAAGCAAATCGACTGTATGTGACTCAACATGAGGAAGAGCTGCCTTTCCCGTGGTGTCATAGATAGAAGGAATAATGTTTCCTCTGTCAGAGGAGGCACTCAAGACACTGGTGAGGAACTGCTTAGCCCTTACAGTTAGATAAAACATAAAAATAATTCTTACAGAGAATTTGAAACTTGACTTTGGGCACTCTCCAGGGACGCTTTGGTACAGGTAAAAGGTCTTCAACTCAGACATAAACATCTTCTTGAGTGTCTTCTTGGTGCTTAGAGAATAATATCAGTCACAGACATCAGATAGGGGAACAAGCTGTGACACACAGCTCCAGACGATGCGTGTGTATGGCACCCCAAGAGATGTTCTGGACACAATTATCAACAGTGATAATGACATCCAAGGGCACAGCTCTGAACCTACATTTCAAACATGTGCTGCAGTAATGTCTATCAGGATGCCAGAGAGGGACTTTTGCATCAGGCACTCTTGGGCCTCTTCCATCTCTAGGAGTCGGTGCTTGCACGATTGCTCACATGTGGAGCCTGGAGCATCACTGTGACTCACAGATTCACCTTCTGACGGTGCATGTGGAACCAGCAGGATGCGATTGCTGCAGAAGATACACTTCAGTGGAATGGTAAACACACTGTATTTGCAAGGAATTTTGTGGTGAATTCTGAAGAAAAAAAAAAGGAATTGATAAGGGAAGCCAAATCATCAGGAAGATGTAATTAAAGAGGTATGTAACAGAAATGTATAATTTATTTCAAATAGATAAAAGTAATTGTGAGTATAAATATGTTCCATGCAATATATTTTTAATCTTAATGAATGCATGCATAAGCAATGCTCCCTTCCCATCTCCTCAGGTTCGCCTGCTGCCCTTTGCTCTCTTTCTGGTGGGTCTGCCTAGGACCCTCCACCTGCAGAGAGCTTCAGAACAGAATGCCCCCTCTGGTCTCTTTCAAGTATTTACTCCAATCTCAGCCTCTTATGAGAACTAATCAGATCATTTCTAGCAAATGTGCCTCCTTTCAGCCGAGCCTCACTCATGGACTAAAGCATATAGCCTCTTCTCTGGCTATATGTTTTATCTTACCCTTTCTTTTCATTTTGACTCACCTGTTCTAAATACCGTGTAATTCCTTCATGCATTACTTTTATGGTTTGGGGGGTTTTTTTCCCCCTGGTAGAATCTAAACTATAAAAAATGGGGATGAATTTTGTTCAATAATGTATCCCACATGCTTCCAATAAAGGCTTTTATAAAACAGGTGCTCAGTACAAATGTATTAGAGAACATATTGATACCACAGGTAAGATATAAATGCAAACTTCCCAAGATTTAACATCGGCTCACGTTTGAGTGGGTTTACGTAGGTGTGTGGAAAGCAAACCCACAGTGCCAAGACTGTCACTCTGCACCACTGCCAGCAGCGATGGGACATACTGACTGATATGGTTTGGCTGTGTGTGTCCCCACGCAAATCTCATCTCAAATTGTAATCCCCACATGTTGAGAGGGGAGGTAATTAGATCATGGGGATGTTTTTACCATTGCTGTTCTTGTGATAGTGAGTGAATTCTCATGAGATCTGATGGCTTCAAAAGTGGCAGTTTTTTTTCTGCATTCTCACTTCTCTCTCCTGCCACCTTGTGAAGAAGGTGCCTACTTCTCCTTCCACCACTGCCATGATTGCAAGTAAGTTTTCTGAGGCCTGCCCAGCCATGTGGAACTGTGAGTCAATTAAACTTCATTCCTTCATAAATTACCCAGTCTTGATAGTCTGTACAAATGGATTAATACATTTTATAAATATACAAACTTATGAATTATGAATTGCCCACCTTGACAGGTGTCAGAAGGGACTAAAACACTGAAAACAGTGATCCCAGGGCTCAGGGTCTCGCTGTTGCTCAGTGAGGATGAAACACGATTGCTGAACACTCATGCATCACACACAAGGTCAACTTCAGCATCTCCTTTCATGATCTGTGCACTGTGGACCTTTCTCTCTAGCTCTCTCCCATTCTTCAGAGAGCGGGAGTGACTGAATGTTTTAGAGTAACAAATGAAGAATGTATAAGTGGGAAAGAAATTTTCTTTCCTGTAATTGTTCAGGAATCTATTTCCTGGGGCAGAAGGAATGTGCATTTTTATAACATTGGGTTTTTTCTTTGTTTTATTATAATAGAAATGAGAAAATTAATTGATCATATCAAAAAGAACTCTCAAACACTTGCCCATGTCAAGAAACAAAGCTGAGTTTACCCTCTCCTTTCAAATTTTGCAGAAACTTTAATTCCTTAAGAAATTAAACAAAATCTGGTTTCTGACCAAGAAAGGAAGCATAAATGTCAGCCCTCCCCAGAAAAGCAGATTTGCCTTCAATCTGGTGTGCTAATGGCAAAAATCCCATGAGAAAACCTGTTTTTTTCTTTGCACTTTTAGAGCAATCAAAACTCAAAACAACAGCAGACTTAAATTTTGGTGACCTATGTCCTAGCCCAACCCCTAACCATTGACACACTGCATCCCACTCTGTCCTTTATTTTCATGTGTCCGGAAAGAAGATTCCAAGAGGAGACCAGATGTCAAAGAGAGAGAGAGAGAGAGAGAGAGAGAGAGAGAGAGAGAGAGAGAGAGAGATTTACAAGAACTATGGAGAGAGAGCTATCATCACCAGTCTCTTCATAACTCACAAATTAATTGCAAGCATAAAATATAGTTATCTTGACATGCCCATGAGCTAATTGTGGAAACAGAGATAATGGAAAACAAAGTGGGTTATTATTATTTTCCAAGAAAATACTACACTTCCCTTCTAGCCCTGATGACCTGTGAGTACTGAACAGAAACCCACAGTGGTATGAATAGAAGAGGTCAGAAAGAAGGCCAAGCAGGGAAGCACAGACAGGAGGACAAGGTGTGGCAATTGGGACAAGAAGCCCTAAGACTGGGTCAAAACATACTAATCCCTCCTCAGACATGCACGGAAGAAGCAGGTAGGAATCAGATTCCTAGTCAAGTTGCTAAGCAAAGCTGGAGGAAGAAGATGGTGGCAAATCCTGATGAAGAAGCTGGAAGGGGTTGGATGAGGCTGAGCAGCCTCCCAGGAGATCCTGCAGGAGCAGAGCCCCTTACAGTCATGCTGTAAGCAAGTACAGGAATAATTGGCCCTGCTGTCCTCCTATCACCGAGGGTAGGCCATTACTTTTGTAAACATATCATAGACCCACCCACATCTTTCCAGACCTGGTCTGGGCCCTCACATTCTCTTGTCTGAGCAATTAACAGCCTTTGAATGGAGCCCCTAACTTCAAGGGCCCCCAACTTCAGATAACCGCCCCCCACTGCTGATTCCAGCATCCATCCTCCCTAAGCACAGCTGCTAAAGCCATTCTTAAGGTTGTTCTATGTCACAGCCCAGATTCCTGACAACCCCTGCAGACTCCACAGGCCTGGGGAGGGGCCCAAGAACTGGCATTTCCAAAAGGTTGCCAATTGAGGCTGATGTTGCTGCACTGGAGACCACATTTTCAGGAGGACTGAGCAGCCAAGAGGCCAGACCATCAGCATAGAGTTCAGAGAAAAGACTGAGGTCCTCAGGATGCATGCACCCAAAACCCCATCCTAGAGCTGAGAGCATGGTCCATGCCCTAACAGGAGCAATAGCAGGATCAATGGAACATACAGTCTACCCCCAAACCAATCCATTTGTTGAGAAAATAAATGGGAGAGGGATTTTCTGAAATGAATTGGTCTAAAGAAAGGCGGGGTGTTATAAGGATCCAAGCCGATTGGATAAATGGATACAAGATATGAATGTTCCCTTTCAGCCTCATTTATATCTTTGACTTAACCACAATTGGGAGGAACTCATGATCACATGTGAACGAAAGCATGACAACAGTTAGGGCACAGAGAGAAAGTGGATGGGACGGGGCCTTGGTAGATACTCAGACATGAGGACGAACACCTCGACTGACACAAAAAGAAGGCTGAACTCATCTGCAATAAAAAACACCAAGAAAGAAAAGGCCAAGGTCATGGAAGGATTATATGTTTGCATCTGTCCAGCTGTGGTGGCAGCAGAGCCACTGAGTCCAGGACCAGGACTTGGTGCTCCTGAGCTGGGGAGTGAGCAGTGAGGGACAGAATCAGCCTGCTGCCACCATCCCACCCTGACAGAGCATGGCCCTCCATGGAAACAAAGGGCATGTGATTGACCCCAGGTGGGAAGAGGCAGAAACAAGCACATTAAAAGGTCTTGGGAGCAGAATGCCTGCACTTGGCTCCCAGAGTTACTTCTAAGCTGGGCCACTTCCAACTAGGTGCATAAATCCACTCCGAGAGACCAGGGGATTCCCCCTAAAGAGTATGCTAAACATATTTCTCTAGCTGACACCCAGAGCGTTCTCCAAATATCCAGCATCTCTGTGTCAGGAACTGCTGGGCCTCAGCATGAGTGAGGATTCGAGTTCTGGGTTCGCTGCATCCTGGCATTGCATCCACGCCCCACCCACACCGAGCTCATCTCAGCTGTCCAGCTCTCCCCACCTTGGCTGACTCAATCCCTCTTCCAGAGACAATGCATCCCTTACTGAGACAGACAGGTGGGAAAGGGTCCCAAGAGAAACTCCAACCAGCCCATGCACTGGGATGGAGCCATAGACGCTCCACCCTGTTTGCAGCAGAGAGAAGCCTGGCCTCTCCTCTTTCTGGATAAACCTGGGATTCAATCTGTGAGGCGGGAAGCCCACGGGCAAGAAGCACACCATCTCACTTCACTAAGAGTCTCTGTTTCTCCCCCTTTTTTTTCTTTTTGCCCAATAAACTCCATTTTTCTCACCCCTCATCTACAAGCCTAAGTTTTCACAGCTGTGTGACAAGGACCTTGCCTTTAGCTGAACTAAGGAAAAGTCCCACATTCACCTTCCCTCCAAATGTGCCTGTGGATAGGTACACTTCTGTTTCTCTTGCCATGATATTCCTTGTGCCTAACTCTGCCTGGCAGGTAGTAAGTGTTTAATAAATAGCTAAGAAAGAATTTTTTAAAAGAAAGGGAGAGGAAAGGAGCGAAAAGCTAGTGATAAGCTCACTAGCATTCAAATAAAGTCACAACAAGGACTTGGTGGGGTGTTATAAGGATCCAAGCCCACTGGATAAATGATGCAAGCTATGAATGTTCCCTTCCAGCCTCATTTGTTATATCTTTGACTTAAGCCCTAGGTATTGAGCATTTTTCTGGCCCCCTTTCTGGAGAATTGCCTGTGGATTCAGTTGCATGGCGGATTCAGCAGACTTCACACACGGAGCTCTGTGCCAGGGCCTGGCTATTTTCTGACTCAGTCTTTTCACAGCCCTACAAGTAGGGTTTGGTGTCCCTGCTGTGAAGATGAGGAAACAATACACTGAGAATTTAGGAGATGGTCCCAACCTCGCAGCTCGTGGACCCGGCACTGAGCTCCATCCTGCCCTCTGGGCCCAGAACTCCTCCAGTGCTTGTGGTGTGCCTGTGACTGCCTTTCCAGGTGGTGCTCGCTGTGTAGAAAGAGCCAAAGGTATTCGGCAAGGGATCTACAGTCCAGCATGGCGACTATACTTAATAACAACATACTGTGCACTTCAACACTACTGACAGAGTAGATCTGAAAAGCTTTCACCACAAATAATGATAACCATGTAAGGTAATAGACATGCTGATTAGCCAAATTCAGCACTTCCACAATGTGCACATCTTTCCAAACATGGTTTTGTACAGCACAAATATATACAATTTTACTTGTATAAAATAAGAATAAGAATAATAAGAACAAAAGTATTAAGAACTGTTGTAAGATGAAATCAAGCCATTTCTACTACAGGACAGACTTGCCTTCCATGCTCTATGCCTCTTCTTTCCTCGACTTAACTCCTTGGACTAAAACCTTGGTTCCTGGGACCTTCACCATACCCCACCCATCTGCCCTTGGTGGCTCCTTCAACAGCAGGGAGTAGGCTGTCAGACCCTCAGCCCTCCTACTGTAGCCTCTGCCTGTCAGCTTGTCCTGATGCCTCCCAAAGTGAAAATGCTCATGGCCACATTTGGCCTCAGTCCAGGGCCTCGGCTTGGCAGCAAGAGCGGGCCACAGCTCTGGCTGCCTGAGCAGTGCGTCATTCACAAGCAAGGGCACTGCTCATGTTGCCAGCGGGCAAGCCAGGGCGGGACCTGATGCTATTTGTCCCATTAATCATGATCTTGGAGAAAAAAATCTTGAGACGGCTATTTCAGCACGCCACGTAATAACTGAATGTTAGTCACACCAGTCCATTTTCAGACAGCAAAGGAGGCAAATTTGAAGGAGCAGTATGCTTTGCACTATGTAGCTGTTGTTCACAGAGAGCCAGATGTTAATTAAAGAAGGAAAAGACTGAAATCGGTCTATTACTCTGATTACTCTAATCCTCCACTCCTGTTTGTAGATTAAATGGCCAACGCATTCTATCACTGCACTGATTCAGACTATGACCCCAGGGACCCTCTTCCTCAAGCCTTGTAGACAGTATTTTAGTCATCTAAACGGTAACTAAATTTAGTTTGTCTTGTATCTGTATTTGTTCTTTCTTCACTCTTGGCAACCAACCCAGACCTTGTTCATAAGGAGTACGAGTGGGCAGAACCTTTTTTTTTTTTTTTTTTTTTGGTTAACATTGTATTTCCTCAGAAATCAAACATATAGAGTGAACACAAAGGGACAGTACAGATTTTGGAGTTAATTTTAAAAGTTGCATTGACACTTGGTGAATTTAGTTCTTCTCTGTTGGATCAGGCGAATCTAAAAAGAAGTGGAGTCCTCATCCGTGTCATGGAAGCCTCATCAGTGATTTCATGCCAAGTCAAGGCTGATGGAGAGGAAGTCACCATGGACCAGCAGTCAGAGATTTGACTTCTATCCCTGTGCCACCCTGACTCCCCTGTGAGGTCCCCATCTGTAAATGGAGTGTCCTGGAATCCCAGGCCCCAGCTGGCTGTCACGATGTTATTTGAGCAGGACCCTTGGAGTGTGCTTTAGAGAAGAGAACCAGCACATGCTAACAGCCATTGAGTACCAAGGACAGCACTGCTTTCTTTCTGAGGAAACCGAGGAACAGAGACTCCTGTCCCTCTTGCTGGTGCACCATCCTCCAGTGACACTGGTGGATAGTCAAGGCATGAACTGTGAGAGGAAGCAATTATACTGGAAAAATATCAAGTAACCAAGAAGCGTTCCCCAGAAGCCCAGTGTGATAGTTAACTTCGTGTCAAATTGGCTGGGCCACAGAGCCCAGATATGGGATTAGACATTATTCTGGGTGTGCCTGTGAGAGTGTTTTGGATAAGATTAACATTTAAATTAGTAGGCTGTGGGCAAAGCAGACTGTCCTTCCTCATGTGAGTGGGTCTCATCCAATCGGTTGAAGTTCTCAGTAGAAAAGAAAAACTGACCTCTCCTGAGCAAGGGTGAGTTCTCCAGCAGATGGCCCTCAGACTTTAACCACAACGTGGGCTCTTCCCTGACTCTTCAGGCTGCTGGCCCACCTTACAGATTTTAGACTTTCCAGTCTTCATGATCATGTGAGCCAATTCCTTGAATAAATCTACTTATGTGTGTGCACACACACATACACACACACACAGACACAACTGGTTCTGTTTCTCTGCTGAACCCTGACTCCAGCCAGTGATTTGAAGATTTTCTAGACCTGATCAAATGTACTATTTCATATTGTTAGGCAGAAGCAGCTGACAATATTCCAGGCTGGAAATTGCCTCCCTGGGGTACAAATGGTTCCCAATTCCCTTGCCAAAGGAAAGTACTAGGTTAAAGACTGTTACATGCAGTAGTTACTAATTAGTTGGTGTCAAACTTTGGCCTCATATCCCAATCAATGAGGCTGAACATCCTACCATAACCCCAGACAGTTGGACTGTGAATAAAACCAATGCCCATGGGCGCCTGTAAGACACAAATGAGGAAACCTCAGCCTACTCCACTTATGTTCCCAATGGGGCACTTAGGAAGGGCAGCTTCATCATAGGGCTTGAATCTGGCCCTTAGACCCAAAGCACTCAGGGAATCCTTTCTTTATTATAGCTCACCTAAGCCTGATGCCAGTTTCCCCAATGCTTGATTCAAGTATTAGAAAATGCTTCAGAATATCCATTGAAAGAGATAAAGGCCATAATAAAGAGCTCTTCATTAAGCATCTACTGTATTCATTGCACTGTTACATCCATGGGACAATAATGTAATAAACCTTCATGCTGAACTTTCTCATGCATCTTACTGTTTGCTATTAACAACCGTCTTGTGAGAAAAAGATTATAAGCACATGTTGTAGATAATAAAACTGAGTTTTAGAGGATTTGACTTGAGTTGTGCAATGTGAGGAATGTGGAACTTGAACCCAGGTGGGCAGTTCATCCTAACCTTGAGAGTTTTATTAGCATGAATCTGTCTTAGAAGAGGAAGCATCACTGACTTTTCCTGAATATTGATGAACTCAAATTCATCATTGCTTGGTCCCAAAACACCTCCACCTCTATTTTGGCCTGCAGTTTAGCGGAGATTTTTTTTTGTTGTTGTTTTTTGAGACAAAGTTTCGCTCCTGTCACTCAGGCTGGAGTGCCTGGCACAATCTCTGCTCGCTGCAACTTCTGCCTCCTGGGTTCAAGAGATTCTCCAGCCTTAGCCTCCTGAGTAGCTGGTATTACAGGCACATGCCACCACATCTGGGTAATTATTGTATTTTTTGTAGATACGGGGTTTCACCATGTTGGCCAGGCTGGTCTCGATCTCCTGACCTCAGGTGATCCACCTGCCTCAGCCTCCCAAAGTGCTGGGATTATAGGTGTGAGCCACCACACCTGGCCAAAAGAGATTTTTATATGATCATTTGGAGGAAAATTCTGTAGGCAATGTAATTTTTATGTTTAAAAATTATTTTTCCCTTATAATTTACAAGAAATATGTCAGTCAGGAGAAAGAGGCAGATAAAAAATTCTACGTAATTGCTGGTCTTCTCAAGTGTCAAGCCACAGCCAAAATGAGGCCTGTTCCATCTTTGTTGCTGCACTCATAACCTCGGAAATACCTGTCACTGCATATGCACTTTGCACAGTCCAATTTACCATGAGGCATTGCTCTGTTTGTTTTCTCAGTAAGCTACATTCTACAGTTCTGCTAGGATAATTATGCTGGTTTTGCATATTAAAATATATACAGACATCTCATTAGTTACTTGAAAATATTCTCAGGGCAGTTCCCGAGACAGTAAAGCATTTCTCAAGAGTCTGCTAGATGCCAGGTGATGGGTCGGGGCCTTCACAGTAACAGTAACAGTAACAGTAACAGACCAGGGGCTTCTTCACAAGGCCGTTTGTTTGGTGAAGTAGGGGGATAAGTAACAAATAAGAAACTGCAGCATTATTATGATTTGAATGAAGAAAGCAGGCATATCAGGTGATCCTTGGAGGCTCCTTTAGATCAGGGGAAAAGAAATGTTCCTTAAGGAGATGTCATTTGGACTGAAATATGAATGCGAGAAGGAGCCAACAACTCACCTTGCAAACCTGCAAAGGCCTGGAGCCAGGGACGCTTGCACTGTGGGCGGGACAGAGGCCCACACAGCAGGGAAGCTGTGGCTCCCTAGGGGGTTTGCGATTCCTTTTCTAACTAAAATATATTGAAACAATACAATAAGGCTTAATTTCATAAGCAGATGGTCCAAGTCACAGCCGAGACAACATCAGATTCTACCATGTGGGAACTGTGGTTTGTTGGATTCCAAGCAAAAAAGAAACTTAAGATTTTGTAAAGAAAAGAAATAAAGGTGAGATTAATCGGAAAAAAAATGGGAAGACAGTTCAGAAAGCACAGATACATGTTGGGACTTTCAGGAATCATTTGAAGAAAAGATAGAAAATATCCAGCTTTTCAACCCACTTAAGACAAACCAGTCAACAAATTGATTTCATACTTGGTTATACTAATTTCTATTTTACTCTAGTCTGAAGCAATGCTAAGGGAAAAGTCCAAAGCTCCTTCAGAACAGCGGCACATATGGCTCTCCAGAGGTGGAAAGCCATTCTTATGCAATCATGATAGGGAACGCATGCCTGTCATCATTTATCACAGCAGAGGAATCTTTGAGGAAGTTTCGTAATTGGGGGTAGAAACATGAACAGATGTGTGAAGGCCCCAACGTGTTATTTAAATTATTTTCAGTTGACAAATAATAATTGCATATATTTATGATGTCTAGCTTAATGTCTTCATATATGTACACACTGCAGAATAATTACATGAAGCAAGTTAGCATATCCGTCACCTCACATACTTACTTACTCTTGTGATAAGAGCATTTGAAACCCACTGTCTCAGTACTTTTCAAATGTACAATATATTGTTTTTAACTGTAGTTACCATGCTGTGTAATAAATCTCCTGAACTTATATCTATCTAGCTGAAATTGTATTTCCTTCGATCAGCATCTGTCTCACCCCTCGCCACTACCCCCAGCTCTTGGTAAACAGCATTCTACTCTCTGCTTCTGTGATTTCGACTTTTTAAGATTCCACATGTCAGCGAGATCATGTAGTACTTGTCTTCCTGTCTCTGGCTTGTTTCACTTGGCATAATGTCCTCCAGATTTATCCAGGTTGTCACAAATGATGGGATTTCCTGTTTTGTTTTGTTTTTTAAGCTGAATGCTGTTTCATTGTGTCTATACCACATTTTCTTTATTCATCCACTCAGTGATGGACATTTAGGTTGCTTCCATATCTTGGCTACTGTGAATAGTGTTGGCAATGAACACAGGCATGTAGCTATCTCTTTGACGTACTGATTTCATTTCCTTTAGGTATACGAAATTCTATGCATGTATCTTCTATCGAGCAGGTTCTGTTTGGCACATTATCAAAGGGTTCAAGGACATAAAAATCGGGGAATGACCCCCTTAATAACACTGGCACTACTAATTCATTCTCCATTCACAGGAAAGCTGCAAAAAAAAAAAAAAGGCAGGACAAAAGATGTTTCATAAGAATGCCTTTTATTTTTTAACACTCATGACTGTAAGGTAGGAATTGTTTTCTCCATTTAATAAACAAGGAACCCAACCTTCCTTATGGGCAAGTAACCTCTACAGGGTGATGAAGCAAGTGATTTCAGAGCCATGGTGCAAAATCATGCCCAACCTCCTCCTCAGAGCCGGACTAGAAAGCTGCTTTTGTCTTTACTCAAGGGCTCCAGGGGAAATGTTAAATGGATCTCAGTTGCATCCATTGATTTATTTTAAACATTTCCATCCCTTGGAAATGTTTCCTAACAATATGCTCCTCTTTTCAACTGGTATGTGAGTCCCTCCCAGTCCAAAGGACTGTCCACGTTTCCTTTCAGCGTTCCTGGTAAGTCTAGCACAGTCCTGGGAGAGTGCTCGGAGAAAAATCACTGTTTTTACAACCAATGGATCTGAGTGTGATCCCAGGTCCTCCTCTTAACCCTCAATATGAAATTGGACAAGCCCCACACTCCCCAGGTATTCTCTGTAACAGGAAATGATTGTAGCACCTTCTGCCTACTTCCTAGGGTTTGAGAAGGAATAACTGAATTAGCAAAAGTTGGAACTTTATAAATTCTAAAGCAGTATATGTTTGTTTACTCTAGTGGGTACTTGGCAAAGAATTACGAAATTGATCAATCAATTAATCAGTGAAACTCTGAGTTTGTGTCTATAAAACATGACTAAGACATTTTGAAAAATATTTTAAATTGTATGTTTTTATTTCCAGCCAGGTAAAATATAGGCCCAAAACAAAAGCATCGATGTATACTTCTGTCAAGTCACATGAATATAATGTAAAATAATGTAATTGAGCAAATTTGACTTATGAATGAACACACAAAGGGGACATTTTAGAAAAGATTCTTAAATTATCCAGCCCAAGCAACATAGTGAAACTCCATGTTGTAACAAACTTAGAAAATTAGCCCACACTCAGGAAGCTGCAGTGTGAGGCTAGCCGGAGTCCAGGAGGTCGAGGCTGCAGTGAGCGAAGTTGGTGCCACTGCACTTCAGCCTGGGTGACACAGCAAGAACGTGTCTCAAAAATTAATTAGCTAATTAAAGGTAAAATAAACTACAATGCTGACCCCTATTTTATTTATTTTGATCAAAATAAGAGCTGTCAACCCAATGTTTTAATAAGTGAACTCTTCACGATCTTCCCTGACAAATAATATTACTATTTGCTTCTAAGCAATTTCCTTTTACCCATGAGTTGTAGTCTATGCTCTTATCGCTACATTTCAGAAGTTAATGAACCTAGCAGATACCATAATTAAGACACAGTTTATGTTCCATCTTTTTTTTTTTTTTTTTTTTTTTGAGGCTGAGGTTCGCTCTTGTTACCCAGGCTGGAGTGCAATGGCGCAATCTTGGCTCACCGCAACCTCCACCTCCTGGGTTCAGGCAATTCTCCTGCCTCAGCCTCCTGAGCAGCTGGGATTACAAGCACACGCCACCATGCCCAGCTAAATTTTTTTGTATTTTTAGTAGAGACGGGGTTTCACCATGTTGACCAAGATGGTCTCGATCTTTTCACCTCATGATCCACCCGCCTTGGCCTCCCAAAGTGCTGAGATTACAGGCTTGAGCCACCGTGCCATCTTTCTAAGGAAGGTGTGAGAAAGGAGCCATCTGGGCACTCTTTGTGAAACCATGGCCATCTGCAACAGCTGCTTGGGGAGAGCAAGTTCAGTGAGCCGGGAGGTTCCGATTTTGCTCTACCTGTTTCAAGTTATCTAGTGAGCTGCACATGCTTCTGCTCACAAATTTCAGCAATCCCATTTTGGCTCCCAGACTTCCCATAAAAGGGGTTATAATGATGTTATAGGATTTAATGGTCTGACAAAATCTTCGTCCCCGCAGCTATAAATCTTAGGCAATCATCTGTTTCAATATAATGCTAACCTTAAGGGTTCCCTGAGTGCAATTTTCATGGTTACCAGAGACTCCCTTAACTGGTGTCTAGTTACATGTTTCAAGAAGCATGCTTTTGGCTATTTTTAATGTAAACATTGCAGATATACCATGCTAACTGATACACATTACATATCTGTACCCTAACCCAAGGAGAAAAAATTGAGAAACTTTAGACAAATTGAAGAAATATTCATAAGATGAGATTGTTGTAAAGCAATAACTACACTATACATTTCTAAGAATACATATCTTCAAATGAAATGTTTACATTATGGGGTGTTTTTTCTTAATCACTGGAGAAGAAACTATCATTTTTGGAGAAAAGTCTATTCCACTTAACTATTTTGGAAAATCTCAATTATGTTAATTACTCAGTCTAAAAACATCATGTTTGCATGTTTGTGCACATAAGTATGTGTGTTTTTAAAGGAATAATCTTATGTTTTGCAGAAAGCAAGGCAGAGAAGAATGATAATTCTCAGCAATTAATCCCTGGAAACATTATGGGTCAACATTTTCATTGCACTGTATTCATGATTCCTGGAACTATCAAACTGCAAAGTATTCACATTTTATTTGTTTGAACAAGCCTAATCAGAGGAGTCCAAAGTCGCTTAAGTGACACCCACAGAGACTTTCTCCTGGTGCCTGATTGATTTTGCTAACAGTGAAGAAATATCTGTCTCTTGGCTTAATACCCAGTGAGTCTTACTGACCACCTCCAGCCAGAGGCTGGAGGGCAGGGGACTCAGAAATCACACTGGTAGAGGTCAGCCTGGTAGGGAGCACAGGAGGGCAGAAAGGGGTGAAAAGGAGATCCCCAGGGCCAGCGGAGAACATGGGGCACACACTGAATGTTCCTATGGCCATGGGATGGCAAGAATTAGACAGTCCTTTGTAGTTCTCATTCAGAATTCTCAATCTCATAAAAAGGGATCAAGACCTAGATGAGGAAAATGACTCCCCACCCCAGGACTCCAGAAAGGAGGCTGTGGGTCATCAGCAAGGGCTCCTGGAACACAACTCCTTTAGTCTGCTAGGTGGACTTGTCAGCTTCTCTTAGGGGAGGGATGATAGTCTGGCTGTGGAAGAGAACAGTAAAGTGTCCCCCACTTGGAGCTGACCCTGAATTCTAACCTGAGGAATCTTGCAAGCTGTCTAATTGGGATAGTCCCAGACCACCCTTTGCATGCCTGAGACAAGTGGTCTTGGCCTGAGAGGCAGAAAGGCAAACTGTGCTCCAGAACAAGTCAGCTCTTTTCGAGAAACCAAAGTCAAAATTATTGTAATCCTTTTTGGCTTGGAAATGGAAAAAAAAATACAATCAGGAAAATGATAATTAGATTTGCAAATGATACTTTTATGAAAAGCGAACACAAAAATCTCATTTTAAAATTTGTATAAAATGTATCCATTATGTTTTAATGATAACTCAGAGTTACTCCTGAGGAGACAACAGGAGGAGGCAGAGAAATGCTCCAAATTTTGAACTTTGTACCATGTAAATGGGTGACAAAGTTACCCAGGAACACGTGTCCTTAGCAGAAGGAAAGGTTACTGGTTTATACAAACTAAACATCCTAAGTAGAACGGCCAGAGGAAGAGTGCACAAAGTGGTCATCTAGCAGCTGGGAGCCCCTACTCTAGGGTCCTCTAGGTTCCTCTGACATCAGCTTTTGGCCTTAACTTCCCCCTGGCTACATTTGAGACAGGATGATCTTGTGGTATAAGAAACCTCCAAGGCTGAATCCCTGCCAGGTGGTTCTGGGCCATGGAGAAAGCACTCCCCTGCTTATTAGAAATTCCTTCCCCGTCATCCTCGCTGACTTGCCCTCAGGACCTTAGTTTACTTTGCTTTATTCAAAGATGATATCATCCAAAAGGTGGGGAAGGCATTACACATTCTCTCCCTGCTCCATTTGGAAATCCCCTAACAAGCATTACTAAAGCCCAGCCCTGCTTACCTGGTGAAATCTCGTTAATCTCTCACCCAGGGCACTGCCGTTCCAGTGACTGGTTCACGTGGAGAGTTGCACAAGGAGGTTTCTGTGTAGGTTCCAGCTGCCTTGGTAGAGACAGCTCAGCAGGTGATGCCGCCAGGCCATGCTCAGGAGAGGCAGGTGCTCCATAGCCTCTGCCCTGCAGGCTTGACACCAACATGTGATACTATGGGAGTAGCAAGTACCTCACCCTCCACAGCGCGTGGCTAGAACAGTCATCCAGCCCACACAGCACTTTCTGTTCCACAACCAGCCCAAACTGCCTTTGCAATGCATTAGAAAAGCCACCAGCTGCTATCTGCTGCAACACAGTTGTCAGAATCACTTAAATCTGCAAGGTCTGTTTGTGAAGAGAGCCCCAGGATTTGATGTCCTGAGTGATGGGTAGACCAGGGAATATGACACCCCTTCACAGTTGTGAGACCTCAGTGTCAGGAGCACCAAATGATGTATCTCACATTGCACTACCTGAAATGAGTTAGCTTTAGTTCCATGGGCTAAAAATGGAAGTGAGAAAGGAAAAACCAAGACTTAACATTACAGCCAGCTGATAATGACCAAATATTTAGAGGAAATGACAATGTTTCAAGAGAAGAGCCATCTAAAATGTACTAAGAACAAGCAACCCTTGCTTATGATAACGTGGCTAATAAAAGTGTGAATTGGCAAAAGGAAAAGATGTTTGTAGCTACATCTCTCATGTGACACATACCTATTGGTTGCAGTTGCATCTGGGAGTACTGGAAAGAGACAGAATTAGTCTTCCACAGATCAGTTTTAGGAGGGTTGTCAATAAAATGTCTCTCACCCAAGATTGTCAGGGATTAAAGTCACAATGCCTAGCATCATTAATTGTCAGAAAAACACAAACACCACCATACACTGTACAGAGTGGCTAACATTCAGAGCACTTACTACTCTAAATGTTGGTGAAAATCTGGTGGGAGCATAAAAGAGTACACCTCTTCTGCACAAGATTGGCCATGTTTAGTAAAGTTCAGCATTAATTACCATGTGACCTAGCAATTTGATTCTTGACTATTTGCACAAGTAAAATGAAGAAGATGTCTTCAGAAAATCTTCAAAACAAACTTACTCAAAATAGTAAAAGATGAAAACAAAAGACACACCATACCTACATGGATTCTTAGAAGGGTTTATGGTTTTTGTTTTGTTTTGCTAAAGTCTTCACATTTTTCTTTCCCCTACCACAGGCAGATACACAGGAGGACTTGCTTTTCATTTTAGATTTTCACGAGTTTTAGGGTCACATATATGTAAGCTGTATATGCCTTCTTAGAGCCATTGGAATGTGCAAGAAGAGTATGTCTACAGGCATAAAAATGAAAGTATTGGCCAAAATGTCAATGGTAGACCACCATAAAAATTTTCCAGGAAAGTTCAAAACTTATTTTGAATACATACACTCACAGGCACACACACACATGCCCATATGCACAAACACACATACAATATTTATCTATACTGAGGCTTTATTATTGGGTTCATATATTTAAGTTAAAAACTGAAAACAAACCTAAAATAAGCAAGTGGGTCTACAGTTTGTTGTGTGTCTACACAATTCAATATTACTCAGCAATAAAAAGGAAGTCACTACTAATACACATAAGAATGTGGGTGAGTTTCTAAAACAAGGCTGAGGGAAAGAAGCCATCAAGTCTTTTCTAGATGTATGCATTGGTTGGTTGGCTGGCTGGTTGGCTGGCTGGCTGGCTGGTTGGTTGGTTGGTTGGTTGGCTGGTGTTGACAGGAAACATGCTGTTCTTGGTCCAAGATAGACCTGATAACCATGGGGCAATACAAGGAGAGCAGTGGGCATCTATGCATGTGGTTTGGTTTGTGCCACAAGAAGGAACTCCAAATCATAAATCTCACAGCTTATGTAGGTGACTTGTAAAGCTGCCCAGCTCCCCTTTGAAGGAAAGAGAGAAACCTGTCTTTTTTGACATAAACAGATCCCCTCTTGGGTGGGAAGGAGAAGCCTTTAGGTGCATTGCCTTTTGGACTGTAAGCTAATGGCTGCAGAGCAGATGAACCGTGTCTCTGGAATAACTCACTATCTCTAATTTCCTAGACATGGTTACCATCAATCATTTTTCAGCCCAGGTGGCCAGGTCCTTTAGCTCAAAAGCCCAGATCATGCAAAAACTTGAAGATATTCATGGAGTGTTGTTTTTTTTTAAACAAAAGCCAGACATAAAAGTCTCCATATGGCATAATTTTTTGTTAGGAAATCTAAAACATCAAAGTGAATGTGTCGTGACAGAATGCAATCAGCATTTTCTGGGGCTGGGACAAGTTGGTTGATGGATGGCAAAGGGGACGTTTCTGCGGTGATGGGAATGCTCTATGTCTTCATTTTGGTTGTAGTTTCACCACTGTAATTTTGTCAAGGCTCACCAAACGGAACACTTAAAAGCAGAGCATTTATAGTCATGCTGGATTCCTCAGTTAAACTGTTGATAAGGGCAGTTTGGACAGATTCATTTGAGATGTTTACATGGAGACTGGTGGGCAATTTCCAGCCACACTGTCCAACACTCCTACTTCGATATTACTCTTTTCTTTTTTCAGTCTATGTGCTGCATAACAATATTTCAGTCAATTATGGACTATATTATAGTGGTCCCAGAAGATGATAATACTATATTTTACTGTACTCTTTATATGTTTAGATACACAAGTGCTTCCTCTTGTGTTACAATTACCTAGAGTGTTCAGTACAGTCACATGCTGTAAAGGTTTGTAGCCTAGGATCTATAGCCCAGGTGAGTAGTAGGCTCTACCATTTAGGTTTGTCTAAGTATACTCTGTCATGTTTTCACAATAACAAAATGGCTTAATGACATGTTTCTCAGAATGCATCTCGGTTGTTAAGAGATGCATAACTGTGTATGACTTGTGTGCTTGGTTTCATGATATGTAAGTCAAATGTCACTATAGCGAAGGTACCAAAAACTGGAGCCTCTCGTTTTCTATTTCTTATACTCTCAAATCTCACACCCAGCATATCACATGCTCTTTGAAATGACAATAATTATAAGAGAATCTCATGTTTGAACACACTGCCACTATAGGATGGCTCCCCAATCTCCATTATTTTATCAACAACATAAGAATGAGTCAGGCTTAGGGAGCTAAGGTTCTGCATCATGGTGTTACATAACTAAAGCTTCACTGAGCTCTTCCTTTACATTGGTGTGTAGAATACTCAAAAGTAATACAACTTCTCTTTTCCCTTTTTTTCTTTTGCCATATGATATTAAAATTGATAGGAAAAGTGCAGCTTCTCTAAAATTTCAACATGGAATTACAGAGGAATGTTTAAGCACATTTTTTTTTCTTTCCAATAGCAACTGTTGCTACACCATGAAATATTATGCAGCAATCAAAAATGATGAGTTTATGTCCTTTGTAAGGACATGGATGAATCTGGAGAACATCATTCTCAGCAAACTGACACAAGAACAGAAAAAGAAATACCGCATATTCTCACTTATAGGCGGGTGAGAAAAATGAGAACACATGGACACAGGGAGGGGGTCTACTACACACTGGGGTCTATTGGGGGAATGGGGGAGGGACAGTGGGGGGGGCTGGGGAGGGATAGCCTGGGGATAAATGCCAAGTGTGGGTGAAGGGGAGGAAGGCAGCAAAACACACTGCCATGTGTGTACCTATGCAACTATCTTGCACGTTCTGCACATGTACCCCAAAACCTATAATGCAATAAAAATTTTTAAAAAATTTAAAAAAATAAAAGAATGAAAATTAAGCCATAGCCTTTAGCAAAAAGTCACACAACTGAGCAAAATATTTTTTAAATAAATGTTTTTCTTGCATTATAAAGATGACATGTTGTTGTTTGGGAACATTTAGAAGATACAGAAAAAGTAGAAGGGAAAAATATCAGCCTACACTCAAGCTCTTGAAAGTTGGATTCTGCCAAAACGTCCATAATTCTTTTAAATGCCTTTTCTTTACCCCAGTAATTGCTTCGTTTCTCTGCTTTTTAGACACCTATATCTCATTAACCCAGAAAAAGTCACAGCTCTTTGTATTAGAAATCAACGTGATTTAGAACTGTTAAGTTAGAATCTGATTATCCCATATTCCATGTGGAAATGGCATCTATTATAGATTTAATCCATCTGGATAATTTCCTGTAATTCTTTAGTCTGGAAACACCTTGTTCACCCCAGCCACCTCCCACTCATGTTCACGCCCATTATCACAAACGTTTCTTCTTAACGGAACGTCTAAGTTGCACCCACCTGTTCACACACATTCGTAGAATTCCTTCTTCTAAAATGGCCCTATTTTAAGAAATTTAAAATATTCCTTAAAAATCATGAGAATAAATTCCTTCTTCTTAAATAGAAATAGGGAAGAATCAAATATATACAAATCTTGTCTTTGTGGATTTACAGTAGGGAATGTAAGACACGGACAAAAACACTGAGCTGAGGCAGAATGTAATGGTTAACTTATAGAATTAACAGAAAGAACAATTCTGAAAACACTGTACATGTGCACTAGAACTGAACAACTAAATAAATGAATGGGAGGTGGTAAGAGCCAGGTTTCTCACTGTTGGAGAGGCAACAAGCAAGAGAGGAGGCTAGAAGGACCCACGTGGTAATGGATGAGACTTAGAAACATCACTGTGAACTCATGTTTAGATTGATATAGAGACAGGCACGGATAGAAATATGTAGACATGCAGGTTGGCATGCATACGTATTTTCTTGCTTTGTCAGGTGAGAGTGTCTGCAAGCAACTATACCCCAGCACCAACAAGCACAGACATCTTGCACCCAAATCTTGGTGTCTAACATCATTCTCTAATGAAAGAAGCCAGGGCTTCTCAGAAAAATCGCTGATTCTAGGACTGGAACAGGAAATATCCAAGATGATCCTGAAGCATCAAATTTGTTTTTCAAATTGTTGAAAAACAAAACAGAGTAACATTGGATGGTAATTCGAAATATGAAATAAACATGAGTCCATACTGATAAAAGTAAAACATAAAAATAAAAAGCTCTCAGTGGCCAAAGTTTTATTTTGTTTTTCAATGATTTGAAAACATTGGATGATAATTCTAAATATGAAATAAATATGAGTCCATATTGATAAAAAATAAAACACTGAATAAATAAATAAGTGGGGGAGAAGAAACAAATGTCCTGGGCAGAAGCATTCCAAATAATTTATGTAGAAACTCTGGCCTCTAGAAGATTGAGTAAACTCATCACCCTATAAGTGTTGATTTTCATAGTGTCTTCCATCCAAAGAGCACAATATGAAAAGAAAAGCATAACTTGACAGTGGGAAACCCTCACCAACAAAGCCTCAGCCAGAGATCAAGGTCAGCATCAACAGGGTGAAGTCATGCTGACAGTGCTTACCCTTGACAGAACATGATGAAAACGGCTCTCTATCTCTGTGGCTTTCCTCCCAAGAACCTATAACTCCAGTCTATTGATAAGAAAGACATTAGACAAACCACAGGTAAGAGACATTATAGAAAATACCTAACCAGTCATCTCAAACTGTCAAGATCATCAGAAGAAACAAAATTCTGAGAAACTGTCACAGCCGAGAGGAGCCAAAGGAGACATAACAACTAAATTCCATGCAACCTCCACAATGGAATCCTGGATCACAAAAAGAACATAAGGTAAAATTAAGGAAATCTGAATAAAGTATGGATTTCAGTTAATAATAGTGTTGCAATGTTGGTTCATTAATGGTGACAAATGTACCGTACTAATATAAGATGTTAAACAGGTATATGGGAACTCCCTGTAGTATCTTTGCAATTTGTCTATAAAATAGAATGAACCCAAATGCCCATCAATCAACAAGTGGATAAAGAAACTGTGATATATACAATGGAATACTATGCAGCCATAAAAATGAATGGATTAACAGTGTTTGCCATGACCTGGATAAGATTGGAGACTATTATTCTAGGTGAAGTAATTCAGGCATGGAAAACTAAACATTGTATGTTCTCATTGATATGTGGGAGCTAAGCTATGAGGACACAAAAGCATAAGAATAATACAATGGACTTTGGGGACTTGGGAAGAGTGGGAGTGGGGTGAGGGATAAAAGAGTGCAAATATGGTGCAGTGTATACTGCTTGGGTGATGGGTGCAACAAAATCTCACAAATCACCACTAAAGAACTTATTCATGTAATCAAATACCACCTGTACCCCGACAACTTATGGAAAAATCCCCCTTCCCCTCACCCCCCACCCACCCCTCCATCCTGATCACTCCTGGCTACCTGCTCTGACATGCCATTAACAGTCCTTCCCGCCAAAACACCCTCCCTGCCACTCCTGCTCAGACCCATACTCTTTTTAAGACAGCCAATTGGGATTAGTCTAGCTCATGCCGTCTAACCCTAGCCAATAGGGGGTAACAGCAGTAGGGACGATCCTCTTTCCCCACCATCCCCCTGCCCCTGTCAGGCATCCATACCCCTTCCCCCCTTGCCAAGCATGCAGCAGCCATAATTGCTTCGTCCATGTGCCCCACACCCTTTTATAGAAGCAAACTGCTTTGCTGAGAAAAAAAAATTATAAATTAAATTTTAAAATCATAAAATTTATCATAAATTTAAATTATATAAATTAAATTAATATAAATTATAACATGATTGTTATAAGTAAATCTTTCTATAAAATATAATTATTCTAAAATAAAACTTTTATTTAAAAACAAGTAAACAGAGAGATGGAGATTCAGAAAGAAGAGAAGTGAAGAAGCATTTTTATGTCTATCAATGCATTTGATCTTCCTGGCAAGAGTGCTGTTTCTATTTTAACTGTGAAAAAAATTAGTAAAATTCAGCTACTTATCCAATGTCACAGAGCAAATTCCAGTATTCTTACCAATAAAAGCAATCACTGCTGACTTTAAAAAAAAAAATGACAGCAGAAAAATCATGAGAAGAAGAAAAGATATCAGATCTGCATTTAGCAATACATCCCTATAACTTGCCTGGTACCTGAGAGCTTTCAAAATGCTTGCACCAAAAGAAACTATCAACAGAGTAGTCAGACAACCTACTGAATGGGAGAAAACATTTGCAAATTATGCATCCAACAAAGATCTAATACCCAGAATCTATATCAAACTTTAACAATTCAACACACAAAAAATAAACAACTCTATAAAATGAGCAAAGGGCATGAACAGATACTTCTCAAAAGAAGACATACACTCAGCCAATAAGCAAATGAAAACATATTCAACATCACTAATCATTCGAGAAAGCAAATTTAAAACCACAATGGGATACCATCTCACACCAGTCAGAATGGCTACTATTAAAAAGTCAAAAAATAACAGATTCTGGTAAGATTGCCGAAAATGGGGCTCACTTATACCCTGCTGGTGGGAATGTAAAGTAGTTCAGCCACTGTGGAAAGCAGTATGGAGATTTCTCAAAGAACTTAAGATAGAAATACCCTTCAGCCTAGCCATCCCATTATGGGGCATATACCCAAAGAGACACAGATCATTCCACTGCAAAGACATACACATGCATATGTTCATCACAGCACTATTTACAATAGCAAAGACATGAAATCAACCTAGATGCCAATCAGTAGTGGACTGAATAAAGAAAATGAGGTACATATACACCATGGAATACCATACTGCCATGAAAAAGCAAAATTATGTCCTTTACAGGATAATGGCTGCAAGCCTAAGCAAATTAACACAGAAACAGAAAACCAAATACCACATATTCTCACTTATAAGTGGGAACTAAACACAGAGCATGCACATGGACACAAAGAAGGAAACTATAGACACCAAGGCATACTATTCTAGGTGGTGAAAATTTTCTATGTCGTATCTATGCAATTGTATTCATTTGTCAAAACACATTTAAATCTGAACTTAAAAGTATAAATTCTTAAACCTGACCAAAACACATTTGCAACAAACATTTCCCCATGCCCTGCCCCATAGACACAATATCATGCTGTTACAATAATAGTATATAATACAATTTTTTGAGAGCTCTCTTCCCACTGGATATACTTTTTGAGTAGCTTTCCCCGTTGCTGCACTATCCTCAGTCTGATATGCTGCCACCCAGGATGGTTCTGGGCTCCAGCCACTGAAGGGAAAACAGTTAATCCAGTGAGACCCAATACGTGATAAGACCAGCATCCTGAGCATGCTCTCTGGTGTTACGAAAGTAATTGACATGCCTTAATTCCCAAATTTACATTTTCTCCATGAGGCATCTGGAGGAAGCAATGGTGTCAGAGAGCTGTGAGGCATGAGAAGTGAGGCTGGCACAGACACCTCTGAGCAGGACAGGGCGCATCTCTCCTCGCCTTCTCTGGGGCACTCCCCAGCATGAAGCTGCCTACTCCACACCATGTGTACTTTTAGAGATGAAATGCCCCAGCACACTTCACTATTGGCACCTATGGATTGAAGTGAACACTGAAGTTAACAGACATCTGAATAAGAATAGGAAAGAAATACAAATGGAAAAACCACATTCCCTTCCAGTCAAGCCAAAGCCATAATCTTAAATTAATCACTCACATTCTTTTCAGAGGTTATTTCCTTGGTCTCTGTCATAGTCACCCAGGATATTCATAACTGGTAAAAATTATAAGAACAATTAAAAGCCCAAGACTTAGGTTTCCCACAGTGAGCCTTGCCTCTGACCAACCAAATGGCCCATCGTCCAACCTGAGGGCAGCCATTGGGTGCCTTCTGTGATGGCCTCTTCCAGAGGGCTTCTCCAATTACAAAGGTCGGTGACCTTGTGGTAACAAAATCTCCTAAAACCCAAAATCTTCTGCAAACTCTTCCAACTCCAGTGATCCCCAAAGCAGGACAAACTAAATGGATATTCCATATCTTTTCCAGGGGATAGAGACAGAGTCATTAAAAAATGATCTTTAATGTGAGAAATTGAAAAGGAGTTGGGAAAGTGGTAAGAACTTCTGCAAGACCAGAAGAGTGTCATTAAAGACACAATGCGAAAGCAGCGAGAACCCTGCTAACTTGGGCAGTTATTGATGGGTGTTGAAAACATAAAGGAGTTCATGGGGAGTGAGACAAGGCTTTCAGGCTATGAGGAGCGATTTCCAGGGGAAGCAAGGTACTGAAGGAGATGTACTCTAGGGCAGGTGAAGGGGTGGCCACTTCAGACAAAAAGAACCCCATGAAAGGGGCATAGAGGGGAGAAGAGGCACTGCACGTGGAGAGGAGGGGAGAGGGTCACACCTGGGGCAGGCCACAAGCATTGTCAGGAAGGGGAGGGGACAGAACAGAGCAGCCTGGAGCCACCAGTGCCTTTCTTCTGGTTGTGCAAATTTTGTTGCTGAGTGAAACTGAAACCTGTGCCCCATGGGAAGCCTGTCGTCCCACACACCTTCACTCATGAAGTTTCTCCCCAGTGTGAACTCTGATGCAAAACCTAGTTGATTTTTCAATTGAATGCTTTCCCACATTCCTGGCATTCATGAAATTCTCCCCCAGTTTGTGTTCTTTGCTGCACTGTGAAGCAGGAGATATAGGGAAAGTTTGCCAACATTCCCCACATTCACAGACATTTTCCCAGCACAGATTCTCTGGTGCTGAAGAAATACCCGTCACTGGCAGAAGACCCTGCATGCTCTTTACATTCATAACGTTTATCTCCCTGTGGATTCTGTGATGCTGAATCAGGACGGAGGAGGACTAAAACTACACTACTGTGAGACAGTAACACAGATCTAATAGTTGTAGCCGTTTACATTTGTAGGGCTTCTCCGTGGTATGAATGTACACTCATGCACTGAAAAGCATGTTCATATTCCTTACATTCAAAAGGCTTCTCCCCATCATGGGTTCTCTGATCTGAATAAGGTTTTCATTATATATGAAGGTGTTCCCAAAGTCCCCACATTTCAAGGGCTTCTCTCCATCATGAAGTTTCTGAGGTTGGAGAAGGAGGAATTTTCTTCTCTCCTTTCTTTCCTCTTTCCCAATTCCCAATGAAGTCATTGTCCAAATGCTTGATATGATAGGGCTTCTTCCCAGTGTGGATTTTCTGGTGCCATGGCCATTTCAAGCCATATCTGAAGCCTTTCCCATCTTCTTTCCACTGTAGAACTTCTCACTAGTGGGGATCTTGTGGTGCTCGTGAAGATTTGAATGTCAGTTGAAGTCTTTACTGCATGTACGGAACAACTGCATCCTAGCAATGCTCTGAATTGCAATGAGGTGTGTGCTGACCACTTTTTCCCAATTTCTTGGCTATCTCCTCTTTAAATGGTGGAGGAAAGCGATCTTGGGCTGTCAAAACTCTAAATTCTCTACTTTTTAATTTTGTGTTCTTCCCTGTGTCGTACAGCTACAGCTTCTCTGAGCTGTCGCCGAGGTCAAAGTTCTGGGGAGCATCAGCAGACCCTGGATATCTGACACTCAGACCCTGGACATCTGACACTCAGGCTCCTCTAAAATATTTGGCTTTGGAGCTGGTTCCCACTCCCGGACTTGGTTTTTTCACCTGTACAAGCATCTCTTGGGCCTCTTTATCCATGGGTGCCCAAGAATCAGTACTTTTTTTTTTTTGTCTTTAGTTTTCTAAAGTTCAAGTATGATGTGTTTTGGTTTGTAGTTATTTAGGCTTATCTTGTTTGGAGAACACAGCTTTTTGAAGTGCTGCTCTATGTTCTTTGTCAAATCTGAGACATTTTCAGCCTTTGTTTCTTCAGTTCGTTTCTCAGCCCCACCCTTTTATTATCTTCCTTCTGGGACTCTGATGGTACAAATATTAGATCTGTGTTACTGTCTCACAGTTTGCTCACTATTGTTCATTTTAGATGATTTATATTGCTATATCTTCAAGTTCACTGATTCTTTCTATTATATTCATCCTGTTAACAAGCCTATCCAGTAAGTTTTAAATTTCAGCCATTGTATTCTTCAATTCTATCTTTTCCTTTCAGTTCTCTTTCACGGTTTCTTTTCTTTGATTAGACTTTCTGTTTTTTCATTTGTTTCAGAAGTATTTGTAATTGCCTGTTTGTTCTTGTCAGGTTTGTCAAAGATCAGATGGTTGGAGATGTGTGGCATTATTTCTGAGGCCTCTGTTCTGTTCCATTGGTTTGTATCTCTGTTTTGGTACCAGCACCATGCTGTTTTGATTACTGTAGCCTTGTAGTATAGTTTAAAATCAGGTAGCATAATGCCTCCAGGTTTTTTTTTTTCTTAGGATTTCTTGGCTATGCAGGCTCTTTTTTAGTTCCATATAAAATTTAAGTTTTCTTTTTCAATTCTGTGAAGAAAGTCAATGGTAGCTTGATGGGGATAGCATTAAATCTATAAATTACTTTGGGCAGTATGGCCATTTTCATGATATTGATTCTTCCTAACCAACAGCATGGGATGTTTTTCCATCTGTTTGTGTCCTCTCTTATTTCCTTGAGCAGTGGTTTGTATTTCTCCTTGAAGAGGTCCTTCTCAACCCTTGTTAGTTGTATTCCTAGGTATTTTGTTCTCTTTGTTGCAATTGTGAATGGGGATTCACTCATGATTTAGGCATTTGTCTGTTATTAGGTGTATAGGAATGCTTGTGATTTTTGCACATTGATTTTGCATCCTGAGACTTCGCTCAAGTTGCTTATCATTAAGGAGATTTGGGGCTGAGACAATGGGGTCTTCTAAATATACAATCATGTTGTCTGCAAATAGAGACAATTTGACTTCCTAATTTAATATGCTTTATTTATTTTTCTTTCCTGATAGCCCTGGTCAGAACTTCCAATACTATGTTGAATAGGAGTGGTGAGAGAGGGCATCCTTGTCTTGCACCAGTTTTCAAACATGATGCTTCCAGTTTTTGCCCATTCAGTCTGATATTGGCTGTGGGTTTGTTATAAACAACTCCTTTTACCTTGAGATACACTCTATCGATACCTAGTTTGTTGAGAGTTTTTAGCATAAAGGGCTGTTGAATTTTGTCGAAGGTCTTCTCTGCATCTATTGAGATAATCATGTGGTTTTTGTCTCTGGGTCTGTTTATGTGATGGATTACATTTATAGATCTGTGCATGTTGAACCAGCTTTGCATCCCAGGGATGAAGCCAACTTGATTGTGATGGATAAGCTTTACAATATGCTGTTGAATTTGGTTTGCCAGTATTTTGTTGAGGGTTTTCACATCAATGTTCATTATGGATACTGGCCTGAACAACCCGCTCCTGAATGACTACTGGATAAATAATGAAATGAAGGCAGAAATAAAGATATTCCTTGAAACCAACAAAAATGAAGACTCAATATACCAGAATTTCTGGGACACATTTAAAGCAGTGTGTAGAGGAAAATTTTTAGCACAAAATGCCCACAATAGAATCGAGGAAAGATCTAAAATTGACATCCTAACATCATGATAAAAAGAACTAAAGGAGTAAGATCAAACAAATTCAAAAGCTAGAAGAGGACAAGAAATAACTAAGATCAGAGCAGAACTGAAGGAGATAGAGACACGAAAAACTGTTCAAAAAATCAGTGAATCCAAGAGCTGTTTTTTTTTTCAAAGATCAACAAAATAGATAGACTACTAGCCAGAATAAGGAAGAAAAGAGAGAAGAATCAAATAGATGCATTAAAAATGATAAAGGGGATATCACCACCAATCCCACAGAAATACAAACTACCATCAGAGAATACTATAAACACCTCTATGCAAATAAACTAGAAAATCTAGAAGAAATTGATAAACTTCTGGACACTTACACCCTCCCAACACTAAACCAGGAAGAAGTTGAATCCCTGAATAGACCAATAACAAGGTCTGAGATTGAGGCAGCAATTTATAATCTACCAGCCAAAAAAGTCCAGGACCAGAAGGGTTCATAGCCAAATTCTACCAGAGGTACAAAGAGGAGCTGGTACCATTCCTTCTGAAAATAGTCCAAATAATGCAAAAAGAGGGAATCCTCCCTAACTCATTTTATGAGACTAACATCATTCTGATACCAAAACCTGTGCTGAGAATTTTTAAATGAAATCTTAATTTAATCAAGATTTGACTTTCAAAATGAAATCCCTAAACCCAGATGATTTCACTGGTAAGTTATACCAAAGTTTTAACAAATAACTAACACTAATTATACACAATCTATTCAGGAAAATTGAGGAAAGGGAGTTCATTTACTAATTCATTTTATGCAGCTAGTATTTTTAGGATGCCAAAACTAAACAAAGACAAAACAAAAAAGAAGGCCAATGTCCCTCATGACTATAGACACAAAATTTCTTAACAAAATACTAACAAATAGAATTCTGTAATACATAAAAAGAAGTACACACTGTAACTACCTGAAGTTTACTCCAGGGTTTCAAAGCTAGTTTAATATTCAAAAATCAATCAACATAATGTACCATATTAACAGGCAAAAAAGAAACAATTACATGATCTTAGCAATCAAAGCAGAAGAAACATTTGAAAAAAGTGAAACACGTATTCATAGTGAAAGCTCTCAGAAAAATAAGAGTTCAGGTGATTGTCCTCATCTTGATTCAGAGCAGCTGCACAAAACCTGCACTCACATTACACCTAATGATGACAGACTGGATGTGTCCTCACATCAGTAACCATGTAAGAATGTTTCCTCTCATCACTCTTAGCCAACATAGTGCTCAGCATTCTCACCGGTGGAATGTAAAATATTCAGATGTAAATCTAGCAAGACATATGTGACAGACATATCACATTTATGAACTGGAAGACAACACAGTAAAGTTGTCAATTTAAATACTAATTTAGTGAAGTCTCTATTAAAATCTTAGCAGAAATTTTGTTGATAAGACAAGATTATAGTGAAACCTATAAGGAAAGGCTAAGGAATTAGAATAGCTAAAATAATTTTGAAAAAGAGAAATAAAATGGGATAAATAAGTCTATTCAATATCAAGAATTATTATATAACTATAGTAATCAAGACTATTTGATGTTGGTAGAGGGACAGACAGAAATTTCAAAAAACAGAACAGAGAATGCAGAAATAGGCATAAATAGACCCCACTGACTTTGGACAAAGGTATATAAATAATTCACCAGAGCAAAGGTAGCCTCTTTCAACAAATGATGCTGGTGCAGTTTCATATCATAGGCAAAAGTAAATGAACAAACTTCAAGCTAAGAGATAACTCTTATACTTTATACAAAAATTAATTAATAATGAATCACAAAGATATGTAAAATGTAAAACTGTGAAAACATTTAGAAAAAAATGGAGGCGCCTTTGCTTCTATCTAGGAGGAGCTGAATGAATGAGCTACCTAAGCTTCCATCTAGGAGGAGGTCTATTAAACACCATGTAAACAGAGGAGACTACAACAGTGAACATTTTTTAATGATTTTAGGGCAGGGGAACCTTTCCCCATTGCTTGTTTTGCTCAGGTTTGTCAAAGATCAGATGTTTGTAGATGTGTGGTGTTATTCTGAGGCCTCTGTTCTGTTGATCTGTGTATCTGTTTTGGTACTAGCAATGCTGTTTTAGAGAGTCTTTTTGTTTTTGTTGTTATTGTTGTTGTGAAACTAACGAGTTGGTTCTACAATTGGACGGAAATGTGAAGGATATAAAATAACCAAAATCATTTTGAAAAATTAGAACGAAGTTGCAGAGATTATATGTTTTCAAGACCATTTGGGAATATAAAATGCTACAACATTGTGAAAGACAATTTGCTGTCTGTTAGAAAGTTAGACATTTACTTACTATACGATTCAGGAACTTTATTCCTAGGTATTTACCCAAGAGAAATGAAAACCTATACCCACATAAAATTTGCATGCAACAGTTCATGGCAGACTTTTTCATCATGGCTCCAAACAGGAAACAATCTGAATGTTCAACAACAGGTGAATGGATCAACAAATTGTGGTATTGTCACACAGTAGAACTAATAACTGTACAAAAAAAAAAGTTATGCTAGAACTACTAGGCTCTGAATGTTTATGCTCCCCTAAAATTCATATGCTGAAATCTTAACTTCCAATGGGATGGTCTTAAAATGTACAGTCTTTGGGAATGTTTAGGTCATAAAGATGGGGTCTTCCTGAATGGGACTAGTGCTGTTACAAAAGCAGCCCCAGAGAGCTCCCTCATCCCTTCCACCCTAAGGGACACAGAGAGACTGTGTCATCTGTGAACCAGGAAGCCAACCCACACCTGATGCTGAATCAGCCTATGCCTTGATCTTGGACTTCTAGCCTCTAGAACTGTGAGAAATAAGTTCCTGTTGTTCATTAGCCATCCAGTTTTCAGTGTTTGTGTTATAGCAGCTCAAACAGAACATCCACAACGTGAATAAATCTCAGAACATCATACTGACAAAGCAAAAAGCCAGATCCAAATGTGTGCATGTTTTATGATTCCATTCTTATTGAAAGGGTAGGGAGAATGTAACCTATGGTGACAGGAAAGAGATCAGAAGTTGCCTGGTGCTGGAATTGGAGATTGACTGAGAGGGGGCAAAGTGAACTTTTGGGGTGTTGGAGATATTTGTTGTGGTAGTTACACAGGTTTATGAATTTATTAAAATTCATCCAAATGTACACTTAAACATATTTTATCGTATGTCTATTATATATTATACTTCAATGCAGTAGCTTCTTAGAGTAAAGTGATATGGTTTGGCTGTGTCCTCATCCAAATCTCATCTTGAACTGAAGCTCCCACAATTCCCATGTGTCATGGAAGGGACCCACTGGGAGGTAATTGAATTAGGGGAGTGGGTCTTTCCCATGCTGTTCTCATGATGGTGAATAAGTCTTACAAGATCTCATGGTTTTACAAAGGGGAGTTCCTTTGCACAAGCTCTCTCTTGCCTGCTGCCATGTAAGACGTCCCTTGCCCTTCTCTGGTGATTGTGAGGCTTCCCCAGCCATGTGGAACAGTGAGTCAATTAAACCTCTTTCCTTTATAAATTGCCCCGTCTTTGGTATGTCTTTACTAGCAGTGTGAGAACAGACTAATACATAAAGGTTGAATTAGTGTGTGTGTGTGTGTGTGTGTGTGTGTGTGCATGCATATGTCTCTGTGTGTGTGCATGTGTATGTAAAGGAAATCAATATTAAGAAAGATGGGTCAATGATCCCAATGCATGGGCACAAACTGGCACTTTCAAATTGTGTTTTCAGTAGGATGCAGTTGGGATAGATCCCTAACCAGGAGGCTTTACACACACCAAAATACATCCTGACAATTTGCAAGTAGCCTCGGTGGAGGGCTTTTGAAGGAGGAGTAGGGCAGGTGCTCTGGGCTGGCAGAGGAATGAGCCATTTGGACAACACAGGGTGCCTGTGACATAGGAGAGGTCTGTGACTGGGGCTTCCTTGAGAAGGCCATAGGCAGCCTTGCTCTGCCCCTGGCCCACCTCTTCCTGCCCGACAGAAAGTCTGTGGGGCCGGAGATGTCTGCACTGTGCCTGTGCCTCCTCCCTCTCAGACCACATTCTGGGTTCTGAGACTCCAGATACCTTCTCCAGTATAGACTGTAACCCTGTGTGTGCCCTGGCTGGCACAGGAAGTGGGGATGTGGGCCTCCAGGAGCACTTGTCAGGTCCCAGTGGTACAGGATGGGGCCGGCTGGGAAGAGCAGGTCCAGATCTGGGGCTGTGGTCATTGGTTCTTTTCTCCCTTTTGGCAAGTCTTACAGGGGGCCAGCAGGGAAGATTTATTTTCCCCTGTTTTCTCTGTGCAGGCACATGTGTTTCAGAATAGAGAGGTCAAGAAATATTTTTAAACAAGTTAAAAATATGTAGCTAGAAAGACAAGTAGAAGAGTGGATAAACTAAACAAGCAAAACTGCTCCAGAGAGAAGAGAACCCAGGGGTGTGTGGTGGCAGCCTCTGGACAGAGCTCCCTGATCTGTATGATTTCTATCTTCCCCATGACGCTGGCCCGGTTCAATTCTCTCCCGTCCCACATGAAGGGATCCAGTGTCTTTTGGGTCCCACCAAGCAGACTGGTCCTGTCAGTGACAGGAGGATGAAACATAATTAAAGAGGAATATCTCATGGCTTCTCAGCCTTTTGGCTCAGATCAAGGTCAAGTGGAGTACTTGCTGATGGCAGCTTGTTTCCTTCACAGGATGAATCCCCACAGCTCATGTGAGGGTCTGAGAGGATGTTTCAGAAGTGAGTCCAGCTGGGAGACTTTGTGGCCAGATGGGAATAACTCAGAGCAGCTGGTGATGTTTGAGCTACATACCCCAGAGATGCCAGCCATCAGAGAGAAGAGCCTGGCTTTCCTGGGCAACTCACCATGGGATCTTGGAGCTGACAAGTTTTGTGACAGGCACTGCGTGTTGTAGTGGCTACAGGTGCTATTATGATGAAAAATATCAAATATTAGAAAAATATTAATTGTCTGGAATCAAATCATCGAGGAGGAAGAAGGACAGTAGGAGGAGGAGGGAGACAGAGGAGGTGATTCCTTGCCGAAATTTTCCCTCTCTTTGCTCACCTTTGTCGTCATTGCTGTTGCTGTGGTCTCAGTAAGGTGGGATCCTGTAAAATATTGGCAATCATTTCAAATCTGCCTGATTTGACAGGACCAGTCTGCTTGGCGGGACCCAAAAGAATGAATGACAGTCCTACTGTTTTAAAACCAAGTTGGTGTAGTTGAGCCGTGAGCCAACATGCTAACTTTGAAGGGGACTCCAAAGCCTTTGATGAGCTTAAATGGAAAATCCATCTTCTTCTCAGGCAGAGGCTCTGCCACTGCAGTCCTGTATGTAAACCCAATTACCACAGAAAGAGCATTTTTGTGGCATATCGACCAAGAAAACGAACAGACTGCTCTTTCTTGTGGTATTGGAGCTGAGGACGAGGAAGTCTTCCCAGACCAACCCTCTTAAGCCAGCAGAGTGATTCTAGAGAAAGAGAAATCTAAGACTCAGCTCAATTCAAATACAGACAGTAAGGACAGGCTGGGGTGGGACTGGAGGAAAGAATCAAGGGAAATATAATAGCATTTTTCACCACATAAAACTTTTAAAGCATATCTATTTGATATCCTGACTGTTCTGTTATTTTGTTTTCAAGAGGACATTAAGGCATAATCTGTTATCAAATTGTTTTGTAAAAGTGTGTTCCACTTTCAGAGAATATTGTAATGTTAGCTTCCAAACTGTCACAGAGCAATCATCATACATTTACAATTGTTTTGCCTTTCCTCGGTTCCTTCAAAGTTCTACCCAGAGGAAGAACAACTTCAAACACATTTCACTTCACGGCCTTTCTTCTGTCTTTGCATTTGTTTGCATCTCAGCTTACTCGGAATGTTTGACATCTTGGAATGATAAACCTGCAGATAATCGTTGTGTAAAAGTCTCAGCCACTGACCCGGTGTGGAGAGCAGGTGAAGAACTGGGCCGCCAGCTGTGGCCCCAGCCCAGGCTGCCTTCATGCTCTGGGTACCTCCAGATCTCACTACAGTACTGACGCAGTAACCCAGCTCTGCGTGGCTTTCTCAGGCTGCAGCCACAGTGGGAGTATGAAACCCTAAGTGTATTTGCCCCCAACCCTAAATCATATCCTTCTCTGGCTCCCCAGACTCAGTGAAGTCCCTTTCTGTATGTCTCTCTGGCCCCAAAGCTTTTGTTCACTGTGCACTCTAAAAATGTATTGAAATGTTTTATTTGTGAAATTATGTTTTTCTATATAAGTATTATTCTTGGAGCTATAAAGCCCCAAGAGATCTTTAAACTAATTCTAGCAAAAAATAGGCAATAAATATTTGTCGAATGAATGAGCAAGTGTTAAGCACTTACATTTGCAGTGCCCATTTAATTTTCTTAGTGCTCTAGAGTAGCAATTTCCCTTATCCTTCCTACTGTAGGTTGAGTATCCCTTGCACAAAATGCTTAAGACTAGAAATGTTTCAGATTTTGAGTTTTTCCAGATTTTGAAATATCTGCATTATATTTACTTCAATGAGCATTTCCTTTGAGTACCATGATGGTGCTTAACATTTTCAGATATTGAAGCCCTTCAGATACCAGATTTTCAGACTAGGTATACTCAACCTGTACAGATAAGAAAGCAAGACGGATTACATAATTTGTCAAGGTCTCAGGAGTAAAATAACATCGTGCTGAGATTTCAACCCAAGACTAACTTCAATATGCTTTGGTCCTGGATCACATTAATAGCCAGACATCACCCACAGTACGCATAAAGGAAGAGCACTGCAAAAGCCCAGAGAAAAAGAAAGGCACAACACAGTCAGGAACAGGGGACATGTGAGAAAAAGCCACAGCTTGGGTGTTGCGGAGGCTGGAATTAGCAAGGAAGACAGCACAGCACCTGACCGGAAGGGCTTTGTTTTCAGTCTAGGGATTCCAGACTTCATTCTGTGGGTGGGTGTGGAGAAGATAAGAGGGACCAGCCTGGAGGCTTTCTTTTTTTTTTAGAGACGGGGTTTCACCATGTTGGTCAGGCTGGTCTCGAACTCCCGACCTCAGGTGATCTGCCCACCTCAGCCTCCCAAAGTGCTAGGATTACAAGCGCAAGCCACCACGCCCAGCCTAAAGCACAGCAATGAAGGATCCATCTATTCTGGATCTTAGGACAATAACTGACAGGCAGTACAGGGGCCAGTAAGCAGGCAGAGGGTGGAGACAGAAGGAACAGTCGGAAAGCTGGTGCAATGGTTCAGGGTCAAAGAGCAGCAAATCTGAAATCTGGCAGGAGCAGGGATGATGGAGTGAAGATGAAAGCTCGAGTGTTCTCCAGGGTCAGAAAACATGATGAAGTGGCGGTGAAGAAGCGGGGACACCAGCGGGGAGGAAGTGGTGGTTTCTTCGTGAGACCTGGGTTCTGAGGACCTTAGAGTGAATGAAAGTGGGTTGACTGAGCCAGTCCCATTTGGTCTGAGTTTAACTCACAGCTGTGGCCTGTGTCTTCAGAAGTCTTCCATGGTATGTAGCAAATGAGGTGCCCACTCTCTCCTATGTAGGCTAAAGCATTGTGCTTGCTGGTTTGTTTTTGGAAAATATAAGTCCCTTAAGACAGTCTAAGCTAAACAGTAAAAATTCATGTGACCATAAGCCAAACAACCAAAGCAGAGAGCAATTAGCTACTCTAAATCACTTCTGAAAAATCATCCTCTGGACAATCATGTATCAAGAACAAAGCTGCAAGTGGTCCTTGGGATCAGTGTGAAAACCACTGCACATCTGAAAGGTCAGATGCCTGTGAGTGGTCACTGAAGGATCAGTTTCCCCACTTTTTCCTCAGAACTCTAGAAACTAAAACTATTCATTTCTGGCAATATTTCTGCTCTTAAGACATCATGAGAATACAAATGACAATTCATTTTTATTGAATACCGACTAGATTCCAGGAAATGGGCTAAATACTTGAGGAAAAGGGTACTTCTCTATTGAAAATATATTTCATCTGTTTTTTTTTTTTTAACTGAACAGCTAGCAGAGTTTGGGGTTCAGGGAATGATGTCTTCCTCTTCCTCAGCCCACTGGTCCCCTCCAGGACTCTGTACCTCAGCAGCTAGTGCCACCATCCACAGGTGTCTGCTGCAAACCTCAGAATCTTCGTGGCCTTCACTGAGACTCCTCAAACCAGCAAGTCCATATGCAGGCCTGATTGCTAAGATTTCTGCAAGTGTCCCTCCCCTTCCATTCCTACTGCTACTGTTTCCACTGAGACCCTGGGCCTCCTGGTTTCAGACCCTCCTCGCTCATAGCCTCTTTTCTAGTCTCTGACTCTAAATTGGCCCCACTCCAAACCTTCCCTCGTCTTGCAGCCAGAATGATCTTTCTGCAGCTCATTCCTCTGCCTAAAGGGAATTGGAATAATTCATAACAGCAACTCTTCTGCAGTGTTGTTGGGATCTGCAACCACATCGTGAAATGATTCTCCTTCACTTTAGCGTAGCCGAAAACTGAGGTGCGGCAATGCGAAAGGATACTCAAAACAGCACATGAATTAACCCAAGAACTGGAGACTGCAAATGCTCGTCAGCTCTACTGAAGAATAGGTAGCATGGGGGCATGAGGCACAGCAGTGAATCTGAATGTGCTTCAGCTACAAAGTCCACATGAATGACCTCAGACCCATGCTGTTGAAACACGAGGATCAGAGAGATATGCAGAGCAGGATGTCATTTATATAAAGCTCAACAACACAAAAGGCAAAACAATGTTGTGCTGAGAGACCTGTGCATACGTGATAATGATAAAGCTAAAGTACCAAGGAAAGATAAACCCAAAATGTAGGGAGGGCGTAGGGAAAGTAATTGGGGAGAACTATAGATGGGCTCCCAAAAACTCTGCTAAGGCTCTGCTTCTGAAACTAGACATGGGATCCATTGGTTTTCACCTTATTATTATTCTGTAAATGGTACTGGTTTTCCATACATTTTCATGTCTATTTCATGAAAAATAAATTAAAATAAAGAGAAGATAAAAAATAATTCAGTGAGATTTCCCCCACCTCTAAGCGGAAAGCAGAGCTCCTCAGCAGTCCCTCCTGGGACCTCTGACAACCCCACACCTTGTCATCCTCCCATGGAATTGTGCATCTGGAGCATCCTGCTCTCTGCACTCAGTTCCCTTGGGAAAGCCCCTCCTTCTCACATATGTTTGGTGAACTCTCACTAGCCTTGGGGATCACTCCAAGGTGGAGCCACCTCAGCAGGTGTCCACCCTGCCAGGTGCTCCCCAGGAGCAGGTGTCTGTGCTTACTGTGGTCAGAGCCTTGAGTCCCCTCATTCGGCCTCTCCCCGCCCCTGCCTGGGAGCTGAGACCTCAGAGTTTCAGGACTCCATCTCATCCATTTCTACAAGTAAAGCTGTCACTAGGAAGTCATGTGAGCTTTCCTCAGTAAAGGTTTAAGGGGTAAAGAACCAAAGAGGGAGAGAAAATAAAAGAGACAAAGGGAGTAGGGAGGGAGGGAGAGAAGGAGGGAGGAAAGATTGATTAAATGTGAATCGTTGGATATGAATCTTAGCAACAAATAGTATTTTAGCTGCATAACATTTATAATTAAAAATGATCTATGTAAGAAACATACAGATAACAATCAAATACCAAAGCCATTCTTTTCAAGAAATATGTTTCTGAAATATGATTTCTCTGTTAGCCATGGTAACACATTAACATGTTATGTTTAAAATTTTGCTTTCACACCTATTTCCTTACCTTTTAAGACCACTAATTAGCAGAGTATCTGGTTATTAAATTCACACTTGCATCATTCAATGATTCTTCAAAGCAACTGGTACACATTCGTGTCGGCCAGTGTCCAGAATTGAAGGAGAGGTAGACATCTGTAGAAGTCCCGGTGCCAGAAGGGAATATAATTGAATTAACATGTTTTCTTTCTCCCAATTTCAAATGTGCATTGTTGACTACTAATTTTTCCTGTGTTTTTTAAAGGTTATATCTGCTTAAAATTGGAGGAGTTAAAACAGTGCAGAACTGCCTTAATTTTGATATTGAATAAAGCATTAAATAACAGAAAGGAATTAATACAATTCAAAGAGCAGCATGGGATCTGAGCCAAACCCACAAATTCATCTTCCTACTTTACACCTGAGGAACAACGCGGGCCAGTGAGTATCTCACCAGCATCATAGAGCTCCTTTCTGATGGAGTGAGGACCAATCATCCCTCAAGTCACAGTTTAGTGCCAACTCCTTTCTACCATTCTACCTTAAATAACAATTCTGTGAATAAGAAAAATAATGAGCAGGTGGAGAACACATGGTGTCAGAGGCAGATTTTAGCATTTTAGACATGTGAATTCATGGGACAGTCCTGCTGACCTGGAATGGAACACATTCATGATGTTCATGTTGCAGTGTGGGAACAGAGGTATGGGGTGCATCGGTGCATTGTCCCAAGTCCTACTGCTGGCGGGAGGCACAATTGAACTCACATCTATCTGTCAACCAGCCTAAACTCTCTCTTATGCAGGAGCACAGTGCCTCCCTTACTGGTGCCAGGCACCTGGGCAAGGCCTCACTACATCAGGGTGGCTTTCTCTGCGCTCCAGTACCCAGAATTTATTTTTTTGATGGTGGGATATTTTCAAAAATAGGTCAGAGTAAGAGGTTCAGACTTCTACGTGCAAGCAAACAAATAAACAAATGCTGATTCCATCTAGAAACCTCAAGCTAAAAGCAGCATCATCTCTAAGGAATCCACTGTATAGGCATAAAGGAAAACGTGCCATCAGATAGCAGCAATGACAAAGTGCCGCTGGAAGGGCCAGCCACACCTGTCATTTCTGCTTGCAAATAGGTGTGCATGTTTAAGATAAAAATAGGCCTCCACAACCAAGTTTTTTAACGGCTGTATATTTGAGGGCTAATGAGAATCATTTGAATCTACCGGAGCCTAGCATGGTGGCAGAAACAGGGGTGAATGATGTAATTGATGGAATGAATGAGGGTTGGAAAGAACCATAAAGACTATGTTATTAAATCCCTGTTTATGTGTTCTATTCCTGCCCCTGACATTTCTATCAAGTATAATAAATCTGGGCTTGAACTCTTCTGGGAACAGGGAGTTAGCTATTATTCAATGCAATGAAATTATTGTTAGAAATTTAAAGTTGATGTAAAAATCTCCCCAAGTCTTTCTCCCTTCTTCCCTCCCATGCCTACTGACTCTTTACAGAGTAAGTTTGGCATGTACATGACATGGAGGCAGTGGAATTATAAAGACAGAGGAAATGCTACCTTTTCTTACCAGCATTAGAAGTCTTGGAAAATAGAAATAATAGGTTTAAATCAACTAACTAACCAGTCTAACCAATCAGGGCATGTTGTGAAAGTCCACACAGCCTCCACAGCAGGATAGGGACACATCTTTTGCAGCTACAAGGTGTCTTGCATTTGCACTGAAATTCAGACCTGGGATTTAATTGTAATGACAGCAGTGCTACAAACAGATCTGGATGCATGCTCTTGCAGATATCCTATGCCAAGGTCTTCCTACTAGGAAAAGAGTTGGACAGGGACATTAGGGTCTAAGACAGGGACATTGGGGGTTGACACTAAAAATCTTCCTAATTTTATGTTGATGTAAAGGTTTATGTATTGAAATGCATGGATATTAACTATCCAATTAAATGTGTTTTGGTAAATGTGTACACATGTATATCCCATGCTCCTATCAAGATATAGAATATCTGTCATCTCAGAAGATTCTCACATGTCCTCTTCCAACTAATTCCCACCTCTCATAGGCAACAAATTTTCTGGTGTCTGTTACCATAACGTTTTTGTCTGTTCTTGATATTTATATAATAGAATCATGAAGTTTTTGGCTTCTTTTACTCAGTGTGTTTTTGAGAATTATCCACGCCATCACATGTATGAGTAGTTCATTTCTTTTTATTGTGGAGTAGTATCCTATGGGATGGACATATCACAGTCACTTATCAATTTTCTTGTCAAACATTTGGTTTCATCAGGTTTGGGCTCATTACAAATAAAGTTCTTTGAATGTGGTTGTACAATTATTTTAAGAAAATGCATTTTAATTTTTCTGAGTAGAAGTACCTAGGAGTAGAAGCACCAGATCATAGAACTATATTTACAACTTTACAAGAAACTGCCAGACCTTTTCTCAAAGCGGTTGTTCCATTGTATGTTCTCACCAGCAATGTAGAGAGATCCAGTTGCTCCATATCCTAAATTGGGTTTTCCAGACCTTCTAATTTTAGCCATTCTAAGGATGTAAGGTGGTATCCCACAGTGGTTTTAATGTACATTTCTCTGATTACTAATGATGCCAAATGCATTTTCATGCAATCTACTAATCATTCACACGTCTTCCTCTTAAGTGACCATTCAAATTTTGCCCATTTTACATTGGACTGTTTATTTTTCTGTTATTGAGCTGTAGAAGGTATCAGTATATTCTGGACATACATCTTTGATATGTGTGTTGTGAAGTCTTTCTCACAGTTTGTGACTCGGAAATGTATTTTATTAATTGTGTCTTTTGAAGAAAACAGATAATTTTAAATTCAGTGAAATCTAAATTATCAGATTTTTTTTTCCTAGGGTTGATAATTTGGTGTCCTATCTTTTTTTTTTTTTGAGACGGAGTTTCACTCTTGTTACCCAGGCTGGAGTGCAATGGCGCGATCTCGGCTCACCGCAACCTCCGCCTCCTGGGTTCAGGCAATTCTCCTGCCTCAGCCTCCTGAGTAGCTGGGATTACAGGCATGCGCCACCATGCCCAGCTAATTTTTTGTATCTTTAGTAGAGACGGGATTTCACCATGTTGACCTGGATGGCCTCAATCTCTTGACCTCATGATCCACCCGCCTTGGCCTCCCATGGTGTCCTATCTAAGAATTCTTTGCTTAGGATCATAAAGATTTTTCTGCTATTTTTTTCTAAAATTTGTATAGTTTTAGCTTTTCACATGTAGGTGCATAACCAACTTCAAGTTCACATTTTACTGTGGTGTGAGATAAAGGTTGGGATATGTTTTTCATACAGATATCCAGTTGTTGCAGCACCATCTGTTGAAAAGAATATCCTTCTCCAATTGAATGACTGTGACACTTTTGTTGTAAATCAATTGGCCCTACATGTGTGTGTCTTTTTCTAGATTATCTATTCTGTTCTATCACCGTGTATGTCTACCTTTATATCATTACTACACTTGATATCCACATCTGTATATCTGTATCTGTCCCCATTCTCTCTCCCCACCTCTCTCTTGCTACACACACGCACATGCATACATGTGTGCAGGCACACACACACACACACACACATCTTGTGTGTATATATTTAAAATAAATTTCTTGGGGTTTTTTGGTTTCGTTTTGTTTTTTTGAGACAGTGTCTCGCTCTGTAGCCTAGATGGTAGTGCCGTGGCCCAATCTCAACTCACTGCAATCTCCGTCTCCCAGGTTCAAGCGGTTTTCCTGTCTCAGCCTGCCGAGCAGCTGGGATTACAGGCATGCGCCACCACACCTAGCTAATTTTTGTATTTTTAGTAGAGACAGGGTTACACCATGGTTGCTAGGCTGCTCTCCAACCCCTGACCTCAAGTGATCTGCCAGCCTCGGCCTCCCAAAGTGCTAGGATTACAGGTGTGAACCATCACACCCTACCGAAGGGGAAGAAGGCAGCAAAACACACTGCCAAGTGTGTACCTATGCAACTATCTTGCACGTTCTGCACATGTACCCCAAAACCTATAATGCAATAAAAATTTTAAAAAAATTTCTTTAATAGCATACAATTTGTCATTTTCAAAATCCAGTCTGTCTCTTCCTTTGAATTGGAGCGTTTAGCTCATTATTTGCTTGGGAAAGCATTTGTTTACAGACAGAAGCTCTCTAGAGCAAAGGACCATAAATCCATGCATTGTTGGTGGGGAGGAAAGCCCAAGAGAACAGAGGAAATAAGATTTATTTTGTAAATTGTTATCTGTGCAACACGAGATGGATTATCAGTCCATAGGAACTGCAAACCTCAGTAAAATCTGTTCTTTTGACTAGTAACTTATTTTTATGCAGAGACCAGACAGACATGCACAGATCAGGCACAGAAACTGAAGGAAGAGAGACAATAGCAGCAACAGAGGGGCCTAGAAACAAAGCAGCACAGTTGAGAGGAGGGGTTGGAGTTTCCACAACCAGGGAATTCACATTTTAGGAGTCTTACTCAGCTCTCTCAGGCCAGAAGACCAGAGAGATTCAGGAATCTGAGCAATGCCTGAATATTATTATACATCTTACAAAGCACTGTCACATAAAGTTTCTCAGCTGATTCTTATAAAAACTTAGATGAGCTAGGCTGGGTAAGCATTTTCACCCACATGCAGAGGATGGAGCCTGGGAGATCACCATCAGACCACACAGCTAGGTTTCAACAAAAATTCCAAGGCATGCATAAAGGCCAGAAAAGGGAAAATGCAAGCATCAGAACCAAAGCAAGAAGTGGCAGAGATTTTTGGAATGATCAGATGGGAATTAAACTATGATGAATGTGTTAAGGACTAAAATGAAAAAGTAGAACATGCAAGATCTGAGAGTTAATGTAAACAGAGACATGGAAACTCTTAAGAGTCAAAAGGAAATGCTTCTAATCAAAAAAAAAAAAAACCCCATGGAACAGAAATGAAGAGTGCCTTTGATGAGTTCCTCAGTCTAGACTTGGCTGAAGAAAGATTTAGTAAAACTGTCAATGGACTCCACAAACTGAAATGCAAAGAGACAAAAAGATTGAAGAAAAAGCAAAAAGAACAAAACATTCAATAAAAATGCAAAAATAGCAGAAGATGTAATATGTAGGCAGTTGAAATGCTGAAAGAAGAAGAGAGAGAGGAGGACAAGGCATATTTGAAGAAATAATGCCCAAGATTTCAAAATTAATGACAGACACTGGATAAAGAGCTGTGTAAAACAAGCCCACAGGTAACGTCATACTCCATCAGAGTGGAGAGCAGTGGAAAGCTTTTCCTCTAAGAGGGAAGAAGACAAGGGTGCCTTCTCTCAGCGCTTCTATTCAACATAGTACTGGAAGTCCTTGCCAGAGCACTTAGTCAAAAGAAAGAAAACAGGCATCCAAATCAGAAAGAAAAAAGTTAAATTGTTTCTGTTTGCAGATGACATGATCTTACATATGGCAAACTCTAAAAATCCACCAAAAAACTTTTTGAACTAATATATGACTTCAGTAAATTTGTAGGATACAAAATCACCATTCAAAACTCAGTAGTGTTTCTATACACTAACAATGAACTACCTGAAAAAGAAGTCAAGAAAACAATCTCATTTAAAATAGCTACAAATAAATACTTAGGCATAAATTTTATCAAGGAGATAAAGGTCTTTACACTAAAAACTAGAAAACACTTATTAAAAAACTGGAGACACAAGTAAATGGAAGATATCCTGTGTTCATGGATTATAAAATTATTATTAAAATGTTCATACCATGCCACCCCAAGTGATCTATAGATTCAATGCAATCCCTGTCAAAATTTCAATGACATTTTTTTAATGAAATAGAAAAAAATTTTCTAAAACTTGCATATAATCACAAAACCTCTAACTATGCAAATTAAAAAAAAAATAAAAGCTGAAGACATCACACCTACTACCTACTAATTCCAAAGTCTACTACAAGGCTATAGTAATAAAACAGCATGATGCTGGCATAAAAACAAGACACATAGACAAATGAAACAGGATAAATACCCAAGATATAAACTGTACATTTATAGTCAATTTATTTTTGACAAGGTTACCAAGAACACCCAATGGGAAAAGGATAGTCCCTTCAATAAATGGCATAGGAAAAATTGAATACCCACATGCAAAAGAATAAAATTAGACTCTCATCTCATACCATACACAACAATCAACTTAAATGGATTAAAGACTTAAATATAAGATGGGAAGCTTTAAAACTATTAGAAGAAAACAAGGGAAAAAATCTCCATGATATTGGTCTGAAAATAATATCTTTTGACTATGAACCCAAAAGTACAGGCAACAAAAACAAAAATAGGCAAGTAGGACTACATCAAACTAAAAAGTTTCTGCGCAGCAAAGGAACCAATCAGAGTAAAGAGACAACATACAGAATGGGACAAAATATTTGGGTTTAAGTCCAAAACATACAAAGAATTCAAAACTACTCAACAGCAAGAAAATAAACAACCCCCTTAGAAAATGGGCAAAGGATCCAAATAGACACTTCTTAAAAGAAGACGTACAAACAGCCAAGAGATCTATTTTTTTTTAATGCTCAAAATCACTAATCATCAAGGAGATAAAAATCAAAACCTCAACAAGATCGTCACCTCACCTCTGTCAGAATGACTATTATAAGAAAGATGAAAGTTAAGAGTGTTGGAGACAATGGGGGGAAAAAAGAAACCCTTCAGACCATTGGTGGGAATGTAAATCAGTAGAGCCATTCTGGAAAACAGCATGAAGTTTCTCAGAAAAAGTAAAAGTTGAACTACCACATGACATAGCAATTCCACTACTGAATATATATCCAAAGGAAATGAAATTAGTGTGTTGCAGCAGTATTACCATTCCCATGTTCATTGCAGCATTATTTATTATGACCAAAATATGGAATCAACCCAAATGTCCACAAGTGGATGCTTAAGACAGACACACAAATGTAGTCTGTACGTATAATGGAATACTATTCAGCCTCTAACAAGGTGGAAATCCTGTCATTAGTGATAACACGGATGAACCTGAAGGACATTTTGTTAAGTAAACTAATCCAGGCAGAGAAAGACAACCCACATAATCTCATTCATATGTGGAATCTGAAAAAGTGGAACTCACAGAAATAGAGAGTAGAATGGTAGTTACCCTAGGCTGAGGAAGGAGAAGATGGGGAGATGGTGGTCAGAAAACACAAAACTTCAGTTATGCTGGAGGAATAAATAAATTCAAGATATCTATTGTAAATTATAGTGACTTCAGCTAATAGCAATATATTATATATGTGAAAATTACTAAGACAGTAAATTTTAAAAGTTCTCACCATACAACAAAATGACAAGCATATGTTTAAGAGTTTACTTTAACCATTCCACAATATATACCTATATCAAAGCATGTTGTACACCACAAATATGTACAATTTTTTTCTTGCTGGTTAAATATTTTTAAATGACAGACATCAAACCAAAAACACAGAAAGCTCAGAAACATCAAACAAAATAAATACCAAAAAAATCTACACTCATGAATAACATTTTCAAACTGTGGAAATCCAAAGGCAAAAAGAAAATCTTTAAAGACACCATTAAAAAGTAAATCTTTTTTTTTTTTTTTAGTTTTATTTGTTGTTGTTGCTTAGCAATATTGCTATTTTTTTTTCTTGCTCTTTTTTTTAATTTTTATTGCATTTTAGGTTTTGGGGTACATATGCAGAACGTGCAAGATAGTTAGTTGCATAGGTACACACATGGCAGTGTGTTTTGCTGCCTTCCTCCCCTTCACCCACATTTGGCATTTCTCCCCAGGCTATCCCTCCCCAGCTCCCCCACTGGCTGTCCCTCCCCTATTCCCCCCAATAGACCCCAGTGTGTAGTACCCCCCTCCCTGTGTCCATGTGTTTTCATTTTTCTCACCCGCCTATGAGTGACAATATGTGGTATTTCCTTTTCTGTTCTTGTGTCAGTTTGCTGAGAATGATGTTCTCCAGATTCATCCATGTCCTTACAAAGGACATAAACTCGTCATTTTTGATTGCTGCATAATATTCCATGGTGTATATGTGCCACATTTTCCCAGTCCAGTCTATCATCGATGGGCATTTGGGTTGGTTCCAGTTCTTTGCTATCGTAAACAGTGCTGCAATGAACATTCGTGTTCATGTGTCCTTATGGTACAATTACTTATAATCCTCTGGATATATGCCCAGTAATGGGATTGCTGGGTCAAATGGAATTTCTGTTTCTAGGTCCTTGAGGAATCACCACACTGTCTTCCACAATGGTTGAACTAATTTACACTCCCACCAACAGTGTAAGAGTGTTCCTGTTTCTCCACATCCTCTCCAGCATCTGTTGTCTCCAGATTTTTTAATGATCGCCATTCTAACCGGCGTGAGATGGTATCTCAATGTGGTTTTGATTTGCATCTCTCTATAAAGAGATAAGGATAAGAATTACATTGATGACTTGTCAGAAATCATGCAAGCAAGAAGAAAGAAAGTGGAATAAAACACTTAAAATGTTGAAAGAAAAAAACATCAACTTAGAATTCCATATCCAGTGAAATTATCTTGCAAAAGTAAACGAGAAATAAACTGTCATAAAACAAACCTGAACCAACATAGCAAAAATAGAAATCATACTAAGTATGTTCACAGGCCAAAACTGAATTAAATTAAAAATGAGGAACAGAAATATTCCTGGAAACTTTGCAAATATTTTAAGATTAAACAACACATTTCTAAAGAGGGCATGGGGAAAAAGATGTCTGAAGGGAATTAATTCAACATCCCACTTAGGGAATTAGCAACAGGACAGCTTTTTGAGATAAGGTCTTGATCTATCACCAGGCTAGAGTGCAGTGGTACAGTAAGGGCTCACTGCAGCCTCAAACTCCTAGACTCATGCAATCTTCCCACTTCAGTCTTCGACTGCCTGGGATTATAGGAATGCACCACCAAGCCCAGTTAATATTTTTATTTTATTTTTTTGTAGAGACAGAGTCAACAGAGTTCCTGTTGTTTTCTACATCCTCGCTAAAATTTTTGAATTGTTATTTTTTAACCTTTAGCTATTCTAATATTTTCTCTGTTTAATGGTCACTCCGTGTGGTTTTAACAAGTGATCACTACATTGCCAAGGCTGGTCTCCAACTCCTGGCCTTGAGCAATCCTCCTCTGCCTCAGCCCTTCAAAGTGCTGGGATTACAGACTTGAGCCACCACATCCAGCCAGGGATTATTTTACGTTTAAAGAAGCAAAGGGGAAACAATACTAAAAATAAGAGCATAAATGAGTGATATTGAAAACAAAGCAATGGAGAAAATCAACAAAACTGAAGATGGCCATTTGAAAGGAGAATTAAGTTGATAAACCCCTAGCCATGCTAACTAAGAAGAGAAGACACAAATTACCAACATCAAAAATAAAAGAAAATCACTAATGACTTTATGGAGATTGAAGGAATGATCAGGAATACTTTGCACAACTCTATACCTACAAATCTGATAATCTAAATTAAATGGACCAATTCCTTGAAAGGTACAAAGTCTCCAAATTCACAAAAGGATAATAGATCATCTGAATAGAATTTCTATTTTAAAAATTAAATTAAAAAATTTAAAACTTTCTGAAAAGGAAACCATCAATGGTACACTGACAAATTGTACCAAGAAATTAAAGAGGAAATAATACCAATTCTTCACAATGTCTTCCAGAAAATAGAAACAGAAGGAATATTCCTAACTCATTCTATGAGGCCATCATTACCCTAATACCAAAACCAGACAGACACATCAAAAGAAAGAAAAACTACAGACTAATATTCCTTAAAAGATAGGTCCCCCAAAAAGTCTTACTATATCCAGTAATATAGGAAAAAAATACATTCCGTTGCTTAGTGGGATTTATTCTAGGTGAGCAAGGTTGGTTCAGCATTCAAATACTAGTCAATGTAATCTACTACATAAACATGATTTAAAAATTATATGTCATATCAGATGACCAGAAAAATAATTAAACAAAATTCAACTCCCATTCATGATAAAACTCTCAAAAAAAAAACTAGAAAAATAAGGAAAAGTTTCTCATTTTGATAAGGAAGATCCACAAAAACCTGCAGCTAACACACTTAATGGAAAAGAAAATAAAATAAAGGAATAAAGTTGAAATGCAATAAATAATATGGTTTTTGTTTGTGGGTATCATGAATGTCAAGGTAAAATATCTAAAAATATTGGATGAATAATGACAAAACTCCTGGACTTAATAAACAATACGAAATTATAGCAAGTTCAGAGATACAAGGTTAATATACAATAGTCAATTGTTGTCCTATATACAAGCAGTAAACCATTGGAATTTAACATTTAAAATACCATACACAATGACATTCAAAAGAAGAAGTATTTTGATATAAATTTAACAAAATAAGCACAGGATCTACTATGAAGGAAACTGCAAACATCTAATGAGATAAATAAAGATTTAAATGCTTCATTTTATGGATTGGAAGACAACGCTTCCAGATGTTAATTCTTTCTAACTTGATTTGTGGAGTCAACCCATTCTCAATAAAAATTATACCAATATATTTTGTAGATAATAGTCTGATTTTGAAGTTTATTATCAAACTCAAATACCTAGAATAGCCAGCACAATGCTGAAGAAGATAAAGTTGGAGGACTCACACTACCCAATTTCAAGACTTACAAATGTGCCATAATCATGACAAGACGGTATTGGTGAAACAATGAGAACATAGACCAATGCAACAGAATAAAGACCCCAAAAATAGACCGACACAAATACAGTCAACTAATCTGTGACAAAGGAGCAAAGTCAATTCAGTAGATAAAAAAGAGTCCTCAACAAATGCTGTTGGAACAATGGAATATCAATACATTAACAGCAGCAGCAACAAAATGAACCGAGACACAGATGTTACACAAGATTTAGCATAGAACTTGCACAAAATTAATTCAGAATGGATCACTGACCTAATTTTAAAACGCAAATCCGTGAAACTTTTGGGAGAAAGTGGGAAAGTCTAGATGACTTTAGGTTTAGAGATGAGTTCTTAGATACACCGAAAGCGTGATCTACGAAAAAAAAACTGGATAAATTGAACTTGATTAAAATTAACAGTATCTACAATGCTAAAGACACTGGTAAGAGAATCAAAAGACAAGTCAGAGACTTGGGAAAAATGTTTTCAAAGCTTACATCTGATTAAAAAAAAAAAAAGTCATATCCAAAATATACAAAGAACCCTTAAAACTCAATAATAAAAATACAAACAGCCTAATTAGAAAACTGGCAAAAGATCTAAACAGACCCTTCCAATGAAGAAGCTATAAAGATGGAAAACAGCATACTAAAAGATTCTCAACATCATTTGTGATTAATGAATTACAAATTAAAACTGCAATGAGCTACCGTTAATTAGAGAAAACATTAGAATAACTAAAATTTTTTAAATGGCAATACAAAATGCTGGTGAGGATATAGCGAACGATAGGAACTCTGTTGAACACTAAATGAATTCCATTCCTTGTTAAGAATGCAAACTGAAGCCAGGCACAGTGGTTCACACCTATAATCCCAACACTGTAAGGGGTCAAGGTGGGAAAATGGATTGAGCCCAGGAGTTTGAGACCAACCTGGGCAACATAATGAGACCCCCATCTCTATGAAAAGTCAAAAAATTAGCTGGGCATGGTGGTGTGAGCCTGTGGCCCCAGCTACTCAGGAGGCTGCGGTAGGAGGATGAGCTTGAGCCCAGGAGGCAAAGGCTGTGGGGAGCTATGATCCTGCCACTGCACTCCAGCCAGTGAGACAGAGTAAGACCATGTCTAAAAAATTTAAAAAAAAAATCAAAAAAAGAATGCAAAATGGTACAGCTAAGTGAAAAGAAATTTTGGCAATTTTTTACAAGACTAAACATAGTCTTACAAGTCAGCACTCACATTCCTAGCTATTTACCCAAATGATTTTGAAGCATATAGCCATAAAAACATGCACATTAATGTTTATAGCAGCTTTATCCATAATTGCCAAAAACGGAACTTGCCATGATATCTTTCAATAGATGAATGGATTAGAAAACTGTGGTACATCTACAGAGTAAAATATTATTTAATGAGAATAAGGAAAGGAGCCACAAAGTGCATGGTTGAATCTCAAATATATATTCTCAAGTGAAAGAGGCCACTTAGCTTGAAAGAAGCTAGAAAGAAGCCAGTCTCAAAAGCGACATACTGAATGATTGCAATTATGTAACAGTGCAGAAAATGCAAAACTATGGAGACTGGAAGATCAATGATTGCCAGAAATTGGAGGGAAGGGTGAATTAGGGTGAATAGGCAAGACACAGTGGATTTTTTTTTTACCATCGTGAAACTATTCCGTAATATGTATTTATGGATATGTGAAATTATGCATTTGTCAAACCCACTGAATTTTACAATACAATGAGTAGGCCTTGTGAATTAGTCAGGGTTCTCTAGAGGGAAAGAACTAATGGACTATATATGTATGGGAGCTTATTAAGTATTAACTCATAGGATCACAAGGTCCCACAATAGGCTGTCTGAAAACTGAGGAGTAAGGAGAGCCAGCCCAAGTTCCAAAACTGCAGGACTTGGAGTTCGATGTTCCTGGACAGGAAGCATCCAGCATGGGAGAAAGATGCAGGCTGGGAGGCCAGGCCAGTCTCTGTATTGCTTCAATGATCGAGAAAGTACAGTATTGCCAGAGACAGGCACTGATGTGTCTGTCAATGGAACATACTAACGAACCTATAAACAGATGATAATAACTGGGTTTTGAGAAACAAACAAAAGTAGTTTAATACAGGAAGGGTCTGTTCAATAAATGGTGCTGAAAAAATGGAAATCCATAGGCAAAATTAACAAGTAGATATATAGATAGCTAGATAGATAGACAGATAGATGATAAATAGGTAAGAGACAGACAGATAACCTCAACATAAATCTCACACCATCCTATGTACAAAAATTTAAACTATGTCATGGAATTAAGTATAAAATGTTCAGCCCTATGTGATAGGTTTTGGACTTGACACCAAAAGCATAATTCATAAAAGAAGAAAATGATTAGATTTCACTAAAATTTGACAAATTAGATTTCATCAAATTCAACAATTTGGGGTAGGTTAGGGGAGTAGTGAGGATGATTCGTGGGTACAAATGAAATAAAAGAATTAATAAGACCTACTTTTTAATAGCACAACAGGTGGTGTATGGGTCAGTATAGTCAATAACAACTTACCTGTATATTATAAAATAACTCAGAGTATAATTGGTGGTGTGCACCTGTAGTCCCAGTTATTAGGAAGGTGAAAGGATCACCTGAGCCTGAGAGGTAGAGGTTACAGGGAGACAAGATAGTGCCAGTGCATTCCAGCCTGGATGACAGAGTGAGACCCCGTCTCAAAAAATAAAAATAAAGAAGAATGTAATTGGATTCTTTTTTAAGGATAAACGCTTGAGGGGATGGAAACCCCATTCTTCATGATGTGCTTATTTCACATTGCATGCCTATATCAAAACACATACCCCATAAATATACATACCTACCTACTATGTACCCACAAAAATTAAAAATTTTAAAATTTGAATTTAAAAACTTTGGCACCAGAAAAGAAAGCCAAGAAAGGGAACAATGGAAAAGATAGGAATGTATAGCATTGAGAAGCGAATAAGCAGACAACCAAAAAATCTAGAGTGTAATATACATGCATAGATCTCTATAATACAGTGGTCAAATGTCAATTTTCTGATAACACATAAAATTCTACATCTCTGATTAGAATTTCCTACCCAGCTTGCTGTGAAGTAAAATCCCAGGTGGACAGCAAGTGAGCTCTGTGGAAACCTTGGTAGATGTGAGAGAACCCAGAGCAAATCAACATGAGTGTCTTTTCAAGGGCTGGCAACTCTTACATGAAGTGATCTGGAAGAAATCAGGTCCTGTTGGAGCTGGCAGAGTTACTGAAGTATTTGGAGCGTTTTCTGCTTTTCCCTCCATGGAGGAAAGCATTATATTACTCCCGCTTTAGCAGGTTGAAATGTGACCACCCCCACCCCCATCCCCAGCAAAGACATGTCGATGACCTAACCCCTGCAATCTCAGAATGTGACCTTATTTGGAAAAGGAGTATTTGCAGATGTCATTAAGTTAAAGATCTCAAGAAGGGATCATCTGAGATTACCCAGATGGGCCCTAAATCCAATGACTTGTGTCCTTATAAGAGGAAAAAAAGGGAGACTTGAAATACAGAGAATAAGGCCGTGGGAAGACAAAGGCAGAGATTGAGGATGTGTCTACAAACCAAGGAACCCAAGGGTTGCTGGCAGCCACTACAAAGCTGGAAGAGGCAAGGACGGTTTCTCCCCTAGAGCCCCCAGGATTATGGCTGTACTGACAAGTTGCTCTCAGACTTCTGGCTTCTAGAACCATGAGAGGATAACGTTGCAAGCCCCTAGTTTGTATAATAGTAATTTGTTACAACAGCCCAAGAAAATTCACACACTGCCTAAAGCCAGAAGGCCCTGAAAATACCTCCCAGGATGGCATGGGTATGCCCACCTCTCTTGCAGGGACTTCCTAAGACCACGGCTCATAGATGTCCTGAGCCAAACATGCACAAAGGACTGTGAAACCACACGACTGGGATGAAGGGCACCAATGCCAAGTGAAGCCTGCAGAGCAAGACTGGTCAGGGAGACCCACTCCATAAGGCCCAGGTGTACAGGTCCCAAGGAGCCACTTGGTAAAGTGAAGCATCCACATTAATAGCAGGGAAGCATTTCCCAGAATTCAGGGGAAAAGAGGCCAGGTATTTGGTATTTGATATTTGGAGGGTCATCCACGTGGAGCCTCTGAGGCACAGGCCCACCCAATCCTCTGGACAATAGCGATGCAAAGCGGGCAGGCAGTCTGCAGAGGAGGGGTGCAGCCCTGGACAGAGGTTCCTTGCTACCTCAGGCTGGATGTAAACCTCTTTCTTCTTTCCTGCTGCTTTTACAGAAGCCATGGGGAGAAGTTTAGTCTCACAGGACAAGCAGAAAAACGACTTCAAGCGGACAGTGCCTTATAGCAAGAATGCTTGCATTGGGATAACCATTTGCCTGAGAAACACAGTTTTAAACTGAAAGCCACTAAAAAGTTGCCAGACAGCACTGACTTCACCAGATTGCGTTGTTGTTATAGCTATTTGCTGCTGTATTGGAATGCCAGAGGGAAGGAGAAGTTCATATGGTTGTAAAAGTAAAGTGATTTTCATCTTTTCTTGGCAGCATGTGTTCACACCTGCTACACTAATACATTTTAACATCTTGTTGAAATAGATACATTTTCAGAGGAACAAACTTCCAAAATATATTCAGAAAAATACGGAAAACCTGTGACCAAAACTTCCAAAATGTGTTCAGAAAAATATAGAAAACCCGTGGCCATGAAAGAAATTATACAATTTCCCCCCACCTCCAAAAAAAAAATCTAAAAAAAAAAAACCTCTAGAGGCTCAATGATTGCACAGTGAACTTCAACAGGACTGCTGAGAACAGGTAATTTAAGAGATTCCAATTGTTCGCCTCCATCACGAAAGATGAATAATTTTCAAATCAACAGGAAAAACAATCTCCCAGGAGAAAACCAGGCAAGGGAAAATGAACAGACAATCACAAAAGAAGAAATTCAGATGTTCCATAACAATAGGAAAACAGATAAAAGACAAGTCATGGTATTCCCACGTTGACATGCATCAGTTCACAAAAGGAGAGCCTTAATGCAGATGAATGTGCAGTCCTTGTGGGGGGTTAAACGCTAAGTATAGGATGGGTGAAGCATATGTGAGCAGATCTACACCTGACACTCTCTGGGGATGGACACCGTTGTGATATTGAATGGGCACCTCCCTCTGAGAGCAGAGGAGACAAGGATCTGCTGCTGGGACAATCAGTTTCCAGCCCCTCCTCCTTAGAGACCACACCAGCAGACTTGCTCCTGGGAACCTGACCCCACAGCTCATCCCAGGAGGAGGAAGATGCTCTAAATCTCACGATTTCAATACTACAACAATAAAGGCCTTAGAAAGCAAAGCTTTCACGGAGGAAACAAAGATATGGCCGAGCTGGGGAGAGAATGCTTTTTACTCTCACAGGCAGATGGAGCTGACTCTCATTGCAGAACTCAGGATCAGGCCAGGAGCTCCCTAGAGGGGATGGCAACACCTCTGTGAGTGACAAAGAGACAGAATTATCCAGTTGCCTTCAAGACCAGCATGGCCACAAAGGGACAGCAGCCATCTCTGGGGCCACATGTTCATCACACCCATTCCCTCTGGTGCAGCCATGGCGGCCTTCTCCAGGACTAAGGGCCACTTGCAAACTTCATGCCTGCCTCGGGGACTTGACTGCTGCCTTCCTCTGGGAGCCTGTCTTCCCCACCCTTCGCAAGTTTTGCTCCCCACTTCACTGGGCTCTCTGCCGAAAGAGCCCTTCACCCACTGGCCCTCCCCTGTGTCCTGTTAGTTTGTCACCACAGGACACTTATAAGTGCCCAGCCAGACACTTATTCAGGTGTCTTGTTTCTGTCTCTCACCATAAAGTGGAAGGTCACTGGACGCAGGAATTTGGGGACTGAGGCTAGGCTCCAGCACCTCCTACACGAAGTTACTTAATACATATTTGTCAAATAAATCAGTGAGTCCTTTAAAATGTGTGATAAGCACTTGGTGGCTGAAAAAAATGTCCTGAAAATGATGCTCTAAAATGATATTATCTACTACTACTTATACAAGAAACATGGTTAGGAAGTACAGTGATTTTGTGGGCTCACATTTGCTGGTAGGAACATGCACACATCTGGCACAATTTATTCTGGGGAGCTGTATTTACAGCATTGGATTTTATGTGGAGGAGTTGTAGAATGAAGGGCTTACTTCCCAGTTGCTGGGCAGGTGACTCTAGCGAGACTCTCAGCTCCCTGAGCCTCCTCACCTCTGTCATTTTTCATAGGGATAGTAAGACCCAGATGAGATGCGGGCTGTGAAGCACCTAGGCATGGTGCCTAGCTGGTCAGCTCACTGTCAAGCTTGGTTCCCATGGACTGGTGGAATAGCCCTGGGGATGCTGCAGCTGCCCTTTGTCCTACAGCTCAGCTTCCCAGGGCCCTCTCAGCATCCTGGTTTGTTCACATGATATTTATTCTTGTCTTCAGATTGCAGCCTCCAGATTGACCCTGTGCTTCTTGGGCTTCTGATATTTGCCCTTGGAACCCTCAGAGATGTCATCTGCAGCCCCAAATAAGAGCACTCTCAAGGCCCTCTCCCTCCAGGCCCCCAAAGGCAGTGGGGTTGGATACACTCCTCTTCCTCTCCCTGGAGCATTCTTTTCCTCTTAAGCAGCATTTTTCACTGTGAGATTGATGCCCTCAACCGAGACTGACCTTCTCTCAGCAACAGCTGCCACTATTGCCCTCTGCCCTTGGAAACTGCAAAAAAAAAATTAGAAGGCAATGGTTGCATTGTTGTTAAAAGATGGGTTAGCATTTCAGCAGTACCTTATTAAAAAAAAAAAAAAAAAAAAAAAAAAACCCCAAGTTACATCTTAGTCACATGTTCAAAAATACTGTAAATCTTGTTAGAAATTTCCAGTAATGCCAGACTGAATGATTTGAACCAACTCTTTCACAGAACCAAAATTGAAAAGATAAGCAGTTTTTATATTTTGGATTTTGTTTTAATTCTGTTGGGAGCCATTAGAGGACCAACAAGGCAATAAGGATTGAGTATCTCCTTCCTGAAGTCATTCTAGATGTGGGGTCCTCAAAGGGTGTTCCAGGAGCCTCTGTGGAGTTCGCAATAAAACTTTAAGGGGTCCGCTAAGTCAGAACTATGTTTGTGATAATAATGAGACATTATTTGCTTTGTTCGGTCTTATTAACTCAGGAGTGTACAGTGGAAGTGTCTACGAACTACCTGAATCGACACCACAGAAGAGGACGCAGAAGCAAGCATGAGAATGTGTCTCCTAAATAGCCAAATGTTCAGGAGCCTTGCGAAAAATAGAAAACAATGCCATTTGTCACTATGTTTTTCAGAAAACGTATTTGCATTAATAATACTTTATATATGTATGTGTTTAATAGAAAAACAGAACTGTTTTATTATGCACTCAACACACAATACTCTGGTCACCAAAATGTGGGGGTGGGGGTGGGGTGGGGTTTCTCACATTAAAACGTTCTTCATCACTAGCTTCGTGTCATACAATTCAATTCAGCTCTGACCTTAACGGAGTGAGCACAGATTCCACAGGTTAAGAGCCCAATCCCATAAGACTTGCCCCCACCCTAGACACCAGTCATAAGTCCCAGGTTGAGACCACATATTTCTGACCCACCAGCTATAGATCAGGGGTTTCCACAGCCCCTTCCTCAGGTTTGGTAATTTTCCAAGATAGCTCACAACACTCAGGGAAACACTTTCCATATGATTACTGGTTTATTATGAAGGATATGATAAAGGACATAGATGATGAGCAAGATGAAGACATGCGCAGGGCATGGTCCAGAAGACTCCTGGGCACAGGTGCATCTGTCCCCATGGAGTTGGGGTGCACCAGCCTCCCAGCACATGGGTGTTTTCATCAACCTGGAAGCTCCCTACACCCCATTGTTTAGGGAATTTTATGGAGGCTTCATTAAACAGGCAAAATAAAACACCCAATTATTAACTCAATCTTCAGCCCCCTTCCCAGAGGTTGGGGATATGACTAAAAATTCCAACCTTCCAATCATGGGGTGGTCTTTCTCATTACCAGACCCTGTCTAGGAGTCCACCAAGAGTCACCTCAGTAGAAAAAAGATTCTCCTATCACCCAGGAGAGTACAAGAGTTTTAGGAGCTACATGCCAGAAACTGGGGGCAGAGACCAAATACATATTTTTTAATTATTTCACAGTATGTGTAGTGAATTTATTGTTACTTTTAGTAATAATTTTAAAATCCAGGTTTTGATTTTTGTGATGGTAAATATCTATAGATATAATTCCCATAAATACAAACTCTTCGAGGTCTTCAATAATTTTTAAGAAACTAAAAAAACTCTGAGACCAAAACATTTGAGAACTGCTGCTCTGAGCAGAGACATTACCCTATTCCTGGAGAGAAGAGGACACACCAGCTTCTGAAGCAGCCAGACTGTCATCGAGCTGCTGTGACGTTATGGAGATCATTTTTCTTTTTCTTGAGAACAAAGTTAAACATGTTCTAACCTCAAGCATGTGAGTGAGTTGGGGGGCTGCTTCATAACCTTCCTAATGTTCAACCTTATTTCTACTTTGTAGCCAGAACATTCCATCCCTTCACAACAGAATACGAGTATGGGACAGATTTAAGTTTCTTCTCTCGTATGTCTTTTGATAGAGAGAGAAAAAGACACATACATAAATACTATTAAGATATATATTGATATTTACATTTAAACTAATCTGAACAAGTCCATGAATTCTTAATAAAACTTACTTTTGGGGAAAAAGACCCTGGTTTAGGGACAAGTTTAAAACTTACACAGTTCATATTATCTAAACACCAGCATGCTATGTTATGTATAGTTATGTGGATGCTGAAATTGTGGATGCTTTTGTTTGTAATGTTTAAAAGAATATATTTTTATTTATAGTGAATTAAATGTTTCTACTCTTAAAAAATAATACCAGGGGTCCAATTTGGTAGACAGAAACTTAAAAGTTGCATTAGTCAAGAATTTTCTAATTCTCCTGCCAACTTTTATTTATGCCCTTTGAAGGCAAGGACTGTATTATCTCATTTGGAGACTCCACACTGCTCAATGAATGTTAATAAAATTAATGAATACACACACACACACACACACACACACACACACACACACATCTTTAAGACAGAAATAACCCAGGAAGACCTGTGTAGCCCCATGGGCATACCTGTGTAGCCCCATGTCATGCTAATCATTTTGATGCTGACAGTAAATTATGTTTTTTATGACGATGAATATCAACACAGCAAGTAGATAGAGAAAGAACTTCCTTTGATTTATTAATACTCCTTTTTGCAATTACCATATGTTTCCAATTATAAAGTAATGCATCTGGTGATCGACCTCCAGAATAGAGGAGTGAAGACTCAATGAATGCACATTTCATGAATAAAAAAAACTAACAGCCAAAGAAATAAAATTAACCATTTTGGAATGCTGGACATTAAATAAGCTTCAGAACAAAATGAAGATCATTCATCAAAGAGAAACTGCTAGCCGTCAGTAAGACAGCAGTGTCTGTGACATTTTAACTGGAGACTTTTCTCACTTCTCTCCCTCTCCAGAACCTAGTGAGGTACTAAAAACCTAGAGGCACTGCAGACTAAGGACAGCTCTGATCTCTCTGGAGCTTCTTGAAAAGTACTATTCCAAGATCACAATTAGTATTTTGTGGGAATTTGCAGCTCCTTTGATAATCTATATGTTTCAAGTGTGCTGGCTATTTGATTTGCTCAATTCAGCAGAGGTGAGGGACCCAGTAACAGGATATTACTGAAACAACGGTAGCTACTGGAGACATCGCAACTGCGTAAGGCCATGACTTAAATTGGGGCAAACAAAAGCCCAGCTGGAAATAGTAAAATAAATCTTGGAAGCCAGACAACCATTAGAAACTTTGACAAGTTCAACATATTCTTAGTTATCTAGGCTACGTGTATGACCAGGGAAATCCTGGGAAAGGAAAAGACACCACCTCTGACTGACCCTGAGGCTCTATACCAGCAGGAAGTGACAGCTAATGATGTCTTGGGAAAATGCCCGGTCTGAAGGCAGGCCTTTACTCACAGACACCCCTGGCAAAGTTTAGAAGACACACAGGCAAAGGGTTTAAGGAAATATGACCAATCATCGATGACCACTAAATCATATTAACCCTAATGTGACTCCTAGGAAGCTAGTCTTATTTTTTTATTATTATACTTTAAGTTCTGGGGTGCATGTGCAAAACATGCAGGTTTGTTACACAGGTATACATGTGCCATGGTGGTTTGCTGCATCCATCCCCCCTCATCTACATCAGGTATTTCTCCTGATGCTATCCCTCCCCATCCCCCACACCCCCTGTATTGCTCCCCTAGCCCTCCAGCCCCTGGCAGGCCCTGGTGTGTGATGTTCCCCTCCCTGTTCCTCAGTGGTCCCACACTGCGAGGAATATAGAACCTGTGATATTACTCCAGGAAAGTCACTAAACAAATAAGTGGCAACAAGAAAAACAACAAATAAAACTTAAAAGCAAGGACCAAAAAACCATAAAGAAGTGGGAAAATCTGATACAGTCTTTAAGTAGTTATAACACGACTGTTAAATTGTTGTAATATCCAAAATTCCCAGTCTTCAAAAAACATATGAGACATGCAAAAAAAAAAACAGGGAAATATTCTAACTATGTGGAAAAATGTAACAAACAGAAAATATTCCCAAGGGCACTTAGAGTTTAGACTTAGTGTGCAAAGACTTAGAGTAAGGTTATAAATATGTCCAAAGAGCTACAGAAAATCGTATTTAAAGAAATAAGGTGAAGTATGAAAGGAATGCCTCACTAAATAGAGGCATGACTTTACATCAATAAAGAGACAGAAATTATAACAGGGAACCAAATGGAAATTCTGTAGCTAAAAACTACAATAACTGAAATACAAAATTCACTAGAAAGTTTCAACGGCAAAACAGAGCAGGCAGAAGGAAGAATCAACAAACCTGAAGAAAAGTCAAATGACGTCATCCAGACTGAGGAGCAGAAAGAAAAAAGAATGAAGAAATATGAACAGATCCTAAGAGACCTGCGGGACACTAGCAAGCATACAAACATATGAATAATGAGGGTTCCAGAAGAAGAGGAGAGAAAGGATAAACACTTAAAGAAATAATGGGTGAAATCTTCCCAAATTTTATGAAAAATGTTAATCTACATATTCAAAAAGCTCAACAAACTACACGTAGAATAAACTCAAAGAGACCTATGCCTATTCATACCATAGTCATATTGACAAAATTGACCAAAGTTGAAGACACAGAAAGAATCTTAAAAGCAGCAAGAGAAGCGAGGCCAGCCATGGACAAGGAATCTCAATCAGACAGCCAGTTCTCACAGAAGCTGTGGAGGTCAGAAGGCAACGGATGACATCTTCAATGTGTCGTAATAAAAAGACTATCAACTAGGAATTCTACATCTAGATAAACTATCTTTTAAAAATGAAAAAATTAAAGCATTTCCAGATAAAGAACAAACGAGAGAATGTGCTACTATCACATACTAAGTGGTGACCTTTAAACTAAAATGAGAGAACTCTAAACAGTAGTTCAAATACACATAGAGAAATAATGAGCACTGGCAATGATAACTGCATAGTTATTATGAAAGGCAGCATGAGCATATTTTTGTTTATAACTCTTCTCCTGTTTTAAAAGACACAAGGTAAGACAGTATTATAAAACTGTATTAAAGACTTTATTAAGATGTTACTTATGATAATAGCACAAAGCATAGGAGATGAGTCAGAAGTACATTGAAGTAAATTTTCTGTGTAACCTTGTAATTATTATTAACTTAAACTACTAACCAAATTATGTTGAGTCTAATTATAATCCTCAAACTGACCACAAAGAAAATAACAAAAAATACAAGGAGCATAAAGGAAATTTAAAATGTACACTAGAAAATATTTAGCACAAAAGAAGGTAAGAATCAAGGAGTTAAAAAAATAAGAAAGACATAGGCTATAAAAAGCAAAGAACAAATGGCAAAATTAAATGCTACCTTATTAGTAATATCACTCAATGTTAATAAATTAAACACTAAATGGAAGAAAAAGATCGGCAGTATAGATTTTTAAAGGTTCTTATTATTACAGTGGCTCATGCCTGTGATCCCAGCACTCTGAGAGGACAATGAGGGTGGATCACTTGAGGTCAGGAGTTCAAAACCAGCCTAACATGGTGAAACCCCGTCTCTACTAAAAATGCAAAAATTAGCCATACAAAAATTAGCCAGGCATGGTGGCACATGCCTATAATCCCAGCTACTCAGGAGGCTGAGGCAGGAGAATCACCTGAACCCAGAAGGCGGAGGTTGCAGTGAGCCGATGTGGCACCATTGCACTCCAGCCTGGGCAACAAGAGAAAAACTCCATCTTAAAAGAAAAAAAAAAAAAGTTATCAATTGGCAAGAGGCCCCGACAAGTCCAGACAGACAAGAAGCTCCGGTTGGATTGGGTTCTACTGCAGGGGGTGCTTTCATCTGACCTTCCTAGATGCCCTTTGCCCTCCACTAGCACTGAGGAACTATTAGAGATAAGGCTCTGTTGTAGACGGAAAGTTGTCAGTCTTCGGTCACCCACCATGTGCTCTTGATCAGCTGAAATTACTTGGTTCAGAGCAGCCTGTGCTTGTTACATTTTTGTGCAGATTATTCCCCATTTCCCTAAAAATCTGTTTCAAATCTGTTTCATGTGAATTAGATGTCTTGGGAAACAAGAAGAGATTTGATACTATTCCCCAAATTTGGGGTGGGATTAACATAAATGGGAAATAATTGCAGTATAACAGAGGAGCAGGATCAGAACCGAGGAGCCCCGGCTAAGGCACTGCTTTACAATGTGAACCCAACGAAGTCAATTCCCTTCTCCAGATTTTCGTTTTGAATGTGAATTTCATTTTCCAGATTTTCATTCTGTTGTACCGGACCGAGCACAGAAAGTCAACACCAAGACAAAAGTATGCCAAATTGTAGGGTTTATTGCCGGCGACCATGGAGGACTCACGTCTCTCCAACCCGTGGCAGAGAAAGAAGGATGACAAGACCTTTTTATACCCGCAAAACCACCTTGGGAGTGGGGGTGAAGAGCGGAGATGGGAATGAAAGCTGTCAATCATTTCCTAGGCTGAGACGAGGTTGAGGGGGGCTCCGGGCCAGGGGACTTTTGTCATTCCAATTGCCACTTAAGTGGTTTACAGAGGTTAAGATAAACATTAGTTTATACATTATTTGGGCAGGTGTGGGGTCCACAGATTTTTCAGTTGCTTGGTGCCAGGATGGAATTATCTGGGGGTGTTTAGTCTGGTCAGTACCAGTAAACAAAGGCCAGCAATTCTGATAGTTACAGACAAGAGAAGGCATGCAGCTTTACCTGTAAACTCAGCAGGTTACAGAAGCCAAGGTTAGCAGTCATTGTGAGGAGAATGGAAACAGTTTTGTCCTTTATAAAATGTCAGTGTACAGGTTCTAACTCTAGGCCAGCTGTATCACAATTCCCCATCTCCCATTTTACAAATTCAAAATGAAAATTGAGGAAAAAAGTGTTCTGAGTTTTTATTCATGTGAATCTGGACAAAAACCTTTTAAACAACTGAACAAAAATCTTTTAAAGTGCTTTCCCTCATCTCATTACTCTAGCCTCTAGAGGAGACTTCAGTCAGTCGTTGTTTCATTCTACCTGAGCTACATAAATCCGCGTGAATAAAGACCTGGAGCACTTTTTTCCTAGTGCTTGTGTCCCTATATGCCTCTGTGGCACCAATGGATGCCTCAGGCCAGGCCTTTGTTTCCAGCCTGTCACATAATCAAGCTCGTTAGGAGTTGCTATTTGGACCTCACTACATATTTTCCAAAGTCTTTGAAGCTGTGAGTTCATTCATTTGGAGTTGCATCTCCAATTAAACTTTCAAAAGAGTCTACTGAAAAAAAACATCCGTGTATAATTGGAATTGAGCATTACTCGAAAGAGAATTCCAAGAAAGCCATCTCAAGGGAAGCACATTTTTATCCTCCACACATGGGCTTAACTTAAAGAACATGTTTTATTTTCCAAACCAATGGAAACCATATTTTGGTTTTAGGCATACATCAATGGCTTTTCACATGCTTACACAATTGGATAATTTCAGAGAGTTGTAACAGGAGAAAGAAATTTGTAATAGAAATTCAAGTTACACTTGTAAATTATGACATTAAAACAGAAGTAAAACTATTTTAAAATTACATTTCAAGGAAAACATATAGTTTAAAATGATATTAAAGTGGCTAAAGAATAGACAGTTGTCTCAGGAGAGCTGGGTCCACTGGACAGCTTGTGAGTGAAGAGGTGGGCACATTTCTCTACCTTTGCAGGCATTGAGGTCCACGGGGTGGGAACAAGATTTTCCTAAAGATAGATACGTTTCAAGGATCACTTAAATGACATTTAAGTGACATGTTTTGTTTTCTGTGTAGAGGGAACCGGGAGCTGCAGGCTCATCTCGTCTGGTCTCTGCCCAGGTTGCCTCACTCTATGCCAGTTTCCTTACCTGTGAATGGGGTACTGAGCAAAACCATCCTTGAGCTCTTCCCACTTGAAAATATGTGAGTGTAAGTCCAATCCAGGACAAAAGTCTCTCCCTTCATTATAAGATGAGGATATTGGTGGACGATCTTAAATTTGATTTCTATACATACAATTAGTGGAAAAGTAGCCATTTGCACTCTTAAGTACATCACCCCAGCCCAAGACAGAGGAAAAGAAAGAATTCTAGGCCTGGCAGCTCCAGCAGCTGATGTCATATGTCTCATTTCCAAATGATGCCAGTAAAAAAAGCTGGAAATCCCCATAGAAGTCCTGGGGTTCAGTTCTCCCATTTTGCAGATGAGCAAGCTAAGGTATTAAAAAGTCAGCAGAGATGTGCTCAAATTCATGTAGTTGCTATGTGGGATAGCCAGGTCAGCCCCAAGGATCTGACATACCAAACCCATCTATTAGCCAGCTTCCCTAGTATAAATAGATGCCTGAATAGCCCCATAGAATGGGAGGCAGGTCTGGCCCATATCTCCAAGCAGAAAACCCTTATTCATAATGGCAAACCTGAGAGGCTGTAGGCTACCCCTGGAGAAAAAGAGACTTGAAGATGCAAGTCTAACAGGGAAACACACAAGCAACTAACATCCAGGGAAGTGCAAGACAGGAGCTTCCTTCTCATCTTCTTACTCCTTTCTCACCACACCATTTCCTGGTGTCTTGCATCCATTTTGTTTAAACAGGCATATTCTTTGGAGGTTCTTGAGCAATAAAAGAACTTCTTCATTGTGTGTCCACCAAGATGATGATGATCCTAATGTTTTAATATGAGCACATTCTGGATAATTGGGATGACCAGGTTCCACTCGGCGCTGCTAAGGAGTTTCAGGGCTTGCTGCTGCATTTATGTTTTCAATAGAGTGAATGATAAGCAAATCCCCAACTATATGATCATGTGATATAAAATAAAGGCTTCCTACTTGGTGGGGATAAAAGGCCAGAGGCACCACGAAGCACTTGAAAGTGCAGTCTTCCAGCCACCCTGCGACTCGCGTGTATAAAAGCACTCACTGCCATATCCACACCCAGATGTGCTGTGGGTCACGTTTACCCACTTCCTGCAACAAGGAAAATTTACTGCACATCATGGTTTCAGGGCTGAATTTTGAGTGCACTGCTGGTTTTAACGTCTCCAGAAAATTGAAAATTGGTGACTAAAAGGGAGTTCACTGTCACAAGACGAAAGAAACCCTATGATGCTTATGAAATGATGATGTCAAGGGATAGTTTTGTACTGTTTAGTATCAAGAAGCATAGTTTTCCACAGATTGAACATAAAACAGGCCAACAATTATGATTAAAAATGTAGTACAGTCAACCATGGAGGGTCAGGAAAGAAGTAGCGTTTTCCTTTGAGAGGAATCTAGGCATGACATGAATCTGAGCGACTGCATGTTACATCATGCAGCCATGACCAAGACTTGTAAAGTGGAATGAGACATGCAGATGAATAACTTCTTAGTTCTCCCAGGAAATAGGGAGAGTGGGAAGGCATAACGTGGAGATTGATTGAACCTAGATATTGAAGGATAAAAAAAGAATGGGATTAGGGCATCTGCAGAGAGCCAGAGCATGATGAAACTCCCAGTAGAAATGCAAGGATGATGTATACCCCACTTTGGTGACAGTGACAGAGATAGAAGTCAAGGGTATGGATCAACAGGTAATGGGGTCTTCAGGGCTGATCGTGCAGTGACTGCTGTTTGTGTGAGTCTTTTTGCTCCTGCTCATCAATCCTCAGTATTCCTCAAATCTTCTTTAATTAAAGCGACCAGTGTCCCTGTGGTGATTTTAAACACTCCAGAGATGCCCGAGGTCTTGGTGACATCAAATTTGTTCTGGACCCAGACTCATCCCCTAAGCTTCAACCCAAGAATAAACAGCCACTCAAAGCTTACACTGGATGTTTCTCAAATTCAGCATATCCAACACTAAACTATGTACCTTAACATCCAAGCACTTCGTTGTCTTCTCCCTTCTCCTGTTTCCATGTTTCTAATCCCAGTAAAGGGGAACACTGTTACGCCATTTTCCCAGTCAGAAGCTAGGCCAACTCCAGGCCCCTTTATCTCCCTCATGACCCATGTCCAATATTGTGGCCTGCTGAATTGGTGCCCTTATCCTCATTGCCACAGCCATAATCAGCCACAGAAATCACGCCCACACCCTTCTCAATGCTATCCTGAACTGACGTCTCACCCTCTCCTAACACATTTTCCCAGATACGTCCAGGGTAACGTCTCTAAAATACAAATATGATCATGTGACTCCCCTTGATAGCCCCCTATTGCTCTTAGAGCAGAGAAATAAATCTCCTTAACATTGTTCATAAAGCCCTATTCAATATGGCCCCCAATCCTTCAGCCTGACACTGACTCCTCAGTTGTCAGTGACCCCGACCTTCTGAACATCCCTCAATCAGCCATGCCTCTCATCATTTCAGAGCCTTCCATGTGCTTTTCTCCTACTTAGGGCACATCCCTCCACCTGTCCTTTTACTTATTCATGATCCACTCAATGAATACACCCATAGAGAAGTACAAGATGCATGGTATGGGCCTAGGAGAAAAAGTGGAAAAAGTGGAAGGAATGAAGGCCAGAGGCAGGTGGGAGGTGTGGGCCTCTGAATATCAGTGGATTTTGTTGATAAAGCAGAATAGCCTTATTGAAGGAGTAAAGGTGGGACAGACAAGGCAAAAAAATGAAGTTCAGGAATCCTCTGTTGCTGTCTTACACCTTCTCCTTCCAGCCACTCATACCCTCCTCGCTCAGTTCCACCCAGCATCCAGACTCAGCTTAGAAGGCACTTTTTCCAAGAAGATGCCTTGGCTTTAAATCTGAGATGAGTGAATTTTCACCATGCATCAAGAATTCTTCAGCTTTCTGTATATCACGCAATACATAGGTGATAACGTATCATTTTCCTTTTTTTTTTTTTTTTTTTTTGACTTATTAACACTAGCCACTAGACTGAATGCAAGCTCCTGAGTGGAATGGACGAAACAACTTTTAACTCCTTGCACCACCTGCACTCACACAGTTAGGTAAACACAAGTTAAAGGATAACTGACTTTAAAATGTATCCGGAAGGACACAGCCAGGGGCTGGGATGCTGGTAGAGTGGTTAGGAATGTGCTTTAGAAACACAGTCGCTAAATACTCATACTGGAGGGGTGGAGAGCCAGCAAGGGCTTTGTTCTCAGAGCCATGGACCATTCCCAGAAGCCACGCTGCCATTGCCTCACTACATTTTGGTCACCCTCATATATTGTGACATTTTGCCGAGAACCTCTCCTTGCCCCAAGCCTTCAATCTCTGATCAGAATTGTGTTTATAAAACTAATTCTCAAGAAATGCATTTTGGAAAATGGTTTGATTCACTGATTGCTTTTGGCCTCTGAGGAGCTACAGCTGAGACTGGGTTGGACTCCTCTCGACATTTTTCAACCGTTGCGTGAATATGCTTCCAACCACTTCTTGACCAGAAAGAAGCTGCACCATCTACTCATCCAAGAAACGCTTTCTGAGCACCTGGCTGCCACACAGCAGCACTGTAAAAACAATCTGAAGGAATTAAATGCCAATAATGCTCTTCTTAGAGCAAACCTTAGACAGGGGTCTGACCTAGCTTCAGACGTGAACTGTTCCAGACCTGGGACAGTCAGCCCACACTCATGACAGTAAAGATGGATGGCTCCAGGCCCCCATGTCTCACTTAGGCGCCACTGTTTCTTTAAAGTCGATTCAAAGTCATGAGCGTTTTTCCCTTTGCATTTCAGTTACCCCAGTGATTCATATGTTGTGCTGTACATTAGCGTATGGAAATGTCATTGCTAATGAACCTGGAAACAAAAACAATGGAGAAAGGCCAGGCTCCAATCATAGCTACCGCCCAGGCATTTGTAGAAGCACATGGAATAAATACAGAGAAAGGAGCTGTGGAGTTTATGTTGTGTTGCCTCCAGAAAGAACTGCAGGACTGGCTCCCTGGATGAACAGCTCTGGAGAGACCCCAGGTACCAGGAGTGCTAAGCATAGAACCTGCTTCTCTAAATGTGATTCTGACTCCTAAAGCTAAATTATGAATGCTGCACCTTAGAGGTACAGACTTAGAAGAATGAAGCCTCGAGAATAATTTTTGGCATGCTCTTTTGGCAGCTCGAAACCAACATTACTTCAGAAGAAATTTCCCGAAAAAAACAATAAAGCATAGTCGAACTGGCTGGTTTGGAGTGCTCTCCAGTGAGTAGTTGTAGCAGTTAGGGCTTCAGCTGACGAAGGGAGTATAAAATATGGCTGCTATTAGCAGCACGTAGGACCTGATGAGAGTAGGATTGTGATTTTGTTTGTTTCCTCGGTGCACCAGGGAAAACTAGGTAACATCCACTATTAATGAAAAACCATTTTGGTGCTGTGTTTCAACTGGCTTTGAAATCAATTAAATTCCTTAGGCCAACGTGATGAACTGGTCTCTTAAATTGTGTGCATGAATGCGTGTGTATAATCAATCGAATCAATCAAAGACACAAAACTATCTGCCCAAAATAGCATGGGAAACAGGTCTTCACTGATAGCAAGCTGGTGACACAGACAATTCAACCATCCTTGTCTTCGGTCTTTGTGCTGGTTGATGGCCAGTGGAGAGGCAGCCATTCCAGTAGCTAGACAAGAACGTTGCCTTGCAAGGCCAGCACAGCATTGCCAGCTCTCCCCGACCCTTTCCTCTATCTCCAAAAGGGCCTTGCTCAATTGCATCCAGAGATGTTATAAACTAACCTTTATAAACTATAAAATACTGTATCAAATACTATTTGACGACACGATCTTTTCATTAATAACAAACCAGATCTACTACCTCCACAAGAAGTATTTTTCCCACTTTAAAAGCATCTGATCTGTTTCATAGGAGTATTGGGTCTTCATTTAATGGAGTTGCATCAAATAACCTAAGGGCGTGAATTTTTTACTTATTTTATTAATAACTTTCTAATGGTGTCGAGCTTTTACTGTAGCAGATGTTTGTAAAGTCCAAAGAGGTATGGTTCAGGCTGGGCGTGGGGGCTCATGACTGTAATCTCAGCACTTTGGGAGACTGAAGCAGGTACATCACGAGGTGAGGAGTTCAAGACCAGCCTGGCCAAGATGGTGAAATCCTGTCTCTACTAAAAATACAAAAATTAGACAGGCATAGTGGCAGACACCTGTAATCACAGCTACTCAGGAGGCTGAGACAGGAGAATTGTTTGAACCCAGGTAGCAGAGGTTGCAGTGAGTGAAGATCACACCACTGCACTCCAGACTGGGGAATAGAGTGAGACTCTGTCTCAAAATTTAAAAAAAGAGAGGTATAGTTAAAAAGCAACTCATGACAATCTGTTAGAACTTTTCTCTCACATTATTATTCAAACTTATGATTATAATAAAATAATTGAGTCATTTTAACAAATACATGGTTTTTTAAAATTATTCTATGTGGACTGAGAAATGCCTTTTGAAGGATTTTCACAAAAGATAAAATAATAAAACAAAATCTCACATATTGCCAAAGCAGCAAAATTAAAACAGAAAACAAAAAGAAAATAAGTTTGTGATCCAGATTTGTGATAAACGTTTGATGTAAAAAAGCTCTCACCAATCAAGAAGGGAAAGATAAATGTCCTAGCAGAATCATAGGCCAAGTGAAGAAACATAGGCGAAGGAGAAACTGAGGTCCACTTATTATCAAAGACGCACATAAAAATGAGATCTTCTTTATTTAGTGAAGCAAGTTGGCATAGACTGAAAAAGTAATGAAGTCCCACATGCATGAAAATAAAAATGCATTCTCAGACACTACTTGTTTAAAAGGACACAATTGGTACAGGCTTTCTGGGTGGACATTTGTTAATGTTGCATCTGGAACCTTAAGTTTAAGTGTATTTTTTCATTGCAAATTTATATTTTTAGGAAGTTTTCCTAAAGACATAATCAGAAGTGTTCACAAAAGTGCAGCAGTACCTTTAGGCAAAAATTTATTATTTATAATTTTAATAGAAAAAATGACAACATAAAATTCTCAAACTGAAAAACTAATTTTAAATAAATTATGATATTGTAAGTGTCAAAGTAGCAGATACACATCCTCAGTCTATGATGCACATACAAAAATATGCATACCAATCAGGGGGTGCATGAATCCTTGAGTTTCTGTTCACTCCCAAAACCCCAAAAATATTTATCAGCTTGGAAAGAGGTGTATAATATATTGCTAAATAAAAAATAAAATCAAGCTAAAAATGAATGTTAGCATAATACAAGTTTATAAAATACCTGTATCTATATGATATAAGTCTGTGCAGAAAATTTCAGTGGCAGATTCCTAAGAGCCCAGCTTAAGCTGTTGTATAAAACAGAGGCTCTTAGGGCATTTATCGGCAAGCCCAGAGGTGGAGCGGTTTGAGAACTGTTAGTCCAAGAACTTAGAGATTTTTAAAGATTCAGGTTTTGGTAACTTCCAGCTTTGCTGCACATAACATCAGACTCATCACTAGATACCAACAAATTATAGAACTCTCAGGGTTGTTTTTTCTCCTTCACGTGCAGAGGAAAAGGTGAGCATGCCTTCATTCAACACCTGCCAGATGTGAGCTAAGTAGCTAAGTCACCTGCCCAGCCAAGAACCGTAGACTCAGGGAAAGCCACGCTCTGCTGATCATTTGCCAGGTCCTTGAGCTTCTCACTGGCATGGGATGGCATGATGGGCTGAATTGTGTCCCCTCAAAGTTTCAGTGAAGTCCTAACCCCCAGTGTGACCTTATTTAGAAATAGGTTGTTGCAGATGTATTAATTAAGAAAAAATCATGAAGGTAGGCACTACTCTATTGTGACTGTGTCCTTATGAAATGGAAAAATTTGGACCCAGACACTTAAAAGAAGACAATGAGAAGAGACACAGGGAGAAGATGGCCATTTGCAAGCCAAGAGAAGCCTGGGACAGATCCTTCCCTCAGTCTCACAAGGATCCAGTTCTGCCAACATCTTGATCTCAGACTTCCGGCCTCCACAACAGGGGAAGAATACATACTTGTTCTGAAGCCATTCCATCTGCAGTAGTGTGTTCTGGCAGCCCCAAGAAATGAATGTAGATGGGATCACCGGGATTACCTTAAGTCAGATGATGTGCTCTAAGTTGTGTATGCACGAGCAACACCTCAAGGGTTTGACGGAGTGCAGATTTCTGGGTCGCATCCCCAAAGTGTCAGATTCCTAGTACAGGGGGAAGTGGAGAACCTGCATTTCTAACAAATTCCCTGGTGGTGCTGCCACAGCTGCCTTAAATTCACTGCAGCCTGTCCCAGGAGTGGAGTCAATCCTGGAGGATGAGTGTGTCAAGAGCAACATCACCCACCCTGGTGTGGATGGCCGGCACAGATACGGCTATGAACATCGCTTGGCAGAGGCAGGCAGGTTGCCGTTATTTGGGGCTTTTCCCCATTTTGTGCACATGTTCTTTTTTCCTCCATGTTTAATATACAGTTTTTCAATTTCAAAGTTAAACTAAAAATTAAACAAAATGTGCATCATTTTTAAAGAAAGTAAGTAAACTGTTCAATCTAAATCAATATGAGAAAATTAAGAGACTAATGCTAGGTTAGACTTACCTCTCCTTTCCCAGTGTCTCCTTTAGAAGAGAAACCAAGGGGCATGGTATCTTCATTTTCTAATCTCTCTCAATGAACAATGAATTCAGTGGGGTGGCACCTCTGAGTTCCAGGGCTGGGCTTCTCTGCCTGAGACCCCAGAGATCACCTGCTCAGACTCACCTTTCAGGGCTCATAAACCAATCATCAACCACCAAGCAGCACTGCTCAGACTATCTGAGCTAAAGCACTTTTTATTAAAAAAATTTCCAATGACACAAATCAGTATTGTGTAAAGTGCAAAATTATATTTACGGCATTTACGGCTGCCACAACATTGAAAATTTGCTAGATATGTTTCTAAATGTTTGCTCTCCATGTCTGTACTTGTTTTACTACAAACCAGCAACCCACAGCTCATGGACTGGCACAGGCCTGGGAGCCACGTTTGCAGAGCCCTGAAAGACAGCCTGCACCAAAGGACACCTGCTTCACGTGTCCCTTCCTCAGGGAAGGAAAATAAAACAATGAGATATGATAGCAGACACAACGGTGCACATTATTATTAGCCATATCATATCAACAAGAAGAAAATAACTACAAATGTTGTTTTGAACTTAACTTCTCAGATGACATTAGGAAAAATGTGAAGGTCACATGTTCAACAAATTGTGGGCCAGACCAGTTAATCTGACCTTTGATTAAATGAGGCTGAGGATGGCGCAGGTAGGGTGAGAAGCAGTGCAAGGTGGAGGAAAACCCTTTGTTCTGTAATTGGGTGCATTTCCGTGGGCTTTTTTGTTTCTTGTACTCTTTCCTTTTCATAGTTGTGTGTGAGTGTGCGTGTGTGTGTGCGCGTCTGTATGTACGTGCATGTGTGTGTGCGATTGCATTTTAAATTGTTTTAAATCCTCTTTTGACTGAAAGGAAAATGGGACTATCAATACCCATATTTGGATAGTAAAGGATATATAGTCTTTCAAAACAGCACAAGCAGTCTTCACTGTTATTAAAAGATGGGTTAGCATTTCAGCAGTACCTTATTTAAAAAAAAAAAAAAAAAAACCCAAGTTGCATCTTAGTCACATGTTCAAAAATACTGTAAATCTTGTCAGAGATTTCCAGTAATGCCAGACTGAATGATATGAACCAACTCTTTCACAGAACCAAAATTGAAAAGATAAGCAGTTTTGATTTTTCGGATTTTGTTTTAATTCTGTTGGGAGCCATTAGAGAACCAACAAGGCAATGAGGATTGAGGGGTCAAAATATAGGGAACTCCCAAGTGAGGAGAGTGGCACTGGGGGCCACCAGTTAATTCCAGGGCAGTCGGTAAAGAGATTGAGAAGCTGAGCAAAGCATTCCACAAGCTCACAGCATTTGACTGGTGAATGGAAAAGGCCCTGGGCTTTGAATGACATAACAGAAAAACCAAGGAGAAAGCAAAGTAGATGGAACAAAAGTGGAATGGGTGTTAAAGGAGCTTCTGAAGTACAGCTTCCAATCACCTCAGTCCTGATGAGATTTACATGATTCAAGATTACTTGTCAAAATATGACCACTGGAAGCAAACATTTATCATCTCAGGGGGAAGATGACATATCCTGGGCCTCAGAGTAACTTTGCAGTTTCTCATAATGCAAGGTCCATAACATAATCAAAACAATAGCGAGGTAGATGAGAAGATATCATTTGTAAAAAAAAAAAACAAAAGAAAGAAAGAGAAAGAAAAAGAAAGAAGGAAAGAAAGAAAGAAGGAAGGAAAGAAAGAAAGAAAGAAAGAAAGAAAGAAAGAAAGAAAGAAAGAAAGAAAGAAAGAAAGAAAGAAGAAAGAAAGAAAGACAGAAAGAAAGAAAGAAATTGGTAAACAATGATCAAATAAGGTCAGATATTAGAGTTATCAGAATATAATAAAAACAGCTCTATTTAACATATTCTAGGAAATAAATATAACATAAGACAAAGAAAGTTGGCCAAGAACAGAAATTTATAAAAGCAACTTAGGAGCATTTGGAGTCATTCACAGTTTTAAAAATTTCCCATATACATCCTGAGTCTCCAGTCCCAAGAGGTTTAGGGTACTGGGCTGGGACTTAAGGAAGACTGAAATGAGAAGACACACTGATCAATTCTAAGAGTCAAAAGGAGCCAGGCGCAGTGGCTCAAGCCTGTAATCCCAGCACTTCGGGAGGACGAGGCGGGTGGATCACGAGGTCAAGAGATCGAGACCACCCTGGTCAATGTGGTGAAACCCCGTCTCTACTAAAAATACAAAAGAAATTAGCTGGGCATGATGGTGCATGCCTGTAATCCCAGCTACTCAGGAGGCTGAGGCAGGAGAATTGCCTGAATCCAGGAGGCAGAGGTTGCAGTGAGCCGAGATCGCGCCACTGCACTCCAGCCTGGGTAACAAGAGAGAAATTCTGTCTCAAAAAAAAAAAAAAAAAGAGTCAAAGGGACTGACTCCAAGATTCTATGTGACTTACAGATACACATACATATCCACGGATACTTGTTTCCCAATGCATTCCATAGCCAAGATTGCTAGAGAGGGCAAGGTCAGGACCCAAAGGGCCAAATCATAGTCTGCAAGGAGGACCCTAAAAAAGGAACCCGGCTCTGCTGCCCCTGCTGCCACAGGGACTACTAGGGCAAAGAGTATGAAGCTACAAGATGTGGTAATTCACAGGTTTCCAGCTCCAAAGAGAGAAATGTAAAGACTAGTATTTCATACGTGCCATACCAAGAAGAAAATAAACCGTTCACCTGCATCCCACTTACTGGATCCCAGAGGTCTGAGTCAGGCAGACCAAGGCAAACCCTGGTTCCATCTGTCACTAGCAATGGACCTTGAGCAAATTCTTCAACTTATTAGAGCCTCTGCTTGCTCTGCTTCAAAATGAGGTTTGTACTGGTCCCTAATTCACAAGGTTGGTGATAGGATTGCCAATAGTATAGGGAAATAAACAAATAGTATGAAAAGAGCTCAGCTCGGGCATATGGTGAGTTTCAGTAAAAGGTGGTTATCATGATAGGCAGTTTCTGTTACCATGATGATAGGCAGTTCCTGTTTTCATGATGACAGGCAGTTCCTGTCATCAGTTGGTGATAGGATTACCAACAGTATAGGGAGAAAAACAAATAGTATGGAAAGAGCTCAGCTCGGGCATATAGTGGGTTTCAGTAAAAGGTGGTTACCATGATAATAGGCAGTTCCCTACCAAGTGCCAGCAATAGAGAAACAACAGTTTCAGAAAGAAGGCATCTGTGTGAAGGCTGGCATCCTTGAGCATCATGTAAGATACTGACTATCTTAAATGTCCACCTGAGTTTATCACCAGACTTATCTCTCCACAATAAACAAAGAATTCATCATTTTTGTGATTCCTTTGTTTCTCAAGTTCAATGAGGTTTTCCATGCTATTACATTTTTTTTTACAAATCAAATCCTAAAACTATTTGCAGATTTGAATGAACAGTATCCAGAATTATAGCAGTTGATAAAAATTGTGCACACCCTCTACCACAGTTCTTTTCTTAATTTGGTGGATTTTCCCTGGAATGTCAAAACCATTTCAATACCAGAGTTTCTCTGCATTTAGAACAGCCATCTTTCACAGCCCTCAGGAAATATCCTGGATAAATCAAAGGAATGTGAAATCCAAGATAGCCTTGTTCTACTCTCCAAAACCTACTCATTACCTGTGGCAGAAATTCAAATCTACCAGACAATTTGTCTGACGGGGCATGTGTGAACTATGAGACACAGGAATAGTCCCAAGTCATGAATTCATGAATTGGGCTGAAAATTTTATAAACTCATAGCAACATCGTCCATTTACAGAGTCATTTGCAATTTATCAAGCACTTTTGCAACATCCTAATGAAAACATTGATAATGAAACCATTTATTTTTACATAGACCTTTAGATGAAAAAATCTTCTACATGATTTATCTTCTTTTATCTTCAAAAAGCTGCAAATCACTTGCCATTATTATCTCTATTTTTCCAATAAAAAAAAATGAAGGCACTGAGAATTTAAGTAATATGCCTGCAGTCTGGAGGAGAAAGTAGAGATACAATCCTAGGTTTGGCGTTCCAAATACCATGCTTTTTCCTCTATGTTACACTGTCCCACATAAATTTATCCCCAGTAATCTCCAAGGGTGGGAATTAGACCCATCTGTCATAACTCTGATGTGGAGAAGGAAATTACAGCAAAAAGAGCAGAGTTTGTCAAAACAGTGTCTCTCTCAGTCCCTGTCATTGACCCACATGAGAAAAACTTGTCAACCTGAGCTTCACAGAAGGTCTCAACACCTGCAGGCTGGGGTCTTAAAGAGGAAAAGTGCCCATCCGCTTTTTGACTTACTTCACCGTACCTTGAATGTCTTGCTCTATTACATGCAGTGTTTGGGAGAGAAGGGAGACAGCCCCTCCCCTCCCCACCACATGACCATCAATGGTCCTTACACACATTTGACCAGCTGCAGTGTGCTCAGACCCCATATGTGGTTGCTGTCCTTGACTCATTTCTCTCCTTCACATTCCCAGATCCTGTCATCAGCAAGCCCTGACACCTCTACTTCCAAAGATCATTGAAAACAACCACCTTTGCTGTTACCATTAGCCCAACCTGCTCTAACTGCTGGCCCAAACCACAGCAAGAGCCCCTAACCTGTCTCTCTGCTTTCTTACTGTGAACTGTTCTCCACAAGGCACCAGGGCGATCTTTCTAATGGCTTCCCACTTCAATCAGTAAAACCCAAACTCCTTCCCACACAAGCCCCTCCCTCACTGGTCTCCCTACCCCACTCTCCACCTGCTCCTTCCCAGTCAGCCGAACTGGTCTTCTGTGTTTTTCTCTAATCCAAGCTTCTCAACATGTGGAGCCGAGACCCACAACACCAGCAGCACCAGAGTCCAAAGAGGAATGAGGATTCTTGGGCCCTAACCCGGATCTGCTGAGTCTGAACCTTAGGACAGAGGTTCAGAGTTTTAGCCAGGCCCCAGAGGATAAGGAGGCAGCAAAGTATGAGAGCCCCTGACGTAATCCAAATGTACTCTCAGTGTAGTCCTGCCTCAGGGCCTTTGGTGTTTCTGTTCCCTCTACTTAAATGCTCTTCCCACCAGTCTGGCACATGTCTCACTTCTCTTAAGTCACCTCTGAAAATGTCTTAAGTATTTACTTGGGGATTTTTTTGTTTATTTTCTACTTTCTCACACTCGGTGAGAGCATAAACTTCGTGAAAACAGCGTCCCAGTCCTGCTTGCCACTAGGTCCCTGGAAGAGCACAGGGCAGAGAGTACACCTTCAATACCTTACTGAGTAGACACGTGAACACTGCAGCACCTGGCCCTGGTCAGCCACGTGACGGTCATTTTTCCCATTTCACAGATGAGAAAATTATTCCGGTTCATAGGAGGTAACAAGCTAGCCTTTGGTCCAAGTAGAAAAGCTGAAACTTGTACATCCCATTTCAGTGCACTTCCTTCTCTATCACATGAAAAGGCCACTTAAGGAAGGCACCTGATCTTCTGTCCAGACTCAAAGCAGGGTTATCAAGTCTGATTTCTGGAAATACTCTACATACTTTGTCATCAACAGTCTGGGCCCCGTGCTCAACATGCACAGGTTACGAACACCTGCACATCATGGGAAACGCACCCCTTTCCGGTTAATGGATCTGACCAAAGAGTCCAGCCCTCGTGTCCTCGCCCACTAAGAACCATTGTTCAGGCTAAACAGTATGCTTTAAGTCTTTGCAAATACAGAAAGGAAATGTGAGAAACAGTTTTCAAAGTGGTATTGGCTAATTGGTTGGACTTTGCCCTGGCATTCAGATGACCCAGAAGTGTCACATAAAAGGCTTTAAACATTTTTATGCTTTGGTCACATTGTGATATTAACTTTGGCTTACTTTTCCATTTTGAACATTCTTACTGATCCTGCCCTATTACAACTACAATTTTTCTTACTTAACTTTAAAAGCATTGACTCTTTTCAGAAAAAAAAAAAATACCTAAATTAAGGTCCTCCAGAGGAAGAATTACTTAGAAGCTAAAATTCTGCCTTGGGAACTTGCAGATGTTTTGATGGGAGCAAATGGGAACAAATGTTTTGATGTAATCCTAACTCCCCTTACAGACTTTCCCTCGATCGTCTCAAGCTCACACTCAAATTCTGCCATAATGAATTGATATCGTAGACTCCAATGACTGCAAATTATTTGTTCCCGCACTCCAGGATTTGAAGCTCAGAAGATTTAAATTGCAGTCCATTTTCTTCCAATTGCATTATCTTTTTTCCTGGATCCACATCACTGTATGCCTTTATTTTCTACACTTGAATACAAATTAACAAAATAATAATAATTAATTAGTGGTACCAATAGGAACTAAAATTCCAAGTGACACTTTTGTCTAATTGTGGCTCATTATCGTTTACAAAAGGAAAATCACATATTTAGAATCTTATTCATTGATTTTATGGCCTAATTTTCCCTAGTTATTTCAGAGACCCGGAATAATCATATAAAGCATATGTAGAAAAAGTGTATACAAGTTTAACAAAGAAAATCAAGTCTGCATGTTGTGATGTGGTCCAACCAAGGAAAGAAGAAAGGAGACACAAATTACCCATGTTAGGACTTTACTCGGAAGCCCCTGTGCTACGTGAATGTTACAGGAGATATAGGGAGAACTTCAAGCTAAAAATGCCTCTGACTTTACAGCCAACATTTTGGGGTAGAAAATAGTGTTTTCCCAGACTCCAGTGGAGCGTCTGACATTCAGTGGACATCAGAAGCAGTGTGTCTAACTGAAATGATTTCCTCCAGCCTCCAATTTCTCAACCTACGGTAATGGTGCCTATAATAATGCTGGTGGTTGGCCTGCTTTTACAAGGTGAGTGAAGTTTTGGAGATTTCAAGCTGTGACATATACTGACACTAATTGACAGTTCTGTTCACCATGATTCTGAGCTTGAAGAAAACCTGCAATTGTTGGCAACATCCTGTAGACTGCCCCGCCCTCCCCAGGGTTCCTCTGTCTGTCCTGCTCTTTGTTTCTGTTGCAGCTGCTCCTGGCCCCTCTCAGCTGCACAGTAGCATTGGCTCCTCTTTTGTGTCAGCATCAAGCTTCTCCCAGCTAGACTGTGTCCTTCACAGAACTGTAAGGGCTAGTCCTGTCTCCCTGGCATGCCCTAAGATAACCTGCATGTTCTAACACCAAATGGCAGTTCCACATTTATCTGTGGTCACCCCAGACCCCCTCATTTATCAATCTGCCATGACTGCTTTTCCTCACCATGTAGATGAAAGTTTAAAAGACTCAGTTTCCCGGGAAGTCCTGAGACATGAACACCTCTGAGGCTACAGTCCCTACTCAGTAAAGAAAAAAATTGTGCTGAAGACAAAAACATGTTCCAAGATGAATGTGGTTTTCCAGGACCAAGAACAAGGCTGGAGCAAGGTCAAAGGCCCACAAAGTGTCAGAAATATTTAATGAATTAAATGAGACAGCACCTCAGTGAGAAAGGGAGAAAATCCTCTGTTAAATTTTTGTTGCTGTAAAAGAGAAGTAAGCATTTTCAGGGATTCTCATTTATGTATATAACTGCATATTTAATGACTTAAAGGACATAGGTTTAATATTTTAGCATGACAGTCTATACATGAGTAAAGAATATAGAAACGGAAAAATTTTCAAAAATGGAAATTGCAGGACATTCCATTGATGAGAATAGTCATGAAATAAAGGATGTTTTATATTAAATCCTGCATAATTGAAGTTAAAAATATATTAAACATCACTGAAAAATGGCAGACTAGAAAAATCCCGAATCTTCCTTTCTCCACAAAAGCAACTAATGAACTGACAAAAACTGTCGGAATTCTGCAGAACTCTCGAATCTAGTCAAAAACTTACAACAACCAAAGAGATGCTTAAGAAGGAGCCACTGTGTAAAACACTGCGGTGACATTTGACATAACCCTCCTGCCACCCTGCTTCCCCAGATCTGTGGTGGTCATGACGATTCCAGCCCATGCTCATGGTTGCTGGTGCTAGAGGAAGAAAAAGAAATCTTATTCTCGAAAGTTGTGATGTCTTCTCCAGCCTGATGGCGGGAGGTCCCTGAAACAGCAGCACAAGAGCTGGCCTTCGTTTCATTTGACTCGGAAAGTTCCGAGTGGCAGCCTTCTGGACAGCATTTGCCAAAGCATTTAAAGGTAAAAACATTGGCTGTGGAAAGCTAGGGAAAGCCATAACAATCAGGAAAAAGAACAGCCAGATCGCAGAGTCTGGGAAGCAAGAGGCTGGGAAATTAGACAAATGGGGAGAGGGGAGCTTTTAAGAGCTCCTCTTTATGCTGGGCATTAAGGAATGCTATGTGCAGTCTCGGGGCATGCTTAGAAAAGGCCTCAGAAGGCCCTGAGGTCATCTGGTTTTCACCTCCAGCATACCTTCCTGCTAACAGGGAGTACAGGCTGAGGCAGAGTTGTAAATGGCCCAGCTAGGCTTTGAAGGAGTACCCCCACACAGACCCAATCTGCAATGACTAGGAAGATGTGCATTCTAGGCATGTAAAGAAACTCAAAAAACCTAGCTGACCACTAAGATAACAGAATGCAGACTTCAGCAACCACAATGAAGAATAGACTTCTGGGGAAAAGTTCAGAAATTCATGAAACAAGCAAACAAGCAATCACTCACAACGAGCAGCAACAACAGACCTCAGGGAAGGGAGTTTGGTTTATAAACTTGCCATGTTATAATATTCAAAGTATCCAATTTTCACCGAAATGTATGAGGCATGCCAAGAAGCTAGAAAGTACGACCCAGTCATGAAGAGAAAAAATAAATGAATAGAAATGATTCCTGCAGAAGCCCAGGCACTGGCCTTATTAAACAATGACTTTAAATCAGCTGTCTTAAATATACTTGAAAAGCTGCAAGGGCCATAGACAAGGAACTAAAGGAAATCAGAACAATGCCCTGGCAAATGGATAATATCAATAAAGGGATAATAATTACATAAATAAATAAAATAGGAATTTTAGAGATAAAAAATGCAACCTGAAGTTTTAGAATTTACTAGAGAGGTTCAACAGTCAATTTGAGCTGACAGAGAAATATTCTAGGAACTTGAAGAAAGGACAATTGAGATTATCCAATCTGAAAAGCAAAAAGAGAAAAGAATGAAGAAAATGAGCAGAGCCTAAGAGCACTTTGGGACACCATCAAATATATCAAAAATATAATAGTGATGAGTGTGAGGAATTATAGGGACATTCCAGTGGCAGAGACTCTGAATGAGATTGTTCATTATGGGAAAAACACTGGAATTCTTGAACACATTTGCTGGTCTTAGCTGTTCCTAACCTGGTCCATCTCAAAGAGCCTTGTCTGGGGGAAATAATATATCATAAACCAGTGTTTCTGGATTAGAATCACCTGTAGAATTTGTCAAACGTACCAATCTGTGGGGCCTGTCCCCAACAAACCTACACGTTTGAGGCTTTCTTTGGAAACCTGTTACAATAAATAAACACAATTCGTAGTACCTCTCCCCTGTTGAATTAAACAAAAAGAAGAGAAGTATTGATTTGATAACAGATGGTCCTAAGAAACATTAAACATTATTAGTGATGGGATATCTTTGGATTGTCCAAAGCAGAGCTATGGATTCCCATCAGAACACAGGTCCTAGAGCTCCGTGCCTTGGCTCCACCCTCAGAGAAGGGCATTAGATGATTGTTGGAAAGAAAGAGATGTGAGACAGACAGATGGAGAACTAAAGCTACCTGGAGCTGACACTTTTCCCTTCCAAGTTGGCCTTCCCAGTATTCCTTCTATAGAAAGTCATTAAAAAGTAAGACATTTTCTCTTCTTGAAGTAGTAAGCAGTTGTAACCATTGCATTTGATTTGAGCAAATCTACATAGGTAAAAGTGATCCCACATAATCTAGAAGGAAGGAAATAGATCAAATTCTAAAGACTTTAAGCTAGTCCCTTAGCAACTGGGCTAGAAACACTCCTGTAAAAAGTCTTTACACTTTTTGGCCTTAGGGAAACCAGCCACTGCGGCTCCTTTCCCGAACAGCTTTTCTTTAATAGCTCTTCTAAGCCATCCCTGCCTGGAAAGGTTCTTTCTATTCTCCTGCCCCAAAGCCTTTTCAGTTGTATCTTTGTCTTCTCAAATTTTCACCGCATTTCCATTGCTAGAATAAGAACACGAATTTGTACTGTAGAACTATGCATGTTTAGAAAGCACAAGGGGTAAACAAGAGAAAAAGTAGGAGAGAGGCTCTCCACCCCACAGGTAAGTAGCTCCTATTCTAGGACCTCAGGTGTCTTAGAGTCATTATTCTTGGTCTTCAGTACTCACTCCCCATTCTTACATAATATCTGGAGGTCTCATATAGATAAAAGTCTCCCACGCCTCCTTCCAATCTAATTCTCTCCACTGACAGCCAGCCTCTTGGTAAGTCAAGCCAACCAAAGCAAAAAGAACACTGCATGCTCAGCTACCACCTTGTCTGGTGTGCATTTCAGTCTTGCCATTCTGGGATAAGAATTGAGTAATGTGGAGAGAACTCAGATTATCGCTAAATTAATGACTTTTCTTTCCCCTGCCATTTTCATTCAATACATCCACTAGGAATGTTGCTTTATTCCAATTCAAGACTCCCAGTGTTGCTGAAATGACGCGTTTTCCAAATGCAGAAGCCCATTTGTCTTACTTGTCAGAGGGCACTTTTCTCTGGTGAGACACTTTTTCTTTTCATCACTTTCTGTTCTCTAACTCTAGCTGCTGCTGGATAGGTTTATAAGCCCTAAGAACTCACTTTCCAAAAGTAGGCTCCCGCTGACCTCCTGGCTCTAAATATTTCTACTGCCTTAGAAACACACCATGGTGGTGACTGCCACCCTTCTTCCAAATGAGAGCAATATGTACCCCACTGCAATGAGAACCTGTAGGCCTTACATCAGAATTAGCTTTTCTGATGCCCACAAGCCCTATTCCAACACCCTCTTTTCCACCTGTCTTCTAAGCATCCATGTGTTATCACAGTCACACCACTCAATGTTGAAAGCCTGGATGTTCTTGCTTAGGGTGTGATTTACTCACATCTATATTTTCCTGTCCACTGTGTAGAGCATAGAGTCATTTATGCAATCGTTGCTTATTTGTTAAAAATATGTACTCTTGCTTCATGCCTCATTATTGGAAAACACTAAATAATAAAAAGGTTGCTACAGAAGAATATATGCATGAAATGTAATTATCTTTGTTCCTTTATAAGTGATGTATATTCTTTCCCTGGCTTTTTCCAAAATTTTCTTTTTTGTTTTGCATTTTCTACAATTTGAATATAATATCTATAGCTCCCTGAACCTGTGTGTTATTGTAGTTTCAATTAATAAAACATGAAGCTTAGAATGCTCTTGGCTATTTTTTTTAATATTTTCTATCCACCCATTCTCTTTTTCTTTTTTTTCTGGTACTCTGTATGTTATAATTTTTTATATTATCCCATAGTTTTGGAATTTTTTTTCTTTATTATCATTATTTTTAATTTTCTTTTTGCAACCCAGTTTAAGATGTTTCTATTGACCTACACTCAAGTTCCATGATTCTTTAGATATTTTGAGGATCCTGATGAGTCCATTGAAGACATCCTTCTTTTTTGTTAGTTTTTTTTAGAACTTCTTTTTGATACATTTTTATAGCTTTAATTTCTCTTCTGACATTATCTGCTTGGCCTTGTATATTATTACTATTATTACTACTCTATTATTTTAGCTCTTAACATGGTTATTTAAAAGTTCTTACAATTGTGTCATATCAGAGTTTGATTCTGATTATTTCTCTCTTTGTATTTTCTGATTATTTCTCTTTTTATTTTGTCTTTTTAAATTTATTTTGCCTTTGTCATTCTTTGTAATTTCTTTTCGATTTCTTTGTAATTTCTTATTTCTCCTTGTAGTTTCATTTTTAAATTTATTTTGCCTTTGTCCTTTGTGATTTCTTGTTGATTTCTTTGTAATTTCCTATTTCTCTTTGTAATTTCATGTTGCATAGGGTAATAATTATTGAGGTAAATAGAACATTAACATGAAGATTTATGGTAAATATTCATTTAACATAATAATATGTCAAATAATCATCATTATTTAACACATATCAAGATTTATGGTAAACTTGATAAGTCTAGGAGTTGAGATATGTTTAATGCTTGTTGCAGCTATAGCCACTAAAGACTTCAAACGCTTCCAGTAGGTGCATTCGTTGTGTTGTTGCTTTTGAAAAATTTTCCACCCCTCTTTGATTTTTTTTCACCCCTCTTTTATACAACATTCTCAGAGAGAGTCTTTATTTCACAGCTTGTTCACTTGTAACCCACTTATTACTGGTGGCTTGTTAGCATGGTAATAAGGTATGCGAAGAGGAGCATTTTCTCATCTCCTGACTATTTCTTAGTGTTCTGGTTGGACTATGCCTCATGATATGTTTCATACAAATATTTCTCATATACCTCCACCCTCACTCTCTTCTCCAGCTACAGAATTCCACTGAATTCACAGAATTCTTCTAAAAACTAGCATGTTTACGGAATGCTATACTACAGTGAAAGAACACAAGCTAAATTAAGCCAAGGGAAAAGACACATGGGGCAGAGTCCCAGAGGATTCCAAATGCTGACCTTCCAAATATCATGGTCCAGTGGAGTCACAGACAGCATTAATTTCTTCAAGGAATGACATGTGGTAAGATAAACGTAAGTATCTCCAACCAAGAAGCTCACCTGAGCCTGGGTTTTTGGCCACTGAGCAGTTTAACAGCAGTGTGATTTATGATTGGGGCTTTGGATCATGCAGTATTCACTCTTCCTCCAGAGGGGCTGGAGAATAAAGATCAGTGACTTGGGCAATCAACCCTGTCCTTTTGCTCAAGAACCAATCAGAACTCTGGACAGCAAGACTCAGGTGAATGTCCCTGGTTGTCAATACCCCACAAGTATTGTAATATACCATTCCCAGCAGGAGTTGATATTGTCCAGGCTCCACCACAAGGACAACTAGAAGCTTCACACCTGGAAAGCTCTCAACTCTGCCCTGCATCTCCCTCTTGACTAATGGTTGACTATATGCTTTCACTCAAATAAACCATAACCATGAGTGTAACAGCTTTCAATGAGTTTTATCAAACCCGAGGGTGACCTTAAAAACCTACAAACTCAGCAGATGGTGCAGAAAGCTACCTTGTGGACTTCCTCCACAAGGTAGAAAACTCAAAAAGCCCCTGTACAACTGGGCCAGCCTTGTTGCTCTGCTCCGTGGGGATGGTGCCCACCTCCAGTTGGGAGGGCAGCGAGAGAAAGGTATGGAGAATGATGCTTCCGAGCTATAGTCTCCTCTTCCACATCCTACTGCAGGAGACAAAAATTAATCATCTTTCATGACAATCCCGTGGGATAAGAATAGAAAAAACAACAACCTTAGAAAATTACAAAGGATTTTTCCTAAATTAGGATTGACAACCTCTTACACATACAAACATATATGTAGAGGCCAGGTGCAGTGGATCATGCCTATAATCTTAGCACTTTGGGAGGCCAAGGGCAGGTGGATCACCTAAGTTCAGGAGTTCAAGATCAGCCTGGGCAACTAAAAATACTAAAAATGCAAAAATTTTCCTGTAGCATGGTGGCACACGCCTGTAATCCTAGCTACTCTGGAAGCTGAGGTAGGACAATTGTTTGAACCAGAGAGGCAAAGGTTGCAATGAGCTGAAATCTTACCATTGCACTCCAGCCTGGGCAACAGAGTAAGACTCCATCTCAAAAAGAAAAATAAAACAAACATACATAGAAACAGTTTTATTCCTTAAGAAAACACTAATCAATTAAAATGGAAATTTTTTTCAATCATCAGATTAAAATTAGAGTTTAAACCATACAAAACTTCAAAGAAATAGTCATGTCAACATCTCTTTAACCAGAGTTATAGACATAACCCACTTCTCACTGTGAGTGAAGGTAAGGGGTGCTATGAGACTGGGGAAAAAAATAAAGGAAAAAAAACTAGACTGAAGAAACCAGAAGAAAAGAATGGCTGAAATACAGGGAGCATAACAAGAAAAGAAGAAACACTCCCTAGTCTAGGAATGTGTGTCAGCGTATACTTTTCAGCCAAGCCCGGATAGTCCCAGCATCATTTTCAACACAGCATCCCAGTTGCTACGAATAGATAGATCACAAAATGCCTTCATGACTCCAAAATTAAACTAACCATGAACAGCAGCATGGACTGTGGACCCATGTCCTAAAAGGCCAGAATGAGCTCCATTATTAGTTCATGCCTGACATTGTGCTAGGTACGTTTAGATACATTGTGTAGCATCCTCAGGCTGATGCTCGTTTTGTAATGAGGAAAGCAAGATACAGAGGGAGAATCTGACAAGCTAGTGTCACACCGCTCAGGTTTTACTGGTACGTAGCTATACTCCTTCATTTCTATACTGCTCACAGCTGCTTTTGTACTAAGCAGCAGAGTTTAGTAGTTGTGGCAGAGACAGGATGGCCTGCAAAGCTTAAAATATATACCATCTGGTCCTTTTCAGAAAAAGTGTGCTGACTCCTGGTCTAGGAAATTTTTCATCATAAAGTTCCATAACAAATAAGTACTGTTACATACACTTTATAGTTAGCACTATTTTAAATTAGGGTTGCCAATAATCCACTTTGTACTTTGTGAAAAGAGAAGAAAAAAAAAACAAAATAAAGTATGTCTTTCTTTGCCAATCGTTCAACCCATGACTTCATTTCCAGAAAAATAGAATTCTGTGTCCCAAGAGCATTTGGCATATGACAATTCCAGAAATCAAAAAGAAAAATATCAAATCATTTCAGGCATTCTTCTTTTGAGGAACAGTTGGGAAGCACTGTATTATATTTATATTATATTATATTTGTAAGTAAAATAATAATGATCATGAATTGAGTGCACACAATGTGCTCAAAACACATTCAATGCTTCGCAGTATTTTTTTAACCTCGAAACAGCACAATGAGATAAGTGCTTTTCCTTTTATACAGAAGAGGAAACTGAGGCCTAGAAATGTGAAAAAATGTGCCCAAAAACACTCATGAAAACAAGAACCCACAGTCACACTCAGGGCTGGGGGACTCCAAAGTTGGTGCTTTCCCCAGCATGCAGAACAAGGATTCTAGACTGGAAGCTGAGAAGAAAGAAAAAGGAAGAAGAGTGAGCCTTGATTGGACACTGGCACATGACTGGCACCAGAGCTGGCACCTGGCACATGACATCCTTACATCCCACTCTCCTTCTGCTTAGATGGAGAAATAAGGTCTGGAGAGGTTGATAAAGCTTCCTTGAACTGTTCCCATTCGTGGAACCTCTTTCCTTGCCTCTGTGACTCTGATCTGAGCCACTCATGTTACCTCTTTCTTTGCCTCTGTGTTTCTGATCTGAGCCATCCATGTTAACATTAGACATAATTCAGATTCTACACCAGCGATCCAGGACGACTAGATGAGGTGTCATTGGGACGTGGGGGTAGTTCTTGCTGAGACTGATCCTCTCCTATAGCAGCATATCACTCACAACATCAGTCTTTGTTTTCAACAAGTCCATTGACCCCCAGAGACAAAGCATATCCCATGTAGAGCTGGGAAGAGGTTTAATACTGATACGGAGGGAAAAGTGCACATGATGATGCAGCCAAGAAACTGAGCTGGCCGTTCTGGCCTCTGTACTCTAGCTGTGAACTTAAGCTCCCATAGCCAAGTACAACTCAGGGTGGTCATGCACAGAGCATGTCAAAGGCCTTTTCATTCTATTTCCTCGTCAGTATCCTGGGAAACAGGCAGTAAACACCAAGACAACAGGACAAGGAAATAAAATCTTAAGCAATTAATTATTAAACGATTTCCACGCAGGTTCCAAGAATGAGGAATAACAAGAGTAAGCAGACTGGATAAACATGCTTTTCTATGGATCTTATTCTTCCAAATGCCTTCTGTGTACGAACTCCAAGTGGAACCTAAAACTTAAAAAAAACAGAGCTGTTTAACAACACTGTCATACCAGAGGCTCATGAAGGGGCTGTAGCCCAGCCTGGCTAACCAGGCCTGGCACCAAAGGGGTGCCTGGCACCCAGGAGGCTTGTGTAGAAGGCAGGGTGCACAGCATGCAGGAGCCCACCTCACACACCTCTTTCTACATCCGTGTCATTTCTCCTCTAGAAAGCTGGTTCTGCCTTTATCATTTTAAAAGGAAACACAAACGAGGAAATTTTATCTACACAATTTTGCAGTAGATTAAAAAAAAAAAAAAAAGCTGTTTCCCCGCTTGGTTAAAAAAAGAATTTGCCCAAAGCACTCCTAGTTGTTGGAGTTATCAGCTAACCTCTGCCCTATAAAGATGGCTGGGAGATTCTGAGTTCCTCCCTGCGTGAGATCAATTAGGGACACACGTGACAAGGACATGAGTCAATAGAATAAAATCATTGACTGTACTGAAGTGAGGGGGGATTGTAGAAAAGCACACAAACTTTAAAACTTAAATAAATTATTTTAGTGATTTTTTAAAATAATAATAATAATTTGCAAATACCTTGAAAATCTTCCATAACAGTTTCAAGAGGCTGTGTTGTTATCTTTTCTTTCTGAAAAACAGTCAATGTGACATTTCTGTAGGCATCGAAAATAAGAGAATGTAGTTCTCCTGGCCTCTGTTCAAGTAACTCTCCCCTAAGAGTGGATCTGTTTATCTTTGAGGGATATGACAGTCATGTCAAAACCACAAAGTGAAGTAGACCATCAACGTGATTACCAGTTGATTCAAATCAAAAGACCAGGATAGCACCAATGGCATGGTTGTGTTGGACTCTAGTAGACTATTGTGCTTCTTTGGTAACATTAAATTCAGATTTTCACCTCAGTTAGTCACTGTCATTTATTTATTTCTTCATTCAGCATAATTTAGGAAGCATGGCCTATATCCCAGACATAGTACTGGGCACTGAGGACTGTTATTCAAAGATAACAAACAATTGGACACAAGAGGAATCTGCAGTCAAACGAGGACTGGAAACACAGTGGGATACAGCACACTGGGATCAGCCCTGCAAGCACAGCCCGCCAAGGAAGCCAGGGGTACCCCGAAGGCAGATCCTAGACTGACAGGTGCAGAGAAGGCTTCCTGGAACATTTCAGAATGCCCAAGTGAATTCCCAAGAAGGGAATGGAAGTTAGCTCCATGGAGACTAAGGAAATGGCATCCCGACAAGAAGTACAGGTGAAGGCCCTGAGTGGTGACAGCCTGTATCGGCCTGCTCAGGCTGCTGTAACAAACACTGCAGCTTGTGCAGCTCAAACAACAGAAATGGGTTCACAGTCCTGAAGTCTGGAAGTTGGAGATTAAGGTGTTGTCAGGGCTGGTTTCTCCTGAGGCCTTTCTCCCTGTCTCATAGACAGGGCATCTTCCCCTATGTCCTCATATACTCATTTAGCTGTGAGTCCTAATATCCTCTAATAAGGAATATTGGATTTCAGTAATATTGGATTAGGACCCACCCTAAATATCTCATTTTACATTAATTGGTAAAAATTCTATCTCCAAATCTAGACACATTCTGGGCTCCTGGAGTTTAGGAGTTCCACATATTAATTTGGGGGTGAGAGGGTTTGGCTCATAACATAAACTTAAAAGAGTTTAATACAAAGGGCATGGGATAGCAGAAGAATGGAAGATGGTGAGATGTAGCTCTTCATGTCCCTGACCACCGAGGAGCCCAACTGGAGCCCCACACACTTGCTGTGTACGCATCTAAATGGCTGATGGCCTTAGAGACCATGATGGGAACCACCCATGGCGCAGGGAGCATACGTGGCATGAAAAGGACTTTCTAATCCAGGTGAAGTGTCACTGGGGCAGTGCCTGACCACAGGCCACAGAACAAGGTATGTGATGAAGTGCAGGTATGCTTGGCACCAAAGCCTGTGTTCTGTCTACTTGGCTCCAGTGCTGAGATGGTGCTTGTCCTAGCTTGCGTTCCCATAACAAATTACTTGGACACCCTAAACAGCCAACATTTATTCCTCACCATTTCAGAGGCTGGAAGTTCAAGATCAGGGAACCAGCTAAGTGGTTCCCTAGTGGGGGCTCCTTTCCTGGTTTGCACACAGCCACCTTCTGCCTCTGTCCCCACAGGACCATGAGACAGAGGAAGCTCTGGGGTCTATTCCTCTTCTTGTAGGGACACTAATTCCATCATGGAGGTCCTTAGGACTTCATCTAACCCTCATTGTCTCCCAAAAGCTTCTCCTCCAAATACCATCACAGGGGCAGTTTAGGCTTCAAGGGGGAGCAATCTCACTCATAGAAGGATGTGAGGCCAGGACCAGGCAGCCTCCACATCCTGGGGAGGACTGAGATGCCTGCCATGGTGAGGTAGAGAAGGCTCATCCCAACCCTGGGTGTGGAAACCATGCCAGCTTCCAAGGCCACCAGGCCACACACCGCATTTCCTTCTATCCTCAGAGTTTCCAGGCACTAAGTTAAGCATTTTCTCCTTCGGTTGCAATGCAAGATCTTTGATCAGCTGTCTCTTGCTCCAGTCTTTTTTTTTTTTAATTTTTATTGCATTTTAGGTTTTGGGGTACATGTGCAGAAGGTGCAAGATAGTTGCATAAGTACACACATGGCAGTGTGTTTTGCTGCCTTCCTCCCCTTCACCCACATTTGGCATTTCTCCCCAGGCTATCCCTCCCCAGCTCCCCCCTCTGCTGTCCCTCCCCTATTCCCCCCAGTAGACCCCAGTGTGTAGTACCCCCCTCCCTGTGTCCATGTGTTCTCATTTTTCTCACCTGCCTATGAGTGAGAATATGTGGTATTTCCTTTTCTGTTCTTGTGTCAGTTTGCTGAGAATGATGTTCTCCAGATTCATCCATGTCCTTACAAAGGACATAAACTCATCATTTTTGATTGCTGCATAATATTCCATGGTGTATATGTGCCACCACCATGAACTTCATATGGAACCAAAAGAGAGCCCACATAGCCAAGTCAATTCTAAGCAAAAAGAACACAGTGGGAGGCATCACACTGCCAGACTTCAAACTATACTACAAGGCTACAGTAATCAAAACAGCATGGTACTGGTACCAAAACAGAGATATAGACCAATGGAACAGAACAGAGGCATCGGAGGCAAATCAACATATCTACAACCATATAATCTTTGATAAACTAGACAAAAACAAGCAATGGGGAAAGGATTCCCTGTTTAACAAATGGTGTTGAGAAAACTGGTTAGTCATGTGCAGAAAGCAGAAACTGGACCCCTTCCTGACACCTTACACTAAAATTAACTCCAGATGGATTAAAGACTTAAACATAAGACCTGGCACCATAAAAACCCTAGCAGAAAATCTGGGCAAAACCATTCAGGACATAGGAGTAGGCAAGGACTTCATGACCAAAACACCAAAAGCATTGGCAACAAAAGCCAAAATAGACAAATGGGACCTAATCAAACTCCACAGCTTTTGCATGGCAAAAGAAACAGTCACTAGAGTGAATCTTGCTCCAGTCTTAATTCATCCAGATTCCCCTGTAACTCTCTGATGTAATTAGCCCATGTCCAACATTTTGCCTCCTATACCCAGGTTAAGTCTCACTGCAGTAATGGGACTCATTTCAAATTTTATGGTGCTAGTATGTGTTGGTGGGGAGGGAGGAATACAAAAAGTGTTCTCATTAACAATTTGTTCTTTTTACTTCTTTCCCACACCCCTTGAAAACAAAAGCAGGTGTATGTTTTGCTCATGCACCTCCTCAGAAAGTGCTTTGAAAATTCAGTATGTCCTGATCTTAGATGGCAGAGGTATCTGAAAGGGAAGGATTTGGAAATCAGACTGAACTAAAAAATAACTCAATAACTGAGTCAAGAGACTGTGTTGTTATCATTGCTTTCTGAAAAACAGTCAATGTGACATTTCCATAGGCATTAAAAACAAAAGAATGTATCTCTCCTGGCCTTGGTTCAAGTAACTCTTCTCTAAGAGTGGATCTGTTGCATTTTTTGTCCTGCAACTTTGCTTAATTCACTTATTAGCTCTGATAGTTTTGTTGTGAAATCCTTAGGGCTTTCCATACATAAGACCAGATCATCTGTGAACAGAGAAAAAATTTCTTTATTTTCAATTTGTATGATTTTCATTTATTTGACTTCTCTAATTGCCCTGGCTAGAATTTCCACTACTATATTGAGTAGAAATAGCCATGGTAGGAATCCTGCTCTTGTTCCCATTGTTAAGGGAAAGCTTTGAGTCTTTCAATATTGGATGTGATATTACCTGTGGGTTTTTCATATATTGCCTTTATCATGTTATGAAAGATCTCTTTTATTCCTCGTTTACTGAGTATTTTTATCATTGAAAGGTGTTGAACTTTGTCAAATGATTCCTCTGCATCAACTGAAATGTTCATATATTTTGGGGTCTTTTTTTCTCCCTGATTCTACTCATGTGGTTTCTTACGTTGAGCGATTTTCATATGTTGAATAATTCTTGCATTACTGGGATAAATCCCATTTGTCATGGAGTATGATCCCTTTCATATGCTGCTGTATTCAGTTTGGTAGAATTTCATTGAGAGGTTTCACATCTATATTCATAAGAGATAATCTTGTAATGTCCTTGTCTGGCTTTGTATCTGTGTAATGCTAGCCTCATACAATGAATTATGAAGTATTCCCATCTCTTCAATTTTATGAAAGAGTTTGGCAAGGATTGGTGTAAACTTTCATTAAAGGACTGATAGAATTCATAGGGAAGCTGTTTGATACTGAGCTTTTCTTTTTTGGAAGATTTTTGATTACTGACTCAATCTCTTTACTCACTATTGGTCTGCTTACATTTTCTGTTTCTTCATGATTCAGTCTCGGTAGGTTGTATGTTTTAGGAATGTATCAATTTCTTGTAAGTAATCCAATTTGTTGGCATATAATTGTCCATAAGTAGTCTCTTTTGATCCTTTGTATTTCTGTGGTGTTGGTAGTAACATCTGTGATTTCATTTACAATTTTATTTATTTTAGTCTTCTCTTTTATTCTTAGTATAGCTAAAGGTTTGTCAAATCTGTTAATCTTTTTAAAGAACCAAGTTTTAGGTTCATTGGTTCTCTCTCTTGTTTTTCTATTCCCTGTGTCATTTATATTTCCTCTATTATTATTTCCTACCTCCTTCTTGCTTTGGTTTTAGACTGCTTTTCATTTTCTAGTTATGTAAGATACACAATTAGATTTTCTATTAATATCATTCTTCTTGTTTAATGTGTTTAGAGCTTAAATGTTCCCTCTGACCACTGCTTTTATTGTATCCATAAATCTTAGATGTTTTATTTTTATTTTTATTCATTTAAGAGTATTTTCTATGCTTCACGGTGCCAGGACCTGAGCTGGAGGGCAGGGCATCAGCTGTGGAGCAACCTGAGCAGGACCCCACCTCATATGATGCCATGGGCTCATTCCTGGAAAAGTTCCAGAGCCAGCCTTATGATGGCAGCTTTCAGGAAGACCAGTGGGAGGAGGAATTTGAAAAGATCCCCCTATTTATGAAGAAAGCGCCATCAAAAATTAGCCAATCAAAGTTCGTGTCCTTTGTAGGGACATGGATGAATCTCGAGAACGTCATTCTCAGCAAACTGACACAAGAACAGAAAATGAAATACCGCATATTCTCACTCATAGGCAGGTGATGAACAATGAGAACACATGGACACAGGGAGGGGAGCACTACACACTGGGGTCTATTGGGGGGAATAGGGGCGGGACAGCGGGGGGGATCTGGGGAGGGATAGCATAGGGAGAAATGCCAGATGTGGGTGAAGGGGAGGAAGACAGCAAATCACACTGCCACATGTGTACCTATGCAACTATCTTGCATGTTCTGCACATGTACCCCCAAACCTATAATGCAATAGAAAAAGAAAGAAAGAAAGAAACCTCAAAGGAAAAAGAAAATTAACCTCAGGGAGAATCCTGACTTGGCTTGTCTCCAGTCAATTATTTTTAATGAGGAGCATTCTCCAGAAGAACAGGCCAAGACCTATAAAGATGAGGGCAATGATTACCTTAAAGAAAAAGACCACAAGAAAGCTGTGATTTCCTACACTGAAGGATTAAGGAAGATCCTGATTTGAATGCTGTCCTTTATACCAACCAGGCAGCAGCACGATGTTGTCTGGGCAATTTTCGTTCTGCTCTCAGTGATGTGACCGCGGCCAGAAAGCTAAAACCCTCCTACCTCAAAGCAATAATAAGAGGTGCCTTCTGCCATCTGGAACTGGAACACTGTGCCAAGGCTGTGAACTGGTGTGATAAGGGACTGCAGGGAGATGCCAAAGAGAAGAAACTTCTGGAAATGAGGGCTAAAGTAGACAAGCTGAAGCAAATTGAACAGAGGGATGTGAGGAAAGCCAACCTTAAAGAAAAGGAGGAGAGGAATCAGAATGAGGCTTTACTCCAGGCCATCAAGGCCAGGAATATCAGGCTCTGTGAAGCTGCCTGTGAGGACGAAGATTCAGCCTCAGAAGGTCTAGGTGAACTTTTCCTGGATGGACTCAGCTCAGAGAACCCCTATAGAACCAAGCTGAGTCTAGATGGCTAGGGCAGGCTGAGCTGACCTGTGCTCTTTCTGCACCCAGAGTATGCCCAGTTGGACTTCATCTCTGCTTTTCATGAGGACTCCAGGTTTATTGATCATTTAATGGTGATATTCGGTGAAACACCCTTTTGGGACCTAGAGCAAAATATGGCCCTGATAATTTGGAGATCTGCTTTGAGGATGAGGACAAAGCAGAACTGTACCGGGTGCCAAGAGCACCTTGCTGCAGGTTCTACAGCACCACGATGACTTTGTAAAAGCCCTGACACCAGCATTTTTCATCTGCGTAGGATCCTCTACTTTTTGCAAGAATTATCTCCAGGGCAGAAAGGTGCACCAGATAAGATGACTGAGCCAGGCTCCCTGGATCTCTTCCCTCACCCTGCTCTGCTGGGAACCTAGCACACCTGAATCAGTCCAGTGCTTTATTTCTGTTACCCTGGGGATAGTCCTTCCTAGCATCGTGGCTGGGGAGGAGCCTCTGGTTTCCCCAAACTGGTCTCTGGCCAGTCTTCACTTTCTTCAGTTAATATTAAAACTCTGTGTCTTGGCTATGATGTCTTTGGACTCCATCTCTAAAGGTACCATCTGCTGCAATTACCACAGCAACTGACCTGAGCACCACCGCAGTCTGTGGAGATGGACTTAGGATCCAGTGACATGATTCTGAACTTTTGTGGAGTTCGACACCTTAGAGAAGCTACCCTTCAAACTGCGTATCTCCACACAAACTATGCCTAGAATTCCAAGGCTTTAAACCTACCCTTCAAACTGCACATCTATACAAACTGTAGGGTCCAACCCTACAGGGTCCTTTACGCCCCTCTCTGTTGGTGTGGAGACAAGAAACTGTAGAAATAAAAGACACAAGACACAGAGATAGAGAAAAGAGAGTTTGGGCCCAGGGGTGCACTGCCAACTGAAGCATGGAGTCTGGCAGTGGCCCATATCCACACACTCTGACTTTTATTGAGTACAAAGCTGGGGGCAGTGTAAGTAGGGCGTGGCATTGGTGGTCAGCAATAGGGTCAAGTACATCACGGGTCATATAGGTAGGAGCCCAGGACTTTCTAGTAGCCGAGATTAGGTAAGGAGCATAATTCATCAGCACTTTGCCATACTTGTCAGGAAAGAAAAAAGACATTAAGATTTATATTACTTTTACTGTTTATCTCTTCTAAGAAAAAAGGAACCAGGTGCAGAAGTGGAACATGAGAGTGGACATGGAACATGACCACTGGAGCATGGTCTCACATAGAGACAATTAAGCCCCTGGATGTCTGTGGGCTTACCTGACAGCCGTCAGCCCTACCACAAGAGCTCGGAGGAACAGAGTTTTCTCCTAACTCCCCCGAGGAAGGAGACATCTTGGCCATCTTGGATGTCTCCTTCCTAGCTGGCTAAGCAGCAGGGACCTTCCCAGTGCTGGCGCAGCCACACAGCCGAGGCGCCCTCCAGCAGCCCTTACACGGGCATGACAGAGGGCTTAAAGCATCTTGCCTTAGGGTCATTCCTTTCACAACATCACCCCAGGTTCACACTTCACAACCTGAAAGGCATTAGTAAAAGAACTATGATCACCTGTGAATAAGATCACATATGAATAACTAAGATCACATATGGATAACTAAGATTAACTATGAATAACTACTGTGGTTATATCTCTAATTATTTCCTTCTTCATTATTTATATGGGAATAGGCTGAGGCTTCTGGCTCCTGCCTTGGCATTTTGGGGTCTCCCCACTACACAAACTATGCCTAGGATTCCAAGGCTTTTAAAGCTACACCTCAAACAGCACATGTCCACACAAACAAACCGCACATAGGATTCCAAGGCTTTAAAGCTGAGAGACCCTGGCCTCAAGTTACTATATGAGCACAGAGGGTAACCACGTGGGGTTGCTGTAAATGCTTTGAGGCGAAATGGGGGCAGGAAAACCACATCCAGCTCTGCATTAATAAAGACCTTACACACTGAGATCCTTGGTACCGCTAAGAAAATTGCCAGTTTTCTTCATCTTTGCCATACAGAGGACTGTGACAGACTTGGACAGTGGCCTCTGAGTTCCTCTGCAGTTTTCACATTTTAGGATTTTGTATCTTTTAAACTGGAAAATCTTCTAGCATGTTGCGTTGTGGTTACAGGGTATATTTTTGTCTGCAGCTGTTTGTTGCTCCCTTCCTAAGAGGAGTGCATCTATCCTGAAAAAAAAAAGAGTATTTTCTAAATTCTTCTTTGAACCTATAGCTTATTTATGAGTATGTTGTTTAATTTCCACGTATTTCTGAGTTTTCCAGTTATCTTTCTGTTACTGATTTCTGGCTTCATTCTATCATAGTCAGACAAAATACTTTGTATGATTTCAACCTTTTAATATTTACTGTGACTTGTTTTGAGGCCTAACATAAGATCTACCTTGGAGACTGTTACATGTGCATATTCTGGCGTTCATGGTAGTGGAGTGTTATTTACACGTCTATTAATTCCAGTTGTTTGTAGTGTTGCTCAAGTCCTCTCTTTCCTCACTGATATTTTGTCTCTTTGTTCAATTCATTATTGAAAGTGGGATATTAAAGTCTCCAAATATTGTTGTAGAATTTCTTTTCTCAGTTTGTTACTGTCAATTTTTGCTTCATGTGTCTTGAGGGTTCTGTTTTAGGTTCATGTATATTTATCATTGTCATATATTCTTGATGGATTAACCTTTTTTGAATATACAATTTTCTTGTTTTATATAATAAATTTTAAAGTCTAGGCAGCACATTCAGCAGCCCTGCAGATCAGTCTCTTGCTTCAACAGTGTTTGAATGGAACAGATCTAGGGACTTTCTTTCTTCTAGTCTCCAGCCACCTTGCAATCTCCTCTCCATTTTCAACCTTCAGGACCATCTTCTCAGTCATCTCCTGCTTCTGGGACCATCCAACACCATTTTTGTGGTTAGCTCCTTCTCACTGACAACCATGAGCTCCCAGATTAATCAGGATTATTCCGTTGAGGTGGAGGTTGCCATCAACCACCTGGTCAATTTGCACCTTTGGGCCTCCTACACCTATTTCTCTCTGGGCTTCTATTTTGACCATGATAATGTGGCTCTGAAAGGCATGAGCCACTTCTTCTGCCAATTGGCTGAGGAAAAGCATGAGAGCACCAAGCATTTCCTGAAGATACAAAACCAGTGCAGCAGCGTGCTATCTTCCAGGACATCCAGAAGCTGGCTCAAGATGAGTGGGGTAAAACTCTGGATGCCATGGAAGCCACCATGGCCCTGGAGAAAAATCTGAAGCAGGCCCTTTTAGATCTTCATGCCCTTAGTTCTGCCTGCATAGACCCCTGTCTCTGTGACTCCTGGAGAGTCACTTTCTAGATGAGGAAGTAAAATTCATCAAGAAAATAAGTGACCACCTAACCAACCTCCACAGGCTGGCTGGCCAGAGGCTGGGCTGGGTGAGTATCTCTTTGAAAAGCTCACCTTCAAGCACAACTAGGAGCCTACTGAGCCCAGAAACTTCTGGAGGGCCCCTCACAAAGTAACAGGGCTTCTGCCTAAGCCTCTTCCTCCAGTCACTGGGCAGCTTTTTAACTACCCTGGAGCACTCTTTCAGGCCTTGGATCAAATTGAAATAAAACTTTTGGAAGAAAAAAAAGAAAATTTAAAGTCTATTTTGTCTCATAATAGCAGAGATGTCCCAGATCTCTTTTGATTAGTATTTGCATGAAATATCTTATCTGTCCTTTCATTTTCAGCATTTTCATGTTTTTATAGCTAAAATAAGTCTCTTGTAGACAGCATGTAGTTGGATCTTTTTTTAATACATACTGAAAATCTCTGCCATTTAATTGAATAGTTTGATTCATTTATATTTAAAGTAATTACTGTGGAGGAAAGGCCTTTTTCTCTCATTTTGCTATTTATATTCCATAGGTTTTGTTTATTTTTATTTCTCAATTCCTTCATTATGGACTTGTTTTTTGTGTAATTGATTTTTTCTGGTCCATTTTGGGTTAATTCTTATTTTCTTTTCTGCATAATTTTTAATTGTTTTCTTAAGCTTTTTTAGTTATTTTCTTTATTTTTTTTCTACCTCACAATTTGGAGATTGTAATTAACATCTTAAATTTATAACAAGGTAGCTTGAATCAATACCATCTTAGCCAGAATTATGCACAAAACCTCTGCTACTTTACAGCCTCATTCGTCTCTTTATGTTATTATTGTCACAGATTTTGTCTTTACTCATTGAGTGCCCATTAACACGAATTTATATTATTTTTGGCATTTGAATTTTAAAACATATAAAGAGAAAAAAATAGGAAAGAGAAGCTACAAACCAAAAATATAATATTTGCTTGTATATTAATCTCTGTAGTTACCTTTACCAGTTTTTTTTAATTCTTCCTAAAGCTTTGAGTCTGTGTCCTTTTATTTCAAATTCAAGGAATACTTTTAGCATTTCTTGTAGGACAGGCTTACAAGTGTTGAATTTCTGCAAAGTTTATTTATCTGGTAATGTCTTAATTTCTTATTCATTGATTAGTTTTGCCAGATGGAATTCTTGGTTAGCAGGGTTTTTTCTATCAGCACTTTAAATATGTTATCCCACTTCCTTCTGCCCTCCATGCTTGCTGATGAGAAATTGACTCTTATTCTTATTTAAGATTCCTTGTACAAAAACATGACAAGTAGCTTCTTACTTCCTGCTTTCAAGATATCTTTTTGACTTTTTCTTTTGAAAGTCTAATTATAATGTGTCATGGAGTCTTTGTGCTTATTCAGTTAAAAGTTCATTGAGATTCCCTGATATGCTGATTTATGTTATTTCTCACATTTGAAAACTTTGGAACATTATTTCTTCAAATAACTTTTCTACTTCTTTCTCTCCTTCTTCTTCTTGGATTCCCATTATGCATATAATGGTACACTTGATAGTGGCCCACAGGCCTCTTAAGATATGTTCATTTTTCTTCATTTCTTTCCACTTCTGCTTCTGAAATTGAATAATCTACATCGAGCTATTTTAAATTTAGTTTGAAATTTTGAGGCTGCTTTCTTCTTTCTGTTCAAATTTTCTGCTAATATCTCTAGTGAAGTTTTTGTTTCAGATTGCATTTTTTAGCTCCAGAATTTCTGTTTGATCTATTCTTATATTTTCTATCTTTGTTGATAATCTCTATTTATCTAGGCATTGTATTTATGGTTTCCTTTGTCTATGGTTTTTCTTTATCTCTCTGGGCACATTTAAGATGGTTGATTTAAATTCTTTTTATAGTAAATCCAATGTCTGGATTTTCTTGGGGACAGTTTCTGTTTGTTTATTTTTTCCTGTGAGTAGAACATACATTCCTATTAATTTGTGCATATGGTAAATTTTTGTTGATAATTGGAGATTCTGAAAATCATAATATGTAACTCTAGAAATCATAATCTTCCTCTCCCCAAGATTTGCTGGGTTGCTACTTGTAGGTTGTAGTTGTTTAGTGACTCTTCTAAATTCTTTTTATAAGACTGTATTCTCTGTTATGTGTAGTCACCAGAGTTCCAGTTCTGTTAACTTACTGGTCAACTGGTACTTTAACAGAGATTTTTTTAAATGTCCAAAGCCAAGAGAACAAAAAATACTCCAAGTCTTTGCAGACTGGCTATATGTTTGAGCATTCCTTTAATGGTTAGCTAGGCCATTTATGTTCACTTAATGTCTACTTTGAGCTTCACAGGAGCCTAAAGACGGGAGCCAGAGATGAGAGTTCATGGTGTCCTCCAGTCTTTTCTGAGCATGCCTAGTCCTGGGCAGTTGTGTGGACTTCCAGATTATCCAATTATGTGGAATCTTTTGAGATGTTTATCCTCACGTTTATATTCTTTCCCTGAATTTTCCTAGTCTTTCTAGTCTTGTCTACTGATTTTCCTGTTGTAATATTCCCCAGACAGCAGCAGTGAATATATTTGCCTTAAACACTTCTTTTAAACTGCCACCGAGGAGGCTGCTTCAGCACTGAGAAAGTTCAGAGGCACATGAAACAAAGGAAATCCCCTGAGCAATCACTCAAGGAGCCACCAGACAGACATACAATCATAATTGTTTGAGACTAAGGCCTGTAGTGCCTCCTCTGGGGCCATCAAGTTATGTCAGTAACACAGGCAGCCATCCCCATAGCTACCACCAAGCTGGAAAGTGGTAAATTGTATAGGTAAATTAAAGAACCACAATATTCTTTTACTGAAATTTAGTATCTTCTTTCTTTGTGAAACGTTTCCTTTGTTATTATATATTTTTTATTAGATTTCTTAGTTTTAAAAAGTTAATCCTAATAGTTTATGCCAACTTCATTGCTGCTTTAGTGAAGAAACAGTTTTGGAGTTCCCTGCTCTGCCATTTTCTGCTTCTGATTGACATTTTAAAAGAACCACAGGCTACTGTGTTAAGAGGAAGCAACAGAGAGGACTGAAGCTGGGAAGCTAACAGCAACAATGGGATGAGACCTGAGGGTGCCTTAAATGGGGAACAGTGGAAGTGGTAAGAAGTTATTAGATTCTGAGCAGATTTAAGTGGTACAGCCAAAGGACTTGCAGATGGATTGGAATGTAGGCAATGAAAAATGTGGAGTGAAGAGGCCTAATAACGGGGAAGGATGAATTTGCCATTACTGAGCTGGTTTTCTGAAGGAGTTTTCTGACTGGTCTCCCCAATTCCATGTTCAGTCTTCTATGATCCATTGTCAACAGAGCAGTTGGAGTGAACCTTTCAAAACTGAAGTGAGATTATGTTACTCCTCTGCTCACTGTCCCATCCCAAATCTTTACAATGGCCGACAGAGTACTAAATAACCTGACTCCCTGCAACCACTCTGTCCACACCTCCTAATTCACCCTATTCCAGCTGTCATCCACTCTGGCCTTACTGTTCCTACAAATCACCATACAGGATTTGTAACTCAGGGCCTTTGCACTTGTGTTTCTTGATATGCATGGCTCCCCCTTCATTTCCTTATGTCTCTATATAAATGTCACTTTATTGAATGTGTCCTTTTGTCCACCTTCTGGGGAAAAAAAATGGCAAATTTAGCCACTCCAAATGTCCTGATACTTCCTATTATCTTCTTCTGCTGTATTTTCCCACAAATATATCTATAGTCGTTTCTTTGTTTGATGATTTACCCTCTGCTCACTCTTGCCCCAGAGAATGTAAGCTCCATCAGCTCTGTTTTCCTCACATGTGTATCACCAGCACCTTGAAATGAACCTGGCAAGACAAAGAACAAAGTTAGTATTTCCTGAGTTCAGAAATTGAGATATGCAGTTTTGTGTAAGACACAATCATTATGTTGAGAGATTCCACAGTATAGGAAGGAAGAGAAACAAGTAAACTAGTGACTAGATGCAGTGGATGGGTCCTATATTTCAGAAGAACACAGAGGAGGGATGTCAAAGGGACAGTTCCAGGACTCACTAAACCAGGTCAGAGCTGCAGGAGCAGAGGGAAAAGTAGTTCACCCCCCAGCCTCCATCAGAAGGGTGCTGCCATAATTATTGTTTTCAATATAAGATTTTATTGGAAAAAAAGCTTCTGACCCTTAGAATAGCATTTAGATACTACTGATCTGCCCAGACCCTGTTAGTTCATAATGCATATTTGTTTAAACTAATTAATACATTATGTCCCTTGCTCTTGGGCAATTCTGCCATAATCTGCTGAGAGGTCACAGGGCATAACTATCTAGGTCATCAACTCTGAAATGAAGGTGTTAGAGGATGTTGCCTTTGTAGTGGCTATCTCCAGGTCTGAGTCCAGAAACATTTGGCCAAAATGAAATTATATGCATCCTTATAACATAAAATGGTTAAAACCAAGAATTTATCAGCTACTTTATTTCTCCCAAGAGACTTTCAGACATCTCTTTGCTTTTGTTATTATTCTTTGTAATAAATTTAATGAGCAGATGTGATTTATGCCATGTGTTTATAACAGCCTGAACTTTAATATTGCATTTTTCTCACTGGCTTCCTTGCATTTGAGATTTTTCACCAGGTTTAGAAAGACTCTTTCTTGTTTTGTTTACAACAGATGCTAGAGAAGTATAGCCAAGAAAGAAAAGAGTAATGAGGCTTATCTCCACATTCTCCACTCAGTTTCTCAAATAGGTCTGAAAAATGCTACAGGCAGCCACATGAAGAGCACAGGAATGCAAATGGGTCGTTCTCTCTAAAGACACACAATCTTGGGGTCATATTTTTCAAACTGTGGTTCATTCATACAAAAGCTTTTTTGAGTAATTGTTATAGGTTGAAATGCAAAAACAAATAACATGGAGGTCCCTACCATTAAGAGGCTTACTAACAGGCTTGAAAATAGGAATTGTCACTATTTTTAAATACCATGCTAGGAACTAGATAGCATTTCCTAATGGCTATGGGTATTTTTAGTGGGGAACGGTTGACAAAATATTCTAAAAGTGATCATGGTGATAGCTGCACAACTCTTTGAATATACTAAAAACCATTCAACTGTCCAATTTAAATGGGTGAACTATATGATGTATCAATTATATCTCAGTAAAGCCATTTAAAATAAATATGACATACGAGGGGTCTGCACAAAGCCTTGCGGGGGCACTGAAGATATAATGGTCAGTCCTTTGCAGGGGAGATGTAGGAGAAAGTAGGATAGAAACATCTCAGTACAAAGGTCAGACTCAGATATTCAAGTGTAATCCCTCCACATGTGTGTCAAAATACATCTGAAACTCAGTATGTCCAAAGCCAAACACCAAATCTCTCCACCAGACCCACTCCATGTGCAGGTTCCCCATCTCAACACCTGCAGACCCACTCCATGTGCAGTTTCCCCATCTCAACACCTGTGATCTCATCCACTCCATGTGCAGTTTCCCCATCTCAACACCTGCAGACCCACTCCATGTACAGGTTCCCCATCTCAACACCTGCAGACCCACTCCATGTGCAGGTTCCCCATCTCAACACCTCCAGACCCACTCCATGTGCAGGTTCCCCATCTCAACACCTGTGATCTCATCATTCCAATTGCTTAGGACAATGTCACTGGAGTCATTCTTAACTTGGATCTTTCTTCCACAGCTCAGTCATCAAATCCTGGTGACTCTCTCTAATATAAATCCTACCTCCACTCCCACCTTGCACTTGAATTTCTATGTCCCCTTTCTCACTGGTGTTGCTATGTTCAACCTTGTCTTCCCTGAAGTCTATTCTTGATACAGCAACCCAAGTGATACCTTCAAACTGGAAGTAGGATGGTTGTACTCCTCAGAATGCTGAGAAGCTTCCACCTTGTCTAGGCAGATGTCCTTCTGACCTGGCCCACCACAGGGCTGGTCTCACGTGCATCTCCTGAAAGCCACCCAGCCATGGTGTGTCTGCATTTCCCACCTTCCTTGTACTCCTTTCAGTTAGTAATATTTGTGAGTCTGCAATCATATCACTGGTGGGACCTCATTAACTTATGAATTGGACGACTTCACAAGAAAAAAAGAAACTTTTCAAGAGATAACCTTACCATTTCTCAAAGAACAGGCTATAAGAAGGGCTTGAGGTGAGCTGAAGCAACCTATGTCTGGAAATGAATCACTGCAGCCAGAAGAGGTCAACAGTGACAAAACAGAAGCCTGGGAGCTGCCTGCCTGGCCCAAGGTCACAAGCTCATTAGGGATTGGGTCAAGTGTACTTTGCACTGTACTATTGCTTTTTGAGAATATGCAACTTTCTTTTTCTAATTCTGACAGCAACTTCCTGAGCTGTGCAGTTAGTTAGGGTACAAAGAGAATCAAAACATTATACGGCGAGAATAAACAGACGGGTATGTCCTGTTTATTCTGCCCTATTGCTTATCCTACATGGCTCATGGTTCCCTGAGTGTGCTCTGCTCCCTCCTCTCCTTTCCCTCAGACTTCTGGCCCCCAGTTACCCCTCTCACTGCCACTGTCACTGGCATGTTCACTCTGAGTTCTACATGCAAATTAAACATAATGTCTGAAATCTTTGCTAGATATAAAACCAGACATTTTTTGAATCTTCCTATGAGATTATTATTTTCCATCTTATTGATATATCAGTTAATTGGATACCTTATTTGAGAACTTAAACTTGAACAGAGAGTATTTATTGTATGGTTTGTGCTTCCAGTCTTTCAGGTGCAGGAATCCAGCTTTCCTTGGTTATCCCAGAGATGTGATTGAGGGCTCATGCTGTCCAATCCCTCTCAAAGTGGTAGCGTTGAGTGTTTGTCTGTCTCTTCACATGCAGAGGGTGATCCTGATTTTTGGGAGGAGAATGCATAGATCATCATAGATCCATCAAGCTTCAAGGGTAAAGGAAACACCCTCCTGTTAATGCTTATTATGTGGTGTTTCAATCCTTTTTGTATCCAGATTAATCAAGGTTTAGCTGTGGAAGTTTCTGGTAACATTAGAATGAGGGAGTTCCACGTTTGCAAAAGTTTTGCAGATGGATCTGGGATGTGCTAATGTTCCAGTCCTCACAGGGATGCTCCTACCTGCGGAAGTGGGTAGCCCTTGGGACCAGAGCTCTTTTCCTGGCAACACTGCAGACGCTGAGAGGCTGACACTTTGTCTTCTCCTCCTAGGTCTCTGGGACTCCATTCTACTGTTAGGAGGACAGGACAGTGAGTTTAGACATGACGCAAAACTTCAGAACAATGGCGGCATTCCAGGATCCAGAGAACTTTTCAGGGCCTGGCTGGCTGTGGCATTCTGTACTTTCCTGAGGGTATGCCCTGTTCATCACAATCTGACTTCAGAAAATCTCATCTCCTGCCCGACCCATTTGCAGACTGCCTCCCAGGAGTGTCTCTGGGGACGAAGCACTCATTATTCTGCAATCTTTCTCAGTACTACAAAGATTCTCGGGACCCTTACATTCTAAGTAGCATAAATCCCGCTCAAACTGGCTTAAGCAAACTACAAACAAAAGGTATTGCTGCAAGCTCAAGTGTAGACTTCAGGAACAGCTACATCCAGAAACTAAACACTACCAAGCGTGTGTGCAGTCTCTGTCTCTCTCCAAACCTTAATTTTGCCAACTTGCATTTGGGCTTTATTTCAGGCTCTAGTGGGACTCATCTGACAGAAAGAGCAGTCCTCTCCTATGTCTAAGATTGGTTTTAGTGAATGGACTTGGATCCCTATGTCAGAAAGAGCAATGCTGATTGCTGAGACTGGGGAGAGGTAAATTCCCCAACTAAAATAGGGAGGTCTTACAAAATAAGAAAAAGACACTTACACCAACTTAATTTTCAGGGTGACCCTTCTGGACCATTCCTATTGTCATCTTGGTGTCTGTACCACTTATACCCCTCACTCGTGATGGGCTTCATGCCTTTGCTGTGTTGTTATCTGTTAGCTGTGAGCTCTGATCTCAACACGACCTTGGCTACACTCTTCAGGCTTCTCCGAGACTCCACTTTCATAGGTTTATGTTGTTTCAGGTTCCTGCCAATCTCACAAGTCTGGTTACTGATGGGTCAGAGTAGCCATGATAACTCCCATTGCACTGCTCCTCCAAGGATCTCAGCCGCCATAAAGGATCCATGTTCCTGGGGTGTCACCTTTGTTGTCTGGGACACTACCTCATCACTGTCATGTCTTAGATGCATCTGTTGCCATCCCCCACCATCTTAATTGCCCCTAGGCAATGAGTAAAGTCTGTCTCCACCTCTTCGGCAGATCACATGCTACTCCCTACTGGATGGAGTGGTTTTTTTAAATAAACTTTCTATTTCAGAAGAGACTTAGATTAAAAAGTCACAAATTTAGTAAACAAAATTTATGAAAACAGAGAAGAGATTTCCTATGTAACCCATACCGAGTTTCCCCTACCATTAATGTCTTACATTCGTATGGAACATCTGTTATAATTAATAAACCAATATTGATAAACCACTCAGGTTCCCTCGGTTTTTACCTGATGTCCTTCTCCTGTGCCAGGATAACACAGGACATTTAGTTGTCACATCTCTTGGCTCTCAGGATTTTTCTGGTTTTTGATGACTTTGACAGTTTTAAGGAGGACTGGTCAAGTATTTTGTAGAATGTATCCAAAATAGGGTTTTTCTGATGGTTTTCCACGATTAGACTCGAGTATGGGTTTGGGGAGGAAGCCCACAGCAGTGAAGGGCCTTGCATCACCTCAAGGGTACACACTGTCAATGCGACTCATCACTATGGGTGCTGGCCTTGACCACCGGGAGGAGGTCCTGTTAGTTTCTCCACCATAGAGTTCCTCTCCCTTCCCATTTTCCATGCTATGTTCTGTGGATGGATGCTGCTCTGTGTGCCCCAACCTGAGGAGTGGGGAGTTTGCTCCATCTCCTGGGGTGATCATTAACCTCACACACACATACACCCGGCCCCCCGACCCCAGGACTATGGATTCCTCTTGTCTCTGCCACTCTGTGAAGTGCAATGACTAATTGTAGAAGGTGTTCAGTAAGCATTTGTGAATGGGACTAAACAGTTGTATCGCCTGGGAAATCTTTGCTCCCTAGGTTGGCTGACACCCAAAGGTGAACGGTGTCTCTGGACATCCTTCAAGGCCCCCATGTCAAAGCTAGCTATGGAAGAGCCGGAGAGTGCTCATGAGCATCCTTGGCACCAGAGTGGGTAATGAGACCTCAGAGAATGTGCACTTCCTAGCTAAATTCTGCAGTACCTGTTGCTCCCCCAAGCTCAGAAGAAAGTAGGTCCACACTTATAAACTAGGAAGGACTAAAATGGGCTTAACTTTTTCTCTGGGTTTGAATTTTTGTCATGGATGAGAAGAAACTCAAGTGTCCTATGTACTCTCCAACATCAAAGGTCGACCTCACCTGCTCTTACAGGTGACCCCTATCAGATGTCTTTAATACATCATCACACCGTGTTGGCTGAATGTGGTTTAAAACCTGTACAAGTGTCCCTATTACAGCCCACACAGTATTTAATAGAAATAAAAGTGACTTCATCTTCTGCCAGCCTAGGTTTTCCCTAGACTGGACATAGACCGTGTCCTTGGGGAGCACCCCTGACCCAATCACTGGGGCTGCTGGCTCCAGGTTGAGGAGCCAACATGCAGCCACTAGCAGGGTAAGGAGCCCAGTGACACCAGGAAAACATGTATGCTGCAGGGAGCCAGGACACAGCTGCTTCAGCTTCTGACTTCACTCATTTTGACATTGGGAAAGCTATTTCTGAATGCCTCTGAGGGTCTAAGGTATAAGCACTTATTGATCATGTGAGGGTAAACGTGCCATAAAGCACCCTCCACCCCACAGTCTCCACACCCCTTTATGTCCCTCTGCAGTGGACAGGAACTCATGTGTCCCATCAGCAGAGGAGATGGGAGGACAGAGCACAGCCAGTCCTGGTGATGTCTGTCAGCACAGGTCCCAGGACCCTGGGCAATTCCACGAGACTTCCTGAAACTCAGGGTCCTCTGGGACCCAGGTAAAAGCAGCCGTAGGTGTGAGCCTGTTTGTGAACTGCAGGCCTCACACCTGGGGCTGTTGGCCGCAGCCTAGTCTCACCTTCTCCAGCCTCCCCTCCTGCCTCAAGGTCATCTCCCCAAGCAGCCTGCCACACCATGCTCTGTCCTGTGGGGCACCCAAATGTTTCAGGCCTCCAGGTCATGTGATCGGAAGCCAGGAGTTCCATCTTTGATAGGTCGTTGCTGTCCAGGCTCTTGCAGGCCCCACTTCCAGTGTTTTTGCCCCATGCCCCAGTTCCCTGCCACCCAGATGCACCATCTCTGAGCTAGCTTCAGGATCCTGCATGCCCCTCAGCTGATCACATGGCTCTGTGCTGCTTTTTGGAGCCATGCTTTCTCTCTGTCCATTGCCAGCCCTGTTCAGCCCATCCTGTCAACCATCGGGACCATTGATGCAGTGAAGGAGCTGGTCCATCACCTTTGCCACCCCCAATCTCCTGCACCTCCCCTTCCTGCGCTACCCACACCCCTGGGTTCAGGAGCAGACTCCCTAGCATGGGCACATCCCACTGCCCATGGTTCTCATTACCTGTTCCAGCCACATTCTCAGTCCACATGGGGCCACTCTCATGGAGGAAGAGGCACTGTCCAGACAGCATCACCCACCTAGTCTGCACTGGCAGTCCCAACCTGGGTCTCTGTGGATGGCTCTAATAGTCCTCTCCTCCCAACCTTTCCCTAGGCAGCAGGGGCAGGGCAGGGCAGCCAACTTTCCATGGGCTTCTTCCTTCCTCTGATGGGTATGACCAGCTTGTCTACCAACTGGGCAAGGTTAAGATCCAAAGACACAGTATCAGGGGAGTCTCCAAGGTTGAGAGAGCTGTGCAAGTGCCAGTGGCTATGGCATCATGATTACAATGGGAATGATCACAGCACAGCAAAGGAATTCAGAGTCTGCAGGACCAGGGCCACCCGTCCTGGGCCTGCCTTCCATGGGCTATGCAAAGTAGACGTGCACTGTACCCTTCGGGCCTCCATTTCCTCTTCAACGTGGGAACAACATGCTGGGAAGGAATCGGAAACAACACAGAGGATGGCTTTATATGTGTGACACAAGCCTGACACATGCCTGACACTGCTGGATGCACACCTGACAGGCACAGGACACACACTGGACACATGTCTGACACACACCTGATACACGCTGGATACATGCCGGACACACGCCTGACATGCACAGGACACACGCTGGGCACACTTCTGACGCACACCTGATACATACTGGACACATGCAGAACACACACCTGACACATGCAGGACACAGGCCTGATGCACTCCTGACACATGCGGGACACACACAGGAAGACACAGGCCTGACACACACAGGACACACACTGGACACAGGCCTAACACACACCTGACACACTCCAGACACATGTTCGGCTCACACCAGCATTTAGCATTTTGCGATTTTTATTTTCTCCAAAAGCTGTGTTTTTCCAACAAGAAAATCTTGAACTCTAAGCTTCTGGGAGCTCTCTTTCTGAGCAAATGTGTGTTGCTACACCAGGGGACGGGGATGAGAACAGCACAACCCCAGTAAAGGAGCTGTGGGCGGGGGCCAGTCTCAGTCATGCACAGGCAACCCCAATGGCAGAGTCCCAGCCAGGACTTGGCCTCACTAGGGCTTCATCTGGGGCTTTTGTGTTGAGCTCTGGCCTCTCCCTGGGCCTCTGGTTCTGCAGAAGCAGCAGCCTGTCCTTCCTGTCATAGCTCCAGTCATGGTCTCCGAGCTTCAGCCAGGGTCATTTCTGCCCCGGCATGGTCAGGCACCAGCGGAGCAGACACAGCCCTCGGATGGCTCTGGCAGCAGACCTTTGCAACGCTGGCTAATGAGCTTCTGGGGAAGAAATGTGACTCAGAAGGCCATCAAGCAGCTCCACACTGCCTTCCTCACACAATGTGGTGGGAGTTTTAGGTACTTATTTCCTGGCTACAGCACATATCTCTAAACAGTCTTAAGCCAACAGGGTGTGCAAAGCCTACAACTTCAGACATCAATTCAGTTAACATTTATTACTTGTCTCCTATGGCTTGGGAACTTTCATATATATGTATTTGCTAATAATCTCACTGATCTTCACAGAAACCTCACAAGTTAGCTATTAATGCTACATTCATATGGCACATTAGAAAACTAAGGTTTTCTCCCAGCTATTGAGGAAGGGACCTAGAGTGAGATCCAGGATTTTTCTGGTCTCATGTCTGTGCTTTTCCCATAGGACATGTGGTAGCAGGCCCTGGAGTGGCAGAGTGTCCTCCTAAACACCTTTCTGCATGTTTGGGAGGTGGACAGATAAATATTAGTATTACTCAATATTAGTATATCTCAACAGGTGGACAGATAAATATTAGTATTACTATTTTGTGAAGGGGGGAATTCAGGAGCAGAGTGGGATTTTAAGTACCACGTATGCAGGTAGCATTTTAATTTGCTTCTTCAATTTTCAAAAAAAAAAAAAAGAGGGCTCCTTTGGCCACCTGTATCCAACAATCTTGTCACCTCTTCTAAAGCTTCCAAGGAGACTGGTGCACTTCTGGGTGGATACTGAGCTTTCAGAGCTGGAAAGGAACTCAGCTGAGACCTTGCTGGAGCTTTGTGCAACTGAGGGAGACAGGGCAGCTTCCCCATTTTCACAGGTGACATATTCTACCACTTTCATCACTTGAAACATTGGAGACTCCAGCCCATAGCTGGGCAGGGCAGAGCAAAGACACTACAGAGAAGACAGACCACTCCACACTTTGAAGTTAGGATGGATAAGCAGCATCTCAGAAAGAGGTGCCGCAGAGCAGGTGAGGAGCCCCAAAAGCAGACTTGAATCTAGGGGAGGGGACCGGAAGTACAGAAGAAAGGAGATATCAAGCCCAGGACAAGGCAGAGGCTGACAGCACTGATTCAGCAGGCAGAGCAACAAGGAGCCCTTCTCAGGTCAGGAGAGTTTACTGTGCCCATAGACGGCAAAAAGAAGAGGAGCTGCACATGTCAGCTCCCCAGGTCCTTGTTCAGAAGACAGCACAGAAACAACAGCAACAGGAACGAGGGATGGGATGCCCTGCCACCCTGTGGCAAGGCAGCTTTATCACTTGTAGCTGTGCCCAAAGGGAGGCCTCATCAGAAGCCAGGAGACCATGAGAAACTTTCACCTCAGCCTCCTCCATTCCAGGGAAGCAACTGAGAAATGGCAGCTTCTCATGATCAATCCCATGGTCTAAGAGGACCACAAGACATTCTGCAAAGACTGGGATTTAGCCACAGTGACAGTCTTGCCACGTGGCCTGGTGGATATATGCAAGGTTTCCAGGGTTCTGTGGTGGAGCCAGCCCCCTCCAGTTGGTCGGGGGTAACTGTGGAGGCACTGAATGGAGGCAGGTAGATGGCAGTCAACAGCAAGACTTAAAGGTGAGAGGACTCAGTCAGAGCCAGAGGACAATGAGAATTAAATCTCTGCTCTTAAATCTCTGGGGATTTTAGGCAAAACAACCACCTACTCAAGTTTGTGTTCGGTTGGACTGTTATTTGTCCTGAAAGCAGAAAGCTCTCTAAAGAGAATTAATATTTAAACCATTGCTTAAAATGGAGAGCAGTTTTGTGTTGGATAATATTAAATAACAACAAATTTCAAATTTGGCTCTGTCTGAAGTCCTGACTAAATTCCATTGCTCAAGAAGCTAATAAAAATATTTTTTAAGATTTTCTTACCAAGTTATGATTTGTCTCAGACTCCCTTGGACTTCCTAAGTTCCTGGTAGTTTCGTGCATTTGTCTTTTACGAGATACCAGCTTTTCAGCAAGTGTTCTGAAAAAGAGGGGGCTTCTTGCAGAAGAAAAGTTTCAGAAGCTATTAGCATAGGTTTTAGAAAAAGAAGCTGGAAATTCTGGCAGGAGAAAGAGGGTCAACTTTGTTCAATATTTATTTAGTATTGCAAAGTCAGTTCGGACTTTGGAAATGAGAGTCCTGGAAAGGACTCTATTCTTAGAGCCTCCCTGGGACTTCTGCCCCCACAGCCAAAAGCTCAGGACGCCCAAGGGCACTAGGAGCCAGGTGTGGTCAGGGGATGGCGGCCAACTGCTGTGTCACTCAACCAATCCCAAGAGGGCAGCTGTGGGTCAGCCCGGCAGGGGGCTCCCATCCCAAAAGTGAGCTGGCCAGGGCCCCACAGTGAGGGGGGTCAGGTCCAGGTTAGGGTTGCTTCTAACCAAGCTGCCCCAGTGAATGTGGCAGAACACAGGACAAGCACAGCTGAAATTAAGAAGCAAACTCTATCATCAGGCCTTTTTTCAGAAACTGAGGCTCAAAGGAGCAAACAGTCCGCTTACAGCCCCAAAGGTGGTAGGTTGTCTGGATTTCTCTGGAGGATGTGCCACGCAGTGGTTCCATGAGTGGCTTCCAGGTCCCTGACCATCTCCCCCAAACACAGCACAGGCTTAGCCTGCCCCTCACAGCTGGACTCCCTCCTTACCTTGGACCCCAGGGCCAGGCTAGAAAGCCTTGGATTTGTGGGACAGACACACGCTCCACAGTCAGCATTTTTATAAAACAGAAGCAGCCTCAACCCGTTTCTGGCAGATGGTACCTAGACAGCTGGAGTCTTGTGTGGTTTCCTTTGCAGAAATCTACTGATTTCTGATGGTGAACAGCCAAGGAAATCCAAATTCCCGTAATTTAGACCCAAGAGCCTGAGGTTGGCAAGCATCAGATAAGACTGAATCTCCGAGTTCCCATTTACCGGTAGAATTAAACTTATCTTTGTTAATCAGCCCAGAGCCACTAACACCTGCTACAAAAGCGCCCACAGGGATAAGAGCAGACACAGGAACAGCAGCCCCTGGACCTCGGGGGAGAGGCTGCGGCAGAGGGCTCTGGGACAATACCTTCCTCTCAGCTGCCTTACAGGCCAATGGGCACTTCATTTCAATGAAGCAAATGTCATAAAATCTTTGAAGTTGTTGGAAAATAGTTAGCAAGGAGATAATGGGATTTTTTTGTAACTGCTAATGTAACATTTCACCCAGCATAGCTTTGTTTTCTTGATATTTCTTCTTAGTTCATGAAATCAAGATTCATAATGTCAGAAAGAAACGTTTTAAAGCTGTTAGATGCATAGACTGAGAAGAAACCAAGCTAAACTCCTGAGTTTCATGGTTGACACTCACAGACAATTTTTCCACATCAACTTCTCAAACGTGTCAGCGGCCATCAGATATCTGTGACCCAGCTTCTCACTAGGATCACCTGCAGAGCTTGCCCGTGACCATGGCTGGGTTCTGGGCCAAGAGCTCCCACATTGTTCAGTGGATTCTAAAGTTCACCCCAGACCCCAGCAGCCCACTGTGGCTCCTCCTGTTTTTCCTGGGCACATTCCCTTCCAAGCTCACAGACCTCATTCCCACACTTAAACCTGCTGAATTCATCCCTGCCTCAGGGCCCCAGCACCCCCTCTTTCCCTCCTTCAGGGCCTTCCTTGGTCCCTCGCATTGCAGATACCTTCTCATTATCCGGGTCTTCAATCAAGTGTCTTTCCTCCCTCTCATTCTCTATCACTTTCCCTTCATGGCATCTATCATGACCTAAAACCATCTTGGTTATTCTGGTTTGCCTCCATTTCATTTCAATCTATGTTAACTACTGCAAAACTTAAGTGAAAATATGCATGCTTAATAGAAACCGTTTTCTTTGGGGGTGACGAACATGTTCTGCAGTTAGATAGAGACCACGGTGGCTCAACAGCATGAAGGTAAAAGTCACTGAATTTTATACCTTAAAATGGTTTAAATGGTGAATTTTATATGCGAATTTCTCCTCAATTTTAAAAAATACTCCATTACTCCTACACAAGTATATTTCAAGTTTCCTTTTTTATTGGCACATAATAGTCGTACACATGTATGGACTACAGAGTGAAGCTTCCATACATATAATGTACAGTGGTCAGATTTGGGTAATTAGCATATCCATCATCTCAGATATTACGAGTTCAAGTCAAATTCTTTCAGGCATGTCTTTGATTAGGAGGTTCTTTTATTTCCCTGAAATTTAGAACTAAACATATCCATTCAAGAAAACTATAAAAATTATTATATTGCTACTTATCTTTATGAATTGGAATTTTTTGGAGCCACATGAGGAAAGTCAAGATAGGAAAACATTGAAATAACTGAAAGTATCCAATTTGATCAAAAGATTCTTTACATTTTTGTTGACTGGCTTAATTCCAAATAAGTAAGCATCATCAATTGGAAATTACGAAGGCATTTACAAAATGCTTTCTTTAATATAGGAATTATATAACTTCAGGCTCCGTATAAGATTTTGTTTGAAGAAGAGTATTTTTGCTGCTAAGGAAGTTCGAATATTTTTTAGCTAAATTTTGCTAAACCAACGTGAGGGCCCTCACATCCTGCAAGCCAGCCTGACCCAGGTTACTGGACCACATGCAGCTCATCCCCCAACAGCTGCTCCTGGGGCTCCTGGGGGCGGCTTTGGGGTTGCCAGGCACCACCTTCAACACAGCGGCGCATGTGTTCTTCACACCTGAGGAGTGGTTCTCCTTAATTCACTGAGTCAGAGTTCATAGACTTCTCTTGGGAGGGGTAAGACCCGCCCCACTCCACCCTATCTGGCAAGAATCCTTTTGTATTTACAGCACAGTAGGAATGTAGGCATGGAGACAGCCTCTGAGCCAACTTCAAGCAAAGTTCCAGGGAGATGATGTGGGCTGGCAAGGGAGGAAGAGGAATGAGGAAGCCATCAGGGCAGAAAGGAGCAGCCACTGTGTCCCTTCAAAGAAAACTCCCAGCATGGGTCCTGGAAGGGGCTTTAGCAGCATCTCACCCATGGCTGCCCCACTCCACACAAAATGGAAAAAAATGAGATTCGGGGGAGAGAAGGGTTTGCCCAGAGCCCCACGCTCTCTTCAGTACAGGACTGTCCTAGTGGATAAAAAAAAATGCCGAATCCCTCTACTGACTTGTTCACAATATGTTCTTGTCTTTTGCTAGTGCTTTGTCTTCTAGAACTTTCCAGATGGCACCCTACCCCTTCCTTCAGAAGCAAGGTTCCACATTGTCTCAGTTGAGCATATTTCTTTTTCCAGAATTTCATTGCAATTTCCCCCATTCTGTAACGTTTGCTCAGACTCTGTGTTGTTTAGTCAGTTGTTATGACTCTCTTGGACTTCTGTTGTCAGTGAGGAACCAAGAGGACACTTGTAGACAAAACACACAGAGCAGACCCAAGTTTCTGCCGCTAGGGCTGGACCACACAGGCACCTTCCCTTCCAGGCTGCAGGGTCTCCCATAGGCAATGGCCTCGTCTCCAGGACGTTCCTACTCTAGGACTCAGAGAAGCAGCTGCTGCACCAACACTAGCATGTGACAAATATCAGCAGACAGGCTGAGCAAATAAACAGACCCCCAAATGCTTGTCAGAGGGGCTGGGCCTCTTTGAGGACCAGGTAGACTATCCCAAGTATGACCTGGTCGGCCAATCAACTGACAGCTGCAGCTGAAGCAACGTGGAGGATGTCTGGCCTATGTGGCCGAGGGAGGATCTGAGGGTCCCCTCTCCTGCTAGGATACAGACATCCAGGAGCACATGTAAACAGCCACCAGACCACTGCAGCGAGGGGGGGGGCCTTGGGGGTGTGCCCGAGCTGAGCACCTGAGTTAACTGTGTTAGCCCACTGCCAGGTGTTGGCTGTGTAAGCTGGGTAAGCTGGCTTAGCTGAATTACCTGAGTTAACTCACTGCCCTGTTACCTGAGTTACCTGCATTAGATCACAGTCCTTGATGGTGCCTCTCAAAGCACCTGTGGTAAAGGGATCCAGATGTGTGTTTTAATATCCATTTCATTGAAAACTGTTCCTCTCATAAAATACATAAGGTCCTAGAAAAATAAAATGAAGACAAAACACAAATCTCAATTTGTGTTAGATTCAACAGATATGAAATTACTCTGCCTAACTGCTATAAAAGTTCACATTGATTTGCTCTCAATTCCTGTTCTTCCCTGTTGCCAACCAGTGATACCCAGCCTTGGTCAGCCGGCCACATCCAGGAGCCTGGTGTGGACCCTCAACCAGTCCTCACCACAGACCTAGGCTGCTGGCCCTGCTCCTGTCCTACAGATGGAAAAGCTCGAGCCCAGGGTTGTAGAGTGTCAGCCCAGGCATATTTGCCCTACCAAACACCTGGACACACCTGTGAGCTTGGCTCCCTCCTGACCACCAGCATGGTCAGGCACAGCAGGGACGAAGATCACAGACAAAGATGACCCAACATGTGTCCTCCCTTGAGGAGGACCACAGATGCCAGAGATCAATGGGTGGACAACCCATGACTGCATCACCATGTGACAGAGAAAGGGTTGGCCGGTCACACGCAACCACAGAGCAGGAAAGAAGAGAATCCTCCCTGCCAGTACAGGGAGAGCCCCTTTCAGCCCCTGGGTCATGCCCCAACCTGGAGACTCAGTTTCACCTGCTCAGCCCTCTCCACACCTGACCTTGACTTCCACAAACAGAGATGATGACTTATGTATTTCCATGTCCATCCCCCTTCCCACCTAGCAAGGCATCTGCTCGTAAGCAATATCCAGGAGAAGTTATTTAAAGGAAATCATCAGCAGAAAAGAATGTTTGGATGTAGTGGCCTCTTCAAATCCCCTGCCCACCCATACCCATACATCCTGTCATAATAACTACAGTGTGTGGATTCCCATTACTCCCTTTACAGAGGAAAAAGTAAGATACTCTTGCCCAATATACTCTGGGGCCTCTGGGTCATCCAGGGCCACAGCCATAGTCCAGGGGCTGAGTTTTGTCTGTTCTGCCTCCCATACTGCCCATGACCTCCTCACGGGGAGGAACCTGCTCATCCCTGTCCCATAACTCCGGGCACCGACCCACAAGGAGGCCAAGTGCAAGACACCTGCTCTGATATCGGTTGTTCCAGAAACACTAGCACCTTCTGGGGCCCCATTCCTGATGCCAAGACTTAAGTAGTCACAAAAACGCAGTGTCCCCCATCCTGCTGGTTGAAAGAAAGCATTGAGGGCAACTCAGAGACACCAAGGAAGGAAATGCTTTTCAAACTTTGCAGACGGTAACATGCAAAGTGTTTGAATGTCTCCTACTGAAGCTTTTGTTTTAAGCAAACTGAATATGAAATTAGGAATGAGCTGGAATGCTGCCTCAGACTCCTCAGAGCCTAGAATTTTTCTGACCTTCCCCATAATTGGAGCTGTCCTGTGAGTCTGAACACGCACCCCGTGTGGACGTGAGTTCACTCAGTGAAAAGCTCCCGCGTGCTTAACTCTCACAGCTCACCTTTAAGTGTCTGCGTGGGTGACCTCTTCCATTGCCCAGACAACGACACTGTCACTGGCCATTTAGCTGTTGACACGTTAGGCATATTCCAGTGCAGGGTGAATCAGCATTCTCTGTCTCTGGAATGAAACAAGGAAATTAAACATTAGAAACTGCTAAAGTGGCAGGAGGGCTGAAATGAGAAATGCACAAGAGGTGATTCATCCTACTTTGATTCCATGCCTTGGCCAGATACACAAGTTAACCCTGTAATGCCCACTTGGGACCAGTTGCTCCTGGCTCTTAGGCAAGCACAGCCCCCGGCTGCAGCAGGCTCTGACAAGGCTCTGGTCAGGGATGGCAAACACAGTTCCTTTGGGACCAGCAGACAGCATTACTGCATGGAGAGGCGAGAACTGAAAAATGCCAGCTCACCCTGAATGCACTCAAATTCCTGTCTTTTCCTCAATACAGGTCAAAACAATAATCCGGATTCAGCCAAACTGTGATCCCTGAGATATTCTTTCATGAAGTACTTCTTGTTGACAAATCGACCAACACCCTATTGGGATAAACCTTGATGACTTTGAAAGGTTGTCTATGTCCCTTATTTACTTCCAGCTTCGTAATGATATAGAGATTCTAAGGTGGAGACTCCCATTCATTCCTTTACAAGGGAAGAAAGGAGACACTCTTGCCCAAGATCTTTAGACTAACAGCAGAACCCTAACTATAGTTGACTCTGAGATTAAAAACCTTGTGCTCTTTACCCAACGAAATGCCGCTTCTCAAGTGAAACAAGTTAATGTGCCTCTATAAATCACCTCATTTTGTGGTTGCTCCTTATTTTGAGCCTTGTTTTTAATGGATTCTCTGGCTGCTCTACCATGCAATTGAACTCCTCATCTCTAAGGACTGCATCTATCGTGTGGGGTAAATGATATCATTTCAAAGCCTGGAGTCACAGACCATGAAGAACCTTGGAGGTAAAAGGAGCAGAGTAAATGGCACCATCACTGCTGCCCAGCCCCATCCATAGCACCTGCCACCCACTACCCTGCACCAAGTCCGAGGGCAGCAAAGAAGCCACGTTCTCCACTCCAAGGGTGTCCCGTGTCTTTCTGGGCACCCGGTAGTGGGGTTTGTGGTAATCCCTGGAATGCTGAAAAGGTAGGGTTGTATGAAGATAAAGAAAAATAATGTGCATCTAGTATTATGTAAACTGTAAAAGCATCAAGGAGGGCGTTACCCCATGAGAAATCAACAGACTTGCTACAGCCCACACACAGTACCTGAGGGTGGCTTTGCTGGGGGGCTGGGGTCCAGGGGAGCTGCTCCACTTCCATCACCCAAAAATTACCCTCCACTTTGAGCTTTATCTTCCTACATTCCCACAGCATTCTAAAGAGAATCCAAAGACGATACCTGCCTTGCTGTGTGCACCTGGTAATATTTGCTTCAAGGCCATGGTGTGGTTGGGGTGGAGCTGAGAGAACAGGGTCCCCATCCCCCAGAAGCCCCACACAATGGCAGCTGCAGACACGGAGAGAGAAAGATGTGGGGAAAACAAAGTAAGTTCTACCATAAAGCTCAGAGCTCCTTGCCAGTTAAGCAGGCTGGCTGAGCTGATCCCAGCAGGCTGAAGAAAGGTGAGCCTTACCTGCTAAGGAGATTCTGGACACCAAGACCACAACAGTATTTGAGAATCATCCCTGGGATGCACACAGGGACATGGGTTGCACCTGGAGTAGACATCAGGATTCTGTAGGCCCTGGCAGTGTGGGGGAGATGGATGGAGCCCTCCCAAGGTTGGCAGAGGAGGGACTCACACCAAATCCCTTTCCCAGGTGGCTGGAGGAGCCCTTACCATCTCCATATGTCTGCAGCATGAAGCTCTTTACTTTCCTCCCAGGACCTTTGATTTCTATCTGGTTAATGAGGTTGGATTAGCTGGTTCTCTAAGGGGACTCCTGAAACCCCATTCTGCTTGGAAATCCAAATGTGGAACCCAGGGCACTGCATGGGCAGCACCATGCCCATTCTCACCTCCCAGCCCCGGTGAGGATGGCAGGGGAGGGGCTGGAGCATCCTTCTGGGGCCATCAAGCCTGTCATGCTGAAGCTGGGCACTGTCCTGCTGAGCATTCCCAGTGCCCTCAGTGCTGAGTTATTGGGGGCCCTGGAGGTTGCTCTACTCCACACTGATGGGCCTCTAGGAGAGGGAGGCATCCTGAAGAAGGGGCATGTGGGATCTCCAGGAGCTGCCATGAGACCAACCTCAGGACCCAGCCTCTGGGCTGACCCAGCTGAGTGTCCAATCTCACTTTACATGGTCTTAAAACCACAAGACCCTGCCATCTCCCTCACCTGCCCAAAGAAGCATCACCTTCCTTTCCTCCTGGATCTCATCCAAACCCTCCCTCTGGGCATCATCCTCAGAGTCTCAGTGCCTCTGTGCCTTGAAGGGAAGTGGAAATGTCATTGGCAGCCCCCAGCCCTCTCAGGAGCCTGTGATGCTGCCCATGCAGCCTGCTGGCCCTGGAGGCTGAGTGCTTGGAGCTGCTGTGTGGAATGTCCTGTAGGGAAGAGGTGCCCCATCCATTTGGGACCAGTCTTCACACCAGTTTTGTTGTGCCCAGCCTTCACCCCCATCTGAAGGGTGCCTGAGAACAAGGACACTGCTTACATTTTGAGTGTGTCCCCGAAAAGTTAATGTTTTAGGAGGTGAAGCCTAACAGGAGGTGTTTGGGTCAAGAATTCACCCACACAAATGGGTTAATGCCATTCTCACAAGACTGGGTTAGTTCCCACGGGAATGGACTCACCCTCACAAGAGCAGGTTGTGGCAGGCTGAGGCGGCCTCTCGTGGCTGGCCTTCTGCACATGCCTGCTTCCCCTGCTACTTCTCTGCCATGTGAGGGTGCAGCACGAGGCCCTCAAGAGAAGCCAGTACCATGCTTCCCAGACTTCCTAGCCTCCAGAACCATGAGCCAAATCAACCTCTTTTCTTAAGTGTTACAGCTCTTTTAAGAATTTGTCTAGCAGGCTTTTCAGGTTTTGTCAGAAGACCCTCTTTTCTTTATAAATCATGTAGTCTCAGGCATTCTGTTATAGCAACACTAAACGGACTGAGACAGATACCCTCAAGCAGAGATAGAAGTTCCTGCCATCCACTAGCTCTAGCATGTCTGCAAAAACATCACTGAATCTCCTCATCTTTAAAAAGTAGATACAACCCCATTCGAATGAGAATTAGGATGTACGATGCTGATGCCGGGTGAGCATTCAGTCTGTGGTGCTGCCTTATCTACCCCTGGAGGGATCAATACCACACATCTGTTTTGGCTGTGGATTAGCTCCGGCACCTGCCTTGGGGCACACTTTAAAAGCTGTTAGTGTATTACACATACCCTTGTTTCCCCATTAGTGTCTCAGCCTTTGAGCATTGAGCTCTATGTGCCTCATGCGCCTCCAAGGGGCTCAGCCATAGCCTTCCCTATCAGCCTCCCATGGCCTGTGTGTACCCACAGATCATGCTGTTCTCTTACCCATGCACTCAATATCACTTGGCTCTTTAGAGACAGCTTGTCACTCCCTTTTCACCCCTGCTGTTGTCCCCAGGACCAGGCCCCAGTGGGCACAGAGGAGGTGCTGGAAGCCCATGGAAATATGCCATTACATTCAAGGTGAGAGCAGGGTCAACTCAGGCCACAGGGCTCTGCATTCAAACCTAGGGAGCAGAGCACCGAGGGCATGGGCTGGGCTCAATTCCCAGGCAGGGGACTATGTGGCTGGGATGTGAAGGTATAGGATATTTCTATTCTGGGACCTTCTCCATGATTCCATGTGAACCAGCCAGTTCTCTCCTCCCAGTGGCAAGAGTTCATAGATTACCTGTGAACTCTTGTCTCTGGGAAGAGAGAACTTTCCCAGCCCTTCGTTGAGTGCCACCCCCACAGACACACGGAGCATCACTGCCCATCACACAGGCGACACTGACATTGACCAGAGGGTTTAGTGTGAGTAGCCTGGAGGTAGGAAAAGGCTGAAAAACATGTGTCAGGACATGGGCTGTTAAGGAAACCCCTGGAGGGGGAGAGCACATTGATTCCAGTAACTAGGGAGCATTTGGAGATGTTGCATATTGAGCAGACACCCCCATCCTGGGAAGCTGAGCCACCTCCTGATGATCATCGCTGTGCTTTACACAACAGGCCGATTGTGTGGGGGTTTCCATTTCCTGCCTGGGATGGGCAGCGGGCAGCTAAGCAAGGGCTGCCAACTCTCTGAAGCTCTATCTAAACAAATAAATAGGCTCTGCAGAATGAAAGGGGCTTTGTGCATTGTTCTGTTGACTTTGGGAAAGGAAAGCACAATTAACAAATGACCACAGAGGGGACACAGCGGGCAAGGGACTGAGCTGGTTCTCCAAGGCCAGGCCCATACCCAGGAGACAGTGGTGGATGCTGGAGAAGCTGCTGGAGGTGGCGACTGCATCTCATTGTCTCTCAGGCAGGCCTCCCTGGAGGATCCCTCACCATTGCAGGTGAAGGCAATGGGCAAAGTGGGGAGTTAGCCCCTCTCCAAATTAGAAAAAGGAATATGCTTTTCTACCCTCCACCAGGAATGAGACTCAGCCATGTCGTCTGATACCAAAAAAAAAATGAGATTTGCCAAACCCAGAGGAGAAAAGACACAGACGAGAAGCAAATTTCCTTTCCAAAAATTATTCAAAGCTTTAGTTACTTCCCTCTACTCACTAAACTGGCATCAAGACTTAAACCTTAGGGTCCACAGTGGTATTCAGAAAGAATGATGAGGAAACCTACAAAGCGATTATTCACTGTTCATATAAACACACACACACACACACCTCTAACTAGAATTCTACACATTTAAGAGAAAGCAAACAGAAAAATACATTGTTAATGAAAACACTTTCAGCATATAAGTGATGGAGAATGAATAAATGTTGAAAATGACTTGGTGCAGAAAACATAAAAGAATCATGAAATTAACTTTGTACCAGCAAAACTGAAAATAACACCTATTTTATGAAATGAACCAAAGAAGGCAAAAGAAAGAAATTGAGATTGCTTAAATAATTTATCAATATATTACAAAAAAGAAATATATAAATCACATCATCTGACTCTTGCAATTCAATTTAAATGATCAAAAATATGAGGCTTACTCCATAGAAAAAACAAAGTAATCTTACATTTTTCTACATAACATTAACCAGAAACTACCACAATAAATGCATGTTTTTCATTTTATACAAGATACTTGACTGGCTGGTGAAAAGATAAATAAGGTAACATGAAGTTTTCAGATGAAAAAAAACTGAAATAACTTATGTATTCGAATAAAATACTAAATACAATAGAATAGAATACTAAAAATGTAAAAAAGCATTAACTTCAAGCAGAAGGAGCATTATCACAGGTGGAAAATTGAAGATGCAGAAAGGGATCGAAAGAATTGTGAGACTACTTTCAAATGAACTCTCTGTATTAAAACAAGAACAGTAACATTTTTAGGATGTAGACTATACAGCTGGAATTAAAATACATGACAAGAGCACAGAAATCAGGAAAGGGACAAGCTGAACTAAAATGTCTGAGTGTGCTTTTGCTTCACAGGAATAAAGTACAAATATCAATTAATGTTTGAATTTTATAAATGAAGAAGGCTCATCGTAATTTCTAGGAAATACTATAGGATGACTTAAAAAAAAAACTTCACAACAACCAGGAAGAGGTATTATAAAATCATAAAATTAATCAGCTAGGAAAGCTCCTTCTAACTAGGATAGGATTTCTACGGCTACATAAATCACTGATTACAACCAAAATATCTAATAAACAAAAATCAACCAATTGTGGGGAGTCAAATGGCAAAGTAGTCTATAAAAAGGTGTTTTCTAGTTTGGTTTTTTCCTCTTTTCTCTTACAGCATGGACCCAAAGGCAGTCCTAATCACAGAAGGTTCAACATTGGTGGTTAAGAATTCACAGATTCTGTATGTTAGGCCTGAAAAACCAAAAAAAAAAAAAAAGGGCTCCTGAGGCTTAAAGAGTGTACATGGGAATCCCCTTTTTTTCCCGTTATTTTTGCTCCAAGATTTCCCCCCAGGGTGTGCCTGGTCCTGGAATGCAGCTTCAACAACTAAACGTCCTTCAACTTGTAACTGGGTAAAAAAGCTGTGGTGCCTCCAAAGTTAATGTCATTGGCCAATACTCTTTGGTATTAAAAAGAAATTGATTATTATTACACACACACAAAAAAAAAGAAAACATGAATGAATTTCAAACACATTGTTTTAACTGATGAAAACCATAATCATCTATGATCTGACTTATATGACATTCTGGAAAATTCAAAATTGGAGGAACACAAACACACTGGTTGTTGCCAGAGAGAGGAGGCGAGAAGATGACTGAGTGCAAATGGGCAGCTCAGGGGAGAGCTTTGTGATGACGCTGCCTTGCGGTTACATGAGTGTGTGCATTCACCAATTTCATGTAACAGTATACCAAAAACACTGAGTGTTACTGTAAGCAAAGAAAAAAATCAGGAAGAAACAACCCAAAAAAGAAGGCAAGTAAGAGAAAAGCCTTAAAATCAGACAAATAGAAAACACATAATTAGACAGTTGATTTACCCTTCAATATATTAATAAGTACAGTAATGGTAAGTAGACTGGATATCTGAGTGAAATCCCAATCCCTAGATTTAAATATCAAACTCTAATGACATGCTGTGTGAAGGACACACATTTAAATGTACTGGGTACATGTTGAAACTTATATGAGTAAATAACTGTGTAGATAGCACACACAACTAACCAAAAGAAAGTCAGGGTAGTTCTGTTTAACCTCAGAAGAGAATAGATTCAAAGAATTCTAAAGAAGGCCAAAGAATCAGAGATGAATAAAGTTGTTTTATAATGATTAATGATTTGCTAAACAAAGAAGATAGTAAATATATATGTACTTAATTCACATGGCCCAAAAATATGCAACAAAAATTGACAGAACCATGAGAATAAACTGACAAATTCACAATAAGAGTAGAAGATTGTAAGATATATTTCTCAGTAAGTAACAACAAAACACACAAAAAATACAGATCTTATCTAAAATCTGAGAAACATGATTCATTAACTTGACCTAAGAACAATGCATCCAAAAGTTGTAGAGTACATTCTGTTGTCAAACACGTGTGTGTGTGTGTGTGTGTGTGTGTGTGTGAGAGAGAGAGAGAGAAAAGGACAGCTAAAAATTAACAATCTAGACATCTGTTCCCAAAGATTTAAAAAGAACACTAAAATAAGCTTAAAGAAAGAAGCAAATAATAAAAATCGAGTGCAAAAATAATGAAACAGAAGATAAATAATAGAACAATAGAAAGCCAAAAGAAATCAAAAAGTTTATTCTTTATAAAAACTAATAATAAAACTCAAAACCTCAGGCAAAACTGTTTAACAAGAGAGATGGCATAAATAACCAGTATCACAAATGAAAAAGAACACATTATTTGAGATCCTGTCCCCATTAAGAAGATAGCACGAAGATACTGTAACCAACTTTCAAGTCAATAAATATACAATTTAGTTGAAAAGAATAATTTCAAGGGAAAATAACCTGCGAAAATTGACAAGTGCAGAAAGAGAAAACATACAGTCCTAAAAGTTTTAAAGAAATTCAATCAGAAATTTAAAATTTCTGATTTTAAAATTTTGTCACAAAGGAAACTCCAATGGTTCTACAGTGAGTTCTAGAATGTCTAAATGATTATGGCCTTACACCAACTCTTTGAGAGTGAAAGAAAGGGAAGATATACTCCCTAATTTATTTTACCAGACTAGAAAAACCTTAATAAAACTCAGTGAGACAACCTTGTCGCCAGTGATCAAAGTTAACATGCTGGTAATAAGTTGATACTGCGATGTGATGCTGACACTCTGATATAACGTGTGAAGAAGAGAAGTTTGCCTCTATGACATTTCCTCCTAAAACCTGTAAGCCTAGTCTAAATTATGAGAAAATAACAGACCAGCCCAAATTGATAGGCCTTCTTCAAAACTCCTGATCATTACTCTTCAAAAAATTAAAGTCATTTAAAAAAGAAAAAAAATGTAAAACGATCACAGATTGAATGAGAATAAAGAGATATGATGTCTAAATGCAACAAGGTATGCTAGATTGGAATCCCAGAACAGAAAAAGGATCTCAGAAGAAAAAATGCTGAAATCTGAAAAAAGTCACCAGTTAGTTAATGGCATTGTACCAATGTTAATCTCTTAATTTCTTTTCATTTTTTTTTTTTGATATGGAGTCATATCAACATTTTTTTGATATGTTGCCCAGGCAGTAGTGCAGTCTCAACTCACTGCAACCTCCACCTCCTGGGTACAGGCGATTCTCCTGCCTTAGCCTCCTGAGTAGCTGTGATTACAGGCACGCACCACCATGACCAACTAATTTTTGTATTTTTAGCAGAGACGGGGTGTTACCATGTTGGCCAGGCTGGTCTCAAACTCCTGACCTCAGGTGATCCATCCACCTTGCCCTCCCAGAGTACTGGTATTACAGGTATGAGCCACCATACCTTGCTAATTTCTTAATCTTAACGTACCATGGTCATGTCAGATGAATGGGGGAAAACTGAGTGAAGGGTATGTGAGAATTCTCTGTACTCTATGACTCTTCTAGAAATCTAACATTATTTCAAAATTAAACGTCTTTTAAAGAGTCAACAAGAGCAGTACAAGAAAGAAAAGTATGTAAACCCCAAAATCGTACATTAAATAATTAGCAAACTTAATGCAGTAATTTCAAAGAAGAAAGAGGAAAAAGAGAAGAATGAGAAGCAGCAGGAGCAGGAAAAGGAAAAGAAGAGGAAGAAGAACAAGTAACAACCAGGTTTGATAATGATCAGGAAGACAGGTTGTTAAACATTAGGAGCGAAATCAGTGTCATTCACAACATTAATAAACCAATGGTGAGTTCATTTGCTCGTCTTCGTAGGTGCAGAGAAAAGTATTTGATAAATTTCAACTGTCATGCTTTTTTTAACTTAGCAAAATGAAAATAAATAATAATTTTCTTTAACCAGATAAAGGGTATCTATAGTCACAGCAAACAAAATAATAAGATCTACAGCAAACATCAGATTCCAGGAAGAATTATTGAAAATGTCCATTCAGGAACAAGATCTGTCCACAGTTAGAGAGATGGCTTCTGGCAGAGAAGGAAGCAAAACCTCAACCCGGGGTTCTGACTGCAGTGAGCCCCAGTCCCACCTCCCTGCCCCAGTCCACTTGTTTTCAATTCTGTGCTTTTTACCTATGTCTTGTAAAACAATAAAAATGTAGCCTCATGGTGTAATTAAAAATAAACAATTTAAGTGTTTGTTGGTTTGGGGTCATGCACAGGATGGAATGGCAACAGGTGGGATGAGTAAGAATATAAGCATAATTAAAATTAGGTTTAAATTCATTTTCATAAACTCCCACATCAGCACGTAAAATTTTACATATAATCATATGATCTTTCTGCTTAAAAAATATAGTCGTCTTATTTATCGAAGTAACCCTCTCAGAGCATAACACTAAGAAAACTCTGATCCCACAAATAGCAAAACCCACTGCCAATGAATGAGGGCCACCGTGTTCCAATAAACTTTTATTTACAAAAACAGGTAGCTGGTTGTGGCCCCTGAGCAGCAGTTTGCTGCCTCCTACTTTGAAGGGAATCGGTGCCCCCACCCCCAGGGTGCTGCTGCCTCTCCACTGTAACTTGTTTTTCCCCCCCGGCTCCTGCAACCCTCCACCTGCGGAGGATGCAGGTGCACGCCTGTTTCTCCCTGACTCTTGCTCCTGGCTGAGCCGCTCTTTGGTTAGTGGAGTCCCTTACCCATTACTGCTCATTGATGCTGCTCTGGCCTCCTCCAAGCCCACTCCCCTTCTCTTGTGGGTGATTCTAGCTCCAGTGCCTCTGTCATTTCCTCCAAAACTCTGGCTACATTAATTCTTGTCTACAAGCCTGTCGTGTCTGATCTCCTTTTCTTCTCGACCTCCTTTTCTCCTGGGACCTTGTCCTGTACCCACTTCAGCCTTCCACTCCCAGACTTGCGCAAGCAGTAACTCCAACACTGCCCTCACAGGGTCTCGTCATGGAACCCACTCTCTGATTACCATGCCCTGGCTTTCCAGATCATTCTTTCAGCCCCATCAGTATATATGACACATTCATCTAACCACAGTCTGTTCCCTGGACTTCTTGGTATCTTCTCTTTTCTCTGAGTGGAGCTTAAATTTCCTTTGCTTTCTGACATTTCCTTTGGAAGAAGGTTCTTGGGTTCCAAAAGGTGTAGTATAAAGAGGAAGCAGGAGAAGCCTGAGGACTCACACCCAGGGCACCTGATCAGAGCGTCATTCCTGGTGCCTGTTACACCTGAGAACTAAACCAGGTTTGAAAAGAGAAAGACCTGCTTTCTGACTTCCAGCAACTCCCCTGAGGCACAGGGGGGGTGTGCCTGGAAATTCCTCTCCTCTCAGCACCCTGACCCCCACTCTCCTCGGGCTGCACGTGCATCTAGTATCTGGGTGGGTCTCGGGAGCAAGCCTGTACCGCAGCCTTCTCACTGCTTCATGCCCTCCCAGCATCTCCTCTGTACTGGGAGCTGTTCTGCACTTTCCTGTCCTCTATAGGTCTGTATCTCCTGACCCAGAGCTGAGGCATCCGCAAATCTGTAGTTGGGCACTGGAGTACAGAGAAATTTCTAGGATAAATCCTCTGGTTTTAGCTTGAAAAACAAGAAAGGAACTAATCCCTCAGAGACAGGAGAGGAAATTCCCCACTTTTTCTCTTTGTTGTCTCATATCACTGTCTTCAGATAACCCCATAGTAACAGTCAGTGACAATTACAGGAGCATGTACCTAAAACCCTGAGTCAGTGGAAGCTTCCCTTGCAATCAGAGCAGTGGTGGTTAAAAAAAAAAATTAGGGCAAACTCTCATTGCTTTTTTTCCCATCAGTCTCCTGTTGCTTGCCTAGACACGGGCACAATTTTGGGACATACACATTGATAATATCCTTCCACTCAGGGTGAATAAAACCACAGCTTTCCAGTTAGAAGATGAAAAATCAGGAGCTCAGGAAACTAGAGAGCTTGTGAGGTATCATAAAGAAGGAGGACACTGAGAAGTCAACCCCATGAAGTCATTTGAACTCCTGAGTTCACACTGAAGCTGCACGGGCCACTTAGTGGTGCATATTCAGGACAAATCTCAACAGTACTACTGCAAAGCCTTTGAAAATGGGAAAGGCATTAAAATCATAGCCTAAAGGAGGCTGGACAGAACTTGCAGCCTAAACTCAACTGAGTAAATGGCCTGCTAGAATAAAAATAAGAAGTTTTCTTACAAATTTAAACAAGACCCAGAGTCTCATAACAAAATATTTAAAATGTCCAGGAAAGAATCCAAAATTATGTACAATACCAAAAACATCAACTCACATGAGAAACATCAGTCAGTAGACACCAATGTAGAGATGACAGAGGTATTAGAATAATAAGAAAAAGTCTTTCTGTAGCTATTATGAAAGTGCTCTGAAAAGTATGGAATAACAATCATGAAACAAATACAAACATATAAAGTCTCACAGTGGGGAAAATCTTCACAATCTCTGCATCCAACAAAGGACTAATATCCAGAATCTACAACAAACTCAAACAAATCAGCAAGAAAAAAAAACAAACAATCCCCTCAAAAAATGGGCTAAGTTCGTGAATAGACAATTATCAACAGAAGATATACAAATGGCCAACAAACATGAAAAAATGTTCAACATCACTCATGATCAGAGAAATGAGAATCAAAACCACAATGCAATACCACCTTACCCATGCAAGAATGGCCATAATTAAAAAATCAAAAACAAAAGATGTTGGTGTGGATTTAGTGATCAAGGAACACTTTTACACTGCTGGTGGGAATGTAAACTAGTACAGCCACTATGGAAAACAATGTGGAGTTTCCTTAAAGAACTAAAAGTAGAACTACCATCTGATCCAGCAATCCCACTGCTGGGTACCTAACTAGAGGAAAAGAAGTCATTATATTAAAAAGATACTTGCATACACATGTTTATGCAGTACAATTTGCAATTACAAAACCATGGAACCAACCCAAATGCCTATCAATCAACAAGCAAGTAAAGAAACTGTGATATATATACACAATGGAATACTACTCAGCCATAAAAAGGAATGAATTAATGGCATTTGCAGCAACCTGGATGAGATTGGAGACTATTTTTCTAAGTGAAGTAACTCAGGAATGGAAAAGCAAACATCTTATGTTCTCACTGCTATGTGAGAGCTAAGCTATGAGAATGCAAAAGCATAAGAATGATACAATAGACTTTGAAGACTTGAGGGAAAGGGTAGGAGGAGGGTGAGGAATAAGACTACAAATAGGGTGTAGTGTACACTGTTTGGGTGGTGGGGGCGCCAAAATCTTACAAATCACTACTACAGAACTTATGTAACCAAGCACCGCTGTAACCCAATAACCTATGGAAAAATTTAAAAATATTTTTGCATAGAAAGCAACAGAAATTTATAAAGAAGGACCAAATAAAATGTTTAGAACTTCAAAATACAATAACCAGAATAAAGATTTCTCTAGATGTGCCTAGCAGCAGAATGGAGATGAATGAGGAGTCGGTGAACTTGATGATAAATAAATATTATTTAATCAGATAAAAAGAGGGAAATGTTAACAGACCTGTAGGTGATACAAAAGTCTAACATTCTCCAGAGGAAAAGAGAAGGAATGTGCATTAGAACAAAAAATTTGAAGAAATATTGCCCAGAAATGTCCCAAATTTAATTGAAGAAATATACTTGTGTAATAAAGAAACCTAACAAGCCACAAAGAAAAAAAATTAAAGAAAATAATAGTCAATTCAGAGTTGTATATCTAGGAAAAATAGCACTGAGAAATACAGGTGAAATTAATACGTTCTCAGGTAAACAAACACAAAAAGGATTTTGTCAGCACATTTATTTTAAAGAATTACTAAAGGAAGTCACTTAAACAGAATGGAAGTGATACCAGAGGGAAACTTGGAATGAGTCAAGAAAATAATAATAAATAAATGATAAATAAATGAAGCTCAACAGAAATAGTACACATCTAGATAAATACAACAGACTATTCTCATCTTGAGTTCTTTAAAATAAATTTAATGCTTGAAAGCAAAAACAGCATCTGATGGAGTTTTTAATGTATGTGGATATAATCCATAAAACAACTACAACATAAAAAAGGAGGGTAAAGGGACCTAGATGATGGAAAGATTGTAAATTCCTCTTGAAGTGGTAAAATACTGATTCTGACTACCAAAGGCTTAAGTACATCTATCGCAATTTTTTAAAAAACAACTAAAAAATTATTTAAAAAGATAAAATCAACAATAAATTAGATAATTAAAATGTTATATTTAAACAAAATGCTCAACCCTGCAGATGGTTGAAGAAAGCAGACACACACACACACATATACACATACACACACATACACATGCACACACACATACACACACATACACATGCACACACATACACACACATATGCATGCACACACACATACACACGCACACACACATACACACGCACACACACATACACATGCACACACATACACACGCACACGCACGCACATACACACACATACACACGCACACACATACACATATACACATGCACACATGCACACACACAAGCACACATACACACACATACACACACGTATACACATAGACACACACAGAGAGGGCAGGGAGGACAAGACAAAAAGACTGAAATGTGCAATGAAAACAGCAATAAGATTTTTTTAAATCTAACAAGCCTCTAGCAAGGCGACAAGCAAAAGAGAGAACATACAAATTGCCAATAACAAAAATAGAACAGGAGATATCAGCATAGATCTTGCAGAGAGTAAAAGAATAATAGATGAATACTACAACAACTCTATGCACATAAATTCAGCAACTTAAAAAAAATAGATCAGTACCTTGAAACCAAAAATACTAAACCTTGCCCAAGATTAAATAGAAAACCCATATTAACTCATTATTTATACATGAAATTAATACTTTAAAATCTTCCAAAAAAAGAAATCTCCAAATTTCACTAGTGAATTCTAAAGAGAAGAAAATTACACAAATTATACACATAGTCTTCTAGGAAATAAGGAACATATTACATTTTATTCTACGAGGCCAGGATAGTCTTTATAACAAACCCAAAAATTATGCAATTTATATATGTAGTAAAACATTACCCTGTGCCCCATAAATATGTGACTAGTTTATGTCAATTACAAACAAAATGAAACCAAAAAAGGAAAATACAAACCACTATCCCATGTGAATATACAAATAAAAATTCTAAACAAATTCTTACCAAATCAAAAGTAGCACTATCATTCTTTTAATTCCACCATAACCAAAGGGGTTAATCCTAGTAATGTAAGCCTGACTTAATATTCTAAATTAAATTAATGTCATTTATTATATTAAGACTTGAAAGAATATGATCATATTAATTGATCCAAAAAAATTAACAAAATTCAACATCCACGCATGATAAAATTTCTCATCAAATTAAAAACAGTAGGAAACTTTCTCAATTTAATAAAAGCATTAATAAAAAATTCTACAGCTAGCATCATACTTAATAGTGTAAGAATGAATGCTTTATCACTAAGATAAGGAACAAGGCAAGGTTGTCCTTTCTCACAGCTTCTATTAAACATTGTATTAGAAGTTCTAGCCACCGAAATAAAGCAAGAAAAAGAAATGAGTCAGAATGAATAGAAAGGAAGAAATAAAAGTGTTTGTATTTGCAGACAGTATGACTCTCTATGCAGAATATCTCAAAGAATCTATAAAAATATAGAATAAACATATAAGTATAGGAAGGGCACAAGATACAATGTCAACACAAAGAAAATTCCATCATATATTTATATACCAAAATGAGCAATTGAATTTGTAACTAAAAAAAAAATTCAAATAGCTCCAAAACATAAAATATTTAGGAATAAATATAATGAAATACATACAGAATTTTATGCTAAAAACTATAAACCCTAATAAAATAAACTTTAAAATATCTAAATATATAAGGATACACACCATGTTCATAGATTGGAAGATTGATAAAGATGCTAACTCTCTCCAAATCTATATAAAGACTTATTTTTAAGGAAGAATAAACTTAGAGGAACTACACTATGCAATTTTAAAACTTACTATATAGTAATCTTGATTACTTAATAGAATTCAACTCAACAAAAAGAGTGGTCTATTCACGTATGCCACAACAGGGATGAATCTCAAAAGAATTACACTGAGTAAAAGAAACCAGGAGAAAAAGAGTAGACACCGTATTATCCCACTTATATAAAGTTCTGGAAAATACAAACTAATCTGGAGTGACAGAAAGGAGATAAGTGGCTTCCAGGAGACAATAATGGAGAAAAGGAGGGCTGAAGATTGTGAAGGGTCAAGAAGTTTTTGAGGATGATGGAAAGGTTCATTTGTATGTTAGCAATTTCCTAAGTGTATACATATGTCAAAACCTGTCAGATCATACACTTCCAATCTGTGTAGTGTATTGTATGTTAATTATACATCAATGATAAAGAAAAATCTATCTCTTTGTCTATCAAATTAGAGAGTCACCAGGGAATCTGTGGATTATAATCTAGGAAATCCAGCAAAGAGGGCCTGCCTCTGTCTCTCAATCTCCAGTGAAAGGGATAGATAACAGGATTCTCAGGACTCTTCTAGCTCTCATAGGAGAGCTACTGGGAATCTTCTCCTTTCCATCTTGGCCTTGCAAAGCTGGAAAAGGAGCTCCAAGTGGCACCAAAGATGCCCTTCAGTAAGGGCACAGGATTGACCCTGGTGCCAGGGACAAACCAGCTGAATGAATAGTGCTCCTAAAATCTTTCCTGCCCCTTTTAAGACCTCACTGGACAGGGGAAGATCATATTAGACTCATGGCCAGTTTGAAGACTGTATGTCATGCCCACAGGTAGACTCAATTGTAAGCATGTTGACATTTGTACTAAGGAGACAAGGTATGTGGTCTGTGCACTAGGACCCATTTGAGAATAAAACCTCTAATTTAAGATTGTTAAGGTGGCTATGTGAACACAAATATGAACTTTAATTTCCCACATACCAGAAAACACTGTGTCTAAGAATTCATCCTTCCAGTTCATGTTCTTTGCAGGAACATGGATGAAGCTGGAAACCATCATTGTCAGCAAACTGACACAAGAACCGAAAACCAAACACTGCATGTTCTGACTCATAAGTGGAAGTTGAACAATGAGAACACATGGACACAGGGAGGGGAACATCACACACTGGGTCCTGTTGGGGGGGTGGGCCGGCTAGGGAAAGGATAGCAAGGAGTAGGGGGGAGTGGGGAGGGATGATAACATTAGGAGAAGTACCTAATGTGGATGACGGGGGGATGGATGCAGCAAACCACCATGACATGTGTATACCTGTGTAACAAACCTGCATGATCTGCACATGTACCCCAGAACACAAAGTATAAATATATATATATAAAATTTATCACAGCCAGCCCCAAGAAAAGGCAGTCTCAATAAAGAGAAACACCAAAAATTTTTTTAAAAAGAGACAGAATTCATCCTTCCATCAGTGCTGTAAGATAGGTACTAGTGCCCTTACTTGGTCCTAGAACTGAGGCGGAGAACCTGCCCAATGGCGGAAAGTTATTGAGAGGAGAACTGAGCAAGCAGGTCAGAATAAACTCAAGTCTATTGTTATCAAAGTCCCCAGTCTCTCATTGTTCTGAAGTTTCGACCTCAAAAAAAAGTTGGATGTTAGAGCCAGGAATTGCCTCTGTTTGAATGGCCAGGAGACAGAGAGGTAGCTCTTGTCATGTAAATTACTGTGTAGGCAAGGGTGTGGGTGCCCACATGTAGAAGGTAGCACTATTGTGAGAGAGAAAGCCAGGACAGGAGAATCACTTTCCTAAGCAGAAACCTCCCTTCCATGGGGCAGGTCCCAGGAGAGCTGGTCTTCTGTTCAGAACATGTCCAGGTCCCTTATCTGGAGGCCTTTCATGCATCTCCAAATTGTCTGACAACGGGGGACAGCACTAACTCTGAGGAGGCCCTGTCTCTGGAACACGGATTTCCAGTGCTACGGGTACCACTGTCCCAATCCAGAATAACCAGCTGCCTTCTCTTCTCTTCCAAATCTCAGAATTCTGCCTTCCACAGGACACATGCACGATGCCAACACTGTCCCCTCTGAGCCCTCACCCTCATCCCTCCAGGGACACAGAATGACTTTCCGTGGATACCCACACTTTCTTCTTGCCTCTCTCAGTTGGACTCTCCCACATTGGTTAAGACTCAGCTCAAATGCCACCACCTCTCAAGAGCTTTTTCTGACAGGTTTGCCAGCCCTCCAGCAGGTTATAAATGCACCGGGCGAACCCCTCTGTTTTCTGTGCTGTCACACTGCCTACTTCTGTCTGGTCTCTGATGAGTCTCTCCAGCCAGCCTGTGAAACCCGGCAGCTAGCACACAGAGGTGCTTCGTGATCATTTATAGACTAAGTAGACAGATTAACTCTTAACGATGTTATTTGTGAGTAAAAATCATTTGTGGTGTTTTTAGCCACCCTGATGCTAGCAGTTGATGGTCCCCAAAGCATCTCCAAGCCCCCTGTATACATAACTCTGGGAGGCTCACCCAGCAGGTGACCTGATGGAGGGAAAATCAGGTTTTCTGTCCACTCCAATATCTCCCCTAAGGAGGAAAAATAAAACATTGAAGCTTTAGGCTGAGAGCCACTGAGTCCTGGCAACTGGGTCCCCAGCATTGCTTGTCTTTAGGAGTTTGGCTCTTTCTGTTCTCAGTCTATTGGTGGTCGGCAAGCCGGGTAGCCACACCCTGGGGAACACTGAGAGACGCTACTGCTGTCAGAAGTGCCTAAGGAGAGAGACCTTAGCGTGGCTTGTCCAGCCAGGGCCAGGGCAGAAGAGAAGCAAGGGAGCCAGTATCACCCAGCAAGCAGGTGCCCTTCAGCGGCAGGAGTGGGCTCGGAGAAACGAGCGGTTTAGGTCACCTGGTGAAAATAAAGAGGCTGACCCCAGGAAACACTGATTATAATCAGGTCAACTGGACTCCGTTAGTGAAAAGAGATCTACGCAGCCTCCTGACATCTATTCACATGGTTATTCTCTCCTTTTACGATGACTAGCAATTGTATATGCCAAGCACCTTCACCAGGGGGTAAAACATCTTTCTCACCAAACACTAGTTTATGTTAAAAACGAAAACCAGATGAATTGAAAGTTTAACAGAATCGACGAGCATGTCACAAAAATAACTTTTGTCCCGTCCAAATCGTTCCTGCGACAATTATGGTTCGGGAGGGGCAGGGAGCTTGCAGTTTTCTCAAATAAAACTGGCTAGATAACAAAACACAGTTCTCCCCGTGTCACTGCCTCGAATTTATTCTGCTGTTGCAAGATGTCATGATAAAGGTGATGGCAATTTATATACAGCATTGTTATGGGAATGGCCTCTGACAGTTACGGTGTAACTTAGCGTTTCCGTCGTGTGTCCAGTGGTCCGTGAGGCCGCGCTGGACGCCTGGCTCTTTGGCGCCCCCTAGCCATTCCGCACTGAACAAGCTTCTCCAACTGCAACGCGACGGAAAAAAAAGAAGAGAACCAAGAATAAAATGTATTTTTAAAATCCTTTCCAAAAAGACATTCTTTCTGAGCTTTCCTGTCCACGCTCCAGATAATAAAGCTGGGTAAAAAGTGCTACACTAACCAGTGGTCAGTCCAGGCTCCACTGTAACGTTGCATTAACCAGAACTGCCCACCTGGGACCTCAAGAATTAATTGCATTGGATGCAGAACCCGAGTCTATTTTCAGAGTCAAGGTCTCTGCGGGTATTTAAGAAACCGTTGTAACCCTAGGGGATTCGTTTTGTTTCCATCAATTCTCCAGTGAAATCAGAGATCCTGTTCTTGGATGTCAACGCAGATACTAGAAGGGGGTGATACAGGAGAAAGGAAACAGCAAGGGACGATTATGGCACGGTTTCCTGGAAGCAGGGTTGAGTGTAGCGCAGCCTAAGTACTGGGGAGGACGAGCTTATAAGAAAATGATGGTGCTGGGCCTTTGTCATCCCGGGGCCCTCCACTGTTCCTGTCTTTGGTCTCTTTTTCTTCGTAGAGGTCCAATTATTTATTTATTTAGTGCAAAAGAGAATGAAATCGGTCTTTCCATTCTAAAACGGGGGTATATAGGTATAAAAGGAAGATGTATGGATATGGGGGAAGAGGAGGACAGGGGAAAGAAAAGGGGGAGAGGACGAGAGAGAGAGGACGAGGGAGGGAGAGGGACAAGGAGGGACACCGGGCGAGAGATCGATTGGGAGAGACAGAAATGAATGAAGATTAACTTCACCAAAGGCTTCGTGCTGGAGGGGAATGGAGGAGCTCCTGATTTGCTGTTACTACCGCAAACTGCAAAGGGCTCCTCCAAGTCACCTATTCACCTCCCAAGGCAACCGTCCAATTTCAACAGCGTCCAGGAAAGTCTCCTCCCGCGGAGGTATCACCGCTTCCCACTCCACCCCCACAAACTCTTTGGAAAGCGCCTTGAAAACGTTAATCCTCAATCCAATCCTGGACCACCAGCGTCCTCTGTTGGTCACCGAAGGGAGGGGGTGCGCAGACAAAACTGAAGACTCGAGTGCCAGAGAAGGCTGACGGGAATTACAGCGACCTCAGCGCGCAATTGCGCCCCGAACTTTAACTCTACTGCAAAGTGTTTAGATTGCAAAGATAAGCGAGAATCCCAACGCATCAGAGACAACTTAGTACAGGGATACGAAGTCGCCTTCAGAAAATGACAACGGAAATTGCCTATTTTAAGGACTATTTGGTTCATTACGCTTCAGCAGTGCCCACTTTATTGCCTTTATTATTCTTTTGTCGTAGGTTTAAACTCTATTTGAAAACATAATCAGGGAGAACACCCAAAACAAAAAGAACAGCTGTCATTTAAAATATTTGAAGAGCTCTGCCTTGACGCATTCGCTTGCCGGTCCGCTCTCATTTGGGGACTTGCGGTGTGGCAGCAGGTGTGAGTCTTCCTGCGTGGAGAAGCGAGCCAGGAAAGGCGCGAAGGCCCCGGGAGCATCTTCAGATGCTTATGTGTGGGCGCCTGGGGATGTGAACAGCCAGTGGGTGTAAATTCAACCCCACAGTTTAATTTCTGTCTGTTCTTGTCTTTGGTCTCTTTTTCTTTGTAGCGGTCTAATTATTTATTTATTTATTAGGTGCAAAAGACCAGGAAATCGGTCTTTCCATTCCAAAGGGAGGGTATATACGTATAAAAGGAAGCTGTATGGATATGGGGGAAGAGGTGGAGAGGAAAAGGGGAAGAGGGCCTGGCTCCCTGAGACCCAAATGTAAATCAGAACTGTCCCAAGACTGCCCCTGCCGGCGGAATTAAATTTTAGAAAGCTCCTCAAGGTACACAACTAATGCCGTACGGTGCATGCCAGTTTCCCCGACATTGGCTCGCCGCAGGGCGACTTCACCCGGAGAGCGGATCGGGGAAGTGCGGCGGCATCGAGGCGGTAGGGGTGCTGAGTTGGCCAGGAGTGACTGGGGAGACCGAGGGCGCTGAAGTGGCCTCGGGTGCCGGAGTGGCCGGGCACATATAGGTTCCTGTAGACGACAAGGTGACCCGGCTCCAGGCGTGCGCGCTGGGAGCAGGTGCCCGAGCGAGTCGCGAGCTGCACGCCCCCGAGCTCGGCCCCGGCTTCTCAGGGCGAGGCACCAGCCCCCGCAGCCGTGCCTGCGCCGACCCGCCCCCCCCAACCCCCACTCCTGGGCGCGCCGTTCCGGGGCGTGTCCTCAGCCACCCTGGCTTCTATATAGCGGCAGGCGTGCCCGGGCCGCCCAGATGCGAACGCTGCGACTGGGCACTAAGGATCGACCGCTTCCTGCCTGGATCCCACAGCCTCTCGCCGCGTTCTGTCACCCCATCCCTGCGCGCCCCGGTCTGCCAAGCAGCGTGCCCCAGTGACGGACGTCATGCTGCGGGCGCGACTCATGCTCTGCGCCGCTGCGCTGACTGTGCTGGTGCTGGTCGGCGGGCCGCCGGGGGCGCGGGCTGGCGCGAGCTCGGCGGGCTTGGGTCCCGTGGTGCGTTGCGAGCCGTGCGACGCGCGTGCACTGGCCCAATGCGCGCCTCCGCCCACCGGGTGCGCCGAGCTGGTGCGCGAGCCGGGTTGCGGCTGCTGTCTGACTTGCGCGCTGCTCCAGGGCCAGTCGTGCGGCGTCTACACCGAGCGCTGTGGCTCTGGCCTCCGCTGCCAGCCGTCACCCGACGAGGCGCGCCCGCTGCAGGCGTTGCTGAACGGTCGAGGGCTCTGCGTCAACGCCAGTGCAGTCAGCCGCTCGCGCTCCCACCTGCTGCCAGAGCCGCCCGCTCCAGGTGAGCCGCCCGCGCCAGGTGCGCTGCGTGCAGCACCCGGAGCACTGACGCCGAAGGGCTTGGAGATTGCTGGGTGCTGCTGCGGGCGACTCTGGTTTTCCTCTCACTGGAGATAGTATGTGGGGAAACTGAGGCCCCGACGGGTGAGGGAGCCGCCGAAGGGACCCTCCCCAGCCGGCCCTCTGCTTGCTCGATTCACCAACTGCAGAGTGCTTGTAAATTGCAAAGCGCTTTCAGTGAAAACCGGTTAAGGGTTTCCGGGGTTGAGGGGAGCTTAGCTGTTGGAAAGATCCTGGACACAGAAAATCATCCTAGCCCAGCACGGGGTGTAGACTGCAATTCCAGGGATGCTTAGGGATGGGAGACATAGAGAGATGGATTTGGACCAGGGAAGGTGGGCAGGCACCTTGTAGGAAATGTTACCTCTCTTTTAAAATACTGGCATTCGCACAATACCTTTGGTTTGCAAAGCAATGTCTAGTCCTGGTTCCAAAAACGAAGTGATTCGGGTTTTGGTATCTTCTGCGGCTGGAAAACCTGAAGTCGAAAAAGAAATAACGGAGGCTGCAACAGAGTGTAGGTTTGAACCCCCCGTGCCACTTTAAGTACTATCCCTTTCGTACACCCCAGGTCACTCCTGCACTTGTACCAACCTCAAACAAACTTCTTGGTGCTTGGGGGGTGCGGGCAATGTGGACCAAGTCAATTTCAGTGACAGGGAAGGAAACTGGAATCAGTGCTAGGGCTGTTCCCTTCTTAATCTGAAATAGGGGGAATGAGATGTTGCTAAGGAGAGCCCCAGAAGAGGAAAAATGCAAACATTTGATAGATACTCTCTTGGCTCAGCCACTATCAGGCTATCAGGCAGGTGGCAACTCTGGTAAGGGCATCACATTGTTCCCTTAAAAAAGAGGGTTTTTTTCTTTTTTTAATGGGCTTGGCAGCGATTCAGGTTTCCAGCATTCTTAGCCAGCCTCACTTAGGTATATGAGAAATAAAGTTCCTGCCCTGCACAGCTGAAGACTGGGAGAATTCTCCCCATCCTGATCCCCTCAACTTCCCAACAATCACATTGGACAGATGTCACTGGGCAGGCCCCCATCTAGGGTTAGCAGGATGAACAGTCCCTTTATAATTGATGTAACTGTAGATTTCCTTTCACCATCAGGTAAGGCTATTTCCTTGCTAAGCAAGGCTGGCTCTGTTCATCCCTGAGAAGCAGTGGATTGGTGGAAAGACAAGATTCCAGATGCCCGAAGCTCACAATGGGTCTGATCAGCTGTTAGAGCTGCTGGAGGCATTTGACCCTCGGGGCAAAGTTATATCATTTGCCTAATGTACATTCTTGTACATTTGGGGGTATTCAAAAAGTGATCTTAGAATTGCTGATATACATTGTCATTCTTAGGCTTTAGCAATCATTATGATTACCACCTTAGTAGCTCTGTAGAATAGTTTGATGTGGGTTGTAAGATTATAAAAAGATGTAAGTGACTTCTAGAATCCATTTGACAAAAAATGGTAAGTTTATGACAGTCAAAAGTCATAATTATCTGTTGCTTTAAATAGAACTGTTTTCATGTCCTAGTCTGCAGCCCAGGCATTAAGAAGAAACTGAGGAAACTTAAGAAATTACTCAAGGTTCTTGGAAAAGAAATGTAAATCTGTTTATTTACTTGTTCTTAGAATATTTACATTCTTAGTATCTCTTTTATGTCAGTATTTTCTTGAAAAATAAGGAAAGCTAAGATAAAAAGAAATTGAAACCAGATCCTAGCCGGTAGGAACCTACTCTTTGAGGCTCTGGGCTGGACCCTGGGAATGTGTGCTTCCCAAGGCACTGAACCCCTTGGAGAACTTTGCAGCAGGACATCAGTAAGCTGTTTGGCAGGTGAGGAAACTGAGACCCAGAGAGGAGAGGGACTTTCCTAAGTGAGTGACCTTCCAGTAGCCACTTCCAGAGGAGAGCAGAGCATCTGCAGCCAAATCATTGCAGCCCCTGGTAGCTTTCTAGATTGGATTGTGGAGCATATGGGCCACCTGAGCTCCCTGCTAGGGTTAGACAGTATAGCCCTGTTTGTTGTAGTACAGGAATTTCATGACTCTCAATTATGGACTTAAGCTGAAGCCCTTCAGAGATCTGCACTGGGCTGAGCTTGAAATGGTACGCAGGCCCTGGGAGCATGGGCTCTGAATGTAGCCTTTGATCCCCATAGGGGTCTGGTCTAATAGCCCCTCCAAGTTCATTCTGAAAAAGGAATGGAGAGAGAATCCTGCCTACAGATTCAATCTCAAATTTAGTCATATACTTAAAATTCCAATTAAACTGTTAATATTCCAGCATCCATTTTAAGTATCAGACTTCCTTCATCTAGCACTTTTGATTATCAAAGGGAGACCTGCTGGAGGGGGATTTGTCCTCCCCCACCCCCACCCAGGGAAGGAAAAGCTCTTTGGCACTTAGAAGTCTGAGCTGTGGGGGGGACTTTGGCACTGTCTGCATCCATGTGCTCCTGCACTCACCAAGCGTGAGGAGGACTCACCCAGGAGGGAACCAGCAGGATGCACAGGGTCTGTGTGGACCTTGAGTCTTAAAGATGTAACAGGGACCTAGAAAACAAGCCACCAAGTGCTTGCATGATCCTGAGCCCATGAGGCAAAACCCTTGACAGATATTAATTCAGTTTTCATATCTGAGCTGGACACCAAGCTCATATAAGCCTGTTTACCTGTTAGCATTGAGGACAGTACTGCTCAAACTTGGATGAATGTCAGCATTCCCAGAAGAGTCTCTTACAGCTCAGACTGCTGCCACCAGTCCAGCATTTCTGGAATGGAGAATGTGCATTTATTCCAAGTCCCCTAGGCTGCCGCTGCTCCCACGGGTGGGAGGACCACTCTTGGAGTTGCCTGCAGAATTTCTGAGCTGGCGCTGCAGCAGCCTCCTGTGGCTCGGATCTGCCCCCTGCCGGTGGGAGATGAAGCATACTGCCTTCACCATCTACTGGGGGGGCGCTTAAGCATTTGTCTGCCTTCCTTAGTTGCAGCTACTTAGAAGAGGCTGTCAGATGGACTTTCAAATCTATACTTATTGACCTGCTATTGGTTCTACCTCGAGATAATTTCTTGATGTAGAACAACCACCGTGTAGCAAGCAGTATAATGGAATAATGCTTCATCGAGGTATTTTTTTTAAAAAAGAAACTTGTTTGGATTGTCAACTAATATTGTCATTTACATATGACCTGCTTGCAACATTAATATTTTTAAAAGACTGTTGATAGATGTTGATGACTCTCATGTGTTTGTCTCCCTTGGGCTTTTCAAGGAAATGCTAGTGAGTCGGAGGAAGACCACAGCGTCGGCAGTGTGGAGAGCCTGTCCGTCTCCGGCACGCACCGGGTGTCTGATCCCAAGTCCCAGCCCCACCATTCAAAGATGGGCATCATCAAGAAAGGACATGCTAAAGACAGCCAGCGCTACAGAGTCGACTATGAGTCCCAGAGCACAGATACCCAGAACTTCTCCTCCGAGTCCAGGCGGGAGACAGAATACGTGAGAGCTTTTCCTCCTGTTAAAGTAGGAGGGCAAGACCTGTCACGCCTGGGTACTCAGAGCCTCTCGAGGGCAATTCTTACTCGACAAGCCCCAGCATCTCGCTGATGGGTGGGCAGTCCCTAGCTCCGCTGTGCCCCACCTCTCTCCTCTCCTTACATGAAGAATATTGACCCTTTTGGAGAATCTTATGAGGATCAAGCTGAAATCATATACCTAGAAGTACATGGGATGTCATAAAGACATCTGCAGATAATGAAATACATTCTCATAAAGATAATTTTATTTCATTTACTCATCCTCTATGCTTATGGGCCTGCTATTGGTTCTGTGCTTTACTCTGGGAAGAGCAAAAGGGGGACAGGGAATGATGTTTAGCTTCTTCAGGGTACTTTCTTGCTAAATCAGACATAAGGTATCTGAGAAACGTATTACAGGTCCCACTTTTGGTAGTTGTGTGGCACTGTAAGATTTTTAAAGCACCCATTGTAGAGTAATAACAGTGACTCTGTTGCTCTGGCCCTTCCTGATCCCCAGGGTCCCTGCCGTAGAGAAATGGAAGACACGCTGAACCACCTGAAGTTCCTCAACGTGCTGAGTCCCAGGGGTATCCACATTCCCAACTGCGACAGGAAGGGATTTTATAAGAAAAAGCAGGTGAGTGAGGTCCTCAGCGTGTTCTCTTCCTCTTTCGGTTCTGTTGACACAGAAGAGAAACCCACCTCGCCAGCCTCCAGGCTCTTCTGGCCGTAGCTCTAACCCTGAGCCTGGGCAGTGCCAGTGTCCAGGACTTGGTGCCAGTCTCAGGAGGGGGAACCGAGGGCTGCTTTGACTTGTTGCTCTGAGTGCTGCTAGATCGGCCAAAATCCTCAACCCCAGTGCCTGTCCGCCACCCATTTCCCACTCCTGACCTTTCAATGGTTCACCCACAGAGTAGATGAGATGCTGCCCAGGGGCACCCTTTATAAACTGCAAGTGGACATGTTGCACATTGTTAATGCTGTGTCAGGGAGTGACATTTTAAACAAGTACCACAAAGAGTTTACCCTGAAAGCCTACAGGCTCCCCGTTCCTACCGATGCCTTCCTGATAGTGAGCCGGTTGCAGTAAGATTTTGAAAAGGCTGTTGTTGATGTTGATGACTCCCTGTCTCTGTCTCCCGTGGGCTTTTCAAGGAAATGCTAGTGAGGTGGGGGAAGACTGCAGCACCACCAGCCTGGGGAGCCCGGCCATCCCCAGCACACACCAGGTGTCTGTATTGGCGTGGAGGGGATGGAACGTGAAATCAGACACTCCGTCCATGCTGGAGAGAGCCAAGCTTTCCAAACTGGCCGTGCTGCTGTCTTCCTCCAGTTCACTGGCATTTCCTTAGAAAGCCCAAGTGAGAAGAAGAATGAGGGTCATCAATATCAAACAACAGTCTTTTCAAAATCTTTATATCACAGCACAGTCCCATTCCTGGGAAAGGAATTGAGTGAGAATCCTGGCTACACATCAGCCCCCCCGCCAAATTTAGTTATGTGCCTAAAATCCCAATTAAACAAGCTGAAAACAATCGGGTAAATTTAAGATGTAGTAACATCAAGCTGTAGTAAATGTGCTTCTACACATTTCATGTTGTGTGATGGCACTATTTCCATTGACTTTCTAATTGGATAATTGATATCATAGTATCTATAGAATTGGCCTTTGGAGACCTTCTTAGCCACAGTGGCCACAGGGTAACCATATTCCAGGGTTCATAGTGGTGGCCACAGTCAGAGAGCCTAAGCCTTCCCCTACTCCCATTGTTTCTTTAGCCTCTTATTTGCACCCACATTTCCTATCAGTCATTCATTCAACAAATTCCTACTGAGAATGTGTCATGTGAGGCTGGATATGGGCTCCAAAGGCACAGCTGTGACATTCCTGGACAGACGGGATGCTCTCAGTCCCACATTTGGCAGATAAGTCAGCAGGCCCAAGAGATTCTACAGGGGCTGGTGTCCACCTTACATTTCTAGAAATACCAAACTGCCCTCACTCCCTCTTTCTTGGAGAAGGAAATTACACCCACACACACGCAAAGCTGCACACTCAGCAGCCTAGGCACAGGTGGCTCTTATGTAGCCTTAGTTGAAATTTCTGTTGTGCTTTGTCAGCATAGCAGAGTCATGCTGGCAAACCTTGGTGGGCCCTGGCAACCGACCTGACACAAGACCCAGGGTCCTTCACCTCTCTGTCTTCTGTTTCTCTCACAGTGTCGCCCTTCCAAAGGCAGGAAGCGGGGCTTCTGCTGGTGTGTGGATAAGTACGGGCAGCCTCTCCCAGGCTACACCACCAAGGGAAAGGAGGACGTGCATTGCTACAGCACGCAGAGCAAGTAGATGCCTGCCAAGGGTGAGCACTCAGGAGGGGCAGCCTGGAGATCCAGGGCCTCACTGTCCTTGGACCAGCCTCAGGGGGTAGGCGTGGCCACCGGCCCTTCCCCAGGCTTGCAAACCCAGGAGCTGCAGCTCAGAGCCAGAAAGAGCCAAGCAAATAGGCTGGAGCCCTCAGAAGGGTGCAGGGAGAGGGAGACCCCATCAACCCAAACAAACAAGCGTGGGGAAAGAGGCCAGCCAGGGCGCCTCAGGATGTCCTGCTTTATCTCAGAGAACTCACAGCACCTAAGCTGCCATTCATCCACACACGAAGTGAAGATTTTCAGTTAGGCTTTACCTGTGGTGGTCTGTTTATCCTCACAGGTAAACTGTTTTAATCCAAAAGAATCTGCTGAATTAAAGATATGAATAGGAGACAGCTGAAATAGCTCAGTTGGTAGAGCATTAGTCTGAACATGTGGCAATTTTTTTCCCTTAAAATATATTATGAATATATATTAGTCTGTGACTAATACAATTTTAATAAACCTCATTTAAATCTGATGGAAAAATAAAATTTTAAACGATCATTTTAAAGAATGCTATCATATCTAGCATTCTTTTTTCTTTTAATCAATGAGGGAACTATTGGGGGAAATGAATAAATAATTTTCTTTCATTTTATTAAGACACATTTAGTAAGCAGAAGAAATTTGCACATTTAGTTATAAGGGATTCTTTTTTCCTTATAAGATGGAAACAGTAATTCTAATTTGAGGGTAACTCTTTGACAATGAACCCTGTGAGCACATATAGTACTCTTGGCTTTGTTTAAAAATGTGGATTGTGACCCCAGAACTGCACTTGCAGACCCAGTGCCATTAGTCTGCAGGCTATGCGGGATATCTCAGGGCGAGAGTCCAGCTCTTTTGATTTGGGGAAATTGTTTCGATATATTTCTTTTTCTTTTTGTTTCAGTTAATGTGGAGCTCAAATATGCCTTATTTTGCACAAAAGACTGCCAAGGACATGACCAGCAGCTGGCTACAGCCTTGATTCATATTTCTGTTTGTGGCGAACTGATTTTTTTTTTAAACCAAAGTTTAGAAAGAGGTTTTTGAAATGCCTATGGTTTCTTCGAACGGCAAACTTGAGCATCTTTTCACTTTCCTGTAGTCAGCAAAAAGCAGTTTGAACTTCCTTGTTGCTTCCTATCAGAATACTCAGACTCGAGCACAGCACCCAGACTTCATCCCCTCGCCATTGAATGCTTAACACACGTTAGCCGAAGCGGCTGACCACTGCCTTCATGACTTAGGCAGCTGTGTTGCCTATGCAGAGAATACGCTTCACCCCCACTCCCTGTACAGTGTGCACATGCTTTATAGAGTATAGGAAAACCCTTAAACCCCGGTCATCTGGACATCCTCACATACACTCCTGGGGCTCACAGACTTCCATGGTATCATTTTTCAAGTAAGGGCCTGGGTCCCTCAGGCAAGAAAACCGTTCATATCTTTAAGTGATCTATACTGCTTGGAGACGATTGGAGAAAATAAGGTGGATTCCTACTTGTTTTAAAAAAAATTGACCAAGAATGTTCTAGGGCACTCTGGGAACCTATAAAGGCAGATATTTTGGGCCCTCCTTTTCAGGAAGCTTCCTGAAGACATGGCCCAGTTGAAGGCCCAGGATGGCTTTTGCTGTGGCCCCATGGAGTAGGACGGACAGGGAGACAGGGAGAGTCAGCCTCCACATTCAGAGGTATCACAAATAATGGCACAGTTCTTTGGATGACTGCAGAAAATAGTGTTTTGTAGTTCAATAACTCAAGACGAAGTTTATTTCTGAAGATAAGCTCTTTAAAGGCAAAGCTTTATTTTCATCTCTCATCTTTTGTCCTCCTTGGCACAATGTAAAAAAGAATAGTAGTATCAGAACAGGAAGGAGGGATGGCTTGCTGGGGAACCCATCCAGGACACCAAGAGCTCATAGAGAATCACCGGTGTTTGTTGACCTTAGAGTCATTCTCATCCTTTTCTTTTTAATTCACACATATATGCAGAGAAGCTACGTTCTTGTTAACATTGTATTCAACATAGCCCCAAATATATTAAGATCTATACTAGATAATCCTAGATGAAATGTTAGAGATGCTATCTGTTATGACTGTGGCCATGACTGAGGAAAGGAGTTCACGCCCAGGGGTTGGCTGCTCTCCTGGAGCCAAACCCAAGAGGTCTGGCAAAGTCAGGTTCAGGGAGACTCTGCCTTGCTACAGCCCTCGGTGTGGACACATGCTGCACAGAGCTCTCCTTGAAAACGCAGAGGGGTCTCAAGACATTCTGCTTACCTATTAGCTTTTCTTTATTTTTTTTAATTAAGTTTTTGGGGAAAAAGTATTTTTGAGAAGTTTGTCTTGCAATGTATTTATAAGTAGTAAATAAAGTTTTTACCATTAAAAAAAAACTCGTTTTCCCTTTGTTATTGACCGTCTCTGGGTTTTGTATCACTAATAAAATAATCCTGGAAGGGGCAAATATTTTAGCCGTAGAAGAAAACTTCACAAACACAAACATTACCCTGCTTTCATCTCTAGCAAAAGAACCCAAGTCAGTTTCCATGGCTTCGTGGGCAGCCTATGGAGGCATTAGGTCATATCTGCAAGATGGTCCAATTCTAGGAGGTTGTGTTGTTGAGATAGACTGTGGGCAGGTTTGATCAGGTCAGCAACATGCACCTACATGACTGGTCCTTGCCTTTTTGGGATTGTGCCCTGTGTTGTTCATCTAACACTAGCAGCCTTCTACTATCTCCTAAGGTCACATGCACTCAAGCAACCTGCACACACACACACACACAAATGAACAAGTAAGGGTGGTCTCCATGGGAGTCAAGGCAATGCAGGTGCTACAACAACAGCTTCCTAAGATTCAGCTATCAAATCAACACACTTTAGGAAAAATAACAATCACCAGTATTGATGAGGGTGTCCTAATGGGATTCCAGATTCTCTGCTGTGGCAGCCTGTCCAGAGGGACGTTTCTGATCTGATCAAATTCCTTTAACTAGTCACCCCACTGCAGAAACAAATCCCACAGGCATCATCAGAGATGTGCACAGTTGAGTACAAGGGCATTTTAAACTGAAACGCATTGTTATAAAGGAATATTATGCCACTGATAAAAATGTTTTTGAATAAGGGTTACAATAAGAAAAATGTCTGTGGTGAGCTAAAAGAAAATCAGAATGCAATTACATTGTATACTTACATAAATCTAAAATGAAATATGCAAAAATATTAACCCTGGCTATGTGAGTGTAGATAATGTTCTTATTTTATTTCTATTTTGGTACAACCTCAACAATTTCCACAGTGAACATGATTTGTTTCTTTTCATTCAGAAAAACTTGCTGCATTTTTATGCCCCTGCCTCTACTTCATTACTGAGCAATGAGCCTAAGAAGTATGGGCATCTTCCATAACCCTGACCTCCTAATCCAGCCACCTTCCCAAACCTTGGAAATGGTCTTTGCTTCTCTCCTTGTCCCACATACGGGCAGAATTGTTTATCTACTTTTTATGTCCTAGAAGGGCACACAGCAGTGAACAAGCCATATAGAATCACTGCCCTTGTAAAGAAAGACAATAAAGATTGGTCAGTGGGCTAAATAGGGTGCTCAATAGTGTTAAGTGCTATGGGGAAAAAAAATAAGGGAAATGCGAAGTGTCAAGTATTGTTAATGCAGGACGGTTGTCTTTATTTCATCTCTCTCCTTCCTTCCTTCTCTCCTTCCTTCCTTCCTTCTTTCCTTCCTTTCTTTCATTTTTAGAAAAGCTAGTCAAGGAAGTTCTCATTGAGAAGTTTACTCTTTTGTTTGTTTTTAATTGACAAATGATTTGTGCATATCTATGGGGTATAGTGTGTGTGTATATAATGCATGTATACATTGTATAATAATCAAGTCAGGGTAATTGGCATATTCATCATCTCAAACATTTATCATTTCTTTGTGGTGAGAGCATTCAAAATCCTCCCTTAGAGCTATTTTGAAATATGCATTATTGAGGATCTCTCATGACATAATTACCCTTAAAGGCCCCAACTCTTACCATCACATTGGCCATTAAGTTTCAACACCCAAATTTTGGAGGGGGACACATTCAAGCCAGAGCAGTAAGAAATATCTAATACTTGAAATAAATAATAAGTCAGATGAAATTTAAAAATTGATACAGTTAGGTCAGGCACAGTGGCTCACATCTGTAATCTCAGAACTTTGGGAGGCCAAGGTGGGAAGATCACTTGAATCCACAAGTTTGAGACCACCTTGGGCAACATGGTGAGAACTTTATCTCCACATAAAAATAGATAGCCAGGCATGATGGTGTGCATGTGTGGTCCCAGCTGCTTGGCAGGCTGATGTGGGAGTACTGTTTGAGCCCACCATGTTTGTGCCACTGCAATCCTGCCTGAGAGACAAGGCAAAACCCTATCTCAAAAAAAAAGAGTTAAAGGACAATTTAGTAAAGAGGAAAAAAGAGTTGAGGAACTCTCTTAGAAGGAACCAGAAAGAATAATGACTGGGAAATACAAAAGAACAGTTGAGAGAAATGAAGGACAGAAACAGGTATAGATAATGGAAGTCCTAGGAAATACCTAAAGAAATTACAGAGATAATTTTCTTTAGGATTTTTTTTTAAAAAGGAAGACTTTATATTGAAAGGCCTCATAGAATGTAAAAAGGGATATAATTTCAAAAGCATTGCTTGGTAAATTATGGTGATATCTTAAAATAGCAAAGTTTCAGCACAGAAAGAACATATCACAGATAAACAAATGAGTGTCAGTTGACAGCACATTTTTAAAGAGTGACTCTAGACACAGGAAGATGAGGGGAATAATTTAGAAACTAGAGTTTTACACCCAGCTAAACTGTCTTTAAAAGTGAGAGCATGATCAAATATCCTGCAGTACTGAAAATCTAGGACGTTTGCCACACAAAAGAAGCACATTAAAAACATTTTGGAGGAAGACCTTTTATAAGAAGGGAACAAATCTTGGAAATGCTGAAGACATGTATAAAGTGAAAGGGAATAAATAATGTGGTACACTAAATTTCTAGAGGGTATCCAAAAAGAGCTTGTCTAGTAAAAAAAAAGCATAATCAGTACTTTATAAATACGAAAAGACTAGAATAAATAGAAATAATAAACCAAAGTGATATTAAAATATTCAACTGTCAATACTAAAAAGTTAGTGATTCTCAATCAGGGAAAATGCTGCTCACAGAGGACAACTAGCAATGGCTGGAGTCAATGATTATTTTTGCAACTGGACAATGTTACTGGCATCTAGGGGTCAGGAATGCTACTCTATAATGCACAGTAAACCACCACCCACAAAAGAATTATCCCACCAAATTGCCAATAGTGCCAAGACTGAGAAATCTACATTTAACAGATGCTAAAATTAACCACTATGAAGACAGATTTAATGCCTAAAAATTAATAGTATTTTATTTCAACAGACAAGAATTGAAAGAAAAATGATGGGAAAGAAATATCAGACAAAAACTAAGACAAAGCTAGTAGTTGTTAATATCAGACAAAATAGATTTTAAGACCAAGAATATTTTCTTAGAGATAGAAAAAGTTACTACAAAATAATAGGAAGGTGAGTAAATCAGGGGTATTTAACAAGTCCAAGAATGTATGCAAATAAAATATCTTCAAACTATTTTAACTGGAATGGAGCCCGCATAGCCAAGTCAATTCTAAGCAAAAAGAACACAGCGGGAGGCATCACGCTACCAGACTTCAAACTATACTACAAGGCTACAGTAATCAAAACAGCATGGTACTGGTACCAAAACAGAGATATAGACCAATGGAACAGAACAGAGGCATCGGAGGCAACACAACACATCTACAACCATATTATCTTTGATAAACCAGACAAAAACAGGCAATGGGGAAAGGATTCCCTATTTAATAAATGGTGTTGGGAAAACTGGCTAGCCATGTGCAGAAAGCAGAAACTGGACCCCTTCCTGACACCTTACACTAAAATTAACTCCAGATGGATTAAAGACTTAAACATAAGACCTGACACCATAAAAACCCTAGAAGAAAATCTAGGCAAAACCATTCAGGACATAGGAGTAGGCAAGGACTTCATGAACAAAACACCAAAAGCATTGGCAACAAAAGCCAAAATAGACAAATGGGACCTAATCAAACTCCACAGCTTCTGCACGGCAAAAGAAACAGTCACTAGAGTGAATCAGCAACCATCAGAATGCGAAAAAATCTTTGCAGTTTACGCATCTGACAAAGGGCTGATATCCAGAATTTACAAAGAACTCAAACAGATTTACAGGAAAAAAACAAACAAGCCCATTCAAAAATGGGCAAAGGATATGAACAGAAACTTTACAAAAGCAGACATACATGAGGCCAACAAACATATGAAAAAGTGCTCATCGTCACTGGTCATTAGAGAGATGCAAATCAAAACCACATTGAGATATCATCTCACACCAGTTAGAATGATGATCATTAAAAAATCTGGAGACAGCAGATGCTGGAGAGGATGCGGAGAAATAGGAACACTCTTACACTGTTGGTGGGAGTGTAAATTAGTTCAACCATTGTGGAAGACAGTGTGGCGATTCCTCAGGGACCTAGAAATAGAAATTCCATTTGACCCAGCAATCCCATTACTGGGTATCTATCCAAAGGACTATAAATTGTTCTACTATAAGGACACATGCACATGAATGTTCATTGCAGCACTGTTCACAATAGCAAAGACCTGGAACCAACCCAAATGCCCAACGATGATAGACTGGACTGGGAAAATGTGGCACATATACATGGAATATTATGCAGCAATCAAAAATGATGAGTTTGTGTCCTTTGTAGGGACATGGATGAATCTGGAGAACATCATTCTTAGCAAACTGACACAAGAACAGAAAAAGAAATACCGCATATACTCACTCATAGGTGGGTGAGAAAAATGAGAACACATGGACACAGAGAGGCGGTCTACTATACACTGGGGACTGTTGGGGGGAATGGGGGAGGGACAGCGGGGGGGGCTGGGGGGGATAGCCTGGGGATGAATACCAAGTGTGGGTGAAGGGGAGGAAAGCAGCAAAGCACACTGCCATGTGTGTACCTATGCAACTATCTTGCTCATTCTGCACATGTACCCCCAAACCTATAATGCAATAAAAATTTAAAAAAAAAAGATATTTGTGGGAATAAATTTAAATGTTTACCCTGTTTTCATTATTGATAGTTAAACAGACATAGTATCAGTACGGATTTAGAAGATCTAACAAGCCTAACCAAAGGAACACATTTAGAGCAACTAAAAAATATGTTTCTCTCAAGAACATATGAAGAATTTTTAAAAATCAATTGCATATTAGGTCATGAAGGCAACTTCCAAAATGGAAAGAATAGATGCCATGCAAACAATATTTTATAACTGCAATGTGATTAAATTTTAAATTAATTACAGTGATAATCTTTTTAAATCCCCACATTTTTAGAAATTTAAAAAGCACACAGGCAATAATTCAACATTAAAGGGCTAATTAATACTTAAATTAGAAACTGTGCAGAAGTTTAAAACTGTCGTGAAAGCCAGACTTCCTAGATAATGCTAATGATGATCATGAAAGCAAGCAGGGTCTGAGGTTCAAAGGAAATCGAAGCCTGAAGCCTACATTAGGTGAGCACAGCCTGAAGACCACTAAGACCACCTCGAGAGGTTAGCATCAATCCAAAGAACACAAAAGAGAAGAGATCATAAAACTGAGAGTAAAAAGCAACGACAGAGAAGAAAGAAAACGCCACAGAGAAGACCAATAAAACCAAAATTTGCTCCTTTGAAAAATCTAACAAAAGAGGCAAACATTGGGAAAGGATATCAAGAGGAAAAGAAAAGTTATGATTATTAACATGATCAATGAAGCAAGGGATATAGCAGAAAAAGTGGAATAGATTACCAGAAAACGTCAGCCAAACTATACAATACCAAATCTGAAAATGTAAACAAAACGTAAAATTTATTAGAAAGTTTTATTTTCAAGAATAAGTTGAAAGCCTAAATATTCCTGTAACTATAGCACATTTGAAGAAATAGTTTGAACATTCTCACAAAGAAAACACCAAATTGGAGAGAGAGGCAAGATGGCGTTGTAGAGGCGACTCAGGATTGCAGCTCTCAGTGAAGGCGCAGAGGGTGAGTCCTAGCCGCATTCTTGGATGTTCCTTTTATGCCCACAGAGCGTTGAAAGTCCCAGGTGTGGGAGAGACACGGGACGCTAGTGCACCCAGCTAATGCAGCTGGCTCCCGCCACCTCTTCGGCCGGCACCACGGCGGGACCCAGCACGGAACTCACTGGTCTGGGGATTTGGAAGGGCAGATTGGCATATTCATCTGATTGAATGGGACTTGGACAATGAGCCAGACCAGGAGTTTCCTGGGAAGCGTGATCTGAGCTGGGGTAGTGGGCAGCGGCACGGGAGATTGCACAGATCCCAGTGCCCTATCGGCAGGCTATTGGGGTGCCAGTGAGAGAGTCGACCTTACAGCTTGGGGAGAGGAAGAGAGAGAGAGAGAGAGGACGGACTCTGAGACAGGGAGCTGGGTGATCGGGCTCGGCGGGTCCCATGCTCACGGGGACAAGCAGGGCAGCGACTGGAGGTGCTTGGGGCTGAGAGTTTTGCTGCCAGCATCTAGGACGGTGCAGCCCGGTAAGGGAGGGGTGTCCACCATTGCTGACGCAGTCCACCCCCACTGAAGTACCGCTCAGGACTGACGCAGCCCGCCGTTGCCATGGCAACCTGCCATAACAGAGAGTCTCCGCCAGGAGCCGGCAGCAGAAGGGAGCCCAGCAGCAAAGGGCGGACCCGCGCTAGCAGGTCAGAGCCCCAGCAGGCAAATAGTGAATAGACTGCCGCCTAGTGGGGCAGGACAGTGCAACAGATACTCATAAAGAAAGCCCCAACTCCCTGAGACAGAGCATCTAAGGCGGGGGAAAAAAGGGTGGTGTTTTATGAGTTCTATTGCAGCAGACATAAACAACCTCCCAACAACCCTGAATGAACAACGGAGCTCACAGCTCAGCACTGGAGCTCCTATAAAGCACAGACTGTCTCCTCAAGCAGCTCCCTGACCCCTGTATATCCAAGGAGTCACCCCAGAAAAGGACTAATCAGACTGACATTTGGCTGGCATTATTCTGGAACAAGGACAGCAGAAGAAGAAACTGGTATCATCCCTCACTGTTCCGCAGCTGCTGCAGGTATACCCCAGACAAGCAGGGCCTGGAGTGGACCTCAGCACTCATACAGCAGAGGGGATAGACCATTAGAGGGAAAACTAAGTAACAGAAATACTTCATCATCAACAATCTCAGCATCCACACAGAGACCCAATTGAAAAATCAGCAACTACTAAGATGACAGGCAGATAAATCCATAAAGATGGGAAGAAACCAGCGCAAAAAGGAGGAAAGCACCCGAAACCAAAACACCTCACCTCCAAAAAAGGACCAAAACTCCTCACCAGCAAGGGAACAAAGCTGGACGGAGAATGAATGTGATGAAATGACGGAATCAGACTTCAGAAAATGGATAATGAGAAACTTCAGTGAGCTAAAGGAACATGTACTAAACCAGTGCAAAGAAACTAAGAACCTTGAAAAAAGATTCGAGGAATTGATAACAAGAATGGACAACTTAGAGGGGAATATGAATAAATTGAAGGAGCTGAAAAACACAACACAAGAACTTCACGAAGCATGCACAAGTTTCAACAGCCGAATTGACCAAGCAGAAGAAAGAATATCAGAAGTTGAAGATCAACTTAACGAAATAAAATGAGAAACCAAGATTAAAGAAAGAAGTACAAAAAGAAATGAACAAAATCTCCAAGAAATGTGGGACTATGTGAAGATACCCAACCTACGTTTGATAGGTGTACCAGAATGTGACGAAGAGAATGAATCCAAGCTGGAAAACACTCTTCAGGATATTATCCAGGAAAATTTCCCCAACCTAGCAAGACAGGTCAATACTCAACTCCAGGAAATACAGAGAACACCACAAAGATACTCCGCAAGAAGAGCAACCCCAAGGCACATAATCGTCAGATTCACCAGGGTTGAAATGAAGGAGAAAATACTAAGGGCAGCCAGAGAGAAAGGTCAGGTCACCCACAAAGGGAAGCCCATCAGACTCACAGCAGATCTCTCGGCAGAGACTCTACAAGCCAGAAGAGAGTGGGGGCCAATATTCAACATTCTTAAAGAAAAGAGCTTTCAACCCAGAATTTCATATCCAGCCAAACTGAGCTTCATAAGTGAAGGAAAAATAAAATCCTTCACGAACAAGCAAGTACTCAGAGATTTTGTCACCACTAGGCCTGCTTTACAAGAGCTCCTGAAAGAGGCACTACACATAGAAAGAAACAACCAGTTCCAGCCACCCTAAAAGCATACCAAATGCTAAAGACCATCAAGAAAATGAAGAATCTACATGAACCAATGGGCAAAACAGCCAGCTAGCATCAAAATGGCAGTATCAAATTCACACATAACAATATTAACCCTGAATGTAAACGGGCTAAATGCACCAATCAAAAGACACAGACTGGCAAATTGGATAAAAAACCAAAACCCATCAGTGTGCTGTATCCAGGAAACCCACCTCACACGCAAAGATACACAAAGGCTCAAAATAAAAGGATGGAGGAAGATTTACCAAGCAAATGGAGAGCAAAAAAAAGCAGGAGTTGCAATTCTCATCTCTGATAAAATAGACTTTAAAGCAACAAAGATCAAAAGGGACAAAGAAGGTCATTACATAATGGTAAAAGGATCGATACAACAAGAAGAGCTAACAATTCTAAATATATATGGACCCAATGTAGGAGCACCCAGATATATAAGGCAAGTTCTTAATGACTTACAAAGAGACTTAGACTCCCACACAATAATAGTGGGAGACTTTAACACTCCACTGTCAATAGCAGACAGATCAACCAGACTGAAAATTAACAAGGATATCCAGGACTTGAACTCAGACCTGGAACAAGCAAACCTGATAGACATTTACAGAACTCTCCACCCCAAATCCACAGAATATACATTCTTCTCAGCACCACATCACACCTACTCCAAAATTGACCAAATTATTGGAAGTAAAGCACTCCTCAGCAAATGCAAAACAACGGAAATCATAACAAATAGTCTCTCAGACCATAGTGCAATCAAGTTGGAACTCAGAATTCAGAAAATAACTCAGAACCGCACAGCTTCATGGAAACTGAACAACTGGCTCTTGAATGTTGATTAGATAAACAATGAAATGAAGGCAGAAATAAAGAAGTTCTTTGAAACCAACGAGAATGAAGACACAACGTACCAGAATCTCTGGGACACATTTAAAGCAGTCTGCAGAGGAAAATATATAGCAATAAGTGCCCACATGAGAAGAGTGGAGAGATCCAAAATTGACACCCTATCGTCAAAATTGAAAGAGCTAGAGGAGCAAGATCAAAAAAGCTCAAAACCTAGCCAAAGACAAGAAATAACTAAGATCAGAGCAGAACTGAAGGAGATAGAGACACGAAAAACCCTTCAAAAAATCAATAAATCCAAGAGCTGGTTTTTCGAAAAGATCAATAAAATAGACAGACCACTAGCCAGACTGATAAAAAAGAAAAGAGAGAACAACCAAATAGATGCAATAAAAAACGATAAAGGGGAAATCACCACAGAGTCCACAGAAATTCAAACCATCATCAGAGAATACTACAAACAACTCTATGCACACAAACTAGTAAATCAGGAAGAAATGGATAAATTCCTGGACGCCTGTGTCCTCCCAAGCCTAAACCAGGAGGAAGCCGAAACTATGAATAGACCAATAACAAGGTCTGAAGTTGAGTCAGCAATTAAGAGCCTACCACACAAAAAAAGCCCAGGTCCAGATGGGTTCACAGCTCAATTCTACCAGACACACAAAGAGGATCTGGTACCATTCCGTCTGAAACTATTCCAAAGAATCCAAAAAGAGGGAACCCTTCCCAAATCATTTTATGAGACCAACATCATCTTGATACCAAAACCCGGCAGAGACTCAACAAGAAAAGAAAACTTCAGGCCAATATCCATGATGAACATAGATGCAAAAATCTTCAATAAAATACTGGCAAATCGATTGCAACGGCACATTAAAAAACTTATCCATCATGATCAAGTAGGATTCATCCCGGGGATGCAAGGCTGGTTCAACATACGCAAGTCTATAAATGTAATTCACCACATAAACAGAAGCAAAAACAAAAACCACATGAATATCTCAATTGACGCAGAGAAGGCATTTGATAAAATTCAACAGCCCTTTATGCTAAAAAACCCTCAATAAACTTGGTATTGGTGGAACATATCTCAAAGTAATAAAAGCTATTTATGACAAACCAACAGCCAATATCATACTTAATGGGCAAAAACTGGAAGCATTCCCTTTGAAATCCAGCACTAGACAAGGATGCCCTCTCTCACCACTTCTATTCAACATAGTACTGGAAGTTCTAGCCAGAGCAATCAGGCAAGAAAAAGAAATAAAGGGTATTCAAATAGGAAAGGTGGAAGCCAAATTGTCTCTATTTGCAGACGACATGATAGTATACCTAGAAGACCCCATCACCTCAGCCCAAAAGCTCCTGCAACTGATAAGCAACTTCAGCAAAGTCTCAGGATATAAAATCAATGTGCAAAAATCACAAGCATTCCTATACACCAATAACAGACTTAAAGAGAACCAAATTAAGAACGAACTGCCATTCACAATTGCTACAAAGAAAATAAAATACCTAGGAATACAACTCACTAGGAATGTAAGGGACCTCTTTAAGGAAAACTACAAACAACTGCTCAACGAAATAAGAGAGGACACAAACAGATGGAGAAACATTCCATGTTCGTGGTTAGGAAGAATCAATGTTGTGAAAATGGCTATACTGCCCAAAGTAATTTACACAATCAATGCTATCCCCATCAAAATACCATTGAATTTCTTCACAGAACTGGAAAAAATCACCATGAATTTCATATGGAACCAAAAAAGAGCCCGCATAGCCAAGTCAATTCTAAGCAAAAAGAACACAGCGGGAGGCATCACGCTACCAGACTTCAAACTATACTACAAGGCTACAGTAATCAAAACAGCATGGTACTGGTACCAAAATAGAGATATAGACCAATGGAACAGAACAGAAGCATCGGAGGCAACACAACGTATCTACAACCATATTATCTTTGATAAACCAGACAAAAACAGGCAATGGGGAAAGGATTCCCTATTTAATAAATGGTGTTGGGAAAACTGGCTAGCCATGTGCAGAAAGCAGAAACTGGACCCCTTCCTGACACCTTACACTAAAATTAACTCCAGATGGATTAAAGACTTAAACATAAGACCTGACACCATAAAAACCCTAGAAGAAAATCTAGGCAAAACCGTTCAGGACATAGGAGTAGGCAAGGACTTCATGAACAAAACACCAAAAGCATTGGCAACAAAAGCCAAAATAGACAAATGGGACCTAATCAAACTCCACGGCTTCTGCACGGCAAAAGAAACAGTCACTAGAGTGAATCGGCAACCATCAGAATGGGAAAAAATCTTTGCAGTTTACACATCAGACAAAGGGCTGATATCCAGAATTTACAAAGAACTCAAACAGATTTACAGAAAAAAAAACAAACTAGCCCATTCAAAAATGGGCAAAGGATATGAACAGACACTTTACAAAAGAAGACATACATGAGGCCAACAAACATATGAAAAAGTGCTCATCGTCATTGGTCATTAGAGAGATGCAAATCAAAACCACATTGAGATATCATCTCACACCAGTTAGAATGGCGATCATTAAAAAATCTGGAGACAGCAGATGCTGGAGAGGATGTGGAGAAATAGGAACACTCTTACACTGTTGGTGGGAGTGTAAATTAGTTCAACCATTGTGGAAGACAGTGTGGCGATTCCTCAGGGACCTAGAAATAGAAATTCCATTTGACCCAGCAATCCCATTACTGGGTATCTATCCAAAAGACTATAAATCGTTCTACTATAAGGACACATGCACACGAATGTTCATTGCAGCACTGTTTACAATAGCAAAGACCTGGAACCAACCCAAATGCCCAACGATGATAGACTGGACTGGGAAAATGTGGCACATATACACCATGGAATATTATGCAGCAATCAAAAATGATGAGTTTGTGTCCTTTGTAAGGACATGGATGAATCTGGAGAACATCATTCTCAGCAAACTGACACAAGAACAGAAAAAGAAATACCGCATATACTCACTCATAGGTGGGTGAGAAAAATGAGAACACATGGACACAGAGAGGCGGTCTACTATACACTGGGGACTGTTGGGGGAAATGGGGGAGGGACAGCGGGGGGGGGCTGGGGGGGGATAGCCTGGGGATGAATGCCAAGTGTGGGTGAAGGGGAGGAAGGCAGCAAAACACACTGCCATGTGTGTACCTATGCAACTATCTTGCACGTTCTGCACATGTACCCCAAAACCTATAATGCAATAAAAATTTAAAAAAAAAAAAAAGAAAACACCAAATTGTTTGATAAGTTCTACCAAGTGCTTGAGAAACAGACCATCCCATTTAATAAAAACTTTCTACGAAGCTGTAAAAGGAAAGAATATACCTTAAGTTATTCTACAAAACCAGTTTAACCCCAAAGCCAAAATCAAGCAAAGACAAATACAGGCCTATTTTGTTGATCAGTGAAAAGCCCCAAGGAAATTATTAATAAAGCAAACTCCTTAGTCCCTATGAAAGGTATTACACTATTTCCAACTTGGGTTTACTCCAGGTGTATGAAATAATTTAGCATTACAAAATATATAAATACATGTATCACGATATATTGAAGAGAGAAGTGATATTTAATGGAAATAGTAAAAGCAGTTTATACAATTTATTATGTTCTAATAAATTAAGAATGTAACAGAACACCCATTATCTAATGTGTATACACTGAAGAACAAAACCCAGCAAGCACCATCGTAAATGGAGAAACATTAGAAGCAATCTCTTTAAAATTATAAATCAGACGAGGATATTCACTCTCACCATTTCCATTCAGCACAGCATGAAAGAACTGAGATTGTACAGTAAGGCAAAAAAGAGACTTAGTTGAAAAATACTGTCACTACTTGCAAGTATTTACATGGAAATAATAGAATCTACAAATTATTATAAATAATAAGAGTATTTAGCAGTATGCTCAGGTATAAAAATATGCAAAAGTGAATTTTATTTCTGTCCACCAGCAGCAACCAACCAATTATAACATAAAAGAAGACATAAAGTAAAATCATCTCAGAGAACATAAAACACCAGCTCCCTTTGCCCTGCCTGGGCCACTCTGAGGTGTGACCCTCCCTATCTTAATGGACTGAGCCCATGTCACCTTCTGTGGTTTGGTTTTGTTTTTTAATAATTTTTTTTTAATTTTTATTGCATTTTAGGTTTTGGGGTACATGTGCAGAACGTGCAAGATAGTTGCATAGGTACACACATGGCAGTGTGTTTTGCTGCCTTCCTCCCCTTCACCCACATTTGGCATTTCTCCCCAGGCTATCCCTCCCCAGCTCCCCGCCCCACTGTCCTTCCCCTATTCCCCCCAAGAGACCCCAGTGTGTAGTACTCCCCTCCCTGTGTCCATGTGTTCTCATTTTTCTCACCCGCCTATGAGTGAGAATATGTGGTATTTCCTTTTCTGTTCTTGTGTCAGTTTGCTGAGAATGATGTTCTCCAGATTCATCCATGTCCTTACAAAGGACACAAACTCATCATTTTTGATGGCTGCATAATATTCCATGGTGTATATGTGCCACATTTTCCCTGTCCAGTCTATCATTGATGGGCATTTGGGTTGGTTCCAGGTCTTTGCTATTGTAAACAGTGCTGCAATGAACATTCATGTGCATGTGTCCTTATAGTAGAACGATTTATAGTCCTTTGGATATATACCCAGTAATGGGATTGCTGGGTCAAATGGAATTTCTATTTGGAATTTCTAGGTCCTTGAGGAATCGCCACACTGTCTTTTTTAATAATTTTCACCAGTTTTACTAAGGAGCAGGTTGGTGAAGCATCTCACACTGTCAGGCTGCCTCCAAATCTTAAAAGCTCCCTATTGCCTTCCAACTAAATGAAAACTCAGCCTGACATTTACAGCCCATAGTGAAAACTCCCAGCACACCTCACCTCTCATCAATGCCCATAAACATAGCCCGTGTTCTCACAACACCAAACAGCTCACTAACCCCTGCATGCACCATGTGCTCTCTGGTTCTTGTATTTTCCTTTGTTGAAACTAGTCCTTCCTCCATCGTGCTCAGATGAGCCTACCTATCTGCTCACCCTTCAAAGCCATGGCCTGGAGGCCGTTCCTCTGAGAAGCCCTCTAATCCACCACATACAGAGTGCTTTGTCTCCTTCCTCTGATGACTCGGCGCTATCTCAGTATATTTTCATGAACTTGACTTACTTTTGTGGCTGTTATCATCTTCCCCACCTCCTTCCCCTACAACTACCAACTTCTTTAGAAGAAAGATTCTTCCCTGTTTGGTGTTGTTACCTCCCTAGCACTTATGGCATAATTAACGTTCATTAATTATTTTCTTAATGAATGCATAAAGGAGATTGGGTAAATATGGGGCAAACCAAGAAAGAATTGCTGCAACAGCCCAGGTGTGACGTGGTGAGAGTTCGAACCAGACAATAAAAAGACCAAGTAAGAGTCATTAAAGAGCAAAGTCAGCAAGATTTTTGTCTCAGTTTTAGAGTAGAGAGAAATGACAAGGAAGCATTAAGGCCAGGGATGTATCAAGGATAATTTCTCACTCTCTATATAGCTATGATGTGCGGGTACCTCTGGAAGTGAACATGTTTACCTTGCCCCAAAGCTTGCCAACATCTGTCCATCTTACTTGCTTTCTTGCAAAACAATCCCATACTTCAACATCTTCTCACACAGAAAGGTTGTGATGAAGACATGAAGTGTGGAAGTCTGGAAAAGAAGCTGGTTAAGGGGACCAGGAGATCAGATTTGACAAGCTAGGTTTCGAGAGAGAGCAATGACCACATGGACTATCATGTGGGAAAAAAGAAACTCAAGGTAAGACCGCAGGACTGCTGAAGGCTAGGTGAAAACTGAGAGTCGAGAGGGGAACACCAATGCAGGAGAGGGTTAGTATGTCCCACTGTGAAGGAGCTCTCTTCTTTCAAGAACAGAACTGTTTTTTTCCCCCCTTAATATTTCAGCTAGTGTATGTGTCCTGTAAGCGTTTCCTGACATTCATATCATTCTAATAGGAAAAGAGAGTAATGACACTAACAAGCTCTTTCAGAGTAAATATTGGTGTTCCATCATCTCTGGACTAGAGCGGCAGTGATTCACAGAAGCTCCCACATTTTCCAACATGCCACAGGGACAGTCTGTATTATTTCTCCTAGATCTCCCAGAGCATCCTGCTCTGTCCTCTTGTCTTATGTCTCCTGTGGAAATCCTTTGCACCAACAGTGCCAAGATGAAGGACGGCCAACCATTTTGTGTTGAAAAGTGGCTCTAACTCCAAGTCACTGTTCTCAGACCAAGCCAGTATCTCTTCATTCTCTTCCATGGAGGAACTGAAACTGATAGCATCCTTCCTACTCAGTGGTGGTACTCAGCCCCTGTACCATGCTGGGGACACAACTCACATTGTAGTGTCTGTGAATGCCCTATCCTGGAGCCCATAGAACACAAAATGAAAGATGCCCCCTGGAGTTGTGCAAAGTCTGTTATCATGGCCAAAGAAGCAGTAAGAGAAAGGCAGGGCATGAGTGCACATGCTTCTTGGGGAAGCCAAAGAATTGTTAAGGGAAATAGAGCAATGGTTTTCAATGTAGCCTCAGTAAAGTCTACAGCTTTCAACCAAGGGCCTTAAGGACAATTGTTAATATGAGTCTCTGAGTAGCACTACGATTTTTTAAACATTTAGTCAATTATTCTTAAGTACAATATAACAAGACTTATGAAATTAATTTTATTTCCTAAAACTTTATTTCTTCTTGACATAACAGTTTTAGATATCATATATGAATACACAAAATCAGTTTCTATGTAAGAACTGTCTATGAGAAACTCTTTGTCTTCTAGTTCTACTATAAATGTATTTTCCTCATATAAGAATACTGTAACTAAAAAATAATTTTTATAGAAGGAAGAAATTGAGGGAGACAGGAAGAAAGGAGAAGAAAGAAGGAATGCCACTCACAGCCCTAATGCTCTTACACAACCTAAGCCAAAATCCGAATTTTTTCAGCCCTTTCCCCTGAGTTCCCAAAGTTTATTGTATCATTCTTATGCCTTTAGGTCCTCATAGCTTAGCTCCCACTTATAAGTGAGAACATATGATGTTTGGTTTTCCATTCCTGAGTTACTTCACTTAGAATAATGGTCTCTAGTTTCATTTAAGTTATAGCAGCACAATTCACAATTGCAAAAATACGGAACCAACCCAAATGATGAGTCTGAGTGCTGAGTTTACAGCCCATCAATCAATGAGTGGACTTTAAAAATGTGGTATATGTATACCATGAAATACTACTCAGCCATAAAAAGGGATGAGATAATGGCACTTGCAGGAACTCAATTTTATTTTATTTTATTTTATTTTTATTGCATTTTAGGTTTTGGGGTACATGTGAAGAACTTGAAAGATGGTTGCATAGGTACACACGTGGCAGTGTGATTTGCTGCCTTCCTCCCCTTCACCTATATCTAGCATTTCTCCCCCTGCTGTCCCTCCCCTATTCCCCCCAACAGACCCCAGTGTGTAGTGCTCCCCTCTCTGTGTCCATGTGTTCTCATTGTTCAACACCCACCTATGAGTGAGAACATGCAGTATTTCATTTTCTGTTCTTCTGTCAGTTTGCTGAGAATGATGGTCTCCAGGTTCATCCATGTTTCTACAAAGAATACAAAGCCATCTTTTTTATGGCTGCATAGTATTCCATAGTGTATATGTGCCACATTTTCCCTGTCCAGTCTATCATCGATGGGCATTTGGTTTGGTTCCAGGTCTTTGCTATTGTAAACAGTGCTGCAATGAACATTTGTGTGCATGTGTCCTTATAGTAGAATGATTTATAATCCTTTGGATTTATACCCAGTAATGGGATTGCTAGGTCAAATGGAATTTCTATTTCTAGGTCCTTGAGGAATCGCCACACTGTCTTTCACAATGGTTGAGCTAATTTACACTCCCACTAGCAGTGTAAAATTGTTCCTATTTCTTCACATCCTCTCCAGCATCTGATTTTAAGGACAAGTTTTCTGAATTCATTCTGGGATTTCTGGAATTGGCTACCTATTTTGATTATAATTAAAGACACTAATAACTCCAGTAATAAAAACAACACTGATAGTCCATGGCATAATGTTTCAGCATTAGAAATGTATGGGGAGACCCTGATGAAGATGGAGACATTGAGACCCTAAATTCTGCTGAGTTTTCTTTGCCAGTAGAAGGAGACTCTCCACCCCCATCTGAGGGGATTAACTTTGTATTACCTGAAAATACTGTAATGGCCTCCCCTGAGGCAGTTGCCATGCAAAACAATATTGCTTCTCCTCAGGACTCGCCCCTCACACCCTTCTTTGGTTCTAGACTTATAACTAGACTCAGGTCCCATAAGACCCCTAAAAGTGGGGTACAAAATGTAACCCACGAGGAGATGCACCACATTTCAAAAAAACTACTTGAGTTTTCTAACTTATAGAAATCCAGAAAATATGTGTGGGAATTGATATTAGAGGTGTGCGGTAATGGTGAAAGGGACAAAAAGTTGGATTAGGCTGAACTTATTAATATCGGCTCACTAAGCAGAGATTCTGTGTTAGGGCTGCGATTCAGGAAGCTAGAAATGGCTCCAACGGTTCACGTAGACCAAAAGGTGGCTTAGGCCAAAAGATCTTGAACTGCAAGATCTGCCTTGATATACAGTAGAAATGAACTCAAAGGCTTAGGAAGACTAGAATGTTAGAGGGAATTTGTCATTTAAGACCTCACCCACCATGGGAAGGTCCAAAGGACACGCCTTGCACCTTGACGGTGAGGAATACATTTGTGAGGGGAGCCTCAGCATACAAGAAGAGCTCTGGCATTGCTTTTCCCTGAAGGCCAGACCTTACAGTTGGAGCTGCAACTGCTGAATCGGGATACATAAATGCTATGAAAGTACTGGGATCCCAAGGGTGTCAGGGACAAAGGGGAGACACTCAACCAACAAAGCCAAGGTGGGCACAGTTACTCCAGCAGACAGCAGAGCCAAGGCAGCACTCGGAATAGTCAGACTCCTGTGGATCTACGGTGTTGGCTACTTGATCATGAAACTTCTAGAAGTGAAATTGATAGGAAGCCTACTAAACTGTTATTGATTTGTATGAGCAGGAAAGTTCAAGGTCAAGTGCACAAAAATCTAATTTAAATCATAAAAACAGAGAGCCTTGGCCCCTCAATCGAGTCTCAGTCTTGAGCCAGTTTACAGACCCAGACCCCTTGAATAAAGGGGAGACTGGGCCCCCTTGAGAAAGGACCCCAGTACACTGTTGAAAGTATTTCTCCCAGTCTTCTCCAAAGAGACCTAAGGGCTTTCACCAGGGTAACTGTACATTGAGGAAAAAGACATAATCAGACCTTTCAGGAACTTAGGGCACTAGCTCTGAACTGACATTGATCTGTTCAGAAGCAATATTGCACTCCCAGAGAGACGGCAGAAATTAGTGCCATCATCAAGGACATGAAGGATGTGGGAATGGTGATTCTCACCACACCCACATTGAACTCTGCTATTTGGTCTGTGCTGAAGAAAGATCTTGAATAACAGTGAAGTATTATAAGCTTAATGGAGAGGTGATTCCAATTGCAGCTGCTGTGCCAGATGTGGTTTCAATGCTTAAGCAGATGAACACACCTCCTGGTCCTGGGCTGCAATCATCAGTCTGTTTCTACCCCAAATCGGGCTGGCTTCTGCTCTTGATGAGTCTGAGTACTGAGCTTACATACCAGCTCTGGGGGCATGGCAGAAAAGATGGCACCCTGGCAGCTGTGGGGTTGGAGGGTTAAGGGGGAGGCCCAAGATAGGGAGCTGGAGCCTCCAGGGAAAACCCAGAATGTCAGGGAGGCCACCAGCCCCACAGATGAGAGAAGCAGCCGTGGATGCCCAGCCTCCAAGAGGTGCCTGGGGTGAGAAGAAGCATGGGCTGTCCTCCTGACAAAGAATAGGGGGAGTTGGGGAGACAGGGCTGGAGGCAACCAAAAAACAGAATGGAATCCCCTAGGATAGGCAAGGTGTCAGGAAAGATGTGGAGGGGAGGAAAGGAGCAGTCAACAGGGTGGGCAAGAGTTAGGAGTGGCAGCATTGGGCAAACCAAGCAGGGCACAGTGTTCAGGAAGAAGAGCTCTGAGAAGCAGAGAAGAGAGATGCAGTCAGGGCTCAGTCACGGAAAGAGAAGTGATGAGAGGATGCCAGGAGCCCTGCGGAAGAAGGAGGCTAGCAGGAAGGGAGGGTGAGCGAGGGAAAGGCTAGGGACAAAACCAAGGAAGCGCTTCTGTCTTGTGTTTAAGAGGAAAGAAACCCTGTGCCTATTCACAAGTTGAAGGGAAGAGACAAGCCCAATCAAGAGAAAGAGGCTAAGGACCCTGGGGAGGAAGGGGACTAAGGAAGAGGTGGGACACAGGGATGCCCAGCCTTACCAGGTAGAGGAGGAATGTCCCAATGCCGCTGGGAAGTGGGAACCCTGGGGCAGCCAGGGTAAGATCTAGAGTCGTTGAGACAAGGGGCTCTGCAGACCCAAAACACCATCTTGATATTGCAAAAGCACAAAATGCATAAGGAAGGTGAGGGTGAAGGACGAAGAGATTTCAGAAACAAGGATAATATCACTAAATAAATCCACAGAGATAACAGTATGTCCATGCAGAATATTTATTGTAAATGTTTCCACTATAGCCACGTGTTTAACAGCATATCCGATGTATATTTTAACAGGTAGCAACATCACCACAGGTAGCTTTGATTATGTGATCAACACTTTCCCTACACATGTACATCAAACATGAATGGTGAAATCTACAAGTTAACCATCCTCCTTTAAACTACCTGAAAACTACCCCGTATTTCATTTTGCATTTTCTAGGCAGTATCTTTCCATGCTCTTTAAAACAGATGCCGGAGCTTTGGAAGAGTGGAAATGCAAGCATTTACATACAATATGATGAGAAGTGTTTCGTGATATACAAATTGATATAGTACAGGTTTTTATTGTGTAGAAAAATAAACTTACAGTGAATAAATAAGCAGCTTTATATGTCAAGTTATATATGGAGTATAAAAAGTAGTTACTATATAACATATGCATATATATTAAAATGTGTGTGTTCTACAGTACAAATATACTATATGCTTAAATATTTCACGTGACAGAACGTTATTTCATCTGTTTTCAGCTCTGTGTATTAACATATAAGTCACAGTCGAGGTCTACGCCGGACTCTGGAGACCCTGGGATTCTCTTCCCATTCCAAGGATTGACGCACCAGCAGAGCCTCGGCCCTCCATCCAAGGCTGACTCACACTGCAAAGATAAGACCAAGGTCAAGAGCAGCAGATGACAAGCTGACAGGGAAAGTAGAGCCATAGCTGGCCCCTTTATCAGTGCAGCTGAGCACTGCAGAGCCAAGCCAAGAGTCCCGGCTGTGAAACCAGCTGCCCATGGTGCAGGCAAACCCAACACCCTCCTGGACAGTGGCCGAATGGCATGTGCAGTAATGACTCCCCACACGTGTTAAACAGTACAGTATGCACACAGCTATCTGCTTCATAGCCCGATATCAGGGGAGCCCGACCCAGAGGGAACATGTCCCATGCATGCCCCACTGTTCATTGCCTGTGAAGCAGGGCCTAGTCCTCAGTTTCTCCCGGTAAAATCCAGAGACCCTGTACTATCCTAAGGCCTAAAGCACTCCTCAACACGATGTCTTGGTCTGTTTGATCTCATTTATTATCTGCCAAGGCATAGAAATGCTGGTTTTTATTAGACAGTTCCTTTCCCTTTGTCAGGGAGAAAAAAGTAGAAGAGCTATCCAAATAGATACTTGCTTTCCTAAGTTAAGTCTGTTCCCTTCCTCTCTTGAATAGGTGAGGAAGCCAAGATGCCAGCGTTAGGGCACCTAGGAAAGTTTTTCTATAGCTATTGGCTTGCCGAGTGATGGAGCTCAGGCTTAGCCCAAAGGCCCCAGGTCCAGCGCAGGTTTTCATCCTCTGGCTGTGACATGGTGACCTAGCTGCTCCAGGTTCCCAGAGGAGTGCATCTGGCTCAATACAACCAGTTCTAGTGTCTTCTTGGGAGTGAACAGTCTTTGCGGTGAATGATCATGGCTTGGCAGGCATGTAGGGCAGTAGTCCCTTTCCCCTAACAATCCACACTGGCAAGGACACCTACCTGTTTGGGGTGATAAAATCCATTCCTGTTGCAGTTTGGCAGATAAAATCTGTAAACTCGTTCTCCTGTTGATTCCTCGATCTTGGCTAAATTATCTAGGACTCTGTAAAGTTCTCTTCGGCAGGGCTCCTAAGAGAATAACTTGACATTAGCATATATAACAAGAGAAAGTGAATTATCAGCCTAGACGACTGATGGAAGAGGTTTTATAGGAGGAGTGACCCTACGATCTGGCCAAGGGGTCGTGGGACTAGGTGTCATGTGATGTGCCACATCTGGGCCTCTTTTCTCCACCTGTGGTTAGTCTCTGTCTTGAGTTCTTCAGGTAAAGAACAAGAACACCATTTTCTCCCTCACCAATCACTCTTTCAACACCTGTGCAGAGACATCCCCTGGCAATAACCTCACCAATACCACAAAACTCCTCCCACTGCCCCTGCCACCTACTGAATCCTTCTGGTAGCAGCCATCTGGCTAGAAGAAGAGTGGGCATAGCTCTTAATTAGGAATTTAGCAGAGGAGATTTCCAGATTTTGGACATCTCTGCCATCTATAAGGTTATTTTACATAAACTAAATCAATTGAGGATTAAAGCATCCATCCGGATAATTTAAGAATTAACTTTCCTCCATTTATTGTTATTCTCAGATGAAATTCTGAAGTGTTGAGAAAATGGTTTAATCCTCCCTTTTTCTGGATGGGCATGTTTGTGGAGGTAATTTCTTTTTCTCTCATTTGAAGTCACGCCGACTTTGATTCTCTGTCGCCCTCAAGTGGTAGAATTCAGAACAGACATTAATTAAGATAATGGGGAGTTGATGTTTAATTTCAGAGTTTCAGTTTGGGAAAATAAAAAGTTCTGCAGATAGATATTGGTCGGGGCTGCAGAATACTGGGCATTAATTACTATTACTTAATGCCACAGAAACCTTAAAATAGCTAAAACAGTACATTTTATGTTATGTCTATTTTATGAGAATGTTTTTGAAGGGAAGCAAATGATACAATGAGGGTGAGAGCAGTTAGGCCTTTGTACTAAGTTTTGGAACAATGTAACTCAATGCTCTGACACTCTTATTTACAGAGGAGCTCAGAGACATGAAGTAACCTATCATCAGGAACTACACTTTCTTTGCATCCAGGGGGCTGCTCTCCTAAAAGTCCTTGTGTTCACAGCTTGACAAAGTTTGACTGAAAAAGATCCCCTAGGTTTTGGGGGAAAGCATTTCTTTCCAGGGCCTCAGGAGCAGGAAGGAGTGGACCAGGCCTGCTTGTCACAGCAGACTCAAGCTACAGCCTCTGACAGGAGAGTTCCCACCACCCACCTTCTTGGCCTCACCTTCGAGTTATTGTTGGTGATTTCGACTTCCGTCCTGCTGTCAGCCATGGAACGATCCTGTAGAGAAGAGGAAGGCCGATGGGTATTCACTCTGAGTTCGTCCCCAGGCGTATACGTGTCATCTGGAAGGGAAACATTACAGATCCCATGAGCCCTCCCAAAGCATCTGCACCTCTCAGGCCTCCACAAGATCACTTCCTTCCCTCGAAGCCAGGCTGGGACATTAGGATGGCCACGTTCCTTAACCAGATTTTCACCGACTCACTTTAAAGGACTTTGTAATGGTTTCCAGGAAGAGTGATGACCCAACAGCAATGCCAGCTCTGTTCCTGACAACAGTAAGTTTTAGGGCCTGGCAAGGGCGCCCGATGTTTCTGCTTTTAAAGCAGCAGGGGAGGGGAGCAACATGCACATTTGCTGAGGCTGAGAACAACCCTAATGAAGCCAGGCAGGATTCGAGTTCAATTCTTAACGGCATTGGTGGGGAGCCTCAAAACCTCAGCTTCCCCATCCTTAAAATGGAGATTTTACTAATATCCCTGAATAGATGGTAGAGTTCATCTTGATAGAAGTGGAATCTAGAATGCAGTTCTCCTGATCCAAAGTACTACCCTATTCTATTTTGGGGCCCCTGCCTTCCCACATTCTAAGGGACTTCTCTACAACCTCCCACCATCGTGCCAAGAGGATAGTGTCTAAAGGTGCATGAACAGAATCAGCAAACTGGCTATAAGGGATCCCCTGCAGAAATCCATCTCCTTGAGGATCAGTGAGACAACTCCATTTCATTTCCTCTAAAGGGCAGAGAATCCGCAGGAAAACCCTGTTCCCTCCTTGGAAGGGTCACTCACTCCCACACAGATTCCTGTCAGGGTATGGAAATCCTGATTCCTCCAAGAATGGCTCAGGACGTGCAAGCAACCCAGATGAGGAGATAGGGGCTAGGGTAGAGAAAGAGGCATTTCCTCCACTTCCCACTACAAACAAATCCCTGCTTAAATCCAGGAAAGAACCTGATTGTCGTGTTCTTAGGGGACAACATACACATCAAACATTGTTTTTCTATGGCAATGAATGGAAGTGAAGCTTTTAGCCTCAATTCTCACATTATGTTCTGTAAACATCTGGGAAGCACATATTGTATCCAGGACGTATATTACAAAGGACATTACAAACACCTCCTGGGGAGGCCAGCAGGAGGGATTCCCTTCTTAGGCCTTCCCGGATGCTCCAGCCACTGGAGCTGCCCACGTGCTGACAGGGAGACTAGTGGGGGTCCCAGGGTAGCACCCCAACTGCGGAGGCAGCCCCACTGCCCCCCTCTACTGTTGCTGTCTGGGTCTCTAAGGCTCACTGGACCACCAGGGCCAAGTGCGAGCTTCCTCTTTGAGTCTCCACTAAGCTGTGTGCTCTGGAACATCTTCCTTCTTCTCCTGGGGCATGTCCTGTCAAGACCATGCAATGATCGGTCTTCACTGGGTGACACAGCTCCTTCCCCAACTAGGTGCTCTGGTTTCAAGCTCTAGCTGCGAACAAGCCCGTGCAGGTTCCAGCCCCACCCAGCAGTTAGGGGAGTGGGCACAGGAGGTGCCGGCAGGGCAGGAGGTACCGGGCGGGGACGGGACTGCGGTACCTGTAGCCTCGGCTCTGGCAGACTTCTCAATGCAGACGCCCTTGCCGAGGAGGAGGGTGCGCAGCGGTTTCTTCTCCCCCGGTGGCGGTTGGCAAGTGAGTCCCTGGGCACAGCGTGCAGTTTTCACGCCGCACGATTCTCCCAGAGTCAGGGCGCACACCGGGCAGCAATCGCAGCCGGCGTACCGGGTGACCTCCAGGCACGTTTCGGGCACAGGATTGCAGTTCGTGAGCTTCTCGGGGAGGCAAGGCTCACACTGCCACCGAGCCCCAGCTGTCACCTGGGCAGTCAGCAGGAGGAGGACCGGCCAGACGCCGGCTGCGAGGATCTCTAACATCTCCAGGCGGGGGCAGCAGACGCAGCCGATGCTCTCTGGGAGGGTGGCGCGGAGGCAGATACTCACTGGATGGGATGCCAGTGGCCGATGCTTGCTGGACACAGCGCGCGCCTTATAAAGGACACAGGTGACGCCACTTGCACCAAGAGGTTAATGATTGGCAGCGCGGCACGCTAGCAGCTGGGTGTTCAAAATAAGTTTGTTTTGCTTGTGCGCCCAAGGCCCTACGCAAACTTTCGGCGGGAGGAGGGAAAATGGTTTTGATTTCAGACTGTTTGTCCTGTTGTCAGGGGGGTTCAGGCCCCGAGTTAAAGTCCAGTTCTAAGAAGCGCACCGCTGGGAGGGGGATGGCGTTTGTTTTTGTTAAAAAGACAGCCCAGGCCTAGCTGCCCAGGCTTTTTAATTGACACAGAGAAAGTAACATCAGCCCACCCAGCAGCTGTCAAATGCAGAAACCAAGGCCCTGAGTGAGGGAAGAGATGCGGTTAGAATCCAGGTCTCTGCATGTTTTCTGTGGAAAAGCCTAGAACTGCTTCTCTTTCAGCAGGGGGGAAAAAAAGCCTCCAACCTATTAAAAAAAAAATCACAGCTCATCCTAGGGCTCCGCCGAGCTCCCGAATCTCACTCTACCTCCAAGAGCCTTTCAGCTCTTTAGAGGGGCAGTTAAGAAGGTCTACCAAGGCTTTGTTAGTGAGCCAGGACCCAGGGCACCCATGGCTTTCCAGCATAGGCCAGATATTTATCAGTAGTAAAGGCAAAGCTTTTCTCTTTAAAATTCTCATTTCTTCGATATTCTCTTTCACATGAAAGAAATCACAAGGTAAAAAATCTTTCAAAGATAGTCAGAAACAGGCTCATCTCCAGGAGCTGCAGGCTCTCCCCAGCACCCTCTCCATGGCCTTCCAGCAGACAGCTGTGATCAGGGAATGTGCCACGCTCCAGGCCTGCCCCTTGGCCACTTCTGTGAACCCCAAACCCCACATTTTCCCACCCACCTGCCACCATCTTTGCCTCCCATTCCAGGCGCAGGTAACTGGGAAATTGGAGGTGGCTTTTCCAGCCCCTTGCTTTACAGAGGAGAACACTGAGGCAAGTGAAGGAATAATATTGCCAGGTCAAAGTCACAGAGGCTATAATGGTGCATCCTGGATGAGAATTCACATTTCTGATGCCCAACTATTTACTGTAAGCAAGCCCTAAGTAAATGCCTTTCTCAGTAATCTGGTTAAAACGCTGTAAAACAGCAGAGCATTGCTGAAACATCTCAAGTGACCGTCATTCTTACATTCAAGGAAATGACCCCTCCTGCTTCCTTCAGGGCCGGTGTAAAGGCAGGTGAAAATTCTGAAGCTGGGCTAGAGAGGTCAGTTCCAAGAATGCCACTTTCAGCCGTTTATCCTACCGATGATGAGACAGACGTAAGAGATCATTTTACACATATGTGAAAAAATACATGAGCCAATCTCTATTCTGAAGTCATAGTGCAAACAACTTAAACGCCCATCTCTAGGTGCTGGATCCATAAACCTGGGGGTGCCCTTCCACTGGAAGATAGGCAGCCATCCACAAGAAAGAGCAACTCTGACTTTCCGATAGAGAAAAATCTCTAAAATAAATAAGTGATTCAACTTAAGTAAAATCTCCGAGCTAAGTACAAATGAGGAAGTACAGAATGTGGTTCTGTTTGTGTACGATAAAAGGAAGGTGGATGTCTGTGACTGATTCTACATTTATTGAAGTCTTAAGAGGAATACATAAGAAATTAATAATAATGACTTCCAGTGGCTGGTGGTGAAAAATGGGACAGAAGGACAGACTGGTTGTCCTCACATACCCTTTTTTAATCTTCTGAATTTGTAAATGTACTTAAACTGTCTATTACATTGTCAGTCTAAAGAATAACAAAGTTGGCTGGGCGTGGTGGCTCACGAGCACTTTGGGAGGCCGGGGCGGGTGGATCACGAGGTCAAGAGATCGAGACCATCCTGGTCAACATGGTGAAACCCCGTCTCTACTAAAGATACAAAAATGAGCTGGGCATGGTGGCGCATGCCTGTAGTCCCAACTACTCAGGAGGCTGAGGCAGGAGAATTGCTTAAACCCAGGAGGTGGAAGTTGCGGTGAGCCGAATTTGCGCCATTGCACTCCAGCCTGGGTAAGAAGAGCGAAACTCCGTCTCAAAAAAAATAAATAAATAAGCGAGTCAAAATTAATTGATGACCTGTTTTTCTCACCACTTTCCTGTTTCTGTGGCCTTCAGGAAGTGACTTGGATTTGCCAAGCTGGTGTTTGTTCTACCTGTAAAGTCTCTAAAGAGTAACGCATCTCGGGTCTCCTGCAGCAATCAAAACACCGTCAGTGAGGTCACTGCAGTAGGAAGTTTATGATTATTTATCTTTTTTTTTTTCTTTACAGAGTAGAGTTTGGTGTTTGGTAAAGGATCTGACCAACAGTTTTGAATTTTTTGACATTATTTTTAGGGTCGATCCCTAAGCAATTTCATTTCCAGAAGAAAAATGTGTGCTCCGGATTTTCTTTCTGACTTCCTTAGCTTGCAATCAGTGCCCACACTTGAAATGTTTTATTAACAATAAAGAGGCAATTCTCTAGTAAATATTTGGAGGCCACCTGCTGCTTGCTGGGCAGTGCACTCAGCCCTGGACGGCTGTGTACTTGCTCAGTGTTCATCCCACCCATCCTCCCTGAGGTCTCACTTGTCCTGCACGTAGTGGAAATTCCTCCCCGCAAGGATCGATTGCCCAAATGTTTCCCTTGCTTGCCTCATAGCGATAGCAAACCAAACAGCCCCCGAATCGAGACAGAGCTCTCCTCCTACTCCTGACCCTCTGTCAACACAGATGGAGCCAGACCCCTCTCTCTCAGTCTGTGTAGGCCATCTGTCCATCCGTCCATCCCATGTGGGAGTGAGCTGCCCTGCCCTGGCAGGTCAGAGTCACAGGCCCCACTGCCGCCCGGCAGGGGTCACAGCCTGGCCTCTCTTTGGTGCTCTGACTCTCACGGCTGGCTGGGCAAGCTGGGGAAGCACCCAAGGAAGACATGAAAAGAGGTGCATCTCTCAGCTCTGTGAAATGCAGGGTAGGCCCTCAGAGAGAAGCCTCCTGACCTATTGTACCTCAGCCTCAGCTGGACTGACACTAGCCCCATGACTGGTCTTGCTGATCTCAGTGCCTGAACTTCCATCACCCTATTATGCTCTTCAAGTCCATGGTCTCTTCCATCTATCCCAGAAGCTCTTTCTTTCAGGACCCTATGCTAACATCCCCCACCTCCAGCAGCCGCCCCTTCAGAGTGAATTGCTTTTTTTCCGCTTTCCAGCTTCTCCATCTCAAGCTCCCAAGCTTCTGTCTGCATTCTTTTCCTCACCCAACAGTGGGTGCAGCGGAGCAAGGGGGAAGGGTACCCTTCCAAAGTGGGGCAGGTACTGAGCTAGGTGTGGGAGAAAGGGGTAATGGGATGCCTTACTCTGAGCCCCAATATTGCCCCCTTCTAGCAGGAGGGTGGTCTGTCAAGGGCTACTTACAACCTCACCCTTAGGATAAATGAGGTATGAAGAGACAGCAGGTCTATTCGTGTCTGGGCTGGTTTTGGAGGGTAAATGGGCTTCTCCTAACCAGCAAAGGATGGGGTGTGCAAGGTGAGAGAACAGAGATAATGGTGGGGTGATAGCAGACAGTTGGGAAGAGTGCAGTGTGCTCAGGTAAGAGCCAGTAGTTCTTCCTTCCTGGGAGCTGGAATAACAGGCAGGGAGCGACACGGGAGCAGCCAGGGGAGCAGGCACAAAGAGACCTGGAGGCTATGCAAAGGGGTTTAGGTTCCTTGTTAGGGCAGCAGGCCACCACCACAGAGGTATAAGCAGGCTAAGAGAGTGGACATCATTCCAAAGAAGGTTCTGAGTCAGGCACAGTGGCTCATGCCTATAATTCCAATGCTGAGAGGATGATGTGGAAGAATCATTTGAGGCCAGGAATTTGAGACTGGCCTGGGTGACAAAGCATGACCCTGTCTCTATAAAAAATCATAATAATTAGCCAGGTGTGGTGGCACATGACTGTAGTCCCAGCTGCTCAGGAGGCTGAAGTGAGAAAATCACTTGAACCCCAGAGTTTGAGGCTACAATGAACTATGATTGCACCACTGCACTTCAGCCTCGATGGCAGAGTGAGACCCTGTCTAAAGAAAGAGAGAGAAGGGGGAAAGAAAGAAAGAAAGAAAGAAAGAAAGAAAGAAAGAAAGAAAGAAAGAAAGAAAGAAAGAAAGAAAGAAAGAAAGAGTGGAAGAAAGGCAGGAAGGAGAGAGAGGAAGGAAGGAAGGAAGGTTGGTTCTGAAAGATCACCAGGGAGGGAGAAGGTGCCTGGGGACCCCTTATTCCTCTACCCTTCCTAGCACCAGCCAAACACCCAGACAGAAGCTGAGGATCAGCCATGAAGGAGGCAGAGCCTCACCCTCAAAGATCTAGAGGAACCCAAAAAGGCTGAGAATACCCAAAATCAGAACTCCTCTCCCTCTACAGGGGATTACAGTTCCTTATCAGCAACGGAACAAGGCCTGATGGAGAAGGACTGTGTTCCATTAACAGAAGTAGGCTTCAGAAGGTGGATGATAAGAAACTTCTGGGAGTTAAATGAACTTGTTCTAACCCAATGCAAAGAAACTAAGAACTTTGAAAAAAGGTTTGATGAAATGCTAACAAGAATAGACAATATAGAGAGGAATATAAGTGAATTAACAGAGTTGAAAAACACAACACGAGAACTTTGTGAAGCATGCACAAGTTTTAACAGCCGAATTGATCAAGCAGAAGAAAGGATATCAGAGGTCAAAGATGAACTTAATGAAATAAAATGAGAAGACAAGAATAGAGAAAAAAGGATAAAAAGGAATGAGCAAAGTCTCCAAGAAATATGGGACTATGTGAAAAGACCTAATCTACATTTGATAGGTGTAACTGAATACGACAAAGAGAATGAATCCAAGCTGGAAAATACTCTTCAGAATATTATTCAGGAAAACTTTCCCAACCTAGCAAGGCAGGACAATATTCAACTCCAGGTAATACAGAGAATACCACAAAGATATTCCTCAAGAAGAGCAACCCCAAAGCACATGATCGTTGGATTCACCAGGGTTGAAATGAAGGAGAAAATACTAAGGGCAGCCAGAGAGAAAGGTCAGGTTACCCATAAAGGGAAGCCCATCAGACTCACAGCAGATCTCTCAGCAGAAACCCTACAAGCCAGAAGAGTGGAGGCCAATATTTAACATCCTTAAAGAAAAGAATTTTCAACCCAGAATTTCATATCCAGCCAAACTAAGCTTCACAAGCGAAGAAAAAATAAAATCTTTTGTGAATAAGCAAGTACTCAGAGATTTCATTACCACCAGGCCTGCTTTACAAGAGCTTCTGAAAGAAGCATTATACATAGAAAGGAACAATCAGTATTCGCCTTTTCAAAAATATACTGAAAATTAAAGCGCATCAACATAATGAAGAATTTATATCAACTAATGGGCAAAACAGCCAGCTAATATCAAATGGCAGTAATCCTAAATTTAAATCGACTAAATCCCCCAATCAAAAGATAGAGCCAAAACCCATAGGTATGCTGCATCCAGACCCATCTCACATGCAGGGATACACAAAGACTCAAAACAAAGGGATGGAGAAAGATTTAGAGCAAAAATAAATAAATAAATAAATAAATGAAAAGAAGGAGTTGCAATTCCCGCCTCTGATAAAATAGATTTTAAAGCAACAAAGGTATAATGGTAAAAGGATCAATGCAGCAAAAAGAGCTAATGATCCTAAATATATACACACCCAATACAGGAACACCCAGATACATAAGACTTATAAAGAGACTTAGACTCCCACACAATAATAGTGGGAGACTTCAACATCAATATTAGGTAGATCAATGAGATAGAAACTAATAAGGATATCCAGGACTTGAACTCAGATCCGGAACAAGTAAACTTAAACATTTATAGAACGCTCCAATTTAAATACACAGAATATACACTCTTGTCAGTACCACATCACACCTACTCACAGGTTTAAATGAAATATTGGTTGGCCATTATTAAGCACAATTATTGGCATAAAAGAGATTTTCAATACCCATTTTTAGACACTCCCATTCTCTCTCCCTCTTTCTTTTCCTCTTTCTTCCTCTCCTTCATTCCTTTTTTTTCTTTCTTTCTCTCTTTTTTTTCAAAGAAAAGAAAACAAAGATCTAGAGGAGGAAAAACAGTAAACAAATACTTTAACAAATGCACTGCAGACTGTGATTAATGCATGAAAGAAAGAAAAAAACATCAAGAAGGGGAATATGGAACGATGCTTCAGATGGGATGGCCCACATAGCCACCAAAACTGGTGAGAGGAAGAGCTGGAGACAGATAAGGAAGGCCAGAGAGCCGTAGACGAGGTCCTTGCCTTTGCTCAAGGCCCGGTGGACTTCCTGGAGCCGCCCCCACAACGGTGTGCTTCCGTATGGTCTTTGGGAGTCATCATCTACTCTAAAGGGCCTTTGACATGGTACTGTTCCTTCCTCCTATGACCCCTTCTCCATCTCTGGGGACCCACCATAAATGTCTTGCCTCTGCACAGCCTGACTTCAGTGGCCCCCTGTATGTGCCTGAAACCTGATGTCACATTGGGTTATACTCATGCTGAAGAGCTAACATAAATGCCTATCTATGTGTGTGTGTGTGTGTGTGTGTGTGTGTGTGTGTGTGTGTGTCACCTGGTTTAGTGAACAGGGGCAAGCACGTAGATGTCCTTCTGCCCAGCATGACACAGGCACCAATAGGTGCCCCATGCCCATTTTATGAAGAACTTTGAATCCAATTTCATAGCACCTGGAATCTGAGCACAAGAGCAGGGAGGGGCGGAGGAGCCAGTGTTTCATAAGCGCTTACTATACTGGGCATACCTCATGCCAAGCCACGCATGCCAAAGTTGCCAGTAGTTCTCATCACCACCAACTGGAAGTGAAGCCCTTTCTTTGCCCAAATCAAAGCCTTTACCCTTCCTGCCATACCTTGCAGGCATTTGATATGGGCTAAGGCCAAAGATGTCTGCATGTGCAGCAGCAACTGGGAGCGTATTTTGGGAGGCAGGGATGAACAGTTGTTTGGGGTAAGTGTGGAAAGCCTTCAGTGCTAGATATGGATTTTGTATTAAATCAACTGAGTGAAAAAGGATATTAAACCAGGGACCAGGAGACTTCCTGCCTCATTGCAAATTCTCTGTGCTACAAAGAAAAGGAAACCACTATCAATGGCCAAGAAAAGGTGAGGGACACATCATCATAGAAGTCCCACTGTGTCACTCAATTGGGTGCCTATGAATAGGGCCACACATGGCCTGTGCCAGTAATTTGATGGCACTTCATTATGCATCTGTCTTTTTGTTGTGGGAACTGCAAGAACAAGTGTTGCCGATTGCACTTAACAACTCAACTCTGACAGCTTTGTTAGCCCTTGAAGGGGAGGTTATGAAAGCTGGGAAGTATCAGCAGCAGAGCAGCTCTGGAGCAAGACTGTGCATGAGCCTTTGATTTCTATGTCCTAGCATGATGCTTAAGGCCCCAGGCCTCCGTTTTTTCACCCTGTAAGATGGGGATAATGGAGTACTTGGTACAAGAAAGCACTGCCTGAACAGGAGCTATTATCCTGAGCTGCATAGTGGTTCATTCCACTGCCACAGGCAGAGGCTGGGGCCTCTGGGGTGGTGCAATCATACAGGCACTTCCATCATCCACGGCTCCCAATTCTGCCTTCGTGCAGTGTGCTGCTTACTCACCGGCAGCTGAAAATTGGGCAATCCATGCTCTGATAAACAATGCAAGAGTCAAGAGCAAAGTCAAACTTTCAAAGGGAAGAAATGCTGCAATCCAGGGACACCAAGGAAGTTGTTTTAACATGGGGGAAGAAAAACAAAGTGACGTTCTGTTTGTGTTCCATGATCAACACAGGGTATGATGTAAAGCTGAGCAAAGGCCCTGCATCCTGCCGTTATCTCCCAAGGATGAAGAGCACCGCTCAGCAAACTGAAAAAAAGTTTGAAACACTAGCTCACGCCCATGCTCCCCGCTAATCAAAGTGGAAAAGTCACCCAGCTCTTGTCACGTCAACAAAGCCCAGATTCTAAATGCAGGAGGAGCACAGATGTGTCCAGGTCGGAGCCCCAGGGGCCCTGTCAGAAGATCTGGGTCTGAATCTCAGTGTTGGTGGCGGAAACGAGGCCATCCCACTGCATTTGCAATCAGGGCGCCATGGGTTGGGTGGAAGAGGGCAGGTACCAAGTGACAAACACAGAGCAGGTGCTCTTCGTCTTCATTCTGTTGTGCTTCCCCTGTATCAAGGCTGCTCAGGCCACAGACCCCTCCTAATAGCTCACCTCTGTGTAAAGTGGGGTGTTATAGACCACTAATTGGCATTTCTACCTAGATGAGTAGAAATGCCGATCCCCAGGCCCTACACCAACCCCAGACTCTGACCTCTGGGGATGCACCTTACACTCAGTTACTTAGCAAGCCCCCTGCGAGAATCTGTTGCATGTTCAAGTCTGAGGCCATGAGTTCACAAAGCCCTTCCAGGCCTGCACTTGCACAAAACCACGCCATAAAAAGTGAGCTATCATTGCTGCAGCTGAGTGGTGAGAGCCTGGGTGGTGGAGGGAAATGAGGAGCAGCCACCAGGACACCAGAGCTCCCTGTGGCTCATTTCCCCGGAGACACATGCGTCTCATTCCCCCAAGAATCTTTGCCACCCATATGCAAACTAAGATGATTTGGTAGAAGATGACATTCATCTGGGACGATGCATGCATGAGCTTCAGGAAAGTCACGACTCTACTATATTAGGCACAGTGTTGTTTGATTAAGCCTGAATTCACTAAACAGTGGGAAGTGTCCATCACTTTGGTGAAGTGAAAATTCCTGTATCAGGTTGACCCAGTGAACTCACCCCACGAACCGCAGCCTCTGCCAGCTCTCTCATTTAGACTTGGGCATTCTCTCAGCAAGAAACCTCAGTGTGCTCGTGAGGCCATCAGTCCAATGCAAACACCGAGGCTGCCACTCACCCCACCCCACAGTAGGCCACCCCACAGGGGCAGCAGGACCTCTCCCACCCCAGGATAAAGCTGTCAATATAAAGAGTCAAGAGCAAAGTCAAACTTTCAAAGGGAAGAAATGCTGCAATCCAGGGACACCAAGGAAGTTGTTTTAACATGGGGGACTCTCCTCAGGTCCCCAGACCCTTGCTGCACTCCCTATACACACTGACTGGAGCAAAGGCTGTCAATTACAGCACAGCTGCAGGCACTAATGACTGGTGATCCTGGTTCTGCAGGACTTTATGACATGGCCAGGCAGCAGTGATCCTGAGGTAAAAAGAGTGGGGCTCTCATTCCCCAAGTCGTAGTGTGCCCATGCCATGGGGTGCTGTCACCTGTGTACAGTGTGCCCATCACACAGGGTGCTGTCACCTACATACAGTGTGTATATCACATGGGGTGCCATCACTGGAGTCACAGTATGAGCATCATCATATGTTTATGAGAACTACAGCACATTACTTTTGGGGGACTTGGATTGTGGTTTGTTTCCAACTTTTCTTCATTACAAATAATGCTGCAATCATTTTAATCTTTCCTTTTCTAGTGATATTTCCTCAGGATAAAATTCTCAGTTTAAAATAACTCAAGTTCAGACTTTTTAAGGCTCTAAATTCACAGGTTAAACTCCTCTTCATCACAATTTACACAACCAATAACAATGTATAAGTTTCACTGCAATATCACCAGTTTTGTATGTTGACATTTTCATGTTTTTTTGTTTTTTTTTGAGACAGAGTCTCACTCACTCACCCAGGCTGGAGTGCAGAGTTACAATCTCAGCTCACTGCAACCTCCATCTCCCAGGTCCACATGATTCTCCTGCCTCAGCCTCACAAATAGCTGGGATTACAGGTGCCCTCTCCAACCACGCCTGGCTAATTTTTGTATTTTTAGTAGAGACAGGGTTTCACCGTGTTGGCCAGGCTGGTCTCAAACTCCTGACCTCAGATGATCTGCCTGCCTTGGCCTCCCAAAGTGCTGGAATTACAGGCGTGAGCCACCACACCTGGTCAGATTCAGTAATTTTAAAGCAATATTGTGTTAGGTTATTTCACACTTATTTGATTATTCATGAAGCTTATAGTTGAAATGCTTTAGCTCTGTGTCCCTACCCAAATCCCATGTCAAATTGCAATTCCCACTGTTGGAGGAGGGTCCTAGTGGGATGTGATTGTATCATGGGGCAGCTTCTAATTGTTTAACACCATCCCCCTAATGCTTCTTGTTTGAAAGTGTGGAGCACCTCCTCCACCCTCCCTAACTCTGCCATGTGAAGATGGTGCTTGCTTCCCCTTTGCCTTCCGCCATGATTGTAAGTTTCCTGAGGTCTCCCCAGAAGCAGAAGCCTGTTCACCCCATTGAACCATGAATTGATTAAACCTTTTTTCTTTATAAATTACCCAGTTTCTTAAACCTCTTTTCTTTATAAATTATGCAGTTTCGGGTATTTCTTTATAGCAGTGTGAGAATGGACTAATAAAGAAAATTGATGCCGGGAGTGGGACATTGATATAAAGATACCTGAAAATTTGGCAGCTGTTTTGGAACTGGGTAAGGAGCAGAGGTTGGAATACTTTGGAGGGCTCAGAAGACAGGAAGATGAGGGAAAGTTTAGAATTTCCTAAAGACATTTTGAATGGCTGTGGCCAAAATGCTGATACTGATATGGACAATGAAGTACAGGCTGAGGAATTCTCAGATGGAGATGAGGAACTTATTGGGAAACGGAGAAAATGTCACTCTTGCTATGCATTAGCAGAGACTAGCAGCATTTTGCTCCTGCTACACGGATCTGTTAAACTTTGAACTTGAGAGAGATGATTTAAGGTATCTGCTGGAAGAAATTTCTGAGCAGCAAAGCATTCAAGATATGTCCTGGCTACTTCTAACAGCATCAGCGCATATGTATGTGCAAAGAGATTATCTGAAGCTGGAAATCCAAAGGGAAACAGAGAGAAAAGGTTTGGAAAATTTGTAGCCTGGTCATGTGGTAGAAAAGAAAAACCCATTTTCTAGGGAGGAATTTACAGCTGCAGAAATTTGCATAAGTAAAGAGGAGTCAAATGTTAATAGCCAAGACAAATGGGGAAAATGCCTCCAGGGCATTTCAGAGGCCTACAGAGACAGCTGCTCCCAACACAGGCCCAGAGGCCTAGGAGGGACAAATGGTTTTGTGGGCCTGGCCCAGGGCCCTGCTGCTCTGTGCAGCCTTGGGACATGGTGCTCTGTATTATAGCTGCTTCAGCTTCAGCCATGGTGCAAAGGGGCCAAGGTACAGCTTGGGCCATTGCTTCAGAAGGTGTAAGCCCCAAGCCTTGGTGGCTTCCATGTGGTGTTGGGCCTGTGTGTGCACAGAGGGCAAGAGTTGAGGCTTGGGAGCCTCTGCCTAGATTTCAGAGAATGTATGAAAATGTCTGGATGACCAGACCAAAGTGCTACAGGGGCAGAGCCCTCATGGAGAAAATTTACTAGGGAAGTATGGAAGTAAAATGTGGGACTGGAGCCCCCACAGAGAGGCCATACTGGAGCACTGCCCAGTGGAACTGTGAAAAAAGGGCCACCACTCTCCAGACTCCAGAATAGTAGATCCATTGACAGTTTGCACTGTGTACCTGGAAAAGCTGCAGGCACTCAATGCCAGCCTGTGAAAGCAGCTGAAGAGGTGTACCCTGCAGTCCCACAGGGGCAGAGATGCCCAAGGCCTTGGTAGCACACCCCTTATATCAGTTTGGCCTGGATGTAAAGTCAAAGGAGATTATTTTGAAGCTTTAAGATGTAATGGCTGCCCTGCTGGGTTTCATGCTTGCATGGGGGCTGACATCCCAATTTCTCCCTTTTGAAATAAGAGCATTTACCCAATGCCTGTGCCCCCATTGTATCTTAGAAGTAATTAATTTGTTTTTTATTTTATGGGCTCGTCGGCAGAATGGGACTTGCCTTGTCTCAGATGAGACTTTGGACTTGGACTTTTGAGTTAATGCTGGAATGAGTTAAGACTTTGGGGGACTGAGAAGAAATGATTGTATTTTGCAATGTGAGAAGGAAATGAGATTTCAGAGGGACCAGGTGCAGAATGATATGATTTGCTCTATGTCCCTAACCAAATCTTATGTCGAATTCTAATTCCCAGTGTTGAAGGAGGGTCCTGATGGGAGATGATTGGATTACGAGAGTGGTTTCTAATGGTTTAGCACCATCCCCTAATGCTGCTTCTTTGAAAGTGTATAGCACCTCCCTTTCCTCTCTGTCGCCTGCTCCACAAGCATGTGAAGACAGTGTTTGCTTCCCCTTGGCCTTCTGTCATGATTGTAAGTTTCCTGAAACACCCTCAGAAGCAGAATCCTGTACAGTCTTCAGAAATCTGAGCTGATGAAACCTCTTTTCTTTATAAATTACCCAGCTTCAGGTATTTCTTTATAACAGTATAAGAACAGACTAATACAATAGTTTTTCCCTGCCCTGTGGTGCTTTACAAAGAGTATGACCACTAGCCGCTTATTTATATCCTGGGGTCAAAAGCAACCTAGAGCACATTGGTTATGTAGAAAACAACATGTTATCTGTTGTGGTGGAATTTCCACAAAAACAGATTCAATGGAAATGGGAACAGAGAAGGAAAATCCTGGTGGAAAAGCATGATTGTAACAACGTGGGTAGAAGACATAGTGATAGAAGGTACTAAAAGTTGTTGAGTTTACCACATGCCACACGCTGTCTTGAGGATTTTCTATACCTTATCACAAGACCCAGTGATGGGCTCTCATTGTCCAGGGCTGTGTGATCAAGATGACTAGAGCTGGGCTCTGAGCCTAGTCCTGCCACCACCGCCGCAAGCACTGTGTGTGACCCTAATGGAGTTTTGATATGGCTGACTAGCAGCCATACCCAAACTAGCAGCTTGGACTCAGATCGCATCTGAATTCAGAGCCTGCATGTCCTGTACAGTGAGGGATTTGGGATTCTGTGCTGCAGATCTTTTCTAGGATCCAATGTAGGGAATGTGTCAGGATCTAGGCTTGGACCCAGGACCCAGGAGCTTGGAGGTGCGTGCTTGGCTTCTCCCCTGCCTGCTGTCCAGTGATGGCCATGACAGTACCTGACAGCTGCCACCTAATGCCAGACTAAACACCACTCTGTAGAGACACACTTCGATTTCCCAGTTATGTTATTCACAGACACAAACAAAATATCCTTACACTGTGCTCAAACCTGTGCACCTATGTGTCAGGAGGTCACAGAGACATGAGATTCAGGAGGTCAGGGCAACCCTGAAGTCAAGAGGTCAAGGCAACCCTAGAGTCAAAAGGCAACTCTGGGGACCTAGAGGTCAGAAGGTCCTGGGGGTGGCCTGGTCAGCAGAAAGGACCCTAGGGGTGGCCTGGCCAGCTTTCTGCTGCATTTGGGACATGGGATGGGGTCCAGGCTGGGTCCTTAGCAGCAGTGTGACCTTGGGCAAGTTGCCTGATGTCTCTGTGCCTCAGTTTTCCCATTGACAAATGGAATAGCACCTGCCACATCAGGTTTTCCTGCACAAGTCCTTGCAGTAGAAAACAGTTACAATGTGGGAGGTCAGGGTTCCTTACTGGGGAAAGAGGGTGGTCATGGTAGTTATCAGAGTTACTGTTTTCTTCCTTGGACTTGGCCCTGTGCTCAGGAGAGCCCTCCAGAAAAGTCAATGTGGTTTCTTTGTCCCCTACAAGACTCTACATGCTCACCCTGATGGCTCTCTGATGCTGTCTGCTCCTCTCTCCTGCCCTCTGACCCCCTCTAACCAGGGCACACTCTGCTGTCCTCTGACTCCCCAGCATACTCTCCCAATTTTAAGGTCTGACCCTTAATTCCATCAGCAAAATCTCTTTTCCCGTGTGACAGAACAGATTGACAGTTTCAGGGGAATAGGGCGTGATCATCTCTGCAGGCCACTATTTTGGGGCCAAGTGGTACTTCTGACAAATACTTGTCCTGTGCATCTGTCTCTTCCTTGCCTGGGACGGTTAAGGCCTTAGACAGGGAACTTAGACTCTTATGCTTTTGAAAGTAATTCAGGACTCCAGTCTAAGAACAAATCACTCTGTCCTAAGTCATGCCCAAGCAACATAGCACGGGGAAGAGAGACCTGAGCAGGAACCGGGAACCAGGACGAAGCAGCCCTACTGCCTCACTCCAGTACCCTGGACTAGCCTCTCCCTTCTGCGGCACTCAGTCTCCCCATCTGGAAAATAAACTGACTGTGCTAAGGGAGCTTTACTTTCAAAAACTCTTCCTCATTATGTGTTGTTTTTAGAAAAATGCAAAGCAATTGAGTGATATTAAAGTTTATCCACCATCCTGCCATCTCGATATCACCAACACTACCAATTCCGTGTGTCTCATTTTGGATATGTGTGTAAATATATGCCTGGGCTGAAGTTTGTTTATTTGTTTGTTTGTTTGTTTGTTTTTGAGACAAAGTCTTCCCCTATCACCCAGGCTAAAGTGCAGTGGTGCAATCTTGGCTCTCGAAGCCTCCTCCTCCCGGGTTCAAGCAATTATCGTGCCTCAGCTTCCTGAGTAGCTGAGACTACAGGTGCACACCACCATGCCTGGCTAATTTTTGTATTTTTAGTAGAGATGAGGGTCTCACCATTTTAGTCAGGCTGGTCTCGAACTCCTGACCTTAGGTGATCCACCCACCAAGACATCCCAAGGTGCTGGGATTACAGGTGTGAGCCACCTTGCCTGACCCTGTGTCATTTTTAAAATGAGATCACACTATACTGCCTATTCTGTCACTTTTTTCTCCTTTAATATATCACAAACATCTTGTCTGTAGTGTATATATGCACGTATGTGTACATAAAGGCACATACACATCTTCACATTCACATATTATTGGCTGCAAAGTATTCCTTCCCTCAGATTCGTTCTAATTTATGTCAGTGTCCTTTTCCTGGCTATGCACACTGCATCTATTTGAGCTCTTAAAGATAACACTCCATGGCTACCAGTAACAGGAATAAGGAGCGACTCTGACTATCTCCTGACACACTCATACAAGTGGAATTGCTGGTTCAAGGCCATTCATGCTTTTTTTTTTCTTTGAGACAGAGTCTGAGTCACCAGGGGCCAGGCTGGAGTGCAGTGGTGCGACCTTGGCTTACTGCAACCTCCGCCTCCCAGGTTCAAGCAGTTCTCCTGCTTCAGCCTCCCAAGTAGCTGAGACTACAGGCATGAGCCACCACGCCCAGCTAATTTTTTTTGTATTTTTAGTAGAGACGGGGTTTCACCATGTTGGCCAGGATGGTCTCGATCTCTTGACGTGATCTGCCCACCTCAGCCTCCCAAAGTGCTGGGATTACAGGCGTGAGCCACCACGCCCGGCACATCCATGCTTTTAAGTGTATCGTACATTAGCACCAACTTGCACTCCAGAAAGGCTATACCCCAAGAACACCACTCCCAGGGTAGAAGACTTTCGAGCCACCCTCAGCACTTGAACCTGCAGCCAGTCACCTGGCTGTGTTGCTCTGTGCCAACCAGTACAAGTTGGGATGGGTCTTGTGGGGGCTACCTGCTGTCTGGCAAACCCTCCCTAGTGCCCTCTGAAGCCTTGGAAGAACTCAGGATTCAGGGATCTCAACTTCTCTTGCCACCGAGTGTTCTGAAAGCGAACTTGCAGAGGGTGAGGGTGAACATCCACTGCAGGCCTCAGCTCTGCGTGCTGCACACAGGCCTGGGCTCTGGGAGTCCCTTAGCTCTGTAGCCACACCTCCTCATTTAGGTTACTATGTGCAGATGTTTCAGAGTTGGTAAAGCCCTCACATAGCATTTCATGTCACAAAGAAAGGAGAGAGCCAGTGACAGCATTCATTCACGAAAATCACATGGCAACTTAGTGGCAAAATTCAGAAAAACAATAGAGTAGCAAGGGTTAAAAAGCATTTATTCTGGAGTCAGACGGTCTTGGGTTCTTGTCTCGGTTCTTCTGAATACCACTAGCTAAATTCCAGCGATTTGCCACACCACTATGGTCTGTCTTTCCCTTATTTAAATAGGTTTACTGGCTGGGTATGGTAGCTCACACCTGTAATCCTGGTACACTGGGAGGCTAAGGCGGGCGGATCTCGCAGAGTTCGAGACCAGCCTGGGCAACATGGCAAAGCCCATCGCTACAAAAAAGTACCAAAATTATCCAGGCATGGTGGCATGCACCTGTAGTCCCAGCTTACTTAGAAGGCAGAAGGATCCTTTGAGCCTGGAAGGCAGAGGTCACAGTGAGCCAAGATCATGCCATTGCACTCCAGCCTGGGAGACAGAGCAAGACTGTCTCAAAAACAAACCAACAAAAAGTAAGTAAACGAATAATAAAATAAAACAGGCATACTAAACACTTTGCTTTGGGGTTGTTAGAAAACTGAGATTATGTCTGAGAACAAACTACCAGGGATCATTCTGGCCATTACCAGCTTCTGAATCGCTCTATTCAGTTTCATCCCCCACAAAGCTTAAGGCATGGTAAGAGATTGCTATCAGTATAGCTCAGCTTTCGTATAGATTGGTAAAGATTAATTTACCATTACTCTGTGGCACCTGTTGCCTTTCCTTCATGCAGTGGTTCCTAAGTGAACCTAAAGCAGATCAGTGCCTGGGAGTCGTCAGGTGATACTAATCACAGGTCCCCGCCCAGACCCGCTCAATCAGGAACTGGAGCTGGCCCAGCACTCCCAGCTCTAACTAGGCCCCAGGAAGTTCTGAGCAGCTCAAGTTTGAGAAGCACTAAATGAAGGACTGGTGAGGAGTTTTCTGCAGGGAAGCATATCTTGAAGTCCAATCGTTGTGGGTCTTCTCAGCTTCACAGTGTGTTTGTTTTCAGTTGCCTTGTGGATTGACTTGGGTGGTACTCGCCCGCCATTCCTTTAAGTTGTTGTGAGGATGCTCATCAAACAGTATTTGGCACAGGTGACTTGTTGCTGGGGCGCCCACAAGTGCCCCTGCCGGCCTTCACTTCCCACAGGCTCAGGTGCACACGACAGAAACCAAAAAGGGGAAAAGCTAGAGGGCAAGGGAAACCTGGCCCGCACCTGTGCAGTGGTGTGGCTATCAGGCTCACTTGGGCTCAGGTGGGCTCCTGCACGCCTGCCTGGGTCTAAGTGAAGACACAGCAGGTATTTCTTGGCTCTGAAAGCCCCAGGGTGGGCGCTGCAACTGCCCACCTGGAAGCCAGCCCTAGGGGCAAAGCAGGATGGAGCCTGGGGCACAGGTAGGTAGGGAGGGGTGCAGCCTGGGAGTGAGATCTAGCTGGATACAGTAAGAGGTGACAGGTGGGTAGGAAGGGAAGACGCTCAAGGCCGCCAGAGCAGGAGGTTGGGTGAGGGCTGGCCTTAGGCCTGGCCCTGTCCTGAGCTGGAACAAAGCTGTGGTCTGGTTTTGGCTGCCTATGGGTTGGGCAGGCCAGGCGTTAATACCCTGGGGTCCTCGGGAACCTTACCCAGAATCTCCTCTTGATGCCCACATCATGGCCTGCAAGAGAGACCTTCTGCCAGAGCCCCTGGGCCCCCATATCTCCCCAGCCTGGGCTCTGAGGCCCCAGGTATGTCCTGGACCTTCCAGAATCCCCAGAGCCCATGCTCAATCTCAGTGACATCAGGTGGGGTCGGGTGTCATGTCCAGAGACACTGGGCATTGGTCATCCTCCTCCCACTGGCTTGTCTCATGAAGACTTTGGAACCTTAGCATTTAAAGCCACCTTAGCCACAGTGCTTCAAGAAAGCCAGGCCACCGAAGGGACCAGCAGCCCCAGGGCACAGTGACAGGACACCTCATGCTCTAGATGCAAAAGGAAATGCCATCCTGCAGAAGTGGATCACAATCCCACCTGAAGTTAAAACCTGTCCTTAGCACCTGGCATTGCATACAGCTCTGTAACTCCCTCTCCAACCCGGCAGCCCTGGGCCCCCCATTCCTAATCTCCCTGTGCCCGGGCTGCTTTACCAGAGAAGTAGGGATTCTTTTTTTTATTTTTTATTTATAAATAGAAAATGCATGCCTATAGTTTCAAAAGTGATCAAAAGCATAAGATCCACAGTGACAGCTGCTGTCCTCCACTCAGCCCTTCCCCCACCTTAAGGAAACACTGTTTTTAGCTGCTTCAAGAATATCCTTCTGTAGACTAACTCTCCAGAAAGGAGTTGATGGCCAAATAAAATACTAACTTAACACATCTGAGTGCTACCGAACTGCCTTCCACAGAAGATGTTCCCATTTCCTCTCTGCCTTACGTGTTCATACTTCTAAATTTTAAAAGTCCAATAGTTAAAACCAAATGGGAATTTGGTTTCATCTTGATCTGCATTTTTATTACTGAGAATGAGGTTCAGCATGTGTATACCGAAGGACCAGTTTATGTGAACTGTTCAGAACCTGGGGATTTCTCCATCAGGTTGTTGGGTGTTTTTCTAAAAGATTTGCTGCTTGCTTCTCTGTTATAGAAATTGTGGTTCATCTTTTATCTTTTCATTGGTGCATCTTTTTTCTTTCCTTTTTTTGTAAAAGGTTTTAAAAGTTTGCGTGTAGTCTAGTTCTTTAATGGCTTCTATGTTGTGAGTCATAGCAAAACCTTACCTAAGCTTACAGAAAATGCACTGATATTTCCTTCCAATACTGTTACGGCTTTGTTTTCTACATGTACGTCTTTAATCCACTTGGCATTTGTCTTGGTGAACAATGTGATATAAGAACCCAACTTTGTTTCAGATTTTTAAAGTTTTTTTCCGTTTTATTTTCTGGTAATTTATGAATTTTTAAAATCTTAGATGCTTTGTAATTTATTTTAGTGTAAGCCGTGAGGTACAGGGACTTGGCTTCACTGATTTTTACCCAAGTGGCCAACCAGCCAGAACAACACGTGATGAAAGAGAACAAAAACATATTCTTCTCTAATTATTTGAGATGTACCTTTTGCCACATGAAGTCCTCATACGTATGTCTGGGTCGTCTGTTCTGGGCATATATTCGTAAAACAATACCGAATTGTTTTCTCTGTAAGCTTTCAATATGTTACAATATTTTATCAGAAAATCTCAAATTATCAACATTCAATTACTGATGTTAGTTCACTTTTGTAAATAGGTTAAAAGTAGTTTCTGGTGACAAAAACATATTACCTTGCAGTTTCTGTTTGCAAGAATTCCCAGACTTTCTTCTCACCCCCGATTCTTAACTTGACTCTGAGATCTCATGTTTTGAAGTAGAAGAATTTAGAGTCTCCTTTCCAAGTGCTGATTATCCTCCAAGAAACAAGATAATCTTCCATGGGATTTGATTGACCCTGTCCCCCTCCAGCTGTGATCTAGCATGGGCTTACAAAGGTGAATTAGTCTCAGTTACTACTTTATTTCTCTTTTTCCTTTATTTTTTCCTAGGATTTTGCTCGATGAATGTTGATGTTATATTGTCTGTTGTAAAGTAATCATAACAGCTATGCATTTTGGTTTTGGTTTTTATTACACTGCACTTTCAGTTTGGTTTTATTTAACATATTTTGCCATAAATTCAACCTTTTCCAATATAAATATTGATGTCCATGTTTTTTCATTTTTACTTCTATGGCATTACCTTTGCCCATAATTCTGCTTTGAATCTTTCTACAGTACTTTGTCTTAGGTACATCTCACTGTATGCAAGGTATAATTGGATTTTGCTTTCTAATCCCATCTTAGTGTTGTAATAGGTGCGTTTATTGTTTGCCTTTATTAACATGAAAAGTATGTTTGGCTTTTAGTTCTTTTAGCTTACCAAAGGAGTCATAGCAATGGTAAATAAATACATGAAAAGACTTATAACAGAAATGCAAATCAAAACCACTATGCAAGTCATATGCTGCTCGTGCAAATGAGATACCACTAGTAGCCTGTCAGAAAACTTTTAAAAAAAATAAACATTGGGTGTGCCAAATGCTGGTAAGAATGTGGAGCAACTGCCGGGCGTGGTGGCTCACGCCTATAATCCTAGCACTTTGGGAGGCCGACGTGGGTGGATCACCTGAGAGCAGGTGTTCCAGACCAGCCTGGCCAACATGGCAAAAACCCATCTATACTAAAAATACAAAAAATTAGATGTGCTGGCACATGCCTATAATTCCAGTTATTTGGGAGGCTGGGGCAGGAGAATCGCTTGAACCCAAGAGGCAGAGATTGCAGTGGGCCAAGATTGCGCCACTGCATTCCAGCCTGGGCAACCGTGCGAGACTCCATCTCAAAAAAACACAGAAGGATGTGGAACAACTAAACTGTAGAGCAGCAATTTTCCAATGTGCCTGTACCATTCTTCCAGCCCACCAGCGGTGTAAGGGATGCTGGTTGGTGGGGCGGAAAAATGGTTCAGGCAGGTTGGAAAGCAGCTTGGCAGTTTCTGATGCTGACTCACGCTCGGAGTAAATCCTCTCCTTCAGGTTATTTGGAGTTGAAACAAATCCATTTTTAAAGGTTTTACTGAAGGAAACAATGTACAAAATAAACATACCCCAAGAGTGACACAGTAGAAGCTCTATAAATTGTCGTGATCAACTCATCAACCCAAAAGGAGGAGGCACTCCCTCCCTTCTTTCGGGCCAAGCCTGAGGGGTTTGGGGTGTGAAGCCAGACCTCTGCAGAACAGTTGCTCCTTGGGAAGCCTTGTTTTTACCAACTCTAGTTCACCTCTCATTGTTGCTGCCTCTCTGAGGCCAATCAACCATCTGGGTTTGAATATTTCCCTTGGGGACTTGACTACAGTCATAGTCACCTCATAAGAATGCTGTAAGAAATCAGTGAGAACAGATTTTAAATGTCCCAGCACAGTCTGCTGAATAGATGGTTCCAGGAAGAACCTTCTCTAGACCACATTTTTTTCAAACCTCTTCTGCCCTGGCCTCATTCTAAGGCCTTAGTGGGAAGTAAAACACATAGCTGTTTTTATACTTTCTCATTATGCCACATCCAAATATTCTATTATGCATGTTTTGTTCAAAAGAGTCAGTGACATGGGAAATCATCAAGGATGTAAAAAATATGTAATGAAGCGTATTATGATTCCATGTAGGCAATTAGCTAAGTTTTCCCCTTTGTATGTGGGACGCCTGTGTCACATTTGCTTACATGGAAATGTACCAGAAGGAGAGGTAACACATTGCTAAAGGAAGTTACCTAGAGGGAGAAGGACTAGAGAAGGGTTAAGACTGGATTTTCTACCATACTTGCTAGTATAACTTGCTTGTTTCTGTGTTGTTTGACTTTAACAAGGTGAATTCACTTAGAAAATGAGAGCTGTGCTGAAGCACTACAGCCCCTTTCCCTGAAAGCTGATGGGGGGTGGTTGAGGAAGGGTCCTGCCTAGAATAGATGCAAAAACCATGTCAGAGTGCTGGCTTTGAAAAATACAGGACTCATCTCCTAGAGTAATGTGAGACTCTTTCCAATCTATGTCCAGTCATTTGTGCTCTGAAGAGTGAGGGGAGTCCTGAGGCCTCACATTGGGAATGGGAAGGGGGAAGCCACAGACCAGGGACTCTGGTTTCTCCTTAAATGTGATTATTACTGTATTTCCTACATCAGCCAGTCCCTGAGATGACCCTCGGTCAGCATCACAGTTTGGTAGTCATGAGTTTCTGGAGTTTTGATCCTACATTGAAGAAAGCTGACTAGTGCAAGCAGTGGATTTTGCAGAAATGAAGGAGTGTCACTTCTGAAGTTAGATTATACAAGGACATTGCAGCCTCCATGTTGTGCTCTTTTGGCCCACTCTCCCTGGAGGAGACTAGTTCTGTATCTGGAGGATGTTCAGCACCCCATGGAGAGGCCTTAGTTTCTTTCTGCCAATAGGTAGCACCAAATTGTAGGTCATGTGGGTAGTAAGCCACCTTGGCATAGACCCTCCATCCACAGTCAAGTCTTCAGACGAATGAAGCCAACACCTCAATGACAGCCTCATGGGAAATCCTAAGCCAGCACTGCCCAGAGAGGCTGCTCCCAAATTCCTGACCTGTAGAAGTCATGATTACAGATGTCTGTTTTATGCCAATTAGTTTTGATCTGTCCGTTACCCAGTAAATAACTAATACACTTTCCCACCACTTTAAATGAATATTCCTAATCCAGCTCAGGTTTAAAGCAAGTGCTCATCTATCTCTTTGTTCTAAGAGAATCTTAGCTCTTTATTACTTCACCATCATCAAAATGCTTTCTAGCTGTGCCTCCCCCAAAATTAACTACCAGACAATGTTCTCTGTGCACAATGCGTACAATAATTTAGCAAAGTAGTGGTGTCCTTGAACCTACAGCACAGTTATCACCCCAGGAAGAAGCCACACGACAGTCCTGAGCAGGCGGACTCCTAGGTGCAGTCCTTGGGCTTTCACCTTAGACTGGAGGGGACCTGTTTTTAGGGATGTACTTTCCTGAATGTCTCCCAGGTACATTCTGCATTCTGTGATTGCTGGCTCTGTCCAGGCAATGGGCATGCACTTGCTAATCATACAGTATTGGCAGGCATGTATCAGGAAATGTCAAAATCATTCCATTTTTTTACATTCTCTTCTTTGAGAAAAGTTCCCATTTTTGTACACCCTAAATGACAGTGTCTCCCTTAATAGATTTAGGATGTCATTGCCAGCAGCAGACATTGTAACTGGGTACTGTTACTCCTACTACCAAAAAATAAATGCAGGAAATTGTTCCATTCGAGTGGGATTAAACATAAAATGAAAAATCTGGTATTGCTTTGGCAGTTACTTCAATAGGTAGTAAATCAGCCAGATGAGCAGGGATGGCAGTTAGGAGCATACATGTGTGTGTCTGAGACACCAAGAGATCATTACAAAGCAGTTGGACAACTCCATCTGCTGTCAGGCCACTTGGACATGGACAGATTTCAGCAGGCACTGCAGAGGCACATACCTTATGGTGAACACAAACGTGCTTGCCAGATACAGTTCATCAGCATCTGAGAAAAGGGTGCGAGTGCAGGAGCATGACTCACTTAATCAAGGCATTTTTTGGAAGAAACCACTGGCTGTGATGGAATTGCTACAGTCCTTTCTGGGGCTTGGAGCTGGGATGTTACCTCCAGGGCACACGACACCTACTGCGAGCCACCTGCCCAACATGCTTTACTTGTTCATAAAATACTACAAAGTTGTCAACAGTTTTGCCTTTTTACGTGGTGAGTCTACACGTCAAAACGATTTCATTGACAATGCCTTGCAGATTTTTCTTGGTGGAAAAAATTTTTTACCTAAAAGTTAACTATGCTTTGATCCTATCCTTGAAAAACACATTTCTGACCAATGCTTACTGTTTTGATAATAATAACATCGATGAAAAGGCGAGCACAGAGGGGTGTGGGCTAGCCCTGCACAGGGTTCCATCTCAGGACCTGCAGTTCTGTCCCTGGGTGCTGCACGCTCCCCTCTCCAGGTGACAACTTGGGTCTGCTTCACGGGGCCGTTATGCTTAGGTGAGAATGCGACCAGGGTCAGGGTTTAGTGCCTGTCTCAAGGCTCCCCACAACCTTCTAGGACTCAAAACTCTGTTTTTACTCTGCAGAATCCAGGACTGAGCTCCCCTGAGGATGACAGCCTCTCTCTAGTGACCAAGAGCCCCACCTTGAGAAAGCCCCTGAAACACAGCACCCCTGTGGAGGCAGCCCTGGGCTGGAGCCCAAGGCCACCAGGAGATACCTCCTATCCCAGTGGGTCCCCAGTACCTGCACACTTCTCTCAGGACCTTGCATCCCACTCATCAGGGTTTAGCCCTCCAGCCACTGTCAGGAAAAGGAGGCTTTCTACTATCTGGGCCTCCAAGGAGTCCAGCATGGACCTCTCAGCTCCTGGGGAAAAGCCACGCACGTCGGCCTCATTAGCCCAGCAGCAGCAAGAGTCCCTCCAGGCGAAGAGCTGGTCACAAAACCCTGGATTGCCTGGGATCCTGGACACAGCTGGGAGGAAGAGACGAGACCCGAAGAAGCGGGCAGCTGCGGTATGCATTATCCCTGTCCCTGTCCCCATCCCTGTGACCCAGGAGTTCTAGGTCCCTGTTGAAGTTTAGGGGAGTGAGCACTGCTTGGGACATAGAGCGCTCAACACCCTCCTTCCCCCAATTAATGCTCCCATGGCTGCGGCTTCAGGGGCCAACATGCCCTTACTCTGCACATGAGGTCACATGGGACCAGATCAAGGCCATTCAACCTTTCTGACACCTGCTGCTGCCCTATCCCAAGACAGCTCTCTGCTCTAAGGGCCCCCATGACTAGCGCTGCCTGTGGTGAACGTGAGCTTCCTGGCCTCGTGATCTGACATGCAGACCCAGGCTGCGGGTGGCTGGCTGCTTTGCCATTGCTGTTTAGCTCACAGGAGTCTGGGTAGTGACTCTCTTTCATCTTTGGGGGGTTTGCAGACATATTGGGACAGGGAAGGTCTATAAGTCATCTTGCTACAGAATAGCAGAAAATAGACTACTCTAGTAAAAATTTGCCTCATTGTGCCGAGTCTCTTGGCCTCTTCCTATGCTTTGAAGAGGGAGCTATTACATTCCTGGAGCACGCCTGAGTTTCTAAGGACCTGGAGAGGGTGACTGCAGTGCCTTCCCATGGGCCACTGCGACAGGGATGTCCCACCTTCGCCATAGCCAGGTTTGTAGGCCACAGCTGGAGAACCAGCAGGGCACACACTGTCCGAGACCCACCTTTGTCTCTCACAGGCCATCTTCTTCCTTTGCTAATTGGAAATGCTATAAAGCTGAAAGGACCCAGTGAGAAGAGGATTACACGGGCTCTGACCCCAGGGTAGCAGGCAGGTGGGAGCTGCCCTGGCCCTCTCCTGGCAGAGTTCCACATCTTTGCCCATTTGCTGGTTTATTCACTGGCCTTGTTCTAGTAGCTTCCTGAGAAGGGGCACTTTTCCAGCCAGCAGGCTGGGAGCTCTTCGTCAGAACTGGAAGGCCCTGTGTGCCACCATCCCTGACTCTTACCTGCCTAAGCCTCTCCAGGTCCCTTTTGTGGTTCTTGGTGGTGCTGAGCTTTGTTTTGGGGTGAGCAGTCTTGCTGAGGTGCTGGACACTCCCTGGGCCCATTTGACTCTGGGAGACCTCCCCATACTTTTCTTTTGTAAACTTGGAGAACCTCTGTGTTCTCTGTCTTGATCCTCTGCAGTTGGATGTTGGACATCCTGATAGATTGAGATTCTTTTCTATTTGCTATTTAGCCTTTTCTTCTACTTTTTAGAAGAGTTGCTCAGTTCTGACTTTCGAGATTCCTGAGTGACGACGATATTTTCTAGGATATCTCTTACCGCACTCCCCCGTGTTCTTTTCCCTGGCTTGCTTGCTGTCTTCTCTCACCTTCCAAGGGTGCTGATTTTGCTGTGGATTTTTTCCAGCCTCTCTTCCATGCCCTGCTGTCCTGTGGCCATGCCTGGCCACTGCCTCCCTATTTGGAGGGGGCCGTCACAGGGCTGGGTGGGAGCTGATGGAAGGTCTCAAGTTCTGAGTAGGAACTGTCCACCAAGGGCCGCCCGGGGGGTTAACTGCTGCTTCATTGCACCACATCAGCCACCTCTTGCTAATCAGCATCCCCATGAGTTAGTGTTCTCACCTGTTGCCAGGAGAGGTGGGACTGGCTGGGGTATTCTGGGAGCTGAAGGTGAGAAGGGGCCTGCAGGTCTCACCACGGGTAGAGCTTATTGTGGAACCCATGCTGTGAATGCTCCCAGTGAAGCATCCCAGTTACCCCCAGCTGAGCCTGGATGCCCACGAGGCCCCTCTGCGGGGTCAGAGGCTATTGCATCTTCCTAAGTCACTGTGGCAAACTGAGTTCCTGGGAGTTCCAGGCAGTACCTGTAGTGCACAGCCCTCTGAGAGCCTCAGCTCTCAGCAGCCTCCCTGGAGGTCACCCTCTGTGGATGGACATGAATGCCGGGCACTAGGAGGGCAGCCCCCACTTCAGGCAGGCGGGGGTCACTGGGAATTTGCTGATCTTCCTTCCGGATGATCACAGGTCTCACAGACCCCAGCCTGGTTCTCTCTTTCGGCCTGCAGTGGTGCTTGGAACCTTGGCCACTCCGGCTCTGCTCCAGGAGGAGTCGCTGTGCCTCCTGGTGGCTCCTGCTGGCTCAGGCTCAGGCCTTCTGCTCTCACAGCTGGCCCTCTGGAGGCTCCTCACATTCCTCATTCTCAGTCCTGTGGGTTTACTTCTGTCTTACACTTTCAGGACATTAGGAAGATGCTGATGGCTGCCCACAGTGGGCCTGCCATCTTTGGCCAGTGGACCCCAGCCACTCCCCACATGATCTAGCTAAGCCACCCAAAATTGCCAGGCTCCAGTCTCTACTCTGTCCTGGTATTATGTTTAGTGTCAGGAATTATACCATCTTTGTCTTCCCTGTGCTGTACTGGGGAGGCTTCCTTCCTTCCCTGCTGCAGCTGCCCTGAACAGCCTCCTAGAAGAAGGGCCTCTAGAGAGCACCATTGCAAAATCTCATCTAGACTGACCTACGTACCTGTTTCCATGCAGGCTCTTGCACTCCATGCTCGTAGCCTTTCTGGCCTCTCCCTGGCACTTCTTTTCCCTGTCCCCTCCTTTGTCAGACAGACGGCATCTGCACCTTACCCCATTCACCTATACTCATCTGTCTCCACGTGAGTCCCATATGAAGTATGTTTGAAGCACACAGAGGCAGAATCCTATAGGGCTGACTGGGCCACCTGCAGACCTTGGACAAAGGTCTGCAGGTCTGGGTGGGTATTTATTTTCTTAAGCACATTTTGCAGCAGAAGAGCTTGTCTCCAGTAAAGATGGATGCTGCTATGAGGTGATGCCTTTCCTCTAAACAGATGGAGCGCGTGCGACAGTGGGAGATCTACATGCTTCAGAACATCGAGGAAGCCACCCAGCACGAGCTCACCATCGAAGCCGAGTGAGTGCTTGGTGCCAAGATGGGAAGGTGGGGTGCTCCAGAGCTGCCTGCCTGGGGCTGGCTTAATTGTCCACACGGTGCCCTCCTTGGGCTGACCCCCAGTGCTGTTGCCCTTCTCCATGGGGTGGGAAGAATGGGTTTGAGAAGATCCTGTTATTCAGACTGTAAATGTGCTTCTGGGAGGCCCTCATCACTGACATTGATGACACTCAGCAGAGAGGGCAGGTTAAAGAAGACAGGGCTTTGCATGGTGTATGACTTGAGCCCTGGGTTTTCTACCATCCAGCTGTGGCCTTGAGGACAACAGTCTGCTTGTCGGAGCCTCAGCTTCTGCTTCCTTCCCCGAATCATGAGGAAACCCCATCCCAGGCTGATGTCTGGGTAAGGACCTCCATAGCCAGGCATCACCCTCAAGAAAGAGTTGGACCAATGCCTTGTGAGCATATTCAGGATAGCGGGATTCAAGACATGAGGCAGGAACTGGAAAAAATCCTCTGCACTGGATGGTGGGTTTCCAACCCTATGGTCACAGCAGTCTCATCGGAGCACCAATGGTGAGGGATGTATGTTTCCTTCCTGTATGTGGAAGGGGGACCAGGTTTTGAGAGGAGGGGAGTGCCCACAGTCCCACCCCTGGAGGGCACCCACCTCCTTCTCCAACAGGCTGTAAAAGAAACCAGACTGGGAAACCAGGATCCCAGTGTGGGATCCTAGGATGTTTGCAGATAAAGGCGAGGAAGCTCAGGGGAACTCAGAGGCCAGCTCACCCACACTGCATGGCTGGGAAGGCTCTAGGAGTCACCACACCTGGTATCAGGGGCAGGGTAGGTGTCCTGGTGAGCCTGAAATGCCACTCCAGGAAAGCCCTAAAACCATTATTCTCACCTGGAAGGCATTCTGGAAATCTTAGGATGCCGGCTGTGGTTGTTTAGTATGTAGGGCTAGAGGAGCTGAACCTCCAGCAGTTACATGGGCTAACTCCCTACGCTCTCCCTCTCCAGTGCTGCGCTCCCTGCCTCACATCAGGGTCCCACCCTCATCAATAACATGAAGGTAATACATATTGTGAGGAAGAAGAAAGAGCTGTCCAGGTAGCTTCAGTTTAACACAAAACCGGCATCAAATCTCCCAAGTACAGACACCTCAGCAAGACCTGTGTGTGTGGACATGTTATGGTATACAGAGCTAGAGTTTATTGATATGAATGTTTGCATCTTCCACTCTAAAAAGTTTGCTTTTTTCTTTCTAAAAAGAATACATACATTTCCAGCCTAGTCCTACACTGCCATCTTCAAGTGTGTGGACAGGTAGGCTGCCATCTAGAGTCAAAGCAAAAAGGGTAACCCCTAGATGAAATCTCAGACTGGCTTAAAAGATAGGACATGATAGATTCTAAGGGCATGCGAAGTCTAGTATGTTCAGTTTTAAAAGACAGGTGAAAAGTTTACTGTAGATCTGCAGGGTGGGTGGAAAATATTCCTGATCAGTAATTGGGTTCTCCCTGGAAACACCCACATTTCTTTGGAGGTTTCCGACAGACAGAGAATGAGATCCTTCACAGGAGGGATTAGATATAGTGGCTGCAGTTAGATAGTAACTTCACATTTCACTGGACGCTCTCCATGAGTGATAAGAATTTATTTACTGTGTAGTGTGTTTAAACATTTCTAAGTTTTATGAACTAGTTCCTCCTGTGTAAGCTATTTAAAAAGTTTACCTTTTTCTTTTGTTAAAACTATTATTTGGTTACAAAATTACCAGATTTAAAAAAACATTTATTTTTCAAATTAAAAAGTATAAAGAAGCAGAAAAATGGCCTGTAATCGCACAACATATACTACACAATAAATACTATAATCGCACAATAAATACTATTAGAGTAATTCTTTCCAGTCTTTATTAAAAATAAACTATTATCATGCAAACTATTCCCAAGGTCTGTGTTTTATGCACAGTGATTCAGGCATATAATCATGTGAATTCTATCTCGTTTTCCAAAGAATAAAATTCAAATTCAAAATTAGTCCAGGGAAGAAGAAAAATAATGTGAGTGACTCTGGGAAAATGTGTTCTTTGAAATATTGGGAATTACCAGCACTCAGAAGAAAGTATTCACATGTAAGATGATTTCCTAGATGTTCATGTTACATTTTCTATGTATTAACAAAATGTACTTATTATGTCTTTACACATGGAGTATATGCAGTTATCCATAGGTACTGTAGTTAAAGTGTGCAAAATGCAATCTCTTGGATATTTCACAAATAAGACAGTGCACATCACATGTTCCATCCATGGGAAGATATCTACAGGAAGCAGCTAAAGACAGACCAAGTCTTGCTGCCCCAGTACCTAGGCATACCTATGGAACTGAGTCTCTGTTTGGCTGCTCTAAAGCTTTACAAATTCTTGGGGACAGGAGATGATGAGAAACTGGGAAAGGGAGACAGTCCTGTTCTCAGACTGAGGGACATGGGGAAACAGGTGCTTCTCACTTAGGTTAGACATAGGGCAAGATTTCCAAATTAATAATCATCTTTGAGGAAAATAATAAGCAATAGCCCTGGCAATGATGCCAACAATGTTCACTTAAGTACATCATGCTTAAGCGTCATGTAATTTGCAGCAATTACTTGGGATTTAAAAAAAAATCCTAACTCAGCTAGGTGCGGTGGCTCATGCCTGTAATCCCAGCAATTTTGGAGGCCAAGGTGAGTGGATCACCTGAGGTCAGGAGTTCGAGACCAGCCTGGCCAACATGGTGAAACCTCGTCTCTACTAAACACAAAAAAATTAGCCAGGCATGGTGGTGCATGCCTGTAATCCCAGTTATTCAGGAGGCTGAGGCAGGAGAATCGCTTGAACCTGGGAGGCGGAGGTTGCCGTGAGCTGAGACTGCACCATGGCACTCCAGCCTGGGCGACAAGAGTAAAACTCTAACTCAGAAAAACAAGAAAAGACCTCAACTCTCACTGTGTATGTAAACCCATATATTTTGCAGAAAATGCGGTTTTGAAACCTATGCGGAAAGGAAATGCATTCTTGCTACAGTTGCTATTCAATTTAAAATGCCCACAAACTCTTACTTTTATTGAAATCAAACCCTTTTCCCTAAAATAAATTTTGTATTTATACACAACACCTGAGCCCTTCTGCCCCCTTATACCTAAGTGTGGTTCAAAGATCTGATTTCTGGGCACTGCCAGCATTCCATTATATTACACATCTACATTATGTGTTTAAATCATCTAACTTGTTTATCAATTTTCTATCGTGTACTACTTTCTATTAGTTTAGTGTATTTGTTTCTGTTGCATTTTAATTTTCTATGGCAACATAACAAATGACCGCAAACAGCACTCACAATATCCATTCATTATCTTACAGTCCTGGTGGCTCAGCTGGGTCTCTGCCTGGGCTCTCTCCAGGTGAGACGGTGGCTCCTTACCTGGAGAATCTGGGCAGGAATCCATCTCCATCTTCCTCAGGTTGGCAGGATCCAGTTCCTTGTGGTTGTGGGACTGAGGTCTGTTCCCTTACTGGCTGTCAGATCCTAAAGGCCCTTCCATTATTCATCACCTGGCCAGCTCAATCTTCAAGGCGTGGGGGACTGAACAAAACCTTTTTGGGTTTGGAATCCCTCTGACTGGCTGCTCTTGCTGCCAGCAGAAGTTCTCTGCTTTAAGGGTTCGTGAGAGGTCCAGCATGCCAGATCACAGAGCCCATCGCACTGTTGGGAGCAGTAGTGTCTCATCCCACTCACAGCTTCTGGAGACTGGGGGCATGGAATGTAGAGGAGCATCTTTAAAATTCTGTCAAGGACAGTTCCCAATTTTTCCTCATTATAAAACAGTGATAACCTTTGCATTAAAAAAAAAAAAAAAAAAAAAAAAAACCTTGTACTTGTGTCTACCAATTTTGTTAGATGGCATCCAGAAGTTGACTGTTAAAGGATGTGAATGCTTTATTGTCCCTGTTATGTTTCCAATAATGAGGTATGAATTGCCAGGAGCAGTGTCCAAGTGTGACCTCACTGTCATTTTGTCACCATTATTGTCAGAGGCATTTAAACCACAGCAACTCCATCTTAAATAGGAGCTGGGTAAAATGAGGCTGAGACCTACTGGGCTACATTCCCAAACAGTTAATGCATTCTAAGTCACAGGATAAGACAGGAGGTCAACACAGAATACAGTCACAAAACCTTGCTGATAAAACAGGTCACAGTAAAGAAGCTGGCCAGATCCCACCAACACCAAGACGGCCACAAGAGTGACCTCTGGTCATCCTCACTGCAAGGTTCTTTCAACTGACTGCACTAGAGGCCATACCCTAGTTGAGCCATGGCAACCCCCGTGATTGGCACATACATCTCTGGATAGGTCTCCTGGAGCCAGAAAGTCTGGAGTAAGAATGGTTAGCTCCGGCAAAGCCCAATTAACTGACCTTGTGACATTGTACCATTGTTCCTGCCTCAGCCATTCCTGCCTTAACTGGTAACCCAACCTTGTGACTCTGGACCTTGTGACACTGGGTCCCCAACACCCCCAGCTTGCAAAAACTTCCTTGAACTGTAACTTCTGTAGCTTTCCACTGCCTACCCCAAACCTATAAAACCAATTACTCCTATCCCACCACCCTCCACTGACTCTCTTTCCGGACTCAGCCCACTTGCACCCGGGTGAATAAATAGCCTTGTTGCTCACACAGAGCCTGTTTAGGTGATCTCTTCATTCGGAGTGCACTTAACACTCACTGCTACCCTTCCACCAGTGCCCTGACAGTTTACAAATGCCAGGGTAATTTCAGGAAGTTACCCTATTTGGTCTAGAAAGGGAAGGCATGAATAATTCATCCCTTGTTTAGCATATAACCAAGAAATAACCATAAAAATAAGCAACCAGCAGCCCTCAAGGCTGTTCCTTCTGTGGAGTAGTCACGCTTTTATTCCTTCACTTTCCTAATAAACTGGCTTTCACTTTACTGTATGGACTTGCCCTGAATTATTGCCGAGGTCTAAGAACCCTCTCTTGGGGTCCGGATTGGGACCCTTTTCCTGTAACATAATACATTTAAAAACATTTGGCACATTGAAAGATGACTGCGGTCCATCATTGTTTTCAATTTGCATTTAACAGTTTCATTGAACATAAATGTGTCCACATGCTTTTTGCTTAGTTGCATTTCTTTCTCTCGTAATTCTGAAACTGCCTCTGAAAATTCTATTGGTGAGAAAATTATGAGAGTAAAAGATGTGAGCTAACCCACACCCCATCTTGCCTTTCCCTTAATTATTCCTGGGCTATCAAGCCAAGCTAACTCTGAGAGACTTTTTTTTTTTTTTCTCAGATGGAGTCTTGCTCTGTGGCCCAGGCTGGAGTGCTGTGGTGCCATGTTGGCTCGCTGCAACCTCTCTCTTCTGGGTTCAAGCAATTCTCCTGCCTTAGACTCCCAAGTAGCTGGGATTATAGGCATATACCACCATGCCTGGCTAATTTTTTTTATTTTTAGTAGAGACGGGATTTTACCATGTTGGCCAGGCTGGTCTCCAACTCCTGACCTCAAGCGATCCACCTGCCTTGGCCTCCCAGAGTTCTAGGGTTACAGGCGTGAGCCACTGCGCCTGGCCAAGAGACATTTAAGCTATAGTTTAAATGATAACGACCCTCCCCCAACACTCAGCTGCTTGTGTAGAGCTAATGGGAGGCCATCAGGTTGGGGGAGAAGAGGACAGCACGGGTCCTGCCAAGGTGCAGACATAAACGAGTGTCAGCCATTATTCCAGAGTTTATAAGATATGCACCTTCCCCAGTTACTCCTGCAAATTACACCACTATTGCAGATTGGCCTTTTGAGTATCTTTTCAGGTTTTTACTTTTATGCATGTCTGACACCCATGGCTCCACTTGGACCCACCAACCCTGCTCCTATAACCCCATCTAGAAGCCATCCAGCCTAGAGGATAGCTCAGACCCCCTGTGATTGCACCTTGGACCCACCAACCCTGCTCCTATAACCCCATCTAGAAGCCATCCAGCCTAGAGGATAGCTCAGGCCCCCTGTGATTGCACCTTGGACCCACCAACCCTGCTCCTATAACCCCATCTAGAAGCCATCCAGCCTAGAGGATAGCTCAGGCCCCCTGTGATTGCACCTTGGACCCACCAACCCTGCTCCTATAACCCCATCTAGAAGCCATCCAGCCTAGAGGATAGCTCAGGCCCCCTGTGATTGCACCTTGGACCCACCAACCCTGCTCCTATAACCCCATCTAGAAGCCATCCAGCCTAGAGGATAGCTCAGGCCCCCTGTGATTGCACCTTGGACCCACCAACCCTGCTCCTGTAACCCCATCTAGAAGCCATCCAGCCTAGAGGATAGCTCAGGCCCCCTGTGATTGCACCTTGGACCCACCAACCCTGCTCCTGTAACCCCATCTAGAAGCCATCCAGCCTAGAGGATAGCTCAGGCCCCCTGTGATTGCACCTTGGACCCACCAACCGTGCTCCTGTAACCCCATCTAGAAGCCATCCAGCCTAGAGGATAGCTCAGACCCCCTGTGATTGCACCTTGGACCCACCAACCCTGCTCCTGTAACCCCATCTAGAAGCCACCCAGCCTAGAGGATAGCTCTGGCCCCCTGTGATTGCACCTTGGACCCACCAACCCTGCTCCTATAACCCCATCTAGAAGCCACCCAGCCTAGAGGATAGCTCAGGCCCCCTGTGATTGCACCTTGGACCCACCAACCCTGCTCCTATAACCCCATCTAGAAGCCACCCAGCCTAGAGGATAGCTCTGGCCCCCTGTGATTGCACCTTGGACCCACCAACCCTGCTCCTATAACCCCATCTAGAAGCCATCCAGCCTAGAGGATAGCTCAGGCCCCCTGTGATTGCACCTTGGACCCACCAACCCTGCTCCTATAACCCCATCTAGAAGCCATCCAGCCTAGAGGATAGCTCAGGCCCCCTGTGACTGCACCTTGGACCCACCAACCCTGCTCCTATAACCCCATCTAGAAGCCATCCAGCCTAGAGGATAGCTCAGGCCCCCTGTGATTGCACCTTGGACCCACCAACCCTGCTCCTATAACCCCATCTAGAAGCCATCCAGCCTAGAGGATAGCTCAGGCCCCCTGTGATTGCACCTTGGACCCACCAACCCTGCTCCTATAACCCCATCTAGAAGCCATCCAGCCTAGAGGATAGCTCAGACCCCCTGTGATTGCACCTTGGTCTCAACAATCAGCAAGTAACTGTCACCTTAGCATCCCCACCGCTTTCCCCAGACTGCCTGTGAAAAACCTCTAACCTGTGAGCACAAGATGGTTCAAGTACAAACTCGGTCTCCCATGTGGCATGAATGGCCTTGGGTCTCTTAAAGCCTCTCTACTACAATGCCATGGTCATTATGCAGTGGGCAGGAAAACCCCTCAGGTGGTTATAATTCTGTTTGTGCTTTTTGAATATTTTTCTACTGGATTATTGCTCTCTTTATATTTTTTTTAACTTCCCTTTATTAGGAATTGATTTCATTTGAAATTGAAGAGATAATCAGAGAAAAACTATAGATCACATATGATGGTTAATGTTATATGTGCTTGGCTGGGCCATGGGTCCCAGTGTTTGGTAAAACACAGTGATAGATGTCCCTGTGAGTAGACGTTGCTGTGAAGGTATTTTTTAGATGCAATGACCATTTGTAATCAGCAGACTCTGAGTAAGGCAGATGGCCTGCCATAATGTGGGTGGGCCTTATCCAATCAGTTGAAGGCCTTTGAGAAAAGACTGAGGTCCCAAAGGAAGAAGGAATTCTGCCTCCAGACAGCCTTCTAATTCAAGTGGCAACAGTACCTCCTCCCTGGGTCTTCAGCCTGCTGGCCTTTCCTATAGACTTCAGACTTGCCAGCCCCACAATCATGTGAGCCAATTCCTTAAAATAAATTGTCTTGTTTTTGCCCCCTCACTTTCTGACAGCACACACACGCCTTCTTGGTTCTGTTTCTTTGAAGAACCCCAGGATAACACAGAAAGGAAAGACAACCTGACAGAAGATTTTTCAATGACAACAATGGAAGCCATCTTCACCATTCAACTAAACTTGAATGGGATGATACTGTCAAACTTTCAAAGAAACTATCAACTGATCGTGTAATCAGTTTTATCTTTTACGACATGAGGTGAATCATTCTATAGTGTTAAAAAGATGAATGTAAAATGAACTTATCATTGCATCCTGAGCTAGAGTAACTTCTAAGAGACCAAAGAAGCAATACTATCTCAGCAAGATATTCTAAGATACAAGAAGGGCTAGTAAAATGGAGAGTTTATCTTACCTTTTTTTTTTTTTTTTTTTTTTTGCCAATCATTGAGAGCTTGTAAGGTTGCTGAGGTTGGTTGGCCTTGAACTCTTGGCCTCGCCTTCGCAAGCGCCACGACATCCGGCCGGAGCCACTTTGGGCCCCTATCTTACCTTTTAAATATGATCTAAAATGTCTTAATTGTGAGATTCAAAAGGTACATGAGTAAAACACTGGATGTGAATAGCATGTAATGGGTAGGGAGTGGTGGCTCACGCCTGTAATCCCAGCACTTTGGGAGGCCAAGGCGGGCAGATCACCTGAGCTCACCTGAGCACCTGAGCTCAGACCACCAGCCTAGCCAGCATGGTGAAACCCTGTCTCTACTGAAACTGCAAAAATTAGCCGGGCATGGTGGCGTGCGACTATAATCCCAGCTACTTGGAGGCTGAGGCAAGAGAATGGCTTGAACCTGGGAGGTGAAGGTTATAGTGAGCTGAGATCACACCATTGCACTCCAGCCTGGGCGACAGAGCCAGACTCAGTCTAAATAATAATAATAATAATGACAACAATAGTATGTAATGGGGGGATAACAGGGTTTAGTCTACATAGGGTCACATAGTATTTAATACTTTGAATAATAAAACTTCCACCAGAAGCTAGGTGAAACAGGCAGGATTGTCTTTAAAACATCCATAGAGCCATTTATTTTTCAACTGAAATGGCCACAGAGTTTAGTCAAGCAATTTTTTCCCTTTATTTTTGTTAAATAAGATTCCAGAAAGTATAGTGCAAACACTCAGTAGAAAAGTTGCAATTAAGAAATGTACATTCACATTTAACATTTCAGCCCATTCACTTTTTTAAAAATAAAAATAGGACAAATTATTCAATTACTTGTCTCAATTTAACAATCTTGAAAAAGACTGGAAGGTACTCTACAGTGTTCAGTTGACATAAAAATAGACCCGTATTGATCATACAAATCTATCATGAGAAGTTACCCAGTGAGAGTGAGTTATTGTAATTCTGAATGTAGTCATCGTGTTTCTCACTTCTACAGAAGCATCCTCGGTGAGTTGTATTGTGCGAGATAATGACACCCTTGCCCACATCACTCTCCATTCCATACAGGGACACAACCCTATCCAGCTAAACCCAGAAGGACACAGGTGCTTACACTTTTCTCAGACAGCAGAGAAAAATCCCAAAGTGGGCTTTGGGCTTACCTTAAATAGGAATGGAATCTGCCGATACGAGATGGTCATAAGGACATTGTTGTTTGCTCGCGGGGTGTGCAATTGGCATAAATGAGGATGGCGGAGGAAGAGGAGTGGTGACTAAAGGGAGGTGGTGAATAATAAGTGCACGAGCTACACGAAGCTCAGGCTCCACAGGCCTCGTCATGGCTCCTGGGGATGCTCTGCAGCCAGCAGGTGGATGACCTGAGGGCGGGCCCGGGTCTGTCCCTTTGTGCATTGATGTGATTTCAAATTCAAACTAAGTTCCACACCATTAGGAGTTTAAACGGCATGCAGTTCAAGAGTGCAAACGGCTTGCATATGTGCAGTTTTTACAGGGATGAAGGCAAGACCACTCCTCTCCCACACTGGGCATGTGCCTCCTAGTGGACAGTTGTATTCAAGAGGCGGCGATGGGCTCCCTCGGGATCCCCTAATGTGGGAATGGTCCCCTGAGACTTGTGCTTCATGTGCCTGGGGCCCAGAGTTGGGTGGGGGGTTGCTGGTGGGAGGTGAGAAATAAGTTCTGGCTGCCATCAGGCCAGCTTCCCACTGTGCTCGCCCAGGAGGTGGATGCCCACAGGCAGGACACTCAGAAACTGTTGCACAGTCCCACACGAGACACTTATTCAGCCCAAGAGATTTGATAGATGTCTTGGGAGTTCGTCTAGGCTATTATCTCTGTTTAAACATTAATTCTCAGTAAGCGCCTGAAAGCTCTTTTGAAAGCAACCTATATGAAAGTCTGAACCGCCTGGTACCAGCAGGAACCAATGCCCAGGAGAGTGTCAGGGGCACACGTGCTCTGGTGGCTGTCAAATCTCTCACCATCCATCATAAAGCCCTCTCTTGCCTTCTGAACACTCCTGCTGAAATCAGCCCTTTGAACATCCTCTAACCCCTGGGAAGGCACCTGGACCCACCTGGACCTCACCAGTAGCATATGACAATAACATTAAATGGCTCTACAGCAGAGGAAGACAGTAAAAGTGGCAAATCCAACCAACGGCCTTCCCATAGCTCACAGAACTCCTGACCAGAAACCGGGAGCTCGGTTGACTAAGTGTAAGGGAAGAAATGGTGTGTAGTTTGGGAGTGTCTGGGGGTGCCACCGTTTCTCCCCATTTGATGTCAGAGAGGCCTAACAGAAAACGATGGTAACAGCTCTCCTGTTTAAGGAGGTTCTGCATATTTGAAATTACATACAATGACAGTTTGGCTCCAACATAGTTTTAGAATATAGTCTCATATGACAAAATAGGGATTTTTTAAAAGCTTAATATTTTATTTCCTTGCTGAGGACCAGTTGTTAAAGGAGAAGGAATTCCTCTTACCCAAGAGGCACTGCATTGCTTTATTTAGCAATGTGAGGTGAGGCCTGCCAGTGCCCGTGAGGACTGGGGCACCTGCTCTGAGGGCGGGCAGTCAGAGTGAGTTTCGTCCACTGGGGGCCAGGCTTGGCTGCATTCAGAACCCACGTACTGAGGTGGCACTTCCATGTGGATGAGCTAGAGTTATCCATCAAAACCAACACAAATTTTGCAGTTGTTGCTGCTGGCAGCAGCACTAAACGTAATGGAAAACAAGGGCTTGGAACTGGACAGAGCAGGAGTGGAACCTTGGTCCCACCTCTCAGGGCTGTGTGGCTTTACTCAAGTCCCTAACCTCCCTGGGGCTCAGATTCTTCACTGTCAACATGAGGAGTATGATAATACCTCCCTCCATGGGCTGATGGAAGGAGAGTGACATGAAGCACACATAAGGTGTTCAGTTACTAAAAAGCCCGACTTAGATACTAGTGATGAGTGTTTCCTTTATTTGTGGTCGCAGCAAAAGGTCCATGGTGATGGTTGTAACCAGGCAGGTGAGCAACAAGTGCCTTTCCCCTGTGGTTACCGGTGTAGTAATAGAACATATTGAATCTAGTGACGTGTAGAAGGAAACTCACTGATTTCACAAAGAACAAAGGAGTTGTACCTAAAATAAGTGACATCTGTTAGGTACAAAAGACACAGCATTAGGCCAGGTGGCTGCCACTATGGTCGATTTTCTAATTTCTTTTTTTTTTTTTTTTTGCTCTGTCGCCCAGGCTGGAGTGCAATGGCACAATCTTGGCTCACTTTCAACCTCTGCCTCCCAGGTTCAAGCAATTCTTCCACCTTAACCTCCTGTGTAGGTGGGACTACAGGCTCCCACCACCAGGCCTGGCTAATTTTTTTTTTTTTTTTTTTTTTTTAGTAGAGACAGGGTCTCACCATGGTGACTAGGCTGGTCTTGAACTCCTGACCTCAATGATCCACCTGCCTTGGCCTCCCAAAGTGCTGGAATTACAGGCTTGAGCCCCTGCACCCAGCCTGATTTTCTCATTTCAAACAGAAAATCCACTGTGAAGCACAACCCAAGAAGGCCACCTGTCTATTGTTGCTCCTCCACTGCGCAGCTGAGAGAGACTGACACTGACACACACTCCAAATTGGCTCCCAGGAACTGGAGGGGAGCTGGAGGACCAAATTCCTATAGCTGGCACTGCCCTGAGGCTCTCTCTACAGGCTTCTGTGCAAACCAAGAACCTTCCCCCCAAAATAACCAACCAAACCAAGGAAAATGGAACCTACTTGATGCCTCAGTGCCCCTGGACTTCAGTGCTGATGTAGTAGAAGATAAAGTTGACTAGATGTCTGAGGTGCTGCTGCCCCTGCCCACACCTTCTCCTCTGATAACAAGGATTATCTAGGAGAAATCAAGTCAGGGCACTTGGGGACCGTTTCCCTAAATGCCCTGCATGGTGGTTATCTGCTGTATTCAAATTTAATTTTGTTCCCCATATGAACCCCATGAACAAATGATTTTCATTTGGCTTATGCTGAGCAACACACAGATATGCATGACACACATGACAGGAATACGTGTTCACACATGTAACAGGCACACACATGGATTTGAATTAAGCACAGCCTCTAGTGGAGTATCTATTTTTTAAGGTAGTGAACAGACTGCATATGGAACAGAAGAGATTAAATTTTCAGAGAAATTTAAAGATACAAATATATGCATCATGTCACAATGGCATGTTATTTAGGGAAGTCTAGCCCCAAAATGTGTGGCACCTGAAATTGAATTTGGTTTTATGGAATGGACCACAGAGGTGACAGATTTCCTCACATCCTAGCACAGGATCTGTTTTCGCTAAGTGTGTGAACAAACAAAGAATAAGGCAGGAAGCCCCTCGAATACTTTCCAGTGTGTGTCCCAGGGCTCTCCTAGGTGAGCGGAGAGCTCCTGGCTCCCCACCGTGTGTCTGTCTGGGGCTGTGCTCATGGGCACTTAGCCCTGTGCTGGAGGAATGTCTATGTGCAAGAAGCAGCCACCCTGCCTGGGGCCCTGCCCCCTGCTGCTGGTCCCCAGCCTGCGCTGTCTGCCTCCAGCAACCCCTCTGCCTTCACAGCCCTGGGAGCCCTGCATTCAGCAGACCATGCCCGTGGTCTCTCCAAAGAGCTGGGCCTGCCCTTCAGCTCCTTGCTGTCAGTTCACACAGCATCACAGACACTACAACTTCCAGACAAATGCCCTGTGTGGCATTCATCCCCCCGATAGCAGGGCCTGACCACCCTCAGATCACCCAAATCCATCTGTGGAAAAACCACAACTCTGAGAAGAGCCTTCTTTCTGCTGAGCCTACTCAGCCTTCCTCAAAGTCTACCCTGGGTTCCATCCCCACCTGCCCACTATGCAGGGGGAGCAGTCCTCATACCCTGCCCCTTCTCCTGATACTCCCACCCAGGGCCTTCTCCTTGGTTCCAGGCCCTCCCCACAGGCTCAGTCCAGCTGGGTAACTGGTCTCAGCCCACCTGGTTCTGCTGGACTTGGTGGATGCAGTGAGGGCTGGGACTGAGAAAATTTGAAGCAACTCCATTCCCCTTACTGCCCACTTTGCCAAGTATGGACACCTGCCTGCAGCATCTCCTGACTGGGGCCAAAGACCATGGAATGATTTGTGCACCAATGGTTATTTGGGGTATGTTAGCTCTTTGAATAAGAACCCTCTCTTGGTCACCGCCAAGCTCAATTTGAAGGCCTAAGCCACCCAGTTTGACCTTCTCACACCCAGGCAAGCCCAACATGGGGCCCTTGGGCCTGAACAGGTGTCCTGTCCAGAGGGCTCTTCTGCCAGAATGGTACCAGCGTTGTGGAAGGTGAATGGGACAGCCTTCAGAGTGCCACCTTTTCCTTAAAATGGCGTATCACAGGTAAGCCTTGATATGTTATCCTTTAGACTCTGCACCGACAAACTGTGCAGCATACCACCATTGGTCAGTGTGAGGCCAGTACTGAGGCTCATCAATCGAACTGATCTTGGATGGGGTGAGTGCCTTTGCCTCCTTCCTTCCTCATCCAAGCAAGGGTGTAGTGACAAGGACCTGCCGGGTTTAATGCCGGCTCTGTCTGCCCACCGGACCTGTGTGCTGAGCTCTGACCAGCCCAGAGAGCCCAACCCACAGGAACTGCGGTGTCAGAGCTGGGTCTTTGGGAAGGGATGGGGGCTTTGGGAGTGGCAGCTCCCCACCTCCCACCGTCCCAAGCCAGAGAATGGGGCAGACTTGTATGCATGGTTTATCTCTAAATTACCAATCTGCTTCAGACCAGACTCGTCTATACAGTATAGAGTTATTGCTTCTATGACAGGTGTTCCAGAAGCCTTGGTGGCTTCAAAGTCTGAGAAACACGGACTGGCAACTTGGGTTGCTGGGTCTGTGGGGGCATCCACCTGCAGGATAGACACCCCGCAGGTGTGGACCACCTGGGCCGGCATGGTCCCTGCAAGCGACTGGAAGCATTCCGGGGCTGTGTTCTACTCTACGGTGTCAGGCATGAAAGGCATGCAAGGGTTCCAAGGGGAGCACACAGGGTCATTTCCAAAGGGCCACAGCATGGCCAAGCAGGGGCTGAGGTGGGTGTGGGGCTTGTCTTCATTTTTGGTACGAGTAAACAGGCAGCACCTGGAACTGGTGCACTATTTACAAAGCCTCTTCAATAAATAATTTAGAGAGAATTCTACCCGAATGGCTCTAACGTTTGTACATGAATATTGTACACAATTAAAAATAAATAAGGCAATATAATACAGTTTTCTCACAAATAAAAAGGAAGTTGTTTTTCACCAAACCCCAAGGAACATTATGGCTAAACACAGTTCCTGAACACCCAGGAAGTGGCTGGGGTTTGGAGTTGCTGATGATGGAGGTGTTTGCCCCTGAAGTGGAGACCTTGCCAAGCCTGCCATGGGGTCCTTTCCAGAACAGTCGTGAGCCCAGAGAAGGCAGCATGGTCCCTGCGACGGCTTCCTCCTGCTGCCCTACACGTGGCCACACCTTGGGCAGCTTCCAGGACGCACATGTGTGACCTCCCCGGCTCTGTGGATCCCAGCACAGCACAGCGTGGCTGGCTCTCTGCTCAGTCTCATAGGCCAAACCAAGGTGTCACTGGGTGGGCTCTGCTCAGGCCTGGAGGCTCTGGGGCAAATCTGCTTCGGGCTCACTTGGGTTGTTGCCAAACTCGGTCCCTTCTGGTTGTGTGAGTGACACCCAGCTTCCTTGCTGACTGGGGCTGGGGTTGCTGAGTGGCCTCTGGTGTTGGCTCACGGCCCCTTGTCTTTAAGCCAGCAGTGATAGAACCGTCTCTGTCACACTTCAAATCTTTCCTGGCTCTCCTGCCTCCCTCAACCATTTCAAGGGGCCATGTGACTGCACTGAGCCTACCTAGATAGTCCAAGTTCTCCTCCCATCCTTAGATCCCTAACAGTAATTCCACTTGCAAAGACACCTTTGCTGTGTGACTGAGCCCTGGCCACAGGGCTTAGAACTGGGGCATGGACAGCTTTGGGGGCCACTCCTCTGTCTGCCCACCACCTGGGTGACCTGAGGTGGGCAGCAGTGGGGGCAACAGGATTGAGGAAAACCAGGCTGTGCCAGGGGCTCTGTACCTTTTTCAATAGCTCGTGGGTCAAGGACAGCACCGCGACAAGCTGGGGGAGCCAGGGCAGCCACACTCACCGCCACCACACTATGCCCTTATGGGCTCCCTGTGGCTCCTGTTTGAACTGACTGCTTCAAATCCAGCTGGGATTGACAGATGGATGGATGAGAAAATCCTAGTGGAAAGGTGACCTTAAGGACAAATCATTTGTCCTGAAGAAAGGAAAGCACAGGAGCAGGGACAAAGCAGGGCTCCAGCCACGTTCTCAGCCCACAGCTGGCTCAGACCAACCCTGAATCCTCAGGATGAGCCCAGGAGCCCTCGGAAGCCCTCAGTGGCAGCCTGGAGATTCCACATGAACATAAGCTCCTGCGGATGCCCCAACAGCAGTGAGAGGACCTGCAACCCTCTCCTTCTGCCCCAGGAGTTCACGGGAGCCCAGCCCCCACTGGCACTAAGTGATGCCAGAACACCAGGAGCATGAGTGGATGGCGGCATGAGGACCACCCAAGGAAGGTGAAAGCTGCCTGGGCTTCACCCTCAAAGTCTTCAGTGGGGCCATGGGGTCAGCCAGCCTGTGGGCTCATCCGGCATGGCCTGGGAGCTCCCTGTCATAGCCAGGGGAAGGTGCTAGAAAGGCATTGGTCAAAATCACTCTGCAGGAAAGTGTCTGAAGACCGTCCTGCCTCTTGCACCATCACAGAGGCCACAGCCCTGACCAGAGAGAAAGGAGGGTGGACAATGCTCCCTACGACCCCATCTAGATACCTAGTCCACACCCTCAGGACAGGCAGACAGGGGACCCTGCCCAAAGCCATCCACCATGCCCACCTCTGTCCAGACTCATGTCTCAGCTGGAGCCACCAGGCATCACTGCACTGGCTGCCCTGCAAAGCCCCCAGGGTCTGGCCTCCCCCGGCTATGCCCCAGGCCCCAGTGCCCCCGTATGGCCACAGAGCTGAGGCAGGGTCAGGCTTTCCCTGTGCAGGAGGCCGCCTCTGACACACCATGATGGCAGCACCCAAGGACATCACCCACCTGCGTGGACAGGGATCAGCCTGGAACAGGTCCCACACACAGGTCTACACTCCAGGGAAGGAAGTCTGGGCTTCTCTCTGCTCCTTTTCTGAAAAGTCGGGGCCCTCGGGAAGGGGTTACAGCTGTTGAGGAGCAGTGAGGAGAGGGACCCCCAAGCCTGCTTTCTTTGAGCAGAGGCAGGGCTCAGATGTCACATGCAGTCCACAGAAACCTCTCTGACCACATCTCAGAGCGGTGGGTCTTTGGACGTTCCCCTACTTTGGTGCCTATCCAGAAGCTTCCCTCCTTTCTCTAGTCACTTTCCTCCCTGTGACCAAGATCCAAGGTCTGCACAGTCCACACCTCTGCCCGCTATGTCTGGATAGTCACTCCCCACTGGCCCTATTGGACTCCTGTCCCCTCATTCTCATCTTCATCTTCATTGTGACTATTTAGATACGCACGTGGGAGGTTGTCAGACATCAACACTTTCACCTGCAGTCAATTTCTCTGCAAATTACAACAGAGATACCTGCACTCATGACCATCAGCCAATTCTGAAACTTCGTCCTGGAGGGTTGATTCTGCTGGAGAAACAGCATCTTTCATCAAGGAAACTTGCTCATGGGTTTGAGGGCTGCTCATATTCAAAATAAGTGGAGCCTCACACTGTGGATAAGTGTAAAGGATCCAAGACGCCACAGGGAAAGGAAGAAATGACACACTTCATCTTCTCTGAACAAACACAGTGCTGGCGCAGGATGGGGAACGTCCAGGTATTTTAGGAGCTGGAAGCCATCAGTGGAGGGGTGGAGAATGCACAGGTGCAGCAAGAAGCCGATGCTGGCCATGGTTGTGGAGAGGGGGTCACAGGGCCCCCTGAGAACTCCAGAAGACCTGCCTCTGGTTCTTAGCAAAAAAACACACTTGAAAGCCAGCAGCCACCACTATCTATGCAGTGAGAGGCAGCTTCTCAATTCTTCCCAAACCTGTCCAGTCCAAAAGTGGACAGCTCTGTACTGTGCCAGCACTTGTGACCTTCCCAGAGAGGCCTGACTTCCCACTCTGGCTCTTGAAGCTGCTGCCCAGGCCTGGAGCTGCCTGTATGTCAGGTCCCACCACAGCTGGGTGGGCAGGGCTGCCTCGGGCCACCCTCTCAGGGAGCTCCTCAGTTGCTCTGCCAGCCACACTTCAGTGGCTCTTGCTGTAACCCTGGTGGATGCTCTGAAGGTCTTGATGTTGATGCCAACCTGGCCAAACATGAACAGGCCTGCTGGAAAGTAACAATGCTCCCTACGCCACGGAGGGGAGGATGGAGTGGATGCCTCTCCAGTGAGGCCTAAAAGTGTGCGCAGTTGGGTGCCCTCCCCTCGATGAGTCACTGCTGTGCTGCGTCTGCTGGGTGGTTGGCCCTCAGGCCACAGGCCACGCCTGGACAATGCTCCACCTCCACCCTGGCCACTGGCTCCCTGCTCTGCTGGTCTTGCTGGTCCTGGCTGGAGCCACTGTGGCCTGTGTCACCCCCGGAGCATTCTCACCCTGTGTGCACCCCAGAGGCCCACGTGGGCTCCACTAAGCCTCCTTCCCAGCTGCTGCAGAAGGCAGGTACTGGCCCGGGGGGTGTGGAGGGAGCCCAGCCCTGAATGAAACTCCAGGCATGGGGCACACTGGGGGACGTCTGCCCTGAAGGCCAGCTCTCCCATATGGATATATTTTCCGCTCCAAGCCCAGGGACCTGATTTGGGAGCCGTTTCCATCAGTCCTGCCTTCTAGAAAGTATGTCAGCATCTCGCCTTTGCCCTTGACACTGACTTTGCCTCGGCACACAAAGTGGTAGGGGCACCTTCTCAGCAGCCGGTGGACTTCCTCAGTCACCTGTTGATGGAGAGAAGTGAGTGTTACTCCAGGGCAATGAGGGGGACTCCTCTGGGAAGAGACCAGAACATTCCATCCTGCATCTGTCACTGTTTACCGTGACTGCCCAACCCTGGCACTGGGATGCGGCTTTCCCAGCTCAGCCTGGCAACCAAGGCCCCTTCTCTTGCTGAAATCGCTTGGGTCACTATGTAAAAAAGACACAACCTTGCAAACTAGGGGACTCAGGGGAGTCTAAGGCGCCAGCCCCAGAGGAGACTCACTGCCTGTTTCCTGGACAATAGGAGGAGGCAATGTTCACTGAGCCAAGAAGGGTGGCCCAAGGAGCACCCAGACAGGCAGGCAGGTGGGCAGAGCTTGCAGGGACCTGGTACCAGGTCTGGATGTGAGCTTCCATGGTGGTTCCATGCACTCCATGCCAGAGGCTACATGGGACCCAGATCCAGTTGCTGGAACAGAGAAGAGCAGAATTGACTCTCTGGGTTCAGGGCTCTAGATGTTTACAAGTGGGGCATACAGAGTGTAGGGGGCAGAAGGTATCCCCCTCAGCTGGAAGGGACAGCAAAGAGTAGAGTCTAGGTCAAAGCCAGATTTCCAACTAACTTCTGGGGGCAGCGATGTGGTGCCAGTGGGGGTGCAAACCAGCCAGTTCACAGAACCCTGCCACAGCTGCCTATGCAACCCTGGGTCAGGGGAGGGAGGAACCAGCATATGGAGGGCAGTAGGCAAACTGCCCAGAGAAAACAGGGACGTTTCTTGACAGGTTAACAACCAGTATTTTAGCTCAAAGAATTCATGTTTCACAAAGTTAGGAAAAAGATAAAAAATGAGGAAATACTTTCTACTAGATACAATCAGTCCTGTGAACAGAGGACACGATCGGTGTCTGTGTTATGTTGGAGGAATGATCTTGGAACTTCCTCTCTTCCTCCCTGTCTCCCTGGCTGCTCCTCCCCCTCCCACAAAGTCATCAAAACTGTGGCATCTTTCTTTAAAAGAGTTCAATCCATGCCAAGCCCATCTTCTAATGCCCAGAGCTGCGGAGGGTGGCCCCCATCAGCATGGCAGGGGTGCTAGGAAGCCCAAGCAGGGGAGGGAGGACAGAGGCCCTGTGAGTGTAAGGGTGACATCCCAGGCAGCCAGAGACACCTGGCAGAGGATTAGTTGGAGGCCACCAGTGAATAGCCTGTGTGTGGGGCAGGGGCAGGATAGAAGAGTGGCAGGCTCAGATCTGATTTGAGAAACTTAAAAATGAAATGCTGGTGCAGGGCAGGGGCCAGGCTCGGGTGGACAGGATGGGGCTCTTATGAAGTTCTTCCCTGCAGAGTCCGGTTTTGGGGGATCCTGCAGAAAAGCACAGGATACAGTCATGGTAAAAAAAAATATACAGCGCAAAGTTCTGGAGGTGGACGGTGGTGATGGCTGCACAGCCACATAAATGTACTTAATGCCACTCAACCATACACCTAAAAAAAAGATGACAAATTCCATGTATATCTTACCATGATAAAAGAAATTAAAAAAAAAAAACTTTAAAAAAGAGAAAGCAGAAGTGCAGACCTGCTCCATGGAAGCCCCATCTATGCTCTGAACAGGAGAGAGAGCTCCAATGAATATTTTGACCTACCTGTCCCTTAAACTGCCCCCATGAATAGCTGCTTTCATGTGCCTGGGGAACAAGCCTTCCCTCCATGGCCTGTGAAGACCTGCAGTTCTCAGGGAGGTGGCTGCAGGGCTGAGTGGCCCCTCATAGGCTCCATCTTACTTGTGAAGGCTTCATCCTGGTGGTCATCAGGCCCGAATCAAGTTTCAGGTTTGTTCTAAGGGAAATCCCAGAAGCCAGACCACACTCCTCCACACTGAGGAAAAGCAGAGGCTGCTGCCTTCTAAACCTTTCCATGGCTTTTAGAGGGTGTCAGCCTACCTGACCTACCCACAAGTTCTTCAGAGGAGATGGATACACACAGCACCCTCCCTTCAAACACACATGAAAGCCCTTCCTTCTTATGGCAGCCAGGCAGGGGCCAGAGTCCTGGGACGTGCAGGGTGAATGAGAGCTGCCAAGCTGCTGGGACCAGCAGTGGGATCCAGTGACTCAGTGCTCCCACCGCTGCACCTGGCCACTCAGGAGCCAGCCCCCAAGGCTAAATGACAAACCGAACAGCAAGCTCAGGATGCACGGGCCAGGATAGCCTCCAGAGCAGACAGACTGAGATACGCAGCTCTTTCTGCCCTGCTACTTATAGGCTGCAAAGTAGGGATTCAATCCTGGCCCCTTGTGCCTCAGTTTCCTCACCTGAAGAATGAGCACCCATGCCTTGGGGGATTCTGGGTGAACTGACCTGGATTCTGCCCTGGACCCCTGTGCTGTCCATCCGACTGGCCACGTTGACTGTGTTTCCCCAGATGTCGTACTGGGGCCTGCGAGCGCCAATCACTCCCGCCACCACCGGCCCAACGTTGATGCCTAGAAAACAGCCCCCACACAACCTGTTATCAGTGGGAAAAGTGTAACTCATCCCACCAGGGCCACCGAATGCATTTGGTGCCGCTCCTGGTGGAGAAAAGGCTGATCCTTTCAGGGCCTTGCTTCCTGGGGTCACCTAGCGCCAGGCTCCTTCCTGAAGCATCACACACGGCACCACAGAGAGATAGCTGCCCTGCTGCACAGGCTCCCCTGGGCAGGGTCCCGTCACAACACTGCCCACTGCACTGGGGAACAGCGCTGTCTGTTCAAAACAAGTCCTGATCCTGAGAAAAGTCCCCTTTCCTGGAACAGCAGCCTCTATGCGGAGCCTTGCCAAGGGAGCTACTCAGAAGTGTGGCCTTTCAGTCTCTGTGATTACAGGGTATGTCCCCAAGTGCATCCTCTCTTCCAGAAAAACAGCATCATTGGACCTTTTCTCAGAATGTGACCCTATGGCTATTTTAGAGCATGGGTCTCAGAACTAAGCAAGATGGTACAGAATGCTCTGAAGGGAGGGGACGGGGTACCTTCTCTTTTCGTAACTCAGTGTCCAACTGGCCTCTGGACAGCTGCAGACCAGCTGAACAGCATCACAACGACCCAGCCATGCCCACACTCCAGTCACCCCTTGTGCAACTTTCCGCAAAGTGCTCACCCTCTCTGAGCCTGGTCTTCCTCCCCTGTAAGCAGGGCACACACCAGGCTGCGATGCCTGGCCCATCCTCAGCAGGAGAGCAGGGGGGCCAAGCATGCTGTCAGCTCTCCTGTGAGAGGAGGCCGGTGGCAGCCACCTCCTGCAACTGGGACTTTCTGGCCTTGGCCGAAGCCACTTCCTATCTCCCCCTTCCATACTTGTGGACCAATTTTTCTGAATTTGTCCTAGTCAATTCCTCTGATGTCCTGGGCTGGGCAGGGCAGGGGGGGCGGGGCTGGCATGGCATGGGAGGAGCATGGGAGCAGGGCACACAGTGGTGTGAGCTGGGGCAGGTGGGCATGGGAAACTCAGAGAGGAACCCCAAAGGGCCACTTTCCAGGTAGCTACAGCTGGTGGGAGTTAGGAAGCCCCCCGTTAACCCCAGGTACCCCACCCACATAAAGGGGACTGGGCTAGCACCAGCCTGATGGGGAGAAGGGCCCTTAGAGACCTTGGTCTAGCCCCACTGCATGACCAGGCATGAAGCACAGGGCCAGGCTTGCCAGCTGGTCCTATTGTGGGAAAGTGAGGAGAAGAATTTCTCCGACCCACCATCAGATCGATTTCCAGGCACATCAGGAGCTCTGCTGACCAGAGCCCAGGGCCCAGCTGGCTCACTCTGCCCCTGCCCTCTGGCCAGACACCACACCTGAAGCCAAGCTTGCTCTTCAGGACGCCAGAACTCCACGGCTCTAAGTGGATCACCCGCCACCCTTCACACTCATATGCAGCTCCAAGGTTTGAATTCTAAAACAAACCACTAGTTTAACTGTATCCTGGACTAGTAGAAATTTTTTCTGGTAAACTGTCTACCTCTCAAGAAGAAGTAAATTTAGGATTTTTAAAAACCCAACAAATCAGTTTTATAAAAGCTAGAAAGGAACTGGGCATCCAGTGGTTTTTCCTCCTCATGACACAGGTGAGGAAAGGCACCCAGGAGCGCAGTGGGGCTCCCATCAAGGCCTTTTTCTGGACAGCCTGTGGGGCCTCAACTATGTAGCCAGCTGCCGAACAGAGAAAGGGACATTTTCCTTCAGCTAAGTGTGGACTCAGAGGAGCATCTGAACACCTCCAGGACAATCAAGATTACTAATATGTTTCCTGAGCTAGACAATGAATCTTCAAAGTCCTACGTCATTTTCTGAAGCATCTTCATTTCCACCAGCAACTTCCAGGGGCAACTCAGTACACAGGTCCCCATGCCCTCCTGGGTGGCACCACCCTCCTTCCTGTAAGACCAGGGCACCTCATCAGCTGATCCCACCCCGAGGCGGGTGCAGGAAGGGTGTTCCACATGGAGGGACAGGATGGGTTTAGAGCCACGTACCAACTCGGAGGACGAAGTCATTGTAAGACTGGTAGTTGATTTCATCCAGAACGTCAAACATCTCAATGGCAAAGTCCGCCAGTGTGCTCAGATGGGAGGAGATGGACTTCTTAGCCTAGGCATGAACAGACGAGGTCATTACATCTGGGCGGCGCAAGGCAAGAGGGGGCCAGGGACCAACCTGCAGTGGTTAACAGCCGCACTCTCAGGGGCAGGCTCTCTGGGTGCCTGGCTACGGGCACATGTATCATTCCATTCTACAGGCAGGAGACTAAGGGAGAGGCAGGGTATTGGCCAAGCCCTAGCTCCTGAGGGGCAGAGACAGGGCCCACCCAAGACTGCCTGCTGGAGTAGGGTGGGGTGGCCCTTTCCAGTGGGAGACCTGGTGTTCAAACTCCAGCTTGGACAGCATTGCCACTGCCCATGGCAAATGAGCAAAACAAGGACAGAGATGCGTGCCAGGGAGTCGGCAAGTTCCTTCCTTGAGATTGAGGCTGTATCATCATGTACTTGTGTGACAAGGTCCTTTCTCTTGTGAAACAGTGACAGTTGTAAGGTTCCTAATTTTTATTAAAGGGAATTTTATTAGTCCTCACAATCAGGAAACTAATGCTTTTTAAAAATTAAGACTTTATTTTTAAATAAAGGGCAATTTTAGGTTTACAGGTAAGTTGAGCAGATAATATAGAGTTGTCATATACCCCTTCTCCCCAGAGTTTCCCCTATACTTAACATCTTACTTTAGTGTGACACATTAGCTACAACTGATGAATCGATATTGGTATATTATTATTAACCAAAGGATGTAATTTACTTAGGGGTCACTCCTTTGGTGTTGTCCATTCTATGCATTCTAAATGCATGACATGTATCCGCCATGACAGTAGTACACGTGATTCACTGCCCTGAAAATCCTCCCTGCTCTCTGTTCCTCCCGCCCCTCTCCCGACCCTCAGCAACCACTAACACTGCTGTTTCTACAGTTTTGCCTTTTCCAGGATTTCATATTGTTGGAATCATACAGTATGTAACCTTGTCAGACTGTTTTAATGTAGCAAAGTGTATTTAGGTTTCTCCATGTCTTTTCATAATGTGATAGCTCATTTCTTCTCACTCAATAATATTCTACCTTATAGATATACCAGAATTTCTCTATTCATTCACCTACTGAAGGATACCTAGTTTGCTTCCAGTTTTTATTATGAATGAAGCTCATGGACATAAGTTCTAATCTCATTTGGAAATTACAAAAAAGTGCAATTGCTGGGTCATATAGTAACACTGTCTAACTTTGTAAGAAACCACCAAACTCTCTCTCACAGTAGCTGTCCCATATTTCACTCCTACCAGCAATGAAGGAGTTTCTGTTGCTCCATGTCCTCACTGCTTTTGTCTCATCAGTGTTTTGGATTTGAGCTATTCTGACAGGTATCTAGTGGTATTTTATTGTCTTTCATCTGCAAATTCCTATAACATGCGATGCTGAGCATCCTCTCACATGCCTGCCTGTCATCTGCCTCTCTTTTGCTGAGGTGCAGGCTCGAATTGTTTGCCCACTTTTTAACGTTTTTTTTTTTCTTGTTGAATTGTAAAGGTGCTTCGTGTACTATAGATACAAGTCCCTCATCAGACAGGTGGTTTGCAAAGATGTTCTCCGAATCTGTGACTTGACTTTTCATTCTTTTGACAATATTTTTCACAGAGTAGGAGTTTTAAATTTTCATGAAGTCCAACTTGCCAATTTTTTCTTTCATGAATCATGCTTTTAGTGTTGTACTGAAAAAGTCATTGCTAGACTCAACGTCATCTAGATTTTTCTCCTGTGTTAACTTCTAAAAGTTTTATAGTTTTGCATTTTACATTTATGCTGATTGTCTATTTTGAGTTAATTTTTGTGAGGAGGATAAAGTCTGTATCTATACTTTTTTTTTCTTTTTTGCATGTGGATATACAGTTGTTTCAGCACTGTTTGTTGAAAAGACTATCTTTTATCCATGGTATTGTCTCTGCTTCTCTGTCAAAAACCAGTTGAATATATTTCTGTGGGTCTATTTCTGGGCTCTCTTGTCTGTTGCACTTATCTATTGCCTATTATTTTGCCAATGTCACACTGTCTTGATTACTATAGCTTTATAAGTCCTGAAGTTGGGTAGTGTCAGTCCTCTAGCTTTGTTCTTCTGCTTCAATATTGTGCTGACTGTTCTGCGTCTTTTTACTTTCAGATAAACTTAGGATCATTTTGTCAATGTCACAGAATATCCTGGTGGAGTTCCGATTGGACTTGTGTTAAATCTACAAATCAAATTAGGAAGAAGTGGCATCTGAATGATACTGACTCTTCCTACGCAGGAACACGACTCCCAATGACTGAGATCTTTGATTTCTTACATCAGAATGTTATACTTCTGCTCATATAGATCTTGTACATATTTTGTTAGAGCAATACATAGTATTTCATTTTTTGGCTACCAATATAAATGGCATTTTGTTTATAATTGCAAATTCCAATTGTTCACTGATGGCATATAGAGAAGCAATGAACTTTTATATATTAACTTTATATCCTGGAACCTTAGTACAATCACTTCTTAGTTCCAGGGGCTTTTTTCTGTTATTTTTGTTATTAATTCTTTTTGATTTTCTACATACACTGTCATGTCATCTGCAAGCAGATTCCTTCCCAATCTGTATGTCTTCTGTTTCTTTCTTATCTTACTGCCTTCCAGAATAATGCTGAATAGAAATGGTGAGAGAGGATATTTTCGCCATGCTTCCCATCTTAGGGAGAAAGCATTTAGTTTCCCTCCATTAGGTATGTTAAGCTGTAGGTTTTTCGCAAATTTTTAAAAATCAAATTGAGGAAGTTTTCTTCTATTGCTAGTTTCTTCAAAGTGTTTTAAAAACCAGGAATGGGTGTTAGACTTAAATAATTTTTCTGCATCAATTGATATGATTATACAATTTTTCTTCATCTTGTTGATTTGATGAATTTCACTAATTCATTTTGGAATACTGAAACAGCCATGCAATCTGGAAAAAAATCCAACCTGGTTTTAGTGTATAATTCTCTTCAATCATTATCGAATTCGATTATCGAATTCGAATTTGTTGGGAGTTTGTACGCCTGTATTCACGAGAAACACTGGTCTGTAATTTTCTTTTTCTATGTCTTTGTCTGGGTTTGGTATTAGGGTAATGCTGGCCTATAGAATGAGTCAGAAAGTGGTCCTTCTGCTTCTGTCTTCTGGAAGTGATTGTAGAGAACTGGTATCATTTCTTTCTTAAATATTTGGTGGAATTCACCAGTGTATGCATCTGGATCTGGTGCTTTCTGTTTCGGAAGATTATTAATTATCAATTCACCTTCTTTAATAAATCTAGATCTTCTCAGAATAATAATTTGTAATTATCCACACTTCTACTGTGGAAAAGGAGAGTGCAGCGTTGATGCGAGGAGAAGAGAGGGGCAGGTGGGGAAGAAGGCGGTGCAGGTGGGGAGGAAGGCGGGGCTGCTGGGGAGGAAGGCGGGGCAGGTGGGGAGGAAGGCAGGACTGCTGAGGAGGCAGGCTGGTGGGGAAGGGAATGGAACGGGGGCAGGTGAAGGGTTCTGGGGTGAGATGTCTAACAGGGCAGAGCTGGGGCTGAAGGAAGTTCCTGTGAGCAGGCTTCAGTGCTGACTTTCCCGAGGAGATTGTGTCTGGAGTGAGCCAGTAACAGACAAAAACAACACTGAAACTGTTCCTGTTATCCAAACCCCAGTAGAGAAACCTACCCAGGGTCCCAAAGCAATTTAGGGCAGGGCTGGGGCCCAGTCCCCAAGCAGGTAGCCCTAGGCTGTACTCACCTTGGCCCCCGAGGTGGGCGCTAGCCCCACAGCGGCCATGTAGGTGCTCCCGATGGTCTTGATCTTCTCTATGTCTTTATAAAAGTCTTTTTCCATGAGCTTTGTTTAAAACACAAAACTGTTAAATATGACATAACAATTGAGAAAAGTCGCTGCAGCCATCAGCCACCAGGAGCAACAATAGAGCCGAAGAAGACATTCAGGAAAGCAATGTGTCTTCTTTGTTTTGGGCAGACAAGTTTTAGGACTATGCTGGCAAGAAGAGGTGAGGAAGGACAGTATAGGACACATTCCTATCCCCCACAGGTGAGCTTACAGTCACCAGGAGAATCGGGTCCAGTGACAAGGGGTGGTGGGGCTGGCACACCTGCCTGCCTGTCTGTAGACAAGGATGCCCGCCTGCATGCCCATCTATAGACAAGGGCCTGGAGGCACCCGCCTGCCTGCCCATCTGTAGATGAGGGCACCCGCCTGCCTGCCCATCTGTAGATGAGGGCGCCCACCTGCCTGCCCATCTGTAGATGAGGGTGCCCACCTGCTTGCCCATCTGTAGATGAGGGTGCCCGCCTGCCTGCCCATCTGTAGATGAGGGTGCCTGCCTGCCTGCCCATCTGTAGATGAGGGTGCCCGCCTGCCTGCTCATCTGTAGATGAGGGTGCCCACCTGCCTGCTCATCTGTAAATGAGGGTGCCTTCCTGCCTGCCTATCTGTTGATAAGGGAGCCCACCTTCCTGCCCATCTGTGGAAGAGGGTGCCCGCCTGCCTAACCTTCTGTGGATGAGGGTGCCCACCTGCCTGCCCATCTGTAGATGAGGGCACCCACCTGCCGGCCTATTTGTAGACCAGGGCCTGGAGATGCCCACCTGTCTGCCTACCTGTAGATGAGGCTGCCCAGCCCTGGCCACTGTAGATGTCCCAGCCCTGACATTTACAACATGGAGGACAAGGACCCAGCCCCACCCAGTGGCCCTGGTCCACTATCCTAGGGTCCTCTCCTATCATGGTTGGTCTGGATCCCAAAGGAGACAGAATCCCCGTGCTTCCTGGGATTTGCTTTCTCTTGTTCCAGCTACAGAGACTGTGACATATGGTGAGACACACAGAATTTAATTCGGTAAAGGGGCATCCTGGTCACCCATCAGCAGAATGCACTGCCACTCCTGGGTGGGGTCAGGATGGTGATGTGCAGCCTCACCTCATCAAAGTCGGCGATGATCTCGTTGAGAAGCCGCAGACACTCTACCCCCATGTTGTTCCCATCCAGCTCGATGTAGAAGTCGTTGAAGTTGGGAATGGAGGCAAACATGACACCCACCTGGGAGTAGGACTGGTAGTAGAGGTCCTAGAAGTTCAAAGAACAGGTCAGGATGGGTCAGCCAGGCGAGCGCCAAGGGGGTGGCCAGAGCAGTGCTGGACAGTGCTGGCCAGGTGCAGCTGGGTGCTCACCATGTTCCGAGGGTTGGACATGAGGAAGTGCTGGGCGACGTGGGCAGGCAGGAGGTTGAACAGGATGCGCCTGTTGTCCAGCTTCACCTTCTCCATGTCCTCTCGCTCCTCCTCTGCCTGGGGCATCATAAGCCTCTGTTAGTCCCGTCCATCACGCTGCCTTTGCTTGTCCCCACTGCACGCTTCTTTCTAATCATCCAAACTAGACTCCAGGTGTGCTGATGGTCTACACCCATGCTCCTGTCCTTCCTCTGCACCAGATACATGCATGCTAGATCCACGTTACTGGGCGGGGAATATCTGCAGATGTCTGCCTAAGTCACCACTCCATCTGCCAGAATGTCCAAAGGACAAACTGGCTTCACCTCATTTCCAGGGTCTGCCCTGCCCCTGGCTACCTCCTGGGGACCAGATGCTACAGCAACTCTTTCTCAGGCAGGTGCCCATCCACAGGCTCCACCAGCACCCCCAGGCAGCTCCTGATGTGCCCCCCAGGCACCTGTCCTAGAATGCCTCGCACCCAGGAGGGGTGGAGGGACACTTTCCTAAGGCTCCTGTTTCCTCTGGAATCTCTCTGGCCTTCACTAAAGCCCATACCCCTCTGGGCACTGAGACAAGTAGAACCCTGCAGGGGCAGATCCAGGGCCAATGAGGGGCAGATCCAGGGCCAATGAGCTCATCCGAGTGCCGACTTCCAGCTCCCTGGAGCAAGGAGTAAAGACCCAAAGGGTCCTGCCATGGGGACACAGCAGAGCAGACAGCAGGAGCTGGTGAGTCCCAGTCTGCTTACTGCCAGCTGCAGGACCCTGCAGAGACTGATTAAGCTGACAGCAAAGGCCCTGTTCATGGAGAAGTGCTGGTGGCAGGGCCCAGCACAGCCCTAGGAAGCAGAAGCCACTGGGGTCCCTGTTTTACCTCACACAAAACCCAACTCCTGAATGGAGTGAAGCTTGGGGAATATTCTAAGTATGTGTCAGCATTTATGGAGGCATCAAACTCTTGAACGTAGTTAAAAACTGTGCAGACTGCCCTTGTGTGGTTTGGAGGCCAGCTCCCCTGGTTCATGTCCCCCAGGTGGCTGGTGACCCGGCCAGCAGATGCAGCCTCACTGTGCTGTGGTTTCCTTGTTGTAAAATGGGTATAACACACACACTTTTAGAGGGACCACTTGTAGGGTTGTACTTAACAAGGGCTGAGGGGACAGCATGCCCCTTAGTAAGCCTAAAGAGCACAGCTGCTTTCTGGCAGTACTGATATTATTCAGAACTGAGTTAGCCAAAAACATGCCACTAGACAGCATGCAGTGATTGCACCAGCTAAAACAGAGAACTGGAGATTTCCAAGGAGAGAGGTGAGGAGGCCCCGAGCCTTACGAGTCAGGTATGAAGATGGGGGTGTATATGAAACCAGGCAGGGCATGAAGGGAAGGCCTGGTGCAAGTGTGTTCTGGGAAGACAACGCCGGCGAATCAGTGCAACCCACAGAGACAGACCGCGCCACGTGCTTCATGTTTCTTAAGGCACATAGGCCAGAGGCAGATGAAGAAGAAAGAAACCCAGAGGCCATAACCTTCCCAGTCAGACCATGGCTGGGGTCTGGCTGCCCAGATGGGCTGGAGCTGGGCTTTGCCCATGCAGTGGCTGTTTGGGCACAGGGCTGGCTTATTCTGGGTCATGTTCAAAGGTCAGAAACCTTTCATTTCCAGCCTCTCGTGGTCTCCAAGGCTGCTTTCACCTCACGTTCCCATTAATAATGACATTCAGGACAAACACCTATCTATAGGACCCACATTATTAATTATGTGTTAACACATCATGCTCCAATATACACAAAAGAAAGGTTTGTAAAGGGTGACTGTTGAGAGCAAATTCTAATGTGTATGAGAAATCATATTGTTTGCTGAGAGTGGCAGTAGAGAAAACCTAGTCAGCCCTCCAAAGTGGAAAACTGCCCCCCAAAGCAGAAAACTGTTCAAAGCATTATAAAACAGTAACCAATATGAATATATCTCACACCAGATGAATTCATTCTTTGAACACAGGATATGTGACTGTTTCCTTTGTTCTCTCGTAAAGAGCGCTTTCTAGTTTGTCTTTAAACAATGGTAAATGTACACTAGCTGCCTGGCTAGTTTACCTTTAACCAGTGAAAGAACACAAAGCATCCGCTTGTAAAACTTGTCACTGGAAAGCAAAGAATGAATACATGGGTCAGAGTCTGCTCTGGGATCTCAGCTGGAAATGCTGGGAGACCCCTGCTGCCTCAGTCTCTCTGAAATCACTTTTTACTTTCTATCTCTGTTTCTTAATTCCTTCAGCGCTGCCTGGGTTGGGATCTCCACGGCTGAGCTGGTCTCAGCAGGTGAAATGAAGAGAAAGTAAAAAATGTTTTCTAAAATAGCTTTATTTATTAGTGGCACAAAAATTTTGTTGTCTCCAAAATACTATTGTTAATGTTAATAGTATTTTGGTGAAAACAATGTAATTGAATATGCTTTGATTAAAAACCAGAATCTACGTTTCCGGCATTGTGGTTTAAAAGTTGTGTCTGCATTCTGCTTATTGCCACATTTGGATTAACAGGCTACCAGAGCAGCTGCCCTTCCGAAGTCACCAGATAGCTCTTAATCCAACCACAAATGCCAAGATTTTTGTCAAAATTTGACAGGGAAACATCTATCTTTCCCTGTGCCACTTATTTTCATGAACCAAGAAGTTGTACTATTACATATTTTACCAAAGATGATGAAAATCCACAGAAATTCTCAGTCTATAAGATTTTCCCACCAGGAAACCCTATTTTTAAGAAGGAGTTGTGGGCATCGCATATTCTTCCTGTCAGCAAAATCATGTGTCCATCCAACCTCCATGTTCAGAATGTTATCTGCATGGCAAAGTTTCTCTCAAAAGACGTGTGTTTCTCACTTGTCCTTCTGTTTCAGGAATCATTGACCAGGATGAATCTAGTGATAGTTACGTGGTAACTCAGAGAAGTCACATCCTGGGGTACCTGTCACTTGTAAAAGAGAACAAAATAACAAACAGCATGACTTCGCTGACATGTGCTGTGAGTGACTCCCACAGTCAGCCTGACAGTCTTTTGTCTAACTAACAAGACCAGTAACCCCAGAACCTGGAATCAACAACATGTTTGCTACAGGGGAACGGCCAAGGGAGGGTGGCCCTGTCCTCATTCTGTCTTGGAAGTGACATCCCTGCCTCCCTTCTGCAAGTGACACAGGGCATCTGGCCAGTGTCAGGTCAACACTGCTGGTTCATCCTTCAACATCAGGAAAGCACATTTCTTAATTCTCAGATACAGTGACTATAAATAGACTTTGTGATGCGCTCTTCCCAAACCTCACTGAACCATCTGGTGTCCTGAGGTGCACATACCCCTCTTTATTTTAAAATACTTAATTGACAAACAAAAACTGTGTATCTCCAAGGTGTGCAATGTGATAGTTTCATGTATGTATACACTGCATAGTGACTACTACAAGCAAATTAACATACCATCACCACCCATGGTTACCATTTGTATATGTGCAGGTGGGAATGAGGACACTTAAAATCTGCTATCTTACCAAATTTTGAGCACAAAATATACTATTACGAACTGATTTTTTAAAACAATAAAAACAACCATCTCAGGAGACAGACACACTTACCCCACCTAGCACTCTGCCCTTCCCTTGGCTAATTCCTACTCATCCTTTAAGCCTCAGGGGTGAGGTATTATCTTTGAATGATATCACATCCACCTGCCTGGGTCAGGGTCCTGTCTATGTTTTACATGGCACGTCCTTCATTGTACTGAAAGTTTCTGTGGCTCGTGTCTAATTCCTTCAAAACCCATGAGCACCAGAGGGCAGGGGTTACACCTCAACCACGTGAGCATCCCCAGCGCAGGGTCAGGATACTTTGGTGCCCAATAAGCACCTGTTGGGTAGAGGTAGGTGGTAGCACTATGTGTGCAGGTACAGAGTGGAGGCCTGCCAGAGGCTGCGTGTGCACCCTCAGATGGGCAAAGGGTGTGTTTCCAGTGGGCGTGGGGCATGATGGATGTGGGGTCATGGTTGGGCTCCTTGGGGATTTACATAGAAGTGTGCTGCAGGATGCAGCTGGGATACATCTGGAACCATCTGTCCCTCCATAAAAGCTGTTTGTGAGGATGTACTCACCCAAAGGCCAGATGTGAACCCTATGGCCAGTAACAGAGAACAAGATGATGACTAACAAGCATACAGCATTTCAGAGTCCAAGAAGCATGGTGACCATGGCTTTCTATCACATAAACTCCTCGGCAACTCTGAGAGACAAGTGTTACCATCACATGTGTGGAGAAGACAAGTGACTAGAATAAGAGGTGGAACCAGGTCTCTAACTTGGCTTCTACCACCAGGAATTCCCTGTCTGTGCCATGACCACATCTTAGGAAATCTTCCTTCTAAATGTTAATCATGGCAACTGCAAAATGGGGATTACCCTCGAATTAAGCATTTATTGGTAGAGAAATAAGTTGTTTTAACTGCATTCAATGCTAAATAGCATAAACACTGAAATTATAATTGCTGTGATGATTATCTACTGACTGCAAAGAAAGACATGACACCGGAACAAAAGCATCCAAGAGTTACAGACGAAGAGGCTGAAGATGCTTCCCAAGGGAAAAGCCTATCTGTTTTTGCAGTTTGGACAACTGATCCAGTCTCTGTAAATAATTAACCTACCTAGTGTTTGACCTGGAAATTTTGCAATAATTTGAGCACTCTGATGTTTGTACTATGTGCCTAAATGTCCAAGGGCAAACAAGCAAAGTCTGTGTTTTGCTGGGGTTATGGGAAAGCAGGTGGCATTTGTTGTTACCCATCTGTGGACAAACATGGCTATGTACTCTTGTATCGTTGCATTTGTGGATGGATTAAGGATATCTCTTAATCCATCCACAAATACGAAGATTTTTGTTAAAATTTGACTGGGAAACATCTATCTTTCCCTGTGCCACTTATTTTCATGAACCAAGCAGAAGTTGTACTGTTATATATTTTAACAACGATGATGAAAATTCACTGAAATTCTCAGTCTATAAGATTTTCCCACCAGGAAACTCTATTTTTAAGAAAGAGTTGTGGGCACCACACGTTCTTCCTGTCAACAAAATCACGTGTCCATCCAACCTCCATGTTCAGAATGTTCTCTTCATGGCACAATTTCTTTCAAAAAACTTGTTTCTTACTTGTCCTTCTGTTGCAGAAATCACTGACCAGGATGAATCTAGTGATAGTTATGTGCCCATTTGGGCAACCCTTTCTTGTGACATGCATGCACAGGGATCCACAGACTTGCCTGGGCTGCCCCAAGGCCCAGGATTGCATTCTAGCCCTAAAATTATGGGTATGCTCATCGGGCATTGCTAGGGGGTGTCACTGAATGGAGAACAACACGGCAGGGTCAACTACTGCATTTAATATCATTTGAAAGAACATCAAAGCCAAGAAAAAGCCATGTCAACCCAGATGAGAGCAAATGCCTCTCCCAGACGTGTCCCTCAACTGGAAGAGTCACAGCCAAGGCCCAACTCTGCTGCCTGAGAGTGAGGAGCCAACCAGGTACCCTAGGAGATAACCAGAAACCCCAGATCTCATTGGCCTGGGCTGTTCCAGTTTTCCTAGCTCACCCCAAGTCCATTCTTCTCAAGCTCTGAGTAGGTTTTTGCAACTAAAACATCTGACTCCAGAGAGGCCAGCTGACAGCTGGGTCAACATCTCCTCCCGGACCAGCCAGCTGGGTCACCCTGGATAGCCAGCTGGAGCCAGACTAAGGCCAAGTTCACCAACACAGCCCGTCATAAAGAGGCTCTTTTCACATTACCTGGTGTGGCTTTAGCAAACTGCAGCTGGCCAGATCTCCCTTCCAGGGCAGGTGTGTGCTGTCTGCAGTCCATTCCCCACCAGCTCTGTCCCAGGGAGGCCAGTGCAAGGACTCTACCAACAGGGTCCTGGGCCTCCTACTTCCGGCCAAGTTTGGCCAATGGGGAGCATGAGCAGGGGCTGGTAGTGAGGGAAGAGAGCATTCCTGGTTCCTTTTGGCATGGTTGCTGCGGACTGGCTGCATGTCTCGGCTGAAGGTGGTGAATCCTGTCAGGTGGCCCTCCCTCTTCCCTCATTCTAGGGCCCGTTCCCACTGTGGTTGCCCTGAGTGCCACACCAGCCTGGAGCTGCCCTGTGCCTGCCTATCTTTCAGACAGTCCAAGCATCATAAGGGCTCCTGACCTCACCCGCGTGGAGAGTGCCCTCCGCTCTCAGCCCAGGCTGAGATACATGCACAGTCCCCTGGAGACCCACTCTACCTCCACCAGTGCACCTCCACTTGGTGGCCAACTGTGGCCAGACACCACGTGACCACTTCCAAGCTGCCCTCCTGCCAGCCCCTGACCATGCAAGTTGCTCTCCCCAGGGCCCCTGTGGGTCATACAGCTCTCACCTGCCCCCTGGGCTCTGTGTCACACTCCACTGTGAGGCCACCTTTGGAGATGGTGATCAGGTCCTATCACCCTGCCTTTGCAGCTCCACTGCCCACAGCAAGCCTGGAAGGAACACTGGCCCCTGTGATTGGGCTCTGACTCCTCTCTCAGTTTTTGCTGAAGAACTCCCTCTTTCTGCCATGTTCCTCATCCCTTCCCCATCAACCCATCCCTCATCCTTCCACAGTCAACCCTGAAGCATCATATGAGGCTCAGAGAAACACTGGCTCTACCTGGGTACGCCTGGCTTCACTTCCTCACAACCCACTGTGGCCGTAGTCAGGCCTGGTGTGATGACTCGCTTCCCGCCACAGCCCGCATTCCTCTGGTGACAAGTCAGATTCACATATTGATATGGTTTGGGTCTCTGTCCCCACCAAATCTCATGCTGAAACATAATCCTAGTGTTGGAGGTGGGGGCTGGTGGGAGGTGTGTGGGTCATGGGGGCAGATCCCTCATGGCTTGGTGCTGTCCTCGCGACAGTCAAGAGTTCTCATGATAGAGTTCGCAGAAGATCCAATTGTTTTAACGTGTGTGGTACCTTCCCCCGCACTCCTTGCTCCTGCTCTCGCCATGTGACATGCCTATTCATGCTTTGCCTTCTGCTATGAGTAAAAGCTCCCTGAGCCCTTCCCAGAAGCCGAGCAGATGCTGGTGCCTGTTGGGACAGCCTGTAGGACTGTGAGCCAATTAAACCTCTTTTCTTTATAAATTACCCAGTCTCAGATAACCCTTTATAGCAGTGCAAGAACAGCCTAACGCAGATGTGTTTATGCCCCCACCAGGGTCCCTCCCACTTCACAAAAGGAATCAGGGCCTGTTCTGTCCAGACAACTCTACCGACAGTGAGCCCACCACACAGCAGCACCTTCCCGGGAGAGGCCAAAGGACTGGAGTTCTCAAACCTGGAGTTCAGGCATGCGGTGAAGGCAGCGCCAGATCGTGAGTCCCTCGGGAATCTGGGTCTTCCCCACCTCCAAGGCTAGCTCAGAGGAATGTCTAGTAGCACACAGGAATGTCTTCTGCCCAGAACAGCCACTAACTTAATACACAGGCTGAAGAATAAATGAAATGGGAAAATCCACAGACAGGAGGTAGACCAGTACTTGCTTAGGGCTTGCGGTTTGAGGGGAAATGGGGAGTGTTGACTGATGGGGATGGGTTTCTTTTGAGGGAGATAAAAATATTCTAATATTGATTATAGGAATGGTTACACAACTGCGAGTATATTGAAAACTGCTGTTCACTAAACAAGTGAATGGTGTTATGTGAAATATCTCAATAAAGCTATTATACAGTGATGGGAAAAAGAAACCATGTTCTTCACCAAGCATTTGGAGCACATGTATGTGACAGTGTGTATGTGTGATATATGTATGTTCTTTCTTTTCCTTACTCAAATCAACAACATAATTTCCATCACTTTAAATCTGCATCCTGCCCTGTCATGCTGACATGAACCTACTAAGCTGCTTCTGTCTTTTTCAGATGAATAAACTAGAGAAAACAACTGTGTTCATTTTTTTTCATAAGTGAGAACTTGCCTCCAAATGGTCCTCACGCCTACTCTTCACCTCTGTCTAACCCCCCTTCCCAGAAAGAGAAAATACGGCTTCCCACAAAATACGGCTCAGCACCGAGTAACAGGCTGCCGGGTGAAGGGATGCTCAACCTCACCGAGCACCTACTTTGCACAAGGCCAGTGGCCAAGCACATCAGGAAAAGAATTTCAGTTATTTCTTGCACACCTGGATTAGGGTTCTCACCCCATTTTACTGCTCAGGCAGAAAGACAGCTTGACCCATCACTGGTCAAAGTCACACAGAGCCTATATGGAGGTGCTGGAATTCAGGACAAGGACTACCTGATGCCAGACCCAACCTTTGTCACCCCTGTTACTGCTGATCAGGGCTTTGGTCACTCAGCTGCATGTCCTGCTGCCCGGTCAGCCTCGGGAACAAGCACAGGAAATTGACAGGCTTCCCGACTCCAGCAGCGAGCCTAGTCCTGCTTCCACAGTGAGCCCTCAGCTGGTCCTGGCCATGGTTCCTCCTGGCCACCCTCTGGGCTGTGCCTGTCTGGTGTTTGAACCCCAACGCTGGGCTGTGCCTGCCTTCAGTCCTAGCTGCAGAGTAGAAGGCCTAGGGTGAAAATGCTCCCGTCCTGCCTGGCCCCACACACAGCTCTCTCCAGAGGTTTGGAGCCCATCTGAAGGTCACATCGATGGCAGCTGGTTCCCAGCTCAGCCACCGTCTGGCTGCCTGACTCTGGCATGTTACTTTAGTGGCCCCTGCTTTCTCATCTGTGTTTCCAGCTCCTGGGCAGTGCTGTTCTGAAGACTGAATGAGATCAAATAGCTCCAATAGCGAAGAGCTATTCTTGAGGTGTCAAAATAAGATTATCTCTTGCTAAAGCTAAATTCATCAGCCTTCATTTGTGATTTTCAGGGGAGGAAACCTGAGGAGCAACTTTCCCAGGGTGAAACAGTTTGCAAATTCCACAAATGGGATTTGAACCCAGGTAGCCTGATCTTGAATGCTTGATTGCCTCACCTCCCAGAGGCTTGTGGTGTACAGAGCAGGTGCGTGATGGGGTCATGCACAAAGACACTCACATGAGCACCCACATGCTGCCTTGGCCACTGGCCATGGGGTAGACACAGGTATGTGCCTGCTGTCTCTGCATGTGGCTCCACAGCAGGAACTCAAGGTAAATACCTGGCAGCCATTGGCAGGCTCACATCCAAGCAGATTCAGGAAGATTCCTACAGATTTCAGGAAAGAGTGACTCCTCTCCAGCCAGGTACCCAGATGGTCGGGGCCCGAGGCCAGTTCTCATGTTTGCTATTCCATGGAGTCTCCCAAAGAGGGGTACTTATGCTTCTTGCATCAGAATTTCCCAGGGTACATGTAAAAAGATGGATGCCCAGTCCCCACCTGCTGATTTACTAAATTTGGAGTAGGTGGTGAGAATTTTGGCATTTTCTTATGTTTCCCAATGACCCAGATGAGACCTGCTGCCACCACCCAGCCCTGCAGAGGTTGAGCCCCTCTGCACTACCACTGCATACACTGTTCCAGGAGTGGGGGTACTCACAGCCTCATGAAAGAGCCACACTCTGACCATCAGGCAGGTCTCCATCACACACACCCCACAACCTTCTGAACTGTCTTCCCACAGGCGTGGATCCCACTCCCTGCACCCCCCAGCACAGGACTTCTCCATCCCCAGACAGTGCCTGGCCTTACATGCTGCTGAGGAGGGCCCTCCAAGGGCCATATGGCACGTGGCTGTCTGTGGCAGCCCCCACCTGACAATTGCTGAAGGCTCCTTCCTCCTCCAAATCCCCCAAAAGCAGAAAGAGCTCATCTTGCCTGTGCAGCCCAGAGGTAGTCCAGCCTCAGCCTGATGTCCACCTGCCTGGCATGCAGGGCCAGCGCACAGGAGAAGAGCAGGATGGCCACAATTGGCTCGTAGCTGCGCCCGGAGATGGCACCACCCCTGGGGGAAGATGAGGAAGGAAAGCCAAGTCAGTGCTAAGCTTCCAGGGCAAGACGCGGCCATTAAACCCAAGAAACATTCAGAGCGACCCTCAGGTGGTGAACGGTTTCACCAGAAACAGCTTCCTGGGTGGACCCTGGCCAAGAGTCACTTCCCAATGGGAAATCTGGGTCCTTACTAGAACTTGGGTAGAAGAGAAGCAGCCACAAACTAAACTGTCTGACACAATTCATCTTGACTAGTTCTTGAATCAGAAGCCTCTAACGCACCTCTGTTTGCACAGATTAAGCAGCACCTCTGCTTAGGCCTTTTTCTCGAGGAGCCACACACTTACCCAGTCCTGGTGTATCCACTGAGCTCCAGAACGAGGATGTAGGAAGTGGTAAGCCCGGACAGTAGGATCATTTTTGGCAAGGAGGACACCCGAAAAAATATGGCTAGCGGGAGGGTGCCCACCAGGCAGCAGAGCAGGGCATGGTGCGTAGACTCGCAGGGCAGGGTGGGCAGGGCTGTGCGCTGTCCCCCGGATGAAAGGACCACCAGGGAACTGTTGGACTTGGAGCTCCAGGCCCAGGGCAGGCAGCCCACCTGGAAAGGGAGGAGGCAGAGGGTCTTAGGCAGGTGAGGACCTGCAGCCCCTAAGCATGTTCAGGTGTCCCTCTTCAAGCAGGTCCTCCAAGGTTTTGCTCTGACCCACCCCCAGTGCCACCACACCAAGCTGCAGACCTCATGGTAACTCACAGCATTTCAAGGCCCCCCACTGGCTACCAGAGCAGGCAGGAAGCTCCCAGGAGGACCAGGTGGGATCAGCCCTGCCTACTTCCAAGCCCAGTGGCTCCACCCTATCACTCCTGCCCCCAGCTCCATCCTGCTACCCTGCCCCCAGCTCCATCCTGTTACTCCTGCCTCCAGCTCCATCCCGTTACTCCTTCCTCAAGCTCCATCCTGTTACCCTGCCCCCAGCTCCATCCTGTTACTCCTGCCTCCAGCTCCATCCCGTTACTCCTTCCTCAAGCTCCATCCTGTTACCCTGCCCACAGCTCCATCCTGTTACCCTGCCCACAGCTCCATCCTGTTACCCTGCCCCCAGCTCCATCCTGTTACTCCTGCCTCCAGCTCCATCCCGTTACTCCTTCCTCAAGCTCCATCCTGTTACCCTGCCCCCAGCTCCATCCTGTTACTCCTGCCTCCAGCTCCATCCTGTTACTCCTTCCTCAAGCTCCATCCTGTTACTCATGCCTCCAGCTCCATCCTGTTACCCTGCCCACAGCTCCATCCTGTTACCCTGCCCCCAGCTCCATCCTGTTACCCTGCCCACAGCTCCATCCTGTTACCCTGCCTCCAGCTCCATCCTGTTACCCTGCCTCCAGCTCCATCCTGTTACCCTGCCCACAGCTCCATCCTGTTACCCTGCCTCCAGCTCCATCCTGTTACCCTGCCTCCAGCTCTATCCTGTTACCCTGCCCACAGCTCCATCCTGTTACCCTGCCCACAGCTCCATCCTGTTACCCTGCCTCCAGCTCCATCCTGTTACTCCTGCCTCCAGCTCCATCCTGTTACCCTGCCCACAGCTCCATCCTGTTACCCTGCCCACAGCTCCATCCTGTTACCCTGCCCCCAGCTCCATCCTGTTACCCTGCCCACAGCTCCATCCTGTTACCCTGCCCACAGCTCCATCCTGTTACCCTGCCCACAGCTCCATCCTGTTACCCTGCCTCCAGCTCCATCCTGTTACCCTGCCCCCAGCTCCATCCTGTTACCCTGCCTCCAGCTCCATCCTGTTACCCTGCCCCCAGCTCCATCCTGTTACCCTGCCTCCAGCTCCATCCTGTTACCCTGCCTCCAGCTCCATCCTGTTACCCTGCCCCCAGCTCCATCCTGTTACCCTGCCCACAGCTCCATCCTGTTACCCTGCCTCCAGTTCCATCCTGTTACCCTGCCCACAGCTCCATCCTGTTACCCTGCCTCCAGCTCCATCCTGTTACCCTGCCCCCAGCTCCATCCTGTTACCCTGCCCACAGCTCCATCCTGTTACCCTGCCTTCAGCTCCATCCTGTTACCCTGCCTCCAGCTCCATCCTGTTACCCTGCCCACAGCTCCATCCTGTTACCCTGCCCCCAGCTCCATCCTGTTACCCTGCCCCCAGATCCTTCCTGTTACCCTGCCCCCAGCTCCATCCTGTTACCCTGCCCCCAGCTCCATCCTGTTACCCTGCCCACAGCTCCATCCTGTTACCCTGCCCACAGATCCTTCCTGTTACTCCTTCCTCCAGCTCCATCCTGTTACCCTGCCCCCAGCTCCATCCTGTTAACCTGCCTCCAGCTCCATCCTGTTACCCTGCCCCCAGATCCTTCCTGTTACTCCTTCCTCCAGCTCCATCCTGTTAACCTGCCTCCAGCTCCGTCCTGTTACTCCTTCCTCGAGCTCCATCCTGTTAACCTGCCCCCAGCTCTGTCCTGTTACTCCTGCCCCCAGCTCTGTCCTGTTACTCCTGCCCCCAGCTCTGTCCTGTTACTCCTGCCCCAGCTCTGTCCTATTACTCCTTCCTCCAGCTCTGTCCTGTTACTCCTGCCCCCAGCTCTGTCCTGTTACTCCTGCCCCCAGCTCTGTCCTGTTACTCCTTCCTCCAGCTCTGTCCTGTTACTCCTGCCCCCAGCTCTGTCCTATTACTCCTTCCTCCAGCTCTGTCCTGTTACTCCTGCCCCCAGCTCTGTCCTGTTACTCCTGCCCCAACTCTGTCCTGTTACTCCTGCCCCCAGCTCCGTCCTGTTACTCCTGCCCCCAGCTCTTTCCTGTTACTCCTGCCCCAGCTCTGTCCTGTTACTCCTGCCCCCAGCTCTGTCCTGTTACTCCTGCCCCCAGCTCTTTCCTGTTACTCCTGCCCCAGCTCTGTCCTGTTACTCCTGCCCCCAGCTCTGTCCTGTTACTCCTTCCTCCAGCTCTGTCCTGTTACTCCTGCCCCAACTCTGTCCTGTTACTCCTGCCCCCAGCTCTGTCCTGTTACTCCTGCCCCCAGCTCTGTCCTGTTACTCCTTCCTCCAGCTCTGTCCTGTTACTCCCACCACAAACTCTATCCTGTTACTCCCGCCCATTTCCATCCTTTCACTCCAACCCTCAGTTCCAGTTCCATTCTGTTCCTCCTGCCCAGCTTCATCCTGTTACTTCTGCCTAGCTCCATCGTGTTCCTCCTGCCCCATCTCTGTCCTGTTTTTCCACCCCTGCTTCTGTCCTCTGCTTTGTATAAAGAAGCCAGGTTCCTTTCACCAGGGAGAGTTTACATTTTCTTCTGCTTACTGAAGTCTCTTGTTCCCTCACTTCTCGGGGCCCTGCACCTATTCCTGATGTCTCTGCTGACCTCCCTGTCTCTGCAGCCGTGGGCCCTGGCCTCCCGTCTGGCCCTCCATGCCATAACCTCTCCTGCCACAAGCTGGAGATGCTCACCACACATCCTTGGGCTACTGAGTAGATTAAGACCACTATGAAAATACACAGGACAGTGCGAATCTGAATCGTCAGGCACCCTGGAAAACACTGAACAAAAAATGTTAATTTAGAAAATACTCTCTGATTACCAAGGCAATTCACGTGCACAGTTAACACTTCCCATAGCGGAATGTGCAGACAAGCTGCACGCGGCTAGGTCCATGCCCGTTATTCACCCTCCTCACACAGTTCTTGGCTGTTTGCATTTGTTTGTTCTCCCAGGTGAAAAGCTTGCCAGAGTTAAAAAAAGAAACCTGAAGTCCTTAACTTACAAAGAATAATACTTCCCTTCCTTCTACCTGCATTGTGACTTTGAATGGCACTGAAGTTAAATGGATAGATTAACTTGACATTTTCATTATACTGAATTCTTCCATTTCAGAAATGGTACAAATTTCCATTCATTTGTGTCTTCTTTGATATGCTCTAAATAAGTTTTATTATTTTGTTCACATAGGTTTTATAGAGTTATTAGAAATTTTGTTTTAAATCTATTTATTATAAATACATTTTGAAATCTTCAAAAAGCAAGTTCATGGATAAAAGTAAGAAGTCCTTTCCACACTTGCACTTCTGAAAGTATAAATATAAACTAAAAGAAATACCCACAGGGACCTTACAGAAAACACCAACCCACCCTGCTAGAGTCCCCGACTAGCCAGGGTGCCCTTGGTGGGCTACATGGTTATTCCTTTAACCCACATGAGGTCAGATCATTACTATCCTCACTCTACAATTTCGAAAAAGGTGGCACAAATGCCACCCAGTCCAGTATCACTTCTTCTATGGACAAGGACAGAGCAGTATGTCCCAGCCCACCCAGCTGTGGGTTATGGATCTGGGACCCAGTTCTCGGGTCCCCAAGTCCCAAAGCTGTTATATTTCACTAACCCACTGGTCTCTGCTGATCTCAGAACTGCTGCTCCGCAGTGGTGTGAGGCTCAAACGCTTACTGGCTGTGGCTCACTGCGCTTCCCTCCCAGTCCCATCTTGGCCTCTGGACAAGATGTGGGTGCAAGTCCTTGAACCCCACTGCAGCCTCCTGGCGTCTGCTTGCCCTGCTTCCACATGGCGTGAGATCAGTGTGCTAAGGGATGCCACCACAGCCACTGGCAGGCCCCCATGCAGGAGTCATAGCACAGGCCTGCAAATGGGATTTTGGAGCAAGACCCTGCCATCTTCTGCAGATAACCATTCTCCTTTTGAGAAAGGCTCTTGGCCTGCTGCTGGGTCTAAGTAGAGCCTAAACCCTTACCTATGGGCCACCAAGTTACTCTATGACGTGAGCTGCCCATCATGAACTGGGCATTACCTGACCCACCAAGCTTGGTGTGAACAGCAGCCCTCCATCATCAAATGGAAGTGCTAATATATATGATCAGGTCTGAGGAGACCCTTAAGGCACAAGTGAGTGACATGACAAAGTGGCCCATAGTCCCCAGTCTTGCTACCCTCCCTTCTCTCTCCCAGCTTACACCTATGGCCTTATGGGGAGCTCCCTCTGATTAGGTGACAAAGTAAGAGAAGCTCAGGCCTCGTGGGCAGCTGGTGCATTCCTTGGCTTCTGCGTTGTAGTCACTTTTCTTCCCCAGTGGCTTTTCACACTTTCTGCATGTCTTATGCTATATGAACACCATCGGGTGGACACACTGGTTCCCACCACAGGGGACAAAGGAAGAGGCTTTAAAAACTATCATCCACCTGTCCTGTTTTCACTTGTAATTATATGAAAAACAGCAGTCTTATTTGACATTTCAAAATAAATTTTAAAATCTATCAAACCAAACGTCAATCTATAAAAGTCCAAGAAATAGGAATTAAGTTTTAATTGCATTTTTTAAATTTAAAAACTCAAAATATTACCTATGAATGATGACGAAGTAAATGAATGAAACTATATTTAATCTTTTCAAAAAGTTGCTGTTTTTAATAATTACACGAAAACAACACTGGGTCTGCCAGAAGTGACAATCAGGGGTAGGCTGAGGGAAGTGACCTGGTTAGAAATGAAGGTAGAGAATGGGACAAAGAAATGCAGGACTAGGAACTATACAGTCCTCCCAAGTGAGCCACAGATAGTACAAGGCCGCAAAGCTCAGGTCTTTCCTGCAGATGCCCACAGAGCAAAGCAGATGAGGCATCAGGGACCAGACGAGAGAGACGATGTACCTGGAAAATCTCACCCCTCCAAAGTCTGTGACATGAACACAGAATAAACATTGCTCTTCTATCCTACTGCTAGACTCACCATTCTAGGAGAACAGGATCAGTCCCTTGTGCTCATTTATTACATCAGTATCAACCACCAGCCTATTGTGTCCAATAGGCATACTCCCAAAGGAGTGCATGGCGCCCAGTGCAGAACTGAGTCTTCATGAGCACCTGCTGTATGAGTAGACTTTTTCTTCCTGTTCAGGCAGGTGAGGGAATGGAACTGCCTCCCCCATCCCCAACTGAGAGGGCAAGCAGAGTCCGCCCACATACCTGGACCTGGGTAATGTGCAGGTAGAGGACACAGGCCACCCATATACCTGACCAGGTGATGTACAGGTAGAGGACACAGGCCACCCACGTACCTGGACCCGGGTGATGTGCAGGTACAGGATGCAGGCCACCAGGAAGCAGATGCAGAATACTAGCAGGAGCAGGACGGCCACACTCCTGGGGGACAGAAAACATGAGAGTGACTGATAGATGGGGATCAGGAGAGGTGGACCCAAGAGACCCCTGAGAATTGGCCCCTCCCTCCACATCCCCTGTGCCCTCAGGAGGAAGCAGCATTGTTAACCTGAATGCCTGCCACTTGGGTCTCTGGGGACTGCCAAGGCTGGTTCTCGTTTTTAGGGGAGGGCATCTGGGGTTCTTGGGTGAGAAGGGGGCCCCTCTTCAGTCTACCTCCCACTTCTCCTACCCCACCACAGAGATCTGGCCTAGGCTGAGAATCACAGAACTTTTCTGGAAGCCCTTTTCCTCATGATGGAAAGATGAGTTTCCCAGACTTTGCTGAGCTGTTCTCTTGCTGGGCTTTGTCTGGGAAGGACATTTTTAGAAAATGCTTGAATCCCAAATAGAGCCATGAGGTAGGCTGTCGTGTTCAGTGTCTATGGGCTGGGGAGGACGCAGAGCACCCAGGGCTGAGCTTCCTCCTCCTCCGCAGTTATGGGGTGGCCTCCATGTGCTTGTTTCAAGCTCAGAGGAGACAGTATTCGGTTGGTAGGTTTTACTAAGAAATTAGTATGTCTGGAAGTCAAGTGGCAAATGCAGACTTAGCGTTGTCTTTCTTGCCAAAAAAAAAAACAAAAGCTGCCAAACTCACATTGACTTATATGATGTTTACATGTTATTTAAATGCCAATGAGCTCATTCAGTGCAGTTTCTTCTCAAAAGTTGTTATTACTATTATTATTTTTAGAGAGATGGTCTCACTATGTCACCTAGGCTGGAGTGTAGTGGTAAGATCATAGCTCACTGCAGCCTCAGACTCCTGAGCTTAAGGGATCCTCCTGCCTCAGCTTCCTGAGTAGCTGGGACTACAAGCAAGTGCTACCATGTCTGGCTAATTTTTTTTTTTTTTTTTTTTTTTGGTAGAGATACACTGCTGCTGTATTACTCAGGCTGGTCTCGAACTACTGGCCTCAAATAATCCTCCTGCTTCAGCCTCCCAAACTGCTGGGATTACAGGCATAAGCCACTGCAAGCAGCCAAAAGCTATTATTACAGCAATGGTGCATGTTACATGGATGAAGAAACATGAAAATATATGGGGTCTTAGAATTGAGTAAATTCAAATTTTAAAACGGAAAGTGATCATTCCCACACCGTATGCCATCAAGGCTTGTTACACCACTGACTTGAGAATATGAGGAAATGTTGGGTGGCTAATGTCTTCCCTGAAATGTTGGGCACACTGGGACAGTAACTGGGAGACCAAGCTTGAGCATACAACAGAAATACAAACGTGAACCCCAGAAACCGGGACTTCTTGGTGAGCTCCCCACCTCGTGGATAGAAACACTCACTGCGGGATTATTAGAAGGTAGACAAGGCCAAATAAGGCAGCCAGGATGAGGGTGAGGACAACAGCGCTGGTGAAATACTCGTCCTGAAGCTGGTGGTACTGTGTGAGAGAGAAGTCAACCCATCAGGGCTGAGGGCTTCCTCCAGCCAGGTAGCGCCTTCGCAAGCAGCGCCGGGGAAGCGGAAAGCCAGAGTTGCTTACCTTTTGCTCCCGTTCAACATGTTTGTACTTCAGGGTAAAGAAGTTCAGGTCTGCCATCTCCAGCTCTGTCTGGCGGGCTTCTAAGAGGCGGCTGATGTACCTGTTGACACGAGTGCCCGGGGTGGTGTAGACAACGTTGGTAGAAAAAGATGAGCGGTTTCTGAGTTTTTCCGAGGCTGTTCTTAATGCCCTCCGCTGGACCCATCATGGAAATAAAGGAATATCATCAAATTCTCCACTTACTGAAGAAAAGCACCCGTACCCTCCCTCCAGCCTGATCCACTGCAGGCTGGGGTCAGGTTTGGGAATCTGAGATTTAATAATCATGGCTTTGCCCTGCTAGTGGTGAGATGGCAGGTGAGTCATCTCAGCAGCCAGTGTTGGGGTTTTTATGGCCCCGGTGTGATGGCACGGCAGCATGGGTTATGTGATTGAACACATGTACAGTAGGGAGAACAGTGCCCAGTTAAGAGCAGGTTCCTAAATTCATAAAACCCCAACACATGCAGAAAGAGATGCCCCAGAGTTACAAGAGCAGGGGTCCAACCCCCTCCTTCTAAGAGAGAGAAACGGTGGCAAAAGAAGTGGCTTCTCCAATCTCTCACTCTGGTCAGGGCTGATGGGAACGGAGAGTGAACCTCCCCTGCACAGCTTCCATATGTCACATGAGGAATACAAGAAAGCATCCATTTGCCAAAAGAAAAATAGAGTCTAATTTAAAACCTCTTTCCATGAGCTCACTATCAGTGCTTCATAAACAGGAAGGACCTCTGCTACTTAATACATTTAAGAAGAAAATAAGAGTATTAAAAGAGGCTGGTCATGCGGTTCCAGGAAAGATGAAATGAACACAATTGTTTTTATTCCTACTGAGTGGTAAAAACACTGACAATATAAAATAAAAACAGACTGTGAAAGGTGGAAAGAAGAAGGTGACCTCAGGGACCTTGTAACTCAAAGGAAAACAGTGTGGGGTGGGTGGTGTCGCTTGGGGCAGTATGGGTAGAATTCCAGGTTTCCCACTCATCCTCCATGACAGCCTGATACTTGGCACAAAGTGACACCTGGCACCTTGTTACTCTGAGTAGATATGGATGTTCAGATTCCTCATTAGGCCTCCACTGGCAATACAAGTGGGAGCTCATTACTACTCATTGGGAGGAACATCTCCACTTCCATTCAGGTTCGTCTGGCACTATGTCAGTAGGGCCTTGGCGTGCCTCCTCACAGCCTAATAAAGATGAAAGTCGAGGCTCCCCACATGGTATTTGCTGGCCTGGGTGGAGCTGGGGCCACAGATTTTTTTTTTCCCCACAGTTTTCGGATATGATAGGGTGGTTATTGTCTAAAAGTTTTCTGTTTTGCTAGGTTGCCTGATTTTTTTTTTTTTTTTTTTTTTTTTTTTGAGATGGAGTTTTGTTCTTGTTACCCAGGCTGGAGTGCAATGGCGTGATCTCGGCTCACCGCAGCCTCCGCCTCCTGGGTTCAGGCAATTCTCCTGCCTCAGCCTCCTGAGTAGCTGGGATTACAGGCGTGTGCCACCATGCCCAGCTAATGTTTTGTATTTTTAGTAGAGATGGGGTTTCACCATGGAGACCAGGATGGTCCCGATCTCTAGACCTCGCGATCCACCCGCCTTGGCCTCCCAAAGTGCTGGGATTACAGGCTTGAGCCACTGCGCCCGGCCGATTTTTTTTTTTTTTTTTGCCTAGAAAGAACTGGCTTTTCAGGGAGAGGCGGCGGGTGGGGGGTGCTTTTAAAAAGTTGATCTGCACCCAATGGCATTTTTTGGCTGCCAGCTTCTCTGGTTTCTAGTCTGGGATACATAAGGCAGAAAGAAACCCAAGGGACACCGCCCACCCCTAGAACAAATTAGTGAGTTCCACAGGATAAAAGATAAACATAAAAAATGGATTTTTATACTAGTGATGAGAAAAGGAAGACCAATATTAAAATGTAGAGTCACTTATAAAAATACAAGGTGTAAATCTAAAAAACATGACAAGGTCTCATATGCTGAACACCGCACGGTGCTGATGAAAGGCATCAAAGGAAATGTAAGTAAATGAAGGAGCATAGCCACATTCATCCAGACAGAAAGGGAGGGGACTAGAATAGCCCACTTTTCTTTAAAACAATAAAGTAAGAAGAATTACTCTACCTGATTTAAGACTTATATAACTGCATTAATCAACAGTATGGTGTTGGCAGACAGACAGATAAACAGATAAATGGAACAGAATAGAGAACCCAGAAATAGCCTCACGTAAGTATGGCCAACTGACTGTGGACAAAACTGCAAAAGCAATTCCATGGAGGAAGGATACTTTCTCAACAAATGGCGCTAGAGCAACCAGATAGCCACAAGCAAAAATAAAATCTAAAAAACATGTGAAACTTACACTGTAAAAAAAATGAACTCAAAATTGATCATAGATTTAGCTATTAAATGTAAAACTATAAGACTCTTAGAGTAAAATGTGTGTCAAAATTTTGGGACTTGGCTTATATTAAAGGTTTTTAGATATGACACCAAAAACATGATTCATAAAAGAGAAAAATCAATGAATTGGTTATCTTCAACACTGAAAACCTTTCTTCTGTGGGACAGAACAGAAGACCCTGTTGAGATGATGAAAGGCAAGCTGCAGGACGGGAGAAAGTAATTGCAAACCACATCTCTAACAAAAGACTCATTTCTAGAATACATCATGAACTCTCAAAAATGAACAGCACAAAAAATCAAATAATCCAATTAGAAAGCAGACAAAAGACATGAAGAGAAGTTCACCAAAGGGCAAAAGAACATATGGATAAAAAAATGAGCACATGAAAAGATGTTCGACATCCTCAGCCATCGCGAAATGCAAAAATAAAATCACAGTGAGTTATCACTACATACTTATCAGAACAGTGACATTTAAGAGAGAAAGAGAGAGAGAGAGAGAGAGAGAGAGAGAGAAAGAGAGAGAGAGAGAGAGAGAACACCAAATCTGCTGGTGCAGATGCAGAGGAACTGGATCCTTCAAACACTGGGAATGGGGATATAAAACAGACACTCTGGAAAACAGTTCAGCAGTTTATGAAAAAAATCTAAACATGACCCATCAATCACACATCTGGGCATCTATCCAAGAAGAGTTACCATGTATGCGCACACAAAATTTCGCACAATGTTTACGGCGGCTTTATTTGTAAAAGTTAAATACTGGAAACAGAAATGTCCTTCAACAGGCAAATGGCTAAAGAAACAGTGTTCTCTCTATACCATGAAGGACTACTCAGCAATGAAAGGAAGGCACTATTACCACACACAACTTGGGTGGATCCCAAGAGCATAACGCTGGGTGAAAAAAAAAAGCCAATTTCAAAGATCACATACTGTATGATTCCATTTAAAGGGATGATTCCAGGTAAAATCTCCCATACTCAAGGGGGAACCTTTGCCCTGAGAATGGAGATAATGAGGAAACCATGCTCAGATGCTCAGAGTCCTTGCCAGTGCAAGACTCTGCTGCACCCAGTAGCTTTTCCATTGCCCATTCAGGCTACCACACAGACTTGAGTCCCCTGTAGTCACTGGGTATCTACCTGAGGTTGGGCTTGTTTGGAAGACCAGTGGTCAGTGTCAACTGCTCCCTGGTCCGACACTTCTGAGAGTTCATGTGAATAATTGATGGACACAGGTCCACCTTGAAGTCAGGGCTGATGGACACATGTCCAGCCTTAAGCCGGGGGAGATGGATGTGTATCCACCCTCCTGTTGGGGCAGATCCACACAACTCCATCCTCAGGTCAGGGACTGAAGGACAGGTTCACCCTTAAGTCAGGTGCTGAGGGACACAGATCCTCCCTGTGATCAGGGCTGATGGACACAGGTCAGGGCTAATGGATATGGATCATCCCTCAGGTCAGGAATGATAGACATCGTCTACCCTCAGATCAGCCACACCTCCAAATCCCGTCACCACCCTGCATCCTCTGCCTGTCAGCTCACCTGCTATTCCTCCACAGTCATAAATCCTGGCCTGTGGCAGGCAGCCACGAGAGTGGCCAACACATTGAGAGGAAGGTAGCTTTCCCTCAGTGAGTAGATGATACGCAAATCTCTGAAAATGTACCAGGAGCAGCCCAAGACTGCAGCGATGGACAGGAAAGTGAAGCTCCTACAATGTCAAAGGAACCCTGGAGGATACAGTGATATCACTGACCATATTAATAGTCAGATGGGGAACCACCAGGCTAAGCATCTTAATACCTACTCAAGAGTATTTTCTGAAGTTCAATATCCACTTATTAAAAGAAAAAAATTCAAAAGCAACTCAAATGGCTCACTCTCTCGAAATAATTAGCTACATACTGTTACCCCTAACCCAAAGCATCACAATTAGTGGTAAAACCCTATGTAACTATTAAAGCCAGACCAAAATAAAAAAACGCTCACCCACTACAATCATTTAACATAGGATGAAAAAGAGAAAGCAAAATTATCACGATTTAAAAAACATACTATTATAGATTTTTTAAAAAGCAACAGAATTAAGTAAAACATTATTGCAATCGGTTTCCAAAACTGTGGACCAAACAAGCTGAAATTTTATCTTCCTTAAATTCAGATAGACATGGTAGAAGTTATATTTTGAAAAAAATTCCTAGCCATATTTAAACAAAATGCCCAGGAGATGGGATAGGAGAGCCCCTAGGTGGATCAGAAGCAGAGAAGAAAAGACAGTGCATTGAGCATACTGGTGATTTGTCAAACCAAGCTAAAGCACAGTGCTGACTCCATTGAGGAAACCAAGGCTCAGGTGCCGAAGCGAGCACAAGTGCTTGAGAGAGAACCATTTGGATATAGCTATGCAAAGTTAAAACAGACACACCACTTAACCCAGCAGTCCCACTGCAAGGAAATACCGCAGGCTCTCCTCATAAGATGTGCTAAGACATTTTAAAACAGGATGTTCACGATACCGGCAGACACGAGATCAACCTCTAGAAACAAAGTCCCCACCAACCAACAAGCCAGTGGTGAGGTCACACCCCTCTCTCCCTCCTGCAGCAGGAGGCCATCCAGCCACTTAGAAATGACTGGGATTTATCCTGGCCAACATGGTGAAACCCTGTCTCTACTAAAAATACTAAAACATTAGCTGGGCGCAGTGGCGCATGCCGGTAGTCCCAGCTACTCGGGAGGCTGAGGCAGGAGAATTGCTTGAACCCAGGAGGCAGAGATGGCAGTGAGCTGAGATCGCACCACTGCACTCCAGCCTGGGTGACAGTGCAAGATTCTGTCTCAAAAAAAGAAATGACTGGAAATTGTCTGTGCCTCCAAGATTTCTAAAGTCTGTCACCTAACGAAAAGAGCACGGAAGACAAAATGATAAACCATTTGCATTAACCTCTGGTGCACACCCAAATTGATTTTCTAGAAGGAAATACAAGACAGCAAACATCTTGGAGGACTTAATTTTTGTATCGTGTGTGAATGTTGCTTTTATATATTTTTTTTTTTTTTATTGCACTTTAGGTTCTGGGGTACATGTGCAGAACATGCAGGATTGTTGCATAGGTACCTACATGGCAATGTGGTTTGCTGCATCCATCCCCTCATCACCTGTATCTGGCATTTCTCCCCATGTTATCCCTCCCCAACCTCCCCACCACCCCGCTGTCCCTCCTCTGTTCCCCCCTCAACAGACTCCAGTGTGTGATGCTCCCCTCCCTGTGTTCATGTGTTCTCACTGTTCAACACCCGCCTATGAGTGAGAACATGTGGTGTTCGATTTTCTGTTCTTGTGTCAGTTTGCTGAGAATGATGGTTTCCAGATTCATCCGTGTCCCTACAAAGGACACAAACTCTTTTACACTGTTGGTGGGAGTGTAAATTAGTTGAACTATTGTGGAAGACAGTATGGTGATTCTTCAAGGATGTAGCTTTTATTTTTTAATTCAAGCTTCAACATTTAAGTGTGAAGAGAAGGACAAAAGCACACTCAATAAAAAGAGAGAGACTGAATTGGGAGGCTTCTGGGGGTACCTATTAGAGGGGACAATTGTGCTGCCAGGTATTAGGAAACCAGAACAGAGACGTGACCCATGCTGGCTCAGACAGGCAATGGCACGTTCCCCACCTGGTGGGCCCAGTGAGCATAACAACCCTAACAGGCTGCACACATCCAGGCAGACACTTGACTCTCTGGATTCCATTACACAAAACCACCAGAGAAGTAAATGCACTTTCTTGACCAAAAGCTCTGTCCACAATGTGCTTCATTTAAACATAACAGAAATAACCTAAATCTCAATGGAGGTTGATTAAGTAAATAGTTTCTCTAACTTAGGAAATCTACATAATGATTTTTAAAAATAATATTTGTTGCCTCCATAAAAAAGAATGAGTTAATGTCCTTTGCAGGGACATGGATGAAGCTGAAAACCATTATCCTCAGCAAACTAACACAGGAACAGAAAACCACCACCACACGTTCTCACTCATAAGTGGGAGTTGAACAATGAGAACACATGGACACAGGGAGGGGAACATCACACACCAGGGCTTGTTCAGGGGGTGGGGGGCAAAGGGAGGGAGAGAATCAGGACAAATACCTAATGCATGCGGGGCTTAAAACCTAGATGACAGGTTGATGGGTGCGGCAAACCACCATGGCACATGCATACCTATGTAACAAACCTACATGTTCTGCACATGTATCCCCGAACTCAAAGTAAAATAACGACAAAAAAATCATATTTTTCACAAGCATTTAATAGTCTAAGGAAATGTTTATGATATATTGGCAAGTTAAAAAAAAAAAAAACACACAAGCAACCAAACTGGCTGTGTATCATCCAATAGAGTTTGCTAAAAAATACAGACACACACACTTAAGAAATGGGAAGGAACACAATGTTCATGATAGCTTTTTTGCAGAATTACAGATAAATACCTTTCATTTTTTCCCTTGTGCATTTTTGTGTTTCTCTATATTTTTCTTTTTCTTTTTTTTTTTTTTTTTTTTGAGATGGAGTTTTGCTCTTGTTACCCAGGCTGGAGTGCATGGAGTGCAATGGCGCGATCTTGGCTCACCACAACCTCCGCCTCCTGGGTTCAGGCAATTCTCCTGCCTCAGCCTCCTGAGTAGCTGGGATTATAGGCACGCGCCACCATGCCCAGCTAATTTTTTGTATCTTTAGTAGAGACAGGGTTTCACCATGTTGACCAGGATGGTCTCGATCTCTTGACCTTGTGATCCACCCGTCTCGGCCTCCCAAAGTGCTGGGATTACAGGCTTGAGCCACCGCACCTGGCCTATATTTTTCATAACCAATTACATTTACGATCAGGAGAGAGTGCTGAGAGAAGAAACAGAGCCGGCGTGAATGCCCTGGGGGGTAAGGTCCGATGGCAGGAGCTCATCCTGGCAGTACTGGTGACAGTGGCAGTTGGGAGGACCTGAAGCTACATGCATGGTCACCCCTGTTGCAGGGTGGGAGACCCAACCCCCAGGAGGATGTCCAGGCCACTCAGTGAGGGATGGAGCTGAACCTACAGGAGAGGCATCGGATGTGTGGGGTCTGACACAGTTTCTCTGCTTGACCAAGTTTGAGCTCTGAAACTTCTGAAACTTCTCCTAGGCCCAATGGTGCACTTACTTATAAAATCCAGTTTTAGCAAGAACACCCCACCCTCAATATCCCATTACCATCTGATCATGTTCCTCACCTTCCACCAGCCCCCAGGGAAGCCAGATCACCTGCTGTCTTCAGCAAGAATTGTGCTAGGTTGGTTGGCCAGCATCCCCTTATCCCGATGTTTCCTCTTAGAAATTTGCCATCCACTGGCCCTCACTCCCTTCCTTCTGTTAGGAGCTGAGTCCAACCTCTCTCCCCAGAGGCATGACTCCACTGCTGCAGTTCCTATGCTATAGCTATGGTCCTGTGTACAGACTATCTTACTGTGTTTTAGCAAGTGTCACTGAATAATTTTTTTCCTTTTCCCTTTTTTTTTTTTTATTTTTTGAGACAGAGTCTCACTCTGTCGTCCAGGCTGGAGTGCAGTGGTGCAATCTTGGCCCACTGCAATGTCCACCCACCAGGTTCAAGTGATTCTTCTGCTTCAGCCTCCTGAGTAGCTGGGATTACAGGCACCTGCCACCGTACCCAGCTAACTTTTGTATTTTTAGTAGAGACGAGGTTTCACTATCTTGGCTAGGCTGGTCTTGAACTCCCGACCTCATGATCCACCCTCCTCGGCCTCCCAACGTGTGAATAATTTTCTTAAATAGCTCCCACCCTCCAGGCCATGACTGGGCCCTTGTGCAACACTGCCACCTAGAGGCTGGTCCCCGCCGCCCTGGCTCCCACACCACTAAATGAGCATAGCTGGGGAACAGGGACCCTGAGGGAGAAGACAGTTTGAGGGAGACACCAGTCTGTCCAAGGCTTTGTAAGCCGTTCCCCTAAACTCAGGACACGTTTGCTCACAAAAGCTGCACCAAGGTCACAGACGGTGCAATGCACTCTCCCACCCGATACCTAATTGCAGCTCTAAAGCTGGGCTCCATCAAAAGCTGAGGCTGGCAGGCCTGGGCTGCATCTGGAGGTGTGGGTGGCAGGGGGGTGAGAAGAGAGTGGTGACGGGCCTGGATGTCCGCAGAGGGTGACTGCTGCAGGTGGGGGCTGCTGTGTGCACACAGACTGCACCTGCACCTCTTGTCTTTGGCACACACCCTGCTGGAACCACCACAGACATCCTGGCAGAGACCACCCGCCTGCCGCCCCCCCATCACCACCCTTTGATGGCTCCTGCAGTGGAGATGCTATTCTCCTCCCCATTTTGGACTTGCTTTCACCCATCACAAGGCAGCAGCACAGCAGTAGGGAGCCCCGTCTCAGGGGTAGATGGAGACGAAGGGACGACACTGGAACTGCAAAGGCCCAGGCTTCCAGGCTCGCCCTGCCCATGGCACCTGACACAAGGCTATGTTTTCCATAACTGGGCAAAGCTGGGAAGCCCAGGGTCCTGGGGTGGGGAATCGGGCACTGTGGGCGAGGGGTCAGAGGTGGAGACTGCTGACAAGAAAGTGTTTTACCCGTCTGGACGTCACAGCTGGGCTGCTGACTGAGAGTGCCAGGAGAAGGCCATCTGCAGGCAGCGAGCTCCTGCACAGAGAGGAAGCCGGGTAGCCGCACAGGCACAGAGAGATGAGGCACAGGCTTGGATGCAGGAGACAAGGATGACAGGTGGGCAGGGCCAGGCTTAGTGTGAGGTCCACCTAAGGAGGGAGGGCCCAGCACATGTGCCCGGAATGAAGATCCTCAGAGGCCATTTAGACAGCAGGTGGGGAATTTTAGCTTGAACTTACGGATAAGTACAAATAAATACATATATTGTGGACAAATACAAAGAATGCCAAGGAGCAGAAAGGTACACCATGATGACTCTTGCAGGAAATAAAAAGGAGTTCAGCTCTGAGCAGCATTTACAAGATTATCCAAATGTCAACAGGGAATTCTGCTCTAGCCAAATTGCATGCGGACCACATTGGGAGGGCGGGACAGAAATCTGCCCCCGGCAGCTCCAGCGTGGCAGGCTTCCCTGCCACTCCTACCTTGTCATCGTCCTCACAGGTCATGACGTTGGAGAAGGGGATCTCGGCCTTGAACATCTTCCGGCAGTGCATGAGCTGCACCAGCAGGTAGCAGACTGTCTTGAACTTCATCCTCTTGGCCGGTTTTATATCTGACAAAATCAGGCCTGGAAATATCTGTCCAAACACGCAAGGGGCAAGGAGAAATGCTGTGAATAAGATACATTCTGCCTCTCAGGCTGGGCATGTGATCCTGATAGCCACAGCCATCCCAGGGCACTGTGATTCATTTGCTCATCACCTACTTCAAGCCTGGCATTGGGAAACATGCCAAGAATACAGCAGCAAACAAAACCACAACCCACTTCCAAATCATTCCATGCTCAAACTGCACCAAAGGCCTCTACAAGCCAAAGTGATGCATGGAGATCCTTAAGCAAAGTAGGGGGAAGTCTGGAGGCCCTGGTCAAGAGAGACAACCAGGGCTTGGAGTAAAGGTCTTTGTTACCCCGATCAGTTCCCAGTATGTCCCCGTCTACAGACAAGGAAAAAGACTGTAGGATGAGGAGGGCTGGGCGGTGCACCCAGCTGAGGCTCAGAACCTCAATTCCCTCACAGTCCTCATGTTCTGGGTAAAATACCACCTGCAAAATTGAATGAACATCACCCAATCACCCCTTGGGGCCTTCTCAAGATCAAATGAGGTGATAGGAAAGTGCGACCCCATGAATGTCCACTGTCATTGTTCCTGCTGGCCAGCCTGTCTTCTGAGTGAGCCCAAAGCTCCTGCATTCCTCCAGCAGCTCTGACCCCATCTCCTCTCCAGGAGTGTGGTACCCCTTTTTTGGTCTCACTGCCCACCTCTCACCTTCACCTTCTCTGGCCCCCTACGGGTAGACACAAAAGTCTCCTTTACTCTTCCAAACAACAAAAGCCCCTTCTTCTGAGCATTCTACCTGTTCCCCTCCCACTATTCAAACTTCTCTAAAGAGGGGCTGCACAATGTACCTACCTTGTCACCCCCTTTCACCCTCACCATACAGGACTGGATGCTATTGTCTATGTCAGTGTGACAGAGCCTGGGAGCCTGCATCCACCGGGGTGCACCATGACTAGCTCACATAGATGGCTTACTTTAAAAAAGCCAACACAGTAATGGCCCTGCACCCTCACCTGAAACATCAACCCTCCTCTGAGCTAGAACCGCTCACCTATGTCCTGCACCCTCACCTGAGCCCTGAACCCCTCACCTGAGCCCTGTACCCCTCACCTGAGCCCTAAACCTCACCTGAGCCCTGAACCCCTCACCTGAGCCCTGAACCCTCAACTGAGCCAAGTACCCCTAACCTGAGCCCTGAACACCTCACCTGAGCCTAGTACCCCTCACCAGAGCCCTGTACCCCTCACTGGAGTCCTGAACACCTCACCTGAGCCCTGAACACCTCATCTCTCACCTGACCCCTGTTCCCCCCGCCTGAGCCCTGTACCCCTCGCCTGAGCCCTGAACACCTCACCTGAGCCCTGAACCCCTCACCTGAGCCCTGAACACCTCACCTGAGCCCTGAACCCTCAACTGAGCCCAGTACCCCTAACCTGAGCCCTGAACACCTCACCTGAGCCATGTACCCCTCACCGGAGCCCTGTACCCCTCGCTGGAGTCCTGAACACCTCACCTGAGCCCTGAACACCTCATCTGAGCCCTGCACTCCTCACCTGAGCCCTGCACCCCTCACCTGAGCCCTGAACACCTCACCTGAGCCCTGAACAACTCGCCTAAGCCCTGTTTCCCTCACCTGACCCCTGTTCCCCCTGCCTGAGCCCTGTACCCCTCGCCTGAGCACTGAACACCTCACCTGAGCCCTGAACCCTTCACCTGAGCCCTGAACCCCTCACCTGAGCCCTGAACCCCTCGCCTGAGCCCTGTACCCCTCGCCTGAGCCCTGAACACCTCGCCTGAGCCCTGTACCCCTCCCCTGAGCCCTGAACCCCTCGCCTGAGTCCAGAACACCACACCTGAGCCCTGTACACTCACTTGAGCCTTGTACCCCCATCTGAGCCCTGAACCCCTCACCTGAGCCCTGTACCCCTCACCTGAGCCCTGAACCCCTCACCTGAGCCCTGAACTCCTCACCTGAGCCCTGTACCCCTCGCCTGAGCCCTGAACCCCTCGCCTGAGTCCAGAACACCACACCTGAACCCTGTACACTCACTTGAGCCTTGTACCCCCATCTGAGCCCTGAACCCCTCACCTGAGCCCTGTACCCCTCACCTGAGCCCTGAACCCCTCACCTGAGCCCTGAACTCCTCACCTGAGCCCTGTACCCCTCACCAGAGCCCTGTACCCCTCACCGGAGTCCTGAACACCTCGCCTGAGCCCTGAACACCTCGCCTGAGTCCTGAAACCTTCACCTGAGCCCTGAACACCTCGCCTGAGCCCTGATCACCTCATCTGAGCCCTGAACCCCTCACCTGAGCCCTGAACCCTCACCTGAGCCCTGAACCCCTAACCCCTCACCTGATCCCTGAACCCTGAACCACTCACCTGAGCTCTGAACCCTCACCTGAGCCCTGCACCGTCACCTGATCCCTGAACACCTCACCGGAGCCCTGTACCCCTCACCTGAGCGCTGAACCACTCGCCAGAGCCCTGAACCCCTCGCCAGAGCCCTGTACCCCCACCTGAGCCCTGAACCCTTCACCCGAGCCCTGAACCCTCACCCGAGCCCTGTTCCCCTCACCGGAGCCCTGAACACCTCACCTGAGCCCTGAACCCTCACCTGAGCCCTGTTCCCCTCGCCTGAGCCCTGTACCCCCACCTGAGCCCTGAACCCCGAAACCCTCACCTGAGCCCTGCACCCTCACCTAAGCCCTGAACCCCTCACCTGAGCCCTGGACCCCTCGCCAGAGCCCTGAATCCCTTGCCAGAGCCCTGTACCCTCATCTGAGCCCTGAACCCTCACCTGAGCCCTGTACCCCTCACCTGAGCCCTGAAACCCTCACCTGAGCCCTGAACCCCAAAACCCTCACCTGAGCCCTGAACCCTCTCCTGAGCTCTGAAACCCCATCACCTGAGCCCTGAACACCTCACCTGAGCCCTGAACTCCATCACCTGAGCCCTGAACACCTCACCTGAGCCCTGAGCCCCTCACCAGAGCCCTGAACCCTTCACCTGAGCCCGGAACACCTCACCTGAGCCCTGAACACCTCGCCTGACCCCAGATCACCTCATCTGAGCCCTGAACCCCTCACCTGAGCCCTGAACCCTCACCTGAGCCCTGAACCCTAACCCCTCACCTGATCCCTGAACCCCGAACCACTCACCTGAGATCTGAACCCTCACCTGAGCCCTGCACCGTCACCTGATCCCTGAACACCTCACCTGAGCCCTGTACCCCTCACCTGAGCACTGAACCCCTCGCCAGAGCCCTGTACCCCCACCTGAGCCCTGTACCCCTCACCCGAGCCCTGAACACCTCACCCGAGCCCTGAACCCTCACCCGAGTCCTGTTCCCCTCACCGGAGCCCTGTACCCCTCACCTGAGCCCTGTACCCCTCACTGGAGACCTGAACCCCTCACCTGAGCCCTGTACCCCTCACCTGAGCACTGAACCCCTCGCCAGAGCCCTGTACCCCCGCCAGAGCCCTATACCCCTCACCCGAGCCCTGAACACCTCACCTGAGCCCTGAACCCCTCACTGGAGACCTGAACCCCTCACCTGAGCCCTGTACCCCTCATCTGAGCCCTGTACCCCTCACTGGAGACCTGAACCCCTCACCTGAGCCCTGTACCCCTCACCGGAGCCCTGTACCCCTCACCAGAGTCCTGAACACCTCACCTGAGCCCTGAACCCTCACCTGACCCGTGTTCCCCTCACCTGACCCCTGTTCCCCCACCTGAGCTCTGTACCCTCACCTGAGCCCTGAACCCCCACCTGAGCCCTGAACCCCTCACCTGAGCCCTGAACACCTCATCTGAACCCTGAACACCTCACCTGAGCCCTGAACCCTCACCTGAGCCCTGTTCCCCTCACCTGAGCCCTGTACCCCCACCTGAGCCCTGAACCCTCACCTGAGCCCTGTTCCCCTCACCTGAGCCCTGTACCCCCACCTGAGCCCTGAACCCCGAAACCCTCACCTGAGCCCTGCACCCTCACCTGAGACCTGAACCCCTCACCTGAGCCCTGGACCCCTCGCCAGAGCCCTGAATCCCTCGTCAGAACCCTATACCCCCATCTGAGCCCTGAACCCCTCAACTGAGCCCTGTACCCCTCAGCTGAGTCCTGAACACCTCACCTGAGCCCTGAACCCCGTCACCTGAGCCCTGCACCCCTCACCTGAGCCCAGAACAACTCACTTGAGCCCGGAACCCCATCACCTGAGCCCTGTACCCCTCACCTGAGCCCTGAACCCCTCACCTGAGCCCTGTACCCTCAACTGAGTCCTGAACACCTCAACTGAGCCCTGAACCCCTCACCTGAGCCCTGTACCCCTCACCCGAGCCCTGAACACCTCACCTGAGCCCTGAACCCTCACCTGAGCCCTGTTCCCCTCACCGGAGCCCTGTACCCCTCACCTGAGTCCTGTACCCCTCACTGGAGACCTGAAACCCTCACCTGAGCCCTGTACCCCTCACCGGAGCCCTGTACCCCTCACTGGAGTCCTGAACACCTCACCTGAGCCCTGAACCCTCACCTGATCCCTGAACCCTCACCTGACCCCTGAACCCTCACCTGACCCCTGTTCCCCTCACCTGACCCCTGTTCCCCCACCTGAGCCCCGTACCCTCACCTGAGCCCTGAACCCCGAACCCCTCACCTGAGCCCTGAACTCCCACCTGAGCCCTGCACCGTCACCTGAGCCCTGAACCCCTCGCCAGAGCCCTGAACCCCTCGCCAGAGCCCTGCTCCCCATCTGAGCCCTGAACCCCTCACCTGAGCCCTGTACCCTCACCTGAGCCCTGTACCCTCACCTGAGCCCTGAAGACCTCACCTGAGCCCTGAACCCCTCACCCCAGCCCTGTACACCTCGCCCCAGCCCTGTACCCCTCGCCCAAGCCCTGTACCCCTCGCCCGAGCACTGAACACCTCATCTGAGCCCTGAACCCCATCACCTGAGCCCTGAACCCCTACCCTGAACCCTGTACCCCTCACCTGAGCCCTGAACACCTCACCTGAGCCCTGAACCCTCACCTGAGCCCTGAACCCTCAAATGAGCCCTGCACCCTCATCTGAGCCCTGAACCCCTCACCTGAGACCTGAACCCCTCACCTGAGACCTGAACCCCTCACCAGAGCCCTGAACCCGTCACCTGAGCCCTGAAGACCTCACCTGAGCCCTGAAGACCTCACCTGAACCCTGAAGACCTCACCTGAACCCTGTACCCCCCACCTGAGTCCTGAACACCTCACCTGAGTCCTGAACCCTCACCTGAGCCCTGTTTCCCTCACCTGAGCTCTGCACCCTCACCTGAGCCCTGAACCCCTCACCGGAGTCCTGAACACCTCACCTGAGCCCTGAACACCTCATCTGAGCCCTGCACTCCTCACCTGAGCCCTGCACCCCTCACCTGAGCCCTGAACACCTCACCTGAGCCCTGAACAACTCGCCTAAGCCCTGTTTCCCTCACCTGACCCCTGTTCCCCCTGCCTGAGCCCTGTACCCCTCGCCTGAGCCCTGAACACCTCGCCTGAGCCCTGAACACCTCGCCTGAGCCCTGTACACCTCACCGGAGCCCTGAACACCTCGCCTGAGCCCTGTACCCCTCGCCTGAGCCCTGAACCCCTCGCCTGAGTCCAGAACACCACACCTGAGCCCTGTACACTCACTTGAGCCTTGTACCCCCACCTGAGCCCTGAACCCCTCACCTGAGCCCTGTACCCCTCACCTAAGCCCTGAACCCCTCACCTGAGCCCTGTACCCCTCGCCTGAGCCCTGTACCCCTCGCCTGAGCCCTGAACCCCTCGCCTGAGTCCAGAACACCACACCTGAGCCCTGTACACTCACTTGAGCCTTGTACCCCCACCTGAGCCCTGAACCCCTCACCTGAGCCCTGTACCCCTCACCTGAGCCCTGAACCCCTCACCTGAGCCCTGAACCCCTCGCCTGAGCCCTGTACCCCTCACCGGAGCCCTGTACCCCTCACCGGAGTCCTGAACACCTCACCTGAGCCCTGAACCCTCACCTGAGCCCTGAACACCTCACCTGAGCCCTGAACCCCTCACCAGAGCCCTGAACCCTTCATCTGAGCCCTGAACACCTCACCTGAGCCCTGAACACCTCACCTGAGCCCTGAACCCCTCACCAGAGCCCTGAACCCTTCATCTGAGCCCTGAACACCTCACCTGAGTCCTGAACACCTCACCTGAACCCTGAACACCTCGCCTGAGCCCTGTACCCCTCGCCTGAGCCCTGAACCCCTCGCCTGAGCCCTGTACCCCTCACCGGAGACCTGTACCTCTCACCGGAGTCCTGAGCCCGGAACCCCTCACCTGAGCCCTGAACCCCTCGCCTGAGCCCTGTACCCCTCACCGGAGACCTGTACCCCTCACCGGAGTCCTGAACACCTCACATGAGACCTGAACACCTCACCCGAGACATGAACACCTCACCCGAGACCTGTACCCCTCACCGGAGCCCTGTACCCCTCACCGGACTCCTGAACACCTCACCTGAGCCCTGAACCCTCACCTGACCCCTGTTCCCCGACCTGAGCACTGAACCCTCTCCTGACCCCTGTTCCCCTCACCTGACCCCTGTTCCCCCACCTGAGCCCTGTACCCTCACCTGAGCCCTGAACCCCGAACCCCTCACCTGAGCCCTGAACCCCCACCTGAGCCCTGAACCCCTCACCCGAGCCCTGAACACCTCACCTGAGCCCTGAACCCTCACCTGAGCCCTGGACCCCTCGCCAGAGCCCTGAATCCCTCGCCAGAACCCTATACCACCATCTGTGCCCTGAACCCCTCAACTGAGCCCTGTACCCCTCACCTGAGTCCTGAACACCTCACCTGAGCCCTGAACCCCGTCACCTGAGCCCTGCACCCCTCACCTGAGCCTAGAACAACTCACTTGAGCCCTGAACCCCATCACCTGAGCCCTGTACCCCTCACCTGAGCCCTGAACCCCTCACCTGAGCCCTAAAAAACTCACCTAAGCCCTTTACCCTCAACTGAGTCCTGAATACCTCACCTGAGCCCTGAACCCCTCACCTGAGCACTGTACCCTCACCTGAGTCCTGAACACCTCACCTGAGCCCTGAACACCCCACCTGAGCACTGTACCCTCACCTGAGTCCTGAACACCTCACCTGAGCCCTGAACCCCTTACCTGAGCCCTGTACCCTCACCTGAGTCCTGAACACCTCATCTGAGCCCTGAACACCCCACCTGAGCCCTGTACCCCCCACCTGAGTCCTGAACACCTCACCTGAGCCTTGTACCCCTCACCTGAGCCCTGAACCCCTCACCAGAGCCCTGAACACCTCACCTGAGCCCTGTACCCCTCACCTGAGCCCTGAACAACTCACCTGAGCCCTGAGTCCCTCACCTGAGCCCTGAACCCCTCACCAGAGCCCTGAACCCTTCACCTGAGGGCTGAACACCTCGCCTGAGCCCTGAACACCTCACCTGAGTCCTGAAACCTTCACCTGAGCCCTGAACACCTCGCCTGAGCCCTGATCACCTCATCTGAGCCCTGAACCCCTCACCTGAGCCCTGAACCCTCACCTGAGCCCTGAACCCCTAACCCCTCACCTGATCCCTGAACCCCGAACCACTCACCTGAGCTCTGAACCCTCACCTGAGCCCTGCACCGTCACCTGATCCCTGAACACCTCACCTGAGCCCTATACCCCTCACCTGAGCACTGAACTCCTCACCCGAGCCCTGTACCCCTCACCCGAGCCCTGAACCCTCACCTGAGCCCTGTTCCCCTCACCGGAGCCCTGAACACCTCACCTGAGCCCTGAACCCTCACCTGAGCCCTGTTCCCCTCACCGGAGCCCTGTACCCCTCACCTGAGCCCTGTACCCCTCACTGGAGACCTGAACCCCTCACCTGAGCTCTGTACCCCTCACCGGAGTCCTGAACACCTCACCTGAGCCCTGAACCCTCACCTGAGCCCTGTTCCCCTCACCTGACCCCTGTTCCCCCACCTGAGCCCTGTACCCTCACCTGAGCCCTGAACTCCCACCTGAGCCCTGCACCGTCACCTGAACCCTGAACCCCTCGCCAGAGCCCTGAACCCCTCGCCAGAGCCCTGTCCCCCATCTGAGCCCTGAACCCCTCACCTGAGCCCTGTACCCTCACCTGAGCCCTGAACAACTCACCTGAGCCCTGACCCCCATCACTTGAGCCCTGTACCCCTCACCTGAGCCCTGAACCCCTCACCTGAGCCCTGAACCCCTCACCTGAGCCCTGAACAACTCACCTGAGCCCTGTACCCTCACCTGAGTCCTGAACACCTCACCTGAGCCCTGAACCCCTTACCTGAGCCCTGTACCCTCACCTGAGTCCTGAACACCTCACCTGAGCCCTGAACACCTCACCTGAGCCCTGAACACCTCACCTGTGCCCTGTACCCCTCACCTGAACCCTGAACCCCTCACCTGAGCCCTGTACCCCCACCTGAGTCCTGATCACCTCACCTGAGCCCTGAACACCTCACCTGAGTCCTGAACGCCTCACTGAGCCCTGTAACTCCCACCTGAGTCCTGAACACCCCACCTGAGTCCTGAACACCTCACTGAGCCCTGTACCCCCTACCTGAGTCCTGAACACCTCACCTAAGCCCTGAACCCCACACCTGAGCCCTGTACCCCTCACCGGAGTCCTCAACACCTCACCTGAGCCCTGTACCCCTCACCTGAGCCCTGAACCCCTCACCTGAGCCCTGTACCCCTCACCTGAGCCCCAAACACCTCACCTGAGCCCTGTATCCTCACCTGAGTCCTGAACCCCTCACCTGAGCCCTGAACCCCTCACCTGAGCCCTGAACACCTCACCTGAGCCCTGTACCCTCACCTGAGCCCTGACCACCTCACCTGAGCTCTGAACCCCTCACCTGAGCCCTGCACCCTCTCCTGAGCCCTGAACACTTACCTGAGCCCTGAACCCCTCACCTGAGCCCTGTACCCCTCACCTGAGCCCTGTACCCCTCACCTAAGTGCTGCACCCTCACCTGGGCCCTGAACCCCTCGCCTTAGCCCTGCTCCTGACCCTCACCGGGGCCTGAAAGCAGCTTGATCACTCTTGATCAGGTCCAAACCACTTTTCTCTGGGCAGGATGACCTCAAACGCCCCACGTAGGATGGTAACAGCTCACCTGCATGCCCAGCACCCCTTGGTTCAGAGAGGTCCCCACCCCTGACCTCCCTGCAGGGTTTCATGCCCACTTGGCAGGAGAGGCAGTGAAGGCCCAGGGAGGGGAAGGAGGACACAGAATGGCCTGCCCGGAGGTGACTCCATATCTCTGACTAGGGGTACTGGCTCCCTCACTAGGCCCCTCCCCACAGCAGTAAGAGGCAAGGCCCAGGACAATAGCAGTGGGGACACCCCTCCCCTTCTTAGCAAGTTCACAGCCCGGAGGAGGTGTTCGGAGAGGAAGCAGAAAGAGTCACATCTGTAAAGCGCTGCACAGGCCCAGCAGCTAAGGACTAACCAGAAAAGAGGCTCTGGTGCCTACCTTTCGGCGATGGGATGGCACAATAAAGAAGGTTTCAATGTTATGAGTTTTCAAGAAACTGTTCCTCTCATGTCCATAACCTGGTTCTACCTCGTAGTCCCCATTCAAGCACGCTAGGGTCGTCTTTGTTATATGAACCTTCCTACAAAAGGAGGAGGCAGAGATGGGATGAGTGGGGAACCACAGCTGTCAGAGTCTGGGGGCCTCACCGGGAACAGGCACAGGCAGAGGCTTCCCCCGTCCCAAGGGCAGGCTCCACGGGGAGCATTCGAGCTCCCATGCAAGTCCGCCCACACCACGAGGGAGGGCCCAGGCAGACAGAGACTCAGCAGAGCCATCAGGAACCATGCCCAGTGGGACAGAGCAGGGATGGCTGATGCAGGGGACATGGGGCTGCCTGAGGTGGGGGACACAAGGCCAGAGGGAGAGCAGAGGAACCAAGGGAGAGAGAGAATATGTCAGGATTCTTTAGGGAAGTCGAGGAAAAAAAGCAGTGACATGAAGAAGAGAAAGAGGAGAGGAGAGATGGAAGTCCCTCCCCAGCCACGCTCTGGTCTGGCACCACAAAAAGTGGGCAGACCCCACCAGGAAGTCAGGGCTGGCCACGGTGTTCACACATGAGGTGGGGTGGGGAGCAGGGCTGTGAGAAACGCGCCGTGGCACCCGGCGTTCACGCCTCCCCAAGCCAATCTTCCCGTGAGGGTAGGAAAATTCCTACAGTTAGCACCATCTCAGCAGAAAACTGAACATCCACAGCCTCTGCTCCTTAGCAGGGCACGCCTGAGTACACAGGTTTATGGGGTGAGAAGCAGACTCCTCAGCTTCCAAAAACATTCCCTGCAAACCCAGTTCTTCACTTCACCGCACAACCTTTTGAATTCCTCGAAGGGTAACAGCCTGGGTTTCATAATTAAACTCTAAGGCAGGCTGAGGACGAAAGCAGGGAACCTGGCTCAGATGGGAGGCTGCTGAAGGCAGAGCTGCCTCGCTTGCTGAGGTCCCGAGAGGGTGAGGACAGGGCTCGGGAGCTCAGGAGGCCTTTCCCAGCAGTGGCCCCACAGGGATCCCCAGAGGAGCAGGCGGGTGGGAGAGGGAGGGACAGAGAGGGACTGCCAGGCCAGGAAGAGGAGAGGCCACAAAGGGGCCAGAAGGCAGCACAGGCAGGTTCTCTGACTCCACCCTCAGCTCGTCCCTGTGCTGCCTTGTCCACAGGGGCCAATTCCTGCCATCAACTTAGAGTGCTCAGATCCCGGGGCCCAGTCCCTGCTGGGATGCTCCCTGGGTGCCCCCATCAGCAGCTCCCGTTGGCCTGGGGCAGGCAGGGAGCTCGCAGCAAGCCTCAACCATTGCTTCTTGCTGCCCCTCCCAAGGTGCCCTGGGGGAACCTGGGGACACTGTCGCCCCCATCAACCTGGCCCTAACCTAAGAAGGTCACTGAGGCTGTCTGGAAACTTCCAGGCACCACAGTCTCCAGAAAGGCAAGATCTGTGCATTCTGCATTCCTGTGTTCAGCTGATGCCTCATCCTTTCCCTGAGCAATGGAGACGGTGGCTGCATAGCCCGATTTCGGAAGCCGAAAGGGAGAGGAATCCGCAAGCTCTCACTGAAGCCCCTGCTGTAGGCTGAGCCCAGGGCACACTGAGGGGCAGCCAGCACTATGGAGAAGCTGCCTGTGATGGTAGCCACTGCAAGATCACACAAAAAGATTACAGAACCCGGGGGTGACAGAGGGGTGTACTGAAAATCTTCCTCAAGACAAGGCTTAGCCTGCCACAGATCACAGCTGTCAATAGCCCAAGACGCCTCTCGGAGAGCTCAAAGAAGGCATCATCTGTGACCCAGATGTCCATGAGCTCCCAGATGGGGGGTGGGGAGGGGAAGCTCTAAAGTCCCAGCACTTTCCATTTGCATATTTGAAAAAATGAAACCAAGGACAACAAAAAGAGAAGTGATGTAGTGATAATAAGCCATGAGGACAGCACGACGAAATGGGCAGAGGTCCCCACACCCATCTGGTCTCATGATGGCTTTTTGTAGATGTGCACCAGGCTCAGGTAGGCCCAGCACCAAGCTGGAAGCTGGGCTGAGTGGGATGCCCACCACAGGGAGGCTCGTTGGCAAGTGCAGCTGGGACAGGCAGGCTCCTCTAGGAGCACTCACACAAGTGCCCTCAAGAGCATGACCCAGAACCTGAAGCAAGAACTTAGCCCAGGGGTGTGCAGCCCCCACCAGCCTCCCTCTCCGCCCCACTGCAACCCGGACTTACCCTGGCAGGCCAGCAGCTTCCATGACATTGGCCAGGGTCACATCATTGGACCACACATCGTACTGCCACTTGCGCAAGCCCAGGACACCACAGAGGACTCTGCCCGTGTGCAGACCCACGCGCATGTTCAGGTCCACCTCGGTGGCTTCAGCCACGGACCTGCAACACAGGCACAGAGCGTGGGGCTGGGGCCCACCTTGCATCTACCCAGGGGGCCACCTTGGTCTGTACTGCTAGGCTGTGAGCACCAGGGAAGCTGGGCCTTGTCTCTGCTGCATGTGGCCTGAGCACGAAGGTCTCCTGGCATAGTCAGTGGACACGGTGTCTTCCTGCCCACCTGTGGGCGGATGACCTTAGGCAGGAGGGGTGACTCTGGCCCATGCTCCCAGCCAGCTTACACTGTATCCACACCAGACCCATGAGTTCCCTTCATGGCCTCCCAGAGGGCTCTCCCTGCCCAGGGCAGTCCCAAATCCCAGGTGGACCTGGTCATCACTGTGGAGTATGTCGTTCAGACTAACATAGAGCTCCATGCGGCCACTGCTCCCTCGCAGAGACCCAAGCCTGCTTGCTGGCCAGATGCAGGTGACAACCCACTGGAAACATCCACAGGATCCGCAGCCCAAGTATCCCACCCTTCCTGACACACACTCAGCCTTAGGCCTCAGTGCAAACTTTTGGTCAAGGCCTGGAGACATGAGGCTGGTGACATGAGGGGCGTTCACCAGGAGCCGGGGTGGGGACAAGATAGTTTGGAAAAGGGCATTAGGGAAGGGATCAGAGGCAGAGCAGGTGGCAAGAGAACTGAGGGCTTCTGGGGTTGAGGGCTTCTGGGAACCCCAGAAGCCGACTTTGGGTACATAATGCCCATCTCTGTGCCTTAGTTTTCTCATGGATAAACCCAGCTCCTGCTTTGACAAGTTTTGAAATCATTTAAACTCAAACCCAGTGCACCTCAAGGCTTAAGAGGCCAACCTCCTCTTTCTATTCCATCAGGGGTGAAAACACTAACAAAAGCTTTGAGGAGTCGGGGCAAGCCATCAGGTGGTGACAGTAAGCCAGCACAGCCCTCGCTGTGCCATCAACCCTGCCTGGAGTGCCATTCTGGAGGCCACTGTACATCACATTTGTCAATAACAGCCCAGTACATGCAAGGCAAGGCTGTGCCACCCACCCAAGAAGCCTGTGTCTGGTTCACCTTCACCCCGACTTCCCACTGGGGCCTCCTTTTTGGAGCCCCTGCCAAGGCTCACAGAGCACCTGCTTGGCACAATCCCACTGCTTCCCCAGCCTCCACCCAATCCCTGCCAGCCGCCCATCACTACCCACTTCATCCTTACAAGGGCCTGCCCCCCAAAATCATAGGACACGAAGGCCTCGGCAGCCATTCCAAAGCAGATGGCTGCCCAGACCTCAGAAGCAAGCAAGTCCCAGCACACATTCAGAAACCTCAGTAAACTCAGAAGTATGCATGCCACAGATTTACGCTACGTGGAAGTTAGACTACTGATATATCTTTAATACCTATGTAGTTTTACATATTTTGAATATACTTTTTTTATTTTAACTTTTTTTCAGTTGTTTGCCAATCTTAGAGGCACTGGAACCAAACACTGAAATAAAAATTTATTTTTCAAAATTCACAGAAGGAAATGAGTATGGGAAAATACAAATAACTAAACATACTAATAATGTTTTTGTTCGCTTTTAGTGTTTGTACCTCTGCAGCCATGGAATGGTAAATGGCACGGGGTCTTCTGGGACCCATGCCCACCTTCTTTCCCAGATTCCCTCGAGCTCACCAAAGCAGACCTTAAGCTCCCAGCAAGTGGCACCTCGGCCAGCCTCCAACCAAATTCACGCCACCCCATTCTACCAACACTCCCCATCTTCAGTCTCTGCCAGTTGGTTCTGCCTCAAATATCTCAATTCTTGGTAACATCAGATCTGCAGTTAACTGGACAGTTACTTCTAAATAAACGATGCATCCAGAACTGTCCTCATCGTGACTCCTCTCGGCCTCACCGTTCCTGGGATGCCCAAGCAGGCTTTGTCTAAATCCAACAGAACCTTTAACTTCATTTCCAAGGAACAGAATTTCCACAGCCTTTCTTGCCTTTATTTGTACTATGTTTTTTCTTTATTGGGGCTCTCAGTTTCACGTATTTATCATAGGGTTTTTTGATGCAGAGGAAGAGTCTGAACTTGCCCACCACCTCCATCCCTGACCTTGGTCCTCTGAGCTAGACCCCGACAGGGAGGAAATGAGGAAGCAACCCATCGCTGGCAGAGGGGGCCACTGTTGGCCCCTTGGCATGAGTAAGTTCTGGCAGAGCTAAAACCTAGTCATAGCTGTGCTGAGACTCGGAAGTGAAAGGACAGGTAAGCACACATTCTTTCATTTGTTCAACAAACATCTATTGAGTGTCAGCCATTATTTTAAGTACTGCAGCTACAGTTATGCATATAACAGGGGGAAAAAAGAGGAGACAGAATACTATAGAGGCCGATTTGTCACTTGGGCAAAATTTCCAGAAATACCACCGCAGGCCTGCAGCAGCCTCCAAGCCCCCAACCATGAGTGGTGGGAAGGGCGGGGTAAATGGTTTCGGCCTCAGGTGGTTCAAGCTTGTCACAACTTGGGCTCCTCACTTCCCCTCCTGGGCCTCAGTTTTCCCATCTGCAAAAATGTAGCTTCTCAATCTAGAATATAAAGACTCAGAAGCTCCAGGTCCCCTAAAATTTTAGGAAAAACCATGTGTGGTGGGTGTAGAGGCGGGAACACACAGGCATCTCCTCCCCCAGAGAAAACACATCCGTAAATTTATCAATAGGTCTACTTTGAAAACCAGAATCCAATAATTAGAGGAAGTAATCCTCCAAGTTTTTTCATGCTGAGAAACTGAGGCATTCTCCATGGCTCACACACAAGCCACCTTGTTACAATGTGAGGTAATGTTGGGGACAGCCCAAGTGCCAGGCGGACAAGGCCAGCGGGGATCCCTTCTCGCACGACCTCCAGGGATGCAGGCTGGGGGATGACTGAGTTCTACTGACGGCCACAGCGCACGGAAGCTGAACTTAGCAGTCAACAGTGGGTCAGGGAGGAAAGGGGCATGCCAATTACTTCTAACTAAATTCCATGTAGAAAACCAAAATATGCACTGCCAGCAAGGCATCTGCATTGAAGCTATTTAGCAAAAATGGTGACTTGCACACTTGGTGGTCATATGGAAAAATGAAGATCCTGTTCAAAATCTGATTCATGGTTTGCCTATCACCTGTGATGGACAAGGCTTCCCCCATGAAGTGGAGAGAGACAAATCCACTTCCCTATGGGTGCACAGAACCATGTCGCTTCAGACAGAATCTTGCAGAATCAGCCACCGGCTCCCTCTTTCTGGGAGCTGATGAATCAATACTCGCAGTGGCTGCTAGAACCCAGTCTATTCAGGCTCATTTAATCCAAAAGCTCATTAAATTCTCAAAACAACTCAGAGATGCAAACACTATTCTTCCATTTTACTGCAGAGAAAATTAAAGACTCGAGGAACCTGAAGCATCCCCGGAGGGATGGGAGCCAGTACTCTGGCAGATTTCTGAAATCAGAAGCTCCCCAGCCCACTCAGGATACACAACAGAGGGGATGAGGTGGTGGAAACCCTGTAAAATGCCATTTTGGTAGGCCAGAACTGGCTGGCTAGGAGCAGCTTCCTAGGGTGACCTAATACTCAGGGCCTCTCTGGGAGGGGAGCAGAGCTGGTGGTGTGTCAGAGGGGAGGGGTCGCTGAGCAGAAGAAGGTGGGTCAGGACAGACCTTACACAGAGCAATGCCCCAGTGGGGAAGATGGACTCAGACCTGAGTATCCCCCAAGCCAGGCCCCAGGGAGGGGTTCAGGCTTCATGTGACTTCACTAGCAGGAGAAAATGCCCCCTTCCTTCTGCTCCAAGAGTGTCACACATGACTTCCAAGTATGGAATACAGAGAGGGAGCACTGGGAAGCCTGGGACTGAGCCTCTCATCACATGGAAGGTCAGAGATTGACACAGACACTGATGTGCTGCCTGTATCCCTGCAACCTGGCCATCATGGGAGTCCTGCAGAAACCCCGCTGGAAATTCAAGGTCAAGGACTGGTCGCAAACCTCAAGACGTGGGGCCTGGCCTTGTCAGCAGCCGGGAGGCTGGTCCTGCCACCCTCATCCTTCCAGTGCTCCGTGGGCTCAGAGACAGCATGTCATGAGGCAGAATCAGCCATTTTACAGAGAAGAAAAACTGAAGCTCCAAGACAAAAGAGACATGTCCAGGGTCACACAGCGCTTCAGGAGCAAGACCAGCCCAGTCACCAACCTCGCTGGACAGTTAGGATACTTCTCACCCCATCTTCAACTCTCGCATAGACAGAAACCACCTGGCCCAAACAGGGAATGTATATCACTTTTAAAGAATTCACTAAGAATCACACCAATAAAAATTAATGGGCATTTCCTTAAAATCATTTACCACACTCCTGGTTAAAGCCCAAGTTTGAGAGAGAGGTGGATCTGATCTAGTAGCGGAGGTCAGGGCAAGTAATCTGGGGACAGGGTCAGACTGCCCATGGCCAGCTGCATGAGCCGCGGGGCCTTGGAGACACCCCAGCCCACTGCTCTGGCCTCTTGATGCTACGGCTCCCAGAGAGCCAGGCTGCCCGAGCTGGGTGACCGAGGAAGGCAGGGGCCCTGGGCTCCCACTTCCAAGTCCACTGTTCTTTACCTTGTCTTTACAAAGAGATGCCCCACCCTGCACTTCAGAGGGCCTCTCTCAGCCCCAGCTGGATTCACACTGGAGCTTCACTCGGCTCATAGGCATTTGGCAAAATGGGTCCTAGACTCTTCCCAAATGATCGATCTGTGTGAAAAATAACTAGATGCTAAGTGTGGGGGGCCTAGGTTGAGAGATCAGAAAAGGAAAATATGTCTATTCGTTTTTCCCATAGAAATAAAAATTCTTCAAAGTGAAAAAACAAGACCATTTCCCACTTGTGCAACAAGGGAAAGACTTTCGCCAAGCTCAGAAGCCAAGAACCAGCTCTGGATGCATGCTTGCTTGCACCTACAAGCTACCAGCAAAGCACTGGCCTGAAGAGAGGCTGACACTGGAACCCCAACCCCATCCTCTATCAGAGCAGCCTCTGGAACCAGAGTCTGCATGAGATGCTTCAAGAATCTTCCAACCGGCCAAACCATACTGATATGATTTGGCTCTATGTCCCCAACCAAATCTCGTGTCCAGTTGTAATTCCCAGTGTTAGGGAAGGGCCTGGTGGGAGGTCATTGGATGATGGGAGTGGATTTCCCCCTTGCTGTTCTCATAGTGAGGGAATTCTGCCAGATCCAGTTGTCTGAAAGTGTGTAGCACTTCCCCCTTTGCTCTCTCTCTCCTGCTGCCATGAGAAGATGTGCTTGCCTCCCCTTTGCCTTCCACCATGATTGTAAGTCTCCTGAGGCCTTCCCAGCCATGCCTCCTGCACAGCCTGCAGAACTATGATTCAATTAAACCTATTTTCTTTTTAAATTACCCAGTCTCAGGTAGTTCTTGATAGCAGTGTGACGACAGACTAATACACATTCCTTATATGTCTTAGGATTTCCTCTGTCCACTTAGAATTCCCCAAGCCTAGGGCTGGGCGCGGTGGCTCACGCCTGTAATCCCAGCACTTTGGGAGGCTGAGGCGGGTGGATCACAAGTTCAAGAGATTGAGACCATCCTGGTCAACATGGTGAAACCCCGTCTCTACTAAAAATAAAAAAAATTAGCTGGGCATGGTGGCACGTGCCTATAATCCCAGCTACTCAGGAGGCTGAGGCAGGAGAATTGCCTGAACCCAGGAGGTGGAGGTTGCGGTGAGCCGAGATCAGGCCATTGCACTCCAGCTTGGGTAACAAGAGTGAAACTTCGTCTCAAAATAAATAAAAAAAAAAAAGAATTCACCAAGCCTAAAACAGACCTCTCTGTGGGCCTTGGAAAGGGACATATCTGACCCGCAGGCCCCTTTCCTTCCTGGTCACTCAGGCACTGAGACTGCCACCCAGAGCTCTACCAAAAGAGGAATTCAGTGGGCAACCCCTGAAATTAGTGTCTTGGGGCATGGCCCACTCCTTTGAAGATGGGAAGGACTTTCTGGAACAGAAGCAGACTCAAGACAGGAAAAAATGTAGATGAAAGTGCAGACCTCACTACTGAGAAGTGGCAGGGGGCAAACAGAGCCAGTGTGCACAGCTGCCAGGCCCAGCGTGAAGCCCTAAGGGGAAAGGTTAGCTCTGGCCACTTCACCTGTTCTGAGGGCTTCCCAAGCAGTGCTTATGTTTCCAAACTTTCAAATAAAACACTCCACTCCAAGGTAGGAGGAAGAGAAAGACATTACATAAAGTGTCCTCCTCTGCCTGGGCAAGCTCCTCCTGTTGATAAACAAATTCCATCCTAAATGCGCAAGGCAGGAACACACAAAGCCCAATGTGGCTGGCAGCAAATGCACCAGATGCCAGGATGGTCCCAGCAGAAGACCAGCCATGCAGAGCACATACTGGTGGGTCCCAGAGTCTGTGACAGTCTGAAGAGGAAGAGCAGCTTGTTTGGCTGGGAAGTACCTTCCGCACTCAGTCTTCGCTGGCTTTTCTTCCGGTCCGGAGCCAAGAAGCTGAGTGACAGGAACTCTCGTGTGTAGAGATTCCTGAGGCCCTGGGAACACTCTGGGAATCAGGAGCCCAAGCAGACAGAAGCTAGAGAAGGCCCAGGAAGATGCCCCCGACACTAGGATAGACCAGTCTCAGGTAACAGGGCCAGAGATATGGAGCTGAAGGAGCAAAGTCTGGAGAACTTCACAGACTGACAGCCAGTGGCTGGAATGTCTGGTGAGCTGGCCAAGGGGACGCAGGTTTACGGAGCAAGCAAACAAGAAAATGGAGCAAGCCAGGTGGATCTGCAGCTTCAGGCAGCTCCATGCCAAGTGCAGAACCAGAGGGTTGATGCAGGGCTTCCTGGGCAGCAGCCAGAAAGAGGTGCGCCTGCAGAAACAGCTTATAACCCATCAATATCCATATCGAGCAGAAACAGGAGTGGAAGGAAGGATGGCACCCTTTAAGGCCCTCATGTGAGCGATGGGGAATCACTGAGCACAGAAGCATAAGCAGCCAGGTGAGGAGACCAGGGGTCAACAGAAAGCACCAGACCCCTCTCAGGAGGACCCCAGTCGGCACAGCTAGGGTTGTCAACCTTTAAGAGCACAAGACTATCTGGTTCAACTCTGTGAGCCACCTGGTCAACCAGGTCAGCCCACATCATTCAACTCTGCTTGTGTCTGTGCTCAGCACACAGCAAGTTGGGGCTTTACAAATATTTACTAAGCGAATGGACGGACATCTGTCTCCTTAGAGCGTCCACCTACAGAGCCACATTTTCCCCCAAGGAGATCACACAAAACCAGATCTGACATGATATATGATCTATATAAACACAAACAGCATATGATATGTGATATCATGTGATTTATGACATAATGTGATATGATGATGTGATGTGATCTATTATGAAATAGGAAAGACTATTATATGATGTGTGATATATGATACAATATGTGATATATAGATTATGTGATATGCGATATATGTGATATATATTAGATGAAACGTGTTAAGTAACATATGACACATGACACATAATATACAAGTGATATGTGGTGTAAAGTGATGCATGATGTCATCTAAGACGCAACATACGATACACATGATGTGCTGTGATAACGTCCCATTGTTTCAGAGAACAGGAGACAGTCATCACCTCTAAGTCTTCTTCAAGCCAGGCGTCCTCCTTCCTTCCCGCTTCTGCCCAGCATCTCCTCCAGCCAGGCTGCTGTTCTCTAGGTCAACAGGCCTCTGAGTAGCTGCATACTAAGGTCAGCTGGGGGGCTTTTCCACTCTCAGTCCCAGATCACACTCCAAACAAGCCACCTCGGGCTCTTGGGGTGGAGCTGCCATCAGGGACTTTGGCTCTCACAGGCGACTCTGACATGAAGCCCTGCTGGAGAACCGCTGCCCCCAGGGTTCACCTTTGCTCATGTGTCTCTGACACGAAGGTGCCAGAAGTGGGCGCAATGCCCGAGGTGCTGGCCCCCTCCTGACTGCCTCTTTCCAGTCACACTGTTTGTCTGCAGGAGCACCACATGGGGCGGCCCACGAGGCAGTCAAGTGGCACAGGGAGCCAGCGTCTCACCGTCTCTCAGCCTCGCTGGCTGGGGTGTCTACCTGTGCATCCTTTCACCCACAGCTACTCATCATCTCCCTACACAATTCTTACACTACTACTTTCTCGCTCTGGGTATGCAGCTATGCCCCAATCCCTGTTGGCCCCATCCCACTGGAGCATACCCACCTCTCCACATTTTGAGATGTTTGTTTGCATCTACACTCCATACATTAGCTCAGCTTTCTAGCTCCACACCTTCCCTAACTTGACAAAAACATGTGTCTTCATCTCAGTCTCTGATAAGGATGATGACAATATAACACTGACCAAGAAAGGGGCAGGCCTGGCCTCACAGGTGTAATACTCATTCCAGGAAAACTCCCCTGCCTGGATCCCAAGCCTGTCTCCCCACACAGAGAGCACCTGAGACCCAGTCACCTTACTGAGTGAAGAGAAACACACACATTTACTTCCCTTTAATAGAGAATTCAGCTAGATTGGGGCCAAACCTTTCTGAATGTCTTCTCTGGCTAATCTAAAAACTAATTTATTTTTGCATGACTCATGCATACCTGACAATATGCAGGATTCCTGTGGACAAAGAAATATAGTCATGCACAAAATGTAAAGGTGGAATCAAGGAAGCATCCTTTCACGCACAGGCTGGGCTTCCTGAACCCAGCACCTTCTTCATACTGGCATCATTCTCTGCAACCTCAGACAGACCCACCAGGACAAAGTGAGGTCCTGAGTGGGGAACCCACATGGGGTAGAAGGTGGCTCAGCTTCCAGGACTCAACGTGCAGACACCCCAGGCCGCTCCTCTCAGCCCCTCGGGGTACTTACGTGATGGTGTCAATCATGTCGAGCCCCATCTCCACACAGCAGTGGGCATGGTCAGTCTTGGGCTGGGTGAGGCCTGACACGCAGTAGTAGCAGTCCCCCAGAATCTTGATGCGGCGACAGTGGTTCTCCTTCAGGGGAGGGCAAGGCACACAGTAAGAGACAGCGCTGCAATGGCTGCGAGCAATTATTCTGGCTCCACCGCCTCTAGATGCTAGTGGCCACAGAGCACCAGCAAGACACACTGCACGAGGACCATCACCTTCCCGCCCAGGTCACACCCTTGTGTGGTCAACAGAGTCTTGAGGGCCGGGACCAGGCTTGCATCAATCTCCTTCTCCCCTTCCCCATACCTTGCTCATGGCCTTTTTCCCCTGGGTGGTCCATCCCCGTTTGCTTCACTCAGCCAACCCTAAAGAGTGATCCTTCAAGATGCAGCTGGAACGCCTCCTCCATGAGGAATCTTCCTGACTCCCTTTATTCCCATGGCACCTCCCTTAACCACCATGCAGACCATCACAGACAGCCCTCTGGAACGTGCTAGGTTCCCCCCGACACCTGCTTCCCCCCAGGAAGGGTGGACTTCTCACTCATCTGGGTGTCCCTGGGGCTTCTGACCTCCCCACCCACAGGGCACACTCCGAGGAGGCAGAAGGCACTGGTCAAAGCTGAACGTCCATCTGCTCATTTGTTCAGTGGTATGAAGACCCTGTAGTGTCTTACTTGGATCAATCAGTGTCAGCTGGGATTATCATCACAACTGCTGTGTTATTTCAGGGACAACATTAAAACAGCAGCTCTAAAACATTTCATTTCAGGACCGCTTTGTCCTGAAATCTCTGAGGACTCACTAAAACAAAAACCATTTGTGTAGGTGGGTTGTTTACCAATAAGATTTTTTTTTGTATACAAATGAATTTAAAAATAATAGTGAATCCACTGCATGTTAACATAAATAACATTTTATGAAAAATCATGACATTTCCCCAAACAAAAGACAACGCATGAGCAGCACAGTACTGCAGTCCACTTCTGTGAGCCTCTGTGGTGCCATCATCTCCAGGGCAGACAGCGGATTCTGTGACCCACTTCTGCATCCAGCCTTAGCACTGCGCTGTCTCCGCAGATACCCATGAAGGAGCCAGCCTCACACAAGCACAGTGCTGGGTGAGGAAGGACTTCAGAGGTCCCCTGAGATGGTCTCATAAGGCCACAGAACTCCTCCAGCCCCACTCTGAGAACACATTGGTGGCTTGTATTTAATGTGATCCTTTGGTTTCCTATAAAGGACTGGGGCCTACAGGTCCTCTTGAATGCTGAGTTAACACAAGTGTATTTGGGATGAGAAAGCTCAGCTCTCATGATCCCTGTGCTCACCTGTGCCCCACATTCTCACAGAAGAGGAACCTGGGCCAGCACAGAGTGAGTCAAGGCAGGGACAGGCCACACCGACCGCTGGGAGCCCCAGTTTCCAGGCTGAGCAGGGATTGTCCTAGCAGCTGAATGGCCTGTCCATAGAAGTATCTTCCCAGAGCTGAGCAGACAGCTGACGACCCTGCTGCTGTCCTGAGCTGCCCTCGGGCCTGGAGGGACCTTAAGGGATGGCCCTGGCCACCACCCAGCATCTGAGAAGGGGGAGCTGTTGGGCATATAGTTGGCTCTGTGCCCAGCTCCTTCCACTGCTGAGCCTCCCTCAGCACTCCAAGATGTGGATGGGAGAAAGGGGAGGAGGTGACCTGAGACTTCGGTTTGTGGAGTGGACACTGAGGCCAGCCTCGAAAAGCCCAGGGGCTGAGTCTGTTCTGTCAGGGCCCAGCACACTCCTCCTGCTGTCAAGCAGCTGGTCACAGAAAGGTAGGTGACAATCTAAAGACATCCAGGGTCTGGCCACTTTGGATCCGCTCCATCTCTGCATGACTGTGACAACTACTTAACCCTTAGAACCCTGGCCTCCTTATCTGTGGAAGGGGGTCCTTCCACCTGCTCTCATCCCCCGGCAGGCTGAGCTGGGGCTGACATGAGCCTGTGTTAGGGGCCTGGGAGCATGAGTTCAGAAATGGGTGGGTTCTCATGTTCACTCTACCCAAGGGCAGGCTGTTTGGCCCCACAGCTGCCATTTCCCAGGTGTCCAAATGTTTCAAAGGGGTCAGGATATGCCTGCTTGGAGGCTGGCTGTGGGGACCAGTGACAATCTGGTAAGGGTCTCCATGCAGTGGCTAACACCATGGTTACTGTCACTGTAGCAATGACAGGGCCTGGGACCACAGTCAGTGGTCACAGAAAGGACCAGGTCCCATCCCAGAGAAGGTACAGCCAAGAGGCCACAAAAGTGACCTGGACACTGGGTTGCTGCCTGGTTCCAGTGCCCATTCACTGAATCCCCAAGGTGGGCTGCCAGCGCCAGTCTCTGTCCTGAAAAATTGAAGGCAGGGCCCCTCAGGCAGCCAGGGATGTGGCTGGCCAGCCTTCTCAAGCCATCCTCACCAGAGCCTCCAGGGCCACAGTCAGTTCTGGGCTCCCTCCTGGGACACTGCCCCATTGGCACTGCCCTAGCAGGCCCCATGCATTCAGGCCTGCTTCCAAATATCCCCCAAACATCTCCAATGGCCAGAAGCAGGCCTGAATGCACGGGGCCAGCCAGGAAGGGGCAGCTGACACACCTCACACTCAGGCTTCCTCCACCCCAGCCCTCACCGCCTCCCAGCCCTCCCTGAGATTAGAAACCCCGTGAGCACTCACAATCTGTGACAATGGCCCTGACACATCAGGATTTCTTCCCAGAGGTCCCAAAGGTGGGCTCAAGACTCCTCAGAAAGCCCACAAGAACCACAAAGCCCACTGGCTGCTGGAACTCTTCTTGCACATGGTTTTGAGAGGGTCGCCAATCCCCAACTGTAATGACCTGTGCTCTGGACCTCGAGGACTGAGGGTGATGTGGGTCCCTGATCATCCCTGCATCTCATGCACGTGAGTGGACTCAAGGACTGTGGGTAACCGCTAGTGGCCCTGCCCTGACCTCAGCTCTGAGCTGTGTCCCCAGCATCTATCTCTCCAGGGTCCCATAAGTACCAGGGCCTCCTGGCCATCTCTTCGTGTCCAGAACAAGCCTATCCCTGGGGTGGGACAGGTGTGCAGGACAAGACTGCTGACAGGACGAGTGTGCATGAGTGAATGGGCCAGTCAGATCTGAAGGCAGCAGGGCCTTCAGGGTAAAAGGTGAAAGAGGGGCCTGTCAGTAGAGCTGCTCCAAACAGCCCACCACATGACCCCAACTATCCTATTTGACACCAAGACTTGGCATGGCCACTGCAGAAAAGGACATCACTGTGGGGCTGGCTGGGGTGGAATCTTCAATTTACCATCTCTACAGGAGTCCCATGGAAAAGGAGGCATAAACAGCACACAGGAATGAAGGCCAAAGAGATGCCCATGAAGCCTCAAGTGTGACCATCACTGCGCCGGTGTGGGCGAGCTGTGAGTGGGGAGAACCTATCCCTGCGTGAGGACCAGGGCAAAGCCATCTAGCACGGACCATCTACATACACATGGCCATGTGGCAAGGCCTTACAAGCAGATGAGGGCTTATGTATTCCAGAGAAATTATCCGGAACAGTTGTCTTTAGAGCAGCAATCCTCTCTGGGAACCTGGGCGACTCAAACCATCCAAACAGGTGTACACAATTCCAGCTCACCCAGCATCACACTTGAGTCTCTGGAAACTGTTCTCAGATGCAAAGCTGAGAACCCTCCTGGCCCCTCCTGGCATCCCTTTCCCACCCACCTCCACCACCCTGGCACTGGTGGAGATAGCTTAGGACAAATGTTGAATACATTGTTTTATTTTGTCTTTAATCTCAGAGGCCCTGGCTTTTGTTAGCAAGCTTAAGAGATCAAAAAAGATATTTCTAATTGGTTTTGGGGTTTCGGATTTTAGACTCTTTTGTATAAATATGGAAAGACAGCACCTAGAGTCCACTGCACTAAGCACCGCAGGCAGTGTTGTGCCTCCTCCAAAAGAAGAAAGAAGATGAGATGGAGGGTTGGCAGGGGCTCAAAGACACATTCAGCCCTAAGGGACCAGAGCCGCCCCCTCCCTCCTAGGCTTGAAAGGGACAGGACTGCAGGCAGGTGACGTGACAATAGAAGCTTCTCAGTACAACAGAACAGCTGCTGGATAATCCAGGTAGGAAGGTCTCCTGATTTGCTCCAGGTGTGGCCTAAAGAGCTGCAGCCGGCTCACAGACAGCCTGGACCCACCATGGCCTTGCCTGAGCAGGCAGCCACAGGAAACGGTCTAGAATAACAAGGGCTCACCTAAGCCAGCACTCTGACCCTGCCCAGCCCCAGCACCCATCCCAGAAGAGCACTGAAGTGATGTCTAGAAGAAAGCAGAGTCAGTAGCTCAGGAAGATCCACTGCCAATTCCAGAGCTCTGACTGCCCAGGCCCCGCTAGGGCCAGCTCTACAGCAGCGGAGTCCAGAGAGGCCAGAGGAGGATGTATGGACTCACACACAGCACCCCGGTTCTGAGAAAGCAGGCAAGTTCTGGAACCTGGGAAAAGGAGAGGATGAAAAGCCTGAATCAATCCAGTTTTTGCCCAAAAGTGACTGCATCCAAAACCCAAACTGGCCAAGGCCAATTAACTTTGTAAGAGTGAGTGTTTGGCTATCAGTGGAAAAATGAAATGAGAAATTTTAGAAAACTTTAGAAGAAGCTTCCTGCTACAGAGATAGGGCAGAAGAACTGAAAAAACCCAAGAACTCTGCGACAGCTGTCCACCAACAGGATCAAATCAGGTCCCCGGGAGCCTCCCCATCTCAGGAGGGACTGAGGAATCAGCGTGCGCTGTTGGGAAGTGCTCTCCAGGAACAGTTTCACAGTGCATGTGCTACCAGCATCCAAAAGGAGCAAAAAGGAACCACGGAGGGGCAAAGGGAAACTCCACACAAATGTCTAACTACAAGCATGGGAGGAACAGTGGGTAAGGGAGGGGTCTCTCAATGTACCTCAACTTCGAGTTTTTACTGTGGAACTGAATCATACAATTATTTTATGTGCCTAAAAAGAAAAATTAAATTAAAAACAGTGATACATAAAAGATCAAAAGCAGAACGAAATAAACCTGTTACCAGCATGACCACAGAGAGAATAATTATTCCAAGTGATGAGAAAACATCTATTTAACAGTATGTCTGGTAGGATACAGTGCAAGGACAAAAATAACCACAAAGCCATCTTTACATTCAGCAGACTTATCATTGAAAATAATATTGGCAATGTTATTTTGAGCCTACTATATAAAGAAGGATGAAACAAATAATATTACTGTCATTAGAATTTTCAGCATCACAGAAAAGATACCAATATAAAAATCAAAGGAGTGAAGTTAAGCGAATTGGAAATATCAATATGAACTCATAATTTATTATGTTTCTAAAAACAAATCCTATCTCAGTGCCCTAAAAAGCCTTGGACCAATGACAACCCAGATTATGGGGCTGAAAATTATTTCCCGCTGAAAGAAACCAGGACTTCTAGAAAAATCCTTCGTCTAAAGATGCTGCTCAGGAGTGACTGGCCAAAAAAAAAAAAAAAACCAGAAAGCAGAAGGTAACCTGAACGGGCTCCCACTTTACAAAACAGGAAATTTGAGCTCCATAAAAAACATGGCAATTGATCAAAACACATCAAATTTTTTAAAATCCATGACTTCATAACAGGGTACTGATTATTATTTTGAAAACTGATAGGTAAAAAAATCGAACATTTACTATTTTTTAAAATAACCAAATAGTTAAGTAAGTATTCCTTTTTAGAAAAAATCATGAGCTAATAATGCTGAAGAAACTATGGAATTAAAAACCTCCATCTTGCAAACTCTAATGCAGCACAAAATGTCAGCCATACTTGCAAGGCAGCTGCTATAAAACGACTGGCTGCAATGTGGATGGGAGCCAGTGACAGACGGGTCACACTGATAATCACTCCGCCATCAACTTCAACCTGGCAAGAAGAAAAGCAGCCAGCACCTGCCTGCTAGACAGAAGCAGTAAGAAGTGCCTAGCCACCCAGGGAAGGGTTACTAAAACAACAAAAACGAAAGCAGATCCAAGAACCTACTAAGTCTGCTGAAGATCTACCAGTTCACAGGAGCGGCTGAGGGCAGGAGGAACACACAGAACAATATCACAGAGGATGGGGGGCCAGCAAGGGAGGGGCACTGTGAACGATTAAAAGGGAAATCCCCAGACTAGCTAACTCCTAGAAACAGTAAACACTTCACATGCAAACCAACCCATCCCCAGTCCATGCCCTGACCACCCTCTGTCTAATCTAATTCTCACCTACCTGCCCTAAATCACCCCCTGGCCAGGTACCAACCAAGGCCTACTCCTATAGCCCAGAGCCCAGGCACATTATTCAAACTATCTGATCCTAAGCCTGATAAGCTGCTTAACCTGCCCCATCTCTTCCTTCCCCAGAAACCACAATGAAGGCTCAAGGCCACACTGTACCCTCCCTCCTTCTGTGTGGCCCTGTTTAGCATGGCGTGCATTCCCTCTGGCCTATAGGCTGTGAGTAATAAACTTCCTTCAAGGCACGGGCCTCTCTGTGTCATTGTTCAGTCACCTCCAAATATTAAAATCCCACAGGACAATGGAAACATATGTCCATCTCATTTGTATCCTGATTGGGACACATCAGCCAGGATGAAAAGCACTTTTGAGAAACAGGGGTAAACCAAGCCCAGACTGGGCATGTAACTTTCATCAGCTTGGTTGGGTATAACGGTATCACGGTGGTGCCAGGTGAAACGTTCTCAGATGACAGAGTTAAAGGATTTATGGAGGAAGTGAGATGATGTCTAGGATTTGAGGGAAGGCAGAGGGTACAGACCAAACAAGACTAACCAGACATTAACAATTGTTGGAGCTACATTATGGGTGCAAATTCACTTCAGGCTTCCAATGTGGCCAGTTTTTTAGCAGCTCACAGAACTGGGGTGTGGGAGCAGCAAAGGACGTACAGACCCTCCAGTGTGCTTTTCACATTTTATAATCACAGAAACCAAGGCCTGAGAAGTAAGGATGACGTGGATACAGTTCTTGCAGTTGCCTGGTGATTCCTGGCCCCTGAATCAAGCTCATTGAAAGGATCCACAAGGAGAGCAAAGGCTGGGAGGGGCTGAGGAAAGATGGAAGTGAATATACAGCTCCAATGAGCCTGAGACTTGACAGGGACAGCTCTGTCCCCTGGGCCAGCTTCCATGAGTCCCTTTTGGAAATATCCATAGTAAACACAAAATAAATGAAAATTAATGACCTCACTAAAACAAGCCATAATAATGTCATCTTTTGGCAATTAAAGTTTGAACAAAATGGTCAGATTGTGAGACGGAAGAGGGACCCCTCTTAAGGGTCTGCAGGCCCTTAATAAGCATGGAAATAAAGGAAAATCCTGAGTTCCTTCAAGAGAAATTCCAGGCTGTCAGTTAGCCCTGAGAGGTAAATTAACAACTGGATAAGCAAGAAGGTAACAGTAGCTCAAAACAACAGCCAAGGAAGTGAAAGTCACTGGATGTTTGGTTCCCTATAGAAATAAAGATAACATCTTAATATATGTCCCTGAGTTGTTTTTTAGAAACCCAGACTCCAAATGGATACTCTGGCATGTAGAACTCAAACAATGGAGAACTGAGGACTGAACTCCAACTGCTAATCTTTGTCTTAAATTTCTTTCTTAAGGGCCCGGAGGAAGTCAGACCCACAAACCCGAGCAGACATTCTTTTCTGTCGATCCCAAAATTTTAAACAAAGCTTCTCTTCCTTAATCAATTAAAAATCAGAAAATCTTTGACTCTACCCATGACCTGGAAACCCCTATTCAAAATATCCCATCTTTTTAGGCCAAACCATTGTATAACTACCATGTATTGATTTATGATTTTGTCTGTAACTTCCACTCTCCTGAAGTTTACCCCTCCCTTTAAAAACCTTGCTTGCAAGTCATTGGAGAGGTTCTGTCTTAAGCAGAAGTTGCTCAATTCTCCTTGCTTGGCACCCTGCAAATGAGGGCCCTTTTCCCACTACAGATATTTCTCCCTCCATGTAGATATTTTGGCTTTACTGTGCTGGGCAAGCAAACCTAGGCTCAGCTGAGTAACAACTGCACCATAAAGCCATGTATGTTTGCCTTGTCATCTGTGACCAGAAGGCCCAGTGCCATGTCAGCCTGTAGGAGGACTTTTAAACCTGGCAAGCGATCCTAACTTAAACACTCATTAAATCACTGCTCAAATACTCCTCTGTGTTGGGTCCCAGGGATCAGAATGTCTACTGATGTGTCCATGTTTGGAGACAACACAGACTTTAAGAGGCCATTAGCTAGCTCAGCATATCCTATAGGATTACTCAGATCCAGGGTGACCTCAAGCCCAGTCCAGGGAATGGGAATGTCTCACGGGGTTGTCTAACTTCGCCATACTGACCAGTCTATTCTTTCACTCACCTCCATCAGGGACCCACTTGCACCATCTGAAATCTGAATGCTTCCCTGGCAATGTGGGGCCGAGAGCTTACAACAATGTGAGGTGCTCTCATTAGGAAAAAATGATCCCTAGAAGGGTTCTTGGAGTTATGACCTTCCAGAACTAAGGGGCTGTGTTTCCATCCACCTGAGGAATGGGATCAGGATGAGCCACAGGCAGCCTAGCTGACAAGCGGCCAAGCTGGGATTGTTTTATCTCCATAGATGGCACACAGTGAACACCCCATGCTGCCCCATGGTCTTCTGGAACTGGATAAAGGAACTGTGTGCTTAGTTCAACCAGTTCATGTTCCCGTTAAGAAAACTGACATCCAGAGAAGGGACCTTGTCCCTCCACAGGTGAAGGTGGAGTGAGATGAGCCATGGTAGGTGTTTCTCACCAATTCAAAGGCGTGTGGCCAGTCTCCCAACTTTACATGGGTATTAAAGCAAATGTAAATCTAACAAGTATCCAATAAATGGGAAAAAGGTCAAAAATATTGTTCACATCTGTGACTATGGCTAAGGAGGTAAAAAAAACCATCAGCTACTATCAAGACTAAAGCAAACATGTTCTGTGTTTGTTTAACTTCCCACAGAGACCTTCATAAAGAAAGATATGTTTGGACCACAGCTGTGTGTAATTTTCCAAGCCTACACTTAACAGGCGCCACTTGCATCACCAACACAAGGGCCTCAGACATATGACAAGTTTATCTGTGAAAGACACATCCCATGTGGTCCTACTGCATGGGGGCCACTTGCATCTCCAACACCAGAGACTCAGAAACAGGCCCTTGCAGCTGTCAATTATACAACCTGGAGCCTACAGACTAAACGTGACCCAGCCTGGTTTTTTAATGATCGCCATTCTAACTGGCATGAGATGGTACCTCAATGTGGTTTTGATTTGCATTTCTCTAATGACCAGTGATGATGAGCATTTTTTCATGTGTTTGTTGGCCTCATGTATGTCTTCTTTTGTAAATTGTCTATTCATATCCTTTGCCCACTTTTGAATGAGCTCGTATGTTTTGTTCTTGTGAATCTATAAGAGGCAGCTCTTTCCTGCATATAATGCCCTTTGGTTTCAAAGAATGTCTTTATTTCTGCCTTCATTTCATTGTTTATCCAGTCAACATTCAAGAGCCAGTTGTTCAGTTTCCATGAAGCTGTGCGGTTCTGAGTTAGTTTCTGAATTCTGAGTTCTAACTTGATTGCACTGTGGTCTGAGAGACTGTTTGTTATGATTTCCGTTCTTTTGCATTTGCTGAGGAGTGCTTTACTTGCAATTATGGGGTCAATTTTAGAGTAGGTGTGATGTGGTGCTGAGAAGAATGTATATTCTGTGGATTTGGGGTGGAGAGTTCTGTAAATGCCTATTAGGTTTGCTTGTTCCAGGTCTGAGTTCAAGTCCTGGATATCCTTGTTAATTTTCTGTCTGGTTGATCTGTCTGCTATTGACAGTGGGGTGTTAAAGTCTCCCACTATTATTGTGTGGGAGTCTAAATCTCTTTGTAAGTCATTAAGAACTTGCCTTATATATCTGGGTGCTCCTGTATTGGGTGCGTATATATTTAGGATCATTAGCTCTTCTTGCTGCATTGATCCTTTTATCATTATGTAATGTCCTTCTTTGTCTCTCTTGATCTTTGTTGCTTTAAGGTATATTTTATCAGAGATGAGAACTGCAACTCCTGCTTTTTTTTGCTCTCCATTTGCTTGGTAAATCTTCCTCCATCCCTTTATTTTGAGCCTTTGTGTATTCTTGCATGTGAGATGGGTTTCCTGGATACAGCACACAGATGGGTGTTGGCTTTTTATCCAATTTGCCAGTCTATGTCTTTTGATTGGGACATTTAGTCCATTTACATTTAGGGTTAATATTGTTATGTGTGAATTTGACCCTGCCATTTTGATGCTAGCTGGCTGTTTTGCCCGTTAGTTGATGCAGATTCTTCATTTCGTTTACGCTGTCTAGCATTTGTTATGTTTTTGGAGTGGCTAGTACTGGTTGTTTCTTTCTATGTGTAGTGCCTCTTTCAGGAGCTGTTGTAAAGCAGACCTGGTGGTGACAAAATCTCTGAGTACTTGCTTGTTCACATAGGATTTTATATTTCCTTCACTTATGAAGCTTGGTTTGGCTGGATGTGAAATTCTGGACTGAAAGTTCTTTTCTTTAAGGATGTTGAATATTGGCCCTCACTCTCTTTTGGCTTGTAGGGTTTCTGCCAAGAGATCTGCTGTGAGTCTGATGGGCTTCCCTTCTGGGTACCCGACCTTTCTCTCTGGCTGTCCTTAGTATTTTCTCCTTCATTTCAACCCTGGTGAATCTGACAATTATGTGCCATGGGGTTGCTCTTCTTGAGGAATATCTTTGTGATGTTCTCTGTATTTCCTGGACTTGAATATTGGCCTGCCTTGCTAGGTTGGGGAGGTTTTCCTGCATAATATCCTGAAGAGTATTTTCCAGTGTGGATTTGTTCTCTTCATCACATTCAGGTACACCTATCAAACGTAGGTTAGGTCTTTTCACCTAAAACAGTACCATATTTCTTGGAGACTTTGTTCATTCCTTTTTACGCTTTTTTCTCTAATCTTGCCTTCTCGTTTTATATCATTGAGTTGATCCTCGACCTCTGATATCCTTTCTTCTGCTTGGTCAATTCAGCTGTTGAAACTTGTGCATGCTTCACGAAGTTCTCGTGTTGTGTTTTTCAGCTCCTTCAATTCATTCATATTCCTCTCTAAGTTGTCCATTCTTGTTATCATTCCCTTGAATCTTTTTTCAAATCTTTTTTCAAGGTTCTTAGTTTCTTTGCATTGGGTTAGAACATGTTCTTTTAACTATAGAAGTTTCTCATTACCCACCTTCTGAAGTCTGATTCTGTCATTTCATCACACTCATTCTCAATCCAGCTTTGTTCCCTTGCTGGTGAAGAGTTGTGATCCCTTGTAGGAGAAAAAGGTGTTCTGGTTTCGGATGTTTTCCTCCTTTTTGCATTGGTTTCTTCCCATCTTTGTGGATTTATCCACCTGTCATCTTTGTAGTTGCTGATTTTCAGATTGGGTCTCTGAGTGGACATCCAGTTGATGATGAAGTTATTTCTGTTTCTTATTTTTCCTTCTAACAGTCTGGCCCCTCTGCTATAGGACTGCTGAGGTCCACTCCAGGCCCTGCTTGCCTGGGGATCACCTGCAGCAGCTGCAGAACAGTAAGGGTTGCTACCAGTTTCTTCTTCTGCTATCTTTGTCCCAGAATGATACCCACCAAATGTCAGTCTGATCAGTCCTTTGTGAGGTGACTCTTTGGAGTCAGGGAGCTTCCTAAGGAGACAGTCTGTCCTTTATAGGAGCTTAAGTGCTGAGCTGTGAGCTCCGTTGTTCAGAGCTGCTGGGCAGGTACGTTTAAGTCTACTGCAGCAGAACTCATAAACCCTTTTTTTTCCCCCAGGTGCTCTGTCCCAGGGAGTCAGGGCTTTATTTATGAGTTTCTGTTGAGCCACTGCCTTTTTTCAGGGCTGTCCTGCCCAGCAAGGAGGCAGCCTAGTCACTGTCTGCCTGCAGAGGCTTTGCTGAGCTGCTGTGGGCTCCGCCCTGCTGCCCTGTGAACTTCCCTGCAGTCCTGTTTATATGGGTGTGGTTAGAACTGCCTCAGCAATGGTGGCCCACCTCCGTAATGGTGGACTCTCTATGTAGTAGCGGGTTGCATTGGCAATAGCGGGCTGCCTTGGCAATGGCAGACTACCTCCGTAGGGGTGGAGTGCCTTGGTAATGGCAGACGCCGCTCCCCCACAGATCTGGACCATCCCGGCTTCAGCTGTGCTTGCCGTGAAACTCTCAACCCAGGGCGTTTCCAATTGCTGTTTTTTTTTGGCGGGGTGGGACCCGCCGAGCCTGATCACCTGACTCCCTGCCTCAGAGCCTTTTTTTTTTTTAAGTTGAATGGTTGACTCTCTCCCAGGTGTTCCAGTCACCTGTTGAAAAGGCACCGGGATCTGTGTGTTTTCCTGTGCTGCGACCCACTGCGCTGGCTGAAACAATGGCGCTGCCTGGGAATCTCCTGGCCTGGCTCCCTGTTTCTGTCCCCTGTTTAATCAGATGAGTGGGCAACTCTGCCTTCCTGGAGCTCCAATTGCCAGCTTAAAAGGGCAACCAGATCAGTGTATTTTGTATGGAGAACCGCCATGCCAGCCAAATAGCCACATTGGCAACCCGTGGGGCTCCTCCACCTGGGAATCTCCTGTTCTGTCAGCAATAAAGATCCATCTGGAAATGTGGCATCCACTCACCCTCTGTGCTTTCACTGGGAGCTGCAATCCTGAGCTGCTCCTAAACCACCATCTTGGATCCTGTCTCCCAATTATAAGTTTCTTACACTGTAGTCAATAAATCATGTGATGGTAGACTGCTAAAAGTTAAAATATTTATTATAAACTTTAAAGCAACCACAAAAATAACAAAACAAAGAGTTATACTAACAAACCAATAAATGCAGTAAGATGGAATCATAAAACATAATAAATTGGCAAAATGGCCAGAAAAAAAAAAAAAAAAAAGGGAACAAAGAAAAAATGAGACAAAACAAAAGTGAATGGTAAGGTAACAGGCTAAACTTAACCACATCACTAATGCAAACAGTGCAAACACCTCAAATGAAAGCAGAGATTGTTATTTTAGGTTACAAAAAATAAAATAAACGGAAAACTAATTAGGAACAAACTGTAAATAAGACACAAATAGGCTGGGCATGGTGACTCATGCCTGTAATCCCAGCACTTTGGGAGGCTGAAGGGGAAGGATCACCTGAGGTCAGGAGAAGACCAGCCTGGCCACAACATGGTGAAACCCTTTCTCTCCAAAAATTACAAAAATTTGCTGGGCATGGTGGCAAGCGCCTGTAATCCCAGTTGAGAAGTTGAGGCAGGAGAATCGCTTGAACTTAGGAGGCAGAGGTTATGGTGAGCCAAGATCGCTCCACTGCAATCCAGCCTGAGTGAAGCTAGGTCTTAAAAAACAAACAAAAAAAAGACACAGACTAAAAACAAAAGGATGGAAAAAGACACAGACGCTCCATATCCATGGGTTCTGCATTTATGGATCCAACCAACTACAGATGACAGAATGTAGTTAGGCCCATCAAGGTTGCATCTATACTGAACATAAACAGCATTTTGTTTCTTGTCATTATTCCCCAGGCAATACAGCATGACAACTATTTACATAGCATTTACACTGTATTAGGTATTATAAGCAATACAGAGAAGATTTAAAGTATCCAGGAGGATGTGCATAAAAGTTATATGCAAATACTATGCCATTTTTTTATAAGGGACTTGAGCATCCAGATTTTGGTATCCACGGGTAGTCCTAGAACCAATGTCCTGTGGGTATCAAGCAACAACTATTCTTTCTGACAACAGTCAAAGGAAAGTTGAATGGCTCTATTAATATCAGCAGATGGGATTACAAAGCAAAGAATGTTACCAGAATAAAGAGGCTCATTTCTTACCAATAAAATAGTCAATTCATCAAGAAGACATAACCATTATAAATATTTAAAAATTAAATAACAAGAGTTTAAAAATACTTGAGGTAAAAATAGATAGAACTGAAAGAAAAAATATACGATTATGTTGGAGATTTTAATATCCCCCTCTCAATAATGGAGAGAACAAGTAGCCAGGAAATCAACAGAGATATAGAAGACATGAACAATTCTACCAACCAACTGACCTAATTGGTACTTACTGAACACACTATTAACAATAAAATTCTACAAAATCAAAGTACTAAACCACCAAAGTAACCCATATTCTGGGCCATAAATTTAAGTGGATTCAAATCATAAAAAGTATATTCTCTGACCAGAAAAGAACTAAATTGGAAGTAAAAAACAAGATCTTTGAAATATCCCTGAACCACATCTCTAAATAACTCATGGGACTTAAAAAAAAAAAATCAAGAGAAATTAGAAAGTATTTTGAACAGAATTAGAAAAACACACAACATACCAGAAACTGTGGATACTGCTAAAGAAATACTTTCAGGTAAGTTTACAACACTAAGTTCTTATATGAAAAGACAAAAAATCTTTAGTTAATGGCTTTGGCAGACACCTTAAGAAACTACAAAAAAGAGCAAATTAAACACAAAATACCCAGAAGCAACACAATAATATAGGTATGAAAAGAAATAATTAAATAGAAAATTAGAGAAATCAATTAAATGAAAAGCAATTATTTAAGAAAAATCAATAAAATTGATAAATCTCTACAAAATGATCAGAAAAAAGAGAAGACAAAATTTACCAAAACCATGAATAAAAAAAGTTATTCTACAGCTATTAGAAGGAAAGAAAGGACTATGAAGAACTACTACCAAGCTTATTTAAGAAAGAAAGAAAAAAAAATCTGACTAACTCTATTTAAGGAAATTAAATATGTAGTGAAAAACCTTTCCACAAAGAAAATACCAGGTCCAGATGGATTCGCTGGTTCACTGGTAAATTCTACCACACACTTAAGGAAGAGGGAATACCATTTCTACAAAAACTCTTCCAAAATTCAACAAAAGAAAATATTCCCAAACTTATCTATGAGTTAAGCATTATCTTGACACAATATACAGAACAAGGAAAGCCACAGACTAATATCTTTAACATAAATTTTCTGAACAAAATTTTAGAAAAGCAAAGCCAGCAATAAATAAGGATAATACAATGCAGATCCTTCTCAACTTATGATGGGGTTACAATCCAATAAATGTGCGATAAGTTAAAAATATGGAAGGTCAAAACTGCATGTCTGACTGGGAGCTGTGGCTTGCCACCACCTCCCAACATCACAACAGGAAGACAGTTTGTACAGAATGGGTATCATTTTCCCATCATCTTAAAGTCAAATAGATACGTAAGTCAGGGACAATCTTTATATCCAAGTAGGGTTTGTCCAAGAAACAAAACGATGTTTAGATATCCTACCATCAATCAGTATAATTCATTATACGAGCAGACTAAAAAGAAAAGCCATATGATCCCTCCAATAGGTGCAAAAGGATTAGAGAAAATTCAACATCCACTTCCGATTCAAAAAAAAAAAAAAAATTCAGCAAATTAGAAATAAAAGGAAACCTGCTCAACAAAAAAACAACTGATGATATCATATTTAATGCTGAAAGACAGAACACCTTCCCCTAATATTGGGAACAAGACAAGAATCCTGCTCTTGACGCTTCTGTTCAACATTGTACTGGTGGTTTTAGTCAGTAAACAACATAATGATTTATGTACAAAATGTATGTATATAGAAACCTACTAGAAATAAGTGAGTTCAGCAGAGTTTCAGAACAGTTTATCAACACAAAAACTCAACTGTACAGCTGACCCACAGGTTATGAGTCTCAACCCCACACACAGTTAAAAATCCATGTGTAACTTTTGACTACCCCAAAAAACATAGCTACCAACAGCCTACCGTTGAGCAGAAACCTTACCAATAACATTAACAGTTGATTAACACATAAATAGGCTAGTATCTATTTAGGTTGGTGCAAAAGTAATTATGGTTTTTGTTATAAGTTTTAAAGGCAAAAACCACAATTGCTTTTGTACCCACCTAAACACATGTATAATCATTTATGCATTTGTGGCATAGGGAAACTTTTCTCAATGTTTTCAATATTTGTAGGCCACGCAGTTTATCTGCGAGTTTTTCCAAATTATTACAAATCTCAAAAGTATTTTCCAATATATTTATTTTTTAAAATGCATGTATAAATGGACCCACACAGTTCAAATCTGTGTTGTTCAAGTGTCAGCTGTATTTTGCTATGCTAGTAGCAAACAATCAGAAATTAAAACTCCTCATATACTCCCACTGCCTCCACCCCCAGGAAGCACTCACTCTCCACCCCAGTAAGGTCTGGGCAGGTCACTCTGCAAGGATCCCGGGACAGGGAAACACCTTCCCTGCTGTTTGAAGAAAGGTGCTGATAAATGGACAATTTCTAGCATCAAATGTTTTCTGATTACATAATTAAGAACTTGATGGGATTTTTAAAATGAGTTTATCATATCTTTATGTTAGAGGATCCCAGTGGTTTTCAAGTTGGATTTTCAAATACTTGTGTAGTTTTAACAACACTGACCCCACTGATCACAGCTTTCCTGGTAACAATGATAATTATCATACATTGAGTGTAAACCCTGTCCTAGGCACTGTGCTAGATGCTTTAGGCTTCTTATTATTTTACTTTTCATTAACCAACCAAAATAGTCACATTTAGTCTTATTTTTAAATAAGGAGACTGAAATCCAGAGAGCTGTTGGATGACGGCTTGCAAGGTGTGGTAGGCTGAAATTCCGTGCTTCACCAGTCCCGCAAAGATACCCATGGTCAAATTTCTGGAATCTGTAAATGCAAACTTACACGGAAAAAACACCAAACAAACAAAACAGAAACAAAGGTCACTGTAGTGTAATAAATCAAGGATCTCAAAATGGGGAAACCATCTTAGTTATCCAGATTAGCCCTACATACAATGACATGTATCCTTCTAAAAATGAAGCAGGAGGAAATTTTACACACCTACAGAGAAAGGGAAAGAGAGAGAGAGAGAGAAGGAGGAGGAAAAGTCAGAGAGAGAGAGAGAGAAAACAGAAGGATGAAGAGGTGCAGGCAGCAATACGAAGGCAGAGGGAGACTCGAGTGATATGCCCACAAGCCCAGGAATTCCAACAGCCAGCAGACGTAAGAGGTAAGGGACAAATTCTTGGAACCTCTGGATGGAGTATGGTCCTGCAAACATCTGGATTTTGGCCTAGCAATACTGATTTCAGTATTCGGGCCTCCAAAACTGTGAGAAAAGAAGTTTCTGCTGTTTCAAGCTACCAAGTTTGTGGTAATTCACCACAGTAGTCTTGGGAAAACAACAGACAATTATAGCACTTTGGGCAAATATTTTTCAAATACAACACAAAAATTATAATGCATTAAAAAACTGATAAATTGGACTTCATAAACACTGTTAAGAGATTAAACAAGCCAATGTCTGGGAGATCATATATCTGATGGAGGACTTGTAGGTAGAACATATAGAGAATCCTCAAAGCTCCACAAAAAGAAAAAAATCAACCCAAATAAAAAGAAGGGATCAAAAGGTTTGAACAGACACTTCACCAAAAATATATATGAGTGGCCAATGAGCAATGAAAAGATGCTCAACCACATCAGTTATTTAAAAATAGGAAATTAAAACCACAAGAAAATAGCACCACATGACTGCTAGAAAAAAAACTAAAATTAAAAAGACTGACCATTTCAAGTGCTGACGAGGATGTGGAGCAACTGTAACTCACACACTGCTGATGGGAATGTGAAATGCTACAATAACTCTGAAAACATTGTGTCTGTTTTATAAAAAGTTAGGCATTCATCTCCCATGTTTTTTAGACATTCTACTCCTAGGTATTTACCTAAGAGAACTGAATACCCATATATAGACTTGTACATGAATGTTCATAGCAGCTTTATTTGCAATAATCAAAACCTAGAAATAACCCAAATGTCCATTGAGAGGTGAATGGAGAGACAAGCTTCAGTATGGCTACAAAATGGGCTACTTCTAAGCAATGAAAAGGAATGAAGTACTGACACAGGCAACATGTTCGATGAATCTCAAAACAATTATGCTCAGTGAAAAAAAAGCCAGACAATGTAGAGGACATATTGCCTTGTTCCATATGTATATGATTCTAGAAAATTCAAACTTCTATGTAGTGATAGAAAGCAGATTAGGAGTTGCCTGGACACAGGGAGAGAGAAAAATGGGAAGTAGGAGGACAAAGGGATTGCAAAGGGTCTGGGAAACAGTGGAGGATATGCTCAGCATTTGACTGTGGTGGTGGCTTCACACATGTACACATATGCCCAAATGAACAGAACCGTACACATGCGCAGCTCAATATCAGTCAACCACAACTCCAAAGTAAGGAGCCCTCTGTGCCACCTAGGACAGTGGGAAGCTGAGGAAAGGTGTGAAACAGGAAGCAGAGCTCCTCATGCTCAGCCCATGAGAAGCTGCTGCAGAAATCCTGGTGAGGTGTAACGTATCCCAGAGGTAACGAACCACAGAACTCACACGCATTCGTGGAAGGCGGGCACTAGTTAGGCCACACGTGGTGCAGTTTGTTGGAAGAAAGAAGTATGCCAGGTTGCAGAAGACAGAGTATTATGTAAATCTTTCCTAGGAAAACTGACAGATTCACTTGGTATTCAAAAAGTCTTTCATGAAATACACATATTTGAGAACTTTTCTCAATAAATAATTTTCCTAAAGACACCAAAACGTGGTCCATGGGCTGACCTGCCTTGGGGAAGTGCAGGGGTGCCTCCTCATATACTCCCACTGCCTCCACCCCCAGGAAGCACTCACTCTCCACCCCAGTAAGGTCTGGGCAGGTCACTCTGCAAGGATCCCGGGACAGGGAAACACCTTCCCTGCTGTTTGAAGAAAGGTGCATTTCCATTCTGCTCAGTATAAACTGTGCAGGGCCCTGGAGGGGCTGTAGCGAGGGCAGGAGCATGGAGATGGCTGGTGGAAACCAAGGACTTTAGGCAGGGAAGCTGAGAGGTTCATTTGGCTGGAAGGTTGGGGTGTGAGGAAATCCCACGGGGTCAGAGTGGAGGATGCCATGGGACCCACCTCTGAGGCCCAGTGGTTTGTATATGAGCACAAGCTTTAGACAGTGCCTCTCAGCCTCTGGCCTGTAAAATTCCAGGGCAGTTAGCAAAATGCAGATTCCTGGTCCCTAGGACTCTGATGAGTGGTTCTGGATCTCGCCTAAGAATCCACCTTAAGGTGTCCCAGGTGACATGACAATTGCTTCTCAATCACATGCTGAGAAACAGCAAAGAACCTCCCCACCAGGAACCTGCCAGGGGCAACCTCGTGCTCAGCCAGGGCTGTGCATATGTGAAGTGGGCACCCAGGGGTCTTGCAGAGCTTGGTCTCCTCCCTCTAGCCCCACAGGATATTCACTACCACCTGGTGACAGCCAGTTAGACTTGTGCTTGCTCTGCAGATGCATCTCACCATGACCGGCTCCCCCACGTGGATTCTGGAGCCTGTTTACAGCTACAGGGAGGGTAAGGAATGGCCAGTGCTCTTCACAGCCATCATGTACAGTAAGTTGAGCCCTAAGGAAACCCAAGCCAGCTCTCCCAGGTACTGATCCTGTTCCCAGCCCAATTCAGCTTCTCTAAATGAGGCTCCTGCTGGCAAACAGGTGCCCAGTGTAAGCCACCCTAGTGCCTCCTCTGGTCATTCTTATAGGTGGACCCCATCAGAGGTCCCTCTGCCTCAGGTAACAGGCTGAGAGTCTAAAAGCCATCAGAGTGGACACACTGGCATGGCACTGTCCCACTTACAGAGTCAGGGATAGCCATTGTATGCTAGGCTCCATGGTCAGCACTGGAACTCAGTGCCAACTCAGACATGTGTATGGGGTGTCCACAGGCCACCCCCTCCCTGGAAAACAGCCACACACACAGTGATGGATGAGTAGCATTAGCTGGACGGGATGCACCCATTCCACAGAAGGCTGGTGAAAGGTCAGAGGCCCAATGGACAGAGACCTGGAGAAAAGATGGCCTTGGGGGCTTTTAAGGTTGAATAGGAGTTCTCCTCTTCTAGGGAGACAGGTTTTGGAGTCATAGTGACACTGCTCCCAATCCTGGCTGTGGCTCTGGGGATGCTGCTTTACCACATGAGCCTCATTTTGCTCACTCTTAGAATAAAGATGACATCATGTCCTGGCCAGGATGTTAGAAAGACTTCTGTGAGGGCACCAACTTGGCCTCTGTCTCCTCATGTTGCACTGTGCAGCCAAACTCAAGACTTTCAACTCAGGCTCCTAAAGTTCTACTCTGATTTTGAGGGCTGAGGTCAAGAGAAGAAACAGGGCCAGCCCCTCATGCCTGCATCTGCTCACATCAGGGCATCTCCGTCTGGCCCTCTAGTGCCATAAAACAACTTCTGGTCAACATGTGCCCCCACCCACGCACTGCCGAGCCCTCTGCACCCCAAGGATGTCACTCTGTGGTGGCATTAGTGCACTGGGGCAAGGCCCTCGTCCCCCTTCCTGCCTGGCTAGCAAGATCCCTAATCAAGCTCTCCTCTGCTCCCAGGTGGTTAAGGGCTTCACGCCCAAATGGATCCTATTTGCAACAATATGTTCATAGAAACCAGAAAATACTCTCTTCAGCTCAAACTCTTATGTTGCTCGGTACTAAGCAGTCACTTTACACCAGAGTTGTAGTTACCAGAGGTGATGCTATTTATGCTGCTGCAGGGACTGCTGGTCCAGTTCTCTCTGCCGTGCTCCTCATGGGCACCTGGAGCTCTCAGCTGGCAGAATTCAAGGGCTGCATGAAGGCACCTTGCAGCTGTAATGATATCCTAACCTCTGCCAGCACTGTCAGCCCTGCTACCAGATACAGTGTCCCAAAGAACAAAGGCAGCCAGCAGCACAGCCTGGGGCTCCATGGGCTGACTCCCAGGACACTCCACCCGCCCAGACGCCAGCACATCAGCCACTGCCCAGCTGCTGGCACATGGCAAAGACAGGGCATATGGATGTCTTTAAACGTAACATGATTCAGGTGTCATGGTTTGGAGCAGGGTCTGGCACACTGAGGCTGCGGATCACTCCTTGTTTTGTAAAGTTTGACTGGGGCCCCGCCACACCCATTTGTTTGCATATTTGTGGCTGCTTCCATGCTCCAATGGCAGAGTTGAGTTGTTGCAACAGAAACAGTACGTAACCCACAGAGCCTGAAATGTTTACTATCTGCCCTTCACAGACCTAGTCAGCTGACCCCAGGCAGGCAGCCTCACATTAGGGGCTGGTAGGGCCAGATCCACCAAGCCTCTAGGAATTAACTGGTCCTCCCAGACCCTCAGTCTCCTTCTCTCATGGGATAACACCACAATCCTGCATGGTCTCTGGGAAGAGTGGACAGCAGAGTGCAGGGCCTCGTGCTTCAGCAGGTGTCTGCAATGCACACATATGTGCATACACGGGAAGGAAAGGAGGACAGACTCCCCTGACATGACATCATGTCAGCTCAGTCCCCATTTCTCATGAGGTGACTGTGCTTTGTGCTGCCAAAGGACTCTAAGAGAATGTCCCCAACCAAAAGTGATGACCCACAGGGGGACAAACAGGCATATACATGCAGAACAGGTGCACACTCACACATGTCCATACTCACAAACATACATACATATATACCACATGCATGCTCACCTCCACACACATACACACATGTGTTCATGTAAGCACTCACACATGTAACACACACATAACACACATGTGCACTTGCAGGCACACAAACTCACTCATGTACATTTTCAGAAATGCACACCCATGTTCACATATTCATGTGTACATACATGTGCACACACGAGCACATGTTCATATACATGCTCACACATGTGTACACTCACATGTTATGCACAGGCACACATGTCTCTCACTCCACTTGACCCACCAGGTGTCTCCACCACGTACATCACCCACTCTGACACTTCTGCACTCTTCTTGACAAAAGTATGTAAGCCAGCATCCCAGACAGGAATCAGTATCCTGGCAAAAGAGTCAAGCAGGTTTCAAAGAGCCACTTGGAATATGGAAACATGAGATGAGAGAGCATGTGATGATGCCTCGAAACAGGCCCAGAGCCCTCGCCCATACACCCTGGACAGTGGCACAGATAGAAAGGAACAGCAGATGCCAAGGCCTGGGGCCAGGCTGACAGCACAGCACCATGAGCAGCAGGCAGCTCTCCACGACACCCTCAGCCTCTCCTAGGAGCCAGCACTTCTTTACCAAAGGAAGGAACTGCAAAGCAACTGGGCTGAAATAAGGTGCCTCATAGGAAAACTAAAGCCTACAGCAGGACTGCAAAGGGCCTGGGCTGACCCAATGTGGGTCCTGTCCCCTCAGGGACAAAGGTGCTGATCTCAGGGCTGCCATGAAGACCAGAATCAGATGGTCGGAGTGGAGGGCCCAGCATAGCTCAGAGCACCGTGAGAGATAAAAGGCCTAAGCAGGCCAAGTGGAAGCCTCCAGAGAAAAGCTCCAGAGATGACCAGCTTCCTGGTGAAGGGGTGGGAAGCAAGGAGCAGGCCTGGGACACAACACTGGCTGCGCAGTCCAGGGGTCAAGCCTAGTGGACGGCCCAGACAAGACTGCAAGGGTGCTGCAGACCAGAAGCTCCAGTGCCCAGCAGAAAGATGAAGCGGCCTTTCCCAAACAGGCTGCTGGGGAACACTGGCCCAGGCTATCAATGGGGTATCACTGCCTGCGAAGATAAAATCACTGTTCACTTTTCTAGTAAACCATGGAAAACAGTGATTTTACATCTTGATTTCAAGACCTTTTCTTCCCCACAAGGATCTTCCAAGGGGAGTAGTATCCACAATCCCTGGTGCCCACTCTCTTTCCCCTGGCCTTCCTACCTAACCTCTCTAACTACCAATGTGTCTGCAACAGCCTCCCAAGTTTTCTCCCACCTGCAGTGGGACCCCTAAACTGCTGCCAGGCACAGTGAGTCTTACCAGCCACCACTCATGTGACTACCACCTGGCTCTGCCCTGCTCAGCCCTACCCTGTGCTCAGAATGCCCCTCAGGACTCTGCACAAGCCAGCCCCCAACCAGGATGCCCTCCTCTCCCCTCCTTCATTGATGGAGCATCCACATTTTTCCCCAAGACTCTTCACTGTCACCTCCTCTAGAAAGGTGCTGCCTTGCTGAACAGAGCTCAATGCCCCTTCCCCTCACACTGACCTCAGTACCCCTCTCTGCCTACCCAGAGTGAGGCTGAACAAGGTGAACTTGAACTTGGTTCTATCTCACTGTGCTTCTCCCACATTCTCAAATGGCAGGGATGCTGGGTGTCTGGGGTCCAAGGACACCCAGGTGGGTTAGTGGCCCTGAAAAGCGTCACATCCTGGACTCTCCTAACTCAGAACTCCCTCCTCCCCTTCCCCCTTAAAAAGAGGAGACTTCCTGTGGTCATGGTCAGTCGTCCTGCAGAAGCCAACGCTTCCTGCATAGGCCAGGAGTGAAAATCTCAGGAAAGATGTGCCCAGTGAATGGCAAGAGGGAAAGTTCCACCATATGTGAATAGGGCACATTCTAGCTTTCGAGCTGGCAACTGATGAGTAGTACAACTTATCTGTGGGCAGTAGAGGAAAAGGAAGGGGAGGATATAGATGTGCTTTCCCTGGGCCTGCAACATCTGTTGGCTTCTGCAGCTGAGATCCCAGCCCCACATGTCCTGTCTCTAAACACAGCACATTCTGTGGGGAGAAAGAGGGGACAATGGCAGCGCCTCAGGAGCCTTGTGGCCAACGTGACTAAGTCCCAGGAGGGCAAACCTCTGCACGAGGAGGTCTGGCTGGCTTGCTCATCTCTGCTTCTGAGCATGCATGTTACAAACCAAGGCTGTTGGCATGGCCTTGGCCCAACCTTCAGCAGAACTTGGCTACCAGATGTGACTGGTCCAAGGAAGGGTTTTCAAAACCCCAGCACACAGTCTGATGAGGGCAAAGGTGGCCACTGCCTGAGCCAGATATCAGGAGGCCTCAACCCCAGCAGACAAGTTTCAATCCCAGGAGAGTGGCAGACCCAGAATCAGGCCTGTTCCAGTGGAGCCCAGAACCGAGGCTGCTGCAGAACGAGGGGATGCAACCAGCAGCTCTGTCTGCAGTGGGACACAATGGCAGCAGGATGGTGCACAGGTGCCCACATCGATGTGTGGCCTGCATGATAAAGCCTTCTGCATGGAAGGCATGCTGGCCATGCTTGTGCAAGCATTTTCTTATCTGGTAAATGCAAAGCTTAAGTCCAAGGAAAGGAATCAATGAACGATGAGGCTAAAAACAACAGGTGATTTATAACCTTGCTGGAAGAAATGCTTAGCAATCAATTTAGTTCATGGTCCAAATACAGGGAACCCACCTGGCATACTGTCACTCCAGAAGCAATTCTAATTTAATGCAAACAGAAAAAGACGCTGCACTTACCGTGGCTAATTCGTCGAACTTGCCGAAGAGCTCGTTGAGGAGTTTCACCAGCTCCTGAGCCGTGCACTGCGATGCCAAGCCCGTGAAACCCACGATGTCAGCAAACAGGATGCTGCAAGAGAAAGGGATGCCAGGTTGCCCTCCTCCCAGCCACTCAGGAAATAACCTCTAGAGATGTACAGACATTCACATCTCCAAACCACTGTAGAATTGGTCACCCCATTTATTCCTCAATGCAGACTAGAAATGAAAGCTTCCTGGTTCCCACCTTACAGGTGAGAAGACTGAGGCTCAGAAAACCCACAGGATTCCAGGCCTTGGCCACTGGGGGAGCCAATGTTGAGGCCATTCAATGTTCAGGCCATTCCCCATGCTGACCCCTCACACCACATAGGGAGAGCCCATCTGCGCTCCGCTAGACCTGCCTCCCCTTTGTGGGGAGGTTATGAGACTGGGATGCAGCCAGCAGTGCCAGGCAGAAGTGATGTGTTTTTAAGCATGTGGGCCCCTCCACACCCTATTTTTCCCCTTCTGCCAGCTGAATGCAGGAAACTGCCAGGCTCTGAGTATGGTGTCAGTGTTTCACAATGGAAGGGGAAGGAGTCCCCAAATTCCTGGGCAAAGGGGCCACCCCCTCAGTCTACGATGAAAGCAGGAAACACACTGTCTTGCATCAAAGACTCTAGGTACTGAGCATCTATTTATTATAGCACTGGGGTCAGCCCTAAACAAGACAGTGTCTACCCACAGGGTGGAACTTCCATCTTTTCTGGAGATAATAAGACTTTAAAAAGATGTTTTCTATTGTTTTCTCTTCTTACAATATTAAAACGTGCTCTTTGAAAAATATTAGAAAAAAATTAATCACCTATTTTTGTCTGTAAAAATGTTGTAGCTTTAAGATATCTCTGCACAGGGCCCCAATCATTTATTCACATTTGTTCAAGGGGTTATCAGCTTTTCTCTAACTTTGAGGCTTCCAGAAAGAACCCAGACCATCCCCAGCACCACTACAGGAAATAAATGCAAAGTAAAGGAAAATGACCTACTTTGTTCACAACACAGGGTATCACCAAAGGGGCCAGCCTGGAAAGGCATGAGGGGAGCGGGGTTCAGAGCTCAGATTCCAAGAGGACTATCCAGCTCTACCATTGACAGCAACTTATCCAACCATTCCGCATGTCCACCATGTAAAATGGGAATGAGACTAGAGTCTAGGTCATACCTTGCCTCTAGTAAGAGCTCAGTGATTGTTTACAATCATTTATAATAATATTTAAGTATTCTAATTCATTTATCCACTTGTTTACTCAACAAGTACTTATTGAGGGCTATATGTGCTAGCATTGCTCTGGGTGCTTGGGATTTAGCAGTGAATAAAAGATTCATGGCAGGGCGCAGTGGCTCATGGGATTACAGAATTCCAGCACTTTAGGAGGCTAAGGCAGGTGAATCACTTGAGTCTAAGAGTCTGAGACCAGCCTGGGCCACATGGCAAAACCCCATCTCTACAAAAACTACAAAAATTAGCCAGATGTGCTAGCATGCGCCTGTAGTCCCAGCAACTCAGGGGGCTGAGCTGGGAGGATCACTTGAGCCTGGGAGGTGGAGGTTGCAATGAGCTGAAGCATGTCTCTGCTCTCCAGCCTGAGAGACACAGTGCAACCCCATCTCAAAAAAAAAAAAAGGATTCAAACAAACCTCACTGCCCTCAGAAAGACGCCATTCTATTCGGGGAAGGGGCAGACATGCAGAGAACATCAAAGGTGACATGTGTAACTATGAAAAAGCAGAGAAGTCAGATGTGGAGCTGTGGGTACTGCCAACTAGGATTGGTCAGGGGTGTCCTGAAGGAAGGGAGAGGAAGAAATGGGTACACAGACACCAGGAAAAGAGGATTCTGCATGGAGGTAACAGCAAGTGCTGCTCTTGTGATTTCTGCTGGATACAGAATTCTCTTATTTCAACCTTTGAACATGCCGTTCCATTGCCTTCTGGCCTCCCTGGTTTCTGATGAAAAATCAGCTGATAACTTTGTTGAAGATCCCATGTAGATGATAAGTCATTTTTCTTTTGCTGTTTTCAAAACTGTCCTCGTGTCTTTAGTTTTTGATAGTTTGATAATGACATGTCTCAATGTGGGTCTTTTTGGGTTTACCCACCTTGGAGTACACTAAGCTTCTTGGATGTGTAGGTTAATGTTTTCCAAAATCTTTGGGACATTTATGGCCATTAATTTCTTCAGAGATTCTTTCTGCCCCTTTCTCTCTCTCCTCTTCTTGGGACTCTCAATATGTGTGTACTGATACACTAGACGGTGTCCCATAGATCCCTGACACTCTCTTCATTTCTTCATTCTTTTGTTCAGTCTCAACTGACCTACAAGTTCCCTAATTCTTTTTAAAGTGTACTATACATTATTGTTGACTACAAGTAAAATATTATACAGCAGATATCTATAGCTTACTTGCCTTGTTTGAATAAAGCTCTATGGCCATTGCCTAGTAACTCCCCATTTCTTCCTCCACCAAGGCCCTATAACCACAATGATACTCTTCCATTCTATGAATCTGACTATTTTGAATACCTCATATAAGTAGAATACTGCTATATTTGTCTTTATGTAACTGGCTTATTTCACTTGTATAATGTCCTCAAGTTTCATCAATTTTGTCATAAATTGAAGAATTCCCTTCTTTTTTAAGGCTTAACAGCATTTCATTTTATGTGTGTAACACATTTTCTTTTAACACCTTTGTTGAGATATCATTGACATAAAAATTGTGTGTATTCATGTGTATATGTGCATATATGGTATACAATTTGATGTTTTGATGAACCTACATAGGTTGAAATAATTGACACAATTAAGATAATTGAAATAGCCATTACCTCTGCATAGCTATGTGTGTATGAGCAAATTTTAAGTATACAATACAGCATTGTTAAATATTGTGACCATGCTGTATGTTAGAGCTCCAGAATTTATTCATGGTGCCTAGCTAAAATTTTGTTTTTGTTTTTTGTTTTTTGTTTTTTGTTTTTTTTGAGAAAGAGTCTCACTCTGTCACCAGTCTGGAGTGAAGTAGTGCGATCTCAGCTCACTGCAACCTCTGCCTCTAGGGTTCAAGTGATTCTCTTGCCTCAGCCTCCTGAGTAGCTGGGACTACAGGCATGCACCACCATACCCAGCTAATGTTTGTATTTTTTAGTAGAGACGGGGTTTTACCATGTTGGCCAGGATGTTCTCCATCTCTTGACCTTGTGATCCGCCCACCTTGGCCTCCCCAAGTGCTGGGATTACAGGCATGAGCCACACCACACCTGGCCAAATTTTGTATTCTTTTACCAACATCACCCCATTTTCCTCTGCCTCCATTCCCTAGCAACCACCATTCTACTTTGCTCCTATGAATTTGACTATTTTAGTTCCACATACAAATGAGATCATGCAGATATTTCTGTCTTACTCACTTAGGTTACAGTAATGTCCTCCAGCTCCATACATATTGTTGAAAATGGCAAGATTTCCTTCTTTTATGTGACTTATGTGTGTGTGTGCATGTGTGTGTGTGTTGTATAAATATATGTATATATGCACATATATATTAACTGACATATAATTGTACATACTTATGGGTTATAGTGTGATAATTCAATATATGTATACAACACACTGTTATCAAATCAGGGCGATTAGGATATCCAACACTTCAAATTTTTATTATTTCTTTGTGTTGGTAACATTCAAATATCGTCTCTCTTAGATACTTAAAAAATGCAATAAATTATTATTTACTATAGTTACCCTACATGCTACAGAACAATAGAACTTATTTCTCCTATCTACCTGTAATTTTGTACTCATTAACCAATCTCTCCCTGTGCCTCCCTACCTCTCACTCCTCCTAGCCTCTAGTGACCACTATTCCACTGCCTACATCTAAGAGATCAACTATTTTAGCTTCCGTATAAAAGTGAGACTATGCTGTATTTATCTTTCTATGCCTGGCTTATTTCAATTAATATAACGTCCCCTGGGAACACCCATGTTGACACAAATGACAGAATTTCATTTTTTATGCCTGAATAGTATTTCATTCTGTAAATATACCACATTCTCTCTATCCATTCATCTGCTGTTGGACACTTAGATTAAGTCCACATCTAGGTGTGAATAGTACTGCAATAAACAGGGAGAGCAGATATCTCTTTGACATGCTGATTTCTTTTCCTTTGGATATATAAACAGTACTGGGATTGCTGAATCATATGATAGGTCAATTTTTAGCTTTTTGAGAAACTTCCACTCTAGTTTCCACAATGGCTGTGCTAATTTACATTCCCATCAACAGATATAAAAAGTCCCTTTTTCTGCATCCTCACCAGCATGTGTTTTTTGTCTTTCTGATAACAGCCAATCTAACTGGGGTGAGATGATTCTCATTGTGGTTTGGATTTGCATTTCCATGATGATTAGTGATGTTGACCATTTTATCATTTACTTTTTGGCCATTTGGATGTCTTCTTTTGAGAAATGCCTATTCAGATGCTTCACCCATTTTAAAATTGGATTATTTGTTTCTTGCTATTGAGTTGTTTGAGTTCCTTGTATATTCTGGATATTAATCACCATCAAATGAATAGCTTACCAATGTTTTGTCCCATTCTTTTGTTGTCTATTCACGCTGTTGTTTCTTTTGTTGTGTAGAAACTTTTCAGTTTGATATAATCCCATTTCTTTAGTTTTTATCTTATTGCCTATGCTTTTGAGGCCTTAACCATAAAACATCAGTTCAGACCAATATCCTGAAGTATTTCCACTATGTTTCCTTCTAGAAATTTCAGAGTCTGGGTCTTACATTTATAACTGATCCATTTTGAGTTTATTTTTGTGTATGGTAAAAGATAGGGGTCTAGTTTCATTTTCTGCATATGCATAATGTTTTCTCAGCACCTTTTATTGAAGAGATTGTCTATTCCCCAATGTATGTTCTTGGCACCTTTGTCAACAATCAGTTGGCTAATATTACATGGATTTATTTCTGGGTTCTCTATTCTGTTCTATTGGTCTATACATCTGTTTTTATGCCAGTACCATGCTGTTTCAGTTAATATAGTTCTGTAGTATATTTTGAAGTCAGGTAACATAATGCTTCCAGCTTTCTTCTTTTTGCTCAAGACTGCTTTGGCTATTCAGTCTTTTGTAGTACCATATGAACTTTGGGATTTTTTTTTCTATTTTTGTGAAGAACATAATTTATATTTTGATAGACATTGCATTGAATCTGTAGATCACTTTTGGTATTATGGTCATTTTAAAAATATTCTTCCAATCCATGAATGTGAAATGTCTTTCCATTTTTATGTGTCCTCTTCAATATCTTTCATCATTGTTTTATAGTTTTTATTGTAGAAACCTTTTACATCTTGGTTAAATTTACTTTAAAGTATTTTACTTTTGTAGCTATTGTAACTGAGATTGCTTTCTAGACTTCTTTTTCAGCTAGTACATTCCTGATGTATGGAAATGCTACTGGTTTTTGTACATTGATTTTTCTATTCTCCAGCTTGATTGAATTCATTTATCAAATTTTAAGAGTTTGATCCTGCCATGGGGAAAGTGGCAATTCACTCAAGACGAAGACTTCGTGGCAATTCACATCCTGCTTAAGTCCCAGGAGTGGTGCCTGTTTCCCAGTGCCAGTGGCTGCAGGCCACATCATGATTGCTTCTCAGTTCCAGCTGCCCTGCTTTGTTCTAGTTCCACAAGCAAATAGCCCAAGTTTCCCGAATGCCTAGTGATGAATCCCAAAATAATGCACACTCTGCTAAAAGCTAGGATTTTAAAAATGGCATCTTGCTATAGCCACTTAGGTTGCAGAATGGGTGTGGGACCCAGGGAAAATTCCCTCCCTGGAGCAGTTCCTGCTCACAGCCTCCCAACTGCTTCCTAAGATGGATTCAAAACTTGGGAGGGTCAAGATGCCCTCCCATCACCTGGATCTCCAGTGGGAAAGTGGGCCACAGAAAGACTCTCACTCATCCCTCCTGATATTGAGAGTCATTCCTGGTTCTTAGCCAGTCTCAGCCAATTAGGCTGCCTGTTTTCCTTCTGCTTCCTAGTTTTTCCCTTTCCATTTAGGATGCCTTTTTTGTTGCTGTTCTTTCTTCTCTTATTGCTCTGGGTAGGACTTCCAGTATTATGTTGACTAGATAGAAGTGGTGAGGGTGGATATCGTCTTCTTCCTGAGTTTAGAGGGAACGCTTTCTGTTTTTCATCACTGAATACGTCATAGCTTTGGGCTTGTCATATATAGCCTTTATTTTGTTGAGGTTTTTTTTAATCCAAATTGTCAATAATTTTTATCATGAAAGGGTGTTGAATTTTTTCAAATATTTTTCTGCATCTATTGACATGATCACATGATTTGTATTTCCTATTCCCTTATCATGTTGTTATCACAATAATTGATTTTTGCATGTTGAACTATCTTTGCATTCCAGGGATAAATCCCAATTGATCATGGTGTGTATGCATTTAATGTGATCCTGGATGCATTTGCTAGTATCCCACTGAGGATATTTAAATTTATATTTTTCAGGGATATTTGCCTATAATTTTTTTGTAGTGTTCTTGTCTGACATTGATATCAGGACAATGTTTCACTTCATAGTTTGAAACTGTTCCCTCCTCTTCAATTTTTTAGAAGACTTTGAGAAGCAGTGCCATTAATTCTTTAAATTTTGGTAGAATTTACCAATGAAACTATCTGGGCTTGGACTTTTCTTTGTTGGGTTTTGATAACTGATTCAATCTCTATACTATGTATTCTCCTTTCCATTTAGGATGCCTAAATGTATAGATCTGTTCAAACTTTTTACTTCTTAATGACTTAGTCTTGGTAGATTGTATGTTTCTTGACATTTATCAAATTTTCCTAGGTTATACAGTTTGTTGGTGTATAATTGTTCACAGTAGTCTCTTATGAACCTTTTTCATTTTTGTGGCATCAGTTATAATATCTCTTCTTTAATTTACAATTTTATTTGAGTCTTCTCTCTTACTGGTCTGGCTAAGGACTTGTCAAAATCTTATTTAATGTTTCACAAAGCAACTCTTAGTTTCGTAGATTTTTAAATATTGTTTTCTATTTTCTATTTCATTTATTTCTGCTCTGATCTCTGTTACTTCCTTCATTCTAATAATTTTGGCCTTAATATGTTCTTGTATTTTTGGCTTCTTGAGGAGCAATGTTAAGACTGTTAATTTAAGATCTTTTTTAATGTAAGCATTTATTGCTATAAACTTCCCTCTTATTACTGCTTCTGTTCTATCCCATAAGTTTTGGTATATTGTGTTTCCATTTTCTTTGTCTGAAGGTATTTTCAGGTTTGTTTTGTTTTGTTTTGTTTCATTTTGTTGAGACAGGGTCTTGCTCTGTCACCCAGACTGCTGAAGTGCAGTGGTGTGCTCATAGCTCACTTCAGCCTTGAACTTCTGGGCTCAAGGAATCCTCCCACTTCAGCCTCCTGAGTAGCTGAGACTACAGGTCCCTGCCACCATGCCTGGCTACCTTATAAACATTTTTTGGAGAGATGAGGTCTTACTATGTTGTCTAAGCTGATCTTGAAATCTTGGGCTAAAGCAAACCTCCCACCTCAGCCTCCCAAAGTGCTGGGATTACAAGTGTGAGTCACCATGCCCAGCCTGGAGGTATTTTCTAATTTTCTTTTTGATTTCTTCTTTGACTCAATAATTGTTCAATGATGTGCTGTTTAATTTCAACACATTTTTGAATTTTTTAGTTATTTGTTTTTTCCTCTCTTTCTGAATTCCTTTGTGTTATGTTAATTTTTTGTTATAATATGCTTTTGTTCCTTTTCCTTTCTCTTTTGTGTAATTTCTATAGGCATTTTTTTCTTTGTGGTTACCTTGCTGCTTACAAAAGCTATAACTCTCCACCATCACCTCCACCATCACCACCACACTTCCACCATAACCTCCTCACCTCCACAATCACCCCCACCTCTACCATTACCTATACACCTCCATTAGCACCTCCCCAGCTCCACCATCACATCCTCATCTCCATCATCACCTCCCCACCTCCACAATCACCTCCTCACCTCCACCATCACCTCCTCACCACCACTGTCACCTCCTCACCTCCACCATCACCTCCTCACCTCCACCATCACCTCACCACCTCCACTATCACCTTCCACCTCCACTATCACCTCCCACCTCCATTATCACCTCCCACCTCCATTATCACCTCCCCACCTCCACCATCCCCTCCTCACCTCCACCATCACCTCCCTACATTCACCATCACCACCACACACCCACCATCACCTCCCCAACCCCATCATCAACTCAACACCTCCACCATCACCTCCTCACCTCCACCATCACCTCCACACCTCCACCATCACCTCCACACCTTCACCATCACCTCCTCATCTCCACCATCACCTACTCACCACCACAACCACCTCCTCACCACCACCATCACATTCTCACCTCCACCATCACCTCCCCACCCCCACCATCACCTACCACCTCTACTATCACCTTTTCACCTCCGCCATCAACTCTTGACCTCAGCCATCACCTTCTCACCTCCACAGTCACCTCCTCACCTCCACACCTTCACTATCACCTCCTCACTTCCATCACTTCTCCACCTCCATCATTAACTCCACACCCCCATTCTTTCTCCACCTCCCTCTATCCCTTCCCCACCTCTGTCATTGCCTCCCCACCTTCACCATGACCTCCACACCTCAGCTTCCCAGGCTCCCCACTGTGCTGGGTCAGCACCAGCCCTACCTCACATTGTCATGCCTCTGGATGTAAATCTTGTGGAAAATCCTCTCAGGGGGCTTCAGGAAGTCCTCCTTCATCTCCATGGCAACGTTCCGGGGCAGAAGGCTCATGAGGAGCCGCTCCTAGATAGGAGAGAAGGGCCTGTGTCAGACAGCAGGGACCCCCTCCCTCCACTCTTCACCTCACCCTCCCCCCAGTGAGGATGCCTGGCCCCTGAGCCTGGGGAGGCCCACGCCCAGGCCTGCACTGCCACTGAAGAAGCAACTCTCTCCAGGAGCATTAGCCAGGGCTGGCACGGCCTCCCCAACACCCAGGTCTCTCTCCGGTGTCCCTCACACTACTCCCTGGGTGCACTGCTGAGTCTCAGGCTGTGCTTCAGTGTACAGCAGGGTCTCCACCAGAGCTCCCACCTTCCCTTTCTCCCTCCCCTCACTGCTCCAACAACACCCCAGAAAGAGTCTTCCACACTGGCTTAAAAAAAATGAGCTGTCCTCCTAGGGTACCCAAAGAGTCCCCTTGTTCTTACACAGATAAGCGGCCTAGGGGACCATATGGCATTCTTTCTTGGTCTTTGTCTTCTTATTTCTCCCTTAGCTGTGTAGGTCAAGCATTTTCTTTTTGGCCCCAAGAGAAAAGAATAAATGTTTGGATTTTTCAAAACAAACTATGCCATCCTGGAGAATCCTCTCCCCTTCCTAGGCCTCAGTTTCTTGTCTGGACTGAAGGAGTAAGTAGGACGTAGATTCTCATCTAAGTGGATGAGAACTAGGTGGATGTTCCCTGACCCCAACCCAAGCTGGCCCTTGACCTGTTGGGCACACCCCTATGTCTGAGAGACCATGTTCCAGAAATGTGGTGTGAGGGTCCCCGACTCAACCCTCAGTCCTTCCCATGCCCCTCCCACTCTGCTTTGAAAAGAACAACAAAAGAGCAGAGTTTAAATCCGACTTAGAATCAGGTAGAACATCCCACTGACAAGCAAGGAAAAGGGCTGGAGGAGGGAAGAAGCTCCATGACTCCCACCATGCCCTCCAGCTCAGAGACCCACTACAGTGGCCTGCCTTGCTCAGCGCCAGCCACTCTCCCTTCCTCCAAGGAGCCTTGGCAGGAGCCAGGCAGGCGCCTAGCACTGAGATGCTTCCACTTCCTTTCCATCCCCAGCTGCACAAGCCTGCCGGGCAGACCCCTGGGAATCCCTCCTGTAGCTCATAGGCTACATCCCTGACCCAGGAACGGTCGCCATCCTGTGTGACTTTCTCAGAAGGAGCACAAGTGCCCAGACACCATCACACTCAGGGGCCAAAGGAGCAGCCACAATGAAAATAGCCACCCACATCCTGAAAGCCCAGCTGACTTCTGGGAAGTGGCCATGAGGGCCTCACCCCTCTGCTCCACATGGCAGATAGCATTCCATGTGTATGGTCCATTTACAATGGGAAAACAAACTTGACACTCTAAAGCTTTCCCTGGTAAGTTACTTCCACATAAACTCAGAGAATGAACACCAAGTCCAGCCCTGCCTGATGCCAAGTGGGGCCAAGTCTCTGCCTCTAGGTGAAGCTTGCCTGGGTCCTGGCCTGAGGTCTGTGGCCTAGAGGTGTGTCCTAAGCAAGGCCAAAGTCTACACTGAGAACCCACCCCACAAAGGGCCACACCGCAGTTCCCACCTGAGCCCCCACTATAGCCCCGAAGGGGCTCCCATGAAACTCTGCCGCAGCCCCCATGTGACCTCCACCTTGGCTCCCACCTTGGCTCAGGTGATGATAATATCTGGGGAATTGAAAAATGCAGGATACTGACCTCCAGGGACCACACAAAGGTGACAGGTGATGGGGGAGCATCCAGAACAAGTGCTGATCTCAGAGGGAAGGAAAGAAAGACTGCTGGGAAGCCCCTGGCACACACCCTGACTCCCTGCACACGGCCCCCAACATGGGGGACTGGAGCTCACATGGACAACTGAGCTGTGGTATGGGGCGCTGCAAGAACCAGCTGTGGCAGTTACCCAGCTATCAGCTGGCTGTCCCCAGTAGCCCTGCTCCACTGCTCTCTCTCTCACAAGAGAGCCCCTTATTTTCACTGGGGTGTTTGACTACCTGTAATAAAGACCATATTTTCCAGGCTCCCACGCAGCTAGATGTGGCCAAGGAGATATAAGTTGAAAGGTCATGTGGAAGCTTTGGAAATGTTCATTAAAAACAGCTTGTTCTAGCAAAAAATCAAATAACCCTCATTAAAAAATTGGGAAAGGACATGAATAGTCACTTCTCAAAAGAAGACATACAAGTAGTCAGCAAACATGCAAAAATCCTCATCATTAATAATCATCAGAGAAATGCAAATCAAAACCACCATGAGATATCTTCTTACAGCAGTCGGAATGGCTATTACTAAAAAGTCAAAAAACAACAGATGCTGGTGAGGCCACGGAGAAAAGGGAACACTTTTTGGGAATACACTGCGGGTGGGAACGTAACTTAGTTCAGCCATTGTGGAAAGGAATTTGGAGATTTCTCAAAGAACTTAGAACTGCCTTCAAATCTAGCAATTCCATTACTGGGTACATAAGCAAAACAAAATAAATCATTCTACCAAAAAGGCACATACATGTGTATGTACATTGCAGCACTATTTACAATAAAAGACATGGAATCAACACAGGTGCCCAACAATGGTGGGCTGGATAAAGAAAATGTGGTACATATACACCATGGAATACTATGCAGCCATAAAAAAGAATGAAATTATGTCTTTACAGCAACATGGATGCAGCTGGAGGCCACTGAAGTAACACAGGAACAGAAAACGAAGTACCACATGTTCTCACTTATGAGTAGAAGCTAAACATTGGATACATATGAACATAAAGATGGAAAGAAATAGTAGCTATTGGGTACTATGCTTAGTACCTGGGTTACGGAATATTTGAACCTCAAACCTGAGTATCATACAGTATACCCATGTAACAAACCTACACATGTACCCTCAAATCTAAAATGAAGGTTAAAATTTTAAAAACAAAACAGCTTGTTCCTCTTCCCTTCTGCTCCTGCTATTGTTGGGAATACAGTCCTAACAGCCAGATCTCCACCTACCATCTTGGTTTGGAAGGATGAAGGCAACACATTAGGGACACAGGGAGCTGGATGCAGACTGCTGAGGATTTCATGGATCACACCTGCTGCATCTCCATAAAGTGCCTACCCTGGAATGTATATGTAACACAAAAAGGGCTATGTCCCTTCAGTAAGCCACTGTCACACGACATTCCTAAGGACAACTGCATTTCCAGCCAAGGGCTCAGCATTAGCTCCGTTCACTGGATTAACAGCAGCATCTAAGCCAACACACATTAGTAACCACAGACTCAAGTACAAAACCTTTCCCACAGGAAGCAAGCAGCCATCTTATAAGACTCAGCATTCATCATTTTCTGATTAAAAACAAACAAACAAAGACAAAGTAGCTCATCTACATAATAGAATTCTACCTGAAATTCACATCCAATCTCAAAACCCTAAAGCCCCAAGCAACAGTAAACATTAGTGCCAAGAACAGACAATATGTCAATAAGCTCTAGCCAACAAAATAACTTAAAAAGCCAGAAGTCAAAAGTATAAAAGATAATGTGAATATGGGTCATACAAAGTACCCCAGTGTCTTATGAAGGCTATATAAAAATCTTAACGCATTTATCTTGACTATCAAAGTGACTTATATGTATTCTTAACAAAAACTAGCTATTTCGGTGACAACTGTGAAGACTCTACTTCTGGGAAGAGAGAGCAGTATTTTTCCCTACTCCTCCTGCTGAGCACAACTGAAAGTCCTGGATGTTATGTATCAAACAAGCAGAGGGAAGAAGACAGAAATCTTGAGACCAAGAAAAGACATAAAGGTGAGTTCCTGAGGTTTCTTTAGTCTCATATATAACAGACTGAGTGCTGGAGAAGTGGGCAAGTCAGCAACACAGTGGGCACAGAACAAAAGAAAACACAACAAAAGCAGCTCTCTTCCGCCAAAGGCCCAGGACTGGGCAGCTTCACAAGAAGAAAACTTTCCGACAATAACTTCCCTGCCCCAGGCCAGAGACACTGAAAAGTCTGTGCTTCAACCCCACCCACACCAGCAAAGGCCAAGTAGAGAGGCCAGACCTCTACCCCCGCCCCAGGCTTTGAAGGGGTCCCCAGCCAACCCACCCACTCCCAGAGGAAGCCAAGCCTTTCTTTTCCACCTGCTAGTAACAAGCATCCCCCAACTCTGCAGAGTCAGTGGGAACCAAGGGACTCTCATTCTCCCCCGAGCCAGGTGCTATCAATGGGGACAATAGGGGGCTAGAACTCTTATTCCTGCTCATCAGTAAGAAGGACCCCTACTCACATGGTGTCAACAGAGGCCCAGTGTGAAGCCTAAACTTCTAACCCCACCTGGCAGTAAAGAGACAGCAGCCCTCCTTTCCCAGCCACAGTGATGTGACAGAAAATCATCAAATACAAAAGGTCCAAGTAAGATACAGAGCCTCACACATAACATTCCAAATGTCTAGGTTACAGTGAACCATCATTCAACATACCAAGAACTAGAACAAACCCATCAAGTGAAAAAAGACAACCAATACACACCAACACCAAGAAGACAGAGATGCAAGAATAACTAACAAAGACTGTAAAGCAACCATCATAAGAATGACTAAATAAAGAACTGTAAATGCACTTTAGGAATAAATATAAATGTAACAATCTTTTACAAGATAGCAATTCAGTAATATGTCACAAGAAGTATACACCCCAACCACATGGGGTTTAATTCAGGGATGTAATGCTAATTCAAAATTGAAACATCAATCAAGCTATACACCACATCAACAGAATAAAAAATAAAAATCACATAGTAATTGTTATCCAAAAAGAATTTGACAAAATTCAATATCCATTTATGATGAAAACTTTCAGAAAAAATGAAAATAGAAAAAAACTTCCACCTCTTCATAAAGAATACTCAGAAAAGGCCTACACCTAACATTATACTTAATGGTCAAACATTGAATGCTTTCACTGGGAACAAGGCAAGGATGTTCGCTCCCATTACTCATATTCAACATCTTATGGGAAGGTCTTATTAGTGAAGTAAGTTAAGAAAAAGAAAGAAAAGGCACACAGATTGGAAAGAAAGAAATAAAATTAATATGATTGTCTACATGGGAAATACAATGGATGTTACAAAAACAAAAACAAAAGAAAATTATACCAAAAAGACTCCTAGAACAAATAATTAAGCTCAGAAGGTCACAGGATACAAGACCAATCTATAAAAGTCAATTACATTTCTATATACCAATAATAAAGACATGGACACTGATATTTAAGATACAATACCATTAACAGTTGCTCAAAAATGAAATACTCAGGTGTAAATCTAACAAAACATGTATAGGACTTGTATGTTAAAAAACCATAGAAGACTGATTAAAGAGATCAGAGAAGATATAAATAAATGGAGAGACATACCAGGTTCATGGATTGGAAGACTCAACTTAGTAAAGATGTCAACCCTCTCCAAATTGATATGGTTTTATTTATTTTTTTTTTTTTTTTTACTTAATGGATAAAGCTTTTGAGAAAGCACCCTTATTTTTCTAGGCAGGGGTCATAGCCCACACCCTCTAGGAATTTAGGATAAAAAAAATATTAGAATCCTGAATGGCTGAAGGTGGTGGTGATGGTGAAATAATTTCAAATCTCTTCTCAAGGTGGAGCTAATTGGGCATCTCCTTTTTTTTTTGTAAATGGAAGTGAGATGGGAATCATAGGATTCACCTCCTTGAGGTAACTGTAAATAGTCAAGGAGAGAGACCAAGCTGCTATTTAAAAGGTAAGTGGAGTGGTGAGGGATGGAGTGGGCCAAAATGCCTCCCTAGTGTTCTCTGCTTTGTCTTCTAACCTCTAAGCCCTTGGAGGACCTCTTTCCTTATTTTTCTTCTCATATTTGCCTTCCCCCACATTGGCCTTTTGCTATTTACTCTCTCTCCCCTTTCTTTCTTTCTTTCTTTTTTTTTTTTTTTTTGCCTATCATTGAGAGCTTGTAAGGTTGCTGAGGTTGGTTGGCCTTGAACTCTTGGCCTCGCCTTCGCAAGCGCCACGACATCTGGCCGGAGCCACTTTGGGCCCCCTTTCTTTCTTTAGTTCTTTCATTCTTTTTTTTTTTTTTTTTTTTTTTTTTTTTTTTGAGAGAAAGAGAGGATATAGAGGGTCTTTTTTTTTTTTGAAAGGAAAAGAGAGGAAGAAAAAGAGGGAGAGAGAACAAAAATATTGCTTTATTCTATAAATGGCTATTAATAATGGCCGATCATTATTTTATGTATTTAAAATGGAGAATGTATATTTTATTTATCTAAAGTGGAGAGTTTGCTTATTAAGTTTACTTGTTACTGAGTTCAGATTCTGGATATCCTTATTAATTTTCTGTTTCGTTGAGTCTGAATCTCTTTATGGGTCTTATGTATCTGGGTGTTAGGATGCATTGATCCTTATACCACTCTACCTTTGTTGGTTTGAAATCTGTTTTATCAAATGCATGAATTGCAACTCCTTTTTGTTTATTTATTTGTTTTTTTCTCTATTTGATTGGTAAATCTTTCTCCAACCCTTTGTTTTTAGTCTATGTTTATCTTTGGATATGAAATAGGTCTGGATATAGTATACCATTAGATTTTGGCTGTATCTTTTAATTAGAAAATTTAGTCGATTTCAATTTAAGATTACTGCCATTTGATGTTAACTGGCTATTTTATCCATTTGTTGATGTAAATTCTTCTTTCTGTTGATGTTCTTTACTTTTTGGTATATTTTTAGAAAGGCGAATACTGGTTGTTCCTTTCTGTGTGTAATGCTTCTTTCAGAAGTTTTTGTAAAGCAGGCCTGGTGGTAATAAAATCTCTGAGTACTTGCTTGTTCATAAAAGATTTTATTTTTCCTTCAATTGTGAAACTTAGTTTGGCAGGATATGAAATTCTGGGCTGAAATTTCTGTTCTTTGAGGATGTTAAATATCGGCCCACACTCTCTTCTGGCTTGTAGGGTTTCTACTGAGAGATCTGCTGTAAGTCTAATAGGCTTCCCTTTGTGGGTAACCTGACCTTTCTCTCTGGCTGCCCTTAGTATTTTCTCCTTTGTTTCAACCCTGGTGAATCTAATGATTATGTGTCTTGGGGTTGCTCTTCTTAAGGAATATCTTTGTGGTGTTCTCTGTATTACTTGAGGTTGAATGGTATCCTGCTTTGCTAGATTGGGAAAATTCTCCTGGATAATATCCTGAAGAATATTTTCCAGCTGGGATTCATTCTCTCCATCACATTCAGGTACACCTATCAAACGTAGATTAGGTCTTTTCACATAGTCCCATAATTCTTGGAGACTTTGCTCATTCCTTTTTATCCTTTTTTCTCTATTCTTGTCTTCTCGTTCCATTTCATTAAGTCGGTCTTCGACCTCTGATATCCTTTCTTCTGCTTGATCAATTCGGCTATTCAAACTTGTGCATATTTCACTAAGTTCTCGTGTTGTATTTTTCAACTCCATTAGTTCATTTATATTCCTTTCTATATTGTCCATTCTTTTTAACATTTCGTCTAACCTTTTTTCAAAGTTCTTAGTTTCTTTGCATTGGTTTAGAACAATTTGTTTCAATTCCCAGAGGTTTTTTACCATCCACCTTCTAAAGCCTCCTTCAGATACTGGAACACAGTTCTCTTCCATTAGGGCTTGTTCCGTTGCTGATGAGGAATTACTATCCCCTGTAGAGGGAGAGGGGTTCTGACTTTCAGTTTTCTTGGCCTTTTTAGGCTGCTTTTTTCCCTTTATTGTGTATTTATCCATCTGATGTCTTTACAATTAGCGCCTTTCTGATTAAGTTCCTGAGAGGATGTCCAATTTATTGATTGCCAGTGCTAGAATCCGAGCAACCCACTGCGCCGGCCAAAACAGCAGCGGTAAGACTGATGGTGCTCTTCTGCCTGGGAATCTCCAGTCTGGCTTCCTTCTTGAGTCCGCAAGCGGCTCTGCCTTCCCGGAGCTCCAAACACCAGTCAGTAGGGGAACCAGTCCCGCTCACTGCCCACGAAGAGCTGCCGCGCCAAGGCGACGGCAAAACCGCTGCACCGGCCACAGAAGTCGCGCTGGCGACCCGCGGGGCTCCTCCACTGGAAATCTTCTGGTCCGTGGGCGACGAAAATTCCTCTGAAAATGTGGCGTCCTCACGTTTTCTGAGCTTTCTCTGGGAGCTACAATCCCGAGCTGTTAGCGATCAGCCATCTTGGATCTCTCTCCGATATGGTTTTAATATAAGTCCTATCAAAATCCCAGCAAAGTCTTTAGTACATATAGGCAAAATTATTCAAACACTGAAATATAAAGGAAAAGAAAGAATACTACCTAATATAATTTTGAAAAAGAACAATAAGATAGAATAAATCAGTTTACCTGATTTCAAGACTTGTTATGAAGTAACAATAATCCAGACAGTGTGATGTTGGTTGACAGATAAACATATAGAACAATAAAACAGAATCTAGAATCAGCAAATAGACACAAATATGCACAACAAATTTTTGACAAAGGTTCAAAAGTAATTCAATGGAGGAAGGGTAGTCTTTTCAACAAATGCTATAGCAACTTGACATTCATAGACAAAAAATGAATTTTAACCTAAACCTCATACCTTAAGCAAATATTAAATTAAAATATATCATAGATTTAAATGTGAAAGATAAAACTTTTAGAAAAACACGTAAGAACCAGGGCCAGGCAAAAAGTCTTTAGACTTGACACCAAAAGTACAATCCATAAAAGGAAAAAAATAATTAAACCTCACCAAAATTAAAAATATTTTCTCTCAAAAAGACCCTGTTAAAAGGATAAAAAGATAAGCTGTAGGCTTTGATATTCATAAACCACATAACCAAAAAAGCACTGTTCACTAGAACATACAAAGAACTCTCAAAGTTCAGCAGTTTAAAAAACCCAATTAGAAAGTGGGCAAAAGACATGGATATGTTGCTGGGTACATAAATGGTACAGCCATTCTGGGAAAGTTTCACTATTTCTCAATAAACTAAATAGACAACTTCCATATGACCCAGTAACTGTACTTCTAGATATTCATGCCAGCAAAATTAGTACCTATGTTCACACAAAAACCTGTGTATGAATGTTCATAGCAACTTCATTCCTAATAGGCCAAAACTGGAAACTACCAAGACATCCTTCAATGGGCCAACGATTAAACAAACTGTGATACAGCCACATCATAGAATGCCACTTAGCAATAAAAAGAAACAAATATTGATATATTCAACAATAACAGATGAATCTCCAAGTAATTTTTTTTTTTTTTGAGACGGAGTTTCACTCTCGTTACCCAGGCTGGAGTGCAATGGCACGATCTCGGCTCACTGCAACCTCTGCCTCCTGGGTTCAGGCAATTCTCCTGCCTCAGTCTCCTGAGTAGCTGGGATTACAGGCACGCACCACCATGCCCAGCTAATTTTTTGTATTTTTAGTAGAGACAGGGTTTCACCATGTTGACCAGGATGGTCTCAAGCTCTTGACCTCGTGATCCACCCGCCTCGGCCTCCCAAAGTGCTGGGATTACAGGTGTGAGCCACCACGCCCGGCCCTCCAAGTAATTATACTGAGTGAAAAATGCCAATCCCAAACATCTACATATTGTATGATTCCATTTATATGAAGTTTTTGAAATTACAGATTTATAGAAATGGGTAACAGGTTAGTGACTGCCAGGTCTTCAAAATGAAGCTCACGGAGGGAAGTAGATGTGGCTATTTAAAGGGACATGAGGGAATCTCAGGGTGACAGATGTTCCATATCCTGGGTGTGTTCCAATGTCAATATCCTGGTTATGATATTGTACCACAGTGCTGCAGATGTTGCCATTGGGGAAACTGGGTAAAGGGCACATGGGATCTATCTGTGTTATTTCTGACAACTACATGTGAATCTACAAGTAGTTCAAAATAAAGTTTAATTAAAAAAAAAACAGATTCTGAATATGGAGAAACTAGATAGAGGCTTTGCATACTCCTGGTAAGAATGGAAAATGGTGCAGCCACTTTGGAAAACAGTCTAGTAGCTCCTTAAAATTCTAACCATAGTTACCACATAGACTTAGCAATTCTACACCTAGGTATTTATCCAAAAGCAATGAAAATGTGTTCACACAAAAACTTGTACATGATTTTTTTATAGTAGCATTACTTATTATACCCAGAGTGGATACAACCCAAGTATGTATCAACTGTAAACAGATAAACAAAATGTGATCCATCCATACAGTGGAATATTATTTGGCCATGAAAAAGAATGAAATACAATCCAGATGCTACTATTGGCATGCACCTCAAAAACATTATCCTAAGTGGAAGGAGCCAGTCACAAAAGATCACCTATCATATGATTCCATTTGGTAAATCTACAGAGACAGGAAGTAGAGTAGTGGGTGCCTATGTGGGTATACATAGAGAGTGACCACTAATGGATACGAGGTGACTTTGGGGGATAATAAAAATATCCTAAATTTAGATTATTACATACTAATTCTCTATAATAAGATCATTTGACATATGTATTAAATAAGATTAATGTGTAATAAGATTAAGATTCTTGTAAAATTCTACATAATAATTCTGAGATCTAAAAAAGCATTTAATTGAACAAAGTTCATTTAATTTAACTTTATGGTATATAAGCTCAATAAAGCTATTTAAAAAAATGAAAAATAAATCACACCTGTAGTGTGATGTGGGAAGGTGCTGTCCATGGGCCAGCCCCATTTAAAACCCCCACTACATCACCTAAATGGAAGTCTTCATTCTCTTGATAAATTTCTCCATATGATGAGAACTCAAAATTGTTCCATTTACCTTGTTAGGATAACAAATTGAGTGTGTGCTTTAAATAGCTGCATATTATTTTTGGAATTCTGATTTAATAATGGCATCTGAGGAACAGCCAGGGCTCTGGGAGGGGCCAGTTCCATATGATGGAAAAGGAAGCTGAACTCAGGGATACAGGGTTTCTTGGACAGGATGCAGGTGGCAGAGGAGGAAGCTGAGAGTGACCTCCTGTGCCTCTCACCCCATGCTCTCCAGCTGTGACAGGCACAGACCTCAGGCTAGACCCTTGCAGGGGGCCATGAACACCCTGAAGCCCCCAAGTGGTCTCTACCAACCAGTGGAGCTGCACTTCCAGCCCACATCCCTACCCTCTCCAAGCAGAAGGCAGAGATCACACTTACAAAAGTCATACCGGTGACCACCTCCAACTCAGTTTGCTGCCTGAATGCCTCCTCCAGTTCCTGCCTCCTTGCCTCTACCTGGCAAACCCCTCACTCATCCCTGATAACCCTGATCACTCTTGCTCCTCCACATAGCATGTCCCTACTCAGTTCAGTCAAGGCCATCTCCTAAAGCCCTGGCACTGGTCACCTATGACAGCATCCCTATAGCAATAGCAGTGCTGGTGCCCTCCGCCCTGCCCCAAGCCCAGTGAGTGTTCTTAGCCGCGGTGTCCTCCATCCACTCTGCTGGCTGGGTTCAGGCCCCTTCCCTTCCCTTCTCCTGGCAACAACTCCAGGCTGGACATGTCTGGAAAGTGAGGGTCATCTCCACTTGTCCTCACCACTACCTCTCACCCCAAGCTCACTGGCAAGGTCACAAGCATGTGTATGAGATGCACACATGAAGAGGCCACCGCTGGGAGTGCTGGGCCAAGGAAGCTACAGGATCAATTCCCCAATCACGTTCAATCACATTCATTCACTACACACCTATTAATGAGGACTCACTAACTGCCCCTCTACCAGCCGTTGCTCCACAGGGTAAAATCAGCATCAAGACAAACCAGAAGGAGGTTGGAAGAAACAAACAATAATGGTCTCTACAGTTGTGGCAGTACTGCAAAAAGGAGTCTCCTTCCAGGGTGGACAGCAGGCCCTGAGCAGAGGAGCAGGCTAAGGGTGCGGTGTGCTCAGGTTAGATACCACCGCTCCTCATCACCCACAAACAGCCACACTCAGGGCTCGTGGATCTGAGGCCTGGAGCCGGTCAGTAAGCTGCCCAGCCACAGTCCATCTGAGTGAGCCAAAAACCTGGCAGGATCCTTGCTCCTGCCTCTGCCACATGCAGCTCAAGTAAGAGCAGGGGGTGGTGGCGGGGAAGGGAGGAAATCCAGCAGGAAGGAGCTGTCCCCCAGCCCAGGCCTGCTTCTCCACCAGCTGCACAGGGGCTGTGATGTGTACTTCTATTTGCACTCAGCCATCCAGGGAGCCCAAAGCTGGGCACTCACAACTCCAGGCACACTCATCCAGGACTCGCACGCATCTCCTTATTTTTAAATCATACCCTTGACTTTTATTTGAAATAAAATAAGATGTTGTTTCGTGGCTGCTATAACCTAAATTGTGACCCTCCTCTCCAAATTCATAGGTTGAAGCCTTAACACCCAATGTGGAGACTATATTTGAAGGCAGGGCCTCTAGGAAAGTATTAAATTAAAATGCGGTAATTAGGTGGGCCCTAATCCAATGTGGCTGGATTCCTCTTCTCCTCCTAAGAAGAGATTAGGAGACACAGACACCAAGGGTGTGTGCACAGAGGGAAGACCACGTGAGAACGCAGGGAGAAGACAGCCATCAGCAAGTCACGGAGAGGCCTCGGATGGAACCGGCCCTGACAACACCTTGATCTTGGACTTTGCAGCCTCCAGAACGTGAGGAAATAAATTTCTCTTGTTGCAGCCACCCAGTCTCTGTTATGCAGCCTGAGCTGACCACACCAACCCTGGGCTGCCTCCCTTCAGACCTCTGTCCATGAAAAGATAATTTCTATTTTGTTTAAGCCACCATTTTCCAGGTCAGTTACTAGCAGCCAAACCAGATTCTAGCTGACATGCTGTCCCAAAGGGCCACTTTACTTCAGACGGGCTCTCCGAGCTCTGTCTTCCACAGCAGGCAGGGTCAGGGCCTGCCTTCCCATGGCTGCTCTCCCCTACTCAGGCTCTGCTGCCCAGGTTCTTCCAGGAAAGCCCGATGGGAAACTGCAAAAGCTCCCTGCAGCCTGCAGCTGTGTGTACGGAGTCCCTTACCCTGTCAGAGGTCCCTTCCATGGGTCACTTCATGTCACTATACTGGACACAGCTGGGCCTGGTTCCCTAATCATCTGAGCCAGGCTGCAGCTGCTGGACTCCTTGCAGATGTGCCCTCTCCCTCACGGACCACCAGATGCTCACAGCACAACAGATCCCATATCGCCAGCATGGAGGCGGGCCCTGGTAGACTCAGGGACCCTTCCTTTCCCAGCCACATCTGGGCTCTAGATCTTGGCATATGGCTCCTGAGCCTGGGCTGTTCCATCAGGGAGAACCACAGTGTGTCCAGGAGCCACACACTGGCCACCACCTCCAACTTCCATGCAGATTTCAGACAAACAAGGAACAAGACAGATGTGACAAGGCCACACGAGGTTACTCACGCCTGTAATCCTAGCATTTTGGGAGGCTGAGGTGGGCAGATCACCTAAGGTCAGGAGATCGAGACCAGCCTGATCAACATGGTGAAATCCCGTCTCTACTAAAAATGCAAAATTAGCCGGACATGGTGATGCATGCCTGTAATCCCGACTACTCAGGAGTCTGAGACAGGAGAATAGCTTGAACCCGGGAGGCAGAGGTTGTGGTGAGCTGAGATTGTGCCACTGTGCTCCAGGTGGGGTGACAGAATGAGATTCTGTCTGAAAAAAAAAACAGACAGATGTGGCAAACAAGTGGGTCCCCACAAACCTCCTTACAGCCCCCCAGGACATGCTGCAGAGCCTCCCACAGACAGCCCAAGGTGACAACCAGCTCCCGCATCTTCCTCAGCAATACTGCAGCACCGGCCACAGAATGACAGGGAGGAGACTGGGATCCCCAGAGCTGAGACAGAGCAAACTGTGAAGCACAAGTCACAAAAACCATGCAGCAGAAAGTGACCCAGGGGCCCAATGTGGTGCTCCTGGAGAGCCAGGGAGACTGAAGAACCCAGAGGGCTGTGGGGGCCACAGGGGAACAGGATGCCTCAGCATGGAGCCAGATGTGTGACATCCACACAGGAGGGGGATGCCCTGTGGAACCCCTTCTGACAGTCCCCCAAAAGGACACTGGCATTCAAAGCAGGAAGGAGGCTGGGCAGGAGCTGCTCCAGGAGGCCAGGGAGCAAGTCACCTCCACTACCCAGCATACGACCAACAGGTTGGGATCTGGGAGCATTCTAGAGCCTCTGACACTGACCACAAACACCCTAGACCTCAGTTCCACTTGCACGAGTGTCCTGGCAATGGCAAGGGGCTGACAGCATGCAGGATTCATGTCACCCTGACCAGGTGGCACAACCTGCCCCTCGCTCCTAGAACCTGGTGCATTAAACAGCAACAGGGCAGGGACCAAGCATCCACCTGATGCTTGCCCAATCCACTTCAGCACCAAACCACTAATGAAACAGGACTGAAAAACAGGCTTTCCCTGCAGTCCACGTGACAGGACTTTGTGAGATGTGGGAATCTGACCTCTGTCCTCCATAATCACCAGCCAGCTTGACCTGGGCTCGGAGCACGATCCATGCTGTGACTGATCAAACTGAAATCGCGTTTTCCTTGAAGTTCTGTCTAACTCATCTGTAAAACCATCTGGGCTTGCTGTTTACTTTTTGATGAGCTTGTAAATTACTGAATCAATCTTTTTAATAATTACAGGATTTTTCAGGCTTTCTTTTTCTTCGCGGATCATCTTTGGTAACTCACACTTTTTCTGGAAATTTGGCCATTTTGTCTCTCTTCAAATATACTGGCATAAAATTATTCTCAGCATTTCCCTACTATCTATTTTTAATCCCTGCTTTATCTGCAGCCTTTCTCATGCCTCATGTTCCTTATTTGTGTCTGCTCTTTCTCTTCTTGATCAGTCTCTCTAAGGCTTTTCTATTTCAAAGAACCAACTTTTGACATTTTTGTTCAGAAATGGAAAAAGCCCTGTTAAAAGAACCTTCACACCCCTTTGGAGCATGTTAGCTCGGTTATTTGTGAGCCTAAAACATCTGAGTGAGCGTTTTTTAGCTGAGGAGGTCTGTGGCCACGAAGGGAGGAGACAGCCATATGGAGCCATGTGGTTTCCTTGGAAGATCCTGGGCTCACCCTGGCTCTGCCACTGGCCACTGTTATTCACACCATTATCTTTCCTGGGTTATTTAAATTTTCAGAGCCACAGTTCTCAGATTTACTAAGCAGAATAAAGTCCTTACGTTCCTAACCATGATACAGAGGGCTGAAATTAATTTTAAAGAGATCTGACAACTCAGAAAGAACATCTTGGTACCTTGACCCTCTATTCTGCCCAGATCCTGCAGGCAAGGACAGATGAAGGGCGGGGGCCCAAGGTGACCCTTTGTTCTGTTTCTTTGTTTTGCTGTGTTGAGAGGAGGGGTCATATTAGCTCATCCAAGTCCCCCCCAAAGGAATCAGCCTCAGACACACTGACAATTCAGGTAAACTTTACCTAACTACAGCAGAGAACTTTCCAGACAGACAGTAAGCAGTGCAAGGAAAGAGACAAGCCCTCATCCCCACCCCACCTTTGTCCTCCACAGCCTCTTGTTTCATGGACTGCCCTGAGAAGGTGAAGGGGAGATCAGGGAGAGCTACTGTAATATTCCCCCAGTAAGAATTTTGATAGGGGCCTCTCTGCTTGAGGCTGGCACCTGCCTCAGCAGGAACAGACCAGACTCCTAAAGCCTCAAACATTCTGCAGGGCAACCGCAGGGCTACTGGCACTAAACAGTATAGGAAAGGAAGAAGAAAGAAAGCGCCTAGTGGCTGTGTCTGTTGTCACCTTGTTCATGGGTAGCTGCAAAAGTTAGCAGCAAGTAGGCACAGGGCACCCAGGGATGCATTCTGGCTGGTGGCATCATAAACCAGGACACTGAGAGGTGCTCCCCAGGGCTTAAGGTGAAGCACACCCTACTACTGGTGTCAAAACATAACTTATCAAACCAGGCAAAAACGATCTGGCATTGGGGCATCCGAAGTGTAAACAGAGTGGAGAAGGGCGAGCGCCAGTGGCCTCCACCCTTGGCACTGCCGGGAGCCCCAGAGCAAGGGCACTGCTGCTGCAGGCATGTCCATCTGTTCCATCAGTTCCCATTCCGGAACAGAACTGCTTCCGCAGGGACAGGACAAGGGGTTTAATGTTGGGAGTCTGCATTTCAGAACGGCGGTCCCCTGTCGTGGCCTCCTGCCCACCAGGCAGTCAGTGGGGACCACAAAGTGTGGACCTGTCCACAGGCACACCCCTGGGAGGTTTTCTGAGCCTCCTGAGCTAAACTCCTGCTTTGTGAACTGAGCACAATGCTCTCCCTGCTCACAAAGCCACTGACCACAGAGCCCCTGGATTACACATTCATCCCCTAAGAAGAAACAAAGAAAACCACCGCCAAACTCCCCAACATGTCTGCTCCCCTGCCTCCATGCTCTTACCTGTGCGCTGACCCCCAAAACATGTTCATGATGTCTCTTTCCTGCTAGGCCCAGAAGCTCCCCTCTGTGAGCACAGACACGCAGGAGCCAGCCCTGCCCACCTCTCCAGCAGTCAGAGCCATCTCCTTCCAGCTGAGGCCACAGGACATGAAATGATTTCCCTCAATGCCTGTGCATGGGTGCAAAGGCTTGGAGTCTGCCCACACCCCTCCCCTCAACTTGACCTCACTCAGCCCCCATCTTCTGCTCCCTCTGAACGTGTACTGCATTCTACCGCCTCCTCCCAGTGATGCCCACATCCACTTCCAGGACCACGGTGCATTGGCCCAGAATCCCTCTCAGGACTGGGGTGTGTCCCCCCAGATCCCATCCCGAAACCAAAGTGTTTCCCTCAGATCCCCTCTTAGGACCAGGGTACATCCACCCAGAAACCCTCCCAGACTGGCGTGTGTCCACACCCAGATCCCCTCCCAGGACCAGGTGTGCCTTCCTGGATCTCCCCACAGAATCAGGTCACATGCCCCCATACCCCCTCTCAGAACCTAAGTGCATCCCTGATCCTCTCCCATCACCCGTTGTGTTGCCTGGATGGTCCAAGGGCTGGAGAAGGCTCTGAGAACAGGTGCTGAATGGAAGTGTGTCATTAACAAGATTAAAACATGAAGGGCAGATGCCTACAACTAGCTGTATGGTAAGGCTCCATCACCTGTCACTCAGAGACTGCCGTTTCATGCTGGCATGTGTGAGGCCTGGACAGGGCTGCCATGGCCACCTCCAGGCTCTCTGGATGGCCAGGCGGGCCCCAGGCAGATGCTGAGGGACAAAGTGCCTGTATACCTGAGAGCCTTGAGAGCTGGCAGGGCCCCGCTGGGCCCCACGTGCTTCCCTCTGCCATCCCCAAGAGACAAGGCTCCCTGCAATGGCATCGGGCAGCAGGCAGCCAGGAGAAACCTCAGTGCTGATTACCAGCCATCTAGGCAGACAGTTATCATGAGATACAACCCTGAACGATCAAAGGGAATCGACAGAAAAAATACAGTGAACGTCAGGACGGCTGAGGTCTCAGGAACCACTCAGGAAAGTCACAGAAGGCATGTCCTCATTCAGTGTTCGTGTGTCAAAATATCAGCTCAGCTTTGAAGCAACAGAGAAAATCATGAAGGTAAACGATCCTTCAATTTGAAAATATAAAAGATTGAATTTTTAATGCAAGGAAAAGCAAAGCTAGAGGAACAGACCTAGGGAAACATGGGGACCCCTTCTGAGGAGGCATCGGTGTTTCTGTTATACAGTGAGCAGTTCACTCGACTGCCAGGAAAGTCAGAACATAACGGGATGGAGGGTTGGAGTGTACAAGTCACAAAGAAAAGCAGAGGGTGAGCAAGCACGAAGGAATTGCCATCGGCCTTAGTAAACAGAAAGGGGCAAGGGAAACAGGAGGTGCCAAGTCCTCCCACAGAGAGAGGGAGGAAAGGAGGGGGAAAGGCAGAAACCAATAGACAGAAGGAGAGGGAGAAGGGGAAAAAGACAGGGGCACACAGGGACAGAGCATACCGCAGAGCAGCTCACGGGAACCCAACCCCTGGGCTTTCCCACCTACAGGGCTGGGCGGGGCCTGCCAATCTGCATTCCTGACAGGCTCCCCACTGCTGCTGATACAGCAGTGGCCTGGACTGCTATAGAGAGCAGAGTGTAAGCAGACATCACTTATAAAAATATGAAAGAGCACATAAATAAGATGTAAAATTTGGGAAAATACCTCAGAAACTTGGGAGAGAAATGACATATTTACACTGCTGAAAATGTTACTCAGTGAATACTTCATGTGCATGAAGAAAAATCTCTCTTAGAGCGTGGTATCTAAATGTCAGATGCTGAGAACACTGCAGAATGTGCATTAAGGGAAGAATAAGCAGATGTTTTAAATCACATTTATCACACCAGTAGCGATGTCTGTGCAAAATGGCAAGCAAAAAGGCAGAAAACAAAATTATATATACACCGAAATGACAATTATGTGGGGAGAAATACACATTGAGACAAAATCTTCTGAACAATAAGTAGCACTCGGTTGGGTTAACTGGATTGGGTGAACATTTTGAAACATCCTGCTTAAGAACGTTCTGCAGTTAAAACTTGGATGTGCCTCTGAGCCTCCCTGAGTGTGACTGCCTCCTCCTAGGGCTGAGGAAAGAATCCCTTGCTCACGGAGCTGCTATAAAACCCAGTGAAACACTGCAAATCAGACAGCAAAGGCTAGACTAGACAATACTGGGAGGAAAGAGAGTACACAGGAGAGGCAGCAAACATCAGAAAAGAGATTAAAAAAGGCCACCACAGAACGTGAACAAGCACAAAGGTATGGAAAAGGAGATGGGAGGGAGATAAAAGTGGAAAAGAAAAGGATGATTCAGAAATACACACAAGCAGGACCCACGAAAGAGGCTCTGCCTTCTCCACTACAGAGGATGCAGTTAATCTCACGGAGGTAACAAAATAAGGCAATACATCTCTTAGAAAGCACAAAGGAGGTGTCTCTCCCAGTGTGATTGACTCTGGTCTAGGAAAAAGTGCTCAGGGCTCAGCCTTAAAAGATGCTCAATTTGTACATACATTGACACATTCATGCACACACACACACAACACCCATCAGCACATGTGCATACACACATATACACATGTCCATGCATACCACAAACACACACAGACACAAAGGCATGCCCACACAGACACACACATCTACATGAATACACAGCCACACACACATGCAACCACATGTCTGGATGCAAAGACAGGCGCATGCATGCACACACGCACATGAGCACAGGCATTCACAGACACACATGCACACATGTACAGAGGCAAAGGCAAATGTGCATATATCCACACATGCAACTGCACAGGGATGCACGTGTACATATACACAGACATGTGCCACTGCCCACATATCATCCACATGGACACATCCTCCATGTTCACATACATGGCAATACACACACCATCTAAACACACATATGTGATCTATTTCTCAACTATATCTTATTTTTTTGTAAATATTAGGGTTCAAAACAACATCTATACATGAAATCTGTATGTGTGTTTTTACATTTATATTCAGTATAATATCTTGTATTCACATAGTTGAGAAAGAGATCCTGTCTATCAGCTGCAGGCCTAAGACATCAGTAGTTTGGTGTCACAAAGGCCTGTGAGCCCCAAGGCTGGGGGAAGTCTAGATCCCTCCAGGGAAGGTTCCTGGAATGTGCCACGCTTATCCCAGAGGCTCCCAGATGGTCCCTCCTGAGCCTACTGGGCCTGCTGGGCACAGGCCCTGGGCAGCAGACAGGGAACAGAGAAGAGGAGTCACAGAGGGCATTGGGAACCCAGGCATGGCTCCCTCCAAGCCACTGCCCTTTCCCTTGTGGCTGTTTCATCCTGAAAATGGGGTGATGCCGGCCACTGGAGGAACTCCAAGGGCTGTGGGTGCTGTATCATGGCCACCGAGACCCCTCTACAACTCCCAGCACAAGGACACCTGTGCCTTCCAGAAGTGACAGCATGCTCTGGGGTCAGCAACACTGAGCCAAAGGCAGGGCCGGTGAGAGCCTCAGGCCAGTAGATCAGCACCACCTGCTCAGTCACATTCACCCGAGGCATGGCCAGGACCTGCCTCATCCTCCCTGAGCAGCTGGCCTATTCCAGCTGCAACCGGAAGTCAATGCGCCCAAATGCTGTTCTCAGAGTAGCCCCTTCCCAGCATTATCCCATGAGCTGCTCAGCTCCAGAGGGCAGCAAACCTAGCCTGCCTGCCCATTTGCTAACTAGAAAACCTCAGGGCATCTCCTCCACAGCCTCAAATACCCACATGTACCACTGGGAATTGTGGCCCATGTCACCACAGGGCAAACTGAGGCCCAGGAAGGCAGCTCCCTCTACCTCCCCAGCACCACAGCCAACCCCTCTAGGCTGACTGGCCCAAGCCACTGACCTGCTTCTCGTTCTCATCCTCCAGCCTCAGCCGGTCCTCGATGCAGCTCCGGGCCTGGAGGAACGCCTTCCTCTGCGAACGCTCAGTCAGAATCCGCACGAACACCCCATACATGTTCACGCCGACAAAGAGCAAGGCATTGGCGCCGAGCTGCAGGGAGAGAAGGAGGCAACGTGTGGAGCCCGACATCCCACACACATGAAGAGGGCCCAGGCCACCCAGAGAACATAAGAGAACATAGCATGAGCTCTCCAAAAGCCGCACCGCCCAGGCCAGACCCACAGCGCGGGCCAGGGGGCACAGGGAGCCAGCCGGGCAAAAGCTTGCCCTCATCCTGTCTGGGCAGCTGTGAGACAGCATGTCAGGGTATAAGGAGTAACCAGCCCTAGTGTCAAGGCCGAATTGTGTCCCCCAAAATGCATAAAGTCCTCACCCCCAGGACTCCGGGATGTGACTAATTGAAAACAGGGTCTTGACAGAGGCAATTAAGTTAAAACGAGGCCATCAGAGTGGGCACTAATCCAATCCGCCTGGTGTCCTTAGAAGAAGAGAGATCAGGACACAGACACAGGCAGTGGGAACACCCCGCCAGGGCACAGCGAAGATGGCTGTCTGCAAGCCCAGGAGCAAGGCCTCGGGAGAGCCAAGCCCCGCCCACAGCTGGATCTTGAACTTCCAGCCTCCGGACTGTGAGATCATCCTTTTTCTGTTGTTTAAGGTGTCCAGTCTGCTGTGCTTTGTTACAGCAGCCTCAGAAAACCAAGACCCCTGGAGAATACATATGTAAAGAGTGGCTGTTCCCAGAAAGCCTGCACAAACTGCTCTGGACAGATTCAGGAAAAGGTGAAAGGTGAGCTCACACAAAAAAAAAAAAAACAGCCCATATGTTGATTTGGGTACACAGTGAGCATCAGCACAAGATGGGGAAATGCAGTGTCCAGAGCCTGGTGTCTGCACACTGCCTCAGTCCTGTCCCCACTTCAGCTTCAACAGATGAGACACAAGGAAGGGGCCACCAGCCTGAGAAGGGGCCAGCGCTAGCAGTGTGCCCACACTCCAGGCTCAGGACCAGGCTCAGACCCAGGCATCAGGCACCAGGCGCCAGCCTGACCCAGGGTTCCCCTCCACGATCACTTCCTGCTCCCCACTGCCTGCAGCTGGTCTCAACTGTTCTGTCTCTACATCCTGCAGGCCACTGGGCCTGGACAGAGGCACCTCTGACAAGCCATGCAGGGCCATGGCATGGCCTGCCAGGGGCCCTCAAGTGGGGGCTGCAGTTTGTAAGTATTGTATGAAACAAGTGTCCCTTGGTCACTTGCAAAATTGGAGAATTTTTTTGTCTGATTAAGCCCGGGCATTTCTATTTGTATGCCAGAGCTGAGCCAGCTGAGCCAGGAGGAGAAACCTGAAGGCTCCGGCTGTCACTGCTCCACACGGATTAACCACAAACACCCCCACATGTAAATGTGTGCTGCACACTGTGAAACAGAACTAAAATCAAAAATATGCTCACACGGTAGTGTGGGGAGCAGCTGCTGCCAACAGGGAGCCAAGAGAGTCCAGGACGCAGACCCATGAGACGGGGGAGATGGGTGTCACCCTGATGGGGCCAACCTACAGACAGCAGGACAGGAGCCCCCAGACAGCTTGACGAAGGAGACCTGACAGTTTCTGGCCACCTACTGGATGCTGGTGCTGAGGAGCAGGCGGGAGGGCTGAGACTGACCAGGGGCAGGGGCCACAGGGAGGGGCAAGGACAGATTTGGGGTACCTTCAAACCCGAGGTGTATAATGGCCTCAAAGGTGCATCCAACACGAGGCTGAAAAACAAACCTAGGACCAATGGTCACATGCAATCTGGAAACATCAGAGCCACTCTCAAGGAGGTGACAGGGAGGGAGGATGAGGAGCACAGATCTGCAGGGC